>OZ010792.1:231097325-233647758 GCA_963932465.1 Maratus speciosus | reverse complement strand
TACTTATACTTATTAAATATAAATATGTCAAAAGTTAAATTACCACTATTTCCGAATAGTAATTTCAACAATTATCTTAAATTCTTGCTGAAGACCGCCACCCCCTCGAGTAACATATCTATTAATGGGTTGTGTAAAGGAGTTTCGTTCAGATACGCTTTTGTTAAGAATACAGTGCGCTCCCTGGTGGTGGAGTGTGGAATTAACAGACCGCGATTTCATTTAAAGTAGGAAATCTAACAATTCAATCTGTTTTAAACTTTAAGATACTTTATAACACACGATAATAAATTATAAAGAAGAAGGGCGCGTCGCATTTCGAGGAGGCGGGGCTGGTTGAGGGAGGTGCGCGAACAAAATTAGGAAATATAACTGGACGATCTGTTTGAAACTTTAATATGGCTTATAAAACATAACATAAATTTATAAAATCAGGCCGCGTCAAAAATCATGGTGACCATCTGCCCACTCCCCCCCAAGGGGGGCACTTTTCTAAATTTGGCAGATACCCGTCATGTGATATATCGTAGCATTTTTTTTGGGGGGGGGGCGAACAAAATTAGGAAATATAACAAGGCGAATATGTTTGAAACTTTAACATAGTTTAGGATGTGTTTGCCAAAATTTAGAAGGTATTCCATGGCGATAAATGTACTGGACGTTTTGAAAGAAAGTGTTTTCAAAGGAATATTAAACGAAACACTTTGTGCGATGTATGATCACACTTACCCACTTGTTTTTCTTTTTTGTAACATTTGCGGTTCATTTTACACTTCCAAATTTCAATACTTTTAGTACCGCTCTGAGAGAGCACTTTAAAGAGCAAAAGTAACCACCATTTTAAATTTCATGTTTCTAGACTCAAGATTCGCAAAGAAAACCAGATTTTGAAACGTTTGTCGCTCTTGCACTCCTTTGAGGTCAATACCTAAAAGATAAAAATAGCCTAGATTAAGCAAGGCATTTTACTCTGAAAGAATGTTTGAGGCACAGATGTCATATTCGCCCCATATTGGCGCGATTTTTTTCCGACGTCAATTTGGCGAAAACATCAACAGCATAAACAACAACATCCGGGTTACCATATCAAACAAAATAACGACACTTTAGCGAGAGTTAAGTACCCGGTGTGAATATGAAATTGGCGTCAGAAAAAAATCGCGACAATATGGGGCGAATATGACATCTGTGCCCAGGGCTTTTATAACACCTGAAGTCTTTCTAAGTATAACAACTTTGTGCACAGATGTCAAATACACCCCATATTGGCAAGATTTGTTTTCTGGCGCCAATGTCATATATGCACCGGGTCCTTAACTGGCACCAAAGTGTCGTTATTTTGCTTGATATGGTTACACGGGTATAGATGATATAGTAACGAGGTTTTCGCCAAATTGGCGTCAGAAAAAAATCGCGCCAATATCGCGTATATGACATCTGTGCCGAATGTTTGAAATTGTTTCAGTGATTGCGAAGTAATCGAGGTCATAGAACATTTTCCGCTCATTTCATACTTTTAAATTTTGATTTTTAGAAGCTTTTCTGAGGGTTCCTTTACGTCTTAAAAGTAGCTGACATGTGAAATTTTAAACGTTTAATCCTAATAATTCTACATAAATCGTAATTTAGAATGTTTTTCACTTATTTGACCCTTTTACATTTAATTTTTTTAGAAACCATTCTTACTGACCATTTACATCTTAAAAATAACCACTATGTGAAATTTCACGTTTCTAGCAAAAATAGTATAACAGAAATCGCATTTCATAACGTTTTTCATTTTTGTACCTTTTTAAATTTTGAATTTTTAAAAGCTGTTCTGTGCGAGCATTTGCGTCTTAAAAATAGTAGTCATTCCAAACTTCAAGTTTTCAACCCTAAGAGCTCAAAATAAAGTTTAGATTTTTAGAACATTTTTAACATAATTTAGAACATTTTAGAAATGTTTTTCGCGCTCTTCATTCACTGAAATTCCGATTTTTTTTTTTTTTTTTTTTTTTTTTTTTTTTTTTTTTTTTTGAAAGAGTTTTTCGCGAGCATTTTTATCGGTCAAATTTCAAGAACTGCAAAACAATTTATTTGTATTTAACTGTATTTATCTTATAAAACACGACAAATACACATTAAATTTCTTTGTTTATCAACGGCAATAAATACCATAAAACTAAAATTATAAACTTTCTAAACTATCGATATTCTCGACTTAAAGTTAATAAACCTAAAAGATTACTTAAAATATTTTTAAACGTTTATATCCTTGAATGTCTGACATTTAAGACAACATTTTTTCAGAGAAATAAAAATTAAAAAATAAACATAAATATATTGATTAGTTCTTCCTGTATATTTTGTAAACAAAAATTTATAAACTGAACAATATCTTAATGATATTTTTCTACAGACAACATTATTCTACCATTGAATTACTATCCATTATGCAAAACTGGTGATAATTTTTCAGAACAAAACTAATACAATATATATTTATTTCCTATTTTATGTGAACAGATTAACATGTAGTTAAAAACGCATTTTCCACGAAATTTTTAAATAAATTTTTATTCTTATGCATTTGCGATATTTTTCTTCACACGAAAGTTATGTTTAAAAAGAATCCGCTATTATAGATATTTATTAATCACTTTAATTAAAAAAACCTTGCCGGCCCCCGGCCTACAGGCGGAGGTAGATTTCGAAGTTAAGTATACTAATTTCACAAACAAAAACCAAATCATGATTAGAGATAAACCCACTTGGACAATTTTATCTGGCCGCTTTTGACGAGTTTTTATTTCATTTTTATGTAATAACTGGTTTTATCAAAATCATGTTAGGGCGGTATTAAAAAAAAAAAATACTTTTCCATGTTCAACAACTCGAAATTTTCTGGCATAACTCCAGATTCATTTTTAATAGGAACAACATGAAACTGGTTGACGTGATTTTTGAAGAGATTTATAAGCGACCTCTGTTTTTAATTTTCGTTCAATTAATTAAATCTTGATATATAAGCAATTATTTTCTCAGTAAGACAATATTTTTCGTTTCTAACACAATCGCTTCGGGAAATTCCATTCAAAATGCCCACTTTGACATCATTTTTTGAAATACATTCTGCCTGTATCAAGAAATCGATCATTACGGTACAGTATATAGTTTCTGAATAAGCGAATCTACCAATTGGATGTGTTTGAGAGCAAAAATGAATTTAAAAATGAGTCAGAAAATAAGCAGTTTGGATTTGAATACTCCCTTAATACGATGATTTTCCCAACACAATCCGCTTCGGGAAATTCGTTTCAAAAGGCCCACTTTGACAGCATGTTTTAAAATATATTCTACCTCTATCAAAAAATTGACCATTACGGTACATTATATAGTTTCTGAGTAAGAAAAGGTACCAATTGGAAGCCTTTGAGAGTAAAAATGAACTGTAAAATGAGTCAGAAAATAAGCAGTTTGGATTTGAATACACCCTAACTAAGATGATTTTTTACTTCAACCGCTATGTATTTTTAATTTGTTTCTGCTGTAAGAATTGGTCCTATCCAAAACTTGTCTATATAGATGTTGTAGACAATATTAAGAAGATATATGATAAATTCATGGGGATTTTATATCTTTTGAATTGACGGAGTTATGGATTTTTTTCTTCTTCAAACGCCCTTTTCGTTTTCGTTTTTAATTTTTTTTTGCGGTATGAATTGGTCCTATCAAAAGGTTGTGAATATAAAAGTTGTAGATAATGTTAAGGAAATTCATGATAAAATTAATTGGATTTGATATCTTGAGAATTGACGAAGTTATGAATTTTTCTCTCCCAAAAACCCTATTTTTTGCGCCCCTTGAGCCCATTTTTAATTTTATCAAAAATCTGTGATACATAAAATTTTGGCCCTATTTTTAGAAGTAATAAAAACTTTAAACTGATTCGATATGTACAAAATTTAAGAAGTTATGGGGTTTTCTCGGTTTTCACAAAACCCCTCCCTATTTCCATCCCCTTGGTCCGATTTTGCCCATTAACGAACTTGACCGAGATTTTATGCCCCTTGATTTTATGTATCAGTTTGGAAAAGATTGGTACAGAATTGTGGAAGTTATCGTGTCCAGAAGAAAGTGATATATATAGATAGATACATAGATAGATAGATAGATAGATAGATAGATAGATCGATAGATAGATAGATCGATAGATAGATAGATAGATATAGTTTTTTACTGAGGGTGGTTTTGGGCTCTAGGGGTCATGATCGGTGTAGATCTGCAAAAGTTTTTCCGAAATTCCAACATAGGATATATAATTCCAACGACGCCAATAGGTAGTATTTCATACGAAATCTACCTAAAAGTTATAGAAATCTTTTCGTATTTATTATTAATATGAACATATATAACAAATTTAATTCAAAGCATATACATAATTGAATACAGTAAAATATGTTTATGACAGACATGTTGGGAGCGCGGAATAGGCCTGCTTTATTTAAAAAAAATTAAATTAGATAGGCGTTGGTGACTGAAAAAGGGTTCACTAAAGAGAGATGTCCACTATTTGGGAGTGCGTGGAAATTTTACTGTAAAAATAATATTAAATTATTGATTAAAAGTAAAAAAAAAATCTTTAAAATATCCTAATATTTCATTCATTATTTTTAATATTGCAATTTTGATTTAGCAATTAAAACATGAACATTTGTAAAAGGTCTCTGGACACTTAAAATTCGAAAAAATGAAAAAAAAGGCCATTTTCAACATTTAATATCATAAAATGTATGTCATTTTAAAACACAATTTTTATTGGAATTAAAGATATAAGTATATTCTTTCATTTCATGTATTTAAAAAATTGCAACATGTAGAATTAGCATTTATAGGGGGCTTCAAACTATCAAACATTTGACTAACAAAAAATTGGTATAACAGCTTACGCACAGGATTATAAAATAAATATTGCAATTAGAATTAACATTTTGGTGCCTACTTATACTTCATATTATAATAATTACCCTGAACCTAAATAAATTTGCATTTAAAGCATTTTTGTATTTTATGAACAAAGTTGTATTTAGCACTTACAAAATTTTGAAAATTTTATCAGTATAATCACCTAAAAAATATTTTTTTGAACAATAAAAAGAAAGTTTTAGGTTCCGTTTATACAGACTAACATGAAAGATATGTTTTGGAATTTTCGTGAAAAAATATTGAGAGGTTTTTGTGATATCCTGCGCGTTATATCCAAAAACGTGATTTGGAGAAAAATGACTGCAAAGTTTCAGAAACGCCGCCTCTGCTATTGAGCGAGCATAATTCTAAAAGCTATAACTTCTGTTCTAATGGGAATTTCAGGGAAACAGTTACATCAGAATATTCAGAAATGATGGGAGTTTCCCATCTAAAAACAAATTAAAATTTCGAAAATTTTGAAACTGTAAAAGTCCTGAGACCCCTTAACTAATTTTCTAAATGAGCATCTCTGAAATTCGAAAAAAAAATTAATGATGCGACTCAATTGAAAGAAAAACGTTTTATGACGATATTTTTAATAAAAATGAATTATTGGCATTTAGATAATACAAGACCTATAACCTTTACTTTTACCTTTTTCAATTTCGGCATTCTGACCGACTTTGAACTATGATTCAATACGTCTTTAAGAGTGAAGGATTATATTAACATTAAACAAAAAATTCCAATATATATTCTTTAATTATTACACTTCTTCTAAAAAATCCAATTGCAAAATATTCTTCAAATTTCGTAAATCAGATCGCCATACATATGAAATAGTAAATTTCCAGTTAAAAAAAATATTTTCTAATTTAATACTAAATGTTATTTTCAACTCCTTAAAAAAATTTTTCTGAGATGCATTAAAGCAACTGAAAAATTTTAAATTCTATAATTTGTGTGAATTTAAACTGAAACCAGCATCCGCATGAGATATTTATATTTATTTGTGACAACCTATGTAGAATAAAAATGTACATAAATATTCATAGTACTCATATTTATATCGACATGATATCCACCAGCTTATTTAGGAGTTAGACAACTGGATAACAGGCAAGGGGCACCAAGTTAAAATTCGTAGTCTATCACGGATATTTATAATAGATAACAGGGCTCGCACCGTTCCTAAAATTTTCGCACTTTGCTACCAGTATTTTAAATAAGAATTCTTCGTGGTAGTTTCCTTTAACATCTATTATAGAACTATACAACAAATATTATCGTTTTAATTTAGTTGTAGCAAAGTGCGAAAATTTCAGGAACGCTGCGAGCCCTGAGATAATAATCCACTTTAAATGGGGGCTCTGGTATCTTTTATTATGTCTGTAGCGTCTCAAAACGAAACTATCAACGTGAAAGAAATTTTAAGTTCTATTAAATTCGTGTACCATACTTAATCTTTTATGAAAACACGCTTTGTTTTTCGACAAACGAAACAAGTTGGAAATTGCTCGTCAAACGTGGCAAATGAGGTGCGTTCGTACTATATCTAGTTTTATAAATATTTTTTACACCGCATATTGTATTGAATGTATATTTTAGTGCACTTCATAATTGCATATCCATTTCATTCTGGTCGAAAGTCTGTAACGTCATTAAAATGCACTAGCAATTATTTTTTTCCATTGACCGTAAAGGAACTGAAAACTTTTGACTGTCCCTGTAATTAAACTATACATCGATTTTCATAAAATTTGAAATGACTCGACAAAATTTTCCAACAATTATATATTTAAAATTCCAGACCATTCGGAAGGCTGTAATATCATTAAAATGAATTTGCAATAATTTATTCTCATTGGCCGTAATGTAATGGAAAACTTTTGACTGTCCCTGTAATTAAACTATACATCCGATTTTCATAAAATTTGAAATGACTCTACAAAATTTTGCAACAATTATATATTTAAAATTTCAGACCATTCGATGGGTAATTTTAGCTCTGTTATATGCGGACAGGCGGACTGAACGACGACTATAGATGCTACATATTTATATAATTACGAACGTTCCTAAAAAAACAAGAATTGGAATTTTATATAATAATTATCTCAATTTATTAATATATTTTACTATCTCTTCACTGATGCCAGTTACATTAAATTCGGCAGAAATATTAAAAATTAAAATTAGCCTATTATGTAAAATTCCATAAAGATACAACATTTCTATAAAAATGGCTCATACTTTGACGTGTTTCTCTAAACGGGAGACAGATCCTCTTAAAATTGGTCAAAAAGAAAATTAAGCCTTTAATAAATATATAAAACAAAACATAATATTGTCTGTTTTGTTTTCATTGTTTGTTTGTTTATTATATGTGTTTGTTAACAATATTTATCAGTTATCAAACAAAAATTAGTATTATTTTTTTCTTCAATATAAAAAGAACTATAATCAACAGATTAATTATATACATAGACAATTTTTTGGCTGAACTCACAATTTTTTGTGAGTAAGATAAATCTAAAATTGGTTGAAGAAGCAGAAAAAATTCTAAACGTATATGAATCATAAATAGTTAAAGATTCACACAATGTCATTGACGTCAGTAAATGATATATGACGTCTTCAGAAATGTTGTGTGGGTTTGTTTCTGATACATAACAACCGTTATGTAATATATATATCCTGTATATGCAGTATATATCATGATTCTGTTAGCAATTGAGTATTCAGATTAATAAAAAAAATATTTAAAATTAATGAATGTAATTTGTTACGACATTTCATTACAAATCGACTAATACCAGCTATTGTGATAATTATTTATCAAAATATAAACTAAAATATAAGTATTTTTAATGTAAATTGTAAATTGCCTTTTCTCGCAACAGAGTTTCTCCTTTATGTGTTCAATGTTTCTCCAAATATATGCAAATTACAGCACTACTTGACATAATAATCGAATATATTCTTCTTCTTAATGTTGAAGTAGACAAACAATTTAAGGAGAGCAGTTATCTGTTCGACCGCGAAAAACATTACCTGCAAATTCATGGACAAAATTAACTAAATTTCAATTTTACAGAATTACTCTAGGATATTACTTTCTATAAAATTCTTATCAAAAAATTTCACTCGAATTTGTTTAGTGCTGTAATATTTATATACATAAAAACTTTAGAGGCTATGTCCCGAGTGGTTTTACATATAAAAAAAGCGTAAATTTGATTTTTTTTTTTTTACTTTTTTACTTTTTTTTTATTTTTTTAGAATTAAACGATTATATTATTTTGAAAAACCCATATCACGCCAATAATCATTTTCTTTATAATTCCATAAATAGTTCATTGCTTAAAAGATGATTAAAATATATATATATATTAAAAATCTGGCATTTTCAGCTAATACTTAGACATCATCAGGATTTATAATTTAAACAGTTGTTACGAACGCTACTTTCCATGTTTTACGATTTTCAACATCTCCTTTATTGTTCAATCATCTTTTAAATAATGATTTATTTATGTAATTTTATATTATGCTATTAAATTGAATTTTAGCATCCTCAACTAGTTCATTTCATAAATAGTTCGCCTACATTGAACAAACTGGTATTAATTTCTTTAAAATGCGATATCGAACTTACTCCCATAATTTTTTTTAAATTGAGTTTTCTGTTTATTTTTAATGTCGCTTTAAGTGACATTTCATTACAGAAAGTTTTCACACATTTTTTAAAAACTATTTTTACTTTTTATATGATTTAACTTTAAATAAAGAAAATAAAACCTATAAGGCATCGATTCGGAATAGGGTTTAATTATTGTCATCATTAAAAGTATTCTTTGCTTTAAAATGTCGCTTGAAAATATACAACGGACCAAAAACTATGTATTCGCGCTTTATGAAAAAAAAAAACCCCTCTTATTCGTATATTAAAAAAAGTCGCAAAAGCATGGTTTTAATATGCCCACAGATGAAATAAGTAACATAATCAATATCAATAGAAAGATACTTCAAAGTTTATGTTTAACTGGGAAAAGGTAATCAATTCATATCCAGCAATTATGCTTTCACCCACAATTGTATCTAAAAGGCATCTATTGTTTTAAAAGAAAATGTACCCCACTTTCTCAAATGAACTATCAAAAATTCTTTAAAAACTTCCGTAGGAACTGTAAAAAAGCATATAATATTTGATTAAAGCTAATAAAAACAAAACAACTTGATGTTCAATGATGATGATGATGCGAAAACATGTTTCTCAGCGTAAGAGTATGTACTGACTGTTTTATTAAAATTATTCGGCAGGTAAAAAATAGAAATATATAGTTACAATTCATAAGGTTTGGATATTTTCATTCAATTGCAATGGAAAAAGATCAATTTACTACTGAAAAAGAAGAGACAAATACGTAAAATATGGATACAGAAAAAACAAGGGAAATTTCGCTAAAGTTTTTATGTTTATTACTGGATTCGCTTATAACAGGAAACGTAGAATAAGAAAAGTAAAAAAAAAAAAAAAAAAAAAAAAAACGGCAAAATTAACTCGAATATTTTTTAGAAGTACTATAAAAAGTATGCTTTAACATCTGTTTTCAATGAAAATATTTCATCATTTTATGAAAACAATGTTCAATGTGTTAATTTCCATCTGGGTAAGGCTACCAATCGTACCTCTAAATCTACTGATATATTTTTAGAAAAAAGGAGAAATGACACTGAAATTGAGGATATTCCATTTAAATGCATCCCAACCAGGCACCCTGACATGTCTCCTGTGGTTGACTGTCTACCTGGATATTTAAAACAAGCTGTTCAGAAGTGGCATACAAAACAAATAAATGGGCGCTGGAAGATTGTGGGCGAGGATGGGAACAAAATTAACCTTGGCATTTTAAGAAAAGCTCTGTTATTTTGGAAATCAAGATGTAACCTGATAGTTCAACAAAAATGTTATCAAATCGATTATATTTGATATTAAAAAAATTATCTTTAATTATATATTTATTTTTTCAAAATTATTACAAAATGTATGAACACCCTCTGTAGTTGAGGGAAAAAATCAATTTTGATATTATTTAAGTAACGAAATATCTAAAATGTCAGTTTATATACTCCACATTGCTGCCTTTTTAGTAAAAAAATAAATAAAAATGAAAAACCAAATTCTTTCTTTGCGTAGTCAGATTTAAATCCGTTAAACATATTTCTTTCGAAAATCGTTATTAAATATATCTCTATATGACTGCAGTTTTATACTGCTCTATCGAGAAATTATTGATTTTTATGGATACGCGAATGATTAAGTAAAGTCTGTCATTAACTTTCTTTCGATGAAATCTAATGCTTTTGCCAAAAATGATTTTCTCGGCTGATAGACATTAAATTTCTGAGCTATTAGAATTTATTATTCTTGCTTTATTGAAATTTTTATTCTAAAACATTCACCAGCCACATTTAAATTATATATATAATATCTAACCAAAGTACATGAACAAACTTAAGTTTATTTTCGGAAGGTCAAAAAAATATTTTTAACTGAATATTTTTTGTCTTACCTGGTTTTATTCTAAACAGAAACTCAAGGAAATTTAATAAACCTAGAATTAAGAAAAGTGTTTTATGTCTTTACATGTTTCATATCCTAAAGATACATGCCGGTGTATCAAGCAGGACGGTCGTTCTGCCAAGCCAAGCTGAAAAAAAAATGCTAACCTCGCCAAACAAACAAACGCCAAGAATAAAACGCAAGACACCGTAACTGCTTATTATACTGATGACAACTTCTCCATGTAAAATCAACCAAACATGCCAGCGTAAAATTTCCCATATCAAAAGAACCAATCATCGCAGAAAAATAAAACCAAAACCAGAAGGACCTAATGGAAAATATCTTCAATTTGAGACCAAATGCATCCTCATAAATTAATTATAAACAGAGATATAGATTTTTTAAAATAACGTCGAGACACTGAAAATGATCGATTTATTTTCTTCGTCACAATTTATGGTTCAATCAAGGTAGAGACTTAAATAATGGGCATAAAAAAGTAAGGATTGCATTTTTGGACAGATATTTACTCAATCTACGTGCTTTTGTAAAATTCAGCTTTAAAAACACAAATTTTCTATTCTTAATTAGCGAAAAACTGTTAATTAATTTTAAAGTTTATAAATTATGCCAAACAGCGATAAACCCGCCAAATCATTTTAGAAGTCTTTTAAAATTTTTTATATTATCCTTTTGCATTGATTTCATCGAAGAAAACTATGGCCGAGATCCAGATAGATTTTTCGCTGTTAGCGAAATGAGTTTGACCAATCAGAAGCCAGAATGTTTGAGAATTTTTGCTGCTTCTGGATCCCGGCCTATGTCATAAAAGTTTTGAGTCATTTTCTTAGTGCCATGGA
This sequence comes from Maratus speciosus, assembly GCA_963932465.1. Taxonomy (NCBI): domain Eukaryota; kingdom Metazoa; phylum Arthropoda; class Arachnida; order Araneae; family Salticidae; genus Maratus; species Maratus speciosus. The sequence continues at coordinate 233,636,379 of OZ010792.1, read as the reverse complement.
TGAAGTGCAATGTTTACAGAAATTTAGGCTGGGATCCAGATGGATTTTTCGCTGTTAGCGAAACGAGATTCACCAATCAATAGCCTGCATTGCTGCAAACAGCGAAAAGTTCGCAAAAGTGCAAGCTTCTGATTAATGAATCTCGTTTCGCTAACAGCGAAAAATCTATCTAGATTGCGGACAATTATGTTGAACACAATTTTGCATTTCCACATCCAGGAAGGGTATTGATGTCATAACAACAGTGCGTATTCGAAACTATTTAAGGCACTGATTCTGAACTCCTTTGCTATACATTTCAATATTAAAGAAGTTGTTGTTTCAATAGTTTTAGTACTTTTCTCTATTGCTCACTCTAAAACACGAATATCGAAATTTAACCAACAGCGCTCAGAAACTATAGCGCCTAGAATGTATAGTGTTGAAATAGGCTAACCCTGTAATACTTAAAAAAGCGCTAAAATATTGTATCCCTTAAATGTGCAATGATACTGCTGTAATATGCAGATCGCAGCGGCATCTGCAGGATATTTTCTACAACTGCAAGAAATTGCTAGTCTATACAATGTAATAATAGTAAAACGAAAATCCCACAGATGTCGCTGCGATCGACACTTGAAATTTTAGCAGTATCGTCGCACATTTAAGGGATACAAATTTTTAGAACTGTTTGGATAGCATATTTCCACAATAGGTATTCTAGGCGCTGTATCAGAAACAACACCATAACAGAGAGCATTTATACATAAGAGTGGTGATATATGCACAGGAGACATGCTCATTTCAAGCTTTTGTCGAAAGTACGGCAATCCGCTTTCTTGAATAGAGGATATTCAATCTACGTTATGATCACATGGTCAAGGCAAGAACGTCTAGCGTAAAGAAGGGAAGGCTCCGTCTACGTAATGTAAATCCCCGCTAGCCAAGGAAACAGTTCATGGGAGAAAGCAGTAGTACCCTGTTAAAAATATCGTGAAAAATTACCTCTGTTTTTAAAGGCTATCTGTATTCTGACCAATGAGAACGCTTCATAGGCGTTTATGTAGCGTTCTCATTGGTCAGAAAATAGAGAACCTGTAAGAACCGAGGTAATTTTTCACGATATTTTTAACAGTGTAGTTTCCTGTTTCCCTTCTATCAGTTATAAATTCTTTGGGTAAATTACCGGTACCACGTGACTTTTTCAGCCTCGAACCCATATTTGGAATATCCTCCATTAGAAGATACGCGCATGGACGATCTCTATTAGACTAGGGAAATAATTCAGCATGCATTAACCTGGCGATAATGGCATGCTCGTAAAGAACTTTAACGATTTGTTTTTATCACTTTTACCAATAAACATTTATTGGCCGTATGTCGCTACTTCGTTATAGAGACACACTTGTTCCTAATTAGATCCCGGCCTTAATGTATCAAAATACAGAGTTTGCTTTCTGTACTATTCCTGAGCTCAGTTGTAGCGTCTAGAAATATAGGCCGGTATTCAGGTACAATTTTGCAAACAGTGAAAAGTTAGCAAAAATTTTGGCTTCTGATTGGTCAATCTCGTTACGATAACACAGAAAAATCTACCTAGATCACGGTCACTGTGTGGAAACCGGCTATTCCAGTAATTCGTTAAAAAGTGCTAAAAATTGAATCCCATAAATATTGACAAATACTGAATGACAAATGTCGATAGGAGCAACATTTTCTAGATCTTCTCTGAGCGAAACATTTTCTTTTGAAATAGTTATGTTGGAATTACCATATGTCGCTGTAATCGACATTCGTCGTTCAGCCTCGTTCAACATTTATGGGATACAATTTTTAGCACTTTTTTAATAAACCGATTTTTAAACTATATCTTCTAGAAACTATAGCTCCGTTATAGCGTCTAGATTATATGTTGTAGAAATCGACTATCCCAGCAATACTTAAAAAAGCGCGAAAGTATTGAATCCCTTAAATGTACAACGATGTCGAATTCCAAACAGTCATTTGCATCGACATCTGCAGGATATTTTTTAAAGAAGAAAGAGACATGTGTAATGCACCGCTACAGCGTCTAGAATACATAATGTGGAAATTTGCTATCCAAGAACCGCTAAAAAGGTGTATCCCTTAAATGTGCACTGACGCTGAAATCCAGGGAGATTGTCGCAGCGACATCTGCTATATATTTTCAAATTTCAAAGTAAACATCGTATTATTACAGCGGGTTTGACGCCAAGCACACAGGTCAAATGTAAGTTAATAAAACGTTTAAAAAAAATGTTACAGCGTCTAGACCAAATTGTCTTGGAGTTTTGGGAAATATCCTGCAGATATCGCTGTGATCGACTGATTGGATTTCCACACTATATATTCTAGACGCTGTAGCGCCGCGGTAGCCTGTCCTTTTTCGTTTGCCTCGAAGTAGATGACGTCATTTGAAGCTGTTCCTAAGTGTGGAGTTGATTATCTGTACACGGCAATGGACACAAAAAAAATCGGCCCACCGCTTTGTACTAATCATCGTGTAAAGATGATCCAACTCCGTGTGACTTTTAAACGTCATAAACTGGCCTATTATGTCATTGATCACGCTAACACCCTCCCCCTTGCGTCCGCCATATATAGCTGCATCTTGCTATGGAGACTGCTAAATGGGCTGCTATCGGTCAAAATCAAGAGAGAAAAGGGCAGAAGAGGGGGGAAAGAACTCGTTTTCTTTATGTAGTTTTTCACACGGGAAGATTGACATGTCTGCTCCTCTCCTTTCATAGCTTCATGGTGGTGAAATAAACAAACGCCCCTTAAATATTTGAGAAAGTCTTGACACGCGTCACAAAAACATCACACAAAGCAGGCAAAGCAAAGGAACAAAATCATTCATTGGCTCGTGGATATGAACGAGCCAATGAATGATTTTTCTTCTTTGTTTTGCCTGCTTTGTGTGATATTTTCCTGACTTGTCAAGGCTTTCTCGAATATTTAAAGGACGTTGAATAGACCGGGATCAAGATAGATTTCACGCTATTAGCGCGATGAGATTGATCAATCAGAAGCCTGCATTTTTGAAAACTTTTTTTATGTTTGCAGTAAACACTCTGGATCCCGGACATTAACTTTGGTTGGTTAAGACGATTTTGAATAAAATCAAATCAGAAAGCCAATGTTTTTAAACTTTTTTGGTTAGTTTAATCGAAATCTTCCACGTCTATTAATGAAAACGGAGTTACTGTACTTTGGACAAAAACTTGAATATGAGTACACGACTTGTGCATATGTGTCACCACTCTTACATATAAATGTACTCTGTTATGAGCATGATTCTAAGCGCAGCTGGTTAAATTTGAGTATCTGGGTATTAGATAAAGCAATAGTGGCCCACCGTGGCTGAGTGGATAAGACACCACGCCGCTAATCGCTTGAGAACGTAGGTGGGGGCGGGTTCAAATCCCGCCGTGATCCTCACGTGATCTGATATATATGTGTTCAATAAAACAAACAAACAAACAAGCAATAGTGAAAGGTACAGTTGCCATGGAAACAACGACTTCTTTAATTCGTATAGAAAATTAATGGATAGTTGTAAATAATTTAAGTTTAAAATGTAGGCAAATGCTCTGAAAATATCAATGGCTCCCATTTAGTATTTTACAAAAGTAATTTAATATATTCACATGATGTATAAGTTGATGCAACTCTTACCTAATGAAAATTCTGCAACAAGACTTACGTAGGCAGATCTTTTCAATGATTAATTCAGAATTCTAAGAACAAAACGAAGTTCTTAAGCGCCCTTCCTCACCCCTCCACCCACTCAAAAAAAGAAATACGATAGAAAGGTATAAGTATTTGGATAATTTCAGTATTTCTGTGATCTTTGGTCAGAGTTTAGAAAAGGTGTCTGGGTATTAAAAAAAACATATAACAAATTTGACGAACGATAAGACTATAGATTTCAGGCAATTTTTAACTGCAAAAAAATTTTATTCTAATGATTATGCGGCTTTAATAATAGACTATTAAATATAATCAATTTACGGGAATTTTTATACGAAATTATATTCTCACATTTATGCAAATAGGTATGGATAAACAGACTTGAGTAAAATTACATATTTATTCTTTCTTCTCTATAACACGATCTAAATGAAGATGAAGTTATATGTACAGTTTATATCTTTAAATTTTTAGATTTTTTTTATCAAAAATGTTTCATCATCATGTCTAGAATTGCTAGATTTACTTCTTTAGACAGATCTTCGATTCTTTAGATGCCTGCGGGGCTTCATTTTCGGATTTTCCGTAGGTATTTGTAAAGATAAATTTATTTTGCAAAACCGTCAGCAAAAAAAGTTAGAACAAACAATTAACTGACAGACTAACTGTAAATATATATTTTATTTTGACTCTATTTGATTTTTACTAAATTTTCATCCTTCATAGAAAATTTTAAGGCGATATAAATTGAGAAAGACTGATACTTTGAAAGAAGAAATTGACTTTCCTTACTTTTAAATTATTAATTACTCTAAAAAATTAATGATAGGTAAACAAAATGTATACTATTGTGTTTGTTCCCTACTTATAAAGGCTATACAAGGACTAATTTTAGCGAGTAGAATTATTTCAATTATATATAATCTGTTTAAAAAAAAGAACTGATATCTACTAAAAAACAACTTTTCAAAAGTAAAAAAAAAAGCCAAGCAAAAAAAAAAGAAAAGAAAAAAGGGGAAAGTTGTGGCTAAAAAATAGTGTGATATCAAATTTCCAAGCTAATATTATGGTACTTATTTAACATTTTTTATTAAAAATTTACCATATGTAAGTCGAGTACCTAAGTATGCGTTGATAGAAAGCCTTTTCTCCTTTAATAAATACATCATAACGTGTTTCTGAAAATTAATTTTTTTTAATTATGCATCATGGGCTTGGCGGCCATCTTTCCATATTTTACACAAATTTCTAAGCAGACAAGCTCGTAATATGTTTGCATTATTAAGAATTTTGAACTTCTAGTTTTGGCTACAGACAGATAAATTAAGAAAGTCTTTTATTTTGAAGAAAAAAAAAATTGATTTTTACTGCTTTAACTAATTAATTAACCCCCTCCGAAAAAAGAGAATCATAAGATAAAACCTGAAGTTACTTCAACTTTATTTTAAGACACAAATTTCTAGGCACTCATTTCCATAAATTAAAAGCATAAAATGTTTGCTTTAGCAACAATTTCGAATTTCCGATCTTAACAATGTACTTGTGTGCTTAGAAAATTGTGTAAAATATGGAAAGATGGTCGCCAAGCCCATCATGCATAATTAAAAAAAATTAATTTTCAGAAACACGTTATGATGTATTTAGTAAAGGAGAAAAGGCTTTCTATCAACGCATACTTAGGTACTCGACTTACATATGGTAAATTTTTAATAAAAAATGTTAAATAAGTACCATAATATTAGCTTGGAAATTTGATATCACACTATTTTTTAGCCACAACTTTCCCCTTTTTTCTTTTCTTTTTTTTTTTTGCTTGGCTTTTTTTTTACTTTTGAAAAGTTGTTTTTTAGTAGATTTATAGAAATACAAGAACTTAAATTTAAGAAATACACTTTTGAGAAAAATGGGGATTGAATTTCCAATTAAAAGCGATGCTTTATATTTAAATGATAATTTGGTGTCTGTTTATTAAAGAGATTGTTTATTTATTTTATTGTTTATTTAAGAAAAGCACTTATTTATCAACATTACATTCCAAAAAATTTATTTATTTATTTATCATTTTAACTGTCCCCTTAAATCACATTTCCTATAAAGTAGTTCATGATAAAAATCAATAGTGGTAATTGTAAAGGTAGAATATATGTAAAATGTATCTAATATGCTATGACATACCTACCATTTTAGGCAAAACTGAATCGATTTTTCCTCGCCTGCATAGTCAGATTTTAAATCCTCCAATGTACTTGCTTAAATAACCATTGTTAAATATATCTGCTTTTGATTGGGATTTTTTTACAGATCTGGCGGGACATTATTGATTTTTATGCTTCCACGAGTGATTAAGTAAAGTCTGTTATTAACTTTCTTGTGATGAAATGTAATGCCAAAAATGATTTCTTTGTCTGATAGAAATTTTCTCTGCTGTATATTGTATGGAATTTATTGTCCTGCTTTATTACATTTTTATTCTATAATACCTATAATTCTATAATACAAAAAAAATAAAATTTTGGGTATCAAGTCTATACATATAACTAAGAATCAAAGTTTAAAATAAATTAAATGAATCACTTTAATTCAATGTAGTTTTGATTTTCAAAATCATAAAATTTCAAAAAGATTTTTAAACTTTTTACTTACTTATTATTTACATAGTTAAAAACTTTCATTTAACGACAATTAAAAATTAGAAAACATTTTAAATTAAAATAACGAAACTGTAAAATAGATTTTTCTTACTGTTAAAATTAGAATTTCAACAAGATTTTCATATTGTTTAAATTTCACAAGTGCATTTTTTAGCATAGCATAGATATAGTTGATATTTTAGTTTGACTTTTGCGATTTATTATACATTTGTAATAAAACGTAGTTCTAAAACTTTAGTTAGATTCTTTCTTATTTTGACATCATACGGTATTTTTACCGATCATTCTACATTTTTCAAAGGTCGCATTCAGAATTTGTATGCAAAATACAATTATGTTTACATTTCTACATTTATCAGAAATAAATAACACAAACGTCAAATTTTAATGACGAAATTAATTAATTTAATAATATTTAAAGAAGAACAGTTGCAGAATTCCGTATGATAAAATATTTGAGCAAGAAAATGCACCTGATACATTGCACCTGATTGCAATGTTACATTGACCTGATACATTCCACCTGATACATTGCACCTGATACATTAAAAAAGAAAATAATTTATTAACATGAATATCCGTTTAAATACTGATTTCAAATGTATATTAGCAGCACAATAACGTCCATATGCAAAAAAAGTCCTTCCGGCCAGTGCCGGGAGGAAGAGGTAGCTTTCATAATCCTTATTTAAAAAAAGCCAACTTATATCATGCAAACACACGAAGCTCAATTTAGTGGAAACAGAATATAGGAGATTCAATACTAATTTTTATCAATATAATGAATGAGAATTTCGCGAAATTAGTCAGCTTTATCCAAGCTGCTTTTCTTTAAAGTAACTTATATTTGGCTGCCAAATTCGGCAATTTCTTAAAGTGCCTGTCATTTTAAGACAACATGGTGGATGAGGCTAAGCAGTGAACTTGGTCGAGACCTTAGTAATTGCTGTGCACATGCTCACTCACATCGGAATCGGTTAATATATAGGAGTGCTGTCGCATGCAAAAAATCAGATTTTTCAAAATGTCACCCACAATAGATATTGAAACTGCTATATCTGAGCCATTTTTTAAGGTAAAGACAAACAAACAATGCTTCTGAGTCATTATATCAAGATCAAATACTTAAGAAAGAAACCTTTTTCAATTTCTAATTTTTTTGCATCTCACTTTAAATATATATATATTTTTTAATTTAATGGCCGCCATTTTGAAACAAGATGGCTGATGAATCTGGCCAGCGAACTTGGTCGAGGTGTTGATGGAGGCTATCCACATGCCTCCTTACATCGAAATAGGCGAATACGTGTGTTATCGCGTGACAAATACAAGATCGTTTCAAAATGTTAGCCATGCTAGAAATTCAAAGTGCTATAAATCAACCATTTTTTAAGATATCAACAAAAGAACAAATTTTCAGAAACAAAAACTGCTCCGGAATCTTTGTATCAAGGCCAAACACATAAGAAAATCTTTTTCATTTTCCAATTTTTTAATACCTCATTTTGAATTTTAAATTAAATTTTTTTAAAATGGCAACCCTTTTGAAACAAGATGGCGAATGAAGCTGGCCAACGAACTCGGTCGAGACATTGGTATGTACTATGTACAGACCAAGTTACATCCAAATAGGTTCATAAATACGCCTGTTATCGCGTGACAAAAATCAGGTCGTTTTAAAATGTCAGCCACAAGAGAAATTCAAAGTGCTATTACTCAGCCATTTTTTTTTAGATATAGACTAAAGAAAAACTGTTCCGGAATCTTTGTATTAAGGTCAAGCACATACAAAATATCTTTTTCATTTTCCAATTTTTTGGTATCTCATTTAATTTTTTTTATTTTTTAATTTTTTAAATGGCCGCCATTTTAAAACAAGATGCCGGATGAAGCTGGCCAACGAACTCGGTCGAGATATTTGTATGTACTATGTACACACCAAGGTACATCCATATTGGTTCATGAATACGCCTGTTTTTGCGTGACAAAATTGAGGACGTTTCAAAATGTCAGCCACGCTAGAAATTCAAAATGCTATAACTCAGCCATTTCTTAAGATATAGACGAAACAAAATCTGCTCCCGAATCTTTTTATCAAGGTCAAACACATAAGAAAAAAATATTTTTTTCAATTTTCAATTTTTGGTACCACATTTCAAATTTAAATTTTTCTTAAAAATTTAAATAGCCGCCATTTTTAAACAAGATGGCGGGTGAAGCTGGCCAACGAACCCGGTCGAGACATTGGTATGTACTATCTATAAACGAAGTTACATCCAAATCGGTTCATAAATACGCCTTTTATCGCGTGACAAAATTCAGGACGTTTCAAAATGTCAGCCACGCTAGAAATTCAAAATGCTATTACTCAGCCATTTTTTAAGATATAGACGAAACAAAAACTGCTCCGAAATCTTTGTATAAAGGTCAAATACATAAGAAAAAAATATTTTTCCATTTTCAATTTTTTGGTACCATATTTCAAATTTTAAATTTTTAAAAATATTTTAAATGGCCGCCATTTTGAAACAAAATGGCGGATGAAGCTGGCCAACGAACTCGGTCGAGAGATTGGTATGTACTATGTACACACCGAATTACATCCAAATCGGTTCATAAATACGCCTTTTATCGCGTGACAAAATTCAGGACGTTTAAAAATGTCAGCCACGCTAGAAATTCAAAATGCTATAACTCAGCCATTTTTTAAGATATAGACGAAACAAAAACTGCTCCGGAATCTTTGTATAAAGGTCAAATACATAAGAAAAAAATATTTTTCCATTTTTAATTTTTTGGTACCACATTTCAAGTTTTAAATTTTTTTTAAAATTTTAAATGGCCGCCATTTTGAAACAAAACGGCGGATGAAGCTGGCCAACGAACTCGGTCGAGACATTGGTATGTACTATGTACACACCGAATTACATCGAAAGCGGTTCATAATTACGGGGGTTACAGTGTGACATAAGTCAGATATATATATATATATATATATATAACCTTTAATTAAACATAACCTTCCACAGTCATATATTATGAATTAAAGCTGTAAGTATTAAAAAAAAAAAAATTAATATAAGAATTATTATGGAAGAAAAAGAAAAAAGTGGACACCGACAAAAATTGAAAAGCTTATACATTGAATTACGTTATCAAGGGCACAGAATTCAATGATATAAGCAAAATGGTTGTTTTCTGTAGGAAAAATAAGCTAAAGCTAAAAGTTATTTTCCCCTGTGCCCAAACAACCATAAAATCAAGTGAATTGATTAAAAATGAAAGCAGAATAGAAACAAATAATATGAAATGGAAGAATCAATAAAACGTATTTAAATATTTATAGGATATAAAATATAAATAATAAACACCATACCGATTAATATTTCAGTATTTTACAAAAATCCACACGCACATGGCTGCCAGTATATCAAAAAGAATAAGGTGAATAAAACAGTTAAGAAATCTCAGTAAATGATACCAAAAGATGCAGTTAATACATGTTGAAATAAAATTTGAAATACCTTGTTAAACACATTTAATCTAATATAAAATAAATAGATATTAATTACATTATTTAAAATGCACTATTAAATTAATTAATAACAGTTTAACAATATCGTCAAAATTTAGCTAAAAATACCCCCTGGTGTATTAAATAATAACTGAAATGGAGCTAGAAAAATTAACAATTAGAGCTATCTTAAAGAGACAAATTTAGTGCTGCCATCTAGTATTACTTCTATTAAACAACTAACGCAAGATAAATATTTGTAAGCACTTGAATGTAAATAATTGTATAAATAATTGTAAGCATTTGAATGTAAATAACTGTATAAACAGCAAAACCAAACATATCCTTATATATAGAGAATTATAAACCGAATATAAACCACACAATGTATTTAAAAACTATTGTAAATAAAATTTAAAAGCATACAATATATTCTATTAGCTAACTTATTTAAACTAAACTAAGAAATAAATAATTCTAGAACATTGATAATATATAGCATATAGCTATATGCTATAAAACAAAGTAAAATTCAGTAATAATTAATATAAATAATTATTAAAGATAAAAATTATTTTTTATGAATTATATATCAGATATTTATAAAATGAACAGGAAATAAAAAACATGTGGAAGTAAATAGAAGGTTAAATGATACTTAAATACCCATTACTTAAAAAGCACAAATATAGAGTGTGGATTATCTTCAGACATCCATAAAAAACCATAAAGTATGAATGTGGGACATTCAAAAACATTAATCCGATAATAAATATTAAAAAGAATAGAGTAATAATAATAAAAATAATTACCCAATTTTAATGCATACAGTATAGCTATATTTATATTATACATACTTATATGTATATTATTCACTATAAGAATGGCATACTATTAGTAATTAATATGATATTGTCCTGAGTAAATTTAAAATTTAATAACAAATAATTGTAAATTAGATTAATCAATAATTAGGCTAATTATAATATTAATGAAATTCTCCAATTACATATAAAATATCAAATCAACATCCATATAAAAATACGTAACAAAAACATTGTAATAATACAAGAGCCCCATTTTTTTTATTTATTTTTTTTTTAATTATATATAATTAACCATTGCGTATTATCCAGACAACACCACCCTCCTCCGTACTCTAACATCTACCCACCCAACCATCCTATAATATTTTTTTATATTATTTTACAATTTTTAATTTTTTATATATATATATACATATATATTTTATAATTTTTTTGTAATTTTGTTTACGCATGTGTTAATTTGTTTTAATAGATCATGTAAGAAAAGTTCTAATTGTATATTAATGAATATATGAATTTTTTTGGAAAACCATGATTTAATGCATCATAAATTAGTTTTTTAATATTATTGTTAATTAGAGGAGAAAAACATAAACATTTTATTCTATATAAATGATTAAGTATTATATTCCGAAATACAAAATGATGTAGACAAGATTTAAAATTTGTAAATGTATTAACTTTGAATTTAAATTCTTTACGTTTGTCATATAAATCTTTGATTGTTTTATTGTCTTTGATTGTAATTTTAAGATCTAAGAAGTTAATTGTATTGTTAGATAAAAGGTTTTCCGTTAATTCCAAATTAGTGGGATAATCAACTGGAAATCGAGTAATTGCAGATTGATCAGTATCAATTAAAATGATGTCATCAATATAACGATATAAATGTAGATTATTATTAGTAAAATTACGTTCATAATGATATAAGTATAAGTCAGAGAGTAAACTGGAAGTACAACCGCCTTGTGGTATACCGACATGCTGTAAATATAAAGTATTATCTTGCAATATATAATTATTATAGATAATGAAGTTAGTTAAAGATTTAAAATATGCAATATCTATATTAGATGGTAATTCCAGTTTTTTATAATATTTTTTAAATAATGCATTTATAATTTTATGTAAATCTAATAGGTCTATATTATTAAAAAGATCTTTGAAGTCATATGTCGTTATATTATAAACACAATGAAGATTTTTTAAAATATTAACAAGTTAATAGCTATTTTTTATACAATGTGTATTATCATTATTTGTAGTAAGTACATATAATTGATTAAGAATTTTTAAGAGAAGTGTATTGGCTTTATTATTATATGTATTACAACCAATAGTAACAGTCCTAAATTTAATAGGAGTTTTATGAAATTTGGGAATAAGAACTAAATATGGATAATTAAAATTAGTAGATAAAATATTTAATAGTTTATAATAACTTCGAATTTTACGATTATTTACAATTACAGTTTCATTAGTTTTTTAAAATGACTTATTAGAAGAAATAGAATTTGTAAGAAGTTGGTGATAATATGATTTACATATAATAGCATAATTGGTAGGAGATTTGTCTACATATGTAATAACGTAGTTTTTTTGTAATTTAGTAATTTGTTGGAAATAATGCTTTGTATTAATAGAAACCAAATCAGCAATATTATTTTTTAAAGCCATAGTTAATTTTTCAATTACTAATATCTTCCATTGATTAAAATATTCAATAGGCTTATTATAAGAGATAGAAATTTTATAAATAAAAATATCAATATCATATGTAAACTGTTTGATAATAGATTTAACATTAAATTTAGATGGAAGTCTATATTTAGTACTATAACCCATTAGTTGTTTCAATTTAAAATCATGAACAATATCAAGATTTCCAGTGATTATATGTCCATGATCATTGTTTATGTATTTTTCTAGAGCTATATATATATATATCAATTTTGAACGGAGGGTGGTTTCGGGGTCTGGGGGTCATGATCGATGAAAATATACCAACATTTTTTGAAATCGCTTTCCTCCGAACGGCTGAAATAGGTAGCTTTTTTGTAAAGAAAGCTACCTAATAAACAAACAAACAAGTGGGTAAGTGTGATCACAGATCGCACAAAGCGTTTCGTTTAATATTCCTTTCAAAACATTTTATCCTTTTGCAAAATCTGTTAGTCCCACATTTCGCAACCGTGGGCGCTCTCTATTCTAAACAAACCTGTATCGAAACGAAACTCCGTTTTACAAGCTATTTGTAGCTACATTAGTCGAGGGAAAAGGGCCCATAGTACCCGAGATAGGTAGGCGCTCTTGGCGGTCAAAATTGGAACTAAAATATGTACGGCTATGGTGCATAATATGAAGAGTGGTCAAAGGAGTGTTGGCAAAAGTTAGAAAAGTGCACCCTGGGTAAAAAGGGTGGAGGTTAGAAAATTTGCTAAAAATACAGAAGTTACAGTCCGGAGGGATAAATAATATAAGAATTTTTGAAATTTTTATGATTTTTCGTGTAATCGAATGTGGCCCAGGCTCATGCAGACCTCTATGTGAGGAGTTCATCTATAAGTATGCAAAATTTCAAGTCTTCAACTTAATTTCGTTTTCCTTTAAATATGACACTATTGTCACATACTTAAGCCTTTTGCCTAGTGTCTCAAAGTTAGTATCAACTCTCATGCAGAAGAAAAAATATGGAAACTTTATAAGGAAAAATGCTTGTTTTCAAAAGCATTACGTCCTTTTCCATTATTATTTTTTTTTTTTTGGAGCAATATGTCCCTAATGGTATTTTGCGCCACTTAACCCTATACAAAAAATATTAAATCATAGAAAAAAAATATTTTTTTTTAAATTTTTACCAAAAAATGGCATTAATAAAGAAAAATAAATCCCATTATTCTCTCAATTCTGCAATAATGAAAGCTATCTAATTATGATCATTTTGAAGAAATTTCATAAAATATTTTTTAAATTAAAATATTAAAGTGGGGATATTAAAAAAACGGCAAGTGCAAGTACATATAAAAATGAACAGCTCCAATTAAAAAAAAATATTAGTAAAATTGGTTCAGTAGAAAGTAGAGGTCTGCACGGGCCCGGGTTTGACCCGAGGCCCGTACCCGGGCCGGCAGAATTAGGACATTTTTTTGAACGGGCCGGGCCGACAGACAAAATTAGCGGGCCGGGCCGATAAAAAAATTAATCGGGCCTATCGGCCCGATATAAGAATTCAAGCGAAGCAGATAAAATACGAGCTATTTTCAATGACTATGATTTTCTCGAGAAGTATAAATGTGTGTCACAAGCCGATGCGAGTTTAACATCATCAATACAGAAATGTAACATGTCCATCGTAGAGATCGGCATCGGAGAGTTACTAGATTGCTGAAAAAAATTAAACCCTGAGTCAGACGACTCGTAACGGGGCGGAACTGGTCTTAATCGATCGCAGGATGTGTAGGACAGGCATTACGTTTTGTAAAACAAAGTATTAATAGTGATAATGAACTTATGTTAACAGTATCTTTGGAAATATACCTTAAAGTGGTTCTCATATTCACTGCTCAACAATGTGAAACTTTCAGACGCATTTTCTGACTCATTTTTAACTATAAAAGCATAAAAGCAGGCCTGACTATTGAAGGCATTTGGAAACGAATAGCTTTCTCCATATTTAAGAAATTACTTACAGAGATAACAGAGATTCTTGTCACGTGACTGTACGTTTTTCTCCTTTCCTGTGCTATCGCTTCCGGAAATTCAATTCAAAACGCTAACTTTGGCAGTATTTTCAGAAAGATATATTGCTTTTATCTATGAAAAAATGGCATTTACATAGTTTCTGAATAAGAATACCTGCCAATCTTACGCGTTTCCGAAAAGAAATGAATTCATAAATGTGTCGAAATGTAGCTCCTTTGGACTTGAGAAAAGCCTTAAAAAGGAGAGAAATATTTTCACAAATCTACTTTTTATTATACAGCTTCAAGAGTTATCATGTTTTTAATCCTTTATTCTCTACTGCATTTATCTTTTAATGAATCCTTATTTGAATTTTGAAATATCTGTAGAGACAATGATTAAAACACTGTAAGTAATCGTTAATGTTTACTATTGTGTGTTTTCTGTTTTGCGAACAAATAGTAATCTAAAATATACTGTAAAGTATTCCCATATATATGTATGTAGTATTCATTAAAAGAATCTTAATTGTATGTCAAGAAAAAACGGATTTATTTTGTAGAAATTGAGTCGGGCCGGGCCGGGCCTGTTTTCACTGATTTTTGTACGGGTCGGGCCGAGAACTGTAAAAATGCAAACGGGCCGGGCCGGGCTCGGGCCGAACTTTCAATTTTTACACCGGGCAGGGCCAAGATAGCTTTCGTTCGGGCCGGGCTCGGGCCTGGAAATTCCGGCCCGAGCAGACCTCTAGTAGAAAGCTCAGGGCAGAGGATTAAAAAACAACCTTGTGTTTTAAATACATAGATTATATAAAATTAAAAAAATAAATAAATTAAGCAAATTTTATTATTTTAATAAAATTATAGTTGAATATCTTAAAGAATAGCAGTAAAATCTTATTAGTCAAGAGAATTTTGGACAAAAACAGGGGAACCTGATATTATTTTAAACCTCAAATTATTGCGAAGATCATCTTGTTTGCTTATATAACTCGACGAAGCGAATTCATCCAGGAGATAATCACCAAGTTCTTTAATATATGTCACTATTTTTTGAATAAAGGCTTCCAAACTGAGCATGCACATTGTATGTCACTGCTCTTCTATAAAGACATTGAAAAATTTTGTAAAATATTGTGCTTTATCAGCCTGTGATTTAGATTACATTATTTTTAAAAGAAGTTTTTTCACCTGTGAGGAATTTCAAAGTGGCTGGAGTGAAATGACGTACTTCTCTACAAAACATTTGTCAGTTTTAAGAATTAAAAAACACGCTTTTTTATAAAATGACGTCATTTGCATCCACGAAAGCATTCAACTTTTATGATCAAGTCATAAACAACATCTATATAGAGCTTCTAGAATTCTTAAATTTTGCTGTCAGTCCTACATCTACAGAAAAGTATTCAAATGACGTCATTATTGCAGAATAATACACAAACACAATAAAAAGCAATATCGTCATTCAAGAAGTTCGCCAAAAAAATGGGGCATTTAATGTTACACATGCCTTCACTTGTTTTTGTTTATAATAGCTCCATGTTTTATCAGAAATAATTTTTTCAAAATTCGAAAAATATTATTAGACACGGATAAATAAAATTGCATTCTTTTAGTTTTGTGATACGAAATAAGTAATTGTGAAGGAGATTCTCACAATGATTTAAAATACGTTTTCGTAAAGAGAAAGTGTTATTTCGTTTGTAAAATATTTTTGCTATAAACTAAGAAACATTTAATTGATGAATAGAAGCGAAATAAAATCAAAATTGACTGAATTTTATAACACACGGTATTTCGACGTATTTTAATTTCAATTTTTATGAGAAAATGGTAACAAAAAAATACATACAGTAATCTACTATTTCCCCTTTACTTTTTATAGAAATGAAGTACTTATGTTGCCACAATTACAAAATTGATACAAAAAACTATAAAAAATTAAAATCTCAAAAAAGCGAAAATCCATTTCAAATTTGAAAGTGTTGCCATTCGCAGAATGACGCATGCGTTACGCACAGATATGTTTGTCCTTTATAATATAGATAGATAGATAGATATGGAAAATTCGAGATGCATTAAAAGTTAGCAATGTAAAAAGTTTGAATCTTTATCAACATATTTTTAATGCATTTAAAATGGAAGAAAAAATACATACTAAAATTTAGCTTTTTTTTTTTTTTTAATTATCATTTTTTAGATGCGTTCGTAATTATATAAATACGTAGCACCAATAGTCGTCGTTCAGTCCGTCTGTTTCGCATGTAACAGAGCAAAAACTACCCAACCGAATGGTCTGAAATTTTAAATATATAATTGTTGCAAAGTTTTGTCGAGTCATTATCAAATTTTATGAAAATCAGACGTGTAGTTTAATTACAGGGACAGTCAAAAGTTTTCCATTACATTACGGCCAATGGGAATAAATTATTACAAGTGCATTTTAATGATATTACAGCCTTCCGAATGGTCTGAAATTTTAAATATATAATTGTTGTAAAATTTTGTCGAGTGATTTAAAATTTATGAAAATCAGATGTATAGTTTAATTACAGGTACAGTCAAAAGATTCCGTTAAATGACGGCCAATGGGAAAAAAAAACTATTTCAAGTGCATTTTAATAACCTTACAGTCTTTCGAACAGAATGAAATGGATATTCACTTATTGAAGTGCACTAAAATATACATTCAGTACAATATGCGGTGAAAAAATATTTATAAAACTAGTTATAGTAAGAACGCACCTCACTTGCCACGTTTAACGAGCACTTTCCAACTTGTTGGTAATAGCAACCATTCGGGTAATATGGAATAGGGTCAAAATGAAGATTGAAATTACACGAAAAACCACGATTTAAAAGAATATTCAAAATTATTTAATAAGAAAATCTTAGTACATCATCTATAAATACTCACATTCTTTGAAAAAATATTTTAATTTTTAGAATCGCCTTGAAACAGTTGTCTAGCTGATATTCTACACTGTAAAAAAGTTATAATGTATCTAAGAATTTCCTAAGAAACTGGGATGCTTAGAAATGTTTATGTAACTGCAACAAAAAATTCAGTAATTAACCCGGATTACCAGTAAAATTTTAGAAGGCATACAGATTTTCGTAGCTTTCGAAAACTAGTTTTGTAGATTTACATCTTTTTTCTGTACAGTGTACAGGTAAAATTTTAGTACGCTTACAGATTTCTGTAGCTTACAAAAATTAGTTTTGTAGATTTACATGATTTTTTTCACGGTGCACATTACCCGAAACACCATCTTGAAAAACATAACCTCTTCACTCGTTAACAAATTAGCATAAAGGAAAACTAACTAACACAGCAATACGATGGGGTATCAATAAGTTTTTGCCCTCACATATAAATAATTGAGTAAAATTTATGAAATTGCTACATTGTATTAGTCCTTTTCTATACAGTCAACGTGCACAGTAACGCATTTCTGCAAACGGTATTTGAAAAAGAGGTGGGAGGATGTATTCCAAGAGGCGTGATAGTAGACTCAAAGGGGGGTATTTTTCTAACTTTTACCGATCCCTACATGCGACATGTTATTGGAAAGGCCTGTAACCACTTATTCATGATATGCGCATCCTGAGCTCCTCCCTCCAATTTGCTCTCAAGTGGGCACTTTTCTAAATTTTTCGGACACCATTCATGCCTCCGGGCGCAAATTTGGGGTTCGGGTGGTGCATAATATGAATAAGTGGTCACAGGCCTTCCCAACAATATGTCGCATGTGGGGGGGGGGGGCGGTAAAAACTTAGAAAAATGCCCTCCTTTGGGTCTACTATAGCACCTCCTGGTATACATCCTCCCCCCTCTTTTTAAAATACCATTTGCAGAAATGTGTTACTGTGAACTGCTGTGACTATACAATAAAGGATTAATACAATGTAGCAATTTCATAATTTTTTCTCAATTATTTCTATGTGAGGGCAAAACATTTTGATACACCCTCATAAATATGACTGTTCAACTTTATACTGAGCTTGATTAACATTACTGACAATGAGATTTTATAATTAATACACCCCCCCCCCCCCAAAAAAAAAAAAAAAAAAAACCTGCAAAAATTGAGAATAAGAGTTTATTTAATCGTATCGCTCCAACAACGTGTTTCCAAACAGAACTGAGTACAATGTCTGATGGGGGTAATAGGGCGGCATTTCAGCGTTGTACGCTTGGATGCAGCACCGTACAGATCACATATTGAAATATTCCAAATTGCATCTAGTAAGTATGTAACTATAGATCATAAAATTTAAAACAATTTAAGCTTCATCAAATTTTTTGGAATACATATTCATTTGAAATATTTTTAATTTGTTATGTTTACACACATACTCGTATGTAAGTAACATAAAATATATTTGGAAGTACATGTATAAATATGCATTGTTTTGCACATCTTGTAATATACAAATAGAATTTTTGCAAAAACTTACCCGATGTCTTAATTGACTTTCCTCTCCTTCTGTACGTAATCAAGCATATTTATTAAAGATAAAGTAAAAATCATAAAGTTGGTCTTATAGTATTTACTTTTAAATTCTTTTATGTATCTTGATTTGGACCATGTATGGAATTCTGTAATTCGTGTTTCAACTCCTTCCCAGCTCTTGAAACTGTGTACACTTGTGTATTCTCGATTAAAATTCATTATTTTCACATTTTTAAGTAAATTAATTAATTGATTAATACAAGTTAAATTATGATTAAATATTGAGAAAACAATTAACGAATCTTGACAAGATAGTAACACCTTTCTTCTCTCAATTAGCCAGAATTTCTTAGAAATTCTCTATCTCACGATCTCTAACAAACATAAACAAGTAAGAAAAAATATGCGTACAGCATAGATAATGAAACACTTTCCAACACTCCCTGAAAGCTTTAACGAAACTTCGTTACGGACTTCGAAATAAGATAAATAAGATAACTAAGTAAACATTTAAAAATCTGATTTCAATACTTTTTGGCCCATAGCCAAATATGTATTCCAATTCTTTTGAACAGCCCTGTATTCGATCTGTATGTTGATATATATATAATATATAATGGGAAAATTTAGTTTAGCAAGGAAATGCATAACAGGTTGAAATTCATCTTTCAGCAATTTATACTAATAGATGGAAGCATACTTGAATACTTTTGTACAGCCCTGTAGTTTACCTAGTACCTTTATTACATGCCACTATTTAGCTAAAATTTAATTCAAACTAAAACACGCTTAAAACTACTGAAATTACATTTTCAGAAATTATAACCATTCTTTGCGTGGCCCTGTATATCATTTTATCTATATTCTACAAATATTTCCTAGTACACTAAATTCAGTTCAGCGTAAAAATGCATAACTTCTTTAAAACCCGCCTTTAAGAAATTTATGCTCATACTGAGTAACCTTTACGAATTAATTTCTGTAGCTCTGTATATGAAGTATAGCATTTATACGTACTTTATAGTATGCATAAATATAGTGAACAAGTAGGTAAGTGTGATCACAGATTGCACAGAGGATTTCGTTTTATATTCCTTTCAAAACACTTTAACCTTTTGAAAAATTTGTTGGTTCCACATTTCGCAACCAGGGGCGCACTCTATTATAAACAAACCTCTATCCGAACGAAACACCGTTTTATATACTATCCGTAGATATATTAGTCGAGGGGATTGAGCCAATAGCACCCGAGATATGTGGGCGCCCCTGGCGGTAAAAAGTGGAACAAAAATATGTAAGGCTATGGTGCATAATATGAAAGAATGGTGAAAGGGGTATCGGCAAAAGTTGGAAAAGTGCTCCCCGGGTGAAAGGGCGGAGGTTAGAAAAATTGCTTAACATACACAAGTTAGAGCCCGGAGGAGTAAATAATATAAGACTTTTTGAAAATTTTGTGATTTGCCGTGTGGTCTGAGGTATTCAGCTATACGTATGCAAAAATTCATGTCTCCAACTTAATTAGGGGCTCTCTTTGAAATAATTGCTTAAAATACATATGTGGTAGCTCAAAGGGTTAAACGTAAGACTTTTTCAAGATTTTGTGATTTGTCGGCTGGCCTCAGGTGTTCTGCTATAAGAATGCAAAATTTCAAATCTCCAATTTAATAAGGGGCTCAATTAGAAAGAACTGCTTAAAATACGCATGTGGGAGCACAAAGGGTTAAATGTACGGCTTTTTCAAAATTTTATGATTTGTTGTATGATATGTGGTGTTCAGCTATAAGTATGCAAAATTTCACGCCTCCAACCTAAGTATGGCCTCACTTAGAAAGAATTGTTTCAAATATAAATGAAGGAGCCCAAACGGTTAAATGTACGATTTTTTCAAAATTTTATGATTTGACGTATGATGTGTGGCGTTCAGCTATAAGTATGCAAAATTTCAAGTCTCCAACATGTATAGTTTCTGAGAACGGGCTCTGTGACAGACGGACAGACAGACAGACAGAGGAGCGAGACGAATAGGGTTTCGTCAGATGAACGAAACCCTAAAAAAGCGCATATCATAATTAAAAATGCATTTCGAGCAATCATTACTAATATACAGTAATCCGGATACGATATAGTGTCTGAAATCTTTTCAAATACACCGCAAACAATTTCCACTATACCATTATGAACGGAATTCTTTTGTGTGGCCCTGTAAATGAACAATAACTATTTTTTGCATCGCACATTCAACAGAATGCATATTTTAGTGGGCTTCATAAATTAATATCAATTTTACTATGTTTCAAAGAGTGTAACACCATTGAAAATCATTTGAAACGATTTTTTCCCATTGGCCGTAATGTAACGGAAAACTTTTGACTGTCCCTGTAAATGAACTAAACATGCTAGAAACTTTATTTGAAATAGGGATCGTGCTATGGTAGAGGTTACTAACATCCAAAAATTTCAGAACGATCCGAGTATACTTACGAGAGTTTGAGCGCGGACAGACAGACAGACGGACAGACAAACCGAAGTCATAAACACTTTTCAACTTTGTTTGAAAGTATTAAAAAGCACTTAATGTTCCATAATCGGGCACAACCAATTCACATATTGTGATGGAAATGTTTCGGAAATTTTGAATTGCAATAATATGATTAGGTGTTTTTTAAAGATAATAATTGGATGCTTAATAAAGCGCGTTTTATACAAAATAAATAAATAAATAAATAAATAAATAAACTTTTTTATTTAAGAAGCAAACAATTAAAATTAAGAGAAAATGCTTTTTGTTATTGTATCTTAATTAATAGAAAGATAACAGTGTTGCACACTGTTCTTACACTGCTGTAAATAGCATAAGTCACATCATAAACACAGAAGATTTTCCAGAAAATGTGTCATATTTTCATGATTATGCAAAAAACAGCATTCACAGACATTTTTCTCCACACTTGAGGAATCTTATAAACAAATCGTTACCAGAATCAGTTAATATGTTTTTTTTTTTTTTTTTTTTTTTTTTTTTTTTTTTTTTTTTTTAACATTGATCCATTTGCCTAACAAACAAGCGGGGTGATTAAAAAAAAAAAAACATTTACTGAAGTATCGTTCATGAAACTCTTAACTTGTTATCGGGAATTCTTGTAACTTAAAAAGTGAGTACAGTGTTTTTTAACTATTTGATGTAACTTGTTTTTAATATGGGTGCAAAAAGACTTATCAGAGGAAAATACAAATGAAACGCAGAAAAAGTTTAATGCCCTGGGATACACTGTGGTTGATTAAAATAAAATAACAGCTTGATTAAAAGGGAAATATATTTTTAATTAAAAGTGTACAAAAAAATAAACGTTTTTGGATTTAATAACTAATTATATATCTGCTGTTTTAAATACAAAATAACTTCATATAATACTTTGTCATTATACTTTAAGAACTGAAAAATCCATCAAAATAAACAAATATATAATCAATGTAGAAAACAATGTTGTTCAAATATTGTAAATATAAGAATTTATAATACGTCTTAAAGCTCATAGCTATAAAGATGTATTATAAAACATTTTTGAGATATACTATAAATATGTAGAAACATATTGAATGCACAAAAAGTTTTTCAGTACGCCGAATTCTCTTTTTAAAAAGTTTATATGTTTCCCAAGAAAATCGTCGTAATAATGTGTCTATTTAGAAATAGAAGAATCATTCCGAACTTTAAAAAGTGACAAAATTAATACAGTAGTTTATATAAAAAGTCTTCTTAGATTCTGTCTTTCTGCATGCATGTTATACTACAAAAAAGCTTCATTCCGAAAAAGGTCGTTAATTCAAGATCACAAAAGTTATGCAAAATATTTTAGTTACACATACTAAAGTTTAGTTTGTTCGTTAATTCTCGGTGCATTATTTGTTATTCCTAGTGGACAACTGAAAGTAAACTCATAATAAACTCATTTTTTTTTTTTTTTTGTATCTGTAGTTGTCAAGATTGTAACTAAATTACAAGCTTTAAAGTTGCGTATTTAATTTTATATAAAAAAAAACAATTAGTCTAATCTATAGAACACTCATACTTAACTTGTAAAAATGTTATGCGATAGCGATTTTTTAAAAGTTCGGATTAGTCAAGTTAAATCGAAATGATCAAAAACAGAATTAATTCTCTAAAAAAATAATATTAAATAAAATCCGTGTTTTAGTATTTGATTTTGATTAAAGAAAAACAATCATTTCTAATTGTGACGTTTATTTAACTGAAAAGTGTTTACCGAAATATTGTATAAACATGAAATCAATGTCATTCCGTTCTTCATCAAAACTATATTTATATGTGAACATGAAAATAAAATAATATACACGTTAGAAGGGACATCAGATCAAAGAAAACTTTTGATATATGGTTGGGTTTCTTATAGATCATATCCGAAGAACTGTTTAATTTCATTTGTTATAATAAAAGCTCGGATTATATGTAATTGCACATGAGCATATGTATATTTGCATATTTTTATCATAGCTGTAATAAAACGAAGCTAAGGATGATTACTTAATTTAATAATTAAGAAACACCATTATTAATTTGAAACTAATTTCAAAACATACATTGTGGTATAAATGAAAAGAACATGTTCTGCTATCGAAGATGCTCTAATTTACTGACATGTGCTCAAGGAATGCAGTCACACCACGCTGAAAACGCAAGGGTTTTATCCAAAATAAGAGTCTATTCCTTCCGTTAGAAACTAGAAAATCTATGAGACAAAAATCAATGGTAAAGGTCTAATTCATTTTTTTTTGCATTGAAAAAAATACTAAAACAGAATACCGGAATAAATATAACAGTAAATATTATATAAAAAATATATATCTGTCTTATGATGAACAGCTTTTGTCAATAAAAGTATTTAAATCAAGTTGTCTAACCGTGTCTATAAGCCGGTTAGAAAAAATCAAAAAGTCATAGAATGTAATGACATCCAGGACTGAAGTTTATTGAATAGTTAAAACTATACAGACGGTTCGCCAGTTGTCAATGAGCCCTCAAACAGACACTGCAATGTTTGATTTATGCCTATTCTATATTGTAGGTCTGCCCAACACAGAGCCGGCCTGTGCCATGAAGCCCTGTGAATGTTTACTTGGCGCCCTTTCGAATATTTACTGCTATTGACATTTAAAAAAATAAAAATCTGTTTTACAAGCTACTAGCATTTAAAAAAATGAAAATCTATATTAAGAATACTTTCTTTAAATAGAATAATATTTGATTTATTTTAATTATGTGGGCGACTAATATGTTTGACTCTTTCCCCTAAAGAAGTTTTTGAGATACGCTCCTCTCAGAAAATGTATGTCTAAACTAAATATATTTTAGGAAATTATTTGTACATGGGTTTCCTGAATCATAGGATGCTTACGACTACCATTGTGAAATGTATGTGCATCGTATAAGACGTGTGTGTATAGTTACGACGACCTAAGTGCGATAATATTGCTACATGTTTTAACCCATATTTGACCATGTATTGAAAAAAAAAAAGATTTTTTTTTGTTCAGAAATTATGTTTTAGCTTCATACAGACACAAGGAAAGACATAAAATTGAAAATCTTACTTAAATTTTAAACTTATTAAATTTATAGCTTGTTCTATATATATATGAGGAGAAGGCCAAATCTACTACTATGATATTTTTTTTTTTCATACTCAAACTCCTTCTTTCAAATGAACTGGTAAACAGCAGTTCAAACGCAGTCCAACATCACATTTTTCTCCATATACTTGTTTGCTTTTTTAACCATTTGGAAAAATGGTTATTGTCCTCTATCAGGGTAGGAAATCAAAAACATATATGAAGCGTTTTATTGGTTGAATCCGCATTTTATTCGCTTTCTGATTGGCCTATACTGTAATCTGTGTTTTCCCTTTACTTTCAACGGAGATGGATACTTCTGTTGCCACTATGACAAAAAAGTAATAAAAACTACAAAAAAAATTAATAATTCAGAAACAAATTGAGATATAGCTTTCAAACAAATTGCATTTAAAAGTACATTTTTATCTCTATACGACGGTGTAAAAAAGTAATATTGTGGGATGTTTAAAAGTTTAAGAATGAAATTTCATTTAAAATTGGTCCAGGCATATTAATGTTTAATCCATGGCTTACGTAATGTATGACCAGACCAGCGCCGTAGAAGTTTAAAAATTCACAGTACCGAAAAATGTAATCCATGGCGTACGTAATGTATGATCAACTCCGGGCGATTTTTTATGTCTTAAATTTTAGTGTTTGAAAAAATCATTTTCCAAATGGTCGTTGTAATTTGTAAAATTGCATTATTTTTTTTTCAATTATGTGATTGACAACAACGTTGTCTTCTGTTCTCTCAAAAATGGCAGATTTTGAAAATTCATTATAAATAATTTTTAACAAATTAAAGATTAAGCTACTGTAAGGTATGGTTCTTTCACTGTAATGTATTACTGAAACAAAATCAACAGAACAAATATTTTATGGGTATGACCCTGAGATGTATGTTGTCCTATATATAGGAAGCTGGTCAAATATGGATTTGAACCATGTAAGTAATGCTTTCTTCATTGTTTGACACGAGCGGAGGTGTGAGCCTGCTTACAGAAAAGTTGGATATGCCTCTTATATTGGATTTATCTCTAACAATGATGGTGTGCAATGTATCATTTAACAAACAGCTTAATCCCGGTTCCTAATAGGGGAGGTAGGGTAGGTTTGATACATAGGGAGGGTTGATACATTGACAATTTTTCTCAACAAATGGCCTTAACAGCGATTCTAACACATGTGAAGGCTTCTTTTATTTGCTGAAGCCATCATTAGCTGGACTAATCAGTGAAGAACTGACAACTTTTCTTTTCTTTTAATTTTGAAGGTTTTTGGAATGTCAATGTAAATATTTTCATTGACTGATTTTCTTTCATAACTATTATTATTGTGAAGATAATATCTTGTAATTTTTTTTATTTATAAAGCACATTGTTAGGATTAGTTTTATTAGAAAGTAGATTACCATTTTGCAACTGCATTTGTACAAAGTGATTGAAAATCTAATAAGGCATAATAGGGAGAAATGATACATTAGTACTGGGGTGAAATGATACACTTGTGTATTTGAAATTTAATAGTTTTTTTAAGTTTGCAAACTAATATGGGACTGTAATATTAGCTATTGTTTTACAGCAAGAGCTACTGAAATTAGTAAGGAAGAACAAAGAGACTATTCATAGACATTATGTAGGTTACATAGAAAAGCAGTGCGGTGATAGATGGTTAGTTTGCTTTGCTCGTCATGTAGAAGGGACAAAGTTTAAATGGCCTGAAAGTGAAAATGTTCTACAATATACGAAGGAAAAATTGAAAAAATGTTAAATCTACTCGATTTTACTTATCAAAATGATAGACTTAATAGTTTTTCTTTTAACCATTTCAGGTGTGGTGGTATGTTTATGAAACCACTTAATTTTAATTCCCAAACTAAATTTTGGTAAAATATTTTCCATTTAGTATGAAAATGAAATATATCCCTTTTCTTATTTCTAATTAAATTTGTTGGTAAATTCCGGTGCCATTCATTTATTCAACACTTTAGCATTGAAAATGCTTTGCCCCTGAAAGAGTTAAAGGAATCTTAAATGAGCTAAATTTATGTTAAATTGTTTGCAAATCAGCAATGTGCACTTCATTTTTCCTTGCAGCTAGATCTCTGGGGTTTTTTTCATTATTTATTTTCTAAAAAGTGTGTTAATAGGATCGTTTAAATAATAGCAATAGTTTAAATATTTTTGCAAAAAACATTTCTGAAACAAAAATATGTCAATGTCATTTCGTTTCAAATTTTACTTAAATATTTCAAGATTTATCATAAAAAATTGTATGACGCATAAAAAGTGAATTGTCTGCTTTTTTTTCAATTTACATAACAATTTATCAAACCTCCCTTGCTAGTGTATCAATCCAAGGTCTCTTTATAAGAAAACACGAAAAATTTGTTTAAAAATAGCTTTCTAAGGGTTGTAAAAAATTAGTAAAAAAAAAGTGTATCATACCTCCCCTACCTCCCCTAATTTAGAATTCAGCCAACCAGCTTATAGCCGACGAATTGTTTATCCTAAGAAATCACCTGGATACATTGTTTAAGAAAGTTACTCATGAGTTCGAAATGGCAATAGAAATAGTGCCAATTTTGGTAGGACCAGATAAAACTACCCCAAAAAATAGTAGGTGTTTCAATACAAGATACTTTAATGATTCTTTGTGTAGTTTGTACCTTAACCTTGTTACATCTTGAAAAACTGTATTAATATTTTGTTATTAAATTGTTCTATTTATGTTTTATCTTAATTTATTTTAACTATGTACAAAGTCAATTCATTATCTTATATGTATTCGAAAAAATTTAAACATCTTGAGAAGCAATAAATAAAATTATTTCTCGATTACAGAATTTTTTTTTCTATTTCCTCTAATGCGATTTAAAATTAACAAAGAAATGTAATTTTAACCTTGTTTTTCCACCGATACCATTGTTAATAAAATGTTAAGCCAGGAAAAATGCAAGGTTATTGGACAAGTAAAACTTCAATGCTTTAGGATAAGTAAATAAAGCATTTACGTTTTACAATGTTCCCTAATATTTCATTGCTAAAGATATTTTATTCAATAAAACAGTTACGAAATTTTATCTACGATTGAAATTCCTTTATAATAAATACATAACACAGTACGAAATCTGGAAATGCAACATTCTATTCAAAATGATGCAGTTTGAGAACATAAAATTTCTGACATACTTACTACAGATGACAAACAATAAAAGCAAATCGTCGTTAACTGTCGAATAAAAATTTAGAAATTTTGCACTAAAGCACATAAGCACTTTTGTAAATCGTGGAGGAGTTTAGTCCCTAGTAAATGTGACATACCAAAAATGTATAAATATTATATTGCTCTACGTTCAAAGGCTTTTTTCGATTGTAACAGTATGATAGACTGTGGGATAAAGAAAAATATTATCCTTTATTTTGAAAAATACATCTTAATTAACTTTAACAGAAATTGTTACCTGTAGAATTCATATATGCGAGTTTGTATGTGTATTTGTGATACAATTTATTACTATTATGACTTTTCATTGCCTGTATTATGCATATCGATGCACACTGAAGTTATATTACAATATTTAAAAGTAAACCGTAAATGAAAATTTACAAGTGTATGATTACTGTTATGAAGTTACATTGCCTCTATTATGCATATCGATGCACATTGAAATCATGTTACAATATATAAAAGTGAACCGTAAATGAAAATTTACAAGTGTATGATTACTATGCATGTAATTTTAATTCATTTTGCATGCATAGTTCGCGATTTTTTAATGCATATAATCTGGACCCAAGTTATGAAGAAAAATGTATTAGAAGATAATTTAACAGCAAATATATTTCTTGGTTTAAATACCCAATATTTCACGATTTTGGAAGCCAATGTTAAGTAAATGATCTTATTTCTACAAATGGATAATTTTTTTATGTACAGTCCTAGATAAGAAACCGCACCATTTCTACTGTGCCAAAAATCATGGTTTAAATGCGACTGATGTTATGCGATTATAAATGACGTTTAATACTTATTGCTATAAGTTTATTAATTATTGCTATAACTTTGCTTAAATAGTCGTTTATATATGAAGATATTTATATAAATCCTATTTTTGGTATAATATTAAAATTCTTTCGATAAATTTTACCTTCAGATACTAAACGGCAAGTTCTTTAGTCGAATATAGTTTAGGAATATGCACGTTTAAAAATTGGAACTCCTAATTTTAAATCTTTCTTAATCGTTGCAAAACAGCTTATAATACGGGTAGTCTTTAAAGTTTCACTCATCACTACTTGTATGAATTAGAAGTAATTTCGGATTCTTATATTTGAATCTTATAAACGTGTTAAAAGAAATTAGGTTACAGCTCATTTTTATTTCATTAACTTTACAAAATATTTATTTTTTCAAAAATAATATTCAAGAAAAATCTAAATTTCAACCTATAACTTTACAGTAACCAATTTCTAGTAGCTTCAAACAAAGAAATCAAAAATTGCAACTTCGAAAAGAATTTTTGAGTTATACTTAAAAACTTCCCGCATTGTAATATGTTTTGCAACAATTAAGAAATAATTTAAAAATTGAAGTTTTATTTCTTAAACCTGCAAATTTCTGAAACTATTTGCCATTTGATATCCGAATGTAAAATAGGATGAGAATTTAAATATGATAGAAACATTAGGTGTTAGCATTCAAAATTTTAAAATTTTGTACAATTTCTATATATAGGCGACCACCTAATAAAAATTTAAATATAGCATCAGTTAGTAGAAGTTATTACTAAGCAATCCGAACCAGTCACATTTTTATAGGATGATTCGCGTAGAGTTAGTACAAGGTATTTCCTCCCAAAATTGTACAAAGATACTAAAATTGTACAATTAGCCTTTAAATAGCGTTAAATGATAATGAAGATAACTCTGTATTCTTGAAACTAAGTGAACTCTTTAAGGGTAATCAGAGAAAAAAGATTAAACAACTAATCTGAAAATAAATAAAATTGGAAGTATTGTTTACTTAAGAATGAAGCGATTCTTACTAACATTTTACTTTGGAATGACGAATTTCGAGTAAGTTTCAGCATGTTCTCAGCTGGTATTTACACTCCTGTTGATTTTGTTCTTAAGTGAAATGTATTTATAAAGCAACACTTAGAATTGAAATATAGTATTGCAAAAATACATTTAAAAATGACAAGTTTGACAGGAATATCCCAAAAGAATATTGCATATATAAAGTAGTGCTTGAGAAACTTTGATATTAGTACCAGTTTTGGTACGCGAATGTTATGTGTACCGCTAAAAAATGTCCTATTTTAAAGACTCAGATTCTCCGACCTGCATATCTGTCAATATGTAACACACACTATCGATAAAATTTTCATCGAATTTAGGATTAATAAATCATTATAAAATACTTTGCATAAATTGTCGAGTTAGTTGTATTTAAAATATGTATACAGTTTTTTCAGATTTATATTATATTATTATATAATTATATATTAAATGAATCTTATTTTGAAATATAACCATGGAATGACTTCTTATATAAATATCGACAAAAGAATATAATCGGAAAATAAATTTAGTGATATAATACCATTTTTTGTTGTTAACGTTACCTTTATTACTTTTAAATTGCAAATTTCGATTTAGTGTTTCACTGGAAAAAAAGTTCGGTGCTCTCGATGTAGTGAAATGGAATCTTCGAATGCAAAATTTAAATTTTGATAAATTACGTTTCTAATATTATGAGTTTAAAATAGTTTAAAATAATAATTCGAAGAATAAAAACCCATTTCTCGAAATAACTTCTTGATACTTAATGCTTTAAAGCTTAATTTCATTCAAAATGATCCTTCCGGCTGTTTTTACGCATTAGAAACGCTTCAGAGAATGAAACTTGAGCAAAACTTGCAGTTTTGATATATACGTATGTCCATGTTTAATGAAAATAAACGATGAAACATTGTGAAAGAAATACACAATTCACACGCATTTTTTTAACTTAATTAAAAATAAATTTTGTAAACTACTGTATTATTAAACGCTGTTAGATGTATACAGATGCAGGAACTAGAGAAAAAAATTTCATTCTCCTTAAATTATATTAATTTTTTTTATTTTATTCAAATGAAGCTATTTCGTGCAATTAGGTCAAATATATTACTTTATTAGTGATTTGTCTGTAGTAACATTAATATCTTTAAAACATTATTATGAAATGTACTTAAGGTTGTTATTTCGTATTGATAAGGTTTTTATTTCTTAATATCAATACGTTCTTAAAACTGGTGTAATTTACAATGAAAAATCTATTATAAACCTCTTATTAAATAAGTAATGTACAACGCGTTTTGTAAAAACGGCGTCTTTCTTCATCAGACAGAAAAAAAGACGTGCTCAAAGCTCTCAAATCGTGAGAGAAATCCTGTTTCTGGTTTGAAAATTTTTAACTTATCTTGTTTGCGGTTTATTCAATTGTTTTTCAAAACAGTTTTCCAACTGTTCATATCTATCTAAAATAAAATAATAAATAAACGCATAACAAGCTTTTGCGATGAAAATTAATTGACAATTTTAAGTGTAATAATATAAGCAACAAGTGTTTCCAATGAGAAATTACATTTGTCAGTAAATCACAGAAACTTAAATTCTCTCTTCAAATTATCAGTAATGTTTTACATTTCATGGCATGTTTTATTCATAAGATGAAAACCTTCCATTAAGTTACATTCAAAGTACATTCTAATTTAGTTCTTCTTCTGGATCTAACACAAAATAAAAATTATTTGAGATTTTTGCAGAACTCTTATGCACATATTATAATTATAATTGACAAAATTATATTATGTCATTTTAAAAGATGGTTGCATAAGTTCAAAAAGTGAAACAGAATCTTTTTTATAATATGCCCTCATTAATTTTAATGTTGTAATTTTCTGAAAATTCAGTTTACTCACCGGTGAATACATTATATTAATCTGAAATTCAAGACTTATTATGATGAGATGACTTAATTAGATATTATGTTATTTATTATGCTTTATATCATTACTGTTCGCACTGCTTGTATTCTATTTTCTTTTACATTCATAAGAGAAAAGAATTGAATTCGCCGAACTTTTCGACGTCAGGTTGTGAATGGATTCTTATATTTCTGATGTTCAAAGTACGATTTGCCTGTTTTTAGAAAATGTCCTCTCTTTATGGCGCCTGTTTGGCGTCTGCTTCTGGGTTATACAAAATTTTTGTCCCTTTCAAATCGTTAAATAATGCAAGAAAATCCAGCAAAATTCCTATTTAGTTGGCCCTAAGCATAGGCCTAAGCATAAATTGTTCCTGATTTGATTTTTTAATGATATCTTAAAATAAATCATTATAAAAAATATAAGAGAAAATTTCTGCAGTAATGAAATTTGCGGATGAGAAAGATTGTTAAAGTTTTTCTAGCTTTACATAGAGAATATGGACTTC
Organism: Maratus speciosus; assembly: GCA_963932465.1. Classification (NCBI taxonomy): domain Eukaryota; kingdom Metazoa; phylum Arthropoda; class Arachnida; order Araneae; family Salticidae; genus Maratus; species Maratus speciosus. The sequence goes on along the minus strand of OZ010792.1, from coordinate 233,604,439 downwards.
TAAATGAAAATAATTCTAAAACATATATAAGAATTTTTTTTTATCAATAAAATTGGCAGATGAGCCTAATTTTGCTATTTTCCTAGCATTACGTATGGAAAACATGCTGCTTAATGAAGGTTATTATAAAACATATATGTAAAAATTTGCTGTATTTCTGTAGAGCAGGTGCAGTTGAGGTTGTAATTTTTCAAGTTTTCCTTGGTGTACATAGTGAAAATGCGTTGCTTAAGTAAAATAATTACAAAATAATTTATAATAAAATAGCTGTATCATTAAAATTTGTAGATGAGGCAAATTTTTAGTATTTTTTAATATTACATAGAGAAGAATGACTACTGTAGAAATTAGCTACAGCATGTACATACGAAAACTGCTCATAAATATATGTATCATCTGCAGATTTCATCATTACAGAAATGTTCTTATATATTATAAATTATTATTAATATAAATGTTATATATTATAAATTATTATTTCACAAATATTTTCATTAGCATCCCATCTTCTCTACGTAACGCTGCACAAACTCAAAAAATCTGCCTCATCTGCAGATTTCATTAATAAAGAAATTTTCATATATTTTTTCTAAGTTCGATTTCACACTATTTCACTCACGATTTCACAAGTTCGATACAAGTTCGATTTCACGATTCATCTTCTCCACGTGATGCTGCGGAAACATTAAAAATCTGATTCATCTACAGATTTCATTATTGCAGAAATTTTCTTATATATTTTTTATAATTATTTTGATAATCAATCTTTTTCTCTACTTAATGTTGTGAAAACACTGAAAATCTGTATCGTCTGTAGATTCCATTGATACATCAATTTTTCTTACATAAGATTTATAAATATTATCATTATACATCTTACCTGCTCTATGTATTGCTGATAAAAGATTAAAAATGTGCCCCATCTGCAAATTTTGTTGGCTGTTTGCGAAAAATGTACCCTTAAAATAAAAACGAAGTACCTTAATTACTTGCGTATAAGCCGCTGCTAAAATAAATCTACTCTAAACCAGAAACTTTATTTAATAAATAACGTCAAATAAGTATCAATTGGAAATAAGATACATTTTATTAAATAAAACTTCTGGCAGGAAACAAAGTTATTTGAGCCTCGATTTATACGCTCGGACTTACGGTATTCACTAATAGACCGGGAGCATAGACAATCATTTCATCGAGTTCACGGATGAAATTCTAGGATTAGTTAAATCTTGATTCTTAAATTCTAAAATCTTGATTCTTGATTATTAAAACGCAATTGGTCAGCCAAGTCATACCTTAATGGAAAACACCTGAAAACCCGATTTTAGCGGCTTACTCGCAGGTTTGCCACTGTGTTTTCCTGCACCAAAAGGTATGAAAACATGGAGGACTGGGAGCCGAAAAACACAATGGTAAACCTACGAGTCAGCCGCTAGAATCGGCTTTTCAGGTGTTTTCACCAAGATATGACTTGGCAGACCGATTGCGTTTTAATGAGAATCATGATTTAACTAATCCTAGAATTTCATCCGTGAACTCGATGAGGTGATCGTCTGTGCTGCCGGCTGCCGGCTCCTGGTCTATAATCTTAAACACTCAAGCGCGTTAATGAAATCTGTCAATGGCAGATTCCTTATACATTTTTATAATCATTTTAAATTCTCCCTTTTTTTTATATATACTAAAAGTCAAACATTCACTACCTTAGACTTATAGGAACAAACGTGAATGAAACTAGATTGTTTGTACAAATAGTGGTCATCGGTCACTGGTCATTTTAGTTCATTTTTTAATTAACCTGAATCTTCATATGCTCATTGCAATGAGCCAGCAAAAATGAAGTTGATAGAGAACTAAATTGATAATTTCTAATTAGCCTAACTTTCACAGACTCTTTGCAATAAGCCTGAAAAATATCAGGCTGATTGAGAAACAAGTGATCGTTTTCTAATTAACCTAAAATTGCTTAGGCTCTTTGCATTGATGCCTGAGAAATAATCAGGCTGTTTGGAAAAGAGAAGATGATTTTCCAATTAGCCGGGCTCTTTGCAAACAACTGGATTTCTCAATTAGCCTACTACATAAGCAATGATGTACAAAATATTTCGAGTGCGCTTCTTGTTATTGATGACAATTTCAGAATACATATTTTAGACTGGGTGATTAGTTTTTTATTTAAGCTAAATTTTATCACGCAATGTAGAGTACATGTTATATAAAAATTTTATTAGCTGTCTTCCTTAAATTATTCTATCTTATGGCATATTCAATATTTCCCTACTTTAATAATATCTATCATTTATTCCTAATTAAATTTTCCTGAATGTAAAACGCGTAAATCAATAATACCTTATTCCAAAATATTAATTTAAAGCTTTTGATTCCGTCATAAACTTTATAAGCTATTCTATCTATCATATTCTGAGTGAAGTTAATTTTTATGTTCGAATGTTTTTAAAAGTCCTTTTCTTTTTCTTTCATAAATTTCATTCTGTGAAAAATCTATTCCCGAGCTTGGCTTTTCACCTTAAAAAGCTTACGACCTTAAAACTGTAATTATTTTCTTTTAAGCCTTGCCCTCTCACACGATTGGTCTTAGACAATCGTCTGAGAGCGGCCGCCTGTCTCTAATTCATTCTTTTCGCGAGCTACGTAATCACTGTCTTCTTGCGCCAGCTTGACAGAACTGAGCTGCACGGTCTCGGAACGCAGATTTTCAGATAGTATGAGAATTTTTCGCCTGTCTTAAAAATGGTATAATAGCTATCTGGTGTCCTATAATGCGAGAATTATTTAATCAACAGCTTTAAAATGTCAGCGTACTGGATCGCGCAACGTGAGGCATTTTGGCCGACTATAGTACCTGGGAATTGTTGATATGTTCTGCTTGTCAATAAAACCGTTCGCGCTTAAGGATGTCGTTTTTCGGAAAAATTATGTATGGTTTCCTGCTTGCCACTCTACTACTTTCGACTGCATAATTTCTCATTAGTGATCATTGCTGGTTACTCTAACATGATCTTCAACTGCGTACAATTTTCGACTGTATTATTTTCTATGTTATTTTCTGTGTTATTTTTGATGACGGCATCTAAACGGCAGATTATTCATTCAGTCATACGCCAATCTACCCAGAACCAGCCAAATCACCACATACATATCTATAGATGATGTACAAGGATGCAGAAAAGTATTCGACACCTCTCCGGCTATGGACGATAAATTGTCGTCTGGTTTTCAAATTTGTTATGTGTTTTTCAAGTTGTTGAGTTAGATATCTTCTTTCTTCATTTTTAACAGAGAAGTTCCTTTACACTATTCAGAAAGTGTAGGAAAGTGTTTCATAATATATGGTTAACACGAGATTTTACTTTCTTGTTTACGATTTAAGAGAAAAAGTGCATTACGTCTTACATTTCTATCGTGTCATTTGTCTAAAATTATTTACTCACATAAAAAAAATGCATTTTTATGTTTTTATATTAACCCCTTGCCTGTAAAATATATTTGAGAAAAACGCGCCAAAAATGGAAAAAAAAAATTCTCTTTAACTTTGTTTGTAACTGCAAAATTACAAAAATCCGAAAATGACGCGAAACTGCCGAACATTTAGCGGGAAAGTATCACCATCTATTGGGAAAATGGTAAATCACATATTATGCATTGGACGAACTGTGTTCGGGATTCACGGAATTGAAACACCGATTTTTCTCTTGCCCAAACTCAGGTCGGGTATTCCAAAGTTGGCGCATTGCGTTGCCCGAACTAAGTTCGGGTGTCACAGTCAAGGGGTTAATGATACTTTTTTAAGAAGCAATAAATAAAAATTTAAATTAAACATCCACATGTTCCAAATAATTTTTGTTGAAGATCATATTCCCTTATAAAATGTCATTATCTATTATTTATCAAGAATGGTTAAAATGTTTTGGTTGAATCTTTTTATATTTATTGCATTTCTCTTTAATCTCCTGGCAAATATTCTAAATCATCAAGAGCTTTCAACCTTGCCGAAGATGTTTGAAAAGGTACTTCAAAATATAATTTGAAAATATAATTTTTAATAAGCAACGCGGTTTTCATTTTTCATAAATATTATTTTTTAAAATAGAGATAATTGAAAGGAGAAATAAATAAAGTTGTGTGAGATAAATTATTTTTGATCCAATATTTTTTTTTTTTTTTTTTTTTTTGCAATAAAATTAAAACCAGAAGAAATTTTTACAGTATAATGTCTATAAAATTTAGTTGTAATAACACGAATTAAATTAATTGGTAAAATATATTTGAAAGATATGTAATGTGTTAAATTTTTAGAGCTTAAAATTCAACATTCAGAGAAAAATATTTTACTCTTCAATTATATTTGTCAACTACTAATGATCAAAATATTTTCATTACAACCTTTTTTGTTTGTTTTTGTAAGAGACACAGTTAAAAAAATGTAACTATTAGGGTAATTCTAGGATAGATGGCCATGGAGGAGAGATGGCCAATCTAAATATTTCAAAAACTATACCGTAGACTTAGAAAAAGAAAATATAATTTTAATGTTCATTTAATTTAGTGGTTGGATATATTTGTAGAATTAGGTATATGAATGCTTAGCAGTACCTATGATAGCAGTACATTTTTTTTTCTATAAGGACATATAAGGCACGTATATAATCTAACCTTTGCTTTTAAGTCGTACGTGCAATGGCGGAGTGATGCTTTAAATTGTGTGGCAATCTGTCCATCAATTTTAGGATAGATGGCCACCTATAATCAATATTTCAAAATTATAAGGAGTGAGAATTTTAACCAAATATAATTATACAATTTTTATGTTTATAATTATGTTAATTGATATAATTATTTAAATTTTAACTAATATAAATATTTCAATAGCAATAATATAATAGGGCCTAACGATGTATTTTTGTTTCAGAAAGTATTGAAAAATTTCGGAAACGTTCATTCCAGAAACAGATAAAGTTGATAAATAAACTTAAATGTGTGAAAAATCTAAAATAATCACGAGAGAAAAGCAAAAACAGGACACTTCCAGTAGCGAAGAAGATGAAATATATTTAAAATTATTAGATTCTACAGATTCCGAAGGAATACAATTGGATGAGGATCACTGTGTTGGTTGTGGAGAAAAATATAATACTACAATCAAAAAGGATTGCAGCATACAATGCATAAAGTGCCAATAGTGGTTCCATGCAACGTGTACAAACCATCGAGATCTTTGCCGAAAACTTGGTAAAATTTTACGAAAAGGGAAGCATAGAAATTATACTTCAAATTTTGTTTATTCAAATTTTATTCACTGATTTTCCGTGATATAATTGCATCTTTATAAATTTCTATGTGTTTTTCAAGATTAACTACATGGAATACGTTATTGTTTGCTATTTTAATTTCATTTTTTCTTTCTTGCATTGAATGGCCATCTCTCCTCGGCTTGAAGAAGAGATGGCCATCTACCATTTTTATTTCAATTTTGTTTCCCATTTTTTTCTTTTAATTATTTTTGTCCAAATATGATGAGTATATGTACAATAATTTCAAATATGCATAAACATTTCTTGTATTTACATTCTGAGAATTTTTATTTCAATCTTTAAAAACTATGGCCATTTATCCTAGAGTTATCTTAAACAATTTTGTGCTAGAATAAAATTTCGCATGTTTTCTTTATACATTTTAAATACAAATTAAGAATGTGTAAAACATATGTAATTTTCATTATTTAAAAAAAATAAAGAGCATATTAGGCATGTAATAAAATTCTATAATAAATAAATGCATTTGAATATGTTTTACAAACTGATAGTACAAAAAAAAAAAAAAAAATCTATAATGCATTGCATTTTTCTCCAGAAGTTCAAAAACACTACTTTGAATCAATAATATTAAACAGTTTATCTTTATGTGTGCGCTCGCAAAATAAAGATATGTGAAAAGGATCTAGGTACAGAGTTTGAAGCAACATCTATATTCCCAATTAGCATTGGATCTAAATTACATTTATACTATTAAAAATATTTGTAATAAAAAATTCTTAATATATTATATTAAAATTTGTCTGCATGGTTGTATTTCGATACTCATACACTCGATCGAACATGAAACTCAGAAGGATGGAATTAACACCATTATCCACATTGATACAAGGATGTCACATAAGCTCTCTGAATTTGAAAATTGGAAGTAGTTTCCGTGAAATTGTTTTTATTATAACTTTTAACGATGTTTATCTAAAGATGTCAACTAAATTATACCTCATTTTCTTTCCTTATTTGTGAGAAAAAAGAAAGAAGTAAACAATGGGATATCATCTGTTATCTAAAATGACGAACAAATGTCATAATTTTTGTTTTGTTTCAATAGATTGACTAAATCATTGTTAATTACATTATACAGTATCTTTAGAAAGCTATAATGTAAAATATTTTCATATGACTTACTTCGACATTTACCAAAACTATTATAAAAATAACTGAAAGATGTTAATAATATTGGTCCGTATGCAATACTATATTCTGAACTTGTTTAAAATGAAAATGAATAGATTGTGATGGAACATGGAGTCATTACAAAGCATATGCTCAGATTAAAAGTTTTCCTTCCAAACCATAGCAACGCACACTACAGAATATTACAATACTCGCCTGGAAGAATTCGCTTATGCTTGTATGATCGTCTACCGCAACCTATAAAACCTCGATCAAACGCTCAAATTATAGCTCAAATGGTATCCATGATTAATATGACTGGATTTCGGCCGCGATTAGATCCAACCAGGTTAATCGCGAACATTTGAGCGTTAGACTGAAGTTTTCTGAGTTGATTTAGATGTTGAATACGAGCATATAAGAAATTTAATAAAATGAACAATATAAATAGAGTGACCCAGCCAGTAGTTGATCAAATAAAGTCAGTGCTACGGTGTTTTTATTATATTTCCTGTCTTTTGAGTTTTAGAAGTAAACTAACATGATTGTTACAACCCTTAATGAATCTTCTATAATGGAAAAAATTAAATCCACTGAAATTAAATAGCAACAAAATTATAAATAAATAGTTTTTTTAATTGCCATTTTCCCAGTGGTTGATCAGGCGAATGAAGTCAATCAATGAATTTTTAAAAGGAATTGCAATATAGTGTTACAAATTTTGTTTTTGACATACTCTGTATGAAAAGATATATTTGAATCAAGCGATCGAATGCAATCTCAATTAGAGTATTCATTAATATTCTATTGCAGTTCAAGTGCATGTTACATGTTACAATGTTTTCCATATACCCTGTATAATAAACATTTAATAAAATCCTATTTTTCAAAGAAAACTACAAAAGAGTGACAATAATCTGATAATTTAATCATTAAAAACTTTACTCCAATTTTTCAGTAAGAAATATTTTTGGCCGGCTAAATCCACCAAATACTGCACTGTGTAACGTTTCATTCTAAGACCTCACTATATATATCATAGTACATAATCACAGTAATTTAATAAATACATCCTTCTATATACAAAAAAAAGTTTTGATTTGGAAATGGACCAATGAACATCTGCGTAGATATTCCGGGTAGATCACATCCAATTTGAATGCTTAAGCATGGCCTTTCATCGTTAATATTAAAAAAACTGTTGCATACAAAAATATGAAAATCGGTGGTATTATAGAGAAATGTTTGATAAATATGCTGATGCAGACAGTTTTCAAATCGAAGAATTATTTTAAGAGAAATTTAATGCTAAAGTTGGACAAAATCGTTCCATTAAAAAAGTTTTATTGGAGCAAAAACTATACTTGAGAATTTAATCATTTTTAGATCATTTTATGCGTTATAAGTTCCCGATGTGCAGATTGCATTTAGTTTACTTATTTGACTCATTTTTTGATGTTTTATTTCAATTTTAAATTGAAATTTTCACCATTTCGAGAGATATTTTTTACAAATTTTAGAAAATGTTATTAATTTAAACTGTTGCCTGATGCATAAACAGCGCAAACAATAATGTTTACTTCAAATTAAAAATTTATTTACTCGGGACTATTACAAACAGAAAAAAAACTTTAAAATTAGAATTAAATGATTACATGAAGCAGGAAAATTACGTCATAAGAACCATAGGCACAGATGTCATATACGCGCATTTTGGCGCAATTTTTTTCCGCGCCAAACTGTCGTTATTTTGCTTGATGTAGTAACCCGGATTATGTTGTTCATGCTGTTGATGTTTTCGCCAAATTGGCAACCGAAAAAAATCGCGCCAATATGGGGCGAATATGACATCTGTACCCATCCGGGTTACCATATCAAGCAAAATAACAACACTTTAGCACCAATTAAGTACCCGTTGCGTATATGAAATTGGCGTCAGAAAAAAATTGTGCCAGTATATGACATCTGCGACGAACCATATTTGCACTTGAATTTTAAAAGAGAAACAAAATCTTAAAATGAAAAAAATCATTATTATGCGTTAAAACTTGTAATTTGAGGAAATTACGTCATATTTAAAATGGCAAAAAATATAGGAAAACAATTTAAATTGAAAAATATATTTGTGCGAGATATTTTGAGATAATCTTTTCAACTATTACCGTGAATTCGAAGACAGCGCAAATAATATTTCCTTCTAACAACAAAAGTATTTTCACGTGAATATTAATAAGAGAAATAAAACTTTGGTGTAAATTACGTCAGATTTAAAACGATACATTTAAAATGAATTATTTAAAAGAACTATCTTATAGCGCTTTTAAAAAATACCAGGAGACAATGACACTGTTTACTTAATTCATTTTACATTAGCTTATTTTCAAATGTTTAACTATCTTTTTAATTAAATACGAAAACCGCCATTGTATCTCTTAACAGCAGCAGATTTGGTCTTAAAAATCCCCAATCCAAGGAAAACGAATGGAAACCCGTTTACAGAGAGATCGCTACTGTTTTTTTTAAATTTTAATTTAATATTTTTAAAGCCGATGAAATTAGCGTGCTTTTTGGATTTTGGTGTGCCTGAACTGGGGTTGGCGAGCGTAGCTCGTAGGGGGCAGAGCCACCTAGTCTTTAAAAAATAACCGTGACAACCAATTCCGCAGATCCATTTGTAGTTTTTAAAATTTAAATAAAGTCAGATTTCTCATTCAAGTACAAAAATCAGCTATTTGGGCTAACACGATAGCACGAACATTCACAAAAGGACACTGTGCACTAAGCTTCCTTTATAAAAGAATAGATGGGCATAGTTCCAGAAGACAGTGTTGATTTTTTGTGTGCTTTCGACAAATTCTGAGCTTCATATAAAATTGCGACACAAAATTAGAATTAGAAAACATGATCAGCAACAGATTTAAATTAGTTGTTTTTGTATCCAAAAAATTATTTCACTGTGTAACTTCAAAACAAAGCGACATTTTCATTTGAAATGTGGCTTATGAACACTGTAAACAAAGCATCTCTGAACAACTTTACCCCTTCCGGTACAAACACAAACTTCGTTAAAAAAAAAAAAAAAAATGTGTGTCCGAGTGTGCGGTGTCGCACTGTACACAACATTCTCCACTTTCTTAACCGTTTCTTAGTTCCGGCTTCGTTCAAATATAACTAGGGGGAAAAACTAAATCTCTTTTTGTTCTGCCTAAAAATTGTTACTAACGCCGATGTCGATACTAATTTTCAGCAAATGTGAAAGTTGAAATATTTAGATTACCACATTCAAATACATATGATTAAGTATTTCTGAAGTATTTTTGCAATATTATGCGCAATATCTTAGCGTTAAGCATTTTAAGCATTTTTGTTTAATTTTTAGTCAGTTGTATTGGTGGTGTTGTATTGGATTTTTTTTTTTTTTTTTTTTTTTTTGTCTCGAGTATAAGTCGACCCTACCCTAAAATGTACCAAGTTTTATGTCCTGAATTTCTAGACTTTTCGGCGAATATATACAGCGAACAAAACTTTAATAATTTCACTTATCTTCACCAATTCTGTAGCAAATTGACCAAAAATGGAAAGGAATTTAAATTATGCGTTAAGCCCCATTAAGATTTTTTAAGTAGTTTTAGCTTGTACAATTCAAAATAAATAAATAAATAAAATAAATAAATAAATAAACAAATAATAGTTTTATAGAATAGTGTGCTTCGTCACTTAAAAATTTCCATAATATTAAAGTTTCACAAATCATAAAATGTTTTGTCAAATACGAGAAATATAGGAAATAAGCATAATATAAATATAGAAACAAGCTTTGTTAAAATGCAGATTAATAAAATCTGTCGCATGGAGCGCAACAAGCTGTTGTCGTAAAATTACTAAACTATTAAAATGCCTTCATTCAAACGAGACATATAGTTAATGAACTACATCAAAATTCTTTTCATCGGTAGCATGTACTAACAAATTTTAATCATACTCATTATCAGAGAATTTAGCAAAACATGTGCTTATTAGTAAAAGAGTAATTAATAAGTGTCGATACTCTGGTTTATTAAAAAAAATTAAGACCTGTTATGAATAATCAAGCAGTGCACTAATTTTGTCATCAAAGTAAACTCATATTTAAAAAAATCAAGATAATATTAATAAAAAGTTATTACTTATGACAAGTCATTAAAAGAATTGATATAACTCTTTTGATGCTTATTAGAGCATTTTTTAATATCTTGATAAAAATTCTAAATCAACAAGAGCTTTTGATATTTAAGAAAATGCTTTACAAGGGGAATAATAAAACTTTAACTGTAACATCAAAAAAGAAAAATGTGAGTTAAACTTTTACTTATAAGCTGCAATTCTGGTTCATGAAATCGATATAAATTAATTTTTAAAAAATGTATATTTGCTTTTTAATTTGATAGAAACAAATATTACCCAATTTAGAAAAATAAGACATCGGTATTAGAAAATTATTAGTTAAAATTGACCAACAATTATAATGTAAATATGTATTTAACAATTTCGTAAATGTTATATCATTTTTGAAAGAAAAAAATCTTTCTGCATATACTATATAATTTATAAGATATGCTATATTTTCTACGAAGTCAGTGAAAAAGTTGCCGTAATTTTGTTCTAACTCTTTATTAGCACAATATAAGTACACATTTACTTAATCGACTTCAAGGTAGTTTTCCGTAAGAACGCACACACTTGCTCCACCACTCCTGCCATTGCTGGAAACAACAGATTAAAGTCCTGTTTTGATATCTTCCCAAGTTCAGCCGTTGCGTTGGTTTTTATGTCTTCTCCGGTGTCAAATTGGTTACATTTGATCGGTTTTCACTATAACTTTTTACTACCAGAATTCATAACAGGCAATGTGACGGCAGTGTAGCTGAAAATAGGAGTATGTAGTGTTCAGTTGGCGCGATGTCGAAGTTTGAGCAAATGGCGAACATCAAGTTCATGTGCAGAGCAGATTTGGGAAATATGCTTCAGAGACTTTGTTAGCCTTACAAACGGAAGACAAATGAATACACTAAGCATGACGAGTTCTGTCTCTTCACATAGTTCAAAATGGGCCTTAAAGGTAAGCGTTTGGACACCGTAGAAGACATCAAAACCAAATGCAACGGCTAAACTTGGGAAGATACCAAAACAGGACTAGCAATGAAGCGGTGAAGTAAGTATGTGTATTCTTGCGGAACATACTTAGAAGGCAATTACGTAAATATGCACCTATACTGTGGTAATAAAGAGTTAGAACAAAATTCGGAGCGCTTTTTGACTACCTACCACATTTCTTAATAAAAACGAAGAATTTGCAATAATAAATTGTATATTTGAAAAGTATACGCTTACTTATAATAGTAATTAGAAAATCCTCTAACGAGAAACATAGTTATTGTAATTGTTCCAAAAATACTCAGCAGCGCGAATAGAAAAATATAAAGGATGATATTATTTTCTGGGTGAAAACTTATTTAAAATACTGCAAATATATTAAAATATTATAACACAATTTTAAACTAAGGCCACGTTTATTCATAATTTCCTAATAAATGGGGCAAATTTGAAATCTTTTTTTTTTTTTTTTTTTTTTTTTTTTTTTTTTTTTAACAGTAGACAAGATTTCTGAACATTCTGTTTTTTCACGATTGTTTATTAATATTAAAAAATTGAATCACATTTTTGTATTAAAAAAATTCAAGATGGCGTTTAATGTGGCGGTATGAAGAATCTCTGATTTGACGGACACTGCGGACATGTATCTCGGCCACTGCGATCTGCGTCGGCTCCGGATTATTCAAAACATAGTGTGAAATCAGAAATGCATTATTTTATATTAGAAAAGATAATTTCTCTTGGAAAAAATATAAAAAAAAATGATTTTTTTTTTTTAGAAAATGACAAAAAGGCGGAGACTTGAAATAAATATTAAATTTTCCCTTTTTTATTTTATTTTTTTGACCTGCTGTAGATATATTTATTATAGACAATTTTAACATATTTTTATTCATTCCATTGTAAAAAGTGTTTATTTTAAAAATTCAAGTTAGTTAGTTGAACGGTTGAGTCGATAGAACACACGCATATCCAAAAAATCTTTTTTAGTTAAAGAGAAGAGGTTAGACAATTTCGCAAAATCTTTAATTCATAAACATTTTCCCTTTCACCCATTTTGCGCAATTAGTATTTTTTTTTTTCGTTGTTGGAATGAAGGGTGCCGAACATGAATTTCAGGTCAGACTTTCAATATTCAAAAGGGGCAAAGGCTTAAAAATATTTTTTTTTTTTACATGTTAACTTATACGGTGCTTGTCAATAGTTGAAGCACAATAACAATTTTAAAATAAAACTTTTTTTTAAACTTTATTTCACTACCTGTTTTGCATATGTTAATAATAGCAGTTTTAACACCATATTCAATAAAATTACCTTTTAAATTTTATTTCAAACCCTAGAGTTTAAGAATTGAACAAAAATAGCCGTGTCAAAAGTTTAAGCACAAAATCGTTTTTATGCAAATTTTACAAACTGATGTAAGCGTTTGCTAAAGCAAACGATCTCTAGGGGTATAAGAAGCAGTCAGTTGTTGGTTTTGAGATAGTGCAAAATTCATAAGTTGAAAGAATTTGCATAGAAGGAGGTGATAAATATCTGGAGTATGAGAGCAAAACACAAGTCTTTTTCTGAAATATCAAGTTTATTAAAAAGATCAAAATGATGTATTAATAAAGTTTTGGCTCGTGGTAATTATTTCAAACAAAAATTCCGTTCAGGAAGGTCAGAAGTGACCACTTTGCGCGAAGTCCGCCGTATCAGAAACTTGGCTTCAACTGGTAATTACTCTCTTTCGCAAATAAAGCATGTAGTTGGAGGACAAATATCGAAAAAAAAACTGTTCATAGAAGAGTTTTGGAATCGTAATACATCAAAACCGTAAAATGACTGGGTTACCATGTCTGAAAAGACACCATAAAGAAGCTAGAATACGGTGTTCAGACGAACATACCTCATTTGGCGATAAGTGGCTGAATGTCATATTCAGTAATGAAAAAAATGGAAACTCAATGACCCTGATGTATTTAAGTACTATTGGCATGATCTCCGCAAAGAACCTAGGAGTATATTTAGCCGACAACATGGTGGTGGCTGCGTAATGGTACTGTTTTGAAATGTCCGGTAATTAGCCCTGATTAAAACCCTATAGAAAATATGTAGGGTATTATCACTCATGCGGTTTATCCCAATGGAAAGCAGTACTCTTCAGTTAAACATCTGCAAGATGCCATTGAGAACGCGTGGTTTAAAATTGATGCAGGAGCAATCCATAACCTCATTTTATCGATGGAAGACCGTATATTTAAAGTAATTCAGCACAATGGATCAATAATCAAGTATTAATTTTTTTAATTCTTGTTTTACTAAAGACTAAAGAACTACTATGCTTAAACTTTTGACACACACATTTTTGTTCTTTTGATAAATTCTATTATTTGAGATACATTTTAAATCATAAATATGTTAAATATCTTTTTAAATCTACAATTTCGATTGGTTGCCTAAGAGGGACAGCTCAGACAAGGAAGCCAAGTCTGTAGAGAACAGTGTCCCTCCCGGTCGCCTTTATTAAGGTCTTAAAAAAAGAAAAAAAGAAAAAAAAATACAGTTTTCAGCCAGAGCTGAAGCCGCCAGAATCGCGACAGTGGACGGTATGTATATAAAATCCCCTGTCAGGGTCGCACCTGACAGGTAAAAAAAAAAAAAAAACCCTAACGCGACAGGGGGCAGGTACGAGAAGAAAGGTGAAAAAATTACAAAACAAGATTCGTTCCGCGTAGGGAACAGATCCCCTACGCGACAAGGGGCGGCGAATGTGCGACAAAATTACTTGACGACAAGGGGCAGCTGAAACTGTTGCATGCCCAGGCTATGTAGTTAGTACTGAAATTTCAAAAATGTGTTTATGGATGTGTTTTAGTTTGTTTAGTAGGAGGGTGCGTGTAAGTATATTATGGAGCCAGACTTCTGGTAGAGACGCCGGGCGATTTAAGTGCCAGCGTCATGTGAGTTCACAGTGGAAGTAGGCATGGCTTGCAGTGCCCACCTCACCGCACTCACACTGGTTGGAAGAGGCGCACTTAAATGTAGGTCATGTGAAATGGAAAGCAACGTTCAGTCACTAATATAATTTTATTTTGAAATTTTATGTTGTGCTTAAACTTTTGACACGCGCTGTACATAGTTCGATATTTCTGGCCCTTACAAAAGTCCTTCCTCTACTTCATAATTCTACGCGTCAGCTACTTGTTCTCTTCTAGGGATGAGAGCACTTCCCGTCCAGCAATGAGCTTCTCGTTACTCTGGACATACCTTGTTCTGCATAATGTACACGGAATGACAGCGTAATTCCCTTGCCTCCAGACAAAGAGAAATCCCCTTTAACCCTTTATGTCCCAAATTATGAATTCATGAAAATTCCATCTTCTAAAGCCTTTTTCGTGAATATTTAAAACTACGTTAGAAGATTTTCAGATTTTCACAATTATTTATCAAATTTTAGAAGATTTTTTTTTTTTTGCCAAATCAAATTAATTAATTAAATTTGAATTTATAGAAATTTTGCGCAATATTTATAATTCCACTGAAATCTTTTATTTGATTTTTTTTTTAGTATTTTATAGAATTAGGAAATGTACAACTATAAATTTATTCTTACAATAGAAATATAGAAATATTTCCAAACTGAAACTTTCCTCCCTGTATCTTTCAACCCCAAGAAAGCTGAAAAAATGCAAAGGCAAAAGAAGTCATACTTTTGAAAATAGTTTTGTTTCGTGCAACCAATAATGCTTTTGGAACAAGATAAAGTAGAGTATCTATAACTCATTCTAAACTGTATTGCTACTGAATAAAGTATTAAATGAATTTTGCAGCAAGTTATTTTGATGGTACTTTAGTACCGTCGGATATAAAGTGTTAACGTTCATCATTCTTAATAAAGTAAAACCTTCTTTCATTAGCTAAATTGGCAGGTATATATGAAGCGATGGGCATAGTTTTATAAGCTGGCTGTTCCTTTTCGGTACGAATGTCAGTTCATTCAACAGGCTGTAACAACATAAATAAAGAATCGATTCTAAAACACATCATATTCTATACTCTTATATCTTTCAAAAAAGAAGAAAGAAAAAAAGATTTTAAAAAAATTATAAAAACACTTGGCTTTAATATTTCCAAACTACATATAACCATGTTTAATTATGGGTTTAAGCACTGTCGAATAGATTAATGGCTCGAAATTCTACTTCCGGTTGTTCAGGTTTTGTTTTTGAATTGGTTCAAAAACCGACTTCTGTCTAAGATTCCCATCTGTTTAGATATCGATAGCTGAAGATGACCGTAGCGGCAACGTAGCAGTGATGGATATATAAATTTATCAATCCATTTATGCAATTTTATGAAAAAGATGTAAATACATAATAATTCTTTTAATGTGCAATGAAAATACACATTCGTATTGTAACCACGATGCAACTATTTACTTTCCTTTACTCTTCATTTTTCTTTTCAATAACATTGTAAAGAATTCTTTTAAAAATAGAAGCCAATATATAATTGAGTTTATATATACAGTTTTACTTTGGCGGAGTCATGAAAGTTCTTTGTGCGAAATATACTTTCTATTTTCTATAAAATAAATTTATTTCATATTTTTTTATTCTTGAAATCTCATACTTTTTGCATAATCCCTTTGTTCTGTGATGTAATTCTAAATTTATGTTGGACAATAGTTCATTATGCACGTCACGAATTTTGCGTGATAGTGAAGTTATGTTCTATTCTTAACTAAACTACTTTTCAATCCTTTATAGATCGTACTTTCGAACAAGAAAATTTTCACAAGCACGCATATTTTCAATTTACTTGAGAGGCATTCTAATTCTGATGTCCAGAACGTGGCAGTAAAATATTTCTACCTTGAGAATGCCTGCATTTTAAAAAACGTATTTATTATTTAATAAGACCTTCACCTCGCTTTTTAGCGGGATAACATACGTCATGTTAAAAGTTATGCAGAAAATTTAGAGCATGTATAGCTTGGATCATAAAACTGCTTTGTCTTTTTAGTTTCGACCTAATAATTTTTTTAATTAATGAAATCAATTAGAAATGTATTTTATACTACATGTCGTGCTATTGTTAAAAGCATTTACTTAACTTGGCTTGTCTGCCCAATCGGCTCAAATCTTGCAATCCAATTTTATAACACATTTTCTGTGCTACCATTTGTCTAACTTTTGGTTGTGTGGCGTGTATTTCCGATGAGATGAGAATATTTTGCTAAAAAAATATTAAAAAGTTGATTCCGTTAACCCTCAGGGGACAAAAAGGTTAGTCCCCTAAGGTTGCGTAAATATCTCGCATGTGATCATTTAAATGTCATGAATTGTTTAAGAAATAAGCTGATGTTCCTTGAGTAAACGACGGTCCGGGTAAATGCATTTCATAGTTGGTAAATGCACCATCTTTAAATTCCACACGGGTCGTAAATGGATGTGGTCTCAATCCTCGGGATGTCTTTGATCGTTCTTTCTTCTCAGAAAACTGGATTAAAAATCGTATACATCTTATTTCCTTTTTAGTACATTATAACAAAAGGCTGACTTTTTTTACTTATATGTTTTTTTTGACTTTTCTAACGCATATCGTAAGGGAATAATTGCAATCATAATTTGTATATGTGTGCGCGAGTAAACACAAAGCCTCTCAAACGATTGAGCTCTCATTTGAGGTTATGTTATGGACCATTGCCGTATAAACTATACGGAATTTCGTAAAAATTGGCCGACGAATTAGGTAATTAATTTATTTTTAATTATTTTCAAACCATTTTTGGACCGATTTTATAGGACATTACCAAAGAAATTGGACAGAATATAAGGGACAAAATTTGTGGTGGTTTAATAAAGTATTAGTAGCGCGGACATATTGTCTCCAAAAGGTCCTTAAAGTTTCAAAACGTGAGACTCGGCATTCGAATCGAGCCGCTTCCATTCTACAAGAAATTTATTAACACATTCTTTTATGATTGTATTCGAAAAGTCAAATGGAGCCACTCCAGTTGTTTTTAAAAATATAATATTTAAGATTCTATAAAAATCTATGTAACATGAAGCGAAATCTGTAGATTATTTGAAGTGAAACATTAGTTCGTCTTTAGATGAATTACACAGGCTTCCAAATGTTAAGGAACAGTGACCGGATGCTTTCGATTGCACACGATTTGTCGAATAACTACCAAAATTATTGACGAAAAGTCCTTGAACTTCGAGGATACAAAGAACTTGTTTTACTTCATATTGTTTAAGAAAGACTTAGTTGCGGCGACAATTATTGCGCCAAGAATAAATTTAATTATAAAATATTTTGCGATCATCCATGTAACAGAAAATGTTCAAAATGATCTGCCACTGTAAAAGATGAATAAGTAACCTGTTTGACGGTTTAACGGAGGTCTGCATTTGTTCAAGCAAAGCACGCATATCCGTGAAAGCGTTAATGTTTATGAGAAAAATTCAAACTTTTTTTTTTATAGAACACAGGGTTTGGAATCAAATTTAACACCACTTTCCGAAAACTTGAAAAGAAAAGTAAAAACATTATACTGCAATTAAAACATGAATATATTGAATATTTGATGAGATATGGGAACATGTATAAAATAATTTTCAACTGATTATGAGTGAAAGATCACAAATTTATATTTCATAATTTAGGGCTATTTAGGGCACCTCACATAAAAATTCCAATCGAATATGGTGAAAACTCAAAAAGATATAGTAAGTTGGTTGAGTAATTGTGGAAAATCCCTTATAATAAAGGTATATTTAGATTTTATTACACTATATCGCCCCTAGCTTTCTAATTTTCACGATATTTAACTGGACTTTTCATATAAATTGCCCTATACATCTGACTACCCAATTATGAAATAAAACTTTTGGAATATTTCACGCATGGGCGGTTAAACATTATTTCATAAAAATGCCCATATCTCATCAAATATTCAATATTTTCAACGTTTAAATAGCAATATTCTATTTGTACTGTTCTTTGTCAAGTTTACGGAATGCAGTGTTAAATTTGATTGAAAACTCAGTGTTCTATAAACAAAAAACATTTAAATTTTTCACAGGAACGTTATCACTATACGTGCTATGAATATAAAAATGTACACGACCGATAAACAGGACACACATAGTCATTTGCTACAGTGACAGACCATTTTGAGCATTTTCTGTTACATGGGTAATCGAAAGCATTATTTATTATTAAATTTATTGCTGTCTACCTAATTGTTACCGAGACTAAATTTTAGCTTAAAAATATAAAGTCAAACATGTTCTTTACATCTTCGATCTACCTTTTATCTTCATACATATCAATTTTTAAAAGAATTGTTTTTTTTTTCAAATTTATCAACTTTTTTCTACGTATAAAAAATTATCTTTATGTCACACGTTTATTACGAGTTGTTTAAGTAAAATAAAATGGCCCCAAAATGTCGTCTCTGGAAAAATTCTTTTAGTCTCTAAAATAACTGAAGGTTACTTCATATATAAATATTTTTCATTTCATTTTTTGTATTTTTTTTTATTTTTATTTTTTATTTTTTTCTGTCCCTTATATACTATTTCTTTCAGGCAACAATTTAAGTATCGTCACTAAGAAATAACGCTACGTTGCATAAGGCGGCCGTAGAACGAAACAGATGTATCTTTGTACGGTTAAATACTGATAAACTGTACTTCAATTTTTTAAGCTTCTAAGTTTCGCACATTTTCAATTTTTACACCCTCATATAGAGGAAAAAAGTACTTTTAACTGCAATTTGTTTTAAAATTGCATCTCAATTTATTTTTGAGATATTAATTTTTTGTATATTTTAATGCCATTTATGTAATGGTGGAAACTTAAATGCTCCATTTCTGCAGAAAATAAAGGGAAAATAGTAGATTACTAAATGTTTTTGTTGTCACTTTCTTATAACAAGTGAGAAAAATTGTAATTAAAATAAGTGCTGTTCTGAAACAATATAAATGAATGATTTCTGATAAAACATGGAACTATTATAAACTATATTTAATGTTAAGTATCCTTATTAATTTACAAACAAATAAAGGCATTTGAATCATTAGATAGCCGATTTTTTTACGAGTTTATGACTTCGCTTTTTGCTGGGTTTGAGTATTATTCCGCTGTAGTGACGTCCTTGCATGCCTTTCTACAGATGTTTTTTAAGACTGGATCGTAAATGTAGAATTCTTCATCGGATGCATATGACGTGATTTTTATAAAATAAAAGTGTGTATTTTAAATCTTAAAATTGTAATAAGTTTTGTAGAAAGCATCATTTTAACTCCAGCGGCTTTGAAATTCTTCCCCGATCGAAATACATCACTTTTGAAAATAGCACGATTGAAATCACACACTGATAAAACGCAAAGTTTTATAAAGAATAAGAGTGTCTGTATAGAAGAGCAGTGACCTTTAGGTTAAAATAATATTTGTTTGAGAATTTGACTAACCAATAAAAGATACATTTTTACTGTACCTACAGTAGAACCTCGGTTATCCGAAGTAATTGAAACCGACCATCTTTCGGAAAATCGAAATTTTCGGATAATCGAGAATGCTTCAATTTTGAGATTAAGTAGAAATATATGCAAATATATGCAATAAATCTTATTATGGTAACAAGTGCTTAATAAAATAAAGTAATAGCAAAATAGAAACAAGAATAAATTATCTGAATTTTAATTTTGAAATTAAGTGCCTTTTACGTACATCACAAGGATTTCAAAAAACGTTTCGTTTGTCGCAGTTTCGATTGCCTTTGCTTTGAAGCTCTATCACGAAGTTTTTTAATATTATTAGCTCACCAATATCACAGTCTTTCTGCTCCTCCAGCCTTGCAAAACATTCAAAAGCTTCAGAATTGCTAATTTGTTCGTTTTCTTCGTTCCACTCTGCAGCTCACGGGAGCTCAAGTTAAAGTCAAAAATACTCTAAGGAAAAGGATCGAAAATATTTATATGTACTCGTAGTTTGGAAAGGACCGCTTGCACAGAAGGAATATGATACTTAAAACAAGAAAAAAGTTTCAAAATGGATTTTGCACACAAGGAATGTAATAGTAAAAAAAAAAGCTTTAAAAATGGATTTCGGTTAACCGAGAGTTTCGGTTAATAGAGCTTCGGATAAAAGAGATTCTACTGTAATTTTGTATGTGTATTGTAAATTAATGAAACAATTCCTTCATAAACATTTTCATTCGTCGAAATTCGACTGGTTCCACCTCGCAGTAATAATAATACTATATTCCTCATCTCGTGCGACACTAAATTCTGAAAAAAAGCAGAATTCCTGCTTCCTGCTTGTTAGCCCCTGGTATGCTATTTCTTTCTCCCAGCTTATTTTGTCTCCAATAAATACCGTTACCTTGTATACGCCAGCCGTAAAACAAAAGCCGATGTTTCATTGTGCGATTAAATATTCTACAGCATTTTATAAAACTTCTAAGCGTCGCACATTTTCAATGTTTATACCGTCGTATTGGGGAAAAAAGTACTTTTTAATGCGATTTGTTTGAAAACTGCATCTCCATTTATTTTTGAAACATTAATTTTTTTGTAGTTTTTAGCGACATTTGTTTCATTTTGGCAACTCAAGTACTCCATTTCTGTAGAAAGTAAAGAAAAAATTGTTCAAAGATAGCAATTATATCTGTTTGTTGCCATTTTCTCATAAAAATTGAAAAAAAAATTAATTGAAATACGTGCTATTTTAAGAAAAATATAAATGAAGGATTTATGATAAAACATGGAGCTATTATAAACTATATTTAATTTTAAGTACCTATATTAATGCAAATGACGTCATTTTACATAAAATAAAAGCGTGGCTTTAAATCTTAAAATTGAAATATGTTTTGCACTACAGTAGAGTCCTGATTATCCGAGTCCCGCTTAACCGAGTTATTTTCTTCTGGTAGACTGGTGATTTCTGTTATTATGAAACAGCTATTATAAATGAAGCGTTAGGTGAAGATGAAAGAGCAGCCGTAAAAAGTTAGAACTCTGATTTTCTGGTCAGAATGGGAAAAAAAATGGCCATAATTTTTTTTTTTTTTCAAAAACAATTATGGCCAGAAAATCAGAGTTCTAACTTTTTACGGCTGCTCTTTTATCTTCACCTAACGCTTCATTTATAATGGCTGTTTCATAATAATAGAAACCACCAGTCCATCAGAAGAAAATGAAGTAATGGAAATGCTGGGGGCGACACTAAATTCTGAAAAAGCAGAATTCCTGTTCTCTAGATATTAATTTTTATTTTTAGATAGCTTCTATTACAAAGAGTAAAATATTGCTCAAATATGTGTAAAATGTAAATCGCCATAAAAAAATGTAATTTCGCTATTAATATTTCCAGCATAAAGTAATTTGTTTGCAATATTGACGGTTTGTTGGAAATACGAATAATTACAATGTATAGTAATATTTCTCCTGTACTGATGTTTCATAACAAATATTTTCAATGTAGACCCAATATTTTAGACAATATTGGTATTTCAGTTCAAGTGTCGTCGATAGTAATCAATGTTGAAAAGTAAGCGTATTTTTAAATTCAAAATAGTCACCAGACTTTTTAATAATAATTTTCGTTTTATTTGATGGCAGACTTTCGTCGATTAAATAAAATGAAAATTACTATTTCTAAAGACTGGTAGGTATTTTGAATTCAGAATACCGCTAAATTGGCAACACTGTTATTAGTTAATGCAAATATTGGCGCAATATAACCAATCAAACTGATACTGCTTTTAAGAGTGTTTCTGGATTTTTATAATTGCTATTTCCAAATAGTCAATCTTCACCTTATTTAATCTCAGAATTTATATAGCGAATTTTTAATGTTATGATGAAATGTTGGTTATAGAAAGTCCAGAAACACATTCACTCATGGCTTTTCGCATCAGATATATTTTTAATAAGGTGAACATTGCTGTTACTATTATTACTGCAATATCAAATCAATTTTAACATTTTTTTTTACTTTGAAATGCCACAGTATTACAAACACAGTCGAATGTTCCATTGTTACCTTTGATTAAAAGTAGGTTTTATTTTTTACAACTTTTATTTTATGTATTACAAATAAATGAAATATGTTAATTTTGTTAACCTTCAGAGAAAGTTTTTCACATCGGGAAAAAAATAAATATAACGGATACACTGCAAATAGAAGCGACTTAAATTTAGACACATATGTGACTGAAAAAGAATTTTAGACACTTAAGTGTCTTAATCTGAAAATTAAGACACTATAGATGTCTTAATTTAAGATACATAAGCGTCTTACTATGACCATGGTGTAAACGAACTGAGAATAATGTCTAAAATATCCGCAAACGTCTTATTTTAAGACACTTCATTGCTTTAAACGTGTCTTAATTTTTGATTCTTCCGACGCAATAACCACCAGGGGGCACTAGCACTCCCAGTTGCGCATGCGTTTTAGATGTCTTCGTTCGAAGTGGTATACGTTGTAATTCAAACAAAGTTTGTTTTTATGTACGCGTGTATTTTAATTCGTTTTTTGCGAAATGTGAAGTACTGTGATTTTAATTCGTATTAACTTGGATTATGTATTTATTGAATACATACATCTGACGTGTGTGCTCGGCATCAAATGTCTCTTAGAAGCTGTCGTCGATACAAGGGCGGGATAGACACAGAACAGAAGAAGACGACGGTTGAAGAATACACCCGGAAATTCTACAAAGCGTGTGCAATGGGCTTAGTGTTAACTCGTATCAATTTATATCAATAATATTGTGTTATTCATCTTCGTCCTGTCGAAGCTGGCAAAAAAAAAGAAACTTTTGTCTGGCGGGTCCTGTTTTTAGGATGAAACATCTCATCCTTTAAATATGGCTAGTCGGATGTATTATGGATTACCTTTTAAACTGATGAAAGTCTTTCTCCCTCACTGTGGTTGTGGTAGTTTTTAAAATTTCAAATCGAGGAATATTTCTTACCTCCTGCAGCAACTCAAGTAAGTTTCTTTATAGTAGTAAAATTAGTGTATTTTATGATTTTATTTATTGTACTAAACAAAATCCTGCATGAAATTTAATTAGTTTTGAATCTGTTCGCAAAAAACCCCACTAATTCTAGAAGTATATATTTTTAAACTTATGACGTTCTTTTTTATTACGAATTATATATTCAATGTCAGTTCTTAGTTTCAATGGACAATTTTTATCTCGCAGTAAATGACGGCCACAAGGAAGTAAAGATAAAAAAAAACTTTGAAAGATGACCTAATGCTTTCTTACTTCCTGGCATAAAACCGCAGATTAAAAAAAGATAAATAAAGTAAATGAGACTCGTCTATTATATGAAGTTGCCTGTAAAAATATACATATGTATTTGATTTGCAATCAACTCTAATACTGATTTTTTTATTATTTTTAATAAAAAAGTAATTTGAAATTTATAATGGGAAAAAGTAAAAACCTCTAACTAGATTTCGTATTTAAAATTGTGGTAACTTTATTTATATGCACTTATACGAAAAATACAAAAATGACAGATGTTACTGTATATATTTAAGACGAAAGAAGTTTGGAAATCATAAGTTATTTTTTCCTCATGTTTTTAATATAGAATATGTACTTATTTGTTTTTATTGATAGTTGAATAGCTTTTGTGAGTACCCTCTGATCTACATAAAAACTTGCCCATGTGGAAATATAAATTTTTTAAAAACATAATTTTTAAATAAGTATTTTCATTTTTTTGGGGGGGGGGAGGGGGGGGATTTTGCATGAATTTTTGTAAAGCTGATATCTTAAATCTTGCACTGATTATAATGAAAGTTTTGAACTTTTAGAGTAGGACAAGTTTAAAAACGCAAATATATTTAACAAAATACCAAAGTCATTTTTTCCCCAATGTTATTAAAGTAGAATGTTTATTTATTTATTTTCATTATTCATAGTTAAATGGCTGTTGTGATTATCAAGTGATGTATATGTAAAATTGCCTATGTGGCAATATATTTTTTTATATTTTCATTTTTTTTTTGGGGGGGGGGGGGATTTTTGCAATTTTCGTACATCTGATATTTTAAATCTTTTTCCACATTCAACCGAGTATAATAAATATTTTGAACTTTTAGAGTAGGACAAGATTATAAAATATATATATATATATTTATCTATGTACCTTAAAAGCCCTTAATAGCGAACACTTCGGGAACGCGGAATTTGTCCGATAATTGGAGATGTCTACTTTTTTGAGGTAAAAATATACAAATATGTATGTCTGCTGATTAAAAAAGTATTCGTTAAATAGAGGTGTTCGCTATTCGAGAATGTTCATTAACCTCCACAACGGATACTCCCGAATATCGGACATCTCAATTTAGACAACTATAATGCAGGGTTGCGTTTTTTGCAAAAGTACTTCTTGATTAAAGGAAGGGCAAACTGGGAAGTGCCCCGTCCCCCTACGACTGTAGTGCCCCCAAATTTGATGTGCAATATTTGTAAAGCTTATATTTTAAATCTGTTTCGAAATTGTACTGATTATAATCAATATTTTGAACTTTTAAAGTAAAATAAGGTTAAAAACAAAATAAATTTTAAAAAATCTAATATTTAGATAAACATTTTTTGTTTTTTAATCTTGTTCTACTCCTGAAGTTCAAGATATTGATTATAATCAGTACAATGTCGTAAAAGATTTAAATTATCAACGTAACGAAAATTGTATACCAAAACTGAGAGCACAAAAAAAATCAGGCTGTATTGGGGGGGGGGGGAGGGGCAGGACCACAGCCAAATATTTTTCCAGGATTCAACGTGGTCAAACATGGCTACGTATGATGCTTACAAAAAAAATGGATGCGATTCAGACGTTTGAAGTGTCTGAAATTCAGACGCAAAAAGTGTCTGAAAAAATTCAGACATTTTAAAATGTCTGAAAACTGAACACTCCATTTCAGACACTTAAGTGTCTGAATTTCAGACATTTTAATTTAGAGTGTAATTAATACAAAGGCACTTAATCATTCATTTTGACGCTGAATTCAGCCAAACATTTTCACGCTTTCATATTTATAATGTTATTATAAATGTAATTATTATAATATTTGTATACTATTATTCCTTGAATTTTGCGTATTTTATAACAGAGACTCTACTGTGGTACTGAATATTAACTGTTCGACTACGACCTCGGATGATATGCATGTTTTGAAACTGCAAAGGTTTCGACTGTTAAATAGGAATAAAAGCCAACCTCAAAATAATCTTCCATGATAGTTGCGTTAATTTGACACTGGTTTAATACATTTCGAACCCGAAATTTCTTTAAGAAAATAAATTAAATACGTTCCACGTAGAAGCGTGATATTATATAAATAAGCATTCATGAAATAAATTTTCTGTTTCGAAATTATATTAACCTGAATTACATTAATGAAGACATTACGGAAGATTAATGGAACGTCGGTAGCTAAGGATGGGGGATTTCGCCCTGAAATTATTTAAGTTCCGAGCATGCTTGATAGCATGAGACTTTTCTACTCC
The DNA here is from genome assembly GCA_963932465.1 of Maratus speciosus. Classification (NCBI taxonomy): domain Eukaryota; kingdom Metazoa; phylum Arthropoda; class Arachnida; order Araneae; family Salticidae; genus Maratus; species Maratus speciosus. The sequence continues at coordinate 233,578,315 of OZ010792.1, read as the reverse complement.
TTGTGTAAAGATAGTCTAAGGGTTAACAGCAGAAAAACCCGTGAAAACGGTACTCGTCCATAACAGAATATCGTAACGAAAAAGAAAATTTCATAGTCCTAACGAAAGTATTACACTACTGTTACTACTAGATTCAGGATTACATGCATAAAAAACATACAAAAATCCGCATGCAAATACGTATTAAAATGACCTAATATATACACAATAATTACAAACTGATACTTTTCATAAACTTCTGACCTTCATTTATTATTATACGTTTTTATAGTATCGTTATTTGTAAGAAACAAGCAATGATTTATTTCTGTTAAAGTAATAAGTGCTAAAATATACATATGCGTATATGTGATTTTATTGGGAACAATTTCCATGATAATACATCATGATATAATTTTTAAATTAATACAAACTAAAAATGTTCCATATTATATTAATCAATATCTTATGCCTAGGAAAACAACTTTTCAACATTACTGAAGTGACAAAGAAAGAAAGCAAATATATTTCACTATATCATTTTCCTCACAGCCATTTTCCGCCAACATTACTTAAAATATTTATTTGCTTCAGCTATCCTAAACTTATTTTTTTATTTTACAGTTGTTAAAGATTTTCTGGGATTTCCTTTCTCTATAATAAGAATATTTTTTCTCTTGACTTCCATGAAACTCTCGGAAACTCATGAAACTCTCGCCTTTCAGAAACTCTCGACTTTCATGATTTTGTATTGTCTCAAGTAAACCAGGCAGAATGATCATGGTGGCAGCAGCAGATCAAAATAATTTTACTAATCAATTAAAAAACGTAGTGAAGGTTTCAGGAAATAATAACTTTAAACAGGAAGTTGTCTGTAAATTTGGTGAAATTTGTGTGCAGATATCAGGAATCAGACATGTTCTTGAATTAAATTTTTATTTAGTAATTAAATCTGTATGTTGTTGGAGTTTCAAACATACATGGAACAGCATAGCTAATAAATATTAATATACTTCTTCAAAATAACTCTTCACTCATAATTCTTCATTGTAACGGTAAAACTTATGCAAAGAATCGTTAATGCATATTACCAGTTTTTCAAACATATACTTCTTCCAGTAATTTTCAGGCTATAAAATGTCTTTGCGACTCTTTGAATATGCTTTTCTTAGGCTAATTACGGAAGAGATGGACCAGTCAAATATTTCGCTAATGCGGCGTCCCACTGATGACGCAACTCTATCATTCAGACACTTTAATATATTCTGTATGGCGTGCAACTTTTTGTTTCTCAATAAACATAATATTTTTTCAGTTAAGGGGTCTCAGGACTCTTAAAACTTTAAAATTTTCGAAATTTTAATTTTTTTAGATGTTAAACTCCTATTATTTCTGAACATTTTAATATAATTGTTTCCTTGAAATTCCTATTAGAACTGAAGTTATGGGTTTTACATTTATACACGTTCAATAGCTGAAGCGTCGTTTCGGAAACTTTGAAGCCATTTTTCTCCAAATGACGTTTTTTGGGCATAACGCGCACGATAACTCAAAAACTTATGAATATTTTTTCATGAAATTTTCAAAACATATGTTTCATGTTAGTCTGCATAAACTGAACCTAAAATTTCCTTTTTATTGTTCAAAACAATATTTTTTTAGGTAATTATACTGTTGAAATTCTCTTAATTTTGCATTAGCTAAATACAACTTTGTATTAAAAATATAAAAAAGCTTTAAATACAAATTTATTTAGGTTCAGAGTAATTATGACAATCCGAAGTATAAGTAGGCACCAAAATTTTCATTCTAGTTGCAATACTTATTTTGTAATCGTGCGCGTAAGCTGTTATGCTGATTTTTTGCTCGTCAACTGTCTAACAGTTTGGAGCCCCCTGTAAATGCTAATCCTGCATCTTATAATTTTTTAAATACATGAAATGAAAGAACGTACTTATATATTTTATTCCAATTAAAATTGTGTCTTAAAATCAAATGCATTTTAAGATATTAAATGTTGAAAATGGCCTTTCTTTTCTCCTTTTTTCCCATTTTAAGAGTCCTGAGACCCCTTAAAAATCATTATTGCTTTTGGTGTGAAAAAATTTGTTCATTTGGCTATAATTATTCATCTAAAGGTCTTTATTTATATCTGATCTATCTAGTTTTAATGATGTAATCTCGGGAAACAGTTATACTTCCACATAACCTAAAATGGTGATGTAATATCTGCCTGCAGCGTAGAGTCAGGTTGAGTTATACTTTTCACCTAGGCGATCGGGAAAGATGGAGCATGTGTAGACGGGAGAGATGGACCAGGTTTTCTGTCTGGGGAGATGCACAATATAATCTTGAATTTCAAATTTAGCTTTTTTAAGATCTGAATTTAAAATACAAAGCTATTATATTTTCTGTTTTCAGAAAATGCCGACTACATATATTAGAAAAGTTTCGTCTACACACGGGGAATTGACTGAGAATAATTTGTAAGATGCTTTTACAGCCGCTGAAGAAATGAATATGGGTCTTAATCAAGCAGCAAAGACTTTTAATATTCCTAAACCTACTTAAAAGTTAAAAATGCGAAAAAAAAATTGTTGCTCATATAGATAAACTACAGAACCGGGGTTTTACACCGTACAGAGACTCTGTAATGCCTATGGCATACGAACTAGAGGAAAAACTCAATATGCCATATACTTTTAATAAAGAAGCTAAAAAGGCTGGTTATAACTGGTAACAATCATTTCTTGCTCGAAATCCAACACTCTCAATAAGGAAAGCAAAAAGGCGTGTCAGTCGCTCGAACAAAGGGTTGGTTGGTTGTATGGGGTTTTATGGCGCAAAGTCCCAGTAGGGACATGCTGCGCCAACTCGAACAAAGGGAATAAACAGAAATTAATTATAAATTAATTATATACAGAAATCAATTGTAAGTTTATTTAATTGTCGTGTATTGAAAGTAAAAATTTTATAAATTTAATATTACATGCGCAATTATTTAAATGTTTTATTGCGGTCCATATTTTCCATTCATATGGTCCATCTAACCCGGAGTAGTTCGGGTCAGATGGACCACATAGAAAAAAAATTAAAAAAATTATAAAACAAATTCCTTTAAAGTTTTGCACTTCTGCATTGGGACTTTTTTAAGAAATATCATACACTATACATATATTACAATAAGAAATTACTTGGCGCGGGATAATATAAATAAAAAAAATTAAGCATCAACACACTTTATTTTTTGTTACAAACTAGTGTCGGTAGCCATAGCATACGGTCATCAGTGCAAAATATTATTGCTGAGAAAAGAAAATTGCTGAAATATATGTAGGAGAAGCGGATTCAAGAGTAAAGTTTATTAGACACAAAAAATAAAGTTTTCTGGTGCGTAATTTTGGTGAGTAAAATTAAAGTTTTCATGCGTTATCTTTTATTTATACTATACATATATACTGTGAAAAGTAAAATATATGTAAATATATGGCTTGTAGAATGCAAAGAAAAAGCGTGGTTCATTCCTCCCCGAATGAAATTCTTGGTTGTTCCGTATGAAAATATCAATTAATACTCTTTCTAATGCAATTTTTGATCTCATCAATGGTTTCATTTTTAAATTTCTCAATTTTATATCTTCTGATAAAGAATTCGTTCTCTTATAATCTCGTTGGCAAAATTGAAAGTTTTTAGAAACTAGATCCAACCCGCACTTTTCGGGTTAGAGATTTCATGTATTGTTTTTTTAGAGTGCCTACTAAAAATACCAAAAAACATTTTAAAAAGAAAGATATGAACTCTGTATTCAAATAAAGTTTTCAAATTGATTAAAAGAGATATTTTCATATTACCCACATGCCAAGAGATATAGCTTAAGAAATCGCCAAACATTCCGCTATTTAGAGAGGCTTTTTTTGATTCAGATAATTTCAGCATTTTAAGCGGGTAGTTCTATTGCATTTCTGTTAAAATTGTGTTTTATTTATTTTTGTTTGTTATTTCTTCTATCGATTGATGTAGTTATAATTTCGTTATCGAATATTAGTCGGAACCAACACTGAACTATTTACACTATTTTAAGTGTAAACGAGTTAATTTTCTGTAATAGAGATTCGCAAGATAGAAAAAGATAAAAAATCATATTTAAGATATATTTTAAAAACCATAAATCACAGTACATTTAGATAAAGTTATCAAACAAATTGCATTTAAAAGAACACTTTAATTCCTTATTCGATGGTAACTACGAGATGTCTGATAAGAAATGCACACATACTTGTAGAGCGCGAACGAAATGACTTTCAGAAGCGCCGCCGCAGAGTGAAGTATTTGACTCAAAAACCTGGCCAAAAATGCAAAAATTAAAATTTCGTCAACAATTGTAAAAATCATGTTTTTTAATAGCTAACTAATTGGTGGATCGATCTATGTCTTTTTTATGAACCTGAGTTATATCCGGTGTCTCCTGGCCTCAGCTGAAGAGGAAGTTTTTTTTTGAGAAGATGTGGTATTTTGTTGTTTTTTGGCATTGTTGTTATGTTTAAAAATAATTTTTTTGTGGCTCAATGAATTGTTGAATTCAAACTAAACAGGGCTTACGTGTTTAACAAAAGTCAGAGCTTAGTGTTAAACTATCAGTTAATTTAAACAGTATCGTTTTTAAGGTAATAAAAAAACATTAAATGTGTAAAAGGGTTATTTTTAAAGCGTTTTTGGCTCTAATTTATACATATCGAAAGCTTTTTAAATATGTGCCGCGCTTTGCCCCGCCATGTTTGAATTATAATCGTATTAGTTATAGTTTTGAGTGTCAATTTCTGAAAAAAAAAAAAAAAAAAAAAAAAAAAAAAAAAAAAAAAAAAACTTCCGCATATTGTTGCCATTTTTTATAATTTTTTTTTTCGGGATGACTATTTAAATGCTCTGTTTTGCGACCACCAAGTTGAAGAAATAAGAACTATATATTTACTGTCGTATTGCAGGTTTTCAGCTCACAGGATATTACCGCAGAGCTTTTGCACCTACATATTCTGTCTGTATGTATGTAGGTCCGTACATACGCACGCAACTCGATATCTTTTGATAGAAATATCCGATCGCCTTCAAATTGTATGTACTTATTCATTGAAAAAGGGTTCCCTAATTAGTTATTGATGCTCATGTGTGCAACATAAGGAGAGAAAGGAGGGAAGTAACCCTTTCAAGGACGGTGTCCTTAAAAAGGGACACCTAATTTTAATTCCAAAACTGACAAACGGCACCAAGAAAATTTAATTAAAATTTTCCTTTTTATAATGTACGAGAAAATAAGAAACTTCATATTTTCTAATAACTCCGTTTATCAACTAAAAAGAGCAAGCCATACAGTAGAGAGACCCTACAACTTCTTCTTCCAGCAAGATATGATGACAGTCCCAATAAAACCAAGAAGAGAATGATGAAGAAGATGAAGAAGAGTTCTGAAGAATTATTTTGAAACTGGTAATATATTAAATACATTCAAAAACTAGCAATCTATACTATATAGACTCCATTTTACTGAACCTACTATTAAATATAACACTATTATACATAAATTAAATGCAATAATTATTATTAAATGTAATTTAAATGTAATAAGCATTATTAAATGTAAATAATAAGTTTTATAGATAGTAAAATTAAATACATTTAATTAAACATTAATAGTGAATAAGACAAACCTATCAACAATTACTTTCCTCTTAAAAACTGTAAATAGTTCAGGTTACAAGTCGCTCAACTTCCAAACCCCCTTCAATAATGTTAAGTCAATGGACATGTGATTAATTCGTATTTTTAAAATATCTACTTAGTATATTAATATTTTAACTTCTTTTTTCTTCATGCTCTTCATAAATGATGACTCTTTTTTTTTTTTTAGTTGTCAAAATATTTATAAAATGCATATTTATTATTATGTGAAGTGTTAAAATCTTCAGTAAATAAATAAATAGAAATACTTAAGTCATCTTTAAAAACTTAAACTTAAACTTTAAAATAAAAAATTCGTTAAAATCTTACTTACACTTCGTCAGCTTTTAAGATATAAAATATTAAACTAAGCTATGGATTTGTATGTATACTTCATTGTATGCTAAAGGTTAGTTCAGTGAAACTCATAGCACAGTTAAAAATTCCCATTCAGCCATTTCCGTGAATAAACGGAAATGTACTTGAGAAATTTTGTGCCCTGTATATGATCTATAGAATGTATCCAAACCAAGTAATAATTAAAAAAAATTGTTCTATTTTGACAGGCCTATCACAACTACAAACGCACGTCCAGCAATTATTGGTCATAGACTTCAATAGTTAATTGTATTCTTCAGCCATGTTCTTTTGTGTGTCCTTGTAAATGAACGATATATTCTATGCATACCATATTCTACAATAAGTGCCTTAGTACACCTTAATGATGTATATAAATTTCAGCACGTTTAAAAGTGTGATATCATTAAAATACAGAACAAACGATTTTTCCCCATAGACCATAATGTAAGGAAAGTCTTTTGGGTGTCTCTGTAAATGAACCGTAAAGGCTATAGACTTCATTTACAATACCAAACATGCCATAGTGATACCCAATAACATCTAAGAGTTTCAAGCCAATCGGACTATAGTTACATCGAAAAATATTTTTGACCAGGATTTCGGGTCAAATAATCCACTGTGCACCGGTAACATATGGAACCAACATTCCCCCTCTTCACGCATGTACAGATTTGAAGTCGCTGAATTCATTCAGTGTATTTTCAGAAGCGTAAGTATGGAGACGTGTTCTACTACTATGTCAACACGAGTTAAATAGCGTGCTGTTATCGAAATTTTAACTGCTGAAAAAGTAACTCATGCTGAGATTCATCGTCGTTTAAAGATGACGATGATATTGATAACTCTACTGTAAATCGATCGGCGGTAAAATTTTTGTGATTGCGAGCCTAGAAAAGCCATAATTGTAGCGACGTCCGATCACTGTCTAAACGATAAACATCGCAAACTCGTCGTCGATTTGATTCAAAATGACCTGCGAATCACTCAAAAGTGTATCGCAAACCATATTGGAATATCCAAGGAGCGTGTTGTCTTAATTATTAAACAATTGAGATATCGAAAATCCGAACTGCAGAAGCTCTGCGAATCCCGAAGTTTGAACCGATTCCACATCCTCCTCACTTCCACGATCTTGCGCCTTGCGATTTTTATTTTTATCTTCTGCTCAAGAGAGACCTCAAGGGTGATCATTACACTCCGGACGATGAGGTGAAGGCAGCTGTGAAGTCCTGAATTTGAAATAAGTCTGAAGAAATTTTCAGTGACGAGAAAACTTGTTACACGTTGGGAGAAATTTGTTAGCCTGAACGGTGACTATGTTGAAAAATAAATATATTATTTTGAAGCTTAAGAATTGCACTTTAATGTACTTTTTGTCCGTTGTTTTTATTCGTGTTCTACAAGCATTTGTGCATTACTTTTCTGCCTACCTTCGTATTTAGACTATTTTAAGGCTGTTCTCAAATCTAAAAGAGCAACTTTGTGGCATAAATTTTAATTAATTTTTGTTCGGAAATGCATGAAACTAGCAGGTGTTGTTGTTCAGAAACTATGTAATTAAGCTTTTTTTTTTTTTTTTTTTTTGCAAACGCAATAGATTTTTCAGAAAATACTGTCAAAGTGGGCATTTTAAACCAAATTTTTTGCGCGAAAGGAGAAAAACCACTGAATAAACGGTGGAAAACGTATTTGTCACGTGATCAAAATCACTTATAACTTAATAGGTAATTTATTGATCAAAAACTAGAAAACACAGTTCGATTCCAAATCTCTTCCATGGTCAGGCTTTCCAATTTTATATCTTTCCGTTAAAAAATGAATTTGTAAATATGTCAAAATTTCTTGCCCTTTTTGAGCAGAGCAGTTGAGAACAGCTTTAAGTGTAAACGAGTTATCTTCTATAATACAGATTCACGCAATAGAAAAAGATTTAAAAAAAAAAATCATACTTGAGATATATTTTAAAAACGATAGATCTCAGTACATTGAAATAAAGTTTTCAAACAAATTGCATTTGAAAGAACTTATTAATTCCTTATTCGATGGTAAGAATTGAAGTTGTGAGATGTTTAGATGTTAAAGAAATTTCTGAGTTGGGTGTTGCCACCGTCAGTATGTCGTCAGCGTTACTCACAGACATGGTTTGTTTTTATAATATAGATTTAATAACTTTTCAATGAAAGTTGAAGGAAAAAGTTGAAAAGGTTTCTAATTACAAAGTTCACTTAAAATGCAACAGTTTTTCAAATACGTTTTTGTTAATTTTCGCACTTATTTTATGTATTTTTAATAATAAAACAAAATAATTTTGAAATTCATATTTAAGAAAAACATTCGAAACATATAATCTAAATTGTACTTTTAACAGTAGTTGCTGATAATAAAATGAAAATTTCAGGATCATACTAAAATGATATAACATTTTGGTTTAATCCTATTCAATACACAGAGAAAGATATATGATACTTTAAATGCATCTTTCTAACAAAAATAAACGTTCATAAAAATTGAGTGAAAAGTGTCAATTTTGTGCCTAGTTTGAAACTATCTATTCTACTCTTTCGTGAGAAGATTATGAATTTTGAATTCAACTAGCCGACGTTAAATTTTCACAGACACGCAGTTTTTCAATAATTTAGGTGAAGAATCATCTAGTATTCATTTCATAGAAATTTTTACCTACAGCTTACGGTATTTTAGAATATATACGTTATTGTGAAGGTTATTGTAACAAAAGATAATAACAAAGAAATTATAAAACATAATATTTAATTTTAAATGGAAATTTGCATGGTTCCGGTAAAGAAAATACAATACAATTACAACAGATTGTGCACCTGCTATGACAAAAACTGTCTAAAACGAAAATTGTTGTTGGTCGAATTTGATTCTGTTTTAACAGGTTTAACTAAATTTCTTAGTATCATCACTGTTTATTTCTCAAACACAAGAATTTGTATTGCTGTATTCAAGTTACTATTTATTGAAAAAAAAATGAAGCACATTTTGAAAGAAAGCTAAAAACACTTTTCAATTGACAAACTTTACTTAAAACGCAATATTTTTATAAATAACGTATATTTTAAGAAATGAAAAAACAGTTGAATTACCTCTACACAAAGATACCTAAAACATATATTCCAAACGTGTAAAAATGTGTTTCCTACAGTAATATCAATTAATTTTTAATTGATACTAAAATCATGTAATATTTTATTTGTTTTGTTCTATTTAAACCCTCCATTTTAAAATATACTTTAAATTAAGTTTTCTTGTAATAATAAAGGGGAAATTCCTTTATAAAAATTGAGTTAAAAGTCAGAATGTTGTGTCTGATTCAACGTGACAGATGATCGGTCTTTGCCTTACGTGTGCAACAATTCCCAAAACTTTTTTTCGTTACTTTTCGCGTGTCGAAAAACTGCCTGTTCCCATTATTTCGTGAGAAGATGCTGAATTTTGAATTCACTTGCCGACGAGAGCTTTTCGTCGTGGGCACGCAATTTTTCAATTCTGATGATAAAAGCACATGCAGTATAAAATGCATAGTATTTTTTTACATGAAATTTAAGGTATATTAACAGTAGATACGTCGTTATCATTTATAATTATTCTCCATCATTGTTTAGAGTTTTAAAATAAAGAAATCAACCGTTTCTGCTACATTATTAATTGAAAGTTACCCTCCATTTGAATATTATACTTTCCTAATTAACTTTGAAACTAAAATTAAATTGAGATTTCAGTTTGACAAAACATACTCAAAGTGCAAACATTTTTTCTAATTTTACAATTCTTTGTTAATTTTTTCTCCTTTATTAAGAAAAAATAAATTATAAAGAAAAGAAAAGTAATCCAGAATTTTTTTCTTTTATATAAAATGTATGAGAATATTTTTCATATCTGAAAAAATAACTTTAAAAAGAAAGTGCTGACAACGATGTATTTTATGCTAATACCAAAATTACATAAATTTGTAATTATTTTGTTTTATTTAATATTCCCGAATTAAAATTTTAATTCCAACTTTCATACAATAATAATATACATTAGTGTCGCATATATTCAGTCTTTGTTATGGAACAATCTTCTTGTTATTGTTTTTGTGCGAAAAAGATTAACTAACCTTTTCTTTTTCCATGATCTATGCTGAATTCTGAAATAATTATATAAAATTTACATGTCAGTATCCTAACATACCATAAAAATATAAATTTATTTCCTATTTTAATTTAAAACGATGGCTTTTTTTCCAAATAATTCGTGTTTCTTTCTCTATACACAAAATTTTTTGAAATTGCTTTAATATTCTTTTTCAGTTCACGAAAATAAATTTATTTCTTTGATTGGTATTTTAAAAAATTAATATACAGGGTGTCCATAATTAAACGACCCTACTTTAAAGTTGTCTACAGACGAAACTATTGGTCAGAAAGTTGTGAAATTTTGTGACGGACATAATAAAATATAGGAATTTGTTTGAGCGAAAAAAATAGATCAAAATTTCGCCACCAGAGGGCGTTTTTTAGTGAATTACTTTTTAAAAATGTTTTACGCTTTATTTTTTCAGATTAAATAAGACAAACATACAGACCACCCCTGTAAAAAATAAAGCGTAAAAACTTAAAAGAAGTATTGGTGTTCGAATTCAATGGACTGTACAAACATTGAAAAAAAAATCGACCTACGATAGCCGCTATTTTTTTCTCAGAGCCCAGGCCTAGTATTCAGTAGGCGGTGTCTAAATGTGTAATTTATTAAAAAACGCCCTCTGGTGGTGAAATTTTTGACCAATAGTTTCGTATGTAGACAACTTTAAATTGGGGTCGTTTACTTATGGACACCCTGTATTTTGCAGAATCATTTTGATTTAAGATCTATAGTAATAGGATTTTCTCAGCAATGATATTATTGACTAAGGGGGGGGGAGGGGGGGAGGATATATGAATCAATATCTTTTTTTCCCTCCATATACTGAGTAGAATTTTCAGCGCAGTTATTTATCGGCTTTGTTCGTCAGATGATTAGTTTCATACGACATTTAACACAAAAACGGGAAAAACAGTTTAACCCATTGTCGAGTTTACTACTTTCTGCTACTAATTTCTTAAAGAAGAGAGCCAATAATAAATTCCGGTCGAAACCACAGTTTTAACTATACCTATATCTGCATATGGAAAAAAAATAAATATCTTCTTGTTCTATATATATGATAATGTGTTGGAAAATTATATTTTATGCATGATGCCAATTGATGGAAAATCTTGTATTAAATTATACTGGAATCAGTCACATCAATAACCACATAAGTCACATATTCAAAAAAATTCAGGAATCAGTAATAACTGTGCGCCATATAAGTGCAAGATATTTTTAAAAACATATTTGTGCTCATTACTCTTAAAACATAGTGACGCTATGGTGACACCCGAGGCTAAATAGAAAGACAGGCTACCGCGGTGGGTCCGATTCTTCTTTTTCTACAGACCGCTGGAGTCACGTGATGCAATTTTCGCCCACCTTCATTGGTGCATTCGAGCATCACGTGACTCCAGCGGTCTGTAAAAAAAGAAGAATCGGACACACCGCGGTAACCTGTCTTTCTCGTTAGCCTCGGGTGACACCTCAATGACGTCACACTGTGACTTTGTAACCTTCGGCGTGATGTCCCATTACATGGATAAGAATGTGGTTGTGGTCGTTTTTCAGCTTTCTTGCGATGACACGCTGCGTTCACTTTGTGAAGACATAGTGTGACTTCAATGTAGAAAATGTAACATTTATGAGGATCCTGCGGGTGATCTGATGTTACTCGAATGAACCCAAAATAGTTGGGTCGGCTTTTCTTTTACGGGTCAGATTTGTATTGGATATCTGCTGTTGGGCCAAGAAACGGACTTTATGGGAATCCGACCTGGACAGCTCGTCTTGGAGCTTTTTTACTGAAGGTCGAGCTCCGTTTAGAATTCTGCATAAATCAGGATAACAGTATTTTATCCGGACCTAGCCGACCCTGAATGAACCTCAACTAGGTTGGATACAAATGAAACAGAAAAATGTATGTATGCACATATTAAAATTGATTATATAAAAAATAGTTTAAATGTATTAAAATTATAATGTTAAATAATATAAACGAACAAATATTTGTAATTTGCACTGTAAAAAAAAACCACTGTAGATTTGCCAGAACAAACTCGATCACAGTGAATGTGCTGTATCTTTCTTTGGTTTTCTGACTATATTAACACGGAAAATACAGTAGTTGCGTAAAATGAACACCACAATGTGCTGGCAATTTGGACGCATTTTTTTACAGCACAAACTACTGGCGTCCAAATTGCCAGAGCGTTGTGCTGTTAATTTTACGCAACTACTGTATTTTCCATGCTAATATAGTCAGGAAACCAAAGAAAGATACAGAACATTCACTGTGCTCTAGTTTATGCGCGAGGTGAACAGTACTTTGTACTGTAGAAATGTCGATTTTTTTTTTTACAGTGTGCATTAAGCTCGACATTTTACATTTTTACAGAAACGTTTTTGAATAAAAACAAATAATTCTACGTGATTTTAATGTTAAGGGAAAACGATTACTTTCTTAATTTTATTTTTATTTTTAAAGATGTTGATAAAAATTGTTAATGCATTGCATTTTAATAGCAATTGAAAGTACATATTGAATAAAAAACTTTTTAACGTTTTAGAAATTTTTCTATGGTTTTTAAGCATTTCAAATTTTAGCCTAAAAGTGGTCACGGTGTGGCGGTATTTTGTTCGCATATATGACGTGACCACGGTGACTTGTAGTGACATCACAGTGACACTACTGCTACGGGCATATTTCTTTAACTTTGTAAGTCGGTTATCAGTTATTTATATAATAAGGAATTAAAAAATATCTTATGCTGTTTTTGTTAGAAATGGTATTTAGTACGTTACAAATGATACAGAAATATATTAATCATATTTTTAGTAGATACCAGGAATAAAATTCGGATTTCCAGCGTTAAAGAACTCACTGTTCTTTGCATAGAACGAATGTGATTTTATTTTGTTTTTTGTTTTTAAAATTCTAATATATTTTTCTAATATATTTTTTAGATTGCTACCAAATCGCATTTTTACATAAAATATATCAAATATGCATTCAAATAAAATTTTGAAATACATCTATTAAAAGAGATACTTTCCCATTAGCCGCATTACAGGTATTATTAATTGAAAAATATCGCTAAAGATTTTGCTACTTACAGCAACGATTTTGATTCTGTTCATTTTAGTGTTTCAGCTTATAGCTCGATACATTTCTTCCTCTGTTAAATTTGTGTTTTATTTATATTATAGTATTTATTTTCTTATTTATTAAGCATTAATTTAATTTGAATTATTAGCCAAAGACAAACGTTGAAATGTTTATAGGATTTAACTTCAAATATGTTAATCTAATCGACCTGCAAGCTATATAAATAGATTTTGTAATTTTTCTTGAAAATTATTTTTAAACCACAAAAATCAGAAAAATGATATTGGGGAGACCGGGGCTAGTAGGTGCACTTTTTAGTTATTGACTTTTATTAATTTTTCGTTTAAGTTTTTTTATGAAACTTTAACTGTACTTTTAAAGAACAGGCATCGGGCTATAAATACCCGGAGTTTTGAGTTTGTAGCTTTTGTAGCTTATGTTTCGCGGAAGCCTAAAGTAAAAGGGAAATTGTGCGCCAACCTTCTCCGTCACGGGGCAAGTTGCCTATACCTATGGGGTAAGTTGGCCCACGCTTTTTAAAAATTTAAATAAAGCTCAAATAAGACACGCAGTTAAGCGAAATCAATTTCATTATTACCAGTATGTTTAAACAAAGGCGTCATAGCCGTATAATGTAAATTCTAAATTATACAGACATAAAAATAATGAATAAAACATTAACATTGAGTAACTTCTATCCTACTCTATATCATTATCATAGTTACAGTTGTCACAAATAAAAAACCGAGTGTTTCCGTTTGGGCAAGCCTCGTGTGCCCAAAATCTTGCATTGCAAGATTTTTTCTTGTTGTTTGCTGTTTTCAAGCTACCACACTGTAAAAAAAAAAACACTGTAAATTTGCCAGAACAAACTCGATCACAGTGAATGTGCTGTATCTTTATTTGGTTTCCTGACTATATTAACATGGAAAATACAGTAGTTGCGTAAAATTAACAGCATAATGTGCTGGCAATTTGGACGCATTTTTTTTTTTCAGCACAAACTGCTGGCGTCCAAATTGCCAGCACATTGTACTGTTAATTTTACGCAACTACTGTATTTTCCATGTTAATATAGTCAGTAAACCAAAGAAAGATACAGCACATTCACCGTAATCGAGTTTGTGCGCGAGATGAACAGTACTTTGTACTGTAAAAAATATCGTTTTTTTTTTCAGTGCAGCACACACCAAACACCGAGCCAACTTGCCCCGTGTTCAATGCTCCTACTAGCCCCATAATAAATTTATTCACAAAAGGGACACGTAATACTCCAAGCATAAATAATCCAAGTAAATCACATATGGGGTAGGTACAGTTAATCATACACTAAGAAAAACTGCACAAGTTACATCGCAATTATTAAGATAAGTATTAGAAATTAGAAAAAGAATGAAGCAACAAAAAATTACTTATGAGTGCAAAAAACAGAAAAATCGTAATAAATGTCCACTGCACGTAGATAACGCTGCAAAACTACAATGAGTATTGTAAAAAGCAATAAGAAAACTACTCTGTGATTGGTTGCGCAATCTATCCACAAACAGGCGATTTATGAGGTCTGCACCTACTTACCCCTGTAGCCAACTAGCCCCGGTCTCCCCTATAGTTTTTAAACAAATCGCAGTTGACTGTACATTTTTTTCTCTATTCAATAGAATAAAATTTAAAATTATGAAGTGTTAGAAGCAATTAAATTTGAGAAAAAAAGATATGGATTGCTCAGATCAATGTCACCACCAGTAAGACGTCAGCATTACTCACGAACATGTTTGTGCTTTGCAATATAGATTTGACAAAAAAAGACTCAAAACACTGACATTTGCATCTTAGGAATTAACATTAACTATAGATGCCAAGGTTTACAGATTTTGAAAACCACTATTTCCGAATAGAATTATTCAAACTTATTAAATCGCAAAATTCTGCTTATAAATAATACAGATTATTGTCGTTTTTTAAATGACTGATTAATTTTAAATTAATTTTCTTTCAAAAATACGGAAATTTCTAGGATAAATATAGTTAAGTATAGTTATGAAATATGTGTGATGAAAATATGTATACACTGTAAAATAATTCTCTCAAATTGACAGAAAAAAACTGTCAATTTTGGCGCCAGTGGAAAACCGTTTAATTTACAGAAAAAAGCTGTAATTTTTCATTAAAACGTTTTTTTCTGTAAAAAATTACGAAATTCAGTTTCTTTTACAGAAAAAAATCTGTTTTTCTTCAAAACAGTTTTTTTTACCGTAAAAAATACAATTCTTTTCCGTACAAATTACAGATTTTTTTTTACAGTGTAGGTATGAATTATATAAGTTATGAAATGTAGTTTAAACAATTTTTTCTCGTGTGCAACTATTCGATAAACTTTTTATCATTGCGTTTTGCGTTTGAGAATCTATTTATTCTACTCTTTCGTGAGAAGATGCTGAATTTAGAATTTGCCTCTCCAAAGACACCGTTTCATGAACACGCAATGTTTCACATCCGAAGATAAAAACAGATATAGTATAGAATTCATTATATTTTTTACTAGATTTCGTAGTATTTTATGTTAGGTACGCTGCCGCTGTAATGAAAGTGATTATTAATATTGAGTTTGACTCTCAAAACGTAACTCTCTACTCTGTTTAACTCTCAAAACGTAACGAAAACAAATGTTTGTGTTGCTTTATTAAATGAAAGTTTTTTACAAATTGATGTTTGACAGAATATAAATGGATGTTTCAGTTGATGGCTATTGCTTTTAATGCAACATTTTTACTAATAATGTAAATTTTTACAAGTTTTTCCTTTTTCTTATAAAGGTTAAATTAAAAAAAAAGAGAGAGAGAATCGATATTACAGCTTTCTAAAAGACATCATAAATGTATTTTACACTTATAATAAAATATACATTTTTTAAGTATTTGCTAATTATAATGTAATAATGCTATTTACCCATTTATGCCTGACTATTTGTTTTTTCAAATTTCTGAGCAAAATCACTTTAAAATGCCGCAAAATGAAGTGGAAAAATACTAAAAAAAATTATGCTGAAATATTTTTGTATTTATTTGATAAAATGTAAACGTACTAAATATGGGAATATGAATAGATAGCCGAAATTGCATTTTTCTATAAGTCACCTCCTTTAAAATATTTCACTTTGAATCAAACATTAAACATTTTATACGAACTTTAAAAAGGTCCTTTTACTTAAAAGGTGACTAAAATAATAAAAGTGATGTTACAAAATAAAAATATACACGTCATTTAAAACTTCTTAGTACTGTAAACACGGCCAAAACTAAGGGGGGGGGGGGGAGGGCAGAGGTGGCATGTGCACCGGGCGCCAAAACGAAGGGGCGCCAAATGAAGGATTATGCCTTTGGAATAGATCATTTTCTTCTGATGGACTGATGTCCTCCATTATTATGAAATAGCCATTATAAATGAGGTGTTAGGTGAAGATGAAAGAGCAGCCGTAAAAAGTTAGAACTCTGATTTTCGGATCAGAATGGGGAAAAAATTCCATTCTGACCCGAAAATCAGAATTTTAACTTTTTACGACTGATTCTTCACCTAACACTTCATTTATAATGGCTGTTTCATAATAATGGAAGGCAGCAGTCCATCAGAACAAAATAACTTGGTTAAAGCGGAAACTCGGATAATCGGGACTCTACTGTATATTGAATTTTAAAAATGATCTTTAGAATATTTTTGTTGGTGTTCACAGGAGGGAGTCATGACCTCTGTGACCTCCCGTTTGGATCCGGCATTGTAGATTACGTAGTTCAATATTACATATTTTATTATTACATATTTTAAATATTAAAATAATTTGGCTGCTAGAAAATTAGTAAAATTCTCTTTGTAAATATACTTTGTGGAAGAGGGGGGGGGGGGGCGCCAAAATCCATGTTTGCCCCGGGTGCAAAACTACTAGTTTCGACCCTGAATTTAAAGCTTTCCGAAGCTCTTCATCGGAGAATATTTTAATAATTGCTGTTTATTTATACAAATACGTCTCTTCGTTTTGAAAATGAGGGAGCCAATAATTATTGGACTTGAAAGTAGAAGTAGCAGTTTCTCGTGCTAAACTTAATTATAGAAAATATATATTATTATTAACTGCAGTCCCATTTATTTTATTTATTACATCACTCTGTTCTCATACGTCACTTTCATTTTTAATTCGTATCTGGACAGTTAAAATGAAAGCGACGTTTGAGAACAGAGTTATGTAATAAAATAAAATAAATGGGACTGTAGTTGATAATAATATATATTTTCTATAATTAAGTTCAGTACGAGAAACTGCTGCTTCTACTTTCAACTCTAATAATTATTGGCTCTCTCATTTTCAAAACTAGGTGACATATTTGCATAAATAAACAGCAATTACTTATTAAAATATTCTCTGATGAAGAGAATGGGAAAGCTTGAAAGTACTTAGAAGTTTTAAATAAAATGCGTGTTTTTAACTTGTAACATCTCTTTTATTATTTTAGTCACCTTTTAAGTAAAAGAGTTAACATTTAAAAAAAAAATAAGTTCATATAATATATTGTATACATAAGTTATTTTTCAAGGCAAAAACAAAGCTACTTTATTTTACCAACAATAAGGCAAGATGAATTAATCATTTCTTTCTGGTGCAAGACACATTATTTAATACTATATCGGAAAAACAAAATGTGCTGCAGAAAAAAAAAGAAAAGAATAATAAAAAAAAAGACAAAAATAGGTACCAGAGTTGCTATTCGAGATTTAATTTTGTCTTCTTACCGAATGGAAATGCAATGTTTGAAATAGGGGTCTATTAAATATTAATAAGTTGCACTAACTTTCACTTTTCAGATAGTAACGCAAAATTATTATTATTATTATTTTTTTTTTTATTGAGTTCCATGAACCAAATAGGCTCAGAAAATATTCTTATTTCTTTGTTTATTTAAATTTTCATTCTTTGAAAATTTAAAGAGAGGCAAAATTTGAAAATGTTAATTTAAAAATTAATATGGCAAACATTTTTTTACAACCCCGAAAAATTATTCAATTGAAGTCTTTCTTCTTTAGAGAGATACGACAAATGGATTAAAATATAATCCAAGCATTATTTACATTGAAAAATTGGAAAATATTTTTTTTAATTGCGAAAATTATTATTTAAAAGACATGAAAATTATGAATTATTTTCTACACTGTATTTTTCAATAAATAATTAAGTTCGTAGTTTTCGAGATGTTTAGAAGTTTTACTTTTCGACAGCGTAAAAGTGCCTTCTCTTACGTCGACTGAGAAGGAAACCTTATAGAATGTCACCGTAAAAGATGTGTTAAGTTTATTTTCTTTAACTTAGCTTTTATCTTTTATACAATTTCTCTGGTTATTAATTGAAGGCTAGAATAAATGTCACGAGCGATTCTTTTTTTAATATTTTCATAGATTTTTGTTTGTTTAAAGAAATAGTCATGAAGAATGCTTATCGCTCAAGATGATATAAAAATTTTCCAAAGCATTTCCCATTCTTTATAGTTCCAAAAGCAACGCCAATCAACCTGTGATTGAAAATGCTGACCAATTTGAGAATCACTTGTGTTCACGAGCGAGCTGATGCAGTATTGAAATCCTAATGGAAATCCTCGGTTTTACCCCTACCCGTTCCGATGCGTGATTCAGGTCGCGAAATGCTTAATCGGTCTCAGGAGTCTTCATTTGTAATTGAAGGTTCAATTTAGCATAGTGTCAGATCTGATTTTATTTGTGATTCTCACACAAATTCACATTAAAAAACAAATGCATAAAATTTTTAATACTGTCAGTTTAATATACGTTCCACGTAGTAGTATAATTCCATATACTACAAAGGATATTTTACAATGTTTAAAATATACAATAAAAAAAAAATACAAACTTACATTATTATTTTACTTGCATCCATTGCACGCACGATTTCTCAAAAACTGATAAAAAAATTTGCATGAAACTTAACAAATATATTAATTTTGATTCACGGAATAACTTGTTACTTGAAATTTAGTATTATACGATTGTATTGGTTATTTAAAATTAGTATTTGTTCCTGAAAAAAAGGATTTTGTTTTCAAAATTTTGCATTCAAATTAAACAAAATAAGTTTTTAATTGTTCAAAAAGAAGTATACGTTCAAGGAAAATTGTTGTTACATCATTATCAATATTATTTGGGTAGCTAAAACCAATACTTTTACGACACTCTTACGTTCAATGGATGTAAGTACGAAAAAAAATTTTTCATTATGAAAATGAAGATATTAAGCTGTCAGTGGTAAAAGATTTATGCATTTGTGTTCTATAGGGAGTCAGAAAAAAAATTAAATGTGACATAATGTTAAATTCCACATTCTGTAAAAAAAAATTAGGCTCCAACACTTCTTAACCTGATCACTCAAAATTTTTTTAAAAAAATTGTGTTAGAAACGTATACTTAAACATGAATGACTATAAATGTACAGTACCATCTAAACAAAATCTGAAAGATGATCATTACTCCTATACTAAAAGTCAAAAAATAAATATGTTTTCACCAATGCTCCTTGTTTATTATTTTCTTCAATCCAGTTATACTACTAACTTTTTCGTTCAGTTAGAATTCATATAATCCTGTTACAGAGAAATTTTCTTGCAGTTGAATGAGCTGTAACTTTGAATTCATATAGCTCAAGCTTGATTCGCATATTAATCGGTTTGCCAAGTCGTATCTTAGTGGAAAGCACCTGAAAACCCGATTTTAGCGGTTTACTCGTAAGTTTATCATTGTGTTTTCCTGCACCCAAAAGTATGAAAACATGGAGAACTGGGAGTAGGAAAACACAGTGGTAATCCTACGAGTCAACCGATAAATATAGGTATAGGGTTTTCAGGTATTTTCAACCAAGATATGGCTTGCAGACCGATTGCGTTTTAATCTGCGAATCGAGTTTTAATTAGTTCTGGAGTTTCAGCCGTGAACTCTATGAGGTGACTGTCTGTGTTGCCGCCTTCCGGTCTATTTCGATTCATATTAATTTTGAAAAGACACTGCTGGCTGTTAAAATTGCAACACCATGAAAGAAAGAAAATACAAAAAAGATATTTATTGTACGTAAACAGTATGGCATGAAAACAAAATGATTAAATTTGTAAGCAGTTTGGGGGTTTACAGGGGTCCGAAATTAGCAGAAACAGCTGCCTCTCCTGGCAGCTAAAACAGTCCTTACCTGGTTAGGTATGGAGTCAAACTGGGCTTGGATGACAGAAATGGGCAACTCATTCCACTCTTCTTCAAGTCTACGTCTGCCTCACTTAATTAGCCGCATTTGCTGGAGAGCGGTGGCGGGCCAGCCTCTCAGCAATCTAAGACCAGATATTTTCAATGGGTGACAGATATGGAGACCATGCAGGCCAAGGCAGTGATCGAATACCCTGTGTATCGAGGAAGGTCAGAACACAATGTGCAACATGCGCTGTTGCGTTATCTTGTTGGAAGACGGCATTTGGCCGTCCTCGAAGACAGGGCACAGCCACTTGATGTAAGGCGTCAGAAATGTACCAATGTGCGTTCAAATTACCGTCGATCGGAACTACAGATATGTGTTTCGTGTACTCAATGGCAGCCCAAACCATCACACCATGTGCAGGGCAGCTATGCCGATATCCAATGCAAGCAGGCCACCAGCGTTCTTCTCGGAGCCTCCAGACACGTTTACGACTATGAGAATACTGTACGCAAACTAGGACTCGTCTGAAAAGACGACATTGTGCTACTCCTCTACCCAGATTTGTCGTTCGGCGCATAAGAGTCACCGTCTCTCTCTCTATTCTGCATTGTCAAGGGAAGACACAGTAATGACAGTCCACGCTGTTGCAAAGATTGTCGCACCGTACAAGAGGATACCAGGCGTGCTGCAAACATGCCAATTTCCTGACTAATGGTCAGTGATCTGGTAGTACGGTTTTGCAGGGCCGACCTCACAATATGTCTGTTCTTGCGGGATTTAGTCATGGGAGGGCGTTGAGATCCTGGATGCCGTTCAGTATGACCCTTAGAAACCCACTGATTCCATATTCGCATGACAGTGGTTGGATTGCGACCAGTGCGATGGGCGATATCACGGAACAATAATCCACACTCTCGATAGCCAATGATCCTGCCTCTATCGAATTCCGACACTTTCTGGTAAGTTTTCTTATTATTATTCGAGGCATAACACAATATTCTGAGCAAACGCCGACCTTACAAAGAGCTTTCCGTATGAGAAATCCACTACCCAACTTTTTTTAATGCAGTGCTTCAGATGTCGTTACTCCCACCTGCGTCGTCTAAATGTGCTGAAATACTAATAATTTGCATATTCCAACCTCTTCACCCTTTCATATGATTTTGGCGTTCGTCAGATCATTCCTTCCTGGTGTTGCAATTTTAATGGCCAGCAGTGTATATATTTATTGAAATTATTTTGGGAAAAAAGGGAGTTGTAATGTATGAATTTCTTAACAGTAATCGACTTCTTTAATATCCTTTCAAGTATTCAAATAAAAAATTACGGATCTTTTCCCAAAAAGTGTTGAGTTATGTTTAAAATACCAGCCGCATTGCATTTTATTTTGAAACAAGCAAAAATTAATTTAACAACTGGATTTCCGATGTTTAAATCTTCATAATTTTTAAAATTACTTCCCGTTTGGTATTCGTAGATTAATCTACGGAAGAATTCAAATATAATGTTGAACTTAGGTTTTAGTATCGCAAAATATTATATTTAGTAGAATTTCAGTATGTAGATGACTTTATTATTTTTACTACGAGAACGGATCCAAAAAAAAAGGTTTAAAAGGCGATAAAAAAATATTTACTAACAATAGATAGAAAATAGAAAAGGGAATTAAGAGACATACTTGCCGATCACTTATTCACATAATCACCAAACATATTTAGGCATTTATCTCAACGCAGGACAAACTTGTTTAACCCGGCTTGATAGAAATCATGTCCCAGCCCACTGACACATTTCTTGGCAGCTCTTTTTCCCATCACCGTCTGAAGAAAACATTGTTTCAAATAAGTGTTTCCTTCAATTTCGGAAACAAGAAATGGTCATTGAACGCCAAATCTTGGCAGTTTTTTTTTTTTTTTTTTTTTTTTTTTTTTTTTTTGTATGTGTATGTGTGTGTGTGGGGGGGATGTTGTGGTGGGAGGACTTCAGACTTTCCACTTGAAGCAATTCTTGAGTTTAGCGGGCAGAATGGGACTGGTAATGTCATGAAGAAAGATGGCGGCACCATCACTTAACCCTTTATCTACTGATGGTACTCATAAGTACCATTAAAATAACTTGTTATAAAATTCATTTAATACATCGATTAGTTGTAATACAGTTTAGAATGAGTTATAGATACATTACGTAATCTTATTCCAAAAGCATTATTAATTACCCAAAACAAAAATATTTTTAAAAGGATGATTTCTTTTGCCTTTGCATCTTTTCAGCTTCCTTGGCTTTAGGAGGGGGGGGGGGGATTTTCAATTCAGAAATATTTCTATATTTCTATTGTTAGAACATTACACAAGGCTATGCGGGCTATTTAATCGGATAACGGATAAACAAATAGCCCGCTTGTAGAAATAAAATCTTCAAGAACCAAAATTTTTCCCATAGAGCCAGTGTTAAAATTCCCACTTATTCGAATAATTTCCTGGATAATGCAATAATGACTAATCTGGTGTGACAAATATTTTTCCTAGAAAAGGTATTTTGTTCGAAAATTTCAAACCACCGAAACACAGGTTTCTCGGAGGAAAGGTAGTAATGGTGTTATCACATGAAGTCCAGTTACGCGCATCACGTCAAATTTGAACAACTTTTCCCATGGTCGCCATAGCAACGGACGTCTCGAATGAAAGGGGTATTGAGGGGGGGGGGGAGGAAACAAAGAGTCTGTATGATTACGGTAGATAATAATGGATTGGTCACGTGATGTTGCAGAATATTCGAGGTTATTGCACTGTGACAGTGAAAAAATAGACAGTTCTGACAAAGTTCGGTTCTCACTTTATTTATTCAGTTTGTTTTTAGGTTTTGAAGTAGAAAAATATGAACGCGAAAAGAAAAGATTTAAGTTTGTGCCATAAATTGAAGGTTTTGGATGCCATAAAGCACAGAAAAACGCAAACTGAAATCGCTAAAGAGTTTCAAATTTCTCAGTCTCAAGGCTCGAAGATTAAGACAAATGCTGAAAAAATTGAAGCAGAATGGAGAAACAATGGAAACCTACACCGAAAATGGAAGAGAAAATCTAATGACGAACTCGACAATGCTGTGTTGGAATGGTTTTATTCAAAAAGAAGCAAAGGAACTTTAATTAACGGGGCAATGATTATGCAGAAAGCCGAAGAAATGAGAATTTTTCGGCATCTAAAGGACGGTTATATAGATTCTAGCAAAGACACAATTTAACATTTAAGAAACTACATAGAGAATCGGGTTATGTAAACGATGCAATTTGTGATGAATGGATTGAAGAAACTTTACATCCAATTCTTGCTGAGTACTAACCATGCGATATTTTTAATTGTGACGAAACAAAAGGAACAATTGAAAAAAAATTACACGCATTTAAAATAAGTAAAGATCGCGTTACTGTGCTACTCTGAGTAAATCAAATGGGAGAAGAAAAGATCCAACCTCTTCTCATTGGCAAAAGCAAACAGCCTAGATGTCTTTAAAAATTTAAAAATTATCCTGTTGCATACGATTACTCACAGAATTGTTGGATGACAAAACATATTTTTACAAGTTGGCTGACAAAATTAGACCTAAACATGAAAAAGCAAAATAGAAAAATTGTCCTATTAATGGATAATGTTGACGGTCATAAAACAGAGAAATCAATTTGACTGAATAATGTCAGAGCATAATTTTTGCCTGCAAATACGACGGCCAAAATACAACCTCTTGATCAAGGAATCATAAGATCATTCAAGGCGTTATATGAGTCAATATCTGAAAACTGGACATTTTCACTCCAGAATTTTTATCTTTGTGAATTTATGTACCAACTTTCAAATACAATTATATACTATGATACATGTTTTGCCATTTGAATTCTGTAGTGTTTTGGGATCAAGGATGTATATTTTATGCGTAGAATAAACTTTTATGGAAGAAATTGTCTGTTAACACCATAATCAGTGTCTAATAATTGGGACTGAGATGATGGGGACTGAGGTGATGTTTTTGTCTTAAAAGCAGCACAGTCATTTTACTGAATCATTTTGAACACATGTAAATGATTATATATCCCATGTGACATTTGTATGTTACATAAATAAAGTTGCAATAAGCTTTTTCTTTTAGATAAAAAGTTAAATATGGGGACATGAATGATGCTATAAAAAAATACTCATCCCTTTTCAGAACAAAACTAAATATTTCTAAAAATGAAACAATGAGAAGAACAACTTAACTTCATGCTTGGTGGATAGTTGAACTATAGTTGCTGTTGCAATGAAAATAATTCTGCCAGCGCCACCTAGTATTTGTTAACCTAAATGTGTGGTTAGAGGGACTGAGATGATGGTCAACCTCAGGGACAAATATATTTATTACAGTATTTTACTATACAATCTATACGAGTAAAGGAGCATTATATTTTCCCATGCTGCATATATATAGGTATAAATATTTAATAGCAAGAGTTAAAAATATTTATGAAAAATTTTACAGCATACATTTAATATTGGATATTTGTACCTGGGAACAGGGACTGAAATGATGATTTCGTTTGTTTAAAACTTAAAATTAATTATTTATGCATCATCGTATGTCCATTTATCATTGGTAATTGTTATAACAAATGTTACAATATATTACATTTTTCAGATTTTGATTTTGATTTTAGTATAATTAACGGAATATTATTGGCAGTGGACGCAAATTATCCAATTATCAGATATTGACCCTTATAGACGGGAGATTATAAATGAACTTCTCCATATTTAGGACTTGGAAACAGAGAACTATAATGAAACATTTTCCAGTCTTTCAAAAAAAATAACCTCTTGACTGCTATGCATTTCTGCAACAAAGTACAGAAATCATTATCTATTATACGATGACATTTTGAAGCTCGAGGTGGAGATTATAACATATTATATGGTTTGTAAAATGAACTGCAGAAATGTGCTCAAAAAACATTAAATAAACAATCAACTGTATTGGATTTTTTTTTCAAAAAACTGTAATGAGGTAATCGATAAAACCAAAATATTCATCATGTAATTTAAGTGAATGTGTATTATAATGCTTAACAGTATAAGAATTTTTATTTCATTTTGTAGTTCTCACTTCTTTTTTAAAAGAAAGTAATTTTTTTACAATTAATTGATTTTTAACTGCTATACATTACTAGTTATATTTTAAAAATATTACTAACGATGTAGTAAAGTAGAATATATTTCCCCACTTAATCGAGTTTCCCCACTTAATCGAGTTTCAACGCTTAATCGAATAATAGATGTTGGAACCACATATATTCGTTTAAGCGGGACCGACTGTATTTGTGCATTTGCTAATTCTTCAAAATACTAAAAAAATATTTAAAAGATTTGAGTGGGGTTTTAAATATTGCACACAATTTCTATAATTTCAAATTTAATTAGCCCCACCAGTGGCTGAGAGGTTCTGCTCTCGAAGCTGGTAGACGGGAGGTGCTGGGTTCGAACCCAATCGCGCCCGTCGGCCTAATCGTTCGGAGTTTTCGTGGTTTTCTTCGAGCCATGGATTTCCATGCGTAAATACGGGTTAGGTTCCCTTAGAAAGACCCCCACGAAGAGCACTCCCCCCCCTGGTCCTATATCCCTCGTGCAGATAATTGGCCGTCAAAAAATCAACCAACCAAATTTAATTAATCCTTCTAAATCCTCCAATCCTTCTAAAATCTTTCTAAAGTTCATTAAATGATTATATAAATCTTCTAATGTAGTTTAATCAATTCACGAAAAATGCTTTAGAAGGTAAAATTTTCATAAATTCATAATTCAGTGCATAAAGAGTTAATATGGCAAGCATTTGCGTTGGATGGTTTAAAGTAACCTTGTCAAAGAAGCACAAGATAGACCACTTTTCTGAACTTCTTACCATTTCAACGACACGCTGACGTCGACAAGCACATCTATTATTCCCTTTTGCATTTTTAGTCTATTGTTAATAAATAATTTTTCATCACATTTATAACCTTTTCATGGATCCATCCTCGTATAAAATGAATAGCAAATGGATTTGGAACAGGTGTCATATTCGCCCCATATTCGCGCGAATTTTTTCTGTCGCCAATATCATATAGGCAACAGGTACTTAACTTGCGCCAAAGTGTCGTTATTTTGCTTGAAGTGGTAACCCGGATCATGTTGTTTACTTTGTTGATGTTTTCGCCAAATTGGCAACCGAAAAAAATCGTGCCAATATGGGGCGAATATGACATCTGTACCATGGATTTAATATGAAAGGTTTTTTTTTTTTATTATTGAAGTTGCGAATGTAGTTTAGACTTTTTTGTGAAAACTATTATAAGCTATATATTATAGCTCAATATAAAATGTAAACTTTATACAAGAATTAAAATAGTAAACTATTTTCCATAATTATATTAATGAACTTTTATTTAATTTCCATTTGGGTGTATAGGGTTCGGGTTGTTTTCCGGGTCAACGAAATCTTTTTTCCAGGTTCATGTTAAGTTTTGTGTTGACTTCATATAGGTTTCTCTGTTTGGGGTTGGGTATAAGTTGCCTTGTCTATAACTCAATGGCGAAATAGTAAAGTCCGAAGCTGGAAGTGTCTTTCGCATTCTTTTCACATGCTTGCAAACCTCCAACTATTCTTCTGTAAAGTCTAGGTAAATTTAATCCAAGTCAAATACATTTTGAACCCGATTTTTTTAATAAAATAACATATACGTTCTACATGTAAACCAGAGATGTAAAAAATAATTAAACAAATAAATTCATTTTCATGTTCAAATTAGACTCAATAGCGAAAAAAAAAAAACAAGTTGGAAATTGTACATGAAGCATGTCAAATGAGGTGCGTTCGTACTATAATTAGTTTTATAAATATTCAGATCTTGGTGCAATTGCTGTTGCGCTCTTATGCAAGAATGCGTGAATACAAAATTTATTATGATTATATATAGGGTGAATCTGAAAAAGTATACAAAAATTTACGGGCTGATAGAACGCAGCTATACGAGCAAATTTTGTCATAGAATGTATGGTCGGAACGCAAGTGGTTAGAAGATAAAAGGTAGTTTTCCACTGTCCCAGGGCGATGAATTGGTCAAGGTGGTCCCATAGCTTGGCCACTGAGCTCGCCGTATCTCTCGTGTTTGAACTTTTTTCCTGTGGGGCCGTATGAAATGCCTAATTTACGAGTGCCCCATTAAAACCGATATGGATCTATTCGCCAGGATTGCCGTTGTTGCCGGCGATATTCGGGAAATGCTTGGTGTTTTCGAAAATGGGCTTTAGTCCCTATCCTGCGGGCATGAAGGGTTCGTTACAGCTGGCGAAGATCTTTTGAGCAATTTCTTTGAGCACGTGCATTAATTACATCCCTGTTAATAAAATGTTTTCTGAAGTATCTACTCTCATTCTTGTGTTAATTCTTTAACTACGACAGTGGAAAACTACCTTTTATTCTTACCGCTTGCGTTCCGACCATACATTTTATTACGAAATTCGCTCGTACAGCTAGGTTCTATCACCACGTACAGTCCCCCCCCCCCTCCTCTTTTTTTAGATACAACCTTTATATTAAATTCAGTAATACAGAAATAATAGGATTCCATCTTAAATAAACATAATCACCATGGCAACCTAGAATCATTAGCTATCATGGGATATCATTGAATTAATTACGAACGATAGGATTTAATAGAATGAAGAAAACTTTTATTAATATCTTTTTAAATTTTGATTCGATTTTCATAAAATTTGGAATGACTCGACAAAATTCTGTAACGATTGCATATATATTAAATTTGAAACCATTCAGTTGCATAGTTTTTGAGCTGTTATATGGGGATAGAAGGACGGACTAGACAGTGACCATAGGTGCTAGGTATTTATATAATTATGAACGCAGCTAAAAATTACTTATCTTTTATTTTGTAAATAAATAATATAAACCTTTACGCCTTAACCCTGCATATCTTTTCTAATTATAATTTATTGCTTTGTTTAGAAATTCCGCATTATATTTTAAAGAATCAATGTTCGTTAAATATTTTAAGCAAAAGCTTTAACACCACTTACATCCCTGATAACATTTTAAAATGAATATTACTTATGTCTCTCACAGAAGAAACATGAAATTTAAATGGATCTCAAATGTTTGCGTCATTCCTCGCAAGTAAAATCGTAGATCATTAACACGTAAGCTGTTCTACATACGATGGCACTTAAATAAAAAGAAAATGTCATGGTTTTAATATGCATTTTTCTCTAAAGAAAACGGAAAAGACATAACTTTAAACAAGTTAATGTAATGGAAATCGATTTTTGCGTTACATACCTGATGCGTAAAATTCAAATATGTAATGGGATTTAGTTATTCATATATATTTGCCAAATTTATGAAATAAAGTGACACGTTTAAAAAGGAAATTTTAACACGCATACTTTGATAATCTGCAGAAATGCATAAAAAAGTTAAAATAATACCTGAAACAAGTTAATATAATGGAAATCGAACTATTCGATTTAAAATGAAAACATAAATTGTAAATAAATAATAAGATTTTATTTGTCAAATGAGCATGTTTGAACTGGAAATCGAATCTTTTGTTTTGAGTTAACTTGCATGAAATGCAACATGCAATGATATTTAGATTTTCTTTCCATTTACACACTAATCATGCATTCCCTAAAATATATATGTTTGTAGAACTTTAAACCTTGTTGCCTTTTAAGACGATGGTTATGAAATTGTGTAATATATTGCCTTATACTCTTTAATAAATACTAAATGTTTGTACAATTTTGAACAATGTTGCATTTTTAGACGATAGTTATTAAATTTTAGATCTATATATCGGCGACTGAATAATTTGTTTTAAATCTGTAATCAACAAAGTGTTTTTTACTAATAATATAATACTTACTGATTTTGTGAACTAAGGCAAAAAAGTTGTATATAATTTTGAAATAACATCTACTGTACTATACAGATAAAATGTAAATCAAGATTTCTTACCGTCTGTTTATAACTTGAGTTCTGCTGAATTGATTTTGATGGGACTTACACTGTTAGTTAGATATTTTTACAAAAGCAGTTTTAGTACATAACATACAATTCTACGTTGCTTAGTTATGAATTATATGGGAAAGTTTTATAATCTGGTGAACCCGATTATGAAAGATTATTTTTTTTTTTTAATTCTGCTTAATAGATTTTTATAGGGACTTGCAGTGTTAGTTGGATTCAGGAATGCATTTAGTATATTTCACATCGTTCTATCCTTCAGTCAGTGGCGTGGCGTGAAAATTTTCGTTGGTCATCGCAATTATTTAAGTTTGTGGTGAAAAATTATTAACTCTAAAATTCAATGGTTGAATGTTCAAAAAAGAAACTTTAAATCTTACCTTCACTTATACATGAACTCCAAATGTTCTGCTAAAACTGGATCGTAGAGTTTTAAAAGCTTATTAAGAGTTTTAAAATATTGCTAGGTCATCGCCGCATCCAGCGATGACCGGACGCCACGCCACTGCCTTCAGTAGCAAAACCAGCATCTCTCGTCTACCAGCTTTGAGAGGAAAACCTCCCGGCCACTGGTAAGGCTGCAGTGTGGAAGGAAATTCCAGGTAAAGGTCCATAATTGCTTTAAAAAACAAGATCAGATTCACTGATATATTTCTATATATTTCCACCGATTCAAGATTTGTTACTTTCTTCTACCTTTACAAGAAGAAAGTATTGGATTCATGAAAATTTTTGAATTCCGGTTTTCGGCGGATTTACACTTTTTAGGGGTCAGAAAAACCGAAAAACACGTTTTTACAAAATGTCTGTCCGTGTGTGACACAAATTTTGTGGGCGCTCTATCTCAAGAACTAATGAACGGAATTTAATAAAAATTTATATTCAGTTGGTCCCGGATATAAATTGGTGCTGATTAGTTTTTGGGGTCATTCCACACATAATGAGCAAAAATTTAAAAAAAAAAGTCTTGGCCACATAGTTTTGATATTAATAAAATTTAGTACACATATTCAATTCATACTTAAAAAGAGCTTTGCAAAATATCTTGATAAAACATACAATTTTTTGGCAGCTCTGGACATTTATAAGAACTTCTGATATAGAATGGCATGTGTGCAATCGTTCAAAGTTGGAAGTTTGAAGTTCCGTATCTCGAAGATTATTTAACATAAATTCAAAAATTTTATAATATTGTAACTCTGAAAAATTATCTACATATTTATTTAGTAATAATAATTTGGTAACAACAAATCATAAATTGGCTGTAAAAATTAAAAATTTGTCAATTTTGAGAAAATTTAAAACGTTATAAAAATCAAAGGAATGCAAAAACATCTGTGAAATTGATGCCTGATGTAGTGTTTCATATGAAGATCGAATTGCTCAAGTTTGGAAATTGACATTTATTTCCTTCATCTTCAAAATAGCTTAGAACCTTTTACAAATATTACGAAATCACAATTTTTCTTCTAATACATGCGCAACAAATTAAATAAGGGAAAAGTCGGACATGAACAATATTGTATTGATATAAAGATCAATTAGCACATGATATGCTTAAAAATTTTCAAGATTGCCTTTTGATTCTAAACATAACAAAATTAGATTCAAAAAGAAAATATTTGTGAAATTCTATGGTCTATCCCTCTTCAAATTTGTGCGGTTCTTTTACAATATTGAAAAGATATCAAGAAAAAAACTTAGTGCTGACATTTATATTGATTTACGATTAATATATAATTTTTTGTTCAACTCAATCATTTTATCTGCTCTAATTTAGAATATTCTTGAGGCAAAATTCAACTGAAAATAAGATTAAAAGTTTATATAATTAAAACATACATTTTTATTTATAATTTCAAATAAATTTAAAATTTTAATAGCTTTCTTTTATGCTCAAACAAGTAATAGAAAGATTGCAGTTTTCCAACAAAATTTTTCATTATTTTTTTTTCTCATTACGGAATAAAAAGACAACTACTAAATTACGCCATTCTGTTATTTATTATTGATTCTTAATTCGAAATAATTTTTAACATAGTCTTTCCATTCCTAAGGCTGATAATTAAAATTGAAATTTCAAGCATATAGACCTCGATTTTGTATCGACTTTTATTCTAAGATTTAATACGTAAAAAAACAGTTCTGAAATCTCTCTCTCTCTGTATATATATATATATTGTATTTACTTATAAATAAATATAATTTACTTATATGCTATTTTCATTCAAATTTGTGACATGTCAGCCACAGCTGATTTGCTCATTTTGTATGGATTGACCCTTTGGTGTAAATCTCTCAAAAGGTATGGCGCTGCTATTCAGTATTTTTCACGATTTCCACAAGAGCTCAATCTCCAGAACAAATGTACGGACTTTCATCAAACTTCAGATTCATTTAGTCCTTGACATTAATTGACATTTTATAGATTTTTGTGTAAATCGCTCAACAGGTGTCGTTGCTATGCTGCATTTTTTGGGATTTCTGCAATAGCCTTATCTTAAGAACTATTGTTTGGATTTTGAACAAACTTCACACTTAGGTTATACCTTGATATTAATTACAGCTGTTTATGTTTTGGTGAAAATCGCTTAACAGGTGGCGCTGCTGTGCTGCATTTTCAGAATTTCCACTATAGCTCCATCTCAAGAACTAATGCACGAATTTTCATCAAACTTCAAATTCAGATATACTTTGATATTAACTGGTGCTAAATTGATGTAATTTCTTGTATTATTTAAATGATTTAATTGACGTGATTTATGTAGAAGAAAGTTTTGTGATGGCCACAACATACTAGTTTTTAGAAGCAGACCTGGTAACAGACTAAGTCTGCTACTTTGAAACAGTACGACGTTTTATCATGTGTGTAAGTATTCTGTTGGAAAATTAAAATATCGAAAAAAATAATGATGTAGACAAGGGAAATGACTTTATGTGATTTACTAATATTCGAGGTAAAGAGCTTAATAGAGTGATGTAAATATTAAAAGGTGAAATAATATGCAGTTTACATAAAAGTCGATTTTGATTTGAAAGCTTTTATAATAATTCGGTTTCCTTTCAAATGAACTGCGGCTTTAAGATTTAAAAAAAAAAAAAAAAAAAAAAAAAAAAAAAAAAAAAAAAAACAGAAAAGTAAATTGTTATTAATGTAAAAAACTAGATTATTGATTTATTTTAATGTAACGAACAGTAAGAATGTTATTATTTATAAATTTCTTTCTTAAATAAAATGTTTGACAAATGATGATTTTGAATAAGAATAGTTTTCAAAGATAAAACTCATCTGTTTTTCAAAAATGTTTTGATCCTGAAAAAAGTATCGTACATAAGAAGATAAAGTTAGTTCTGCTGTATTCTTAAAAAAAAACGTAACTATTAAAACGATATTATAAATGAATAAATAATTAATGAAATATGTCGATAACAAAGATGAGAAATAATTAAAAGCAGAAGTTTTCCAGTTCTTTGCTAACACAAAAATAAAATGATCAATGTAGCTTCTTTAGCTTTATTGAAAACAGAAAAAATCAAAACCGGTGTTCAATAATTTTAGAAATATTCTGGAGGATTCGTGAGATGTCGAAACGATAAATATTAAAGCTACATGTTAAACTATCACCTGTGTATATTTTTGAAAAAATACTTACATTTTAAAGTTTTATATGTGTATAGTTAAAAAAAAAATATTTGCATTTTAAAGTATTATCTGTATATAGTTGTGAAAAAAATACTTACATTTTAATATATTATAATGTATTGTCACACTTTTTGTTACCTTTATGTACTAGTCCTGCCTGCCTAGTTACAATTACAAAAATGTTTTAAATGAGGTAAAACATTATTTTACAAGTCGTTTTTATCAATAACTAGCAGGCTACGCCCGCTACGCTGGTCTGTTTATCCAAATGAACCTTGAATCAAACAAAATGTATCAGTCAATTTGTCATTGTGATTTAAAGCAGTATGTAACCTTACCTGGAATGTCCTTTCGCACTGCTGAAAACGATCTGAACGCCATTGTACTATTGTATTTTCTAATGTGCAGACAAAAGTTCTACTATTAATTGTCTTAACCGTTTTAGCTGATCGATCACAATAGGATTTGGTAAAGATTGATAGTACAATATGCAATATAATAAAACAAACCCTGAAAAAATATTTAATTTATAATGCAAACAAACAAACTGACAAAATCATTCCAGTAAAACTTTTTTAAAGGCTGATCTTTGTTACTGGGGTCCATCTGATTAGAGAACTTTCACCCATAATTCTATAACTAAGCAATGTAGAATGATACGCAATAAACCAAAACCTCCCCAAACATTGTCTAATCAACAAAGCAAGTATGGTCAATATCCGCCATCTAGAATATTTTGAAAAGTCTAATCTTTCATACTCGGTTTCACATTATTATGGAACTTTCCGCCATTACTTTATGACTAAAGCAAAGTCGAAGAATATGCAAAACACTAAAAGCATGTCTGAATAGGTATCTGACTAAAAATTGAATTCCTATCAAAATCCGTTCTGTAGAACTTTTTAAAATGCTAAACATTCATAATCGTGTTCAACTGATTATAGAACTTCCCACCACATCTCTATTATTAAGCAATACAGAAGGGTATAGTATATCCTAAAACCCAGCCTGAAAAATTATCTAACAGTGAAAATTCTATCGAAATGAATGCGGCTGAATCTTTTAAAAGGGCTAATCTTTCGTAATCGGGTTCGTCTGATTATATAACTTTAAAACATAATTCTTTGTATAAGCAACGTAAAACGATATGTTATATGCTAAAATCTTCCCTAAAAAATTATCGAACTATCATTTCGATTCTCATCAAGATCCATTCAGGTGAGCTCACATTATATGCAACCGGGACGAATTTCCCATTTCCATTTTACTCTCGTATATATAGTAGACGCAGAAATAAATAGATAGATATGAATATTGTTTCTTAAAATTTATCAAACTCCAAGTTATTTCTCGTTGTCTCTGCTGAATAACTTTAAAGACTTTTCAATCGGCCAGTATTGAGATTTACGATTATGTCTACAACAAATATATTTCATTTTGTATCAAAACATTCTCGGTAAAATGAGCCAATTTGGTGTGGGTTCTGATATTATAATTTTTTTTTTCAAAATTGCCATTTAAACTACGCACACGAAATTTTAAATATCTCTTAGCACTGCTGTAAACATTTCCATTTTTTAATCAGCGAAAATGAAGTTATAACTTAATTTTACTTAATAATAAAAAATACTTTCAGTTTCAAAAAATAGTAAATTAAAATTTTTGATACTACTTAGTTATCCCGTTGTCCAAAAATCTATCGCCAAATGGTTGATCGTAAATGTCACATTCACTTGACTTTAAGCAAATTACGCATGTTTACGTCATCAAATGATTTTTATTTCGACGTTTTATTTGTATTTTTATTAATGTTATACTAATTTATTTGTTCTTTCGTTATTTAAAATAAAAATTATGCCAATTTGTTTAATTTGGCGGGTGGTTTGGCGATTTAAATAATTTGGCGAAATTGGTCGACGGGATAACTAAGTAGTACCAAATTTTTTGCAATGTTACGATTAAATAATAATTAAAGCCAAAAGAAATTCGCGTTCAATAAATAGCAAGCTACAATGTTTGGCACAGTTTGTAATGAAATTTGGTGCTTTTCCACTATAGGCGCCTTGGTGTTTTTTTTTAAACAGCTTGGCGCAATTTGGGCATCAGAAAGTGAGATTTTTTGCCAGTTGTATAAACAGTTAAGAAAACAAACTTGATGAAATTTTTTGTTTGTTTATATATGCATATTATTAATGTTTTTTTATATAGAAAATTCTTCTGTTTCTAATATAAAATTAGATAAATAGCATCTTTATGTTAAATAAATTGTATAAACATAAAAATATGCTTTGTATATGAAATGAAACAGCGAATAGGTTGCCAGAAAATATGTTTCCAAATTTCCTTCTCCGCCAAGGCTATTTTCTCTATTTCGCCAAGATCCCTTTACCGAAAAAGCAACAAAAAATCTCTGCACGTTTAGGATTGAAATAAATGGCGCAATAGCATACATTTTGGTATGGTGTTGGTATAACGTAAAAGTAGCAAAAGGTCTCCAAAAAACTTTATTTCAAATTACGCCATATCTTTGTTAATTCGGTTATAGAATAGGTCCGCCTTAAAAACACAGAATCAATTGAAACCTTTTCCTAAGTTAATTGTGCACCAAAGCACGCCCGGTAACATACGCCAATTGTCTGTAGACTCAATTATGTAACTTATCGGTACCAAATATGTCAATTGTCTGTGGACTCGATTACGTAATTTATGTCCTTAATTAATGCATACTTTACAAACTACATCTACTTTCCAATTTTCCTGATTTTAAGACCAATGGGTACTGTTAGATGTTAAAAAGCTTGGCGCAATTCGGGCTTCAGAAAGTGAGATTTGTGACCAAATGATATGAACAGCTATGAAAAAAAAAATAAAATGAACTTTAAGCTTTTTAAAATATGTATTCCTATATAAAAACATTTATTTATGAATATTCCTATTTTTGTTATTTATATACAATTTATTTCTGTTCTTATATAAAAAAGAGATTAATGTCTTCTTTATAGTAAATAAATTATATAATTATTGAACAGAAAATATGCATAAAAAATGTCCTTCTCTCGCCAAGCCCATTTCTTCCACCTCGCAAAGGGCCCTATATTGGAAAATTACAGAATTTGCCCCATTTCCCAATGACTAAACAATGTCGAACAATATATTATACACTAAAACTATCGCTGAAAAATTGCCAAACTAACAATTCAAATTCTATCAAAAACCGTTTATTATAACTTTTTAAAAAGGCTGTTGTGATAATTGAGTTCACCAGATTACAGAATTTTCCTAAATACGGTATGACTGAGCAATGTAGA
Source organism: Maratus speciosus (assembly GCA_963932465.1). Classification (NCBI taxonomy): domain Eukaryota; kingdom Metazoa; phylum Arthropoda; class Arachnida; order Araneae; family Salticidae; genus Maratus; species Maratus speciosus. The sequence continues at coordinate 233,541,794 of OZ010792.1, read as the reverse complement.
ACGACATGTTGTATACTGAAACCTTCCCTGGAAAATTATCTAATTAACAGTCCACGTTCCATAGAAATACATTCGGCAGAATCTTTTAAAAAGGCTAATTTTTCATTATCAGGTTCATCTCATTAAAAAACATAATTCAATACCAAGCAACGTAGAACGACAATTTACCTATTTAACAGTGTAAGTTCAGCAGAACTCGAGTTCTAAGCAGCCGGAATGAAATTTCCATTTGAATTACATATATATATAGAGAGAGAGTTAGATTTTTCCAAAAATGCAGTCGTCTACTTCAGAAATAACCAATATTGTGAACGTCGCTCAAACCGATGCCACGCTCATGCATTTTTTGGCTTAAAATTACATATATATATAGAGAGAGAGTTAGATTTTTCCAAAAATGCAGTCGTCTACTTCAGAAATAACCAATATTGTGAACGTCGCTCAAACCGATGCCACGCTCATGCATTTTTTGGCTTAAAATTAAATCGTTTGGCGATAAAATGAAATCGTAAATAAACATACAATATGTAACTCACAAGTACCGTCAATTTTATAATTACATCTGCTAGTTTCTTCTGAAAGTCACATGATGGATCAGTTAAATAAAAATAAAAAGTAAATTTAAAAAAAAATAAAAAATAAAAACGAAATTGTCACCCAGATAATGTATTATCAAATTTTCTGATGCATTTTTCTTAACCTGACGCAAGTGATAAATTGCCAAATATAGTTTAAAACTGCAATCTTTGATATTGAATAAATTTTAAAGCATTACGTACATTTCCTTTCATGTTTAAACTCGATATTTTCCTTTTATAATATTACCACTCGTCAAAACTGTTTTTTATTTTCTCTTTTTTTTTCTCTTATGTAAAATTAGTAAAAATTTTTTTCCGAGATGTACAGACATTTCAATTGATTTATCAAAAAAATTCATCGCCAATAAAATAATAGTAACCCTTTCGCCTAAAATAACAGAACTCTCCGTCATAATTCTATAACTAATATAGGTAGAATAATGTGTTATAGCTTAAAACCTTCCCTGAAACGATACCTATCTAACGGTATAAGTTACGTAAAAATCCATGCAGTAGAACTCGAAATCTAGGCGTTCGGAACGAAATTTCCGTTTGGATTTTATATATACTAGGGGACCGTACCCGGGCTTCCCGGGTTAAAGAATATAGGTAAAAACATTTTTTTTTATTGAAAACTAATTTTTTTTATATATACAATAAATTTTTTAGTTTGACCACTTACATTAAAAAAGCATTTTTCATATGGAAAATACGAATTACACAATCAAATACATTTTTGAAATTTATCAAAAGCGATTTTTTCTTATTAGCCACATGCTAAGAGTTATTTGGCAAGATTTTACTACTTATGGCATCCTTTTATATTTTGATGATTTCAGAGCTTATACATGTCTGGTAAATTTGTGTTTTATTTATATTATTTTATTTATTTATTCACAGGGAAGTTTTTTTTTTAATGGAAATTAGCCGTAAAAAGAGAATTCTTTATTTTGTTTTAAGGGCAAAATATTTTGTAATCGAGATCCGCGAGATAAATTTAAAAATATTTCATGCTTTAAAATTGTTTTTAAAACCATAGACAATCAGTAAACTGAGATGAACTTTGCAAACAAATTCCATTTGAAAATAAAAATCCTATTTGGTGATCTAAAAATTTAAATTGTGCGATTACAAATATGTTAGATTTGTGTTTTTTCAATATTATTCTTTTATTTGTTTATAAAAGAAATATTAACTTCGTTAATTTGTCTTTCACAAATATGTTAGTTTGGTGGTTTTTTTAAATATTATTCTTTTATTTGCTTATAAAAGAAGTATTAATTTCATTATGCAAAAAAAGTCATAAACAAATGCTGAAAAATGTTTCTTTCTTTATGTGCAAAATGTTTATTATTTTATGTATTGAAACCGGCACGTGATAAGATAAACTTTAAAAAAAAATCATGCTTAAAAATTATTTTAGAAAATATAATACATCAGACAATGAATACAGTTTTTAAACAAATTGCATTTGAAAGTACATTTATTTCCCTATGCGACAAAAATTGAAAATGTACGACGGTCAGAAGATTGAAAAATTGCAGTAGCGAAAATTTCAAGACAGAAATTTGATCGTGAAGTATTGCCATTCGCAAAATGACGTCAGCGTTATGCACAGATACGTTTGTTCTTCATAATATAGATACATAATCAGCAAAATATAATAAAGATCAGTTATTGGGATGTGGTTATCAATTGAGACTCTTATGCTTGGATTTCCGGAATGAAAACAGCAATTTTCACCTTCTCAAAATTTGCATACGTACTTCTCATATCCATATTCATCATTTTTAAAAAATTTGCATTTTGTTTTATCATTTAAAAATCATTTTAACTCAAAACTTGAAGTCACGATTGTCAGCAACATATTTTATGTGAACAGACTCACTTTCTATTTGAGATTCTAATCTCAACTTTGGAGAGTAAAAATTTCCGTAATTTATGTTTTTTAGACGCATTTGTGTTAAAAGGCTTAGTTTTATCTAAGAAAATGGTCGTTTTCTTTTAAATATAACTCCATTTTCACTTAAATAAGCATTTCGCCTAGTGTCTGAAACTTAGTATCAGTACACATGCCGAAGGAAAAACAATATAGAAAATTTATGAGGAAAAATGCGTGTTTTCAAAAGCAGTATGCCATTTTCGATTATTATGCACCTAATATAATATTCTGTTCCTAATGGGATTTTGCGCCACTAAACCCTATACAACAATTTTTATCAACAATTTTGAATTTTTATCAGAAAATAGCATGAATAAAATTTAAAATACCTCATTATTTCTTTCTTGTCTGCAGCAATGAAAGCTATCTAATTTTCATCATTTTGAAAAAATTTCATAAAATGCTTTTAAAATTAAAATGTAAAAGTGGGGACATTAAAAAAAAAAAGAACAGATAATGCGATCACATCTACAAAGGAAGAGCTTTCAGTTTTAAAAAATATATATTAGTAAAATTGGTTCAGCAGAAAGTTCAGGGCAGATGACTAAAAGACACACTCGTGTTTTAAATATATACATTATATAAAATTAGAAAAAATTAAATTAAGCAAATTATGTTATTTTGATAAAATTATAGTAGAATGTCCTAAAGAATAGCATTAAAATTTTATTATTCGAGAGAATTTTCGACAAAAACTTCAGGAACACGATATTATTTTAAACCACGAATTATTTGTTTGCCTGTCTAACTCGGCGAAGCAAATCCATCCAGGCGAGAATCATCAATTTCTGTAGTATAAATCGCTATAATTTGCATGCCACCTCTCATTTATAAAGACGCTCTAAATTTTTGTAAAACATGCGGTTTATCAGTGTGTGATTTCGATTACATTATTTTTAAAAGTGAAGGATTTTTATCTGTGCAGAATTTCAAAGCAGCTGGGCTGTGAAAATGACGCACTTCTACAAAACATAATTCAGTTTTAAGAATTAAAATACACGCTTTTTTATAAAATGACGTCATTTGCATCCGCTAAAGCAATCTACTTTTACAACCCAGTCTTAAACTTCGTCTATAGAAAAGTGTGCATATGACGTCATTATCACGGAATAACAGACAATATTCTTGACATAGCCCATATTTTATTTTCAACTATTTTTTCAGGTTTTATGAGAAAATGGCAACAAAAAGATACAGTATGTCCTATTTTCAACTATTTTCCGTTTACTTTCAATGACTTTCAATAGAAATGAGGTACTTTTGTTGCCACGATAAGAAAAATGGTATTAAAAACTGCAAAAAAAATAATATCTCAAAAATTAATTGAGATACAGCTTTCAAACAAATTGCATTTAAAAGAGCGTTTTTTTTCCTTATACGATGATGCAAAAATTTAAAATGTGCGATGTCTAGAAGTTTAAAAATTTGCTGTAGAGAAAATTTCAAAAGCAAAATTTCATTTCAAATTTCAAATTGTTGCCATTCGCAAAATGACGTATGCGTTACGCACAGATATGTTTGTCCTTTATAATATAGATAATAGAAAACGGTTTTTCGAACGTTACGAATTTTAAATGTTTATACAGTTTCCCGCTCCTATAAGTAATATTTAGTAAAATATTTATATTACACTAACAAATAAGACAAAAAAGTCCTATTCGCATAAAACTAAAATTAACGGAGTTATGAAACTTTGAATTGCATGACTTATACCAATTTTCTGAATCTGAACACAGGTTAGTTGGGCCAAGCTTCGAAGGACCGTACACTAAGTGCTTAAAGTACTAGAATGATTTATTTTGCGTGTAAATTTCTACATTGCAACATAAGGGAGTCACTTTCAACAAGTTTTAAGATAACTTTAATTTTTATTAATTAAGTTTTATATTAAATAATCTAATACCATTTTAAAATATGTATCATTTTGGAAAGAATTCCGACTGTCACTCTTCATCATTTCCTTTAATAAAAATTATGTTATTTTTTAACTTATATTTTTTGCAAAAGTTGTATAATTTTCTTTAATATCTCAGAGTGAAAACAGTTTTCAAATTTATATTGTAATGTTAATTTTACTCTCAACTATTATTTTTCGTATATCTGACGATTATTTATATTTCTAGAAAGTTTATGATTGACCCCTATTTCACAGCAAAAATTTACCTTTAAACAGCTATTATTCGGTAAATTTTAATCGTGGTAGAAGAATGGGACTTCCTTTGTCTTCCTTCTTTGTGTAATAGGATATTTTTACTAAATATAACTTATAGGAGTGGGGAACCGTATAAAAATTTAAATATCGAATTTTTTTTTTATAAAATGTCTTTATCGACCCAAACCGCTTTTAAAATACTTCTTTACCCCATCTAAAACATTTTTATATTTAGAATTATATGTCTATGTCTATCGGGTTAAGAATTAGCCATTGGACACAGTTGAGAGAGGACATCCTGTGGAGCGAAAATAGACATTACGGGGAACGTTTTGAATTCATTATTCATTTTCAGAATCATTTAAAGAAATATGGCCTATAATTTAAGACGTAACATTTAAAAGTTATTATTCTTGTCAAGCACTGTAAAAAATTTCTGTGAAATATTAGTATGAATTTGTTATGAAATATTAGTATGAATTTACTATAAAACATTAATGAGAATTTGTTATGAAATATTAGTATGAATTTGTCATGAAACATCAGTATGAATTTGTTATGAAACATTGTAAAACATTATTATTAACATACAATATTATATTATTTGATGCAATAGTTTTTATTTCTATATCTCTGTTATACCTGTGAGCTACGTTCGTGCTTCATGAGATTGGCTACGACCTAGACTAAACTGACTGCGCTATTTGGAAAAGCTGCATAAAAGCTTTTAAAAAGACTTAGATAAATTAAGTAATTTTATGAGGAACGCATATATTTGTGTAATTTAATAATTAATTAAATTAATACTCAAATAATATAAAAACCTATAAAAAATTTAATAAATACATTGTTTTAATTATAATTAAATTGGTGCATTGACATAATATTTAACAGTATGAAAAGATTTATTTTTATGTGAAATCATCATTTAAAAATTGAAATATTAAAGAGGAAACGGAAGAAACACATTTCAAAATTACTTTTGGCACGAAACGGAGATTTTCAATATTATAAACTGACTATACACGATCTAACTTGTGTTATTAGTAAAAAGAACTTTTTTGTTTTAAATTTTGTGCATAATATAAATTAATAGTATAAAATTACGTAATCTTATAAAAGACGAATTAGAGTTTTCATTAAACATAACCATAATTTTAGACACAGTTATGTAGAATTCAAAGTAAATCCACTCCACAACAATTGTACGATAAGTTTGATTTTGGTTTTAGAGTAAAATCTTGTTATTATTTGCACCTTTTATCCGCATTGGCCGTTTTGGCGAATAGCAATTAATTATCTGGCCACATTTTTTTTTATGTACTCACAATGCATCGCCCTGCTTTCCAGGCAATTACAAACCCGTTCAGCTGGGTTAACCCCGGTAGGTAGGGGCCCGGTCAGCAGTCTCCGTAGTCTCCGGAGTTTTGATTATTTTAGGCCTTCAGTTACATCCAAGCATTTTATATTTGAATGTTATACGTGATTGAAAGATTATTGAATAACCATTTATGTCCAATACGCTGACAGTGGAAAAAGTATAATTTTGTTCAAGAAAAGTCTTATTGATTTCAATTTCCCCTTTTTTTCAATAATGCAAAAAAGCGTTATATTTTTTATGTTTTAAAATGGATTCTTGTTCGATTAAAGATACACTTTATTCTTTTATTTCCTTAGAGAGTTGTTTTACAGTAATAAGTTGTCTCATTAAGTTTTATCGAATGATCGATGTTATTAACGAACAATAATATTCAAATATTAGTAAAATTTAAAAAAAAATTAAGTCGCATAGCTCGTATACCGAGAGTAGTAGCGTCTTTTTCATAAGGTTATCGGTTGCGTTCGGACTTTTCGCCGCCGGTCCCCGCATACAGAAAATAAAAGACAAGAAACAGTTTCCGTTTTACAGGCAACTATTTCACTTCAAATTAATTAAAGAATGGCAGTTTACTTAAATGAAACATTTTTTAACGAGCTTTGAGATATTGAGAAACGGTAAAAATGAACTGACGATCGTTTTGCTGACTCCAGGATTTTCAACTTTACTTATAAATAAAATGATCGGTCAAGTACGAGTTTTACACGCGCACAAAGGATCCGTACAACAAAGACTTTGCACAAAGTTTAAACTTGGTATCGCTCCAATTGCGCTTCGAAAGGAGATCGCAATGATGCAACGCCACTGTTGTCTGTTTTCTTGATTCTATTTTTCTTGCTGCTGTTTTCTTTATAGGTTTTTTGATTAATATATCGGCTATATACTGACTTTGTTTCGAAAATCATTATATATAATCTTTGGATGATTCCTTGTCCGTAGGTACCACGTAGACCTCTCATTTGCACCGCTGAGTGCCTGCAAAGTAAAGTTAGTGTTTAACGGAAAAGGGATTTTCTCAAAAACTATATTATCTAGGATAATCGCTGCAGTGTTCATGCATGGATTAAATAAACTTCTACTGTACCTAATTTTTTTCATAATTTTAGATAAAATAGATTCAGAAATAAGAGGTAGACATATTTTGGAATACATTTTGGACGATATCTTTCATAATATGATAGCTAAAATTAAAACAAATATATTTTTGAGTTTGATTTTACGAGATCTTTCGAACGATATCCCACACGATGTACAAAAACAGAAGTAACGTAATTAGCATTCTAATTTTTCCCTACAATATTTGTGAATGGCTAATAATCTAGAAATATGCGATTCAATAGCCTGGCTAGTTTTCACTCATCACGCTCCATAGTTTTCGAGAAAAACGGCTGTGAGAGACTGGCAGACAGAAGCACGAGTGATTTTATTATGGTTCCGTTTTTACTTTTTTAGTACGGTTGCTTAAATTACCTGAAAATAAATAAAATCGGCTTGTTTATGGTGATGGGAAAATATTTAAGGTCAGATACGTGGAATTCCCGCATTGTACTTCTGGGGTTAGAAGAAGATAATTGATATGTGCGGCAAAAAGAAGGACACGCAACTACTGCTGAGATATTCTAGAATCATATTACATTTTAAGGTCGTATCATTAAAAATCCCTGCCGGCTCGGGCCTACAGGCGGAGGTAGATTTCGAAGTTAAGTACTAAATTCACCAAAAAAACTTAAATCAAGATTAAAGATAAACCCGGTTCCTTCGCTAAGAATGAGCTCTAGAGAGCTAAACATTTTGTGAAAATTCTAATATACACGCACGCATGTATATGGAATAGGTTTAAAAATGGCTAAATCAAATTCAGAGAACCTCAAAGTGTTAAAATATGTTAATATTTCCATACTCGGGTTTTTATCATGTTTTAATACGTTTCTTCAAACTCAATGACGTTACATATTCACCTGCTGTGGTCCATTACATTTTCAATATGACGCAATATTTTGTTGTTTTTTTTAATTCGTCAAACTATTTATTTAATTTTGAATTTTCATGCAGAAATCTTGCTCTAGAAAACTTATGACGTAATATTCAATTTGTTTTCAATTCGTCAAACTATTTATTTCATTTTGAATTTTCATGCAGAAATCTTGCTATAGAAAACTTATGACGTAATATTCAATTTGTTTTCGATTCATCAAACTGTTTATCTAATTTAATTTTGCACGTGAAAACATTGCATTAGAAAAACAATTGTTGTGGTGAGAATTTTATTGCTTTTTTTTAATTGTTGGCAACAGCTATAACGAAAAATATTTATTTTTTCCTGCCATTGTTGTGTAAAAGCTGGTTTTATCAGAATCATGTTAAGACGGTATTCAAAATTTTAAACCTTCCCCATTCCCATTCCCTTGGACCGATTTTGCTCATTTTCAATCCCCGCCGAGAAATTAGCCATCTTAAAATTGTTGACGAGTTTGAAGACGTTCCGTGCATAATTGCGACTTTTATCGTGCGGACAAAATTTAGTACATACATACATACATATATATATATATATATATATATATATATAAACTTTTTAGGTGGGGGTGGTTTTGGGTTCCTGGGGTCATGTAATGAAAAGTTATGAAGGAATTTTTCAAAAGTCGCACCATGGTAACGACTGCAATAGGTAGTATTTCTTACGAAATCTACCTAAAATGAAATGTGATAAATCAGTTGAGCGTACTTTTAGTTCATTTATTGTTTCTTTCCAAATATGGACAAGTAGTACTCGGGTCTCCGATTTAAATATTTTAACTTCAAGTAAAAATTGCAAGACGTCATTGTAAGAAGTATATTTTTAAATACTGTCAATAACAAATCTTTCTGAAATCACCATGCGTATACTCCACCGTGGTTCGGCATTGGGATTTGAGAAAGAAATTTTTATATTAACTAAAATAAACGGCATATAAAGGGTGGACATGAAGTGTTGTTTTCTTTCCAGATACCAACAAAAATCACTATAATAGTTTCTTTTTTGACATGCATGAGTCAAGTTGAGGTATTTTGGGTTAGAGATTGGGTTAAAAATCTGGCAGTATAGTAAAAACATCTTTGTTTGATAAAAGTATTTTTGCTACAGACAATGATAGACGTTCTTTGTTCTGAATATGCTGTAAATAAATACCGTATTGTTTAGCCCATGAGATGACCGATACGATCAAACCGTGTTTCCAGTCGAATGCGTGATCCCCGCCGATCTCCAATAAGGCATTTTGTATTTCTTTTGAAAAGGAAAAATATCAAAAGGATTAATTTACATTTCTTAATTTGAAACCCTGTGGTTATTCATGAAAGTTAATTTATCTATCGGCGATAATTTATTCTCTATTTAAAGACAGCGCGACGATGTGACGGATTAAAAAAAATATTGAAATTTATTTAAATATATTTCTTCAGTGGCTTCTTTTACATGTATTTCTAATTAGTTTAACCCCTTCTCGACGAGTCTTTTGATTGATTTTTAATCTTTTACCACCGGTTTTTCAAAACATAAATATTTTTGTGCTTGAATTGCGAAAATGCTCTGATTAATTAAGGTAAATTTTACAATGAAAAATAACTGGTAGAACAGCGAAGCAATCTGAGCACCTTAAGTAGCACGTATGCTGTATGTATGTCACACGTCTCCAAGAAGTTAACTCAATTCTCCGCGGTTTTTTTTTTTTTTTTTTTTTTTTTTTTTTTTGTAATCTTAGCCTTTGTAAAATATTACAGATTTATCAATTAAATTAATCAAAGTCAATATGAAAACTGAAAAATGCCATCTATAGCAATCAGAATCAAAATAGATGAAATACACAAAACATTATTCAGAGATTTTTTTAATAATAAATTTAAATGGCTGCATTGCATTTCAAGGAATGCCAAAATGGAATAGAGTCATTCGTTGCAACAAATTTTATACATAGTACTTGGTTTGAAAGGACTAGGATTTTCAGGAAGCGTAACGAAAATTATCTCACAAATCATTGTTAAATATTGCATTTAATATCAAAACTTGATCGAAAGGATTTGAAATAAATTATCTTTGCGTAAATTTAAAATTATTTAGAATTAAAATATTTTGTAAAAATAGGATGTTGTTTTTGAAAATTTACAAATAATAGATATTTTTTTTTGTTTTTTACTAGAATTCCCCCCAAATCTTGATTCATGCATACTAGTTAATTGTAGGCATTATTACGAAACTGCTGATACGGATGTCGTAATTATAGGGTTATTTGCGGGGGAATTTATTCGGTGTATGCACGTGTATTAATCCTTATTTTTTACACGACTGTACATTAGAAATGTAATTTTAATTTTTTTAGCAAAGAAAAAGTATATTATATACTTCATATGTTTATTTAATACCTAAATTAGATCTTATAAATTATTTTTTACCTTTGACATTTAAACAGAAGATTAGTATTGAAAATGTTTTTTAGCCAGCTTCACCTCTCACACGCAAACTCGTAAACTACTTCGCTATGAAACAAAGTAAATGCACTTTAGATATTGAAAAAATAATAATAAACGTGTTTTTATATCGTAGCTACGTATATCTAAGTAAAAATAAACAGATAAATATAAAGTTTTTTTTTTTTTTTTTTTTTTTTTTTTTTTTTTTTTATAATGTATGTAAATGCATCAGTGTTATGAAATTTTATGAAACTACATTAGATATAATAATTTGTATGATTTCCAAATTAAATTAAAGATAAATTTATTTCGATAAAGTTTCTATTAATTAATTATATTTACAAAAATTGTAATTTGTTTCTTTTGGTATTGTTTGTATAATGATATAGTAATTTAGCTATTTAGGAAGCTTAGTATAATGTCGATGTATTGGAATTTATACTCGTTGCTTTGTCCTGTTCATTGAGAGAAATTATTTTATCAGTTTAAAACAAATGCATATACCGAGTGTCAAAAAATGAACCATGATTTTAAAATTCAATAACTTTCAAACGGTGACTGATATTTAAAAAAATCTTGTAGGAGTGTTTTGTAAGATTTATGTAGTTTGTATGCTGCGATTTTCAATTTTAGTTACAAATAGCATCGATAGATGGCGCTGAAAGCAATAATAGCTAAATCCAGGCTCGATTTTTTGGCCTCTCTCTTCTTCCATGCGAAAAAAGGAGATAAAAATGTATTGAATGGATCCCGAAGTACCAAAAATCGGGTCTGAGATTCTATTGCTCTCAGCGCCATCTATTATTTGAAATGCGAACTAAAATAAAGAATCATAGTAAGAAAACTCCTGACATCATACATAACCCCCCTGCAAGAATTTTTTTTAATATCCGTCACCGTTTGCAAGTTATTGAATTTTAAAATCATCGGTCATTTTTGGGACACCCGAATTTTATAATGATAAGAACATTGTGATAATTGTGTTAATAACGCATATAATTATCATACATGGGAAAAAATGTTATTTTCTTAGTTCCGAGATATTGCTTTCAAAGTTCATTACAGAAGGGAAAAATGTAATGCAAGAAGAAACCTCTTTAATAATTACAATCAATATTTCTGTTCTTTGATTCCCGAAATTAGTTACCGTATATACTCGCGTATAAGTCGAGGAATTTCTGACAATTTTCGGTAAACAAATTTGGGGGGTCGACTTATACGCGAGTCAGTTAAAAAAGCAAAAACAAAAACCTCGAATACTGCAAAAATATGGCCTTTTATGTGTATGAATAGAAAAATAATATATAAAATATACAAATAATAATATTTTATCATTTAAAAAATTTTCAATGATTTGTTTTTGTTAACTTACTACCTTTTTGCATTGGCAAGTGAAATCTTTGGTTTGATTTTGTGCAAAATTGAAGCAAAAATAAGGGGTTGACATATACGCGGGTTTTTGATTTTTCCAGAATTTGCATTCGAAAGTTAGGGGGGCGATTTATACGCGAGTATATACGGTAATAGTTTTACCGCGCGGGTATTTCCGTTCATAGATCGTTAACTTCTAAAATAATTTGCACAAGTGAATACTTAAAATTTTATTACATTTTTAAAGACATATTCAGGTGAAGAGTAACTTCAGGATGTAATACGATAACCTCCATAACAAAATATCATATACCTGAGACAGCCGAAGTATACATTGTCAGAAAAACTCGTCTATAAACACTAAATTATTCCTCATTTTTTTAAACAAAGGATTTTCGTACTCCTAGAAAGCATGTTTTATCCGTGAATTCTTCCCGAGAGTTCTAAAAAAAAGAAGAAATTCCGATCATTCCTAGCATACATGCGTATTGGTTCTATTAATACTAAAATCCGAATTCATTTTTAAAACGAAAGACAAAAGTTCTATAAATTAAGATTTCTAATTTAATTTGATAAAAAAAACTAAACCAACAACAAAGAAAAGAAACGTTTTCGAATTTAAAAATAAATAACAATTATTTTTCTCTTTCATTTAAAAGTATGCACAATTTATTTTTTAATTTTATAAAAAAAGTAATCGCATTTAAAATATATTTGAGTACATTTAAAATAGATAGTTTATTTAAAATATTAAATGGGGAAAAATCCATATTACTCAAAAATATATATATATATATATATATATATATATCGCATAAAAATAATATTTATATTTTACAACTAGCAATCTACATAAAAAATACTTATAATTAATATATTTATCCTATTTTAATACTAAAGAATAAAAACCGTAGCCGCAATATCTTTTAAAGACGAAATCTTCCTGAAATTAACTTCAAAATTCAAAGCTTTTTAAAGAATTTAATCAAGCCACAACCGTCTGAGGCAAACATATTTATTTCAAACTGCTTTACTACTGTACAACTGTAGCCGAGTGGCTATAGTACAAGTCTCGTATAGCTAAGGTAGCTGGTTCGTCCCCAAGGCCAGCAACTTGTACTTCATCCGCATTTTCTTCAATCTATTTATATAAAATCCAAGTCTCTGTGTGTCCCTCACGATTCCGGTTGGACCACCTCATTGAAATGAGTAATTGTTGAAAAATACTAATGCAGGGTTACCACAGTAGCGCCAAATGTTGGCCAACTTGGCAATAGCTGGCTGATTTGGTGAAATTCCCATTTATAACTATTAATCTTTCATAAAGGAGGTCACCAAAATTTAATTTAAACTCCGCTCTTTTAAGATATTTTTTCAAAATCTATGGGTGAGAATTTAAAGTACATCTTTACATCTTCCTCCCGATGCTACTAATAAAATAACCGCCAATAGACGACGCTGTACTGTATGAGCTCCTAACTGCGCGATTTTAATGTGCTTTAGGTACTTTTCCAGTATAAGTGCCTTGGCGAAAAAAGAAATTTGGCAACATTTTCCCGGAACCTATCCACTGTTTCACTTTATATACACATGCATTTTTTTTCGATATTTATACGATTTATTTATACGATTAAAAAAGCCGTTTCTCTAATTTTATACAGAAATAGATGTAATTTGTACATAAAAACATGAATAATATACATATAAAATAAACATATAAAAAAAACACTCATCAAGTTTGTTTTCATAGCTGTTTATATGATTTGACAACAATTCTTAATATTTTTCCGTTATACGGACACCATGCCAAAATGTATGCGGTACTTTTCCATTATATGGACACCATTGTCGCCAAGCGCAATAGTTGGCGCAAAATGAAAATAAGGTGAATTGAAACATTTGAAAAATAAAAGAAATTCTCGATAGTAAAGTAGGCATTTTAAAAATATAACATTTGAAAATTACAAACTTTTACGAACTATTTTATTAAATCACAAATATATACTTAAAATAAATGAACAAATAACTGTTATACTATAAAGTAATAAAATAAAAAATCATATTAAACTGCTGCCATAAAATTATAAATATCTTTCAGCATTGCAGTAAACATTTCATTTTTTGAATGAAGGCGTAGCCACATAAAATCTATGAGATACGACTCTAAATGATGACGAACAGCTTCCCGATGTCTTTTGTTGCGCCATTTTGCGATGCTCCATAATCTTTCAACATTTGGAGTATGACATCCAGTATTAGGGTCGACAAAATTGTATTTGTGATTTACTGTGAAATGATCATAACCAGCACTTAGCAGTTCATCTGTTTTATATCCTTTCCAACAATCTGTATAAATAATACATGACTTTCATCTACTTCTATAATTTTATTAGGTCCACCGATTTTTCTATTCGGTCGAGAACATAAAGCATTTGCACAAACTTCTCTCGAATAACTATTCCATTCCACTGTTGTGTTGTGGTTCATATCAAGTTGCAACTCACAAAACTCAATCGATGTCAACTCTTTGCACGATAAATATATAAACCTCAAAGCATTAAGAAAAGTCACCCACGATCCTTTAAACCAAGTTTTTTGTCGTATTTCTACGCTTTCTTCGCATGATCGTAAGCTACAACTCAATTTCGGATTTCCAGAACTCATCCATAATTTCATTTCATGATTTTTTGAACACAATCTTTTATTATGCAGAATTCCAAATTCCTGAAACAGTTTTATCACAACTTTCTCATCATCTGGTAATTGCCAAATGATAAAATCCATCTCAGCATCAGCAGTAAAAGTAAACTACAACTTTATATAAAAAAAAGCATTTTTAATTCGATTAATAGCAGATTAAAAAGCTTTCCAAGGTTCAGGTTAAACAATAATCATTCACGTGATTCACGTTTCATAAATAACAAATCACAATGTTTCGCATGGTTTACAATAAAAATCTACGATCAAGGTTGAAATAATTGGCGCATTAGCATACATTTTAGCATGTTGTCCGTATAAAGGAAAAGTACCATGTATGCTAATGCACCAATTATTTCAAAAAGGTAAAAGATATTTGTAATTTTATGCCAGCAGTTTAATATGAGTTTTATTTTATTGCTTTATTTTATAACAGTTATTTGTTCAATTATTTTAAGTATATATTTGTGATTAAATGAAATAGTTCGTAAAAGTCTGGAATTTTCAAATGTTATATTTTTTAAATGCTCACTTTAGTACGACAATATTTTTTCTTTTATTTTTCAAATGCCTTAATTCACGTGACTTTCATTTTGCGCCAACTATTACGCTTGGCGACAATGGTATCCGCATAACGGAAAAGTACCCAAATCTCACTTTCTGATGCCCAAATTACACCAAAAATTTTTTTAAAAATGCCAAGGCCCCTACAGTGAAAAAGTATCAAACTGTCTATTATTTTGCGCTATCTGTGTTATAGTTTATACTATATGCAAGGTGAGTGGAGCGCAGAGTTTAAACATTAAATATTAAAGTTTCGGCACAGATGTCATATACACAACGGGTACTTAACTGTCATCAAAGTGTCGTTATTTTGCTTGATATGGTAACCCGGATGTTGTTGTTTATGCTGTTGATGTTTTCGCCAAATTGGCGTCGGAAAAAATCGTTCCAATATGGTGTATATATGGCAACTGTGCCAAAGTTTCTATAAAGCAGTATAAGACTAAAAATTAAGAATAAAATAAATGCAAAATAAGACTAAAGAAGAAAGAAAAATCATGCGTTAAGCATAGAATATGAAACACTTTCCAACACATCCTGAATGCTTTAACAAAACTTCGTTATTTAGGGAAATAAGGTAAATAAGATAACTAAGTAAACATTTTAGAAAACGCATAATTTAAAAAAAAAATTGATTTCAGCAGTTACCGTCCATAGCAATAGTACCGTTATTACATGCCACTATTTAGCTAAAATTTAATTTAAGCTACTCTTACAGCTACTGAAATCATATTTCCAGATATTATCATCCATAGACGGTTATGTATCCAATTCTTTGCGTGACCCTGTATATCATTTTATCTATATTCTACAAACATTTCTTAGTAATCTAAATGCAGTTCAGCGTAAAACTGCATAACTCCTTTAAAAACCACCTTTAAGCAATTTATTCTCATACTCAGGAACCCTTACGAATTCTTTTGTGTAGCCCTGCATATGAACTGTAGCATTTATACACACGGTATAGTATGCATAAATGTAGTGAAACATAAAAGCGCATATCATAATTAAAAATGCATTTCTAGCAATCATTACTTATGTACGTAAAATACTTCGGAGAAAAGTTTCTTGGCGAGATAGAAGTTTGCCAACGTATTTTCTGACAAACTCTTTACTGCTTCATACTCACAAGCAATTTTTTGCATATGTATACAATTTATTTAATGTAAAAAAAACTATTTATCCATTTTTATAAAGAAACAGAAGTATTTTTTGCACAGATGTCATATACGCATCGGGGTTGGCGTGATTTTTCTCTGACGCCAATTCGGCAGAAATCTCGCTTTCGAATACCAGTTACTTATATATTTTTAAATTATTTGCTATCATTTTGAAAAGGAAATAACTATAAATAAATAAAAGTTTGAATAATAACTATAGAACAAAACAGTTTATATAATTTAAAAACAGAAAATAAAAGTAAATAAACAATGGCACAGATGTCATATTTGCCAAATATTGGCGCGTTTTTTTTCTGACGCCAATGTCATATACGCAGTGTATACTTAACCGGCGCCAAAGTGTCGTTATTTTGCTTGATATGGTAACCCGGATGTTGTTGCTTATGCTGTTGATGTTTTCGCCAAATTGGCGTCGGAAAAAAATCTCGCCAATATGGGGCAAATATGACATATGTGCCTAAACAATTTATTAATAAATAAAAAACAATAGCCGGCAAAATAACACAATTTTAGCGACATAGGTATCCCGGTTCATATCTGAAATCTGTGCCGTAATTTGTATATAAAAAAATATTATATATATTTAGAAACGAATTTTTTATGTATATAAGTGCATATATAAACAAAAATGGTACAGATGTCATATTCGCCCCATATTGGCGCGATTTTTTTCTGTCGCCAATATCCTATAGGCAACGGGTACTTAACTTGCGCTAAAAGGCTTGATGTGGTAACCCGGATTATGTTGTTTATGCTGTTGATGTTTTCGCCAAATTGGCAACCGAAAAAAATCGCGCCAATATGGGGCGAATATGACATCTGTTCCACAAAAATAAAAGTTCATTAGATTTGTTTTCATAGCTGTATATTTTGGCAACATATCTCACTTTCTGATGCCCGAATTACGCCAAGCTTTTTTTTAAAAATGCGCTATAATGGAAAAGTACCTAAATAAATAATTAACAGAAATAACCAATTATACAAACTAAAGCATTTTATTTCGAGATTAAAGCATTGTTTTTAATTTCGATTAAAAATACATATATCTTTGGATAACTTTAATTGAAATTTGGTTCACGGCTTAATATCTCATTCCATAAACCTAAGCAAACACAAGTGATTCATTCATCGTGAACCGTAAAAAATATTAAATCATTGAGGTAATCATTCACAAAGTAAGTTCTCCAACAATCAAGGGACAATATTCTAATGACGTCATAGTGTGTAAAATGGTGGTGGTATCATTTGTTTATGGTTTGAAATCACAAAGATTTAATTTTGCTATGTCTCTTAGTTACATTATTTTATTGTCGTATTTATGAGATCAGAACAAAAGCATATTTTTTCATTATTTAGTTATTAAAGATGAAAAAAAAATTATAAATGTGCATGATTTGAAAAATTTAAATAATTTTCTTTCTTAATACTAAAAAATAACATCGGGAAGTAACAGCGAGTTTAAGCTAAATAAGTTTAGCTGTTTAATTCTGTTGTAATATTCAAAATAACTGTATTTATTAGATTTCAGTAAACAACATCAGGGTCCGATTAAACTTTGAAGTTAGAGGAATTACAATGTCATTTCAGGACCTTTCTTTTGGAGAAGCTTTTCTAAATTCCACATATACATGGAAACTCTTCAGTGTTAGAAATATTATTCCCAGGACTGGCATAACATGAGAACGGCCTGCAATTTTACACAAGTTTTTGAAAACTACTTTATATCAGAAATTTTACTAAAAACTGGTTACTTTTTTGTTATAGAGGCCCACACTATTAGAATTATGACAAGTTGCAGCCAATTTCGCCAAAGTCGTAACCAAAATCGTGAAGCACACACATATAATACCATATAATACCATTTTATGAAATCGTATACGATAATTTAATAGTTTTTACCTTACTTCAAGTATGTAATTTATTTATTTTTAAGGCTTAATAATCTAAATTGTCCAATATATGAATTTAAAAAAATGTAAACAAAGACTGAATAGACATGACCGCAAAAATCTGCAGAAAACTTCGAATTGTGCAGATTAGTGGTCTTCTACTTTACACAGTTTTTTATAAATGTGTTTCGTTCTTAAAATGTGTTATTTTCATCTATCACTACGGAACAAATGAGAAAACTCATATTCTTGCACATGAGTTGTATGTATCTTTGTATCTAAATTTCCGTCATTTTTGACGGGCTACCTTTCTAGTTTACTTATAATTTACCTCTGTAACGGAGGAAAAAAGAAACGTATATGCGTTTATTAACGGATTCCGTGAATTGAAGAAAGTATTTTTGAGAGTACATATGCAAAAACATCATCACTCGATAAACTAAGTTCTATTGTTAAAATCAAACTTAAAGGCAAAATATCTGTAGAAATAGTGAAGTGGATACACGTTAATTTCAATTTAAAAGGAAAGTTCAGTTATTCAGAACTCATGAAGCAACCAGCATACACTGTTCCTTATATATACAAGTGATTTTATGTGAATTTTCTGTCATTTAACGGAAGAATTGTATTTCGAATGGAAGTTGTAAAATTTCCGGAAATAAATGGAAAATTTCCTTTTTATCTTTACTCGTTGAGTTTAAAAAAAGTGAATGTCCCTTTAAAGGCAGACAAACGGGAATGTTTCTTTTTGATTCAAAGAAAACGGAAAAATTCCAGTTAAAATTTCATAATTGAACCTTTGGATTATAACCAAGTCGTTTGGTGTGTTCTGCCCGTTTAAGTAACATTCTTTGTCTATTTGCGAGTACCGAGGTTCAAATCCGGTGGAAGTCAAGGCGATAAAATCTGGTGTGATAATGTTTTATTCAAATACCTGATCCGTGTGGATATTCTTCAATATATATAATTATTATTTAGTGAAAGAGTCGTGGGCAATGCAGTGGACAAGAACTCGATCGCCTAGTCCAGGCTCTTTGAATAATTGTTTGCCGCCGAACTTTTAGGCAAGCGAAAGTGGCAACGAAAAGACGATTGTGAAAGAACCGAAAAACGGAACGATGTGGCGGGAGAAAAAATGCGTGTAGAAAGCTGAATTTTTATACTTTGCGAAATGGCACTAATATATTATCGTGTAGAATTTTAATTGTGCTGTGCTATATAGTTAATAAATATGGTAACAGATTTACCGGCCAAATTATTACCAAAGATCTACGCGCATCCTTTAAATAACATGAAGCACGTTGAATTTCTTGAAGTTGATTATTATTAGAACCTACGAATGATGGAATTTTAATTATATATAATTATTATTTAGAATATTTTTAATCTTTGCACTACTGCTCACATTTCATTCTAAAAGCGGAAATTTACCGTTTTTAATAACGAGAAATTTTCCTTTTAAAAACAAAGGAATACTAAAACGGAAGATTTGGAGAAAAACAAAGAATTATCGGCAAATTTGCTGCCTGTACATTTTCTGTTTTTTCGCGGCATTTTTTTTTTTTTACAGTGTAGTGTAGAAGTTATACACAAAAATTTTTATCATTAATTAATATTGCTTAATAATTTTATCTCATTCATTTCGTAACGTTTGCGCTTTTTTATAACACTATAAACATGCACTGATTATTTTTTATATGTTTCATTCTAAAGAATCGAACGATACTTTTTTCAAATATATTATATATAAACACATAGCAATTGTCTTGCTACACTGGAAAAGAAATATGCATGTTTCTTCATGTGCAAAAATGCACTCTAGTCAAGAACGAAAATATACAATAATCTCTTCCCAGTCACCGAAGATTCCGAAAAACGTTAAAAACCTCAGAAAACTATTTATTTTCGAAATTTAAAGAAGAATTTACAAAATTAAATTTTTGTTAGCTGCCCGTCATTATCGGAAACTTTTCTGAGTAGCTTTTACAGTGTAATAATCAGTTTTTTCAAATCGCAATATCACTTTTTCGGATGCTATATTAAATATTTTGATATTCAGAAAACATGTTTAACACACAAACACATTAAATTAACAGCGTTAACATTAATATGAAAATTAACAGTATTTTGTTTTAATTGTATGCACAAATTCAGTTATGCAGCTGAAAATTTTTACTTGAAAATCCATAGAATCGAAAAACCGATTTTCGGGGTACAGAGAACTGATTAATGCATTGTAAAAGCTACTAGAAAACGTTTCCGAAAATAACGGGCAGCTAATAAAATTTTATTTTTATGAATTCTTCTTTAAATTTCGAAAATAAATTGTTTTTCGATGTTTCTAAAGATAAAGGAACATTTTTTGAAATTTTGTGTGACTCAGAAGAGGTTATATATTTGAGTTCGTGTTTATTGTACATTTTCCTATATTAAGAAATGATTATCTTTTATACAGTGTACTTAAGCATATTACATAATTTCAAATCTTCCAAAATTAAAGATATTTAAAGCATGTGGTTGAATTTTTAAAAGATAAATATTTGTAGCCATATAAATATCAGAGACACTTAAATTTCATCTCCTTAACAAATCTGATATGTAAGAATTTCGATTTTCTAAAACCATATCCAGTCGAATTGAAGTTTTCAAAATTTGAATGCTATATATTCTTGAAAGGTTATTAAATGCCTATCAAAGTCCAATATTTTGACAGCTGTGGAAATTTAAATTTCTTTACACAAAGTTTTATTGATTTCAAGAATAAAAGCTACACTTTACATTCATTTTTCTAAGGAAAGGATTTTCCAATGCACATTTCATTTTATTTCAATTCCGCTTTGAGCAATGTAGCACTTCTAAAATAAAATAATATTCATTTATAATAGTGTTATATTTAAAATGTTATTATAATTTATCGTGGCGATATTTAGCATGACAATTTTTGTTCTTTTTAAAATTTAATGCTCTGTTATACTCTGGGATCTGTTTAACCCATTAACGACCAAATTATTATTTTCGTTAAAATGTAAATTTTGGATTTCCCACCACTTTTAAAAGTAGAGTAATTTTTATCCTATTTTAATCAAGATATTTTTCTCATGAAAGAAAGTATATATTTATCTTCATATTTACTGGTGTGAAAAGCGCTTTCTTGCCAAATACGTGTGATCCCCAATTGGGGATCATGGCATGGAATGGGGTAATTAGATTTATTGGATGAGTTGAGTTAGGGGGTCATATCCCTTGAAAATGGAATTGAAAACAACGTAAAAGTTATTATTTAATACCAATTTTAAATTAGCTCTTTCAGCTAATTTTTTCATTTATTTGATTTATTGTGTCTAAAATGTAGTATTTCCAGCATTTTAATCGCTGAAAACTAGACAAAAAAAATCACGCATTTCATCATATTACTTGTCCAGTTATCCGAAGAACTTAATTTTGGATAAAAATGTTTTGTTTTGTATAGTTTTGGTGTTCAAGACTTGTAAAATATTTTCATTTGAAAATACTAATTTTTAATTGTTAAAAGACTATACAAATTATCTTACTTAATATCTAAACACCACCAGAATGATATTCCTTTAATATTCCTATTTCCCTCAATGCGTAGAAATGTTCACTTGCAAAAAGAATAATTAAAACTAGCTCTGTATATTAAGCTGAGTTGTTGTCTTCGAAATAAAAATTGATTTAACCCGTGACTGGAGACATGAATTTTCGTACGCGATCAGAGATATGTTATTTTCCTTTTTTGTCTTTGCCCCACCAGTGGCTGAGAGGTTCTGCTCTCGAAGCTGGTAGACGGGAGGTGCTGGGTTCGAACCCAATCGCGCCCGTCGGCCTAACCGTTTCGGAGTTTTCGTGGTTTTCTTCGAAACCGTGGATTTCCATGCGTAAATACGGGTTAGGTTCCCTTAGAAAGACCCCCACGGAGGGCACTCCCCCTTGGGCCTATATCCCTCGAGTTGATAATCGGCCGTCAAAAATCAACCCATCAACCCAACCCTTTTTTGTCTTTTGTAAACAGCATTGAAATTTTGTTTAGAAACGCAATATATTCTGGAAAACATGTAATGATAAAAGAACTACTTGTCGGTACTGAGGAATGATTTTATTCAAGGACAAAAAACACACGATAATCAGAGCCAAAGAACAGCGCGGAGTCATTCTGTCTCCCGTCTCCAGTTACGGGTTAAATGACCTTCTATTTTTAAAACTTTCCAACATAGTTGAAAATTCTTTATAACTAAAGTTTGTATTTCAGCCGTCTGCCGTCTGCCCGTGCTCTAACTCCCATAAATAAACGTGGATTGTCATGTAATTGATATATGTCATTGGGGTTCAATATGGCATGTTCAAAATTGAAAATGTAGTATATAGCATCTATAGTTATTTGACAAGGACGCTCAGTAAATCCCGTTACGTTATGGTATATGTAGAAATATCGTTTGCGGTGCATTTTACTGATATTATAATATTTTAACTATAATGACATTTATATGCATTTATGATGTGCACTAAAACGACAATCTTTCTGATGAATATAGTGTGTAATGCATTTATCATTCATTTACAGAGTCACACAAAATCATCGCTTACATAATGATCTATGGCGAAAAATTGTTTGCAACGTATTCTAATGATAATGTCGAACGTAATGAATTTATATACATTTTTAAGGTGTTATAGAAGATACTTATTGTAAAATATGAAGAAGATGGACCAGCGCGAGCTCCCGATGTTTGGCTAATTTTTACAGGAGTGGGGTAAGCTAGGTCCTTGTACTGTATATCATTCTTTTATACTCTTTATGTTCTTCAGTTTGGTATATGATAAGTGTGAATATGTGTAGGAGTTCCGGAGATATAATTCATTAAACTTTCTCTAACTTTCTTTTTCATATCTCCAATGAACCAGGCATTAGCCACCTATTCATTGTTTCCTGTGCTTTACCCTGTATATAAAATGTTATTAACTGATAAATTAGGACTCTATAGACTGTTAGTTTTCCAAAGTTACCTATTATGTGTGATTATCTCAAATACTTATGATGTTTTAAACATATGAAGTTCATGTACATTTTATAGTATTGGAGCCATTTTCAATAGTTACTATATTTGACATGCATTAAAATATACTATAACTTACTATTTTCTTAAAATGATCAGTCGATTTGTGCACATTGTCTCCTGTAGATCAGTTTTGTATGTGGTTTTTTAAGTTATCTCAAAGTTTTCTCATATCACCGTGCATTTTAAAATGTGTTCTTTTCGACTTTTTGTGACAGAAACAAGATGGAGGCTCCATGGGATTAGCATTACAGTGTTTACATTTTTCTTAACGTTAAAAGATATTAATTCAACTATTTTTTTCCCTACTGCTTAGTCCGGTTAGTCTGAACATTAAGCTTCCCCCGTTTACAATTATCTTAATCCCGTGGGGCCCGCAACTGTAATTAATAATTTGTTATTTGATTGTCACTTCTCGATTTTTGCTTTTCATTTTCCCATAGGTTTTCATTAAGTTGTTTACTTTTTTAAACGTAATTTTTAACTCTTAATGTTACTCTTTTTGAAGACTTTTTATGCTTTTTATATAGTTTTAAATTTCAAATTTATTAGCTGTGGGAGTTTTTTCATTTATCTTATGTTTAAGAATTTTTAATTAGCATTTGTAATTTGGAAATTTTTATTCTTTCGCGTTTGAATGGTTGGTGGATGACTATTATCACAAAAGGCTATTTGATTTCTGAAAGTTTAGTTGCAACTATAAGAATAATTTCCTAGATTGCCTCTATAACGGAGTTAGACATATATGTTCTGCTTTAAACTGTGGTTAGAAGTGGATGTGATTGGTTAAAACTTTCAGATTTTACTGTCTTGAGTGTTATAGTACCTTTTAAAGTTAATAATGAAAACATAAGGTATGATGCATTGTGGGTTCGACTTGGCTGTCGGATGGTATTGTCCGACACCTATTATAACTTTTATTTAATGATTAATTTTAATTGATTTTGGATACTTATCTTACATTGTGTTATGGATATTTATGGATGTCGGATAGCACTATCAGGTACGGGGTTGTAGAGCCTATTTTGTAGCATGAATGTCTTAACGTTTATTTAAACGTTTTGTCGGATGAATGTTTAAAGCATCACTGTAGCGCATTTAAGTAATATTTTTACACCAGTTATTTCTATAAACCTTTTATACTCCATCAGTATTGTCACCGTTGCGCACTTAGTAGCCATTATTATTACAGTTTTTTTTTTATTATTATTCTTTTTTCTAAATGTTTCCACAATTTAAATATTTTGTTATTTTTATCCCTAGTGGAGCATTGTGGGTATCTCCTTTGATTGCTAAGTTTTTAACCCTTTGTGAGCCAATTTACTTCCCTGCACCAGTTTTTTTTTTTTTTTTTTTTTTTTTTTTTTTAAATCATCAAAACCGAGATCATTTTTTAAATCACAAAACTCCAGTCAATCTTCACAAGCGCTAAAGTCAACCCCAACAAATAAAAATGTAATGAAGTTTAACCTAGAAGTAGCGAAGACACTTTCAATAACAGAGCTGCTTGAAATTCACAATGGTCTTCTAAAATCACACGAAACAGGATCCAGTAAAGAAGTCGACAAATATTAGCAATTAATTCAAAAAAACATCCAAATCATTGAAAATCAGCTACGAAACGCATCTCAACAATCCCAAGACCTAAAACAAATAACAACCGAAAAGGAAGAGTGGTACAACAAGGCAATCGACCTGGAACAAGAATTAAAAGACAGAAAACAACAATTTGAAGTTTATATACAACAAAAAGACAATCGAATTCAAGAACTAACTCGGGAGATAGATTCTCTGAAATCATACAATGAATTGTCCAACAAGGATGAAGCAGGAATTTTGAACTTAAAAGAGAAAGGAATTTCTAATCTCCACCTAACGATAGAAGAAAAGAATCAACTAATTAAAGAGTTAAAAGAAAAATTATATACCCAGTCCCAAAAAAGATCACAAGGAGGACTCCCTTCAATAAGAGAAATGGTGATAGATGAATCTATACTTCAAGATATCAACCAAAAATTACATTCAATTGAAGCAAATACAGAATTCTTAAAAAATTCGTTTCAAAGCCCATTAGAAAAAATCCCAACGGTCAGCCAACAACATTCACTATCATCAAACCCTCTGTATTCAGAGAAAATCTGTGCGGTTTATAAAAATCCAAAAACCACCTCTGAATCCGCCATACTTTTAAAGAAGACACAGGCAACAAAAACTTCACTCCACACAATTAGAAATCTTCTTAATACGGAGACAAAGAACATTCCGGACCTCCCTAAAATCTACTGTGAAACAGCTCGTGATCGAAACACCTTAATTATAAGATCCAACAGTGAAGAAAATACTGAAAAAACCCTCCGAATAATAGAAGGAATTGAAAGACTTAAAGATATCACTGAATTAACGTACAAAACTATAAATTTTAAGAAGATAATTGTTCTTGGAATCCCTTTATTTACTCAACCAGAAGAAGTCACAGAGAAAATCTTGAAAGATTATGATCGAGAAATCCCAATAGCGATACATAAAAAAATTCACCGAGAAAAATCACAAATTTACCATTTGGTCCTGGATTTAGATATCAATTACGCCCGTCATCTGACGAAGCAAGGCCGTATCCTGATTGGATTTAATTCCTGTAAAGTTGCGGATTATCGCCCAATAATCCGCTGCTCGCAATGCCAACGATATGGCCATACAGGTAACAACTGTAGATTTGAAGCTGCCTGTGCTATTTGTGCGTATAATCACACAACAACAACTTGTCCAAATAAAGAAGATCCTAAGAAAATATGCTGCATCAATTGTCTGAACACAAAACATGATTTCCCACACAGAGCGGATTCAAATGAATGTCCATTATTTAAACTTCGATTTCAATCGAGGAAAACCTTCATAAATGTATCTGCTCCACATTCAACCAACTAAACAATACAAAAATCGTTTCATCAAATACAAACAAAAACTCAAACTCATCTTCAATTCCAAATTCTACTCAAATTTCTCATCTCTCGGACTCAAACTCTTCTCCGCAAGGACAACATCAAAACATGCAAGTACCTTCAACAACTAATCAAATATCATCATCCTTTAAAATAGCACAGATTAATCTTCAAAAGAATAAAAGTGCAACAGCTTCACTCCTTCAATTCTTAATTCAAGAAGACTACAAAATAGCATGCATACAGGACTCCAATATAGTCAAAGGAAGACCACATGGCCTTCCCTCAGGACTTCCTTGCTACTCTTCAAAAAAAAAAGAATTGCCAAATAATAATCATAGATACATCGTTACAACATATAAGAGTTCAACAAAATGATAACTCAGTCTTCGTGAATATCTCCTCAACAGAAGGACAAATAACTATAGGCAGTCAGTATTCCGCACCATCGGCTAATTTAAAAGAAGATCTACAAGATTGGGCGAACACGTCGGGTATGAGTTCAAAACTTCTGTTGCTGGGTGATTTGAATGCTCATAGTGTCCTGTGGGGGTATGAGAATGATAACGAAAAAGGACAACACCTCATCAATCATCTCAATATGATGCACTTATTAGTCCTAAATGATCCTTTCTCAAAACCAACATTTGAAACCACGCATTTGAAAGGTTGGCCAGATGTATCACTAGCATCCTTCCCACTGTTCCCAAAAGTTTCCTTATGGACTGTTGAGGATGATATGCACTACGGTGACCACCGGCTGATAACCTTGTATATGGTTATCCAAACCCCGAAGCTTCCAAAGCGTAGATATCGAACAAAGAATGTCTCATTGAAAAAATTCAATAGAAAATTATCTAAATCATTGCAAGAAAATAATATAACTTTCCAGGATATAAAAACGACGGGGGCATTCGAAAAAGAGTACGACAACTTTATAAATATAATAACACAAACCTGTGACCATACTTTAAAGAAAAAAAACTCCACATTTAAACCAACAGTTTCTTGGTGGACAGCGGAACTTAGGAAAATGAGAAGCTTTGTCAAAGCACTTTATAGGAAAACAAAACTTTTGTCTGCATCAGAGGAAGACATGATCAAATTAAAAAAGTATAGAGCACTCTATAAAAAGAAAATTCTGGAAGCAAAGAAAACAGCGTGGAGTTCTTTTTGCTCAAATACCAAAGACCCCTTTGGGAAACTAAAAAAGACGGCATTTAGAGATTTTTACAGACAGGAAATCTACGCTCTTTCTAATTCCACTACAGCAACCCACTCAAGACAATCTTTTTATGCAGAAATTGCCAATTCAATATTTGGTCCTTCGTACTTGCAACCGCATCAAATTCATCCGCGCTCAACCCAGCCAGTTAATCAATTTATACTCCAAGAACTAAAAGCTGCCATCTTCTCGTTCAATCGGAATAAAGCACCAGGTCCTGATAATGTTGACCATCTGATTGTACGAAATATTTACCACTCACATTCATCTCTATTACTGAATCTTTACAATACTCTATTAAACTTAAATTACTTCCCAAAAAGTTGGAAAATTGGAGAACTAGTCTTTTTTCTAAAGGCAGGTCAGGACCCACAATCTGCTCAGTCATACAGACCAATAACTCTACTCCCAATTCTGGGGAAAATTTTTGAAAAATTATTATTAAAACGAATAAATTATCATTTTCGAAATTCGACAGTTCTACAGAGTTCTCAACACGGATTCTTAGAGGGTAAATCGGCTGAATCAGCGATACAAGAAGTTCTCTCAACAATTGACTTACTTCAACAAGAAAACAACTACATTTCATTAATATCATTAGACATCCAAAATGCTTTTGACAACTTACCTTGGGACGCAACAATCCAAGAACTGGAATTTTTGGGGTTGGAGGAGCCATATGTTAATATCCTGAAATCCTTTTTATCTCACAGAGGAGCGAAACCAAATTGGCTAGCACAAGAAATTCATTGGTTTAGGAAGGGGTGCCCACAAGGTTCATGCTTTGGGCCCTTCCTATGGAGAATCTTCCTAAACGCTCTCTTACGCCATTTAAAATCGTTAGGTTACATAATAATAGTTTATGCAGATGACATTTTAATTATATTAAATGGTAAAACAAGGCGAGAATTAGAAAAATTAGGAAAGGACATCTTAGATTATATTAGTAGGTGGATGTCAAATCACAACATGAAAATATCTTATAATAAATGTAAAGTTCTCCACCTTAGAAGACCAAAATTTTTGAAAAGAGCTCCAACACTCAAAATTGACAACCATTCATTAAAAAGTGAGCCAACTTTAGAATACTTAGGTATCGTTCTGTATAGTACGTTGTCGTTTCTCCCCCATTTACGAAAGAAAAGGTAGGAAATTATACAACTTTCGCAAGACCTATTGAAGTTTGTCTCAGCTTACGGAGGGGTAAACAAATTAATTCTGAAGATTTGGTACAATAGTATCTTGGAGAAGAAAATCACGTATGCTGCAGCAACTTGGTTTCACCGGATAAGCAAAGCCCATGGACTTCGTCTGATCTCATCAATACAATACCAATGCCTGTTATTAGTTTCACGTGCCTACAGAAAAACTTCGTCGGATGCCCTTTGTGTTTTAACAGGTATTCCGCCCTTGGCACTTCAACTTGAATATATAGCAACAACAGGAAGAGTCTTACGTCTTGGAATCCCGACAGGAAATGAAGAACCAATATTTTACCAACCAAAAATTAAGTCAGATCAAGTTGAACCATTTAAAGAATATTTCTTTCAAATAGATCCAGAAAATACTCCACATGTAGAAATAAACATTTATACGGATGGTTCCAAGATGGAAGATGAAACGTCATATGCCTTCTGTGTGTATCAGAGAGGAGAGTTAATCCACGAGGATCAAACTAAGTTAAGTAAAGAAAATACTGTTTTTCAGGCAGAACTCCTGGCCATAGAAGAGGCTGTGCTGTGGATTAGGAACTCCCCTCATAAAGAAGTATTAATACACTCGGACAGTCTCTCAAGTCTCTTAGCAATAGAAGATGTTTTTTCAAAAAATTTCATCGCAGTACAAATTATCAAACTACTCCAAGAAACAAGAAAAAAGATCTTCTTTAAATGGGTCCGTGGACATGTGGGTAATGTGGGTAATGAGCATGCAGATTCTTTGGCAAAAGAAGCAACCAAAGCCACATCACATGCCAAATACAAATTCTTTCCCAACCCTCCTTCTTACTTGAAGAAGCTTCTAAAATCATCTCTACACGAACAATGGCAAACTCGCTGGGACTATGGTACCACAGGACGGTACACATACGCTTTAGCCCCAAAAGTCTCGGAAAAGAGAATCCTGCTGCATAGAAATCTTTTTCTGTTTGCCACTAACCACGGCCCATTTTCATCATATCTTTATAAATTTGACAGGGTTCCTTCTCCATTATGTGTATGCGGTCAGCGAGCTACATCATTGCATTATATCTTTAACTGTACCCTTACATCATATTACCATATAAGAAAATCTCCAAAAATTTCTTTGTCTCAGTGGTTCTCAGTGGTTTTGTCAAATCCATCATTTTGTCAAAAGATAATTGAATGTATGAAAGTTTTAGAAAACAACCATTATTTGTTTCAAAATGTTTTGCCATTTATAAATGATGATGAGAACGTATCTTAACAAATATACAGATACCACCAATTCAAAATAAACTCTTAGCCACAAGCAACACGATTGAACTATAATTGAACTGTTCCAAGAACAATAGACTTTTGAACTTTTGTCTGTGTATATAATTATATAATATTCATCATAATTATTCACTATTTTACCTATTTTTTATATTCTACATTATTTTTAAAATTATGAATCTCTTTCTAATTTAGTATACATATACGTAGTTTTTATTGTATTTTTGCAGAACGCCCAGCTTTGCAGAGTAATTGAGCTTTTGCCGCTCCAACAAGTTTAAAAATCCTATTATCTATTATCTCATGATCTTATTAATTACAAATATCTAAATTTCTCTCGTAAACGCCCAGTAAAAATTGGGCTTTCCATCGTGTATATATTGTACTTATATTGTAAATAATCTTAATATTCTCAATTGGCTTTCCTGTAGGTCCCTTCGGGCCTTTTATTTATTATTATTTTTTTTTTTGTGTGTGTGTGAGTGTGTGGTGACGGCGGTAGTAGATGGAAACCGCTGGGTGGGGCTTGTGAGGGCTTAAGCCATTTGGTAGGCCTCGCCACCTAGCTGACCGCTTATAAAATATGAAGTGCATAACAGTTATTATTCATTTACAGGGACAAGTAAAAGATTTCGGTTACAGTAGTGTTTGTCAGCGATAAATGCTAAAAGGGTGATTCTAAATGTGATTGTACGTTTTTAGAGAAGTATGCGTTTTCCAATTTTAATCTTTGCATATTACATATTGTGTAAAAATTATACAGATCAATACTGGGTCACAATAAGTAATTCATAAGCATTACTGTCTACGGGCGTCTATTTCTCAAGGGTGGTTATACATCATACTGTGCAGTTTCCAGATAAAAAATATATATATATTGATATGCTGAAAGATACTAGTAGAACATAAATAAATCCTTATATAGGACTAACATTTGATGCAAAGAACGCGATATAATTCTTATACAAATTTACGCAACGAACTGGACATATTGCCACCTAAAGATAGTGATATTTTTTAAGTAAGTTTTTAGTTCTGTAAAGCGTATTTGTTTCTTGAATTAAAATTATTTTAATATGAGGCGTGCATAAAAAACTGTAGATAATTTACAGGGCTGCACGAAATTATTCGAATGCGATTCCGTTTATCGGCGGATATTGCTGAATGCAAATTTTTAACTGCATTCTGTGTTTTGTAACTAAGCTCAATT
The DNA here is from genome assembly GCA_963932465.1 of Maratus speciosus. Taxonomy (NCBI): domain Eukaryota; kingdom Metazoa; phylum Arthropoda; class Arachnida; order Araneae; family Salticidae; genus Maratus; species Maratus speciosus. The sequence goes on along the minus strand of OZ010792.1, from coordinate 233,510,694 downwards.
TTAGCAGAATATGTAGTTTATATACAGATGTATAGACCATTTACAGGGATGACAACAAAATTCCAGTACCTTTTCGTCTGTGGACTGTAATTCCTGACAATTAGTTTTCAAATGTTATGTGTTTAGATATCTGTTTTTACAAACGGTGCAGTTCTTTACAGTATTCTGGAAGTTTTAGAAGATGTTTCATAATCTATGCTTGATGCATGATTTTCTTTCAATATTTCTAAATGAAAAATCCTCCAGATGCGGCAACACTGGTGGTAGCTGCAAGCCGTTCGCTGTTTTCGACGACGGATTCAAGAGGTTAAATGTTTATTTTCCATACTGAAATTTCCTCTCTAAGTACTATCTGTTGTTTTTAAGCTTATGTTCTTTCTGTCTGATTTCTAGTATTTTTCAGTATAACAAACAATAAATATATACTTTAATAAATTTCTTGTATGCTTCAAAATCATTTTTGTTTAGGTTTTAAATATATTTTTTGATACATAATGATGATATATTTACAAATTCTCTGCGAAAATTTATCACGAAATCTCAATCTTTCTGCATGCATGACAACTCTTTTATTTTTTTAATACAAAATTAAAAAAAAAAAATCTTAAGCAAATATTTTTAAAACTTCCTTGATTATTTTCTATACTTAATATAAACTATTTTTCTTACAATAATTTTAAACCGAATATTAGGTAACCAATCGCAATGAGCGAACATAAAGAAATGAACTATTTTTTATATGACCTGGGAATCAAATCCTTCTTCTCTCGTTCCAATGTAGAGTTTTATAGCTGAACCAAGGTATGGCAAAGAAAAATGTACATTGTGAATATGCATTTGTATATTTTAACTGCATTTTCTGCAAGTGCGCGTATATTTTTTAAATATTGAGGAACGTCAATAAAATTTTCATAACTTTATTATTAGGTTGAGCAAAAAGTTCTGAGAAATTTTTAATCTAATAGTTACTAGAATTTGTATCGAATATAGGAGTACTAATGATACAGTCAAACGTGGCTCCATCTGATTATGGCCTCTTTCGATCAATGCAACATTTTTTCAAGGACCGTCGATTTGAATCCTTTAATGAATATGAAGAAGCATGTCAAGAGTTTTTCTATTCCAAGGAGCCGCCATGGTACTTCCATCAAATCCGGAATCTGGCAGAACGATGGCAGAAAGCCGTGGACTATGGTGGTCTCTACTTTGAAGAATAGTCCTTGTTGCTTTTGTTGTTAATTTGCACATAACAACGAAACTTTCATAAATTTAACAGAACTTTTTGCTCAACCTTGTATTTTTCTTCAAAACATATTTTTAAATTTATGCTTTAGTACAAATAGAGATCTCTACAGCACAGACGAAATTAAAGTTCATTTACTTCAATATAGTTCTCTGTATAACTTTCATAATGCCAGAGATAAAACCCAACGAATTATAATTCAAATATGAATTAAGAAAATACTTTAACAATTTCATTAATATTACAAATTTAAAAATATATATTATGGAACTATGCCATATATGTAAACTTAGTTTTACCATACTAGGAGGACTCCGCCCGTCTACTCGCTACGCTCCCCAAACCCCCCGCGTAATTGCTTCGTGATTCCATTAGGTGTCGTGAAGCAATCACTATTTTCCAGCCAACTCCAGACGTAATTGTTTCGCGTTTCCATACTTGATCGCTTCGCGATCCCTTATTTTCTATGCATTCAATTTTTAGATTCCACTTTGTAATAATGCGCTCCTCCCCAACTCCTGACAATTTTATTTCTTTATCTCCAAGCACATAATCATTACAGATTACAGAGTTTCATAATTATAAGAATTATTCAATATAAAATCTTTACAAAAAGGTAAAATTTATTATTTGAATAATTACAAATTTATTATAGTTATTTGGATTTTTTTTCCTTATCTTTGCAATGAAGTTGCTAATTTGTAGTTACAGTAAATAATCTTATCATATAAATCTCCTCTCCTATGAAATTTTTACTTCGCCGCCTTTTCTCCGCCAACATATATGTGAAAAATTATATATATAGTGTTACGAATATTATAAATAGTAGTGTTTGTGTTTAAAAATAATGTAAATAGTTCAATTAAACTCTGTTCATAAGCTAATATTATTTCTGTTGCATTGAAATATCTCAATTTGTTGATTTTCTGCAAGCAAGTAAACCCTATTGGATTCCAATGGGAGTCTATAGAAATTTGACGAAATACTGGAAATAGCGCCAAGTTCGCATTACTTTTAGTGACAAACTTGGCGACGTTTGGCGACAGAGCCAACCCCCTCGTCCTTGGTAACCCCCCTTACAGCGTCAGAAAGCTCTGACCAATCAGGTGCGTTTCGCGGTATCTACGCAGATTTTCATTGGTCCATTTCCAAAGCAATATTTTTTTTAATATATAGAAGAACATCTAAATCTAATCAGAAAAGCGCCTTATCAAAGTAAACCTCTATACCAAATTTGAAGCAAATAAGATAATTCTGCATGAAAAATACAAATGAGTCTCCAAATCTAATCAGGGAAACTCCTTATCAGAATGAACCTAGAAAAAAAATTGAAGTAAATTGGATAATTCTGATTCTGCATGGCATCCCTTTTATCTAAATTAAGGTGGGGGTGGGGGTTGCCCCCTTTACAGTTAACCAATGAACCTACAAATTTAATCAAGGAAGCGCCTTATCGGAATACAGCGGTATATACAATTTGAAGTAAATCGAATAATTCTGCATGGAAAACCCATTACTCTAAATTAAGAGTTGGTAGCCCTCATTCCCCCTTTATATTCAACCAATGAACCTCCGAATCTAATCGGGGAATCTACATATCGTAATAAACCTATATATAAAATTTGAAGCAATTGGAATAATTCTGCACGAAAAACCCATTTATCTAAATTAAGGGGGGAATAACCCCACGTTACCCCCTTTATACTTAACCAATAAACCTCCAAATCTAATCGGGGAAGCTCCTTATCAGAATAAATCCGTAAGGTTAGTTCGGGTAACTGGGCCATAGGCTATTTTATAAAAAACTGTTGGTGTTTTTTAAGTTTTAGTTTTTGTGAACAATGCCCCTTAATCTCTACTTCCTAAAACAACGTGTATCAATTCAATCATAACCTCTCACTTTGCTGTGATAGGTTGTCAAAAATTTACTTTTCTTTTTTTAAAAACAACGGCAATATGGTTGAAACATCCTCGGCTTTTTATTAAAATACTGTAAGTACTTTTATTAAACAATCATTTTTTTTAAAGATTAGACATATAACTACATTAATATTATTAGGTATCTATACATATTTACTTCATGTTTCAAATGTAAGCCCGGTGTCCCAATTACCCCATAAATGTTTCAAGAATGGGGTAACTGGGACATGTATCCGGGATAACTGGACCATGCTGGATCCAGTTACCCCAATAGTTATAAATATTTTTTTTTTGTGTTTCTCTTACAACGGGAAGTAAATTTCCCCATTGTTTTTTGCTCACAATAAAGAAAATGATAGAATACCTTATTAAAATTACGTAATGAAATTTAAAAAAAGCATATTGAGTGGTATCAAACCAAATTTCTTGACCCCTTGAGAGGCGGTGATGCCGTTGTGGCATCACTTAATTTTAATTCATAATTGCCACATTAGCACCTGAATTTTATAATGAAAATTTCACCTTTATTAAGTACGCGAAAATATATTTTTACTTGTTTTCAGATAGATTCTCTTGTAAATATTGGTGTCAGTAAATTATTTCAACATTTTACGAATGCAAGTACCTTGCCCCTGAAAGTGAGATAGCCAGACCTTGAAATTGTACTATAAACAGGGGTCGCATTCTATAAGGAAACTTTTATCGTTCCTGCTACTATTTTGAAAATAATATCTTCATCGCACCTTTCTTTAAGGGTTCTGGTCGGAACAAAAAAATTTTCCCTATATAATGCGACCCCTGGATAAAGATAAAGTACTTACGTAGTCGTTTGTTCATAGATTTGCCTTGCTATTTTTTCCCTTAAAATACCCATGTGACTTTTATACTTATTATCTATACCAAAGTAGATAAGTACTTACTTAAATTTTATGTTTTTGGTATAAATAAATCTAATATTTTCACTTTTAGTGCTTTTTTTAGACATATTGACAGCAAAGGTTTCCCTTACAACGCTGTTTATTGACATATAATTTACATGATCTGCCTGGTTTAAATTTTTTTAAGTTGTTTACACTTTTTCAAACAGGACCCTATATCCGATATGAACAAATATAAACGCGAGTGGAACATAGACCCCCCTGGTCCAGTTACCTCATTTCTTGGGGGCAACTGGACCCATGAGGAAAGAAAGATGAAATATGCATATTTTTATATTTTTAAATATTAAAATGTAATTTTGAGCATTTCTGTCTAATAGAGAGAACCTAACTGAACACATTTACAGAAGTTCAAACTTTAATTCAAATGAACATTTGCTTTTTGAAGCTGAATTGTCAGAAGCTCCAGAGTCACATTGTCAAATCATGGCCCAGTTACTCCAACTAACCTTATATAAAATATGAATCAATTCGAATAATTCTGCATGAAAATCCTATTTATCTATATTAAGGAGGGATTTACTCCAGGTTACCCCCCTTTATACTTAACCAATGAATCCCCAAAACTAAGTAAGGAAACACCTTATCAGAATCAACCTAGAAAGAATAAATTGAAGCAAATCGGATATTTATATCAAGCGCTATCGCTTTACGTACATAGGTACATACATACATACGTATATACATTAGGGTGGAACTTAAGTATAGGGTAAAAAAAAAAAAAACTTTTTTATTTTAATGTGTAATAGTGAAAACTTTTTTTTCTTTTTGGATGTCTAAACTTTTGGCTGAAAAGGTTTTTTTAAATTAAGTTGTTTTCCGGTTCCTCAAAGAGGTCAAAGTTTTGAAATTTCAGTATAAAGTAACTGAAAGTAAACAACATAGCTGTTAGCTCATATCTACTTTTATTTAGCAAATACTATCCAGAAGTCACCACGAGGAGGTGGTTAAATATCGACTTCCACCCTTCTTACCTCCCTTTGTTATGAATTAATTAAATTGGATATTCAACCTACTGTCATTTTAGGCAAACTTTGTCATTACATTGTGGGAATTCAACTTTCCCAAGATTAAGCCGTCTTTTGCTTAGTATTTAAAGACGGTTGACGCAGCTCGCGAAACAATTTTGACACACGTTTCCACTGTTTGAGTATGACAAGGAAAATCTAAAATTCAGGTGTATCCCCTGTTTGTACTTTTTTTAAGTTCTTCATCCGATCAGACCGTCAAGATAGGATCAATGTTTTTATAGTCTATAATTTCAATATGTTCGCATTTTTTCAAGTCGCTTTCCTACTGGTCCAGAAAATCCTTTTGTACCCGTAGTTTTTCAGCATGATGTTAAAATAAGTATCTAAGAAAAAAGTTCATTTGCATGTAATAATCAAATTATCTATTATAAAGTTTTTAGGGTATTGCTTCCGATGTTTTAACAACTCCAGATTTGCATCCTGCATAAAGGCGTTTCTGTTTCACCTATAATAACTCTCAAACTTGAAATGTCTGTGTTATTATTTTGAAAATACACCGAAATTGCAGCGGCTATATTAATATAAGAAGAAGATGTCAATGAAATATGACCAATATATTTTTATCCTGGTTTTTGAACTGAGACCAGATGTTCGTCTTTAATGATTTTTTATTTTTTTTCCCCTCTGCTTCAGTTATCATAGCGTTATCCTTTCTGCCATAAAAATACTAACCTTCTAAAATTAACTCATTTCGTCTTTCCTGTTCTTTCAAATTCTTCCTTTTCTTTTCTCTTTGTCGTCTTCAAGTCCTTCTTTCAGTTACCTTTTCTTTATTATCATCAGAAATACCAATATCTTCTAAGGTGCCATTTGCAATAATTTTTGCAGTTCTGTCTAATAATCCGGTTCTTTCACCGTGTTGATTATCAAATTCAGGTTTAGAAAAACAACCGATTGAACTATTTCTTTTCGAACTGTTTTTTATACTTGACGATCATTCAATCAAAACATCATTTTTTTTTGTTTTAAAATAACTTTTTTCCTTGATATTTCCATTTCCAGTCTTGCTACACATTTTTTGTAGTTTTCATATCTATTGATCCTATTGTCATCACCCCATCTCTCTTTGGTCTTTGAGAAAGTGACGTTCTTGTTCTGATACACGATAATATTTAGTGCTTTTACACATAGAAATGTTTTTTACAGGATTACCTAACATTTTGCAATTTTATATTGGATGTGGGATTATTCTTTCTAATCTTAATATTTTTCTTTAAATTTTGACATTTCTCGCACTAGTCTCTGATCATTTTTTATGATTTGTGTATCAGAAACCGTTGGAATTGTAGGTCTCAGCAATACACTTTTAATTGTATCATCAACAGCTTTAAATATTTTAGAAATAGTGTGTACCAGATCCCAGCTGTCAGATTTTAAGTTAAATTGAACCCAAAAATAATGTTTCATAACTTTTTCATATGTTCATCAAAGATGACAGTCTAATGTTAATTGTTTTGGTTAACGAAATACAGGACACTTCAACAATTATCTAGATTTAGATACGTTAACAGACTTTGTCACTTTTGACACCGAATGTTTATCGAAAAATAATTAAAGAAACTGTTAACACCCGTTAAATCGGACTAACTTGTTATGTGTCGCAGCCAAATAAATCAGAGACAATGAAAGCTGACGCCCACGACGCTGGCTTCTACAAAAGTCAAATAAAGTGGGGCTAACTTTTCTAAGGCACTCAAACTAAATTATTCTCTTTATTACAGGACATTAACACTTAATTAATTTAATTTTGCAAAATATAAATTTAACAATAAGCTTAAAAAACTTTTCATGCAATTATTGGCTTTTTTCCGTTTTTTATGGAAAATCAGGCGCTTTGAGGAACCGGAAAATATCATTTTAAAATTAAAAGAAAAATATTTTCTTTTTATGGAGTTAAAAAGGAAAAAAATAATCACTATTAGAATATAAAATTCGAAACTTCGTTTTTTAGTTCCACCCTAATATACATACATACGTATATACATACATACATACGTATATACATACATACATACATACGTATATACATACATACGTACAGACATGCAGAAATTGCGAGCTCTTTAACTCTCAGGCTTTGATAGCCTGTGAGCTAAAAAGTGTTAAAAATGACCGTTCATGACTTCCATCGTTTTTAAACACTGACACACACATCGTTTGCCAACACTGACAGCTTATTATCCCATTAAAGCCGGAATTATTTTCCTCAATGCAAAACTCACACCAGTTTTTTTTTTTAAACAGCAATTTTTGTTTGATTTTAAATCAAAGTTTAAGTCATCAAATATAGATCCTGTTTCCGTTCAAAAATACTGGTATTGAAACAAAAAAAATGGTTGAAACTTTTCTGGTACCATAGGGTACCGCCAGGCTGTAATGGGTTAAACGAGTTAATCTGCAGAAAACGTGAATTTGGTACGTTCAGTGGGACGTTAGAGCAAGATATGGGGACGTTGAGAATGGATGTGTAAAAGTTTTTTTCTTCAAAATACAAAGTCAATCCTTTACACTAACAAATGAAAATACATTTGGAAATGAATCATTGTCATATGTTTTACTCTTTTTGTATTGAAAAATTACTGAAGCTTATAGAACATTTTTTACGGGAAAAAATATAGAAAAAAAGTTAAATTTAAAAACAAAATTTTTGTAAAGGTGCTAATACTGAAACAATATAAGATCTGATCAGTGATATAAAAATAAAACTATCATGTCCATTTCATGCCAATAGGCAAAGAATGTCGAGTATTTGTTAACATTGGAATTTAAACTGTCATGTAATTAAGCTTAGGTAGATGGTTCGCACAGATCATCATTGCAGTTTTCTTTGGACCTTTGCCAAACAATATAAGAGAGAAATATGCTATTTAATACATTTAACAATCCGGGTGCCTATATCGTGCTAAAACGAGAAAAAACTTATATTAAAAAGGAAAAAACTCTCTTTTAGTGCCGAAAATCTCTGAAATTCTATAAAATTAAAAATATCACAACTCGGTGAGTTTTGAGAAAAATAACCGTACTGTTGTATTTGTCAGAGTACAGAAAAACGTTTTAATAAATAAAACTTATAAGACCCAGGGACGTTATAAAAATTTAAATGTGTAACTTTTCAAAATTTAATTGTAGGACTATTTCTTCAACATAATTTTAATTACTACCTTAATTTGAACACATTTGAAATTTGCATCTTCACCAACAGGTAAAAAAAGTAAAGCGCGTTTCAATCTTTGTCATATACCATATACATCACACATATGTGCACGATAAAAATATATGGAAATTTACGAGAATTAGTTATAAATGTAAATTTATAAATGTGAATCCAATGAGCGTATTTTTAAATAATTTTAAAGCATATTTGTATTTCTATTTCCCAATTTTACAATATCACATAATCTGGACTCTAGTTGTTATAATAAAATAACATTTAAATGTAGAACTGAAGTGTTAGTATATACTAAATTTATATGTACGTAAAACAGTGTTTTTCCAAATGCAGATAATACCATTATGCACATTTTTATCATTTCTATAAATCATAATGATAAAAAAAATAAACAGATTAGATTAATATGAATGTTGCTTTTTGATGAACTTCGTTTTGTTATTAATTTTCTGATGAGAGTAATTTTTAGTTGAATAGCACAATTGTATTTAAAAAGAAATAAAAGCTTTTATTGAAACATTTCTACAAAACTGTTGTTCAATGTAAAAATAAATCTATAAAAATACTAAAAATCTATACAAATGTATGCTACATTGACAAATTTATTAATTTAATTCTTTACCTGGGGGAAATAAAATTATAGGAATTACAGTTATTTTCTTTATACTCTAGAAATTCTATCCCTGATAATCATACGATTCTTAGCTCAAAGGGATCATTAAGAATATTACTCTGATTGGCAGATCTTGAAAATGTCTTCTATTTCGGAAAACCTTAATGAACAATGAAAGTCAAGCAAAGCGTACAAATTTACCGAGTTGATCAAAAGAATGTGACCCTTCAAGGAACTTCAGCCTATGTATTACATTAATTTATGCTTCATTAATTAAAAAAATTCTTCATTTATTTTTATGACTTAACATCTTCTGCTCCGAGAAGAGGATAAAATACGGATTGAAAAGAACACTTATTATTCGTGAAGACACGAAGATGTAATAAAAACTCTCACAATATCGAATTAAAATAAATTTCTGATGTATAAATCTATAGATTATTTTAATTTATTTATCTTCAGAAATTATTTGGAAATACATCAAGGTTTCTAAAGATAAAAAGAAGATTACATAAATTGTGGATATCTACGGTCTGATATTGAAGTTTTGTAAACTTTTCTCCTATATCTGCTTTTCTACAATTCATTACATTGCCAAGTATCATGCGTACTCATGCGTTTAAATTTGTTTTAAAAATACTTTTGAATACTTTTACGCATATGTTATTTAAATGTTTTACAACAAGAAATATGATGTTGAACTTTAAAATAGATTAAACAAATTTTCAAAAGTATCCCACAAAGTTAATTCAAAGTCAGGAAAGTAATAATGATCATAACAAGCAGATGATACTGTAGAAGATACTGTATTTAGAAGATAGTGCTTCATCATTCTTCTATTCACCCCAGCAAAGAAAGAAACAGTGGGCCATCAGCTGGAAAAAAGATTGCAGCCAGCAGTGCCATCAGCGGTAAAGTGCAAGGGTGCCATTACTTAAACCTGTCGAAAAGTGTCCGAGCCGAATGCAGCTGGCCCATCGGTGATGGCCAACAACAGGCCAGCATTGGTATGCCATCACATTACTTCAATCCGGCACTTTTCCTGCAGTGCTAGCACCTATCCCACTGCCATTCCTTTGCTGGCCCAGCACTTTCTCTTGCAAAAATTTCTTTTAGAATTCTATAAAAATACAAAGTATTATATAATTATGGCTCTTTTTTCTATAAGCTAGTTTCACTAAGAGCTATAGAAATATCTGTAGACGTGTCTATAATAGAAATGTCTATAGAAACATTTGAACTTTCAGCGGTTTCCATGTGGTCACCCTCCCAAGTACTAACCGCCCTCGATAATGTTTCGTTTTCGTGATCGGACATGAACAAGTGTTTTCAGCGTACGCTACGACTGCTCGTAGTTTTCAAGCTCTAATAACACTATTTCAAGTTTGTTTCTTTTGTGATTTACGTTCCCAATCATTAAACTGGTATAGAAATTATTCTATTGTATAGAAATCCTATGTATTTTATACGCTTTTTTTTATTATTGATTCTGAACTCCGTAAATTATGAAAACCGAAATCCTTTGTAACCTAGTAAAACCAGATTTAAGGAGAAAAAATGTGCGTTGAAATAAAGAATTTATTTATTTATTCATTTACTTGTTTATTTTGTTGGTGGCAGTGGTGCTATATTTTTTACAGTTTCAAAAAAAATTAGCTTCACAGCTTAAATTGTGTTAAGATATTCATTTCAGATTTGTGTTCAAATACTCAATGTCTTCGATATTCGCAGCGCCACCTAGCGTAAGGGTTCCCAGCACTAATACTGCAAAAGTTCGTGCACTTCCATGTAGTGGTGGGCCAGCGCATGAGATAAAATGGATGCCCACCACAATTTTATCTGATGATTTCCAACGCAAAGTTGACTGAAGTAAAGTACAAGCCATCTAGCTCCCCATTACAAAACAAATGCCCATTTCAGGCACCATACAGTAGAAAAATATAGAAAAGTTCATAAATGTTCGTAAACAGTCAAAAATTTCCATTAAAATGATAATGATCTTGAATAAATGATCTTGAAAAATAGCAGAAACATGATGAGAATCATTCCGCTCACTCTCCAACGGACTACTATACCGGTTTTCAAATGTCTTTAACCAAAGAATTTCCACCATTCTTTCCTTTTTTTCATGTATTCAACTATATTTTTAAAAGTTTTCTCTTATTTTTACCTCGATCCAAAGTTTCAAGCAATAGTTCAGCTTTCAAGGTAGCTGGCAACTAACTTTATGTTAAATTCTACAAAAAAGGGGATTGTGATTGTCTTCAGCTGATCCTTCAATTTTGAAAGCAACAATATTTTAATAACTACACAAATTGAAATGTTGAATGTGAAAAATATGCGAATTGAAATTTATTTTTTTCTACAAAAGTTGCTAAAATACTTAAAAAGGTCTTTAGGACATAAAAACTGATAAATAATGTTAAAACCCATGCGCTTTCAACTATTATAAATCAGCCATCATCAGGGGAAAATTCAGATGGCTGTTCTATAACAGTTGAAAGCGCTTGGGTTTTAACATCATTTGACGGTTTTTATGTTCTAAAGTCCTTTTTATGTATTTTAGCACCTACTGTAGTAAACTAAATGATGTATTTTTTATAACAGTTGAAAGCGCTTGGATTTAACATCATTTGACTGTTTTTATGTGACCTTTCTTTTAGTACCTTTTGTAATAAAATAAAGCAGAAATTTCATTTCGTATATTATTTATTTAATATTCAAGGTTAACGTGACGTCCGAAAATTATATTTTAAACTATATTTTATAATGTTAAATGTGTTTTAAAATTTTATCCAATAAAACAGACATTTAAAAGTTGTTTCTAAATGCAGCTGTAGCTAGAGTTTTAGTAGTGCGACTCTGAGATTTTACCACAACTCACTTTAATGGAAATAGCCAAAAATAGATATTTTTATCAAATTTTGAAATTTGAAGTTTCCTGTTCCTTTAAATTAAAAAACCAGACTTGTGTTTGAGGCAATTAACATATTAAAACTATTACAATGAAATCCATTTTATTATAAGATTCGGATTACGTTTAGGTATTATAAATTACTTCTATTTGCTAACATTTAAGCAGAATAATAAAATTTTGAAAATATTTATATTATGGAAGAATTCATTAATTGCATTCCAAAGACTGTATAAAATGCCCGAAATAACCATTTGAATAATCTGTGTTTTATGTATTAAATCTAAAAATAAATTGTGTTCTTTAAACTTTATCCAACCACGTAAGATCATAAGATATGAGAAAATAAAATTATAACTTATTATAAACTCAACAAACAGACTCTCTTCTTAAGAACATTGCCGTGAATATAGTAAATCAACAATATACAACATGCATTATAATAAAACACTCATACTACAATATATATTAAAACACACATACACACATAAATAACGCCTGCATTCAACAGTTAAAGGTATATATATAATTATTATCATATTTATATATACATTATATGTATATATTATATATATTATATGAATAATATGCAACGTATTTACGAAATCTTCGTTACAGGCACAGATACCATGCTTTTAGCTAAGTACTGTAAACAACTAATTAATAATTCTACAACAATGTAATTATTTCCTTTAAACAAATAACATTACCTTGTAAGCAATACAACCTACAAGCAATAATTACAGATTTAAATAATGACAGTGATGAAGATAAATGCCTTTTAAAATACTTTAATTAATAAACTTATAATAAAATAGTTATAGTACGCTACTATAAAATATAAATCAAACAAAATATACCTTTACGAACTTTCTAATACTTCAGTTCCAAGACATTAATCAAGTTCAAAGATAAAAAGCTCACGTTAATAATCCTTCTATCCTTCTATATATATAAAAAAGTTTTGATTTGGAAATGGACCAATGAAAATCTGCGTAGATATTCTGGGTAGATCGGCATCCAATTTGAATGCTTAAGCATGGCCTTTCACCGTTAATATTAAAAAAACTGTTGCATACAAAAATATGAAAATCGGTGGTATTATAGAGAAATGTTTGATAAACACGCTGATGCAGACAGTTTTCAAATCGAAGAATTATTTTAAGAGATATTTAATGCTAAAGTTGAACAAAATCGTTCCATTAAAAAAGTTTTATTGGAGCAAAAACTGTATATGAGAATTTAATCATTTTTCGATCATTTTATACGTTATAAGTTCCCGGTGTGCAGATTGTCTTTATTTTTCTTGTTTGACTGATTTTTTAAGGTTTTATTTCTATTTTAAATTTAAATTTTCATCATTGCGAGAGATATTTTTTACAAATTTTAGAAAATGGTACTAATTTAAACTGTTGCCAATTGTATAAACAGCGAAAACAATAATGTTTCCTCAAATTAAAAATTTATTTACACGTGACTATTACAAACAGAATAAAAAAACTTTAAAATTAGAATTAAATGATTACATGTTAAAAGCTGGAAAATTACGTCATAAGAACCATATTTACACTTAAATTTTAAAAGAGAAACAAAATCTTAAAATAAAAAAAATCATTATTATGCGTTAAAACTTGTAAATGGAGGAAATTACGTCATATTCAAAATGGCCAAAAATATGGCAAAACAATTTAAATTGAAAAATATATTTGCGCGAGATATTTTGAGATAATCTTTTCAACTATTATCGTGAATTCGAAGACAGCCCAAATAATATTTACTTCTAACAACAAAAGTATTTTCACGTGAATATTAATAAGAGAAATAAAACTTTGGTGTAAATTACGTCAGATTTGAAACGATACATTTAAAATGAATTATTTAAAAGAACTATCTTATAGCGCTGTTCAAAAATACCGGGAGACAATGAGACCAGAGCCGAAACTAGCCTTTTTTGAACCCGGGGCAAGCATGAATTTTGGCGCCCCCCCCCCCCCTCCTCTTCCGCGAAGTATATTTACAAAGAGAATTTTACTAATTTTCTAATAGTCGACTTATTTTAAAATTTATAATATGAAATACTGAACTACGTAATCTACAATGGCGGATCCAAGGGGGAGGTCACGGGGGTCATGACTCCCCTCTGAACACCAACAAAAATATTCTAAAGATCATTTTTAAAATGAAATATACAGTAGAGTCCCGATTATCCGAGTCCTGCTTAACCGAGTTTCCGCTTTCACAGAGTGACTTTCTTCTGATGGACTGATGTCTTCTATTATTATGAAACAGCCATTATGAATGAAGTGTTAGGTGAAGATGAAAGAGCAGTCGTAAAAAATCAGATTGGGAAGAATGGGGAGAAAAAAAATGGCCATATTTTTTTTTTTACCAGAAAATCAGAGTTCTAACTTTTTACGACTGCTCTTTCATCTTCACCTAACACTTCATTTATAATGGCTGTTTCATAATAATAGAAGAAATCAGTCCATCAGAAGAAAATGACCCATTCCAAAGTTATAATACTTCATTTGGCGCCACTTCGGTCTGGCGCCCGGGGCTCATGCCCTCTTTGCCCCCTCCCCTTTAGTTTCGGCCCTGAATGACACTGTTTAGTTAATTCATTTTACATTAGCTTATTTTCAAATGTTTAAATAATTTTTTTAATTAAATGCGAAAACAGCCATTATATCTCTTAACAGCAGCAGATTTGGTCTTAAAAATCCCCAATCCAAGGAAAACGAATGGAAACCCGTTTACAGAGAGATCGCTAATGTTTTTTTTTTTTTTTTTTTTTAATTCAATATTTTTAAAGCCGATCAAAGTAGCGTGCTTTTTGGATTTTGGTGTGACTGAACGGGTGTTGGCGAGCATAGCCCCTAGTATATATAAAAAAAAGTAACGTTTTGGAAATGGATCAATGAAAATCTGCGTAGATACCGCTAAACGTATCTGATTGGTCAGAGCTTTCTGACGTTAAGGGGCTTACCAAGGTGGGGTCGCCAAACGCCGCCAAGTTTGTCGCCAACTTGGCGACCAAAATTAGTCGCCAAAAGTGACGCCAACTTGGCGCTATTTCCAGTATTTCGTCAAATTTTCATAGACTCCGATTGAAATCTAATAGGGTTTACTTACTTTCAGAAAATCGACAAATTGAGATATTTCAATGCAACAAAAACTAATATTAGCTTATGAATAAAGCTTAATTGAACTTTTTACATTATTTTTAAGCACAAGCACTAACTATTTACAATATTCGTATATATATAATTTTATATGTAATAATTCTTATAATTATGAAATTCTGTAAGCTCTAATGACTATGTGCTTGGAGATAAGAAAATAAAATTGTCAGGAGTTGGGGAGGAGCGCGTTTTTACCAAGTGGAATCTAAAAATTGAATTCATAAAAAATAAGTCATGACGAAACGATCCAGAATGGAAACGTGAAACAATTACGTCTGGGGTTGGCTGGAAATAGGGATTACTTTGCGATACCAAATAGAATCGCGAAGCGATTAAGCGGGGGGTTGGTGAGCGTAGCAAGCAGGATGGCAGAGCCCCTCTAGTCAAAGCAAAAAAAAAAAAAGAAAAGAAAAAAAATTGAAAAGAGAGAAAAAATACAGCGTATACTCAACATTTTATTTATAAGTTTTTAAAGAATAAAATGTGAAAATAGAGTTCATATAATAAATATCGTTTTATGGTGACATAACTTAGTAAACCGATATTATTTAAATATATAATGTTTTTGTCGGTAGTAAAACAGAATTGGCATTATTTTTAATGATATTAAAATACCTTATCTGCAAAAAATGCTTTTTTTCTACATACCGAAACAAGAACAAAAAGTCATTTGTCGCTCATTCTACATTCTACCTAAAGCATGCTTTAAAGCACCTGCAAAATGGATAACATTTATGGAACTAAAAAAAATTAATTCTGTTTAAAAATGTATACGTTACATTTCATATTTAATTTGAAAATTAACTTCGAAAATTAATTTTAAAGATATTATTTTATAAATTTAATTTTCGAGAAAGTCTGATTTCAACCTATGAATTTTTTAACAGAAGTAAATTTCTAATAGCTTCAAATAAACAAATTGCATCTAATTCTGTGAAGTAGTTTTTGAGTTATTCTTAAAAAATTAACCGCGTAGCAATCTGCTTGAAATGATATAAAATGAATTTAATAGTAACAATTCCAAATTTAAAAATTATATAATTAATAACTTTGTTCGTAAACTTCCCGTTTGGTGTCTTGAAGGTAAAATTTATCATAATTTCCTAATATAATTTCGATGTTAGAAATAAACTTTACAAGTTTGTAATTACTAATTGATTGCTACCCGTTCTATTTTTATGCAATAATCTACGACAGAGTTAGCAGCGGGTGATCCCTTTTTTCTCAGATCTCTACGTTTAATTATCATAATTGAAAATTTGAAAGTTTGCAAACATTTTTTTATCATATTTTTCAATTTTAATATTTTTATCCTGTAAATAATTCAATCTGAGTACAAAATATGATGCTATTTTTGGCTTATTAAAAATCTTATTTGTATTATGTCTCATGTTTTTTGTTTCTGCGCATTTTTATTATGTATTATATCTTCCAATTCTACTGTTTTATAGATTTTTATACTAACGTTTAGAAGAATACTGTTTGATTCTGCATTTTATTTTAATTTTCACATTGATTCAATCTTTTAAATTAATTTTTTTTAATTTTTTGTATTAAATATTGATACTTTGTCTTATTATTCAAAGACAAAGTATCAATATTAAATAACTAGGGCATCCAACACTAGCGTCCCGGGTTACAGAATATAAGTGGAAACATTTTTCTTTTTAGTGAAAACTTAAATAGATTTTTGTATAAATATATTTTTTAGATTGTCCATTAATAACACCATAGAGAATTTTTATATGAAAAATACAAATTATTTATTCAAATCAAGTTTTGAAATTTATTGAAATCTGTACTTTTGTATCAGCCGCATCTCAGAATTAATTCCCGGAGAAATGGCTAAACATCTGGCTTCTTTCAGCAGGCGTTTAGATTATAATAATTTCATTGGTTTAAGCTCGTAACTCAATTACATATCTGTTAAATTTGAGTTTATTTCTGAGATTTTATTATTTTATTTATTGATGAACTTTTAGTTTCCTTACGGAATATTAACCAGAATCAAATGCTAGTGCCTTTATATTGCTTTAATATTTTAAATAGTAATCATGCTACAAACAATAGAGATAGT
This sequence comes from Maratus speciosus, assembly GCA_963932465.1. NCBI lineage: Eukaryota > Metazoa > Arthropoda > Arachnida > Araneae > Salticidae > Maratus > Maratus speciosus. The sequence goes on along the minus strand of OZ010792.1, from coordinate 233,493,607 downwards.
TTTAAAAGAACTCGTGCTTGAAATTTATTTACAAAAGATCAGTAAATTGAGATGCAGTTTTTAAACGAACTACTTTTGATAAAAAAAATTTTTTTAATCGAACAGTCAAAAAATTTAAATTGTGCGATGTTTCGAAATAAATAAATAAAAAAAAAAAATGCAATAAAAACAAAATTATTGATCAGGTGTTGCAACTGTCAAAATGATGTCAGCGCTACTCACGGAAAACGTGTTTGCTTTATAATATAGATTCTTGTAGGATTTTCCAATTTTTATTAAACCTGTTAATTGTTTAATAATATTTTATCTGTTAATTGATATTTATTTCACGATCATTAATACATTTATTTCTCTATCATTAATACATTTATACATGCTTACTATGTTGATATTTGTTTTCTATTATGGTTATATATTTAACGTAAAGCGAGGAGAGTCTGCGCACATTTCAAAAGAATAATAATAAAAAATCTAAATATTAATATTTTGCTAAACTATCCATGAATAATTTTGACTTCATTTGTTTTTTATGCATTTCCATTGTTATTTTGTTGTTATACTGTAATTTAATAGAACAGCAGTAATAAAACCAAGAAAACTATTTTGCGCAATCTCTCCTTACAGGGTAGGAGAGAATGCGCACATGGATAGGAAAGATTGCGTACATAAGTAGAAGAGATTGTTATTAATAATAACTACAATTAAATTGTTAACAGTAATAATTACACTTAATCGACATTGTTGAATGGTTTTTGTGAGTAAATATTATTGTATTAGGAGTGAATATTTCAACCAAATGTTTAAATAATAAATAAAAGATAGAAATTTAACAACTGTTAAAAATTTTAATTTAAATAGATTAAAATATCAGAAAAAGCAAGCCCTACTAAGATTACAAAATAACATTAATCTAGTTGATAACATGTTTAACTTGAAAATTACTTCATTTCCATTTCCACAGTTTCCTTGTATTTTGTTTGCTAACCGAAGTTGTCGTCGTCCACAATCAATGCACTTATTGTTGTAAATCGTGCATCTTTCGTGCAATCACCTACAACAAGCAATACATTGAATCCAGTCAGTTGTCGAAGTTGTCTCTTGGTACAGTTCCAGACATTCAGTGCACTCATCCTCATTGACTTCCGTTTTTTTTTCTTTGAGTTTTTTTATCCCACATTTTGTTGAAGCACCTTATTTTCAGCTGGTTTTTTTTTTTGTAGCGGCATCCTTCTTAAGTCTTTTTTCATGTATATTTTGTGGATCAGTAACATTAATTGCACTCCTTTGTTTGCTTTTGATTTCGATGGCATCACACTACTTTGAATGTGTGAAAGCTTTTCCAAAACTTTGTATTAGAAAATTTATTTTAGTTAACAAAATTAATTTATTAGCAAATTAATTGTTCATAAATTAATATATATATATATATATATAAATATTTAATTAAATTATTAACAAATATATTATTAATTTATTAACAAAAATAATTACATATAACTAATTTAATAACAACTGTATTATTAATTTTTTAATAAAATTTTTATCTGAAAAAGTATTTTTTTGCAAATTAATTTGTTGCCAAATTTAGTTTTGATAATTATGTGTTTTTCCGAAATTATTTCAAAATTGATTCATTCATATGTTTTACACGCAATTTGCAATTCATACAAATTTATCAATAAGCCGCGTAATTTCTCCTAGCACTTACACTTATGGGGAAATGTGCCATCTCTCCTATGTCGCAGATGCGCAAACTCTCCTATTTTGGTAGGAGAGATTGCGCGGTCTTTTCTTTAAATATGATCACTTCTAAAATGAATTGTTGGTGTTCGCATACTTAGTACAGGTTAGTAGTTTATAAGAAATCGTTTAAGTTCAAAATATTTTGTATTACTGACGTTCTATAAAAATTCTGACGACCAGTTATAAAAATTCAAGCAATTACTTTGGAAAAACAAAACAAAATAGCTTTGCTTTATCCAAAACGCTTGGAACAATCAATATGAACATTCATTAGTGAAATACAAAATAAGCAAACTATTTTCGTTTGAAATCGAATGCAATAAAATTTCGAATGTTTATAATGAAATATTGCTGCATTAAATTATCCTTTGGTAAAAGTAATTATAAAGTAAATTAATATTTTCATACAATTTAGAAAAATTATTGTGGCTAATTAGGTTGGACATTACAATTTCTTCTGAAGTCAAAACCTCCTCCTCACACAAGACAAGCAGCTGTGACATTTGGCTATGAAAAAAACGAGAACTGTTTCCCCGCCAAAAATGTGAATATAATGTTGCAATCATTCAAAATCAAATTTGTGGGTTTTTGAAGGAATTTTAAAACTTTTTTTTCAATATTTTATACTTATTATGTGCCAATTTTTATTTTTAAATGCTTTTCTTTATAAAACTTCAATGTTAATAGTCCAATAAGTGGTCTCGAAAATTGCATTTTCAGAAAGTTATGCTGCTGCAAAATCAAGAAATGTTATTTTAACAGAAAAAATTTATCGATTCTCAAACTTCGTAATACAGGGCTTTAAAATGCACCAGGTCTCAATGCTAGGTGCGAGCAACACCAAAAGTGGTTCCTTTGTAAATGTAGATATATGGGTGAGAGTGTGATACAAGGTGTTTAAAAATGAATTACCCGATTATAAAGGCCATAACTTCGTTATAAACGATGATTGGCGGAAACGCTTTAAACTCAATCCAGAAGAAAACTGAAAGTTTTGCTTGCGTACTTTATAACAGATTTGTGTATCTCCTTTTAGTCACAATGAAATCATCGATAAGGTAGTTCGTTTTACTCCAGGTAGAATAATCCGGTTGAATATACACCCGTGACTGTGTACCTTCTAAGTATACCTTTAGATTTTTAACTCTTGTATGCAAAGAAGACATATCACTATCAAAGCAGCACATATATATATTTAACACAGCTGGCATAAAATTGGATATCATTTGGAATTTATCTCTTTGACTAATAGAAGCCACCTACAAAGTACCTGCCAGAAGTGTTAAGCGCCGATTTTTACGAGAGTGGTATCGTTGGTAAAATCTCGTCGAGGGTAGTAAAAAACTCAAAGGTGCAAATCCATGTCGTAAATTAGCCGTTTTCGAGACATCTGAAAATTTATGTTATGAAAATTTATAAAAAAAATTTACGCACCATATTGAGTGGCATATCATTGGATATGTCCTTTGAAGACGATGTTTCATTGACTATTTTACAGTCAGAAGCTCCGTTTAAATATTACACAACCTGGAAGTTGTGTAGGTAGGATCTCCAGCTTTACTACAACTCTAACCTTCTTCGGCATATATAGGCCTCATCAAAACAGTGTTTATAGATAGGAACTAACAATTAAACACAATTTAATACAAGTAAATAAAAAAAAGAGGTAAGTAATATAAAAAATAGTTTCACATTGATGATAAATAATTAATTAGTTCGTTTATTACGCAGTTGGGGTTTTTGATTTTTTAAATTTAATTTTACTTATTTATTTATCATAATGCATTTTTTGTGTAACATTTTTTATGGCGTTACATTTATAATGTTTGTTGTTAAATAGCTTCCTGCACTCTTTTATGTAGATATCCACATCCACCAGTGAACGTTACAAATGTCCAGAATCAACAAACATACAAACACAGCACACGAAACAATACATTTACAAAGTTAACAATGGCGATGTTTGTTTTATTCATCTCGCACCATTTTCTCAAATAAAAATCTTTCGCATGTACTTTGACAACATGTGTGAGCGACATGTACTACAAAATTTATTTTTTTTTAAATAGTCGTGCGAATAGAATATAAAAATAGTCATCCGTGGTAGCCCTGCATTTACATCCATTAACTCTTTTCATTTTTTCAAACTTTATTTTACATATTTCATTTCTAAACATACGTAATATAATTAAGTTAACAGGAAGCCATTTAACGGTGAAATTTATAAATATAATGATATGACAATTGTAACAGCATAAATATATTCTAATAAATAAACAAATTGTGTGACATCAATTGTCGCATATCGCGAAAACAGCTGATTTGCGACGAGTACTTCCATTCAGTTTTTTACTTCCCTCAAAGAGATTTCTCCAAAGATACTACTCTTGTCAAAATCGATCAGTAACACTTCTTGAACAGTTATAAAATTTTAGCTTTGCTCTGCATTGTGTTTAAATCGTTTCTTTCGATAATTTTTTACAGTGAAATTATGGCTTTTATCATTTGAACTTTTTAAACTATGATTGATTATGTTTCAAAATTTGTTAGATAAAGAAAACATTCTTCAAATAGGTATGCATAAAAATGTGCAATTCTTAAAGTGTAATATATATATTATATATATAAAGATGTCCATCCGTCAGCTTCTTTTAAAATAACTTCAGTGTCTTGTGAAATTTTACGAAATGGGACATTTATTCCGTATTCCCTTGGGAGGAACAAATTTAAAACTTTTACCTAACTTTTCAATATATTAATCTTCAATAGTTCTTGGAAAAGCCAAAGTAAATTCAGTTGCGGCTCAAATTAATTTCATTTCAGTTTCTTTAAAGAATGTATTATTATATTCTCATTTCTATATAACATAGTACAAAATCTGCTAATGTGATGGATGTAATACGAAAGATTTAAACTTCATTAGTGAATAATGAAAAGACTTTATATTTTAATTACATTTCATGCCCCATATTCAGCACTTATTCAAATACATTTGGAAAATCATCAAAGAATAGGAATCTTTCTCACCGAAATCTAAAATAATATTCTGTTTGTCTTAAAGTGTATTTTAATTACTTATTTATCAGTTAAAGATTTACTACAATTTTAAACGTCTCTAGTCAATTTGCTTTAATCACAATTAAAAAAAAAAAATACATTTTTCTTGGCATTCATTTTTCTTTCTTTCTTTCTTTTTTTCTTTTTTTTTGGAGGGGGGGGGGGTAAATAAAATTTTGCAATGTAGTCATTCAGAAACTATCTTGCAAATGTTTTGAGAAATACCTTTCTTAAATTTTACATCTTTTGAAAATCCTACATGGAAAATGCTAGTAAACTGTATACGTATTCCTTCTATTACTTTAACAGCTTTAAGTTGGCAAATTTGGATATTTTAGGAAAGGCTTATGCTAACTCCAGCCAGTATCTATGCATAAACCTGTGGGTATGATAGCTGTCTATAGGTAACTTCCATGTTCATGTGTATCTTTGAATGTGGAATAGATCCTGCAAATGCCTAGTAATAGCCAAAAACAATTTGAAAATTCTGATTGCAGTCAATCTGAAATCCTAACCGGACATGAGAAAAAAAAATTCTTCTCCCGAATCCGATAAAAATAAGTTAGTTTAACTGAAACATGAACTAAAGTCGCACACTTCAATTCGAAACCTATGCGAAACAAGAAATTAAGAAAATTAATCCAAATTTTATAGAATTATGGAAATTAAGAAAATTATCTCGTTAATAGTAATAGCGAACCGACAGATGAGATGGTTTTTTCTTTCCAATAATTTTGTAGAAATTTGTCCTTGTATAAATATATTACATTCGCTGTTTTTTATATTTATTTAATTTGTATTTTCAGCATATTATCAGTACGCAGGAGTCCACAACTTGATCACCGCTTTAAAACAATCTATTATTTCCGATAAGAGTTCAGGTAACGGGGGAAGTTATCCAAAATTCTTCCTTTTAAAACTGTGATCACACGAACTGTTCTATCATAGGCAATATGAGATACTTCCTAATAAACAGTTTTTTCAAGAAGAAAACGTCCGAAAACACATCGTTTACCTCTCATTAATTCATCAATGACGAATTTACTATCTTTTTTTTGTATGTTCTACGATAGATAGATGCTCGAATTCAACCAATCACAGCACTTTAAAAATAGTTCTTTTCAGTTCTGTTGTTTAAATTACTTTTTTTACACTTAGCAGATTAATCGCAAAATTTTCCGCACTGTCCTTTGAAGGTCCCTGTTCGGTCTTGAAAGGAATCCTAATTGTAACGCGAAAACTATTGCTTGCATTTGTAGTCTTGAACTAAGCCAGAGACATATATTTCAAATAGTATGATAGTACATAAGATTGAAACTTAGGACAAATTCCCATGCCTCTATTAAATGCTAATGAGAATTGGATTTGGACGTAAAATGCTTTAGTTTATCCAATCTTGCCTTGGAAGAATGGGAATGAATTCATTTAGTTACGCAAGTAAGACTTGCTTTTTCTAATATGAGTTATTTTCTGTTCACTTTAGTTAAGATATTTATCAACAGAAGATTTTAGAGCATATCGCTTTAAAAAAAATGTTTTAATTTATTACACATATCGTTTATTTAATGTAAACATACAGATTAAAGAGATGCACATTCTGTTCTTAAAAAAACAGAAACAAAGAAAACTATACATTTTCCGTGTCAAATTTTGCGCAGAAAAGGAAAATATTAAAATGTGAATTATGTGTTCCTTAAATTTATAGTCAAACAAAATAAGCCCAGGGAGTCCACACAGTTTAAAAGTTTGCTATTATTTCAATATGGAGACGGTCGCATAAACTTTTTTCTTTAAAATGAAAATCATTTTCATTTGTCCCTGCAACAATTTGGTAATTTAAGTATATCGGGCTTTTCGCTCTCTCTCCTTGTTTGTATTTTCGGGGTGTGAGACTGCGAGTGGGAAGTGACTTATTTTATTTTGGAAAATCAGCAGAATTATTACCCATTGTATCCGAAAAAGAAATCACGAAGATCCAGAAATGCTAAGTTCAACTAAGAAGTTCTGAAAGCTATATCTACAAAGATGAAAAGAATGAAATTTTGCTGCAGTCAGCCTATCTAATATGATTTATTGCAGAGTCTAATGATAGCATTAATTTTATCAGGTAATTGTTGGGTATGAAGCTATATTTATACCAGGATTCATGGTCATGTAAAAGAATGAAATTTTGCGGTCATTCATTTTAGCCGATCTGATATAATGCTTATTAAAGAGTCTAATGATAACTATGTAATTGTTGAGTATGAGGCTGTATTTCTTCATGTACAATTGTTAATATTAAGACAGATAAAGTTAATATTAAGACAGTTATGGTAATGAGTGGTCACAAATATCTTAAGTGGTCAGAATGGTGTGCTAAAATATTTTATGAATTGAATAAAATTAAACATATAGCCTACTAACCTTCCATTTTTTTCAACTGATCTAAAAATAGAAATCTTATAAAATAAAATAAATTAATAAATAGCGACTGCGGAAAAATAAACGCTTATTTAAATATTTTTTGTGGTTCAAATTATATATTTGACATTCAAACTACGAGAAGTGAGGCATTACCACAAGTGTTAAATTTTATGAAAAACTGCATCGTCACAGGAATTGCCAAGTCTAAAAAATTACTTTATGTAGTGTAGATCACAGAATAAAAAATACTGTTTTCCTAAAATTAATTTTGTATTGATCTTTCATTTGTCTCTTCTTGTTTAGTAGATGTAAAATTTAAAAATTTTTGAGTATGAATGTTAAAACATTCATTATTTAATTATAGTGCAGTATTAAGTATTTAAGAAGCTTATTACAACTAAATTAATAAAATTAGAGCGAAATTACATTTCTAAAATACAAAATCACATTTAGGTACTTTGGACTTTGATTTGGGTTTTAACTTCAGTAAATATGTCAAAAATACTACAAATGGGGCAATGATATATGTTTGCATAGATTACAGATTATAATTCATATTCATTAAAGAAATTACGTTTGACAAGCATAATAAAAGTTCAGTAGAACTAAGATTCTACCTTGCAAAAAGTCGGGTAATTTTGATTTTTGGATAGATTGTATGACCTTTTAATGAAAAAAACAAGTTTTCTACATTCTAACCCTTTAGCGTTTTTCACCACATCGAAAAAACAACATTTTCGCCCTTTTTCAGTTTTTATTAACTTACTCGACTCCAGTGTATTTTACAGAAAAAAATTCTTTATTGTTTTTTTCTTGTAAAGGGTAAAATTCTTTACAACATGCACTATTCATGTTTGTAAATTGTCCAAACAGAAGGCGAGATACGAAGCTATGAATAACAGTGAGTTTTTGCGCAATAACCTATTTTTAGTGCAATTTAGAGACAAATGTGTCGTAATCAACTTTGTAGAGCAGGAATAGTCTGTTTGGTAGAAAACTTGTTTATTTTTCTTAGAGTTAACCTATTCAACATATCCGAAAATCAGAAATAACAGACCTTTTGCAAGGCAAAACCCTTTTATGGCCCATCTCTACTTGGCTATAATCAATACTGTGTTTCTTTTATTTTGTGTTTTATATTAAATAAAATGCCAGACATACCCTAAATGTGAGAAATGTATGAGAAATCTCATCGCATTTTATCACAATGATTTTATGCTTCGATAAAGTAGACTTCACAAAACGTAGACTCATGGTTGACTTTCCTGTATGGTATAACCACCCTATTGACTGGCTTTTCCGTAGAAGAAAGCATAATGCAAGTTAATTATCCAATACGCAATAACTATATCCCAGCTTACCTGCACCGTAAAGAATCGTTTTTTAAAATATCATATTTTCGAATATTGAAACAAATCACCTTTCCTGAAAAACTACATATTTTTAAAAATGTGATACACTTATCAATCCTGTCCACTTTATACTTTAACTTAAGGAGGCTGGTCACTCAGCTTCGGAATTCTCCTTTGTAATGTTAAGTCTATGGGCTATTGATGCATTCGTCTATTTAAAATATCTTCTCGAGAAGTTCACATTTTTTAAATCTTTTTTCTGTGTACTCTTCTTGAAGGATGTCCCTTTTTTCCTTAGTTTTCAAAACATTTCTAAAATCTATGCTGAATTTAATATTTTATGCGCTAAAAGCGGGCGAACTGTGAGTAAGATTTTAACACTTCCTATAAAATTAAGTCTATGCTTTAGAAATATTTTAAGAACTAAGACAAAAAGAGACATCTTCTAGAAAGTGTTACACAAAAATAGAAGTTAAAAATATTACTTTCCCGAGGAGATATTTTAAATATACGAATGCATCGAATGCCCGTACACTTTTTAGTAAGGGGAAATCGGATGCTGAATGACCAGCCCCCTTAAAATAAAATAAAATAAAATTTCAATTGTTTTAAGATGAAAAAGAAAATAAATTTTAAAAAATAAATATTTTTTATATTTTTTCAGAAATTTCAAAACTAATTATTTTCATTTTTAATTTCTAGATCATTTATTGCCATCTGCAAACAATTATAAGTATTGAATAAAAAACTATTTATAAAATAAAAATGTATGCATTATGCATTAAACCAAGATTTTTTTCTTTTAAATAAATCTCTGAAAACATTCGTTATTACATTTTTGTCTTCTATCGGAAATCTGTAAGATATTTTTAACAATAACCTTTGTTACGAATCTTACACTCAGTCGTATCTATGGTGATATTCAGTCATGTCTGACATTCAGAGAGTTGAAACTGATTGCATGTTCAATTATTAAAAATATATCCAAAGTTTTTAGTCTACGGATTAGAAGCTAACCTTTAGAAACATATTTATTAATGAACTTGACACAAAAAAATGTTCTACCAAACGATAAAAAAAAACCCAGCTAACAATAAATTTTATTTTACCTTTATGCTAGAAAAACTTTTTTACAAATGCTAACAGAGCATTATTGTATTCAGTCAGAAAGTAATGTTGTTGCATTTAGAAAAAGCCATATAGAAAGCTCATAAAATGTGAATTCGCATGCACTAACTGCAGCAGTTAAGACCCAATTAAGTAGTCTCTGTATTTTTAACACATTCTAACAAGTTTTTAAGACCGAAACCAAAACGAAACGCAATTTCGGTTATCTTCCTAGGTTCGGACAAAAACGAAAACGAAAACGAAACTATCTTAAAAATAAATTTAGGTTAATTAATACAAACATATATATATATATGTACATACATTTAATTATTAATTAATTATACGTATAACGAAACACATTACTAACAAATACACATACATATATATTAGGGTGTCCCAGGAGAGGCCAAAAAAATAAAAAGTTTGAAAATGCCAAGTCTCACCTTTTAAAAATGTTCTTTCTGTCATAATATGATACTACAAAAAAATTCAAGTCATTTCACAAATGTTTAGGGGTCCCCCAAGCTAATAGAAAATAGGGAATTTATGGAAAATTTTAATTTCTAATTAATATGCAGGATTGCAGAATTCTAACCTACTTCTCTTACAAATATTTTTATCCTAAAACTTCTTTAAGAAACACTTTATCATGTTTAACTATGATTTCATTTGATGTTATATTTTTATTAAATTTCTTTATCAATATTTATAAAATTACTATCTGAGGTCCATATTTCATTTTCTGATCATTACTCCTCTAATGCTCTTCAATCTTTATTAATATACTGGATTTAATTAAATTAATATCATGAACTACAATGTTTCTAATATTAATAATAGATGGCAGCTCCAACAGGTATTAAAGTTTCATCGATTATTTATCTGTCTTCGGTTTTGGATATCGATGAAGTCAATAAAATCTTCTGAAGAAACCTGAAAGGAAGAAGTTGTAGTAAAAATACATTTAGATGATTATACAAAGCCCAAAGGAAATAAATCTAAGCTCTGCAATCACAGATCCATTACTACTCCAAGAGTTGCTGGTGTTTTAGATTGAACTAAGACGAGCATAAAAGATCTACAATGATAATAGCATCTGTAATAAACAAAGAAGGTCGCTCTTCCTCTACCATGATGTCTGACCCGCTTGTAAAAATCCATTAGTGCTTTAAAAAAATAGTGTTCATAGGGAACGCCAATATCTTCACCAAGAAACCGTCCAACAATTAAAAACACAGTTTGAAACATCAAAGTCAATTGTTCATTGAAGTGGAAAACTGTTAGCCAATTTGTCATCAAAAACCATAGGAAATATGGATCATTTAGCGATATACTAGATTTCCTATGCAAGATAAATGCACTAAGCCTCTTGGAGTTTCTAAGTTATTGTCTGGAACTGGCAAAGAAGCAGCTGATGCTATTTTCGAGCTCTTAAAATCGTAAAAATGCGAATCTCATGTAATTGGATATGTTTCGATATGACCCAAACAAATAGTGGAAGATTCAAAGGAGCATGTACAATTCTTGAGCAAAAAATAGTCAGAAACCTTTTGTGGATAGCATGTAATGTTTGAGGTTCTACTCTCTGATGCATTTAGTGTGTGTTTTGGACAATCTACTGGGCCTGGAATCTTTTTATTTAAGATATTCCAAGAAAATTGGTCTAAGCTCAACCATGAACCAAAAAAGGAATCAGTACCCATCATAACAGCATCAGACAGTTTAAAAACTTTTACTTCTCATTATGTAAAAACTGCTACAAAACTCCTTTGGGATGATTACAAAGAAATTTTAAATCTTCCATCATTAATGATTGGATTAGACATTCAATTTAGAATTCGAAAACCTGGTGCTCTTCACCGAGCTCACTAAATGGCAATTTATTCCTTGGAAAGCAATTGCAAAGCAATTTATTCATTGAAAATGAAGTTATTGTTTAATGGGAATGAAAGCACAATGTATTAACTGCTCAAGAGTTTCAAGGTATATAACAATTTAAACGGTTTGTTGTGTGTGTATATTTGCAATCTTGGTTTACTTGCCGATCTGCTATTGATGCGTCTCCTAATGAGGTTTCACTGATTCAAAGGTTAAAAGAATATGATGTCAAAAACATAAGCAATATTGGATTAAAAACGATATTACGTCATTCATAGTATGTGAGTGGAGAACTGCAACACTTAGCTTATTTTCATATCTTCTTCCTGGAAAGCAAAAATCAAAGATAGTTTTGAATTCTAAAAAAGAAAGGAGTTCTAATTCACATATATTAGAAGTACTTTCTCTCAAATTGGATGATTTATGTATTTCTAATAGTTTTTTTGAATCGGCTAAAATTGAAGGTTGTTTCCTCAGTGTACCAGTCAAAGATTGGTCCAAAACGCCATCCTATAAAAAAGCTGCAATATTTGCTAAAAATTTGCCTTGTGTAAATGATGTTTCCGAACAAGCTGTTGTATTCGTACATGACTTTAGTTGTTCAACAAAGAACGAAGAGCAAGAACAGTTTTTGTTACAAGTCGTAGAGATAGGGATGCACAGAAAGAAATTTTGTAAAGAACAATCGTTTTGAAATGTAGTTGATAAAAAATGTGTAAATGTTTAAAAAAATGTGTAACTAAGTATGTGATAACTTTAAAACATTCTTCTTTGATGGTTTTATTTACTTATTGTAAGATAATTGTTTACCTAAGTTCACTTTTTGGGTATAATTATACAGAAGGTACAAATCTCTGCAAAATCACATTCTTCTTGATTTCAGTAATATATATCTTCCTACCAGAGCAAAAACATAATTTATACAAAATTTGTTTGAAACAATATGTAAGAAGCTTTCATAAATGAAAAAAATGTCGTTTGAACATTTTTAATGTAGCTAATAAAAAAAATGCTGCATTTCACATTATTTTGGCCATTTTTATGCAAGTTCAATGACCTTGGGCGACCTCTAAATATTTTTTTTTAATTCTGAAACAATTCAAGGGGTTTTATATTCACAGGAAGAAGATTTTTAGTGGGTGAGAGTTCACGATTTTAAAAGTTGATTTTTTTGGGACACCCTAATATTATATATGTTCCCACGTTTGGAAACTTTATCTCCAAGCAGTGATATGCGGCGTATACTACCGTATACCCCCTACTACATCCCTGTCTTCAAATTGGTTTTCTGTGCCTCTGATCAAAACTTCTAATTTTCCTATGAAGCGATATGCATTTAATCAATAACAAAGTACATTTTCGTATTTATACGAATCTGATCGAATTAAAAAAAATTTCATATATACATACCTCGTTTTTCTTTTTTATAATGACTTTTGATAAATGATCATCAGCTGTGTTATTCTGTACTTATATTGTACAGCTTCCTTAGAGCGCTTTCAAAACAGTTCTTCGGTATTCAAACTAAAAATTTTCTACCACTATTAAATCTTCAAATTTAAATGAGTATGTGGAAAGCGTTTTCAAAATTTAATCATATATGTACTGAGTCACTATAAACAGTGAAGTTCGTAGCAATAAATAAGCAGGCTCTCATTTGAGATAATAAAGTTCAAATAGATGAGTGATTTTGAAAATTCCCGAAGGAATAAGGAACGAGATTTTACGGATAGAGATAGGTTCGGTCAAACTCTAATTGTAACATCGTTCAAAAATGTTTATGACTTCGTTCATCTGATTGTCTGATTGCCTAGCTGTATATCCTCTAACTTTCGCAAATAATCTTGCTAATATCTAACCTTTGAAAATACTCTACACCAAATATGCTACAACACCTTTTTAATTCAAAACGATGTGTATAACATGTATAATTCATTTGCAAAGTGCATACTAAATAATTTTATACCATATGATCCAACAGAAAAAAATAGTTTTGCCCGCAGTTGATTGATGTTACAATACTTCAAATGTAGATCAAATGATATGCATGACAGAAGTGCACTACAACATGCATTTTATAAAATATGATGTAAATATGGGAGAGTAGCCGAATTTGACCACTTCACTTAATTTCAGGTGTAACTCACTTAATTTTTGGAATATCTACAAAAGATCATTACACAGGGTCAATCTATTCATCTACTAACTAAATAAATATTTAGATCAATTTCTTTTTGAAAATCTTAAATTTTATTTTAATTTGAAAAATTTGTCAAAAGTGGTTTAAATTCAGCAACTGGTCGCCTAAATTGCACTCCCATTCTCCTAAATTGGACCAAATGATATCAAGTTGTTTTAATGACTAGGGAATATAACTAATTTTATTAAAAGCAAAGTTTGCGATTAATGAAACAATCAAACAAAATAACAGCAATGAAATCTAATGAAAACAAATATCTGACATAAGAGTAATATTTTTAAATAGAATAGTATTCAAAATATAAATCAAAGTTATCAGTAATTAAGAATAGAAATTATGGAACTAATTGTCAGTTACTTGAATACCATGTAAGGAGTGATGCAAAGCTTATACATGAATTTTGTTTATTGTTTTTGTTTTCCAGCGTACACAACATGGAACCGTATATGGCAATCTGAACACTGAATCATTTCTGCTATTTTATTTTTCTTACAAATTAGGCAAAACCAATCATCACTGTCTAGTTTCTTAATTATCAGACTTTTTTTTTTGCAACTGAAGTGTTCTTTACATTATGTTTATAGTTCTTCTCTTCAATCATTTTCTTGCATTACACCTATTTTTAAAAACTCGATGTTCCATTTGCTTTTGTGCTGTGAAAACTTCCTTTTTGTCTTTTTTTTGTTTTTTGTTTTTTTTTTTCATTTTAAGGTTTAGTTTATATGGCGATGATGTTAACACAACTGCTTTTTGTACTTTGATTTAACTGAATTTAGCAAGGAAAATAACATTTCTAATGATTTTTTTTGCTTTTGGGGAGGATATGTAGCTGCAGCCTTGTTGCAGGTTAATTTCTTCACAACTTCCTGTCTGCTTTTTGTTTCCTATATCTTTAACAGCTTTTGCTGTCACAGGTGTTTTTCTTCCAGACAGTTTGTTTATGTCTTTTTCAACATTTTCATCAAGGTTTGAGATTTTATGTGTTTTAATGACAAAAAAGTATAATCCCACACTCCAAAACTCTAAAAAGTCTTCCATCACAAATATCCTGCAGGAGGAAAAATTTTGAATTCAACTCTGTAAATCAAATATGCCGTAGTAATAAAGAATTCAAAGAAAATGAATACAATTACATACAAGATAAAAGACATTGCAAACAAAATTTATTGCATAGACATGTAAAATTATTTTTATGTTTATATAGCCCTAAACTGTATAAAAAAAATTAATCCAGATATACAAAAAAAAAGTTGCATGGAGATAGTAATCCATTATAAAATATTTAAAAAAAAATAGTGTACAAAGCCTACCGTCCTCGAAATTCATTAGTTACTTTTCAAATTTATGATGCATATCTGGTCGAATTTAAGCAACTTAAATTGACCCAATTACGGCAACTGCGCCATTTTTTAAAACAGTTAATTTCAAGACTAAGAACAAAAACGAAATCGGACAAATCCGCGTGAAAAATATGCGCAATAAACAGATGAATTCATATATGTATATGAAAACATAACAACTTACCTTAGCTTTAAAATATTCCCTTACGTTTAGTAGGAAAAAATTAGATCAAAACAGCTAACTTTAAGCTTTTTTTAATTGTCTGAAAACAGCACGTGGTAGGCGGCTGCTTCTTCTAATCATAAGTGACGTCATTCTGATGAGTAGGATTTAAGCGGTAGATGGAATCTCTTCCTGTAATTAAGGGCAGAATGGCAACGATCCAATTAAAGCGGCGGTCCAAATATGGCTACTCTCCCCTAATTTTTGTTATTTACTTCAAGGACACAAAAGAATTTGTTTGCATTACATTATTGCTGGAAGTGCATTTTTATTTATATGTTTTTAATCGTAGCTAAACATTATTATATTAAGTAACGTTTAGAAATTCTATGCCTCATTTACGGGCCTACACTAAAGAATTCGTGTACATTACCACCTACGGCCGTTAATTGCTTATTAGATAAATGTTCTTCAATAATTGCAACAACGTATTGAGTTAAGAAAAAATTACCTAAAGTCCGTTTTATATATATTTTTTAAAACTTATTTACAGCAATTAGGTATTTTTTTAAACTCCAAAACAAACCAGTTTATATCGTTTTTATACTAGGTACTGTCAAGTATTGTAAATTAAACAGCATAATTTCTCTGTTTATACTGTTAAAAAAAATTATGATAAAAATTTTATTACAATGTAGTATTATAGGATTTAAAACAAATACTGCATAATGAACTTTTCTTTTGAAGTTGCTGTACTTTCATTTATTTTAAGAAGTTATCGAATAATTTACGTTACTTATCGAACAAGTCGCATAATGAAATACCTTTATTTTATTAAAAAGTCACTTTATTGAATATATCTATTGAATATTTTAACTACTGAAATTATTACATCCGTTTAGGAGTATGGATTTATTTTCCATCCATACATTAATCTGCGCTTAAACTCCTTATCAGAATTTGGCAAACAGCTCAAGTGCAGGTAGCTATATAATTGTATTCTCTTTTTAAGCTCTTGGCAAAATTTTTAATGCAATTTATCATTTATCCTTTATCATTGGCACTTTGTTTGCGAAAATCCTAATTTGGAACATCAACGAAAACATCATAGCATTGTCTATTTTCCAAGAATTAAGTATCACTCAAATCTAAGATTATTTTAATTTTCAAAAATATAGTCAAGAACCCTCGCAGAACAAACATCAAAATATCATGTAAAAGCCTTAGATGGTGTATATTGACCAGAATCTTCATCAAGTAACAAAGCATGTGCCTCCTCGATAGACAAACTGCGACGATTCACTTCGTTGAATAGTGAAATTTACTCACAAGAACAAGAAATAACGAAATGATGGAGGCACCTACATTCGCTTGCATGGAATAGCTATACCCACAGAGCCATTTGGTGAACTACATTTGGCTGGACGCCAAAACTTTTCGTTTATTTCCATTGAAACGTTATAAATGACTGAAAATAATACATATAATAATAACTGTGCGAAACTTACTAAGTAGTCAAAATTATCAAAGAAACCTTTATTTGAGAATTCCTAGAAAATAATTTTGGAATGTGAAATGAATTTATGATATTTATCATCAAATGAAAAAAACCCTGCAGTACTGCTAGGTCTTAGCATTGCGCCGCTTACTTAGACGCTGCTTAGTAGCAGCGTCTTAGTACTGCGAGGGTTAGTATATTTACTATTTCAATAATAGTACATAAACGGTGTTTCGTTGTTGCATCACTATAGTTTTCTTTTAGTAAACGGTTGCAAATACAAATTTTTGCATCACCATTTCGTATTTCTTCTAGCATATTTGTTTTTCGTGCTATTAAATTTATAAGTTATGATTTACCCATTTCTGAGTGCACATGAAGAAACACTAATGAATGCACAAAATAAAGAGTTGGTCATCAACACTCATGTGCGATCCTAAGAAGTTATACACATGACCTAATACACTCAAAATAACATCAATTTAAAATTCATACCTCAAATGAAAACGCACTTCTAGCAATTGTCGATCTTATTCAGTATTTTAACCGAATTCTTTTGTGTGTATCTGTAAATGAAGGATAAATGCTGTGAACTGTATAATCTATATAGAAAACATGAACTGCATTTCAGTAACTTCGCTATGTTCGTATCATCATAAAATTATTACATTGCACATCAAGCGATTTTTTCCCAAAGTTCGTAATAGAAAACATTTATGCGTCCCTGTAAGCGAGCTATAAATACTAGTTATTGTATACTCCGCAGAAAGCATGTTGCAGTCCATCTCAATAATGTATATCAATCTCACTACGTTGAAATATTGTAACATCAATCGAATGCAACGGAAACGATTTAGCCAGACCTTAATGCAACGGAATCATTTTGTGTGCCCCAGTAAAATAACTATACGTGCTACACACTTCATTTTCAATACCGAATATTCTATAGTAAACCTGAAAAACATAGAAAAATATCTCGGCAATCCGAGTATATTTACGAAATTTAGAGACGGACAGACAGGCGGCAGACAGAAAGACATGCAGACAAACCGATTTCAGGAGCACTTTTCAACTATGTTGGAAAGAGTTAAAAATTTATTAACGTAGTAATAGATTGTTAAACGATAAGGTAAAGGAGTTCGAAATGGCCCTCTGTCAAAAACAAAAACATAGATGTCAGACAAGTACGTCTACGAGTATATTGGCTATTATCACATATTCAAACAACATTATCTAAGTTCTTTTTCCTTTTTCTAGATCAACCGTTTTATTTGCTCGTGCTTGTTCTTTTTGATAGGTTGAACTAGCTTTTTGACCCGTATAAATGATATTAAAACTCTAACAAACAACTGTATAAAGGTTTTTTTAAACCATTTTATCTGCGCATACAAAAACGGAAAAGTGTGTTCGTGCTTCCGGTCGTACTTAAGTTGTTGCCACTTTGATATGACTGTGGGTTCTTTCGTCTTCTGTTGCCAATTTATGTTTATAATTTTATATTTTCATTTTTTATTTGAACTTAAGAAGGGTTTTCATAAACATCAAAACAGCTGTATACCTGATTTTTTGTGCTATTTGTATATTTTATTACTTTCTTTTTTTGACACTTTACTAATGAAGATGGTATATAAATTTAAGTCATAAATCAGGAAATAGTAAAAAAAACAAAACAATTAGCACGAATGGTAGACGGTAATTTAATATCACATATCGCGTATGATTCATTGCATATGTTGATTTCAGTAAGCTAACTAAGGATTTTTGAAGAATAGTCTTTTAAAATCATTAAGAAATGCGCGTGTGTGTGTTTAAGCGTATGAACAAACTAAATAGTGTTTCAATGATTGCTATGTAAAAAGAGCAAAATTCGTTGTAATGTAAATAGAAGCATTGCAATATATGCTTTGAAGGGAATTACAATCAGATATAAAATCTTACTATTGCTGTGCGTAAATAAAATATGAAAATACTTCTAGCAACTTCAATTGTTTTATTGCAGTCATAATGATTTTAAAACTGTTAGTAGATCATTTATTAAAGGATTCCAAAAAAGTAGCTTCTGTGCTTGATTGTCATGTATGTATATATGTATGTCCTTAATTTTTTCAACAAACACAGTGGGGATGTTTATATAGCTTTTAGACTGCATTTCTAGTACACCAGGAAAGGTTCTAATCTACAGGGATGCATTGTATTGTGATATATTTTGTTTACAAGGATACATCAACTACTTATAAAATCGTATAGTTATTTGCCGGTACTAAAAGTTTCATGGGAATTCATTATACCTCGACAACGACAGTGGGTACCATATGACCAATTTACGGAGTTTGAACGGAAACGAATGATCTGTTTTCATTAAGAGCGTAATAGCAGATCATATGGAGCGCAATGATAAAACATTGGTGGAAGTGTGAAAGCAATTGGTTTAATAGAACAAAGCGAGTCGTAAATCCCGCAGTGGAAAACGAAATGATACATCAGAACGGAATGATAGAGACTTCATCCGCATGGCAGCAATGGACCATGTTACTTCATCTTGACAATTGGAAGAAGTTGGAGGTCTACTACTCTTGTGTTTTTGCCTGCGTGTCGATGCCTGGTGCACCGTGGACTGCATTCAAGTGTTTCTTTGTACATGATTCTCCTTAATTCATCGGTGACTGCCGTTACTATGAGGTATTCTAAATAGACAGCGTTGTGCCGATTAACAACAAAAAGTATTTTCTAATGAATACCGCTTTAATTAGGAACAATGATGGCCGAATACGTGCTAGACGAGATACCAATGAATGCCACTTTCCGGAGTGAGTTACCCAACGTCATACAGGACGAACGCCAAGCGGGATAGCTTCGTGCGCCGTACTCATCTGAACGGTTCTATCAACTAAGAATTGTGGGTAATCTAAACATCAACCGGTATATCAGAGAAGTTTTGAAGCTCGATGTCATACCTTTCTTTCAAAATATTCCTGGAGCTATATTTCAATTGGATAATGTTCGTCCACAAAGTTTTAGGCATGTTCAAGCCTTCTTTTCAGCACAACATGTACAATTTCTTCCTTAGACCTTTCTTCCTCTATTAATCGGATATGTCGCCTGTTGTACTTGTCTGGGTTTCATTGTTCGGCGTCTCACTCGTCCTCTAGCTGATACATCTGAACTGTGGGTTCGGATAGCTTTGATCTGGAAGGCTGTTCTTCAGGTAAAATTTCAAAATTTCTTTGATTCAGTACCATGCCGGCGGTATAGAAACACTTATTTCAGCGCGAGATGGCTTCACTAAATATATTTTTTGTCGAAATGCATTATTATTATTTTATCTTTTGTGCTTTTAAATTTAATCGTTTATTTGTATCAATACAGGTCGTTTATGAGATAAATTCTGATGAGTCCTGGAGGGTGTTGCAATTTTTACAAACACGAGTTTAAGATTGTCTACTGCGTTTCAAACCTGAGCGATGAGCAATTATTTTTATAAATTGTGAGCGAAATGAAATACGAGAGAGAAAATTTGATTGGTTGAAAGAATTTTGAACAAAATATTGAGAGATAAAGAACTAAAGTACCTTCATACATAAAAAAAGTGGAAACATTCTAGCAATAAAATTTAACTATTCGAGGGAAATTTGTAGAAAACAGAGATCGATGAGCTTCTAGAGAGTCTGTATATAAAAAAAAATATTGAGAACGTACAAGCAAAAAAAATTGATTTATTCAAAGAATTTTGGACAAAAGCGAAGCGAGCCTGAAATTTTCGCAAAACTAATTTTTATTGATTTGTCTCACTCGT
Source organism: Maratus speciosus (assembly GCA_963932465.1). Taxonomy (NCBI): domain Eukaryota; kingdom Metazoa; phylum Arthropoda; class Arachnida; order Araneae; family Salticidae; genus Maratus; species Maratus speciosus. Next base: position 233,473,067 of record OZ010792.1, on the reverse strand, counting down.
TTAATAGAATTTGCCCTGCCCTGACGAACATTTCCAAGTTCTGAAGTGTGGGTTGCGAGAAATCAGACAAAAAATTCTAATCTGATCATGTGACTTATGCGTTTGCCACCAATCTTTTATCGATAAAGACAACAAGGGAGATTAAATGAAATGTGGATGTCACCAGAAATACCATTTTCTGCCAAATCACTCCCTCTAGAATACGCATACTGGCGCTCAATAAGCAAATAAAAAAAATAGACAATGTTAGTAAGATGAGTTTTTCGCGCAATCGCAAGCAAGTCGTTTATTAAGAAAAAATAAAAACCACATTGATTTTTTGCTTCAAAATTACTTAGTTATTTTTGTGCTTAATTTATTCATTACCTATGAATAAAATAACAAGTTTTTTAATAACATATTTGTTTCCTTTTTTACGCAATAACGTAGAAATTGGAAATATTAATGCTAAATATTTTGAAATAATTACATTTTAGAAATTTTTAATTTAGTTATTTTTGAATAGTAGAAAATGCGCCGAGATAATAATTTATCGTGTTCAGTGATAACCAACATACAGTGTGTGAGCATATAAACATAATTTTATTAATTCAATTATTATCTAACATAAAACATTTCAACAAAATAAAACAAATATTTTGAAAAAAAAAACTGTTATCCAATACAAAACATTTCGACGAAAAAAAAATAGATAATTAAATTAAATCAGATAAATATTATTGGTGCAAATATAAATGACATATTTGTCAAACCGTATTTTCTTCGACAAAAATATTAGTTTTCCAATGAAAAAATAAAGTAAATTAGGTACAGTATGATTTTTATATTCAGTAGCATAGATATGTGATGCAAGCATAAAAAACTAAGGAAATGTATATTTCTTATTTGCGTAAATAAATACTTTGCCGTTTGCATTTTTTCACTGCTGCAATTGTTTTTGAAAATACAAGAAATATGTTGAAGAATTGTTTCGCAAATTTAAAAAAAAGCACAGAATTATAATCGATAATTGAACAAACTTCTGTTAATTAAGCAGCTTCTAAATTTATTAAACATTAGTTGTGTTTACATAAGGGAAAACATTTAAATAAACTGGTAGTTGTATTCGTAAATTGTACTACGTGTACGATTGTGAATTGCTTAACTGATGCATTATTACATGATGAAATATCTGTTAATTAGTGTTAGCATTAGCTAAAAATGATATTAATTACTTATCGGAGCTAACAATTTCATAAGTAGTATGATGATAACAAATTAATTTCTTTCATGTAATAATATAAAACAAAAAACTCGATATCTGTAAAAGTATCCTTCCTCCTTTAAAATATAGGCATTCTAACTTTTTCGAGTCCGACGCCTTAAATTGAGTATTATTCTGCGTGCACAATTGTTTTTGTTATTATCTAAATTAAGCAATAACAGTATTTGACTTTACATTTACTAATATCACTCGATTTGTGTTTTAGCATTCAATAATAGAAGGAGGAAAAATGTTCACTTATAGCTAATGCCACGGTCCGCAACAGGCGGACCGCGGAAGGTCGAAGTCTAGACCGTCAAAAATTCTCAATTTGTATAAATAATTTATTAATATTTACATATAATAGATACGTTTGAGCGATGGGTCTACACCCATCGCTCAAACGTATCTATGGCTACGAAGTTGTTCCGTCTTGAAAAACCTTTATTTCAAATAGAGATAATTGACTTGCAAGGAGATATTTCCTAGCAAATATATAAAACTGCATCTCTTGAAGAATTTTGAGGTAAGCATGTCTCAGAAAAGTATGAAAATTGCAAAAAACTAACCATTAACCTGGCTACTATGCTTGGCTCCACATATGTATGTGAAACAACTTTTCCCAAATGAAATTTTTGAAGAACAAATATCGTTTGAGATTAATGGAAGTCCACCTTGAAGACACTATTCGCGCTAGTGTTTCACTACGTGAACCAAACTATACAAAACTAGCTGAAGACATCAAGTGTAATTTTTCGCATTAATTTTTCAACGAATACCTACCTTCTCTATTATATTATGTGTATTTAAAATTTTTGCAGAACGTATATCTGTGTGTGTAGTAAATTTTCAGAACGAATACCTGACTTTCTATTTTCTGTTGTATGTATGTGTATGTAAAAATAAAAATCTAAAACTAATAAGTACTTATATTACTTATGTCTTTCCTTCTCTGGACCTCGATAAAAATTTTAAAAGTATTCGGACCCCACTTTAAATTACTTCCCGACCCCTGAGCTAATGCACTATTTATCATACTTCTTACTCTAACTTGTTTCGTTCCTGAAATTTAATGCGAGAGTAATTCAAAAATTATTCGCAATATAGTTATAAATTTTATTGCAATACAAATAGGAAGTTGGCATCCTTTTGCAATATAGTCCCCTTGCTTCTCATCGCACTTGGTCCATCGTTGCACAAGCTTCCTGATGCCCTCAGAAAAGAAGGTTTTCGGCTGAGCAGGGAGCCACCCACGCATGCACCGCGTAGTACACTGTAAAAAAAAATTCTGTAAAGTTTCTGAAGTTTTTCTAGGAAACTTGGATTCCTAGAACTTTTTATGTAACGGCAACAACAAAAATTCATGTAACAGACACACTTTTGGGGCGAAAATCAAAATATCTGTAAGGTTACTAAGAATTTTTTAGGAAACTGGGATGCCTAGAACTTTTCATGTAACTGAAACCAGGGCTACAGATAAAATTTTAGTATCATTACAGTAATTTTAGAAGATTCATTTGTAAAGTTACAGATTTCTGTAGCTTTACAAAAACTAGTTTTGTAGATTTACAGCTTTTTTTGTACAGTTACAGATGAAAGTTTAGTAAGCATGTAACTTTACATCTGTAGAACTACAGATTTTTTTTTTTTTTACAGTGTAGGGGTAACTTGTCCAAATCAATAGTTTATGACAAAAAAAGAAGAAAATGCTAGAAAAGGTTTTTAGCCGCGGTACGGTGTGCTATTTCTTTCTCCCAGCTTATTTTGTGTATTCCAAAAAGTAACGTTACCTTACAGTAGGGGTGCACAACCTTTTTAAGAGAAGGGCCACTTACAAAAATGTTTGGGTTGTCGAGGGCCACATCAGTAACACAGAGAAAACTCTATATCGGAGAGGTAGAAGGGGGGGGGGTGGTTAATAAGTGTTTATTCTTGATGAATAATTATTTTTTGTCTATAACAAAAATAAACAAAATGAAATAAATAATTGTATGCAGGAATGCAGGGCTTCTTGCATCTGTATGAATAATCATTCAACACTTTATGAAGACTAACGTTCCCTTCTTGATAAATGGTAACTTGAAGAAAAAAAATTACACAAAATTTCGAAATAATTAAACGTTATTGAAAATTATAAAAAAAAATTATTGAAGAATAACTTCATTTAAAATAAAAGGGAACTTATTTTTGAAATAACAAGGCATGATGGACTAATTATGCTATTTTTTCTGCGGACCATTAAATAAACTCGTTTTTTTTCTCTTGTCAATCAAGTGCGACTGATTGACGAAATTCGCGATTTTTTATCAACGACTGATTGACAGATTTCGCGGTAATTTTCCATTGCGGATTGGCAAAATAAGCATTCTTTTGAAACAACCAATTTGCGATACCTGCGATAAATTGACGAAATTCGCGAATTTTTTCAGCAATAAATTTTCAAAATTCGCGATTTTTTTTTCAACGGATCAACAAAAATTTTGATTTTTTTTGCCCCTGATCGAATTATTTAGCGACGTTTTTGTTCTGCGATCGATCTTCGAAATTTACAAGTTTTTTCCTTGAACGATTGACAAAATTCGCGATTTTTTTTCCATGAGTGATTAGCAATTTTGCGATATTTTACGTGACGGATTGACAACATTTGCAATTTTTTTCCAACGACTAATCGACGAAACGTGATTTTTCACCTGATATGCATTGATATAATTTGCGATTTTTTTCGCGCAATAAATTGGCTTTCTTTTACGCGCACAATCGATGAAATTTGCAATTTTTTCTGAGACCAATGGATTTCTATTTCATGATATTTTTGGGACCGACACACAAAATTTGTAATTTTTTTCATGTGCTAGTCACGAAATTCGTGAATTCTTGGGGAAATTTATGATTTTTTTCACAAGCGATTTACAATGTAATTTTTCCTATCAGTTGTCGAAGTATGTGATTTTTTCCGCGACAGATTGACAAAATTCATGATTTCTTCTCGCGATAAATTGACAAAGTCGCGATTTTTCCCCAACCGATCAACGAAATTTGCAATTTTTCGTACCTCATCGACAAAATTCGCGCTTTTTCTGTGCCCGATTAACGAAATTCGTGATTGTTAACTGACTCTGACGAAATTTGTAATTTTTCCTGCTGCGAATTGACAAAATTTGCAATTTTTTCTCGCAATAAGCTGGCGAAATTCACGATTTTACCGCAGCCGATCAAGAAAGTTTGCAGTTTTTCCGCAGCTCATCGACAAAATTCGCGATTTTTCCGCGTCCGATCAATGAAATTCGTAATTCTTAACTGACTCAAGAAATTTGTAATTTTTACGCAACAAATTGATGAAATTCGAATTTTTTTCTCGCGATAAACTGACAAAACTCGCGATTTTTCCGCAGTCGACCAACAAAATTTGCAATTTTTCCGTACCTCATTGACAAAATTCGCGGTTTTTTTGTTCCCGATTAACGAAATTCGCGATTTTTCCTCTCGCGATCAACAAAATTCGAAATTTTTCCGCGAACGATAAACGAAATTTACGATTCTTAACTGACTCTAACGAAATTTGTAATTTTTCTCGCGGCAAATTCACAAAATTCCGATTTTTTCTTGCGATAAACTGACAATACTCGCGATATTTCAGCAACCGATCAAGGATCACATAATTGAAAAAAATTTGCGATTTTTACCGCGTCTAATCAACGAAATTTACTATTTTTAACTGACTCTGACAAAATTTGCAATTTTTTCAGCGGCAAATTGTCGAAATTCGCGATTTTTTCTCGCAATAAACTGACAAAACTCGCTATTTTTCCCCAGCCGATCAACGAAATTTGAGATTTTTCTACGAATCGATAACATTCGCAATTTTGCCGCACTCGATCAACGAAATTTGCGATTCTTAATTGGCTCTGATGAAATTTGCAATTTCTTTCCGAGGCAAATTGACGAAATTCTTGTTTTTTTCCTGCGACATATGGACAAAAAATTGGAATTTTTCCAGTTATAAACTGACGAAATTGTGTAAAAAAAAAGAAAAATTGTATAAATTGTGATCGCGGGCCACAAGTTAACCCATAGCGGGCCACAGGTTGTGCATCCCTACCTTACAGAAATCAGCCGTAAAACAAAGCAGTACGATTAATTAATCTTTAGCAATTTTTTTAACTTCTAAGCATCGCACATTTTCGATTTTTATACCGTTGTATTGGGGAAGAAAGTACTTTTAAATGCATTTTGTTTGAAAACTGCATCTCAATTTATTTTTGTAATGTTATTTTTATTTATTTATTTATTTATTTATTTATTTATTTATTGTAGTTTTTAGAGCCATTTGCTTAATACTAGCAACGGAAGTACTCCATTTCTGAAGAAAGTAAAGAAAAAATAATTCTAAAATAGCAATTATACATTTTTGTTGCAATTTTCTCATAACAATCAAAAGAAAATGTGATTAAAATACGTGCTATTTTGAAAAAAAATAGAAACGAACGATTTATGTTAAAACAATGGACCTATATTTAATTTTAAGTATCTATGAATCATTAGATAGCCGTGTTTATTTTTATTTTATTTATTTATTTATTTATTTATTTATTTGTCGATTTTCTTGAATGACGGCGTCTTTTTACTGTATTTATGCATTATTTCGCGATAGTGAAGTGCTATGCATGCTTTACTGTAGATGTTTAAGAGTAGATCGTAAATGTGGAATTGTTAAGCGGATGGGAATGACGTAATTTTACATAAAATAAAATGTGTACTTTAAGTCTTAAAATTGAAATATGTTTTGTAATGCAGTAGAGTCCCATTTAACCGAGTTATTTTCTTCTGATAGACTGATGGCCTCTATTATTATGAAACAGCCATTATAAATGCAGTGTTAGGTGAAGATGAAAGAGCAGCCGTAAAAAGTTAGAACTCTGATTTTCTGGTCAGAATGGGGGGGAAAATGGCTATAATTTTTTTTGAAAAAAAAAATTATGGCCATTTTTCCCCATAATAAAGCCTTCAGACCATCAGAAGAAAATGAAGTAATGGAAATGCCTGGGGCGACTCTAAATTCTGAAAAAGCAGAATTCCTGTTCTCTAGTGTCTATTTAATTCTATCGTAATACAAAGTTCTCGAAATATTTTCCACATTTCTTCCATTGCCTGTTGTTATAATAGTATCTAAAATAACTACTTTCGTTCGATTTTTTTTAATCTAAAAGTAATTTTCCCCAATATGAAAAATATCTGTTCCGAAAACTTAAGTGAAACACGTTTTAACCGAGTTATATACTAAATAATAACTTCTGTTATAATAACAGTATTTAAAGATAAAACACAATCGGTATGAGATAAAATGCTTTTTCTAAATATTGGTTGATTTTAAATTAATTTAGTAAAAAATAATATTAAAAGAAAATAATTAAAAAATATAAGTATTAATTCGAAATAAAAAAGAAAATTGTCCATTTAAACTGAAGGCATTGAGCTCACAGGCTATTCACACTAATTGTATATTACACTCTTATTTCAAAGAATAATGCCCCTCAAAAAATAAAATAAGGGTTATTATCCTCCTCGTTCCCCCCCCCCACCTTTATGCCAATGAACCTACAAATCTAATCAGGGAAGCGCCTTATCAGACTAAACCGGTATAGCAAATTTGAAGCAAATCGGATAATTCTGCATGAAAAACTAATTTAGTTAAATTAAGGGGTATTAACTTCCCAATTTCCCCCATTTTATGCTTAAACAATGAAATTACAAATCTAATCAGGGAAGCCTCTTATCAGAACAAGTCGGTATACCAAATATGAAGCAAATCGCATAATTCTGCATGAAAAACCATTTATCAAAATTAAAGGAGGATTATTCCCCCGTTCCCCCCTTTATACTTAAACAATGAACCCCCAAAACTAATCAGGGAACCGCCTTATCAGAATGAACCTAGAAAAAAAATGAAGCAAATCGGATATTTCTATCAAGAGTTATCGCGTTACGTACGTACGTACGTACAGAACCTGTGGACACATTATTTCTCAGGCTTTGATAGCCTGTGAACTAAAAAAGGGGTTATCATTTGATCATACTGCTAAACAAGAGAATATAACACGCCTAAATAGAAAAAACAGCCTTTTGAAGTATAAAAGTGACTGACCTTTGAACTAATAAGTTAAATCCGCTTAAAGTATAAATTTGCCGTTACGAAATGTTCGTCCATAATTTTCAAATTTACTTTAATCCTTTGCAGATGGATGGCTGTGACTACAGTTCTGAATAGAACAGGCGTTGCCAGCGGAAGACTGTAATATTAATTGCGTGATCAGCAGCTGTAAAATACTACATTCTGCGACATTACACGAACTAGTGTTTTATTTTATATTTTTTTGAAAACCACTGATTTTTAAAATAGATTTGCTCGATTCTGATAGTGATAAAAGTATTGGATAAATAATTGCTGATAACTTTTCAGCAAGTATTTCCCTTTTATTACTATCGGAATCACAGATCAGTGATAAGTTATTGCCATCTATCTAAGAAAAGCTGTATCTAACTTGTTAATCTTCTCTTTTTCTTCAAAATTAAGTTCCTTCACATTAATAACATACGTAAATTATTAGGTTGATCCATATTACGCAATAACAGGATTTGCTTCGTATACGTTCAAAAACACTGAAAATACAAGTGTTAAACAAGTAATCAGTATACATAATTTTTCTGTTTAATTTCTATTATACTATATATAATTTCTATTGTACTATATAAAATATGAAGCACAGCCCTTGCAAGTTTATATTAAGAAGAAAACATCCAAATAAATTTCAGTGAAAGCAATATAATTTCCCTCCAATCTATACTATCACTCCATTATAAGAGAACTCGTAGAGATTGTCCCACGTAAAAATTCAACATTTAACGATGCAGCATCATTTAAAGTTCTAAAATTATGTTTACAAATATGGAAATAAATATCCAAGTTAAATTAAAGTAAAATAACGTGCGTAATCTGAGAAAGTACGTGAAAAATTGAATGTTGGTGTATAAAACATTACATTATCGATCAGGCAGCTATTATATATGTATATACCGGGTGTCCCAAAAAGGACTGACTGATTTTAAAATTCAATAACTTCCAAACGGTGACAGATATTAAAAAAATTCTTGCAGGAGGGTTATGCATAAAGTCAAAAGTTTTATTACAGTGATTTTCGATTTTAGTTCGAATTACAAACAATAGATGGCGCTGTAAGCAATAGTCGCTAAATACAGGCTCGATTTTTGGTCCTTTCTGTTGTTCCATGCAGAAAAAGGAGATGGAAATGTATTATCCGGGCCACGAAGTACCAAAAATCGAGCCTGAATTTAGCCTCTATTGATCGCAGCGCCATCTACTGTTTGTAATTCGAACTAAAATCGAAAATCACTGTAAAAAAACTTTTGAATTTATGCATAACCCTCCTGCAAGAATTTTTTTAATATCTGTCACCGTTTGGAAGTTATTGAATTTTAAAATCAGTCAGTCCTTTTTGGGACACCCGGTATATATATATATATATTTTTTTTTTATAATGACTTTTGTGGAGTCGAAAGATGCAAACATTTATTAAAACATTTTTTTACTGTTTTTATTGTTTTTATTTAACACCTTTTAGCAAATAATTAAACATATTTTTATATATTTGACTAATCAGTGTCTTAATAATTGTCTTTATATCGAATACCCAGGCAGCTGAACTGACAATATTGCTTCTAGATGCAAGGGAACATTATAGTGCATTTTTAAACTGTATCCTAAATCAATTCCATACAAGAACTATTATCTACCAAACGTTTTACATTGATTATTTGAAAAATGAAAAAAATGTCTCATGCAGAGATCCTTTTAAAAGAAAAATTGATTTAGTGAATGACTTAAGTCTTGGAATATTGCATGAACTTTTGTATATATTCAGCTTAATATAAATGGCTTTGATATCTATTATAATAAATTTCCTAATGCCAGTATATTCTTTATATAAGAAACGTTTCTATTACGTTATAAATAGAATATATCAACATAACAGAATATATTGGACATTAATAAAACGAAATAAAACTGTATCTGAAAGCTTTATAAAAATGCAGTTATTAAAAATAGTACACAAATTAAATGTATTTTGTCAGATTTTAAATAGAATAAATCACTTTTTCTTATGCGCAATTGAAAAAAAAAAGCGTATTTTAACGCAAAATATTACAATCAAATAATTATAATTGCATGAAAGGTATTTTGCTTCTGACGTAATTTATTTAGTTTTTTTATATACATTTCTATATTTCTTTATATAAATGTATCAGATTTTATAAAGGATTGCTAAAAATCATCATTTAAATAAATTGGTTTCGTATAAAACCGCAAAAATACAATCTTCAACGAAGATTAAATATTTGTTAGTTTTATGGATAAATGAAAAATTCAGTTTAATTACTTGAAATATTAATTAGGCTCTAAACAAAATCAAGTATTTTTTAATAATTTTTTTCGCGATTGGGATTTGGTTATCTGTCGTTTAACAACTTAAAAGCGATATAAAACTCTAAGCAAGAAAACCTACTTATCAGTAAAATGATAACCGAAAAATTGCTTTTATTAGGCTGATCATTTGAATAAATTAACCAGAAACTTGAATATTATTTTACATACAACAGAAGTTTTCAAATTCATCTTGTGCAATTAAAAAAAAAAATTAATTAATCTTCAATCCGTTTTACATAAATAAATAAATATTCGAGCACAATATGTTTAAATAAACATATTTGCAAATAATCGAGCACAATATATTTAAATAAACATACTTGCAAATAATAACATATTTGCTTAATTGTATAAATTTTTCCTTATTTAATGCAAAATTATTTTGGCATAAATTCGAAAAACGCTAAGTACTTGCTATTAAATAATTGAATCGCATATTTAAAACGTAAGAATGAATTAATCAAGCAAAAAGGTATATTGCTGAACAACTCGTAGCGTGCACTTAGGAGTACTTAGGATAATTACAGTTCTAATTGAAAATATATTTTGAGTAAAGTGCCATCAACATCGCGTTGAAAGCAAATTACAGGGGTTGTGAATTCTCAGCGTGTTAGTCACTGTTTATGAAATCGGGAAATATATTCATTATTATCAAAAACAGGTATAATTAACGAAGAGTAATGGATTTTTATAATCTAAAACATAGAAGAATCTTTGCGATTTAATCTTCAGATTTGTCGTTAAAATTTTTTAAATGTTGTAGAGCTTTTACAGTATTTAAGTTACATATAGTAATATTTGGCTGTTTTAGAATCTAGCTAATTAATATCCTTTTGAGAATTAAACTCTCTTAAGTGTATATTAATTCTTTTTGGAAAATTTAAATAACCTGTCAAACTGAATTAATAAGCTAAAAAACAATTCACTAATTCATAAATTTATACAAAATGTTATTGTGCAAAATATACTATTAATTAATTTAATTTTCTTTTTTCCTTCGTGCCTATATTCTATTGTTTAATTTACATTAAAACTTGTGTCATCTGTCAGTCTTTTAACCGTCATTTTCTATTATCCGCCACTCATCAAAAATAGCACATATGATGATTATGTCATATAATAGTACAAGAAATATTTTTATAAAAATATACTATTAATTTATTTAATTTTCTTTTTTCCTTCGTGCTTATATTTTATTATTTAATTTACATTAAAACTTGTGTCATCCGTCAGTCTTTTAACCGTTATTTTCTATTACCCGCCACTCATCAAAAATAGCACATATGATGATTATGTCACATAATAGTACAAAAAATAATTTTATAAAAATATACTATTAATTTATTTAATTTTCTTTTTTCCTTCGTGCCTGCAATCTATAGTTTAATTTACATTAAAACTTGTGTCATCCGTCAGTCTTTTAACCGTTATTTTCTATTACCCGCCACTCATCAAAAATAGCACATATGATGATTATGTAACATAATACTACAAAAAATAATTATATAAAAATATACTATTAATTTATTTAATCTTCTTTTTTCCTTCGTGCCTATTTTCTATAGTTTAATTTACATTAAAACTTGTGTCATCAGTCAGTCTTTTAACCGTCATTTTCTATTATCCGCCACTTATCAAAAATAGCCCATATGATGATTATGTCACATAATAGTACAAAAAATAATTTTATAAAAATATACTATTAATTTATCTAATTTTCTTTTTTCCTTCGTGCCTATTTTCTATAGTTTAATTTACATTAAAACTTGTGTCATCAGTCAGTCTTTTAGACGTCATTTTCTATTATCCGCCACTCATCAAAAATAGCACATATGATGATCATGTCACATAATAGTACAAAAAATAATTTTATAAAAATATACTATTAATTTGTTTAATTTTCTTTTTTTCTTCGTGCCTATATTCTATTATTTAATTTACATTAAAACTTGTGTCATCCGTCAGTTTTTTAACCATCATTTTCTATTATCCGCCACTCATCAAAAATAGCACATATGATGATTATGTCACATAATAGTACAAAAAATAATTTTATAAAAATATACTATTAATTTATTTAATTTTCTTTTTTCCTTCGTGCCTGCAATCTATAGTTTTATTTACATTAAAACTTGTGTCATCCGTCAGTCTGTTAACCGTCATTTTCTATTATACGCCACTCATCAAAAATAGCACATATGATGATTATGTCACATAATAGTACAAAAAATAATTATGTCACAAAGTGATGTCGCTTTTAACGTGATATTGTAAGCTGGAAAATGATTATATACATGTCAGGAAATGCTGTTCATTAAACGGGAAAAATAAACACTACATTTTCCCAGCGGTATAAGACGACGAATGTGATGTTCCAAATTGTTTTTGTGAAAGAGGGGGGGGGGGGGGGATTATATTTATTACTAAAAATAAGGAAATTAACATCATTTAAAAAATTAAAGCAAAAAAATGAGACTTTTCAAATTGCAATCCGCAGGGCTGTACTACGCGGAGCCTTCGGGAACCAGGTGCCTTTTGAAGTTTTTCTTGGTTCTCTTTCGAATATTTCCTGTTATTAAGAGTTTTTTAAATAAAAATACTTTTTTAAAAGATACTTCTCTAAAATTATTAGCAATTTTATTATAGGTGGCGTTGAATATTCAGCTCTTTTATCCAGAAAAGGATTAGTTAGGTAGGAAAATGTGATTTTAACCTCAGGAATATGTAATTTTAAATTTACTATGATTTATGCGTTTTTCCTGTAATTATGTTTCACATAGAACCCTGCCTGGTAGCAAACCTTATGACTCACATTGTGATGTGTCTGAGCATCTTATATGAAGTCTGCATATCGTTTCTTCCTAACAGTGTTGCCAGTATGGCCTTCTTTTTTATTCAGAAAATCCGAATTCATGCCAGAAATTCAGAATAGCAATTTTTACTTTATTTAATTACAGTCATTATAGGATTATCCATGTAAAAATTCTTCTTTCAGTATTTCTAAATAAAGAAGAAGGCCAAACTAGCAACGCTGCCCCCTACTTATAGTGAGGTGTATGTTTGCAGACATGTGGCGTCCTTTAATGTTTGCCACTAGATGAAGTGCGCCTGCGCTTACTGAAATGTTTTCTGGAATCTAATTTATTGATACACATTTTTTCCCCTCTATACTTTAAACAAATGTTGAAAATTAAAACACCCTTGAACAGGATATATTGTAAATTTGTAATGTTCAGGCTAATTGGTTAATGAGTATACATTTTAAACATATTTTTTTATTGCAATATAATATACCAGCGCGAAAGAGAACGAGCTCAGATAGCTAATTTGTATCTATACGATAAGAAGTCTTATACCAAAATTTAATCTTTATCATTGCAAATTTTTATACATTACAAGAATACTGTGAAAAATATGTCTTCCATATACATATTTTAATATATATTAATTTAAACACTCACAAGTAAACAAATAAATGGTAGCTGCGGCTACATCATAAAATCATCGAGCTTTAGTTTTAGGTACCGTAAAAAATTAATACTACTTAGATATATCAAGACATTTACTATAAAATATATTGAAAGACGATCACTCCATCAATTACTGTAGCATAAATACATCTATAAAACCAACTTATATTTGCACTTTCATTATACATTTTTTAATATCATAATTCCGCACATTTAGAAACCTTAACTAAAAGTTCTCCATTTACTAAAAATTGAATAACGTATTTGAAGACATGGTACCTGTCATTCTCTAGCTAACTCTGAATTTCACTCCATACGAAGCACTACACGGTGGTAAATGTACGAAATGGAAATTTTTATGTGTTTCAGCAAAATTCTGATCCATTATTCAAGATTTAAGTAATGCACGTGTGGTTAGCTGAAAATTTCCATGACAAAATAACATGGGGACATTCGTCCCCCTAACACCCCACATTTTATTCCATTGGACTAATAAATGTGGCATTTTTTGCGACTGAATTCAGTGAAACCACCATAACACAAAAAATCTTTCAAAGCCACCATAGCCGGAGTAATGAGTAATATAAATCAGGATAATGCCTGTGGACCATTTATGTTTCGTATAAGATCACTTATTGAAGCTGCTGGACGTTTTATTGCAAAAATTAATTAATTAAATTATGCGTCAGGATTATAATATTCTTCTATATTAAGATTATGGTTTATTATACATTCAGGTTTTTAAGAACATAAGTAAGTCCTCAAATTCTTTAACTATCCCGCCCTTGATTTAATTCTAAGATTCTAAATGATTATTGTTTTGCAGTTGTTGTTATTGCCGAAACGTCAGTGAAGGCTTACTGTGGAGACACGAAAAGTTTTTGTTTATGTTAGTCTGTCTGTTAGTCAGTCTGTTAGTCTGTCTGTTATTCTGTCTGTCTGTTCCGCGATAACTGCCGCAAAAAGCATCCGATCGGCTTGAAATTTACTGGGCATGTTGATGAGGTACCCGGACTTAGCTGTATAATTTTTGGTTACATTTGGTTCATTCGTTCGGGAAATATGGAACATTTTATTTTGCTCTATGATGCTTTTCTATGGCAAGTCAGACGATATTCAGATTTTCATTTGTTGAAAGAAATGGCTCATATGAAAAATGGATTTAAATGGTAAATTTTTGATGCTGAAATTTTTAAATAAGATTATTAAATTATTCCAATTAGTTTGAAATTTTATCAATATATTTGCGAGATTTTTTTAAATTAGGTTTATAATATTGGGTGGGGGGGGGGCTATGCATGTTTTCCAATAATATAAAGCATTTTGTTTTATTAATTTGACATAATGCATATTTTTTTTTTTTTGCTTTTCTTTCATCTGTTGCCTAGCAACGTATTTGGTCCTAATAATATTAGTATAATTGCGTGTATAATGTTTGAGTAAAGCCAACGTCAAAATTAATGCATTTGTATCTTTGCATATAGATAGATTTTAGCCCAGAAATAAAAATAGGCAATATTTCATTTATTTTATTTATTTTATTCAAATATTTTGCTTAAAAATACAAATGTTCATTATTTTCATAGAGAATAACGTAACATTTTCCATAACATTTACCAATATTTCTTTAATTGTTGCCAAGAAAATCAAAACCCGGAATAATATTTTCTTTTAAACAATTTTCAATTGAAATATTTTGTCGTGAAGCAGGAAAATGAAAAAAAAAATTAAGAATAGAAAAATTAATTTGGCGACATATTGAAAAAAAAAAACTCTCGAGTATTTCTTAATATAACAAGATGAAAAGTTTTGAGTAAGTACGCATAGCAGGTGAATTAGACGTCATTTATCGAAAACAAAGATGCTGGAATAAAAAGATCTTGGGTAAAATAAAATTAACTATTATTCACGGAGTAAAGAGATAGATGGAGATGCAGTATGCCATAAAAACAGTTTGCAGTACGATGCGATGTGCGTTATCGCTCACATTTAAATGCCCTCATTCGGCCCAAACAAAACAAGTACGTAGAACAGGGGCCAAATTCTTTGACTTCATCCGTGCATTTTTTTTCTGTAAAATGAAAATGATCTGCTTATATTTAAGCAATAAGCATTCTAAGGTAGCATTTCATTGTATTATGAATTAAAAACTGTATTACTAAAAATATTATTCTGTTTTTTTTTCTGTTCCTTTTTTTTTTTTTTTTTTTTTTTTTTTTTTTGTTAAGCACGTCGTTGTGTTGTGCCGAATGTAGCGGATTTTAGGGTTACATTTTTGGCGTCACTTTTTAGATTTATTGTCTGTGTAAGGTTAACATGAACATTTTATTTTAAATTTAAATTTTATTAATTTATAAAAAAAAAACTTATGCTTATCCTTATAAATCACAGTGTAAAAAAAAATTTAAGATATACTACAGCCATCCGCACAATCAATAAAAAATTACGAAAGTAAATTTAAATAGACTACGGGGGGTTCAGGGGGGCTCTGCCCGCCCTGAAGAAATGCAATTTTTGATTTAAAAAGTTACCAGAGTAAGTAGCTCATCAGAATTTCAGAACATCAATGTATAACCACTTGTTTAACACTTTTAATTTCTGAAACTTTACGAAGTATCTTGTATTCTTATAAATATTTATGTAATTTGAAACCGTTAAAAAGCGATTTGTAAGAAGTTGAATATTACGCAATGAGTGTTAAAAAACAATGACTTGCAAAGATGGCGTTGAGGCTCCTAATCTGCAGATTTACTAGTTATTAAAACTTTCTAGATAGTACTCCAAGGCGCTTGTCGAAGTTGCATAACTTACTTTGACGATGTACCAAGTCGACGGACTCAGACTCAATGTTATTCCTTATAATTTCGATCCTTATTAAGAGCGGCGAATCTCCCGGTTTGATAGCAATGTACAATTTGTCCAATACTTGCTTAGTTTATTTAATGTATACAAGCAGAACTATTTTCCCTAATGTAATGCATACAGAAGTAATTTGCTTGTTTGCATGCTTACATAAGCAATAATAGTTCATCAGTTTCGTTTTCATGGTTATTTATAACATTTGATGATAAATTGCAATTTATTTTTACCGCGAATTGACTTCGCTCTTAAAAAAAAGAAAAAAAACTGTGTTTCTGTACAAAAGTCTGTACTTAGGCAATGCAATTATTTTTAAGTTAAACAGCATTTCTATTTACTTATATTAATATTGGTTTTTTTTCTATTTTTAGGTAAGTACCACACTCATATTCTGAAACTTTTGTCCTCTGAGTAAGTAAATTTTCAATTTAAGTTTAAGTGACATTTGTAAGTTACGCATGGGGTATCATACGAACTGAATATTTCCAACTGAGTGCCCAAGCCGGGAATCGAACCCAGAACCTTGGCTTATACAAAGATCTGGGTTCGATTCCCGGCCTGGGCATTTCACCTCTCAGTTGGAAATATTTAATTCATATGATAACTTTACCAATCAGTTTGATTGTCTTAAAAATGATAGTTCATCTACGTACCCATCGTTTATATGGAGTTCCTTTACCTGCAGTTTTTTTCTGTTGAGCTGTCTACTTGGCAGACCAGATGTTATTACCAATAAGTTTATCTGGCCGAAAGATGCTCGTCAGTTGTCAGCCCAGTTAGCTTAAACGGTAGAGCATTGCCAATGTAAGCCAAGGATCTGGGTTCGATTCCAGGCTTGGGAATTTCTTCGCTCAGCTGGAAATATTGATTTCGTATGATGACTTTACCAATCAGTATGATTGTGTTAAAAGTAATAGTAAAAACATATAGTAGGTCAAAAAGATTGAAAAGTTCCCTTATTTTTTCCCTATTGGCGATATACAAATAATTTAAATCTTAAATATCTTCAAAATAAGGTACAAATTAAGATTTTGTTGAAAACAAATCCTGCCATTTATATTTAAAAGGATACATTTTTCAAATTCATGAACGTCCCTGGGTTTTAAAAGTTATGTTTACATTTTTTTCTTGCCATTCTCTAACAAGTGCAACACTAAAAATTCCATTCTTGTATGACCTAAACTCACCGAGTTATGATTCATTGATTTTTATAAAATTTAGAATGCTTCTGGCACTAAAAATAGATAGACGATATTTTAGTACCGGAAATTTTCAAAATTTCATGAATATCAAAATAACATAACTCGGTGAGTTTTGGTCTAAGAAGAATGGGATTTTTACTATTGTACTTGTCAGAGTCAGGAGAAAATGTTTTTAAATACAACTTGATGACCCAGTAACCACTTAAAAATTTTAAATGTGTAATTTTTGGAAAATTCATGGCAGGTTTCTTTTATCAACATAATATTAATTCTTACCTTAATCTGAACACTTTTTCAATTTACATTGCCTTCATATCTCCAAAAAAAAAAATAATAATAAAAAAAATACAGCGCGTTTCAATATTGAATGTATACACCCAGTTATACATTATATACACCCGGTATATAACTTTCAAGTAAAATTTATGTTAACTTTTACTGATTATTCTTTGAGTATCTAACATTTTATATAAATGAAACGAACAGATTGTGAAGCAAATACATTCGCAATCTATGAAAGATCAATGTTTTATTTTTTTTTCAAATATTTCATGTTATATCAAAGTATTTCGAATTAAAAAAAATATTTAAAAAAAAAGGTTAAATATGCATCTTACACAGATTTATTAAACAAATATTCAAAAAACAAGAGAATATTTTTACAAAATTTTCATCTTTCTATAAGATGATCAGAGATTTGTAAATAAACAAAAACAGGTAGATTCGTTTTCACATTCACGGCATATTCACCAAAATTCATATAAAAAATTTCGAAAACAATATAATACCATAAGCAGAATAAAAATCTAAATCGGAATTTTACCCCCTTTTTTATGTGTAAAAATACCAGCAAGGATCCATTTCTAATGATATCTGAAATAATGATTTACACAGGCATTTAAATTTCACTATTCTTTTGTCATTTAATTTTCATTCATTTTTAATTTAATTTAATTTTTTTTATATTATTATTATTATTATTATTTTTTTTTTTTTTATTATTTCTTTTTTCCGATTCTGACAGAATGTTTTTCTTGCATCCTTTCTATCAGTCAAATACACTTTATGTATTTTTTTTATTATAACATTAATTTCACTGACTATTTATTTCATGAAAAACAATTCACCTACACTGTAAAAATTTATGTAAATTCAGGGGTATTTAATGTAAGGAATGATTTTTTCTGTAATAGCCAATTTTCCAGGTTATATGGCCAAATCATGTAACTATACGACATGAAGGTATAACTTTGAAATACTGCCATGTTTTTTACTGGCAAAATCCGTTTATTTAAGCTTTAAGCGAAAAGCGGTTTATGCGAGCTTTTCCTGAAATCTCCGCAGCAATATTGCAATGCTGCTGATATATTTTTTACACTGTACGTAAACGCAAAAATCAAAATATAAAAATTATTTATTCTACAAACAAAATAAGACATTCTCTTAGTTCAGTGGCAAATGATATTTTATTTACTGAAATTTGTTAACATTTTGATACACTGTTTAACGTTTCACTGTATATTCCAGCGATTTAATAGCAGATTTCACTATCGCATTACCTCGTTGAACACGCTTTTCTAATTCTGAAATGTGCTGGAAAACATAGTTTGTTTTTATAAATGTAAAAGAAGTCACGCCACGTGCTTCTACTTTAGAAAACGACCATCGATTCCTCGTCGTCGACGGTTGGGAAGCTTGGGCCGTTGCACCCATTCGCTGCAGTATAGGCAGCTGTAACATTCGAGCCGCAGCTTCCTGTTCACAGTCCGGGCAAGCTTCTTTGCTGACACGGACAACTAAACAGTACTGGATTAGATAGAGTAGGGTTATTAAACAAGCAGCTATAACCATAAAATGCTTTATGTTTCCAGGGTTCATCCAAATATATTTCCCCAAGAGCCATGGAATAATCTACGAAAAAGGAAAAAGATTAGAAATGTATCCAAGAAAATGTAGAAAATGAGTAATAATAAGTTATCTTAATTTAATGTTAAGTGTCAGCAATATTTTTGTGATGATTGAAACGTTGCGTTAAAAAAATTAACAGAAAAACTCTTTCAATTGAGAACTTTCCATTCATTACAAAAAATTGCGAAGATAGTTTTCATTATATTACATCCAGAATAAAAAATTTAGTTTCTGGATCACAGTTATAGAAGATATAAAAATCCTTTTACAAATTCAAAGCGGAATGAAATTCAATTTCTCACCATTGTACATTAAGAAAAGTGAAAGTGCTAAAAGACACTCAATCTTTAGCACTCAAATTTTACCCATTTCTCAAATTAGAATGCCATCTTATATTTTTTTTATCTTTGATTTATTGTTTGTTTGGATTTACGTTATTGCTTTTTTTTTTGGAATAATATTACTATATTATGCAAAAAATAACAACAAATGCTGCATTTGATAATTTCATTAACTTATATCTTAATAAAATTCATGTACTATATTTTGGAAAACCTTTGACAGTAAACTTTTAAGAAAATATACTGTGGCAGATAATTTATAGTCTATGTAGAATATGTATTACGCATTATCCTGGTAAAATTTATTTTTCAAAATGTTACATGACCACAAATAAATTTATAAGCCAATCAATATAAAAAAACGCAAAAAGCATATTTTCAAAATAAATAAATAAATAAATAAACAGTGTTTTAAATTAAAAACAACAATTTCCTTTACTATTTCAGTTTTATAATGATATCTATTTTATGAAACACTAAATAGAAAACTAAAAAGCAATAATAAAATTATTTTCCATGTGGGGCATTACTTACAATGCAAAACAAAAAGCGGATTTCTGTATTCACCAAATGTCGTTAATTTAGAGTAAATGTAGATCTAACAATATTAAACAAAAACCTAATTTGATGAACAAATTAAAAAAACAAAATTTATTTCCTACATTGTTTAAGCCCGAGAAGGGACAGATATTAAGATATTTAACTCAATTTGTCCAACGTTTAATGTTAAATTTTTGTAACAAATAAGTTAAACCAATTGAACATTAAAAAAAAAGTAAAAAAAGCACTTTAACAAATTACAACGACCATTTGGAAAATGATTTTTTCAAAGACTTTTTATTTAAGACATAAAAAATCGCACGCAGTTGATCATAAATTACGTACGCCATGAATTAAACATTAATAGTGTTATTACACGTAAAAATTCCAAGCGACAAAAATCGCCTGCGACTCGTACGTATTATCCACCTGAAACGTATGTATTATCCAAGCATTTCATTGGCTGTTCGGGAAAAGGCTTTTCCATCGTCAGATTTCCAAGAAAGATTTATAAGAAATATGACGGCCCATTTTAAATGAAATTTCATTCTTATACTTCTAAACATCCCACAATATTACTTTTTACACCGTCGTACAGAGAAAAAAAATTAGTTTTAAATGCAATTTGTTTGAAAGCTGTATCCAAATTCGTTTCTGAGTTATTAATTTTTTTTTTGTAGTTTTTATTACTTTTTTGTCATAGTGGCAACAGAAGGTATCCATCTCTGTTGAAAGTAAAGGGAAATACATATTACTGTATAGCTATAGACCAATCAGAAAACGAATAAAATGATGATTAAACCAATAAAAACCTTCAGATATGCTTTTGATTTCCTACCCTGACGAGGGCAATAACCATTTTTCCAAATGGTTAATAAAAATAAAATTAATATAACATGATACTTTAAACACCCTAAAAACTTAGATTCCGCTCAAATGAAATCGAAATACATCTTTGACTTTTTCCATATTTCAGCTGTAAATATTTGTATTGCAAATTTTGTATTATTTTTATGATGATTGATAATAAAATGATAAGATACATGCAAAATACAAAACTTTAAAAAAATCTACGATTTATTTCGATTTCATTTGAACGGAATTTAAGTTTTTAGGGTGTTTAAAGTATCATGTTGTATGAATTTTATTTTTATTTTTTAATGTTCAATTGGTTAAACTTATTTGTTACAAAAAATTAACATTAAATGTGCAACAAATTGAATTAAATATCTTAATATCTGTCTCTTCTCGGGCTTACACAATGTAGGATTTTTTTTTTTTTTTGTTCTTCAAATTAGGTTTTTGTTTAATACGTCAAGTTTTTTTTTAATAACTACTGCATTCAGACGAACACATTTCAAAATTAATGGAGGGTAACATCCATACTTTGATTCATGCAGTATTGTATCACAATTTGTGATGCAATTTACCTATGTATAATTTGAAATGTTTCACCAGTGCAGTAATGCAAGTTGCTGTACTTTGGGCAAAAACTTCCAATCTGAACGTAAAAAATCTGTTTGAAACTGTCATTTTTATTTCTACTATGACGCCATTTTCAACAACTTTTAATTAAAAAAAACTAATTCAGTAATTTTTCAAGTGAAAATCATTCAACTAAAAATTGACAAATTATTATTACGGCTTTTAAATTATTGGCAACAATGAAAAAAAATGTTACATTTTATTTTGAAAATGCCCGTTGGTTCTCAATGAAAAAAACGAAATTTGGACTTATTGAGAAAAATATTTGAAAAATGTAAATAACAATTAGCCCATGTTCTCTGGGTTATAATTCACCCATATGCAAAGGCATTTTATCCTCCGTTTTGACCCTCACGTCAGACAAACATTTTCACACTTTAAATTTATAATATTATTAGAATTAGCAAAGAATAAAACAAAACTTTCAATAATATAGTAAATATGCCATGTGGCGGTGACTTGATTATCAAAGATTCTAAAATATGTGTGTATATGGGAGACTTTTACACTAAAATTTAAATACTTGGCTACATAATTATAACTTTAACTCATTTTTATACAATTTACATTTGAATATAAAGATTTACTCCAAAATGTTCTCCTACTACAAAAAAGAAGACAAAAAAATGCAATTTAACAAATGACAACGACCATTTGGAAAATGATTTTTTCAAAGACTAAAATTTAAGACATAAAAAATCGCACGGAGTTGGTCATACATTACGTACGCCATGCATTACATTTTTCGGTACTGTAAATTTTTAAACTTCTTCGAGCTGGTCATACATTACGTACGCCATGGATTAAACATTAATATTCCTGGACCAATTTTAAATAAAATTTCATTCTTAATCTTCTAAACATCCCACAATATTACTTTTTACACTGTCGTATAGAGAAAAAAAATGTTCTTTTAAATGCAATTTGTTTGAAAGCTATATCTCAATTTGTTTCTGAGTTATTAATTTTTTTTTTGTAGTTTTTATTACTTTTTTGTCATAGTGGCAACAGAAGTATCCATCTTTGTTGAAAGTAAAGGGAAAATACAGATTACTGTATAGACCAATCAGAATACGAATAAAATGCGGGATTCAACTAATAAAAACGCTTCAGATATGTTTTTGATTTCCTACCCTGACCGAAGACAATAACCATTTTTCCAAATGGTTAAAAATGAGTGGCATCAGGGACAAAAAGGTGGGAACAAAAAATGAAAAAGTTATGAGCTCCGTTGGCTTTCTTATGCTAAATTAACATTGAGAAGTGACACTGGAAATAAATAAGTATTAAATATATTTTATCCATATTATTTACTTGCAATTTAGCTACTAGAGAGACAAAATGTTTATGAAGAAATCGTATGCCATTGTTTCTTTAAAAATACACGCAAATATCATTTGGGAGTGTTTTCTTAGAAGTAATTATCATTTGGCTTACTAACTTTTATTTTGGTTTAATTTTGGATAACTTCTATTCCATTGGTCTTTCCGGTAAAATTTTAAGTTAAAAATACATTTTAAACAATATAACAATGGAATAACATGAAACCTAAACAAACATATATACCTATATACCTATACCTATACTTAATACTTACTAATATACCTATACTTAATTTGTTATAAAATTCAATGCGACTATCTTTTTCGCTTATCAACGATAAACATTATCAGTATTTTTCGACTAAAACACTTAATATTTCATATCAAAATGTGAACAACGACAGAAAATCTATTTATAATGAGATAAAACAGAACATGTTAAAAACATATTTGACATACTAAAATTGCATTTATATTTTTTACAAATATATAAAATAAATATAAGTTGAACTTAAAAAAAATAAGATGAATATGTGCGCATGGCTTTTTGCAAGGTTCTTTTTTTAAATATAGGAGACAAATTAGACTTACTTGTGCTAATAATAAAGATATAAGTCAATCTACTCAATGATATGATCAAACGTGACTGGAAGCTTTCTATTTTAGACGTTTATTTGAATAAATACTGATATGTTATGAAGAATTCGGTATCCTGTTCCATTTGGCGCGATTGGCGAAGGAATCCAAAATGGTGCAAATAGGCCGTTTTAAAATCTTATCAAATTTCTGAAGATGACAGAAAAACATGGTTTTTAAATATTTATATAAACATTTTAAATTTATATTACTTATGAAACGTTAGACTGGCTTAAATACTTTAAAAAGCAATTAAATTAAAAATATATACATAAAAACAATTAATTAAAATCAAAAGATACAAAGTAAACGTTTCGCTATGTCATCGCATAGCATCATCAGTACTAACATCAACCAAAAATACAAAACATCGAACACGCTCTGGATGTCTTAACTTTAACTTTTACTGAGTCCAGAACGTGTTCGATATTTTGTTATTGTGGTTGATGTTAGTACTGATGAGGCTATGCGATGACATAGCGAAACGTTTACTTTGTATGTTTTTGATTTTGATTAAATGTTTTTAAGTATACTTGGCGACCAGTTTGGTCTCCCTTAAAATTGATGTTTGGGAATGCTAAGCATTGTATCATATTAATGTTATTCATAATTTGATTTACTTAGACTCCCTTAAGTATAATTAATATAATCCCTTAAACTAATATTAGTTTTTGTTGCATTAGAATATCTCAATTCGTTGATTTTCTGCAAGCAAGTAAACCCTATTGGTTTACACTGGAAATCTACGGGAATTTGGCGAAATATTAGAGATATCGCCAATTTGGCGTCACTTTTGGCGACAAATTTTGGTTGCGAAATTTGGTGATATATCACCAAGTTGGCCACAAACTTGGCTACGTTTGGAGACAGAACAGGGTTAGCCCTATGGTAACCCCTCTTATAGGTATGGATGTACATTAAATGCTGTTCAATACCCAATGAGATGCGTTTCATTCGGGCATTGCCATTAAACAATTAACAAATAATCGCGATTTCTGTACCACATACGATAGCGTAATATATGTATAGATATTTTAATTTAATTGCTTTTTAAATGTATTTAAGCATGCCTAATGTTTTGTAATTAGTTTAAATAATAAATTCAGACGTTATAATGTACGTGTATCTTAGGAATATATTTTTAAATTATAAACATGATATATACTATTTGCGTATAGCAACCTGTTGTGTTGCTTTTGAATTGCTTGAGATAATTCGATTCATTTGCGGAAAATGAAATCTAACTTTATTGTAAATTAAAAAAGCAATTATCTATATATATATATCTCTAACGTAGCGTTAAAAAGAGCCTGAATTTGTAGCTTGCTACTGGCAACAACCACAGCGACGATTCGCAGTGGTTAATTTAGGTCACATGATTCGACCCATTCAGCAAACCAAGCTCCTAAGAGAATCGCTCTTTTAACACAAACCCTTTAACCGATGCAGAACAACAATCGTTATTGGTTCGTTTTACGCCGACGTGTTGAATTCAGACGGAGGGCAGATATACACGCCAAACAGATTTTTCTCCTAGCAAAAGCTTCTCGGAATCTCTCTCCAGATCTTGACTTGACCAAGAATGAAATCCGATAGCACTCATTCTGGCTAGAGTTGACTAAAACAGTGGCAAGCGAGCGAAGCGAGCTGGGATCGAGTAGCGGTACCAATTTGAATCGCGTAGCAATTCACGGGGGTTGGCGAGCGTTACCAAGTAGGGGGCTGAGCCAGCTAGTAGTATTAATTTTATTAAAAACAATATTTCAAATAATAAATTATATTCATAATTTAAGTCAAAAACTTTTCCAGCAAAAATGCACACATTCTATAACTTTATTTACCAAAACCTTTTCGTTCTTCAATGATTTGGCTTCGATTTTCGAAGCTGGTAGAAATGATGCCATTTGGTCAAACCAGAGAAATATATTTTTTTCTCGCTAAAAGATTTTGTTTTTAACGCCCGCTTCTGAAAAGTTTTAATCGCTTTCTTAAGGCAATTGTTGAAAATCTATCATTTCTACGTTAAATTAAATAAAAATATCTTACGATATTTTTCTTTCTTTTGACATCAACAGAATTTATCTCAATGTTCTAGTCGACAGAAGAATTTTTGCTTTCTAAAATAAACTGATTCCTGCAGCTTGAATATGTGAAAAAAAAATTTGTATAAATACAATTCAATCGCAATATTATTTTTACTATTTATTGAAAAAAAAAGTTAATTTTAATTTAAAAAGGATTTCAAACAAAGATATCTAATAATTGCTATCATTTTCCCTTTTCTCTTTTTTATCTACAAAAATGGAGGAATTTAGTTTTCATCATTACAGAAAAGTCATTAAAAATAACAAAAAAATTTACATCTCGAAAACTAATTCAAATTTTAAAATTCTACGACCACTTTTGACATCCTCTGATCCATGCGAATAGCTGGCGATAGGAATTTAGTGTTTAACAGATATTTTAACTTTGGGGGAGGGGCTGCGATTAATTTTACATCGTATTTGAAAAGGGTATGCCTCATATTTTCAAATTAATCGCATATTAAACGCAGCCCCTCCCCCAAAGTTAAAAGATATGTTAAATACTAAATTTGATCCCGTCCAAACTATCAATAGATCCGGAGTATACATTATACCTTTCCAAAAAGATAGTAAATAATTTATTTCTGTTGGTATGACGATGAGAAAATTTCGTGATAGAATTAAAGAGCATAAAGCAGATATCAGATTAAATAGACCCAATACTACATTATTAAGATTAGCTCAAACTCAACCTATAAAAATAGATTTTAATAAATCGAAAATTATATTCCGTACGAACAATTACTAGGAAGCTATTATAAGAGGAAGATATTATAAGAGAATCAATTAAAATAATTGCCAATAAAGATACAGCTTGCAACGATTCACTATCGTCCGATATCCATGGAGTATGGAGAAATTTGCTCCATAATAAATGAAAGCTCGTTTTGTTCAAAATTTGAGTAACTATATCTGGCATCTCACCTGACGTACAACTTTTAAATTGAAATAAATTTCTTCTAGACAGTTCTCGAATAAGCGCAAAGAAAATAATAACATTTAAATCCCACAGATGACGACCTTGTGAAGGTTGAAAATGTTCTGGGTTTTTTTCTAATGTATTTTATAATATTTGTGTATTTTAAATACTTATAAAATATATATATGCACCTGAAAGTAATTCTTGTACAGGTATTTGTACAGTTTATATGAATTTAATTATTTAACGCAAGGTAAATTGAGCATTAGAATTTTAACTTCCATTTATTAACCGAAATTTCATCGTGAAGTATTGCCACTCGCAAAATGACGTCAGCGTTACGCACAGATATGTTTGTCTTTATAATATAGATAGATAGATATGTATTAGTTTTAGGTATATTATGTTTATAATTATATATAGATATGATTTCCCTGTACTATTCTAAATTACTACCCTATATTCATTAAATCCTTATTCTTAAATAATCTATATCATTAATTCTGTTAAATTTCATTTATTTTAATGTCTCTCTTGCCTAATTCACTTAATTATTACGCTTCTAGTATTCTTAAATTAAATGTTCCATTTCCGATCTTTCGCGTTTTAGAATGTTCTTTGGTAGCCATTTTTATTTTTATTCCAGCCAAGATTTACCTTCCGGCGCTTAATTCCTGGGTTCCTTTTTGCTTTATTATACCTCCACTCGCTCTGTCAGTACTCTTTCCATGGCGTGATATCTTTACATCTTAATTGGTTTAGAGCGCGTACTACGTCAAAATTGTATTCTTACGCTTAGGAAGTAAAAAGCAGTTACGTACGATTCTCCAGCTGATTTTGCTGAGTTTTTTTAAATGTAAACTGCCTCCTGCCTGTGTGACTGAAAAAAATGACGTTCGTTCTAAGATTTTACCCTTTTTATGTAATCAAATGATTACTATTGATTATAGATGTTTCTACATAGAGGTTATTGATGGCACTGCATCGATAGTGCTTAGAGTTGTGTGAACTGCTGCCCGATTTTATTGAATAAAATCCTGTGAACAGAGTTGCTTTCGTTACTCGTCTCTTGGAGAAATCGTCTCTTGGAGAATCTTCATATCCATTTTTTTTTTTTGTCGTTAGACACTTGACTGCGAATCTTTAATGAGAAATGATGATCGTATACAAAGATTAAGCTGTTCAATTAAATAGCTGCTGTTGATCTAGTTTCACATACTACATGTTTGTACATCTATGCTCCAACTCCTTGTTACATTCATCTACATTCAACTACATCGATACTAGATCGACGAATTTGTTTTCCAGTAAACCGATATCATTACAGACATCTTTACTGATAACACGGCAGGATTTTCAGATTTTTCAACTTGTACACATATAAATATTCTTATATATGTATATTAGAATAATCTAACATACATATATAAATACATATTATGTACACATATAAATAAATCGTACATATTTATGTATTTTTTTTTTATAATTTTATATGTTTCATATTTTATATATTTATTATAATTGTGAAATTAAAACATAACGTCATATTATAAACGTTAATTTGATATACATCTTAAAACATATAAAAATACACAAAAATATACTTACATAATATTACGTATACAGAAAAATATCGTTTAAAACCCCCGAAAAATTATAAATTAAACAAAATTAAAAAAAATAATAATTATAAGAAAGAGTATTCAAAATTATTACTTATCCAACAGCAACATACAAGTAATAAGAAAAGCAACCCAAAATGCTGGAAATCGCAAAAATCACACCGAAACATTTATCGCCAAAACAAAAATTGCTATAAAACCAGGAAGAGGATATGAAAAATCTTCCTGGAATGTTTGACGACTTTTTCTGGAGCTAGGACAATCAGATGACGAACAACAAATTGAACAAAACAATATTATGCTTTCAATCACCCTCAAAAATAAAATGAAATAATTTATAGCTGTAGCAAATGTCTGTGTGGACAATGTATAGCATTTGTGTAAGAATAGCACCTATATTCATACAGATATAAAAGTTTGCTTTAAAAAAAATCAAGAAATTTTCAAAGCATTTGCTTTTGTGCATGATGGGTTTTCAACCAAATTCAATTTCATTTTCAGACTGTTTGGCAAAGTACAGTAGAAGCAACTAGAATATGAATCTATTAAATACTTGAGGAAATATGAGTAATTGTGTGAAATATTTCCACATGCATGAAAGATAACTTATTTTTTTTTAAATTAATAGTCAACTATATAGGGCAACTCATATAAAAAGGCCAGTTGAATATCGTGAAAATTCAGAAGGATATCGGCAGTATAGTAATGACAGTTGTTTTGTTAAAGTAACTGAATGATAAGGGATTTTCCCCAAAGAGTTGTCTTTTATTAAGGGGTCTCAGGACTCTTAAAATTGGAAAAATCGAAAAAAAGAAGACCATTTTCAACATATAATATCTTAAAATGTAATTGATTTTAAGACAAAATTTTATATTGGGATGAATGATATAAGTATGTTCTTTCTTTTCATGTGTTTGAAAATTTACAAGATGCAGAATTAGAATTTACAGTGGGCTCCAAAATGTCAGATATTTGACGAGCGGAAAATCGGCATAACAGATCATGCGCACGATTGGAAAATAAATTTTGCAAGTAGAAGGAAAATTTTGGGTCCTACTTATGCTTCACATTGTAATAATTACTCTGAACCTAAATAAATTTGTATTTAAAGCATTTTTCTATTTTTAATACAAAGTTGTATTTAGTTAATGCAAAATTTAGAAATTTTCAACAGTATAATCGCCTATAAAGAATATATTTCTGAACAATAAAAAGGAAATTTTAGGTTTAGTTTATACAGACTAACATGAAACATATGTTTTGAAAATTTCAGGAAAAAAAAATCAGAAGTTTTTGAGATATCGTGCGCGTTATGCCCAAAAACGTCATTTGGAGAAAATTGACTTCAAAGTTTCTGAAACGCCGCTTCAGCTATTGAGCGTGTATAATTCTAAAAGCCATAACTTCTGTTCTAATAGGAATTTCAAGGAAACATTCATACCAAAATGTTCAGAAAAGATAGTAGTTTAATATCTAAAAAAATTAAAATTTCGAAAATTTTAAAGCTTTAAGAGTCCTGAGACCCCTTAAATGATTTCCAAAAAAGGAGTATGTATCTAATAATGCATGTTCACGCGTAGCTTTAGAAAAATGCTTCGATGATGATAATTAATTTTGTTGTTGTTCGTATAGGGTTTTCAAGGAGAACTAAAAGGCAATTAAATGCCGAAAATTGTACGCTAAACGTAGCAAGTGAGGTACATTCGTACTATAACTAGTTTTATAATTATTCAGATCTTGGTGCAATGGCTGGTGCACTATTATGCAAAAATGCATGAATACAAAATTTCTTACGATTATACATAGTAAATTCAGTAACACGAAAATAATAGTACTCCATCTTAAATAGGACGTAATCACCATGGCAACATAGAATTATTACATATCATGGGACATCACTGAATTAATTCCGTATGATAGGATTTAATTGAATGAAAAAAACTTTTATTAATACCCTTTTAAATGTTGATTTGATTCTCATGAAATTTGAAATGACTCGACAAAATTCTGCAACGAATGTATATATTAAATTTCGAATCATTCAGTTGGGTAGTTTTTGCGCTGTTATATGCGGACGGAGCAAACGACGACTATAGGTGCTACGCATTTATATAATTACGAATGCGCCTAAAACATGAAAAAAAAGGAAATAATAAATAAAAAAATAATTTCGTTATGTGCCGGGAGAAAAAAGATATCTTTCATATTTCTTGGTTTTAAAATTTTGAAAATTTTACTCGAAGCTAACTTTACTCAAATTTTAAGAAGCTAAAATGCGACGAACCCGTTAAGAGAATTTTCGTCAATGCTGAATTTCAATGAGAATTGAGCCAAATTAGTAAGCTATAGTCAAGTTGGCATCTTTTATTGTTATTTATTTTTGGCCGTCAAATTTGGCGATATTCCGCCGATTATCGCCAAGCTTGGCGAGAATTTGAAGCTAACGGATATTAATAATATTGAAGACGACGAACTCAGTCGTGACATTCATATGTACTATGCACATACTTAATCTTATCAAAATCGGTTTATAAATACGAGAGTTACAGCATGGCAAAAATCAGATCTTTTTAAAATGTCAGTCACTCTAGAAATTCAAACTGCTTTATTTCAGCCATTTTTTAATATAAAGAAGAAACAAAACATGCTTCGGAATCCTTGTATTAAGGTCAAACTCTTAAGAAAAATATATTTTTCCGTTTTTAATTTATTTTAAAACAAGACGGCGGATGATGCTGGCCAACGAACTCGATCGAGTCATTGGTATGTAATATGCATACAATTAATTTCATCCAAATCGGTTTATAATTACGAAAGTTATCGCATGACAAAAATCAGATATATAATTTTTTTTGAGGGGGGGGGGTGCGTCTGGGGGGTCGTGATCGGTG
Source organism: Maratus speciosus (assembly GCA_963932465.1). Lineage (NCBI taxonomy): Eukaryota > Metazoa > Arthropoda > Arachnida > Araneae > Salticidae > Maratus > Maratus speciosus. The sequence goes on along the minus strand of OZ010792.1, from coordinate 233,442,042 downwards.
AAAATATACCAAAATTTTCCGGGATTGTTTTCCTATCGACGACTGCAATAGGTAACTTTTTACTTCTTGCAATGGAAACTACCTAATATGGCAATTTGTGGAAACGCTTTTATTATTCAGTTATTTTTAGAGACCAAATGAAATTTCCCTCTACATGTTGCCGATATCGGTTCTGAAATTTCCTAATGTTCGACTGACCTTTTTATGCAAACACGTATATTACATTTTTTATTTAATATAATTATACTTTAATTGAAGTATATCATTTCTACTGGACATTGTCGAGTATTCTAAAAGTTACTTAAAAGTTGGTTTGAAACCCTGTATGCTATAAACACAAACAATCAGAAATTTCTGGATTTTGTTCAAGAAACCTTATTATTATCTCAGTGAATATACATGTTATTGTTACATGAAAGAACACAAATGTATGCAGAACGCACAGTATTTTGCCACAGCTACAGATCATTTAGAGCGTGATATGTGTGAATTCTATAGACCATATACAGCAACACACAAAAAAATTCATAAACGTACTGAAGATGCGAGTGAATTGCTTAAAAGTGCTTTTTTTTTTTCAGTTATGCATTTCTAAACTCAACTATGTTTAATATACTAATAGATGTTTTTAGAATATAAATAAAATCGTTTACAGGTCTATGTAAAGAAAAGAATTTGATACATGCCACCTTATAGATAGTAATTCCTGGAAATATGATTTCAATAGTTTTGAACGTATTTTTGTCTAAATTAAATTTTAGTTTTTTTCAGTGTGAACGTAAATATTATTTTTTATTCAGTTTGTCGTTGGTCCTTTTTGCGACTTACTCTTTTACTGATAATCAAATTCTACAATTTCTTTTTTCATTACAGTTTCAAATAATAGTATATAGAACTAGATAGCAAATACAAAAATACAGTATACCATGTTTTAATAGTAATACTAAACAATGCATAAGCACAAAGAATACATTTTTCATAAATTTTTCGTGTTTCTTGTGTTAAGGACTCATTTTAAAATGACAAAAAGTGTGAAGGTTTTTTAAAGCTATTTCAAATCGAGTAAGACCTACATGTACAAAATTTTTAAGAATTTTTTAAATAACCCTTTAGAAGATTGGGATCAAAGAAAAATTCAATTTTGCTTCAAAAAATGTTATAAATTTATGTATTTTTTATTAAAAGTAGATGCACATAAAACTGAGTCAGATGCGAGCAAAAAAAAAAAAAAAAAAAAATACTGACTTAAACTTAAAAGTATTTTTTTAACACTTAAGATTTCATTCCAGGTCAATTAGCCTAGAGGTTCCTGCTCGACCTCCTTCAATTTTTGTGTAATTGCTACAGGACATACATATAGGTCGAAGATGCGCATTCGCAAACTGTCTGAGTCACAAGTAGTATAGTTGGGTCAACATTTGTAAAATATAAATAAACGTTTAACTATTTCAGTAGCCTTTTAAATAAATAAACAAAAATAATTTTATTGACAACTGAAATTTAAGATCATTTCTTGTCTTTCGTTTACTGTGTATGATGTTAAAATTTCATGAATATCTGGCTATCCATTATTTTATAACTTAAAACATAAAACCCATTTAATAAAATGACTTTAAAATTCAGCATCCCTTTTAATGTATTTGACGATAAACGAGGGTTTTATTAAATCATAAATTGTATTCTATTACAAAATGCGGTTTTTAACAAAATATTACAAATTATCTAAATTTTTATATGGATGAATAAAACAACGTTTAATTTTGTATGTGGGTTTAAAGGCACTCGATTCCTTAAAGATTTTTCTGCACAAAATGTCATGGTTTTTTAAATGGAGATTGTCATATGCAAAGAAGAAAAGTAAGCGCTTTTTAAGAATTTTTTTTTCAATGAAGGATTTTTAAAGAAAAGCTAATGCAGACTTAACTCACTAAACAAGTATAGTTTTGTTTATTCGGACATTTTTTAGTGTGTAAAAAATACGAAAACTGGATGCGGTATCCGCATTTTAAAATGATGTGTGCCACATATGCTCCACTTTGTGACTTTTAGAAACATCAGAAACACAAAGTTGGTGAGGGTTATAAAAACCAGTTAAATTTGTGGAGTTATGAAACTTTTGCATTGAAATTAACCCACAGAACTAAAAAAAAAAGCTTGTTTGAAATTGTCATAGGTCTTACACTTTTTATTAATTTTAAATCGTTGGATAAAAAACAACAATCGTTTTTTTAAATATTGAATAGGTCTATTTCCGCCCTCTGATATCTTTCGAACTCGACTAATTGTTTGTGAATCAGTTGATCAGATCAAACGTAATGCTGTCCTGCATGCTAAAAAATGTGTTTTAGATTTTTAAAAAATGTAATGTTTTACTTTTTGAATACTTTGTAATTTTTTTGGCAAACTCCTTAAATTATAATCATCGCAAAATATAATTTTTCACTCCATCGAATAAGATAAAGAAACTACCATCAAACAAAATTTTTCTGTAAAAAGTATGTTAATTTACTATTATGTCTTGTTTATTAAATAATTTTCACGCATGAATTAATAAAAATCTATCTCTATCGCGTGGTAAATGTACCTATTTACATTTGAAACCATATAAGTAGTTGTTTGTGGCTAATGTTCTATAACGAAATTATAAATTTAGCAGCAAATTAAGGTATAAATAATATAAAATACACTAGGGGGCTCTGCCCCCTAGTGTATTTCTAGTGTATTATAGTGAGCTACTTTCGCCAACCCTCGTTCAGACGCCACAGAATCCAAAAGCACGCTAAATTGATCGGTTTTAAAAAGATTAGAGCAGATTGAATTATAATGAAAAAACCTATAGCGATCTCCCTGTAAATGGGTTTCCATTTAATTCCCTTTAACTGCGATAATTTAAGGCCAAATCAGTTTCTGTTAAGACATCCAACAGTTGTTTTCGTATCGTTCGTTCCTTGATTAAAAAAGATCAGTTAAACATTTGAAAAGAAGCTAAAATAAAGCGAATTAAGTAAACAGTGTTGTTGCCTCCCGGTACTTTTTAACAGCGTTATAAAACGATTCAGTTTGCTACAATTACGGCAGTTTACTACTTTAACCCCTTGAAGGGCGGTGGTTCATTTTTGAACAATATAATTTTAATTCTTAAATGCCATATTGGCACCAGAATATTAGAACGAAAATTTTACTTTTATCAAGTAAGTGAAGAAATCTAAAATGTGTAAAATGTGCTGGAAAGCACAACATAAAGGATTGCACCGTGAACACAGTTACTTGCAGAAATTGCGTCTTTCAGGATGATGAAATTGATCATTCCCATCGTGCCGATAGCCCGAACTGTCCGTCTTTTAAAGCTTACAGGGATGGACTTTTAGCCAAACGTTTGTGACAGTTTTCTCGGGCTCTTCGGCTGATGATTACGGATTAAATTTTGTCCAGATAAACCTTCATCACTGTGAGGACGCCACTAATGCTCTTATTAATTACGTTTTTTCTTTGAACGTACATTTTGTACTTTGTCAAGATCCATATTTGGTTAACGGTTGTTTTGTTGGTCTTCCCCCTGACTGGGTTTATTTTCTTTCTTCTAATGGTACTGCAGCTATTATTTCAACTTTGTCAGGACATGCATGTGTGAAAAGTTTTGAGTCGAGTAATAGTATTTTTGTAAACTCACAAACGTCAAAAGGTTTCATTATTATTGGTTCAGTGTATTCACCACCTTCTGGAAATTTTCAAGATGACATGGACCCATGGACTGACATTTATTCAGATTTTTCCAGGCATGTGATTGGAGGAGACTTCAACGTCCCGCTTAAGACGATGGGATATGCTTGCGACAGTGCTAGTGCTCAGCCTCTTTTGGAGTTACTAATGTCTCACAGCCTATTTATTCTAAATGACCCAGAGGCACCTCATAGTTACGTTCAAGACGACCGAAAGGGCCGTCCAGATCTTACGCTGGGCGGCAACGAAATTGTACAGGTTTTAGATGGCTGGTCTGTAGATGATAGTGTCTTTTCATACAGCGATCATCGCTACATCAGGTTTCACCTTGTTCTTGATCCCTCATTTAAAACCTACACAAGATATAAAGCAAAAATCAAGAGTTTATATAATTTCAACAAAAGACTCTTGGAGTATCTTCCTCAGTTGATGAACACTTTACGTAGAGTTTTTAGTCCTGATGCACTAGAGGATTGGACGGCTAATTTTTATGACCTTTTGCATGAAATTATGAGTGCTTGTTTTAAAAGAGGTTCATTGTCATATAAACCTACGGCAAAATGGTATACAGAAATTCATATGGTTGAAAGAAAAAAAGTTTGTATAAGCATTATAGGAAGAATATGAATAGAGGAGATTACAAGGATAAATATCTTACTGCTAGAAAACAATACAAAAGTAATTTACGTCGTGCAAAACGACAGGGTGGTTGGCTGTCATTCTGTGAACGCACTGATAATGCCTATGGGTCTCTATACAGACATGTATCAGGTAAAACCCTAAAACATAACGACATGATCTTTACTACATTAGAAGAATCTTCTGTGTTTGACACATATGATAGCGTAACACATAGCCTTATGTCTGGTCATTTTGACGTGGATTATCGACCTTCTGTCCCTTATGAGTACATTAATTCATTCAATTTTTCCTCATCACCTGATTTTATTCCATTTACAGAAAAAGAACTCGTTCATGTGCTGCGCCTTCAGGACATAAATAAAGCTCCAGGACCGGACGATATTGATGGAATAATTATTAAAAATTTGTGTAACAGATTTACAACTCTTATGTTGACGCTATTTAATACTTGTTTTTACTTGGTCACTTCCCAAAATGTTGGAAACGAGGAATGATCCTCTTTTTTCGAAAACGTAATAGGACAGCTGAAAAAATTAATTCGTATCGACCTATTACTCTTCTCCCTATGATGGGTAAGTTATATGAAAGACTTTTAAAACTTAGAGTTATTACAATGCTGGAGTCTTCTAATTATCTTGATGATGGACAACATGGCTTTCGTGAGGGACGGAGCACCCTGACAGCACTTCCTGCGTTAAAGAATATCATTGGAGAAACACTATAGTATATAAATACTGTGCAATGATTTGTTTTGATATAAATGATTTATAATAGATTTAATAGATAATAGATTTATTCGTTTTAAATATACGCATGGATTAACATGGTTTCATGTATTTCGTGGCTGCCCGCAAGGGTCATGCCTTGGGCCGTTTATCTGGACACTAGTTCCTGACAGGATTTTAAAGAGTTGCAAGCAGAGAGGATTACTGATTATTTCTTATGCTGATGATAGCGTCATCATAGAGGGCGCAGAAACGCGCTCCACGCTAGAACATAAAATGAATACTAATGTTCATCACTTTTCGGATATCTGTTCCATACATCAATTGCAAATTAGTGCAGAGAAGTCAGCCGCAATGCTGTTTGGGAGCCACACTCATAGTAAAAGAAGACCAATTTTTAAACATAATGACAAAAGTATCAGTGTAAAGAACAATATTCTTTATTTGGGATTTCTACTTGACAGCGATTTTCACTGGATGGACCACCTAGATATGATTCGAACTAGGCTTAACGATTTCACGTGTAAAATGCGCCAAACCAGAATCCGTGATAGAGGTCTTCCTTCTATTTATCTTAAAATATGGTACAATACCGTCTTGAAGAAACGTATTTCATATGGGCATGAGATCTGGATGCCTGACTTAAATCAAAATGGAATAACAAGTTTACTCTCATGTCAACGTCTATGTCTGCTATCTGTCTTAAAGGCATATCGTACGATTTCTAATGACGCATTGTGTGTTTTGGTGGTTGCTCCACCACTTGACATAGAACTGAATTTGTCTTCTAAGCGTTATAATATCATTTATGGAAATGGTACAGTCTTGATTGACAATATGTGTTTTAAAGGGGAAGATTTTATGAATAAACTGAGGACATATAATTATCCTTACTTTTTTCAAAAATTAAATATAAAATTTGTTAAGCCAGTGGTTGATTCAGTACCAGTGATGAATCTTCCGATATTGTATACTGATGGTTCTCGAATGATGAACAGTGTAGGAGCTGCATTTACGGTTTGGTATAGGGATTCTTTTATGCTAGACATGAGATTAAAATTACATGACTATAACTCTGTTTTTCAAGCGGAATTGGCTGCGATAGACGAGGCTATCAGTTGGTGCATCGGCTCACCGCATAATTCATTTCATCTTTATACTGACAGCTTGCCATCAATTTACGCTCTTCAGTGCTTATTTCCATCATTCTATTTCACATTCTGTTACATAATAAAGTCATATATGTTGGCTGTATAAAATCGCATGTTGGAATATCAGGAAATGAAAGAGCGGACATGTTGGCAAACTAAGTTATTACAAATTATCTTTTTGATAAAGTTCTACGCATTTCTGCACCAACTTCTATTTTAAAACGTCATTTTCAAACACGTCTACATGATCAATGGCAAGTTTCTTGGGAAAATTCGGCCAAGGGAAGAGATACTTACGCGATATTAAACAAGGTTGACGATTTATTTCTATGTGAATCCCAGGTGATATGTTATTTTCTTTCTTCACATGGAGCATTTCCACAGTATCTGTTTAAAATAGGAAAGCACCCAAGTAATAGGTGCAACTGTGGTGATGTACGAAGTATACAACATTATTTGTTTGGACATTGTTCGTTAATGTCTTGTAGATTTAAATTCAACAGGAATTGTACACTGAGATGGAACGTTCGAAACGTTCTCTTCACCCATTCAAACTACAGAAAATTGTGTGCTATGTACAATTGTACAACGCACTTAATAGGGAATACTCATTTATTGGGTATAAATTTTGAGAATTTTTACACTTGTATCTATTTGCTTCTATCATACTGTTAATACTCATCAGTGGTTCGCTACGGAAATTACGTGGTTTTCTGACACTACATTAAAATCGAGCTCAACATGGTGCCTTTTATAGTACCTGTCCTTTTTCTGACATTTCTTTTAACGATGTTTATCTCTTGAGGTCTGTACATTATGGTGATCTTTTTCAAGTTAGTTTTTCTTATACAAAACATTTATGAACATTTTTTTTCGAGCACTGAACTCATATGAACATTAGTGAACAGTGAACTTTAATGAACATTTACACTTCATAATCTTGAACAAGGATCTATAGTCTTAACTTTTGTTATACATTTAAGTCAACTCACTATCGTTTTCCATTTTTATTATTATGATGAAAGCAACATCATTTGTTTTGTAAATTTATGATTTACTGATATAAGTACGTCAGAATATGTGCCATTTTCCTTGTTATTTTGGGTGCGTTCCGATGTCTGGCATCGGTGATTATTGTAGGGATTTTCCACCGAGCGTTACATCCTCTGCCATTCTTTGGTTGGTGCTCCGGTCGGGTGATCAAGTAAGTGAACAAAAGCATTTCCGTATTTCAAAATTGTTTGTAAATTCTGGTGCCATTCACTGATTTCAACATTTTATGAATAGAAGTACCTTGCTACTGAAAGGGTTAAACTCATATTAGTGTATTTATTATTTTAAAGTTTCCTTTATCTTTTAATATTCACGTGTAAATACAATTTTCAAGACATAATTTTCAATATTTTTCTGCTTTTAGCATGTACTCATTTAATAGTAATTTTAAATTTATTTTTTCTATTTTTAATAGTCACGTGTAAATAAATTTTTAATCGTTAGCAAATATTATTCTTTGCGCTGTTTTTAGAATTGAAAACAATCTCTATAATAGGTGATAAGTCACCAAATATTATTCTATCACCATCATTTCCCTTTTTCATAAGAAAGGTTTCCATTTTGATTAAAGAATCAAAGTTATTTTTTCGAATAAAACTACATAAAAGTTGCCATGATCGTAAAGAATTCTTGGCACTTTTATGTTAACCAAGAGCAAATCTCGCCAATAGCTTTTTTTAACTCGCCAGTTAGCATTTTTTAATTTCTCGAGTGGTAAATTAAAACTGTACTACTCGGTTATCACATCGACCGAAAATAATCGCCAGACTATAAGATTAAATACCAATAATGGTTGAGCGTAAATGTCACATTCACTTGACTATAAGGACGTTACACGTGTTTGCGCCATCAAGTAATTTTTATTTCGACGTTTTATTTGTATTTTTATTAATGTTATACAAATTTATTTCTTCTTTCGTTATTTAAAATAAAAATTATGTCAACTTGTATAATTTGGCGAGTGGTTTGGTGATATCGGTCGACGGGATAACTAAGTAGTATCATTAAAACGTTGCTTTGAATTTGAAATTAAATGTCATGATGTGTTGCATTATTTAATATGTAACACATACGTCATGTACGCACCGGGTTTTTCGAGATTATTTTTTTTTACGACACTTTGGCAAAAACCTTGTTTTTGAATACCAGTTACTCATGTATTTTTAAGTTATTTTCTATTTTTTTTAAATGAAATAAAAATAAATATAAAAAAATGGTTAATAAGTATAGAACAAAACAATTTATAACTTCTTGATAAAAATTCTTAATAAATATTCTTAATAAAAAGAAAATAAATGTAAATAAACATTTATTAATAAATAAGCAACAATAGCCGGCTTACCATGTCAGGCAAAATAACGCCATTTTTGCGCCAATTTGGTACACCGGTGCGTATATCACATCTGCGCATGATATTTTTCGTTTCGTTTCGTTTAAAAAAAGAAAGTAGCGAAAGCCATTAATTTTAAATGTTTCAATTATAAATGAATGTTTTGTATTAAATAAAATTATAATGAAATGAAAAAAGCATTGTTCTTAGTATACATTTAAGGGAGGCCAAACTGGTCGCCAAATTAATTTAAAATAATAACCTTTTCTAAAATATGAAAAAAAAATATCTGTCATGATTAAAATTTGAGTTGCCATCATTAGAGAAAAGCATTTAAAATTAGAAAAAAAAATATTACGAAAACTAATTCGGATTAAAAAATTCTAATACCAGTTTTGAGATCTGCGGATCAATACGGATTTCAATGCTAATTTCATCGCAAAGTATTTCATATTTTAGGAGAAATCGCCGTGAAACATAATCAGTTGTTTAATCAGTATTTCATGGAATCGTTTCATAAATTCATTTTATTAGGATTTTTTATATATAGGGTAGATATAAAACACAATTTTAACCAACTAGGGGGCTCTGCCCCTACGAGCTATACTCGCCAACCCCCGTTCAGACACCCCAGATTCTAAAAGCATGCTAATTTGATCGGCTTTAAAAAGATTAAATTATAATTTAAAAAAAACAGTGGCGATGTCTCTGTAAACGGGTTCCATTCGTTTTTCTTTGATTGGGAATTTTTAAGACCAAATCACTGTTGTTAAGAAATACAATGGTTGTTTTCGTCTTTGATTTAAAAAAAAAAATTAGTTACAAATTTCAAAATAAGCTAATGTAAAATGAATTAAGTAAATAGTGTCATTATTTCCTGGTATTTTAAAACAATGCTATAAGAAATTTCTTTTAAATAAGTCATCTTAAATGCATGGTTTTAAATCTGACGTAATTTTCACCAAAGTTTTATGTCTCTTATTAATTCGCATGAAAATACTTTTGTTGTTAGAAAGGAATTATTATTTCCCCTGTCTTAGAATTCACAACAATAGTTGAAAAGATTACCTCAATATATGAAATAAATGTCTCGCGCAAATATATTTTTAAATTTAAACATTTTTGCATTATTATTTAGCCATTTTAAATATGTCGTAATTTCATCCATTTACGATTTTTAATGAATAATAATGAATTTTTTATTTGAGCATTTTCTTTCTGTTTCAAAATTAAAGTTTAAATATAGTTCTTATGATGTAATTTTCAATATTTTCCTGCTTTTAACATGTAATCATTTAATTCACATTTGAAGGTTTCTTTTCTTTTTATAATAGCCACGTGTAAATACATTTTTTATTTGAAGGAAATATTATTCTTTGCACTGTTTTAAAAATTGGCAACAATTTAAAATAACAGCCTTTTCTAAAGTATGTAAAAAATATCTCTCGAAATGCTGAAAATTTGAATTTAAAATGGAAATAAATCCTTAAAGAATTAATCAAATTAAAAAAATAATAATAAATTCAGTGTGCACAGCGGAAAATTCCAATGTTTAAAATGATCTAAAAATAATTAAATTCCTATGTATAGTTTTTTCTTCTATAAAACTTTTTTAATGGAACGATTTTGACCAAATGTAACATTAAAAATCTCTTAAAATAATTATTTGATTTGAAAACTGTCTACATTATCGTATTTAACAAACATTTCTATATTATATTACCGATTTTCATATTTTTGTGCGCAACAGTTTTTTTAATATTAACGAAGGAAGACCATGATTAAACATTCTAATGAAGCCGATCTACCGGGAATATCTACGCAGATTTTCATTGGTTCACTTCCATATCCTTAATTATTTATATATAAAGAAGGATAGAAGGGTATGTTGAAGCACGCGCTTTACATCTGAAATAATCAGAATTTAAAAAAAAATACCGCTGTAAATACTGACACTTTCAGCTATTAATGCCTGGCATGAGGATAATATAAACGTATTGATTCTAATAATTTTGAAAATTTTATTAGAATATTTGTTGTTTGAAATATAAAAATGTTTTTTGTTTTTAGTGGGCAACTAAACATTTAAATAACTGTAAACAGTCTATTACATATAATTTTATGAATGCTTCATCTCTTCAAAACATTTTGCACTGAGCTAATTTTCTACATAGTAAAAAGTACTTCAATCGTATTTCTTCAATTTATGAATGCTTGACCTCTTCAAAATATTTTTCACTGAGCTAATTTTCTACATAGTAAAAAGTACTTCTATCGTATTTCTTCAATTTACCTGAAATTTTGAAATTCCGATTAATCTTAAACCTTTTATTAAAGCAACTGATTTTTTTTTTTTTTTGTAATAGAACAACGTAAAGTTTTGGCTTTCTAATATATTACCAGATTTGTTAATTTTTATTTTCAATTAAACTCATTAAAATCTGAAAATAGTACCACAAAAAATACATAAATATACAGAGGGGAAATATCATAGAAACTCGATAGAGTTTCTCGCCTAGCAAAAGAAGTAACAATGCCATGAAGCGTAAATAATAAGAATTTCCGCCAATTGATGCCAAACGATTTCACAAAAATTTTTTAGTACTCTGTCTAGTTTATATTTTACGGACTGATCAAAATGGGAATTTTGACACCTCTATACCGCGCATTCTATTTATCATAGAATCAAAATTCTTATTTCTATGGAACAAGGTGTGCCAGTAAAAAACAATCATGAAATTAGAAAGTACATAAATTGAAAATTCAGAAAATCCAACAAATGTTAGAGTTTATAAAAACATAAAAAAAGAAGCGTAATCAGATAGTCAACGTTTTGGCCTCGCTTATTGGAGAGATGTAGGAATTCCCCCCTTTTTAAGTCTTTACATATTTTGTATAAATTAACATTAATTTTGGAAAATGTAAAGGCATTGTTTCAAAAGTTATTAGAAAAATCCTTGCTGAGTTATTTAATAAATCACTCCACAGGTTATTGAACAACAGTAAAAAAAAAAAAATGCTGCTTTGTTCGTCACATTTTATCATTTCTAAAAAATAGATGAATTCTTCTGAGATGTGTAAGAATGGATTAACCAGTATCAAATTATTTTTTACCTCTGTCATCTTTCATTTATCTTTTCTTTTCTGAATAAAAATGGAATATGCATAATGCAAATAAAATACCTTACAAAAACGAGTGATATCTCATGAAAAACAACTCGTTGTAAATGATTCCGTCAAGCCACAAATCTAAAACGACTAATATAAAAAGCAGTTAATTCACATAAAAAGAAGCGATATAGATGTGCATACTCCGCGTGCCATGTAAAAATCTATCACTACTCCTAATGTTTTTAAAGGACTCGGAGTGAGGGTACAAAACTACTTGGCGACCTGCATACGTATATAATATATGCAACATATCAATTTTGAAAATTTGTGAAAATCAAAAAAATAAATTTTAAATTCTCGTTATATCACTTTAATAAATATTTGAAAGAGAAAGTTCTGTAATAAAACAGAAAGAGTTGCAAGACAAGCAGGAAACGGTATGATTACAATTATACTTTCAATAATTTTTAACATAATCTTTAATTAAATATATACGTTTAATACACTGTTTTAAAATTAAACTGAAAACTTATAAAATGGATCTGTTTATAACGGAATTATTTCTTAAGCAGAAAATGTCACGTTTCTAACATAAGGAATATTAGATAATACTATTATAACAGAAGCCTTACTAAAACAGATTTTTCCTCAGTCATGTGTAATTCTCTTTAAACAGGATTTACTAAAATATATGAGTTTAGTTAACGTTTATTATTAGGTGCATTGCTATTAATATGCATATGATCTTTTTTTTTTTTTTTTTTTTTTTTTTTTTGTATTTTTATTTCAAACTCAAAATATTTCCACATTTACTTAAAAAATCCTCCTCGTAAAAGTGGTATTTGTCGTTCAAATAATTTTAAATAAAATCAACAAATTGATCCTACTTTATGATCAATAAGAATGGTCATGCAAACACAGAAACTTCGACTTTTTACAGTTTCATGGGAGCAATAATACAAGAAGAAAATTGTTAAATATATACTCATATATAAATGCAGGAAACACAAACATTATAAAAGCCTGCAGGTCGCCAAGCAGCTTTCACATTCTGTACCTCACTCCGAGTCCTTTGGAAACACCACGAGAAGTGATAGATTTTTATACGGCCCTCGGAGTATGCGCATCTATATTTTTTTTTTTAATGTGATACCACCTCTTCGTATGTCAGTCATTTTAGATTTGTGGCTTGGCGAGATCATTTACAACGAGTTGTTTTTCATGAAATATATTATTGCAGAAGTTCTATAACTGCTAAAGAAATTTATTCACACTTTTTCTTGAAAGTTAATTAATAAATAACTTCACCATGTGGTATAGAAATCTGATTTTTTACATTTTAATTTGTTGTTTTAATTATTATTATTATTATTTATTATTATTAACTTTATTATTATTTTGCTTATTTGTTTTATTTTATTGCAATAATTATTTTACTTATTTTTTATTTTATTATTATTATTGTTATTATTTTACTAATTTTCTTCTTATTATTATATGTGAGATCTATCAACATTTAACTTGACATAACCTTTTTTAAAAAACTTCACATTCTGAAATTCTGAAATAATTCTTTCTAAAATAAGCGATTTAATCAAGTTTGTCACTTGATTAAATCCGTATATTTGTAAAATAAAAATGAAAATGCTCTTACCAGCTCTGATATTGAATGCATTATAAATATTGCGTTCGTGCTTTGGTGAGTGACATAGACTTTACAGCACAACCATAAGTAAGTGTTAATAAATATAGGGCCCACACCAAGACCTAGTACTGCTTGTGCTGCTAGAAACAAGACGTGATGATGTCGATGATCCAAGTATAAAACAATAACACCTCCAAATATTAAGATTATAGACACAGCTAGCATTATTTTCGGGGGAGTACGGAGAAAGTAACTGTAAAAACAGAGAAAATTTCACGTCAAAAAAAAAATAATAATAATGTGATTTGCATAAATTTAATATCTTGAATAATTAGATAAAGAATTTGTCGTTGTTTCTGTATACTTGATTAAAGAATTGAAAAGTAAAATTTTAGAACCCTCTGATTGGCTTTAAAGTTGTTTTACAGCATGCGTTTACTTATGTGAAATTTTGTGTTTAATAAATATGCAGCAGAACCTCGGTCCTCAAATGCCCCAACAGTCGACAAATGCATTTTTTAACATGAAGTTCCAGCGATATTTCATTTGCTTCTCCAATACAGAAAGGTATAGTCGTCGAATACACTAAATAATAATAAAAAAAAACAGAGTTAAAACGGTCGTTTTTTATTTCTCGCAAACCGCACGCACACGAGATACAGTGATCGCAGCTTGAATGAAATTCGTGTGTTTTGAGATACTAGATTTCATAAGTTCTGAATGATAAAGTTGGGAGATATGCATTTTTGAAAAAGGAATCAATAAATGTTAAAAATAAACGTTCGTTGATTAGACATAAATTTAACAAATTTTTCTATTGTTTTTCTGTTTTTCTTGTTGTTTTATATAATGCGTCATTCCATGTCAACTGGCCTAGAGGCTCCTGCTTGACCCCCTTCAATTTTGATGTAATTGCTACAGGACATACATATATATAAAAAATAAGCATTTGCAAATTGTTAGCGTCACAAGTAGTGCAGTTGGGTCACCAGAGGATCTTCTGTAAAGTTCAATAGTTCACAGTCCAGAAAAACCATCAAATCACCAAGTCTGTCCTCTAATGTTCATGATCAAGAAACCTTACTTATTGTTGCAGTATTAACCCCTTGGGGACGATCGACCGGTATTCATGCCGCGTAAGGTGCTCAGAATCACTGATTATTCTCATCGGTAAATTTTTATTGTAAACTTTGCCTTATTTAATCCGAGCATTTTCCCGATTCAATTAGGCAAAAATTTCTGTTTTTAAAAACCGGTGATAAAAGATTAACAATTCTGTAAAAGACGCTCGTCCCGAAAGGATTAAAGACACAAATCAATATCTTCGTCATTCATTGCTCTTTAAGTAGATCATACGGCCTACCGCGTTAAATTTTACCCTTATTTTAATAAGCTGCAACTACTGAAAAAACTATTTTAAAAATATGTCATTTTACCAATTAATTACCTATAAAGATGTAATTGAACTGCTGAATTTGTTTCTCTTCGGCTGGAATATTCTTTAACTTATTCATCTTTGAATTCCCTTAAAAAATGTCTCATAAATTTCAACCCATTTTCAGAGGTCTATATTTCAAACGGAACACTTCTGATTTGATTACCGCTTGCACCACTCACAAACATACACCATAATTAAGCAGAAATCTTTTGTTTCGTTTTGGATTTCTTCGGTATAAGCTAAATAGAGCAAAGTCTAAATTGTCTACTTTGTGTGAGATTTGCAACTATATCCGATGTGGAAATTGACTCTGAAAACGCCTCCGAAAGACTCTGAGAGACTGAGAGCATTGCAGTTGGGAAAGAATAAAAGAATGGAGTCTGAAATAATAGGGTCATTTTACTAGCCTTGAGGGTACTGACATGATGCAATTAACGTTCACTACACTTAAATATCTTCTGAACTTATGCAGGGTGATTCATAAATACCGAAGCAATAGGATATCTCCTTAAATATCGCCCCTAGGCACATACTTCCAATTGCAAAGTTTCACAAAACAAAAAGTGTCAAATTTAATGACATAAGTTGTAACTCCATGGGTCTATTTGAGAGAATACAAAAATTAATTTTTTATACGGCACCCGTTGGGTAAATTTTCTAATTAGGAAATTTTCTCTTATCCCTTCCTGAATTAAACAAAAAAATCATCTCGGTATCTGCAAAACTCGCAGAGTTATTAAAATTCAAAATTCGCGACTTACACCATTTTCCCATGCCTCTGAGCGACGAGTTATTGACTCATTTTGAATGCATGATAAGGATCATCCACAAATTGTATGTTAATAAAAGTCGATTTAAGACAGTGCCTCTCCTTTGGACATAAAATAGCAGCGTATAGATTTTAAGTGAAACCTTCTTTCAAATTATGCTGGAGGCCTTTATTAGGGTCTGCACGGGTCGAAATATCCAGACCCGGTCTCGCGCCGACCCATAGAAAAAAAAGTTCCTCCCGGCCTGGAAAAATATTTAAATCTCAGCCCGAGTCTAGTCCGGCCTCATTGAATTTCTAGAAAACATAGTTTTTTACGTCGATATGGCTAAAAACTGTTTTGCATGAAAGAGTTCTGACCAAAAATAACTTTATAGCTTTTTAATGGCTTATAGATTTTCTTTTTATTTGTTTATAATCTTCATTTTTAAAGAAGCGTCAAAGGCTGTGATATTTATTTCTTTAATGAATCTCTATTTGTATTTAAATGTCTCACTTACCATTTAATATCATTAGATGTATCTTTCAAAAATGATATACAGTAAAACCTTCTAAGACAGAATCACACAGACAAGACAAAAATGCCTTATAGACAATTTCCCATCGTAGGAGGTGCAAATGTATTCTATTCTCCTCTCAAGTATTATTATATTCATTTTGCATTGATCAAAAGATTATTCCGTTTCAGACAGGATTCCGTAATAGGCAGGTTCGTTTTCACTTGTTTTACAGGTTTTTTTTGTTGTTTGTTTGTTTAAATCTATTATCCTTTAAAAACGATTTTTAAAGTTTAATTGTAAATGGTAATATGCTTTAATTGTAATGGCGATTTAAAAATATATGAATTTTTTGTAAAATTTTTGGGTGGAGCCAAACTTTACTGATTTTTGCACGGATTATGTATTACGGTGAGTCAGATAGAATGATTTTAATACGGGTTGAGTCGAGACCGGGACTGAAAATTTCGCCCTAGGAAGATTCCCAGGTCTGCAGTCCTAGGAAGAAAGGAAGCCAGTCCCGGTTCAGTGTGAAAAATACTTTTGTCCCGGTCGAGACTGGTCCGGCCCCAGAATACAGACTTTTTTTAACCACTCGCCGGGACGGTATAAAACCTGAAGTTGTGAGGGTTAAAATTATGAAAACGCTCTTAATCAGTATGTTAAAAAAAAAACTTGTTTTAAATAGTAAGGAAAGAAGGTGGAAAGGGCAAAAGTTAAACTGAATCGGAAGTTTAAGCTACAGGAAAGAGTTACATACTGATCTGCAATTTTTTAAAAACCATTTAAACATTATATTAGGAGCCAATCTTTGATTAAAACTTTAAATGAGTTTTAAATTATTAATTTAAATTGTTAAAAATAATTAATTTAAATTTATTAATTTAAATTGATTAATTTAAATGAGTAATTAAAATTAATATAAATTTTATTTAAATTATTAATTTACATTTTTAAGTCAAGAATTGTTAAAACAAGTAATATAAAAATTTTGTTTTAAAAGTCAATTTCTACTTAGGTCATCAAAGAAAATTTTAATATAATCCCTTAAGCTAATATTAGTTTTTGTTGCATTAAAATGTCTCAATTTGTTGATTTTCCATAAGCAAGTAGGTATACAATGGAAGTCTATGGGAATTTGGCGAAATGTTAGCGATATCGCTAAGTTGACGCCACTTTTGGCGACTCATTTTGGACGCCCAATTTGGCAACAAACTTGGCGGTATTTGGTGACAGAACAGGGTTCCCTCTATGGTAACCCCCCTTATAGATATGAAGATGCATTAAATGCTTCAATAACCAATGGCCGCCATTTTGTCTCCCATGTAAATCTAAAATTAATTAATTAAAATTTAATTAATGAATTAATATTTGAAAAATCTGTATTAACATCAATTGTCGTCAATTCAAGTTTAAAAAAATTTATTTCAACTTGACGGGATGAATAATAAATATTTTATTAACGATTGAAAATTTGAACAAGATATATAAATAAATTAAACAAAAACATAATTTGCAGAACAAATTAAAAAAGAAAACAATTTATTTCCTACATTGTTTAAGCACAAGAAGGGACAGATATTATCAAAGAAAGACTTGTATACTGTGGTCCCATGTTCGATTCCTGGCTCTGGCTAATTTTTCACTCCAGTTGGGTTTATTGTATTTATTGTTTGTATGTCTGTATAATATTTATATATATCTCTCACCGTTGAATGCAGGCGTTATTTATGTGTGTATGTGTGTTTAATATATATTGTAGTATCAATGTTTTATTATAGATATTAACATGTTTCATTCAGTTAGCTCTACGTTTAATGTTACATTTTTGTAACAAATAATTTGAACCAATTGAACATTAAAAAATAAAAATAAAATTCAAACAATATGATACTTTAAACACCCTAAAAACTTGGATTCTGTTCAAATGAAAGCGAAATAAATCTGACTTTTTTTAAAGATTTGTATTTTAGACGTGCCTTATGATTTTATGTGCAATCATTATAAACATAATACAAAATCTGCAATACAAATAATTTACAGCTATTAACCCTTACCGGTGTGGAGTAATTCTGTTTATAAACGGTTGAAATAATGGACTGACACCAGAATTTGTAAACGAATTTATTGAAAAGTATGAACTTGCTGGAACAATGGAACAATAAAGCTGGTGTATGGATTCCCTAGTTGCTTGGCAACTTTACATCCAGGATAAGAGTAAATCGTTTTACAATGCAATGGGAGCCTAAAAAAAAAGAGCGTTTAGTAGCCACGAAAAATAGAGAGTAAAAACTAAAAAGATAGACAATTTTTAATAGAAAAAATTGTTAGTATAACTAGTAGGGAAAAAAATGTTCCATATGATCCACAAATATGTCCAGGACAGGCGAACTTATTTTTAAGTACATTATAATAGGAAATTTTTAATTAAATTTTCTTGGTGCCGTTTGTCAGTTTTGGAATTAAAATTAGGTGTCCTTTTTTAAGGAAACCACCCTCGAAAGGGTTAAATGGAAAAAGTCTAAGATTTATTTCGCTTTCATTTGAACGGAATCCAAATTTTTAGTGTGTTTAAAGTATCATATTGTTTGAATTTTATTTTTATTTTTTAATGTTCAATTGGTTCAACTTATTTGTTACAAAAATGTAACTAACTGAATGAAACATCTTACTATCTGTCCCTTTTCGAGCTTAAACAATGTAGGAAATAAATTGTTTTCTTTTTTAATTTGTTCTGCAAATTATGTTTTTGTTTAATATGTTAACTTTTTTTAATAACTACTGCATTCAGACAAACTCTCAGATAAACTGATTTCAAAATTAACGGAATGTACTATCATTAAGGTTTCATTATCGCATCACAATTTCTGGTCTAATTTACCAATGATTAATCCAAAATGGTTCATGAAAGCAATAATATAGGTGGTAGTTGTTTGGACATAAAAAAATAGTCAGTTTTACTTTTTGAAAAATTTACCTTTTTTCCTCACAGGGAACAATGTAAAAGCAAAAGGAAATTGTTATCTAAGTTAAACTTCGGGTATTTATTTTGCATCGACACCAGTCGTTTCTGTGCCAGGCAAAAAAAAAAAAAATGACAAAAGACCTTGAGGGAAAACTTTAGATAAAAAATGCCATAGACATAACGTTAAAAGTCCCCATCTTTTTAAAATTTACAAATAAGGGACGCCATCAGCGGTGACGTCAAGTGCAACTCAATTCCGCGTACTAACCAAAAATTGGACCCAAATAAACCACAGCGTTCAGAGACAGATAGGGAGGAAACGTGATGGTTCGGCATGAAGCTAAAAATGTAACTTTGAAATCAATTAAAACCTGTCACAATTCGGTCCAAACTATTGCGATTAGATTTGAAAACATCTCCCATTCCAAATAATTCAAACCTGGTTCCACGTGCTCGTGTTGTTTAGGTCGAATGATTTGAGCAATATCTGGCTTCATATTGCAAGCCGTTTTGACGCATAGTGCATCTGTTATACACTCTGAACTTTCTGGGTTTGTTTGGATTCAGTTTGCGGTTCATAGGCGGAGTTGCGTTGCCTGTGACGTCACAGTGGTGGAGTCCATTATTTTACTTACCCATCATACGTAGTATAGGGTAAGTCTTGTAATCATTTTAAAAATCGAAGAAAAAAATTGACGGTTTTACACGCTTCAGACACTGGAGATTCCGAAAAACATATTTTTAGAAGAAAAAAATTATCCGTCCATCTGTATGTGTGTGTGTCTGTAAACGCTCTATCTCCCGAACCAATTGAGATAGAGACTTGAAATTCGGTATGTACTTAGGGAGTAATAATGGAAAGAAGCCTATTGAATATCAGTAACTTCGATTAACCGGAACTATTTTTTTCGGACTCTTGAAATATTCGTTCTGATAAAAGGTATACAAAAATTTTCGAAATTGTTTATTTGAAGGAGTGAATATAAAAGACAATAAAAAAACATAAATTTTGCATCATGAATGTACTCGACCGAATAATTAGTTGCCGAGATATTTGTAATTCTATTTTTCACACTCTTCAATTTTTCATGACCCTGTATTTCATTCAGATTTCAATTTAAACATATATTTTAATTGGAAATGAGACGCTTAATCCGACGCAGTAAACTGTTAGTTAACAGGATTATAATTTTTCGAGTTATAAGGATGTTTCTTTTACGCAATTCGGTACAATTTGATTATACCGCCGACCAAAAAACTATCGCCAAACTATAAGATTAAATGTCAATAATGGCTTATCGTAAATGACAAGCATTTAATGCCTCTCCATACCTATAAGGGTGTCTGTTCTGTCGCCAAATACCGCCAATTTTGTCGCCAAATTGGCGATATATCGCGAAATTTTGTGGCCAAAATGAGTCGCCGAAAGTGACTCAAAATTGGCGGTATCTCTAATATTTCGCCAAATTACCATAGACTTCCATTGTAAACCAATAGCGTTTACTTGCTTACAGAAAATCAACAAACTGAGATATATTAATGCAACAAAAATTAATATTAGCTTAAGGGGTTATATTAATTATATTTAAGGAAGTCCAAATAAATTAAATAATGAATAAAAGTAACATGGTACTATATGTTGTTACTTTATGAATAAAAGTAACATGGTACATGGTAAATAATTGTGCTACCGCGCAATCCTTAAATAAATAAATAAATAAAGATAGGGAGAGTGTCAACTAATAGTAGGAATTAAAAAAAGGGGTTCAAACTCGGAACATGGCCTTTTTATTACATTAATTCTCTTTCAACAAATTGGAAAATATATTTATTTTTGAAAATACAATTTTTTTTAAAATAAGTTACATCATCTATATATATATTTCTCTTACGTAGCGCTAAAAAAGGGCTGTATTTGTAGCTTGCTATTTGGCAACAGCCAAAGCGACGTTTCTCAGTGGTAGTTGCGGTCACATGCCCCAACCCACTCAGCAAATTAAAATCCAGACAGGATCTCTCTTTTAACGCAAACCGTTTGAGCAATACATGAATGACAATTGCTATTGGTCCGTTTTACGGTGACGTAGCTTTTTGATCCAAGGTTGTATTTAGACACAGGCGAAAACGTTTTGTTTAGATTTCGATAGCGGGATACGTAGCATGTTTTTATAGCGTCTTATTATAGTTTTGAATTAATTTAAGCCGTGATTTTCAATACGGCGTCAATTTCCTGTTCGCTTGCTTTCTCAATGTTGATCAACAAGTCACAGCGCCAAACTTTTGATAAATGCATTTTTATTTATATTTTCATCAAAATTTTCAATTACTTTTTTATGAATTAAAATATTTGTAAATTTCATATGTTGCTGCTCGGCTTAGCGGCCCAACTAAAAATATTTTTTATTGTATTTTCAGTAAGGTTTTTAATTAATTCTGTTTCCAAGGTACGTTTTTATTTACATTTTCAACAGTTTCCATTACTTTTTTATACATTAAAAATATTTGTAAAATTAATATGTTGTAATGATTTATGATAGCACTCATTCTGGCTAGAGTTGACATAAACAGTGGCGAGCGAGCGAAGCGATCTGTGATCGCGTAGCGATCTCAATATGAATTGCGTAGCAATTCGTGGGGGTTGGCGAGCGTGAGCGAGCAGGGGGCTGAGCCCCCTAGTTTTATTTTATTTGTGTTTTTAATATTTTTAATATTAATATTTAAAAAAATCCTGAAACAAAATTAAAATTATATTTTCCTCTTTAATTAAATGAAAAAAAGTTTGAAATTCGACGATAATATTTTGAGTTATAACGATTTTAATTTACCCAATTAAAAAAATAATAATAATTTAAAAAATTTTTAACTTTCTGAAAATTTTTAAGATGTGATTTTATTTGCAAATTATATGGCTAATCATCAGAAAAATCTAACTGTAACTCAATAAATATATTTTTTACATGCATCCTGGAACTTTTAAAGTAACATTGTTTCTTCAATAACACTCATTTCAATTTGTGTCTAATCCCTTAAAACCTGACGAATTATTGAAACAGGCATAACTCCACGAGTTTTGCAGATATGAAGATGGAACTTTTTGTGTTTATTTCAGGAATGGATAAGAAAAAAATTCCTAATTGGCAATTTTACCCTGCGGGGGCAGTATAAAAATTTAATTTTCGTATTTTCTCAAATAGACCTCCCATGGAGTTGCAACTTATCTCATCAAATTTTCCATCTTTTTTTTATAAAAATTTTCGATTGGAAGTAAGTGCCTAGGGGCATTAAGTAAGGAGATAGCCCATTGTTTCGTTATTTATGAATCACCCTGTATAGCTAGAATAGTGGAACAAGAGTTTACCGGTAGTAAAATGTCTATACTGTATCATTTGAGAATGGTTGCAACGCGCCCTAATGGTTAAATGGGGGAAAATGTCGAACCTTTCTTGTAAAATATGAGATAGAGTGAAAAAATGTCAATTAAAAAAGTGTAGAACATCCTCGGTTTATACGTATAAAATTACATTTTAAATGTAAAAATATTTTTATGAGAAGCTCTGAAAATGGACGTATGTTATATGGACAGTTTTATGAATAAATACCACTAAATAAAAAATATTATATAGCAGAACGAGGATCACTTGCGGCAATTTAAAATTATGTTATTAATTTGTAATTAAGTTCTAAAAATATTAAAACTTTTTTTCTTTTTTTGTCGCGGAAAAACAACTTTGTACATAATGTTTATAATTCCAGCATATTAGAAAGCCAGATAAAAATATATTAAAAAATTCTATCCTTACACAAAAAACGAAGTTGAGATAAATGAAAGAGTGTAAAATGATGGCCATAGTAATTAAACATAGACTAAATAAGAAACTGCAAGAAACTTCTTTTAGTCATTTTACAGCAAATAAAAAATAAAAATAAGAATATATCCTAAAATTAAATAATTTTTTACTATGTCACTGCAATGTCTCACCTTTAATTATATTACAGCCACTAATTTTTTATGTATTAACCATTCCAAGGTTCGTACACTTCAAAGACTTTCAAGGACCTTTTACCATAATTTTCGTAAAGTAATGTCTAGCTTATTTAATGAAAAAAAAATCTATCCTTAGATATAAAGACCAGCACTTTACAAAATTTCTGGTACTAAAACAACTAAAATCCCCTAAACCCTCTGATGCTTAAAAACCCTGTACTCTTTTTTAAAAAAAAACTGCATGTAAATGCATTGGGTATAGAATATAAGAAAAAATATAAAAATCAGCAGAACATGATTAATAAGTAAAAATGTAATTTTAATTATTAAAAGTTAGTATTAAGGGTTATATAATTAGAGAAATATGTACCTTCAGTCTAAGAGACTAAATTCAGGATCTAATAAAATTTTCCCATGTTTTTAGAAATATTAATTTGAGCAAGCTCATGTAGATTTCCAGTATAGTCGAAATTTCCAAAGTTAATCCATTTATGCGATTAGGAAAACTTTGTATGTGGTTGCACTGAAAAAACCATCCACAATGAACTGTGCATTTTTAAGCTTTAATCCTCTGCGACATATAAACTTCAATAATCAATGCAGGATGCAGCAATAGATAGCAAAAACATTTTCTGTTTGAATATTCAATTAGAAAATACAATAAAATGTTTACTGTATTGTAAATAAATGTTTACTGTATTGTACGAGAAAATATTTTTCTGAACGAATTTCAGCTGTTGGATCAAACCACAAACATGATAATTTTTTTTTTCTAATTTGTGTAGATATATCCAAAGTTTTATTTATCCCAAAAACTAGTTAAGAACTCTAATTCATGCTCTTTTCACTTTCTTCTATCTTTACAAGAGGAAAGTATTGGATTCGCGAAATTTTCGACTTCCAGTTTTCGATGGATTTATACGTTTTAGAAGATCCTGAGCACGATTTGATGGTTTTTAGAAAATGTATGTCTCTGAGTCTGTCTGTAAGTTTGTGAGTATCTCTGTGAGTCTGCCTGTATGTATGTGACAAAAATTTAGTGGACCCTCTATCTCAAGAACTAATGCATGGAACTTCAGAAACTTTAGATTGAGTTAGACCTTGATATAAACTGGTGCTGATTACTTTTTGGTGTAAATCGCCCAACAGGTGGAGCTGCTATGCTGCATTTTTCACGATTTCCGCTGTATCTAACGAGCTGAAGCATGAATTTTCAGTAAGCTTCATATTCAGTTAGTCCCTGATACAAATTGGTCCTGATTAGTTTTTGGTGTAAATCGCCTAACAAATGGGGCAGCTATGCAGATTTTTTTTTACGCAATAAATCTCTATAAAAAACTAATGCACATATTTTCATCAAACTTCAGATTCAGTCGGTGGCGTTGATATGCAGCATTTTTCATGAAGTATTAACATGTATGAAATAGAAGAAAGTTTTTGGATTGCTACATCTGACTTTTTTTGTATTTGTAAACATTTTTTCATGATCGTTTGGTAATTTCTTAATAAATGTATTTTTAATTCAACATTATTCGTTCATAACAATCGACTTTACATCCAATTAAATCGCAACATATATTTTTCATACATTTAAAAAGAGATGGTTAAAAAACGCTACGAAAACATGCATTTCAAATTAAAAAATCAAAATCAAACTTTTCTGAAAAGACTTACTCGGTAGACAAGAAAATTGTTGCAATTCTTCCAATGACGAAAAATCCAAGGAACATCATTAGAGGGTATAAATTGTCAAGCTGATTTTCTGTGTAATTGATAGTTATGTATGAAGATAACATTTGGGGATATCCAAATGCAATAGCTTCTGAAACAAAGGTCATCAATGATGCGTTCAAAATAGTAAAATTCCAAAGAACGACGTTTGTCTGAAAAATAGAATAATTACCAAAACAATTATTTTTTTTTAGAATGAACTTGCACAGGGTTTCTGACACTTTTACGTGTATGTGTCAAACATTTACACAAAATATCTATCGTAAATGTAACGTTTCAACAATACCGAACGTTTACATTGAAAATATATTGCAGCATAGGCTACTTATACAGATAACTATTTACTAGAATTAATCGCTTTTATACATTAAATAACTGAGAACGAAAATTAAAATGTGATTTAAACTGTATATATAGGAATCAGCCTCTAATTTAACGAATGTTTGATTCAGAAATTTGATTCAATTCTATGGCACGTAATAAAGAAAACAAAATAAGCATGTTTATTTAAAACTAGGAGGTTCTGCCCCCTACGAGCTATGAACCCACCAACCCCCATTGAAACACTTCAAACTCTAAAAGCTCGCTAATTTGATCGGCATTAAAAAGTAAACGGGTAAACGGGTTTCATACGTTTCCCTTTGACTGGAA
The DNA here is from genome assembly GCA_963932465.1 of Maratus speciosus. Classification (NCBI taxonomy): domain Eukaryota; kingdom Metazoa; phylum Arthropoda; class Arachnida; order Araneae; family Salticidae; genus Maratus; species Maratus speciosus. The sequence continues at coordinate 233,416,629 of OZ010792.1, read as the reverse complement.
AATTTTAAAGCCGGATCAGCTGTTGTTAAGCATCTACTGATTCATGTTTGATTAAATAAAATCAGTTAAACATTTGAAGTACACAGAGTCTTTGCCTCCTGGTAATTTTTTAACAACGCTATAAGGAAATTATTTTAAATAACACATTTTAAATGAATCGTTTTAAATCTGATGAAATTTTCACCAAAGTTTTCTTTCTCTTTTTAATATCTACGTGAAAACACTTTTGTTGTTAGAAAGAAAATATTATTTGTAAAAAAGATCATCTCAAAATATGCGACAAGTCTTGTGTGAATATATATTTTTAAATTTTAACTGTTTCGCTATATTGTAATTTGGTCATTTTAAATATGACGTAGTTTCTGCTATTTACTACTTTTTAACGCATATTAATGAATTTATTATTTTAAAGTTTTCTTTCTTCATTTAATATTCAAGTGAAAATACTTTTGTTGCAAGAATGGAAGTAATTTTATTTACGCTGCCTTATACTTGGCTACAATAGTTTAAAAGATCATCTGGAAAGGGGATATAAATGTCTCGTGTGAATATATTTTTAAATTTAAATTGTTTGACAATATTATTATTTGGCCATTTTAAATATGACGTAATTTCCTGCATTTACGGCTTTTAACGCATGTTAATGAATTTATAATTAAAAAATTTTCATTCTTTTTTAATATTCACGTGTAAATATAATTTTTACGACGTAATTTTTTATATTTTCCTGCTTTTAATGCGTAATAGTTTAACACTAATTTGAACGTTTTTTTCAACATTCACTTGGAAATATTATTATTTGCGCTGTTGTTACAGTTAGCAACAATTTAAAATAATAACCTTTTCTAAAATTTGTAAAAAATATCTCTCGAAATGCTGAAAATTTGAAATTAAAATGGAAATAAAAACTCAAAAATTAGTCAAATTAAAAAAATAAATGCAATCTGCGCACCGGTAGCTTCTAACCTATATCTTTAGAAACAAGTCAAAAACTGCACAAGAAACGTGGCAAATGAGGTGCGTCCGTACTATAACTACTTTTATAAATATTCAGATCTTGGAACAGTAACTGTTACATTCTTATGAAAAAAATGCTTGATTATAAAGTTCATTAATATTATATCTATTAAATTTAGCAATACGGAAATAATATGACTCCGTCTTAAATAGGACGTATTCATAATGGAAACCTAGAATCATTAACCATCACTGAATATAACTTAATTCATAACGTATGATAGGATTTAATAGAATGAAGAAAACTTTTATTAATATATTCTTAAAGTTTTGATTCTATTTTCATATAATTTGAAATGAATCGACAAAATTCTGTAACGATTATCTATATTAAATTTCAAATCGTTCGTTTGGGTAGTTTTTGCGCTGTTATATGCGGACAGACAGACGGACGGACCAGAGGACGGCTGCAGGTGGTAGGTATTTATATAAATATGGCATTTCCCCATAGACCATAATGTAATGGAATACTTCTGAGTCTATCTGTAAATAAATTATGAACGCTACATACTTTATTTTCCATACCAAATATGGCATAGTAAATCTCAATAACACATATTAATTGCAGAGCAGTCCAGCTATATTAACGCAAGTTAGAGTTCGAAAAGACAGACAGAAGGACAGACAAACAGAATTCATAAACATTTTCAACTATGTTGGAAAGTGTTGATAAAAAGACTATTGCCCATTTAAACTGATGGCATTGAGCTCACAGGCTATTCACACTAATTGTATATTATACTCTTATTTCAAAGAATAATGCCCCTCGAAAAACAAATGAAGGGATTAGCCCCCGTTTCCCCCCTTTATACTTAACCAAAGAACCTCCAAATCTAATCAGGGAAGCTCTTTAACATAATAAACTGGCATACCAAATTTGAAGCAAATCAGATAATTCTGCATGAAAAATCCATTTCGCTAAATTAAGCGGGGTATAACCTCCCCCCTTTTCTCCCTATGCTGAACCAATGAACCTTCAAATCTAAACAGAAAAGCTCTTTATCAAAATGAACCTAGAAAAAAAATTAAACAAAATTAGATAATTCTGCATGAAAACACATTTATCTAAATTAAGGAGAGGGCACACTTACGCCCCCCCCCTTTTCCCCTTGTTATACATAACCAATGAACCTCCAAATCAAATGAAGAAAGCCTTATCGGAATAAACTGGCGTATCAAATTTGAAGCAAATCGAATAACTCTGCATGAAAAACCCATTTATCTAAATTAAAGGGGAACTAGCCCCCGTGCCCCCTTTATACTTAACCAATGAACCTCCAAATCTAATCAAGGGAGCTCCTTAACATAACAAACCGGTATGCAAAATTTGGAGCAAATCGAATATTTCTGCATACCCATTTATCTAAATTAAAGGGGACCTAGCCCCCGTGCCCCCTTTATACTTAACCAATGAACCTCCAAATCTAATCAAGGGAGATCCTTAACATAATAAACCGGTATGCGAAATTTGGAGCAAATCGAATATTTCTGCATAAAAAACCCATTTATCAAAATTAAGGAAGGGGGGAGAGGGTAGCCCCCTTTCCTCCCTTTATATGTAACTAATGAACCTCCAAATCTAATGAAGGCAGCTCCTTAGCATATAAACCGGCTTACCAAATTTGTAGCAAATCGAATATTTCTACATGAAAAACCCATTTACCTAAATTAAAGGGGGGGGCTAGCCCCCCTTGTACTTAACTAATAAACCTCTAAATCTGATCAGAGAAGCTTCTTAACATAATAAACCGGCATACGAAATTTGGAGCAAATCGAATAATTCTGCATGAAAAACCCATTTATCTAAATTAAGGGGGGGGGGGGGGTATCCCCCCTTTCCTCCTTTTATACTTAACTAATGAACCTCCAAATCTAATCAAGGCAGCTCCTTAACATAATAAACCGGTATACCAAATTTGGAGCAAATCGAATCATTCTAAATGAAAAACCCATTTATATAAATTAAGGGGGGTAGCCTCCCTTTCCCCCCTTTATACATAAATAATGGACTTCCAAATCTTATCAGGGAAGCTGCTTAACATAATTAACCGATATACCAAATTTAGTGCAAATCGGATATTTCTGCATGGAAAACCCATTTATCTGGATTGAGGGGGGGGGGACAAGCCCCCCTTTCCTCCCTTTATATGTAACTAATGAACCTCCAAATCTAATCAAGGCAGCGTCTTAACATAATAAACCGGTTTACCAAATTTGGAGCAAATCGAATAATTCTACATGAAAAACCCATTTATCTAAATTAAGGAGAGGGCTAGCCCCCTTTTCCTCTTTTATACTTAAGTAATGAGCTTCCAAATCTAATCAGGGAAGCTCCTTAACATAATTAACCGGTATACCATATTTGGAGCAAATCGAATATTTCTGCATGAAAAACCCATTTATCTAAATTCAGGCGGGGGACACCCTTTCCCTCTTTATCCTTAACCAATGAACCCAAAAACTAATCAGGGAAGCGCCTTATCAGAATGAATCTAGAAAAAAAAATTGAAGCAAATTGGATATTTCTATCAAAAGTTATCGCGTTACGTACGTACATTCAGAACTGGCGGGCACATAAGCTCTCAGGCATTGATAGCCTGTGAGCTACAAACGCATAATAGGTTGAAATTTGACTTTTAAAAATTTATACCAACGAGGTGAACCCCGTCGAATTTCGACGAAAGAAAATGTTTACAAACGAACTGTTGCATCAAATTTATAATACATCGACAACAATAATTACAATAAAAAATCCATCTTACACTTGTTAGTTGAACTCTCCAAAGACATATTTTAACCTAAGATTAATAAAATACTTTTTTTTTTCATGAACTTGAACTGTTAAAATTATTGAAAAATTAAACTTTATTCATATACGTAATCAGTAACATATAATCAAGATAAGTAATTTTGATTAAGTTATCAATTAATGCTTGATATTACGGAATGAAAAATCAGCAAAAATGATTTCACCTTGACATAATCATAGAATCCCCCCCCCCCTTTAAATCTAACCGAATCAAGTCATTTTCCATGTTTCACATCCATAATAACCATTTAAAAACATTTTAACGCGCAATAGGCTATTAATAAATATATTTTCAAGCTTGACGTCCCGTTTGTCAAGTGTTAAAACTTTTCATGTGAAAATTCCGTCTGGGGAATCCAAAATGATCCACAATGAAGTCTTAGTACCTGCGCGTAAAAATTCCAGAATTTTATAATTTTAGACGTATTCAAGGGGAAATATCTTGTTTTATCAAATAAAATTATCGTTTTATTTTAAATATGACGTCATTTTCAGTCACTGAAATATTTTTCCTATTGTCTTAAACTCAATATCAGCGGAATGAAAAAATAGTGAAATATAACAACATCATCAGGGAAATTGTGTCTTTTTTAAAGCATAACGTCATTTTCTGTTCAAATTTTTAAAAAAGATATTTTTAATTGTAATGTGAAAATGGCATCAGTAAAAATATAATCAATAAAGATAACTAAACCACTTTTAACAGAAATAAAGTACTTCAGTTGCCACGTTTAGAAAATTGGTATTAAAAACTATAAAAAAAAATAATATCTCAAAAATAAATTGAGATACAGCTTTCATACAAATTGCATTTAAAAGTACATTTTTTCTGTATAAAACGGTCTAAAAATTTAAAATGTGGGATGCTTAAAAGTTTAAAAAATTGCAGTAGCGGAACTTGCAAATCCGATTTAACCGATCAAATTTAAAAGTGTTGCCATTCGCAGAATGACGTATGCGTTACGCACAGATATGTTTGTCCTTTATAATATAGATAGACAGAAGTAAACTTGAATACTTCTGTACAGCCCTGTTTTGTACCTACTATTTTTATATACACGCCACTATTTAGCTAAAATTTAATTAAGACTAAAACGTGCTTAAAACTAGTGAAATCACACTTCCAGAGATTTTCATCCTTAGGCGGCTATCTTTATAATTTTATCTATATTCTAGAAACATATCTTAGGATACTAAATGCAGTTCAGCATAAAAATGCATAACTCATTTAAAAACCATCTTTAAGCTATTTTAGTTCCTTAAGAATTATTTTTCGCAGCCCTGTATATGATCTACAGCGTTCATACATGCATAATAATATACAAAAATTTAGTTAACCTTAAAAACTCAAATCACAACTAAAAATGTACTTCCAGCAATCATCGTTAATAGGCAGTATTTCGGGTGCAGTATAGTACCCTAAATCTTTTGTGTATCCTTGTAAATACTATGCACTTTCTATTATACAGGAAGTAACTTGTAGTATATGAATTTCATTATATGTGAAATACTTTAACATATTTAAAATACGCCGCAAAGAATGTTTCCCCCGATACCATTATGTAACAGAATTATTTTGTGTGGCCTTGTAAATGAATAATTAATATTCTTTGCATACCGTATTCTAAAGAATGTATATTTTAGAGCACTTCGTAAATGTATATCAATTTCATCATGTTCGGAAAGATGTAATATAATCTTAACTTAAATCTATTTTTTCCCATTGGCCGCAATGTAACGGAATACTTTTAACTGTCCCTGTAATATTTTGTGTGAAAATACTATGCACCTTCTATTATACAGGAGGTAACTAGTTGTAAACTTCAGCAACATATATCAATTTCATTATATGTGAAATAGTTTAACATAATTAAAATATGCCACAAGCAATTTTCCTCCATACCATTATGTAACGGAAATCTTTTGTGTGGCTCTGTAAATGAATAATAAATATTCTTTGCAACAGACTGTATATTTTAGTCACATCATAAAAGCAAATCAATTTCGTTATCCTTGAAAGTGTTTAACAATATTAAAATGCACTTGAAACAATTTTTCCTATTGTCCGTAATGTAACGTAATACTTTTGACTGTCCCTGAGATTGAACTATACATCTGAATTTCATAAAATTTAAAATGACTCGACAAAATTATGCAAAACTTATATATTTAAAATTTCAAAATATTTCTTTGTTACTTTGTTACTTTTTGCGCTGTTATATGCGGACAGACGAACAGACAGACGGGCGGACCAGGCAACGACAAGGTGCTGCGTATTTTTATCATCACGAACGCACCTAAAAATGATTAAATTCTTTTACATAGTTTGTTGCTCCCATAAAAGTTTCTAGTGTAGATAATCGGCCGTCACAAAATCAACCAACCCATAAAAGTTTTTCAATGAAACGATTTTGACCAAATGCAACATTAAATATCTCTTTAAATAATTCTTCGATTTCCAAACTGCCTGCATGACTGTGTTTCTCAAACATTTCTCTAAAATATTACCAATTTTCATATTTTTGTGTGTTCTTAAGCGAAGAAAGAACCTAAGTCACAAAAAAACTCATTTACGGAGGAAGTGACAGCGTTAGTTACTTTTTTTTAGAATAGAGAAATAATTTAACTCATATTTTATGCAGTATGTTGCCTTATAAACCTTATCTACCCTATCTATATAAAATCCTAATGAAACGAATTTACGAAATTTATATTATGAAATGGCTGAAATAAAACGAATTTATGAAATGATTCTTTGAAACGACTGATTAAACAACTGATTATATTTCAAGGCGATTTCTCCTAAAATATGGAATACTTTGCGATCAATAAAAGCATGTATAATAATCACTTATAAACAAATTAAGTTAAATTATACTATAAAAAGTGATAAAATATGTTTATTAAAATTGACGATCGTTTCGTCACACAAACGGTGACATTTTAAAAATCATTCACGATAGAAATTTTCTTTTGTTATTAAATTATCAGTTTTCTAACGTAAATGATTTTGAAAAAGTCGCAGTTTGTGAGACGAAACGATCGTCAATCTTAATAAGGATATTTTTTCACTTTTTATAACATTATTTAACTTAAATCTTTGCAATGAAATTAACACCAAAAATCCGTAATTGATCCGCAGATCTCAAAACTGGTATTAGAATTTTTAAATTCGAATTAGTTTTCGAAATATTCATTTTTTTTTCTACTTTTAAATAATTTTCTGTAATGATGTCAACTCAAATTTTAATCATAGCAAATTTTTTTTCATATTTTAGAAACGATTATTATTTTAAACTAATTTGGCGACCAGTGTGGCCTCACTTAAATGTATACTAAGAACAATGCTTTTTTTTATTTCATTATAATTTTATTTAATACAAAACTTTCATTTGAAACTGAAACATTTAAAATTAATGCCTTTCACTTCTTTCTTTTTTTAAAATGAAACGGAAAGAAAAATATTAGGCGCAGATGTCATATACGCACCAGGGTACCTAATTGGCGCCAAAATGGCGTTATTTTGACTGACATGGTAACCCGGCTATTGTTGCCTATTTATTAATAAATGTTTATTTACATTTATTTTCTTGCTTTTTTTAAAAAAAAATGTTATAAATTTATTTGTTCTATAGTTATTAATTCATTTTTATTTATTTATTGTTATTTCAATTTAAAAATAATAGAAAATAATTTAAAAATACATATGTAACTGGTATTCGAAAACGAGGTTTTCTCCAAATTGTCATAAAAAAATCACGCCAAACCCGGTGCGTATATGACATCTGTGTTAAATATTAAAAATGCAACAGATTATGACATTTAATTTCAAATTCAAAGCAAATGACCAATATCGCTAAATTACATAAATCGCCAAACCACTCGTAAAATCATACAAGTTGACGTAATTTTTAATTTAAATAACGAAAGAACAAATAAATTAGTATGAAAATACAAATACAAATAAAGCGTCGAAATAAAAATAACTTGATGGCGTAAACACGTGTAACTTCCTTACAGTCAAGTGAATGTGACGTTTACGATCCACCATTATTGGCATTTAATCTTATAGTCTGGCGATAGATTATTGGTCGATGGGATAACCAAGTAGTACCGTTTTAATTTACCACTCGAAAAATAAAAATAGGCTAACTGGCGAGTTTTAAAAAAAAAATCTATTGGCGAGATATGAACACGGCTATCATAAAAGAACCAAGAAATTTTTGCGATCGTGGCAACTTTTATGTAGTTTTATTCGAAAAAATAACTTTTATTTTTTAATCAAAATAGAAATCTTTCTTATGAAAAGCGAAGGAACTGTTGATCATAGTGACATGACTTAGGCTATTATTATAGAGATTGATTTCAATTCTAAAAACGGCACAAAGAATAATATTTCCTAACGGTTTAAAACTTATTTACACATGACTATTAAAAACAGAAAAAAAAAAAAAAATCTATTAAATGAGTACGTGTTAAAAGCAGCAAAATATTGAAAATTATGTCTTAAAAATTGTATTTACACGTGAATATTAAAAGAGAAAGGCAATTTTAAAATAAAAAATACATTCATATGCGTTTAACCCTTCCAGGGGCAAGGTACTTCTATTCGTAAAATGTTGAAATCAGTGAATGGCACCAGAATTTACAAACAAATTTCGAAATACGAAAATGTTTTTGTTCACTTACTTAATAAAAGGAAAATTTTCATTCCAATATTCTGGTGCCAATGCGGTATTTAAGAATTAAAATTAAGTGGTCCAAAAATGAACCACCACCCTTGAAGGGGCTAAAGCAGTAAATTGTAGTATGTCAGTCAATCGTTTTATAACGCTGTAAAAAATACCGATCAGCAAAGACTCTGTTTACATAATTCATTTTATTTTAGCTTCTTTTCAAATGTTTAACTGATCTTCTTTGATCAAATACGAAAACAAACATCGGACATCTTAACTGCAACTGATTCGTCCTAAAATTTTCGCAATCAAGGGAAATTGATCGGAAACCCTTTTACAGGGAGATCGCTATAGGTTTTTTCATTATAATTCAATCTCTTCTAATCTTTTAAAAACAGGTCAAATTACCGTGATTTTAGATTCTGCGGCGTCTGAACGGGGGATGGCGAGCGTGGCTTATAGGGGGCAGAGCCCCCTAGCATATATATAAAATCCTAATGAAACGAATTTATGAAACGATTTTATTAAACGTCTGATTAAACTATTGATACAGTTTCATGGTTATTTCTCCTAAAATATGGAATATTATGCGGTGACATTCACACCAAAAATCCGTATTGATTAACATGTTTCCAAAATGGTATCAGAATTTTAAAATTTGAATTAGTTTTCGAATTATTACTTTTTTTCTAATATTGCATTTATGCAGTGACAAAATTTTAAAGTTGAGGACTATGAAGGCGTTTTGGTTCGCCACGGTGGTTCCAGGTTCGTAAATAAAAGGGAAAAACTCCAGTAAATACATGCCGACAAAGTTGTTTTTTTATTTAGATAGAAGCGGGAAAACAAACATAATGTAGAACACAGTTAAATCCAGTTGTACATATGTAAACATGGCGATATGAGGAGAAGTGCTCCGTAACGTAAAAAAAAGCAGCGGCCCCTTTATAGGGACCTTACATCAACAGAGGGAGAAAAGGAACTGAACTTTTTGCGTACTGATTCACATGACTTGGCGTAGTACATTATCGCCAATTTACAAAGTTTTTTGATGCCGGAATAAGAGAGACAAAGTATTGGTGGGAGGTTTAGCATAATAGAATGTGGCAGCCTCCCTTCAGCACTCACTCACGGGATGTAAAGCAGCCAGACTTTATTTAAGAGTGACATCAAATCTGAATTTGTTTCTTATAACACCAACAAATTATCTTAAATGTGATTGGGAAATCTTAACGAATGTATGGAAATGCAGAGAAAAGGCATATGTGCTAAGATAAATGAAATATATTTGAAACCGCAATTCCCATAAAATAATTTTATTTTTTTTGTTATTTCTTTTTAACCGTCAAATTCTAGCTGCAATTAAGAATGACTTATTTACAACGCAGATAAAATACGATAACAGAAATTGTAATGTTAAACAGGGCAGGTGCACTTAGATTTATGTAACTTGATATGATTATTTTTAAACAAAGACCGTTAAGAAATAGAAATAAATTATGCGAGAATGGAATCTTGAATGATTGTAAATGAAATCGTAAATCTTTGTATTTGAACGTGTTGAATTAAGTTCGTTGCGAAAAGGAGAGAAAAAAATACATGCAGATAGAATTGCGTACTGTTTTAAGAAAATTAATTAATTTAATGATTTCACTTGTTCAAATTAGATTTTGAGTAACGGGGGGGGGGGGGCTGGAAAATGATATGTGCAGAGAAGCTGCCACATATCTCACCGGGGCAACCGAAAACAAACCTGCGACGTTACGTTAGAGCTTTACAGAAAAATAAATACTTTGTGCATCTTCAAACACAAATATACAAAATAAACACATCAGAAAAATAATTATACATAAGCTTGCAATTTGAAAAGAACAAAATATATGTTTAAATCTTATATGCATTCAAAGCATAAGTTCAAGTAACTTGCTTAAGTCTCTGGATCCAGTGCAATTTTAAAATCAGTGAGCAATCGTTTTTTCTTTCCTTTGTACCAAGACTCACTTTTTTTTACTTTGATCCTATATGGGATCAGCCATGTATATACACATTTGGAAGCATTTAAAAGAAATAATAAACAAGTAATGTAAAAATTTGTTTTTAAAGTCAATTCCTACTTAGGCCATCAAAGAAAAATTTAATATAATTCCTTAAGCTAATATTAGTTTTTGTTGCATTAAAATATCTCAATTTGTTGATTTTCTATAAGCAAGTAGGTTTACAATGGAAGTCTATGGGAATTTGGCGAAATATTAGAGATATCGGCAAGTTGGTGTCACTTTTTGCGACTCATTTTGGTCGCCAAATTTGGCGATATATCGCCATGTTGGTGGCAAACTTGGCGGTATTTGGCGACAGAACAGGGTCCCCTATGGTAACCCCCTTTATAGATATGAAGATGCATTGAATACTGTTCAATAACCAATGGCCGCCATTTTGTCTCCCATATAAAATTAAAATTAATTAATTAAAATATAATTTATGAATTAATATTTGAAAAATCTGTATTAACATCAATTGTCATCCTATACAAGTTTTAAAAAATTTATTTCAACTTGATAGGATGAATAATAAGTATTTTATTAACGATTGAAAATTTGAACAAGATATATAAATAATTAAATATAGGGAGAGTGTGAAGTAATAGTAGAAATTGAAATAAACACAATTCAACTACATTAAAAATGAAAATGAACAAGTAATATAAAAATTTTGTTCAACCGGATGATAATGGGTTTTTACATCCAATTGCTTATTACTCCAGTGGATTGAGAAGTTATGAACGAAACTACTTTATTATGGAATTAGAGTGTCTTGACATCATTGACATTTTCGACAAATTTTACCATTATTTCCACGGTGTAAAGTTTACTATTCATACAGACCATGCATCCCTTGTGCGGCTTAAGTATGTAAAGCACCTAAGAGGCAGACTCTTTAGATGGTCTTTAAAGCTGAGTATGTTCGAATATAAGATAGAGTATTTAAAGGGAGCTACAAACGTCGAAGACAACATGTTGCCCAGAAACCCTATTTATCATTTTAATCCACTACTCACGTTCCTGTTAGATGTTAAAGAGGTACTTGAAATGCAGGAAAGGGATAATGTGTACGGAAAAAAATTACTTAAATGACAATGGACTAATGATAATTAAAACAAAAGGCTTTAGGAAAATAGTATGTCCTTCCCATGACCCTTGTTACTTGACCCCATGTCCTTCAGAAGAAAGTTGCTTGGAATTGCTCATGAAAAATTTGGTCACCTTTGAATTCAAAAAATGCAAAATCTAATTTTCCCCAATTATTATTTGCCAGATATGACTCAGGATATAACTAACTTTGTAAAGCATTGCGATATTTGTCAGAAAAACAAAAAGCCTAGGCAGAAAAAATTTGGCTTATTACAACCCGTAAGGCATGGTGACGTCACGGCGACGTCGTTGTGAAGTCACACTGTGATTTTGTGACAGTCGATGTGACGTCACAGTGACTACAATGCGAGGTCGTTATGGCCGTTTTAGAGGTCGTTTGTGACGTCACATTGTGACCACTCTGTGAAGTCACGGTGTGACTAATTTGTGAAAAGTGTGTCATTTGTGACTATTTTGGCATTAGCTTTGTGACGAACCTGTGACGAAAGTGACAATGCTTTGAAGTCACATTGTGACCAATTTGTGAAATATGTGTCATTTGTTACGAACTTGTCATAAAAAATGTGATGATTTTAAATGAAAAACAGATTTCAAATTAATTGCTTAAAAGGCGCTAAGGCCAACATAGTGAAAAAGATTCCGTGCCGGGACTCGAACCCGGGCCATCAATATAGCACACTGACATTCTTCCGACTAAGCCACATGGAACGATACCCAGCCGGGAAAATTTCTCACTATTACATGTTGGCAAGGCTACAAACGCAGCACAAGATGGAATATTTATCGTGAGCCACCGACAATGAGCAAATACGAAACTTAATTAAATCCAGCATCGATTGAAACTATATTAATACTTGGAAATTTTTCCAAAGAGAACCATTCGCCTTGCATACAATATTTCGAATGAAAATCAAATTTCAAATTACATGCTTAAAAGGCAATTTTAATTTTAAATTTGATTTTTATTTGAAATATTGTATGCAAGGCGAATGTTTCTCTCTGGAAAAATTTCTAAGTATTAATATAGTTTCAACCGATGCTGGATTTAATTAAGTTTCGTGTTTGCCCCATGTCGGTGGCTCACGATAAATATCCCATCTTGTGCTGCTATTGTAGCCTTGCCAACATGTAATAGCAAGAAATTTTCCAGGCTGGGTATCGTTCCACGTGGTTTAGTCGGTAGAATGTCCGTGCGCTATACTGATGGCAGGGGTTCGATTCCCAGCATTGAATCTTTTTTACTAAGTTGGCCTTTGCGCCTTTTAAGCAAATAATTTGAAATTTGATTTTCATTTGAAATATTGTATGCAAGCCGAATGTTTCTCTCTGGAAAAAATTCGGAGTATTAATACTGTGATGGTTCTTGCCATAAACACTGTGATGAATTTTAAAATGCACAATTTTAAAATAAAGTTTTGTTTGAAATATAAATTCTTATCTTTTTACCGTACTTTTTAGCAAAATATCGCTATTTTGGAGCCCTATTCTTCTAAAACATTTTAAATTTTTCCACTTAAAAAAGAATGCTTATCAACTGACATCTTTTTTTATTAAGTTTTAATCTTTATCTTGAGTTCAAGCTTGATATTAAGAATGTGTAAAATTTTAATGTGCTGTGATTAGTCATTGCTTTATTAAACATGACATGATAAGCCATATTTATTTAAATTTTTTATTCCCGTGTATATTGTATTTTGTGAATATGAGCTAAATAGATTTGGTATGTTTTATAGGAAAAGACTGATCTGCGAAATAGAAAAAAAAATTAAGAAAAATCATGCGTTAAGCATAGATTTTAAAACACTTTCTAACGCTTCCTGAATGCTTTAACAAGACATAGTAATTTAGGGAAATAACGTAAATAAGATAACTAAGTAAATATTTTAGAAAACACATAAAACATTTGAAAAACTGATTTCAGCATTTACCGTCCATAGCCAAATATGTTTTCTAATTCTTTTGAACAGCCCTGCATTTGATCTGTAAGTTGATATACATATTATATAATGGGAAAATTTATTTTTGCAAGAAAACGCATAACAGGTTGAAATTCTCTTTCAGCAATTTATACTAATATATGGAAACATACTTGAATACTTTTGTATAATTTGTAGTTTACCTAGAACGTTTATTACGCGCTACTGCTTAGTTAAAATTTTATTCAAACACTCTTAAAACTGCTGAAATCACATTTCCAGGAATTATAATTTATAGATGGCCATGTATTCAATTCTTTACGTGACCCTGTATATCATTTTATCTATATTCTACAAACATTTCTTAGTAAATTAAATGCAGTTCAACGTAAAAATCCATAACTCATTTAAAAACTACCTTTAATCAATTTGCGCATATACCCAGTAACCCTTACGAATACTTTTATGTAGTCCTGTATATGAATTATAGCATTTATATATACCATACTCTATGCATAAATATAGTGAATCATAAAAGCGCATATCATAATTAAAAATGCATTTCCAGCAATCATCCCTAATGAACTTCGGATACAATATAGTATCGGAAATATTTTGTGTGTCCTGTAAATGCTATATACATTTCGTATTATCATGAAATAATGTATAGTGTGTAAACCTCAGCGACTTATATCAATTTCATTATAGATGAAATAGATTAACATAATTAAAGTACGCCGCAAATAATTCCCTCCATCCCTGTATAATAATGTATTGGAATACTTTTTTTAGCCCTGTAAATGAACAATAACTATTCGTTGCACCACATACTCTTCAGAATGCATATTTTAGTGCGTTTCATAAATTCATATCAATTTTATTCTGTTTGAAAGCGTGTAAAATCGTTAAAAATCATTTGGAACGATTTTTTCCCGTAGGCCGTAGTGTAACGAAATACTCTTGACTGTTCCTGTAGATGAATTAAACACTCTACAAACTTCATTACAAATAGGGGCCGTGCTATGGTAAACGTCAATAACATCCAAAAATTTCAAGGCAATCCGAGTATATTTGCGAGAGTTAGACCGCGGACAGACGGCCAGACAAACCGAAGTCATAAACACTTTTCAACTTTGTTGAAAAGTATTAAAAAGAACATATAAACGTAAAATAAATGATTGCATATTAACTATTTTTATTATTTAAAAAACATTTTAATGTAGAAAGTAGTTATTAATCGCTTTAAAAAAATATTCAGTCCTATATTACGAAAGTACATACCAACTTTTTAAAAAATATACTAAAGCAGTTTAAGCTATAAACTTGTTATCACAGGCATGAAAAACACTTTATTTCAATGCTTAAATATATTTAATTTTTTTATTCCAGTGATTACATATATCGAAAACGTAGAAAATGAATTTACAATCGAAGAAAATTTAATAACAGATTCTGAGTGTCTACAATTAAATGTTTGATTAAAATCACAAACAGAAAAAAAAAATGCTTACATAATGTTAATTTCTAATCTGAAACAATTTCTAATTTCATTTTAACTCCAAAATAATAATGATGCTATAAGTGTTAGTAACTAGAAAACATTAAATACCCGAAAAAAATTCCACACCACTGTTTCAACTTATTTTCAAACTCAAGAGACTAAAAATTAATATTTACATTCATTCTACTATGAATGTAAGCACAAATCAGTCTCTGCGCCAGCTTTTTTTTTTTTTTTTTTTTTTTTTTTTTCGAGCGATGGCAGATTAAGATACAACAGAATCGAATAAAAATATTCTTCTGAAAACAATACAGACCAGTCTCTTTCTATAAGTGTAACATAAAACTACTTAACTCATCATTATAATATATACAAAACAGGAACAAAATATTTAAATTAAATAAGACTTACATATATGCTTCATCAATAATATCCGTATATTTGTAATATCCTAAAATGGCAGATGTCTTTCTTTTATATTAAAAGAAGTGCTGTAGACGTGCTGGTGTTCTAAACAGTGGAGTGAAGTGGCTTCCCGCGTATTCTCTTGTTTATTCTATGGTAAATTCGCGAAGCAGACGATTTGAGCAGGTGTGTTTTTATTATTTATTTGTTTTTGTAAACAGCTGATTTGAATCTGAAATGCGCAATAATTATATGAGAGTGTAACAATCAGTGGAGGATTATTATATTAAATTGCAATGCTAGATAAAATTGAAATCGTGAAAAAAGAATACTTTTACTGTCTTAGATATCAAATTGATAAAATATAGCATGAAAGTTTAGTTTATTAATGCTTGTATCGTACAATTTATTTATTATGTCCCCCCCCCCGCCTTTCGTGATAGAATTTACTATTTGCTATCCACTAATATATTTTCATTCCTTATGCCGCTGTAACTCAGCTGTTTAAAATATTGTTTAACCCTTAACTGATGTGACAAAAATTGCCGCATAACTACTGTGAGCGGTCTGTGAGACCGCTTAATCTATGAGATGGATAAAATATAGCATGAAAATTTAGTTTATTAATGCTTGTATCGTGCACTTTATTTATTATGTCCCCTCCCCCCCCCTCCACCTTTCGTGACAAAATTTACTATTTGCTATTCACTAATATATTTTCATTCCTTATGCCGCCGTAACTCGGGACTGTTTAAAATACTGTTTAACCCTTAACTGATGTGACAAAAATTGCCGCATAACTATTGTGAGCGGTCTGTGAGACCGCTTAATCCATCAAATTGATAAAATATAACATGAAAATTTAGTTTATTAATGCTTGTATCGTGCATTTTATTTATTATGCCCCTTCCCCCTTTCGTGACAGAATTTACTAGTTGCTATCCACTAATATATTTTCATTCCTTATGTCGCTGTAACTCGGAATTGCTTAAATTATTTCTCTTCATTTTCAAAGATTTTTGAAGTTCATATTTTTGTCACACTGTGACTTACAATATGGTGGATTTTTTTTATCATATATGTGACGTGACATACGTTACATGCAGTGACATAATAGTGTCGTCACAATTTTCTTTTAATTGCCAGAAAAATATAATTTTACAGTAAATAACATGTTTTGAAGAATTTTTGCAATTTTTTAAAGTTTTCTAAGAAGTTCACATCTCAGTCACAATGTGACATCACTGAGTGGTGGCATTTTGGTCACAGATGTGACGTGACCACAGTGACTTACAGTGACGTCACAACGACGTCACCGTGACCATGCATGCTATGAGGGAAGCTATCCCTACCACAGATCAACCTGTTGATACTGTGGGAGGATTCAACTACTATAATTCAACTAAAAATATCTTCATATTGTCATCGATGTCACCACCGAAACCTATACGAATTGTTTAAAACAAATTTTTAATATTCAAACTCCACAACAATTATTCTGTTTTAATCAAATTTTTATTGTTAGGACCCCTCAAAAAATCTTAAGCGATAGGAACGCCGCCTTTACTTCTTCCAGCTTCAAAAAAAGTTTGCGGAACCATAATATGAAGCAGCGTTTAACCTCATCTCACCATACTCAAACAAATGGTAAATGGGAACTAGCCAATCAAACAATAGTAACTAGGCTAAAATGTAAAGTTAACTCTACTACCTCTAAAATTCCTTGAATTAAACTCCTTGCTGAATTTGTAAATGAATACAATAATAACCCCCATTCAATAACTAAATTTCCTCCTGCTTATTTACTCTTTGGCCAATTACCCTATGGTTCCCCTCTTCAACAAGATTATTACCCTCCTGTTAATGAAGCACTTAAAATCGCAAAAGCGCGAACTAATGAATTCTATTTAAAATTAAGCAATATTATGATTAAAATTATGTTGAGCCAAAATTTGAAGTAGGTGATCTCGTTATTTATGAAGAATTTCATTACCCAAATACTAGAAAGCTTTCTCATGTATTTTCTGGACCATACCAAATTCTTCGAAAAGTATCCGATGTAAATTTTGAGATCGATAGAAAAACCCCATTTAAAGATACTGAAATCATTCATATTTGAAAATTGCGTCTATATCGTCATCCTAATAACTTAAAATTGTCTCATGAACAATTATCCCAACAGCAGCAACAAACGCAAGTTAAATCACTAACTTAAACTTAATTTCCTAACAATAATGAGTTTGTAATTTAATATTAAAATTTTAAAGCTTAAAGTAAAATATTTTAATTCAACATTACGGTATTTCTTGCAAAGGTCACGCAATAATTGAAATTGTATTTAATGAAACTCGTTTATATCGGATAAGTTAGTTATTTCAATTTAAGATTTCAAATTAATTTTGAACTAAATCTTAAATTATACCACTTAAATTATTACTTATCAATAAAAACTTAATCTTACTTTTTATAAAAAAAAAATAATAAAAACATAATTGATATTCTTTCAAATAATTTAAATAACTAGCTTAATTTATCAAAAATAAAACGAATTCTTAAGAATTGAAACCTTTGGAAGAAATATTTCATAATTAAAATCTGTACGGATGCATATCAGATGGTTGTAAAACCGCTTGCTTATTCGAATTGCAAAAACTTTTCGTCTGCTATATATATATATATATATATATATATATATATATATTCTCTCTCCACGAAAGTCAAAAATCATTTTTTGTTGTTGTTGTTAACGTTTTGATTTTATTCTTTTTATTTAAGGTAAATGTAATTTACAGATGTGAATTGAGGAACACATTATAACTTCCCTTTCCATATTTTTTTTCTTTATTTGAGTGTACATGTAATTCCTATGTGTCAGATAACGGGAATTAGATTTAACGACTCACATACGAATGAATGATGTTACGAGATATTTATAGATATTACTTTATTATGTGATACAGGATTAACATTATATTATTATTATTTATAAAAAAGATTAAATATTCTAGATTGATGGAAATACAGTAACTTGAAATACTAGTATTAAGAACGTTATTGAATTTACCTGTTCTGACAACTTATACTACTCTATTACTATTGGACGTGGTCCACTTCTGATATCGTGGCAGCCAGTTACTTCATTCCAACTAGAAAAATAATCCAATGTTGCTATAATGCAACATATATACATAATAAATTTGAAATCACAAATATTTGAACAAATTGATAAAAGTTCTAAAGATGAATTAGATATGAACATAGGAAACCAGTATGTAAAATAAGAAACTATGAATAACCCACAGAATCTTCAGAGGAGCTTGTAGGTTCATTCATAGAAGATGCGTTATTTCATCCTATTTTGTCGGCATTAAGCCTAAAATGACAAAATTTAGCTCCTTATAACGCAAACATAACAGAAAATAGATAATAAAAATCCAAGAGATCTAAAGAAAGATACACCTCACACAGGATATTAAAAATTATTAGAGTGCAATACCTAAATTACATACTAGGAATCAAAACTTCAGCATGCCAGGATAAAAAAACAGAGCTAAGACTATTTTAACATGTAGGCCACAGTTGAGTATCTGACTGAAACCGATAACTTTGCTGCCATCTGGTGTGAGAAAGGAAAAAATGAAAATTGGAACTGGATTATTATCAATAATGTTTAGTGTTGCCATCTTTACTCCCCCCCCCCAAAAAAAAGAAAGGAATGAAATTGATTGAAGAAATAAAGAAATAGATTAACAATGAGTTAAAGTAGAAGGAAAAATAGGAATAAACTTAACAAGTACTGAGTAAATACAAAATAAAATAAAGAATAGGAATAAATTAATACAAAATAAAATAAAGAATTATATAAAAATAAATAAATAAAAGGGCATTGATTAAATTAACTATTTTAAAGACAAATATTGTGATATAAAAAATGAGAATATAAATAACATTTAAACTAGCATGTTGTGGCCATCACAAAACTTTCTTCTATATAAATCACGTCAATTAAATCATTTAAATAGTAAAAAAAATTACATCAAATTAGCACCAATTCATATCAAAGTATATCTGAATTTGAAGTTTGATGAAAATAGTGTATTAGTTATTGAGATAGAGCTATAGGGAAAATTCGGAAAAATGAAGCATAGCAGCGCTACCTGTTGAGCGATTTGCACCAAAATATAAAGAGCACTAATTCCTATCGATGTACACCTGAATCTCAAGTTTGTTGAAAATCCAAGCATTAGTTCTTGAGATAGAGCTATTGCGGAAATCGCAAAAATGCAGCATAGCAGTGCTACCTGTTGAGCGATTTACATCAAAACATAAACAGCACTAATTCATTTCCAGGTATATCTGAATCTGAAGTTTGTTGAAAACCAAAGCATTAGTTCTTGAGATAGATTGCGGAAATCGCAAAAAATGCACCATAGCAGCGCCACCTGTTGAAAGATTTACACCAAAATGTACAAAACGTCAATTCATGTCAAGGACTAACTGAATCTGAAGTTTGATGAAAATCCGTGCATTATTTCTTGAGATAGAGCTATTGCAAAAATCGTGTAAATGCTGCAAAATGCAGCATAGCAGCGCCATCTGTTTGGAGATTTACACCAAAACGTTACCAGCACCGATTCATATCAGGGAATAACTAAATCTGAAGTTTGATGAAAATCCATGCGTTATTTCTTGAGACAGAGCTATTGCAAATATCGTGTAAATCCTGCAAAATGCAGCATAGCAGCGCCATCTGTTGGTCGATTTACACTAAAACGTTACCAGCACCAATTCATATCAAGGAATAACTAAATCTTAAGTTTGATGAAAATCCATGCGTTATTTCTTGAGGCAGAGCTATTGCAAAAATCATGTAAAGCCTGCAAAATGCAGCGTAGCAGCGCCATCTTTTGGACGATTTACACCAAAACGTTACCAGCACCAATTCATATCAAGGAATAACTAAATCGGAAGTTTTTGAAAATCCGTGAATCAGTTCTTGAGATAGAGCTATTACAGAAATCGCGAAAAATGGAGCATAGCAGCGCCACTTGTTAGGTGATTTACACCAAAAACTAATCAGCACCAAATTATATTAGGGACTACTATAATATATATTTTTATTAAGTTCCGTGCATTAGTTTTTGAAATAGAGCGCCCACAAAATTTGTGTCACATACGTACAGACAGACTCACAGAACCCCAGACTCACAGACAGACATTTTGTAAAAACTAGTTTTTCGGAATCTCTGATCCCTAAAACATGTAAATCCGTCGAAAATCGGAAGTCGAAAATTTTCATGAATCCAATACTTTCTTCTTGTAAAGATAGAAGAAAGTAAAAACAATGAGGAATATTTTGAGATAGTAAAATATAGCCTTATATTATGTAGCAATGTGTGAAAATTTAAAAAACAATGAGGAATATTGAGATAGTAAAATATAGCCCTGTTTTATGAAACAATATGTGAAAATATATGAGAAATTTATGATGTTAAATGCATGATACCCCGTATTTTTAAAATTATTTTTAATAAATATATCCATACAATATATAAGCACATATACATGCTCACACACATATAAACATAAAAGGTTTTAAACTTTTTTTAGCATTCCCGACCTCCACCCTCCGTAATGGTATTTTTATTATTTATGTGTTTTTTTATAATTAATAGTGTATAATGTATGGAAAAACGTACACACATACATTTTTTAATATATATATACATGCATACATATATATATATATATATATATATATATATATATATACAGGATGTCCATAATTAAACGACCAAACTTTAAAGTTGTCTACAGATAGAACTACTGTTCATAAAGTTGTGAAATTTTGTGAAAGACATAATAAAGGGATAGGAATTTGTTTAAGCTAAAAAATATATAAATAAAAATAGTTCAAAATTTCACCACCAGAGGGCGATTTTTAATAAATTACACATTTAGCATTACGATAGTTTAGAAATTTTATTTGCAGGAAGTTCATAATTAATCGACCCTATTTTAAAGTTGTCTACTGACGAAACTATTGTTCAGAAAGTTGTGAAAGTTTTGGAGGACATAATAAAAGTATGGGAATTTGAGCAAAAATAATTTAGGAGGCCGTTTTTTAACGAATTACACATTTAGCATACATTTACGATACTTTAACAAATTTTGTTATAACCAAACATGTTCTGCATGACTTTCATCATTTTCAGATACCATCTGGAATCGTAAGATAGCATGTTCCACAGTTGACCGCAGTGTGTTCTGGGAAATACTAGGACTATGTCGTGAAATGCTATCTTTAGAAGCAGGTTAAGTTAATAAACAAAATTTCTAAACTATCGTGATGCTAAATGTGTAATTTATTAAAAATCGCCCTCTGGTGGCGAAATATTGAACTATATATATATATATATTATCTTAAACTAATTCCCTTCCCTTTATTATGTCCTTCACAAAATTTCACAACTTCATGAACAACAGTTTTGTCTGTAGACAACTGTAAAGTAGGGTCGTTTAATTATGGACGCCCTGTCCATACATAAAAAATTATATATGTTTCTAACATATATAATTTTTTTTTTGTGTATGTTTTTATAATTTTTTCAGCTATCCACATACCACCCTCCATAATAGTGTTTTCAATTTTTTAATTTTTTTATAAACATATTATATGCCTATACTGGTAAAAAGTAGAAAAAAAAATTATATATATATATATATATCTAAATTTTGTCATTCTGTAACTCTTGAATTTATGAACCGATTTAGATGAAATTTTTCATATGCATAGTAAATACTAATGTCTCGACAGAGTTCGTTGGCCAGCTTCATTTGCCATCTTGCTTCCAAATGGCGGCCATTTAAATTTTGTGGACACTTTTTGAAGTTTTTAGGTTTCCTAACTTTCTCTTTAAAATGATCTATGTTGTTAACTTACACTGTATGACTATTTAAAATGCCTCTTAATGTTTCTAACACATTCTGTTTAAAGTGAGGCATAACAGTTTGCATTTTGTGAAAATTAATATTTTCTATAAGTATACAATGATGGAAAATATAAAAAAAATTAAAAAATTCAAGTAGCCGCTGTTTTGCACAAGATGGCAGATGAAGCTGGCCAACGAACTTTGTCGAGACATTAGCATGTACTATGCACATCAAAAATTTCATCTAAACCGGCTGAAAAATTTGAGAGTTACAGCATGACAAAATTCTTATACATATTTATATATATATAGTATATATATAAGTCAACATTTCAACGGAGGGTGGTTTTGGTATCTGAAGGTCATGATCGGCGAAAATACAGCAAAATTTCCTGAAGTGTTTTCCTTCGGACGGCTGCAATAGATAGCTTTTTACTTTTTGTAATGAAAGCTACCTAAAAGTGGCAACAATTTTGGCCACCACTGTATATCAACATTTGAACGGTGGGTGCTTTCGGCGTCTGGGGGTTATGATCGGTGAAAATATACCAAGCTTTTTCGTAATCGCTTTCCTCCGAACGGCTGCAATAGATAGCTTTTTGTAATGAAAGCTACCTAAAACAGTAATTATAAACAATTTTATAAAATAAATATCCATATTGAAATCGCTTCCGTAGCTATCACGAAAAAAGGTACTTCAATATGAGCTAGTATATTTTATAGTGTTAGAGGGCTCTGCTCCCTACTAGCTGTGCTCTTCAACCCCACGCTAACTGTTTTTGGTTTTAAAATGATTACCCGATTACTGAAGATTAACTTTTATAACGAGCAATGATGGTCTTCTATAATCAGGTTGCCATTCATTCCCCTTTGACTGTAGGATTTTTCGGCACCAAGACTGCACCCATTGCTGACGACTGCTTTCGTGATTGATTAAGTAAGATATGTCACACATCTGAAAAACAGCTTGTACAAAATTGTTAAGTAAAAATAATGTATCTGCCTCCCGGACTTTTATAATAAAGTCAAGAAAAACAGTTTTCTTTTAGATGCTATAAGTAATTCGTTTTAAATAGGGCAATTGAAATGAATTGTTTTAAATATGGCGTAATTTTTCCAATTTAATGTTTTGGCCTGTAATAATTTACCTTTTTTAAAGTTTTCTTTCTCTTTTAATATTTACACGTCAATATTTTTTCAGCTGAAATCTGTTTGGAAATTTCATTATTGCGACTTTTTTTATATATCACGTAATTTTCACCATTAAGTGCTTTTCACGAAAATAATTTAATTATTTTACCGTTTTCTTTATCTTTTAATACTCATGTGTATGTATATTTTTTAATAGAAAAATGTTTGGAGCTATTAATATTTGCATTCTTTTTTAATCTAACAGTGGTGGGCAAATAAATATACATACATATATATAATATATGTATATGTATATATATATATATATATATATATATATACACACACATATGAAATATGAATATATATATATATAAGAAATAAATAGACAAACTTAAAAAAGTATTGCACTCTGCACACCGCAATCTAGTTCAGTATGTGCTTGCAAAACAGGATTAAATTGCTCTGCATAGTTTTTAGAGCTGTAAAACTTTTTAACTGAATTGTTTTGATTGATCTTAACAGTAAATACCACTTACAATATTTCTTCTACGAGATTTATTCTGAATAGTTGTTGATTTATATCTATGTTACCAGAGAGAAATGCCATGTTAACTAAATTTTCAATTTTGGCAGCGACAGGTTTACTTTTATTTACAATAAAAAGATATCGTAATTGTTGTCACCACTAAAACTAAATACATTCTAAAGTAATAGAAATATTTAAAAATAAATACATTACGTTTTCGATCCATTCTGGTTCAGTAATTGTAGAATATGTCATAATAGCAAAGGCGTAATAAGCAAACCATAACAATGCTACTAAAAATAACAAAGCAGCTGTTATTACATATATGTGAGACAGGGGTGTCCAGTAACCAATTCCCTCATTTTTTTGCATCTCAGTGTAATTTATCAAATGGACATGTAAGTTTTCCGAAGAAATATTTACACTTTCTCTGAGAAAACTTCTAGCCAGCACTGGTGACATAAAAGCTCCAAAGCCATAAAAACAGGAAAGTATACAGAAAAAGGTGCTTGTGTGGATCATTGAATGAAGGCATATTGCATTTATACCTAAAATATATATAAAAATTTTAAACACTATAATCATGAAAACATAAGGAAGGAAATTATAAAATTAAACAAAGTTTATTAATTTCAAATGCTAAAAGTGTTAGAAATAAAATTATTAATTAAAGAATTATCAAAAGCATAGATATGCATTTACATAAATATATGTAAGTATATATACAATATATATATCTATGTTTAACACTAGCGCCCGGCTAACCGAAAAGTACCTTAAAACTTTAAAACCAGTAAAAATGCGTTTATTTCGACTGTTGACATGTTTCGACTCACCCCGAGTCATTTTCAAAAAACAAATGGATAAAGTTATTCTAAATTTTCATGGTCTATAACATGCCATCATTCAGTTTTCCACGCATTCTTTCATATTATGCACGTTACATTTTTATTTTATACTAGCAGGCCCGCCCGGCGTTGCCCGGGGTTTGTAGATAATAACCTTAAACAAAACTTAAGTTTGTATGATTTTATATCTTTGGAAATTCTTTTAAATGAACCTAATTTCGGAGGCCCCATTGACTTCCGCAGCGTCTAATGTGTTCCCATCAAACTTCTTCCTGAACGAACCCGTAATCTAGATCCCCACTACCTATGGCAGTATTTACCGGAAGTGCTTGCACGTGCCGGAGACAATCGAAAACCAAGTTAAGTGAGCCGAACCTCGTAGGAATCAAGCCCACAGAATCCAAAAAATAAAAGAATGCACCATTAATGTTAGAAAATGTTGGTAACTAAAGCCTAAGATAAAATTTCATAATACAGAAAGTAGATGAATTGTAATCTAAGTTCAAGGCAGCAAATCCCGTTGAATCGAGCCCTTAAACCCGGAATAAAGCACTTGGAAATAAAGCACCACCAAGCGCTGGAAGATGCCTCCTCACCTTGTAAATTTCATGAATTACTGTTAGCATTAACACGATATTTAATAAATGGATGAAATCCCTTATCTAAAGTTACCTTTAAAGTAACGCGATTTTTAATTTACCGCTGTAGGGAGTAGATGTAAGTTGATGCTGAATAAGGAGATTAATGTTCGAAAAAGGTGGTAGCTGAGTTATAAAGAAAGACCGGGCCCTGGGGGCCAGGTTCTTAACTGGAATGTAATTGAGTGTAAGAAAAATTTTTAGGGGTTTTAAAGTGGCTGAAAGACGCTAAAACTATGTTAAAGAAAATTGCAATAAAATAGGATAGCTTTTAAAGAAGCTGCAACAAAGGCCCCAAGAAGAGAATTAGTATTCAAAATTTGTGGTAGCTGAAGTCTGCAAATTTTTTTTGTCATTCATGTATTAGCTGGAGAACTTAAGAAGTTGTTAGAAAAAAAAGTTCGTGAATCGGACCATTTTTAAGGGAGCTATAACAGGGGGCCCAAAAATGCCCAACTGATAGTTGAGAGCAGGGCCCTAACATGAAAATATGTTTAAATGTCATAATGAAGGGAACGAATATTTTTTTCAACTGGATTATATCATATTCAGAGCTGGAGTAGCACAGTTGAAGTTTATTCCAACAGAGCGAAAAATGTCCAGACCAGGGATCGAACCTGGATACTTGGCGTGCCGTGCCAATGCCTTACCTGTTAGGCTATCCGGACCGATACCTGGCTGACATAATTCACTCTTATTAGTTGGACTTGGCTGCGAACTGCAGCGCTATTTCATTCATCCGAGCTATAACTATAGCATTTAACATGATGAAACTACTTTAACACGGAAACTCCTGTATACCATGTAATTAGGTCATAATGAAGGGAACGAATATTTTTTTCCAACTGGATTATATCATATTCAGAGCTGGAGTAGCACAGTTGAAGTTTATTCCAACAGAGCGAAAAATGTCCAGACCAGGGATCGAACCTGGATACTTGGCGTGCCGTGCCAATGCCTTACCTGTTAGGCTATCCGGACCGATACCTGGCTGACATAATTCACTCTTATTAGTTGGACTTGGATGCGAACTGCAGCGCTATTTCATTCATCCGAGCTATAACTATAGCATTTAACATGATGAAACTACTTTAACACGGAAACTCCTGTATACCATGTAATTAGGTCATAATGAAGGGAACGAATATTTTTTTCCAACTGGATTATATCATATTCAGAGCTGGATACTCTGACAACTGTGCTACTCCAGCTCGGATGAATGAAATAGCGCTGCAGTTCGCAGCCAAGTCCAACTAATAAGAGTGAATTATGTCAGCCAGGTATCGGTCCGGATAGCCTAACAGGTAAGGCATTGGCACGGCACGCCAAGTATCCAGGTTCGATCCCTGGTCTGGACATTTTTCGCTCTGTTGGAATAAACTTCAACTGTGCTACTCCAGCTCTGAATATGATATAATCCAGTTGAAAAAAATATTCATTCCCTTCATTATGACCTAATTACATGGTATACAGGACTTTCCGTGTTAAAGTAGTTTCATCATGTTAAATGCTATAGTTATAGCTCGGATGAATGAAATAGCGCTGCAGTTCGCAGCCAAGTCCAACTAATAAGAGTGAATTATGTCAGCCAGGTATCGGTCCGGATAGCCTAACAGGTAAGGCATTGGCACGGCACGCCAAGTATCCAGGTTCGATCCCTGGTCTGGACATTTTTCGCTCTGTTGGAATAAACTTCAACTGTGCTACTCCAGCTCTGAATATGTTTAAATGTTTTAGTACTCAGCGTTTTAGATCTTAAATTAGTCAAAATTAATCATAAGGTATGAATTAATCATTAGAATAATATTTTAAAGAAATGCGCAAAAATGGGGTAAATGCTTAAAAAGGGCCCTAGAGCCCAAATAAAAATTTGAAGGTGTTGATCTAGGGGGAAGAGTCCAAGACTCAATTTTAAAATTATGCAATGAGAAGGTGAGAAAATTAGGGTGTAAAAAATGCATAGCACACAAAAAGTTCAAGGGGCCCCTAATCGGGCCCTACAGGGCCCTAATGAGCCTCAGATTTTAACTGGAATATAGAAACTGGAGAATAAGTAAATGGAAATTTTTTTCCAAAAATGAAGTTCGAATTAAGAGGGGCAATTTATTAATAATTTATGGTGCAAAAGTTTCAAGGGACCTTGTACCGGGCCCCAAGGGGGAAGGGACTTAAGTGGCATGTAGTTTGATATAAATACAATTTTTAGTACTTTTTAATTTAATCTGAGGACGCTAGAAATATGGTAAAGAAAATTGAAAGGGATTCGAATCATTTTTAAAGAAGATGCACCAAGGGCCCCAAGAAACGATTTATATTCAAAATTGGTGATAGTTGAAGTCTGACATATTTTTTTGTCGTTCATGTAATAGCTGAAGAACCTAAAATGTTGTTAGAAAAAAAAAGCTAGTGAATCGCACTATTTATCATGTATCCAGTTCTTTGGATGACCCTGTATATTATTTTATTTATATTTACAGACATTTCTTAGTAGACGAAATATAATTGAACTTGAAATTGCATAACTCAATTAAAAGCTGCATTTAAGCCATTCACGCTGATAATCCGCAATGCTTGCGAGTCCTTTTATGTAGTCCTGTATAATGATGTATAGCATTTATACACACCACATACTAAGCAAAAATTTAGTTAAATACGCATAACATAAAAGAAATCTCATTTCCAATACTTATAGCTAATAGACAGTGTACTTCAGATACAGTACTCTTTCCGAATCGTAGTGCAGCTACGTACATAATCCGAAATTTATCAATAAAATTTTTCTAAACATTCCGTACTATTTCATTCATATTTCTATTTTTTTATAACTCGAACCAATTAACAATTTTTTTTCTTAAAAGTAAGAGTCATATATACAATATGTGATAATAAATTTGTTGAAAAAAATATTCGCAATAAAATAAAAAAATAACAAACATAATTTTGCGAAAATGCAACGTCAGTCTTTAACGTGTTAAATTACCTAATTATAATATGTTATTATGATGGAGGCATCTGAATTCACAAATTGTGTCTGCAAGAGATGCTTTTATATATAAGTAATTTTTGGAATTGCAAAGTTTTATATAGGATGTAGAATGAATAATATCCTTTTGACGTTACAGTGGGTATAATATATGTTTGTTTGTTTTTCCGTCATATCAATGAAAATGAATATGTTTAAATATAACTTAATAATTCGATTTATGCTTACAACTTATTTACAATTACAAAGATATAACAAAAACAAATTGAGGTATGCATAATCTAAAGTAAACAACAACAAAAAAATATGTGATACTTTTATGGAGTTTTAATAACATACCTGTATCTAATATTCCCATACCAATACCCGATAGGCCAAATAATATTGACATAGCATCAAATGCCACAGTTATAGCTAAGAAGATGTAGGTTACAGACATCAACAGTATTGCGAAGAACAAGAATAAAAATCTATTTCTAGATTGCAATAGCCATTGAAATATTAATGATCCTAAAATGAATAATTAAAATGGCATTACTTTTACGATTATTTTAAGGGAATAAACTTAGTGATACAAATTAGCTTAATAACTATTAATTATTATATGTTATTACTTTTTTATCGAACTTTTTTAAAGGCCATAATATAAAGCCCATGCACATATTAGACAAACTGATTTTGAAATATTAATTAATTAATAATGCGATTATATTAATGTAAGACATAGAAAAAAAAACACTTTAGTAGGGAAGACTTGGGAGACTTGATCCATTTTTCAGTTTTTAATTTTTATTTTGGAAAAAAAAAAAATTAAGAAATGTTTCCAGTTATTATTAAAGGCTCATGTGTCTTTTTTGTTGTATTGTTTTTTAAAACCATTTTTAAAATAAAGATAATTTTTTTTCCAAAAAAATAAAAAAGTATCAAGTTCTCCCCATTACAGGAGACTTGATCCTTAAAACAGATCCATTGAAATGATTCAAATTAAGTAGTAGAAATCAAATTTATTGTTGACTAATGTGTAAAAAAGGGAGAAAACACACAAAATAATTCTACATTTGATGAAAATCACTGTTTCCCATATCGTTATTGCTGAAATTAATGATCAAAAATCATTTTCAAAGCTTGAAAAATCAAATGTAAACGTGAAAATTGTTGCGGTTCGGAGAGTTCCAACAAGCATGGCTGGTTTATGTAGTTTTTTGACAATGTCATCATTGTCCACAACACTAATGTCAACATTTTTTGAATAAATAAATTGATCAGAATTAAGTATTCTTTTTTTTTTTTAAATTGATTTCGCATTTAGATGATGAAATCGTCTTTTCATTTTTTCCTACGAAATGATTAATTTTCTTCTTTTCTAGAAATCGCACTATGACAAAGACATTTCCATCAGTCGACAAATTTTGTGGATCAGAATGTTCATCACATGAATCTGGCTCGATTGAATCACGAACGCTAATAATTGCTCTCACTTTCTGAAGATTCCTTTATTTCATTTCTAGTGTTTTTACTTTTCTTTCTTGAGGTGAAACGAGCTTTTCTTCGAGTTTTCTGTTTTTTATTCAGTTGGCGATCATGTATTTCTTTTTCAATCTATCATTTACTTGGTGTGCCTGTCAAAAATTTTTAAGATCCTTTTCTTCTCCCTTTAGATTTTCCCGTTTTGTTTAATGAAACTTTAGGGAAGGTTTGTATGTCTTCTGGGGTCACTATGTTCGGTTTAACTGTAATTATACTAGCAAAAGCCATGCTTTGTTTGGATTCGCGAAGCATTATTTAATAAGATAAATATTTGAATGTAACAATATTTTTTTTTATTATTTTTGCATCTTTATTAAGCAAGAACGTTATTTTATGTTTTGGCGCATTTTAATTTTAGAAATGGAAATTCAGCCAAATAAATGAGAATTTCATCGGAATTTTTTATTTACGATATAAGACTGGTATAAATAAAAATATGTTCGAAGCAAAATTTTACAAAATATTTTTAAATTCTCAACTAAAAGCTCTTTTAAAGATGTTGTTATATTTTACAATAGCCTCTGATGGTTTCTCAAATGGTTTGAAATAGGTATGTTTCCAATCTTTTTAATTCACATCAAAAAATCTTTGATAGCAATCTTAGATTAATATATTCGAAGAGAACTTGAAGAAAGTTACTTCTTCAAAATCCTATTTTCTGGAAAAACATTTGAAATCTGCCCTCGTTGATACTAAGAATTATTAACTGTAAAACTTTTCATTCTAATTTCTTCTTTTTTTCTGCATGTTAGCATACGAGAATTTTTGATATTGTAGAATCTCTCGTAAGGAAATTTTCTATTGAATGCTAAACCTTGAAGGGTTTTCACTCTCGACAACGCTACGTATGTTAAGCCAACTGATATCTCTTTATCCCCAATATCTACGACTGCTTTATATAATGTTAAACCTTGAGATTTATGAATTGTAACTGCAAAAGCTAACTGCAGAGGAAATTGTTTTCTTGAGCAATTTATATTTCCATTTTTCCAGAATTTAGTTATTGGTGGAATCGGAACGCAGCCATTGTCATAAGTTGAATGACTGTAGTTTTCAAATTTAACCATGATTATTCGTGGCATTTGGTCTGGTGGCCCGTGATTTTCTTCATAAATAATATCTGCAACATAGCCTAAAGCCCCGTTTACTAAACCTTTTTCGGTCCACAAATTAGAACATAACATTACTTTAGCCCAATTGATAAAGTAAGAAATGATTCAAGTCCGTTTGTCATTTCAGAATCGGCCAACTTTGCTTTATTACAATTATGAAGAGCTTGAATCAAGGCAACAGGTTGACGCAGTTCTTTTAATTTTTCATTATTATATTCTTTTACGTCTTTATTCGTTGAAAACAGCCTGATTGCATCTTTAAATAAATGCTGTTCGCTTTATGAAAAAGACTGTAAGCGATTCGATTCATTAATATTTCATAGTCTTCAGTAGTACATTCTCCATTGCTAATTCGATCAAGTATGCTACAAAATATTTGTTGAGTTTCATCTTGCCGGAAGGATGATGATAAAAAAAAAATATTTTTGAATAGTCGAAGAAAATAACAATTGTCCTTCCAAAAGAAACTCACTTCCTTGATCTTTGTCACTGTAAAGAGGCCCGTCGTTTACTGGAGGTAGTTGTTTGATATCTACAAATAGGTATTAGAACATTCCACCGAAAGGTTCATCTTGTTTCGATGGCACAGCACTACGTAATCGTAAATCTATTTTTCGCAAAAGACTGCATCCAATCATACTCATTTTATCTATAATTATGAATTTACAATTTCGAAACTCCTCCTGAAGTTGACCAATCGAATATGGACTAAGATCTCTTAGCTTTTGATTTAGTCCCAATAAAAGTTTTGAATGAATCGTTGATCCATTTATATTTACTGCGGCAACACCAGTTGGTGCAAGCAATTGAAAAGAAGATGGACCAAATGTTTCATTTAATTGAGCAGTGAAGTAATGTATTAAAGTACTTTTTCTAGAACCTGCATTTCCTTGGACAACAATTCTTTTTATTGACATTTCTCGCCTATGACCGTGCAAGAAATTGAGCTGTTCTTCAAAAATATTTATTATTTTTTTCTGTTCATGGGAAAAGACGAAATTTGACAAATTAGAAGGAACAGTGACACAACCACTTTTTTCACTCTCTTTCACTTTTTCATTTTCAATAAAATTCTGTAATTTATTAAGCAAATCTTGACTTTGAATGGTATGCCAGTTATACGTTATATCAATTTCCCTTCTGCCCAAATCTAATTCATCCTGTGCATTATTTTGTCTTGAAGCGACATTCATCCAGTCAAATGGTTGATCTTTTTCAGTAGATTCAATTTCTTCAAATTCTTCCTCATCTTCTAAATTTTGCAACATATATTCCAAATCCAATGTCTGAATTTCATTATTCTTAAAATGCTGTCCATATATACCTTTCCATGAATTTCTATTTGGATTCATAATTTGAAAATCACGCCAAGGAATATGCAACATAACTTGTTGCTTATAGAAATCTTCATTATTTACATTATTGGGATCATATTTCAATTTCGGTATAATTCTGGGGATAAATGTTTTTTTTTTTCTGATACTGAAATTTTCACCGCGTTTATAAACGTTTGTGAAATGATTATGCAAGGACATATTTTCAAATCTCACTGGGTCAAATCGCTCGTACTTTTCTAAAATATGCTTCCATCCTCCTTATTCATATCTAATTGTTCCCATGCGTTCCTTGCTAAATTAATGGTGACAAACTGACGAGATGATTTATATAAAGGCCATCCCATTAACACTCAAAATATTTCCTGGGCAGAATAATCACGTTCAGCACACATTTTTATTAAAATCTTCTGAATTATCTGCTGAACATTGATGTTATCGCGTGATTCTTAAACTGTTTGTCTGATGAAGTCTTTCATCCCTTCTGATCTGGGTTCACCTTTGCTAGCATATTTAGCAATATATTTTAGAACTGCGTGAATGGAAATGACTGCTTGGGAATCCATGTTTGCTCGCCAAATTTTTAAAATTTGTGAGCTATGACTGTTTAAATAAGGACTATTTCTTTTTGAAATGTATTCGGGTTCATTAGTAAGGAACTGAATTTTACTTTCGTGAGAACATTCTTTGGGAAATTTGAAACGGCATGTGACTTCAGAAGAATCATTTTTCTTTTTCTTACAATAAGCTTTAGAACATTCATGCATTTGTACTGCACGTATTAAGTGATTACAGTCAGCAGCTTCATCAGGCACATCCGTAAAATGATATTTAGATGGATGTATATCATAAACTTGATTAGGATCTGGTTGCCAAGTCGATATGAATTCGTCAAAGTATTTTACAATTTTACGTATCTTTTCATCATCATTTGAACTAATATTGTTTACATCAGGAGCATCTTCAAACCAGAAAAAAACATGCATGTGAGGGCTACCTCTATGTTGAAACTCAATACGAAAGCAAAAGTCTTTGACTTGTTCCATAAAAAAATCCAACCGCTTATGAAAAAAGTAAGCAACGATTAAAGGATTACAATTCAACAATTTTGATTTTCTGATGAATTCAGAATTTTGGTTACAATTAGTATAAACATAGTCTGCATCAATGATGCGATAAATTTCAGGCCAGTATAAATCAGCTGCACTAAGTGTAATGAAAACAGTAGGAGTTCCCAATTCCTCAACCATGTCTAACAACTCTCGTGATCTGATAAACCAATAAGAGCTCGATGATCTTAAATTAGCATTGAAAGATAAAATCGACTTGTACAATGTAGGATCATTCTGCAACCGTTCCTGGAGTTTTTCAACTGTTTCAACATCATGTAGGCGAGAATTTTTTTTAATACAAATAATTCCATTTTGTAATGCTTTCCAACGCATTATGCTATTGGAAGCAAAAAATCTAAATCTTGGATGCCGTGTAAATCTTTCATCGTCACATATCATGAGAAATTTAAAGTTTTCTTTTGGTGTAATTTTACGAACTCTAGCATTTCTAAGATCACATCTTCCTGTTGGAAATAACGTAGGAAAAGCTCTACAAATATATCCATCACATGAAAATTCATTTATAGGCTTAGTATCTATCTGAGGCCAAGGAATGACACTACATTCATCATTTCTTTCTTTAATACCTAACATACTATTTATTGCCTCTCGATTACATCTGAAATTCACATTTGGGGCTCCGGATTCATATATATTATTTGTCCATAGACATTGATCATCTACAGAATTCAAAGTTTTTTCAACTGATGGTAAATAAATCTGCTGTTCTTCTTGACTCAGTATTATTCGCCGAAAAATATTTTCATTTTCGGGTAAATTTTGCAAATTATTTTCATCAATAGTAATATAACGATACCAAGGATTATTTTCCTTTAGATATTCTAAAGCAGACTTAATGTTTTCACTATTTACTATCAAATCTTTGAATTCTTCGCCATCTTGTCTTCTAACAAAGATGTTCTGTGATATAGTATCTATGGAATGAGGTAATAAAGTACAAAATTCTGTAATATCTTGATGAAAATTAATAACTTGCCCACTGTATCCAAGCTGACCACCTTTAATGCGATAAACAGTAATAACTGGATGAACTTGGGCAATTAATTGCTCCTCAACGAAAGTTAAGATCTTCAATATTTCCGATTGTGGACCTGGATCCATATTATTAGCTGCAGAAAAAATATTTAGTTCATTATTTACTATACATTTATGGCAAGTCTTACAAGATCCGTCAGATTGAATATGCATGTCAAACCAACGTCGATGACAAATTTTACAAAAATATAATTTTAATTTTTTTTTTGTACATCTTCGAAATTTAAAGCATATTTCCGAGCACATGCATTATCTGTCAGAAGAGATTCATCATGTCGTCGTTTTTTGCGCTGGTATCTAGTCTCTTGCCTTGAAGATAAATCATGTTCGAGTTCTTTTCGACCAGTAAGTGTACGTTTTCTCGGCATTCTTTATAATAGAACTAATACATTCCATAAATTGTTTTTAAACGGCCAACATATTAAAAATAATACTAATTGTAATTACTTCTTAATAGTAAATATGTTTCACTTGGTTAAATTTTCAACCTTCGAATTCGATTAACACTTTATATAACGAATTTAACATTTAATTTTATTTGTTTACAATTTTTTTTGTTGCCACTTTACAAAAAAACACATAATATAATTCTTTTAAAATGCGTAAGTTTCGTCTGCGTAAATTATTTCACATAATAAGAATAAGTTGTGTATTTGAATTCTTAACACTAAAAAATACTTAATTTAATTAAATAATTGAATTTTCACAAATTTTAATTCATTAAAAATATGCTATTATTTTCCTGTAAAAAATATTTTAAAAATTTCACAAAAGAAATCGTGAAACTATTATATGATTAAAAGGAATTATAGCCAAAATATGCGCCATCTCCAACCAATCTTAATAAAGTATTCTATTAAAATGTATATTTTCCTCTCAAATAACATACATTTTTAATATAAGAAAGTTTAATGTAAGTAAAGTTTTAAGCTGTAGCCGGTATTACGATAATTCTTTTACCTTACATATTACGTATGCCACGCTGCAATATTAAAAAGCTCCAGCGGGTATTACGATAATTCTTTTACCTCACATGCAAATAATTAGAGATTATTTAATTCCGCTTAATTATTAAAATTTTTTTTTTTAGATAAACGCAAACATTTTATCACAAACTCCAACAAAACTCTTTATTCTATTTATTCCTTATTCCAAAGATACAGCATTATCGTCTGCTGCCATAGTAACCTGATAAATTAAATTTTATTTAAAAAAAGGCGCAGTAGTAGAAAAATATTTTACTAAATCGAATAGTTATTTTTAATTTTGGTTTTAGAATTCAATTCATGAACTCCCGTGCATAGAACGGGTTAAACAGCTACTTAAATTTAAAAAACAGTTTTTGAGGTATTTTGACGGAATAATGAAAATATACCGGGTGTCCCAAAAAGGACTGACTGATTTTAAAATTCAATAACTTGCAAACGGTGACAGATATTTAAAAAATTCTTGCAGGAGGGTTATGCATAAGGTCAAAAGTTTTATTACAGTGATTTTCGATTTTAGTTCGAATTACAAACAATAGATGGCGCTGTAAGCAATAGTCGCTAAATACAGGCTCGATTTCTGGTCCTTTCTCTTGTTCCATGCTGAAAAAGGAGATGGAAATGTATTATCCGGGCCACGAAGTACCAAAAATCGAGCCTGAATTCAGCGTCTATTGATCGCAGCGCCATCTATTGTTTGTAATTCGAACTAAAATTGAAAATCACTGTAAAAAAACTTTTGACCTTATGCATAACCCTCCTGCAAGAATTTTTTAAATATCTGTCACCGTTTGCAAGTTATTGAATTTTAAAATCAGTCAGTCCTTTTTGGGACACCCGGTATTTTATTTATTTAATTAATCATGATTCTATCTATAAGTACTGACTCCATGATTTAGTATTTTTTCTTCTGAAAATATACGTGTTTCATTTTTTATTTGCAAGAATGCGTCCGTAATGGAAAAAACATGTAAAGTAAATTAATTAAAATAATAAATTTTTTAAGGTTATTCTGTAAAAAAAAAATAACATTGTGCAAATCATAATGTATATGGTCATAATGTATTTTTAAGTTTAATTTCAAGTCAAAATATTGAATAGTTTTTTTGTAAAGTGTACGACAAAATGTAATTTGAGTAGACTAGTAGAGGATTTGCTTCGCTCATCCTAATTACTGCTTGTTGGAGTTAATGGTTAATCTGTTACAAAAGATGATAAAATATATTTTCAGAAAAAGTATTCTTATTTAATGGATATATACCAGTAATTTTAAATCCATCTATTATGTTAGCTGGCGATATGTCTTTAAGGAAGGCAATTCCGACCAGTGCAGTAACATGATGAATTGTTAGTCTTTGAGCAGGATGATTAATCATCTAGTTTTGAGCACCCACATTAAAATATCTTTTAAGTGGTCCATATACAGTACGATCCAGAGGCAGCAATTTGTGAGAAGTGTGCGGTGGTATTGTTAACAAAATTATTCCCTTTTCTTTGGTATAATTCAAACTCTCAGTGCTTATATGGCTATCATGATTGTCCATTATGATTAACATCTTACTGTCTTGATTACATCTTACATTCTTTATGAAGTGTTGTAAAACTTTTAAAAAGTTAGGTGCATTTATCCACCCAGTTACATGTGGCACTCCAATTTTTCTTGGTGGAGCTCCATCTATCATTCGGTCATGCCAATTAACTCTGGGAAATACCATATATGGTGGTATGTGGTTACCAATTGCATTTACTGCGCCACAAACTGTGACTTATTCTCCTCGTTATGATGAAGTAACAGTTTCAACTAGTTTTCATCTTTAATAGCAACTGTTTTGGGGGGGCTTGTGTACTGTAGTAAAAGAAGTTTTGTCTATACTCCATACACAGTGTAGGTCCAGTTTTCCTTCTTTATATATATATTTTTCAAAATTTGAAAAAAAAACAGGCTAACATTGTGTTTATTGAAACTAACTGCACTAAGGCTAGTTGCCTCTGGTATCCGAAGTGATAATGTTTTATTATGATCCATAAAGTTTCTGTACAAATCATACATAGCATGCTCTTCTGTTTTCCACGATTAGGGTACTTTCTTATAGTGATGGGCGATAACTAGATATTTTTATCGATTTTCTCGATTGTATGGACATCTCAATGATTTTCGATTGTGTAAAATTTTTCTCGATGACTCCAGTTTGCCAATTCCTTTTATACGTCATACATTTATCAAGAATCGTCTGCGGGTGAACTAGAATGAGTCGGCGTTAATAAGGACTAAGTGGCTTTGCTCACTAGCGGGCTTGTCCTTTAATCGGGACCTCTAATTTATACGTAATCTTGTAATATGAAATATCTAACTGGTTCCCCGCTATATAAGGTGCCGTATAGCAGGCGTGGTGTGCACGTACTACAAAGTCTTGTAAAAAGATCTCTAACCGAACGAACCTCGGACCGGATCCCTGGGGGGAGGGGTCAAAGTGAGGGGAGGAGCACAGTAGCTGCATAATATGAATAAGTCGTCACAGGGCTTTAGGCCTTTCCAACCTAATGTCACATGAGGGGTCTCGATCCTAATTTATAAAACTGCCCTCCCCTTGCGCGTAAAGTGGGGGAGGGGCTCGGGAGGTGCATAACGTGAGTAAGTGGTCACATGCCTTTCCGACAACATGTCACATGAGAGGTCTCCGGTAAATTTAGAAAAGGGGCTGCTGGGGGCAAAGTGTGGGGAGGGACATCGGATGTTTATAACATGTACAGGTGGTCACAGGCCTTTTCAACGATATCCCACATGAAAGGTCTCGGTTAAATTTATATATATGCCGATATGTCACATGAAAGGTCTCGGCTAAATTTATTAAAATGTCCCCCGTGGGAGGCAACGTTGGGGGGAGGACCGCAGGAGGTGAATAACGTGAGTAAGTGGTCACAGGCCTTTCCGACAACATGTCACATAAGAGGTCTCCGGTAAATTTAGAAAAGGGGCTCCTGGACGCAAAGTGTGGGGAGGGACATCGAATGTTTATAAAATGTACAAGTGGTCACAGGCCTTTTCAACGATATCCCACATGAAAGGTCTCGGTTAAATTTATATAAATGCCGATATGTCACATGAATGGTCTCGGCTAAATTTATTAAAATGTCCCCCGTGGGGGGGCAACGTTGGGGGGAGGACCGCAGGAGGTGAATAACGTGAGTAAGTGGTCACAGGCCTTTCCAACAATATGTCACGTGAGGGCTCTCTGCTAAATTTAGAAAAGTGCCCCCGTGTGGGAAAAGTGGGGACTAAGTGGCTTTGCTCACTAGCGGGCTTGTCCTGTAATCGGGGCCTCTAATTTATACGTAATCTTGTAATATGAAATCTCTAACTGGCTCCCCGCTATATAAGGTGCCGTATAGCAGGCGTGGTGTGCACGCACTACAAAGTCTTGTAAAAAGATCTCTAACCGAATGAACCTCGGACCGGATCCCTGGAGGGAGGGGTCAAAGTGAAGGGAGGAGCACAGCAGCTGCATAATATGAATAAGTCGTCACAGGGCTTTAGGCCTTTCCAACCATATGTCACATGAGGGGTCTGGATCCTAATTTTAAAAAATGCCCTCCCCTTGCGGGAAACGATAACCCACATGATATCCACATGATGATGATATCGATAACGATATCCCGCATGAAAAATCTCGGTTAAATTTATATAAATGCCGATATGTCACATGAAAGGTCTCGGCTAAATTCATTAAAATGCCCCCGTGGGGGCAAAGTTGGGGGGAGGGCCGCGGGAGGTGAATAACGTGAGTAAGTGGTCACAGGTCTTTCCAACAATATGTCACATGAGGACTCTCGGCTAAATTTAGAAAAGGGCCGCCGTGTGGGAAAAGTGGGGACTAAGTGGCTTTGCTCACTAGCGGGCTTGTCCTTTAATCGGGGACTCTAATTTATACGTAATCTTGTAATATGAAATCTCTAACTGGCTCCCCGCTATATAAGGTGCCGTATAGCAGGCGTGGTGTGCACGCACTACAAAGTCTTGTAAAAAGATCTCTAACCGAATGAACCTCGGACCGGATCCCTGGGGGGAGGGGTCAAAGTGAAGGGAGGAGCACAGCAGCTGCATAATATGAATAAGTCGTCACAGGGCTTTAGGCCTTTCAAACCATATGTCACATGAGGGGTCTCGATCCTAATTTATAAAAATGCCCTCCCCTTGCGGGCAACGATAACCCACGTGATACCCACATGATGATGATATCGATAACGATATCCCACATGAAATGTCTCGGTTAAATTTATATAAATGTCGATATGTCACATGAAAGGTCTCGGCTAAATTTATTAAAATGCCCCCGTGGGGGGCAAAGTTGGGGGGAGGGCCGCGGGAGGTGAATAATATGAGTAAGTGGTCACAGGTCTTTCCAACAATATGTCACATGAGGGCTCTCGGCTAAATTTAGAAAAGGGCCGCCGTGTGGGAAAAGTGGGGACTAAGTGGCTTTGCTCACTAGCGGGCTTGTCCTTTAATCGGGGCCTCTAATTTATACGTAATCTTGTAATATGAAATCTCTAACTGGCTCCCCGCTATATAAGGTGCCGTATAGCAGGCGTGGTGTGCACGCACTACAAAGTCTTGTAAAAAGATCTCTAACTGAACGAACCTCGGACCGGATCCCTGGGGGGAGGGGTCAAAGTGAAGGGAGGTGCACAGCAGCTGCATAATATGAATAAGTCGTCACAGGGCTTTAGGCCTTTCCAACCATATGTCACATGAGGTCTCGGAAAGGTCTCGGTTAAATTTATTAAAATGACCCCGTGGGGGGCAAAGTTGGGGGGAGGGCCACGGGAGGTGAATAATATGAGTAAGTGGTCACAGGCCTTTCCAACAATATGTCATATGAGGGCTCTCGGCTAAATTTAGAAAAGTGCCCCCATGTGGGAAAAGTGGGGTGGGGCGGACACCGGAGGTGCACAACATTAATACGTAGTCACAGACATTTCCAACGATATGTCACATGAGGGGTCTTGGCTAGATTTAGAAAAGTACCAAAAGGGGGCAAAGAGGGGGCGGACACCGGAGGTGTATAACATCAATAAGTAGTCACGACCTTTCCAATAATATATCCCATGAGGGGTCTTGGCTAAATTTAGAAAAGTACCCCCGTGAGGGCAAAGTGGGGAAAGCGGACACCGGAGGTGCATAACATCAATAAGTAGTCACAGACCTTTCCAGCGATATATCCCATGAGGGGTCTTGGCTAAATTTAGAAAAGTACCCCCGTGAGGGCAAAGTGGGGGGGGGGGCGGACACCGGAGGTGCATAACATCAATAAGTAGTCAGAGACCTTTCGAACGATATGTCACATGAGAGGTCTTGGCTAAATTTAGAAAAGTAGCCCGTGGGGGCAAAGTGGGGGCCGGACACCGGAGGTGCATAATATCAATAAGTAGTCACTGACCTTTCCAACGCTATATCCTATGGGGGTCTTGGCTAAATTTAGAAAAGTACCCCCGTGGTGGTAAAGTGAGGGGGTGCATAACATGAATAACTGGTCACAGGCCTTTCCAACAATATGTAACATGAGGGGTGTCAGCAAAATTTAGAAAAATTCCCCGGTGGCAAAGTGGGGAAAGGGGCACGGTAGGTGCTTAATATGAATAAGTAGCCACAGGATTTTCTAATGATATATCACATGAGAAGTGTCGGTAAAAGTTAGGAAAGTGCTCCCCCCAGTGGGCCAACTACCGCACTCCCCGAATACAGCCTCACTTTTTGAAATTTCATGTACTATAAATAATAATTACCGGATGGTTCCGTAAAAAAATCCGATCTAAAATAATGAAAATGCAAGAAAATTTGATAACTACCCCCCACAGTGGGGGCAAAATTGAGGAGGGGGTGACGAAAGTCTCAAGAGTTATTCGAGAAAAGTATATGAAAGAGTTATTCGAGAGCTTTCCGATGATATATCACATGATGGGTTCAAAAAATGTTTGAAAATTCCTCCCCCAACCTCCCGCCCCGTGGGTCCACTCTTTCGCCCCGGAATTCACGCATCCCCCACTTTCAAAATTTTTAAGTTTAATAAATAATATTTACCGGAAGACTCCATTAAAAAAATCCTCATCGAAAATGATATTTATTATAGAAATCGCTACGGTTTTAAAAAATTTTTCGTCCCCTCCTCACCCTCAAAATTAAATTACGGGGCAAGAAAGGTTCATAATATGGAAGAGTGATCAAAGGGCTTTTCGATTATATGCCACAGAAAGGGTTCGGTAAATTTTTTTAAATTGCACTCCGCAGGGGTCCACCCTCACGCCCCCCAAATTCACCCGACCCACCTTCCTTTTTGAAATTTTTATATTTAATAAATAATCCATATTGGAGGGCTTCAGGTATATGACATCTTTGTAGGGCTAAATTAAGAGAAAATTTGAAAATTAGAGCTTCATTTCACAGCTCATTGTCGTGCCTCTTTTTCTATCTCGTCCCTTGCTACTTCTCGATAAATTCTCTCATATCTCTTCTCTGCCGAGGACGAGAAATTGATTTCTCGTTCTCAGCCAACATATGAAATGTTGAAAAGCGCGAGAGAAATCACCCAGAAGCTTCTCAGAGGGAAATGTTGAAAAGCGCGAGAGAAATCATCCAGAAGCTTCTCAGAGGGAAATGTTGAAAAGCGCGAGAGAGACCAACCATCGAGAAGCTTCATCGAGAACCATCGGGAAGCCTCGAGAGACCAGAAAAATCATCGAGATGAGATATGCCGAAATGCGAGATACAAATGAATCTTTCAAACTCAAACTTACCGCATTTCTGGATTAAGTCATAATTTCTCAAAGGCGTCCATCTGCTTATCCATTCTCTCTTTAGCTCACAGGCTACCAAAGTCTTAGAGTTAATGTATCCGCCGGTTCTGTATGTATGTCCGTACGTACGTATGTATGTACGTAATGCGATAACTCTTGATAGAAATGTCCGATTTGCTTCAATATTTTTTTCTACGTTCATTCTGATAACGCGTTTCCCTGATTAGTTTTGGGGGTTCATTGGTTAAGGATAAAGGAGAAAAGGACGGCTGCCCCCCTTTAATTTAGATAAATGGGGTTTTCATTGAGAATTATTAGATTTGCTCCAAATCTGGTATACCGGTTTATTATGTTAAAGGGCTTGCCTGATTAAATTTAGAGATTCATTAGTTAAGTATAAAGAGGGAAAAGGGGGGTTAGGCCCCCCTTAATTTAAATAAATAAGTTTTTCATACAGAATTATTCGATTTGCTCCGAATTTGGTATACCGGTTTATTATGTTAAGAAGCTGCCTTGATTAGATTTGGAGGTTTATGGGTTAAGTATAAAGGAGGAGGGCTAATCTCTCTCTTAATTTAGATAAATGGGTTTTTCATGCAGATTTATTCGATTGGCTTCAAATTTGATATACCGGTTTATTCCGATATGACGCTCCCTTCATTAGATTTGGAGGTTCATTAGTTAAGTATAAAAGGGGGAAAAGGGAGCAAGTCCCCTCTCCTTAATTTAGATAAAGGGATTTTCATGCAGAATTATCCAGTTTACTTTCATTTTTTTCTATGTTCATTCTGATAAGGAGCTTCCTCATTAGATTTGGAGGTTCATTAGTTAAGTATAAAGGGGTTAAAGGTGGTTAGACACCTCCCACTTAATTTAGCGATATGGTTTTTTCATGCAGAATTATCTGATTTGCTTCAAATTTGGTATACTGGTTTATTATATTAAGGAGCTTCCCTGATTAGATTTGGAGGTTCATTGGTTAAATATAAAGGGGGGAAACGGGGGATAATCCGCCTCATTTATTTTTTGAGGGGCATTATTCTTTGAAATAAGAATATCCCAACAAAATTTTTCTGAAAAAAAAAAAAAAAAAAAAAAAAAAAAAAAAAGCGCTAAGTTCTTTTTAATGTTTAGGCCAGAAAAAAGTAGTGATATCTGAAGTTCGCACAAGTTGAAAGCCAAACATCCAAATCTTTCGTTGAAAATAGCTTCCTGCGACTTGGCCGTTAATGCTTTCTAGAGGATTTTTCAAATTCTAAAGTATGTACAAATGAGCTACATGCCAACTACATTTTTTGAGGACTTTAGGCATTTTGTGGCACAAAGTAGAGAAATAAAATACACATTTATAAAAAGCATATAAACCACTTCAGTCTATTTAAATGCTTAGAAGTTAAAAATAACAAAATAACTGTATTCAGAAGATAATATTCCAACAGAGCTAATTGCTAAAACACAATTAGTATCCACTTTCAACAGTTTAACCCCTTATTTTTGGTTTATTTTTGGACTATTTATATTTAACCCCTAAATGGGACATTGACACCAGAATTTTGATTATAAAATTGTCGTTTTAGTTAGTACGTGAAGAAAAGCTTCTACTTATTATCAAATACATTTGTTTGTAAATTCCGGTGTCATTCATTCATTTCAGTATATTACTAATAGAAGAGCTTTGCCCCTGAGAGTGTTAAAGCGAATAAGCACATTCTAAGGTTATTGCAATACTTCTTAATATATGCAAACAAACTATAATAAATGTTCAAATGAAAAAATTCTCATTCGTCAATGCACAAGATTTCAATATTATATATTAAAATATAATGTAACAGATTGTGAGACTTGAAAAAAGTAAATTTTGTTTTATTTCTTGGGTTTCATGTTAATGACTTTAGGTTTAGAACGTACAAAATAAATTTCAATTAAACCATAAGTGGACTAAATGATTTGTA
The DNA here is from genome assembly GCA_963932465.1 of Maratus speciosus. NCBI lineage: Eukaryota > Metazoa > Arthropoda > Arachnida > Araneae > Salticidae > Maratus > Maratus speciosus. Next base: position 233,372,224 of record OZ010792.1, on the reverse strand, counting down.
ATCAAAACTAAAATGTGTTGAAACTCAATAGTATTTATCAGAAATCTTTTACTTGTAATGTCTTCATGTTAATTCGCCTCTTTGCATTCTAATATTACTTTTATTATTTAAATGATTCATAAATGCGTAATTTCCAATCATTAAATTGAAAATGATGTAGAAGGCATTAACGGCCAAGTCGCAGGAAGCCATTTTCAATGAAAGATTTGGGATGTTTGGCTTTTAACTTGTGCGAACTTCAGATGTCACTACTTTTTCTCGCCAAAACATTAAGAACTTAGCGCCTTTTTTTTTTTTTTTTTTTTTTTTTTTTTTTTACAGAAGACTTTTTGTTGGGTTTTAATTTTGGTACTTTTATGTTAGCCGATCACAAATCTCCTCAATAGCATTTTGGTTTTTCGCCAATAGCAGTTTTCATTTTTCACATGCTTAAATTAGAAACAATGCTTTGATCAGAGTCAAATAAAAATTTGGGTTATGTTATTATTTCTTATATTTTATTTCTATGGTTTAAATAAAATCAGTGAAAGGCGTCTGTATTAATTGAATGACTGAAAAGTTAATATTTTTAAATGAAATGAATGCAATATGAACAATGGAGATGGAAACGGTATTTGGAGATTTGCCACTTGTGCTCGTCTAACATAAAAATACCTAAATTTATTTGTTAATGTTTACAAATTTATACTTTGTTTCTTTTTATATTAATGAACTAGCCACCTCTAGCAAACAGTTTTTCTCCTTAAATGCATGTTAAGCATGCATTATGTCACTGTTATTCATAATTTAATTTACTTGTCCATTCTTTCTCCAAATTGGAAGCATTTGATAGAGAAATCAAGAACTCTACAATCATGAAAGCACATCATATAGGGGAGACTAGGGAGGGTTGACCCACTTTTTACAAAAGGATTTTTAATTTTTTTAATTTTGACCGTAGAATAAAGTTTTATATATCATTTTATTCGTTATACAATCAGTTATCAAAATAAAATTGCTACATAAGTGTAATATATAAGAAATTTGGAAAATGATCGATTTTAACCATGAGAAAATAATGGGTCAAGGCTCCCCACATATGGGAGGGTTGACCCACTATATGGGAGGCTTGACCCACTTGGTTTTATACTGTAATATTTGTGAAGAGAAATTAAATCTGTTTTAAAAAGGGCAATATAACTTTATGCTACATTTTAATTATTATAAAAAACATTTTTGAAAATATGATGTTTAAACAAACCTGTTTAGACGCAATCGCAAGTCAGAGGAGAAAAATTTTGTTTTAAACAGAATTTTGTCTGAGCAGGTATAATTATACAGCAGGAAAAATGAAATTTTAACATTTTAAGACAGTATTTCGTTATAGACAGGTTCCGTTTTCATAGGGTTTCATTATTATGCACGGAATTTTATGGCCACTCCCCCCCCCTTTTTTTAATCCTTTTCGTACTTTTTGTGACACTCGACATGACAACTCTAATTTCACATAGTTTGGCTTCATCTAAGTGTATTCATGCTGGTGAAATTTGTCTACATACATTCCAAAGTTTTTCGATCAATGCTATGTTCTTTTGCAGCCGCATGTGCACATAACTGATCATTATCTTCTTTATCCCTTTCAGTGGCAAAGTACTTTCAGTTCTAAAATGCTGAAATAAATGACTGGCACTGGAATTTACGAACAAATTTATTTGGAAAGAAGAAAAAGAGTATATTTCACATACATATTAAATGGAAAAGATTTTAGCAAAATTATGGTGTCAGTGTGGCGTATGGGAATTAAAATTAAGTGGTTTCATAAGCATAAAGCTTCCCCTGAAAGTGTTAAGGCTGCTGCTTTCATAATTTCTAGCACTTTCTAGTCTTTTACACTGCTTCTATTTACCTATTTTAGAAATATTTAAATGGAAAAAGTTCCTATCAACTTACCCATTTATATTTCATTAAATTTTTTCTTGCAGTGAATACTATAGCAATTTTTCACATTTTTCTTTAATCTAAATACATAGCTGCCAACTTGTACGGATTTTTACTATCACTAAAATTTAAAAGAGATTTCTGCCTTATTTAATTATAAATATTCACGGCAATTCGGCGATTGAATTAGGCAAAATTTTCTATTAAATTTTAGTGGTAGCAAAGATCCGTACAAGTTGGCAGCTATGTAAATATTTTCTTTTCCATCACCCTATTTTACCGTGGCTTTACAGAATAAATTTACATTCATTTTTATATATAACCATTAACCTTTCATTATGCATAGGGTATAATAAAAAGATTTCATCTGGTCAACCCTCCTTTAATTTGACTGGGTCAAGCCTCCCCACATATCCCTTTTCTAAAGAATATCACATTATTATGTTAAGCCTAACTTACCGTACAATCTTTTTGCCTGGAATGAAAGCTTGATATTTCTGCATTACTTAAAACATACTTACTTAAATTTCTATGGTATATTTTATCTGAAAAAAGCTTACAAAATATTTCTAAAAAACACAGCTTTTAGGTTGAAAAACGCCTCACAATTGATTTTTTCACACCTATTTCGATTGTCTCTATGAAACAAAGACTGTTGTTTGAGCATTTCAGTAGCTTTGGTTGACACTTAATGATAAAACTCTGAAATTGTTTTAAATATGAAAACTAATGGGTGGGTCAAGTCTCACGTATGGTCAACCCTCCCTAGTCTCCCTATTATATTTTGTTTTGTTATGTATTTCACCTTTCGTGTCAAATATCTCTTAACTCACTTATTCTTAATGCAAGTTTGCTTATCAGTTGTAATACGTTTTCTAGTGCGGAGATTTTTAATCCTATTAAGTAATATTTTCTAATTGGGTTCACTGCCAATTATATTATTTTAACTGATACAATTTTGTGCAAGTGAAATGGTTCTTATAAAATCCTTTGACAGTATCTGCATTTACATGAAACCATACAGATGCCAATATTGTTTTGTTTCACGCTAACTTTTTCAGTAGATTCGATTACGGAAGAATAGACAATCTACCGGCGCACTACAATGATCGATTAGAAAATCTATCATTATTCTCATCTAATCGTCTTGAACAATATGCCAATTTGCCGTGTTTAAGATTTTAGATAATTTTACTCAAAACCTGAAAATTAAAATACGAGGAACCCGGTTATAGAAGATTCATTCTAATGTACATATTGATAAATATGTTAGATATTATAGAATTATAATAATCATAAGCAGAACGGGCAGTTTCGATTCTTTAACTGTTTCTGCAAATTCTCTTTATATGATACAGGGGTTTTAACAGAGTAGAGACTAACAACATAGTAACAGTAAGTATAATAAGAGTACAATATAATAACAATAGCAGTGTTTTTGTGCAGTGACGAAAATATTAACACTTTGTAAATATTTATACGTTTACCATTTAACTAATCAGATGATATGCGGAAAAAATATAAATAGATGGTTCGCACTAATAATTAACTCAATGAAAAATTTTCACTAGCGTCAAATTCTTGCCAAGCTTGGCGACATTTAGCGAAGTGTCACCAAATCTGGTAATATATCATGTCAGTTATCAAATTTGGTGACGAAAAATATTTTGTTTATTCTGACGTCATAATGATGCATATGTATTTATTATGTATTATACGCCTACATAAGATATGTATGATGTAAATGTATTACGTATTATATGCATAGGTATAATATGTATGATGCATAAGCATAAAGTTCACTAACGTCACAAAAACGCACTTAAAGGAATAGTGTTCCATAAATAGTAGCGGATATTTGCCAGATTGACTAGAGTGCTATTGAGATTAGAATTGTTACATTTATAATAGACTGGGAGGTGTCTGCACACTCCATCACCTCATCGAGTTTACAGCTGAAATTTTAGTATTAGTCAAAACTAGATTAGCATATTAAAATGCAACTGCAAGTCATATCTTGGTGGGAACCACCTGAAGACCTTATTTTAGTGGTTGACTGATAGGTTTACTATTTTTTTTTTCTTGCATCCAAAAGTTCGGAAACATGGAGGAATGGGTGCAGGAAAACACAATGGAAAATCTACCAATTAACCAGTAAAATCTGGTCTGTAGGTGTTTTCCACAAAGATATGACTTGGCAGACCAGTTACATTTCAATATGCTAATCGATTTTTAACTAATCCTAAAATTTCAGCCGTCAACTCAATGAAGTGATGATCTGTGCAGACGCCTGCCGGTTTTTAATAAAATTTGTTTTAATGACGTAAAATATAGAAAGATGGACAGATAAACTGAAAGATTTACCTTATCAAGATTTTGTAACAGAATATAAAAAATTCATTCAGCTTGAAATCATGAAACACCTTTATAACTCAGACTAATTTTCTGCAATCGTGTTTTGGCGCAAACATATCTTATCTATAACTATAATCTTTCTTTTACAGATTTAAAATTAGTAATAAATTAACAGTACGAAGGCTAATAATACGATATAATAACATTAGCAGCGGTCTTCGGACGCCGCATCTGTCGCACATCATTAAAGACAGCTTTATTAGTTACACATTTCTTTTAATTAAAAGTTGATTTTTAAATTTTCATATGAGAATTAGAATATTTTTCCACTATAGGGGTCTTGTCATTTTTTTTAAATCTTGACGCAATTCGGGCTTCAGGAACTAAGATGAGGTATATTGCCAAATGTTAAAAGCAACTATCAAAATAAACCTCATGAATTTTTATGTTGTTTATATTTGCATTTATATATATAAACATTTTATTTATACATGTATAAACTATTGTTTTTTTATATACAAATTATTTCTGTTTGCATATAAAAAATAAATAAACGGGTTCCATACATTAAATAAATTGTATCCATATGGAAAAGAAAATTGCTTGTGTACATGAAACAGTAAAAAGGTTGCCAAAAAATACGTTACCAAATTTCTTCTTTCGTCAAGCCAATTTTCTCTATTTCACCAAGGCTACTATATCAGAAAAGTACCGAATTGCAATTATATTTTGCTAAATGTTTTAATATCGTGAATAGATCATAATTATACTGATTAAAAATTTCAGGTATATATTTTTTTTCTGTTTAACAAACATTTTTGGAAAAGCATATAAAATTTTATTCCGCTTGAAATTACGTGACACCGTCAAAACTCTGTAATCGAGTTTTGGTGACCAACATTGGCTCAATTGAATGTATTAAGGAACTGTTTACAGCCAAATAAACACCCCCTGTTTGAGGGATTTAGAGGCGAAAATTCTGTGTTTTCAGATTTTTCTGGTTAATTGTGCTACAAAACCGACTTACTTGTGAAATTTCATGATTCTACGACTTTTAGGAGTATCTTGATGATGGGAAGTGAGTCAGTGACAAAAAAGCGCTTTTTCGGAATTTAATATTTCGAAAACTACTAAATACAGAAAAATGAAATCGTGGAACCTAGTTCAGTTTGATCATACGAACATGTGTGTAAAAGAAAAATTTCTATATCTCTCCCTAAAACGACGTTATGAGGGGGTGAAAAGTATGCCGATATGGTTCAGGAAAAGGTAGCTTACGGCTTGTGCGAACTTGGCGGACGCACTGCCGTGCTCCCAGATAATATACAATCCCAACAAAAAGTTTTCGGTAAAAAAAAAGCGCCAAGTTCTCCTTAATGTTTCGGCCAGAAAAAGTAGTGATATCTGAAATTCGCAGAAGTTAAAAGCCAAACATCCAAATCTTTCATTGAAAATGGCTTCCTGCGACTTGGCCGTTAATGCATTCTACAGCATTTGAAAAGTAATTATTAGAAATTACGCATTTATGAATTATTTAAATATTAAATGCAAAGAGGCAAATTCACATAAAGACATTATAAGTAAAAGATTTCTGATAAATACCATTCAGTTACAACAAACATTATTTTTAATTACAGATCATTTAGTCCACTTGTGGTTTAATTGCCATTTTGTACGATCTAAACCTAAACTCATTAACGTAAAACCCAAGAAATAAAACAAAATTTAAGTACCTCAAATCTCACAATATGTTATATTTTATTGTATAATATTGAAATCTTGTGCATTGACGAAAGAGATTTTATTCGTTTGAACATTTATTATAGTTTGTTTGCAGACATTAAGAGGTATTCGATTTATAAACTGTTAAAAGCTGATACTAATTATATTTTAGTAATTAGGGATATTATCTTATGAATACAAGTGTATTGTTATTTTTAACTTCTAAGCATTTAAATAGATTGAAGTGGTTTAAATGCATTTTTTAAATGTGTATTTTATTTCTGTACTTTGTGCCACAAAATGCCTAAAATAGTCAAAAAATGTTGTTGGCATGTAGCTCATTTGTACATAACTTTAAAATTTGAAAAAACCCTCTCGAAGGCATTAACGGCCAAGTCGCAGTAAGCCATTTTCAATGAAAGATTTGGATGTTTGGCTTTTAACTTCTGCGAATATCAGATATCACTACTTTTTCTGGCCGAAACATTAAGGAGAACTTGCCACTTTCTTTTTTTTTTACCGAAAACTTTTTGTTGGGATATTACTACTTTTTGTATGTTTTTTCAAGTTTGTTTTTCTAAACTATATTAATATATAAAAAAACTTAAATTTCGGTACTTTTATGTTAGCCGGGAGCAAATCTCCTCATTAGCATTTTGTTTTTTCGGCAATAGCAGTTTTCATTTTTTACATATGAAAAATTAGAAATAATGCTTTGATTTTCCAATAAAATATTTTGGTTTATGATATTATTTCTTATTTATTCATTTATTTATTTCTATGTTAAATATTCTGTTAAATAAAATGAGGGAAATGCATCTATTTTGAATGAGATGACTGAAAAGTTTATATTTTTAAATGAAATGAATGCAATATGAACAATGGAGTTGGGAGGAGTATTTGGCGATTTGCCACTTTCACCCGGCTAACGTAAAAATACCGAAATTTATTTCATTGAGCTTTACAAATTTCTACTTTATTTCTTTTTAAATTAAAGTACTAGCCACCTCTAGCAAGCAGTATTTACTCTATTAATTGCATGTTAAACGTTGCATCATGTTACTGTTATTCATAATTTAATTTAATTGCCCATTCTTTCGCCAAGTCTGAAGCTTTTGATAGAGAAATCAAGAACTCTCTACGATCATGGAAGCACATCATATATTTTGTGCTGTTATGTATTTCATCTTTTGTGACAAATATTTCTTAACTCATTTATGCATGTTTCCTTATCAGTTACGATTCGTTCTCTAATGCGGAAATTTTTAATCCTATTAAGAAATCTTTTCTAGTTGGGATCACTGCCAATTGTTGTATTTTAACTGATACGATTGGGTACAAGTGAAATGGTTCTTATGAAATCCTTTGACAATATCTGAATTTACATTAAACCATATCGATGCTAATATCTTTTTGTTTCACGTTAACCTTTTCAATAATCCCGATTACGGAAGAATAGAAGATCTACGGGCTCACTGCCATGATCCATTTGAAAATCTATCATTCTTCTCATCTGATCGTGTTGAAGAATTAGCCAATAATGTGCCATGGTTTTAAGATTTTAGTTAATTTTATTCGAAACCTGAAAACTAAAATGCGAGGAACCGGATTATGGAAGATTCATTCTAAAGTACATATCGATTAACAGGTTACATATTATATATTTATAATAATCATAAGGAAAACTGGCAGTTTCGGTGCTTTAATAGTTGCCGTAAATTCTCTTTATATAATACAGAAGTTTTAGAAGAGTAAAGATTAACAACATAGTCACAGTAAGTGTAATAACAGTACAGTATAATAACGATAGCAGAGGTTTTGTGCGGTGACGAAACTATTGGCACTTTGGAAATATTCGTACGTTATACAATATAATTATTCAGATGATATACGGAAAAATATAAATAGATGGCTCGCATTAATTATTAACTCATTGAAAAATAGCCACTAGCGTCAAATACTCGCAAGGCTTGGCGACATTTAGCGAAGTGTCGCCAAACTTGGTAATATATCATGTCAATTCACAAATTTGGCGACAAAAATGTTTTCTTTATTCTGACATCATAATGATGCATATGTATTATGTATTATACACATACTTGTAATATGTATGATGCAAATGTATTACGTATTATATGCATATGTATAATATGTATGATGCATATGCATAAAGTTCATAACATCACTAAAGCGCACTTAACGGAATAGTGTTCCATAAATAGTACGGATATTTGACAGATTGACCAGAGTGCTATTGAGATTGATTCCGACATTTATAACAGACCGGGAGGCGTCTGCACACACCATCACCTCATCGAGTTTACACCTGAAATTTTAGGATTGGTTAAAACTAGATTACCATATTAAAATGCAACTGGCCTGTTAAGTCATATCTTGGTAGAAACCACCTGAAGACCTAATTTTAGTGGTTGACTGATAGGTTTACTATTGTATTTTCCTGCATCCAAAAGTATGGAAACATGGAGGAATGGGTGCAGGAAAACACAATGGAAAATCCACCAATTAACTGGTAAATTCGGGCCTGTAGATGGTTTCCACAATGATGTGGCTTGGCAGGCGAGTTACATTTTAATACGCTGATCGATTTTTAACTAATCCTAAAATTTCAGCCGCGAACTCGATGGGGTGATGATCTGTGCACACGCCTCCCGGTCTTTAATAAAATTTGTTTTAAGGAAGTAAAGATAGAAAGATGGACAGATAAACTGAAAGATTTGCCCTATTAAGATTTTTGTAAAAGCATATAAAAATTCATTCAGCTTGAAATCATATAACACCTTTATAACTCAGGTTAATTTTCTGTAATCGGGTTTTGGCGACCAACATATCTTATCTATAACTATAATCTTTCTTTTACCGGTTTAAAATTAACAATAAATTAACAGTAAGTAGGTTAGTAATACAATATAATAACATTAGCAGCGGACTTCGGATGCCGCATCTGTCGCACATCGTTAAAGACAGTTTATTAGTTACACATTTTATTTAATTAAAAGGAGATTTTTAAACTTTCATATGGAATTAGGATATTTTTCCACTATAAGGAACTTGGCATTTAAAAAAAATCTTGGCGCAATTCGGACTCCAGAAACTGAGTTATGTTGCCAAATGATATAAACAACTACGAAAACAAATCTGATGAACTTTTATGCTATTTACATATGTATTTATATACATGTAAACATTTTATTTATACATGTATAAAATATTGTTTTTTATATACAAATTCTTTATGTCGGTATATAAAAATAAATAAACGGGTTCCTTAGATTAAATAAATTGTATGCATATGGAAAAAATTGCTTGTATATATGACACAGTAAATAGGTTGCCAGAAAATACGTTATTATCAAATTTATTTTCTCGTCAAGGCTATTTTCTCTATTTCGCCAAGGCTACTGTATCGCAAACGTACCGAATTGCGGTTATATTTTGTTAAATGTTTTATTGTTTTAATATCGTAAATATATCATAACCTATACTGATTAAAATTTTTAGGTATATTAATTTTTTCTATTTAACAAACATCTTTGGAAAAGCATATACATAAAATTTTATTTTTCTTGAAATTACGTTACCCCTTCAAAACTCTGTAATCGAGGTTTGGCGAACAACATTGGCACAATTGAATGTATTAAGGAACTGTTTACGGCCAAATCAACACCCCCTGTTTGAAGGGTTTAGAGGCGGAAATTCTGTGTTTTTAGATTTTTCTGGTTAATTGTGCTACAAATCCGACTTGCTTGTGAAATTTCAAGATTCTACGACTTTTAGAAGTACATTAGTTATTTGATGATTCGAAGTGAGTCAGTGACAAAAAAGCGCTTTTTCGGAATTTAATATTTCGAAAACTACTAAATATAGAAACATGAAATCGTGGAACCTTAGTTCAGTTTGATCATACGAACATGTGTACAAAAGAAAAAAATTCTATATCACTCCCTAAAACGACGTTATGAAGGGGTAAAAATTATGCCAAGATGGTTCAGGAAAAGGTAGCTTACGGCTTGTGCGAACTTGGCGGACGCACTGCCGTGCTCCCAGATTAGTGTGAATAGCCTGTGAGCTCAATGCCATCAGTTTAACTGGGACCTTTTCTTTTTATTGTTATTAACCGATGTGATTTATGAGGCATAATAGTTTATGTATTCAGTTCTGTATAGTCCAAGTTTCAAACTTTACTGTTGAATTTAGTGTCATTTTGCCCCGAATTTTAAATGTTTCTCTTATTTTAACTGTGTCAGTCTGCCCCACACTTGGAGCCCTCAGAAAAATATTATTTATCAAAGATAAAAATTTCAAAGCGGAAGGTGAATGAATTCCGGGGAGCGCGAGAATTGACCTCCGGGTGGTGGGGGGGGGGGGGGGGTAATTTTCAAACTTTTACCGAACCTCTCCTGTGACATGTCATGGGAAAGTTCTTTGACCACTTTTTCATATTATGAATCTTTCTCCTCCTGGAGTTGAATTCCGGGAAGGGGTGGGAGTGGGAGCGGTGAGGGGGTGAATTTTTTTTAAATTGTAGCGATTTCTGCAATAAATATCATTTTAGGTGAGGTTTTTTGATGGAGCCCTCCGGTAAAGATTATTTATTAAATATAAAATATTGAAAGTAGGGACTGCGTGATTTCCAGGTATATTCTGTGAAGAAAGATTGAACCCATGTGGGAGGGGTAGATTTCAAACTTTTTGGACCCGTCATGTGATATATCATCGGAACATTTTTGGATCACTCTTTCATATTATGAACCTTCTTCCTTCCCTAGTTTGGTGCCCCGGGAGAGGCACTTTTGGAACTTTTTTGAAGTCGTTGCGATTTTAAACATTTTAGATCGGATTTTTTTACGGAGCTCTCCGATAAGTAATTTATAATATATGAAAATTTCAAAGAGAGGGATTAGCAGGCTGTATTCCGGGGGGCACGATAATTGGAATCCTGGGGGTTGGGACTCTTTTCTATCATTTGCCGACACCCCTCATGTGATATATCATTGGAAAGATCTGTGACTACTATTTCATTTTATATATTGCCCGCGCCCCTCCCCCTACTTTGCTTCCGTGCGGGGGCACTTTTCTAAATTTAGCCGACACTCCTCATATGATATATCGTTGGAAAGTCATTTGACCACTTAATCATATTATGCACTTTCCTTGCTCCTCCCTCCAATTTTCCCCCGCGGGGGTTCGTTTAATGTATTCCAGTAGAAGGCTTTCTAAAAATGGGGAAATTAATGATCTGATCTCAAATGACGTAGAAAATCAATAAAAAATATTCATCTCTTTTACCATCCTTTTAGTTCATGATTTTGCCATCAGGGGGTGCTTTTGATTCTTATATCTTTGGCCATTTTGGTGCTAATTGCTCAAAATTCTAATTTTTGATACTTAAACTCCCCTTACCGCTTCACAGCTACTCACGTTTTTTTTTTTAACTTTTTCAATCAGGGGGCGCCCTCATACGACTTTTTCAGTCTTGTGGCTCCATTATAGCCTCCCTTTGGTTTGTTGTTTTTCTTATTCCATCTGTTTTCAGTAACCATATATTTAATAAAGTCTGCCTTATAAATATGTAAAAACAATGATTTTAATAATCTTTTGTAGAACATCCCGATTGCAGATTCTCGAAAGTAATCTATGACTGTATCGATTGTGTTTTTTACGTTGACGATTTTTTTCGATTGGTAAATTTTCGAGAATCGCCCCTCACTATTTCCTTATCATTATTCATTGCATATTGAAATGCTAACTTTCTTAACTGCATAGGAGTAAGTCCATGATGTAATTTACTTGATGTTTTTAAATGTTCACGCAAAAGATCTTTGTTAGCTGAAAATATTTGGGAGTACTTATAATTTGATTCATAAGAAATGCCACTTTCTTGATATTTTTGTTTTCTCGCATAACGTTTTAAAGTTCACATTAATATAAAAGGAATTTCCTGCACTTTTAAAACTGCATCCATCTATTACAGCCTTCACTGCTCTTTGGAAATTTGAAACATTGGTGCTTTTTTCTGGGTTGAATACTTTCTTTAGGTTTATAAATACGTTGATGACTTTAAAGAAAAGAGATAAACGCAGAGTTCTTAATCATTGCACAATAATGAACCCTCTATTGCCAAATTAAATTTTTAGCTTAATATATATATCGGCATAGAGTGTTTAAGACTTATATAACACACTAGCAAACCCCGCGGCTTTGCTCGCGAAATATTTGAAATATGCCAAGTGATATTTATATGTCTAATTTTTATTAAAAGGTACTAACTAAATTTTTATTTTATTAAAAAGTAATATTTTATTTTATTAAAAGGTACTTATTACTTTTAGGAATAATTCAAAAATTACTATTTAAAACACAGTTTGATTAAACATCATTGTTACACTGCATAAGGCAGAAATGAGACTTAAATTAATAAAAAGAAATAAAATCAAATAAATGATAATTTAGAAAATATTTTGAAACTTTTATGCTCAATTAATATGCTCATTTCAGTATTCATTTCAAGTTTTGAATTTTTTGGAAACCATCTTCTTACATGTTAAAATTAACTATCTTGTCAAATTCCAAGTCCTACCACCTCTCTCAACATAATGAGCTATGTTGAAATAGGAACTGCCACCATTAATTTGCCAACATTGATTTTGAAATCGATTTGTTATTTCCTAATATTCCACAGAAACGTAATTTAGAAAACTTTCAAAGGCCTTTTTTACAACGTTTGCTGTTCCTGTGAAGCCCAGGTGGTAGAATCATCGGCATAAAATATAGCCTGTGTAGGATCAGAGACTGTTACCATTGATTCGCAACTATTACTTTTATAATCGGTTTTATTCCCTGAAGTTGCATAGAAATCGTAATTTACGACTTTTTTAGAATGCTTTTCGCACCTCCCTTTCGCTTCACCCCTTTTTAATTCGAATTTATTTTCGACAGTCCTTCGAGGTCATTTATATTTTATAAGTAACTATATACCATGCCATACTTAAAGTTTCTAGCCTTTTCAGTATCACAGAAATCGCAATTTAGAAAGTTTTTAGCTCCAACAACCCACTGGTGGTAGTGGCACAGACATAAAATACAGCTTATGTTTGAGCAGGTTCTATCACCAACAATTTGTCATCATTATTTTTTTAATCGGTTTGGTATTTGATAAGATTACATAAAAAATGTAATTTATAACGCTTTTCGCTCACTTCATCTTTTTAAATTTGAAATTTTCTTTCGACAGTTCTTAGAAATCAGTTGCATCTTGTAAGTAAATACCATGCCATACTTCAAAGTGTTAGACCCTTCACTTATGCAAAAAACGCAAATTAGAACATGTTTTGCTTTTGCAACCCTCAGATGGTAGTGACAGAAAAATATAAAAATATATAACCTATAAAATATAAACCTATGTTATAGCAGGGACTGTCACCATTGATTTGCTACCATTACTTTTGAAATAGCTTTGGAATTTCCCGAGATTGAGTAGAAATCGCAATTTAGAACGTTTTTAGAACGCTTTTCGCGCATTTTCACCCCTTTTTAAATTTCCAATTTTTTTTAAACTGTTCTTAAAGACCATTTATATGTAATAAATATGTACCTTGCCTAATTTTAAGTTGCTAGCCCCTACCGATCACAAAAATCGAAATTTGAAACGCTTTTTTGCTCCTGCAACGTCTAGGTGATAGTGATACCGACTTAAAATAGCGTCTGTGTTAAAGCAGAGGCTGTCAGCATCAATTTCTTACCATTACTTTTGAAATCTGATTCTTCCTGAGATATTGGTGACAAATCGGCATTTAGAACATTTTTAGAACGCTTTTCGCTCATTTTGCTCCTGCATCTCTTCTGGGGTAGTGGAAACAGATATAAAATATAGCCTATATTGGAGCAAGATCTGTCAACATCATTTTTACACCATTATATTTGAAATCGGTTTAGTATTTCTTTAGAGCAGAGGCTGTCAGCATCAATTTCTTACCATTACTTTTGAAATCAGTTTGATTCTTCCTGAGATATTGGTGACAAATCGCAATTTAGAACGTTTTTTACAACGCTTTTTGACTCCCCTTTTAAATTTCGAATTTTTAGGAAATGTCCTTAGAGATCATTGATATCTTATAGCTAACTACCCTTCTAAATTTCACGATTCAAGGCCCTTCCGTCACGCAAAAACAGCAATTTAGAACGTTTTTCTCCTGCACCCCCTTTGGGGTAGTGGCACCGACATAAAACATAGCCTATGTTGGAGCAAGGGTTTTCACCATCATTTTGACGCCAATATTTTTTTTAATCCGTTTGGTATTTCCTGAGATTGTGTAGAAATCACCATTTAGAACGTTTTTTAGAACGCTTTTCGCACATTTTCACTCCTTTTAAATTTCGAATTGCTTAAGAACTGTTTTTAGAAATCCTTCATATCTAATAAGTAGCTGATACTTCAAATTTCATATTTCTAGGCCGTTCAGTAACACATAAATCGCATTTTTAGAACGTTTTTTGCTCCTACATCCCTTTTGGGGTAGTGGCACCGACATAAAACATAGCCAATCTTGGAGCAAACGTTGTCACTATCATTTTGACACCAATATTTTTTAAATCGGTTTGGTATTTCCTGAGATTATGTAGAAACTACCATTTAGAACGTTTTTTAGAACGCTTTTTGTGCATTTTCACCCCTTTTAAATTTGGTTTTGTTTAAGAACTGTTCTTAGACATAATTTATATCTTATAAGTAACTAATATTCCAAATTTCATATTTCTAGGCCCTCCAGTAACGCAGAAATCGCATTTTTAGAACGTTTTTTGCTCCTGCACCCACTTTGGGGTAGTCGCACCGACATAAGATATAGCCTATGTTCTAAGTTGGACTAACACAATCTTTTTGATACCATTACTTTTGAAATCGGTTTGGTATTTCCTGAGATTATGTAGAAACAACCATTTAGAACGTTTTTTAGAACGCTTTTTGTGCATTTTCACCCCTTTTAAATTTCGATTTGTTTAAGAACTGTTCTTAGACATAATTTATATCTTATAAGTAACTAATATTCCAAATTTCACATTTCTAGGCCCTTCAGGAACGCAAAAATCGCATTTTTAGAACATTTTTTGCTCCTGCACCCCCTTTGGGGTAGTGGCACCGACATAAAGTATAGCCTATGTTCTAAGTTGGACTAACATTATCATTTTGATACCATTACTTTTTAAATCGGTTTGGTATTTCCTGAGATTATGTAGAAACTACCATTTAGAACGTTTTTTAGTACCCTTTTTGTGCATTTTCACCCCTTTTAAATTTCGAATTGTTTAAGAACTGTTCTTAGACATCATTTATATTTTATAAGTAACTAATATTCCAAATTTCATATTTCTAGGCCCTTCAGGAATGCAAAAATCGCATTTTTAGAACATTTTTTGCTCCTGCACCCTTTTTGGGGTAGTGGCACCGACATAAAGTATAGCCTATGTTCTAAGTTGGACTAATACCCTCATTTTGATACCATTACTTTTTAAATCGGTTTGGTATTTCCTGAGATTATGTAGAAACTACCATTTAGAACGTTTTTAGAACGCTTTTTGTGCATTTTCACCCCTTTTAAATTTCGAATTGTTTAAGAACTGTTCTTAGACATCATTTATATATTATAAGTAACTAATATTCCATATTTCACATTTCTAGGCCCTTCAGGAACGCAAAAATCGCATTTTTAGAACATTTTTTGCTCCTGCACCCCCTTTGGGGTAGTGGCACCGACATAAAGTATAGCCTATGTTCTAAGTTGGACTAACATTATCATTTTGATACCATTACTTTTTAAATCGGTTTGGTATTTCCTGAGATTATGTAGAAACTACCATTTAGAACGTTTTTTAGAACGCTTTTTCTGCATTTTCACCCCTTTTAAATTTGGTTTTGTTTAAGAACTGTTCTTAGACATAATTTATATCTTATAAGTAACTAATATTCCAAATTTCATATTTCTAGGCCCTCCAGTAACGCAGAAATCGCATTTTTAGAACGTTTTTTGCTCCTGCACCCCCTTTGGGGTAGTCGCACCGACATAAGATATAGCCTATGTTCTAAGTTGGACTAACACAATCATTTTGATACCATTACTTTTGAAATGGGTTTGGTATTTCCTGAGATTATGTAGAAACAACCATTTAGAACGTTTTTTAGAACGCTTTTTGTGCATTTTCACCCCTTTTAAATTTCGATTTGTTTAAGAACTGTTCTTAGACATAATTTATATCTTATAAGTAACTAATATTCCAAATTTCAGATTTCTAGGCCCTTCAGTAACGCAAAAATCGCATTTTTAGAACGTTTTTTGCTCCTGCACCCCCTTTGGGGTAGTGGCACCGACATAAGATATAGCCTATGTTCTAAGTTGGACTAATACCATCATTTTGATACCATTACTTTTGGAATCGGTTCGGTAGTTCCTGAGCTTACCTCCGACAAATAAACATTTTTTTTCTCTTTATAATAGGAGTATAGATATTAAATGTAATTATACTTTTCTTATTTATAAATAGACATCTGAATTTAAAACAATCCAAAGTAACAACAAAATGAACCATGCACAGTCTCACAGTCACCATGTGCTTGCTAACCATCATGTACACCACATATTAAATTTCTATCCTTCTCAAGCATCCAGAATCAAGGTAACCATATTCTAACTAATATTAATATTATCTAAATTTAACTTTAAAATCACTTTGAGGAGTAGTGGGTTAATAAAATTTAACATTAATTTAGATACTTTCCCATACAATGGGGATCATGTTTCCTTAATGTGCATGTGTTGGAAAAAGAATTGTTAAATCAAAAGTAAAGAGACTTTATTGCTTTTAAATAACAACATTTAAGCAGTAAGAAATATTAGTATATTATATCAATAAACTTAAGTTAATTTAGTTATATTTAGAAAAAAAATAAGAAACATAAATTACCTACGCAAAAAAATGTTTGATTATAAGAAATAAAAAAATTCCTTTCTTACAAAAAAAAAAAAAAAAAAAAAAATGCCTGAAATGAAATTCTTTTGTCCACTCTGTTGATAAGGAATCACTTTATTAGTGCTGCCAGTTTCAGAGACTTACTTGAATTTTTTTCTCTGGTTTTAGACCTAGGAATCAAGTCTCCCACGTCTCCCCTAGTCATCATTAAAATCTACAAGGTTGCGAATGCGCCAAAATAAAATTTCCTTCTCTTTTATCATTAGCTGCCAAGTTATCAACAAATATGCAAAATCTGTTATTTAAGTTTAGATTAAAGTTGTAAATTTCTATACTGCCTTTTCCTTTATGTTACTATAAAATTAAACACATATTTTGGGAATTATAGATGAGTATAAATTATATAAAATATCTTTACTAAACTAAATTTTCGTCCACTTGTATCATTAGTTGCCAAGTTTTCAACAAATATGTCTGCTACTTAATTTAAAATTAAATATTAGATTATATAAAATATATTCTTTTCTAGAAATCGCACAATGACAAAGACATTTTTATCAATCGACAAATTTTGTGGATCAGAATATTTATCAAGTGAATCTGGCTCGATGGAATCACGAACGCTAATAATTGCTCTCACTTTCTGAAGATTCGTTGATTTCAGTTTTAGTGTTTTTATTTTCTTTCTTGAGGTGAAACGAGTTTTTCTTCGAGTTTTTCTGTTTTTTATTAAGTTGGCGATCATGCATTTCTTTTTCAATCTATCATTTAGTTGGTATGCCTGTCAAATTTTTTTAAGATCTTTTTTTCCTCTCTTTAGATTTTCCCGTTTTGTGCAATGAAATTTTAGGGAAGGCTTGTATGCATTCTGGGGTCACTATGTTCGGTTTAACTGTAATTCTATTAGTGCTTGTTGGAGTTAATGGTTAATCTGTGACAAAAGATGATAAAAAAAACATTTTCAGAAAAAATATTCCTATTAAATGGACATATGCCAGTAATTTTAAATCCATCTATTATGTTAGCTGGCGCCATCTTTTTAAGGAAGGCAATTCCGATCTTCAGTAACTTGATGAATTGTTAATCTTTGAGCAGGATGATTAGTCATCGAGTTTTGAGCAGCCACATTAAACCAACCCCAAACGTAATTGTTTCGCGTTTCCATTCTAGATCGCTTCCCAAATCCTCATTTTCTATGCATTCAATTTTTAGATTCCACTTTGTAAACGTGCGCTCCTCCCCAACTCCTGACAATTTTATTCCCTTATCTCCAAGCACATAA
Source organism: Maratus speciosus (assembly GCA_963932465.1). Classification (NCBI taxonomy): domain Eukaryota; kingdom Metazoa; phylum Arthropoda; class Arachnida; order Araneae; family Salticidae; genus Maratus; species Maratus speciosus. Next base: position 233,353,968 of record OZ010792.1, on the reverse strand, counting down.
TCATTACAGCTTACAGAGTTTCATAATTATAAGAATTCTTAAATATAAAATCATTAAATAAAGGTAAAATTTGTAATTTATTTAAATAATTACAAATTAAATAAAAATTATATATATAGTGTTACGAATATTGTAAATATTTAGTGTTTGTGCTTAAAAATAATGTAAATAGTTTAATTAAGCTCTATTCATAAGCTAATATTAGTTTTTGTTGCACTGAAACATCTTAATTTGTTGATTTTCTTCAAACAAGTAAAACCCTATTGGATTTCAATGGGATTCGCCAAGTTGGCGACAAGCTTGTCTGCGTTTGGCGACAGAACCGGGTGCCCCCCTTCCTTGGTAACTCCCTTTATAGCGTCAGAAAGCTCTGACCAATCATATGTGTTTTGCGGTATCTACGTAGATTTTCATTGGTCCATTTCCAAAACGTAACTGCAGGTGGCCGAGAGGTTCTGCTCTAGAAGCTGGTAGGCGGGAGATGCTAGGTTCGATCCCAATCGCGCCCGTCTGCCTAATCGTTCGGAGTTTTCGTGATTTTCTTCGAACCTTGGATTTCCAAGCGTCAATACGGGTTAGGTTCTCTTAGAAATACCCCCCACGAAGGGCATCCCCTGGGTCTATATCCCTCGAGCAGATAATTGACCGTCAAAAATCAACCAACCAACCAAATCGTTACTTTTATATATATAGAGAAGGATGTTTGGCTTTGAAGATCATCTACATAAAGAAACTGTACCAAACATGAAAATTTTCAAAGCTAACTCCTACTTTTGAAATTTTATTTATCGATAACTTTTATCTTCGGATACCAAGCGGAAAGTCATTCATTTAAATAGTTTAATAATTATGCAAATTTAAAATCTGGAATTCCAAATTCATTTTTTAAGAAGCGTAATTCAAAAACTGGTTGGCGGCATGATCTCTATATTTAGATTCGCATATTTGAAGCTTCGAGAAATAAATGTTTATTAAAAAAAAAAAAAAAAAAAAAAAAACATTCATAGCTTACAATTATTTTTTTTTCAAAAATTACGAATGAAAATATTTATTTTGTTGCATAAATTTTAAAAAGATATATAATTTGTAAGTTATGAACTTTTCTAACAAATATCAATTTCTAGAAGTTTCAAATATGTGAATCAAAAGTTACAGCTCATTTTGCCAGTTAGTTTTTCAGTTATGGTTAAAAAACAATCCGCATTGCAAAGTATATTGGAACGATAAAAAAAAAATAACATTAGGGCGTTCGAAACGTTAAATGCATAATTCCCAAATTATTCGTCCTAATGACATCTCGTTTGATAGCCGTATGTAGAATGTATCGAATTTTGTACAATTTATGCATGTAAACGTCCCTTAAGCAAAATGTTAGTATAATTTTAAGTAGTAAATGTTATTATTAATCAACTGAAGCAATTACATTGTTATGCGATGATTTTCAGTAAGGGTAGTGCCAGTTATGTCTTTTTTGCCTGCGAGTGTACTATTCACCATGAACGGAAATCTCCAGATCTACGATTATCAGCAAATAAATACGTAGAATAATAAAATTCATTTTAAAAACTTAAAAACTTAAAATTACACATAATGTGCTTTATTAATTACAATATGATAAAATACGTTGAAAGATGCTAAACTACATTATGCAATTCCTAGCACTTTCAATTATGTACATAGTCATCCTTAGTGACAAAATACAAAACGTGTTAATAACGCTTTGTTTTCAAATTTCACTCTTGAAAACAAGGCGTTAGTAACATCATTTTTGTATTTTTTTCCTCGTGATGACTATCTATATTATAAAGGACAAACATATCTGTGCGTAACGCATACGTCATTTTGCGAATGGCAACACTTTGAAATTTGAAATGAAATTTTGGTTTTGTAATTTTCTCTACTGCAAATTTTTATACTTCTAAACATTGCACATTTTAAATTTTTACACCGCCGTATAACGAAAAAAAATGCTCTTTTAAATGCAATTTGTTTGAAAGCTGTATCTCATTTTAATTTTAAGATATTAATTTTTTTGTAGTTTTTATTACTTTTTTTGTAATCGTGGCAGCTGAAGTACTCCATTTCTGTTGAAACTAGAGGGAGGAAAATGAAAATAGCAGATTGCTGTATCTTTTTGTTGACATTTTCTCATAAAAACCGAAAAAAATTTGAAATTAAAATACGTGCTACGTCAAGAATATCGTCTGTTATAAAACCCAGTGAGTTTTGGCTTTATTTCGTTGTTATTTATCAATTAAATGATTTTGCCGTGCCGGCTCCATTGCGAAATATTAAAAAACAAATTGCACATAAAAAAAAGTTCAGAATTTTTCTTCCGCTAATTTTCTACAACGAAATTAAAGCTTCATCAATAAATAAATAAAAGAATGATATATAAAAAAAGCACGAATTTAACATATATGTAGTCGAACAATTTAAATTTTTAGAGCCGAATTGGGAAAAAATATGTGCTTTTAAATGTAATTTGTATGAAATAGAGTTGCTAGGCAACTGTTAAAGTAAAAGAGAAAAAATAATCTATATATTGAAAACACAAGATAGCTTTTTTAGCTTTCTTGAATTTTCTACTGTACCAATTTTGCTAATAATTCTTTTTTTAAATGAAAGCTGTTCATTTGTAGATGTCCTCGCACTAGCTACTTTCTAAATATTTTCACTTTTATATTTTTAATTTAATTTGAAAAGATTTTTTGAAATTTCTTCAAAATGGTAGCAATCGTATTATTTCCACTGTTGCCAAAAAAAAGAAATATTGGGTTTTATTTATCGTTATTGATACCATTTACTCATTACAATTAAAAATAACTTTATTTTAAGTCTGAACAGATAATGACGTCACTATTTAAAAAAACATTTTCGCTCATAAAGCTAATGTTACAATATATTTTCATTCGGCTGATACCAAATTTGAGAGACTTGGCGTAATGCTTCAGTAAGTGCCATATTTAAAAGAAAACAATCCTTTTATTTGATAAAATTATATATTTTTACACGAATACATCTAAAAGACATCAGTTTCTGGAATTTGTACTTCGCGGTACTGAAATTAGACTCTCAAGCCAAAAGAATACATATTCACATGCAAAGTTTTAGCTGACAAACGGAACTCTATCTATATTATAAAGGAAAATCTATCTATATTATAAAGGAAAAATATGTCCGTGCGTACGTCTGACGTCATTTTGAGAATGGCAACGCTTGACGATTAAATGTCGGATTTGCAATCTTTGCTACTGCAATTTTTTGAATTTCTAAACATCGCGCATCTTCAATTTTTACACCCGTTATATAGGGAAAAAAATCTACTTTCAAATGCAGTTTTCTTGAAAACTTTATCTTAATTGATTTATTTATGTCTTTTAAAATAAATTTCATGAATAATGTTTTTTAATCTATATCCATTGCGTACAGGCTCCATTACGGAATAAGCCATTTGCACTTAAAATAATATAAATAATTCAGTATTTGTCCCTGACTAATTTTTTATAGCGAAATTAAAACTTCATCAATCTATTATATTAAGAAGTGACTGTCCATTTGTATTTCACAGCTGTTCCTCCTAGAATATGGAATGTTCGGTGATCAAATTAACGCCAGTTATCCGCATGGGTCCGAGGATGTTAAACGTGGTCGTAGAATTTAAAAATTTGTTTAGTTTTCGAGATATAAATTTTTACGTTATTTTTGATGACATTTCTGTAATGATGGAAACTAAAATTGCTCCATTTTTGTGGATAAAAGAAAGAAAAGGGAAAATGACAAGAATTATTAGGTATCATTGTTTGAAATCATTTTTAAATTGAAATTAACGTATATTTGAATAAATAGTGAAAAAAATGATTGTAGTTTTCAAGAAAATTTCACGAAATACGACCTCACACATATTCAAGCTTCAGGAATCCGTTTATTTTAGAAACAACAATTCGACTCTTAACTGGTACATTGAGATAAATTCTGTTAACGTCAAAAGAAAAAAAACATCGTACGTTATTTTCATTTAATTTAAAGTCGTAAAGTAGATTGTCAACCATTGCCTTAAGATGGCTAATAAAACATTTCAGAAGCTGACATTAAAAATACGAAAAAGCGAGAAAAAAAAAAAGAGAAAAGTTTTAGCGAGAAAAAAAAAATTCTTTAAATATTTATTTTAATTCATAAATATACAATGCTTCTGAATAAATTCGCCCAAACAAATTCATTTTTGTATAAGTTGACCCAAATGACATCATTTCTACGAACTCCGAAATTCGAAGCAAAATCTTGAAAGAGCGAAAAGCTCTAGGTAAATAAAGTTATAGAATATGTGCATATTTATTGGGAAAGTTTTGACTTTAATTGTAAATATAACTTATTATTTGAAATATTGTATTTAATAAAATTAATATTGCAATGGCTTTCTAAATTTACAATAAAGTTAAGATTTCATTTTTCGCAAAAAGACGGAAATTCTCATGCAATTCAAAAGCAACACAACGGGTTGCTACGCAACTAGTGTATATAAGTTTTCAATGTATTTTGATTAAAATGTTTAAAAAAAAGATGACTTTTCCAACATTATATAAAAAAGCGTAATTACGAATACGAATGTTATCCTTGAGAGAATTAATCATTGTTTAATGAATTGAAATTGCATTAAATATAGAATTATATTACCGTCAACCTTTTATTTTTTTCAACCTTCAATCTTACCTTCGGGCAACTTTTTCCTGATTCCACTCACATTTCCATTATTAAAAAATATTATATGTGATTTTTTCAACATCGAAATGGAGTTGTAAACAATTAACATGAAACAATAACGCAAACTGTATGGTTTTAAAGAGGAATTTTTTTATTTTTTTATTTTTTAACAATTTTTAAAGTTTTGGAACAAAGTAGCCCCTGCTAGGAGCTTCTTTGGTTCATTCACTTAGTTTCATATAAAATTAATACATTTCATATGTAAATGAATACATTTTTATGGAAACCCCTTGAATAAGCAATTGCTAATAAATTAACGCTGCAAACCCGATAAACATTTTTTTAAAATATTTAAACACAATTAACCAATTGTTAATATTAAAGAAACGAGAAACAGCTTTCGTCATATTATCCTCAGCAACTGGAACAAAAACAATTAATGTAACATTTTGCAACAGTAACATTTGAAAAAAAAAAAGTTACTTAAAACATGTTTTAAGAGATTTGGTTGTATAAAAGGCATTTCTAAGTAATTGGGACTATTTTCGGACCAAAACAGACCTGGCACAATGTAGCCTCGAAATACTAGTTTTCATGCTAGCTTTATGAAAACTTAAATATTTTCTACCAAAATAAAAAGTTAAAGGAAAAATTATGATCACACATGGGTTACAGGTTACTAAAGGTAATATTTTGACACTTATTTTATTTGTAGCTCTTCTTAAGATTGTTTCACAATAGAAAGTTTGGAGAGTTAAAATCTGCACACGAAAACAGTTGTTTACAAACACATTCAATGTTGCCACTAAAATAAATTAAACTACCCCCCAAACTATTCATATACCCTATAGTAGGGTATAAAATATTTTTCAAGGGCAAAAACTCCAAATTATCTTGTATTGTTTGTTCAATAGAAAGAATAAAATCTTTTTTTATGGGATGGACCAAAGTATCCAATGAAGTCGCAAGGGCCAAAGATGACGATACTTTAAATATTGCTTAAATTGCTGTGAAATCTGGAGCTTAGTGAACGTATTAAAACAGTTTTGTCAGTAAGAGAGTTAATAACTTTCAACGTTTTTTCTCAGCTTTAAAGTAACAAAGCACATTATGTGTAATTTTAATTTTCTACTAATATCTTTCGATATGTCCGGATGCACTCCATGAGCATACTGATTTCCATAATTTTTTATTTTGACTTTATCATTTTGACTTTTATTGGCACATTTAGAGTATTTTGCAAGACAGAAAACTTAAAATTTGTATTTAAAACAAATGCAACTTGGAAAATTTAGTTAAAGTAAGAAATATTGAATTTCAAATTGATTGTTAGAGTTTTTTTCAATTAATAATAATAATAAAACGCTGCTATCGCCGCTACTGCCGTAATTAAATTTATTCTGAAATGTTTACTTTCTTAGATCGTATTAAAAAACTAAGGTATATAAAAAAAAAAAATGAAAACTGTTAGTTTTATATAAAAATGTACGATAAGCACGCTGAAGCAAGAAATTTTTAATGAAAAAATTATTTTAAACGCTATTTAAGGTTAAAATTGGACAAAATAGTTTAGATAAATAAGTTTTTTAACCCTTTCAGTCCCATACATTACCTGTTTATGCTAAAATTCTAAAATTCATAAAATAGATTACTTTTATGCTCAATATATGAAATAATAAAACAAAAAAAAATTTAAATTTTTTCATTAAAATTTTAAATGATTCCAAATGACATCATTGGGAGTTAAATAACACATCAATCGAAAATGTTTACGACGCCATTTGGCATCATTGGGACATGACGTATAATAAAATTTTTATAAGGAAATTTATACTGTGAATCAGAGTAGTTTATATATATCATTAAACATTTTTATTGTTAATAAAACATTATGGAAATGTTTTCTAATAACAAAAATTCTCAAAATATTTAATAACAACTTGAAGATCAATTTAAATAATATAGTTTAACCCACCAGAATATTATACTTATTACATTATTACTTAAAACTTACACATTAGATTAATTATTACACATTACTTATTACATTATTACTATTAAATAATACTCACATTTCATGTGAAGTAACCTAGAATATTATACTTATTACATTATTACTTAAAACTTACACATTAGATTACTTATTACATTATTACTATTTAAAAGCATTTCAAACAAAATTTTTCATAAAATATTTATATGAACTAGACAAAATAAATTATTGAAGCATATTTTAATATAATATATAAAAATAAAAACATTTATTAATTATAAAGTTTATAAAAAAGACTGTTATTCATGACTCGTTTTGCGAAATGAACAGAATCTCATATTAGAAATATTAAAATATTTTTTACATAGTGTTGCCATCTGTTGATGACAAACAAAAATATTTATCTATTAGGGATTATATGTAGCTTTTATTTCCGTCCTTTGAAATAATATGGGAGAATACAGATATATAGTAAAAAAATAAAGAATATCATAATTCCATTTGGACTCACTGGGAATGAAAGGGATAAGCACCAAAAACTATCTTTAGCAATTTAACCATATTTTGCAAAAATATACAGACTAGATTGCAGACTAGTTCATTTTTTAATATTTCAATAGCAATTTATTTCATATTGCGATAAAGTAATTTCTTTTATATAATGTTCCCAAATTTTAAAAAAGCGCAAAGAATAACACTTCCAGGCATTTTACAATTGAAAAATATAATTGTGCCTGATCATTAAAATAGAAAAGAACCTTCAAAATTAATAAATTACGTGGGAAAATAATTTAATGGCGAAAAATTCGTCATTAAAGCCAAATCAATTATTTCCAAAAATTTTCCATTTTAAAATATGGAATAATTATAGCAAAATAATATGAATAATGTGAATATTGAAAAAAGAAAACAAATGAAACTCAATAAAATATTATGTGCGAAAAGAATTCAATAAGGGAAAATTACGTCATATTGCGCGAAAAGCATTAAATAAGGGGAAATTACGTCATATTTCAAGCGGTTTTCTTCCAGTGTTTAAAAGAAAACTTTATTATAAAAGTCAGGCAGGTAGCGACATTTTTTAATTAACCATTTTATGCAAGCGGATTTTCAAATGCGTAATAGATGTTACTTAATCAATCGCGAAATATCGCCGCAACACATTGTCTCACTCACGCAAAATTTAGAAGTTTTATATTTACCTTTAAAAAACAGTGATTTGTCGTTGTTGTACGATGAAAGTGTGTTTGTATACTTTGACAAGATAAACGCTATAAAATAATTGAGGAACCTTCATAGGGAAAAGGCATCTTATTGCCGATAAACATTTTCAGGAAAGCTCTGATTTCCTATACCAAAACATTCCTGAAGTTGAAGACAATACTATGCAAATGGAGCTTCCTTAAAATTTCTAAAATATTCAATTATCTTGATACCTTCCTGTAAATGTATGTCATAAACAAACGCTCCATGAACATTTTGGCAAATTATCTACCTATTATTTACCAAAAACGTTCCAGGGATTTTTCTTGTTTACAATGAGTGTTTCACACTGTCATCTAGATTTTAGTTTAAACCATCAATGATCATGTGGTTTGGTGAAATTAGACATTGATATTTCAGTTTATAGCACAGGTAAAATAGGCCAAAAATTGAGTAAATTGCAACAACTGATGGCCATTCTCGAAAATTTGGGAATAACTTTGTTTTGGCACTAGAAATCAAGATCCGATGAGTACCCCCGCGCAAAGAAAAAAGTTGTTTTACCATATTTTTGGAGGAAAAGGGGACATTTTAACTCAGCGCGGGGGGAAATCAATGTTTTAAGTAGGTCAAGTGGAGTATCGTTTATTATGCATTTTTAAATTCAGAATCGAATGAGACTATCCGCAAGTCAATACGATAATTTATTACAAAGTTACGCTATGTTTCATGAATACAAAGCCAAAAGTTATACTTCATTGCGGATAAAATAGGTTTTACAGCGAAAACTGATGGCCATTCACGAAAATTTGGTAAGAACTTCGTTTTTGCACTAGAAATCAAGATCCGATGACTCTCCAAAAATATAAGTTGTTGTACAGTGTTTTAAAACTCAGGCAGGAGGAATTGAACTTTTTAAAAATAATTCAAGCGCAGTTTTTTTTATTATGAATTGAATGACACCATCAGCAAGTCGATACGACCATTTGCTACAAAGTTACGCGAGGTTTTGTGAATACAAAGTCGAAAATTTTACTTTAATATTGAGCATACCTTTGTTACATTTATTCTACGTTCAAACATGTTCTTTATATCATATTAAATAATCTCAAACTTATTAAATATTCTTAAAAAAAAACAATAATCGAAATCTGGGTCAATCTGAGGCTTCTCCAAATTTATCAGATTTCTAAAATTCCATGCATTCATAATTTTATATTCATAAAAACTGCCGTATTTTTTAATGAATAATCGTATCGACTTGCGGATTGTGTTATTCGATTCAGAATTAAAAATACACAATAAACAATACCCCACCTGACCTGGATTGTGTTATTCGATTCAGAATTAAAAATACACAATAAACGGTACCCCACTTGACCTGTTTAAAAAAAATGATTTTTCCACCTAACTGAATTGAAATACTTGCCACCCCTCAAAAACATGGTAAAACAAATTTCCTTTTGGGGGGACTCATCGGATTTTCATTTCTAGTGCCAAAACGAAGTACTTCCAAAATTTTAGCGAACGACCATCAGTTGTCTCTGAAAAAGCTCATTTTAACTGCATTATTAACATAAATAATTATTTTCAATTACTTTTTACCAGCATTTTTTTTTTTTTTTTTTTTGCCCGTTTAAGGGCTCAAAAAATCAATCTTTTCTTTTCTTTTCTTTTCTTTTTTTTTTTTTTTTTTAGAATCTATTTTGATTATTCAATTAATTCTGAACACAGTGTAAAAACCGCATAAAAATATTTGCATTTTTAACGGAGTTATAAGCATTTACGTAACAATCGCTTTCAAAGCCGCACCCATTTATTTGCAACTTTAAATCGCGTTTTCTCAAAATTTGATTTTTACGACTGTCCGTAAGCTTAAAAAAAAACTATTTGATGGAACGGCTGAGTTTTTTTTGCATGCATATAACATCATTATCTATAGAATGAATTAATATATTTTAGATAGTTTAATATTTTGTGTATTTTTAATGAAAAAAAAATTGTATTTTTTAGGGTCTTTTAAAATTTTCTACTTTGAGAGTTTTTTTTTTCAATAAGGTTTCCTTTGAGTGATAGTTATATCCTCAATTCATTCTATAAAGTATCCTGATCATTTTAAAGCAAGATATCTTACAGATGGTGATAGGTCACCTAATTTTTTTTTTAAATAAATTTTACTATATTTTTTATTTTATTACATTGAAGTACTACATTTTATTACATAAAAAATAATCGTATCGACTTGCGGGTTGTGTTATTCGATTCAGAATTAAAAATACACAATAAATGATACCTCAATTGACCTGGATTGTGTTATTCGATTCAGAATTAAAAATATGCAATAAACGATACTCCACTTGACCTGTTTGAAATTTTTTTATAATTTCATAAGACTACAAACATACCTTAAAAATATCAGAAAGCTTAAATTAGTTACATTGAATACTTCTGTTTTTATACGGACTCGAAGCGAGAGCTCTGTTTACATGAAGATTTAAAAAAAAAAAAAAATGTGTAAAAATGAGCAATTACCACTACACGAGAAACGCCAAGACAACACACAATAATTATCATGAGTATTAAAAATAATTAAAATTTGTAACGCTTAAAAAATTAATACATACCCATTAAAATACCAAGGATACGACCAACAGCCCGGGCACAATAAATTAGTGTAACATTCTCTACAGGTTCAAACACTCTTTCAATTAAATCAAGGAGAGTAGGACCAGGAACATAATAAAAAAATCCCTGTAATATTGATTAATAATAAAAGTTAAATAAACAACAATATTTTTAAAAATTATTTACTCAGCTACTTGGAAAGATGAATTAAGTATCGGTAGCATACATATTTCTGTTCTTAATAAATTAGCAACAATAACAATATTTATTTAAACTTATTATGAAAAATTAGACAGACTTAAATACATTTAAAAAGCAATTAAATTAAAAATATATACATAAAAAATTTAATTAAAATGAAAAACATACAAAGTAGGTTTTTGTCAAGCCCAATATTTATTTTAATGAAATGAAATAAACGTATCCGACTTCAAGCTATAGATGGCACCCAGTTTTCAACCTGGTTTTTATATGTTTACTTAATTTAGTTCCATAATCTCTCCCCCCCCCTCCAAAAAAAAGGAATTGTTGATATTAATTTGACAGTACTTCGTATTTCTTATGTACTTCAGCGTTCAAGTATGGATCTTGAGGAAAACAATATTTACACTCATATAAGATGTCACGTTTCACTTAATGTTAATTTTTTAATTTTCTTGGGTAATCTTCCATAGTCGGGTCAACTGTCAATTGTCAAATTTAAAGATATGTGGTGTTACAGCTAATTAATTGTATCCACATTCAAATATGGGACAGGAGTTAATCGTCTGAAGTTATTTTCTTCTTTAGTAAAATATAGCCCAGGTACCGTTACATTGAAATAGATCAATTGCCCTACAAAAGGCTATGAATTTAAACCATATCCTGTATAGAGAAAAAGGTAGGAACAACCACGTTGTAAAAGAATGACGACAATACATAACATGGAGTAATGAGCGGCCACTACAAAGTAGGTATAAAAGCTTAATGACCACGAAAACAAATCACTAGATCCAAAAATCTCGTTGTATTGGAATGTTCAAAACACATGAAATTTTGTAATGCCGGGATCACTATAACGCATGTATATTAGCGCTTCGAGCTACAAAGAAAAAAAAAGAAAATATGTTACTGTATGCGGCAACTTCATTGTATAAGAATCCAAAAGTACATGTAATTCTGTAATGTCACGGTCGCTATAACGCATGTATGTGCCCTGTTTAACCATGAAAATAAAAAACAATCACTGAACTCATCAAAGTCGCTGTCCAAAAATTTTAAAAGGACATATAATTTCGTAATGCTTTGATCATTATAATGTTAACAATTACTAATTTTAAACTTCTAACAAAACAAAAAGCTCGTTTTCAATTTCCACTCCGAGATTCCATTTGTACTGCTCATGGGAAATTTTTCAGGACAACCTGGCAATTTCTGTCTATAAATTTCCAGGTCAATTTACCTTTTAACTCTTATTTCAAGAGCAATTGACCTACATCCCCATATTTTCCTGTAAACCCAATTACGAATAATAAGCCAGGTTATTTTTGCTCTCAAAGAAACACTTTTGTTAATATTTCGCAATCGCGCTGCACTCTAATTGGGATACTTTGTCAAGTATGTTTTTACGAAACAACTTACTTTTTGTAGATATTTAATTATATCCAGATTTACTTTAAACTCAAACCACATTATTACCAGTATCACTTAAATTCACATCATTTTTAATACACGCCGATCTGTATTCGATTAATCCCTTTTTGCTTCCCTTTTTCAAACTGTTTGAAAGTTTCAGTAACATATCCAGTTCTTTTTCTAGTATTTCTGGAAAAAAATTCTTGCTCCGTTTTTGATTGTTGATTATGTGCGGCAATGCATCGATTAAAAGCAATGAGGTAGGAGCCTGGTTTATGATTGTTTTCATACTATTGTTCCCATTCAACAATGTAGAAACTACGTCAATTTCCGCGCCTCGTTAGTAAGTATAACTTACTGATTGGGTTAGTACATATGCATAGGATTATTCAAGCATTGCACAAATGGTATGAATCTCTTTTTATCTTTATTTATATTCAATCTGGATCGTATTTAAGTAGACAAAAGCCTTGCAAAACATGCCAGAAATTTTTAATATATTTGATCCTCGAACAGTTATTTTATTTCAAGAAAATAAAGATCTAAAGCATAAAAGAAAAGAGTTTTTTTTTTTTTCATTTTTTTTTTGTTGTTGTTGAAGGTAGACAATGTAATTTTCAAAATAAATAAATTAATAAATTAAAAAAATAAATAAATAAGGAAACAAATCTTGCCATTTTGTTCCGAAGCAATCTCTGAAAGTAATTAAAATTGAAATCGATGTAATTGGCATAAAAATATTGCAGAAGAGTGCCTAGCTACTCTTTTATAATGTTTATATATCAGTCCAGTGAGTTTTGAGATTTTGTGTGCGATCGTGCTGCTCTAAATGCTAACATTTCTCCGTGAAGGAGACATTTTGTCATTTCTTTAATTTTCGCAAAATATGTGTGAATCTCCGGTAATCTGTTTGTTATGTTTATTTTGTACAATAATATTTTAATTAGTTAACTGTGTTTATGTAGTTGCTATATGTAGTGCGCTAGCAGATGGATTCGTCTGGTTTCGAATGCATACCGTCTTCGGTTGTTCATGCTCTCGACGTGTTGATTTCAAGTGGAACTTCCAATTAGCTGCTATGGATATAATCAATTGCTGTAAGTTTTAGCCTGTTTTGTAAGAAGGTAATGTAGTTTCGTATTACAAATAAAGAGTTATTGGAATCCATGGCGTTCAATTTTATATCGATATTGGAGAGACTTTCTTAGGTTCCTATAGAACGAACGGTGGAGCCACTTTGAAGTGAGTGAAGTTAAAAGTTTTTTTAAAGGTTTATCGCCACTCCATCTTTAGTACAATTGGGCTTTTTCTTGATTTACGTGTACTTTCAATGTTTATAGATAAAAATAATGTATGTGTTTTGTTATGTCTTTGTCATGGCTTTCTTTCAAATAAACAGTCCGGAACGGTATATCAAAATATTTCTAATTTTAAAACTCCAATAGTTTGTTTAAATTCAAATTATCTCGCCTTAGAATTTTTTTAAATTGTAGTGAAAGTGTGATTGCTCCTATGATGACAGATTGCTCCTATTATAGCCTTTGCCGTTAAAAATGCTTAAAAATATTTTGTTGTGAGCCCCTAGATCATAAAGGTAACTTTATAGAAGTACTTAACTACTATATTAAGAAGTTAGTCAAGGATCAAAATGATTATTCAGTTTAAAGTGTGGAAATACTGTTTTGATTCTAGCATTTGTGCGTGAATGAGCCATCTATACTGTCATTTTGATTACTTTATTAAAGTATAATTGAATCGCCAGAGATCACATTTTCGCAATTATTTTATGTAGTAATATGTCAATTAGGTTGATGTAATTCACAAGTTAATATAAATATGGTGGTAGTAGTGAGTATCATCAGATTTTGTAGAAGCTCATCTATTACCGAACATGAAGACAGTTTCTGAGTTTTCAACGAGCCAGTAAGTAATTATCTTTGAGATGCACTAAAAAAGGCTTAATTTTAATGCTAAAAATGTATGTCAAATTTGACTATAACAAAATGTACGGCTGCTCTTGCTCCGCCCTCCCCCCCCCCCCTCCCCATATGGCAACTATGAATATGATATTTCTAAGCATGTAAATATAAAAAAAATTGTTGTTTACCAGCTAAAATGTTTAATGGATGGAAATGTTTAATGGTTAATTATATGGAAGTTTACCAAAATCTCGTCGTAAAACTACTTATTTTAAATTATGACTGTATTCGATTTAAAAAGTAATATTTAAATTATTTTTTATTTTCGTGTTAAAGTACACCAAATCAGTCGCAATGTCACATTACACCAAAAATGGTGGCAACTTAATTGCCACCAAGAGTGGTGCTTCTTTACACCGATTGATTGCTGGTGTTTCATTACACCAATTTACTGGTGGTGTTTCCTTACACTGCTTTTGGTGGCAATTTATTTGCCACCATTTTTGTTGTAAAGTCACAATAATATTTTTTACACTGTTCTTCTTCCTTATTCATCTTCAACAAGTAGTCTTAAACGGTTTCAGAAATGTGATGGCGAAAACCTTATTTTAAAAAATTTACCCCTCATGCCATTGCTTCAAAATTAGAATTTTTTTTTTTTTTAAAAGAAAGAAAAATCATCCCTCAAGAATACGAAATGATTATGAAACACTTCCGTAATACTGAAACAGAACTTTACCATTTAAAAAGGTGGAAGAAGAAATATAAGTAAACGGCATAGAAACCCATAACACATTTAAAAAATAAATTTCAGAAAACATCGTTTATACTTTTGAAGGTTATGGGAAAATTTTCAGCATCCCCGTACAAGATTTAAACATTTCTATATACGCTACATGGTGTGCTAAAATTTAGATTAGCTAAGAAACGCATAACACAGTCGATAACATAGGTTCAACATTTCCACCAATATATGGAAATACACACGAATAATTTTGTACAAATCTATATATTATCTACAGATCTTTATACAAATTAAAATAAAATTTAATTCAGGCAAAAAACACATAACTAAAAACGTACTTTCAGAGCTTACTGTTGGTAGACGGTAATATATCATGTTATTTGCTTAACCCTGTATATGAATTAATTTGCATCTCCTGGTACACTGAATATAGTTCAGCTATAAATGCTGTATACTTCAGCTGTATGGATAACACAGTTGAAAAACACCGTTAAGCGAAACACGCTTATGTACAGTTATACTTAAGATTTATAGAATTTATTGAAAGTGTTATATCGTTCGTAAAATATTTTTGCCATAAGCTAAGAAACATTTAATTGATGAATAGAAACGAAATAAAACCAAAATTCACCGGATTTTATGACAGACTGTATTTTTGACATAGTATGTATTTTCATTTCAATTTTCATGAGGAAATGGCAACAGAAAAAAAAACTGTAATCTACTACTTTCCCTTTATTTTTAATAGAAATGGGATACTTCCGTTGCCACAATTACAAAATTGTACTAAAAATTTAATATCTCAAAAATAAATTGAGATACAACTTTCAAACAAATTGCATTTAAAAGTACATTTTTTTCCCTTATACGAAGGTATCAAAACTGAAAATGTGCGATGTGTATAGAAGTTTAAAACATTTTAGTAGCGAAAATTGCAAAACGAAAATTCATTTCAAATTTGAAAGTGTTGCCATTCGCAGAATGACGTAAACGTTACGCACAGATATGTTTGTCCTTTATAATATAGATAAAACATTTTAGTAGCGAAAATTGCAAAACGAAAATTCATTTCAAATTTGACAGTGTTGCCATTCGCAGAATGACGTATGCGTTAGGCACAGATATGTTTGTCCTTTATAATATAGATACGCTGTGAACCATTTTTTCCCGTAGACCTCTATGTAACCCATTTTTTTTTGTGTGAACCTGTAGATGAATGATAATTGCTTTGTATTTCCTGTACTACACACACAGTATGTTTTAGTGTACCCCAGGCATGCCTGTTAATTTAATTATGTTTGAAATAGTGCGGTATCATTAAAATGCACCGCAATTGATTTACCCTCATTTGACCCATAATGTAAAGGAAATCTTTTCAGTGTATTACAAACGAAATGTAAACGCTACACACGTCGATTTCAATAGCGAATATATCATAGAAAAACTCAATAATCTACATTAGTTGCGTGAGAATCCGAGTACATTTATGAGAGTTAAAATGAGAGTTAAAGGACGGTAGACGGCAGACGGTACACAGACAAATCCAAGACAAAGGAATCGAAGACAGTCTAAGCGCGCATGCATATCCAAACAGTCTGCCATATTTGAATTCCATGTCAGATCAGTTCGCAAAAAACGTTATAAAACAATTACATTAGTAAACCCATTTTACATGTTGTTTGCTTTAAAATTCTATTTAAAAAAGGATTTGTAGGTAGCACGTATATGCTAAAAATATACTGCGTACAAATTCGTCACGCTTTCAGCCAATTACTTCTTAAGAAACCTTTTTAAAATTGGTTTACTTTTTTTTAAATTTAGAACTTTTTTAATTGTTTCAGCCCTTTAAAATTAGATTTTTATAAGACACGTATTTCATTGGCATCTGATCTCAGAAATTAGCCTACATGCCAAATATTGAGTTTGTAATTTTAGTAATTCCGGAGAAATAAGGCACTTATTCATGGCTGAGTCTATTACAATTTTATATATACAGAGAAAAATACAAATAATAATATATTTTATTATACTATTTCTTCAAATACTAGGGGGCTCTGCCCCCTACGAGCTACGCTCGCCAACCCCCGTTCAGGCACACCAAAATCCAAAAAGCACGCTAATTGCACGCATTTGATCGGCTTTAAAAATATTGAATTAAAATTTAAAAAAAAAACAAAAAAACAGTAGCGATCTCTCTGTAAACGGGTTTCCATTCGTTTTTCTTGGATTGGGGATTTTTAAGACCAAATCTGTTGCTGTTAAGAGATACAATGGCTGTTTTCGTATTTAATTAAACACATTAGTTATTTGAAAATAAGCTAATGTAAAATGAATTATGTAAACAGTGTCATTGTCTCCCGGTATTTTTTAGCAGAGCTATAAGGTAGTTCTTTTGAATAATTCATTTTAAATGTATCGTTTCAAATCTGACGTATACACTAAACTTTTATTTCTCTTATTAATATTCACGTAAAAATACTTTTGTTGTTAGAAGGAAATATTATTTGCGCTGTCTTCGAATTCACGATAATAGTTGAAAAGATTATCTCAAAATATCACGCGCAAATATATTTTTCAATTTAAATTGTTTTATCATATTTTTTGGGCATTTTAAATATGACGTAAAATTCAAGTGTAAATATGGTTCTTATGACGTAATTTTCCTGCTTTTAACATGTAATCATTTAATTCTAATTTTAAAGTTTTTTTCTGTTTGTAGTAGTCACGTGTAAATAAATTTTTAATTTGAAGAAATATTTGATATGATAATTTGTTTCGCTGTTTATACAATTGGCAACAGTTTAAATTAATGACATTTTCTAAAATTTGTAAAAAAATCTCTCGAAATGCTGAAAATTTGAATTAAAAATAGAAATAAAACCTCAAAAAAGGCGTCAAATAAGAAAAATAAATGCAATCTGCGCATTGGGAACTTATAACGTATAAAAGGATCTAAAAATGATTAAATTCTCAAGCATAGTTTTTGCTCAAATAAAACTTTTTTAATGGAACGACTTTGTCCAACTTTAGCATTAAATATCTCTTAAAATAATTCTTCGATTTGAAAACTGTCTGCATCAGCGTGTTTATCAAACATTTTTCTATAATACCACCGATTTTCATATTTTTGTATGCAACAGTTTTCTTAATATCTAACAAAAACATAGCTGTGAAAAAAGGGAGCCAAGTTCTGTAAAGACAATGGCAAGAAAAGAAGTGATATCTAAGTGGGTGCCAAGTTCAAATAAAATTCACTTAAACTTACCTACTGATGTATTACAGCATTTTTTAAATTGTTTAGAAATAAAAATTATTGATAGCATATTAATAATAAATCTAGAACTTGGCAAGTTTTTACCTGCGAGTCATTTATTTTTATTAATGACATTATATCAAAACTTGTTATTTCATGTTTGGAAGCCTTCATTTGAGAGAGCTCCTTCCCCTTGAAGGGTGGTGGGATAAAATATATCCCACCTAATTTTAACTGCAAAATGCCTCATTGACACTAGAATTCGGGACTAAAAAGATTAATTCCATTAAATACGTGAAAAGAAGCTTTTACCCATTTTGAAATAAATTTGTTTTTGAATTCTGGTGTGATTCAATCATTTCAGCATGTCACGAATAAAAGCCCTTTGCCCCTGAAGGGTTAAAGGGGTGCAGTCTCTAGAGGTATGACCAAGAACAAGCGTAAGGGTATCTGTCTCTGTCTCAGGCCTTTTAGTCTGTTTGCATTGAGGTTTCCGAAGAGTGCGTGCTAGAGTGATAACCAAACACGAGCGGGAGGTATTTGTGTATTTATTGGTTTATCGAATCTTTAACATGAGTCATTTGTTTATAATAATAACTATATTAATTTTTTATGACATTGTTGTTAATATTAACATCATTTTATTAAGACATGAAATTGATAGGCATAACATTTATCAAAAACTTGCCAAGTTCTAGATATATTATTAATATGCTATCAATAATTTTTATTTCTAAACAATTTAAAAAATGCTGTAATACATCAGTAGGTAAGTTTAAGTGAATTTTATTTGAACTTGGCACCCACTTAGATATCACTTCTTTTCTTGCCATTGTCTTTACAGAACTTGGCTCCCTTTTTTCACAGCTATGTTTTTGTTAGATATCATTACTTTTTGTAAAGTTACAATGTATTTAGACACTTTGCTTAATGCTTTTTAATGCGTTTACATGTGACTATTTTATTCACCAAGCAACATTCAATTTTAATTTTAATTTCTGACAACAAACTATTTGGCTGTCAATTTGCGGGAAAAATCTATATTTTAATACTGCTACATTGAATGCACGTTTTAAAACGAAATGTATTGATTCGAAATTTTTATTGTTTCTGAAACAATACTTCCTATTAAATTCCTATATTAAATTTTCCTATTAAATTTTCCAATTAAATATCCTATAGCTGGGCCTGCTTTTTTGTACTGAAAGTGAAAAATAAAGTCATGTGCTTATGTGTACTATGTATCATTCATCCATGGGTACCGGAAAAGAGGCAGTGCAGAGGAATGGCATTGCACCTTCCTGGATTTTCAAATTTAATTAACTAAATATCCTTTTCTCTGATGATTTTGAACATAAAAAGTGGGTAAGTGTGATCACAGATCGCACAGAGGGTTTCGTTTAATATTCCTTTCAAAACACTTTATCCTTTTCAAAAATCTGTTAGTTCCACATTTCGCAACCAGGGGCGCACTCTATTCTAAACAAACCTCTATCCAAACGAAACTCTGTTTTACATACTATCCGTAAATATATTAGTCGACGGTATTGAGCCCATAGCACCCGAGATAAGTAGGCGCCCCTGGCGGTAAGAAGTGGAACTAAAATATGTAAGGCTATGGTGCATAATATGAAAGAATGGTCAAAGGGGTGTCGGCAAAAGTTGGAAAAGTGCTCTTCGGGTGAAAAAGGCGGAGGTTAGAAAAATTGCTTAAAATACACAAGTTAGAGCCCAGAGGAGTAAATAATGTAAGACTTTTTGAAATTTTTATGATTTGTCGTGTGGTCTGTGGTATTCAGCTATACGTATGCAAAAAGTCACGTCTCCAACTTAATTAGGGGCTCCCTTAGAAAGAATTGCTTAAAATACATATGTGGTAGCTCAAAGAGTTAAGCGTAAGACTTTTTCAAGATTTTATGATTTGTCGCCTGGCCTCCGGTGCTTTGCTATAAGTATGCAAAATTTCAAATCTGCAATTTAATAAGGGGCTCAGTTAGAAAGAATTGCTTAAAATACGCATGTGGAAGCCCAAAGGGTTAAATGTACGACTTTTTCAAAATTATATGATTTGTCATTTGATGTGAGGTGTTCAGCTATAAGTATGCAAAATTTCACGCCTCAACCTAAATAGGGGCTCACTTGAAACAATTGTTTAAAATACACATGTGGAAGCCCAAAGGGTTAAATGTACGACTTTTTGAAAATTTTATGATTTGTCGTTTGTTGTGAGTTGTTCAGCTATAAGTGTGCAAAATTTCACCCCTCCAACCTAATTAGAGATTCACTTTGAAAGAATTGTTTAAAATACACATGGGGAAGCCCAAAGGGTTAAATGTACGACTTTTTCAAAATTTTATGATTTGTCGTATGATGTGTGGTGTTCAGATATAAGTATGCAAAATTTCAAGTCTCCAACATGTATAGTTTCTGAGAACGGGCTCCGTGACGGACAGAATATCTCAATTTGTTGATTTTCTGTAAGCAAGTAAACCCAGACAAACCCCCAGTAAGTAGATAGATTTACAATGGAACTGTATGGGAATTTGCCGAAATATTAGAAATATCGCCAAGGTGGCGTCACTTTTGGCGACTAATTTTGGTCGCCAAATTTGGCGATATATCGCCATGTTGGCGACAAACTTGGAGGTATTTGGCGACAGAACAGCGTCCCCTCCGACGGCAGATTAGAATTTCGCCTAATAGACGTAATGTTAAAGTAAAAATGGGCACCCCCAGGTGGGTAATTCATCGATTTTCACAATTTTTTTATTTTTTTCCTTAGTTTTATATTGTAAACTAACTTTGCACCAAATTTGAAGTCTGTAGCTGCAGTAGATATACGAGATCTTTTTGATGAGTGAGTCAGTCAGTCAGTCAGTCAGTGGTAAAATTATCGATTATCAGACATTTTCAAATGTCATTATCTCGGAAACTAATTATGCGTTATTTATAAAATTTTGGATTTTAGGTAATTAGGGTGGCCTTACTACACATTTCGTATAAGAAGTACATAGGTCTCATAGATTTTCAGTAGTAGAGCATTGAAATTTGACGAAAACAGCTCGAAATGGTTCGTGTAAATAACACACGGCTATGTCAGGCGAACTTGGCTGACACACTGCCGTGTGTCTAGATTAACGATGAAAGGCCATACTTAAGCATTCAAATTGGATGCGGATCAACCCGGAATATCTACGCAGATGTTCATTGGTCCATTTCCAAATCAAAACTTTTTTTTATATATAGAAGGATTTATAAAGGAGTAATAGTTGCCAACGGCAGCACCAATAAAGTTAACCATTGTAGACTTCAAAAAGTGTTGAATTCAGACACTTTTCTCCGGGAGGAACTTCTGTGGCATCGGGGGCGGGGAGGGAGGGGGGATTGCACTTTTTGACCATTGAAAATACAAAATTTCAAATCTTACGGGGGTGGACATTTCATTTTTATGGGGGGGGGGGGGGGAGACATTTCCCCTGAATTCAACACTGACTTCAGGTAAACACATCTCTTTTTCTAATTTCTGATTATCTGTCTTTTATTTTTCACCTATGGCCAGAAAATGAAGCTTTTCATCAGATGACAAAACATGACACAATTGTAAAGACATTTAAGCTTAAAAAAATTTTAAATATCAAACTTCTTTCCTTCTAACCCCCTCCTCCCAAAATGGGGATGTGTACTGTAAAACGCTGGGAATTTATGCAACATCATTTAAAATGACATAACAAAGCTCTCTGTGCGGTAGTGGTTAAAATATTCTAAAGAAACATACTTTCTTAAACTAAAGTTACTGCATTACATTATTTGTGTGATTAAAAAATAATGCATACCTCAACTGTTGTGGTAGCAAATATTAAGATTTTCAGCACTATGGTGTACCTGTAATTCGGGGCTTCATCGTGTATTTCTGAAGAACCTAAAAGTTTAAGTAATTTTTTTAAAGAAACAATCAACAGAGAATTTCACTTTTATTAGTTCCTTAGCCATTACATTTAATAAAGAGATAGATATATAATATGAGATAAACCATTTAAATATAAGCATGATGTCGGAATTCTGAATAATCTAAAATGAACGGTAGACTAAAATGTATATGATATAGCATATAGCGTATGTAGGTGCGATATAAGATATTGTGGTGAAAAGTCATCATAAATACGAGGGGAATTCGGTAGGTTACAAACCGATATGAGAGATGAGAAATCAGTCGTAAATTGTTTTCAAATATGACAATAGGTGGCAGCACTATCAAATTGTAAGATGTTAATTTCGAAATGAGACAACGGTTGTAGAAGTGCATTTGGAAATGGCGGCTGTGCTCGAAGAGTGCAAGTGTACTTATCGAAGAGAAGCGTTGACGAGACAAACAATTTTCACCGTAGACAAGAAGCTTTTTCCGTGGATAACCTTTTCCCGGAAGTCCTTTTGCCCACAAAAAACGCACAAAAACTTAACTGCTCGTCTACTGTACACTCCTCGGGCAGATTCGCCATTTTCAAATGCAACTACTCATCTTGTACAACTGTCGTCTCATAAAAGTCGAAATTAACGTCTTAAAAATGAATAATGCTGCAATCTGTTGGCATATTTGGAAACAATTTACTACTAATTTCTGAAATCTGATATCAGTTTGTAACCCAGTTAATCTTGTTGACTTTCCCTCTTACCAAGTCATTTTCAACAGATATTAACCAGAGAGCACGCCTGGCATGATCTTGCTAGAAAAATAGATAAAAGAATTTCTATACAACAGTTAATTAGGTCTCTATACATTGTTGTTTAAAGGAGGCTTTTCCCAAAATTTCTCACCCTATGTTACCAGCATTTGTAGTCATCGATAATTTTGCAATTTTTTTTTTTTTTTTTTTTTGCGTACAAGATACTACAGGAATTCTTTTCCGCTAATATTCTCCTTTCGGCTAGTGTATTCCTGATCACAAGTTTTTCAATAAATGATCTAGAAAATCTAAACCCACAAACAGAACGGAAACCACTTTTATTTTTTTTTTCTCTTACGATAATCACTGTGTTTGTGTTAAAGATATGTTCGGGTTCTTTTTCCGATACCCGAGCCGTACCAAAATCACTCAGTAAGAAATAGCTAAAAAATTATAATTTTTTCATTTAAGAATCTCTTCTTACATAGAAGTAAGTATTAAGAGTAAGTATTCCCTCATTTATGCGTTTCGTGATTTTCATGGCTCTGAAAATCTGCTTTAAATGGAATTTTTTTTTAAATTATACCCAACCACTGCAACAGTTGCAATACTTATTCTTTTAAAATATCATTGTACAACTATGGCAGAAAGACAAAAATTCTATTCTCCAGTAATTCAGCGGAAAAGGGCTTCAAAACGTAAACGAGGATAAATAGCTTTATGTTATTGACACTGTCAGTACAAAGGCTTCATAAAATCACATAGAATAATTCTCCTTATATCCCATCAAAAACAATTCAGTTCCCTTTCAAACTCATTTTTAAAGGATTATAGAACAATTAAAAAAACTTAGTCTGCATTCTTGTTTCTCGAATAGCAAGATATTTTTTTCTTTTTTCAATTTGTAAAGAAATAAAAATTTCACATTTAGCCAGAGCTCCAGACTAGTATAAAAATCAACCAGAGGTCATGTCGCTCCCAGAATCGTCCTGAAGCTTACGGATTCTATATGAACTCGTCTCATTTTAAGTTTTATATAGATATAAGATTACACGACGTTACAGAACATAAAATTAGTGAAATGCAATTCCCCTCCCACACAACCTGAGGTTCTAGGCGCAATGTTTACTGATCCACTGCACGCTGGGCCAATTTACAATTGCTTCTGGTGTAATTTCAATATCCGCAGCCATAATAGTCTGAGAGCTAGCAACGTTTTCGTCACTTGATTTTAGCAAAGCTCGTTTTTCTGTATGTCCTCTCTTTTTATGGTGTAGTACACATGCGGATGGTCTGGCTGGCGGAGACGTTGCGTTTACCTGTGAGAGTAGGTGTTATACAGGTGAAAAATCTTCAGAATTAAGTCATTAACAGTGGCTTAACAATGTTTGCACTTTGAGGGGCTTTCGAGTTGTCAGCAACTTTACGCCCAGTCTATGGATGATTGTCTTATAATGAATGAGCCATAGGGGTTAAAAAGTCTAACTGTAGTTTTAAAAACTACTATAAAATTTTATAAAAATAAAGATATTAGAGATGAAAAAATTACTTTTAAAGAAAAGTGATATATTAAAGTTAAATAGTAAGAATCTTACTGGTTAAGAAAAAATAAAATAAAAGGAAATAAAAGTTATAAATAAGATTAAAAAATATGTTAAGCACAGTTAAGATAGATACGCTAACAAGCTGTCGGAGAAAGCTGAAGGGTAGTCGGCAATGGGTGTGACAGATGTTATGCCACGGGAAATCAAACAAAGGCACTTTTCAGAGTCCATACATTTTTGCATGACTTTTGTTTATAACATCTGTTTCTTCTAGCTATTCGTGATAAGATACCTGTACCGAATATGGACACCCTAAGAAAAAAAATTTCACCCCCGTCTACACGTCATAGGACTCCAAAAATATATGACCACTATCCCAGGACTGTTGACTATCATTATTAAAATTAGAGACCTTGTAATTATTCTGGTTTAATTTAAATGATAAAAACAAAAAAAACGTTTACAAGTGCCCATATAAGGAACCATCTGTCCCTATTATGGACATGCATGTCCATATTAAGGACAGGTTGCTCCTGATTGACCTACTACACAGGGTGTATGGAAGAGCCACTCTTCCAAGAGATTTTAGAGGAGAGGGGATAAAAGAAATAAATCTTCAGGTATTGCAGGGGAGGGGGGGGCACAGTAAATATCTTCAGAACATGCACTTTAGAAGGGGGGGTCAATTTCGGTTGTGGCTCTTTAATGACCCATGCAAAGCACCTAAGTTACTACAAAATATTATGAAATAATACAGTTGCTTTATTGCATCTGTCTGTAGAATTTACATCGTTATTACTCAGTCCTTACAGGATGGACAAATAAAAACTTCATCATGGGCTGTAAGTCCCACACAGCCATCATGGACATATCTATCGCATGTGATGCATAGCCGCATGTCTGCAACAGAATCAATACCGCATAATAAGCTCTCCTTTGTTGAGAAAGTCATACCGCTGGTACCTGCGAATTCGCCAACAGATATCCTACTGAGGGGAGTCTTCTTTTAATTTTTCTGGAAGGGCTTTTTGGAGGATTTTTTTTCTAGGAGGATTGTTCAGATGACATTAAACAGTTATTTTACAAATTTGTGAATCTGAAGATTCACTTGCTGTATTTCCAATGTGGACATAAGTTGTCCATATTGGGAATCGGGCATAGTTTTAATAAATCTTGTAATAAATAAACAAAGAAAACATTTTAAAGCAATATATGCAATAGCAATCAAAAATATGTTTTACCAGCTTTCTAAAACACTCCATTTTTTCAATATTTAAAGTAATTTTACCGTATCTAATAAGAATTTAAACTTACCTGCAATTACGATCAGCACACCACGAAACAAGAAGTTTCCTTCAAAATGGCGAACAACGCTCTTTTTTTCACTTTCCAGGCTTAATTAACTTTTCAACTGCTTTTCTTCACGGACATGGAGCGCCATCTCACGATCAAAATTGTTACTTTTAAAGATATTAGGGGTGTCCATATTGAGAGCACTGTCCGTATTGGGTACAAGTACCTTATTAATCCATTATTTCCAATGTTGTTAAGACCCTGCCAGATCCCGATTTATATGTAAAAAACATGTCATCTTCACGTCATTTTAACAAGCTTAAAAATTGTAATACATTACTCTTTAGCTATTAGACAACCTATAATTAATTAACCAGACAGAAATTCGGTTGATATGTTAATGCCAGACGGCTTTAAATCTGGCAGCGAAAGACCCTGTTATAAGAGTGGTTTATAGGTTAAGAAAATATGTCATCTTCAAGTTTGATGAAATGACATATTTTTTAACCTATATAACCGAATTTCTGTCTGGCAAATTAATTCTTGGTTGTCTCATAGCCAAAGAGTAATATATTTCAATTTTCAAGCTTGCTAAAATGACGTGAAGGGGACATATTTTTTAAACCTCTAAACCACTCTTGTAACAGACAGTTTCGCTGCCAGATTTAAAGCCGTTTAGCATTAACTTATCAACCGAATTTATGTCTGTCAAATTAATTATAGGTTGTTTGATAGATAAAGAGTAATATATTAAAAATTTCAAGCTGGTTAAAATGACGTAAAGATGACATATATATCTTATCCTATAAACCACTGTTGTAACTGACTCTTTCAATGCCAGATTTAAAGCGGTCTGGCAGTAACTTATCAACCGAATTTCTGTCTGGTAAATTAATCATAGGTTGTCTGATAGCTAAAGCGTAATATATTATAATTTTAAACCTTGTTAAAATGACGTGAAGATGACATTTTTTTTAACCTATAAATCGGGATCTGGCAGAGTCTTAACAGCGCTGGAAACGTCTGGCAATAATGGAGTAACATCGCGTATAGTTAGTAGGAACAGATGGTATAAACAAAAGTCATGTTAAAATGGTGTAATTTTGAAATTGTTCACCTGCATAACCACTACTCCCACAGGTAAACGCAACGTCTCCCGTCAGACAGACCGTTCGCATACGTACTACACCATAAAACGGAAGTGCATATAGAAGAATGAGCCTTGCTAAAATCACGTATTTTTACACCTAATCACGTAAATCACGACGTTGCTATCTCTTAGACTATAATGCATTCCTCTAATTCTCAACACTGCCAAGATCAATATGGTGTACGAGTTTGGTAACACAATATAAAGTTCTTACAGAGTTTGTTCTGGTAAGACTAGAACCTAAAGCCGTGAAAATTCATGATCAATTCTCCTATCGTGAAAAGTTTCAATAAGATTATCGCAGACTAGTTGACATATATACAATTTCTAATGTTGCAGGAAGATGTTTGTAACCTGTTTTGTAACCGATTTGTAAACTGTTTTTCTTCTCGAAACGGGACTTGGAGAGTTTATCGATGAAGGTTTTAGTCCTCTGAAGTTTGATCTTTGCAATCTGTTGTTGAAGAGGATGCGGCGGAATTTGGTGGACGAAATTTAGATTTTTCGGTTAAATTTTGTTACGAAGGTGATTTGTCGCGATCTGTGGATGATTCGGTGGAATTGCTTTCGATTTTTATTTATTTGATTATTAAAAAATTCCAAATGGTCGTTGTAACCTATTAAATTACGATTTTTTTATTTTATTTTTAAATTTGTTCCAAACTCAAAATTAATGTCCGATTCTAAACATTGGCAATTTCACTTCGATATTGTTTGTGTCAGAAACAAGAAGTGAAGGTTATTGTTGACATAGGAACAACTACTTAATATAAAATGTTTAATAGCTTTTTTAACTAGCCAGCAAGTTTTTAAACAAACTTAAAACGGTGCTACTTGATTATCCCGTCGACAAAAAAACTATCGCCAAAATATAAGATTAAATGCCAATAATGGCTGATCGTAAATTTTACAGTCACTTGAGTTTAAACACGGTACACTTGTTTGTTGCTTCATCAAGTGACTTCTCTTTGTAATTTTTTTTTTGTGTGTGTGTGTGGCCTGAAAAAGATTGATGTTGATACTAAATAAATACCCCAATTTAAATTTAGGTAACAATTTAATCTTGCATTTATATCGCCCCCTGGTAGGAAATAGGGTAGCAAATTTAAGTAAAACTATTTTTTTTAGCTCACAGCCTATCGAAGCCTGAGAGCTAATGTGCCGCCGGTTCTGTATCTATGTATAAGTATGTATGTAACGCGATAACTCTTAATAGAAATATCCGATTTGCTTCAAATTTTAGGTGCGTTCGTAATTACATAAATACGAAGCACCTATAGTCGTCGCTCCGTCTGTCTGTCTGACCGTCCGTCCGTCTGTCCGCGTATAACAGAGCAAAAACTACCCAACCGAATTGTCTGAAATTTTAAATATATAATTGTTGCAAAATTTTATCGAGCCATTTCAAATTTTATGAAAATTGGATACATAGTTTAATTACAGGGACAGTCAAAAGTTTTCCGTTGCATTACGGCCAATGGGAAAAAATTATTGCAAGTGCATTTGTGCATTTTAATGATGTTACAGGCCTTTGAGCAGCATGAAATTGATATGCACTTATGAGGTGCACTAAAATATACATTCAGTACAATATGCGGTGCAAAAAATATTCATAAAACTATTTATAGTACGAACGCACCTCATTTGCCACGTTTGACGAGCAATTTCCAACTTGTTTTTTCTAAGTTCATCCTGATAAGGCGCTTCCCTGATTAGTTTTGGGGGTTGATTGGTTAAGTAAAAAGAGGGTAACGTGGGCTAATCCCCCTTAAATTAGATAAATGGGTTTTTCATTCAGAATGATCAGATTTTGAATAAATTTGGTATACCGGTTAATTCTGATAAGGTGCTTCCCTGATTAGATTTGAAGGTTCATTGTTTAAGTCTAAATGGGTCTAATGGGGGTCTAATACCCCCCTTAATTTAGATAAATGGGTTTTTCCATCCGATTTGCTTCATATTTGGTATGCCGGTTTATTTCG
This sequence comes from Maratus speciosus, assembly GCA_963932465.1. NCBI lineage: Eukaryota > Metazoa > Arthropoda > Arachnida > Araneae > Salticidae > Maratus > Maratus speciosus. The sequence goes on along the minus strand of OZ010792.1, from coordinate 233,325,285 downwards.
ATAAGGCGCTTCCCTGATAACATTTGGAAGCTCATTTGTTAAGTATAAAGAGGGGAAACGGGGGGTAATCCCCCTTAATTTATTTTTCGAGGGGCATTATTCATTGAAATAAAAGTATAATATACAATTAGTGTGAACAGCATGTGAGCTCAATTCCACTAGACACTTTTTTTTTTCATTTTTATGTTTTACTGTGTAACAGTCATACTGTTGTTATAATATTAGCAGTCAATATTTAAGGATATTTTTGAATTCATAGCGTACCAGAGTGGAAAATGGGATAACTAAAATTAAGTAAAACTTTTTTTTTTTGTATGTTTTTATTAAAGATTTTTTTTTTTCGCTCAGACTGGAAGTTTTTGTCCCAACTTTGCACTACTGCACAGATGAAGCATTTTGGATTATTTATTTGTAAATACACCACAAATTGTAAGCCGATACCTTGTAGATCAAACCTGATGATGATACATTAAGTTAATTTTTAAATGAGTTCGTCTGAATGCAGTAGTTATGAAAAACTTGACATATTAAACAAAAACATAGTTTGCCGAACAAATAAAAATAAAAAATTATTTCCTACATTATTTAAGAACGAAAAGGAACAGATATTAAGATATTTCACTCATTTAGTTCTACTTTTAATGTTAAATTTTTGTAACAAATTATTTAAACCAAGTGAACATTAAAAAGTAAAAATGGAATTCAAGCAATATGATACTTAAACACCCTAAAAACTTAGATTCCGTTCAAACGAAATAGAAATAAATCTTACATTTTTTTTGGAAGGTTTGTATTTTAGATGTGCCTAATCATTTGTTTTCACCTAACCGTAAATGTAATACAAAATCAGCAATACAAATATTTGCAACTTAAATTTGGAAAAAAGTCTAAGATTTATTTCGATTTCGTTTGAACGGAATCTAAGTTTTTAGGGTACTTAAGTATCGTATAGTTTGAATTTACTTTTTACTTTTAATGTTCACTTAGTTTAACTAATTTGTTACAAAATTTTAACATTAAATGTAGAACTAAATGAATGAAATATCTTAATATCTGTTCCTTCTCGGGCTTAAATAATGTAGGAAATAAATTTGTTTTTTTTAATTTGTTCGGCAAACTATGTTTTTGTATAATGGAATAGTTATCTGCCGTTGCGGATGCGATCATTGGAAAATACATCCTATCTACCAAAGTCCATCAGTGCTGTCTTTCCGATCTGTCTCCAATAACCTCAGTATCTATCTGAATATCTTCTGCCACAAATAATGTTGCCGGGTGTCCTGATTTCAGGCACTGCAAGATCCGTCTTGTGGAATCCCAAATGTCACGATTTTTCATAATGCATAAAATATTCTAAATTCCTTTTAGTACTATGCTACTCGCCAGCCTATAACGAGTGAAATTTAATATTGAAAAAAGAATCCCATGTATAACAGAGCATTTTTATTCTTCCGCCGAAAAGAATAGCGTACAAATATACCTGCTAAAACGGAATATTTTTCCTATTTCGATTTATTTTGCTTTTATAGGTCTAAAACCTGTTTATTTTGATTAACAAAATTTCTGAAAATGGTAACTGTGTATAGCGAAATCCTACATAAAATTTAAAGATTTCATAGTCCCTGCGTAATCAATACCATACAATTATAACTGCTTTATAGCAAACCGCCACAGAACGGATTTTTTTTCCTAATCCCTAGCGATTTCGCTTTCACACATTATACTATATAAGATTATTGTATTTATTTAATACAGTAAAACCTCCTAAGACGCAACTTCAAATTACCAAAAAAAAGATACCGTTATAGACAAGGTTTGCGTCTTAGCAGGTATATTTGTATAATATTTTTTCCGTAACTATACCTGTCTATAACGCTGGATGTCTCGATTTTCAGGTGCTCCAAGATCCGTCCCGCAGAACCCTTGCGCGGAACGTAAAGTGTCCCGATTTTTCTAGATGCATAAATTCTTAGTAACGGAATTTATGCATCATAGTAATATGCATATGTAATTCATAGTAACGAAATTGTAATCTGTACCTGTCTATAAGGAAAAAATTATATATTCCGTTATAGACAGGTACAGTTTTTATAGGGTTTACTCTATTTTTATGTCCCGATTTAAAAGCCACTGTCCCGCTTTTATTGTCTCTCTGTCCCGTACTTCGTGAGAATTCATGGTAACGATAGACACAAAGAAGCACCATTCAAAAATCTCTGGTGCTGCTGTCACCTATAATGGTGGACCGAGCGATTCTGTGCCACATAATCTTTCTCTTTGCGAAATTTTCACCAAGAAACGAACATCTTTATATATATATATATATAAACAAAACGAAATGAGAAATCGGAAGGTGTACTTGTACATAACATAATTTTGTATAGGTATAACCGGAAGAATAAAAATATTTTTATGTCCATTCATTGAAGTTAGTGTAAAGCTTTTATAGATGAAACCGGCGTTATAGTCAGCTAAAAACATAATTTTTAGGTGCACTCGTAATTACAAAAATACTTAGCACCTATAGTCGTCGTCTTGTTCGTCAGTCTGTCCGTATATAACAGCGCAAAAACTACCCAACTGAATGGTTTGAAATTTAATATATATAATAATCGCTGCAGAATTTTGTCGAGTCATTTCAAATTTTATGAAAATCGAATCAAAACTTAAAAGATATTAATAAAAGTTTTCTTCATTCTGTAAATCCTATCATACGTAATTATTGCAATGATATCTCATGATTTGTAATGATTCTGGGTTGCCATGGTGATTTCGTCTTATTTATGATGGAGTCCTATTATTTCCGTATTATTGAAATTAATATATATAATCGTAATAAATTTTGTATTCATGCATTTTTACATAAAAGTGCAACAGCTATTGCAGCAAGATCTAAATATTTATAAAATTAGTTCGAGTACGAACGCACCTCATTTGCCACGTTTGACGTACAATTTTCGGCTTCTTTTTTTTTTTTTTTTTTTTTTTTAGTTCTCCTTGGAAAACCTGTCCGAAGAACAACAAAAGAAGTTATCATCATCGAGGCATTTTTCAAAAGCTACGCGTGAATATGCATTATTAGATACGTACTCCTTTTTTGGAAATCAGTTAATAAAAGATGACTCTTTTGGGAAAATTCCTTATCATTCGGTTACTTTAAGAAAACAACTGACATTACTATAATATACTGTTTTTAAATTATGAAAAATGCCTTTCAAATTCATCACAGAGTTAAGTTTAAAAAATGAAAATAGATTTGAAATGACTTGCAAAGAAAATTTTATAAATGTTAAACCGAAAGGTACATTTAAATTCATAAAATTTAAATAATACATTATGATAGTACTAAATTGATGTGACGTTCCTTAATCTTCCCTTTCATTAATATCTTCTCTATATTAAAAGTATAGAGACTTTCTGAAATTTTTTTTCGTATTTATTGAAGCCTTTGTTAAAATGAAGTAACAAAACCTTTAATCTTCAAATGTAGGAAATGAATCGATAAGTTTTTACCCTCACATAGAAATAATTGAGTGAAATTTATAAAATTGCTACACTGAATTAGCCCTTTTCTGTATAGTTACCGTGTGCAGTAACACATTTCTGCAAGCGATATTTCAAAGAGAGGGTTGGAGGATATATTCCAGGAGGCGCGATAGTAGACCCAAAGGGGGTCATTTTTTAAAGTTTTGCCGACCTCCCACATGTGACATATTGTTTGAAAGGTCTGTGACCACTTATTCATGCAATGCACCTTCCGATGAATCATGAATGATGTCGGCAAAATTTTGATCCTTTCTCGGAGGACAAATTTTGGAGTAGGGGCTCGGGAGGTGCATAGCATGAATAAGTGGTTTCAGGCCTTTCCAACAATATATCACATGTGGGGGTCGGTAAAAGTTAGAAAAATGACCCCTTTGGCCCTACTATCGCGCTTCTTGCAATACATCCTGCTCCTCTCTTTGAAATACCGGCTGCACAAATGTGTTACTGTACACACTGACTATATAGAAAAAGACTCATAAAAGGTAGCAATTTCACATATTTCACTCAATTATTTCTATGTGAGGGCAAAAACTTATTCATACACCCTCGTATATCTATGATGAAAATAAATATATATATATATATTAACGTCAACCGTCCCCTTAATGCATCAGACGCACAAAGAATTATTTCCTTTTCTATTAGAATATTTGTTAGATATATTAAGTGTATGGTTTGATAAATACTTACTCATTTTAAATAGAGAGCAAGTCCTGGCGCGTTTCTTAACATTTTTCAAAACGCCGTCTTCGCTGATAACAACGGGTGTACAGTTCTGCACACCTACAAAAGGAAAATTCTGTCAATTTGATTGTACATGAAATTAAGTATCTGTATGTATCATCGTAGAAGTAAATTTTTTTCTGGCTAAAACTTTTTGGAACTGCTTGATTCTCTCGTCGACCCATTTCGCAAAGTTATACAAATCGCCAAACTATTCTGTAAATTATACAAATTTACATAATTTTATTTTAAATAACAAAAAAAAAACAAATAAATTAGTAAAACTTTAATAAAAATACAAAAAAAAAAGTTGAATTAAAATTCATCTGTTGACGTAACAAACACCTGTATCGTGTTTAGTGTCTAGTGAATGTTGACATTTACGATCATACTTTATTGACATTTAATCTTATAGTTTGCAGATAGATTTTTGGTCGACGGGATAATCTAGTAGAACCAACTTTTTATAGTCTGACTCTAAAGGTGAATGTTTAGTAGGGGAGACCGGGGCACATTTTCCATAGGGGCAAGTTTTCCAACTCGCTTTAGTTTTTAAATGAGCCGTTAGGTGAACTGGCTGAAGTGGCAACATCTTACACAACATCTACAAAAGTTATAACTTAATAGCTGCTGTCACTTCGTCTGGAGAGCTGTTTTTTTCATTTTTTCATCGGTGGGTAAAATTTTAGGTCTTTATTAAAGCGTAAAAAAAAACGTACTAGCGTTAAACTTACTGTTTTGACATTGCATACACTAAAAAAGGGTTTATTTTTTCAGGTAACTATGCGTTTGTTTTGCAAATAACTTCCACCGGTATTCGTCCAGGTAGTGTAAAAGTTCAAATATGGCGACGAGGCAGGTTTTCCAATAACATACGGGGCATGTTTTTCAACATGTTTCTCGTTTGAAAACCTCCCCCCTCCTAAATCAGCTAGTTTTATTGTATCAAAAAATCGGCCAAATAACAATATATACTACGAACCCGTTTGATCATTTAGTCATTTAAGTAAAACTATCAATATAAAAAACAAGGTAAGTTCAAAAATTTAATAAAATGTCAATTTTTCCTAAAATGGGATCATTTAATGAATCCGTTTTATGTTAATTATGCCTTTATAGTCATAAGCTAGCACACTGAGATCGCAGTGAGTATGAACCCCTCAAAGAGCAAATTAACCGTGCTTAGAGCCGCTCCACTGGCGTTAATCCACAGTTAATATTATGGCGGGTTTTAAACGTTAGAAAATTTTCATACTGAATCCTGAAATATTTACAAACTCTGCTTTTACGCCATCCTACTTTTCTGACATGTCAGCTCCTGCCGCACCAAATCTTAAAAGCTCCAACAATCCTGAAAAGATTTGAAACTTTCCTCAATAATCACCCCTCCCCCCCTTCCCCCGCAGAAACAAAACAACACCGAAAGCATCTAATCATTCTACACCAATGCAGGCTAGCATTTCCAAAGAAGCTGTTCCTTAAGTTCTACTCAAAATTTCCCTATTGCTTATGAAAACAGCGTTCCTTCTACATCCAAACAAGCTTTGCACAAGCTTAACACCAGATGAAGTTAGGACTTTTGAGAAGGCTGCCCTAAGCAGGCAAACACGGCGTGGAAAAAAAATAGGAAGTATTGTACATACTGATTCTCCTGTCAAAAATCAACTGAAAATGGAAAAAAAGATTCTCTCTATTCTAAAAAAAAGTAACTCCCGCTGTCACCGCCGCCGCCGCCGCCGCCGCCGCCGGTTTTGAATTTTTTGTGACCGGAGGTCTTTCTTCGTTAATATTAAGAAAAATAATGCATACAAAAATATGAAAATTGGTAGTATTATACAGAAATGTTTGATAAACACGCTGATGTAGACAGTTTTCAAATCGAAGAATTATTTTAAGAGATATTTAATGCTAAAGTTGGACAAAATCGTCCCACTAAAAAAGTTTTATAGGAGCAAAAACTACACATCGCAATTTAATAATTTTTAGATCATTTTATACGTTATAATTTCCCGGTGTGCAGAATTAATTTATTTTTTTAATTTGACTCATTTTTCGAGGTTTTATTTCTATTTTAAATTCCAATTTTCAGCATTTCGAGAGATATTTTTTTACTTATTTCAGAAAATTGTACTAATTTAACCTGTTGCCAAACTGTATAAACAACGGAAACAATAATGTTTGTTTCAAATTAAAAATTTATTTACGCGTGACTATTATAAACAGAAAAGAAAAACTTTCAAATTAGAATTAAATAATTACGTATAAAAAGCAGGAACTTATTGAAAATTACTTCATCTATAATTACACGTGAATTTTAACAGAGAAAGGATATTGTAAAGTAATAAATTCATTAACATGCGTTAGAAGTCTTAAATAGGAGAAATTACATCACATTTACGTCACATTACACTTATTACGTAAAATGAACAAAAAATAATATTGCAAAATAGTAGTATAAATTTAAAAATAGCGCGAGACATTTACTTGATATTTTGAGATGAACTTTTCAACTATTTTTTTTTTTTTTTTTTTTTTTGACAGCGCAAATAATATTTCATTTCTAATAAAAGCATTTTCACGTGAATATTAAAAAGGGAAAGAAAAGTTTGGTGAAAATTACGTCTGATTAAAAACGATATATTTAAAATGTTTTATTTAAAAGGACTTTCTTTTCGCTTTGTTAAAAAATACCGGGAGACAAAGACTCTGTTTACTTAATTTATTTTATATTAGATGATTTTGAAATGCCATTGTATCTTTTAACAGCAGCTGATTTTTCCGTAAAATTCCCCAATCAAAGAGAAATGAATAGAAACCCGTTTATAGGGCGATCGCCTTTGTTTTTTTAATTATAATTCAATCTTCCAAAAAAATTCAATTAAAGCCGATCAAATTAGCGTGCTTTTAGAGACTGCAGTGTCTGAACGGGGGGTTGGCGAGCGTAGCTCGTAGGGGGCTGAGCCCCCTAGTCATCTAAAAAAAAAGGAAACTGCAAAAGGAATCAGATAAAAGGGGCAAGAAAAAAAAATCCAATTCCGGCCAGGAAGCTGTTTGGACCTTCGTCTTTAAATGTCAAATGAATTAAAATTGTTTTTTTATGTTACTGTTATGTTACTAAGCATTTAGTTCACAATAAAAAATACTTATTCATTAACAAGCAAGATTTATTACTGATGTTTTACCATTTAAAGTATAGTTGGAAAACTTGCCCCTGACCATTTTTCGTAGGCTGGAAAACTTGCCCCGCATACGGGGCACATTTTTCAACGTAACATGATTAGACTTAACTATTTTTTGTGAAAAAGTATATTTAGTTTTTTAAAAAATAATTGTGCCAGTTTGTACAGGAAGGTCTAGGGAATACAATAATATCTTGTATATATCAAAATAGTTAAAAATAAAAAATACAAAAATAAAAATCTAAAAAGTTGGAAAACTTGCCCCGGTCTCCTCTACATTTCCTTTATAACTTTAATGTGATATAAAACAAATTCTGAAATCCTTTTTCATAACTGCCATCATTGTAATCTTTTGACATTACATATCGATTTACATATGAAGTCATATTGTTGCCAGAATTGCCTATGTTTGAGGCCAATGTCGGCTGAAATCAGATTGCGCAACTTTATCCGATTTGCCGATACATCCAATTTTTTAATTCGTTTTAAATAATTGCCACTTTCAATTCTTATGAAAAGTATAAGAAAATCCTCATTTAAAATGTGTTACGTAAACGGTTATAATAATAGAATTTTTTTAATCTCCCCTTAAACTTTGTTCGGGATATATTAACCCTTTACCTACTGACGGTACTTATAAGTACCATTATATTCTGTTATGAAATTCATTTAATACATTGATTAGTAGTAATACAGCTTAGAATGAATTATAGAGGCATTGCTTTACCTTGTTACAAAAGCATTATTGGTTGCAAAAAAATATACTTTTTAAAGGATGATTTATTTTGCCTTTGCATGTTTTTAGCTTTTTTGTCGTTGGGGGAGGGGGGGGGGGATTTTCCAATTCGGAAGTATTTCTATTGTAAGAACATTTTATTTGTACATTTCCTTTCCTAAGTCTACAAAATATTAAGAAATTTTTTTAGATAAAAGATAAAGATTTGAGTGGGGTTATAAATATTGCACAAAATTCCTATAAATTCAAATTTAATTAATCCTTCTAAATCCTTCAATCCTTCTAAAATCCTTCTAAAATCTATTAAATGATTATGTAAATCTTCTAATGTAGTTTTAAAAATTCACGACAAATGCTTTAGAAAGTAAAATTTTCATGAACTCATAATTCAGTACACAAAGGGTTAAGTGGTAGTTTTCCACTATAGGGTCCTTGATGGCTTTTTTTTTTAATCTTGGCGTAAATCGGGCTTCAAAAAGTGCGATTTGTTGCCAAATAATATAAACAATTATGAACATGATGAACTTTTATCCTTCATTCTATATAAATTTACCAGCTAACTTGGCCGTGTACGTCATAAAACAGGACGAATTGCGAAGAAGCTCTAAAAATCACAAAGATATCGCGAAAAATTTTTAAATCGCTGCACGAATTTCGAAAAGAGAAAAAAAGTTATGTATTGCATTCGAAGTTGAAAGATGATTCCTTTCACTAACGTACCTTTTCCCCAAATTTTGTAGCTCTACGGTACAACGGTCTCTTCAGAACACCGTCGACACACTCACACACTCACACACAAATTTCTTTCCTTATTATTATAGATGAAGACATTTTATTTATATATATCTATTTATATAAAATCCAAGTCTCTGTGTGTCCCTCACAATTCCGGTAGAACCGCCTCATTGTAATGAGTAATTGTTGAAAAATACTAATGCGGTGTTACCACAGTAGCGCCGCAAATGTTGACCAATTTGGCAAATCTTCGCCAAATGTGACGAAATATCGCCAAAGTTGGCGACAAAAATAAGTTGTCACATATTAAGCCAACTTGGCTATAGCTGGCTAATTTGGCGAAATTCTCATTTAAAACCATTAATCTTTCATAATTGAGGTCACCGCAATTTAATTTGAACTCCGCGCTTTTAAGGGGTTTTTTTTTTTTTCGAAATCGATAGGTGAGAATTTAAAGTATAATGTATGCGAAAATGTATGTCTTTACATCTTCATCTCGAGAGATTATATAAATAAATCTAAAAGTTCATTAATTTTGTTTTCATATCTCTTTATATCATTTGGCAAAAAGTCTCGCTTCTGAGGCCCAAATTATGGCAAACTTTAAAAAAGTACGCCAAGACCCCTATACTGGAAAAATACATCGCTTTATATAGCCGGATACAAAAATTAAATTCTCGGTACTTTTCCACTTTAGGGGCCTTGGCGAAAAAGGAAATTTGGCAACATATTTTACCGGAGCCTATTCGCTGCTTCATTTTAAATATACACGATTTTTTTTTTTCAATATTTATACAATTTATTAACCATAAAAAACCCATTTATCTAATTTTATACAGAAAAAGAAGTAATTTGTACATAAAAAACAGCAATAATAAATTGTATTTTTTATGTATGCATTGTACATAGTTTTTAATCAATATGTTTTGTTTTTAAAATGTGCTATTTTCATCTTTCACTGCGGAACAAGCGAGAAAAACTCATATTCTTGCACATGTGTTGTATATAGTATATCTATATATCACATTTTCCGTCATTTTTGACGGGCTATCTTTCTAGTTCTAGTAAGTATATAAAATTCAAATGGGAATTTCGTTCCGGGTGGATATAACTTGAGTTTTTCAGAACGGATTTCCATGCGACTTGCACTATTATTTTCCAGGGAAGGTTCTAGTGCGTAACATATTGTTTTTAGTCATCTGTTGCTTAGTCATAGAATTATAGGGGAAAGTTATATAATCATGTGAACCCAATTATGAAAGATTAGTCTTATTACAGGAATGAAAAATGCAGAAATATTTATATCTCTTTAAGTGCTGACGGGTTAATCTTCAGTAATCGGGCAGTGCGCTAGTTGGCGTATTCGTATTTTAAGAAGTGTGTCTGATACCTATTATGGCATGCACTTTTGTTCAAAACAATATAGCGTCGCTTATGTTTTAAGCGAATATTTGGCATGAAACTCGGTTAAAAAATATAACCTGCAATAATGCTTATGGTGGTTCTCCAGTCCCTGCTCAACAACGCGAAACTTTCTTATACATTTTCTGACTCATTAAACGAGAAGGCTTAAAATTTGTATGCCTGACTATCGAAGCGATTTGGAATTGAAATGAGTTTTCTATTTTTTGATAAATAAATTACTTATCAAGTTATGAGCAATTGTGGTCACGTGACGACCGGTTTTTCTCTTTTATCGCGGTGTTGCGTCCGAAATTCAGTTCAATACACCAACTGAAAGATCGTATGCCTTTACCAAAAAATGGAAACTATCTTTCGATTACTTAGTTTTTAAATAAGAACTCCTGCCAATTCCATGCATTTCCGAACAAAAATTAATTAAAAAATATGTCAGAAAGTAGCTCTTTTGGATTTGAGAACAGCCTTAACTTTATGAACAACACTAACTTAACATTTAAGAAAAAACTCACATTCAGAAAAAAGGTTATTCCTTTGACACAATTTTGGTAATTTTTTTAGCTTTTAAATTAAATTACATGTTTTCTTTGGCACGCGTAACATAAATATTCGATTTCTTACAATACGGGGAAAAATACAATAAATGCATCCAAATGATGTAGCAGTTACTCAAACTTTATTTGGAAATTTTGAAATTTTATTTGCTTAAAGCTTTACTTTACCTTTACTTTACGTGTAATTATAAGCTTTAATTAAAGCATTAGATCAACAGAGTTGCCACTCTAAGTAAAACATCACTCTTAAACGTAAACTTAAAATTTTCATTAATAGAAATTAAATCTACAATGATTAAATGAAAATGTTGTCATTTTCCACAAATTTTAAGTTGTGACATCAGGCAAGTATTTTTTTTAAAAGGGAAATAACTTCTCTTTTTTTACTATAAATCACAGAAAATGTTGCCACTGAATCTAAACCAATAAAACAATTAGCTATGACGTATAGCTATAAGATTCGGCTGTAGTATACAATCGAAGCATTAAATGCGTTGTTATGAAGTTCTGTTAATAATGTAGCGAACCGTCGAAGGCTCCAATCGATATTATGCAGCGAAATTACTTGCATATATTTATTCACACATAACTTATTCTATTTAGGTTACACATACAAACACGACACAACATCCATAAACATGAGTCAGAGCTCCTGTTCTAGGTTAATTTTTGTTACAGTTAATGTCCTAATATCACATCTTCCTTTCTTCAAAGATTCATTTTCTCGGAGGGCGAACAACTCTTCCACTTCTGGTGATATACAAATCTTGGTGTTTTCGTGGAGACATAGAATTACGTTTACCATTTTACAGGATGAATGAAGATTCTGAGAGCTTGGTTTAGTTGGACTAGGAACTCTCTGTGGTATTGGAGACTCTGTACTGGAAACGTCTGGTTGAAGGTCATCCACATCATCAGTTTCCGGCTGGAAATTAGTTGATGGGACGAGATGCATTCTGTTTCGTCGATATACCCTTTTCCCAGATTTGACTATGTATGAACGTCGATAATCTAATCTCTGTTGAACCGTACCAGTAGCTCGCTTGTCTGTGATCCACACTCCATCTCCAACATCGAGATTACTGAGGTCTCGTACACCGTGACTTTTGCTATCGTTATCCTTTTGCCGTTCTATTCTCTTCTCTTCCTTCCTTTGAAGTTCAGCCCTGTTTTCAATTTTTGGCTCCAGTTAAGATCTTGCAATTGGCAGAGTTGTCTTAATACAACGATTCATTAGAAGTTCGGCAGGACTGAGACCATTCTCCAATGGTGATGCTCTATATGCCATTAAAGAACGGTAAAGGTCATCAGCTTTTTTAAGTCGCATCTTGATAGTTTTTACTGCAGATTCAATGAAACAATGACTTTGAGGGTACCTAGGACTTGGTGTGATATGACGAAATCCATAAAGCTTTGAGAATTTTGAAAATTCAGATGAGTTAATTGGTTCAAATTGAGGACCATTGTCAGATCTAACTACATTAGGAATCCCATGTCTGGCAAAGATTGATTTGCAGTGTACAATTACTTCCTCAGAAGTTACTCTTTCCAGTTTTGCGATTTCTGGATATCGTGAAAAGTAATCGGCCACGATTAAGTACCAAAATCCATAAAGCTTAAAACGATCCATGCCCACAGTTTCCCATGGTCTTTCAGGAAATTCGGTAGGAATAAGAGGTAGACGGCTATTAATGATTTCTTTGATACATGAGGTACAACTTTTTATCATTCCTTCAATTTCTCGATTTATTCCAGGCCAATAGACGGATGATCGCGCTGTCGCACGACATTTCGTAGTTCCCGAATGTCCTTCATGAATTTGTTGCAGAACCTTTTTTCGCTGATTGGCAGGAATGATGATTCGACAGCCATTCATTATGAGTCTATCTTGGATCGATATTTCATATCGATGATTCCAATAGGGTAGACAACTTGGTTATAAATTTTTCCTGGATGACCAACCGTTCAGGATTAAATTTTCTAGCTCTTTGCATGTTGCATCAGACTTTTAGGATTGTCGTAATTCTTCTAACCTGTTGCATGAAGCGGGTAATGAGGAAATTACCATACGAATATAGGCATCAATTTCTTCTTCTAATTCTTCATCATTTTCTCTAGTTTCTTGAGGTTGTCTTGACAAGGCATCAGCTGCATAAAGTTTCTTTCCTAGTATGTGGAATATGGAATAAGAATATCTCATCATCCTCATCTTCAGTATTTGCAACCGTGAAGATAAGTCTTCAAGGTTTTTCTTTGAGAAGCTTGGAATTAGAGGTTAACGATTGGTTTCTAATCTAAAGTGAGTTCCAGTTTGATAATCTCGAAATTTCTCACAACTCCAAGCTAGAGCGAGTGCCTCTTTTTCTATAAGAGCATATCTCTTTTCAGTAGGTGTGAGTGTTCTGGATGCATATGCAGCAACCGAAATTTACCCCATTCTCTTGCTCTTGCCTCAAAGTGGCTCCGATTCGATAAGAAGAAGCGTCTGTTGTGACAATTGGCGTTTTCTGTGGCTTATAAACCTTTAAAACTGGTTGAGATGTTAGTACATACTTCCAACTTTGAAACAATTGTTTTTGAGGTTCGTCCGAGACAAACTCATTCTTTTGACTTAACATAGACGTTAACGGTGAAAATATTTCTGCAAAATTTGGAACAAATCTAGCGAGAAAATTTGCCGCGCCTAGTATCTGCTTTAACTCCTTTTTGATCTTTCGTGGTGGATATTCTTTCACTGCTCTAATATTATCTTCATCAGGATGGATGTCCTTGTCATCAATAATATGCCCCAAGAATTTGATTCTTTTGACTGAAAACTTACATTTACTGTCATTTAGAGTAATACCAGCTATAACGGGAAAGCCGTTTGGAAACTTATCATTGTATTATGTTATATCTGTTTCAAATACTTATATGTATGGGGTAGACAAAATAATCGTCAATTTAAAAAAAAACTGTTCTACAAGTTTCACAGTTTTTTTTCTGGTGGTAATGGGTGATATATATAACGGCTTTCCCGTTATATATGCATTATTCCTCCTCTCCCCTTAAAAATCAACTTTTAACCGTACTGGTTCATTATAAATTGTCATTATTCTCCCACCCCCCTTCCAAATAAAATATTTAGTTTAAATTTGACATTTTATAGTTAATTTCATATGGAGTTAGTCATTCTCCCCCCCCCCCCCCCCCTTCGTGCCACTGTAAGTTTCACTTTTACTTTTTAAAGTTCTTTTTAAATGCAGACATCATCTATCTCGGTTCCTTTTTCTCTCTTTCAAATTCACACGGATAGAAAAAGATCTTAACCGCAGCTATTTTCCATCGATATAAAATAAAAGAATAAAATGCAAGTGAATGCCTTTTTCGCTTCGCAGCCAACGATAAGTAATGCATATTTTCCCAGCCTCTGGGCTTAGTATTCAATTCTCACCCTTGTACGTTGTCGGATACAAACCATATGCCCCTTTGCTGACTAATTTGCAGCTGTCGTTATATCTGTAACGTGCATATAAAATCACGTGTTCCTATTTCTTTAAGCCTCCCTGCTTACCACTGGAATGTTATTTAGTGTAACCCTAAAGAGACCGCCATAGCATAATTTTTAACTAAATGTAAAACTCCATGATTGTTTTATCTATCCAATTTGTTTTCGCCAAACATCTTACATATGGTTAAATAATGTTCGCCAATCTGTAAGTATTGGTAACAAATTCTGCCTCACTCTTGCTCCTGACGTCGAGCCATGTAAACCAAAATTAAGCCCCGCTGTGGGGCGTCTGCCCATTTGGCAGTTATTGAAACTCTCCCCGTACTTCTGTATTTTCACGGCCCCTTCCTTAAAAGTTCTTTACAATAAATGTAAGTCTCCTAAAGTATTGTGTTGGAGTTTCTTTTATTCATTCATGAATCTGGGAATCCATATCTCCATTACACCAGCTTCTTTAAGTTTGTTCAGAATAATCCCCAGTCTTTGGTCATGCTCAGTCTGATCTTTTCCCCACACTTAGATGTCGTCCATGTGACAAATAGCATCTGGGATATTTTCTAGCAGCTGTGACATTCTACGTTGGAAATGTTCTGGTGCAGATGAGATTCCAAAAGGTAATCTTAAAAATCTGTATCTTCCAAAAGGAGTGATGAAAGTCGTGAGACATAACGAAGATTCATCAAGTGGAATTTGCTAAAAACCTGAATTAGCATCCAACTTTGAAAAGATTTTAGCTCCTGTAAGAAGATTCAATGAATATTCTACTGAATGCAAAGGGATGAAAATCTCTTTCCACAGACTTGTTTAACTGGACTAGGTCGACACATAAGCGAAGGGTTCCATCACTTTTAGGAACGATAACGACCGGTGAACACCATTCTGTCGGTTTGGTTACAGGAACAATAACTTTTTGTGCAATCATCTTCTTGATTTCTATTTCAATTTTCATCAGTAGTGGAATAGGTATTCTTTGTGGAGCTGAAATAGCAAACGGGACAGGGTTCGGCTTAAGATTAATCGTATAACAACCTTTCAGTAGTTCCAAGCCAGTAAACAATTCAGGAAAATCTTTCTGAGGACTTACTGTGTTAATTTCTGAAATATTCGGCCCTAATCCAAAAGCTAGTATCGCAGGTTTTCCCAATAAACAGCTCTGCTGTCCTTCAATTACATGTATTTCTTCAGTTATTTTTTTCCCTTGTATTGGATCTCCTCAATAAGTTTCCCTGTGTGTTTTAGTATTTTCCATCTGGGCCGCAAAGCTTTTGTCTGGTTTTAACATTTTTGAATACTTCAAGATCGGTGAAGTATCAGAAGCAAGAATAACAGTGTGATCTGCTCCGCTATCTATTTTGAAGCGAATGCTTTTAACTCTTATTTGAATAGGTACTGACCATAACAAATCATTATTATTATTAGAGCGTGTTTCCCTAATTGTTCCTAAGAAAGAAATTTCAGATTTACTTTCATTTTTCCTACAAACTCGTGCAAAGTGCCCTAATTTGGAGCCTTTCAGACATTTAGCATCTTTTGCTGTACACATTTTTCTGTTATGTGCACATTTTCCGCACCGTTTGCAAAGATCAAAGCGTTTTGGATTATCTTTATTTCCATTATTCCTTTTATCAGTTTCTTTAAATCTTGGATTTTGAATGGATACCCCTCTCTTAAAATTCACCTTTGTTTTGTTTACATTAGAAACTCTATGGACAGAAACATTATTAGAAGTAAGAATCTCTTGTTGCTTTTTAATTGATTCCGATAACCGAAGTTTTTCTATAGCTATGCTCAAAGAAAGGTCTGGATCCAATTTTAATTTATCACTTAATGATTTATCTCTAATGTCAACAACTATTCTGGCGCTTATTAGTTCATAATGAAGAACTACGTAATCACAATGTTCAGCTAGTGAATAAAGTGAAGTTATAAAATCATTAACAGATACCCCTTCGTTTTGAATGCGTTGATTAAACTCCGCGCGCTCAAAAATTGTGTTTTTCTTTACTATAAATTGATCATCAAAATTCTTTAGAACAATATTATATTTCTGCTGGTCATCTTCCGACAAGTTAAAACCCTTCTTTGCATGATGATGGAAATTTCCATCATAACATTGAATGCCCAAAAATTATATAAAAGAACAAGTTCACTTTAAGTTCATCGTGTCTGGATAGCTTTTTAATGTCCGTTGCATAAAAAAAATAGCTGTCCAAAAAGGCCTCTCCAGCTCCTCCAGCTCGTAAAGATATAAGAACAGATGGTGCTGAACATTGGTCAACAGTGGGTGGGTTACTCCGGTGCAAGTATCCTAAATGTAAAGGGTATTCTACAATTTCTTGTAGTAAATGTGGAGTCAATTTGTGTCTAAATAAAAATAATAATTGTTTTGTTAATTATCATAAAGAATAAAAAATATCCAATGATATCTTCTTTTATTTCTATTTAGTACTAAGCTAATGATCTAACTTTGCATGATGATGGAAATTTCCATCATATTGTTTATTACTAAATTTATACTATAAATATATACTAAGATTTTTTTAATCATTTTTCCTTTAATTTTGAACATGAATTATATCACCTTGATTTATTTCACCAATAAAGAAAAAATCATGCAAAGAAGGGTTAAAAGACGTAAAAATATCTTCTGCTTTATCCGCTATAAGGTAAATAAGAGAACTTACCTGTTCTACCTCTGTTTGATTTTTTAAACCCGAAGCGAATCGATACCTTTCGAAACGTTGCTTCCATTTTATCCAAAGTGCCGGTGATGAAAAAGCAAGTGATTCTGGCGGTGTAACCTGATAAGAATATCTATATTCTAAATCTTCAGACATTTTAATTCTTAATCAAATAAATACAAATCTGACGTATAACTATGCAAGAAAAGGAAACTTCTTACTTTAAGCTATGAATCCGTTTTCAGTAGTACACTGTATTAAACATCCTTTTAACCGAATGCCACCATGCGTTGTTATGAAATTCTGTTAATAATGTAGCGAACCGTCGAAGGCTCCAATGGATATACAGCGAAATTACTTGCATATATTTATTCACACATAACTTATTCTACTTAGGTTAAACATACAAAGGAGCCATTTATTTACAGTGAGTTTGACTACACGTTGAAAAGATTTGATAGAATGTGACGTCATAGTAAGCCTTTTTTTGCTTTTTCCTAAATTGTTTTCATGAAAATTTGACTGTCAGTATTAAAGCGGATGTTTTAATTTTAAAAACATTAAAATTAAGGTGCTACGTAATTTTCCCACTCTTATAAAGTTTTTATTTTATGCATAAAAAAATATGCATTTTCTGCTTAGAATGACGTCAATTTAAAAAATGCAACAGTATAGCGAGACATCTAATATTTTATTGGCAAATGAAAACTAAATACACGCGTTATCGTTTGTTATTCATTATTGTGTCATTTTTTAATGTGTGGCAACAGGAAAGAAATGATTGAATTAGAAAATTTAAAAAGAGATCCTTCTATAATGTTAAATTATGGAAGTTGGTAGAAAAAAGGGGTAAATAATGGTCTGATGAGTCTTTAAAGATGACAGCTACCTATTCAATGTTTTAAAGCGTATGTACAGCCAGTTTCGTGCAAATCGGTCAAAAATTAATAATAAATATTTTCTATTCAAAAAATAACAAATTAAAAAATTTTACGAGATTACGACGGAATAATAATACTCATACAAAATATTTACGTTCAATAAATAGCAAATGTTAATGTTTGGCATGGTTTCCAATAAAATCCGTTTGCACGGTTAGGGTTGAAATAAATGGCAGAATTGATTAAAAAGCTATTCAATTTTAATTACTTACTTTGCTATAGTAACAGAATGAAGAGAATGAGTTTTAGAAATTATCACTTGAAAATTTGAGGTTTTGGTGCCAAAGATAGAGTCAAATTAGAAACATATGAAATATAACATGAACTATTAGAGTTAAAAGAATTTGGTTAGTACCGATTCAGCATACAAAAATACACTAAAATATGTTATCCGTTGAAAAATAACTGTAAAATCAGATTTTTAAGGAATTTTTTTAAGTTCGTTCTATTTTTTACCCTCCTTAGGGGTAGAATTTTAGAAAATCCTTTCTTAGCGGCACTCTATGTCACAAGAAGTATTTTTACCCCAAATTTAAAATTTTTAGGTTCAGTAGTTTGGGCTGCGCGTTGATTAATACAAAATACAGACTTTCTTTTATATATATAATATAGATAAGTATTGAAAAAACTGCTTGTGTATAACAAAAATAGAAAAAGGTGGCCAGTAATAAAATGGTGCCAAATTTCCTTCTCTCGCCAAAATCATTTTCTCTATTTAGTCAAGGCTCCTATACTGGAAAACATTCATTAACTATTTCCATAGTTTTATTCATATACACACTTCAGATGTTCCTTTTATTGGCGAAAAAATATTTTGAATATTATTTTATTATAACACCACATGTAAATTTAAACAGTGTACCAAATGTAATAAACTGTTTATTTTACATTGACAAATGCTGTAACCCGATTATTGAACCCATATAGAAATAGTTTCGGTACTCTTATGTTAGCCAGACGCAAATATCATCAAAAGCACATTTTCTTCCCACCAATAAACAGCTTATTTTTCCAATTATTTAACCCTTGGGGACGAGCGACCGGTATTCGTGCCACGTAAGGTGCTCAGAATCGGCGATTATTCTCACCAGTAAATTTTTATTGTAAATTTTGCCCTATTTAATCCGAGCATTTTCCCGATTCAATTAGGTAAAAATTTCTGTTTTAAAAAACCGGTGATTAAAGATTAAAAATTCTGTAAAAGACGCTCGTTCCGAAGGGGTTAAATATATGCTATTTAAATAAAATGTTTCGGTTTATGGTATTATATTTTATTTGCTTATTTACTTGGATTTGAATTAAATGCGTGCAAGGCACGTATTATAATTAAAAGATATAAGCGGAAGGATTATGTTTTAGACAAAATAAATCCAGTTCGAATGATTGGGGTGAAAACAGTATTTGGGGATTTACCTTTTGCATCCACCTAACATAAAAGTTCTGCATTGGCCATTGCATTTAATAAAACAGTTATTGTTTTCCATAAACAATAAATATATGCTTGACTTCCTATTCTCGTATATTCTTCCAAATGTCCTTTTCGAGGTACAGATGGCGCAGACGCACCGGAGTTTATTTTTGGAGTCATTGTGGTGATTCTTTGCCTGGTGTGTCAACACGGCAATTTCCCTGTGCACCAGATAACTCATATTATTTAAATCCCTCCTGTATTAATAGCTAAATCAGTTATATTATTGACAATGTATGTTTTATAATAAATTAAACATTGTTTGAGTTTATAATAAAAATTGTGAGTGATTCTAAAACAAGAAAGAAAAAAACCATGCATCAAGCATAGATTATGAAACACGTTCCAACGCATTCAGAATATTGGGTACTACTTGATTATCCAGTCGACCAAAAAACTATCGCCAAACTATAAGATTAAACACCAATAATGGCTGATCGTAAATGTAACCTTCACTTGACATTAAATGATACTTGATATTACTGATCACTTGATATTAATGTTTCACTACCGAACTGATCGCCGATTTATCTAATTTGACGAAATTGGTCGACGGGATAATCAAGTAGTAGCGAATATTGTAACAAAACTGTGCCGTTTAATAAATTAAAGTATTATGTTTATTTCAACCATATGGAAACGCATAACATATTTGAAAACCCTGTTTCAGCTGTTAATATCTACAATTGGAAAAGTATCAGAATTCTTATAGATTTGTATCTATTAACTGCAGACATGTAAAAATATACGTAGTTCAGTTAACAAATGTATACCTTAGTTGAAATTTTTCCTATCGCAATTTCAACTAATAAGGAGAACGTGAATTCTTTTGTGCTGCCCTGTATACAAGGTATAGAATTTATATACAACGAATAACATGCAAAAAATTCGTTAAATTTAAAAGCGCATATCGAATTTGAAAACACACTTCCAGCATGTATTGTTCAAAGACAGTACTGCAACCGATTTCTTTTGTGAGTCCCTGTAAATTAAAGACAAATGCTATGAATGCCCTATTCTATCGCAATCATCTGTAGTGTAATTTAATGATTTATATCCGTTTAAATACATTTGAAAATACTCTTTAAACGATTTTTTATATACCATAATGTAATGGAATTGATTTGAGTGCTCCTGTAAATGAACTTTTACTACTATACACATACAACAAGCGTGGAAGACCGAGCTACGCTCGGTTGAAATTAGCTTTGTATTCAATTTTATATAGCAACAAATTCTCGCTCTATTATAATAGTAGCTTAAACCGTGGTGTGCAAAATTTAGTCAAAATCATTAGAGCCCTTTTAAATACAGATTTCGCTTTACCCTGACCCTTGATAACACGTTAATCGAATTTTCTCGAACACATGACTTAGCCCAATGGTATTATAGTACCTCAAAATGGTAGTGTGCAAAATTTAGTCGAAATCGGTAGAGCCGTTTTAAAGATAAAATCAGCTCGACCCCGACCCGTAATGACCCATTAATTGAATTTTCCCGAACATGTGACTTAGCCCAATATTCTTCTCATAATCCAAAACTGTAGAATACAAAATTTAGTCAAAATCATTTTAGTCGATTTTAGGATAAAATTAGCTTGACCCTGACTCGCAATGACCCACTAATCGAATTTTCTGAAACATGGGACCTAGCCCATTGGTCTTCTTGTGACCCAAAATTGCAGAATACAAAATTTAATCAAAGTCGTTGGAGCCGTTTTTCAAATAAAATTAGCTTGATCCATAGTGACACCAAAATGACCCACTAATCAAAATTTCTCGGACATGTGACTTAGCTCATTGGTCCTCTTGTAACCCAAAATTGTAAAATACAAAATTTAGTAAGATCGTTTGAACCGTTTTGTAGATATAGTTAGTTTGACCCTGACCCACAGTGGCGCAAAATGTCTCACTAATCGAATTTTGTCGAACATTTGGCCTAGCCCGTTGGTCTTCTCGTGCTCGAAAACGGTAGGATACGAAATTTAATCAAAATCGTTTGAGCCGTTTTTAAATAGTTTTTTAGATAAAATTAGCTTGACCTGCAGTGACCCAAAAATGACCCACTAATCGAATTTTCTGAAACATGTGACCTAGCCCATTGGTCTTCTTGTAACCCAAAATTGCAGAATACAAAATTTAATCAAAATCGTTGGAGCCGTTTTTCAAATAAAATTAGCTTGATCCATAGTGACCCCAAAATGACCCACTAATCAAAATTTCTCGGACATGTGACTTAGCTCATTGATCCTCTTGTAACCCAAAATTGTAAAATACAAAATTTAGTAAAGATCGTTTGAACCGCTTTTTAGATATAGTTAGTTTGACCCTGACCCACAGTGGCGCAAAATGTCTCACTAATCGAATTTTGTCGAACATGTGGCCCAGCCCGTTGGTCTTCTCGTGCTCGAAAAAGGTAGGATACGAAATTTAATCAAAATCGTTTGAGCCGTTTTTAAATAGTTTTTTAGATAAAATTAGCTTGACCTGAAGTGACCCAAAAATGACCCACTAATCGAATTTTCTGAAACATATGTGACCTAGCCCATTGGTCTTCTTGTAACCCAAAATTGCAGAATACAAAATTTAATCAAAGTCATTGGAGCCCTTTTTCAAATAAAGTTAGCTTGATCCATAGTGACACCAAAATGACCCACTAATCAAAATTTCTCGGACATGTGACTTAGCTCATTGGTCCTCTTGTAACCCAAAAAGGTAAAATACAAAATTTAGTAAAGATCGTTTGAACCGTTTTTTAGATATAGTTAGTTTGACCCTGACCCACAGTGGCGCAAAATGTCTCACTAATCGAATTTTGTCGAACATGTGGCCTAGCCCGTTGGTCTTCTCGTGCTCGAAAACGGTAGGATACGAAATTTAATCAAAATCGTTTGAGCCGTTTTTAAATAGTTTTTTAGATAAAATTAGCTTGACCTGCAGTGACCCAAAAATGACCCACTAATCGAAATTTCTCGAACATGTGACCTAGCCCAATAATCTTCTCGTTCTTGAAAACGGTTAGTTGCAAAACTTAGTCAAAATCATTACAGCCGTTTTTTATGTATAATTAGCTTGACCCTGACCCATAATAGCCCATAATGATCCACTAATCGAATTTTCTCCAACATGTGACCTAGCCCAATAGTCTTCTCGTGTCCGAAAATGATAAAATACAAAATTAAGTCAAAATCGTTAGTGCCGTTATTAAAATAAAATTTACATACACACACAATTTTTGCTCGTATTATAGTGTAAGTTTGAAACATTATTCTTACCGAGTTAATACCGATTACCGAATTACATCACTTTCTTTTCAGTGCTCCTGTAAATAAACTTTTACTACTACACACATCATATACAATATCGAACATACTATGATAATCATCATTAACATTTTTAAATTGCTTGAAATTTCGAGTATATTTACGTGAGTTAGAGTTTGGACAGACAAACCACATGCATAAACATTTTTCAACTTTGTTGGAAAGTGTTAAAAATTGGGTGCTTTCCTGCTTTAGAAGCCTTGCTTTTATCTTGGCGCAATTTGGGCATCAGAAAGTGAGATTTGTTGCCAAATGATATAAACAGCTATGAAAACAAACTTGACGAACTTTTTTGTTTATATATGTAATTTAATTATATGTATGTAGTATTGTTTTAGGTAGCTTTCTTTACAAAAAGCTACCTATTGCAGCCGTTCGGAGGAAAGCGATTTCAAAAAATTTTGGTATATTTTCATCGATCATGACACCCAGACCCCGAAACCACCCTCCGTTCAAAATTGATATATATATATATATATATATATATATATATCAATATATATATATATATATACCGGGTGTCCCAAAAAGGACTGACTGATTTTAAAATTCAATAACTTGCAAACGGTGACAGATATTAAAAAAATTCTTGCAGGAGGGTTATGCATAAGGTCAAAAGTTTTATTACAGTGATTTTCAATTTTAGTTCGATTTAGAAACAATAGATGGCGCTGTAAGCAATAGTCGCTAAATTCAGGCTCGATTTTTGGTCCTTTATCTTGTTCCATGCAGAAAAAGGAGATGGAAATGTATTATCCGGGCCACGAAGTACCAAAAATCGAGCCTGAATTTAGCGACTATTGCTTACAGCGCCATCTATTGTTTGTAAATCGAACTAAAATTGAAAATCACTGTAATAAAACTTTTGACCTTATGCATAACCCTCCTGCAAGAATTTTTTTAATATCTGTCACCGTTTGCAAGTTATTGAATTTTAAAATCAGTCAGTCCTTTTTGGGACACCCGGTATATATATATCAATATATATATATATATATATATCTGACCTATGTCACACTGTAACTCTCGTATTTATGAACCGATTTGGATGTAATTCGGTGTGTACATAGTACATACCAACGTCTCGACCGAGTTCGTTGGCCAGCTTCATCTGCCATTTTGTTTCAAAATGGCGGCCATTTAAAAAATTTTAAAAAATTTAAAATTTCAAATGTGGTACCAAAAAATTAAAAATGGAAAAATATTTTTTTCTTATGTATTTGACCTTTATACAAAGACTCCGCAGCAGTTTTTGTTTCGTCTATATCTTAAAAAATGGCTGAGTTATAGCATTTTGAATTTCTAGCGAAGCTGACATTTTGAAACATCCTGAATTTTGTCACGCAATAAAAGGCGTATTTATGAACCGATTTGGATGTAACTTCGTTTATACATAGTAGAGACCAATGTCTCGAACGAGTTCGTTGGCCAGATTCATCCGCCATCTTGTTTAAAAATGGCGGCCATTTAAAATTTTAAGAAAAATTTAAATTTCAAGTGTGGTAGCAAAAAATTGAAAATTGAAAAAATATTTTTTTCTTATGTGTTTGACCTTGATAAACAGATTCGGGAGCAGTTTTTGTTTCGTCTATATCTTAAAAAATGGCTGAGTAATAGCATTTTGAATTTCTAGCGTGGCTGACATTTTGAAACGTCCTGATTTTTGCTACGTGATAACAGGCGTATTTATGAACCGATTTGGATGTACCTTGGTGTGTACATAGTACATACAAATAACTCAACCGAGTTCGTTGACCAGTTTCATTCGCCATCTTGTTTCAAAATGGTGGCCATTTAAAAAAATTTTAAAAATATTAAATTTAAAATGAGATACCAAAAATTAAAAAATGAAAAAGATTTTTTTTGTATGTGCTTGACCTTAATACAAAGATTCCGGAACAGGTTTTGTTTCGTCTACATCTAAAAAAAATGGCTGAGTTATAACATTTTGAATTTCTATTGTGGCTGACATTTTAAAACGACCTGATTTTTGTCACGCGATAACAGGCGTATTTATGAACCGATTTGAATGTAACTTGGTCTGTACATAGTACATACCAATGTCTCGACCGAGTTCGTTGGCCAGCTTCATTCGCCATCTTGTTTCAAAAGGGTTGCCACTTTTTAAAAAAAATGTAATTTAAAATTTAAAATGAGGTATTAAAAAATTGGAAAATGAAAAAGATTTTTTTTATGTATTTGGCCTCGATACAGAGATTCTGGAGCAGTTTTTGCTTCTGAAACTTTGTTCTTTTGTTTATATCTTAAAAAGTGGTTGAATTATAGCACTTTGAATTTCTATCATGGCTAACACTTTGAAACGATCTTGTATTTGTCACGCGATACCACACGTATTCGCCTATTTCGATGGAAGAAGGCATGTGGATAGTATACATCAATATCTCGACCAAGTTCGCTGGCCAGCTTCATCAGCCATCTTGTTTCAAAATGGCGGCCATTAAATTAAAAAAAAATATATTTAAAGTGAGGTGCAAAAAAAATTAGAAATTGAAAAAGGTTTC
Source organism: Maratus speciosus (assembly GCA_963932465.1). NCBI lineage: Eukaryota > Metazoa > Arthropoda > Arachnida > Araneae > Salticidae > Maratus > Maratus speciosus. Next base: position 233,299,969 of record OZ010792.1, on the reverse strand, counting down.
TTTCTTAAGTATTTGACCTTGATATAAGGATTCAGGAGCATTTTTTGTTTGTCTTTATCTTAAAAAATGGCTCAGATATAGCAGTTTCAATTGCTAAAGTGGGTGACATTTTGAAAAATCTGTTTTTTTGCCTGCGACAGCACTGGTATATATCAACCGATTCCGATATGAGTGAGCATGTGCACAGCAATTACTAAGGTCTCAACCAAGTTCACTGGTTAGCCTCATCTACCATGTTGTCTTAAAATGGCAGGCACTTTAAGAAATCGCCGAATTTGGCAGCCAAATATAAGTGACTTTAAATAAAAGCAGCTTGGATAAAGCTGACTAATTTCGCGAAATTCTCATTCATAATAATTTAGTATTGATAAAAATTAGTATTGAATCTCCTACATTCGGTTTCCACTTAATTGAGCTTCGTGTGTTTGAATAATATAAGTTGGCTTTTTAAAAATAAGGAATATGAAAGCTACCTCTTCCTCCCGGCACTGGCCGGAAGGACTTTTTTACATACAAATTTGTTCTGTTTCAATATAAAAGTAGATAAATGGCTTCTTTATGTTAAATAAATTTTATAAATTTTGAATAAAATGTTCGTGTATATGAAATGCAATAGTGAATAGGTTGCCAGAAAATGTTATCAGATTTCCCTCTCCGCCAAGGCTATTTTCTCTATTTCGACGAAGCCCTTACATTGGAAAAATACCAAACATCGTGTCTGTTTTATAATAAATTAAAGATGCGTGTTTTATAATTAAATTGAGTGCGTTTTGTATTAAAGAGTATTAAAGTAAATGTGTGCGTTTTATAATAAACAGTGTGTATTTTATAGTAAAAGGTACTTACGTATTATCCGGGACATGTGGATGCATCGAAAACAATGGTTGTCAATCGCCAATTTTGTGTATCGTTGTCGAGTATTAATCGTATTCAAAATGACAATTTAATGTACATTTATTAAATACATAACATTGTTAAAAATGATAAATAATATAAAAGCGAGATACAATAATACAAAAGAGTATAGTATGCATTTGGGCACAGATGTCCTACACGCACCGCGTTGGCGCGAGTTTTTCCGACGCTAATGCCATATACGCACCGGTGTACTTAATTCGCGCCAAAGTGCCGTTATTTTGCTTGATATGGTAACGAGGATGTTGTTGTTGACTTATTAATAAATTGTTTATTTACTTTTATTTTCTTTTTTTTAATTATATAAATTGTTTTGTTCTATAGTTATTAAACTTTTTTTAAATAATTGTTACACCTTTTTAAAAAAATATATATGTAACTGGTAAAAACGAGGTTTGCGCCAAATTGGAGTCAGAAAAAAATCGTGCCAACGTGGTGCGTATATGACATCTGTGCTTAAAAATTTCCAGTGGTCTGTTATGCCCATTAGAATGAATATAATACAAATATTATGCAATGTAAATTACTGTATCTTTGAATACAAAATATTACATCTGTGTCCATGCTGTATCATTTTATTGAGTTATATAAATACTTCCGCCACAGCCTTTAATTTGGAAACTATATAATATTAACCATGTAGTTAAAAAAATAAATAAATAAAAGTTACTGTAAATAATATGTTCGGTGCCATTGTTGGTGCATTGAATATGTCCTGGACCAGATTATATGTAAGTACCAAATGAAATAAACTGTTCCATAACAAAATGAAACTAACATGCATTACAAGACGGCGTTTTCTTGCCAAAAACAAAAATCGGTACTACTTAGTTATCCCATCGACTAATTTCGCCAAATTATATAAATCACCAAATTATACAAATTGACATAATTTTTATTTTAAATAACGAAAGAACAAATAAATTAGTATAAGATTAATAAAAATACAAATAAAACGTTGAAATAAAAATCACTTCATGATGTAAATAGGTGTAACTTGCTTAAAGTCAAGTGAATGTGACATTTACAATAAACCATTATTGGCATTTAATCTTATAGTTTGGCGATAGATTTATGGGCGACGGGATAACTAAGTAGTACCCAAAAATCGCGTCAAACCTGGTGATTCTGTGACATATGTTCCCTTTTCGGTAATGTTTTGGCACAGATGTCATATACGCTCCATATTGGCGCGATTTTTTTCCGACTCTAATTTGGCGGAAACCTCGTTACCGTATCATCTATATCCGGGTTACCATATCAAGCAAAATAACGACACTTTGGCGCCAGTTAAGTATCCGGTGCGTATATGACATTGGCGTCAGAAAAAATAGAGGAAGAGTTCCATATTGTGTGCTGGTTTTTTGGCGAGCTTTTTTGGCGGTATCTGTTTCAATGTGGTTCTTGCGACCTTAAACATTTGGGGTTGCTTTCTTCATACTTACATGGATTTTATCTTCGTGACGTCAAATTTACAACGGCTCTTTGGCGCAATTTTGGATCTGTTCGCCAATCGCGCCAACCAGCACACAATATGGATCTCTTCCCAAAAATCGCGCCAATATGGGGCGTATATGATAAGGGATAACGTTATATAAGGGAGTCTTGATTAGCACCAGGTGCCTTTGTTAATTATATCGCCAACATTTTTGGTTCACACAAAGGGATGTTTGTCTATCGGGAAAATATAGTACTTTATTACTAAAACGATTAGTTACCTATGACGAATTCTAAAAAATATAGTCATATATTTACCATTAAAAACTTTGGAAATCACAACACAAAACTTTACTTATACAGACAGAAATTCGGGAGTCTTAGAGCGACATACATATGAAAATAAACATTTGTTTGTCCCATAAATATCATATAAAGTGGAACGGTACTGTAAGTTTTACTACGCAGCTTAGAAAAAAAGAGAAGAGATAAAGCGCAATGAATCATCAAGACTCCCTTATCATATTATCAGACTTGACAATCCGGTGAAAGTCTATGGGTGAAATTGTCCCCGATAATTGCCAACTTATAAAGTGACTTTGTCCCGTAAGTTACGCCACCTGGTGCATACTACTGGTAATACTACGTAAACAAATGTATAGTGAAAAATAGAAAATATTCTGTCATTGACAAAATTGTATAAAATATTTTTCGAATTACAGTAAAATAAAGGCGTAAAAAAATATGGTACTTTTCGGTTAGCCGGGCGCCAGTGTCATATATACATATATATGTATATATAAATGTATGTATTTATAGATATATATTTACATATATCTATATGTGTTTATATACAATATATGTATATGCATATATATGTATATTTACATATATGTATGTATATAAATATGTATATAAAACACTGGCGCCCAGCTAACCGAAAAGTACCAAAAATATTATTTCGCACAATTATGTTCTGGCTTTAAAAAATGTGAAACATATCGAAAATGAAGATTTAAATGTAACATTTATTCATATTTTTTCAGTATACAGGACTTTGCGGGTTATTATTATTTTTTTAATCTTGGCACAATTTGGGCTTCGGAAAGAGCGATTTGCTGCCAGATGATATAAACAGTTATGAAAACAAAACTTATGAACTGTCAGCTTGTTTTATAAGAATTTACGGCACAGATGTCGAGATTGGCGCGGCACAGATTGGCGCGATTTTTTTCCGACGCCAATTTTACGAAAACCTCGTTACTATATCATATATATCCCGGTAACCATATCAAGCAAAATAACGACACTTTGGTGCCAGTTAAGTACCCGGTGTATATGAGATTAGCGCCAGAAAAAAATCGCGCCAATATGACATCTGTGCCGAATTTACATGTATAAATTTAATTTCTAGATATTATTATTGTTTTTGATATACGATTTGTTTATATTTGTATATAAAATAGATAAATGGCATTTTTATATTAAATAAATTGTACAAATATTGGAAAATATTGCTTCTTTATGTGAAACAGTGAATATGCTTCCAGAAATTACGTTGCCAAATTTTCTTCTCTCGCTAAGGCCCCTATACTTGAAAAATACCGATTTATTATTATATAATGTAGTATTAGCTAATTTTCTGTAATCTGTTCCACAGTCAAAGTTAACTGCAAAAACGCGATGCTGGAATAATGTGGTATCAAGTATACGGTTTAAAAATAAAATTAATTTTGCGCCAAACTACACTTACGCCAATTGACTCTAGATCTGATTAAGGAAGAATACCCAAACCAAGTTTTACAAACACCAAAATCGTAGCATGACAAGAATACGGTATTTGGGGGAAAAGCTGAGGGACATGTATAAATTTAAGTGATTATTAAACTTTATTTTTCCAATTTTTTAAGTGTTTATGACTTTAGTCTGTTTTTTGTGTATTTATACGTGTTTTAACTTTCCTAAAATACTTTGATACATTTTAGTAAAACTTACATAACATATGTGAGTTAAAACAAGGAAATTAATTACGCACTAAAACCAAACTACGCCCGCCAAGATATGCCAATTCGCTGTGGAGCCAATTATGAAACTTTCCATAGATTAATACATACAAACTTTATATGAAAAAACAGTGAAGCTTTCATCTAAAGTATGTTAAATTGAAATGATCCCCCATACCTTCAAAAATAAAGCAAATGATAGGCCAATAAATAAATAAATGAAACTGTGCATTGAAAAAAATTGAAGGAGCGATGTTAAATTAATACTGTAACAAGAAATTAACTGTGAAAAGAAAAGAAATACCAGAAATAAAATAAATCACATATTTGAAAATATAAAAGAGAAAATAAAATATTTTACATTTTTCGGATCTAGATGCTATCCATTTATTTGAATAACTAATATCACTGAGAAATTCATGGTAAAATATTTTTCTTTCCTGATTATTATTATTATTATCATCATCATCATTTATTTACATAACGGAATGCAGCAATAAACTTTTTTGTTTAACAGTAAAATAAGTTCCTTTTTTAAATAAAATGTCTAGAACATATGAAAATTTTAAGATTAACAACTATCATTTGCAAACTACAAAGCACATCGTGAAGAAAATGGTAAAAAACAAATGAAAAACAAATTAAAAAATATTTCTGTTTCTCACGTTAGATGGCGCTAGTCACGGGAAACCATGTGGTTTCTAACCACGTGTACAGCGTACAAAGGAAACTTAACGATTGCGAGGCCTGTTATTATGATAAGGAGGCCTTGTGAATCGTGATCATAAAAAATTCATTTCGTATCTTAAATAGGGATTAGATGTCTAATTGAACCTTAAATTAAATGTGACGTATATTTGATATAAAAAATTATTTGGTAAACATTAGTGAATAGAATACTATTGGTACTTTTCGGTTAGCCGGGCGCCAGTGTTATATATAGACATAAATATACATACATATATGTATATATACACATCTATATATATACATACATTGTATATATACACACACACATATATATATATGCATATATATGCATATATATACATATATATGTATGTATAACACTGGCGCCTAGCTAACCGAAAAGTACCATACTATTTTAAAAGAGTTGTAAAACTGATAAGACGTACTAAAAACTTTAAAGATATAGTATCTTAAACTTGGAAAGATGGTATGCTTACACCGATGAAAATGACGTCACGTTTTAAAGAAATCAAGGATTGTGATTTATAAGTAAGTAGCATAGTAATCATGCAAGTGTCCATGATTTTGTAATTTGAATTGAAAATCGAATACGTTTAGCTGATTAAAATGAAACAATTTTTAAAAGAAAACTTGTATTTTCTTTCAGAAAACACGGAATTTTTATTAAGAAGGCGTCAAAGTGGCGTCATTTTCTCTAATCTCTATTCTTTCATCCTAGACTTACAGCGAATACCAATACAGACTAATTATCAACATTATGAAAAATGTAAGCATAAAGGGAAATGTGTGACAACACATTTTCAAATCAACAAAATTGACTTCCACTTTCACTCTTTTAATTACCATCTACGTGAATTTTAAATATTAGATGTTAATAACAGCAGTATTTCTTATACTTCTCTGATGAAGACTATGTTTCGCTAAGATGTTATATATTCCCGCGGCCGCCATCTTGGATTTCTCGACGATGTTTTGTTGGCGTTTATCGATAAGACGACCTCGACGAGTGACGTGTTCTGGCAACCCCGTTAAGCCTAACATGCGCATATTTTGCCATATTTTTGTGACTTTTTAGTTTTATTATTTGTCGCTGTTTCCGGGTGTGTTTCGGCGGCTGGGGTTGAGTTAGATGGTGGAGGACGTTTTTTTGCCAGGGATTCAGGGCATTTGACATTATTTGGTTGGCTCCCTGGTAGAGTGATCAAGCCTAACATGCGCATAAATCTGCTTGGCGACATTTATTTGGCAGAAAAGGGGTTTTCATGCCAAGAAAAAATCCAAGATGGCGGCCGCGGGAATATATAACATCTGTTCCCTATGTTTTTATAATTGAAAGTACTAAGATGTTAAAGTAATTTAACATCTTTTTTAAATATTGTCTCATATTTTAAGTAGTTTTGCACATAGTGTAAGTTTCAGCTTAACAACACATTTCTTTCGCACTAAAAGAAAGTTTCATAAATGTTATTAAATTTTAGCAAACCCGAAATTAAACACTTTTAAAGACATTGACTTTTACAGAATTCTTCAGGGGGGAAGAAGGGTGCCAATACTAGAATAATTATTTGAGGTCGCATCAAAATTATGTATTTTTACTAAGTTTTACAAAAGCCACTAACTTTTAATGTGCCATGTGTTGTTTTTAGTGAAATAATCATAATCCTTACTTAACATTCACGTTTAGAAACCGACTCTTACGATACTGTCAAATCTTCTGTTATATTATTAGCCGCCCTTGGCGATCAGTTTGGTCTCCCTTAAATGTAATGCTAAGCATTGTATCATGTTATTTTTATTCATAATTTAATGTAGGGGAAAGTTGTCCAAAATGGGGACGCTAACATATTTCTGTCTGCAAAAAAAAATCTATAAATAAGAAAAATGTGGCAAAGCATTTCCCGTTTAGAGCATGTCTTAGACTATGAGATGGCAAGGGGATTTTTTTAAAAAAATCCTTAGTATAGGCAAAAAAACCATTTTTCTGAAAAATGTTCGAAGTCCCCGTTTCGGACAACCGGTTGGGTAAAATGGGGTACTCATATGAAATAGCATATAAATTCAAGTTCTACTGCGAAATTTTATTAGAAAAACTTGTTTTACAAAGAAAGATTGACTTTAATGCAAAATCAAAATGCAGATAAGGAATTTTACCTTTTTTAACAGTTACTAGAATGTCACAAAAAGTAATCAAATACAAAAGTCACATATGAAATTGACATCGCTTTCGTCAACACTCGAACATGCTTCATGGGCCCAACCTCGACAGCTGCTACATTGAATCCACCCCTCTTTGTGTTTCGAGTCAATGTAAAGCTCATTACAAAAAATGCAAGCGTCATCGCTATTCTCTTCCTCATCAGATGATAACGGATCTTGATTTTTTTTTATTTTCTTCTCATTTTTAGCTTTTGGATATTTAGGATTGGGTTCGGTTGGTTTCTTGACCAATTTTCTTTTCAGTTTATTTTGCTTTTCATTTTTCTCCTGTTCCATAGCTTCCAATTCTGCTTTATAAGGCGATGAAGTGAGTATGGCAGTTTTACCTCTCTTCTTGTCATTCACTTTTTTTTCATGCGTTCAATTTCTTGTGGTGGAGGCATTATTATTTTCGGTGAAATGTTATACGCTGAACATGTCTGGGGTTCTATAGCTGGAGATATTCCAAACGATGAAGTGGAAGGTTGGGGTGTGACGATTCCATCACTCGATGCTAAATGACGTTCTAAAGGGTTGTTAGCAGGTTTTTCAGTTGTTTCTGAAGGCGCAAATAAATGTTCAGGGAACACATCTCTGTTAAAGGGATATATCCCTGTTTTTTTAAACCCATTCATAGCATTTTGCACAGTAGCTGCTCTTGAAAATGCATTTTTGAAAAGGTTTCCGACCTGGTAAATTGTCACGTAGCGTCCACGGTGATGTATGAGCCATTTCCTTGTCTCTTGCTCATGAAAGGCACTAAGTGGTGCCATGAAAGAGACATCGAGTGGCTGCAACCGATGTGTGGTGTGAGGGAGAAAGCATATCAACACCACGTTATTTTCCCGAGCAAAGTTCACCAGTTCCAAGCTTTTTGTATGGGAATTGTGGCCATCAAGTATTAACAACATTGGCTTTGTAGGTCCTGGATTTGAATGTTCCACAAACTTCTTGAACCAAACAAGGAAAGTCTCCTTGTTAATCCAACCACTCTCGTGATATACCGCAAATGATCCAGGAGGGGCATCATCCATCAAGAGAGCATTTTCTCGCTTTCTAGGAAAGACAAACATTGTTGGAACGAAATTTCCCGCGGCATTGACACAGATTTCTGTTGTCACAATTACCCCTCGCTCGGCTGATGCCAAACTGCCAACTTGTTTTTTTCCACGCAAAGCAAGGACTTTAGATGGCTTATTGGGCACTGTCAAGATGCCTGTCTCATCTACATAGTAAATATCATTGGGTGAGAATTGATATTTTAGATACAATGACTCTAATAAATCAAAGAACATTTTGAGAGCGACGCGATTAAAACCTTTTGCACGCGCCATTGAGGTTTTTTCAGGATTACGTAGAGCTAATATTGGATGACGTTTTAGAAATCCATAAAGCCAGTCCTTTCCAGCCATTCTCCGTTCCATGTTAAAAACATGCGGAATTTTGTTTTTCTCTGCTAGCTCAAACGCGAGAGTTCTCAAATCTGATAGCGTAACGCCAAACAACCTCTCTTCCAAATGTAACAGATGGTCCACCAATTCCTTCTCTTGGGCTTCCGAAAAAACTGTTTTATATCTTCCTGAGCATTTAGCAGCAGCCGCTTGTGAAGAGAGTTCCTTCTGTCGAGCCTCTTTCACCTTCCTCTCCAGAGTTGTCTGTGGAACGTTGCAGGCTTTAGATGCTCTCCTGTAACCCATTTTCCCTTCTAAAACTTCTTGGATTGCACCAGCCATGCTCTCTGTCGACCAGCTCTGTCGATCAGTATTCCTTTGATAGCGCCCCATCTCGTCTTCAAATAAAATGATAGTTCTGTAAATAACAGAACAAATTATCATTTTGACATTTAAAAAAAATTATACATTAAATTTTATTTTTGTAACTTAAATATTTATTTAATTTAGTTAATCAATATTAAATTAATTGTATTTAATCTATATTAAATTATATTTAATCTTTGTAAAAATAATTACATTTAATCATTATAAAATTAATTTTATTAAATCGTTATAAAACTAATTTTGTTTAATCTACATTCGTTATGCCCACAAATAATATCTTACACTCAATTTAAGCACTTAATTCACAACATAATATCTCAGAATTAAAGCAAATTAAAACATATTTCAAAATTGTTATGAGACGTTCAAAACGGGGACGTCCCCATTTTGGACTACCCTCTATGTCCCCATTTGAGCCGACCATGACGAACGCTAGAAAACATGGCATCTCTTCACACACATATAAGATAGAAAATGAAGAAACATATCAGAATATAACTTAAAACTAGAGCGAAAAAAATGATTTACTTACCAAAATTGAATCTTCAAATGTAAATTCATACAGCTCAATATAGTGCAGGGGCAAAATCGAACTTTTTTCTTGCTAAAAATTCAAAACTTCGTAGCAGAAAGAATAACAGCAAATTGCGTCAACAAATCTTTTCAAAATGGCAATCTGATGTAAAGGAATAATAGTAGTACATTGGATCACCAGATGTCAGCACGTATCAGTGAGAAACCGAATGTCCCCATTTGACCCGCCGTCCCCGTTTTGGACGACTCTCCCCTACTTGTTCAATTCTTCGGCAAGTCGGAAGATTTTGATAGAAAAATTAGAAACTCCGTATATTTATGTTTGCCGGACGCAGGAGATAAATCACGAAACATTGTTCCTGTCGCATTTAATCGTATTTTATTAATTCCATTTTAAATATAACAGGGATGAGAGCACTCCGACCCAAATGGTTAATTTTCACCACTAAATTTTAACAGTATTCTTTGCTTTATTAAATCACAGAAATTCTGTTATTAAATACGACGAGAAATATTATTAAAATTTAGTAGTAGCAATCGGTCATTTGGGTCGGATCGCTCTCATCCCTGATATACTCTTTGGTACTTCTTAGTTATCCCGTCGACCAAATTACTGTCGCCAAATTGTAAGATTAAATGCCAATAATGGTTGCCATTAATTAATTAATTGTAAGATTAAATGCCAATAATGGTCAATAAAACCATTAATTCTCCGTTTTATTTGTATTTTTATTAATGTTTTACTAATTTATTTGTTCTTTCGTTATTTAAAATAAAACTTATGTGAATGTGTATAATTTGGCGATTTATATAATTTGGCGAAATTGTCGACGGGATAACTAAAAAGTACCTAATATTTTTACTTATTTTATTTGAAATACAGAACTTTAACTTAAAACTGAAAATTCATGAGTTTTACTTATTTCTTAAAAAAAGAAAGAAGAGGAAACAAAAATAATATACAATACCATAAACCATGACATTTCATTTCAACATCAAATCATAGACATTTACCACGCGAAATAATAAAAAATGCTATTGGCGTTAAAATGAGTTAAAAAATGCTATTGGCGAGATTTTTACCCAGCTAACATAAAAGTACCAAAAATTCTTTGCGATCATGGCAACTTTTATTCGAAAAAATAATTTTGATTGAAAATGGCCGCCTCGCATATGAAAATGGTAATTGATTATGACAGTCACATGACTTGAACTATTATAATATAGATGAAATGATGGCGATGGAAAAATATTTGGCGATTTACCACCTGTGCCAAGTACCAAAATAAACGCCTAGCAAATAAAAGGTGAAGTGATCAGCCCGGAACTGTAGATGGCAGTCACATGACTTAGGCTATTTAAGTATTGCGCGGCGGCAGCGAAATACTTATTTATTTCCAGTGTCACTTCTCAATGTTAATTTAACATAGCCTATGGATGGAGATTATAACTTTTTATAATAAAACACACATACTACAATATATATATATTAAAACACACATACACACATAAATAACGCCTTCATTCAACAGTAAAAAGTACATATAAATATTATACAGACATAGATAAAATAAATAAAATAAACCCAACTGAAGTGAAAAATTAGCCAGAGCCAGGAATCGAACCGGGGACCACAGTAGGCATATCTAAAATGCAAACCTTCCAAAAAAATCTAAGATTTATTTCGATTATGTTTGTACGGAATCTAAATTTTAAAAACTGTAGCCCCGGGTTCGATTCATGGCTCTGGCTAATTTTTCACTCCAGTTGGGTTTATTGTATTTATTGCATGTATGTCTGTATAATATTTATATGCATCATAACTTTTTGACTTTTTCTCCCCACCTTTTTGTCCCTGATGCCACAAATTTTGTATTCTTTGTAATTTTAATGATATTGTAATTTCAAAGTATGAAAATGTTTGCCTGACGTCAGGGTCAAAACGGATGATAAAATGACTTTGCATATGGGCGAATTATAATGCAGGGAGTAACATAGCCTAAGCTTTATTTATATTATTCAAATATTTTTCTTAATAATTCCAAATGTCACTTTTTTACATTGAGAATCAATGAACATTTTTGCTGTAAAATTTAACATTTTTTTTTTCTATAGAGCAGTTCAGATCACGTGACTTTGACCGGAGAACAGTGAAAACAACTGTAGGACACAAAATAGAAAAATCATTGATAAAGGTAGCCATAACTGTCCTACAGCGGCAGCAAAAACTTGCTCGTGACATCATATTGCAGAGCAAGATTTTTTTTTTTAAAGGCTTGTATTTTAGATGTGCCTAATCGGTTTTTTTTTCATCTACCGTAAACATAATACAAAATCAACAATACAAATAAATGCAACTTAAATTTGGAAAAAAGTCTAAATTCATTTTGATTTTGTTTGAGAGAAATCTAAATTTTTAGGCTGTTTAAGTATCATATTGTGCCAATTTCATTTTTACTTTTTAATGTTCACTTGGTTTAACTAATTTGTTATAAAAATTTAACATTAAATGTAGAACTAATTGAATTAAATATCTTAATATCTGTCCCTTCTCGGGCTTAAATAATGTAGGAAATAAATTTGTATTTTTTTTAAATTCATTCAGCAAATTATGTTTTGTTTAATTATTATAGAGATAGTATCAATCCTTTCCTCATAAACATGTTTTTACTTTCTTCTGTCTTTACAAGAGAAAAGTATAGGATTCGTGAAAAAATTTTACTTCTGGTTTTGGACAAATTTACACGCTTTAGAAAGTCCTGAACACGATTTGACTAATTTTAGAAAATTTCTGTCTGTAAGTCTGTGAGTCTCTCTGTGAATCTGGCTGTATGTCACACATATTTTTAGGCGCTCTATCTCAAGAAATAATGCACGGAATTTAATAAAACTTTAGATTTGGTTTTTCCCTGATATAATTGGTGCTGATTACTTCTTGATATAAATCGCCCAATAGGTGGCGCTGCTATACTGCATTATTCATGATTTTTGCAATTGCTATATCTCAAGAACTAATTCACAAATGTTCATCAAACTTCAGATCAATTATAAATTGGTATAATTTATCGTGCTGATAATTTTGTGGTGTAAATCGCCCAACAGATAGTGCTACTATGCTGCATTTTTCTCTGATTTTTGAGGTTAGCTATTTTCATATAATAAATAACACTCTAATTGTGAAAACGAGAAGGAAATTTGCACTTATATGGATTTTTGAAAACTTGGATGCATTTTGTATGTAGGCACTCTATTTTCTACACTAATAATAAAAATAAAGATAATTATTATGTTAGGTATGTGCACGTGAAGCGTTGGTGGTCCAATGTGTGTAACAAGAGGATAAACCCGGCTTCCTGGGTTACAAAATATAGGTGAATGCCATTTTTCAACGTTGATAACTCTAATATATTTTTTACATTTAATATACTTCAGGGGTCGAAATGTACCGGAGCAAACCGGAACGATGTTCCGGTTCGTGAAATTGTGTCAAATATTGTTCCGGTTCTTGAAAGTATGGAAAAATATTGTTCCGGTTCGTGGAATTATTAAAAAATATTATTAGTTTCATACATATAGGTTACTAAGCTCTCAGTAACATTTTTTCTAATTATATTTAGAATCTTGAATGTATTTTTTTCAATTTGTTTTTCTACGGTTAAATATAAATTTGCTGTACAGTAAAGTCCTGATAATCCGAATTAATAGGGACCAAGCTCACCTCGGATTAGCAAAACTCTCGTATAAACCGGATTTACACAAATCGTCACAAACTAATGAGATGAAATATAATTTTTCCCTTAATTCATTAACTTTTATGGTACTAGTAACATTTTTTTTATGTACATTTCCGTTACTTTTAAGAAATACGGGGAATGAAATTGTTTATTTGAAAAAGCTTCTGATAGTTTTTTGTTTGTTGAATGTCAATTTTGCTACAGTTTCTTTTTTTTTCTGCAGTATTACGCTACTGCATAGCTACCAATTTCTAAGATTTTTTTCTTACCTGTAAGTTTTGCCTAATTCAATCGTCAAAATCTAACAATTGTCAACGATTAAATATACAAAAATTTTGAGTTCAATTTTAGAGGTAACAAACCGTACAAATTGGCAGCTATATGATTGATTCTATTAGTATCATCAGGTGTAGCCTCTTCTTTCTGCTCAAAATATTAGTAAATAGTTTTTCAATCCGACTTATACCTTTGGAATGGATCATTTTCTTCTGATAGACTGGTGGCTTCTATTATTATGAAACAGCCATTATAAATGAAGTGTTAGGTGAAGATGAAAGAGCAGCCGTAAAAAGTTAGAAATCTGATTTTCTGGTCAGAATGGGGGGGGGGGGGATGCCCATAATTAAAAAAGGGCATTTTTTCTCCCATTCTGACCAGAAAATCAGAGATCTACTTCTTACGGCTGCTCTTTCATCTTCACCTAACACTTTATTTATAATGGTTGTTTCATAATAATGGAAGCTATCAGTCCATCAGAAGAAAATAACTCGGTTAAACGGGAATTTACTGAACTTGAAAAGAAAAAATAGTCGCCAATAATTTTGAAATAGCGTTCCGGTTCGTGGATTTTTCCATTTCGAGCCCTGATATACTTTTTTTAGTATGTCCACTAAAGCACCAAAAATTATATATACACTAGAAAGGTAGCCCGTCAAAAATGACGGAAATTTAGAGATAAAGATATATACAACTCATATGCAAGAATATGAGTTTCCTCGCTTGTTCCGTAGTGATAGATGAAAATAACACATTTTAAGAACGAAAAACATTTATGAAAAACTGTGTGCAGTAGAAGACCTCTAATCTGCACAGTTTGGTTCCCAGTTTTGTGCACATTTGAGGCTTTTTGCGGTCATGTCTATTCAATCTTTGTTTACATTTTTTTTTAAATTCATGTATTGGACAATTTGGATTGTTAAGCCTTAAAAATAAATAAATTACACACTTGAAGTAAGGTAAAAACAATTAAATTATCGTATACGATTTCATGAAATGGTATTATATGGTATTATATGTGTGTGCTTCACGATCTTTGTTACGACGTTGGCGAAATTGGCTGCAACTTGTCATAATCCTAATAGTGTGGGCCACTATAACAAAAAAGGCTACTTTTCGGTTAGCCGGGCGCCAGTGTTTTATATACATATTTATATACATACATATATGTAAATATACATATATATTTACATATATATATGTGTGTATATATACAATATTTGTATATGTAAATTGTTGGGGCGCTGCTTTTAACATCAATGTTTAAACTATATTCGTATTTTCAGATATTATAATTCTTACGATTAAATATATTTAAAATGATTCACAAATCCCACTTATTTATTCGTCGAACATCTTTTATTTTTACAAAACAAAACTGAAACTTTTGAGCTGTTGCCAACTCAACAAAACTAAATAAATTTAAGCCACAACAGTACTCTCCTCCCAGTAACGAAGTTACGTTACAATATATACAAAAAATGTTAATTACAAAAATAACAATGCACTAAAATTTGAACATTACTTAAAAAAAATATGTATGTGCTAGTCTCGAAATCTCACAGGAAGTTTAATCGTTCGTCCCGAACGTGACTGTTTTTCAGGAAGTTTTTGGTCTTGAATATGAGAGTCATGTGGTGCTTTTGCAGGTTGTATTTTCTGTGTTGGTTGCTTTGTAGCAAATTCTGGTGTTTGCAAGAAGTATGCAGGCTTTAACCTATCAATAGAGACAGTTACAGTTTTGTCTTTGATTTTGAGCGTGAAATATTTTTCGTTTCTATCAACGACTGGAAATGGACCTTCGTATGGGGGTTCCAGTTGTTTTTTAACTCTGTCTTTGCGAACAAACACATGTGACGTGGTTTTTAAATCTTTAGGAACAAATATTTTTTGTACATACTTTTTTGACACAGCTCTTGGTCCGACTTCTTCCATCACTTTTTGAAGTTGTTTGGCAAAATTATCAGCTGGTGTATGAATTGTACTTTCATGGAAAAATTCTCCAGGTAAACGTATGTTTTGTCCATAGACCATCTGGGCTATAGTATGTGCAGAATCTGCTTGCATGGCAGTGCGTAGACCAAGAAGAACAGTTGGCAGTGTTTCACTCCAGGCTACATTATTGTGTGCCATTAGTGCGGTCTTTAGAGTTCTGTGTAATCGTTCGACTTTTCCATTGGCTTGGGGGTGGTAGGCAGTCGTGTGCTGCAATTTTATCCCACACATTTTTGTCAGGATGTTTAAAAGCTCTGATCCAAACTGTGAACCACGATCTGTGACGAGTCGATATGGAGTTCCAAATCTAGAAATCCAATTACCGTAAAATGCTTTAGCAACTGTGTCGGCTGAAATGTTGTTCAGCGGAATCACTTCCATCCAGTTAGTATACCGATCTATGCAGGTCAGGCAGTAGATATTACCGTTTGATGGTGGTAAAGGTCCTATCAGGTCAATATGAACATCACTGAACCTTTCCGATGGAGATTGAAATTCACCGAAGCTTGATTTGGTATGCCGATTGATTTTGCTCTTTTGGCAGGCCATACATGACCGGGTCCATAGCTGTACATCTTTTCGGATGTTTGACCAGATAAATTTTGATGTCAGGAGTTTTACAGATGATTTAACCCCAGGATGAGACATTCCATGCATTTGATGAAATATTTTCATGCGATAGGATTTAGGAATATATGGTCTTATATTACTTGTTGAAGTTTCACACCACAAAGACTTTCCAGAAGGTAGCGGATACTGCTTAAATTTCAGGGAAGTTTTGGATGTCTTCAAGTTTCGGAATTCTTCATCTTGACCTTGCTCATCAGCTATTTTATCATAATCGATCAAAGAAATTTCTTCAACTCTAGATAGTGTATCAGCAATGATATTTTCTTGACCTTTAATATGTTGGATATCAGTTGAAAATTGTGAAATGTAGTGTAAGTGACGAAGTTGGCGAGGAGATGCTTTCTCAGGTTTTTGTAGGAATGCAAAGGTTATGGGTTTGTGGTCTGTATATATCGTGAATTTTCTTCCTTCTAATAAATGCTTGAAATATTTGATAGAGAGATAAATACCAAGTAATTCTCTATCGTAAGTACTGTAGTTCTTTTGTGCATCATTTAGTTTCTTAGAATAAAATGCGATAGGTTTCCATCCTTTATCTTCATATTGTTGAAGTACTGCTCCAATTGCTGAATCTGAAGCGTCTGTACATAGTGACAGAGGTAGTTCAGAATTCGGAAATGATAAGAGTGCAGTATTGGCTAAATCATCTTTGCATTGTTGGAACTGTTTTTTCGCTTCATCTGTCCAAGGAATTTTTCTTCTATCTTTCTTTCTTGCTCCCTTGAGGTAATCATGTAAAAGAGATTGGTTTTTAGATGCATCTTTTAGATATCGACGATAAAAATTAATCATGCCTAGAAATGTTCTAAGTTCATGAATAGTTGTTGGAAGTTGATAGTTAAGAATGGCTTGAACCTTGTCAGGTAAAGGACGTGAGCCTTGAGGAGTAATTAAATATCCCAAAAATTCTATTTCTTGTGCTCCCATGATTGATTTGGAAACGTTTATTCGAAGACCGTAATCATTTAATCTTTCAAACACTAACTTGAGGTGATTTTTGTGTTCTTCTTCACTAGTAGATGCAATAAGAATGTCATCTAAATAGGTGAAAACAAAATCTAGACCTGAAAAAACTTCATGTACAAATCTTTGGAACGTTGCTGGTGCGTTTTTCAAGCCGTAACTCATCACATTAAATTCATACAAGCCGAATGGCGTGATAATTGCAGTTTTACACCTATCTTCTTCGGCAATGGGAACTTGATAGTAGGCTTTAAATAAATCAAGTTTAGAATAGATAGTTGTATCTCTCAAAATGTGATGAAAATCTTCGATTCGCGGAATAGGGTATCTATCAGGAATAGTTTTTGCATTTAATTGTCTGTAATCTCCACATGGGCGAAAAGTGCCATCTTTTTTCCGAACCATATGAAGAGGGCTTGACCATTGAGAACTAGAAGGCCTGATTATACTATTATTGAGCATAAATTGGAATTCTTGTTTCGCTATTGCAAGTCGTTGATGATCTAACTGTCTTGCTTTAGAATGGACAGGTTGGCCTTTTGTAATAATATGGTGTTTAACATTATGTTTTACACTTGATAAAAATAAATTTGGTTTGGTTATTTCAGGATATTGCCTTAAAAGAGTATAAAATTTAGTGGAATTACTAACTGTGCCGATATTACTATCTTCACTGATGGAAGCAACTTCGCCATTAATACTTAGTTGAGTTACTCCATCAATTAGTTTCTTCTTATGTAAATCATTTAACAAGTTAAATTTGTTTAGAAAATCAGCGCCCAAAATACCTTTGTTTATCTTAGCAACAATAAAAGGAAATTGGAATTCTCGCCTAAGTCCTAAATCAAGTGTTAGCATCTTTATACCATACGTTTCAATTTCTGTGCCATTTGCAGCATATAGTTTGTAATCAACGGATTGTTTATCTTGAGAAGAAGCTGGTAAAATACTAACATCTGCACCGCTGTCCACCAAGAAACGCACTTTCGATGTTTTATCTCTAACAAATAAGCGAAATTTGCGACAATCCGAAAATCTATCTGCAGTGGAATCTGTCGCTACATCTACTGCAGATCTTAGTTTTCCTGTGTAGAATCGGTCTTTTTATTCCAGGAACAAGGCTGGGTGCATTTACCAGGAAAACAACGATTGCCGAAACGGAAATGAAAATAACACAGTTTGCCATTAGGATTGTAGCGCTTACGAGATATGCTTCGCGAGCCAGAACGGTATTCCTTATTTCGAGAATTAGCTCTGGAGTTTCGTGAAACGCACAGTTGCGAAATTTGCTGTTCCAGAGAAACAATTCGATTTACAAGTTCATTATTAACGTGAGATCCCGCATTATCATTAATATCAGATTTATTATTTGTAGAAAAAATTTCAGGTTTTGAATTCATATCACTGATTTTATCTGCCATTACAGCTAATTTTTCTAAGTTTTCTTCGCTGACCAGCAATATATTTTTTATGCCGTCGGGCAATTTTTCAAGCCAAAGTGTTTTAATTAGGTTTTCAGAAACGTCAGAAGTAGCTATAGTTCTTAGCTTTTGAAGGAGCTGACTAGGTTTCATATTTCCTAGTTCAATTCCGGTTATCAATCGCTTAATTCGCACGTTTTCGCTTTCTCTAAATAAATGTAGCAACCTAGCTTTGGAATCGGAATATTTGGTTAAACTGTCGCTATTTATTATATCCCATACATTCTCTACGTATTTAGATTCAAGTTGAGCAACTAAATAATTAAATTTTGTCTCTTCCTTAGTAATATCATTAATTTTAAATTGTGCTTCAACTTGAAAAAACCATATTTCTGGTCTATCAGTCCAAAATGGAGGAATTTTTATGCTCACCTTGTTTAATTCCGGCGTTTCTTTCACAGAAGGATCATTACTGTTCGGCGATTCACTTTTAGACATTTTTGAGCTTCACGGGTCACCAGTTTGTTGGGGCGCTGCTTTTAACATCAATGTTTAAACTATATTCGTATTTTCAGATATTATAACTCTTACGATTAAATATATTTAAAATGATTCACAAATCCACTTATTTATTCGTCGAACATCTTTTATTTTTACAAAACAAAACTGAAACTTTTGAGCTGTTGCCAACTCAACAAAACTAAATAAATTTAAGCCACAACATAAATATATGTATATTTACATGTATGTATGTATATAAATATGTATATAAAACACTGGCGCCCGGCTAACCGAAAAGTACCCAAAAGAGTAACCAGTTTTTAATAAAATTTCTGATAAAAAGTAGTTTTCAAAAACTTGTGTAAAATTGCAGGCTGTTCTCATATCATGTCAGTCCTAGGAATAATATTTGTAACACTGAAGAGTTTCCATGTATATGTGGAATTTAGAAAAGCTTCTCCAAAATAAAGGTCCTGAAATGACATTGTAATTCCTCTAACTTCAAATTTTAATCGGACCCTGGTGTTATTTACCGAAATCTAATAAATAAAGTTATTTTGAATATTACAACAGAATTAAACAGTTAAATTTATTTAATTTAAACCCGCTGTTACTTCCCGATGTTATTTTTTAATATTAAGAAAGAAAATTATTTAAATTTTTCAAATCATGCATTTATAATTTTTTTCCGTCTTTAATAACTAAATATTGAAAAAATATGCTTTTGTTCTGAGCTCATAAATATGACAATAAAATAATGTAACTAAGAGACATTGCAAAATTAAATCTTTGTGAATTCAAACCATAAACAAACGATACCGCCACCATTTTACCTACTATGACGTCATAAGAATATTGTCCATTGATTGTTGGAGAACTTACTTTGTGAATGATTACCTCAATGATTTAATATTTTTTACATTTCACGATGAATGAATCACTTGTTTTTGTTTAGTTTTATGGAATGAGATATTTCAACTGAAGTTATCCAAGGGTATATGTATTTTTAATCGAAATTAAAAACAATGCTTTGATCTCGAAATAAAAAGGACACAGATGTCATATTCGCCCCATATTGGCGCGATTTTTTTCTGACGCCAATGTCATATACGCAACGGATACTTAACTGGCGCCAAAGTTATCGTTATTTTGCTTGATGTGGTAACCGGATTATGTTGTTTATGCTGTTGATGTTTTCGCCAAATTGGCAATCCAAAAAAATCGCGCCAATATGGGGCGAATATGACATCTGTGCCATAAAAAGTTTTAGTTTGTATAATTGGTTATTTCTATTAATTATTTAGGTACTTTTCGGTTAGCCGGGAGCCAGTGTTATATTTACATACATATGTACATATATCTACACATATATGTACACACATATATACATATGTATGCCTATATTTATGTGTGTGTGTGTACATATATATATGTACATATATGTGCATATATATGTATATATGTATGTAAATATAACACTGGCGCCCGGCTAACCGAAAAGTACCATTATTTATTTAGGTACTTTTCTATTATAGCGCATTTAAAAAAAAAAAGCTTGGCGCAATTCGGGCATTAGAAAATGAGATGTGTTGCCAAAATATATAAACAGCTGTGAAAACAAATCTAATGAACTTTTGTTTTTGTTTATATATGCACTTATATACATAGAAAAATCGTTTTTAAATATATATAATATATTTTTATATACAAATTACGGCACAGATTTCAGATATGCACCGGGATCCCTAACTGGCTTTAAAATGGTGTTATTTTGCCTACTATGGTAACCCGGCTATTGTTTTTTATTTATTAATAAATTGTTTATTTACTTTTTTTTATTATTATATAAACTGTTTTGTTCTACAGTTATTGATCAAACTTTTATTTATGTATAGTTATTTCCTTTTCAAAATGATAGCAAATAATTAAAAAATATATAACTGGCATTCGAAAGAACTGGAACCCAAATGGCGTCAGAGAAAAATCACGCCAACGCCGATGCGTATATCACATCTGTGCAAAAATTACTTCCGTTTCTTTATAAAAATGGGTACATAGCTTTTTATATATTAAATAAATTGTATATATATATAAAAATTTGTTTGTGAGTATGAAGCAGTAAGTAGGTTGTCAGAAAATACGTTGGCAAACTTCTTTCTCGCCAAGAAACTTTTCTCCGAAGAATTGTACATAAGCGATGATTGCTGGAAATGCATTTTTAATTATGATATGTGCTTTTATGTTTCACTACATTTATGCATACTATACTGTGTGTTAAATGCAGGTTCATATGCAGGGCTACACAAAAGAATTCGTAAGGGTTACTGAATATGACAGTAAATTGCTTAAAGGTGGTTTTTAAAGTAGTTATGCATTTTTACGCTGAACTGCATTTAGTTTACTAAGAAATATTTGTAGAAAATAGATAAAATGATATACAGGGTCACGCAAAGAATTGGATACATAACCGTCTGTTGATGATAATATCTGGAAATGTGATTTCAGTAGTTTTAAGAGTTGTTTAAATTAAATTTTAGCTAAATAGTGGCATGTAATAACGGCACTATTGGCTAAGCACGGTAACTGCTGAAATCAATTTTTAAAATTTTTTATGTATTTTCTAAAATGTTTACTTAGTTATCTTATTTACCTTATTTCCTTAAATAACGAAGTTTTGTTAAAGCATTCAGGATGTGTTGGAAAGTGTTTCATATTTTATGCTTAACGCATGATTTTTCTTTCTTGTTTATTCTTATTTTGCATTTATTTTATTCTTAATTTTTTAGTTTTATACTGCTTTATATACATTTTGGCACAGATGTCATATACGACCCATATTGGTGCGATTTTTTTCCGACGCCAATTTGGCGAAAACATCAACAGCATAAACAACAACATCCGAGTTACCATATCAAGCAAAATAACGACACTTTGGCGCCAGTTAAGTACCCGTTGTGTATATGACATTGGCGTAAGAAAAAAATCGCGCCAATATGGGGCGTATATGACATCTGTGCCGAAACGTTAATATTTAATGTCTAAACACTTCGCCCCCCCCCCTTGCATATAATACAAACTATGACACAGATAGCGCTAAATAATAGACAGTTTGGTACTTTTCCACTGTAGGGGCTTTGGCGTTTTTTAAAAATAGCTTGGTGTAATTCGGGCATCAGAAAGTGAGATTTGGGTACTTTTCCGTTATACTGACACCATTGTCGCCAAGCGTAATAGTTGGCGCAAAATGAAAATCACGGGAATTGAAACATTTGAAGAATAAAAGAAAAAACATTGTCGATAGTAAAGTGAGCATTTGAAAAATATAACATTTGAAAATTACAGACTTTTACGAACTATTTCATTAAATCACAAATATATACTTAAAATAAGTGAACAAATAACTGTTATAAAATAAAGTAATAAAATAAAACTCATATTAAACTGGTGGCATAAAATTACAAATATCTTTTAGCATTTTGAAATAATTGGCACATTAGCATACATTTTGGCATCGTGTCCGTATAACGGAAAAGTATCGAGTCTTTTTGTCAAATCATATAAACAGCTATGAAAACAAACTTGATGAGCGTTTTTGTTTGTGTTATATATTTATTTTATATGTATATTATTGATGTTTTTTAAGTACAAATTACATCTGTTTCTGTAAAAAATTAGAGAAACGGCTTTTTAATGTTAAATAAATCGTATTAATATCGAAAAAAAAAATGTGTATGTATATAAAATGAAACAATGGATAGGTGTTTGGAAAATATGTTGCCAAATTTCCTTTTTCGCCAAGGCAGCTATAATGGAAATTACCTAAAGCACTTTAAAATCGCGCAGTTAGGAGGTCACACAGTACAGCGTCGTCTATTGGCGGTTATTTTATTAGTAGCATCGGGAGGAAGATGCAAAGATGTACTTTAAATTCTCACCCATAGATTTTGAAAAAATATTTTAAAAGAGCGGAGTTTAAATTAAATTTCAGTGACCTCTTTTATGAAAGAATAATGGTTTTAAATGGGAATTTCGCCAAATTAGCCAGCTATAGCCAAGTTGGCTAACATTGGGCGCTACTGTGGTAACCCTGCATTAGTATTTTTCAACAATTGCTCATTTCAATGAGGCGGTCCTACCGGAATCGTGAGGGGCACACAGAGACTTGGATTTTATATAAATAGATGAAAAATGGCAATAATGCGTTCAAACAAAATTTTGAAATTTATTAAAAGAAATTCTTTCATATTGGCATTGCGCCAGTAGTTAATAGACGAAGAAATCGCCAAGAAAAGCTATTTACAATCAGCATTTTTGCCTCTATTTATTTCATTGGTTTAACCGCGTCGTCCGATTACATGTCTTAAATTTGTGTTTTATTTATTCATTGATGTACTTTTAATTTCCTTTGGATTGTAAATTGGAAACAAAATGCTCAGTTATTTAGATTATTTTAAGTTTAAATGGATTTACTGATTTATTTTTCGTAATTGTCTGCACACTATAAAAACAATTTTTTATAAAAATAATACTTGAAAATTATTTTAAAAACAATAAAAATTGACTATTGAGTAAAAGAATGAATACGATGCAGTTTTCAAACAAATTGCATTTGAAAGTACTTCTTTTTTCTCTATTCGACAGTGTAAAATTTGAAAATGTGCGATATTTTGAAGTTTGAAAAATTGCATCAAAAGCGAATTTTAATCGTCTGCTGTTGCCACCGTCAAAATGACGTCAGCGTTATGCACGGGCACATTTGTATCTTTATAATATAGCTAGATACTCAATGCGACTCTTAGCGGCAAACGAGTTTGACATGTCTTTTAATACGTTAAGCGCCACGTCATTCACCGATGGCCGAAATCATGATGGCCGTTCAGTCACCGAAAATTCACTTACCTTTTATTTATTACAGGATTATACTTTCTTAAAAATTACTTAAAATATAGTAAATTTTTCAGCTTCAGTGTCAGTCACCGTGGCACTCAGCGTGTTAAACATAGTAAAAGTTTTTCTTTTTGAGAATCTAAAAGGAGAAATGGAAATTTATTTTTGGAAATCTGAGTGCTTTAATATGCACGACTAAAGATATATGACAGGAACTTCATTTCATATTATATTTTATAAATCCAACCAATTAACAACAACAATAAAAAATTATGTGTTATTCTGTCTTTAGTTACTCAATGTATATTTAACATAACACATGTTTTATTTTTAAAACTTCTTTCTTTAATACTTAAAGGGCGTGGTTTGCAGCCTCTCCTTATGTCTCATATCACGTACACTCACTTCCTTCTTATATGCTTTTTCTAAGGCTGGTAAAAACAGAAAAAAAAAATGCAATTACCTGTTACGTTTATAAAAATGAATTATTAATTTCTCACACAACTTTCTTACTATAAATAGATTTCGCAAATACTTTACTTTCTTAATATAGTAAGAAATATTCAATCTGATAACAAAAATACCGCAAAATAGTATAACATCATTAATCCCGAATTTCTATTAACCTTTTATGCAATTTTGTGTATTGCAGATGCAGACCGCAGTTTTGAATCTTTTATAAATTTGATTTACAGTTATTCAAGCGTAGTAAATTCAGTTTGAAGAGAATTTTCCTTTGGGAAATTAAAATTTCGGGGTATGTCAATTATAGCGACATGGCTTGGAGACATGTCTCCCGAGAAGATATTTTAGATAATACAGCTCATTTACAATTTTATGCTGATTCCTTAAAATATATTAACGTTATGTAAAATTGCATTGATTTTAAAAATAGGCTGATTCTTGTAATTGCTCACTTTTCGAATCAAATATTCTTTTCATTCAAAAGTTAAGTGATTTAAATTTAGCGTTGTGGGATTCCTAAGATATTCAGCTGTTAATCTATTTCTTGTGGTGCTTATTTAAATTTGTTAGTGTACTTTATTTAGAATTTTTTTTAATTAACAAGGGGTTTTATTTCGAAAGCAAAAGGCTCTTCTAAATCGTACCGATTCCGTTATGTGCATATTTCATTAAATTTCGAATATATAGGGTCATTCTCAGATAATGTTAAATTTAGATTTTTAAAAAAAGAAGATATTCTGATGTTTTAATACCTGATTTTTTGCATTAATTACCCAATGTAATAAAATAATTGCAACTTTTGCTAAATAATGGTAATGAATTTTTAAAAATGGCTAAAAACGTAATATGTACCTGAATGAATAACTCTAATACACCTTGGTACGGTAATGACATTTCTCCGTGTTAAGCCTATTTTTTTAGGCAAAACTGAAACAATAAAACTACAGCTTGTAGTATTATGGTTGTGGAAGCAGTTTTAAACCTTCTTTTTTATAATCTTTTTAGCAAAGGTAATTTATCAACAAGTCGGAAATTGTACTTCAAACGTATCAAATGAGATGCGTTCGTACTATAACTAGTTTTATAAATATTCAGATCTTGGTGCAATAGCTGCTCCACTCTTATGCAAAAATTCATGAATACCAAAATTTATTACGATTATATACATTAAATTCAGTAATACGGAAATAGTAAGACTACATGTTAAAAAGGACATAATCACCATGGCAATTTAGAATCATTACCTATCATGCGATATCATTAAATTAATTACATATGATATGATTTAATAGAATGAAGATCACTTTTATTACTATCTTTTAAGTTTTGATTCGATTTTCATAAAATTTAAAATGACTCGACAAAATTCTGCAACGATTATATATATTAAATTTCAAATTATTCGGTTGAGTAGTTTTTGCGTCGTTATATGCGGAAAGAAGGGCAGACAGACGGCGCAGACGATGGCTATAGGTGCTACGTATTTATATAATTAAGAACGCACCTAAAAACTGCTGTTAATTAAAAATTAATGAAAAGCGTATCAGCAAAAGCGTCTGGGATTACACTGTGAAAACCTCCAAAGAGTCCACTGGTAAAAATTTATTTCACTTTATTTTTCAATTTGATATTTTTGTAACAACAAAATTTTATAGCATTGAAAAAAATCTCACACCTCCTCCATTTCGACTGTTTTGAACCTTGAATAATTCGACATTTTAACTTTATTCCCCTTCTTTATATAATCACTATATTTGTTTGTAATTTTAATTATATTTCTCATTTTTAATCCTACCCTAGACATATTTCTGTTTTTTTTTTCTTTTATAATTATAGTCTCTCATAGTATGCAGTTAAGAGTACAGTTAGATTTCTTCTCGTTCATGGTTCTGTAAGTTTTAGAAATATATCTATTTATAGACTGGGATTAAAGTTACCGTCAACTAGGAATACCGCGATTGAAATAGATCCTAAACTGTTCAGCTGTTCAATTATTTATCAATGACATATAAAGTAAACAGCATTAACATTTTTTTTTTTTTTATTTCATTAATTCTGTCTATTCCCCTTAGATTTTTTTATAGTCCCTTAAATTCATTAATAATGTATTTTGTTTATTTTCATGTTATTTTCCCGAACATTAACAATCTGATAAGAATGATTTTAGTTGCCGTAATTTTTCTTACATAATTTTTTACCAAAAATCAGATATTATAGTAAGAAATATCCCATCTTGTAACTTTTGTTGCACGACATAATTTTTTACTAAAAATAGATAACATTGTAAGAAATATTCTGACTATTAACCTCTTGTCTGTGATGCCCGAACTGAGTTCGGGCAACGCAAATGCACCAATTTTGGAAGGCCCGACCTGAGTTCCGGCAAGAGGAAAATCGGTGTTTCAATTCCGTGAAGCCCGAACTCAGTTCGTCCAGTGCATAATATGTAATTTACCATTTTCCCAATAGATGGCGATACTTTCCCGAGATAAGTTCGGCAGTTTCGCGCCATTTGTCGTATTTTTGTAATTTTGCAGTTCTACGACGAACAAAATAACGAACAAAATTAAAGAGAAAAAAAATTCCATTTTTGGCACGTTTTTCTCAAATATATTCCACAGGCAAGGCGTTAATAAGCTACGAAATTGTACAACACCGCTATCGTGGTGCATCTTTTATTCTTCTATGTAATTTCGTGTGTTTCCGATGCAGTCTGCAGTTAGAATATTTATAAATTTGATTTACTGTTATTCATGCGTAGCAAATTCAGTTTGAAGGGAATTTTCCTTTGGGAAATTAAAATGTCGCTGTATGTCAAATATAGCGACGTAGCCTAGAGACATGTCTCGCGAGAAGATATTTCACATAAAACAGTTCATTTAATGTTTTATTCTGATTTCTTTAAAGATATTAACGTTATGTAAAATTCCGTTTATTTTAAAAATAGTTTGATCACCCCAATTGCTCACATTTTGAACTAAACATTATTTTCATCCAAAAGATAAAGTATTTAAATTTAGTACGAAGAAACACATATGATATTCAGCCATTAGGCTATTGTTCTTGTAATGTTTATTTAAGAAGAATTTATTTAAATTTTTATTAATAACTTGCGGTTTTATTTCTGAAAGATTGTTAAATCATGCTGATGCAGTTAGCATATAAATATTTTATCAGATTGCGAATATATAAGCACATATTTGCTAAGAGACATACGATATTTTTTTGAACCATAAAATTTAGGAAAATACTATAAGAATAAATTATAAGATAAAAGTAAATTTATTCTAAAAGACATATCGAATAAATAGTGCAAAATTACTACAATAGTACAACGAAACTTTCTTAATGCTGTATAATTCAGTTATAAATTTTCATAATTTCATTTGAATAGTGAATTATTAGAAATGTATTTTTCCTTTGAAAAAAAGCAACAGATGAACCTTTTTCGGTCGCTATCGATGGAAAGTCCCACTTACTAAGAAACTTCAAGAAAAGTAAGTCGCCGATTTTGACGAGAGTGTTACAATTGGAAAGATCTCATCGCAGGAAGTATAAAACTCAATGCAACTATCCATCGCAAATGAGCCAGGTTCCAGATATCCAACAATTTATATCACACAATTTGTTTGTTTATTTATTTATTACAATGTATTTATACTATTACATTTGTCATATCGTTAAATTTAAAATTTCTGCTGTTAGATGGCTTCCTGTTAACTTAATTATGTTACTTATGTTTGGAAATTAAATATGCAAACAAAAAGAAAAGAGTGTGAAAAAATAAATATAAGTTAATGTCTGTTTAAGAATGTATTACTTTGTGAGCTGTGTGTGTGTTTGTTGCTGCTGGGCATTTGTAGTTCTCACTGGTATTTGTGGTCTTCTATATAGAAGTGTGCAGAAGCCATTTATCAGAAAAAAAATTAAATTTAGCGACTTAGCAAATGTTACAGCATAAACACATTATAAGAAATAAATAAACAAATAATCTGTGTGACATAAATTGTCAGATATCTTAAAAACGAGCTATTTGCGACGGCTATTTCCATAGAGTTTCTTACTCCCCGCGACGAGATCTTTCCAACAGTGGCGTGGCGTGAAAATTTTCGGTGGTCATCGCAATTATTTAAGTTTGTGGTGAAAAATTATTAACTCTAAAATTCAATGGTTGAATGTTCAAAAAAGAAACTTTAAATCTTACCTTCACTTATACATGAACTCCAAATGTTCTGCTAAAACTGGATCGTAGAGTTTTAAAAGCTTATTAAGAGTTTTAAAATATTGCTTGGTCATCGCCGCATCCAGCGATGACCGGACGCCACGCCACTGCTTTCCAACGACACCACTTCATCAAAATCGGCGACTTCTTGTAGTTCCCTAGTTACTTACACAAAATAGTCAAAATTGGAGATAATCTCGCCTCGACATTTACATTAAATTTTCAAATGTAATGAATTCTTAAGAATAAAAATATACACTGTATGGCCAAAGGTGACCGGTCACTTGCGATTCTAGATTTTTTGTTAAATATCTAGAAAAATACATGAGGAATTAACTTGAAACTGCAGGTGTGTAAACAGTATAGTATAGGTCATATATTTCCGCAAAGATTTTTTCTCGGAACCTCATAGGGGACCGTCAACAAATTGAAAAAGAAGGAATATCTTTCGGATAACCCTGTAAAAACTGATGTAACAAAAGCGTTCAAACTCGAGATTATTAATAAGTGGCTTATTGTAATACACTGTGTTCATTTTTATAAGGATAGCATGCATACCCCTACAGAAATTAAGGTTTTTATAAAAATAGTCCCAAATTTCGCCAAGTTTTTTGCTTATAATTTGCAGAGTTCTTAATATAAAAAAAATTTCTTTTCAGAAAATATGACAAACCACATTGTACACAATACTCTGCAACTAGAATTAAAAAATAATAAAAATTGGATGGAAAATGAGCAGGTTTACTAAAAAATGTTTCACTGCGCCTGCACGAATGCAATCAAAATATAATTAAACAAAAACATTATTTGCAGAACACATTAAAAAATAAAACAATTTATTTCCTATTGTTTAAGCCCGAGAAGGGACAGATATTAAGATGTTTCATTCAGTTAGCTCTACGTTTAATGTTACGTTTTTGTAACAAATAAGTTAAACCAATTGAACATTAAAAAATAAAAATAAAATTCAAATAAACTAGAAAATAGGAATTCTGCTTTTTCAGAATTTAGTGTTGCCCCCGATAAAAAAAAAATAATAATAAAAATATGTATATATAAATAGTACAAAACATATTTCAATTTTAAGACTTAAACCACACACTTTTATTGTATGTAAAATGACATCATTCGCATCCACTTAAGAATTCCACATTTACGATCCACTCTTAACCATCTATAGTAAAGCACGCATAGGATGTCACTATCGCAAAATAATACACAAATGCAGCAAAAACATGCCGTCAGTAAAGTAACTCGGCAGAAAAAAACGGCTATCTAATGATTCATAGGCATTCATTTGTTTGCAACATTAATATAGACGATTTCAGTCGTGACGTCAGTCCTGACGTTTTGGTTGGAAACTGACACCAAACAAACGGTTGCTATGTTGTATTTTCTATTTTGTTTGTGTGTTGCAGCTATATCGTATATCTATATCTCACATCTAAGTGATTTAATACTTGATATGTACTAGTAACATTTTTCACGATTTATATTTAAAAAGAAATGACGCATAGCAAACGTTTGTTTGGAAGCACTTTCCAACCCAAACGCCATGAATGACGTCAAACTGAAACCGTCTATAGATACTTCAAATTAAATATAGTTTATAATAGCTCCATATTTTAACAGAAATTTTTCGTTTATATTTTTTCAAAATAGCACGTGTTTTAATTACATTTTCTTTCGGTTGTTATGAGAAAATGGCAACAAAAAGATATAATTGCTATTTTTTAACTATTTTCCTTTTACTTTCTCTATAAATGGAGTACTTGAGTTGCCAAAATTAGACAAATGGTGCTGAAAACTACAAAAAAAATAATATTTGAAAAATAAATGGAGATATAGCTTTCAAACAAATTGCATTTAAAAGTACTTTTTTTTCCCAATACGATGGTATAAAAATTGAAAATGTGCGATGTTTAGAAATTTAAAAAGTTGCTATAGCGTATTTAATAGTATTGCTTTGTTTTACGCCAGGCTTCTGTAAGGTAACGTTATTTTTTGAAGACGACACCAAATAAGCTGGGAGAAAGAAATAGCATACCCGTACCGGGGGCTAACAATATGACACTTTAAACACTCTAAAAACTTGGTTTCCGTTCAAATGAAAGCGAAATAAATCTTAGGCTTTTTTTAAATGTTTGTATTTTAGATGTGCTTTGTGATTTTATATACAGCCATCAGAAACATAGTACAAACTCTGCAATACAAATATTACAACTAATAAATGGAAAAAGTCTAACATTTATTTCGCTTTCACTTGGACGGCATCCAAGTTTTTAGGGTGTTTAAAGTATCATATTGTTTGAATTTTATTTTTATTTTTTAATGTTCAATTGGTTTAACTTATCCTTCTATATATAAAAAAAAGTTTTGATTTGAAAATGGACCAATGAAAATCTGCGTAGATCATCCGGGTATACTCCTACTAGATCGGCATCCATATTTTTTATGACCGGGGGTCTTTCTTCGTTAATATTAAGAAAACTGTTTCATACAAAAATATGAAAATCGGTGGTATTATAGAGACATGTTTGATAAACACGCTGATGCAGACAGTTTTTAAATCGAATAATTATTTTAAGAGATATTTAATGTTAAAGATGGTCAAAATCGTTCCACCAAAAAAGTTTTATAGGAGAAAAACTATACATAGGAACTTAAACATTTTTAGATCATTTTATACATTGGAAGTTCCAGATGTGCAGACTGCAATTATCTTTTTAATTTGACTCATTTTTTTAAGGATTTATTTCCATTTTAAACTCAAATTTTCAGCATTTCAAGAGATATTTTTTACACATTTTAGAAAAGGACAATTATTTTAAACTGTTGCCAATTTTAAAAACAGCGCAAAGAATAATATTTCCTTCAAATAAAAAATTTATTTACACGTGGCTATTATAAACAGAAAAAACTTTGAAATTTGAATTAAGTGATTGCGTGTTAAAAATCAGGAAAATGTTGAAAATTACATCATAAAAACTACAGTTACACGTGAATTTTAAAAGGGAAAGAAAATTTTTAAATACTAAATTCATTATTATGCGTTAAAAGTCACAAATGAAGGAAATTACGTCATATTTAAAAAGGCCAAATAAATAAAAGTTGGCAAAATACTTTAAATTAAAAAATATATTTGTACTATAATCTTTTCAACTATTATCGTTAATTCTAAGACAGCGCAAATAATATTTCCTTTCTAACAACAAAAGAATTTTTATGTGAATATTAAAAAGAGAAAGGAAACAGGAAACTTTGGGGGAAATTACGTCACATTTAAAACGATACATTTAAAAGGACTTTCTCACAGCGGCGTTAAAAAGTACCGAGAGACAAAGACTCTGCGTACTTAATTCATTTTACATTAGCTTACTTTTAAATTATTAACTAATTTTTAACACTTTCCAACAAAGTTGAAAAGTGTTATTGATTTCGGTTTGTCTGTTCGCGCTCTTACTCTCGTAAATATACTCGGATCGCACTGAAATTTTCTGATACTGACGTTTAGTCTAGCACGAACCCTATTTCAAATGAAGTTTGTAGCATGTTTAGTTCATTTACAGGGACAGTCAAAAGTATTCCGTTACATTACGGCCAATGGGAAAAAATCATTTTAAATGAATTTTAAAGATGTTACACCCTTTCAAACATAATAAAAATATGTGCATTTACGAAGTGCACTAAAATATGCAGAATATTCTGTAGCATATGCGGTGCAACGAATAGTTACTATTCATTTACAGGGCTACACAAGAGAATTCCATAACAAATGGTATAGGGGGAAATTGTTTACGGCGTATTTTAATTATGCAAATTCATATATAATAAAATTGATATATGTCGGTGAGGCTTACTTAAGTTATTTCATGTATAATACGAAGTGCATAGCATTTACAGGAACATACAAAACATTTCAGACAAGTATTTTCTATCCGAAATACTGTATATTCGCGGCGATGGTAGAGAATATATTTTTAATTATGATATGCGCTTTTAAGTTTCACTATATTTATGCATACTATACGGTGTGTGTAAATGTTATAGTTGATATACAGGGCTACGCAAAAGAATTCGTAAAGGTTACTGAGTATGACCGTAAATTGCTCAAAGGTGGGTTTAAAATGTGCTATGCTGAACTGCATGTAGTTTTCTATGAAATTTTTGTAGAATATAGATAAAATGATACACAGGGCCACGCAAAAAATTGGATACATGGCCGCCTATAGTTGATTGTTGTGGTTACTTAAACCACTGCCATTTTTTTTATTTAATTTCATTTAGAAAATATTTGTATTAATCTTGTATTCATTTAATTTTAATATTCGCATTCCAAAATTATTTTAATTCCCTTTTTTTCAACTTTCCCCTGTAAGTTTTTCTTTCTGGCATAGCATTTTATTCATTTTAAAATCATAAACGTCGTTTTGAAATCTGTACTTCCGGTAAAAGAATTATCTGGAAAGTTCCATATCTTTCTATATGTGAAATCATATCCTTTTGTAGCTCCGTCCCTTAGCCAATAATATTTAAATCAGTTTAATTCGTAATTTAAAAATTCGTAACTCTTTACTACTGTTTGGCATCTTATCTCAGTGAATTCTATCAAATTTCCCTTTTTTAAAAGCAGTTTTTTATATACTTTAGCATTGCATTTTATGCCAATGCAGGGCGCCTGTATGTTCGTTCCGCCAAAGTTGGTGTGTTTCAAGTATTATAGCAACTCCCCTTTACTCCTCTTTTCGGAGAGCTCGTGCGCATTCAGTGCAGTGGAGTTGGGATTTCAATACAGAATGGCTGCCCTTTTTGCCGTTCTGCGAAGAAATTATGTCCGCGCCTGCATGAGTGTTCTGTAACGAACGCAGAAAATGGGTGGATGCCTCTTCCCCTTCAACAAAAAAAAATTATAAACGGATTTCATATCTACAGTAAGAAATATTAAAAGTGCAAGAATATTTCTTTATGATTGTGTAATCGGTTGTATAGTTTCGTCTTTTTTTGTGGCAAGATTCTTTGATCAGTTACTTCTGATTCTTCAGTAAGATGTGGATAAAAATTCTGTTGACGGCATTATTATTATTTTTATTCAAATGGTGCTTTATTTTCGAGTTGTAGAATTGTGATGCTAAAAAATCATCTAAATGCCTGTGCCTCCACACTCCCCAAAGGAAAGAAATTATTTTATTTTCTTTAGTAAGAACGTAGAATGAACGTAGATTGTATGTGTCCATCATAAAAAAAGTACATCTAAAAGAATAAGAGATGTACTCTACGATAATTCGCTATGTTCTACAAGAAAAATTGCTTCATAAATAAAAAATTTTCAAGGAAGATTTGTCATTTGTTTATTTCCTTTCTGCAAATGTCTCCATCATTTTCTGTTCTTTCAGGTGAATGCAGGTAATGCTTTTACCTTTTTTTTTTTTTTTTTTTTTTTTTTTGTTCTCAATTTCCAAATGTATGATAAGTAAATTCAGATTTATTTAAATTAATGGCTGTCATGTCAACAGCAATCTTTCCTGGTACCGTGAACCTTCAGAAACCTTTATGACATGACAGTTATTAAGTTATATTTTTATATGAAAATTTGTTTTAGTACTATTATTGAAATATTTGATATTTAGAAAAAGTGGCTTCCTTAAATTTTTATACAATCTTTCTAAAAAAAAAGAGAGAAAGAATTCATGTAATATTTACAGTTTATTATTAAGGAAAAATGATTGCTTATGATATTATTTACAAAAAAAGATGAGTTAAGAATAATTTTCTTACTTATAAGTAAATGATTGATTTATTGATGCCATTTTGTTTTGATAATATTTCGAGAACAATTACATTATTCTGTTGAATTGACATTATTTTTAAAAGGTGACTTCATATGAGATTAATTTTTTTTACTTCACCACATTATTTTAAAATTTATTCGGATTTGTTTTGAAATTTGTTCAACATTGTTTTGAAATTTATCACCATGCCTCCAAAAGCAAATTTAAACCTTTGTATTCAACCATTTGATGTTAATCCTCAGACGGTCGAATTTTCCTTCGACCAGTTATCAGATTTGCAGGAATTATATAATTACTCTGAAAAAGAACTTTTTGCTCTTTTCAAGTCAAAGTTACAGGGTACTGCATTACATTTCTTTCTCGAAACACAATTTCAATTCAAAAATTCTAACCTTCAAACCATTCGCAAAGATTTTATTAACTATTTTCTGCCAAGTAAAAAATCTGACACTTGGAAGTCTCTTCAAAATTTAAAATTGGATTCTAATGAGTCAGTTAAAAATTTTTCATATCGTTTGGCTAAACAGCTTCGACTTGCTTATCCTAAGTTAGATCCAGCTGCTCTCGATTCTTTGAAATTTACTCATTTTATTCAAGCTTTACCTAAGCAAATTAAAAGGAAAATTCTAGAAGAAAACATTTCCACTTTTGAGTTAGCTCTTGAAATGGAAATGTTTTCTTCTTTTTTTTACAAGATATCTATGATTCACCACCTACTCAAAAATCTAATCAACATTATGACCAAGTTTATTCTCTAAATAATGAAAATAATGGTGAAAGTTCAAAATTTTCTGATAGTTTTGTTGAACAAACTACTATCAGACATAAAAAGGACAGAGTCTATAGAAATTCGCAAAGAGCATTCTCGCCATCTGAATCTCATAATGGACATTCTCCTAGACATAGAACTGTTGTTAAAAAAAGCGTGTAACTTACTCTCCCTCACCAGTTAGACATAACGTGGCTTCTAGAAATAAAACAAACTTTATTCAGCATAAGCCAGATCAGAAACGACCTTTCTTTCGGCCAAAGTTTGACAAGTTTTCTCACAAGAAAAACTCTTCAGAGTATTTTCGCAAACAAAATGCTATCCAATGTGCTTTTTGTGGTCGTTTTAACCATCTTATGGAGTCATGTTACAAGTTTAGAAATCTACTTGACTCTTCTAGGCAAAATGCCAATCACACTCAAGACTCCCATTTTTCTTCGAATTCTTCTCAAAGAAAGAAAAACTTTACTTCTTTTTCTAAAAATAAAAAGGATGATAAAAATTATCATTTAAACAAGTAAGGGAGATTGGTCCAACTGACCACCATCCCTCCCAATCTTACTCGTTAGGGTCAGTACACTCCTGTGACAATTCAAGCTAATGTCAGATTGACAAAAATTCTTCTTCAACTACTTCCTTTTCAAGCGCTGTTACACAGACATCACCAATGGTGCAAACAATGAACAGACCTTGCTGTTCTGAAAATTCTTTGTCATCAAAGTATTCTTCTCAAATTGAGGATTGTGTACAACAACGACACGTAATTTGCAGCTCTTTTGATAACACTTATTCACTTCCATGTATAATTATGAATGTTCAACATAATGAGATATCAACTCTTATCGATTCAGGCTCAACATTAAGCTTGTTGGATCATGAATGCTTTAACAGCATTAAATCCAAAATCCATTATAAATATTTATCTAGAAATGTTTCTGTATCAACTATAAACTCTAAAGTTTTCTTTAAAGGATGTATAGAGATTGCATTCAAGATAGACAAATTCTTTTTCATCATGTCTTTTACCTTAATGATATAAAGAATGTTAATTTTGAAGCCATACTTGGTTTTTAGTTTATAAACAAGCATTCTATAACCATTTCTCCAACTTTCAAATCTATATTAATTAAAGATAAATATATACCTTTTAACATTCAAAAAGAGCCCCCTAGCAGTTTTTATTTGAATTCTCAGTATAATAATAATGACAATATATCAGTGCCATATTCTTTTGACACCAATAATGTGCCTATTTTTGAAAATTCTATGTCAGTTAACACAAATAATGGTACTTATTTTGATAGTATGAATGGAAATTTTGGTGATAATTATTTGCATTTAATAAATAATTATGAAAATTATCCTAGCAATTACAGTTTTCCAAATAATGGTTTGTTTGCAAATAGTGTTGGTAATACTACTATGAATTATGATAATTCTTTTATGAATGCTAATCTCAATATCAGAAATTTAGAAGGTCATGCTCAGGTTTTTACTCAGTCTCCTAATTATTTTCCCACTCATACAAACTTTGATTATTCTAATGTTTTAAATAATATTTCTGATACCAGTAATACGAAAATTACTTCTAATGAAAAAAATGTTATACCTGAAGATGACAATGACATTAGTTATGTTGGTAAAAAGTGCACCAATTTTAAAAATGGTAATGAATAATGGAATAGTGGTGAAAGTTCAAAACTTTCTGATAGTTTTGCTAAACAATAAGGTCCTTGTACATGTACACCTTATATGGTAAAGAAAATAATTTCACCTGCACTTATTCAAATTCAAGATTGCAATAATAATCAAGCATCACCTGTGTTAATTCATACTAACAGAATCTTGAAACTCCAGAAAAGAAATGAAGCATTGCTTCATCCTTCTGATTCTTCTAGAAGTGCAACACATGATCAAACGACTGTTGATAGTGCATCTTCTTCTCCTGTGAAACGACATATGCCTACTCATACTACTAATTGTGATTCTCCTCAAATTCACACCACTTCGAAGTGCCAACAAACACCTTCGCATTCACATAGTTCAGTGCATTCTCAAACATCTGGTAGTACAACTTCCACTACAGTTCTAAATAAATCTACTCAAAGTAAAAAAAATTATGATCTTCGTCCTCGCAGTCATAAACACTATAAAATATAAACTAATCATCAGTTTTATTTAGGATGCCTTTACCATTGTAAAAAATCTCATCTATGCTAGCTAGATTGGATTGTCAAATACGAACACTGACTGTTTATTTTTTTACTTCTACCAAAGCTGCAGGCAGCATTTGTGTATTTTTTTTATATATATATTTATTTTTTAAGTCACCTTCGCCTTGACAATGTGGAATTGTCATCCTGCAAAAGTACGTAAACCTTATTTTTGTTTACTATGTTGCTCACTGAAATATTTTCTTCAAAACCTTATTCATTTTTTAGAATTAATATGTATTGTAAAAAAAAAAAAATGTGCTGATAACTCTGAATTTTTAATTTCAGTATTTGATTTAAATATTAAGACAGATTCTTAGAAAATACAAATCAAATTTTTATAATTCAGTATTTTAGTTGCAAATGAAGTGTCATTGATTGCTTTATTTTGATATGGTATTTATCTTGAAAAGTAAACTGTTATTGATATAAAATATGAGTGCATATGTCATCCCTTTCCCTATTGTGACTTCTAGAATAACTCAAAATGTTACTTTGTTCTTAATTATAATTCATACATGTTCTAACAACTAACCTATTTCTAACATAAAAAAAATAATAGTGAAAGTTATGCATGCTAATAATTCTACTATTATTATTGGTGCATTATGTAAAGTGGTTGAAAATACATTAACCTTTTTAAGTGTTTGGGAATTCACAAATTGGAGGAATATTTGTGCACATAAAAATTTTGTACTTTGGATCCAAAGATACTATCCAAAGATACTATCCAAAGATACTCTCCAAAGATTGTTTTAAGTCTTTACAAAAAGAATACTTATGTATTTTACACGAAAAAAATGTTGTAACATGTTTATACTTACAAAGATTGTTTTAGGTCTTTAGATAGAAAATACTTATGTATTTTACATGACAAAGAAATAGTCACATATCTATTCTTACAGATGTTTGAATTAACATAATTCAATAAGCATTTCAGAATATGTAGTATAAATATTTTGTGTGATAATTTTTTGTAAGACAAATGTTATTAAAGTTATGTGGTACTAAATTTATTAGAGCTTAAAAATCCTCTCTTTGCATTTATTTTCTTTGAAAGTATTATTGTTGTGGTTGTAGAATAACACGATATTAGTTATTCATCTAAGAAAAATTGATTTCTTAAAAAGTGCTATATTTATATATAAATATTTTTAATGAGAGTGTAAATATTCTCTCTTGACTATATACTTACATTTTGAATTTTTGTTATGGATAATTCTCGGATGAGTAATTTATTGAAGAATTGATAAAAAAAAATTGAAATGTAGTTCATAGACTGTGACTTGAAATAGAGTTGTGATTTAAAGGCACTACTTTAATTTATTGCTATTTTCTTTTTCTTTAAAAATAGAAAGGTTTTATTACTAATGTTGTATTATACTGAATGATGAAAAGTCATCATTAATATGCATGTCAATTTGTATCATATAATATTATTTGTGTATGTGTACATTATTACAATTTTCCCCCACTCTCTTAATATACACTGATCTTACTTTACAGTGTTGTATTTGCTATTTCACATATCAGTGAATGAACTTTTACCAACTTTATTTTAAAAGACATTGTGTACCTTTTGTCAGAAGAATGTAACCTGTTATTATTTTTATTTTGTTTCTCATTATTTGAAGTTATATGCATATTGTATATGTATACAGTTTAGAAAATATTGGCTCAATGTCAAAATTATTAAATTTCTCCATCTTACCAATATTTTCTTTTGTGGAGGCCGGAGTAATATGTTGTGGTTACTTAGAACCACTGCCCTTTTTTTATTTAATTTCATTTAGAAAATATTTTTATTAATCTTGTATTCATTTAATTTTAATATTCGCATTCCAAAATTATTTTAATTCCCTTTTTTTCAACTTTCCCCTGTAAGTTTTTCTTTCTGGCATAGCATTTCATTCATTTTAAAATCATAAACGTCGTTTTGAAATCTGTACTTCCGGTAAAATAATTATCTGGAACGTTCCATATCTTTCTATTTGTGAAGTCATATCCTTTTGTAGCTCCGCCCCATAACCAATAATTTTTAAATCAGTTTAATTCGTAATTTAAAAATTCGTAACTCTTTACTACTGTTTGGCATCTTATCTCAGTGAATTCTATCAAATTTCCTTTTTTTAAAAGCAGTTTTTTATATACTTTAGCATTGCATTTTATGCCAATGCAGGGCGCCTGTATGTTCGTTCCGCCAAAGTTGGCGTGTTTCAAGTATTATAGCAACTCCCCTTTACTCCTCTTTTCGGAGAGCTCGCGTGCATTCAGTGCAGTGGAGTTGGGATTTCAATGCAGAATGGCTGCCCTTTTTGCCGTTCTGCGAAGAAATTATGTCCGCGCCTGCATGAGTGTTCTGTAACGAACGCAGAAAATGGGTGGATGCCTCTTCCCCTTCAACAACAAAAAAAAATAATAAACGGATTTCATATCTACAGTAAGAAATATTAAAAGTGCAAGAATATTTCTTTATGATTGTGTAATCGGCTGCATAGTTTCGTCTTTTTTGTGTGTGTGGCGAGATTCTTTGATCAGTTATTTCTGATTCTTCAGTAAGATGTGGATAAAAATTTTGTTGACGGCATTATTATTATTTTTATTCAAATGGTGCTTTATTTTCGAGTCGTAGAGTTGTGATGCTAAAAAATTATCTAAATGCCTGTGCCTCCACACTCCCCAAAGGAAAGAAATTATTTTATTTTCTTTAGTAAGAACGTAGATTGTATGGGTCCATCATAAAAAAAAGTACATCTAAAAGAATAAGAGATGTACTCTAGAGATAATTCGCTATGTTCTGCAAGAAAAATTGCTTCATAAATAAAAAAATTTCAAGGAAGATTTGTCATGTGTTTATTTCCTTTCTGCAAATGTCTCCATCATTTTCTGTTCTTTCAGGTGAATGCAGGTAATGCTTTTACCTTTTATTTTTTTTTTTTTTTGTTCTCAATTTCCAAATGTATGATAAGTAAATTCATATTTTTTTAAGTTAATGACTGTTATGTCAAAGTGGTCTTTTGTGGCCGCAACAAAAATGTTATAACACTATACGATCGATCCTAAAAAAAAATGATTTCTAGATTTTTTTAATTGGAATTTCAATATCCAAAATAACTTTACAATATTATTCTTTCACCTCCTACCTCCAAACACAACAATGATAAATTCTGGAAAAGCGATTTCAGTAGTTTTAAGAGTGATTTAGTTTGAATTAAAGTTTAGCTAAATTGTGGCGTGTAATAAAGGTACTACGTAAACAACAGGGCTGTACAAAAGTATTGAAGTATGATTCCATCTATTAATCTAAATTGCTGAAAGAGAAATTTCAACCTGTTATGCGTTTTCTTGATAAAATAAATTTTCTATTATATATTATATATATCAGCCTACAGATCAAATACACGGCTGTTCGGAAGAATTGGAATAAATATTTGGCTATGGATGGTAACTGCTGAAATCAGTTTTTTAAATGTTTAGTTAGTTATCTTATTTCCCTAAATAACGAAGTTCTGTTAAAGCTTTCAGTGAGTGTTGGAAAGTGTTTCATAATCTATGCCGTGCGCACGATTTTTCTTTCTTGTTTTTAATCAAAGACGAAAACAGCCATTGTATCTCTTAGCAGCGGCTGATTTCGTCTTAAAAATCTCCAATCAAAGGAAAATGAATGAAAACCCATTTACAGGGAGACCGTCACTGTTTTTTAAAATTATAATTCAAACTTTTTAAAGCCGATGAAATTAGCATTCTTTTAGAATCTGGGGTGTCTGATTGGGGGTTTGCGAGCGTAGCTCGTAGGGGGCAGAGCCCCCTAGTTTGTTACAAAAATGTAACGTAGAGCTAACTGAATGAAACATCTTAATATCTGCCCCTTCTCGGGCTTAAACAATAGGAAATAAATTGTTTTCTTTTTTAATGTGTTCTGCAAATTATGTTTTTGTTTAATATGTCAAGTTTTTTAATAACTACTGCATTCAGACAAACACTCAGATGACACTCATTTCAAAATTAACGGAATGTACCATCGTTAAGGTTTGATTATCGCATCAATTTGTGGCGTAATTTACCAATGATTAATCCAAAATGGTTCATGAAAGCAATAATACGGGGTTGTTTTGTTTGTACAAAAACTTCCAATCAGAGCATAAACAAGTAATATAAAAATTTTGTTTTTAAAGTCAATTCCTACTTAAATCATCAAAGAAAAATTTAATATAATCCCTTAAGCTAATATTAGTTTTTGTTGCATTAAAATATCTCAATTTGTTGATTTTCTATAAGCAAGTAGGTTTACAATGGAAGTCTATGGGAATTTGGCGAAATATTAGAGATATCGGCAAGTTGGCGTCCCTTTTGGCGACTCATTTTGGCCACATATCGCCAAGTTGGCGACAAACTTGGCGGTATTTGGCGACAGAACAGGTTTCCCCCTATGGTAACCCCCCTTATAGATATGAAGATGCATTAAATTCTTCAATAACCCTGTCCACCATTTTGTCTCCCATATAAAACTAAAATTAATTAATTAAAATTTAATTAATGAATTAAAATTTGAAAAATCTATATTAACATCAATTGTCATCCAGTACAAGTTTAAAAAAAATTATTTCAATTTGATAGGATGAATAATAAGTATTTTATTAGCGATTGAAAATTTGAACAAGATATATAAATAAATAAATAAATAAATAAATATAGGGAGAGTGTGAACTAATAGTAGGAATTAAAAAATCAAAATTTACTTAAATTTAGTTACCCCCCAATTTTCTCTTGGGAACGCTACGAATGCAAAAATAGTGTTATATCTTTAATGCTAATATTTAACAACAGTACAGTTGTTATACAATAAGACATTAAAAAAAAAAAAAAAAAAAAAAAAAAAACAACGCCAGTTTTATTTTTTTTTTAAAAATTACACTTTTTTCTCGCAGGGAACGATGTAAATGCAAAAGGAAATTGTTACCTAAGTTAAACTTCGGGTATTTATTTTGCGGCAACACCAGCCGTTTCTGTACCAGGCAAAAAAATGACAAAAAAAAGGACCCTGAGGGAAAATTATGAGAATAAAAAATAAGAAATGCCATAGACATAGCGTTAAAAGTTCCCATCTTTTTAAAATTTACAAATAATGGACCCCATCAGTGGTGACGTCAAAGGCAACTCAATTCAGCGTACCAACCATAAATTGGATCCAAATAAACCACAGAGTTCAGAAACAGATAGGGAGGAAACGTGATGGTTTGGCATAAAGCTAAAAATGTAACCTTGAAATCAATTAAAACGTTTCACAATTCGGTCCAATCAATTGCGGGTAGCTTTGAAAACATCTCCCATTCCAAATAATTCAACCCTGGTTCCATGTGCTCGTTTTGTTTGGCCCGAATGATCTGAGCGATATCTGGCTTCATATTGCAAGTCTTTTTGACGCATAGTGCATCTCTTATACACTCTGAACTTTCTGGATTTGTTTGGAACCAATTTACGGTTCATACACGGAGTTAAGTTGCCTGTGACGTCACACCGATGGGGGCCATTATTTTTTTATTTCTTGTTGATACAATAAGAAATTGCCTATGAACAATACATATATTACGCAGCGAAAATGTCCTTGTGAAACGCTGACGTCATATTGACGATGTAACCGGCAAAAAAATTTCACTTATTTGAAAATTTATGAACTTCTAAACGTCGGAAAAATTCAGTTTTTACGTCGTCTTAAAACATTAGAAACAGTTCAGAATTGGTTTCCAGCTAATATATCTTAACGAAATTAAAACTTCATCTTTAAATAAATAAAAGAAAACACAAATAAGTCACAAAGTTAACACCTTTTTAATTGAACTACGCGCTCATCTGTATGTAATTTATAGTCACGCTTAAAAATCAGTATCGGTAAAATTTATTAAATTTTTTGACGTCATATTCACATACATACTGTATTTACTCATATTAATGTATCTTGTATTACTTTTATATCCACTATGACAACATATTCATCTTATTTTTAATTCTTTTAAAAAAATTGTTTTAATTCCCTTTTCAACGTGGAAATCTTTCATCTGAAAACTAAGTGCTGGAGACAAAAATTTATCACGACTTTTGAATTTTATGAAACAATAAGAAATAATGTTAAATTTTATGGGAAAATGTCCATTTATTCTCAATGAAAATAGGGAAATTTGTAATTGTTAAGGAAAATATTTGAATAATTTAAATAAAACATAGCCTGTGCTACTTATGGGTTATAATCTACAAATATGCAAAGGCATTTTATCATCCGTTTTTTGTCTGATATCAGGCAAATATTTTTACACTTTAAATTTATATTATTAAAATTAACAGAGAATAAAAAATGAGTGGCATCAGGGACAAAAAGGTGGGAAGAAAAAATCAAAGAGTTATCATCTCCATAGGCTTTTTTATGTTAAATTAACATTGAGAAGTGACACTGGAAATAAATGAGTATTGCGCTGCCGCGCAATACTTAAATATCCATAATGTATTAGCTAAGTATATATAGCAACTTTTGTGAAAGTCTCAAAATCATAACTTGGAAATTTTGAAAATTATCGTCGATAGAATAAGCTCAAAATCCGTTGTTCCCGAAAAGAAGCAAAAAGATGAGGGGTTGTATGACATTCTCTATTGATTAGTGCTAAGATAGCATAGGGGAGACCGGGGCTAGTTGGCTACAGGGGTAAGAAGCCGCAGTCCTTATAAATCGGTTGTTTGTGGATAGATTGCGCAACCAGTCACAGAGTACCTTTCTTCTTGCTTTTTACAATCCTCATTGTAGTTTTGCAGTGTTACCTACGCGCAGTGGACTTTTATTACAATTTTTCTGTTTTTTGTACTCATAAGTAATTTTTTGTTGCTTCATTCTTTTTATAATTTCTAATACTTATCTTAATTATTGCGATTTAACTTGTGCTGTTTTTCTTAGTGTATGATTAACTGTACGTACCCCATATGTGATTTACTTGCATTATTTATGCTTAGATGGTTACGTGCCCCTTTTGTGAAGAAATTTATCATGGGGCTAGTAGGTGCATTGAG
Source organism: Maratus speciosus (assembly GCA_963932465.1). Classification (NCBI taxonomy): domain Eukaryota; kingdom Metazoa; phylum Arthropoda; class Arachnida; order Araneae; family Salticidae; genus Maratus; species Maratus speciosus. The sequence goes on along the minus strand of OZ010792.1, from coordinate 233,255,477 downwards.
CACGAGGCAAGTTGGCTCGGTGTCTGGTGTGCGCTGGTAGCTTGAAAAACAGCAAACACCGAGTTAAGTGGTTGCAATGCAAGATTTTGGGCACACGAGGCTTGCTCAAAAGGAGACACTCAATTTTTTATTTGTGGCAATTGTAATTCTGATGATGATATCGAGTAGGATAGAAGTTACTCAATGTTAATGTCTTATTCATTATTTTTATGTCTGTATAATTTAGAATTTACACTGTATGGCGATAACGCCTTTGTTTAAACTTACTGGTAATAATGAAATTGATTTCTCTTAACTGCGTGTCTTATTTGAGTTTCATTTCAATTTTTTTAAGCGCGTGCCAACTTACCCTATAGGTATAGGCAACTAGCCCCGTGGCGGAGTAGGTTGGCGCACAATTTTCCCTTTACTTTAGGCTTCCGCTAAACATAAACTACAAAAGCTACAGACTCAAAACTCCGGGTAATTATAACCCAATGCCCAATGACTGTTCTTTAAAAGTACAGTTAAAATTTCATAAAAAACTTAAACAAAAAATTTATAAAAATAAATAACTTAAAACTGCGCCTACTAGCCCAGGTCTCCCCTACACAATATTGCATGTACTACTATATTTGGATACTCCTCATCTTTTTCCTTCCTTTTGGAAACAACGGATTTCGAGCATATTCTATCGACGATAATTTTCAGAATTTTGAAGCTATGATTTTGAGACTTCCACAAAATCTGCTCTATATACTTAGCTAATACATTAAGCACATTATACTTTGATTGCATTCGCGCATGCGCAGTGAAACAGTTTTTAGTAAATTTGCTCATTTTCCTTCAATTTTTATTATTTTTTTAATTCTGATTGCAGTGTATTGTGCACAATGTCGTTTGTCATATTTTTTGAAAAGAACTTTTTTTTATATTGAGAACTCTGCAAATTATAAGCAAAAAACTTGGCGATATTTGGGACTATTTTTATAAAAACCTTAATTTCTCTACGAGTATGCATGCTATCCTCATAAAAATAAACACAGTGTATTACAATAAGCCACTTATTAATAATCTCGAGTTTGAACGCTTTTGTTAGATCAGTTTTTACAGGGTTATCCGAAAGATATTCCTTCTTTTTCAATTTTCTGACGGTCCCCTATGAGGTTCCGGGAAAAAATCTTTGCGGAAATATATGACCTATACTATACTGTTTACACACCTGCAGTTTCAAGTTAATTCCTCATGTATTTTTCTAGATATTTAACAAAATGTCTAAAATCGCAAGTGACTGGTCACCTTTGACCATATAGTGTAAATCGTGATTTCTTTCTAAATGAGATGATTTTTTAACGGGAACAATTTTATTTCTCAATTTTAATGCTTCTCCTAAGATTAAAAGTAGAGTAATAAATTTTATAAATCTATTGTGATAAATTATGATTACATATAAAAAAGTTAGTTTCCTCTGATTTAATCATGCTTCAAAAGGAGAAATACAATAGCACTTCGACTTATTACAACATTAATCTTTTCCAAAAAGTGTCTTGCACCGTGAAAATCCTCTCACCCGAATGGAACTTTTATATATTAAGTAATGCATTTCCCTTTTATTGCCTCTACATTCAAAGACTATAAATATAAACTACAAAGCAGCATTTAATGTAGAATAAACACACAATTTGGTTTCAACTAAATTTAATTCACAGGATGTCGTACAGTTCACATGAACGTACAGAGGCTATCTCAAAAGTTTAGGCACAAACAGAATAAATGACAATATAATATTAAACGAAAATATGTTATTTATATATTAGGTTCTGTAAAATAATTCAAATAAATCATATCAAAATTAAGAAATAGGTATATTATCACCACTTACATAAAAGTCATAAAAATCTGTAACTACACAGTGCGTCAAAAGTTAAGGCACAATTGAAAAAACACATGATTTAACTGTTTTATATGATGATAGCTATGAATAGTATTGCTTTAACTCATGTTAACTTCAAATAATCGTGTTTACATTAAATCAATTATTTTTTGAAATATTATTGATGGCAGAGAATAATCATGACTTTTTTTAATGGCCACTTTTATTTCTGTAGTAGAAGCATATTGCTTTCCATTTTTGTAAAATTCACGGTTTAAGATAATCCAAGTATTCTCAGTTGGGGTTTAATTCTAGAACTAAAGGCTGACAATATAAAACGTTAAATATTTTGTGCCGAAAGACACTGTTTTGTACTACGTAGAAGATGTACTATGGGTATCTTTTGTCGATGGATAAAGTGAATCAATATTAATACAAAATTTAAAAAAATATATTTAATTTTTTTAAAAACTCTGTGAATTTTAAAATTCTACCCTTTAAAATATTCTTATTGTAGTCTATAATTTCATTCATATTCGCAATTTTTGATGGTGGTCGGTAATGTTTATTTAATGGTTATATATATATAATAAAGATGAAATCACAAATATATGAAAAAATGGTAAAATTCTAAAGATGAACAAAATATGGCCATAGGAAACCAGTATGTAAAATAAGAAACTACGATTAACCCACAGAATCATCAGAGAAGCTTGTAGGCAGGGTTGGCAAGTTTCTTCCACAGTGGAAAAAACCGCGGAAAAAACCATGGAAAAAACCGGCCGGAAGAAATAGGTTTCTTCCCAGTGGAAGAAACTGTTATTCTTTAAGAATTTACCATATAACTTTCAACTTTGTAAGATACAATAAATGTCTTATTCCTACAACCTTAAGTAAATTAATTCCATCAGACCTATATAAATTTAATTATATATGCTAAATTAATAATTACATCAGTTTTTTACCAATGATCACACACGACACCTGTCTAAAGATCTTCAACTATTGGTTAAATGAAGAAAAGAAATTTTATCCAAAATGCACATAATCAATTAAATGTTATCCATTTCAATTTAACAAGCATAATTTTTAATTATTTTAACTTTTGAAACTACTAGTAAACAGTACGTGGATCATTCACTAATGGTAGAATGAAACTCATTTAAATAAAAGACAGTGCTTTTAATTTACACTGGCCTCCAAAAGTTAAGGTACACGGACTAAATGCGTTCGGTTGCACACGTTTTGTCGAATATCTACAAAACTTATTGGCAAATTGTTCTTGAACTTCTGGGATGAAAAGAACATGTTTCATTTCATATTTCTCGGTGAAGATTTAGTCGGGGGTACAATTAGGAGGCTATTGGCTAATAATAAATTTAATAATAAAATAATATTTGCGATCACCTATGTAACAGGAAAGGCTGTAAATGGTTTGTCACTGTGGTAAATGACTATTTGGGTCCTGTTCAACGTCTGTATGCATTTGTGTAAGCATAGCACTCATATTCGTGAAGATGTTAACGTTTTTGTGAAAAACTCAAACTTTTTTTTTATAGCATACAGAGTTTTCAACCAAATTTAACACAACTTTCCAAAAACCTGCCAAAGAATAGTAGAAACAGTACACTGCAATTAAAACATGAATATATTGAATATTTGATAAGATATGGGCATTTTTATGAGATAATTTTTAACTGTGCATGCGCGGAAGATTTCAAAATTTTTATTTCCTAATTTGGTACTCAGTACTTTGGGGCAACTTTTATAAAAAGTCCAGTCAAATGTTGTGAAAACTTAGGAAGATGTAGTGAGCTGATTGAAAAGTTGTGTAAAAAGTATAAATAAAAATAAAAATAATAAAGCTATTTTTAGGAAGCAACTCACTATATCGACCCCATCTTTGTGAATTTTCGCGATATTTGACTAGACTTTTTATATAAGTTGCCCTAAATAGCTGACTACCAAATTCTGAAATAAAAATTTTGAAATCTGCCGTGCACAGTTAAAAATTATCTCATAAAAATGCCCATATCTCATCAAATATTCAATATATTCATGTTTTAATTGCAGTATACTATTTCTACTGTTCTTTGTCAGGTTTTTGGAAAGTTGTGTTAAATTTGGTTGAAAACTCTGTATGCTATAAAAAAAAAGTTTGAGTTTTTCACAAAAACGTTAACATCGTCACGAATATGAGTGCTATGCTTACACAAATGCATACAAATGTTGAACAGGACTCAAATAATCATTTACCACAGTGACAAACCATTTCCAGTCTTTCCTGTTACATAGGTGATCGCAAATATTATTTTATTATTAAATTTATTATTAGCCAATAGCCTCCTAATTGTACCCCCGACTAAATCTTCACCTAGAAATATGAAATCAAACATGTTCTTTTCATCCCAGAAGTTCAAGAACAATTCGCCAAAAAGTTTTGTAGATATTCGACAAAACGTGTGCAATCGAACGCATTTAGTCCGTGTACCTTAACTTTTGGAGGTCACTGTACATCAATTTTATTAAGGTAAGTAAAATAATAAGAGTACAATAATTACTGTATTTGAAAAAAAAAATCATTAAAATCCTCATTTTCCTCACTACAAATGCAGAATAATATAACAAAAAGTCTTAGCAGTAAGATGCTGCAATCAGTTTCTCAACTTAGAATGGATGAATGAAAAAGATGAAAAAAATTCTTTCAAGTCCTACAGAAAACTTCAGGAGAGTTTAAAAGCATTTCCACATACCCATAGATATTTTAAGAACATTAGTCTTTTAAAATCAGCATTGAGATATGCATGCTAGATGCTAGTATACATAATTACAAATTCGTTTATTTTCTGTGTTGTGCAGTTTAAAATAATGCATTTTTATAGGAAAATAATGTATTTTTATATGAAAAATAAACATTTTGTAGGTAGATTTTTTCTTTTTTTTTACACAAATGGCATAATTAATAAAAGAAAAAAAACCCCTCATCCTCTAAAGTTGTAAAATCCGTCACCTGTAAATGTCTGCTGAAGCTGAAGTATGTTATTAAAAAAATAGGGCCTATATCCCTAGTGTAGATAATCGGCCGTCACAAAATCAACCGTTATTAAAAAAATAACTTATTTTTCCAAAAATAATATTTTAATATTAATTAAATTTTCGAATTTAGGGTTCATATAATTATACTTTGAGTTTAATTCTTTTACTTAGTTATTATACTTTAACTTTAAGCATTTATTTCGTTTTCTGTTAGTTTCTTCCATTTCTTCCAGTTTTTTCCATTACTTCCACTTTCTTCCGGTTTTTTCCAGTTTCTTCCACTGTCCTGGAAGAAACTGGTTTCTTCCGGAAGAAACCCAACCCTGCTTGTAGGTTAATTCATAGTGAAGATGTGTTATTTTATCCAATTTTGTCGGCATTCATTCAAAAATGACAAAATTTAGCTCCTAATAACGCATCATAAAAGAAATTAAATGATAAAAAACCAAGAGATCTAAAGAAAAATACAGCTCACACAGGATATTAAAAATTATTAGGACACAATACCTCAATTACATACTAGGATCCAAAACTTCAGAAAGTTGACTCACTATATTAAGGGTGTCCGGGACACATTTTCAAATTTTTTTTATTTATTGAGTTAAAATTTTGAATTTTATTGTGATGGTTAACCATATCATTTGTAAACAAAATCAAATGATAAAACTTCTCATAGTTTAAAAAAAAAAAAAAAATTTATTTAAAATTTATGAAAAAAGTGGTATAACTTAAACTCGTTATAACTCGAAATATTATTTGTAGAATTTAAATTGTTTTTCATTTAAATAAACAGAAATATATATATTTTAATTTAGAGCCAGCATTTAAAAAAATATTAATTAAAAAAAATTAAAAATATTTAACGAAAAAATTACAAAAAAAGTTTTGCAACTTTTAAAAAAAAATTATATTTTCAAAAGTAAATATTTTTTTCAAATATTCTGGCTCAAAAGTAAAGTAAAATAATTGAAAAAGATATGTTCCGAGTTTCAACCCTGTATCTTTAACGGTTCTCGAGTTATAAGAATTTAAATATGAGAAATGGTGAAAAAACCTATCATGAAGAAAAACGCAATTTCACAAGAACTCGTTTCCTTGACAACCATAGCTTGAAAGGCAGATTTTGAAAACAAACCAAAACGAAAAAATTAATATTTCCTGTTCTAATTAAGGTAGAAACATGATTTAAACATCATTTTAAGCAGAAAACGGCAGAGAAATTTTTAATTCAATAATAATAAAAAAAAATGAAAATTTGAAGATTTTTGTGTCCCATACCCCATTAAAGCATGCATATAACAATTCAAGTTTTGTTTTTCTAAATAATTCATGATTTTGTTGTTTAATATTTTGGTTTGTTAGTTGTTTTTTCCCGTATTTTGAATTTCATGAAGTATAATTTAGCAACAAATACACACACACATATATACATATATAACATGAAAAAAAGTCCTTCCGGCCAGTGCCGGGAGGAAGAGGTTGCTTTCATATCCCTTATTTAAAAAAAGCCAACTTATATTATTCAAACACACGAAGCTCAATTAGTGGAAACCGAATATAGGAGATTCAATACTAATTTTTATCAGTACTAAATCATTATGAATGATGATTTGCGAAATAAGTCAGCTTTATCCAAGCTGCTTTTATTTAAAGTAACTTATATTTGGCTGCCAAATTCGGCGATTTCTTAAAGTGCCTGCCATTTTAAGACAACATGGTGGATGAGGCTAACCAGTGAACTTGGTCGAAACCTTAGTAATTGCTGTGCACATGCTCACTCACATCGGAATCGGTTGATATATACAAGTGCAGTCGCAGTCAAAAAATCAGATTTTTCAAAATGTCACCCATATTAGAAATTAAAACTGCTATATCTGAGCCATTTTCTAAGATAAAGACAAACAAAAAATGCTCCTGAATCCTTATATCAAGGTCAAATACTTAAGAAAGAAACCCTTTTCAATTTCTAATTTTTTTTGCACCTCACTTTAAATATAATTTTTTTTTAATTTAATGGCCGCCACTTTGAAACAAGATGACTGATGAAGCTGGCCAGCGAACTTGGTCGAGATATTGATGTATACTATCCACATGCCTTCTTACATCGAAATAGGCGAATACGTGTGCTATCGCGTGACAAATACAAGATGGTTTCAAAATGTTAACAATGCTAGAAATTCAAAGTGCTATAATTCACCCATTTTTTAAGATATAAACAAAAGAACAAATTTTCAGAAAAAAAAAAAAACTGCTCCGAAATCTTTGTATCAAGGCCAAACACATAAAAAAAATCTTTTTCATTTTCCAATTTTTTAATGCCTCATTTTAAATTTTAAATTTTATTTTTTTTTAAATGGCAACCCTTTTGAAACAAGATGGCGAATGAAGCTGGCCAACGAACTTGGTCGAGACATTGGTATGTACTATGTACAGACCAAATTACATCCAAATCGGTTCATAAATACGCCTGTTATCGCGTGACAAAAATCAGGTCGTTTTAAAATGTCAGCCACAATAGAAATTCAAAATGCTATAACTCAGCCATTTTTTTAGATATGGACAAAGCAAAAACTGTTCCGGAATCTTTGTATTAAGGTCAAACACATACGAAAAAAATCTTTTTCATTTTCCAATTTTTTGGTATCTCATTTTAAATTTTAATTTTTTTAAATTTTTTTAAATGGCCGCCCTTTTGGAACAAGATGGCGGATGAAGCTGGCCAACGAACTCGGTCGAGATATTTGTATGTACTATGTACAAACCAAGATACATGCAAATCGGTTCATAAATACGCCTGTTATCACGTGACAAAAATCAAGACGTTTCAAAATGTCAGCCACGCTAGAAATTCAAAATGCTATGACTAAGCCATTTTGTAAGATATAGACGAAACAAAAACTGTTCCCGAATCTTTGTATCAAGGTCAAACACATAAGAAAAAAATATTTTTTCAATTTTTAATTTTTTGGTACCACATTTCAATTTAAAATTTTTCTTAAAAATTTAAATGGCCGCCATTTTTAAACAAGAAGGAGGAGGAAGTTGGCCGACGAACTCGGTCGAGACATTGGTATGTACTATGTATAAACGAAGTTACATCCAAATCGGTTCATAAATACGCCTTTTATCGCGTGACAAAATTCAGGACATTTCAAAATGTCAGCCACGCTAGAAATTCAAAATGCTATGACTCAGCCATTTTTTTAGATATAGACAAAACAAAAACTGCTCCGGAATCTTTGTATAAAGGTCATATACATAAGAAAAAATAATTTTTACATCTTCAATTTTTTGGTACCAGATTTCAAATTAAAAATTTTTTTAAAAATTTTAAATGGCCGCCATTTGAAACAAAATGGCGGATGAAGCTGGCCAACGAACTCGGTCGAGACATTGGTATGTACTATGTACACACCGAATTACATCCAAATCGGTTCATAAATACTAGAGTTACAGTGTGACAAAGGTCAGATATATATATATATATATCAATTTTGAACGGAGGGTGGTTTTGGTGTCTGGGGGTCATGATCGATGAAAATATACCAAAATTTTTTGAAATCGCTTTCCTCCGAACGGCCGCAATAGATAGCTTTTTGTAATGAAAGCTACCTAATAATTATTATTCACATATCTTTATTGAATACCGTTATTTAACTTTTAATTAATGTTGATTAATTTAGTTTCATACTGTCTCCGTTTGGTACAATTTACTCAAAAACTACAAAACCAACCACTTTCGAAAATTTTTTAGCCATTTGAAACATGCAATTTAATAATATCAGGAAAATACTGAATGTGAGTACATTATTATTTAGATTATAAAATAATATATTAAACATTTTTTTCATTATTATTTTAACACAACCAAGCTGATTGGTAAAGTTATCATACGAACTGAATATTTCCAACTGAGCGAAAAAATGCCCAGGCTGGGAATCGAACCCAGATCCTTGGCTTACAAGGCCAATGCGTTTCCGTTTAAGCTAACTGGGCCGACAACCAGCCAGCATATTTCGCTCAGAAAACCTTATTGGTAATAACATCTGGTCTGTCATGTAGACAGCTCAACAGAATAAACCGCAGGTAAAGGAACTCCATATAAACGATGGATGCGTATATGAACTATTATTTTAACACAATCAAGCTGATTGGTAAAGTTATCATACGAACTGAATATTTTTTTCATTATTTAAAAAATATGTTGCTAAAAATATTAGTTTTATTTGTTTTTAAACAAAGCGTAAACTATTCCCTTGTTTTTAAACGGCATGTTCCTAATAAACATAAAAATTTAAAGTGATAGGTTTCGTATTTTTTGAGCCACGTGTACGAAACGGAAACACTGTGAAAATCAATAAATCAAAGATAAGTAAAGGTTAATCTACTGTATTTAATAAACAACTGTAAATAATAGCTATTTTTCATGTATGTATGTCGTGTATATATACAACAATATATATACTTGAAGGGAAAAAGTTTAGAATTTGCAGATTTGCTTTTTATGAAATAAATACCTCTTAAACTCTGTTTTAAAATAGTTTAATTTTACACGTCGAGATATCACATTAGCCACTTAATATATGATCACTTAATATATATCAATAATATATATATCACTTAATATATGATATATTTTGATGTGATAAGTTAGATTACATAAAAATGCTAAAAGTTCTTAAAAACACAAGATTGTGAAACAAAAGAAAAATTTAACAAATATAGCAAAAAATGTAGCGTATGTACTATAAGCGGGCCCTGAGATAGCTTCAACAAATTATGAATAAAAACGTCGTTCGACTCGGTTTAAAACTATTATCATAGAAACTCGACAGAGTTTCTCGCCAAGCAAAAGAAACATCATAGAAACTCGACAGAGTTTCTTGCCAAGCAAAAGAAACAACAGTGCAATGAACCGTAAATGAAAGGAATTTCCAGCAATTGATGCCAAACGATTTTGCAAAATTTTTTTAGTACTCTGTCTAGTTTATATTTTCCGGACTGACCAAAACGGGATTTTGACACATCTATATCTCGCATTCTATTTATGATAGAAACGAAATTCTTGTTTCTACAGAATGGGGCGTACCACTTGACTCAGAAAACGAAAAGTAAAGCGGAATCCGGAGAATACGTTTTCAGTAAATGCGATTTTGAAAGTGCTGTTTTTTGCACTTTTTAAATTCTTGTTCTGACCAAAATCTGTTGACAGGGTTCCAGCTGTATCCCTGTAGCATGACTAGTCATGCGTAATTTTCGGATTTTTACGCGCTTTACGTCATCTGAATTGTTTTTATGAGTAGTTCAAACCTTTGAAAGTTTCATGCAAAAACATTAATTAGTTTTTGATTTATACCAGTTTAAAGTAATTTATTCCTATATTGAGCGTAGCGTACGTAATATAATTTATTCCTATCTTGCAGCGTGGCCTACGTAATATGTATATCTCGACTTATATTTGCATGTGAGCTAAAAGAATTATCGTAATACCCGCTACTCCGAACCTGCCAAAATAAATTTCTCGACCCACAACCCGACCCGAACTCGCTCAAATAATTTTCGGAAACCCGCCTTATTGTATATAGCTTTTTAACCTGAAAAAAATATCTGTATTCTTTAATATTCGAATAAGTAAAACCTCTGAATAACAGACACATCGTTGAATAGCGTCCTGCATCGGGTCGGGTTGTTCTTAATTTTCTTTTTCGTGTCGGTATGACTTTCTTCCTTCTGGTCGGGTTCACGCTAGAATATTTCTTTCTGGTCATATGTAAGTTTATTGCAAGTCTGGTTTTGGAGAAATATGTATTTGAATATCAATGAATATACCAGTACGAGTACATATCGTATATTCAATTTACTGCATGAGATATAAAAAATGTATAAGAAATGTAGTCATGGAAAGTGTAGAATCGGAAATGAGCTCTATTCAAAGGTATAAGCGTACGCATAATGAGGGTTAGGAATTGAAAAAGTGTTTGCTAAATAGGTGTGTCCGCGTTTCAGGAGCGTCCATTGTTGTATATAGCTTTCTAACCTGAAAAAATATCTTGGAGATTATTTTGAAAAATCGGGTCAACTCGAACCCGACCCGCAAGAGTCAAAACCCAACCCGAAACAATGAAAGTTAACCTCACCCGCAATGAAAAAATATACCGCCGTCGGGTATGGGTAAAAGCGGGTAACCCTACCCGATGCAGCACTATAAGCTGAATTCGTAATACTATATATTAGAAGTGTCCACGATCCCGGACCTGTCTCGAAGACCAAGTTCGTTGAAATTTTCGTTTATTTAGCTCGGTGAGGGCTTAATTTTTATCTGAAGACTCGGGTCGGGTAGGGACTTAATTTTATTTTTTGAAAAGTTAGGCCAGGTAGGAATTTCATTCTTCCAGGGTCTTTCATTTTTTCTGTAGGTTCGAGCCAGACCGGGACTGTATTTTATTCTTTCCGGGCCGTATCGGATGAGAATTTTTTCCGTACAAGTAATGTCCTCGTAACGTTTCTCACTTATTAGAAGAGAAAGCATTGTTTTTCTTTTTTTTTTTTCGTTTTTTAAATTAAGGGTGGAACATATTTAAAAAAAAAAAGGCCCTTGGGCAAAATATGCGAAAAAAGCAGGCATACCGGACCGGTATTGTATGTTTTCTTTTTCAACCAGAAATGAACGGTGTTTAGCTTTTATAACCGGCCGGGCGAACAACAGTTTTAGCTGGATACTATATTAATGTGAGCAATACTATAAAAAACACTCTTTGTTTACCCATTCATTTATAAAAGGTTTAAATGAGCAGATGGATTTTCGCATGTGTTATACCTTCTTGAACCTTATTTCATATAGGCGCCTAAAGATTGCAGTCGATCGAATAAACGTTGAACTGAAGTGCACACAAGTTCTAGATAAAATATAAGATTTTTGGCACCATCCGACCGTTGTGATGACTTACTGTGGCCGACTTGTGGTTGAATTGTCTGGTCTCAAACTAAGGAATACAATTATAATTTAAACTCGTAAATTTTGATGTAATTTGGGTACGGTACCGGTCTTGGGATCCCCAAAAATCTGGACATTCCGCGTAAATTGAAATACCTGGCAGTATTCAGTTCACGCTACAATAATTTATACGGTTCATAGGTTTTCTGAAATTTGGGTTGCCAGGATTTTCGCAAAAATTTGACCATCTGTATGTATCCTACGAAAAAAAATACGTATTTGAATAGGAATGAGTATATATTCAATTAACTGCATGAGAAATAAAATGGTAAGAAGCGTCATAATAGATTATCATTTCTTCAAGGACTATTTTTTCTTCTTTCGAAATATGAAAAATATTACCAACTTTTCGTTTTTAATGCACACAATAACACATGCATCGTATTTGTGATAGTTTCTGCACACCTGCGCGTTACATGTGTGCAGGTTGTGAGTTACACCCACTATTCAAAGTGTTATAAACGTACAAATATTTATGTGTCAGGAATTTAAAAAGTGCACTAAATAAATGTGTCCGTTTTTCGGCAGTGTGCATTATGGGGGTCTTATTGTACTTATGAGAAATATTTTGAACATTCTTTTGAATTACCGAGTCAACCAGAACTCGACCCGGAAGAGTTAAGACCGAACCCGAAACAATGAAAGTTAACTCGACCCGCAGCGAAAAAAGTATAAGTCAACCCGACCTGATCCGAGTGCGGGTAAAAGCGATAACCCGACATGTTGCAGGACTGTAGTAGAGGTCTGCATGGGCTAACATTTACGAGCCCGAGCCCGTCCCGAGAATGCAGGAATATCCCAATAAATTGAAGGAATTTTTCTCTTATTTTAAGAAATATTCTTCTGACCAGAGAATTTTAGGAAATTTTGGCCTTAGTTTCGTGATTTTTACTTATTTTCAGGTAAAAGGAATTTATAAATTCCGTTTCTAATACGAAAAAGTACTAGGCAGCACAGCTGCCGGAACACCCATGTAATTTGACAAACATGCTGCTTTAGGTGAGAGTATTTCAGGTAATTGGCATGTTTTCTGTATTTTTTTTGGGGGGGGTGGGGGGGTGGGGGTGGGTGGGATGGGTAAACCAAAGCGCAAATTTTCATGTTTTAAAGAAATATAATCAAGGGAAAAATTAGTTCAATTCACGGATTATTTAGACAGCGTAGATTCCCGCATGGTTTGGGTTATATCCGACCCGAACCCAACAAACTTGGACCCAAAACCGACAGCCTTCAATCCAAACCCAATCCCGCCCCAAAATGGAAAAAAAATCGATATTGTAATGGAAAAGTAGCCTACAATTATATCTATATTATCAATTATCTTTTATATGTAGAAAAATAAATACATCTGTATATGTACTCGTTGATACTCAAATAATATAGATTTTCATTCTAAAATATATTTTGGAGAACTTTTTGAGAAATCAGGTAGAATCGAACCCATCCGTCAGAAAAAATTAAAGTTAACCCATAATTGAAAAATAGAAGTCAATCCGAACTTCTCTGAAAAAAATATTCATTTTAGCCGTATCCGACCAAAACCACCAGTCGGGTTGGGTTCAGTTTGTCCAACCAGATGCAGGACTACACTCGAAAGGCAATCCCAGCTCGATAAAAAAAATTCATCTTCCACATTTCAACCTGCACCCGAAATATTCCAACCTCAACCAAACCCCAAACCTAAGCAATGAAAAAAAAGAATATATATCCATATTGTAATGCAACTATGTAAAAGTAGTCTACAGTTATACCTCTAGTATGAATTTTAACCTTTAAATGAAAAATTCAATATACATGTACTCGATAATAGTCAAATATATAATTTTTCATCTTAAAATAAATTTTGTAAATTCTTTTGAGAGTTCGATTCATCTCGAATCAAGAACCGCAAGTATCAACACCCGACCCGAGCCTGAAACAATTAAAGTGAACCTGACTCGAATCCGACCCGCAACGACAAAAGATTAGGTCCAACCCGATCCGGTCCCGACCCGATGCAGCAAACTACTAGCCATCCAACCCAACTCCGACAAAATTATTTTCGTCCTCCGTATTATTAACCGAGCCCGAAATACTTTAAACCAAGCCCATCGTAAATCCACAATCAGTGAAAATCGATCTACAATTTAATGTAGTTGTAAGAAAATAACATATGATAATAACTTCAGTATAAATTTTATATTTTATGTTGAAAAATAAATATGTAAAGTGTCGTCCATGTATCAAATATGTAGATTATTATCTGAAGGAATTTGGACATCTTTATTTTCGAAAAATTGGGTTCACCTGAACCCAACCTGCAAGAATCAAAATTCAATCAGAAACCGATTCATACTCGGAGAATTAGTTTAGTCAATCCGATTTTCAAAGAAAAAAATGAGCTCCAACTCGACCAACCCGACCGGGCCGAAATTCAAGTGAAAATATTTTCCCTAACGACTTATTTGACCCCGACGGGGGAACCAGCTATGCCCGACGGGCGGGGCATTTACCCCCGGACAACCTCTCTGGCGCCGTCCTTGGGTCCCAAACGTTCATGAGCCCCCTACCACAAACCTGTATGCCAAATTTCTTAGCCCTGCATCTGTGGTTTCCTAGTTTTTGAGGTTACATAGATAGATACGCACACGGATTTTAATAGGGTAAATATTATTACATTCAACCCAGTTAAGCACCCTATTGTAAGGCGGCATTGAAGCATTTACGGTTCATTTACAAGGTTGCTTCAAAGATCTTGATTACATTACAACCGATGGATGTTTAGTGAGTGGCATGTATTTTAATCAATTTGTACTATTTCAATCTCTAGAAAATTGTATCATGTTACTTAAAAGTTTAATATGAAATCAACTTGTTCATCTAAAAGCTCAACGATCCATGTTTCTACTTTATGAAAGATGTTTTATTATCCACTTTATTAAAGGTACTTCTAGATTTCAGGACACACCCTTTTAAAATTACAATACTATGGGTATTCTTGCACACAAAATTTAGATAACAATTAAACGAAATTTTATATTGCACGAAATCGGAATGATTTTTGACTAATTTACTGCGCACAATAATCATCGCTGAATGACCTGCTGATATTTGAGGAGAAACTAGATTATTAAAACGTGTCAGTGGACCACCTCAATTATGTAAAGGTTCTAGGTAAACACCGACTCAGGAGAAACCCCAGAATTTGCTCAGAAAGATAATGTAAGCACTTCAGTGAATCACAGAATACTTATAGTCATGAAAATAATTTGATAGAACTTTAAGATTGCTGTTTATCATATTGAAATTAGCTAGAAAATGTTCTCTTCTGTATTGCTTTTTATACGAAAACGAACATATACTAAATTTTTTTTTTCAACATCTCGAACTTTGCAATTTATTTAATTTAAATCATTTTACAAGGGTAATACAGTAAGTCTGTTTTTTTATTACATAATTTTTTTTCATTTTTTTTACAATCATTTTATATAAAATAAATTTTTGGCAGTTTTATTGGAATTTTTTATTTTTCTTTTCATTTAAAAAGATTAATAAGGGGATTTATTAAATTAATCGGCTTTGTTATTTTGGACTTGGTAATTAAAGAATCCTATCAATATGCCATAAATGTTAGAGGCATATAGTAACATGCTGTCAATATGCCTTTTAGTCAATTTTTAATCGGATAATTGAACTACTTAAAAAATTACAAATATTACCAAAATTAGGGAAAAACATTTCACAACGATGAAATGTCGAATTCTGAACTTTTATTGAAATGAATTATAATTTATCATATAAATTATCCGAAATATATGAGAAAATACTTGGAAAGCATTCGACTTAGTATGTTTGGTTAGACACGCAAGAAACAATTAGGAATTTCGAAAGTACATGCATTGAAAATCCACCAAATGTTAGAGCTTATGAAAACATTTAAAAAGAATCAAAAAAGCTTAATTAGATAATCTGAGTTTCTGCCGCGCTTATCGGAGAGACGTTGGATTTCCTGAAAAAAAAAAAAAAACTATTTTTATTCAAAAATTACTCCAAGCACACCCGGTGATAAAACAAAGGCTCATTATTTAGTCTGCTTTTAAGTCTTTACATATTTTGTGTAAAATGATATGAATTTTGAAAATGTTAAGTCAGTTTTTCAAAAGTTATTAGGATAAAATCCTTGCTGAGTTAATGAATCACCGTATAGCTTATAGAACGACAGCAGAAAATATTACTGGTTAGTTCGACACGTTTTATCATTTCTAAAATATAAAGGATTTCTTCTGAGATTTATAAGGATCGATAAAATGGTTTTGAATTATTTTTAAAAAGTCCAACATTATGTCTTATTAGATATATTACACTTTTGAAAAATTTTATTTTTGTTAGTTCTATCATCTTTCCGTTTATCTTTTCTTTTCTGAATTAAAATGGAATGTATAATACAAATGAAATACCTTACAAAAAGGAGAGATATCTAATCAAAAACAACTCGTTGTAAATGATCCCGCCAAGCCACAAACCTAATACGTCAGTCATAAAAAGAAGTGATATCACATAAAAAGAAGCGATATAGAAATGCATACTCTGAGTGCGTGTAAAAATCTATCGCTAATCATAATGCTTCCAAATGACTCGGAGTGAGGTACAGTATGTGAAAACTGCTTGGCGACCTGCAGGCGTATATTTAATGGATACAGTACCTATATCAATTTCGAAAAATTGTGAAAGTCGAAAAAATTATTTTTAAAATCTCATTATTTCACTCTTATAAATATTTGTAGGAGGAAGATCTGTAATAAATCAGAAAGATTTCTAAGACAAGTAGGAAATTGTATGTAAGTTGTGTACAATTATATTTTTCAATATTTTAAACATAATTTTTAATTACATAAATACGTTTAATAATACACTGCTTCAAAATTAAAGAGGAAACTTGTAAAATGGACCCTGTTTGTGACAGAATTATTTCGTAAAATGTCATGTTTCCAACATAAGGAATACTATATTATACTATTGTAACAGAAGACTTACTAGAACAGATTTTCCCCCTGTCATGTGCAGTTCCGTTTACATAGGCTTTACTGCAATATATCTTAGTTCAGTTAACGTCTATTAGTAGGTGCATTGTTAGTAATATCCATATGATCATTATTTTTTATTATTATTTTACAAACTCAAAAGTTTTATTACATGTTTACTTGGAAAATTCTCCCCCTAAAAGTGGTCTTTCTAGTTCAATTAAGAGTAAATAAAATGAAAAAATCGATCACATGATGTTAAATAAGCATGGGCATGTAAACACCACAAGCTTCAACTTTTCACAGTGTAATCGGATCAGTAATACAAGTAAAAAATTGTTAAACAAATAGTCATATGTAAGTGCAGGAAGAACAAACAATATAAAAGCCTGCCAAGCAGTTTTCACAAACTGTACCTCACTCCGAGTCCTTTGGAAACATTATGATTAGTGATAGAATTTTACACGGCACTCTGAGTATTCACTTCTATATCGCTTCTTTTTATGTGATATCACTTCTTTTTATGACTGATGTTTTAGGTTTGTGGCTTGGCAGAATCATTTACAACGAGTTGTTTTTGATTATATTATTATGTAAAACTATTTAAGCTATTAGACTTAGTAAAAGTCTCGTGGTAAACTTTCGTTTTAAGGAGGGGGGGGGGGGGGAGGAAGCCAAAATTCATGTTTGCCCCGGGTGCAAAAAAGACTAATTTCAGCCCTGTAAAATATAATTTACTGATACCAATATATAGAAATCGATATATATGATTAAATCCTTGGGGAACATTTGAATAATCGTGGCAAAATTACGTTTTTCACGGTTTTTAAGAACATTGAAAAAATTGTCTTCTTTTTGAAATGACATACTGCGCTTGCTATTCAGTGTATAAAAGAGTTGTAAATAGGAAAGTCATGTAGAATTTAGTCCTCTTTAAGATTGTATTTGACAAATAATATGCTACGAAAAAAGGTCTCGAGATATTTATTTTTTGTTTTTTTTGGCCACAGAAAATTTCCCTTAAGAAATGTTGTTGGAAAACTTGGTTTTTACACACTGGCCTCAATATAAACAAATTTAGAAAAAAAAAATTCTTCTACCCGACTTTTTTCAAGGTAAAATGTACATTTCCCCTCGACTAAATCTGTTGTGTGTGATTTATTTCAATTGTTATTTTGGATTTTGGATTTTACATTTGTTTTGAATAAATTATGAATGTATTTGGTATGATGTAAAATGGGTTGAATAAACTTTTATAGCTACATTGATAAATATGTGTTTCTCTTCCTCATTTTACCCCTATGTGTGGTAAGATGACGAATATGAGTTTTCTTAGAAAAACTTATTTTTTCAATCCTTTGAGAACAGATGAACACATTTCAAATATTTTCTGTTGGAGGTAAGGTTGTAAAGAAAGTTCTTATCAATTACAGCTTTTTAATCTACTTACTGATTTTAGGGATAATCTTGGAAAATCAAGCTCTTCGCATTACCATCTTCAACCCCTAATATGACTAGATCTTTAAAGAAAATGTCATCTTTAGTTTAAAAAAAAAATAAATAAATAAAAATAATTTTCTTAATCACATCTGAATCATCAAACTGAATAACCTTCCCTTTTCACTAACTTTGAAATCCAAATTTTCAATTGTTGAAGGTGTTGAATTTTTATTTTACCCTCTTATATTTTATTCATACTATTTTATAATTTATTCTGAACTCAAAAAAGAAAGGGAAATTAATTTGATTTATCTAATTGTTTTATTTTTAGACATAAAGTTCATTTGTGATAATAAAAACAAGAGTTACTAAAAAAAAAAAAAAAAAAAACGAAAATTCTCAAAATTCTCCAATCTGAAGTTTCTTCTTCTTATTAACACAATCGTCCTGCTACTTTTAATGCAAATAATACAATTACAAATTAATAATAAAAATTAATAAAAATATCAATAATACAAAATAAATATTTACCCTGGTCTTAATGAAACACTAATGGGTTTTGGATTTTAGAGCATAATGTTAAGATTTTTTTTTTTTTTTTTTTTTTTTTTTTTTCAAATTGATCTAGATATGCAAAACATCATTTCTGGAAGAAAAGTATCATTAGTTTTAGTATTATAATCATCATAACATTGTTTAATTCCATGCCAATTTTAAAATTTCATCTTAAAACAGAATATTTTTCTTCACCTCGATGTATAAATAAAATATTTTTTTTTTTTTTTTTTTTTATCAGAATCAAGTAATCAGTATTTACAGTTCACTCTTTAAGTTAATACTGGAACACATAATCTTCTCTTTTATTTTTAAAGTAGATTGTTATGGGATATTTTCCTGTTCAGTAACTGGCTTAAGCCTTTTTACACAATGGTATTTGAAATACTTTAACTTCTTACCTGCGTAATTTCTTCTTTATCAATTCGGAGCAATTTGAATACAACTTTGATTTTTGTTCTTTATTTTTTATAAAGTGTTAATTTTTACTATCATAAATCATGCTTTGTTCTAATAAAACGTACAAATGATAATTCGAACAGAATATGAGATTTTAAAAATTTCATTTGACAGACATAATTTTGACCGATGTTTCAGTGATTTATTTTTTACATTGTCTTCCATAAATAATAATAATAATAATAATAAAATAAGATTCTTTCTTTAAGAAAAAAACATCTCCATTTTAATAAATTCATTTAATCACAGTTATTTTTTCTCGGTGGTTTTAAAAATTTCTTTTAGTTTTTATATTTTCCGGAATTCGCAATAAGTTTTCTGATGCGTAAATTTTTTTATGATACGCAAAATTAAAAATTTGTTATTATAAATAAATTGGTTCTTTAAGAAACCAAACATTAACATTTTAAGGGGTCTCAGGACTCTTAAAATTGGAAAAAATGGAAAAAAAATACCATTTTCAACATTCAATAACTTAAAATGTATTTGATTTTAAGACACAATTTCAATTGGGATTGAAAGATATAAGTATGTTTTTTCATTTCAAATATTTAAAAATTGCAAGATGAAGAATTTGCATTTACAGGGTGCTCTAAAGTGTCAGACATTTGACGAGAAGAAAATCAGCATAACCGTTTACGCGCACGATTACAAAATAAATTTTGCAACTAGAATGAAAATTTTAGTATTTACTTATACTTCAGATTATAATAATTACATTGAACCTAAATAAATTTGTATTTAAAGTATTTAAAGTATTTGTATTTAAAGTATTTTTATATTTTTAATACAAAGTTGCATTCAGCTAATGCAAAATTTAGAAAATTTCATCAATATAATCACCTAAAAAAATATTTTATTTTTAGAATAAAAAGGAAATTTTAGGTTCAGTTTATACAGACTAACACAAAACATATATTTTGAAAATTTCATGAGAAAATATTCAGAAGTTTTTGAGATATCATGCACGTTATGCCCGAAACTGTCATTTGGAGAAAAATAACTTCAAAGATTCGGAAACACCGCTTCAGCTATGGAGCGGATATAATTCAAAAAGCCATAACTTCTGTTCTAATTGGAATTTGACGATAACAATTATATCAAAATGTTCAGAAAAAAATAGAAGTTTAACATCTAAAAAATCTAAAATTTCGAAAATTTTAAAGCTTTAAGAGTCCTGAGACCCCTTAATATTTTCATTTAATCACAGTTATTTATTTCTTCTCGATGGTTTTAAAAATTTCTTTTAGTTTTTATGTTTTCCAGAATTCGCAATATGTTTTCTGATGCGTAAAATTTTTTATGATATGCAAAATTAAAAATTGGTATTATAAATAAATTGGTTCTTTAAGAAACCAAACATTTACATTTTAATATTTTCATTTAATCACAGCTATTTCTTCTCGATGGTTTTAAAAATTTCTTTTAGTTTTAATGTTTTCCAGAATTCGCAATAGTTTTCTGATGCGTAAAATTTTATGATATGCAAAATTAAAAATTGGAGAGTTTTTTTAAAGCAAAAGCATTTATTTTAATCCTGACATTAATTATAATTATCCTATCGTTTACAAATTATGCGCAAAACACACCACTGTAAAAGTATCCCTTCACACTTCATTATGTGAGGGGTTTTACGTAATTGAAATATGTATAATCTGACAATTTTACTCTAATTATATTTCTAAAAAACTATGCATTTTAATATTTCCGGCGAATATAAATTTACTTACAAGAAATATTTAAACTTCATTTATATAGAACTATTGTGTTTCATAAAGTTTTCATGTCGATAAAATCGCGTAGATAATATTTGGCCTAAATAAACAAAACGCACACCTGTTAATATGAAAGCTCCTTTTTTCCAGTATTGTCAAAAGATGGCAGCACCTGCAGCATTATCCTGAAATTCTGTTAACTGCTGGAAAATACTTCATATTAATATTTAAGAATTCTGTTTTAACTTTTTATGAATACCATTATTTTTTTATAAACTGTGAAGAGATACAGAAATAAAATACTTTCAAAATATTGCAAAAATTTGTAAATTAGTAAAACCCACGTACAAATTTTTTTTTCTGAAATATTTTTTTTTCTCTTAATAGATTTTGTAATTTATCAATACTCGAAATAATAAATTAATTGGGATTTAAATTAACATTTTTCTTCTCGTAAAGTTAAGCAAGATAAAACCCATTATTAAAACTTATCAAGTAGAGTTCAGTTCTTAAAATAAATAAATAAATAATACAGGTAAACAAGAAAACAATTGCCATACACAATTTGAAAAAGATCTTAGGATGAAAATAAATATTTGGTTTGCATTTTTTAAAGATTATACTATTTTATCTAGATGCATTTTCCGTGCAGCTTTATTTCCATAATCATCTCATTCTGTGCAAAGTTTTATCCAATGCAAATAATCAGGGCCGAAACTAAGGGGGGGCGGGGGGGTGGGGGTGCAGAGGGGGCATGTGCCCCGGGCGCCAGAACAAAGGGGTGCCAAATGAAGGATTATACCTTTGGAAGGGATCATTTTCTTCTGGTGGACTGATGGCTTCCATTATTATGAAACAGCCATTATAAATGAAGTGTTAGGTGAAGATGAAAGAGCAGCCGTAAAAAGTTAGAACTCTGATTTTCTGGTCCGAATGGATCAGAGTTCTAACTTTTTACGACTGCTCTTTCATCTTCACCTAACACTTCATTTATAATGACTGTTTCTTAATAATGGAAGCCATCAGTCCACCAGAAGAAAATAACTCGGTGAAAGTGGAAACTTGGTTAGGCGGGACTCGGATAATCGGGACTCTACTGAATATGTCATTTAAAAAATGATCTTTAGAATATTTTTCTTGATGTTCAGAGGGACCTCCCCCTTGGATCCGCCACTGTAGATTACGTAGTTCAGTATTACATATTTTATGATTACATGTTTTAAATTTTAAAATAAGTCGTCTATTATAAAATTAGTAAAATTCTCTTTCTAAATATACTTTGTGGAAGAGGGGAGGGGGCGCCAAAATCCATGTTTGCCCCGGGTGCAAAAAAGGCTAGTTTCGGCCCTGCAAATAATAAATATTTGCTTACCTCCATTCTGTATATCTGCAGCTACAACAGAGACTGATAAATTGTTTCCCTTAAAAAATTAAAATATTATGCAAAAAAGAAAAAAGGCTCAAAGAATATGCACTTTTTTAATGACATCATTTTTATCGTTAAAAGTATTTCGTCTTTCGAAATTTCAAACGCTAATTTCGAAGCTAGTAAGAATGAAAACTTTATGAAAATGTGTCGTTTTGACGCAATTATATATATAAAAAAAATCTCAGTTTTATGAATTTAAATGCATGCTTTATTTTTAAATGATATCATTTTTATTTACTTTAAAAAAACATTTTCCTATTAAACTTTAGTGAGAAAATTTTACGCATATCGATATTTTAATCTGTTTTTTTTTTTTTTTTTTCTTTTCTCGACAAAGGAAAGATCCAATGTTTATTTAAATTTATGTAAAAATAATTTAAAAAATATATATACAGGAAATTATTTAAAAAAAAAATTCCGAGAGCTGCTATAAGAAATACTTATCCATACGAATACTTAATGCCCGTTTGAGCTCGCAATCCGTCGTATTCTGGAACGACTAGATGTGAAACACATTTAAACATACACTCAGTCAGGTTTTAATAATACACATTCATATTTGTAAAGATTAAAATTTTGTATTGACCAACATTTCTATTTTCACTTGCCCTATGTATATTCCTTCTTGTTTATCTCATTTCACATTTACTTATTTATTTTATTACAGTAGAGCGCCGATTATCTGAACTCTAATTAACCGAACTTCCAATTATCCGAACTGTCTTTTTCTCTAAAAAAATTTTTAAACCGAACTACCAGTTATCCGAACAGCAGATTCTCTCAAAAAAATTTTAAAGCGAATTTCCATTTATCCCAACACCCTGTTTCTCTCATTTTTTCCCATTCAGTTTTAGCATGTGAAATCTAATCCCCGATTGGGCTATCGTTGGGAGAAGTAACAATGAAAATGAAATGGAAGAAAATGAAAACGAATGCCCTGAAAATGACCCAGGTCCATCACATAAAGAAGCCTTTGGATGTTTGGAAATAGATATGAAATGGCCCGAACGGCAGAAGAATGCTGATCCTATTCAACTAACGTATTTAAGAATAATTCGAGATACGGCGGCATTGAAAAGAATGTCTTCTTTGAAGCAAGCAACAGTCGCAAACTTTGCTTAAATTATAATCTCTGGAGTTCAGAAGATCATAAAAAGAGAAAAAGAAAATTTTAAATGATAAAAAAGTAGAGAAATAATAATAATAATAATAATAATAAAAGAAAAATAAAAAAGATAAAAAAAATAATTAAAATAATAAAAATATTTTTTTAAATACGCCAGTAACTGGTGCTGCCAGTCCTAAGTATGGATAAAGTGTGAAGGTTTTAGTATAATAATGAACAACCCTTAAATTGTCTGTCCGTTTATCAGAACTTTTGCTTATCCGAACTAGGGTTGGTCCCGACTTGTTCAAATAATCGGCACTCTACTATATTATGATTTTCGTTTATTGGGAACAAGGTCGCTTGAACCCAAAACGCGGCAAAAAATAAAAAGCCATATTTTATAAATATATCAATTAGTGTAAAACTATTTTTTAAGGCGGAGTATTTTAAGGAATTAACGTTTTCATATTTATACTTATTAATCCTTATTTTCTATTAAACTGTTCTTATATTTAAACGATTGTGGAAAGTGCATAGTGTCTGGGACAAAAACTTCCTTTTTTACATTTTCGCAACAGTGTACTAAATATAGAGTAATATATATTTCCTTGCAAAATTAACCTTCTTAAAAAAATGAAAGAGAAAGCAATGTCTTAGACAATACATATAATAGTCGATGTTGCTTCAGAGCGTAGATACTGTACTAAGATAAATCACATAAAACTTCAAATAAATATTTTTCTATTCTTTATACACAGATTTACCTCGATTAATATAAAAATTGCAATGCTACCGTTTTTACACAATGATTCTACCACATTTTTTTTGTTGTTGCTCTTTAAATGTCTCTGCCTATATGATTTTCAGTTAATTATGTCAGATTAATGTTATCAGATTAATGTTATCCTACAGTTAACCTTCCGCAATAATCCTTAGTCAATGGTGTACTTGTTTAAATGTGATTGGCATGAGGTTGTTTTTAAAAATCTTAAATGCCAAACTTAACAAACAGGAGAACCCTTGAATTGCCAACCCTAGTAGAAAATTTTCAAAACAGAGTAGAAAATGCTGCTGGTTGAATGTGCACACGAAGTGAAGTGGATACAGTTGAATGTGTCACACAAATTGAAATGGAGGTCGCTGAAAGTGTCAGTGATAAGATGCGCGGTGACTGGCGGCCATTACACAAATTTAAATTTATCATGTTGTTATTGTTTATATGAATGGGATATTTTTAAGGAAGATAAAAAAATATTAAATATATAAATAAAAGAAATGCTTACAAATGATAATATTAGGTAAAAATACTAAACGAAAGGCAGTTGGGTGCTTACATTTTAAAGTGTGGAACTAAGAATCCAAAAGGAGTGAAGTGGAAAACGGTGTAAGTACCAGCAGTAGGAGTTTTTCTTTCTTTCGCTCTCTTGAAAAAAATTCCTCTTTTGGACTTTCAGCGTTTTCCATTTTTAGTCCTTATTTTATGAAACGTAGAGATCATGGACACCATATAGTGTAACTTTATGAATCTCAGTGGAGAAAATCAAATCCCTTTTGTATATTTATTGATTGAAATAATTAAATAATAAAACTATTTTTTTTTCCAAGCACACATAAGGAATTAAAATTATTCAAAATGTAGAGGTAATGTTACAATTTGTTTCTCGCATTCCTTATTTCTCTTATATATGGTAAAATATCCAGTTTTTTTCAAGGAGATATGTATGGAAATATGATATTATTCATTAAAGCTGTATGTCAGTGAGATTTCAGTTTTACTTCGATGACACTAAAACTAACAGAGTGGAATTCAATCTTATTTTTAAAATATCTCTTTAGAAATTAATATTTTAAACTCCTTTTCTCTTAACTTCTTCTTGATGAACGTCACCCATTTTTTTAATTCTCATTATATTTCTAAACTGTATAATTAATACTATTTGATGTGTTGAAATCTAAGGCTCCGTTTAAAAAGTAAAAGTACTCCCTCTCATTCTAAAGCAATAAAAATGTCAATTGGTCTTTCTTTTCCAACCGTACTTGTGGTTTTTAATAAAAAGACGGGAGATTCAACAATGTGAAAAGAGGAAGAATAACTTGAAGAAAAGGTTTTACTCTTTCAGGATGTCCATCTATTTTATTCTAAAGCTATTAAAAATTAAATGTACCTAGTGACCAATATAAAGAGGCCTACAGTTAAAGATAGTTGAATTATACGTCTATTCGGACCTTTGCTCATGGCTCGTTAGTTTTTAATACATACAATATTAAATTAAGCATATACTTTAGAAATATTTTGTCAACTAAAAAAATGAGAAAGATCCTTTAACAAGAGAACACGGTCAAAATAAGTGAAAAATATATATTTCCTGCTAAGCTATTTCAACAATAAGAATGCATTCCACGCCTTTAGATTTAACATTAGCGTGTTTGGAGGATGGAGGAATCTGAGATCTGACTGACCATCGGCCTTACGCGGGATTTCCTTTTTTTTTTTAAATTCTTATATACTTACAATCAATACTTACATCTTTCCTGAAATAACATTCATCATAAAATAACACCAAAATGTCTTAAAATATAAAAAAAATTAAATTTTAGCTTAACAGTGAATTTTCTAAATATTCATCATCACGAGCATATGATCTTAAATAAAGCATTTTGCATTTAGCCTAAAAACTGAGTAGGAGCTATTAATATTTTAAGGAATTTAATTTGCAATTATGCGCAGTGTGCTCGAAAAGACTAAAAATTTTATTTCCAGGTTTGGGTCAACGTTTTGGGAAATTTCACTGTTGTGCGTCGTTGTATGAAATCCGTAAAACCACTTTCCAAGCCATGAGAGTATCAAACAGGGAGAACCAACTAGTGACACATACTAAGGGAGCATAGTTTTGCTAATTGTGTTAAGGATGTTTTCAAATCCAAAAGGAGAATTTTATTAGATAACTTTTAATTTGTTTTTGTTCGGAAATGCATGAAACTAGAAGGAGTTGTTGTCAGAAATTATGTAATCGAACTGTTTTTTTTTTCTTTCCTTTTTTTTTTTTTTTTTTTTTTTTTTTTGCAAACGCAATAGATCTTTCAGAAAATAGTGTCAAAGTGTGCGTTTTGAATATAACTTACGCGCGAAAGAAGAATAACCTCTCAGTGATGGGTGAAAAAGTCTTTAAAACGTGACCAAAATCGCTTATAACTCAATAGGTAATTTATTTATCAAAAAATGGAAAACACAGTTCAATTCCAAATCGCTTCCATAGTCAGGCCTTCCAATTTTATATCTTTCCGTTAAAAAAAAAGAATTTGTAAATGTGTCAAAATGTTTTGCGCTTGTTGAGTAGAGCAGTTGGGAACAGCCTTAAGAAAAAATTTTTATACAAAATATTTTCCAGGACAAATAAGCAACAAGGGAAAAAAAAAGACCAAAGGCAGAAACAACTTTGAATACCATTAAAGGGAGGTTTTACTTCTTGGGCCTAGAATTCACTTAAATTTTTGGTTTTTTTTTTTTTTTTTTTTTTTTTTTTAACTAAGGAAAGAGATATTATCTTCAGGATTTTGCATTATATTTTTTGACATTTCAGTTATACAGGTTGTTGCCAAATTCGACCCACAAAATTAATAGGGATGATAATAGGGATGATTCATCAAGATGATGAAAAATTACTATAGAACCATGGGGTCGCAAACAAGATATTTAAACAAAAATGCAGGGTGTTCTAGACCATAGATTAACATACAAGATGGGATATTTACGGCAAAAACTGTAATAGCAACAGTACTAGCGTCACTACCGACAAGGGGGAAGAATTAACAAGCCTCCGAAATTTACCTATGTTGAAGAAATATGTTTACGCTCTATGTTTTGAGTATCTATTCTTTCCTAAAACGAAACAGAGGCAGACGATGCATTTATGCTTTAATTATTTAGCTGTTTTTTTTTTCTTTTTATCGTACCTGTATCGTCCACATTTAACTTACAAAATGATAGTTAGGGTAATAATATAAAAGAAAACCCCCATAATTTTTTGTTAAGAACGTAAATATGCAAGTTTGTGAGATTAAACTGTAAAAGTCAAATTCAGGTATTGTGTCAATTTATTTATATCGAATATAATTTTATTAAGTGTAATGTCAGTACCTCTATTTATTTTTAACTTTTAGATGTATGTAATTCTAAAAATTTGTCGAAAGGAATTTTTCCCTATCTGTATTTTTATTATTATTTCTTATATGTTAATAATATTATTATTGAATTGATTGCACGCTATTTACATTAAAAACAATATTTTTATTTCATCCGTAAGAAAGTGAAAATGCGTAAATTTTAAAAGATTATTGTAGAGATTGTTTAATACGTTAAACTTCATAAATTAATAAAACATCGGCTATAAAAAGTTTCCTATCAAATGGGAATAATTATGAAATTTTCTAGGACTTGTAGAGTCATTATTTCGTATATTTTTATATTACACCATTACTTTTGATATATAGCATTCAAGACGGAGTTTTTACCTTGTTTTTCATTGTTCTTAAATCGTTCACTCATCATGTAAGAAAAAAAACATACATTCTTGCATGAACATAGAATAGATATTAGGTATATAAAATAGAATATATATTCTATGTTCGTGTAGCGGTGTAAGATTCTATTGAAAATGTAAACATGCAACATTAAAAAAAAGAAAGATCACAATAAAGTAGATTCTCAATAATAGAAATATTACAAGGATGTGGAGTTTCTCCCCATTGTCACTAAAGGCGCTACGATCGCAATTGCATTACCATTACGCTCTATGGCAGTATACGATCTTGTATGTTAATCTATGTTCTGTTCTAACTTAATATGGGTTGACGGTAATAACTTTCAGAAAACTCAAGTATATTAAAATAAAATTTTAATAGATATTCTCAACTTTGATTTAAATTGGATAATATAAAAAGTGGTAGAAGTTTCCATTGTACGCGCCAGCAGTATATACTTGATGCTCCCCATTTTGGACTGCGATTACCAGTTCATACGGTATCATCGATTCCCTGAGCACCCTGTTTTTCCAGAGCTTTTCGTGATGTTATAATATTTCACGCAAAATAATGTACATATCGTTACATTTTCATTGCAATGTTTTTTTTTTTTTTTCCAGAAAATTTATACTGTTAACCTGAGTTCAGTTAGGATAAAACACCCTGTATTTGTAACTAAATAAGTGGTTTGCGATCCTTTGTTCTATGGCAATTTTTCATCCTCTTGATGTCTACCATCACCCCTCTGAATTCATCGGCCGAATTCAGCAAAACTCTGTCAATTTAAATTTCTGTGTATAAAAAATCTGAATAATACATCTTATGCGAAGGGGAGTACTTGTAACTGCACACCATAAATTTCCATTTGGGAGACCATTTTTCTTGATTTTAAGCATCTGAAAAAAATAGGTCGTCAAATTATGAAAGGGCATTACATTCTCTGGAGCTTATATCAACATTTAGTTTTGAAAGTTGATGTTTCAAAAAATGGCGGTCATTTGAACGAAAAATGTCATTTTTTAGTTTTTTAAAAAACCTTTAACGAGCTTGAAAATATAATTAATCGACCAAAATTATTTTTTTAGGTAGTATAAACTGCAGATCTTTTTTTTTTAAATGAAAGAAATAGGTCGAATTATTTTCAAGGAAAATGGTCGTCCGATTTGAAAAACGTGGTTTCGAGAAAAAGAAGTTTAACATTTTGCAACAGCATTACGTTCAACAAATAGCACTACGTTTAATAAGAAAAAAGATAATAAGGATGGAACATCGCAAAACCGCTTTCGGGCAACGATCTAAATACTTGAAGGATGCAAAAAAGGAAAAAAGATAAAAATAAAAAATTTGGAATCAATGATGTAAAATAGAACTTCCTCTTACAAGACGAAGAAGGACAAAAAGAATCTTTTACTACTGGGAGTGCAATAAGAGAAAACCAAAAATTAATTTTGAATTTTTGTCTCATCTCTTGAGGATTGAATTTTTTTAACCATTACCAAATATCAAAAATCAGTGTGTCAACTATTCAGACATACTTAGCATATTGACAGCATTTTGTTCTAATAATAAATTTCTTAGATTCTTTCTATTATGTAATTTAAAGATTTCATTTTTTTAGACGCTCTCCGATTTCTAGTGAATTCTTTTTAATAAGACTTTCTACGTGCGTAAAAGAGTTACCGTTTGAGTCATTATAAATAAATTTCCAAAGACCAAAACAAACGAAAAACATGGACGTAATTTGATTGAATACAGCTATTGATCTAGTACATTTAGTACATCCAAATTTTATCCAAATATCTCAAACTTTCTCTTAAGATAAACTAAAACATGCGAATTTTTTATTGCCCTCGTGTAACCCGCTGCTTTTTCGATGACATTTTTTGAGTACCTACCTTTAATTTGTCTAGTTTCTGGCGATCTGTGAACTGTGGTTTATCGCTCAGAAGACTGTGCAGACAAATGTTATTATTATGTTTCTAAAAAATTCCAAGGTACCCAGTTAGCCGGATCAGATGGCCTTGTATACATATGCTGCATAAATAATCATAACGCATATATATATTTGTGTGTGTGTATGTATTACCATTTCTTGCTACAAAAAACTTTACAGAGTTCAGCAACTAAATGATATTTATGATTCTGAAAAAAATGTATTTTATGCAGAAAAAATACTTATTTTAATGTAGTACATACAATAAATAAAAATGTAAAATATAAAACTGAAGACAAAACAGAAAGAAGAAAAAAAATTATGAATTACCATAGTAAAAAAAGCCAAATAATAATCAGAAAAATTTTCATCGATAAAAGAGGCTATAGCAGATGTATAATCGGATGAGTTTTCAAAAACATACTCATAAAATTCTAAAAACTTCTTAAAGCTAATAATTTTATTGACAAGAACATATTTGCTAATGATGTATGAAGTCCAAGAACTATCCGATATAATAGGTGATTTGCGGATATGGAAATAAAATGTTAAGTGACAAGATGCTATGTATTAAAAATAAGTCACCAAAGCCCCACAGACAGACACGGGATAGATATGACAATGGATATGACAGAAATTGGTCGTGATGATATGTGGAAAAAAAGATTCCTGTGAATTGTCTGTACTAGTTTTTGAAAAGAAAATATATGCATAGTTACCGGTTAAGCAGGTATCGCTATGCGATTGCCAATCAGCTAACATTTGTAATTTAAGTTTACATTGTAACGAAGATGAGGGAGAAGGCTGAAATATTGCATTTTTGAAAGATTTTGAGATGCTGATTTGGTAAGAAAATCTGTCATATCATTTTCTGCTACAGTGGAATCCTTTCACTCAACTAAAAACATGACGCTATGCCAAATATCATAAGCAAATCTTTTGAAATTGGCGTGACACACAATACAATTGATAGGTATTTCCTAAAAATTCATAAAAAGCGAACAAAATACGACGCGTTTCGAAAGATTTTATCTTTCTCAATTAATGGCAAAAAACATGTTACATTATTAGAGCTTGCTTATTTTTCTAAGTATTAAATTTATTAATCTAAATTACATTACGTTTCATTGAAATCTTTAAAAAAATTTTCCGTTACTTGTAAATCTGACCTCAATTTATAGGCTAAATTTATACAAAAATTTACTCAAATAACAAAAATATCGTTATAATCAATAATTCCGACATCATACATTCTTCTCCATATATCAGCTTTAATAATCATTTAAAAATAAAAAAAATCAATAATTTAAGGGATAGTTTATCTAAATTCTATTACCAGTCTAATAGAAAGCAAATTTCTGAATGTACTACAGGAGATGTATGTATTTAGTTTATTAAATTGTGTCAAACAAATTTAAATATATTTTCCTATCATAGAATAAAAAAAGATTTTAAAATGTTTATTAAATACATTATGCGCTATCTTACTGATATAAACTAAATTATATTTCATTTTTTTTTCAATATATTATTTTATAACTCCTACAACCCTGCGTATAAGGTCAATTTATACAAAAATGTACTCATGCAACAATATTTTTAAATAATCGAAAACTGGATGCAAGAAAGATATAATTGATATTGCACATCGTCCTCTTCATCGTGATCTTGATTGAAAATAAAATATTTATATGAAATATTATAATCCCAGTACACTGTAAGGAAAAAACA
Source organism: Maratus speciosus (assembly GCA_963932465.1). Lineage (NCBI taxonomy): Eukaryota > Metazoa > Arthropoda > Arachnida > Araneae > Salticidae > Maratus > Maratus speciosus. Next base: position 233,223,704 of record OZ010792.1, on the reverse strand, counting down.
TTTAAAAGAAACGTTCACGAAATTTTACTGTAACCTGTACATTACCCACGATTCAAAAAATATTTTCCTTATATTAAAAAAATCATGAAGAAAAAAATCTAAAACTGCATCAGGTAAAACGTTTCGGAAATTAACAGAATCGTTCACCACCAAAAGTTATAGCCAACAAAGGCGATCTTCTAATTTTAGAAACGTAAACATTGAAAACCTTATGAGGTTTCCGATTAACCCATCTCTAAATTGTTTCTCGCGATAAATAACAGATTTCCAAAATCTTAAATAACTGTTAGGTTATATTGAAATTTATCAAACATTTCTGCTGTATTAATATATTTACCGAATTTTATAAAGAGTGCATTTGGAGAAAGGTGTCATTTACACACAGTTGCAATCAGTGGGAAAAGGTTAAAGAGGGAAACTGCATAATTTTAACGAAAACAAAATTCTTGAAACGTCAACAAGTTGTTGCCAGAAAAACTATAGTAGTTGCTAACACTAGTGTAGCAATTTAAATATTATGATGAGTGCTCAAATAGTGCTCAAAATAAGTGCTCAAAAAATAAATGAGAAAATCAATTAACGATAAAGAGTCTCATTAATAAGTAATTGTGTAATTATTATTGATTAATTAATAATTAATTTTATATATGATTAAACACATGTATGTGCGCATTATTGCAAAGTAAACATTTAGAAAGAAATTAAATTTTAACATTGTGTGAAATATGACAGAAGAATACGAAATAAATATTTTATTAATAATACTTAAAAAATATAAAAAATGCACTTACAAATTTTCACATTGTAACACAAGGTAAGTGCGCTTTGTTGACATTATGTTCAAAATAGATTCAGCATCTACTTCTCCATAGATGTTCATCAATGTAAGTCCAGAAAGCCGAGAATTAGACATCTTTTTTAATCGTCTCAGTGTAGAGAATGTTCTTTCCAAGAGTGGCTGTTGAGACTAGAAGGATTGATAGAACTTTCAACAATTTCTTGATGTTGGGGTAAACAGCACTATTACAACTTTATAAGGATTCTATTGCAGTGCTTGGTCTTTGTCTGATGACAACCATTTTTCAAACCACGTTTCGAGTTCTGCTTGTGATATATTCGGATGAATGAAAAAAAGATTTTCAAAAGGGGGGGGGGGCTTTGGCCCCCTAAGCCCCCCGCCCTTGCCTATGCCAATGATTCCTAAGGTCGTGGCGCAATATTTTGAATCTTCCCGGTCTCTCAAAACCCACACTTCGTCACTGGTAGCAAATAAAAAATTTCAAAGAGTAGTGCTGCTCTTTTCACAATATTCACAATCGAATTTTTTAATAATACATACTGCGATTCAGAATCGCATGTTTATTCTTAAGATGTTTTAGACAGTCGTAGCAAAGTCTCATTCGCCATTTGCAAATGGTAAGCCCTAAGATACAAATAAAAAAAAAAGTAAAATTTACATTTGAAAATTTCTATTAATATTTACTACATAACATTTTCAATAAAAATAATTTCATTAGTTTGTTATATCAAGTAAAGTAGTATGATTTTAGTAATTTAATGATTTCACTCTTGGGAATTTCTTCATTTTTAATGAATTTTATTAAAATCTAACGAATGCTCTTCAAATGTCACCGCAGATAAATCATTTTGAAAAGCTAAAATTAAAATGTTTTTCTTTCTTCAAACTTTTTGGAAGTACACGTCATTTACATATCAGAATTAAAAGAAAAAAAGCTATTTTATTGAAAAGTAATGAGATTATTTTATTTAAAGATTTAATACCATTAAGAGCAATAATTGTTTTCGGCTACAAATTTAATCTGAAATTTAAACTTCTTTTTAAAAATAATTGGATTTGCTAGTAAGAAATCTGTTAATTGCTCTATTGAAATGTATTCCATGAATAAAATTAAAAATGATTGACTAACTATTATATTTTTCAGTAAATCTAATCATTATAAACTTCCCGCGTAAACAATAAATAATGGTGATATCGTATTTCCATATAATGTTATGTATGTCCTTATTTTAATAGGATCTTTATATGGCTTTGAAGAAAACATAAATAGCGGCCATAAATTATTATCGGGGTTTCCTGACCTCATAACTTTTGATTTAAAAACATTGCAAAAAATGTCTTTGCTCATTCGTAAAGCAAAACTCAAAATGGTTTTGTTAATAATTAAAGTTAACTATCCTCAGTGTTAAATTCATACAATTTTGTCCGGTAGGGATTTCTGTGGCTCCGGGGGGACATTATAGAATTCCGGGAGGGAAATTGCACTTTTTGACAATTGAAAACACAAAACCTCAAATCTTCCGGGGGGACATAACATTGATCCGATGCCCTTCCCCCCCCCCCCCCCCCCCTGATTTCAACACTGAATATCCTCCAAAAATTTATATGTCATTGGGGAAGGTTGAGACCTAAACATTCAAAATGGCCACTGCACAAGAAAACACAAATAAGTATTGTGGTACTTAACCCTTTCATTCATACGGGCCTCATATGAGGACAGAAAGTATTGCCCTAAATAGCAAAAAAATTCAGTATTAATTTATGGAGATCTGATTTGTGGGCAGATAATAGCTAGCATGCAGCACAATAATAAAATTATTTTATAATGGATTTTCATTTATCATAAAAAAAAAAACTTTTTGTGAATAATGGAAAATAATGAAAAATAATTTATGCATGTAAGGGTTAAAAACAAAATCATTCAGCTCTACACACTTTCGCTTCAGGAGTACGTAAAAGGAAGATACTTTTGATAAATTTGATAAAATTTTAATATTAATTATTATTTAATTATAATCATTATTTCATTAATAATGATTAAGTTGCATATTTTATGTATTTGTGCTATTTAAAAAAATCAGTTGTAATAATATTTTTCGCCATATTTTAAAATCAAATGTTATGAGGTAAGAAAATTCAGAAAGTAATTTATAGACAGGCTGTATTTTTTTTTACACAAAGAAATGATTTAAAGCATGCAAACAGCGAAATTTACGTTCATTTTTAAAAATATCATGGTGTACGCGCTATCTTTAGAAAATATTATATGAAAGTTTATTTGGTCATTTTTGGCACTAATAACTAAGCATCAGTTTAGTGGGAACTGGGAATAGTGAAATGACAGTAGCTTTAGAACTGAAAAAAAAGAAAAAGAAAAAGAAAAAAAAAACTCTGTCTTTTATAAACTTTCCCTTTTTCATACTTTCGTGTATGTGGCCACCTTCAGCCCTTATAAGGAATTTATGGATTATATTTGTTTGTGTAGAAAGTATTTCAAATAAAAATATTAATTTTTTTTAAATCGTTAAATATGTGCCTTTTTTTAACGGCTATAATACTCAGGCAAGTGCACGATGCAATATAAGCGATTCGAGTCCACACTTACAAGATTTTTTTTACATGAAAACAGTTGCTAGCATTTAAATATAGATTATGTCAATGTTAAAGATGTTTCTGTATCTAGATTTTATTCTAAACAATCTAATCTGATAAACATCCTTTTGATCAGCACTTTCAGTAGACATAAAGAACACAGCAGTATAAAATATTTTTTGCACTTCAAACTTTTAAAAATAGTTTAGTAACAATCGCAACTAAAAATCACATTTAACATAGCGGAGGTACAAATAACAGCTAACTGATGAATTACAAGTGGCCACGTGTTAAAATTTGGATAATTTTCAAAAGTTCTAAAAGGTATGATCGGAAAGGGTTAACTAGTCATTTTATAAACGCATTCAGTAGCAACTAAACTGTTCGCAATAAAATTAAACTGTCAAATGAAGCACATGATTAACGCTTTAGATTGGTAAGAGGAATTCTATTCGTTTAATAGTGCACATGCCATGAATTAACAATGATTCTTTTTGTCGCTGAACACTTTTAGAAAGAACAGGTGGGATGACATGAATTAATTAGTCGAATTAATAGAGTTCGTACGCATAAAGGGATTTAGGGGGGTTTAGGTGTTTTAGTAGCAGAAATTTTGTAAAGTACTGGTCGCTATATCTGAAGATAGATTTTTTTTTTTTTCATTAAATGAGGAAAATATTTCTTTACGAAAATTCTGGCAAAAGGTCCTTTAAGCGTGCGAACCCTGATTAATCGGGAAATTTGTATTCATCTGAAAAACTATACATTTTTAATTAACTGTGATTGTTGTTTTTATTGGTCACATCGCGGAAAGTACAGGTAAACGAACAATGCAGTAATTACCAAAACTCAATTTTTATATAGATAGTTATGTGCAGAATTTTGAAGAAATGACTGGTGTTAGGATTAATTCAGGTTTTATAATTATAAATTATTTATCATGATAATGTATTTGTTTTATTTGTTGAACTTATTTGTGATATTTTCAATAACTTATTGAAGATTTTTAGGAGGTTTTCAAGAAGTTATTGACTATTTGAAGAGATAAGCGATGATTTTGAAAATTTATTGGCGATTTTCAAAAAGTCCAAATTCTTTCAATACGCATCTTAATTAAATTTCAATAATCTTTGTATAAACAGTTTAAAGCGTAAAGAAAAATAATGAGAAAAAAAAACTTTTTTTTAAAAGGATGATTAATTTATTTAATACCACGCATATGTCATCATTTTATATCACATTAAAAGTTCCATAATATATATTGCAACCACTTGATGTTTTCATGTATATTTACAGAAGATACCGTATGAATGCCCAGCTTCTTTTTCCTTGTACTCTGAATTTAGAACTTTTAGCATTAAGATTTTGAATTTCTTTTACAACACAGTAATGTCTAGAGAAAAAAACATTTTAATAGTAACGGTAAATACGAATTTTAAAAAGATTCACAAGCACAAATTCAATGGTCTTTGAAGTTTTAATACTTTCACAAGTTAGCAAATAGTAATCACAATGCAATATGGTGTTCAGTTTCTGAAACTCGACAAAATGTAAAAGCGAACGAAACTTCATTAAAATAAAAATACATATGCTAAAAATTACTACTATAAAAATAAGGACTTAAAAGAAAATTTTAATAAACATACCTACTAGTTTCGTAGGTACAAAAGGTGACATTTTCAAAATCAGTAATGATAAAATAAACTATTTTTACAAAAAAAAAAAAATGTACTGGTTAAAAAAAACATTATGAGATATCAGGTATTATAAAACGTCTTTAATAAAAGTATTATCTATAAATGTGATTTATTTTATCTTCTATTTAAATTTAAAAAGCATCTCGTGCCAAATTCTGGGTAACTCAAAGGAGGCTGATTGGTTGCATATGCTCTCGCTGTGCATATAAGTTTCTATTGTTTCGTGGATAATGGATAAGGAATAAAATCTTGATGAATAAATTATTTTACTATTTTTAACCGTGAAATTTGGAATGAAGAAAAGTCGTACAGAAAATGTAAACGAAAAATATTAATTTGTAATTCTATGTCGATTTATAACGTGAATTTTTCATAGTTGGAATTTCCATATAAGTTGCTTTAAGGTCGTAACTTTTTATTGCATTAAGTTAGAAACTTCAACTTTTTACACAACAATGAGATTTCAATGTGTGACACAATGAGAACTTTAATATTAATTTCAACTTGGTACCCTCAACCGTTGCTGAGAAAAACGGATTTGACAGACAGATGTACAATAATGCGAACCATTAAGGATTCAGTTTTTTTTTTTCTTAGTTATGGAAGCATAAAAACATATACGTGTCATGTAAAATATGTCTGAAAAACAAAAAATTCCATTTAAAATTACTTAAAGGTATTTTATAAAAATATGTACATTGTACAACTAAAATATAAAACCCAAATATTTTCGATCACCTGACGTGCTCATCATCTGAGTTAAAATTGTTAAAAACCACATGTCTAGTTCATTCATTTATACTTGATGTGCTGTTCCAAAGTTCAAAGTGAAAATGGGTGAAGATTATGTTGTTTGGACTGTCCCTGAATTCATACTAAATTCGGGAGGAAGTTCATGTTATGTCTCCCCTTCAGTGTGAATTCTGAAACAGTCCAAACAACATAACTTTCTCCAATTTTTAGTTTGAAATTTGGAACAGCCCATCAAGTATAAATGAATGAAATCGACCTCTGGTTGTATACGATTTTAACCCAGATGAAGTGCATGTCAGATGTTCGAAAGTACTTGGCTTTGATATTTTAGCTGTGCAATGTATATATTTTAATAAAACAATTTAAGTAATTTTAAATGGAATTTTTTATTTTTATGAAATAATTTATATGACTTGTCACAATAAGTTGAATTAAGGATTCAACAAACATGATATAATTTATAAAATTTTCACCTAGTATGCATACGTGTGTTTTTCAGAACTAAGAATTAATTACTCGGCGCTGTTAAGCCGAAAAAATACTCAAAAGTGAATACATTTTTCTTAACCTTAAGAGTCCATTTTTATCAAGGTGTTCTTTAGAGAACCAAGAAATCTAACAACTAAAATCCAGTATAAAAGTAATCATTCTGATTACATTTATTAATCTCATTTAATGAATGAATAAACCCTATTAATCCTTTCTCGCTGTTCTGACAAATCAATTTAGCAATAATTGTTACTCCCCGATTGACTTATTAGTAGCAAGTATCTCTGACATATCAACGCGGAGAATGTCACGTAGGAATGAGTAGCACGTGTAAGCGATTGAAATTCTATTATCCCACCTTATTAAAGGAATACCAATGACGGTTACTGAACTATGGCTATTACGGCAGAACATATATTGTGCGTTGTGTAATTGCTAACAGTATGCATTCAAATGAGCATAGGAAATTAATCTATATATTTAAAAGGCTGTTTTTCAGTTATCTAGCCTGAGCTTTCTACTGAACCAATTTTGGTAATAATTGTTTTAAGGAAAGCACTTTATTTGTAGATGAGCTCGCACTCGCTATTTTTTAAAATAATCCCATTTTTATATTTTAATTTTAATTTTAAAAGTCCTTCATGAAATTTCTTCGAATCGGTGGCAATCGGGTTACTTTTATTGTTAAAGAGAGAAGGGAAACAATGAGAAATGTCATATCATTATCAATGCCATTTTCGTATTACAATTAAAAATATCTTTTTTATAACTTTTGAACAGAAAATGACGTCACGATTTAAAATAGCGCCTTTTTAATCATAAAGCTGTCAAATTTAAATTTTTATTTCATTCTGCTGATACTGAAATTGAGACGCTAATCTCAGTGGTCTTCAGTGGATGAAAATGATGTCATATTAAAACTGAAATGAGTATTTTCTTTGATAAAATTAAATATTTTACAACGAATGCGTATAACAGTAAATTTCTGGCTTTCGCCGACACTCAGATTATAATAAATAAGAGTGCGAACGTTTACATGCAAAATTAGAACTGACAAACGTAACATCAAATTTGGGAATATATTTATTAATAATCTATTGAACGTTAAAATATTTTGAAAATTGAATATGAATATGAAAGGTATGCATGTAAATTTTGCGACAGTGAAAAAGATGTTAATTTTAGATTTCGTTTAAAACAAAATTATAGTTGTGTCATAGTGGTACAATTTTCGTTGATTATCATTACGTAATACCAAAGATCAAAACCACAATTAATGACTTCATAAAAATAGCAAATAAAGCCTTTGTGCAAGAATATTAAAAAGCAGAAAAACAACGTTTAAAAATGCACTAATAATACGTAAAAAGCTACAAACAGCTGTTTCGAATCTACTAGCGAGATTATCTTCTTCAGTGCAAGATAGAGCAAGGCACAACGTGCTAGACGCCTTGTTAGCTCAGCCTTGCTTTTTCTAGCCTTGCTCTACCTTGCACTGAAGAAGAATCTCGCTAGTAGATTCGAAACAGCTGTTTTCAGCTTTTTACGTATTATTTGGGCATTTTTAAACGTTGTTTTTCTGCTTTTTAATAAGTTCATAATTTCAATATCTTAATTGCATGTTACTGATTAAGTACAAGAATAAAGTTTAATTTTTCATTAATTTAAAATGTTGTAATTAAACTGTAGTTTAAAATAATATTTGTTCTCAGATTTAGGCTAGCCAATATAGCATTGATTAATTATTGTAATACTTTTTTTGTTATTTTTTTTTAAAATTCAGTCAATCAGTTCTTTTAAACATTTTAATTCGTCAAATCCGACGGGTTTATACTCGTTTATTATTAATATTACGTATAAAATAGAATATATTTTGTAATATCAAGATGTTGACATCTCAATAAGCTTGCCATTTAAAAAAATATATCAAATTGGTTTTGATAATTATTTTTTTTTAAGTTAACGGAAGTAAGAATATTTAAATATTAGATTAAACCAAAGTCTTTATTAACACTTTTTATAGTCTGTTTGTCATGAATACCATTTTATTAACAAGGTAATCTAAGTTTCCACATCCAATATAAAAACAATCACTCTTATTCTCACCTATATTAAACTCATTTTAAAAGTTATTAAATATGATGAAATTTTTCATTTTTAAGTCAAATCACTTAGTTATATTCATTATGTCTTATTTTACTGCCTAATAGCAAGTATCTCTGACATGTTGACGTAGATAATATAATGCTGGAATGACAAACACATGTAAGCGATTGAATTTAGATTTTCTCATTTCATTAAGTGAATGGTAATGACCTACTCTTACTGAAACATATTACTGTCGATCATGTATGTAGTACGTACTGTGTAGTTTTACCACTCTAAAGTAACAAGGAAATAGGTCATAAATAATGGTTAAAGCAAAATAATATTATTAATAAATTTAAGGGTTTTTTTTAAATATATCGTTAAAAATAATATTTTTTTTTTAATAAAAGATTCAATCAGGTATTTTTTGATTAACGTGCATCAGATTATTTAAAATTTAGATTAGCTTAAAACATACTGCAAGTACATAGAATGGTTATTTCAGTTCACATATTTGCTGGCAACTAGGATTTTATCATTTATATTCATCATAATCGTTCATTTAAAAACAAAAAAATTTGAATTTTCATATCAAATTTAAAAGCAATTATTATAGTCACGTATATTAAACACATTTTATGAATAAATACACGTTATTAATCATTTCTCAAATTACTTTCGATTTTAATTAGTGGCTTGATTATATTGATTTCCATATTAGATATGCATTTGCTTATTTTGACTGTATTTTCTAGAAATATGCATAAGAATGCAAGAAATTAATCAAAATTGCAAAATTCAATTGTTTTTCTTAAAACTTAAATGTATGTTTTAATACTGATATAAAATATCTAGACAAAAAAAGGTAGAGAGAGAATCAATTTCTCTGTAGAAGAATTCAGGCATTGCGTATATTAGGAGAGAACGCGGAATGTACACATTTCGAGAATCAACAGTTTAAATATCATGCATATATAATCGATCATCGCCAGCTTCTATCTTTGCTGATATTAAGGCCGTGCTCTATTTTCCATTTGAATTGGACTATTAAAAGAGATCATACCAGTTACTTCAACATCCCATGTTACGTTTAAAAATAAAACAAAATCAATCTTTCTCGGTTCAAGGTGTATACAAAATACGCAGATACTAAGGCAAAATGAACTAATCTATCCAGAAAACAGAATTAGTTTTTTACCTGAAAATCTGGAAAAATGTACAACAATAAACAAAAAGTGTAGGAAAAGATGCAAAAATGCTTTGCTAACTTCTTGTATTAAAAGTTTAGTCATAATACGAAACAGAAAAAATATAGTAAAAAACATTAAATATAAAAAAAGAGTAAGCATTGTCAAAGTACTCATGAAATATCTTTTAATGATCGATTGCTTTTGAACCAATTAGAGAAGCTTAAATATTATAACAGATTCACCGTTTCATACCAATAATTAGACAGAATTTATGCCAAAGAAAATAAGTTAAAACTGGTGTGAATGACTAAGAACAAACAATCTTCTTGAAACACCATCAAAAATTTGTAAATGCGCTAGGCCTTTCGAAAGATCTGAGTCTTTCTTCGTCAGGCGCAAAAAAGACGTCCTTCTACTATGAAAGCAGAGGCAAGACTGAAATGAGAGACAAGGGAAAGGAAATTGGCTGTTTCTTCAGCTTGTTTCCTTTCCCTTGTCTCTCATTTCAGTCTTGCCTCTGCTTTCATAGTAGAAGGACGTCTTTTTTGCGCCTGACGAAGAAAGACTCAGATCTTTCGAAAGGCCTAGCGCATTTACAAATTTTTGATGGTGTTTCAAGAAGATTGTTTGTTCTTAGAATTTATGCCATCCAGAATCTAATTAACTTCAAAATCATGTTTATTGTACACTTAAAAACTAGCAGAATTACCCGGCTTTGCCGTTGTTAAACATAAGGGCCTTCCAGGTAAAATGAAATAATATGACGATCACAATAATGGAGCTTTGCGCATTCTCGTCAATAAAAGATAAAAATATAATAAGAAAATACAACGCTACTATATCGCAACCATAGTATAATCCCTCAACTTTAAAGATCAGAATGCGCATTTGCTTTGGAAGGGTGTAATAGAATATTATTTTAAAGGAAATACGAAAAAATAAAAATTAATCAAATGGCGTAGTAGTTTTGGTTACAGTTTAGTGGTAATAGTTTAGTGAAATTCTCGCTAGCATGCCACCTATCTAAATTTTAAAGCAAACACATGTCAGTAAAGCTGAAATCATACTGATGGTGACAACGGTCTAATCCATAAATTTTGCTTTTACTGGATTTTTTCTTAATTTCTAAAAATTGCCCAATTTCTTTTCTACATATTCGAATAGAGAAAAGTACTAATGAAATTTATAACTCATTTTTCTGATTTTTAATGGATTTTAAAGTATTTTTGAGACAGGGATATTTTTTAATTTGTGTGCATCCGAATTACGATAGATGAACCCGTTTGCACTTAACGCAGTATTATAAGAAAAAGATATGTCCATGAGTAATGCTGGCATCATATTTATGATGGCAATGAACCTGACCCATAAATTTTGCTTTTACTGCAATTTGTTTAACCTCTAAACATCGCACATTCAATTTTTCCAGCGTCGAAGGAAAAACAAAAAGTACTTTCAATGATATTTTTTAAAAACTTGTATCTCTGTATACAGATTTTATATGTATTTTTAAGTAATTTTTAAGCAGGAATATTTTATAAATAAGCGTGCAACTCAGTTACAAAAAAAAATGCGACTGCTCTTACAATGTAAATAATTTAGCTTTTTTTTTTTCGTGATATATTCCATAATTAAATCAGCAGACAAAATTAAAACCCCACAAAAAAACAAAATAAAAATAAATCGAATTTTCAAAATTGTCAGATTAAAAAAAGGTCGCTAAAAAAAAAAAAAAAAAAAAAAAAAAAAAAAAAAATTACGATTAACAGCTTGTTAATACTGAAGTACCAAAAGTACTTTTTGATTTGGTTGTAAAATATATAGTAAATGTAAAAAATATTTTAGTGTTTTAAATTAAAAGCTATTTTTTTCCTATGCTGTGAACGGGCAGTATATGGCCATCTTTAACTACGGATATTCCAGGGTGGATTGCCTGATTCTTTTTAAGCGGAAACTTTCATTCATGAAAACTAAATCTACAGTGACTAACCTAAAAAGTCCTTCCGGCCAGTGCCGGGAGGAAGAGGTAGCTTTCATATTCCTTATTTTAAAAAAGCCAACTTATATCATTCAAACACACGAAGCTCAATATAGTGGAAACTGAATATAGGAGATTCAATACTAATTTTTATCAATATAATGAATGAGAATTTCGCGAAATTAGTCAGCTTTATCCAAGCTGCTTTTCTTTAAAGTAACTCATATTTGGCTGCCAAATTCCGCGATTTCTTAAAGTGCCTACCATTTAAGACAACATGGTGGATGAGGCTAACCAGTGAACTTGGTCGAGACCTTAGTAATTGCTGTTCACATGCTCACTCACATCGGAATCGGTTGATATATACGAGTGTCATCACTATAAAAATAAGATTTTTCAAAATGTCACCCACAATAGAAATTGAAACTGCTATATCTGAGCCATTTTTTAAGGCAAAGACAAACAAAAAATGCTCCTGAATCCTTATATCAAGGTCAAATACTTAAGAAAAAAACCTTTTTCAATTTCTAATTTTTTTGCACATCACTTTAAATATATATATATTTTTTAATTTAATGGCCGCCATTTTGAAACTAGATGGCTGATGAATCTGGCCAGCGAACTTGGTCGAGGTATTGATGTATATTATCCACATGCCTTCTTACATCGAAATAGGCGAATACGTGTGTTATCGCGTGACAAATACAAGATCGTTTCAAAATGTTAGCCATGCTAGAAATTTAAAGTGCTATAATTCAATCATATTTTAAGATATAAAGAAAAGAACAAATTTTCAGAAGCAAAAACTGCTCCGGAATCTTTGTATCAAGGCCAAACACATAAAAAAATCTTTTTCATTTTCCAATTTTTTAATACCTCGTTTTAAATTTTAAATTTAATTTTTTTTAAATGGCAACCCTTTTGAAACATGATAGCGAATGAAGCTGGCCAACGAACTCGGTCGAGACATTAGTATGTACTATGTACAGACTAGTGGCGTGGCGTGAAATTTTTCGGTGGTCATCGCAATTATTTAAATTTGTGGTGAAAAATTATTAACTCTAAAATTCAATGGTTGAATGTTCAAAAAAGAAACTTTAAATCTTACCTTCACTTATACATGAACTCCAAATGTTCTGCTAAAACTGAATCGTAGAGTTTTAAAAGCTTATTAAGAGTTTTAAAATATTGCTTGGTCATCGCCGCATCCAGCGATGACCGGACGCCACGCCACTGGTACAGACCAAGTTACATCCAAATCGGTTCATAAATACGCCTGTTATCGCATGACAAAAATCAGGTCGTTTTAAAATGTCAGCCACAATAGAAATCCAAAATGCTATTACTCAGCCATTTTTTTAGATATAGACGAAACAAAAACTGTTCCGGAATCTCTGTATTAAGGTCAAACACATACGAAAAATATCTTTTTAATTTTCCAATTTTTTGGTATCTCATTTTAATTTTTTTATTTTTAAATTTTTTTTAAATGGCCACCATTTTGAAACAAGATGGCGGATGAAGCTGGCCAACGAACTCGGTCGAGGTATTTGTATGTACTATGTACACACCAAGGTACATCCAAATCTGTTCATAAATACGCCTGTTATTATGTGACAAAAATCAGGACGTTTCAAAATGTCAGCCACGCTAGAAATTCAAAATGCTATAACTCAGCCATTTCTTAAGATATAGTCGAAACAAAAACTGCTCTCGAATCTTTTTATCAAGGTCAAACACATAAGAAAAAAATATTTTTTCAATTTTCAATTGTTTGGTACCGCATTTCAAATTTAAATTTTTCTTAAAAATTTAAATGGCCGCCATTTTTAAACAAGATGGCGGATGAAGCTGGCCAACGAACTCGGTCGAGACATTGGTATGTACTATGTACACACCGAATTACATCGAAATCGGTTCATAAATACGCCTTTTATCGCGTGACAAAATTCAGGACGTTTCAAAATGTCAGTTACGCTAGAAATTCAAAACGCTAAAACTCAGCCATTTTTTAAGATATAGACGAAACTAAAACTGCTCCGGAATCTTTGTATAAAGGTCAAATACATAAGAAAAAAATATTTTTCCATTTTAATTTTTTGGTACCACATTTAAAATTTAAAATTTTTTTAAAAATTTTAAATGGCCGCCATTTTGAAACAAAACGGCGGATGAAACTGGCCAACGAACTCGGTCGAGACATTTGTATGTACTATGTACACACCGAATTACATCGAAATCGGTTCATAATTACGAGAGTTACAGTGTGACATATGTCATATATATATATATATGTATATATATACATCAATTTTGAACGGAGGGTGGTTTCGGGGTCTGGGGGTCATGATCGATGAAAATATACCAAAATTTTTTGAAATCTCTTTCCTCCGAACGGCTGCAATAGGTAGCTTTTTGTAATGAAAGCTACCTAAAATGTCATCAAATTCCAGAAGCTTTCAATCCTGATGTCTAATTTTGAAGCTTTCTTTTAAAAGAGAAGGACCTAACTCCTAAAAACGTTTGCTAAATTTTATTTTCTATATAATATAAATATTAGAAAAATCCTATTTTATATAATTGTAATAATATAAATCGCAGAATGCTCTCGTTGCATTTAAGGTAGTTAAATAGGGTAATTAATGATAAATCATGCAAACAAAATGAGAAATAAAACGTAGTACGAGTACCGTTAAACCGTAGTAAGTAAGAAATTAAAACGTAGAAATAAAACGTAACAACTGTTTGTATTTCAGAAAAATACATCATTCTGACGTAATTAGAGTAAAGTATTTCAGCTTTTAAAATCGGAGTGCTTGTTTTCTTTAGCAAGTGTGAAAGAAGTATACGATTTCCCTGACAATACGCAGAAAAATGCAATAAATACATCCAAAGCATTTACTGCAATTTTAGTTCACGTGGCTTAAAAATAAAGCCTTCACTTTATGGATGATAATAAGAATTAATTTCAGAAGATCAAGATTTTACCTTCAGAATAAAACCTTATTAGAAAGTGATGTCATTGCTAGCAAACGATTTTTTTATTATGTTTTTCCCTAATTTCTTGATATTAAAATGACCACATTAAAATAGATTTTTCAACATCAGAAACATTCAGCTAAGCTACTACATCATTTTAACACATGTTTAGTTAAAATTTTTAAAAATTTCTTAAAAATTTAAATGGCCGCCATTTTTAAACAAGATGGCGGATGAAGCTGGCCAACGAACTCGGTCGAGACATTGGTATGTACTATGTACACACCGAATTACATCGAAATCGGTTCATAAATACGCCTTTTATCGCGTGACAAAATTCAGGACGTTTCAAAATGTCAGTTACGCTAGAAATTCAAAACGCTAAAACTCAGCCATTTTTTAAGATATAGACGAAACTAAAACTGCTCCGGAATCTTTGTATAAAGGTCAAATACATAAGAAAAAAATATTTTTCCATTTTAATTTTTTGGTACCACATTTAAAATTTAAAATTTTTTTAAAAATTTTAAATGGCCGCCATTTTGAAACAAAACGGCGGATGAAACTGGCCAACGAACTCAGTCGAGACATTTGTATGTACTATGTACACACCGAATTACATCGAAATCGGTTCATAATTACGAGAGTTACAGTGTGACATATGTCATATATATATATATATATATATATATACATCAATTTTGAACGGAGGGTGGTTTCGGGGTCTGGGGGTCATGATCGATGAAAATATACCAAAATTTTTTGAAATCTCTTTCCTCCGAACGGCTGCAATAGGTAGCTTTTTGTAATGAAAGCTACCTAAAATGTCATCAAATTCCAGAAGCTTTCAATCCTGATGTCTAATTTTGAAGCTTTCTTTTAAAAGAGAAGGACCTACCTCCTAGAAACGTTTGCTAAATTTTATTTTCTATATAATATAAATATTAGAAAAATCCTATTTTATATAATTGTAATAATATAAATCGCAGAATGCTCTCGTTGCATTTAAGGTAGTTAAATAGGGTAATTAATGATAAATCATGCAAACAAAATGAGAAATAAAACGTAGTACGAGTACCGTTAAACCGTAGTAAGTAAGAAATTAAAACGTAGAAATAAAACGTAACAACTGTTTGTATTTCAGAAAAATACATCATTCTGACGTAATTAGAGTAAAGTATTTCAGCTTTTAAAATCGGAGTGCTTGTTTTCTTTAGCAAGTGTGAAAGAAGTATACGATTTCCCTGACAATACGCAGAAAAATGCAATAAATACATCCAAAGCATTTACTGCAATTTTAGTTCACGTGGCTTAAAAATAAAGCCTTCACTTTATGGATGATAATAAGAATTAATTTCAGAAGATCAAGATTTTACCTTCAGAATAAAACCTTATTAGAAAGTGATGTCATTGCTAGCAAACGATTTTTTTATTATGTTTTTCCCTAATTTCTTGATATTAAAATGACCACATTAAAATAGATTTTTCAACATCAGAAACATTCAGCTAAGCTACTACATCATTTTAACACATGTTTAGTTAAAATTTTTACATATATACATGGGAAAATGTGCATTTTTTTCTTTGAATGACGTCAATTTCAAAAACAGCAAAAATATAGTGAGACAATCTGAATTTTTATTAGCTTATAAAACAAACTACTCGAGTTATCATTTTTTAAAATTATTCAGCAGTCTTTTAGATGTGAGGCAACAGGAAAGAAATGATTGAACTAAAAAATTAAAAAAAGAGATATTTCTATAATGTTAAATTATAGAAGGTGGTAAATAAAAGTTATAAATAGTGGTCTGATGGTTTTTTAAAGTAGACAGCAATCTTTTTCCACGTTCTAAAACGTATGTACATCAAGCTTCGTGCAAATAGGTCAAAAATTGAAGATTTGTATAAAGGACATACACTCAGAGACCGGCTTTTATATATATAGATTAGGAAGTTGGTTTACACCTTGCCTCAAAACTCCAGACCATCGCTGTACTGTGCATTAGATTTATCTCAAACATTAATAGAAAGCAGAATTTTAAGATACTGATTTATAACTGCGCTAACCAGACTATACCCAACAAACGCAGTGTTTGAAACAATTAGTTTGATGCATTGTATCGTTTATACAATAGAAAAGGAGTTATTTGGAAAGGCACAGATGATAAACACCAAAAAATTCGGTTGCTAGAGCCTTTCAATATGAGATAATGAGAATAAAATCTTGCCATGCACTTCTTACAGCTTATAAAGTACTGAAGAACGTAGATGTTCCAATTATAATCATATTCATTAACATTTTATTACATAATTTGTAGTAAGAATAATTATTGATGAAATTATATAGATATATATTTTTTTTTAATGCTGTCCCATATTTGTTTTAAACTGCAATGTTTTTTAAAAGATCCAAATTTATTTTAAGAACATATCCAGATGAAGCGTAGTTCATTATCTTTACCGTGTATCTGAATAAATTTCAGCAACATGTGAAACAATAAGTAAAATTAATACTTAAGGGATATGTTCTTTTTGATCCAATGAAATTTAAAATTGACGAGGCAATTTATCCTCTTATCTGTCACCGGAAACAACATTAATGAGATGGAATACTAGAATGTATGCAGAGTACTGAAAAACAATACACTTTTAAGGCATTTACTATTTTTTTGCATATTTTCAGAAAATAGAGCCAAAAAATGCAAATATGGAATTGAAAACAGTCCAGTCTCTAATTAAAATCTTAAGTAATTTGAGATATGAAATATAATTAACAAATTTCGTTGATTTAAGACGTTTTTGCTAATTTCACTGCTAAGAGTTTTTTGTCTTATAACATAGTTGGAAAATATTATTTGTGATTGAAACTCATTTTTCATGTTTACCCAAGACTATAAAATAACTAGAAAGAAAAATTCTCATAAAGAGGATATTTCAGAAGACAAGTCAAAGGTTTGTATTTGGAGTGAAAAATATCAAGTAAATAGTTGAAAACTACGAAATAAAAATTTAGTCAAATTTAAAAGTCTTTTATTCAAAATTAAGCAGATAACTTCTTTTAATAATGGGGATGGAGTATACGAGTATTAGCTGCCAAGAAAATTGGAGTAGGTAATTATAGCAAAAAAATTTTAATGTTACATTGTTGCGCAGGTTTAAGTTAAAAAATATTTGCCTACTTTAAAAATATATTAGTGAATGTCGGATAGAAAATTTTATTGTATGTTTCTGTTTAAATATATACTAATGGTCAAAAAGCATAGTTTACATTCGATTTTAGGCGTTTTGTCGAATACATAGAGAAATACTTAACGAGTAGTTTTTGAAATTGGAGGATGTAAAGAACTCGTTTGACAAGATGTTCTTTAGTGAAGATTTAGTCGCGGAGGCAATTATAGGAAAATAATATTTTGAATACTAAGCATAACATTTGAGATCCTACTGCAAGATTAAATGGTTGAAATGATCTGTAGATAAATATCTATATGGTTTCTGTATCACGTTTGTATGCATTTGTGTAAGAATAGCATATGTAATCATTAAAAAATACACTTTCATTTACAGAAAAAAAAATCCATTTTTTTATTACTTCAGCATGCAGAATTTTTAATGAAATTTAACGCCACTTTTACAATACTTAACAAAGTGCATTAAAAATATTATTCTGCAATAAGAAAGTGATTATATTGAATACTTGATGAGATATGAGCACATCGTACATCGATGAAAACAAGAATAACTGTGCATGCGATAACAATATAAAAAATATTATTTTCACGGATTAGTAGTCTTATATAAAAAGGCCAGTAGAATTTTATGAAAATTCAGAATGATACTGGCATATAGTGAGCAGAATTACATTTTTTTTTCTAAAAGTAGATGGATTATAAAGGATTTTACACATATGGTTATTAAAATCTACCCTTAACAAGGAAGTATGTCCATGCATAACAACGAAATTTCAGCTTATTGTATCACCGATTTTTTTCTGAATTCATGATAGTTGACTGACCATTTCATACGTGTTACATACGTGTTTCATACGGCTTATAAAGTTGGCTATTGAATTAGCATTGTTGAACGTATTGGGCATTAACTATAATTATACTGTAATTAAAATTATATTAAAATTATAGCGTACGAAATTTATAGCATTCGCGGATGCCCAATTATACGATATTTCATATAAATACTCATATCTCATCAAATATCAAATATATTCGTTGGAGAATAATAGTTCTACTGAACTTCGTGAAATTGTCCAAAACTGGCGTTAAATTTGGTTGAAAATACTTCGTGCATTAAACAAAAAACATTAATTTTTTTTTCGATTGCTTTAAAGAAACGTTAATATATTCATGAATTAAGGCTCGGAATGTACTGGAACAAACCAGAGCGATATTCCGGTATGTAAAATTATGACAAATAATGTTCCGGTTCGTGAAATTATGGTAAATATGTCTCCTGTTCGAGAAATTAGTAAAACATGTTGTTACAGTTCATGAAAAACGTTAATCTTCTCGTTCCGGTTGAGGTTCATCCGAATAAATGGATAAAACGTGCGATGATGCACCTAATATCACAGTGATAAACCACCACTCAAACCCACAGTTATGAAGCGTTTGCGATAGTTCTTACTCTAAATGAACGACTCACGAAACAGATGACTATTAAATTTTATTGACTAAATAAATACGACAGGCGAAGCATTCAAACTTTTTAATTTTTATCTTTTGGTTTTGATTTAACGAGTATGGAAGCAGGCTAAATATAGGCCTTATCGGAAACATTACATAGCTTATTGTGTTTGTGAACTGAGTTGTTACAGCATAGCTCTCTGTAACTTTATTTTCTTTTGTTTAGAATCTTGATTTCATTTTTTAATTTATTTTTATGATTAGAAGTAAATTATTTTTTTACTTCCAAAAAATATTTTTAGTCGACAAAGATTTTGAAATAGCATTCCGGTTCGTGGATTTTTTCCATTTTGAACCCTGTCATGAACATGCGTGCAGTTGTCTTACAAAAACATAAAAAACATTGTACAGGTTTCAAATAGACACATTCTAAAGCTACAGGTAACTTTGAGCTTTTTATGTTACCAGGCAATTGAAAATATTATGAGTTTTATTAAGGTAATTGGATTTTTTTTATTACCTGTGTCTAAATCTTCGCTGAAAAATATGAGATAAAACAGATTTCTTATATTCCCGAAGTTCAAGAACATTTCCTGAAGCATTTTTACAGATATTTGACAAAACGTCTAAAATCAAAAGTATCAGGTGACTTTTGGTCAGATAATATTTTTAATATAATAAACGTATAATAATCATATGTATGTACATAAATTCACCTTATGGGTGTATGCTAATACAAATTAGCTTTTGATGGGACATAATATTTTCGCGCTCGTGTGTGTATACGCTTGTGTATTAGCATTTATAACTGTTATAAAATGAGAAGTTAAAATTTAATAGTGTACTTTTGTGTATATTTTCATGTAAATTTCGCGATTTTTAAATACATGTAATCCGGACTTTTAATAAATATAACCCTTGTTGTAATTGTTATGCACCAATATTCTTATTACAGTGAAACCCGCTTAAGAAGTTTCCCAAGGGAGTGGAGGGGAAAAACTTCTTAAACGGGAAATTAGCATTTTTTGAAAAAAATCAATAGTTTAAATATTGATATTCAGAAGAGGGTTTATTTTACCTTAGTACAATAATACAAAGAGTACTTTCTATAAAATTGAGCTTTCTTAAGAAATTTAAATTAGTTTGCACACTTAAAAAATTAGCTAATAAAGTAAAAATACATAATTACCTTAGAAACTCTTTATTTAATCCAAGACAAGAAATTTCTATTTAAGAGTGATTTGATATGTTTTTGAAAAAAAAAAAAAAAAATCGGTTATAGTTTTTAGTTTCTGTTTTTTTTTCGGCAACCTTTAATCAATAACTTTTCTTCCATAACTTCATATTTTCCTCTTTTCACATTTTTAATTTTACGAGATTTTTCAGAACAGTTTAAAATGAGATCTCGTTTTGCTAGAATTCCATTCAGAGTAGCCACTGGTATGTTCAACTTCTTTGCAATTTCAACTCTTGTTGTTTTGGCGTTACTATCAACTTCTTTCAAAATTTTGATTTTGCCTTCAATTGACAAGGCTTTCCTTGTAATTGCCTTGCCCGACATTTTTGGGGAAAAAAAAAACAGAATTTTTTGTCCGTGTATTTTCTAACGAGAAAGCTTTGATGTTATGCACTTTACACTGACTTAAAAACTGCGAAACGAATAAACCAAACGCAGATTTGGTACATTACACTTATGGAATATGGTGGTGGGAAAGAATCTGTTGTAACTATTGAACTGAAAGAACCACCCATCGGTAGGGCGAAGCAATTCCCTTTTCTCTTATCAGTCACTATTGTTACAGTGACGAGAGGCCCATCCTCTACCCACATTCCATTTCCATCAAACACGTTAAACAGATTTTAAGGTGAAATAGAGGTGACCACATCTGCTATCAGTCCTAAACATTGACCTTTTTGAATAGCGAAGAATAATAAAGAAAGAGATTTCAGCACAGAAAATAAAATAACAATCAAAAAGACAAAATAAACGAGCTTTGAAAGTAAAAATGGAAGGAAAAATAAAACTTTTTAAGCGGGAAAGAGTTTCGAACAAAACTTCTTAAACGAGTTATTTTAGTGTTGTAAGAATAAGAGAAAAATGGGAATCGAAAATATAAACTTCTTAAACGGGAAAACTTCTTAAGCGGGAACTTCTTAAACGGATTTTACTGTAGTAACATTTATCTCTGATACATCTGTGACATACCCTTCAGGGCAGTTCTTTGAAAGAAAGTCATGACACATATTTTAACAAAAACAGAAAATTTATTTACTACGTTAAAGAGGGGGGCTGGTATTACAAAGGGTAGATTTAAAAAAAGCCGATAAAGAAAAGCTCAACTTAAGAAGACTGAAAGGGGATCCCTTTCCCAAAAGACATTAAATTCAAATAACTTAAGTCAAATCAAAATGGTCGTCAAAATAATTCGTTCTGCAAGATCCTAACAAAATCACTTTAAAAGTTAATTGTCACTAAAAATTGAACCCCCGGAATTCCAATAAATCTTTATAAGCAATGTTTAACTTCTTACCATTCTGGTTTAAAGCTTTTAGCCGTAGATTCTTTTTAAAACAGCTAATGGGAAACTGCGCTTGAACTCAACGCGTGAAAAACTTTAATACCAAAAACGCAGGTTGCGTTCGAAATATAGAATTAAAGTAACTTAAAAAACTAAACCTATTAAAAAATCACTCTGATTACGAATATTCAAATCGATCTTTAAATCTTTTCACAATGCCCATCCAATCACTTTAGCTGTAGTTATTATGACCCGATTGACTTAGTAGTTGCCAGTATCTCTGACATACCAACGTAGATGTCACGCAGGAATGACAAGCATATGTAAGCGATTTCTATTCCATTACCTCACCTCATTAATGGAATACTAATGATCTTCTGTAGTTGAAATTAAACTATTGCTGTCGATCACGTATTGTGTACCATGTATTTCTGACGTGTAAATTTAAAAAGGAATAGGTAATGAATTTATTATAAAAGTTCATCTAAAACAAAATCTATTCTATTAAGATCTTTTTTCACATTGTAATAATAACAAATCTGGCAATTTCCTTTTTTAAATTACTGATCTCAAAGGTTGTTTATTAAAAAAATACGTATTTAAAATTGGTAACAATTTATTTTAAATTTACTGCAACTGAAATTAGATATTTAAAAATATGGCAAAAATACTAGAAGAGTGTGTATCAGAAATATAGAAAACTTTTGTTTCATATTATATATTAAAAAAAGGGCAGATCATTACGTTGATGAAACATTGTTAATCGAGGTTCTGCATCTGAAAATGTCGCTTGGTTGTATCTATTATTTTTTAACGATTATAACTATAGTGTTAAAATGCATTACAAACCGTTTTGGAAAGGTTGTGTGTGCATGGAAGACGATTAAATTGCAACAATATCTCGCTTTTCGGTTATTTTTAACAATATTAAAACGCTTTAAAAATGGAAGGTATCAAAGCGAAATAAAATATTGATTTTTTTAAAAAGCTCTTAATCGTAAAGAACAACAATTTACAACTTCTTCAAAGACCATTAGAAAACGAAATTAATATAAAAATAAAAATTTGTAAAGTAAGATAACTGCATGATAATTAAGATGATACTTGGCGCAATACAATGTAGATAGAAAAAATAACCCAGAGTTATTAGTACCAGAATTCATTAACTTGTAGCAGACCAGTGCCTTGAGCATTCAGCGTACCGTCATCAAACCAAAGCAACATGGAATTTTGATCAAATACATGGAACAGAAACGGTTTGGAGGGAGAGTTTTATCGACAAATAGAATCACAGGAAATTATGGGAGACAGCCAATAGGAAAATAATCCAATCGCTGCACTATTTTCCAATTGGCTGTCTCCCGTAATTTCTTTGAATTCTGTTGTCGGATAAACCTTTCGCTCCAAATCGCTACTCTTCCATATACACGAGCAAAAATTCCATATTTTTTTGCACTAATGACGGTATGCTGAATGCTATAAAAACAAGTCTGCTACAAGTTTAGTTTGTAAATTCGCTTTGAAACTCCAAATTTGAAAATCTCCAGTTTTTAGTACAAACATTTTATTTACATAGATTCTTAATAAGGGCATCTGCCAATTTGATACGTTTGCAAGCAAAAATGTATTTAAAACTGTGTCAAAAAGTAGCCAGTTTAGATTTGAGAACAGCCACATTTGGTACTCTACTATTGTTGAAAAAATTA
The DNA here is from genome assembly GCA_963932465.1 of Maratus speciosus. NCBI lineage: Eukaryota > Metazoa > Arthropoda > Arachnida > Araneae > Salticidae > Maratus > Maratus speciosus. The sequence continues at coordinate 233,200,277 of OZ010792.1, read as the reverse complement.
TCACCTATGGAGCATCTATTTGGGGGGGAAATCTTACAAAAGCAGCACTTAATAAATTAGTTTCTATACAAAGGATGTTTCTCTTGCAAATTTCTAGGGGATATAGAACCATTTCCAGTGATGCTCTCAATATCTTGACAGGTATTCCTCCCATTTCCATTACCATTAAATATGAGTTCACTAAAAGCAACATCATCCATTTGGAGAATGAAGCTATCTCACAGCAATTTTTTCCACAAATGATGATTCAGCGTAAGACTCTTGGCTGGCAGTTTCATCCGGCAGATGAGACTTCCCACCTACAAGTAAACCCGACTATAAATTCTTACTCTCCCACTCAAAATGTTATGGTCTTCACCGATGGCTCACGCACTGTTACCGGAGTAGGTGCAGCTTTCTGCGCTACGAAAGGGAGTGAAGTGACTCATCGTTGGTCTTGCAGGCTGGATAACAATAATTCCATTTTCCAAGCTGAACTCTTTGCCATCTTTAAAGCTTTAGAGTGGATTTCTCAACAAAACCAAAATTTTTTAATTCCAGTTTTTAGCGATAGTCTTTCAAGCCTGCAGGCTATCTGTTCGTTTGGCTCAACAAATCCCCAGGTTACTGAGATTAAATCACTTCTCAAAAATCTTCTCTGGAAAACCTATTTAAGCCACGCTTCAGCCCATAAGGGTATCCTGGGAAATGAAACGGCAGATATGTTGGCAAAGGAGGCAACTGCTAAACCATCAGTTGATTTTTCACTTCCAGTACCGCACTCACACATCAAAAGACATCTACGCGCTCATTTTATGAAAAAATGGCAGGATTACTGGGACTACTCAGATAAGGGTAGATATACCTATGATCTTGTCCCAGTGGTAACTTTGGATCTTCTGCTGCTCACTCCATCCACCACAGCTTTCCTTACCGGTCATGGTCCTTTTGGAGCATACCTCTTCAAGTTCAAAAGAGCCCTTTCTCCTCTATGTGAGTGCGGTGATGATGCTGTTGCCTCTCATTATTTCTATAATTGTCCTTTAACAGCTCGCTGGCATATCCGCCGTCCTCCTGTTCTTCCAGTTGGTTGGTTAGCAAATATTTTATCGCGCCCGATTTTGCTCTCAAAGCTTAAAAACATCTTCAACTTCTTATGTAACCTTTCAGTTTTACTCCATCACTGAGACAGAGACTTTGATTCTCCCTTATTCAGTACCCAATGTTGTTTCGCAGCAACTTGTATAATATTGTCTAACTTTGTATAACACTGCATTATTTAATGTCCTTATGTTTGTTTCACAAAGCTTGCTAATGTAACATTTTTTTTTTAAAAAATCTTATATATACCACTCCGCCCTCTGTCGCGCGTATTGGCGGGCTCAGCCTCGGCTGAAATTTGTAACCTTTTTTTTTTTTTTTTTTTTTTTTTTTTTTTTTTTTTTTTTAAGACCTCAATAAAGGGGACCGGGAGGGACAATCTATGCTCTACAGACTCACTTCCTAGTCTGAGCAGTCTCTCTCGGGCAGTAAAAGTAAAAATAAGAAAACCACAAATATATTTTTAAATGATTTTTGTGTCAATAAATAGCATGTGCACTTAATTTTTTGTAAGTTTTGAGATTCCGGTACAAATTAACTAGATCCATTGTGCTTTCTTTTCTTTCTTTCTTTATTGTTTATATCATTTTTGTAGTTTTCTTTGTGTTTTCTTATGAGTCCTGGTCTGACAACGCTGTTTTTTCTACCTATAACATAACCACGGGCTTCAGACTGCTTTGACAAAATCCAGGAACTTTTTTCAGCACCAAACATAAATATAAAATAAATGTTTCTAATATATCTAAAATAAGTAATTTTTTAATTATTATTTGATTAAAGAATTATTCGATTATTTTAATAAATAATTTTAAAAAGCTATATTACTTATAAATATAGGAAATATTTTACTTAGAAGAAAGGTTTTTATTTTATTTATTTTTTAATTAATAATTGCAATAACTTAAATATTTCCTACATTTGCATTTTTTAACATCGTATTTACTGAATATAATCGTTTTTTTTTCTTTTCTTCTAGGTAAGTACTCTTTCATTATTCCCCGGGTAAGGTAAGTGAGTTTTTGTTATAGTAAATAAATGCACGTGAAATACTTTCAGACATTTCTAAAGACTTTTTATTCATTACTGTAAAATGTACCATATTAAACGTTTAAAATATTTATAATGAAATTCCAATTATTTTTATAAATCAGCGACTTCCTCAGAATTTGTTCAACGATAACCCACTTTACTATACAAGTGACATTAACCATTTTATATTTATGACAAATTTATTTAGAATTTTAATTATAATACCCTTTATTTAAAAACAAAAGAACATTGCAGAAAATGATGTATTTGATTTTTGACATGGCTTCTGATACTAAAAGAGAAGATACTAATTGTTTCTTTGAAGATATAAAAAAAAATCTATATCCTTATATTTTTTTCGAGTTTAAACATGTTAAAAATTAACCATACGATTTTCAGTTTGTATTTTTTAAATAAACTACACATTTATTTAGATTGTTTGAATTAGTCCATATTTTCTATTGGAAAATTTTCAGATTTCGCCAGCCAAGCATTTTTTACATTTTCTAATACATTTTGAACGCCATTATGTGCTTTTGGTATATTTTCCAAAACTTCATCCCATGAGTAAACATGTCAAAGTTTCTAGGAAATTACATTTAAAAAGTATTTTAAATATAAGCGAACCGATCACTATCAAACAAAACAGAAACAGAATGATAAAACTGCGATGTACGAATGAAACAGAAGATCTTTATACATACATAAATATTTCTCAGCGGAGCTTTCGAGATAACGATCCGATTTACATAAACTCTTTAAAACATGTTTCTGATTAGATTTTAAAATTATTTTATAGTATAGATGATATGAAATTGTTTTGTATTATTTCTGTTTCTTATAGCGGTTCTCATAAAATATACAGGGTGTTTATAAATTATTGTCGAAGTATTTTTTAATTTAAGAACGTGACAAAAATATTTATTATATATTCGTACACTAAAGCTGAAGCAGTTTTTTTTTATTAGCATAATCAAATTAAAAAAATTTTCTGCCATTTTATGCGTCAATACTTGAAGAATAATTTTCATTTATTCCACGAAATTTCACGTTATCACAATTTAAATCCAAGGTTGGGAGAGCATAGTTATAGACTTCACGATTCGTTTTAAATCATATTTGGGAGAGCTAAGTTCAAGAATTCACGATCTGTTTTTAAATAATATTAATGTAAACAAACATATTTCACAACTGAAAATGGCGCTGGTGTTTTTCAGTATAAATCCAAGTCAAGCACAGGATGATTAAAAACTTTGTTAATTCTATTTACACTTATAAATATTTACAGTATTTACAATGAAAACATTTGGATACTATTTCTTTAAAAACATGTAAATATTCCACACTGGGAATTCAAGTTAATCATATTAAAATTTCACCAATCATGTTCTTCTATAAAAGAAGCCACGAAAATAGCATAATTTAATATTCGGAAATAAATTTCCCCTTTTTTTTAAATTAAACATCATTTCTTCTAATAGAAGACCACGATAAAAAACCTATACGCAGCTTATTACCTGCTGCGTTCAAGATTCACATTCACAATACCAACTAAACTAAAAAAGGAACAAGAAAGAAAAAAAAATGTTTTTAATATCAATTCTCTAGTTAGACCACGTGACCTGGGATCACTGGCGCCTAATCAGTCTGGCTGAGAAAAGAAGGGGTTTGCGAAATTTCACAAACTCCCCCCCCCCCCCCCCCCCCGATGAACAAGGGTTCATCAAAATGGGGATTCAAAATAATTAAAGTAGAAATAAAATTATTCTAAAAAATTATCAGTTACACTATACATAAATACAATACAAATCAAAATATATACTTACATACTGGACTTCAAACAAAATAATAAAACAATTAAAAATATTTGGTTGGCAGGTTTCTGCTACTAAAAATAGAAAGAACAATTTAAATCTATACAACTTTTTCTAGAATATTCAATACAAAAAAAATTAAACTAAAAATTAGAAATATTATCAGTGAAAAAAAATAAAATCTTTTTAAAGTCAATAGCAAATACAGTTCAAGTGGTTTTAAAAGCCAAATGTCAATGAGAGTTTTTGAGTCTCTAATAATATCAGAGTTTTTTTTTTATTTATTTATTTAGTTCTATTAATAAAAAAGTTCAGAGTTTTTTCACTTCTAAATTATACACAAGAATCAATAGGTCTTTTAATGATGGAATTATTTGCCTTCAGTTCATAAGACCTCATTTTTTTAAAAAAATCTCTGTCCACAAATACCTAACTTCCAGAAAGTTCTTGATACATGTTCATATGCATAAAAATCACATCATATATTTCAAAGTCAGAAGTTTTATTCTGGTCCGTGTAGTGAGCAGATTGTAAGTTGAGAAGATACTCATTTTTCAAGCGCTTCCAAAAATGATTCAGAAGAGTCTCGCGCAAACGGAAGCGTTTCACTAAGGATTCCTTGGTTGCAGGTAAACACAAGATATGCTTTAGAGTTGCTATAACTAGTTGACCAGGGCGAACACTAAAGTTCTTGGAGATTGCACATTTGTTTAGGACTGATTTTATGCATTGTCTGGATCTTAAAATCCAAATTTTTTCACGAGTTGATACTTTAGGAGTACTTTTGTTACATTTCGAGTATTTTGTAACTTCGGGAAAACTTTCTTTCTGCACTAGCTTTGACAAAAAAATTTCAGCATGTAACATTTCCTCAGCTGATAATTCTGAAAAATCTATTTTATCTACCTTTAATTTTATATTAGAAATAAATCTAAATACCCATCCAGTTACTCGATACAATTTCTTTAGGGAGCTATACTTTTCAAGAATAAAAATGGGAATTTCATCAGATTTATTTGTTTGAACAACACAAGAAATGGTTGCTGATTTTCGAGACTTCTCTTTAGAAACATCAGGTAATTGTGTAGCAACAATTTTAACGCTAGGGCACTGATCTTCGGGCAAGGAAAGAAATTCAGGAACATACACATTAGGGTTAGCACCAGGAAAAATATGCAACTGGAGATGCTCCTTTTCCATGATCAGGTTGCTAAAATACTGCCAGGGAATTTTCAAGTGAGCGAGATCAGGGATTTCTGAAAGCCAATTTTGCCAATCATTTTCTAGTTCACCAGAAACAAAAGGAGCAATAAATCCGGCTGAATCAAGGAACATAGTTGCAATTTTCAAAACATTGTGTTTAGTAGAAGAATCATTATTTAATTTTTCTAACAAGGGTCGTAATTCTAGTCCTAATTTATCTTCTGTATTGTTCCAGATCAATCCTAAAATTTTCAAGGAAGTATTTGGGAGTTCGAAACTCGAAACAGGAATGTTTTCATCATCTAAAACATTAGAATTCAAGTTAGGGACATGATACAAACATTCATTTAATGATAGAGAATCACCATATTTGGAAGAAGCATCATAGACAATGCGCATTTTTGTTGTAGTTTTGTCGTCACGGATAACAGGTCTGTGGGGCATGTAATAGGAATTATTAAAATGTTTCTCGATGCACAATTCTATCACATCCTCATTAAACTGCTCTAGAAATGGAGTTATATTCCTTAATTAAAGAATCGTTTTTCAAGAATTTATTTTCTAAACTAGAAAACCGCTTCTTTGCTACTTCAAGATTATTTCTAAGCAATTCACGAGAATTTTTCCACAATAATTTTGCTTCATAACGCCCATTTACGAATTTTAAATTTTCTTTAAATTCTTTTATTACCTCATGATCGGTAATGTTCTTTTCATTGCTTTCAGCAATGCCAATTGATTCAAGATCCCAAAATGCTTTCAGCTGAGTATTTATATTTTCAACTGAAACACGCAAACAAGTTACTTCTTTTTTATTCGACTCTATCTGCCCTTGCACCGTATGGCCGAAAATAGTTTCTGCAACGTATAATTCTTTTGTCAATTTTCCCTCGATTCCCTTTAATATTTTCCACAAAAAGTCAGACCCTAGCAAAATATTTATTTCCTGTTCAAGACCTGTATCAGCAGGCTTAAAGCCTCTTGTTCTCATTATCTCTAGAAGTTCTGGTTCTAGGGTTTTAACAGAGGCTCCAGTTATATTATCAACTACAAGTGCTTCGATATTTATCGAGTTAATAGGTTGCACAATACTGGATAATTCAAGAGCAACAACTTCATAACAAGATTCATAAGGGCGTCTCCGCCCAAAAGGATAAACTAATAAATTTTCTCTTCGCAATGGTTTCAATTTTAATTTTTGTACTAGAGATCTCTTCACAAAACATTTTTCTGAACCACTATCACATAAAACGCGAGCCAACAAGCATTCCTTACCAGCAGACACAGAAACTGTACAAGTCTGCAATAATGTAGATTTATTTTGTTTATATTTTTGTTCCGACATCATAGATACAATTGCACCTTTCATTTCTTTTTCAGGATTTTCTTTTGCTGTTTCTTTAAAACAAAACAAAGGACTATGGGTAGTGTTACCACATTTGGAACAAGGGTTAATTTTTGTTCTACAGTTTACAGATAAATGTGACTTATTTGTGCATTTGTAACAGCGGCCTTCTTTCTTTAATTTATATCGTTTCTGTTCATCAGTGAATTTCGAACAATTTAGTCCTACATGATCAGAAGACTTACAAAATATGCAAAACTGTTTTGTAGATGTATTTAAAGCAGCAGCTGAAGGTATATTTTTCTTTTGCGGAAAATTTTGATATTTACTTGATAAATTTTCATATTTGGTTTTAGGATTTTCATAAGCCTTGGTTTGGGAATTATTTACTAAATTAGTAGCTTCACGACATCTTAATTCCGTTTTAATAAAATTTATTAAATCGGTGACTTCACAGTCCTTATCGGGGTCACGTTTTCGATGGAAATCTAGTATCAAATTTTCGGGTAATAATCGTAATAATATTGGTAGTAATAAATGGCCGTAGGAGCCTGATGTCACTCCTAACGTATCAAGATTTCTCATACAAGTTTCGATATTATCATACAACTTTCTTAAAGAAATAACATTGTTAGTGGATTTCACTGGTTCAAGATTCAGAATTTTGTTCATGTAACAGTTTATGATATTTTCCCGCTTACCATACCTCTCTTCTAACAATTTTAAACAAGTAGAATAATTTTGATCTGTCAGTTCAAAACCAGATACAATATTATATGCAGGACCAGACAACAAGGATTTGAGATATTGGAATTTTTCAATTTTTGATAACGATTCGTTTGAATCTATCGCACTAGTAAATAAATTAAAAAATTCTAAGAACTGGCTTGCATCACCAGAAAATTTTTCTATGTTAAGTTTAGGAAGCTTCACTGCCGAAACTGGTTTACTACCAATTTTTGAACCGTTACTTGATTCTAGTAAAACTTTTGGTTCAGTTTCGATTTTACATTTTTTAAGCCTCATCTTAATTTTAAATTTCAAACTTGATATTTTTTCAGAATAATCTTCTACCGATTTTAGTTCTTTTTCATATTCAGTTTTTTCCTGAATTAGCTCATCCATTTCGGAATCTAACTCCTTTAGTTGAGCTTCCTTTTCATTTACGAGCTCTAACGATTCCATTAAAGAATCGCAATCAGTCTTATCAATATCAACAGATAATAATGTATTACATTTTGTGATTAATTTTGTAACTGCTGCACGAACAGTAGCTGTGTTACTTTTAAGTTTATCTGTCTTATCCATGTTTAAAATTATATTCAATTTTCAAAATAAACGATCATGAAAAATGTATATTTTCAAGAAATCAACAGTCATGCAGAATAATAAAGGTATTTCTTACCTTTTCCCCGGGTTTCGGCACCAAAACATGAAGAATAATTTTCATTTATTCCACGAAATTTCACGTTATCACAATTTAAATCCAAGGTTGGGAGAGCATAGTTATAGACTTCACGATTCGTTTTAAATCATATTTGGGAGAGCTAAGTTCAAGAATTCACGATCTGTTTTTAAATAATATTAATGTAAACAAACATATTTCACAACTGAAAATGGCGCTGGTGTTTTTCAGTATAAATCCAAGTCAAGCACAGGATGATTAAAAACTTTGTTAATTCTATTTACACTTATAAATATTTACAGTATTTACAATGAAAACATTTTGATACCATTTCTTTAAAAACATGTAAATATTCCACACTGGGAATTCAAGTTAATCATATTAAAATTTCACCAATTATGTTCTTCTATAAAAGAAGCCACGAAAATAGCATAATTTAATATTCGGAAATAAATTTCCCTTTTTTTTAAAATTAAACATCATTTCTTCTAATAGAAGACCACGATAAAAAACCTATACGCAGCTTATTACCTGCTGCGTTCAAGATTCACATTCACAATACCAACTAAACTAAAAAAGGAACAAGAAAGAAAAAAAATGTTTTTAATATCAATTCTCTAGTCAGACCACGTGACCTGGGATCACTGGCGCCTAATCAGTCTGGCTGAGAAAAGAAGGGGTTTGCGAAATTTCACAATACTAGCGGGGCATTGTCCGCCATTATGGAAAGCTGAGGCGTCAGAATTCACAATGGCGGTTGCACTAGAGAAAAAGTGTCCCTACTGCAATTCTTCGAAACAAAATCAGTCACGACTACAAAACATCGTTATTCAATAAACAAGTTTTTGATTAATTTGTTAAAAAATTCTAATATTAATTATTATTTGATTAGAGTCATTAATTATTTGATTATAATGTGATTAATAATGTTTTGAGTTACAACTTTACGCATATGTAACTTTGTTTGCGTTATTATAAAATCTTTTTGACTTGTAGTTTACAAATATGTAATAATATTTTCAGGCTTGTGTTTAAATAAAACGTTATGAGGTAAGGAAACTGTAACAATAATTTATGGACACGCTGGACATATGATTCTTGAGGATCTTTATGATTTTATCTTGATCTTTCATCTTGAGCTATAATCGATTACTATCTCATACCTACCTTTCCTAAGATGTCGCGTTGAACAAATCGGCCCGAAAAAATATCCCTTTTCTTTATCGAAAAATAGAAAAAGCTATTCGATTTCATAGTTTCTGAATATGAGTACTTTCCTAATTCGTGCATTTAAGAATAAAAAAGATTTTGTAAATGCATCAAGTCTTTTTGGATTTGAGAACCGCCTTAACATAATATTACGTCGTATTCGTTGTCAGACTTATTATAGTCACTTCAATCCTTCTTAAAATTCTTTTACGTAGTGTGCAGTGACATTCACTTTTTATTTGTGTTTTATAGTACAAGTATAAATCCACATATCTGGGTGCAAATTCAGTGGGCGAGAAATTCCCCAGCAAATTTTGAAAATTTATAAGAATAGCCCAATTATCAAGCGTAGATAATTATCAATTTCTATTACGTTCTGATTGTTAAATAAATTTACTGCAATCAGTTGTTAATGAATTAACAAAATTCAAGTTAAATATGAAAATTCGTCTTACAAGTGATCATTAATTCTAAAATCGATTTCTATATGTTGCTTTAAAATTAAATTAAAATAAATTAAGTGTATTTTTTCCATTGATGATCTAATTATAAATGTTAAAATAAATTAAATACATTTTTTCCATTAATTATCTAATTATCATTTATAATAAATATACATTACTCATTACTTAAAATAAGGCAGCAATCAATAAAAACGCTAAAAGCGTATTTCTTATTATCGTATATTTTTTCTTAATTTATTATTGCAAAATAGACAGAAAATTATAAGTGTCCTTAGTTTCAGTTTTAATAATATTATTTAAATAACAGATTATAAAACTATTTTTATATTAGCTGACCCGCCCGGCATTGCCCGGGCACATTATGATAACCATAAACAATACTCAAGTTTGTATGATTTCATATTTTCGGGAAATCTTTTAAATGAACCCAATTTCGAGGGCCCTACTGCCATGGCCAGCATAGATTGTTTAAAATAAACTTTGCTTCCGGAGCCCTAATGCCTTCGGTAATGATAATTATCTACGATTGATAGTTAAGCTATTCTTATAATTTTTCCAAAATTTTCTGGGGAATTTTTCGTCTACTGAATATGCATCTAGATATGTGGATATATACTTGTACTATGAGGTAAAATTAAAAGTTAATGTCACTGCACCCTACGTGACAGAATTTAAGACGGTTTGAAGTGACTCTAGTGTAGTCTTGTGTGTTCTCAAGAAACTTCTTTCCCAGCAAACCTGTGACCTGGGTCCTGACTAACTGAGGCAGCGTAACTAAGCTAACTAAAGAGTTCTATGAATGCAGCGATGCCAATCGAAAACCAAGTTTAATGAGCCTAACCACGTAGAAACGAGAGATATGAATGCGCCTCGTCGCGGTGGAAGGTAGAACTAAAATTTGTAAAGCCATCGTAAGCTAAGTTGTATGAACCAATTTTCATTGAAATCGAGCCCACAGAAACCACCAAGAAATGAATGTGTTTATGTTCGAAAATAGTGGTAACTGAAATCTAAGATAAACTTTCGCAATACAGAAAGTAGCTGAATCATACTAAGTTTAATGAACTAATTCCCGTTGAAATCAGGCCCTTGGAACCAGAGGAAAGAATGCGCCCAAAATCGCTGGAACGTGCCTCACCCTGTAAATTTAATGAATTACCTTTAACGTTAATGCGATATTTAATTTGCGGATAAAATCCTCCCCTTTTAAAGTTAACCACTTACGTTTAACAGTAACGTGATTTTTAATTTACGGCTGTAGTGAGTAAACGCAAGTTGATGCCGAAAAAGAAGCTTAGTTTTCGAAAAATGTAAAAGTTAGTGAAATGGACTATTTTTAAAGGAGCTATAATAGGGGGCCCAAAATGGGCCAACTGATACATAAGAATAGGGCCATAAGATGAAAACATGGTAAAAGGTCATGGTACTTAGTGCTTTAAATCTCCATTAGCCTAAATTAAGCATATGGTATGAATTAAACTTTAGAATAAAATTTTAAAGAAATTTGCAAAAAAGGGGAGGGATGTTTTAAAAAGGGCCCTAGGGCTCCAATAAAAATATGAGGGGGCTGTTCTGGGGAGAGGAGACCAGGATTCAACTATAAAGTTATTCATTGAGGGCGGGGTGACAGAATTAGGGGTAAAAAATGCATGGTGCACAAAAAGTTCAAGAGACCCCGGACTGGGCCCTAGGAGACTAGAATGTAAACAGGAGATAAATAAATGGGAAAAGGGCTCTAAAACCGAAGATCGGATTAAAAATAGGCGATTTATTAACAAATTAGGACACACAAACTTCTTGGGACCTGTACTGAGCTTCTGGGGCCAGGGTCGTAAATAGAATGTAGTTAAGGGGATAACTAGAGAAATGGCACCAACATCGAAGAAGATCGAATAAAGAGGTGGCAAGTTATTAACAATTTAGGGCATCAACACTTAAAGGGGCCCAGGCTGCCTGGATATTGTAAAATTAAAATTCTGAGCCTTAGATGCATGAGGGCCCGCCTTCCACTATCCTCACCCAAATTTTCAGACCTCTACGTGCGATAGAATGTGCAAGCCATCGCAGAGAGGTACACACAAACACAGAGAGCGAAATGTTGTTTTATTAGTATAAATTTAGCACAGATTACCAATATTGAGTAAACGATTGAACACTTTTATTTAAATAATTCTTTGAATTATAATATGCGTTCATGGAGAATTAATCCTTTGTTTGCTTTAAAAAAATTAAAAGAGCTAAAAAGAATTTATTACATTTTAATGATAGAAACAAATAACTTTAAAAGAACATTAAACCAATAGGAAAAGATTATGTCTTACGTTATTGTATTGATATTATCGTATTGAATGAAAGTTGGCGCATTTTATTAAGAGTGCGGTTTGACACAACAAAATGCTTTTACTGGAAGCATTTATTCTTATAAATATAGAATTTAAATTACATTGTTGCAAATATCGCTCTTTTTGTTGCACACATAGCGACCAAACCTTACGATTTTTCGGTACTAATGTTCCTGAATAGAAATCTTTGTCCTATTTAATCGCAAATTTCTGTCACGAAAAGAAGCGTATACTAAATGCGAAAATAGTGGCATTCAAATATCGGTTGATTTGTCTGCTATACACACAGCAGATGATGATATAATAAATCATTATACGCGTCCCTTTGAAATAATTACGCATAATACGACAATTATTTTTAAAACATAAAATAGTAGTACTGTGTATCTTAACAACATATTCAAATTTCGTGACAATTTGCCACTTTTTACAAAAAGTTAGAAAGTATAAAACCGAAAAAAAAAAAAAAAGACGAAAAACAGACAAAACAAGAAATGTCATTTTTGGACCCTGATGGTTTGGAACCCCAGTGTTCCCCATCACTTTCAATGTGAAATTAATGTAAAAATTTTTACAGTACATCGTATAACGCAAACAAATTTTTCACAATCTGACAAAGCAGAACCGAAATAGCTTTTGTACAATTGTTCTTCAAAAGAAATTGTTGTGCAGCTTTGGATATCTTCAAAAGAAACTGTTGTGCAACTTTGGATATAGTGCTGTAAAAAAATTGTCAGTGACAATGATGAAAGTAAAGAAAACTGTCTACTACCAAAAATGTGAGATGTTTAAGCCCTTGGGGACGAGCAACCGGTATTCGTGCCACGTAATGTGCTCAGAATCGAGGATTATTCTCACCAGTAAATTTTTATTGTAAATTTTGCTTATTTAATCCGAGTATTTTCCCAATTCAATTAGGCAAAAATTTCTGGTTTTTAAAACCGGTGTTTAAAGATTAAAAATTCTATAAAACACGCTCGTCCCAAAGGGGTTAAGGGAAAAGTTGACCTTTTCAACATTTTTTCTTATTTAAAAAAAATATTGTGCAAATGATGAACTCACTGCATTTCAATGTTCAAATAAAAGTACATTTTGAAAAAAATAATAATTGCATATTTAATGAAAAGTTTTAAAAAGTTAATTGTTTTTGAATTTTTTAAAATCCCTACTATTTTTTAAATATGGATATTTTTACCCAATTTTTTTAAAAGATTTTCAAATGTGTATTGCACAAGACTGTGCTTGGATTATTAGATACATCTAATACTACATTTAATGTAATTTTTTTCCTGAAATATATAGCGTAAAATGATGAAATCTAGCACATCTTCACATACTTTTATTTTTTTTTTTTTAAATAACAAAAAATCTGAAGGCTGATTCCATGTGCAGATTTATTACATATATAATAAAAAAACATGTGTAAAAAAGTTTAAATCTCTATCTCAAATACAAAAAAAGCTTTCGCATTTTTAAAACATGAAAGTGGAGAAAATATGAACATGGAGAAAAAGCCATTTAAAGGTTTAATTTGTTTGGGTAATTGCACTGGGTGTATTTACAAAATTTACAATTTATAGGGATATAATTGCCATATGAGTAAAAAAGAAATGTCAAAATAGCCACAATTTAAACAGGCTTCCTTAAACGTTTAAAAATAAAAAACAATTTTTTGATCAATTTTGAGGTAAACTGTCCCCTAAAAATTTGCTAATGGCTGTTCGTCAGTATTACGTTTTGAAATGTGATGTAACAGACCAAATTTTCGAGAGTGTCTCAAAACTGGCAAATGCTGTAATGAGAAAATTTGTTTGCAAGCAATGCAAAGAAAACTAAGAGATTACTTTAATTAAAGTTTACTTATATAAGAAAGGCAATTTCTTTACATATTTCGTTTGTCTTCACTATTTATTTGTTTTGCATTAACAAATTGTCACTAAATTGATACTTAGCTAAAATTATTAACTAAACTAATACACGCTGAAAGTGACGATCACTTTTAGCAATCAGTGCTTAACTTGCGCCGGAGACCACCGGAGTACCGGACTCCCGTACTTCTCTAGTAGTATTTAAATATTACTCGGAATTCACCGGAGTTCTTATATACAGGGCTCCAGAGCCCAGTGCAATAGCGCATCCGAAAAACCGAAGTCTAAATTACCCTTTCATTTCCTTCCTATCTCTAAGCTTTTGCATTCTTTTTTACCAAAACAATTAAATTTAACATAATTTTTCGTACACGTAGGAGATCGAGATGAAGCGGACTAAATTTTTATATCACTTTTTAGGCTTGGGGCTGGCTCGAGCTCAATCTGTCTTAGATTCAAATTTTTATCTATCCATGTGTAGAAAAAAAAACTTTTTCCTTTTTAAAAATTACGTATTCTATTCTATTTCAAATAATTTTAATGCAATTTTGATCAGAATAAAGAAAAAAGAGAAATCGTGTTTTTCTATTCCAATGATATTTGCAAATTTATATCTGGCATTGATGGCGGCGACATGTTGATACGCCGCCACTCAAGAGAATGAACAATGAATTTGCTTTCAGTTTGATTTTCTTTTGTGACAGTATTATAATTTTTAATTAGCTGGTTTGTTTTATTTTACTTTTTAGATATCTAACCTTAAAAGAATATTTTCTTTTTTAAGTCAACGAGCATCAGCTTGAGGTTTTGTTTGTTTGAGGTTTCTATACTTCTATTGTGTACGAGTATAAAAACCAAGTTAGTGAATTTTCTATAGTTTGTATCACGAACGCTGCCCATGCTAAGGATCTGCTCTGAATATTTAAGAAGTCACTTTCATTTGTAAGTAGATATAAGTGCAATGTATTGATATTCTTATAGAAAGCAATCGAGCAGTGTTTCTCCTTTTTCTATGAAAGCATCTAATTTTTCCAATAACGGTGTTATATTTTTAATTTAATCTGATTTTCAAGGACTCACCACAAAAGATTGTCATGCGGAAGGAATCGATTATAGTTTAAGATATGCACATTTTATAAGAAATTGCAAAACGTTGTTGCATTCAGCTTATAAATATTAATTTCTGTAAATTTCATTCATTATTTCGTAAAAATGTATAGCTGCGAACTATTCCCTTTTTTGAGATAACACTATTTCCGAATCATAATCCTTACCATATTTAATGGCAGAACTCTGCAATTAATTAACATTTAAATTAGGCAAAAACTTGTATTCGGAAGAAGTGATGGCTAAAAAGTGAATTGACGACTAAGAATACCCAGATACATATATATTTAAAATTTTTATTTTGCTAAAGAAAAAAAAATGCTTTAAATTTTGCAAATAATGTGTGAAATATAAATATGCTGATTGGTGTGACAGGTTACGGTTGTTAGTACTGAAGAATATTAGGACTGCGGTACTTTTTGTGTTAGAAATTGAGCACTGAGCATGTATTAGCTTAGTTGATGATTGTAAGTAATTTCTTTTATATAATTTAAAAATTATTAAACTCAAGAAAAAATAACATTATTTTTTAATAACATTATAATCTTATTTTAACATTAAGTTAACCTATCTCTGTCAAAATCTTTGTCAAAAGCTGAATTTAATTTATTCAACAGAAGGAATTATTTTACATCATATAAATGTTTTTGCATAATCTTCGTTGTTGGAAGACGGCTAATAACTTTTCAGCGCGGTTAAAGCTTATTAAAATCGGACAGAATGAACGTGAACACTTGAAAAGGCTTTTGTTACATTTTCCTAATTCTTTCAAAGTTAATAAATCTTCATTAAAAAAAATCGAAAGGCACTAGTATTTTACTTGCTGCATTTGGAAAAAAGGTTAAAAGTTCTAAAATATTTCACAATTTTTCGACATTTTGAGAACCCCAGGAGAAATATTTAATGAAAATCTTACAAACTAACCTACCAAAAAATAATATTTTTGCAGTCAAAAGTTTTGAATATTTTATTATTTAAGTTATACATAAGGTACGTTTAAGAAATAACTAGTATATTAGTTAATATTGGATTTGCTGCATCTTTTTTACGGTTATTAAAAATACAGTCTGGTATTAAATATTAAAGTTTGAAGCGTAAGATTCGATATTACTTATTTCTCATGAGTTTCATTATTAACGAAAAAGTAAAATTTGTAATTATCTAAAATTTAACTACATAAATATTAAATTCCTTATCAAGCTATGCTATTCTCTCGAATTTAATTATTTTTACATTTCATATTCTTGTAAAGTAACGATCTAATGTATCAGACAATGTAATATAAATTATTTTCAATGTTTTCCGTGAATGTAACTTGCAATTATGATACCTTAAATTTTGGATATAAAGGTTAATAATGAATAGCAAAGACAGATCTTACTATAGCAGTTTTCCTCAATCAAAACGTAATATTATATATATATATATATATATATATATATATATATATATATATATATATATATACCGTATAGATTAAAATAGAAGAAATTGAGATGGTCTCTTAAAACAAAGATAATATAAACATACCTCTTACAAAATGTATTTTAAACAAATATAGTTGTTACACAGAGAGTATTTACACATATTGGGAAATACAGGGTGTCCCAAAAGTCTCCGTACAATTTCAAAAATTGATTACAAAAAAAGAAAAAAAAAAAAAAAAAAGGCCTACAGCAAAAATAATTACAACAGTACATAGCGTAAATCAAAAAGTTTTTTTTTACTACCTTAGTATGCTTCTACATGAGATTCTTTTGTTGCACGCGACGTTTCCATGCGATGAAACATTTCAACTGCAAATTCGAAGCGTTTCGGATAATCATCAGTTTGTAATGCCAGCACGTTCTGAATTTTGTTGGCTGAAAGTTGTAATCGTTTATGAAGCACTCTGTGTGTTGCGATTTTTGACATAATAATCTCTTGCGATGCTTTTCGAATTGATTTTACAGGTCTCTTAGAAAAAGTTTCACGTACTCGTTCCGCACTTGTTGAACTGCTTCATCGCATGAAAACGTCGCGTGCAACGAAAAGAACTCATGTAGAAGTATACTAAGATAGTAGAAAAAAAAAATTTTTGAGTTACTCTATGTACTGTTGTAATTATTTTTGCTGTAAGGCCTATTATTATTATTATTATTATTATTTTGTAATAAATTTTTGAAGTTGTACGGAGACTTTTGGGACATCCTGTATTTTGACAACAAAAATAAAATACATAAATTAAAACAAATATTTTTTAATATATTCTATCTAGTAGCCCTTGTTGTAGACTGTTATATTGCAGCTGGATTTCCAAGATAGTAGGGCTTTTCGTAAAACTGGAAGTGGAATTATCTTCCATTCCTCCACCACGCATTTCCAGAGTCCAACCAACGTAGTTGGTCGTCCTTTCGCAGGAGCTTTTCTTAATAGTCCAGAGTCACAGTAATCCATTGATGAAACATCTGGGAACTTGGCTACAATATGTCTAAACTGTATACACTTGATTCCAGCTTCTCTTGTCAGTTATTCGAAAAATGCGACTGTACTTTTGGATGTATGGCTGCCCGCTTTATACTGGTGGAACTCAACATTTTCAACGTCCGTAGGATAAAGTTTCGGAATTTCTTCTTTAAAAATAGGAATTAAAACATTCTTTTGATAATAAGTAGAGTTAATTTTGACAATTTCTCAACTTTTCTGATCATTAATTTTCCGTTGTAAGAGATTCCAGCAATCATCATAAATCTTTTAGAGAAACTTTCTTTGCAGTGTTTGAGCCAAAGTTGTAAAAGTCTTTTTGGCTTCTTTTCCGGTAATAAATCGAACTTTTTTTTTATTACAGTTATAAACCAACTCTTGATCAAATGTGACAATTTTTTTTCACTTATCACCTTCTAAATGATTTTCATCCGCGGAATATGAATAATTCTCTTCGGAAAGAGCAAATATATAAGCTTCAAGCCACTCGCTTCTTTCGCGTGCCATTTTAGCAGCAGACGATATTTTTTCATCGTAGATAATATTTCAGTTATTGCGTTATTATGTGTTGCCAGATTTTTGTCCCTTGTTGTTTCTCGTTGTTTTTTAATTTAAGATCAAAATCATTGCCAATATGTGTAAACACATTCTGTATAAGACCGTGTTAAGGGTCAGTTTATAATAATATATCTAACTGCCTGTTTGATTTTCACAACTAGAATATGGAATATGCCTAGAATGTTTAATGCAGCGTGATGTAATTAACACCAGTTATCTGCATAGATCCAAGGATGTTATATAAGTTCTTAGAATTTTGAATTTTATATTTGTTTCCGACACACACATATATATATATGTGTGTGTGTATGCGCGTGTGTGCGTGTGTGTGTATTTGTAACTTTTAACAAAATTTCTCTAAAGATGGCATCTAAATTATTCTATTTTCTGTGTAAAAATAAGAAAGAAAGACGCAAATAATGAGATATCGTCTGTTATCTGAAATGGTGAAAAAATATCTTTATTTTTGATTTGTCTGAATATATCGATTTAATGGTTTTTTGTTTGCATTATTTTTTTTAAATATCTTGCAAAGACTATTCATATGACTTGCTTTTACATTTACAAAAAATATTATCAAAATGCTGAAATATTTTAATATTATTGATCGGTATGAAATAACATTTTTTTTTTTTTTTTTTTTGTTTAAATGTCAATGAATGGGCTTTGAAAGAACATGGAGTTTTGAACATGGTTTAGGCACATATGTAGGGATTATATGCTCGGATTAAATATTTTTTCACAAATCATCGTAATAAACCACGTTACAGAACTTAACGATTAATCGCCTGGAGGAATTTGCTTGGACGATTTAAACATGTGATCAAAAAATAGTTTGGCAATAATTGAAAGCTCTTGAGATTTTCCTCGAAAATCCTTACGACCAATGGGATTTTATTACCCGTACGTCGCTTTTTTCTTATAGTAAAAACATTTTCAGTTTATTAACATAGTAAACATGAATTTTTTATAATAAGTAATTTAATAAAATTAATATTGTAAACCTTTTCTAAATGTAGAATTAAATTTAATTTATTTTTCCCACAAAAATAGAAAGATCTTATGCATTTCAAATGCAACACATCGCATTGCTACGCCAGCTACTATGTATTGAAATAAGAAATTTATTTTTTATCCAGTCTCCTTTTTGTATAACTTACAACATTAAAAAATGTTGCTCTGTGCCAGAAAAGGCTACTAAAAAAGTTTCATGCCCCCCATCCCGTGACTAAATCGTCACTAAAATATGTAACATCAAACATATTCTTTATACACTGTTTAAAAGAAAAAAAAAAGAACTAAAAAACGAAGATTCTACTGGCAATTTAGACGCCAGTACTAATTCCGTATTTTTACGGAAAATTTTCCCCATAAATTACAGAAAAATTTCCGTTTTTAATCAGAAAAACGGAATTTTTTCTGATCGGAAATGGGGCAAAATTTCCGTAAAAATACGGAAATAGTACTTGCATCTAGATTGCCAGTAGAATCTCCGTTTTTTTTTTTTTTTTTTTTTTTTTTTTTACGGTGTATCCTTGCAGTTAAAAGACGATTCTGCAAACATTTCTGTAGATCAGCAAAACGTCTAAAATTGAAAGAGTCGTCATTATTATTTATTTGAGAACACGAGTGTAAATTAACACTTTAATTAGCTTAAACTTGAGAAAAACCTTTAACTTTTACATGATAAATAGATTTTAATATGTTATAATCTTAAATATTTATTTTAAAGTTTTTTATATTTTTATATAAAATTACTTTTTCGTAAAATGAATAAAAAAAAATTATTTCCGTATTGTATATAATAAAATTATTTTACAACAACATAAATTTGTTATTTGTTTATGCTATTATGTATTATTTAAAAAGCGAATTTTAAATAATTTTTGAATGCGTATTGTCAGATATTAATTGTACTATGAAGTACATTAACATTTACATGTACGTTGAAGAAAACAATTTTATAGCCTTATCGATACCAGTCTTTACTACGTCATTAGAATGGGGATTTAAAATTTTATAAACAAACGATGTGATGCCTACTTTCCATCTTTTATAATTTGTAAGAGATTGCGAGGCATTTTAATAAAGCAGGTCATTTGCTGTGTAAAGAATTTAATCTTTAATATGTAAAGTGAGTGCGTAATTAAAATATGTTAGTAACTTTACTTTAAAAGAGGAGAAATATTTTAAACATTTAACCTAATGTTTCAAATTATGTCTTACGTGAAAACATTCCATCTAACGTATGAAACGCTAAAATTTTGAAATGCAAGCAAATGAACATATTAATTCAATAATATTTGCAGCATGGGCAATAACTTCTTGCGATCTATAGTTGCTACCACATTAGCTTTCTATATCCCAATTAGAGATAAACATTATTCTGTGTCATTTTTCAAGGCGCTGTTTCAATTAAATCTAACCAGGAAATGATGGAGAGTGTAATTTATATATCAATATAGAAAATTCAAAAGAAGCTCCTATCAAATAACAGCAGAAAACAATGAATATAGCTATTGTCTAGCGATTTTTTAGTGCTAGTGGAAGATATATATATATATATATCTACTAGCGAACTTGCCCGGCGTTGCCCGGGTACGTCAAAAAACAGCAGGAATTACGATAAAGATCTGAAAATCACAATAAGATATCGCTTAAATCGCAAATAGATATCGATTTTAAATCGCTTCTCAAATTTTGAAAAGAGAAAAAAAATATATATATTGTGTTCGAAGATTGCAAGTTGATTCCTTTCACTAAAGTGGAAAAATAGTAGCTAATCTCTAAAATACACTAAAAATCACATACAAAATTCCCGAAAAATTCGAAAATTGCTATAAGAAATCCGAATAAACTTTATTGAAATGAGGGCAGAATGTACTTTAGGTCAAAAATAGAATGTCAAAAAATTGCAGCAGATCGCGAAGAAATATAAAAATCGCATTAAAAATCACAAAAAGTTCAAAAATCACGAAAGTCAAAATTTACTATAATTGGATAAAAGTTTCAAGTCAAATTCCTTTGACCCTGTGGGCTCTATTAAAATTTATGGTTTGGAAATCATGCTAAGCATTAGATCATGTTACTTTTATTCGTAATTAATTTACTTGGACTCCCTTAAATATAATTAATATAATCCCTTAAGTTAATATTAATTTTTGTTGCATTAAAATATCTCAATTTGTTGATTTTCTGTAAGCAAGTAAACCCTATTGGTTTACAATGTAAGTCTATGGGAATTTGGCGAAATATTAGAGATATCGCCAAGTTGGCGTCACTTTTGGCGACTCATTTTGGTCGCCAAATTTGGTGATATACCGCCAAGTGGGCGATAACTTGGCGACAGAACTGTGTCCCTCTACGGTAACTTCCTGTAGTAATGAAAATACATTAAATGCTGATCAATAATTGCATAAAAATTTCGCTAAAAATTCAAAAATCGCTGCACGAATTCCGAATAAACTTTTTTGAAAAGAGAACAAAATGTACTATATTGAGTTAAAAGAAAGAAACCATATTCTTCTAACATATGGAAAAATTGCCTCGAAACTTAAAAAAGTGTTAAAAATCGCATAAAAAGTTAAATAAAAAAATCTAATCAAAAAATTGAAAATCGGGCTTCGAGGTGCAAAACTTCATATATAGACGTACCTTTTCCCCAAATTTTGTAGCTCTACGTGCAGAGGTCTCTTCAGAACACCGTCGACACACTCACTCACTCACACACAAACTTCTTTCCTTATTATAGATAGATATAGTAAGTAGTAATTACATTTTCAGCAACTTTTTGCATAGATAGTTGGAACCCTTAAATGTTAAAAATTTGCGCCAAACTATCAGTCATTCAACCATTTTTATGGAAAATGGTTATATAACCGTAGTTTAACTCTTTTCTGAGCCTGTTATTGTCCATATAATGGTCAGAGTACAGTTAAATTATAGTTATGTAACCTTTTTCTACCAAGGCGGTCGAATAACTGGGCAGTTTGCTGCAAATTGTTAATAGTATTCTACATGTTCACTCAGTTGTTTCATGCTGCTTTCCTCTCATTGGTTGTTTTGGCGTGTTCGCTACCCGTATCGGGTATATAAGTCGGCGTCTCTCTGTCGTTTTGGCCAGCTTTGCTGTTCTAGCATGCTGTGCTCTATCTTGCACTGAAGAAGAATCTCGTTTGAAAATTCAAAACAGCTGTGTGCTGCTTTTTATGTATTATTTGTGCATTTTTAAACGTTAGTTTCTACCTTTTAATATTCTTTTGGTTTGCACAGGAAAACTTCGGAATTAAAATTGACGCAAAATTTGGTTCTAGCTGAATCTGACAGCAACTTTAGAGATGGCTATTTTTAGGATGTGCCAATCTGAAATTATTTAGAAATATATAATCGTTGCATTCAAATATAATTCTAATTCTAAATAGAGAAAACCTCAGGGTTTGAAACATTGTTTTTTAACAGCAGTTTAGGTGTATAGGTATATTTTGAAAAGAATAGCGCCGTTTTAAAGCCATTATTTTAATCGGGCCAGACTTTTGCATTTGAGCTAACAGGGTTGTGATAGGGGGTGAGCCCCATCTCTTTCTCCTAACTTTGAATATGGGCCCTCGTTGCTCTTAATGTTCGGTATTATCAGTTTTTGAACGATTAAAAAAATTCCACATACTTTATTCAATCTGTTATATAGGAAAAAGAATTAAAGAGAAAGAATTATTTGAATTTAAATTTATTGAAATTAGGAGTTTATTATTATTATGCAATTTTAAGAGGAAAGATAAAGGAGAGAGTTTATTATTAATTTTGGACAAAAGATTGTTAGTGGTTAATAAGTACATTGCAGAAAACAAAAGTAAACAAATATAAACTGAGGAATCTTCATGGCAAAAATATAAATAATAAAATTAGACTCACCTGAACTAAGATATTACTTCATCTTGCCTGAAATCGCGTATGTATTGAGCAAATTTAAAATTGTGCCAAGTATTAAATTATAACTCAAAAAATTTATTAATTTCTGTTTTCTCATATATTCAAATAAATTATTGATTCATACTTGAAATAAATTCTTCTATTTTGATTATGCATTTCTATAAGTTTATAATAGAACTAATTATTTATTCATTAAAATTTCACTATAATAACCCACTTTGGCACTTAACAATAAGATCATCAGACACATAAATCAAAACACACAAATATACTTAATAAACCAAAATACTTTTATTAAAATAATAATGTAATTAAATGGGGAAAGGGGGCGAGGAATAATTTAGTGCACTAATAATACATAAATTATCAAAATTAATTCTTACATGCGTTGCATAGATCTAAATTTCATTTACGGTGAAATGGACATTTCTTTTACAAAAAATGGAGATGATGTTGTTGAGAACTCAAATATTAATATGTTTATACTAAGAATCTTAATTTAATTAATGAAACATCGGGACATACAAGAAGCGCAGTTCATAGTCATTCTCATAGTTTATTTATAGGAACAGTTCGTACTGGAGAGTTAATAATTAGCAATTTGAGCAACTGTTCAATTGGTAAAATTTATATTTTGCTCCAAAATAAAAGGAAAGAAGCATCTTACCACCACGATGTCATAACTCCATGGAGAGCACAAGATGCGTTTTCATTGTATTTACACAAATTGATTTTCGCCGTAACAACGTATCGAAAATAGATATTAAGAGAAATGTAGATTTATCAACTACTTGAAACAACTGTACATCAATATGGGTACTCTTCTTGAGGTATTCATCTTTCCTTTTTATAATTTCCCACATTTTCAAATGGGTAACTTGTTTTGGATGAATTTCATGATCACAAAGGGGAGAGGTAGAACCCATTATTTGCCAGTGTTCAAAGGCCTTGAATCTCCGGCATTCCTGCGAAACTATTTCTAGGAACCACAATTCTGTCGCCGATAAAATATGTAACACAACTATAAATGAAGGTATGACTTGATGAGATATTATATAATTATATGAAAAGGATTTGCCCGAAGGATCCGTTCGATCCAACGGTCAAAATAAATCCTTTCACGGAGCATCAATGTGCATTTGTTCGCACTTTGAAGTCCGTGGCCCGAGAGAAGGAAAAGACGCTCCCAAAGAACGGGCGTTATGTGCGAATATCGCCGATTGGCTGATTTAAAACCGATGCCACACAGAGTAATAGGAGTTTGAATAAAAGATCGTTATGTGATAATTTGAATTTTCTATTTGAAAATAAATATAAAAATATTCTATTTCAGCAGAAAATATTAATATTAATATTTTTATTTTATTATTGATAATTTTTTAATGATCTTTTCTAGATAATAAATTAAAATTGTTTTTAAGTGAAAATTAACTGAAAGCGAACTTTACGGAAATTAATGAGTATTTAAAGGGAGAATTTAAAATTTTAAAGTAAAAAGGATTATTGATTTAATTTAAATATTTTAAAATATTTTTTTAATTAATTTTAATTGGAAAGGATGTTATCACATAACACAATCTTTTATTTTTTTTTTTACTTACTTTGTGTGTGTTTTTTTTTTCTTGTATTTCTGAAGCAACACTGGAACTGAAATATTCCCAATTTTTTTTTCAGACACTAGGGGGCTCTGCCCCTTACGAGCTACGCTCGCCAACCCCCGTTCAGGCACGCCAAAATCCAAAAAGCGCTCTAATTTGATCGGCTTTAAAAATATTGAATTAAAATTTAAGAAAAGAGTAGCGATCTCTCTGTAAACGGGTTTCCGTTCGTTTTCCTTGGATTGGGGATTTTTAAGGCCAAATCTGCTGCTGTTAAGAGATACAATGGCTGTTTTCGTATTTAATTAAAAAAATTAGTTAAACATTTGAAAATAAGCTAATGCAAAATGAATTAAGTAAACAGTGTCATTGTCTCCCGGTATTTTTTTTAACAGCGCTATAAGATAGTTCTTTTAAATAATTCATTTTAAATGTATCGTTTAAATCTGACGTATTTTACACCAAAGTTTTATTTCTCTTATTAATATTCACGTGAAAATACTTTTGTTGTTAGAAGGAAATATTATTTGCGCTGTCTTCGAATTCACGATAATAGTTGAAAAGATTATCTCAAAATATCTCGCACAAATATATTTTTCAATTTAAATTGTTTTGTTATATTTTTTGCCATTTTAAATATGACGTAATTTCCTCAAATTACAAGTTTTAACGTATAATAATGATTTTTTTTTATTTTAAGATTTTGTTTCTCTTTTAAAATTCAAGTGCAAATATGGTTCGGCACAGATGTCATATGCCCTATATTGGCGCAATTTTTTTCTGACGCCAATTTCATATACGCAACGGGTTCTTAACTGGTGTTAAAGTGTCGTTATTTTGCTTGATATGGTAACCAGGATGTTGTTGTTTATGCTATTAATGTTTTCGCCAAATTGGCGTCGGAAAAAAATTGCGCCAATATACGCGTATATGACATCTGTGCCTATGGTTCTTATGACGTAATTTCCCTGCTTTTAACATGTAATCATTTAATTCTAATTTTAAAGTTTTTTTTTTCTGTTTGTAATAGTCAAGTGTAAATAATTTTTTAATTTGAAGTAAACATTATTGTTTGCGCTGCTTATACAACTGGCAACAGTTTAAATTAATAACATTTTCTAAAATTTGTAAAAAATATCTCTCGAAATGATGAAAATTTGAATTTAAAATTGAAATAAAACCTCAAAAAATGAGTCAAATAAGAAAAATAAATGCAATCTG
Organism: Maratus speciosus; assembly: GCA_963932465.1. Taxonomy (NCBI): domain Eukaryota; kingdom Metazoa; phylum Arthropoda; class Arachnida; order Araneae; family Salticidae; genus Maratus; species Maratus speciosus. Next base: position 233,174,645 of record OZ010792.1, on the reverse strand, counting down.
CACACCGGGAACTTATAACGTATAAAATGATCTAAAAATGATAAAATTCTCATGTATAGTTTTTGCTCCAATAAAACTTTTTTAATGGAACGATTTTGTCCAACTTTAGCATTAAATATCTCTTAAAATAATTCTTCGATTTGAATACTGTCTGCATCAGCATGTTTATCGAACATTTCTCTATAATACCACCGATTTTCATATTTTTGTATGCAACAGTTTTTTTAATATTAACGATGAAAGGCCATGCTTAAGCATTCAAATTGGATGCGATCTACCCGGAATATCTACGCAGATTTTCATTGGTCCATTTCCAAATCAAAACTTTATATATATATATATAGAAGGATTTTAAAACATAGGTTGCTAACGCTATAGTTTGCTGTCTTAAAGGGTCTCAAGATTCTTAAAATTGGAAAATATTTTTAAAAAAGACCATTTTCAACATTTAATATATTAAAATGTATTTGATTTTAAGACACAATTTTAATTGGGAATGAAAGATATAATGCAGAATTAGCATTTACAGGGGACTTCAAACTGTCAGACGTTTGACGAGCAGAAAATCGGTATAACAGATTACACGCAGGATTACGAAATATATTTTACAACTATAATGAAAATTTTGGTGCCTACATATACTTCAGGTTATAATGATTACCCTAAACCTAAATAAAATTGTATTTAAAGCATTTTTATATTTTTAATAAAAAGTTACATTTAGCTAATGCAAAATTTAGAAAATTTGGACAATATAATCACATAAAAAAATTATTTTTAACAGTAAAAAGGAAATTCTAGGTTTCGTTTATAGAGACTAACATGAAACATGCGTTTTGAAAATTTCATAAAAACATATTCAGAAGTTTTTGAGATATCGTGCGCGTTATGCCAAAAATGTCATTTGGAGAAAAATGATTTAAAAGTTCCGGAAACGCTGCTTCAGCTATTGAGCTGGTATAATTCTAAAAGCCATAACTTCTGTTCTAATGGGAATTTAAAGGAAACAAGTATATCAAAATATTTAGAAAAGATGGAAGTTTCACATCTAAAAATAATTTAAATTTCGAAAATTTTATAGCTTTAAGAGTCCTGAGACCCATTAAGAATTGTGTAGAAGCATCCGAGATTTTTTCAGTTTGGTTATGTAAACTTGTATACATTTATGTATACAACAGGTTTCAGAGTTTAAAGAATTCTGTGGGTAACAAAATTTATGCATCAGTAATATCCACTTTACGCCTATTTCGAACTCAAAAATTTTATTGGCACCATTTTATCGTTTCAGAAAATTATTGCTCCATTTTTAATTTTATATCAAATATACATTTTATTTGTTTTCTATGATTTCTCATATCCTTTCTACACTCCCCTTTGTTGTACTGACCGAAGTTGCATCATTCTTAGCCCTTCGCCTTAAGGGAACCGAAAAAGCAAAATTCAACCAAAAAATCAGTTTTTACTTTTTTATATCATTAAATAGTTTAAACTTTTATCTTTCAAACGATGAGTCACACATGGTTATATGTATAAAAAATAAGTGTTGAAATTATTCATTCTTTCTAAGAGTACTTCATAGCTTAATGGCCATTTAAATCTTTAATTGATTTTTTTTTTTTTTCAGAACTTGGATTTTTGATGTTTATGTTCCCTTTTTTCAATATCTATTATACTTAAGAACTCAGATTTTTTTTAATACTTATATTATCTTATATTGCATACTTTAACACAGGGATTTAATGATGTGTTGAGAATTATTTATTTTAGGCAGTGAAATCTTACCAAAAATGCTAATTTAATAATGCCTTTCAATAAATAATTAATTATTAATCTTGAGTTTCACTTAGAAAGAAAATGTTCTGTTAAAATACATAAATAATGTTATTTTAACTACTCCAAAAAATCTAGATCTCTATCTTTCACCATTTCTGAGGAAAAAAGTACATAATGTTGGTGAATTTATCATGGCGGAGATAGGGCTTTCCCGGTCCCCTTAACTGGATTCTGCATTTAAGGTAAAAAAATATTCTAAAACTTTTTGAATTGAAATTCAAGAAAGAAGGTTTCTTTTCGGAAGTATGGACGCGACTCATCTTTCTAAATAATTGCACTGAAATTACCAATTGAAATGCTGAGTGGCACATTTATGTTATGGTACATTTTCTAAAAAAAAATTTTTTATGTTTTGGATGAAAGCGTTATGAGGTATGCTATCACATGCTGAAGCTAAAATACTAAGATTCTATTTAGTCTTGAAGATTTCAGACATTATTCATTAATATTTAATATTTTAATATTTAATAATGTGAATAATATTAATAATTTTTAATATTTGAAAATTAAATATGAATAAGTTTTTCCGAGGGAGTATAGTACCATACCTGTTAATATTTTAAACACATGGTATCAAACATAAAATAAATAATTCAAATTTACAGCAAAAACTTTCACTTCAAATTTTTTCAAATGTAATTTTTGTTACTTAACATGTTCTTCCACTTAGTTCTTCAATTATATTTTATGCTGAAAACTTGAAGAAAATATATCAAACCGGTAGCGATTGCTATTTTAAAACAGTAGTTTGTTCGGGTATATTTGTTTAAACTGTTGTATACTTGCAAAGTCGAAATTTAATGATAAGTTTTTGTTTACATATTATTTTTCTATATATTTATTATCTATAAACATAAAATGCTAAATGTATAAGCTATGCATTTTTTCTTTAAGAATTATAAGTTTTATAAAGTACGAAATAAAAAATTACAGATGGATGTACACTGTAAAAAAACCACTGTAAATTTTCCAGAACAAACTCGATCACAGTGAATGTGCTGTATCTTTCTTTTGTTTCCTGACTATATTAACATGTAAAATACAGTAGTTGCGTAAAATTAACAGCACATGTGCTGTTAATTTTACGCAACTACTGTATTTTACATGTTAATATAGTCAGGAAACCAAAGAAAGATACAGCACATTTACTGTGATCGAGTTTGTGCGCGAGATGAACACTACTTTGTATTGTAAAAATGTCGTTTTTTTTTTTACAGTGTATAAAAGCAAAGTTTGTATTGAAGATTAAATAAAACGAAAACTGAATTCCAACTCATCACGTGCTACAGACAAGGAATACTTCACATGCTATGCACAACTCTACATTGTATCTCCACAAAAACTGCCATTTTCATGGAAGTTATAGCACAAAGCAATTTTGTTTCCGACAATCATTAATTTGTTTAAAAAAAATATGACAGAGGAATAATGTAATACTTATAGAATTTTGCTAAAAATGTCTATGTCATTTTGCTTGGCAGTTCATTGCCACTCATATTATTTAAAGCATTTATCTGCTTTAGGTTGAATATATCTCAATTTATCACACAATGTTTGATGTTTTTCTGTCAGATAGAAAGGATATTTTCTGTTTAACCTTCTAATGTTCAATCACGTTTAGCAAATTCTCGTATTACCAATTTTTTAATTGCCTCAGATAATAATGCAAAAATCACTTTCAAGAATCGAAAATAATTCAATATCAGTTATCGACAATCTCAGTTATGTGATAAAATGCTTTCCGCAATAAAACTTGCTAGAAGATGTAAAATCAGACATGTGTCAATTAAATTTTACGCAGCATTCCAGTTTTCTGAGTACAATAAACCTCCATATTCTCGAATTCCAATTCAGTCGTGTAATTCTCCTTGGCAGTGGGAGCTAAGGAAGATGGAGCAAAAAATTAAAAAATATACTTGCTCAAAAGTTTATATTTTCAATATCAAGTGACTGAAATTTTCTCTGATATGAGGTAAATATTCTGAATCAAATATATTGATCAAATTGTCATATAGTACTGAAGTTTAAAATTTAAATACTAGTAGAACAGCATGTTTAACAAATATTAATAATAAATTTCTTAAAATGTATCATTCTTAATACCTATTCTCCAAAAAATTATTATTTAATGCTGTGATAGCTAGGGGAAAATGTTTCATTACCCTTTTATCATATAAAACTTGCGTTGTTTTTCAGACGAAGTTCTTGGTTGTTTCGTCTGTGCCTATGCAAATAGTACTGCTTAACACACTATTTTTGGTATCAGCAGTAATTTTCTTATACAATGTGTTACCTTTTAAGTAGATTTAGTATGAAATACAACCTATTACATTTTCCCCTATGTTGGAATGTCTGAAAAAAATTTGCAGATCTACACCGATCATGACCCCTAGAACCCAAAACCACCTTCAGTAAAAAACTATATATATATATATATATATATATATATATCACTTTCTTCTGGACACGATAACTTCCACAATTCTGCAAAAATCTCTTCCAAACTGATACATACAATCAAGGGGTATAAAATCTCGGTCAAGTTCGTTAATGGGCAAAATCGGACCAAGAGGAAGGAAGTAGGGAGGGTTTTTGTGAAAACAGAAAAAAACCTCATAACTTCTTAACTTTTGCACAGATAAAATTAGTTTAAAGTTTTTATTACTTCTAAAAATAGGGCCACAAATTTATGTATCACAGATTTTTGATAAAATTAAAAAGGGGCTCAAGGGGAGCAAAAAATGGGGTTTTTGGGAGAAAAAAATTCTAACTTCGTCAATTCTGCAGATATCAAATCCAATTAATTTTATTATAAATCTCATTAATATTATCTACAACTTTTGTATTCATAAGTTTTCGATAGGACCAATTTGTACCAAAAAAAATTAAAAACGAAAACAAAAAGGGGGAGTTAAAGAAGAAAAAAATCCATAACTCCGTCAATTCACAAGATATAAAATCCCATGAATTTATCATATATCTTCTTAATATTGTCTACAACATCTATATAGACAAGTTTTGGATAGGACCAATTCTTACACCAAAAACAAATTAAAAATACATAGCGGTTGAAGAAAAAAAAATCATCTTATTAAGGGTGTATTCAAATCCAAACTGCTTAATTTCTTACTCATTTTTAAATTCATTTTTGCTCTAAAACGCATCCAACTGATAGATTGTTTTATTCAGAAATCATACAAATTTATCGTAATGATCGATTTTTTGATAGAAGCAGAATGTATTTCAAAAAGTCCTTCCGGCCAATGCCGGGAGGAAGAGGTAGCTTTCATATTCCTTATTTTAAAAAAGCCAACTTACATTACTCAAACACACGAAGCTCAATTTAGTGGAAACCGAATATAGGAGATTCAATACTAATTTTTATCAATACTAAATCATTATGAATGAGAATTTCGCGAAATAAGTCAGCTTTATTCAAGCTGCTTTTATTTAAAGTAACTTATATTTGGCTGCCAAATTCGGCGATTTCTTAAAGTGCCTGCCCTTTTAAGACAACATGGTTAATGAGGCTAACCAGTGAACTTGGTCGAGACCTTAGTAATTGCTGTGCACATGCTCATTCACATCGGAATCGATTGATATATACGAATGCTGTCGCAGGCAAAAAATCAGACTTTTCAAAATGTCACCCACATTAGATATTGAAATTGCTATATCTGAGCCATTTTTTAAGATAAAGACAAACAAAAAATGCTCCTGAATCCATATATCAAGGTCAAATACTTAAGAAAGAAACCTTTTTCAATTTGTAATTTTCTTGCACCTCACTTTAAATATAATTTTTTTTATTTAATGGCCGCCATTTTGAAACAAGATGGCTGATGAAGCTGGCCAGCGAACTTGGTCGAGATATTGATGGATATTATCTACATGCCTTCTTACATCGAAATAGGCGAATATGTGTGTTATCGCGTGACAAATACAAGATCATTTCAAAATGTTAGCCATGCTAGAAATTCAGAGTGCTATAATTCAACCATTTTTTAAGATATAAACTAAAGAACAAATTTTTAGAAACAAAAACTGCTCCGGAATCTTTGTATCAAGGCCAAACGCATAAAAAAAATCTTTTTCATTTTCCAATTTTTTAATACCTCATTTTAAATTTTAATTTTTTTTTTTTTTTTTTTAATGGCAACCCTTTTGAATCAAGATGGCGAATGAAGCTGGCCAACAAACTCGGTCGAGACATTGATATGTACTATGTACAGACCAAGTTACATCCTAATCGGTTCATAAATACGCCTGTTATCGCGTGACAAAAATCAGGTCGTTTTAAAATGTCAGCCACAATAGAAATTCAAAATGCTATAACTCAGCCATTTTTTTAGATATAGACGAAACAAAAACTGTTCCAGAATCTTTGTATTAAGGTCAAACACATGCGAAAAAATCTTTTTCATTTTCCAATTTTTTGATATCTCATTTTAAATTTTAAATTTTTTAAATGGCCGCCATTTTGAAACAAGATGGCGGATGAAGCTGGACAACGAACTCGGGCGAGATATTTGTATGTACTATGTACACACCAAGGTACATATAAATCGGTTCATAAATACGCCCGTTATCACGTGACAAATATCAGGACGTTTCAAAATGTCAGCCACGCTAGAAATTCAAAATGCTATATCTCAGCCATTTTTACTTTCTTCTATCTTCAATAGAAGAAAGTATTGTAATCGAAATTTTTTTCGACTTCCGGTTTTCGACGGATTTACATGTTTTAGGGGTCAGAGATCCCAAAAAACATGTTTATAGAAAATGTCTGTCTGTCCGTGTGTCCCTCTGTCTGTCGCCATTTTACCATCAAAAAGTGTATGAAGTTATGCATAGAATTGAACCAAATTTTTATTTTAAATTTTTGGCTATCGCAAGCAGATCCACCATGAATTTGGAAAATATTCGCCGGTAGGGGGCGCTGTAATAGCTATTTTTGTGCGATTTTGAATATTGTACCATCCAAAAGTATTTGAAGTTAAGCATAGAATTGAACCAAATTTTTATTTTAAGTTTTTGGATATGGCAGGTAGGTCCTCCCTGAATTTGGAAAAAATTCGCTGGTAGGGGGAACTGTAAAGCGATTTTTTTGCGATTTTGAATATTGTACCATCTAAAAGTGTATGAAGTTACGCATAGAATTGAACCAAATTTTTATTTTAAGTTTTTCGCTTTGGCAAGCAGATCCTCCCTGAATTTGGAAAACATTCGCCGGTAGGGGACGCTGTAACAGCGATTTTCGTGCGATTTGGAATATTGTACCATCCAAAAGTGTATGAAGTTATGCATAGAATTGAACCAAATTTTTATTTTAAGTTTATGGCTATGAAAAGCAAAATCTTCCTGAATTTGGAAAAAATTCGCCGCTAGGGAGCGCTGTAATAGCGATTTTGCATATTGTACCATTGAAAAGTGTATGAAGTTATGCATAGAATTAAACCGAATTTTTATTTTAAGTTCTTGGCTATGGCACGTAGATCCTTCCTTAATTTTTAAAAAATTCGCCGCCAGGGGACGCTTTAATAGCGATTTTTGTGCCATTTTGAATATTGTACCATCGAAAAGTCTATGAAGTTATGCATAGAATTGAGCCAAATTTTTTGTGTTTCTTTTTGGTCATGGCATGAAAGTCCTCCCTGAATTTAAAAAAAAATTCCGTTGGAAGGGGGCGCTATAATTACGATGTCTGTACCATTTTCTTTATTGTACAATCGAAAAGTGTATAAAATTATGCATATAATTGAACCAAATTTTTTGTGCATGTTTTTGGCTTTGGCCAACAGGTCCTTCTTGAATTTGGAAATTTCGCGCGGTAAAGGGGCTCTGTGATAGCGATTTTTGTATACTTTTCTTGATTTTTCGTAGTTCTATTGTCCATCGGCGGCTCGTGCAAAGGCGGAACTCACTTCCTGCTAAGCCGGTTATACGCAAACATCTGATAACAACAGAATAAGGAAAAACTATTAATTTTAACAAATATCATGATATAGATTAACTCGTTTTTAGTTCATTTAATTGACTGAAGCAGGAATTTAAGATGAAAATCAAAGTTGGTGTAGTAACGAACTAATAATATTGAAGTATTAACATGTGTAAATAGTTTTTGAAATATTAAGATGTATAAGATAGAAGAAAGTTTTGGGATTGGCACATCCAACCAGTTTAAGATATAGACGAAACAAAAACTGATCCCGAATCTTTTTATCAAGGTCAAACACATAAGAAAAAAATATTTTTTCAATTTTCAATTTTTTGGTACCACATTTCAAATTTAATTTTTCTTTAAAATTTAATGGCCGCCATTTTTAAACAAGATGGCGGATGAAGCTGGCCAACGAACTCGGTCGAGACATTGGTACGTACTATGTATAAACGAAGTTACATCCAAATCAGTTCATAAATACGCCTTTTATCGCGTGACAAAATTCAGGAAGTTTCAAAATGTCAGCCACGCTAGAAATTCAAAATGCTATAACTCAGCCATTTTTTAAGATATAGACGAAACAAAAACTGCTCCGGAATCTTTGTATAAAGGTAAAATACATAAGAAAAAAATATTTTTCCACTTTCAATTTTTTGGTACCATATTTCAAATTTTAAATTAAAAAAATTTTAAATGGCCGCCATTTTGAAACAAAATGACGGATGAATCTGGCCAACGAACTCGGTCGAGACATTGGTATGTACTATGTACACACCGAATTACATCCAAATTGGTTCAAAAATACGAGAGTTACAGTGTGACAAAAGTCATATGTATATATATATATATATATATATATATATATATATATATATAACCATTAATTAAACATAACCTTCCACCGTCAATTATTATGAATTAAAGCTGTAAGTATTAAAAAAAAAAAAATTAATATAAGAATTATTATGGAAGAAAAAGAAAAAAGTGGACACCGACAAAAATTGAAAAGCTTATACATTGAATTACGTTATCAAGGGCACAGAATTCAATGATATAAGCAAAATGGTTGTTTTCTGTGTGAAAAATAAGCTAAAGCTAAAAGTTATTTTCCCCTGTGCCCAAACAACCATAAAATCAAGTGAATTGATTAAAAATGAAAGCAGAATAGAAACAAATAATATGAAATGGAAGAATCAATAAAACGTATTTAAATATTTATAGGATATAAAATATAAATAATAAACACCATACCGATTAATATTTCAGTATTTTACAAAAATCCACGCTCACATGGCTGCCAGTATATCAAAAAAGATTAAGGTGAATAAAACAGTTAAGAAATCACAGTAAATGATACCAAAGGATGCAGTTAATACATTTTGAAATAAAATTTGAAATACCTTGTTAAACACATTTAATCTAATATAAAATAAATAGATATTAATTACATTATTTAAAATGCACTATTAAATTAATTAATAACAATTTAACAATATCGTCAAAATTTATCTAAAAATACCCCCTGGTGTATTAAATTATAACTGAAATGGAGCTAGAAAAATTAAAAATTAAAGCTAGCTTAAAGAGACAAATTTAGTGCTGCCATCTAGTATTACTACTATTAAACAACTAACGCAAGATAAATATTTGTAAGCATTTGAATGTAAATAACTGTATAAATAATTGTAAGCATTTGAATGTAAATAACTGTATGAACAGCAAAACCAAACATATCCTTATATATAGAGAATTATAAACCGAATATAAACCACACAATGTATTTAAAAACTATTGTAAATAAAATTTAAAAGCATGCAATATATTCTATTAGCTAACTTATTTAAACTAAACTAAGAAATAAATAATTCTAGAACATTGATAATATATAGCATATAGCTATATGCTATAAAACAAAATAAAATTCAGTAATAATTAATATAAATAATTATTAAATATAAAAATTATTTTTTAATGAATTATATATCAGATATTTATAAAATGAACAGGAAATAAAAAACATGTGGAAGTAAATAGAAGGTTAAATGATACTTAAATACCCATTACTTAAAAAGCACAAATATAGAGTGTGGATCATTTTCAGACATCCATAAAAAACCATAAAGTATGAATGTGGGACATTCAAAAACATTAAACCGATAATAAATATTAAAAAGAATAGAGTAATAATAATAATAATAATTACCCAATTTTAATGCATACAGTATAACTATATTTATATTATACATACTTATATGTATATTATTCACTATAAGAATGGCATACTATTAGTAATTAATATGATATTGTCCTTAGTAAATTTAAAATTTAATAACAAATAATTGTAAATTAGATTAATCAATAATTAGGCTAATTATAATATTAATGAAATTCTCCAATTACATATAAAATATCAAATCAACATCCATATAAAATACGTAACAAAAATATAGTAATAATACAAGAGCCCCCATTTTTTTTTTAATTAACCATTGCGTATTATCCAGACAACACCACCCTCCTCCGTACTCTAACATCTACCCACCCAACCAACCTATAATATTTTTTTTATATTATTTTACAATTTTTAATTTTTTATAGATATTTTTTTTTATTTTATAATTTTTTTGTAATTTTGTTTACGCATGTGTTAATTTGTTTTAATAGATCATGTAAGAAAAGTACTAATTGTATATTAATGAATATATGAATTTTTTTGGAAAACCATGATTTAATGCATCATAAATTAGTTTTTTAATATTATTGTTAATTAGAGGAGAAGAACATAAACATTTTATTCTATATAAATGATTAAGTATTATATTCCGAAATACAGAATGATGTAGACAAGATTTAAAATTTGTAAATGTATTAACTTTGAATTTAAATTCTTTACGTTTGTCATATAAATCTGTGATTGTTTTATTGTCTTTTATTGTAATTTTAATTTCTAAGAAGTTAATTGTATTGTTAGATAAAAGGTTTCCCGTTAATTCCAAATTTGTGGGATAATCAACTGGAAATCGAGTAATTGCAGATTGATCAGTATCAATTAAAATGATGTCATCAATATAACGATATAAATGTAGATTATTATTAGTAAAATTACGTTCATAATGATATAAGTATAAGTCTGAGAGTAAACTGGAAGTACAACCGCCTTGTGGTATACCGACATGCTGTAAATATAAAGTATTATCTTGCAATATATAATTATTATAGATAATGAAGTTAGTTAAAGATTTAAAATATGCAATATCTATATTAGATGGTAATTTCAGTTTTTTATAATATTTTTTAAATAATGCATTTATAATTTTATGTAAATCTAATAGGTCTATATTATTAAAAAGATCTTTGAAGTCATATGTCGTTATATTATAAACACAGTGAAGATTTTTTAAAATATTAACAAGTTGATAGCTATTTTTTATACAATGTGTATTATCATTATTTGTAGTAAGTACATATAATTGATTAAGAATATTTAAGAGAAGTGTATTGGCTTTATTATTATATGTATTACAACCAATAGTAACAGTCCTAAATTTAATAGGAGTTTTATGAAATTTGGGAATAAGAACTAAATATGGATAATTAAAATTAGTAGATAAAATATTTAATAGTTTATAATAACTTCGAATTTTATGATTATTTACAATTACAGTTTCATTAGTTTTTTGAAATGACTTATTAGAAGAAATAGAATTTGTAAGAAGTTGGTGATAATATGATTTACATATAATAGCACAATTGTTAGGAGATTTGTCTACATATGTAATAACGTAGTTTTTTTGTAATTTAGTAATTTGTTGGAAATAATGCTCTGTATTAATAGAAACCAAATCAGCAATATTATTTTTTAAAGCCATAGTTAATTTTTCTATTACTAATATCTTCCATTGATTAAAATATTCAATAGGCTTATTATAAGAGATAGAAATTTTATAAATAAAAATATCAATATCATATGTAAACTGTTTGATAATAGTTTTAACATTAAATTTAGATGGAAGTCTATATTTAGTACCCTAACCCATTAGTTGTTTCAATTTAAAATCATGAACAATATCAAGATTTCCAGTGATTATATGTCCATGATCATTGTTTATGTATTTTTTTAGAGTGGGGTCTTTGCAGTTACACGGAAAATTACTTGCATATATATATATGGATATATATATATATATATATATATATATGTGTCAATTTTGAACGGAGGGTGGTTTCGGGATCTGGGGGTCATGATCGATGAAAATATACCAAAATTAAATCGCTTTCCTCCGAACGGCTGCAATAGGTAGCTTTTTGTAATGAATGCTACCTAAAAATGATGTAAAAGTGAACATTTTGAAAAGAATTTCCCAAAGTGATTGTGTTAGAACCGAAAAATATTGTCCTACTGAGAAAATAATTGTTTTTTAATCAAGTTTTAATTAATTGAAAGAAAAATAAAAACACAGGTCGCTTATAAATCTCTTCAAAAATCACGTCAGCAAGTTTCATATTTTTTTGTATTAAAAATGAATCTGAAATGTGTCAGAAAATTTCGTGTTGTTGAGCATGGAAAAGTATTTTTTAATATCGCCTTAACATTATTCTGATAAAACCAGCTATTATATAAAAATGAAATAAAAACTCGTCAAAAGCGGCCAGATAAAATTGTTAAACTGTGTTTATATCTAATCATGATTTAGTTTTTGTTGGTGAAATTAGTATACTTAACTTCGAAATCTACCTCCGCTTGTAGGCTGGGCCGGCAGGGATTTGTTTTATTTGATAAACCCATTATTGAACATAAAGTTAGCATGATAGTAAATTTTTCAAAACCGATATTATTGAGTTTGTTAAATGAAACATTTGCTCTATCATTGTTTGATCTCATCCAATTCAAGGTCCAGCGATTGCCTGTAAGGCTGCTTTTTTAGACCTGAAAAACCCATTTCTCTAACTGTAAGACACCAATTTCTATCAAACCAAGCAATCAAACGCGTGCTACGAAAGTTAAAGACGGCCAATATGCTGTCCTGAGTAGGTACAGTACGTAGATGATAATTTTTTTTTAAATTGAAAACACTAAAAAAATTTTACACTAAGTTTTTATTACATTTGTGAAGTTTTAGCTTTGTTTAGCAATTTATTTATGGAATATTAGACGGAAACAAACAAATGCTAAACTATTTAAATTTGTTTTAGTGCAAACGGATTAATCTTCTGTGATTGGGTTCGACGCAGTTTTAAAATATTCATGCATGAAAATTATTTTAGAAACCTTAACAAGTCAGTAAATTGAGATACAGTTTTCAAACAAATTGTATTTTAAAGTACTTTTTTTTCCTGTTCGGCGACGTAAAAATTTAAATTGCGCGACGTTTAGAAGTTAAAAAAAATTGCAGTAAAAGAGACCTTTACTATCCAAGTCGTTGCTACTGTCAATATGACGTCAGGATTTATCACGGACATATTTTTGCTTTATAATGTAAATTCTGAACTCTTAATAATATCATAAAACGGGCATTGTGTTATAAAATATAACCTTAATAGCGGACACCTCAAAACCACGGATTAATCGCAGTAGCTAGAGTTGCCCGCTAATAAGTTATTGGGTCGTTCCGAAAGTCGTGTCCGTTTGGGAAAATCAATTTATACCGGAAAATTCTATCATTTAATTATTAGACGTTGATTCCGATGGCTACTGCCTAATAATTATCGCGATTTTCCCAAACGGGCAAGACTTTCCGAACTATCCAATATTAACCCTTTCAAGGGGACGGTCTAGCCACCTAATTTTAATTTCAAACCTGACAAATGACACCAAGAATATTTTAATAAAATTTTGCTTTTGCAATGAAAGTGCAAATTAACTTGTTTTTATTTTCTAAAAAAATCGTTTGAAAATTCTGGTGTCACACAATTATTTCATCATTTTATGAACAGAATGCTTCTGCCACTGAAAGGGTTAAAACATGCAAATATAAGTGTTCAAGATTGAAAAAGCGTTTCGGTGTTTAGTGATATCTATTATGGAGATTTTACTGTAATATTATGGCCTTTCTAACAGGCTAAAAGTCAAAGTTAGACACCTCGATTGAACAGCTTGAAGAAAATACAGATGGAGAACGTTTAACAGAAACAGGATATGTTTTTAGCTCACAGGCTATCAAAGCCTGAGAGCTAATGTGCCGCCCGTTCTGTATGTATGTACCTATGTATGTATGTATATGTTTGTATGTACGTAACGCGATAACTCTTGATAGAAACATCCGATTTCCTACAAAAAAATTTTCTAGGTTCATTGTGATAAGGCGCTTCCCTGATTAGTTTTGGGAGTTCATTGGTTACGGATAAAGAGGGAAAACGGAGTTAGTCCAACCCCTTAATTCAGATAAATGGTTTTTTCATGCAGAATCATTCGATTTCCTCCGAATTTGATATACCGGTTTATTATGTTAAGGAACTTCCCTGATTACTTTTGGGGGTTCATTGGTTAAGGATAAAGGGGGAAAAACGGGGTTAGTCCAACCCCTTAATTCAGATAAATAGTTTTTTTATGCAGAATCATTCGATTTCCTCCAAATTTGATATACCGGTTTATTATGTTAAGGAACTTCCCTGATTAGTTTTGGGGGTTCATTGGTTAAGGATAAAGGGGGAAAAGGGGGTTAGTCCACCCCCTTAATTCAGATAAATGGGTTTTTCATGCAGAATCATTGGATTTGCTCCAAATTTGGTATACCGGTTTATTATGTTAAGGAACTTCCCTGATTAGTTTTGGGGCTTCATTGGTTAAGGATAAAGGGGGAAAAGGGGGTTAGTCCACCCCCTTAATTCAGATAAATGGGTTTTTCATGCAAAATGATTCGATTTGCTCCGAATTTGGTATACCTGTTTATTATGTTAAGGAACTTCCCTGATTAGTTTTGGGAGTTCATTGGTTAAGGATAAAGGGGGGGGGAAACGGGGTTAGTCCACCACCCTTAATTCAGATAAATTGGTTTTTCATGCAGAATCATTCGATTTCTCCGAATTTGGTATACCGTTTTATTTTGTTAAGGAACTTTCCCTGATTAGTTTTGGGGGTTCATTGGTTAAGGATAAAGGGGGAAAAGGATGGTTAGTCCACCCCTTTTAATTCAGATAAATGGGTTTTTCATGCAGAATGATTCGATTTGCTCCGAATTTGGTATACCGGTTTATTATGTTAAGGAACTTCCCTGATTAGTTTTGGGGGTTCACTGGTTAAGGATAAAGGGGGAAAAGGGAGGTTAGCCCGCCCCTCTTAATTTAGATAAATGCGTTTTTCATGTAGAATGATTCGATTTGCTCCGAAGTTGGTATACCGGTTTATTGTGTTAAGGAACTACCTTATTATTTTGGGGGGTTCATTGGTTAAGGATAAAGGGGGAAGGGGGGCTAGTCCACCCCCTTAATTTATATAAACGGCTTTTTCATGCAGAATTATTCGCTTTGCTCCAAAATTGGTATACCGGTTTATTATGATAAGGAGCTTCCCTGATTAGATTTGGAGGTTCACTGGTTAAGTATAAAGGGAGAAACGGGGGCTAATTCCCCTTCACTTATTTTTTTGAGGGGCATTATTCTTTAATATAAGAGTATAATATACAATTAGTGTGAATAGCCTGTGAGCTCAATGCCATCAGTTTAGCTGGGCACTTTTCTTTTTTATTCAATGGGTTTCCGATTTGCGGAGAAAGCCCACGACCTGGAGATGAGTATTCGTACATCTCATAAGGGAGCCATTACAAAAAGCCTAGTGATTGTACAAAATTAGTAGTACAATATAATTTAACTATAGTAAAAAATTAAAGTCTACAGCTCAACCAAGTGCAAGCGAACAGCCGAATGCCAGTAGCAGTCAATCGTGGTCGTCTTGAAAAAGGCCGACCTCGACTACAGAACTGTCGATGTGAACACGCGTAAGACGAATGACTAGGGTTCGGTTCGAAGACTGTTTGGTCGAGGAGCCCGGAGCCACTTACCCCACATAAGACTGGATGAAGATAACTGGTGAGTTATACATAAGCGTGAGTAGAACAGTCGAAGATGTTAGCATGCCAAGCTTTGGTAGTGGTCAGGTCAAGCCCCTCCCACTGAAGAAGATGGAGTCAGGAGGCCGGTAAAGCAGCATAAAAAAAAGACCCAATTCAGGGACATATTTTTACATAATTAAATTACAAAATTTTTCCTATGAATTTCAGAAACTATATACAATGGGAATGATGCTCCCCCAGTAGCGCAGAACTTGGCCCTGAAAAGAGCCCTTTGCTAGCCGTTAGATTCGCATCAGTGGAGCGCCCGCAAACGCGCGCACTACATGGGATCTAAGGTCAAAATGCCTCTCAGCCGAGACTGAGAGGGGTATAAATACAATCTGAGCCGAAGAGGCGGAGCTTCTTCAGTTGCCAAATGAAATTTCATTGGCCGAAAGTAAAAAGTAAGCTATTTACAAAAAAGTAACATAAAAGAGTGCAAACCGCTTAAATACAGGTTAAAAATAAGAAATTCCAAGATAATTTAGAAAAAAGAAATGGTAAAAAAATATTTAGATGGGATTATCCAAGGTATTTACATTTTTAGGATAGTTATTTACATTTTCAGGATAGTTTGCAATGCCATCCATTAATTTTAGAGTTTTATTAACAAAATCAGTTTGTTTGCACATTTCTTCATAATTTTTTTCTAAGTACGAGGCTAGCTCGTCGAAAGAATTTATCTTTAATTCAATCTTATCAATATCTTATCAATAATTTGGAAAAGACGGGTTACGTCGTTTCCGATTTCGTGACTCTGATAAATTGGCAGAGGATACTGAGGCGCCATCTGGGGTTGTTTTTCAAAGTTAGAAATTTTGAGTTGCGATTTATCCGTTTTAAGAGATTTGGAAGAATTTTTCGTTTTCATGATTTCTGCATAAGTTTTGGAATGATTTTTATTTTTATCCGGAAATTTCTTACAACCCTTAAAAGAGGCTAGGTGGGATTCCGAACAATTACAGCAAACCGGCTGTGGTTTTTCCTCATGATCATTTTTATCGTCCAAAGGTATTTTCTAGGGGCAGTCAGCGCTTTTGTGGAATTCGTCACATTGGACACATCTAGACTTAATGAAACAAAAATTCACGTGGTGAAAAAAATTTTGACAATTAAAGCATTGTGCCGCCTTTTTTGGGGCTCGATACTTCGCAATTTGGACACGAAAATACATTAAACCGGTGATTTTGAAGATATTTAAGGAATGTTCGGTATTTGGAAGATGAATTTGGAATAGTGGTAGAGTTCTTTTATCTTTGCGATTGATCATTTGGGCAATTTTAAGAATTTCAAATCCTTCCTCTAGAAGGGCGCATTTTATTTCTTCGATATTTGACCTAGTAGGTAGGCCTCTGATAACAGCTTTGATGGGGGCCCTGGTGTCGGGCGTGTAGAAGAATAGGATTTCATTTTTCTTGAGAAATTCGATGATTTTTTCTTTAATTGGTAGGGAATCCGCAAATAGCTTCATCCAACTACCTGAGTTTTTAATGTGGAAATTTTTTTCGCATTCCTGCGCAATTCTCCTGATAATTTCCATAATGTTGTCAGAGTTTGGCAAAGTAATTGGTTTGGGGGTACTCTTGATGCCATTTGTCGTGACGGATGGTAAATTCAAACTTTCGGGAGCGGGTTTTTCGTTGCCCTCCGTGTTTTCAGATGAATTAGCCTCCTCGCTTTTAATTACAGAATTTTCAGGATCTGGGATAATAGAGGGGGGGGGGGGTGCTATGCTCCTCACAGCCCTGCGAATCATCCTCAACAGTCATGTTGATATCGAAGTTGATTTTAGAGTCTTTTTCCTGATTTTCGGAAGGGTCGATAGCAGCTTTTTTGTTCGGCTGGGAATATTCCTCATCTTTATAAGAATGTTTATTTTTCTTAGATTTTTTCTTTTTAGGGGTGACAGTTTTGAAACCCTCATCTTTCTCTTTCTTTTCCCACCAAATTGGGCCAAATTTAGGAGGATTTCTTTTTCTAAATGGATGGAAGGATCCATCTTCCTGAAATTTGCTTAGAATTTCATCGGGAAGCATTTCTGCGCATACTGCCCAGGTATTAAGGTAGTGTTCAAATTTGGAACCAGGGGTGATTTCATAATTCGTAAAGCCTTCATAGGCTTCTTTGTAAGCTTTTAATGAAACGAAGTTGCCAGAGTCCGTAAATCGGTTAAGAGTAACCCGAGATAAATTATTCGACTCAACGCCAAGATAATCTAAGAAGCATTTTAAATGGGAATTTCTGGGGTAATTTAGTTTCCTACCAAAAATAGTAACAGAAATATTACCAGCTCCAGAACCACCGCCTGCGCGCGACATCTCTGTCGGCGCTGGAGAAAGATCAGCTTGGAGAAAAGAAATCAAAGCAGGTGCTAACACTCAGGCTGTTTGACTAGGGTGGCAGGACAGAGTTCTATTTATATGGAAAGGCTGTGGGACCATCCAATTGGGTAATAGAGAGGCAGAGCTACCTCAGCAAGCTGGGAAGTCCGGGAGGCAAAGGTAGACAAAAGTATAGCTATTAAAATTTAAAAATTATAAATTAAGATAGGTTAGTAAATTAAGACAGTTCAGTAGTTCCTAAATACGTAATACGAAGCAAAGTAAAGATGATTATAAGAAAGTATAAGGGAACTACCCAAAAAAGGTCCATTTCAATTCCACACTCTTTTTTTTTTTGTACAGCATTAATTAATATCATTTTATAAACATTATTAATTGGCTATAACTGTTGAATAGCTGGAAATATTGCTGCAGATTTTTAACAGTGTATCCGAAAACCTTGATGGTGGAAAATCCGGAAAGGTGGCATACTTTTGTTCCGAAGTTTAAAAAATAACTAATTAATAATTTAACAATAACTTGAGGATTATGTGATACATTTTGCCAAACAAATGAATGAATTCTTAGTAAAATTGTTAATTTTTGTATAATTTTTGTTTGGCTTCCTTTTATTAATAAAAATAAAAGAAGGCAAATTCTTGTCTAATTTCTTTTTAAATATTCTTCCAGCTACCTTACTAAGACGTTTTCACACAACTTGATAAAAAAAATTCGTAAAACGATTGTTTGTTGTTTTTTTATACATTTAGTAATAATCAATATTGAGCGAAAATTTCTGAAAGAAAAAGACAGTTATTTTGAAAAATAAAAATAAACGACTTAAAATGTTAAAGAAGTTACAGTCTGTAAAAAACACTATTATTTACAAAACATTTATCTAATTGTAAGCACATTCTGAGTCCAACGTGCTTTAATACGGATAATTTTTTCAATTAAAAAAAACGCATGATATTCTTAAGGTCAGTGACAGCTTTTCTAATGAATGTCACGTACCAATCCAGTATCAAAAACAAAATCTTAAGCTAAGAAGGAAAAAATCATTTTTACAATATATTTTTACTGCTGTATCTTTCATTATAAGACTCAATAAAGATTTGTGTCTGGAACAAAAATCATAATTTTATAAGGGAAAAAACATATTTAAAAAACTCATACAAAAGTCTGCGAAATCATTATAATTTTTTTAAAAAGAAAATAAATTAGTCTCTCATGATTAATGCTGTCATTATTTAGTGAAATGTATTGTGATATTATTTTTTTGCGGAGGGGATTGCCTGTGAGCAGAACAATATTGTCATATAGTCTAAATTTCATATATTTTATTTACAGTCGATAATGAATAAATTAAAAATTGAAATCCGAAAAAAATTACACCTGACTTCATTTTCGATGTGAAAGTTTCATATTGTCCAGTAATTGCATTTTCATTCATAAACCTATATATTAAATTAATATTTAAAGCTAGAATTTCAAATCTATTTCTGTAAAGATTCATCATAATAATTTGTTTCTGTAATACTGAGAACCTGTGTATCATTGGAAATTTGAAATCTTTCGTGGCCTATTTTCTAAAACAAAGCTTTTAATCGTTAACTATTTTGTAATTAAATGTTCTTTAAATTAATGTAAATGGCAATGTAAATCTCCATTCTATGTAGAAGTCAACAATTAAATATATTCTCTACAATAATATTTGCGGACTGTTAATTATCTAGTTGTAAAACTTGAATGAATTTTGTGGTGTTTAAAAATATTTTTCACATATAAGCCTTGAACAAATAATAATTAAATATCTTTTTTTTTTAGTTTTGAGACTTTAATTTTTACCATTCTAAATTTTCCTACATATTTAATTATATATGAATTTCACAAAGGCTGTTTTACTTACATATTTGAAACGCTATGTTTTTGTAATTTTTTATTTGAAACTTCCTAAATCGTATTAGGTCTTTGAAAGTAATAAATCTTAAAGAATTAGGTGTGACAAGCCTCGATAATCCATCATATTATGGCTAACTAAATTATCAGCGGGACAATGTTAGACAAGTTCCTTTTGAGAAAATATGACAAATTACTAACAGCGGTCCGCACAACACAGAAGAAAATGAAAACCTATATAGCCTGTTACATAGAAAAATTTATATTGTCAATTTTATTTCTATAAACTTAGAGAAGAACTTTGGTGCACCAACCTTTGGTGCAACTAAAGCAGGTTACGTGAATTTTAAGGAATTATTTAATGCAAATAATTCCTGATATGTCATAACTTAGTTTGTTTTATATCATTGTTATAAATATTGATGCTAAGGTAAAAAATGATTGCTATTACACGTCTGATTTTTTTCTAAAACTTAAAATGTGAAATCTTAATTAACGTTTAAAGTAATATTATTATTAATAATAATACTAACAATAACATTAGTTTGAAGGAAAATAACTTAGTTACTTTCTGTAAACACTATGAAAGTTTTAAAAATTATCATGGATAAAATAATTTATCCATACTTATATCATAAAGAAGAAACGGTAATGTGTTTGTAGGGCAGTGTTGCCAGATGGGCTACTTTTTAAAAAATCAGATTCTTGATTGGCACCACTTTTTTGAAATGGGAAAATGTGCCTTATTTAATGACATAATAATTAAGGCAAAAACAAAGTGAATTTTTACCGTTTCAAAAAAGTGGTGCCAATCAAAGAATCTGAAATAAAAAAAAGTAGCCGACTGGCAGCACTGTTGTATGGAGTAATCTCTGAAACTACAGAACCAATCCCAAAAAAATGGTGGAGAAATTATTATGACTATTTCTTCTCTAACATGGGCAACATTTTGTGTCGGTACCACTACCGGCCATAGGCAGGGATCGTACCTTTCAGGGAATTTTTCAGGACAAATATCAGTAATTTTTTACAGAATATTAACTCTACGTTAAACGCGCCAAATCTCGCCTTATTTCAGGAGAGCTTTTCTATAAGAAAATACTGGTGCGGAAGAATTTCATGTTCTGGAAATTTCGGTACGACCTCTGTCTAAGGTCAAGCAAAAAAAATTTAAATTGAGGTTTTAGTCTTGCAGCTGAGGCTTTAATCTTTAAATTTGGTATAGAAGTTACTTTTAAGATTTCTAAGAACAGTTTCTAAGAAATCCGATAAATAAAAATGTCAAACAATAGAAAAAAGTTCTAAATTAGGATTTAATTTAAGTATTACGATTGAAATTTGAAACGTAAATGCTCGAACCGAACAGTTTTGAAAAGAAAATAAACTTTTAAAAGGTGCAGGAGCAAAACACGTTCTAAAATTGTAATTTCTGTCATGCATTTTTATTATGGTAACTTGGAATTTACGATGGTGATTGTTTCTAAAATGTAAATGCTCATTAAGAATGGTTTCTAAATAATTCAAAATTCAAAAGGGATCTCCACCCAAAAAAAATCTGATTGGGTATATATCGAGGTAATCCGTTGCATATCAACATGCCCAGCGAGACCCAGCTGCAAAGCAGGATACAGATAAACTTTGTGGGGGAGCGAAAACAAGATTTAAATCTATTTTAGAAGTGTAAGTTGGTAAATTACGAAAGTTTTCTTTCGATGTTTTCTTTACGTTTTATGTGCCAGTTTTATTCTGTATACACAAAAATAGGATTTAATGTGTGAGTGAAACTTAGCCGCAAAGCAGAACACAGATAAAACATTATGGCGGAAAGAAAACAAGATTTTCAGCAATTTTAGAAGTGTACGTTCGCAAATCACAATTGTTTTTTTCGATGTTATTCTTTACGTATTATGTGCCAGCCGTCTTCTATATACATAAAAATAGGATTCAGTGTGTGAGTAAGACTCAGCCACAAAGTAGGACACAGATAAAACATTATGGCGGAAAGAAAACAAGATTTTCAGCTATGATATGACATGCCACCGCGGTGCTTAAAAAGTGCCAACGCGGTGTGAAACCGCCACGTTTAACCTCCAACGAACTTGAAGGGAAACATAAAGATAAATTTCGAAACAAAGTAAGGCCTAAAAAAGTATAATTTTGACAACTCTGGTGGAGTACCGAAGGCCAATCCAGAGTTGGAAGCACGAGGTTAAATATAACCTCCAGAAAAGGACCACATAGAGCATTGAAATTTTGGTTTCATTACACTTCGATGCCTTTTCAGCGACTGGCGTAGGCAAAGAACGAAGAATGTGAAGGCAGTAGGGTACCAAAGAGCACATAAATGGCACGGCATAAGGTAACCAGAGGCCCTGGCGAAGGCAAAGAACGAAGAATGTGAAGGCAGTAGGGTACCAAAGAGCACAGAAATGGCACGGCATAAGGTAACCAGAGGCCCAACTAACATTATTCTGAGAACTCATAAAAAAGGGGGCCCAATAGCTCATTAATTTTGAGTGCCAGTTACCTAGTACCGGTCACCCGTCGAAGTTTTCCAGAATGCACGCGGATGGTTCAGTCTTGAAAAAGACTCTTTGATACACTATAACTGGTCCACAACGACAGGTAAACAAGTATTTCCGGCTTTCATCGGGATCTAAAATTGAGGGGAAGTAAAAAAGCTAAAAAAAAATTAAACTCAACTAACAAAATCTCGGATGAGAATTTTGCGACCGCCACGAGAGGCATCTGCACTCGCCAGCGATACAAGGTAGAATGAGTCAAACGGGTGCAAAACTGGTCTTATATAGCCGGTGTACAGTGAGCAAGCAGTGTTGCCAGTCGGCTACTTTTTTTAAAATTCAGATTCTTTGATTGGCACCACTTTTTTGAAACGGTAAAAATTCACTTTATTTTTGCCTTAATTATTATGTCATTAAATAAGGCACATTTTCCCATTTCAAAAAAGTGGTGCCAATCAAGAATCTGATTTTTAAAAAAGTAGTCCATCTGGCAACACTGTGAGCAAGTACTCCTGAGTCAATGGGAAATGAGGTAGGCGGAGCCTAACACCACAGTGTATGAAAGTATCTTACCTAGAAAATTCCTAACATTTTGGAAAAAGGATAGAGCACTCGTTTACAATTAAGTAATTACTGAAACAGGAAGAAAAAAGAAATCTAAAGATTAATAAAATAAAATGCAGGTTAGGAAAGTTGAAGTACGTTTCAGTTACTTTTGAAGTGTACGTTGGCAAATTACAATAGTTTTCTCTCGGTGTTATTCTTTGCATATTTTGTACAAGATATCTTCTATATACATAAAAATAGGATTCAATGTGTGAAAGAATATCGTACAATGTGAAAGTGTTTTAGTTTTTGAAGCTCACACCCTATTTTAAAGGAATGCAACGGGTTTTATAGCTATTTTAACACATTTTATTGCTTGGCAAATATTCTCTTTTTCATAATAATCACTTTTTGATAAGATATTAGTTAGGTGCTGTTTAGTACATAAAACATCAACAGAAAAAGTTTACTACAGATAAAAAAATAAAAGGTGGGAATTTTGAAAAAGTTGAAACAATAATAAAAAGAAAAACTTTAATAAATAACACCTCATTAATAAGAAAAAAATTAAGTAGAAGTCTAAGTTACACATCATCATTCGATTCGTTCCCTGGATTAAAGTCGCGAGGTACGCTGTTATGTTTTTAAAAATAACTATTCATTCTTTTCTAATAGGTTCATGCATAGTATAATTTTGTTTTTTGGGACTGGTTTTCAAAAACATAGTTTATCCAATTTGAGAGTATCATTTGTAGGGGATTCTTTTGATGAAAAGTTGAAGTGAGTGTATATCTTAACATAAAATACACAGAATTAGATATTTTACCACAAACGTGGTGTGGCGAATTTTTTTTTCGTATTCTAAACACATCGTTAACCACAGAACATGTTTCGACTCGACCACATAATTCTGAACGACAACCACATATGGCGCGAGCAACATAATTCCGAACCTTATAATGCTGCGAATAGCTCTGACTTTAGACCTGGTGATATAGTGCCCGCGTGTATTTTACTGTTGAGAGGGATGTAAAGGAATTTTCCTAAAATTTGAAGATTATACAGGGTGTTCGTTAAAGGGGTCCAATATTAATAGGGGTAATAGAGGAGATCACATGGAGCATAAATCAGTATATAAAGCCTGGTCGGATCTCAATAGTTTTCAAGTTACAGCAAATAGAATGAAAATTCGGAAAATTGTAAAAGAACCCTCATTGCTAAACTATCGATAATGCTACATAAAAACGAAGCACATATTTAGAAAGAGCAGAAAAAAACCTACAAAATGACATCAATTGTATTAAAATAGCAATATTTATTGACGAGTTACAAGCCCTGAAACAGTGAAAAAAGTACGAAATCCAACATACATCAAAATAGTTAATCGTTAATTCCAAAAAGACAACTCTAGCTACAACAAGGAAAATGTAGTAAAATTTGGTCCATTCCGAAAACTTTCGAAAAAGCTTACAATGAACCATATCGGTTTAATTGTGTGAGAGAAATTAATCAGTTTCTTAGTTACAACTCCGCTTTCTTTGACACTAGCAAAGGTTAAACTCCGCCCATCACGATTGGAAACACCGCCTTTTTAATTACTCTCAACTATACATTTTCGATCATGCTTCTTCTGAGATGCAACATTTTTAATTATTCAAGAGTTGAATGAACCAAAATAACTTTACAATAATAGTCTACATTTTAAAGTGGTCTTTTATTGATATAAAGCTTAAGTTAAATTCTTTAAAATTAAACTGGTGGTGAAAATTCGGAAATAATTAAAAATATTGCGATTTGTAACTATGCAAGAAGTTTCAGTACATGTTTTACATGGACAATTATTGTATGTATATGTGCATCATAATTTATGATAGGAAATAATAATAACAAATAGCATAATAATTTTATTAATTATAAATTTAAAAAAGACACTAAATTTTAAATTAATTCATACAAACTTTGTAATTTACAATTTGAGTACACCACAGTCTGTGACTTACAAAATACTGTGCCAAAAAGTGTTGAAAATAAAAGAAAAATGACAAATAAAGAATTACATTCAACGTACTTTATGACATATGTGAAGCATAGTCTTCTGGCCTGCGCTGCACAGTTCAATGTCGGAAGGCAGACGAACGGACATTATTATAATAGGTGTTCGAAGTTGCGCCCATTAACAGAATCGCACAGCCGACAGCGACGTCGTAAAGATTGGCGAACACGCCGAAAAACTCCGACGGAGTTGGGAATGTCTCCTGCAGCGACAACGATTCGCGCTAGTAAATCCTCCGGTGTATCCACAGGCGTTTCATACACCAGCGATTTAAGGTGTCCCCAAACAAAAAAGTCTAACGGATTGAGGTCTGGAGAGCGTGCAGGCCAAGCAACAGGTCCACTGCGTCCAATCCATTTCCCAGGATATGTTGAATTGAGGTGATTGCGAACACCTATGAAAAAATGTGCCGGTGCGCCATCGTGCATAAACCACATATTGTGGCGCAATGTTGCTGGCACATTTTGCAGTAACTGCGGTAAGATATCCCGTAGGAAAACCAAGTACGTACTGCCATTGAGTACATCTGGGAGTAAATATGGTCCTATGAGATAATCGCCGAGGACGCCTGCCCATATGTTCACACTGAACTTTTGTTGTGCGTTCGACGGGAAAACAGTGTGCGGATTTGTATATGACCATGTGTGCATATTGTGCGTGTTTACCACGCCCTCTCTCGTAAATGTTGCTTCATCAGTAAATAAAATATTTTCCAGAAATTGTGGATTATTTTCTGTTACATTAAGCAACCAGCGTACGAATTCTGTCCGCTGAGCACAATCTGTTACTGATAACAGTTGTACCCGCTGCACATGAAAGGGGTGCATGTTTTCTGCACGCAGAACACGCCACACACTTTGGTGAGAAACACCGACTTCAGACGCAGCAGCTCGTGTACTCGTGGAGGGGTTATCTTTAAAAATATTCAGTACATCTTCTTCCATTGCAGGTGTTCGTACATGTCGAGGTTTCCCTGCATCAATGCTTGCTGTATTAAACGATCCAGTCTCCCGTAATCGTCTATCGATTTTTATGAAGAGTTTCGAACTTGGGCAACGTCTCCTTGGAAATTGCTCACGGTACATGCGCTGTGCTAGACATGCATTTCCATGAGCTTGCCCGTACATCAGATGCATGTCCGCATATTCTTCGTTAGAGTATTCCGGCATAATTATTATACATCAACTTACTACAATCCCACTTACAACAGCCTCCCTTTAACATAACGCCCACTGATGACTGCTGTTTTATTACACTTTTCTTCCTATACACATAGAAAATTTGCATAAAAAGTACTTCTTCTTCATCATCCTGAAAGTTCATGGAGGAAACGCAGCAGTCACGGAGTTTGCTTTAAGACAAGGCGAGAGCTGCACAATATGTCATTCACTTGACCAGACTGAATAATGAAAGGGTATTGATAGAGGTTGATCAGAAATGTATAATTGAAAGATATTAAAACGGGGTGTTTACAATCGTCATGGGCGGAGTTTCGCCCTTTCCGAGCGTGCAACAGTACAGAGTTGTAACTAGGGAACTGCTTGATTTCTCCCATACAATTAAACTGATATGGTTTATTGTCAGCTTCTTCGAAAGCTTTCGGAATGGACCAAATTTTATAAAATTGTCCTTGATGTAGGTAGAGTTGCATTTTTGGAATTAACGATTAACTATTTTGCTAAATATTTGATTTTGTATTTTTTCACTGTTTCAGAGCTTGTAACTCGCCATTAATTCTCAATATTCTAAAACAACTTATGTCATTTCGTAGGATTTTTTCTGCTCTTTCTAAATATGTGCTTCGTTTTTATGTAGCATTATCGATAGTTTAGCAATGAGGGTTTTTTTACAAATTTCCGATTTTTCATTCTATTTGCTGTAACTTGAAAATTATTGAGATCCGGCCGGGCATTATATACTGATTTATGCTCCGTGTGATCTCCTCTATTACCCCTATTAATATTGGACCCCTTTAACGGAACACCCTGTATATCGATCAACAATATACCAAATTGAGACAGATATCTAGTGCCTCATTGTTCTTTGAAGAATGAAGTACTTTTATGGCTTGAAAAGATAGGCAAATTTTTAGTCACTGCTGACACAAAGAGACAAACAACCACAGATGGCGCGAGCAACATAATTCCGAGCCTTATAATGCTGCGAATAACTCTGACTTTAGACCTGGTGTTATAGTGTTCCGCGTGTATTTTACTGTTGAGAGGGATGTAAAGGAATTTTCCCAAAATTTGAAGATTATATATCGATCAACAATATACCAGATTGGGACAGATATCTAGTACCTCATTGTTCTTTGAAGAATGAAGTACTTTTATGGATTGAACAGATAGGCAAATTTTTAGTCACTGCTGACACAAAGAGGCACGAACTCACTGACCTACAAAAAGCTTTTCCTTAAATTAAGGAACAAAAATTCATAACGACGGGAATTCTATTGTAATAAGCAAAATATATTTGAAAACGCTACAAAATTCTATTTAAATAAGCTTGATTTGAAAAATAAATTACGATTAGACTTAACATTTGAGGAATTACTGGACATTATCCTTCCACCTTTTTTCAGACAAATATTCAGGACTATATCGAGCTAAATTCACCCAACAATTCATCAGAACTGTATCAACTCTTGTAACAGTGTGAGGCTCGACATAACTCGGATCATGGGGAAATGAGTAACCCAAGACAGAGAATCTTTGGAAATTGTCATTTAAGAAATAAAGGTGATACACATGGTTTGAGAAGGGGAGTTGAGAAATGCATAATGATTATAGAAACAGGTTTATAAATTATGCAAATAATGATTATGGAGTTACTGTTTCTAATGCTGGTAATAGAGGTAGTAAAAGTAATAGAAATTCAGGTCACAGTGATAATTTCAGAAATAATTTTGGTAACTGAATGTGGGTTATATTCAAAGAGGAGTATCTCGTGATAGGAATGTCCCTCCTACATGGTTAAGGCAGTTGATAGCTAATGAAAGTTTGGAGATAGAAGTTTAGTGCAGAGACAAATAGCATCTGGCTTTGTAGGGGTTTTAATACATTTTGTGTTTTGGCTAATATTCCCTTTTTGGTAAAAATCACTTTTTGAAAAAGATATTAGTTAGGTACTTCTTGATATATAAAACAAAAAAAAAGTTTACTACTGACCAAAAAATAAAAGCTAGGAATCTTGAATAGGTTGAAATAATAGTAAAAAGGAAAACTTCAGTAAATAACACCTAATTAATAAGAAAAAAATAAAGTAGAGGTCTAAGTTATAGATCATTATTCGAGCCGTTTCCAGGATTAAAGTCGCGAGGTAGGCTATTATGTTTTCGAAGTAAGTACCTATTCTTTTCTAAGAGATTCATGCATAGTATTATAATTTTATTTTTGAGGACTGGTTTTTCCAAAACATTGTTAATCCAATTTGAAAGTGTCATTTGCTGGGGATTTTTTTGAAGAAAAGTTTAAGTGAGCGTACATCCTAACATACAATACACATATGTAAAGATTTTACCACAAACGTACTGTGGCGAATTTAGTTTTCGTATTCTAAACACATCTCTAACCACAGGACATCTTTCTATTCGACCACATAATTCTGAACGACAACCACAGATGGCGACCAACATAATTCCTAACCTTATAATGCTGCAAATGGCTCTGACTTTAGACCTGGTGATGTTCCCCGTATGTATTTTACTGTTGAGAAGGATGTAAAGGAATTTCCCCTAAAATTAGAAGATTATATATATCATTCAACAATATACCAGATAGGGACATATATCTAGTGCCTAATTCTTCTTTGAAGAATGAAGCACTGTTATGGTTTGAAAATAGAAGCAAATTTTTACTGATTGGTACATAAAACAAAAAAAATGTTTACTACTGACCAAAAAATAAAAACTAGGAATCTTGAATAGGTTGAACTAATAGTAAAAAGAAAAACTTGAGTAAATAACACCTAATTAATAAGAAAAAAATAAAGCAGAGATCTAAATTGTAGATCATTAGATCATTATTCGAGTGGTTCCCTGGAGTAAAGTCTCGAGTTAGGCTGTTATGTTTTCGAAATAAATATCTATTCTTTTCTAAGAGGTTCATGCACAGTATAATTTTATTTTTGAGGACTGGTTCTTCCAAAACGTTGTTAATCCAATTTGAAAGTGTTATTTGTGGGGAATTTTTTTTAAATCAGAATTTTAAGTGAGCGTACATCGTAACATACAATACACAAATTTAGATATTTTACCACAAACGTAGTGTGGCGAGTTTATTTTTCGTATTTAAACCAGGGTTGGCAAGGATTTTCCCACCCCCAGTAAATACCATGGTAAAAACCGGTATTTACCGTCCTGGAAAATACTATGTTTTTCCCACATGGGAAAAACTGATTATTAAAAACATAAATATAAATTCAA
The DNA here is from genome assembly GCA_963932465.1 of Maratus speciosus. Taxonomy (NCBI): domain Eukaryota; kingdom Metazoa; phylum Arthropoda; class Arachnida; order Araneae; family Salticidae; genus Maratus; species Maratus speciosus. The sequence goes on along the minus strand of OZ010792.1, from coordinate 233,145,056 downwards.
AATAATGTTTAAAAATGTCAAAAATGAGGTCTAAGTAAATAGCTTGAACGGTTAAAAAAAAAAAAAAAAGTAAGATCTGCAAAAACAGACAATGGAGTGCATTTATTTAAATATTTATACACCACACATATTCCCAAACGTTTACCAATCATAATCGTATTCATATTCTCCGTTTGCCCCTTCCTCATTGGATTTTAGCATCATATAACAAAATACTAATTTAGAGGCTTTTTGTAAACAGAGTTTATTCCTAATCTTGTTTTGGATGAAAGAAAAATTAGAAAAAATACACTCCAGAGATTCTGATGATGCAGGACATCCCTGAAGATGTTCCGTTTATTGGAGAAATTCTGCATCTATTCCAGTTTTACTTAAATTCTTCCACCACAGTGCAGGTGAAATAGTGTTTGTAATGTCTTCGGAAAAGGCGCATCTTCTCACTTGAATTGTATTGTGTATTGTAAGTACTTTGGATTTAAAGTCTGTAAATATTCACGAGCAGATTCCTGCTGATCATGTGATAACTTTTCACCTTTATATTTCAGATTCATCAGGTGTGCCAAAAAATGGACAGGGGTCATTGCTTTATCAAAGTTAGATTTCACTTTGCTGAAATATGTATAGAGTTCTTTATTTTGAATAAGCTCTAGGTAAATTTCACAAGCATCAGCAATATTGGCATTATTATCGAGTTGCAACTTCGTAAGGGCTTTTGGAACGGGTTCCATTTGGTTGTATATATTTTTTCCTTCTTTATACAGAGATTATTTACTAAGCACTCTTTATCAATTTCATCTTCGTGATTATTGACAATTTGAAGATAAAAAGTCCTGTTAGTAGTAAAAGTTTTTAAACAAGCTATTTGTGAGTTCCACCTGGTTTCACCTGGAATTTGTGGTTTAACTGAATTGGCATACTCTTTTAATAAACTGCCGGTGATTTTAAAAAAAATTCTGAATTTTGGCAACATTAGCGACAACAGAATCAGTAGTCACATTCTTGCCAAGAATATTTAAATAATGTGATGCAGATCCGTATGTAAAAGTATAATATCTTCCGTTTCAAGATTCTGCCTCATTGTAAGCATTTTCTGTTCATTATCCGAACCGAAACTTTTTACAGTGCATCCATATGTAGCTGCTGCTGCAATTTTTGCCCCACGAGCAAGATTTGTACAATACTCTCTTGTTTTCTTATTTTTCCCGAAATCTATTGCAGAAAGAAGCATACTTTTTCCATTACAAAATATGGAATTGGCTACAAAAGGCTCATTATGGACATAACTCCATCCAACTTGCATGAGAGTAACGATTCTCCCAGCTATTTTCTCTACAGCAGATTCTTGAATTTCTGCTTTATGCAATAATTCTTATTTATTTATATTCCTTTCCTACAAAATAATTTTAAACCTAAGGTAAATTTGTAATAACTATGTATTTCTATCTTTAATTTTACACATCAGATTCAGAAAGCCATAATATTTCTTACATATTGTCATTTGGAAGTTTTTCCCGGTATTTACCAGTTTTTCCCAGTATTTACCAGTTTTTCCCGGTATTTACCAGTTTTTCCCAGTGGGATGGGAAAAACAAGTTTTTGACGGGAAAAAGCCAACCCTGATTTAAACACATCTCTAACCACAGGAAATCTTTTGACTCGACCGCATAATTCTGAATGACAATCAAGATTAATATTTGGTGCACAATTATCAAGTTCAAAATGCAATGTAAGAACTTTTAAATCAATTTTAGGTTTGCTTGTTTTGGTAAATATATACAAATACGTATTTGATAGATTAGATAACACAGATAAGAAACTGTCAAGCATCTGACGTAGCAGTGAGGGATGCTAGCATAGAAAATTCACACAGTCTTTTGAAATGTGAAATAAATAGCATCCCGTTTATCGATGATACCTCGATTTAGGGACAATCGTCAATGGGATGCAATTCCTTTCACTTTTCAGTGGGCTGTAAGATGTTGTTATGGCAACACTACCTTTCCCGTTAGTGCTGCAGCTGACTGGTAATTTTGTTATCTGTATCATCCTAATCTATCATGGGAAACGATAGTATCCCGAATTACGCAGCTTTAATCATATTTACACCAAAATCAATTACCTTAAAATTTGTTGCAAAAATATGACGCTGATCACAAGACCAATCTTTGATGGGTCTCCAGTGCATCACCGGTCTCGTGCAAGAAAAGCCTGCGTGTTTCTCAGAACAAAATAAACAAACTATTACATTTATAAGACTATGCCAGAAACATAGAAGTATAAAATCCAATAAGAATTTCTTTAAAAAAAGTTATTTTTTTAATGCCGGTTTCAATGTTTGAATATTTATCAACTTTGTAACAAAACAGTTACATTATCAAAAAATTATCTAAATGTAATTAATGTTTAATTTATTTTCTGACTCCAGACCTAAAATTTAAAAAAAATTGCTGAAAAAATTCAGAGTCAAACAAAAAAGGCATTTTCTGTCTCCTCCTCGCAAACAATTAGCATATTATTTGTAGAAAACAATTGAAGAATTCTCCTCTTTTCCCTTATAGTTATTAATTGACAATTAAAATTAAAATAAATAGAGATTTAATAATTAACTTTTGAAAGATTCCTTGAAACAATAAACATTAAATGTGTCGTTCAAGATTCAGTAGTTTAAATTATTGTAAAATATTTTAAAACTCTTTAAATATTTAAAAAAGTCAAGAATTATTTAACATAAAATAATATATATATATATATATATATATTCTTATAACTGTCTCGTCTCCATTTTGAATGGAAAAGAGATTCACATAGTTTTTGCATCTGGGCACCTTCGGAAAGCGCCAAAGAGCCGGCTGTGAGAGATTTCGATCAAATCGAAGCAAGTACAGGTTTTATGATACTGCGAAATGCTGCATAATATAGATCTCTGCTTCTAAATTATACGTATTGTTTTGAAATAGGAGAAAAGATAGAAAAGTTAGTTTCCTTTTGCATTTTTATTTCAAAACAGTGAACAGCTATTTATATTACATTCCAGTCGAATTGTCATCTTTTTTGCCTTATGTAGTAATTTAATGTTTTTAACTGAAGGTTTTCAGATAAGAAATATACAGGGTGTCCATAATTAAACGACCCTATTTTAAGTATGTCTACAGACGGAACTACTGTTGAGAAAGTTGTGAAATTTTGTGAAGGACATAATGAAGGGATGGAAATTCGTTTAGATACACACACACAAAAAAAAAATAGTTCAAAACTTTTCTACGAGCGGGCGATTTTTAATGAATTACACATTTAGCATGGATTTCCAATAGTTTACACATTTAATTTATTAACTTTACCTGATCTTAAAGACAGCATTTTACGATATATTTTTACTGTATTCCCAGAATACACTGCGGCCATCTGTTGAACATTCTGTTTCACCACACCAGGTGGTAGGTGAAAATGGTGGCCGTCATGTGGAACATGTTTCATTGAAATGAAATTTGTAAACTACCGTAAATGTATGCTATATGTGTAAGTCATTAAAAAACGCCTTCTGGTGTTGAAGGTTTGAATTATTTTTTCGCTTAAACAAATTCTCATACCATTATTATCTCCTCCACAAAATTTAACAACTTACTGAACAATTGTTTCGTCTATAGACAACTTTAAAATAGAGTCGTTTAATTATGGACACCCTGTATTTTGTATGATTCAAAAACTCGATTTTTTGATTGAAACCGTCGCACAAGGGCAAATTTCCTCAGAATCTTAGACAAAACTCGAATCTTTGTCTGCTTTTCTTCCTCGAAAATAACCTTATACACCTTATGCAAATAATGCAAATGCTTAATTATGCAAATGCTTAATAACCTTATGCAAATGTTTTTTAATATAGCTCTTATTTTTCTTAAGGTTTTCGAAAATATATTATAACCTCCTCTGAGTCAAAAACGATTTCGAAAAATATTCCTTTACTTTCGGAAATCTTAGAACCCAATAGATTTCCGAAATTGAAAGAAGCATTTCTGAAACAAATGTTTCTTTTGTTGCTCGTAATTTTTCGAAAATGTTTCTGATTAGTTTTTAGAGTGTAATAATCAGATTTTTTGACCCACGATATCAGTTAATCGAATGCAAGCAATTCTCGAGTAAGCATGTTCATGTTCATCAAACAAGATAAATTAAAAGCATTAAAATTATTGTTAAAATTAATAGCATTTGTATTCACATTAAAGTAGCATTATTTTGTTTGCCTTTCCTGTATAAATTCCGTTACACAACTGAAAATGTTTATTTGAGAATTGATAAATTCGGAAAAATCGGCATTCCTGGTAGAACAAAACTGAAAAATAATAAAATACTTGGAAACATTTCTGAGAATTAAGGGCAGCAAAAGAAACATTTCTTTCAGAAAAGCTATTTTAAATTTCGGATACCTATCAGTTTCTGAAAATTTTTAAGATAAAGGTACGCTTTTCGGAATTATTAAAAACTCGGTAAAGGGTGCATTATATTTTCGAAATGAAAGGTAGAAATTAGATTAAGAAGTATGTTTTTTTTTTACAATGTAATCTGTCTGGAAAATTGCATTAACAAATAACTGAGGAAGCAGAATTTTATGAAAAGAAGAATTCTCGAGTACTTTATGTATCTCAGTACAAAATTCAATCAATTTTGAGCTTATATTTAATGGAAAATCAAACAACAAACAGCATTTATTTCCAAAAAAGCAAAAATCAATTAAACTATCAATTAAAATTAATCATGCTGTAAAGCTGACATTACAAACTGTGTCTGTTATTTAATAATTTGAGTGGTTTTCGTTTAATATTACATGTTTTCAAGAAAATGCGTAAGGAATTACAAAATTACTCATTCTGTGGTGGCGTTTTCAAAAATATGTAATGCCGATGATCTTACCCTACTGATACGTTTTCAAAAAAAAAAAAAAATAAATAAATAAATAAAAATTACAGTCCATCAAAAAATACCAAAGAAATTCGGTATATAGTTTTGAACAATGAAGACCACATAAATTCAAAATATTCAACATTACCATGGTATTGCCTAAAATAAACTGTAATTTCATTAATTTACGCAATAAAGGACTAAGCATACTTTAAGGCCACTGATGTACAATTATGCAAAGTTTTGCCAAGAAATTGTATAACATTTTTTTTTTTTTTTTTGACCGGCAATTTGGGAAAATTCGTTGATATGCGAATTGAGTCTATTTTTACATATATAAATAAATGACAGTATTTTCTGTTTAGAATTTATATAATTCCATTTAAGAAATATCATAATGATCTTTTCGTCAAAAGTACCTCAACAAAATGTTTTCACACAAGGCGGACAATTTACGTATCAGATACTTTTACGTATCATGCACTTTTAAACTGGACAAAATTTTACTCTTCCCATCAAAATTCTCAAGAGAGTTAACAAAATCTCACTGTATAACCATATGTATGTATTACTGTGTTCTGTAATATAAAGTGGAACGTGAAACTGGGTCATTTTTTTAATTCGAATTTTTTAAATTATCTGGGTTTTTTTTTCCCATTCTTGATGTCTTTCTTAACATTTCACATTTATTTGGGGAAGAGATCTTAACATATTCCTTCATTTAATCCTATTTTAAAAGATGTAAAAGCAATTGAAGTGGGACCATTATAGATTTATTAGAAAAGTCTTATGTGCGCATTTTCGTCAACTATAGTATAAAAATATTTTATACATTCAGTTCATGCATAACATTTACCACTAATGCATTATTATTATATGCTAATTATAACAAAAGATTTTTGAGGCCAAATAAATGCCGAAAACAAATTAACTTTGTCAAATGTGAATAAGAAGATGAAATAATCGATCAAGTGCTAGTTTTGCTGGTGCATAAAGGATTCTGTACAACACACACCTTGTGCAGAGTTTAAACTTGGCACTGTACCAAGAGCGTTTTGAAAAGAGGTCACAAAGTTGCAAAGCCGCCCTGGTCCGTGCCGGTATTTTCTAGAACGGTTTTTAATTAATATCTCGGAAAATTACGGACAATTGTTTTCAAAAATCATTATCAACAATCATTGGATGATTTCGTTTAGATAGGTACTTAAAGCGCCCCTCAAAAAATCCGCTGAGTGCATGCAAAGTAAAGTTTGTGAGTAAGGGAAAAATGCGATTTTCTCAAAAACTATGTGACCTAGAATAATCGCTAGAATTTTCCTATAAGATTTAAATAAACTCCTACTACTCCTATTTTTTTCATAATTTTAGTTAACGCAGATTCGGAAATAGAGGGGAGGATATTTTTTCAGTATATTATCGGCGATATTTTTGAAAATGTAATACCTATATTTAAAAAATGTATTTTTTTAATTCGGTATTACAAGATCTTTCGAACACTACCCTACACGATTTACCCAAAAAAAGTTTTTTAAAGTCACTTTGTTAGCCCCCCCCCCCTCATTTTTCTAAAAGTATTTGTAAAAAGCAAATATTCTATAAATATGTGAGTTAATAGCCTTTACAACTCTGACAAGTTTGAACGCTCGACAGTTTTCGAGAAAAACGGCTATGATAGACGGGCATACAGACACACTAGTAATCTTATAATAGTTCCGTTTTTACTTCTTAATAGGAACCCTAGGAAAGAATATATATATATATATATATATATATATATATATATATATATATATATTATTATTATTATTATTATTAAAACATAATGCCACTGCTAAAATCAAAAGGTATTGATTCTTAAAAAATATATGTGTCATTCTTATTCCTATTCATAAATCGATCCTATAATTTTACAAAAACTTTGAAACTACAAAAATATGTTATGATATTATGTACTTTCCATTAAACGCAAAAAGTATTAAATTTTAGAACCCTTTTAATGGACATTTTAAAATAAAATTTCATCAATAGCCCATTCCCGATACTTTATGCAAAAAATGTTAATTTTACCAATAAAAACAAGTTGGAAATTGCTCGTCAAACGTGGCAAACGTGGTGCGTTCGTACTATAACTAGTTTTATAATTATTTTTTGCACCCCATATTGTACTGAATGCATATTTTTTTGCGCTTCATAAGTGCATAGTCTGTAACATCATTAAAATGCACTTACAATAATTTTTTCCCCATTCCCCGTAATGTAACGGAAAACTTTTGACTGTCCCTGTAATTAAACTATACATTCGATTTTCATAAAATTTGAAATGGCTCGACAAAATTTTGCAGCAATTATATATTTAAAATTTCAGACCATTCGGAAGGCTGTAAAATCATTAAAATGCATTTGCAACAATTTTTTCCCATTGGCCATAATGTAACGGAAAACTTTTGGGTGTCCCTGTAATTAAACTATACATCCGATTTTCATAAAATTGGAAATGGCTCAACAAAATTTTGCAGCAATTATATATTAAAAATTTCAGACCATTCGTAAGGCTGTAAAATCATTAAAATGCATTTGCTATAATTTTTTCCCATTGGCCGTAATGTAACGGAAAAAATTTGGGTGTCCCTGTAATTAAAGTATACATCCGATTTTCATAAAATTTGAAATGGCTCGACAAAATTTTACAGCAATTATGTATTAAAAATTTCAGACCATTCGGAAGTCTGTAACATCTTTAAAATTCACTTGCAATAATTTTTCCCATTGGCCGTAATGTAAAGAAAAACTTTTGACTGTCCCTGTAATTAAACTATACATCCGATTTTCATAAGATTGGAAATGGCTCGACAAAATTTTGCAGCAATTATATATTAAAAATTTCAGATCATTCGGTCGGGTAGTTTTTGCTCTGTTATATGCGGACGGACGGACAGACAGACGGACTGAACGACGACTATAGGTGCTACGTATTTATATAATTACGAACGCACCTAATAAGTGCATAGTCTGTAACATCATTAAAATGCACTTAAAATAATTTTTTCCCCATTCCCCGTAATGTAACGGAAAACTTTTGACTGTCCCTGTAATTAAACTATACATTCGATTTTTATAAAATTTGAAATGGCTCGACAAAATTTTGCAGCAATTATATATTTAAAATTTCAGACCATTCGGAAGGCTATAAAATCATTAAAATGCATTTGCAATAATTTTTTCCCATTGGCCATAATGTAACGGAAAACTTTTGGGTGTCCCTGTAATTAAATTATACATCCGATTTTCCTAAAATTGGAAATGGCTCAACAAAATTTTGCAGCAATTATATATTAAAAATTTCATACCATTCGGAACGCTGTAAAATCATTAAAATGCATTTGCTATAATGTTTTCCCATTGGCCGTAATGTAACGGAAAACTTTTGGGTGTCCCTGTAATTAAACTATACATCCGATTTTCATAAAATTGGAAATAGCTCAACAAAATTTTGCAGCAATTATATATTAAAAATTTCAGACCATTCGGAAGGCTGTAAAATCATTAAATTGCACTTGCAATAATTTTTTCCCATTCGCCGTAATGTAACGGAAAACTTTTGGGTGTCCCTGTAATTAAACTATACATCCGATTTTCATAAAATTGGAAATGGCTTGACAAAATTTTACAGCAATTATATATTAAAAATTTCAGACCATTCGGAAGTCTGTAACATCATTAAAATTCACTTGTAATAATTTTTCCCATTGGCCGTAATGTAAAGAAAAACTTTTGACTATCCCTGTAATTAAACTATACATCCGATTTTCATAAAATTGGAAATGGCTCGACAAAATTTTGCAGCAATTATATATTAAAAATTTCAGATCATTCGGTCGGGTAGTTTTTGCTCTGTTATATGCGGACGGACAGACAGACGGACGGACAGACGGGCGGACAGACGGACTGAACGACGACTATAGGTGCTACGTATTTATATAATTACGAACGCACCTAAAAAGAGATAGTTAAAGATATGCAATGCATCATTTTGAGCTAAATCTCTTAAACAGAATATATACTAAAGACTTGGATTCGACTGTTTATCTGACATGAATTTCTGTCGACAGTAGCATTATTAGAAGTAAAAATAAATATATCTGCAAAATAAAGTTTAGTAAGAATCAGAATAAACATTGAAGGGAAAATACGCTGTTTTAGTCGTATTGTATCTGTGATCATGCCTTTTACAAATATTTCAATATTTCAATATTTCGTAGGACGAAAAATATTGCGTGATGCTATGTTTCCTATGTAATGAAACCAAAAAAATAATAAATGTTTATTTTATTTAAAAATATATGACACTCGTTATTTTTTTTCTCATTTTCCACTTTTAGTGTTTAAAATACTTAGTAGTTGCAGTTTCACAGCCAGTTGGTATATTTTAGCGAGAGTGGTTTGGCTCAATAACCCAATTGTTGTTGTAACTTGTAGAAAGTTGTAGCCGTAAAGAATATTTCGCGATGTATCACCTGCACTCAGCTAACCAAAAAATGCCTTACATTTAATTTACTAATTTATAATTAAGTTCCAAAAATGTTAAACAGTTGTGTTTTTATAGGAAATAAACTTGTTGACGGAAATTTTAAATAAAATCAAAACACTATATTACTAGTGCCGTGAAGGAATTTTCACCTTGTTATTAATATAAAAAGTTAAAACCAGCATAAAATTACTTAAAAGGTGCCAAGATTTATAAAGATGTTATTATATCCCGAAATCTTTCGAACGAACCCTCGTTCATTTTCAAGGGGAAAAAGTGTGACTGACTGGAATACAAGAAAAACACACTTAAAACAAGACGAAAGAGTACACATGTGCAAGCGAGGTCTAGTCCACTGCTCCAAAAGAAAGGGTGGAGGAGGAGGGGAGGTAAAAAATTAAGTCATATTATCAGAATCTCTCGAAATACCTAGAATGTTAAACCAAATAGCGGGAATATTGTACGAAAGGACATCGTTACAGACAGTATCATTTCTAAGCAAAATCTCAATGGATTCACGGTTTATTGAAGAGTAATGGTTAGATGTAGGTAAAATAATTTTAGCTTTTCCGAAGTCTATCTTAATATTCTTCGGAATACTTCGGAAAAGCTAAAATTATCCTTCCTACATTTAACCATTACTCTTCAATAATCCGTTGAATCCATTGAGATTTTGCTTAGAAATGATACTGTCTGTAATGATGTCCTTTCGTACAATATTCCCGCTACTTGGTTTAACATTCTAGGTATTTCGAGAGATTCTGATAATATGACTTAATTTTTTACCTCCCCTCCTCCCCTCCTTCTTTTGGAGCAGTGGACTAGACCACGCTTGCACATGCGTAATCTTTCTTCTTGTTTTAAGTGTGTTTTTCTTGTATTCCAGTCAGTCACACTTTTTCCCCTTGAAAATGAACGAGGGTTCATTCAAAAGATACCGGGATATAATAACATCTTTGTAAATCTTGGCACCTTTTAAGTAATTTTAGGCTGGTTTTAACTTTTTATATAAATTTTAAAATTATAGCATATCAGGAAGTGAGTGAAAAATAATTACAAAATTCCATTTTTATAAACATGAACAAGTTAAGTTAAAAGAGTGTAATTATGTTTCAAATGAAATCCAAAAAGAATTTTGGGATAAATATTAATAACGCGTTGCATAAGGAATTACTCTCTTATTAAATAACAATGAATAAATAAATATATAATGGTGAAAACAGATTAACAATGTAGAAAATAACATTTGAAAGATTTTTTTATGCCTTATTCATCTATTTTAAAATTTCATTTCTGAGATAAATACCAGCTGATATTGATTTAATCATATGAGAAAACTGACAGCTATTTCGTATAAACTTTATAGAAAATCGTTGGTGTTAGTTTGATGAATATTATTAATTCGCTTTATAAGGCAGTTAATTTTTCCATAAAACGTATTAGCTATAAAGGAGAATTTTATTCTTACATCAGATATATCGAATTCTTATACCGAATTTCTGCGATGAATATTAGCTTATATCGGTTTAAACTCGAGAAAAGAATGATAACCTTTTCTTTTAAATTCAGAAAAAAATATTCAAAACGATGATTATGAGTTAAAATATATATATATATTATTTATATTTTTATTCAATTTTTATGAAATATATGATTCATTAAAGTATATTTTATTTTCATTTAATGCAAATATGATATTACCTTCAAAATAACTGAATTTATTATCTGTAAATGCTTTGTCGATAGTCGAACATTTACAACAGCGCTTTCCAGTTTTCTCTATAAGCATCAAATTGTCTTCTTTCACAAAATATTGAACTCACAACGTAGTTTATTAAAGAGTTATTATTGTGCATTGTACAATAATAATAATAATAATAATAATATAATTAATACTGAAAGTATATTTAATATGGAACATATTTGCATTTCAATGTTTTCTTTTTTAATAATAATCGTCCGTAATCGAATTCGGTTGTTGTGGCGAATTTTGGCTTAAATTAATTTAAACACATGAAGACAATAACAGCCTTTTCACATTTAATTTACAAAAAACTCGGAAGTAGCTTGTAGAAAGTTACATACTTTTTTTATTTTAGTAATTTTCCTGTCAAATGTATAAACTTTAGAAGAAATGTTTATACATATTTATCCGGTCTCAATAACTGAATGGGGTTATTTCTGTAAATGCTATTGTGGTTTATTTCACTGCCAAACAGTTCTTAGAACATTTTCTGATATCCATTTAAGAACTGTATTCTCTTCTTTCTCAAGATGTCTAAATTCTGATGTATTTAATTATGAATTACTAATAGGAATAGTATAATAAAAATAACAATTACAAAGTATTGGGATTACTTTTAAAGTAGAACAAATATTCATTTAAATAATTTTTTGTAATATTCATCCATTCTACCGTTTGACTTTCCGTTTATTGAAAAGTTTTATCTTAATATGGCTTAAATTCATGATAAAAAATAGCCTTTTCATATTTATTTTACAGAAAAATCTCTGAAGTAACATAAATGTAATTTATATTTTAGTATTTTCACCACCAAATCCATGATTTATATAACAAATTCATATTTATATCCAATGTACGTATGTTTTTGATATCTGAGTTTCTGCATGTGCCTGTCTGTAAATGCGTTGTTGATTTATTTGACAGCCGAACATTTCGAAGAGCACTTTTCTGTCCTTTCTCTAAGAACTAAGTGCTCTTCTTTCCCAAGATGTCGAAATTCTGATAGAACAGCGGGATGCACGCGGGGGAAGTACACCATCCCTGCGATCGCAGCGCCAGGGGCGCAGGAGTCAACTACATGATCAGTTCACTGTAGCAGACGACTAAGAAGACCGCCCGCGAAGGGGGGGTTGCAGTCGACCGTTCACGTGCCTACACATTCACTGACCCCGTCCGCTCACGGAAAAAAACACATTTCACGATTCCATTTTTCACAAAGTGTTGTTGTTCTGTGTGTTTTCTTTCGTGTGATTCTCGTATTCGTGGGATTTAATCGTTAATTTTTTTTGTGAAATTATTTCCTAAGTTTACGTAGCCTGTGTGTGTCCGATGGTTCTGTAGCTGATGCACGTGGCCTAGTGGATATTATTTCTCCTAACACGTGATCATCCATTAAGCAATGTCTTCAAGAAAAAAATCTGGGTGAGTGTGTTTTATAGAACGATTCTTTTTGCATGAGAGTCACTAAGTAGGCAAACCGCATGTTTTGTTTTTTTGCATGTGTGTACATAGATGATCACGTAGATAATTCACAAAAGTCAGAAAAGGGGATTTTATTAAATTTCAGAAAGATACCCAAACATATTTCTTTAACAAAAGGATTTTATTTTAAAACCAAAAAATTAAAAATAATAACTATAAAATGTTCCACACAATATCACTAAATACAGAAGTATTCATTTAATGATCCAATAGACTCCGCAAGGTAAAATAATAATAAAAATAATAAAAATAAAACGCCGAAAAAACTTCTAGAAAAAAAGGTAAGAAATAAATCTTTTTTAAAGTATTTTGTGTAGCTTTTTGTTGTGTATGTTAATAAGTTGAAACTTCATTTAGGTTAATAAATTTGTTTTATTAAACGTATCACATAAAAAATGTTATAATGACATTTTCTAAACTGCCTTCAGGAAACATGAGGTAAACATGCGAAGATATATGTTTATTTATCCTCCGCAAAATTCATTAAAAATTCATTTATGTTTTATGTTTATTTATTTATTTATTTATTTATTTTTTTACGATGAACGTTCTTCTGAAAAAGCGTTACCCACGAGACAAATTATTTTCTTAAGAAACTTCAATTACTTACTTAGTATAATAAATTGAATTTACTAAAACTGTAATTTGAAACGAATGCATTGAAAAGTCAGTGTTTCAAAACTTCACATAAATAACCAATTAAGAAGTTTTGGTTTGTTGTTTTCAAATAAAACATTCAAAAAGCCCCATTAGACATTTCAATGTTTTCCCGTCATGATAAATTTCAGGAATAAAATGTCTAAATAAATGGGTAACTACTTCTAACTATTATTATGCCCTACTTATTGAAAACTCTTTCTATGTCATTCATAGCATTGAATCAAATTATGTAATAAATTGAAAATATTTATTTTAACGTAAAAGCAAAGAAGAAGATATTTGTGTCAAAGTGATAGGATTGAAATAAGCGTTTTAGTTTCCATGATCTGTACTGGTAGAATTTTTCTGGAATCCGTATTTCAGAAAGGAATGATGATTTCATTCTATTAATGCACAATTATAAGTAAAAGAAAAATTAAATAATGTATAATATTAAAATAAATAAACATTGTTTAATGTCTGATATATAAAATTTTAAATTAAAAAATATATTACAATTCATCAGACATACAAGTAAAAGTTACATAAATGCATATACAATTAAAAATGCGAACGTTTCGGACTAAGTTTTAGCCCCTCATCAGTGTAATAACATTCAAATGCCAGAAAACTATATATCATGTTTACAGTTTATATTTACTAACAGTTAGAATCAAATAAAGAACCATATCAAAGCACAGTAACTGCACAGGATTGATTAATCGGTGAAATTTGCTTATGAGTGAAACTCATAAGCATGTGGTCGGAATTCTATATAAGGATCCAAATTGCTTTAAAATACAATGTGAAATTCACTGATACCTTTCATTTGATCCGAGGTTTGTTTTTAGAAACCGACCAGCCTAGCGGGCGAAGCCTGCTATAGTTATTATATATTTATATATTTTTTTAAATTTTACTTTATAAAATTACTCAAAGGAAAAATTAGATTAAATAATTTTTTTTTGCAAGTATATGAAACATAATATATATTATATGAGCTTTAAAGAATTGACTGTTTTACTTAAAAGGTGACTAAAATAATAAAAAGAGATGTAACAAGCTAAAAAATATACATTTGCTTTAAAACTTCTCAGTACTTTCAAGCTTTTCCAAGCCCTTCATCAAAGAATATTTTAATAACTAATTGCTGTTTATTTATACAAATACGTCACGTCGTTTTGAAAATGAGAGAGCGAATAATTATTAGAGTTGTAAGTAGAAGTAGCAGTTTCTTGGATTGAACTTAATTAGAGAAAATATATATTATTATTGACTGCAGTTCCATTTATTTTATTATATCACTCTGTTCTCATACGTCACTTTCCTTTTTAAATGCGTGAATAACATAATTTTCTCTAATTAAGTTCTATCTAAAAAAACTGCTTCTTCTACTTTTAATAATTATTCGCTCACTCATTTTCAAAACGAAGTGATGTATTTGTATAAATAAACAGCAATTAGTTATTAAAATATTCTCTGATGAAGAGCTTGAAAAAGCTCGAAAGTACTAAGAAGTTTAAAATAAAATGTATATATTTTAACTTTTAACATCTCATTTATTATTTTAGCCACCTTTTAAGTAAAACAGTGAATTTTTAAAAGTTCATATAATACATTTTATGTTTGAATCAAAGTGAAATATTGCGTTTCGTCTTATGATATTATACACTGAACATGTATTTTTATCTGAATTTAAGTAGTGTTAACACAGTTTTTTTAAATCTTATTGAAAGAAATAAAATAAAAAATCCCTGCCCGCTCGGCCTACAGGCGGAGGTAGATTTCAAAGTTAAGTACTAAATTCACCAACAAAACTTAAATCAAGATTAGAGATAATCCCAGTTTCTTTACTAAGAATGAGCTGTAGGGAGGTAAACTTTTTTGAGAAAATTATAATATACACGAATACACACACGCATGTATATGGAATAGGTTTTTAAATAGATACAAAAAATTCAGAGAACCTTTAAGTGTTAAAATATGTTAATATTTCCATAGTCGGGTTTTTATCATTTTTTAATACGTTTCTTCAAACTCACATGACGTTACATATTCACCTGCTGAGGTCCATTATATTTTCAATACGACGCAATTTACATATTTTTTTAATTCGTCATACTATTTATTTTATTTTGAGTTTTCATGCGGAAAACATGTTCTAGAAAACTTATGACGTAATATTCAATTTGTTTTCAATTTATCAAACTATTTATTTTTTCACGTGAAAATCTTGCAATACAAAAGTAATTGTTGTAGTGAGAAATTTATTGGGTTTTTTTTTTTTTTTTTTTTTTTTTTTTTTTTTTTTTTTTTTAAACTGTTGGCAACTGATGTAAAGGAAAATGTTTATTTTTTCCTGTCATTGTTGTGTAAAATCTGGTTTTATCAGAATCATGTTAAGACAGTATTCAAAATTTTGAACCCTGCCCATTTCCACCCCGTTAGGCCGATTTCGCCCATTTTCAATCCCCGCCGAGATATTAGCCATATCAAAGTTGTTGGCGAGTTTGAAGACGATCCGTGCATAATTGCGACTTTTATCGTGCGGACAAAATTTAGTACATACATACATACATATATATATATATATATATAAACTTTTTATGTGGGGGTGGTTTTGGGTTCCTGTGGCCCTATAATGAAAAGTTATGAAGGAATTTTTCAAAAGTCGCACCATGGTAACGACTGCAATAGGTAGTATTTCTTACGAAATCTACCTAAAACATAATACGGGCATGACAATGCGAAACATTTTACATAATATTTTACTTATTTTTAAAAAGCTAATTGTATTAATAGTGTTACAATTAATAACTTTAAGAAATAGGAAAACAAAAATACATATAAAAGAAATCAAGAGCAAATCAGTGTGATATATAGGTGGGTAATATTTTACTAATTATTAAACACTTAATTGTATTAAAAAAGTGCAATATAAAAGGTACAGTTGTGGGGAAAAAAGTACCCCCCCCCCCCTATTAACTCTGCAACTAATTATAATAGAAAAAACCGGTACCAAATGATTGAAAATAAAGTCTACTTTTAAATGATGTATGTAAAATTTGCTTAAAGGTCCATCTACGAATATGATTATTTTTTAAATTATAAGCATTCTAAATTTAGAGCTTCTAAGGTTAAATTACATTTTCATAGTTTTGTTAATATTTTCTGAAATTATAATACTAATGTGATAATTTTTTGTTTAATTATTATACTAAAATACCCAAACATAAATACACTGAACTTATAATTTAAAAATTTTAATAATATGGATTTTGTATTACGAAACTAATATTCGAAAAAAAAAATATGAACTGCAATCTACAATTTTTTTTTGATAGATTTATATTTATTATGTTCTACTTTATGCAAATTCTCAATTTCAAATTTTTCTTTGAAGTAGTTTTTGAATTATGAGTGAAAAACGCCAAAGTGGCGGTTTAAGGGACCGTCTATAATGTTCAGAAAAACATAATTTGAATTTAAAAAATGTATTTTACTCTGAGACATTTGGGCTGCCAACAGTCGAAACATATTAAGCGAGTGAGATGTTCATAATGGAAAGAAATAATACATTAACAGAAGTGACATGGCCATTCTATATCTTTGCAACAATCGGGTATATCCGTCGTATTGATAATTGGCCGTCAAAAATCAACTCAACTCAACAATCGGGTATCGAACTTCAATTTGGATACAGCCCCTAAAATATGCTCATTTTAAAATACTTATTTTTTTCGTACCTAATAATACGAATTTCATGAAAATTTGAATTTAGGCTAATTGAACGGTGTAGAATCTATTTATGGTCTCAAACTTGAGATTTAAACCAGGTAATTGGACCATGTTGGTTCCAGTTACCCCAATAGTTATAAAGAAATTTTATGAGCTTCTCTTACTATGGGAAATAAATTTCTCCATTGTTTTTTGCTCAGAATAAAGAAAATTATAGAATGCCTTATTAAAATTACCTAATAAAATTTAAAAAAAAAGCATATTAGGTGCTATCAAACCAAATTTCTTAACCCCTTGAAGGGCGGTGATGTCGTTATGGCATCACATAATTTTAATCCCTATTTGCCACATTGGCACCGGAATTTTATTATGAAAATTTCACTTTTATTAAATACGTGAAAATATACTTTTGCTTGTTTACAAATTAATTCTCTTGTAAATACTGGTGTCATTTAATTATTTCAACATTATACGAATACAATTACCTTGTACCTGAAAGCAAGATAGCCAAACCTTAAAATTGTACGATACAGATGAAGTACGTAAGTACTTACGTAACCGTTTGTTCATAGATTTACCTTGTTATTTTTTTCCTTAAAATTCCCATGTAACTTTTATACTTATTACCTATACTGAAGTACATAATTACTTATTTAATTTTTATGTTTTTGGTATAAATAAATGTAATATTTTCACTTTTAGTGCTTTTTTTAGACACATTGACAGCAATGGTTTCCCTTACAACACTCATTAGTTGATATATAATTTACATGATCGACCTGGATTAAATTTTGACAAAACAAAGCTATTGAAAAAACAAAGCTTGTGTTCGTTTTTATATGTAGATGCCCTCCTAAACAAATTTTATATACATTATTTAAAAGTAGACTTTATTTGCAATCGTTTGACACCAGTAACTTTCTCCTACAATAATTTGTTACAGTGTTAGTAGGGGGTGTTTATTTTTTTTTCCCACGACTGTACATATTAGTTGGAAAATAAATAAATATAGATATGTTAAAGCACTAATTAGTAAGAAATATATCGTTATTCCTAAGATTTCTTTCTTTATTATTATTATTATTATTTACTATTTTACTCAAAATATTTATTGAAAATTATTTCAATTGTTAAAAATATTTGAAAAACATACAAATTATAATAAATGTTTATTTCAAAATTTACAAAGTATTTTATATACTTTTAAAATTATTCAACAAATGTCCATAAACTAACTTTTTAATTTTTTTTTTTCAAATAACGCTACGGAAATACATTATTTAAATTGGTACTATATTTAAAATAAATATATCATGCTTTCTCAGTAATTTTTTAGACAGTTCTATATTATTTTTCACGAACTATTTTTTTTTCTTTTTTACATTTTATTCACATTTTTAAAAGACCGCAATATACACCCGTGTATACGTAGACCCCAAAATTCAAGAAAAATAAAATATCCAGTTTTAATACCTATTTTCGATGTGTTTTGTCAGCTTATTTAATTGCAGAATTCATAATAAATTTATGCGACGAAAATAATACAAACATTTCTGTACGGAAGTGCTGGTATTCCAACGAATTTTTCTGTTATTTCTCTCTAATTTTGGGTTTTATAATTATTTACGGGTACATACGGTAAAAAGCACACAAAATTTTGATGTATGTACAATATTGTAAAAAGATTGTAATACCTTTTTACAGGAGTTCTAAATTATTTCTGTAAATATACACTCCAAAAATAAATAAATAAATAAAATAAAAGACAAATGTTTCGTAATCTATGAAATATAATATAATCACGTACGAAAATAAACAATTCCCACTTCAGAGTTACCAACGACTTCGATAAGCATTCTTTATATCTAGAAACCCCAGAAAACAATATATTTTCGAGATATAAAGAAGCATTTATAAAAACAAAGTTTCTTTTGCTGCCACCTATTTTCGGAAACGCTTCCAAGTATTTTTTTTCTTTTAGTGTGTAAATCAGTTTCTTCTTTCTTAAAAGCAGAATATCTGTTTTTAGAATTCTAGCTATTGTCATTTAGACATTTTGAGCTTCATAAATTTATACAAGCAAGAGTAACAAAATAATACTAGTTTTAGTGTATCAATGCTGTGTAATTTATAATGTTTTGTCTATAAAACATGTTTGTTAAGCATGAAAATGCTTACTTGAGAATTCATAGTATCCAAAAGACCGATATCGCAGTTTGAGGAAACTAATTAATGCACTATAAAACTACTCGTAACGTTTCCGAAAATCAGTGACAGCAAAAGAAACTTTGTTTCCATAAAGGCATCTATAAATATCAAATATACAGGGCTGCCCAAGACGACTATTTTTTATTCTATTTCGCACCAGTTTTTCAAAACAGTTATTACGATTGTTGCGAACAGTACCTTACGATTTGACAACATTTGCAAGCAACTGTAATACTATAAAAGTTTTTTTTTTTTTTTTTTTTTTTTTTTTTTTAATAGCGGTACGAGCAGAATATTAAAATAGTCGCCTGTGGCAACCCTGAATATATGCTGGTTTCTTAGTTTTTTAATGATGCAGAAGGCGTCTCGGAATCGCGAGTAACTAGACAGAGTCTATTGTCTATTTTCATTTGTGGTTATATTACATTTTCCTAGAAAAAGAAATATTTGTTTTTTTTTTACAGTGTACATTAACTAACATTCCAAAGTTCCAATTTCTGTTAATTAAAAAAATGAGAGAGAAAAAGAGAATTTCCTTTTTACAAAAAACCTATATTTTGAATAAATCGTAAAAATAATTTTGTTTCCTACAGTATAAAATTCACTTATTTTGCAGAATTTGAATATTAAAATATAAAAATTGAAAACTAAGCACGCCAAAACGGAGCAGAATAAAATGCCAAATGGTTGTTTTATCATGTCATGAGATACATATGTAGATATAATTTTTCCTTTTAATATTGATTTACTGTTTTATTTTTATTTTAATGCTATATATATATATATATATATGATACGTAATACATGGATAAAGAAATATTTTTCGCCATTTGATAAAAATTCCCTACATACTGAATTAGATTCTATTTAAGAATATTTTATTTACGTATAAAAATAATATATTTTTAAATCAATTTTTGAAATCAATTTTTCAAATAAATTTCGAACCATAGGAAAAGAGAATATTATTGAAATAAATTATGGTAATGAATTTCAGATGGAAAATGTGGAATTTCATATAGTATGTGTGGGAAATTTTAATGCATGGTTAGGTGGGAAACGTTTTGTAATCACACACACATAAATTAATAAATAATGTTGAAAAAATGCTTTTAAATTATTAATAAAACATCTGTCGTATGAAAGACCTAAGGGGATAAGCCACTCTCGAATAAATGGCCGTCACCGTGGCTATACGAATAAATATTCCCAAACAATTTTAAATCTTCTTCATAGGTAGAAATGATGGAAACTTATTAGATATTCGAGTTACTGATACATCCAACATTTAGGATATTGTTTGCAAAATATGCATATGTTACTTGATTTTTGTTGGAAATATTTTTGAGGAAAAATTGTATTTTTCTGTTGAAGTACTACTTAATTAGCAGGAAATTATCGTGTTTTTATGCGTAAAAACTATTGTTGAAATCGTACTCATAAAATATTATTAAACTTTTTATTCAACCAGCAATGATAGATAACATCTTAAATGGGATTTCTTGAGTTCAAGGGGGTCCGGGACACATTTTCAAAAAAATGTTATTTATTGAGTTAAAATTTTGAATTTTTTTGTGATCGTTAACCATATCATTTGTAAACAAAATCAAATGATAAAACTTCTCATAGCTTTTTAAAAAAACTTTTAAATTTAACATTTATGAAAAAAGTGGTATAACTTAAAATCGTTATAACTCGAAATATTATTTGTAGAATTTAAATTGTTTTTCATTTAAATAAACAGAAATATATACTTTTTAATTTAGAGCCAGCATTTTTAAAAATATTAATTAAAAAAAATATTTAACGAAAAAATTACAAAAAAGTGGTGCAACTTTAAAAAAAAAAAAAATTATATTTTCAAAAGTAAATATTTTTTTCAAATATGCTGACTCAAAAGTAAAGTAAAATAATTGAAAAAGATATGTTGCGAGTTTCAACCCTGTATCTTTAACGGGTCTCGAGTTATAAGAATTTAAATATGAGAAATGGGGAAAAACCCTATCATGAAGAAAAATGCAATTTCACAAGAACTCGTTTCCTTGACAACCATAGCTTGAAAGGCAGATTTTAAAACCAAACCAAAACGAAAAAATTAATATTTCCTGTTTTAATTAAGATAGAAACATAATTTAAACATCATTTTAAGCAGAAAACGGCAGAGAAATTTTTAATCCAATAAAAAAAAGAAAATTTTGAAGATTTTTGTGTCCCGGACACCCTTAAGTAAACAAATAAATATTATAATAAATATTTCCCATTATTTTTTATGGTAATAGTACATTTTTACTTTATCTTACAATGTGTTAACATAATTTTATAAGGTCAGTTCACAAATTTGTTGTGTTCGGCTTACTATACTCTCAAAAAGACGTACAAATACAGATTGATACGTCTGATACAAATTTATTAAGGTTTTTAGTTGCATGTAAAAGCAAATAATGTTAAATCAGGATTTTCTTAATTGCGTGACTAACATTTTTTCCATATATTTCCAAATATTAAATATTTTAAATGGCCTTCTGCCGTATTCACTTACAATAGACAATAATGTTTAAAAAATGTGAAAAGTCCAACATCAGAAAACATCTTTTACACTTAACATTGATGAATTTAAATGCGATTGATTCAGTAATTGCTACTAACTCTGCTTATTAGATACCTAAGAAAACCATCTCTGTTCATAAAAGCCTTCGCAAACATTGAAAAATATTTCAATATTTGAAATTATAGCTATAATTTCTACACACATCTACTCGAAATTTCAAAATTATTTAAGAATAATTTAACTTTTACTTCATAACAGCGCAGTTATTTAAAGTAAAAGCCAACGCTGCCTTTCTGAAAGTGATGACCTTTAGTAACAAAGAACGCAAAAGAATTATCATTTATTTATCAGTTGCCTATAAATGCAAATGAAGTGAAGTCTGGATTTCTTTCATTAAGTGCCTTTGTTTCTGCTTTTTGTTTTTCCCCTCCAAGAATCAAATGTTTTAAGTGGATACTTTTTCTATTCATTTTTAATCGATTTTTTTTTTCTGAAAATGGGAGAATTTTAATTGCAGGAAAGAAAGACTGTATTACTTTTATTATTATTATTACGTGTTCTTTTTTAAAAAATAATTTGACAAAATTGCCAAAATTAATTACTATTTTTATAAATTAATTCTAAGCTTTAAAATTTTTTATTTGAATAAAATAAAAGTTATACAGAAAATTTCGTGATTTTAATGTTGATTATTAACATGGTCAAATGGAATTAAGATTTAGCACAAATTAAAGAAATCCAATGCTTTTAATGTCTAACAATTGACAATTTTTCTTAAAATTACAAGTCAACTAAAAACAAAAGGAACAAATTCTCGTCTGTTGCGCTGTTGTATTCGAAACTTTCATCTATCACATAAGTTATCTTTATTTCCATGAACATGAATAAGAAAATGGGAGAATTTTAATTGCAGGAAAGAAAGACTGTATTACTTTTATTATTATTATTACGTGTTCCCTTTTAAAAAATAATTTGACAAAATTGCCAAAATTAATTACTATTTTTATAAATTAATTCTAAGCTTTAAAATTTTTTATTTGAATAAAATAAAAATTGTACAGAAAATTTCGTGATTTTAATGTTGATTATTAACATGGTCAAATGAAATTAAGATTTAGCACACATTAAAGAAATCCAATGCTTTTAATGTCTAACAATTGGCAATTTTTTTTAATTACAAGTCAACTAAAAACAAAAGGAACAAATTCTCGTCTGTTGCGCTGTTGTATTCGAAACTTTCATCTATCACATAAGTTATCTTTATTTCCATGAACATGAATAAGTAGAATCTAGACTAGGGTATTTGCGCTCGTATAATTAAAATGCTAAAGCCCCAACATATAATTTTCAATTAAGTTGCTATTTTTTGTTTTTTGTTTTGTACGAAGAATCTATGGTGCATTTAGTGATTTGGTTTTCAGTAATATAAATAGCGTTTAAAAAAAATAATGTTTAATAATTAGTCATTTTTACTCTATTTTTATTATATGTCATGACATTTTATTTATTTTTTAAACTAGTTAACTTATAGGAAAACAGATCTTGAACATTACAGAACACTCTAAGGAAAACATTCTAATTTTATGTTTCATAAAGTTCACAATTGTGGAAAGAAGCAAATCTTTAAAATTTTTCCGAAAATTTTCAAAAAAAATTCATTGCTTTCAAATTTTACCACAAGAATTGCATTATTTAAAATTAAATCGTTTTTTTCCATAAACCATCAACACATATAAAATCCAAGTATAGGGATGTGTAGATAACCATTCCGGGGTGAAACATGCCATCTAGAGAGCTTTCTATGAGCTTTCTACAGGGCCGATTTTTCTAATTATTTCTTTAAATGAAAGCTGTTCATTTGAAGATGTGCTCGCACTAGTTATTTTTAAAAATATTCTCATTTTTATATTTGAACTTTAATTTTTTTATTATTATTATTATTTCTTCAAAATGGTGACAATCAGATTACCTGCATTGCTTCATATAAAGGAGAAATAATGAAAAACATCCAAACACGTGGCTTTTTAGACGATTTTTTTCATTTGCAATTTATCTTCGGTAAAAAAAAAAAAAAAAAATATGCACATGTACTTTATTTTTATAAGCGAAAACAAAATCATATTTATTGCGACATCATGAGAATATTGTACATTGGGTTTGTTTATTTTTATGCATTATGACTTTATTAGTTTTTTTCCATCTCATTAAAATAGAAAATATATATTTATTTGAATATGATGTGGTTAAGCATAAAATTACGTACATAAATTATGTTTGAAAAGTTTGCTCGGTTACTCTATGCTTACCTTGAAAGGTATTTTTACATTAATAAAACTAAGAAGAAAAAATGATATGAGTGTGTCAACATAGAGTAATTGTCACTGATTTTCATTTTTTAATTATAAAAATTAGAATTTCAGCCTTTATTCATCGTTGAACTATTTCAGAAATTGCATATTGAATTAAAAAAAAAAAAAAAAAAAAAGAAAGAAAGAAAGAAAAACACCCTATCATGAGTATTTGTAGAAATCCTTTGTCATTTTTAAAATGCACTTTTCTACAATACAAACTTTTCAATACTAAAATCTTCATGCTGTTTGATGGTATGAAGTCTTATGAAATGAAACGCAGATCAACATTTCGTCATTTTTGACGGCAGTGATATACCAGTTTAATAATAAAGTACGCAACTAAAAAATTTTTTTCCAAAAATACCAAATCACCTAAAGAAAGATATTTCGGCAACATTACACTGTTAAAACTGGATACTTAAAAATAAGCAAAATGTACTCATTTTTGAGTACTTTCCGATCTTATAATAGCTCCGAGTATTTAACTCTTAAATTTGAGAAACGCATGTACTCATTTTTTTTAGTACATACAGGCACTCGAAAATAAGTATGTATAGAAACACACATACGCTATAAGAAAAAAAAAAGCGAAATTACAGAGAACCGACAAATCACCATTTTTAATTGCGAAGAACTACAATTTCTGGAGCAAAGAACAACAAATTCACTATTTTAATTCTTGAAACTTTGTGTATGAGCCGCCCCATGTTTTGAACCCGAGTCCTCTAGGTGGGAGGTCAGTATTGTACTGACTGTGCTATAAGAGCAGTTGCCAGCTTCTTCCAAATGACACCTTTTATGAATCAGCGACGGAAGATCGTTAACAGCAGAGATGAATTTTCCCTTTCTTAAATATTCTAATTTCTAATAAAACAATTTTTAAACTAAATTTTCTTCTTTAACATTTCTAATGAAATTGTAAATAAATTTGAAAAGTGTGTATTATAAATTAAAAATTATAACAAAGATAGACATATCTTTAAATAAAAGCTTGGAAATCCCTACTGTCAATTCGGTATAAGAAAAGGGTTTATCAGAAAACTCATATTTTTGAGCACATAGGATTTAAACATGAATATTAAGACTTTAAAATACAAAATATATGTATTCATTTCTGCATATATTTATAAATCAAGTATAAGTATACACAACTTCAAAATATCATGTACTCGTTTCTGAATTAATTGTACGCAAAGAAATCGAGTACAAAGAAATTTTCATTTTTAAGCAGATTAATGCTCCTTTTTGAAGCAATTGTACTTAAAAAATATGAGTACATAGAAATACTCATTTTTAAGAAGATTATTTTTAACAATGTACTTCTTTTTGAAACAATTGTACTTTAAAAAATACGATACATGGAAGTTCTCATTTTTAAGTAAATTATTTTTGACAGTGTAGTAACTAATACTCACCAAATTTTACTATTTTATTAGAATATATCTAATTAAATTTAAATGTATCTAAATTATGGACATTTAATCGGATTTATTTATTATTTTATGATTTATGATGAAGTGCAGCAAGCAGACAGAAATTTTAGGCTAAAAAACTATTGGATAGAAATTTCCAAAATTCCATCGTCCCAGTGTCATACTAATTCAGTCAATTTTGCACTAATATTGATTTGCTTCTGAGAGAGAAAATCAAAAAGTCACAGACTGTAAATAAAAGCATAAGACGCAATATTGCACCTTGGTTCAATCATAAAATACACAATATGAACTTTACAGTAATGGAACAGTGTAGCAGCAGAGAATCAATTGACAGCGCAAAATTTTATTAGTATTCTACATCTAACTTCAGGGCAAAATTTCTGAGATTTTTGAAGCCGAAGAATACTATAAAAATTTAGTGGTGACAATCGCTCAGTTACTGCGCCACTGTTCCATCACTGACTTTAAAAAGCTCACAGGAAAATTTTGTGGGAATTTTTTTTAAACTGTTCTTAACCCTTTATCTACTGAATTATGAATTCATGAAAATTTTATCTTCTAAAGCATTTTTCGTGAATTGTTTAAACAAAATTAGAAGATTTACATAATCATTTAATTAATTTTAGAAGGATTTTAGAAGTATTGATGGATTTAGAAGGATTAATTTAATTTTAATTTATAGGGATTTTGTGCACTATTTATAACCATACTCAAATCTATCTTTTATTTTAAATAATTTTCTTAGTATTTTGTAGAATTAGGAAATGTACAAATATAATGTTCTTATAATAGAAATATAGAAATACTTCCGAATTGAAAAATTCCCCCCCCCCCCCCTCAGCGCTAGAAAGCTGAAAAGATGCAAAGGCAAAAGAAATCGTCCTTTTAAAAATATTTTTGTTTTGTGTAACTCATAATGCTTTTGGAACAAGATAAAGTAATGTATCTATAACTCATTCTAAACAGTATTGCTACTAATCGATGTATTAAATGAATTTTATAACAATTTATTTTAATGGTACTTATAAGTACCGTCAGTAGATAAAGGGTTAAAAGGCGACTAAAATAATGAAATAGATGTTACAAGTTAAAAATACACATTTTATTTAAAACTTCTTAGTACTTTCGGGTTGCATTTCCCGAAGCCATCATCAAAGAATATTTTAATAAATCAATCAAGTATGTAACGATGCCCTTTCATACAATATCCCCAATATATGGATAAATATCCTGAAAATATATCCTGAAAACTTGAGCAAAGTGACGTGTTACAATTAATGGTACGGCAATTAAGTATTTTCCTCTACGCAAGTTTAATCTGAAACACTGCTAATTCGACTGTCCAGCTACGCATTTAAAAATGAATGTGACGTATGAGAATAAAGTGATGTAATAAAATAAACGGAACTGCAGTTAATATATATATTTTCTCTACTTAAGTTCAATCCAAGGAACTACTACTTCTACTTTCAACTCTAATAATTATTGGCACTCCCATTTCAAAACGAAGTGACGTATTTATATAAATGAACAGAAATTAGTTATTAAAATATTCTCTGATCATGGCCTCGGGAAATGCAGGCAGAAAGTACTAAGAAGTTTTAAATAAAATGTATATTTTTTACTTGTAATATTTATTTTATTGTTTTAGTCGCCTTTTAACCCTCCGACTGTCTTGGAAAAGGGCAAAATTGTAATGTTGTTTTTTCTGCATTTTGTTTTAAGTGTTAAAAAAAAATGATTCTTTGAACATTTTATAAAAAAACTTAATAACGAATATGAATGCAATCCTTGGAAATATTAATCATTGGTCAATGTATTAAAAATACATTAAATCAATAGAATTATATTACTTTAACCCTCTGTCTACCAGAAGGGTCCAATGGACCCGACATGTATATTCAAAATATCTATTCAAACCAGAAAATTTCTTCAAAACAAACTAAATGTATAAATCAGACAATAATAAGTTAAATAAACAAATTAAATAGTTTTAAGTAAAAATTCTGGTGTAGAATGTTTTTATAAAACTTGAGTAAAATTTCCGGTAGTTCTAGGGTTAAATATTGCTTGTATTGCCGTGAAACCTGGAGCTTAGTGAACGTATTAACACGGGCTTGTCAATCAGGGGGTGAAAAACAGTGAGCTTTTAAAGGTTCATATTGTGTATTTTAATCATAGACTGATTGATAGTTTTTATTTCCAAGCGAATTATTTTTAACACCGAATGAATAGCAAAAATAATGTTACAAGCTTCGGAAGGCTCTAGGATGCGTCATGTTGTTTCGAATGAAAGATAAGTTTAATTACAGATAATTCAAATGGTATGATTGTTAACGCTGAGTGTTTCCTTAATTCCGTTTCCGCTCAACTGACTGGTGAACAAAGTTATCTGCTCCAGTTGTAATTTTCTAACTGAGTTAAAAATCAGAAGTTATCGTAATCAAGTTATCTACAGCTATACCGATTATCTCTAAGTATACAAAAATGGGTATGGGCTTCGCGATGAGATGCATTGCAGTGCTCCTTAGTGGCAGACTGTGGAATTACTGTTCTTATTTCTAAAACGATACAAGATGTAGGGAAAAGTCAATTACAAAGTTGTAGGGCGTATTTGAATTAGTATGAAATGATGTTTTACATGTAAAAATAATTTTATTAGAAGCCGTGAAATATACTTTTTTATAGAGGACGTGAGTTTCAAAACTCGTCTTATCCAATATTAAAGAAAGCGATTTTTCTTTCTATCGGTCTATTCTATGGCGAACCTGCATGAAAACAACACTACAATCTGCAAAAAATTTAGTATTTTCGCGTATTTTTAGCATTGTAAAATCTTGGTTTACAATGAAAACCAATGGACGCAGACAGAGGTTTTTCCGATTCCTCAAAATTTTATTTTCTGGATAAGGCGAGTTTTGAAACTCACGTCCTCATTTACAATCACTAGCTTAAATAGTCATTAATTGTATGCAGAAATGAAGCATTATATAGCTGATGAACATTTACTAGCAACGTAAATAAGTAAAGTACAGTTTAGTTTGATAAGAAAGTCAAGTTCAGTATTCTTACTGTATTCTGATGGAGGAGACATTGAGCATGCTTATGTTGATTTTCTTATTTAAATAAATTGTTTGTACCTTGCTTAAAATGACATAATGTTTTCTCAAAATTTGATCTACCATATTATGCCACACTTCTGCTTTCAATTTTTGGTGTATGTAAACAAGTGATGAATAGAAAAAAATATATTTCATAGCTGTAGCTAATTGCGTTAAACAGTCATTTGAGGTGAAATGGAATTACGGAAACAACCTGTATGGAAATTTTTGCTTCGTCGAAAAACAGCATTATAAAAATTAAAATAAGTATTCAATAAGTTTATTGTATTTCAGAGCCTAAATTGCCATTAAATAAATGTTAATATGGTTACAATAATTTTGGTAAATTGTTTTGATAATTGTTGTACCACAAATGTTTTATTTAACATATGACAAACCTATTATCGGAATTACCTTTGTTTAAAGTTCGCCTTATTCTGACCAGTGGTTGGAAGCAATTAAAAAAATATTTTACTTTTTTGCAGTGGCCTGAAGTAGTGCGCTACAAGTAGCGAAATTATAATAGTCTTTACTTTTTACGGTAGTTTGAAGTTTGAAAAATGTAATGTACACTGTAAAAAAAAAATCTGTAGTTCTACAGATGTAAAGTTACATGCTTACTAAACTTTCACCTGTAACTGTACGAAAAAAGCTGCAAATCTACAAAACTAGTTTTTGTAAAGCTACAAAAATCTGTAACTTTACAAATGAATCTGCTAAAATTTCAGTAATCTTACTAAACTTTTATTTGTAACCCTGGCTGCAGTTACATGAAAAGTTCTCGGAATCCCAGTTTCCAAAAAAATTCTTAGTAACCTTAGAGATTTTTTGATTTTCGGCGCAAAAGTGTGTCTGTTACATGAAATTTTGTTGTTGCCGTTACATGAAAAGTTCTAGGAATCCCAGTTTCCTAGAAAAACTTTAGTAACTTCACAGATTTTTTTTTTACAGTGTAGTGGGTAGCGAGATACAAAAAATCAGTAGTTTGTAGCGAACACTGGCGCTATTTTTAACGCTACTTTAGGAAAATAATATTCCCTTTTTCTGGTCACATGATCGTAACTTGGTTTTTTTCTGCAAATGTGTTCTGCGCAAAAATTTGTAAATGTCAGCAACTCACCTGCAGCGTTTACGAATGCATCTTTTAACGTCGTGGAGTTTCCCATTTATACTGGCTGCTAAACTCAAAGTGGCAAAATACAATTCAAAGAAATGAATGTTCTTCCTAGAAACAGTTGTCTACTTCCTCATTATTAGATCTTCATTTTTAATTTAGCATTTCTTCTAATGAAATGGATTTATTTCCCGATTTCTTTTATTGATATTGTGACAGAGAAAATTAATATTGAATTGCTCTGGTCGAAATATAACGAGCAATTTGTACTTAAATCAGCATTTTAGAGAATAACACAAAATATTTTCGTGTATGTTATCTTTCTTAATTTTTTAATGTCGTAAGATATGTCACATCTATTTGATGGTATCCCGGCAAACGCTGCATAACGATGGGCGATTGCATTACTTAATCTATGTCCGCAAATTAAGCGTAGATTTAACCCTTTGACAAAATCTGAAAGTTGCGAAATAGAAACTACTTTTGAAAATTATTTTGTAAACTGTTAAAAATATTTACGGGTAGAGGCCTGCAACAGAGATTCCAGTCATACCCCGTATTCAATTTCTTTTCTACTTAATCTAAACATTCATTTCAAAATAAATCTAGCATCAAGGTGGTTCAGTGTAACTTATTTCTACGAATAATCAACATCCTTTAAGGCACAAAACAAACATTTTATTACAAAACGGAACATAAAAATATATGAAGTTACATTCGACACATCACATCTAAAGAATTCTAACATCAACAACAAGATTAATTTGTTTCAGTTCAAAAGTAGATAGTTCAAAGAGAGCATGCGCTGGCTAATTAGCTGTTTTGAGAATTAGCCGGAACATCCCGCCCGGCGTTGGACGGTTGTCCAACATCATCATAAAATGGCAAAGGTACTACTTTGGAGATATTTCAACGTAACATACCTGTAGAGGTCTTGAGATCAATTACACGGACATGTCCATCATCACCTTTATAAGTTTTCAGAATCCTAGCTAGTTTCCAGTCGTTAAACTTATCATTTCCTTCCTTCAATAATACAAGCTGTCCAACTTTAACATTTGGCGAGGACTTTTTCCATTTACTGCGGACTTGCAGCTCATTTAAGTATTCTCGGCTCCAGCGGTGCCAAAATTGCATTTTTAATCTTTGAACTAGTGTCCACCTAGAAGAAAAAGATAAAGAGTCTAAAATGGTATTATTTTCAGGAACAATCAAAAGAGGACCTCCAATGAGGAAATGACCAGGGGTTAGTGGTTGTAGATGCAGACAAGGGGGTCAACGGACGTGAATTCATAACTGCTTCAATTTGTGTCACAAGTGTTGACAGCTCTTCAAAATTTAAGATAGAGGATTTAGTTATCTTCAAGAGGATTCGCTTCATTGTTTTTATATTCGATTCCCATAATCCGCCGAAATGTGGGGATGCAGGGGGTATGAAATTCCATTGAATTCGTTCTTCAGCACTAAATTGCTGAATTTCTTCCGAAGAACAGATTTGATAGAACGATTTCAAAAGAGCACAAGTACCCTTAAAATTTGTGGCATTATCACTACATATGACACAGGGTTTAGATCTTCGAGCAATGAATCTTCTCAAACAGGCTAAAAATGCTTCTGTGGTCAAGTCCGAAACAACTTCTAGATGAACGGCTTTGGTAGAAAAACAAATGAATATAGCAATATATGATTTTAGGGTTACCTTTGACCGTTTTAAATTAGGTTTTGTTATAATAGGACCTGCTAGATCAACGCCTGTTTTCTCAAACGGTCTAGATGGTGTAACTCTATCACGGGGCAAGTCACCCATCAATTGTTGAAGAGTTTGGTGTTTTGTGCGAAGACAAGTCACACACCTATTTATAATTTTATTTACTTGACTTTGACCCGATGGTATCCAATAAAATTGTCTCAATAAAGATAGAGTTGTCTGAGTACCTGAATGTAGGAACTTTTTATGGTAATAATCAATTAAAAGTTCAGTAAAATAGTGAGACTTTGGTAAAAGTATTTGATGTTTCTGCGATTCTGATAAATTAGAAAATTTCAGTCTTCCACCGACTCTTAACAGTCCATCTGCATCTAGAAATACATTTAAGTTCAAAATCTTACTGTTATTTGGGAGTAGACGTTTTTCCTTTAAACATCGAATTTCAGTTTGGAATGCGGAATTTTGGAGAATCTTTATCAGCTTCTTGGTCGCATTCTGTAACTCAGAAGTATCTAAATAATCATATTTTCTAATTCCTGAGTTCAATTTACAGTTTTTCAGAAATCTTAAACACCCTGCAGCAATTCTTATTAACTTCATAAAAGAAGAATATCTATTAATCAAATCCATGTTTAACTGATTTTCATTTACAATAGTTGATTTTACAACAGTGCTTTTCTTTAGTTCTAACTGATCATTAACTTCAGAAATATCTAATTTATCGAATGTATTATCCAAATTTGGCCAAAGAGATCTGTCTTGCTTTAACCACTGGGGACCTTCCGACCAAAGATGGTTATTTTTCAACTCTGAAAATTTCAAACCTCTAGTAACTAGATCGGCAGGATTATCTTTTCCAGGACAGTGGAACCAATTTAATGGATCACTAAGATTTCTGATTTCCTTTATCCGGTTTTTGACAAACATTTTAAATCTTTCTAGCTCACCTCTAATCCAAAAGAAAGTAATAGTAGAGTTGGTCCAAAAGTAGCAAGTTGCAGGAAAAGCTAATTCTTTAGCAATTTTATTACAAAGTCTAGCAGACAAAAGGGCTCCTAAAAGTTCCAGACGAGGTATAGAGACAGTTTTTAAAGGGGCGACTCGACTTTTTGCTGCCACAAAACTAGTAACAATGTTCTTATTCTTTAACACTGCTCTAAGGTACACTACCGTACCATATGCCTTCTTTGAAGCATCTGAAAAACTATGTAACTCAAAATAATCAACTTCATCAAGGGCAATATCAGCCAAATAATATCTGGGAATGCTAATACAATTTAGTTCTTTTATTTCTTCAAACCATTCATTCCATAAATTGTCTAGATGTTTGGGTAGGTTTTCATCCCAATCAAGTCCTAAACACCAAATTTCTTGAATTAAATATTTAATTCTAATAGTATAAGGAATTATAAATCCAATTGGGTCAAAAATTCGACCAACATTTTGCAATAAATAACGTTTAGTACTAAGTTTATTCGAGAGGAAATTTTCTAGATTTTTAGTTGTACATGAAAACATGTCACTAATTGGGTCCCAAGTAACCTCTAAAACCTTGGAAGGTATCAAATTCTGACTAGTGAGATTTAAGTTAACAGAAATTTCATCAATATGTAAACCATATTCTTTCCATTTCTCACGCAGTTCATGCGAGTTGGTTTTCAATTTTCAAAAAATCATACTAGCTTCTTGAAATATTGCATCCCTTCCTTACTAATTTTAAATGCGTAATCAAGATTCGGTTGACTTGTTATAAAATCATCAACATACAACGATGAATTTAAAATTTCAAAAAATTCAGGAAATTTTTCTATATACCTTTGAAGATGATGCTTGATGGTAGCAGCCAGAAGAAGGGACTCGATTTCACACCGAAAAGTACTCTCTTTAGTCTGAATATTTTAAATTCCTTACCTGGATCATCAATCCATGGTTCATCGTCCCAAAAAATTCTGGTGAAGTCACTATCTGGTTCATCAATCTCGATCTGCAAAAAAACTGCTTTAATGTCCGCAGTAATTGCTATGGGGAAGTTTCTGAATTTGATTAAAAGGCTGAAAATTCGGGAATGAGATTTAATCCCGTATGTAAACAATCATTTGGTGACAGTTTCCCCTTAGCATGGGCACTTCCGTCAAAGACAATGCGAACTTTAGCGGTGGACTTATCTTCACGAATCACTGCTCTATGTGGTAAGTAAAATGAGTTTACATCAGATGTATTGTCAACAGGTTCGATAATATTGTCTGCTAAATAACTATCTAAAATAGCCTTATATTCTGAGAATAACAAAGGGTCATTTCTAAAGGTTGTTCTCAATTTCAAAAATCTTCTGTATGCGACTTCGCGATTGTTATTAAGAGACATTTTGAAATTTGCCTTCCATGGAAATTTTACTTTATACCGGTTATCCTTAAAAACAATATTAGACTGAAAATCAGCCATAATGTCATCGTCCACTTTACAAACATTTTGAGTTTCGGATTCAATTCTTAAACTTTCTAACTGCCAAAAATTTCTGATTTGATCGGATATATCCTTTTCTTCAACGATAATTTTCATACTGAACAATTCATTGGCTGATCCCGTTGAACCCTGTAAGCACCAGCCAAAAAGTTTTTCAGTAGCTACGAGATTATTCTTTAGTCTTTTGACTCTGCCAGTTACAATATTATAATAATTATCAGTGCCGATTAAAACTGCAATTTATTTACTAATACGTTCATAACTATCAGCAAGTTGTAAACCTTTTAATTTATTATACGTTTTCCTAATGTATTTATCAGGAGTGGGTAAGCAAGCAGCGGAAATTGGATCTGTTTCCGGAGCTTCAACTTCAATGTGTAAAGAGGGATGTTCTTTATTTACAAGTTTTACCTTTACAACATTATACGTTTTCTCAGTTGCCTTTTCAGCTCCAAAAGCATAAACAGATAAAGTTTCTTTTCTAATAACCGGCAATTGTAATTTTTGTGAAATGTCACGAACTATAAAGGTTCTCATGCTACAATTATCTAATAAGACACGAACTGGTTCATTATTATCATTTTTAGGATCTTTTATTATAACAGAACAAGTTTGCAAAAATATGTTGCAATGCGTGTTTTCATTCTGTACATTACTATTGGAATTGTTACCACAATGGTAAATAGATACTGCACTTTTATCAACGTTTATTTTGGAATCATTTTCAAATTGAAAACAAATAGCCCTATTATGTTTCTTACCGCAAATATCGCCCATTTTGGTATTTTCACAGTCTTTAATTCTGTGTTTGCGCTGTAAACATAAAAAGCATCTTCTCTGCTTTTTTAGTATTTATTTCGTCTGATCAATGGTTAAGGACTTACATATTTCACTATTATGATCAACACTATTACAAAACAAACACGAATTCTTATTTACTGAAGCCATTAATTCAGTAGCTGGAACACTATTTTGTTTATATGCTTTAGTATTAAATTGATATCGCGGCTTACATTTCAAATGTTTATCTGTAAATTTTGGTCTATATTCAAATTTATTATCATTAGAAAATGATTTCTTACCATCTAAGTCATAGATAGTTGATACACGTTCTCTACTTTCAACTTCATTTTTAAGAAAACTCATAAGTTTATCTATATCCCACATTTCTCCGTCTTTTAGATTTCTATTAAATTCCAAGGTCAAATCTGGGGGTATTAACTTCAATAAAATTGGTCAAAGTAACCCACTGTATGTATGAGGTTTTACACCTAACGACTCTAAGTTTCGAATTTGCACTAGACATTTATCGTATAAATTTCTTAATCCAACAGTGTCAGAAGAACTTTTCAAACCTTTCATATTTAATAAATTGTTTAAGTGAACGTGTACGAGCATGTCATGTCTACCATACCTTTGCTTTAAAAGCGATACAGCCGCTGCATAATTATTTTCAGTTAATCCAAAACCATTAATCGTGTTTGCAGCTGCTCCTGCAACTAAACTTTTCAAATACGTAAATTTTTCGATTTCTGTTAGATTTGGGTTTTTAACTATCGCTAACTCAAACTGGTTCCAAAATTCTAAAAATTTGTCTTGTTCCCCCAAAAATAGTTTTATTTGTAGCTTTGGTAATTTTACTCTTTTTAGTTCAGTAGTAGCATGACATGTTCGCACTGAATCAATGTTATTACTATGTGTAATATCTGCATTAGAAGATAAACTTTTAATTTTAAAGTTTAATTTATTTCTGTAAGTTATTATTTTCTGGTCATATTCATCAATATTCAATATTTCGTTTTCGACATTTTTCGCATTTATTAGGCTTAAAATGTTGTTATCATGATCCTTAATAGTCTTACATTTAACGTTTAACTTATCGACTAATTCTTCTAAATTTTCTAACGAATATTCATTACTAGCTAAATACTGCTCAATTTCTTCAAATAGTTTATTTAATAGCGTTCGATACGTATCACGCATCTTTCGTTCTTTATTTTCCTTCATTTAAAAAAAAATAAGATATAATAACAAAAATCAGCACTCACCAGTTCCAAATTGAAACAAAACAAAAATATTAGGCAGTAATCTTTTCACATCTAGACTTGACGGGGCGATGCACCACAAATATTCAATTTCTTTTCTACTTTATCTAAACCATTTCAAAATAAATCTAGCATCAAGGTGGTTCAGTGTAACTTATTTCTACGAATAATCAACATCCTTTAAGGCACAAAACAAACATTTAATTACAAAACGGAACATAAAAATATATGAAGTTGAGCATGCGCTGGCTAATTAGCTATTTTGAGAATTAGCCGGAACACCCCGTAAAAAAAAAAAAAAAAAAAAAAAAAAAAAAAAAAAAAAAAAACAATCCGTGCCCGTCATTTTGTGTCAACGTGTGCACAGTAACGGAGTAGAAGGTGTGGGGTCGTACCGTATTTGATGGTTTTTGAATTTACCGTTGACCTAACAGATGGCCTAGAACTGGAAGAATATGTGAATTGCCCTTAATTTTCTAAGTATCTAAAAATATCCCTGTAAAATTACGGGCAGAAGCTAGTGGCAGAGCCTGGTAGCAGAGATTCCAGTCATACCCCGTAAGAAAAATTCCATGCCCCATCATTTTGTGCGGCCCGTAATTTTACGGGGAAAAGATATAAAGCACTTTAAAACACAATAACACTTTACTTACTGTTCCATAGCACGTAGCACGTTAGATAATCATCAAAGAATCGCTTTTTTGGCGGGTTAAAAAATATGTTATGGTCGCGGTTAACTGACATTATTTTTCGAAACACGACTAAAATAAAGGGTTACACCCTACCGGAGGAAAATGTATGGGGTCGTACCGTATTTTTTTAGTGGATCAGACCGTTTTTCATTAAATACAGCTGTTGCCCGTGAAAATTGAACAGCAAAGGCTCATAAATTTACAGTTTTTTTCTGACAGTGTAGTAGCTAATTTTTAAAGCAAGCAGTTGTATATGAGTTGTAGTTAACTACATTTTGATAAAGTAGTTGTAGTTGTAGTTCGCTACAAAATTAAAGTAGGTTTTCCGAACACTGTTTCGAGACAATAGAACACGCGTTTGGGCTCTCTAAAGTGAATAACTTATTTTCTCTAACCTTCTGCTCTGAACATTAAACTTTCATATAAATCATAGCAGTTAATCCTTTGAAGCTTTAAACAATATCAACTTCACCCTCAATGGAAAATTGTGAGATTCTTATGAAATCTCAAGGCTATAGCGACCTTATAAGAGCACGTAACTACAGATAACCCATGAAAATTTATTATCTGATAAGCAAGATAACCTATGATACTAACAGATTTTATGAAAGAAAATACAGTTTCGTGAAAATTATATAAAAGTGACAATATTAAAAATACGAATATTAAATGTTTTCTGATTCACCGATATTTGCTGTAATTCGAGACTTAGGAGGGGGTTCAAATTTCAACTCCTGAACACAGTTCAATTTGCGCTACTTAACCACTCCCTACGATTCAGATTTTGAGCTCAAAATTTCAGTTTAAGAAAGAAAGCTTTTGAAAGCATTTAATGAGATACAAAAAATAACGGTAAAAACTAGTTGTTCGTTACTCCAAAGTCTAAAGCGCCCTCTATCGGCATTTTTTGAACATTATCTTTAAAATTTATTTTAAAGAAAATACTGACATAAAGAATAGTTTTAGTGAAAACCGCAAACGAATCGACCAATTTTTCCGTTTTTTACAATCATTTGAAATTTTGGACACAAAACTTTAATGGCGCCTATCTCCTTCGGAAGAAGTTTGGGTCCATTAGTTTCCCATTTAATATTGCTTGTCTTGATGTGTACTATCACTCCTTAAAGTTTTGCCCAAGAGTTTAGATACACCCTGTATATTGTATTTGATTACAAATTAATTAAAATTTATAAAAATCCAAACGTTAAAAAATAATATCTAATATTTCATTTCTAAATAGTAATTGAAAAAAAAAAACAATTTAAATATTTAAATATTTTAAACTGCCAATAAGTACAACTTTATTGATTTTTGTTTCATTATCCATAAACATTTTAAATAAATCTTTTGATTGTAGGTTTTTAAACGGCGAACATATACCACAATAATGACTGAAGGAATTTACTAATAAAATGTTTCACAATTCGTGTAATTTTTCAAGTTACTTTAATTAAATAAGACAAAACTCGATTAAACTGATGATTAAAAGATATTTTGTGAAACAAACTATTTTTTTTAGTATTATCATTAAATAAAACTGCATCGTTATACTATCGACCGCTGACGTCAAATGAAGTAGCTGCGAGTTATTTTTGAAACACAAAACGATAACATCTCAGCTGCATAACATGAAACAATTTATATACTTGCGTGAATTGGCAAAATCGATTGATTGATTGATCAGCTAATCGATTGATTTATGCTTTCCTGTCTCATTGTTCTTGCAACTATTTTAGACTTGTCTAACTCGCGTTGACTTTATGTATGAATATACATAAAAACTGATTAAAAGAATAATTCTTTTTTTCCACAGTAGAATAGTTATCAAGTTTGTTAAAAAACTTTTTTACGGTTGATGAATATAGTAATTTTACCCAACAGACACTAATATATAATAGTTTATTGTTCCTATTATAATTGAATTTAATAGAGGATTTATTTAAATTGATGTTTTACAATTTTACTGTAACTATTCTGTGGATTATTATATGCAATCTCTAAATTTGAGTTTTCGGTCACTTTATTGCTCGAACATGTTGGTTTTTACTTCATATTAGGTATTCTGTATATAAATCACACATATGCAATCTTAACAGTCCAGATTTTGTCATGTATGTAATGTTAAGAAAACCTGATAGTTGTCTTTTGATTTTCAAAGATATTATACAGGGTGTCCCAAAAAGGAGTACCTATTTTTAAAAATGAATAATTAACAAACGAATAGAGTGATTAAAAAAATTCTTGCACGAAACGGATGTGTGAAGTATGGAATTTTGTTTAGAATGCTTTATTATAATAGTTCAAAATCTGACCGACAGATGGCGCTACAGCCCATTTTGGTGGCTATATGAACAAACGGAGCATGCGCGAAGACCAGACAGAAGTAGACGTGGTCAGTGAATTTTCAGTAGTAACCATTTCAAAGGAAACAGTAATTGTCGTTGCGTAAATTCTTCAAAATGGTGTATTCGTTGGCCATATAGCCACCAAAATGTCCTGTAGCGCCATCTGTCGATCAGATTTTGAATTATTATAATAAAGCGTTCTAAACAAAATTCCGGACTTCACACATCCGTTTCCTGCAAGGATTTTTTTAATAACGCTATTCGTCTGTTAATTATTCCTTTTTTTAAAATGGGTGCTCCTTTTTAGGACACCCTGTATATATATATATATATATGTAACCATTATATAATTACAATTCATCATCTATATATATATATATATATGTGTGTGTGTGTGTGTGTGTGTGTGTGTAGATAGATAGATAGATAGATAGATAGATAGATAGTACCCATTTTCTGTAGCACATATACACACGCATTTATAAAGATTTCTAATTTAGAATGTGTAATGAAATAGAAATGTAAACAAAAAGTCCATTGTCTGGTTTCAAAGAAGTTTTATAAAAAAATATCTAAGGATATAAAAATTAATACATCATTTACTTTTTAAATTAAATTTGATTAAATAATTTATCGAAAGTCATCTATTTTGACTGGTTTAGTGAAAGACACTAATAATTCTTTGTATTTCACCACGGATTACATAATTAATTTTAAATTCAAACAATAATTCCTTTGTTCTCTCATGTGTTTAATAATATTTTTTAAAGGAAAATTTTCATTCAGGTTTCGGACAATAGTAACTAACAAATGCACTGTTTAAATTATTCCCCTATAATTTTTTTTTAAATTCCCAAACATATTTCTTTCGCATTTTGTTTCTTTGTGTAGTAGGTCTAGTTTAATAATTAAACTATTAATTAAATTTAAATAATTTAAACACTAATTACAAACTAGCCAAATATACATATTTACAGGCTAAACAATTAGTTCCAGATTAGGCCTTTTTACTGAATCTCAAATTTGAAAAAATAAATGTCTGTTGTGAATCTATCTTAACTATGTAAGATTATAACTTAAAAAAAATATTAAAGGTATATTTTTTATTCGTTCGCAGTAAAATTCTTAGTAATATATTTAGTAAAATATTTCTTGAAATATTTTATTGCAGAAGATGAACATATGCAAAAATCAATAACAACAAAAAAAATGAAGGATTAGTGGATAACACAATGGTAGTCAAAGGTAGTTAGATAATAGTTATTCATCGTTTTCTCCTTTATAAGCGTCGACTTTAATTGCTTTTCTCCATTTATACTTACCTTCAACTGTGCTTTTTCCAAATATTGCCTTTCTTTTTCCTGTATCACAGGTAACCAAACGACAGTACACCTCTAAAGTTATCAGATGACGCCGTCATATTAAATTTCTCAAAAAGTGAACTATCCTTGTTTTCCCTTCAATTGTAATATACTGTAGTCATAGCATTAAATATTTATGTTTATTGGGATTCATATCTGATTTTCACCATTAAAACAATAAAATTTGAATATATTAAATTAGGTTTTAACGTACCTAACAATGCTTTCATGAATAAAGAAAACCACAATCGTTGCACAATCTAGTTTTTTTTTTTTCTCATTTAAAATTAAATTTCTTCAAAATTAGTTTCCATTTGCCTTTACCTAGTTTTCTCCGCAAAAAGTAATTATTACTGGAAGTTACTCAATGTACTTTAAATACTTTAAATGTTACTCTAAATGTTATGGATGCATCGAATATTTAGTAGGTATTCAATATTTGGCCTATTCAGCGATATTACCGAATATTCGGTTACTTCAAATATCAACACATTCAGTCTTCCGACTATCAAAGTACTCTGTCAAACCCGATACAGAAAAAAATTATTTATTTTCCATATTATATAATTTCTCTTTTTAATTGTACACACAATTAAAGATATTCTGAATAATTAAGAAATAGAATCGCATTTTTTAAAAACAGATTGCTTTACTATTATTTATTTGTTGCTTGAAAAGTAACACTTAAGAAAATTAACTAGTAATGACAACATTCAGGGGAATTAATCATGTATAACTGCGAATTCGAAAATATTGGCTGATAACAATGTGTTTCTTAGTTTTTCAGAAACAAGGTGTTTTTAAACTAAATTAAACAAACATCCAGGGTTGATAATAGGCATCACGACAAACAATTTTTGTATAGATCACAATCCACATGTTCAGTCAAAATATACGGGGTATCTCACTCTAGGCCAGTCGTCCCTAACGTGGGGCGTACGTCCCACTGGCGGGGGGGGGGTCAATTTGACTTTCTAAGGGGTTAATTTCAAATTTGTTGCTTATTCATTTATTATCAGTTTCTTTTGTCCGTTTGTTTTCAGTATTGCTGCAGACTAAAATAAATGGAATACAAGCAAAATTTTAAAAATTTGTTTTTCTTTTTTAAATTGAATTTTTAAAATGTTCCCAATGAAAAGTTTAAAACTAGAAAACAGGAATTCTGCTTTTTCAGAATTTAATGTCGCCCTCGATGAAAAAAAAATATATGTATATATAAATAGTACAAAACATATTTCAATTTTAAGACTTAAAACACACACTTTTATTTTATGTAAAATGACGTCATTCGTATCCGCTTAAGAATTCCACATTTACGATCCACTCTTAAACATCTACAGTAAAGCATGCATAGGATGTCACTATCGCAAAATAATACACAAATGCAGCAAAAAGATGCCATCATTAAAGAAACTCTTGACAACAAAAAGGGCTATCTAATGATTCATAGGCCTTCATTTGATTGTAACATTAATATAGATAACTTAGAATTAACTATAGTTTATAATAGCTCCATGTTTTAACAGAAATTATTCGTTTATATTTTTTTCAAAATAGCACGTATTTTAATTACACTTTCTTTCTGTTGTTATGAGAAAATGGCAACAAAACGCTTTAATTGCTATTTTTCAACTATTTTCCCTTTACTTTCTACATAAATGGAGTACTTGAATTGCCAAAATTAAACAAATAGTGCTAAAAACTTAAAAAAAATTAATATTTCAAAAATCAATGGAGATACAGTTTTCAAACAAATTGCATTTAAAAGTACTTTTTTTTCCCAATACGACGGCATAAAAATTGAAAATGTGAGATGCTTAGAAATTTCAAAAAATGCTATAGAGTATTTAATTGTACAATGATACATCTGCTTTGTTTATTTCTGGCTTCCGTAAGGTAACGTTATTTTTTGGACACAAAATAAGCTGGGAGAAATAAATAGCTTACCGTACCGGGGGCTAATACATTTAACACCAGAATAATTGCACGAATAGCTTTCAAAAAATATTTTGAAATTATTTAGTATGAAAATCTTATTGCAATTTTTCTGTGGCAGGATTTTTACAGTCTTTTGTAACGCTTCCCATTGTTTATTGAGAGCTTTCTACTTTTGTTTGCTCTGCTATAATGTTACTCGAAGATTCTTTTGCACGTGAAACTACTTAGTAGACTATACATAAATTTGACCGTCTTGAACATATTTAACATAAAAATATATATGAAGTATCTGAACGACGTTCTACCAACCTTAAAAAACTTATAAATCTTAAATAGTATTAGAAAACGAAATGGGCAGACAGTAAATATTTCTGGATCTAGTGCAGGCATCCTGCACAGTAAATTAATTTACATGATGGAATATACATTTTAAAATCCGATAATACATGCAAGACAATTAACGATACTGGGAACGGAAAAACAGAGAAAATAAGTTCTAATGGGGAATAATGTCTACTTAATTTTTATAAAAATGATTGGGTTTAAGATTCTTCTAGTGTATTGAGTTATCCTTAAAAGAAATTTTAGTGGCCAAAGTTTTTTTGAAATCTCTTAATAAGTCACAAAAATTAATTATAAAATGTGTGAATGTTATCGGTTTTAACGTTAAATGTGGGTTAGGGGTGCACAACCTGTGGCCCGCGGGCTACCAATGTTACCACTATTTTTATGCAGAATAATTTTCCTAATTAATTGACAGAAATTTTGCTATTAAATAATTCAAATGTTACTTTAAAATTTTTTGTGGTGGCAAACAATTTTCTGGCAAAAAAGTTGTGCAGCACTAATTGTAAATCTTTTTTCAAGATATTTTGTGAAGATAAAAATGTAGACTGTATAACATTTTTCTTTTAACATATAGGTGAACTAGAAAAGTACAACAAAACTCTTTTTTGACACAAGGGCGAAGATGTATAACTTCATTGCACTTGTAAAATTATGTTAAAAACACTTTGTCCTAGAAGATTGACCTCTTTGATAAGTTAAA
The DNA here is from genome assembly GCA_963932465.1 of Maratus speciosus. Taxonomy (NCBI): domain Eukaryota; kingdom Metazoa; phylum Arthropoda; class Arachnida; order Araneae; family Salticidae; genus Maratus; species Maratus speciosus. Next base: position 233,101,677 of record OZ010792.1, on the reverse strand, counting down.
AAATGTGAAATGAATAGTTATTGTTAATACTTTGTTACGTTTCCCATGTGTGAATAGATTTCACTTAAAAAAATAAGAGACATAATTTACAGAGATCGGGTGGGGTGGAGGGGGGCATAGTAACTTAATGATGCTTTTAGTTGGGCGTGGCTGAAAAAAGGTTGGGAACCACTACTCTATGCCGAACTTGGATTTTCGTTTGTATATTTAAAATAATAAATATGCTATAACTATCTTTTCAATTGACTTATTTAATTTTTGTGAAACACGATGACATGACAATAAGCGCGGAAAACTGTTACTATTCAAATCCAAATAACCCTGAGCTGGATGTTTCATCATTCGCATTGCATCTGACAGTACATACTGCGCTACAAGTTCAATTTTTTTCCAATGGTTTCACCATCATTTGTACAAACTTAAGATAATCTGATAAAAACCCATCTAAAATATTTTTGTCAACAAATATTCGAATCAGCTTGTGGTGAGACACGATGTAATTTTGACTGAATAAGTAGACCATTTCTGGTTCCTTGTATAAAAATTGTTTGTATATACAGCATTATCGCCCCTAAAAGTGCACTTCAAAATTTTAAAAACACCCTGTATATTTTCAATTTCTGAATATATTCTCACTCTAGACACTGTTCTCTGGTGCATTAAAAAATTTCCTTGATAAATCAACAAGACAAAAAAAAAACATTCTTGTTGAGTTTCCACCATTTGAATAGTTTTTTTTTTCTTTTTTTTTTTTTTTTTTTTTTTTTTTTTTTTTTTTTTTAACCATTTGGAAAAAATGGTTATTGTCCTCCTCAGGGTAGGAAATCAAAAGCATATCTGAAGGTTTTTATTGGTTTAATCATCCTTTTATTCGTTATCTGATTGGTCTATACAGTAATATGTATTTCTCTTTACTTTCAACAGAGATGGATACCTTCTGTTGCCACTGAGACAAAAAAGTAATAAAAACTACAAAAAAAAATTAATAACTCAGAAACAAATTTAGATACAGCTTTCAAACAAATTGCATTTAAAAGTAAATTTTTTTCTCTATACAATGGTGTAAAAAGCAATATTGTGGGGTGTTTAGAAGTTTAAGAATGACATTTCATTTAAAATGGGCCGTCAGATTTCTTGGAAATCTGACGACCGAAAAGCCTTTTCCCGAACAGTCAATGAAATGCTTGGATAATACATAAGTTTCAGGTGGATAATACGTACGATTCGCAGGCGATTTTTGTCGCTTGCAATTTGTACGTGTAATAACACTATTAATATTTAATTCATGGCATACGTAATGTATGATCAACTCCGTGCGATTTTTTATGTCTTAAATTTTAATCTTTGAAAAAATCATTTTCAAATGGTCTTTGTAATTTGTTAAATTGCTTTTTTTTTTCTCTTTTGGACAAATAAAGACTACATAACTGTAACGTTTTCTTTCTAATTCCTTACAATTAGTCATCAAAAGATTAGAGAAGGGGAGGAGATAATGATTCATAAAACTTAAAACTGATTTCGAAAAACAAAATTTCTCTTCGACTTTTGCTTTTGATTATAAGAAAAATTTATTCATTTATTTTAATTCATAAAAGAAACTATGAAATTTAATATTTTATTAAGTTTCAAAGTTTTAAGAGTGGCCTTTAAATAAAAAAAAAAAATCCTCAAACCATTGATTTTCATAGTGTAAAACTTACTTGTGAAAGGTCCTGTTCATTAAAATAGACGTATGTATGTTAAATATAATGTAAAAGTCTTTCATTGCCTAAGATGAATGAATCAGGTCGGTAGGGCATGGATATCCCTCCCGGTCACCTTTATAGATACAGACTAAAAAAAAATTAACTTTTTAATAGGTTTAAACACTGAAATATTGGAGCATTCACACTGCAAAATATTAGGTTTTTGTCTTACTTATGGTTCGAATATTAAGTAATCCAGTATCAGTATTCATGTATAATGGCTATTCGGTGCATTCCTACTAAATGCTCTCAAGATAAAACTATTTATAATATATTTTCCACTGTTGATTTTTTTAATAATTTAAGTATTATCTTAAGTATTTAAGAAAGACATTTTACAACTTTTGATATCTTTTACTTTTCTTCTTTAAATTTAAAGAAAAAATAACTTATTCTCAATAATTATGTTCATGACTTAAACAATTTTTTTTTACAATGATTCGAGTAAATTTCATTTCATTCGGATGTTATTAAGAAATGAATTCATTTTACTGAAAAATATTTCAATTTATAATTTCTGGAAACAGATAAACGGTTTTTTACACTGTAAAAATAAATCTGTATTTCTACAGATGTAAAGTTGCAGAAATCTGTATGCTTTCTAAAGTTTTATCTGTACACTGCACAAAAAAAGATGTAAATCACCAAAACTAGTTTTTGTAAAGCTATAGAAAAGCTTTACAAACGAATCTACTAAAACTACAGTAATCTTACTGAAATTTTATCTGTAATCCGGGTTGCAGTTACATAAGGCATACATCCTAGGCATCCCAGTTTCCTATAAAATCCTTAGTAACCTTACAGAGTTTTACATTTGCAGTGCAAATGTGTATCTGTTATATGAATTTTTGCTGTTGTCCTTACATAAAAAGTTATAGCAATCTCAGTTTCCTAGAAAACTTTTAGTAACTTTACAGATATTTTTTTACAGTGTACCTGAAAGAAACCCAAAATGTAAATTCAATGTATCATAAGCTGGTTTGGCCGTAGAAAATCGGAAGTTCTACTGTTTTAATTGTCTGAACACAGTTTCTTATTTTAATATGCATACAGCCCTTTGCAAAATGCATGTCATATCTAAGAACTGTACTTGATTTGTATACTTTTAGTAATTGGAAATATCTTTCTATAATTCGATTTTCAGAAGATAATCGCCGTAACCGGTATTTTAAGTCGCGCGATAGGGAATATTTTCAGTGTGATTGTGATAAAACGATTTTTAAGTGTTCATTTTTTTTCTTTTTTGTTGTTGCTTGAAATATTTCTTGTACACGCGAAAATTATATTTTACTACTTAGAAATGGTTACCTGCCGTGAAATGTCAATATTGGACTGATGGGAAGTAGAGCGCGCCATAACAAGTAAACAATAACAAAAACTTTACGCAAGTTATTTTTCTTAGAAGAATTCTTAAAAGCGGTAAAGAGACTACATCCGCCAACATAATTATCTTGATCCAACATAATTATCACATAAAGTTACAGAGGATTTTTTAGTATTGATATCTCGTTGTTCTGTGTAACTTTAATATTCCTGGAGCCACCGACATCGAAATCCCCGCGATCACAGAATCGAAAACTTTTTGTGTAAATTGATACTAAAAAGGTCATGTGAATAAAATGAGCTAGGTATGAGTAAGTTTGACAAGCCGAAAATATATTTAATTAAGTCAATTATTATTAAAAAACTGTAATGATTTACCATTACCGCGAAAGCCAACATTTGGCCAGCGTCCAGACGCGAAATAAAGTAACCACCGGTAAAAATTCAAAGCAAAATAAATATGAAATTTTATCACCGGCTGGTTACTTAAGATAGATTGGTTGGTTGTGTTTATGACGGCCAATTATCATCACGAGGGATATAGGCCCTAAGGGAGAGTGCCCTTCGTGTGGGTATTTCTAGGGGAACCTAACCCGTATTAACGCTTGGAAATCCAAGGTTCGAAGAAAACCACGAAAACTCCGAACGATTAGGCCGACGGGCGCGAACCTAGCACCTCCCGTCTACCAGCTTCGAGAGCAGAACCTCTCGGCCACTGGTGGGGCCGACTTAAGATAGGTATGGCAGATATTTCCTGCAGAATAAAGTTTGTCATACTACGGCCAAACTCGATCGCCTGCCTTATACGGCCTTCACAATTCCCCTTAGTTTCGGAATCCTTAATGGCCTACTCTCACCGGCAGATGGCGTGAATACTTACTGTAAATAGAGTTTCTCTACTGTAAATAATGCTTATTAAATGTTACTTTAACATATAAAAATACGAAAAACCTCGCTCTATATGTGTTATAAAAAATGTACATTATATGTATATTTTCCCTCGGCGTTCTTTATACTACAAATAAGAAAAACTAAAAGATTTAGAGATAAATAAATCCAATGCTTTAAGCAATTAAAAATATTTTAATTAACACTCTCCACTATAACATCAAAAACAAAAATTATAAGTAAATTTTTACTTTTATTTACATTTAAGTTCTTGATTATTTGAAACATTGAGAATTCTAACCGTAAAATAAATACGCAGTAAAAATTTTTTTAAATAATATTTATTAGTTTCAAATTAGAAAATTAATCAATTTTTTTTTCAAAAAATCAAACTCTACTCAAATCAGGATAACTTTTTGGAACATTTAATTACTTTTACACCACACTTCGGAGGGAAAATATAAGTTTATAAAGTTGATTGCGGACAATTGTTTCAATAATTTTAAACATTGGAGGTACAGAAGATGGGGAATAGAAATTGGGAAATTTCCCAATTGGGAAATATTGAGAAATAGAGAAAAAATAATTATTATAGATTTCTATTATGTTTAGGAAAAAAAATATAATAATAATTTTATTTTAAGAGAAGTTGTAAAATCAAATATTCGAATTCTGGACAGTCATAGTATAAAAAATATAATACTTTTTTTTTTTTAAATATCTACACAATATTCAGTACATCGATTATTTTGCACGATTCTTATTTTAAAAATATAGATATGTGTACTTTGCAAACAATTTTCAATAATTTTGGCCATTATATGTGTTGATCTGAAATGTACAAGCATATGAAAAAATAACAAACTTACATATAAAATTATAAAATTAAATGTTTTAACTCTGGACAGTCATTGTATTAAAGTATACGATAAAAATAAAAATATATTTACATGTTTCAAGATATAAACAAAATAAGCACACTTTTTCGCCAATATCCGGCAAGAAATCATATCGATTTTTTTTAAAACATGGAAAATTACACGATTCTTTATTATTTAAAAAATATAGATATATGTACATTGCAAACAATTTTCAATAAATTTGGCATTTGGCCATTATATGTGTTGATCTGAAATTACCAGCATATAGATATAGAAAATCAACACACTTACATATAAAATTAAATATTTTAACTTCGGACAGTCATGGTATTAAAGTATACGATAAAAATAAAAATATATTTACATGCTTCATAATATCAACAAAATGAGCAAGCCTTTTCGCCATTATCCGACAATCAAATTATATCGATTTTTTTTCAAAACATGGATATTTACACGATTTTTAATTATTTACAAAATATAATATATGTACATTACGAACGATTTTCAGTAAATTCTGGGTGGTGATCATAAAATACAAGGAAACAAAATAAATAAATAATAATTTTTACAGGTTTCATTATTTTAGAGAATCAATAAGTCGGTTTTTTTTAAATATTATATACTCCATTCATCCCAGAATAGCTTTTGCAGAAAGTTTAGAACACTGGTTAGAAATTACAGGATAATTTTTTTTCAGAATTTAAAAATATTAATACTTAAGACTATTTATCATACTTATATAAATAAATGTATCTGTAGATATATGCACGTTCAATTTCTTGGTTATATTTCAAACATTGAGAATTTTTACAATAAAAATTATAAAATTAAAATCAAGAAAACTTTAAAATTTTCTTGATAAAGAATTCTTATATGAAGATGAATTGGCCTCATTTATAAAGTTCCTTGCCGTATTTTTTTAAATAATGGGCAGAAAGTTTGCACATATTAACGTTAAGTCACATTACTACGAAGAACTTTTTATTAGTCACGGCTGTATCAATTCATAACTAGTTTTGACGATTCCGTTTGCATTTAGGATTGGTACAATCTGCTCCATAAAATCTAAAATTATGGAAATCAGACTGACGAATAGTGGTTTGGGATAACACAATCCACCTCTTTCCTGGTTGGTAATCAGCTGAAGTATGAATGCATCACATTTATCTGTTTCTATGCTTGATAAGCAGGATACGCAAATTTTTTTCTTTAATTATTCTTACAAGTTTCACTAAAAATGGCAATACTTGCAAACTTCAGATTAGATTTTGGTGGTACTAAATAAAAAGAAATTAATTAAGTGGTTTATAATTTCCGTTATTAAAATTCAGTTTAAATTTACAAATAAACTTAGAGCCGCAGTAATTTTATAGAGCACCATTTTCACAAACTTTTGTCTGTATTTCTACTGATTGCTAGTGTATCGATAATGCTAACAGATTTCACATTTTCATTCAAGTTATACCTAAAAAAACGCAAGAGTAGAGTAGAGAGAGTAGAGAAAGATAAGGAAATTTCCCATTAGACACAGTAGTTAAAAGCGCTCCCTACAATTCTCCGGAGCGAAAGTATGATTCCCGAAAATAAAGGGATTTCGACTGTTTGTTACGGCCGTATAAGGGATTGAGTTTGGCCGTGGTCATACCAATTTTTTCTGAAAAACTTTTTTATAAAATGCTCTAAGAGTGATCAATATCCACGATAACGTTGAAACATTGTAGCCTTTTTGATAATACAGTAGAACCTCTATTATCCGAAATAATTGTGACCAACTCTCTTTCGGAAATTTGAAATTTTCGGATAATCGAGAATGCTTCAATTTTAACATTAAAGTGAAATGTATGCAAATTTTGTATTATGGTAACAAGTGCTTAATAAAAATAAAGCAATAGCAAAATAGAAACAAGAATAAATTACCTCACTTTTAATTTTGAATTTAAGTACATCTTACATATATCATAAGTGTTTGAAAAAATGTTTAGTTTATCGCGGTTTCGATTGCCTTTGCTTTGAAGTTTTATGACGGAGTTTTTTTAATGTTATTAGTTCACCCGTATCACAGTCCTTTCTGCTGCTTCAGCCATGCCAAACCTTTTGCAAAACATTCAAAAGCTTCAGAATTGCTAATTTGTTCGTTTTCTTCATTCCACTCCACAGCTTACGGGAGCTCAAGTTAAATTCTAGGGAACTCTAAGAAAGGACATCGAAAATATTCATATGTACTCGCAGTTCGGAAAGAACCGTTTGCACACAAGAAATATGGTAGGCAAAAAAAAAAAAAAAAGAAAAGCTTTCAAAATGGATTTTGCACACAAAGAATGTGATAGTAAAAAAAGAAAGATTTAAAAATGGATTTCGGTTAATCGAGAGTTTCGGTTAAAAGATTTTCGGATAAAAGAGGTTCTACTGTAATTAATTTAATTAAACATATTTTTGGCTTGTCAAACCTAGTCATACCTTGCTCATTTTATTCATATGACTTTTTACTACCGATTTACATAGAACATTTTCAACTCCGCTATCACGGGGCTTTCGATGTCACCGGCTTCCGGATTATAAGTAACGAAATTTGTTGTTGAAATCTGATTTTTGAACCTGAATCGATGCGCCCTTTAACTCCTTCGGTGTCGGCGTCTCTGACACAAATTTTATTCGATTGACACCACTTATTTTTGAAAAGTTACCTTTACTTATAATCACGAAAATGCTCAAATTTTTACTATCACATTCCTTGTGTGCAAAATCCATTTTAAAGCTTTCTTTTTTTTTTCTTTTTTTAACTACCATATTCCTTGTGTGCAAACGGTCCTTTCTGAACTACGAGTAGGGGAGGTAACGGAGGTTTGATACATAGAGAGGGTTCATACATTGATAATTTTTCTCAGCAAATGACATTAACAGCCATTGTAACAGATGTAAAGGCTTCTTTTATTAGCAGAGGCCATCATTAGCTGGACTTAATAGTGAAGAACTGACAACTTTTTTTTTCTTTTAATTTTGAAGATTTTTGGAATGTCAATGTAATTATTTTATGTACATATTTTCTTTCATTACTCTTATTATGGTGAAGACGATATCATGTAATTATTTTTTATTTGTAAAGCACATTGTTAGGCTGAGTTTTACTAGAAAGCAGATTGGCATTTTGCGACAGTATTTACACAAAGTGATTTAAAATCCCATAAGGCATGACAGGGAGGAATGATACATTAGTGCTGGGGAGAAATGATATACTTGTATATTTGAAATTTAATAGTTTTTTAAGTTGTAAACTAATATTCATTATTATACTGTAATATTCATTATTGTTTTACAGCAATAGCTACTGAAATTGGTAAAGAAGAATAAAGAAACTATTCATAGACGTTATGTAGGTTACATAGAAAAGCAGTGCGATGATAGATGATTAGCTCGCTTAGCTCGTCATGTAGAATGGAAAAAGTTTAAATGACCTGAAAAGGAAGATTTCTCTATAATTGACGAAGAACAAATTGAAAAAACAATAAATCCACCCGATTTTACTTATCAAAATAATAGAGTTATTAGTTTTTCTTTTAACCAGTTTAGGAGTGGTGGTATGTTTATGAAACCGCTTAATTTTAATTCCCAAACATCACATTGGACCCAGCATTTTGGTAAAATATTTTCCATTTAATATGAAAGTAAAATATAGCCCTTTTCTTATTTGGAATAAAATTTGTTGGTAAATTCCGGTGCCATTCATTTATTCAACACTTTAGCATTAAAATGCTTTGCCCTGAAAGGGTTAAAGAAATCTTAAATGTGCTAAATTTATGTTAAATTGTTTGCAAATCAGCAATTTTCACCTCATTTCTCCTTGCAGCAAGATCTCTAGGGTTTTTTTTTTTTTTTAACCATTTATTTTATTAAAAGTGTGTTAATAGGATTGCTTAAATAATAGTAATTGTTTAAATATTTTTGTAAAAAAACATTTCTCAATCAAAAGCCTGTCAGTGTCACTTCTTTTTAAATTTTACTTAAATATTTTAAGATTTATCATAAAAATTTGCAATTATCATAATCAATTTGCAATTCTGAAGCTTCTGAATATTTTGAAAAAGGTTTGGCATGGCTGGAGCAGCAGAAAGAATGTGATACTGGTGAACCAATAGTATTAAAAAACTCCTCGATGGAGCTTGAAAGCAAAGGCAATCGAAACTGCGATAAACAAAACTTTTTTTTTAAACCTTTGTGTACAAAAGGTACTTAAATTCAAAATTAAAATTCAGGTAATTTATTTTTGTTTCTCTTTTGCTATTGCGTCATTTTTAAGCCATTGTTACCATAATACGAAATATTGCATATATTTATCCTTAATCTTAAAATTGAAGCATTCTCGATTTTCCGAAAGATGGTCGGTCCCAATTACTTCGTTCTACTGTATTACTTTTCTTTATTACTGGTACCAAAAAATAAATTCTTGATGCAATTTTTAAGGTGCATATATGCACTCATGGTCCTGAATGGGTTATCTAAAACTGCATATTTTTTAACGACTACGTATTTCAAGAGTCTTGGGACTAATTAACTTGGGAAAACTAATTATTTAGTTAAATTGTTTTAGAACCACTCTACTATGCATTTATACCTGTCCATTACTTGATCCTACTTGAAGGACCCCGCCGAACAGCTGTCAAGCCTACATTTTTTACTATTTCAGCAAAACAAAAATACGGTTTCCTACTTAAAATATGCGTAATGAAGTAATAAAAATGTATTTTTTAAAGCACTTCGCATCAAAAAAAAAAAAAATCCCGAAAAAGTCTTTAATTTCAGCAGTTAAACTGGTGTTACCCGATAAAATCTTAAAAGCTGATCTTGTTTTACTATGTAGAACTTCAAGATCATTTATGGGAGTTTAAATCCAGATAGGAACTATGTCAATTAAAAGTTCCAGTGTGCGCTTAACATGCGGGCGTGTGGTGCATGTGCACAAAATATTTAGAAACACTAAAATTTTCCATAATGCATTTCAAATGTTTATAAAAATAATTTATTGGGAAAAAATCTAAAAGTTTCTTTTATTTTGTATGCATTAAGTCTACCAGTTTATTTACAAATGTTAATTTTGGTATACTGCTTTTTAAAAACTGTTTGTTTCATTCCATGCACTTTGAAGCATATTTAGATATTTAAAGTAAACTTAGCAAACTCACGCATTAATATTAGGGTCCTTTTTCAGGACTAAACTTTGTAAACCTCCCTTTTGAGATATCAGATCGTCAATATTTCCTATAAGGACAAAATGTTTTCATCATTTCTTTAAAATGTAACATTTTATAGTTTAAGAGAAAATACACAAAATTTCAAATTACAGTTGATATAATGCTCTTTATGATTATCATTACCATGCAATTTGATTCACAATCAGTAGTTTTCTGACAAAAATGTTTAGCAATTTGCAGACAGATCACTGCCTGTTTATTTAGTTGTTAGGACGCTTTCTATAAGATAAGAGATGCAGTTTTTAAATCCGTTGTTTGTAAACAATTACAGGAGTACCCATCAGTCAACATGTGACAACTAATTTACAAGCCCCCCAAGAAATAGATCGTGCACTAGCACAAAAATCTCTGAATCAGATTCTGGCAATACAAGTTTTAAACAGTCTCAAAATCACCAAAACACTTTTAAGAGATTTTTGTTCAAAAATGACTTTATTGGTCTATTTCTTTACATTCCAATTCACTCATTAAAAAATGATATATATATATATATATATATATATATATATATAGGGGAGATGGGGCCACATGTGAACAGTTCGCATATATATAGCTTTTTCTCATAACTGGATTGATTTCGATAAACAAAAACAACTTAATATAGTAAACAGAACTTTCTTTTACACATGGTATTTTTTTTTAAATCACCTGTATAGTTCTTCTTACATTTTCTAATAGTTTTATAAAATCAAAAGATTGTTCACATGTGCCCCATGAGCGGGGTGGTTGTGAACACACGTGGGGCACATGTGAACACAAGGAAAAAATATCCTTTAACGTGCATTTTATTCTTTTATTCATTTATCATAGTAATCATTAGTTATATTACCTTTTAAATCCACCATAAAGAAACATATATATATATTTCTCTAGTTTCTGCGTGATATGTTTAAGCAAAAGATTATAAAATGAAAGTAAGTAGATTTGGTGGGAGAGGCTTAGATGATTCATTAAGTATTGCTGCAATAAAATAAAAAAATAAAGAAGCAATTTAAAAAAAGAAATTAAAACGTTTACATTTTGCTAAGGGCTTTTGTTTGGGAGAAATTTTAGAGAGGGGGCATTTACATATTCTTTATCGGAAATCTGCCGAAATACGAAAGATTCTCACTTTGCCTTATTTTCTTGTAAATTATAGATAAAGAAGGGTTTTTTGATGATTAAAAAAATCTCGACTATAACCCCCCCCAACTTCTTTTGCTTTTGAAAGAGGAGGGGGGGGGGGGGTACAATCGGGATTTTACGGTAGTTATCAGTTTAAAAATTTTACTTTCTTAAAATATTACTGGTATCTATATCCATTCAAAGCATCATATACATAACTGTTTTAGAGATGGAAGTAAGCCATCATTGCAAGGTTAGAACAAATGTAAAAGAAAAATTTGCAAAGTTGTTCAAGGTAATATTTTGTATTAAAAATGCATAAAAAATATTGCTGTAAACAGTTTAGTAAAATAATATATAACACTTATTGCATTTTAGAAAACATTAAATTTATTTAAAGTACAATTGAACGTAAACGAGCCTGTGTTCTTTATGTATTTGCTGAAAGTGTTCTTTATGTGTTTGCGGAAGTTTCAATACAAAATTAACTTTGTGTGAGGAAAATATCTTCTATTTCAGGAAAATTGTAGATAATGGAATTGACATTATCTCTCATTAAGTTAACTGAAAGAAACAGAATCACAGAATGATTATTGGGGCATTTTGAACTGTTCATATCTACCCCAACTAGCCTGTTCACAAGTGCACCACATTGCTGCTTTTGTTAAATTGATGAATCATTAACATTTCTCAATTTTAGAAGAAAAATTTTTTTATCAAAAATGTTTATTTGTATTCATAGTATAATGTAAAACACTCAAATTCAAATAAAGGAATAAATAAATGAAGTTATTCGCTTATGAACTTGGAGCAATGATTTTACTTTTGAGATCTAAAAACAGTGTTTTGGCTACAGAGCACAAACAAAATGTCATAGAGCTTCAAAAATTTTTTACCATATATCTACAGGTACTACCATCTTTAGTAATTTTTTTCAAATAAAAAAGCTTATAATAACAATCGAAAAACTGCGATGTTCACATGTTCCCCCATCTCCCCTATATATATTCCATTTGTTAATCAATTGATAAGTTTTTTATTCATATTATAATAGAATTTAATAGTGGAAATATTTAAACTGATGTTTTATAATTTTCCTGCGGCAAGTCTGTGGATTATTAATTGCCATCTCAAATTTGGAGTTTTGAGTCACGTTGTTGTTCGAATACGTTAGATTTTCAACTTCATATTAGATATTCCACATGTAAATCAAACATGTGGAATATATTTTGCCAGGTTTTGTTAAGAGAACTTGTTAGATGTTTTTTAATATTATATACGAGGTAGGATTCAAAAGTTCCCGGACTGACTCTATAACAGTAAAAATATTACCAATTACATTGCTAAAACACTTCATAAACCGCCTTCATAATAAGATCCTTGCACAACAACACACTTTTGCCATCGACTGTAAAGGTCATCGAATCAGTTCTGGAATCCATTTTTAGCATTGTCCTTTAATTCAGCCTGCGATGCACTTTTAACTTCATTTGAAGATTGAAATCGACGACCCTACAAGCGACGTGCCAGTTCAGAATACAGGTTGAAGTCTCAAGGTGGAGATCAGGGAAGTAAGGAGGTTGTGGCAAAACAGTTATTTTCGTTTTCGCAAGAAAGTCATCGACGACTAGGGATCGGTGTGCAGGAGCGTTGTCATGCAAAAGCACCCATGACTGCTCAGTCCACAATTTTAGTCTCTTCTTCCGGACCGACACACGCAAAGGACTCAGGTTGTCTACATAGAGTTCTTTGTTGATACTGCGTCCTTCAGATATAAATTCCAGATGCACAATGCCCTGGATATCGAAGAATACCTCTAGCATGACCTTCCCTATAGAGCGATCTTGGCAAAATTTCGGCTTTCGTGGTGATTCTGGTGATCTCCACGTTGCCCTGCTTTTGCATGACAAGCTCCTGCACACCGATCCCTAGTCATCGCTGACTTTCTTGCGAAAACGAAAACAACTGTTTTGCCACATCCTCCTTGCTCACCTGATCTCTCACCCTGCGACTTCAGCCTGTTTCCCGAGCTGACACATCGCTTGCAGGGATCGAGGGCGTCGATTTCAATCTTCAGATGAAGTTCAAAGTGCACCATAGGCTGAATTAATGGACGACATGGCTAAAAATAGATTCCAGAAGTGCTTCAGTGAGCTTTACAGTCGATGGCAAAAGTGTGTTGTTGCGCAAGGATCTTATGTCGAAGGCGGATGTGTTTCAGCAATGTAATTGGTAATATTTTTTCAGTTATAGTGTCAGTTCTGGAACTTTTGAATCCTACCTCGTATATATATACAAGGTGGCCATAATTAAACTGACGGTACTCAGTTCTGTAGCGCGATCTAATTGCGAGAATGGCGCCAAATTTTGTAGGAAGATTAAACAAGACGGGGAACGAAGTATTCCACGAAAACAAATTTAGTTCCAAAAATCACCGTCAGGTTAATATGTAGCGCTGTGTATTCGAAAAAGAGAGTTTCAAAAAATGAAGAATCAATACTGAAATAAAATTACCGTTTAGTTAACGAATTTAGCAATTTAATCCAAGCTCAAAATGGTAACAGTTTATAAAAAGCTAAAAACTTAATAAACACTGCTAAAGTTTCTTTATCTGCAATTTCAGTTACAAAGCCACAAAGAAATCAACAGCAGAGGAAGGAGAAGTTCTTTATTCAAATTTCACGTTACATGTTTTGGCCCAGTGCCAGCTTGTTCGGCTTTAAAAGGTAATGTGCTACTGCTAGAAGCAATTTCATTGAAAGTTATCTTTCATAATGTCTCCTTCTTTAGTCGAGCGAGCTCTACTATTCAAATTACCTCGACCAGTGTAATGCGCCAGCCGCTTTTCGTTCTTTTAGAAACCACAAAAAATGCGTAAAGGTAACGGTCCTTTGTCCGTAATGGTTTAAAAGCAATGGTTGAGAAGTTTGAGAAAACAGGTTCTCTAAATATTCAGCTAGGCAGAAGACGAAAACCCGTATCACAGGATACAATCGAAGAAGTGACAACGGCGATTGTCGACAGAGCACCAGACAATATTGCCATCACTTCCAGCGCTAGTGGGATAGCTCGGAATCTGGATATGCCTTATTGTACGGTATGGAAAATCCTACGAAAGATTATCCACTTCCATCCGTACAAAATCAGCCGTGTACGTAAGAGTTACGTCACACCGACCATGATAAGCGAGTGACTTTTGCTCTTATTTTTCTTGCCAGAATGGAGTTGGATGATGCTTGGCCCTGGAAAATCTTATGGGGAGATGAGGCCCACTTTTACCTGGATGGAAATGTAAATACCCAAAACTGCCGAATTTGGGATAACAAGTCACCAAGAGCATTCAAAGAAATTCCTTTGCATTCACCAAAGATAACTGTTTGGTGTGTCTTCACGGCAGATAAGAGCATAGGTACATTCTTCTATGAGAACATCACATCGACAGGACCTGTAACATGTTCTGTTACCGGAGACAAATATCGGCAAATGCTAAACAACTTCGTTATTCTGGCACTTCAACAAAGACAGTGCCTGGAGAAAATCATTTTCATGCAAGATGGAGCCCCTCCACATATTGCTTTGTGGGTACAGCAGCTGCTACGACAGAAATTCACAACAGAAAGAGTCATTAGCCGCTGTTTTCCAACTGCATGGCCACCTTGGTCCCCTGATCTTACACCCTGCGACTTTTGGCTATGGGGTTACCTAAACTTCAAAGTCTATCACAGAGGTGTCCAGGACCAGGCTACGTTGAAAGATAAGATATTGCGAACTGTACGGGAGATTCTTGCAGACATGTTATTCTCCGCTGTTGTAAATGCTGTGCACAGAATGCAATAAATACAATAATGCAATAATGCAATAATGTCCACAAAAACGGCACCAACATCGAACCTAAGTTGGATGTTCAAAATAAACGGTAATTTTATTTCAGTATTGATTCTTCTTTTTTGAAACTCTCTTTTTCGAATACACAGCACCACATATTCCCCTGGTGGTGATTTTTGGATCTAAATTTTTTTTCGCGGAATCCTTTGTCCCCGTCTTGTTTAATCCTCCTACAAATTTTGGCGCCATTCTCGCAACTAGATCGCGCTACAGGACACTCTGAATACCGCCAGTTTAATTATGGCCACCTTGTATGTATTCTCTACATTGTTTGTGAGAATTACAAGAACACAGTTAAATTTCTTTCCTCTTTAACCAATGAAATAACTTATCGTCATCACAATAATTATTGTTTGATTGCTTATAGAATGGAGAAAGAAAATTAGCACTGCATGATTTCGTATTGCACTTGCTTTCTATAAATTATTTTATTCAAATTACAGTATAAATCCCATATAACACGATTGTAAATAAGTAAAATTCACCTCCTAAATTATAGCTTACCCATGATGAAACAACAATTAACAAGCAACAAGAGACAGTTGTATGGATACGCAAAATTGTAAAGTAATGCAATACTGTAATATGACATGGAAATATATATATCAATTACGCAAAAAGAAAGAACATAAAAACAACTCACACGTAATATCAATAATTACGTGAAATTTGTCTTTATTGAGAATCACGTTTTAATCGATGAGTGATATCAATTACCCTATCGGATAATTTTAATCTACTATGTTTTATCCAATTTTTTTGTATTCGTAATCGTGCTATAAGTGGTTTTTAGTGTAATTTCATTATGAAAATTTCTATGAAAACATACCTATTTTTTTAAATGTAGTATTGAATTTTTTTTTTAATGTACATAAATTGGATTAATAAAATTATGTACGGTCCTGAATTAATTAATATGTATATACGAGGTCTGTCTGAAAAGTATCCGTCCTCTTGCCGAAAAAAGCATATAAATTACTTGACGAGATTGGGACCCTAATCCCCCTTAAAATAGGCCCCTTGCGTCTCCACACACTTAGCCCACCGTTCCTTCCACTGCCGAAAACACTTCTGGAAGGCTTCTTTTGGAGTGGTCTTCAACTACGCCGTCGCGTTCTGCATTATCTCATGTCTACTCTCCAAACAAGTCAATAGCTTCCTCAATTTCGAAAACAAGCAGAATTCGCAAGGAGCCATGTCTGGCGAGTAGGGAGGTTGGCGAACGACTGGAATTACATGTTTTGCCAAGAAAGTCTGAATCAGGTGTGATAATTGAACTGGAGCATTGATGAATTTTACGAATTGTTTCGCTTTGGGAATCATCAAGCTTTTGACAAAATTTGATACAGTACATTTGCTCAACTCTTTTAGTCATCTTGAAAGAAATAAAAATTTGACGATCACGTATGACAGCACCTCATTCGGAGGCCAGCAGACAAAGACTGGTTCACTGGAATGCATGGAAAATTACAAGCATCCGCATTAAGCTGTCTCCTTCCAGTCTGCACAGTGGCGCCCTTTTAAAATCACTACTGTGGACGCGAAAAGTCAAGATAGGATAGTTATCAGACAGACCTCGTATACTATTTATATATTGAATCTCTCTCATTCGTAGTACATTAATGCTGTGCAAAGTATCAATCATTAAATATGGAAATGAATAAAGAAAAATAAAAGTAACTTACAAGTAAGTTAATCAGTTACAAGAGATTTAACTTTGTATGTGCACATATTGCTTTTATTAGATTTTTTATGATATCACGTTATATCCGAAGTTGCGCTATATACAGCTTTTTCTAGATGGGCATTTCTAAGAAAACGAACTGATATTTTTAAAAATCTAATATTGAACTTTTTCTAGAAGAATGTAAATTGAGATAATAATATTTGTATGATTCTGAATTCATTAAGACGTTTGAATTTTTCCCATTAATAATACATTATTGCTATCCAAAATATTAATAATTAAACTTCGGAAAAAAAGGAAAAATAAAAGAACTTACAAGTTTTAAGGGATTCAACTTTGTGTGTTTACAAATCCTTTTTTATTCGAGAACGGTATATTACTACGTTATATCCGAATTTGTGGCATGCACATATGGGATATAATGGATATTTAATTTACTTTTTTGATTCAAATTTCTGTGGAAATCTACATATATTTTATAGAGCAAATATTAACAAAAATTTAGTACATTTTGTGATCCCGAGTTCATTAATCTTTATATCTTTTTCTTATTCCTTTAATATGAATTAGGAGAAATAAGTCTGATGTTTTAACGGTTCATGATATAGAATTTTAAACTTTGTATCATCTTTATTTATATCTTCGAAAATGTCATTCATTCTTAACTTTTCGCGGATTAAAGTTTTCCGTATTTTCACATTTAATCTTAAGTTTGATGAATACCAAAAGTTAGAGGAAATTTTTCATTAAAATTAAAGCTTATAAAATATAGTTTAAATTATAATTTTTGGAAGTCATGTTCACCTTGATTCTTAAAGGAAAAATCTACGAATTGAAACTTCTGATTTATTTTACTAAAAAGGTGTTAAAATACGTTAAAAGGTTTATAGAACATAAAAATCGTCCAACGATGTTAAAACCAAAGTGCTTTCAACTGTTGTAAAACAGCCATCATCAGGGAAAATTTCAGGGTTTTTTTTATAACAGTTGAAAGCGCTTGGGTTTTAACATCATTTGACTTTTTTTATGTTCTATAAATCTTTTTATGTAATTTAGCACCTTTTCAGTAAAATAAATGAGAAGTTTCAATTCGTATACATATATTTTTTTTAATTAAAACTATCAATTATAAAATATAATTTATAATTTAACAAGGGTAACTTTTATATGTACTTTTATTTGCCCTTTTATATTATATTGAATTCAATAAAAATAATTTTCAAATTATAATCTTCTTTTTAACTACAGTATATGTATATGTACTTTGGGGGAGTGAGGGGTAATGCTTTTTCTGGCACCCTACGTGTAAAATGTACAAAAAATGAATGAACTCCATTTCACAATATCATATTATTATATAAAATGTATATTTTAATTATTTAAATTATGAGGCGTGCCATATTAAAAATTAAAAAATATATTAAAAACTTTCAATTAGACCAGTTATTTATTTTTAAGTAAAATAAAAATAAATGCCTACAAATGAGCTGCAATTATGTTAAACATTGTAAAAAATGTAAAAAATGTACAAATTATGTTAAAAAACATACTATTTGAAGTATTTGAAGAAACAGTTTTTATATTTTCTTTAGAATTCCCTTGTGTTAAACTATAACTCACTATATATAGTATCACGTTTTCTGCTATAAAAAAAAAATATTGGGTTACTTTTATTAATTAAATGTTCCTAATGCTTTGAATGGGTGATAAACCCGCTTAAATTATTACCATTACAAATATTTTATCTGAAAAAAATTAATCACAGTATTTTATTTTTTTAAACATAATAGTGTTACTTACTGTTTAGCAAAATAAAATAGTTGTTAAAAAACTTCGGAAAATTTATTTACCTCATTTGTATCTGTTTTTTCCTTAACTTTAAGCTTTAGAATAATTTTGTCTAGTAGACTCCCTCAAATCCTCAACCCTAAAATCAGAAAAATGTCTAAAATCCGCACATCATCGCAGATGTAGACAATGAAACTTTCAGTTCAGATGTAGAGATAAAATTGCAGATTTTATTTTTTAATCTTTCCGTATGCATTTTAATTTGTAATTCTCGTTAATATGACTGAACTCATGATTTTTCATGAAGAAAGTATAAATTTATTTCTGAAAAGATGCTGCAATCTTTTTACTAAATATATTTATGTATTATCAAGCTTTTTTAGTTAACTCTGGCTAAACCTAAAATGAAACTTCCTTATTTTATGATTTTGATATGAATTAATAGGATACCTTTATCAGACAAGTTTCATTGGATAATTCAAGAAAAATGCATCTTATATTTATTGTGCATATTTAATTATACATAATTAATTATTTACTTGATAATTAATTATTTGTATAATTAATTATTTACTTTCAATAATTTAGGTATTTTTTCAATCATTTAAATTTTTACTATTTAAATTAACCACTTTACTTAATTATTTTATATTTTTACTTTATTATAAGCATTCATTGTAATTTCGATTGCATTATTACATTCAAATTACTGTTTAAAAAATGTAAACAAGGCAATGATCAGAAATCCGCGAAATTCTAAAATCCGCCCAACCTCTGTTCCCAAGCTGTGTGGATTTGAGGGAGTCTACTGTATTGAAATATGTTTAACTGCTGTTGGTTATAAAAGACTTTTCAAAAATGAAATATAATTAAATACTTTATGAAATTATCTGTAGTGTGTATTATTTTTATACACAGTGTATGTTTCAGTATTCTGATAATAATCCATCTTCATTATTTTAAGTTTTAAGTTCAAAATTAGATTGTTAAGATGTATTACTATATTGGAAAATATGCCAGGAATGTTTCCTGATACAAGGGTTAGTTGCAAAATTACAATATAATTTCGTAGTTAGCCGCTATTCTGAAGATATTTCTTTATCTTCGGTAACCTTTAAGAGAAGAACTTATATAGAAACTTAAGAAAACGACTGGTTTCTGAAAATTAGGAGAAACGTCTTTTTCGAAATTTAACGACAGAAAAGAGGTATTTACATTTTAGTAATATTTTCGTAACCTGTGAAACCTTCCGCTTTTTAAGGCTTGATTATCCTTTCTCCAAAATCCAAAGTAAATTTATTAAGTTTTGGAATTGTGAGTAATTAAAAAGTTGCACTGGATTTTCATAAATGTATCTGTTTCATCGAAAAAAATTTCCTTCTGCTTTTAACACTGTAAAAGGAAGAATCGAAAAAATTCAAAGTGTTCAGTTAATTAAAGCGTATAAATTTTAAAGCTATCAAAAAGAAGTTCTATTTTTAAATTTTAAATTCAATAGCATGTATTATTTGTAAAAAACCAGTGGTTTGATTGACTTAATATTTCCACATTATGCAAATAGTTATTAAATTTGAAATGGAGATAAATTATTTCACTGCTCTATAGGAATATGCGCCAACGTTAGAAACGATTGGTCTGAACTGAATGTCCAATTTGGGAGCCTTTGGAAGTGCATATAATCTTATGCAATGTGACACAAAAAGAATGAGAGAAAATTTATTATTATTGGAAATGATGGGAGAACGCTCAGTAACGCATATAATTCTTTTAAGTTCTTTTTGAAAAGGATCAGATTGGATCCAAAACATTTAATTTTGAAGGAACTCTTATGAGTTTGTTAATAAACTTCGTAACTTCGCTACTGCACAAAGTCACAGTATGGTTTCATTTGACGTAAAACTCCTATTTACTAATGTACCGATTCAAGGCGCTCTAAGGCTAATGTCAGACGAACGTCTTTTTGCACGCTTTTTTTTTCTTTACGTATTATCCCTACATAATGCTAGCGGCATTGTGTAGGGATAATACGTAAGTAAAAAAGCGTGCAAAAAGACGTCTGTCTGACATTAGCTTTAATTCTATTAAAATGCTCCTCAAATAATTCCAATACTCACAATATGAAATTGATGAGATAACACATCTTACTAGCATTTGTTTTTCGCAAAATACGTTCATATTTAATAGTAATTTTTATCGCATGACTGATGGTTTGTCTATCGGCTCCCCCTCATCCCCATTCTCAGTTATATTTACATGCATTATTTCGAATCAAACATTTTCAAGAAGTTATTTTTTTCATTTTACAGCCGCTATGTCGAAGGCTGCTTTGCATTCTGGAATTCTGATGATCTTAATCATCCTAACATTTTTTTTCTGTTATGAGCTAGATAGATGAACATATACAGTTTACTTTTGTATTCGAAAATAATGCTCAACCTTCCTTGATGTTATGGATTTCCACGTAAATAACTCATTTCATACCACTGTGTATCGTAAACCATTTGCAATTTCTTTACCTTCACATCGCCTTTCATCTCATTATTCTAATCAGAAGTTTGCTACTTTTAATTCTTATGTTCACCGGACCTTAAATATGTGTGTGTTTATTCAAAGCAGAATTAGATTATATTTAATCTAGTGCCATTGAACTGGGTTTTCCACTTGAAATCGTCAATTCAATTCATAATACACGCATTAAACGCATCCATTCCAAAGTTAACACAATTCGCAATGAGAATAGTGTTTTAGAGTTATGGAGTGTTTTGGTGTTATGGAGAAACTATACTTCCATATTTTCTGAAAATTAGCCATCGAATATCTAAAGTCTTGAAAAAATTTGATTTTAAAGTCATTTATACTCCATTGAACGAAATCAAATTTACAACTCTTAAACATCCAATAGACAGTTTTTCAGATTGGGGAATTTACAAGATATCTTGCGAGTGTGATAAAATGTCTATTGATCAAACCAAGCGACCTTATAATGTCCGCATGGGAGAGCATAAAACCAATGTTAAAAATGGTGATATTTAATGCTCCTCTATTGCTAACCATTGTTTGTCTAACAATCACAATTTTAACTCTTCCGAAGGTCCACTAATTCAGAAATGCTCATCAATTTACGATCTCGATTGTTGGGAAGTTCATCATATATGGAAAATTTTTAAAACTTACTAATGATATGCCCAGTACACAAGTTTTTTCTAAAGTCTGGCTTTCATTTTTTTTAAATTCACTCTCTTCACTTTCTCCATCTTTTTTTTTTTTCCTTTCTGCATAAGCTCTTCCAGAATGGCTAAGCTCTTCTTATTGGTTTCCTCATGTTTTGCAAATAAAAATTATTCATTTTCCAATTAAATTTATTTAAATATATTACTTGATAAAATTATATCACTTCAAAGATAATTATTACCTGTATAATCACTTTTGAATTAAAATTATCATAATTAACTATATGCTCGCATATTTTAAGTTCTACTGATATTGACAAAGTTCATCACAAGTTTATTTTTACTATTTTTTCCTATTTACTAATTTTACTTTCTTTAGTACGTTACTACTTTTACTTCTTAGCTGCTTTGCTAGTTTCACTTTACTACTTTTACTTCTTTACTTTTTTTACTGCTATCACTTCTTTACAACTTAACCACTTTATTTCTTTTACTTCTTTCAATTATTTTACTTCTTTACTTCTTTTACTGCTTTGCTATTTAAATGCTTTACTACTTTTATGTTATTACATTACTTTTCATTTACTCTTTTTTATTTATTTATTTTTCTTTTTTCAACAAATTAAAAAATATCTTTAATTACTTTATGAAAATAAATTATCTCTTAATATGATTACAATTGTTTAGCATTTACCTTTCGTTAGTTGAGCATCCTCAGCCATACATGGATGCCTTTAAAAATATTTCTTTCGTAAAATTATTATACAGTAATTGCTATGATTCGACAAAACTTGCAACTAAACTAAGGTATCATATATCCTATATGACCAATAAAAGTTTAACTTGTTAAATACACAAAAGAGAATAGTTCTCCAATCAATAACGTATTTCTGTCTAAAGAAACCTCCTTTGAGAGTCAAAGAGCAAGACGTAAAATCTTTAAACGAGCTCAAAGTATATCGATATATCGATGTCTAATATTTTCTTTTCATGGCAATAACGCTGATGTAGAATGTAAGAGCGGTAGTAAACTATTGGGACATTTGTCGCACGAATAAAAGGTATTATTAAGTGACAGAGAGATACATTCATTTCAGATGTGAAATCCGAAAAGAGTTTGGAAAATAAACAGACAAGTGGAAATAAGTAAAAATGTTTCAGGTATTTTGAATCTTTTAAAAAATCTATGTTCCCGGAATTTCTTTTGAAATAAAGTAGTGAAAATTCATTAATAATCTGACAGATTTTTACAAATATTTCTTTACCCTTCAGATAAATTATCCATATTTCATACATTATAAAAATTATTAACAGGCATAAATTGTTATACAAACTAATAAAAAAAATCATATGATGAACACATACAAATTGATTTATGTAATATAACATTTAATAGAATTTAATAGTTAATAAAACCACATTTCTTTGCCAAAGAGTTTTTATTATTATTATTCTTTCTTTAATTTGTGTGTGGCATGATTAATTAATGTCCAATTTTGACGAATCGAAGTTCTAATTTCAAAAAATATGTCTCCAAATATTTCTGATTATGTTGAAAACTGGACTATTTTCAGAAATATCTGAAAAGACTCGATTCTGTTTTTCAAACCAGAAATTTATTCCATTCTAAGTATGAATACTTCTATTATCCATTATTGATATAGTCTAAATTGTAATTTTGCCATGCAAATGAGAGCGAGAAAATTTTCAGAAGAAATCGGTATTCTATTAGAGTACGGTTTGATTTATGTTTAAAAACTTTATGAAAAGCAATGCCACTTCTCCCATCATAAGAATTCGACGTCCAATCGACCACATATCCACAATCAATATGTTTCCTGAATATGGATTATTTTTTTTTACTAAAATCCCTCCAATAATAATTTAAGCCAAATCGAACGTTTTTCGTATATTACTTTTTTCCACTTTTCACCTATTTCTATGTATCCGTCACAGTTTTGCAAAGACATCTTCATGTGATGTGGAGTTAACTTTGGAGTAGCCATCATCCTTGATATTTGAATCTTGTAAAATGATTTAAAAAATTATTTAACTCGTCTAGACGTAAGAAATTGCTTTACAAATTTAAAAATTTGTAACGATGTTTGTGGCAAGTTTTTGATGCAAAATGAACAATCATTCTTATTTCTCGCAATTAAACGTGGATTACCCTTTTTTCACGAAATCTGTTGCCATTAATTTTTTACTGTTTTTAGGATCTTTCACATAATGTTATATTACATCAACTGATCTTTTTCATCAATTTATTATTTTCCGGAACAAATTTACTGCACTTTAAATATACATCAATTACGAGTCTTTCGACCTCGAACAACACCGTAAAAATTTTGACTTATGCTGATATCTTTCAATAAAATAAACTTTCTTGCGACTGTTGCATTTATGACTTTAGTTTCATCTGTTGCTTAGTTATGTAATTAGTGTCTAATTTTATTACATCAGTTTAGAGTAACCATAATTTATAAATCAATTTTCATGATTGCATTGCGTAAAAATTAAAATATTGAATATATATACAGAATTGGATCTGTTATCCAGAATGCTTGGTACCTGAGATATTCAGGATAAGGGTTTTTTTCCGTAATTTGGAACACTTTAACTATTAAGAATAGTGCAAAACAATGGTACGAAATGTATGAAATATTAATAATATATGTAAATACATAATTACAAATTTGTTAATTTAATAACTTATTTACACAAAGTAAAAAAAAATAAGATATTCTAAATTGCAATTAAAAAAAAAAAATTACATTAACATATAAGACTTGAGAGCAGAATCCTTTGATTTGGATTTTTAGAACATTTTTATCAAGACTGGTTGCTTAGAAGTGTGTCTCTTGCACTAATTACTCCTGTATCCTGTATACTGACATGATTTGCTGTTCATGAAAGTAACTTCTTTGTTGTATTCCACAAATCAGTTGAAAAATATCAGTAGCTCATTTAAAATTTTTTTACCCACCTCATTCTTCTGGTCATCATTACTTCCATTAGAGATATCATTTGTCATTATGTCACAAATCTCACTACCAGTCATCTGATTACTTACAGGAGTATCATCATCAACAATTGACAACCTTACACTGACTCTAGATCCAACAATTGAGCTTATGAACATGAAAATTCTTTAGCTTAGTCCGGAAGATCTGTAACAATTTCCTTCTCAATTGAAAAACAAATTTCAAAGTAGTTGCTTAAAAGGCGCAAAGCCCAACCTAGTGAAAAAGATTCTATGCCGGAACTCGAACCCGGGCCATCAGTACAGCGCATTGACGTTCTACCGACTAAACCACATGGAACGATACCTAGCCTGGAAAATTTCTCACTATTAATGTTCGCAGGGCTACAAACGCAGCACAAGATGGAATATTTATTGTGAGCCACAGACATGGGGCAAACACGAAAATTAATTAAATCTAGCATCGATAGAAACTATATTAATACATGGAAACAAATCCAGAGAGAAACATTCGCCTTGTATACAATAATTCAAATGAAAATCAAATTTCAAAGTAGTTGCTTAAAAGGTGCA
This sequence comes from Maratus speciosus, assembly GCA_963932465.1. Classification (NCBI taxonomy): domain Eukaryota; kingdom Metazoa; phylum Arthropoda; class Arachnida; order Araneae; family Salticidae; genus Maratus; species Maratus speciosus. The sequence continues at coordinate 233,076,401 of OZ010792.1, read as the reverse complement.
AAGGCCAACATAGTGAAAAAGATTCGAACTATCTGTACTCGAACTATCAGTACTCGAACTATCAGTACTCGAACCATCCACTAGGGGCTATCAGTATAGCGAACTGACGTTTTACCGTCTAAACCACATGGAACGATACCCAGACTGGAAAATCAATCACTATTAATGTTGGCATGTTGTTCCATGTGGTTTAGTCGGTAGAACGGCAGTGCACTACACTGATGGCCCGGATTCGAGTCCCAGCGGGGAATCTTTTTCACTATGTTGGCCTTTGCGCCTTTTAAGCAACTACTTTGAAATTTGATTTTCATTTGAATTATTGTATGCAAGGCGAATGTTTCTCTCTGGAATAATTTCCATGTATTAATATAATTTCCTTCTCTTTGGAAATTGTAAAGTCTTCAAATTCATGCTCATTCACATGATAAAATATTGCAGGTGACCACAAATTGTATCGCTCATGGATGAGTGTATATGTGTCTGCTGTATCCCATGCTTGATGTAAAATACATCTTTAGTTTCTACGTTTTTTAAGTGAAACAAATTAGTTTTCGGTTATCATTTTGCTTTCTGGTTTTCGGATCATTGTGGATACGGGGATTCCGGATAACGGGTCCTATACTGTACACATACACTGTTTATTAACATGTTTCAAAATTTATTTTCACAAATCAGTATGTATGCTTAGAGAACGTATAACATTTCATGCAATTTATGAAATTTGAACAACTTTCGACTAATAAAAGTGGAACTCTTGTGAAAATATTGTGAGTCAGAAATTACTTTCCACCAGTGCACCACACTGATAAAACCTATTAGTTTACGATCAATTTTAACGTACCAATATGAAAACAAAAGAAGTGTTACTTCTACTGTAATTAAATTATAGAAAAATGTAAATTTTAAAAAGAAATTTTTGTCATAAACTGTGGATTGAGGCAAACTAAATATAGTATAATTTCATTAATCTGTTCAATTATAGATACTAAATTATAATTTAATTAATTTAGGCCATATTTAGTTAAATATTTGTATTAAAATATACTTTAACTTCTTTAACACATATTCTGTTACTTTTTTATATAAAACTAACTGAAAGTTTAAAATATTTGCAAAAGTAATTAAACTCACTGAAGTTTTTTCAAAAATGAAGTGTTTTTTATCTGATTCAAATTTTTTCAAATATTCAAATATTTTTAGACAAACGTTAGCATTAAGCAATAATCTGTTAAGACTGTAATTTCATATCAGTTATAAAATTATGTCTATTGTTAGTATAAAACTACAGCTCTTGCTGAAACTGCAGAAAAACTGATCAGGTATTAAGTAGTTCTCTTAATCTGGTTATTGTTATTTATACATTTAGAAAGTTTCTCTTTTTTCAACCATTTTTCATCTCATAAAAACTGAATGAAACATTTCAAAATTCATTTCAAAATTTAATCTTAACATTTCTTTGGTTAAATGGTTATCGTATGTTAGAGAAGAAGGCACATGATGCTTTAAGAAATATTTCTCGAAATTCCTTTTTTTTTTTCTCTCCCAAAATTTATTAACAGCAGAGTAGTTAGTATTTCTGTTTGCTGAAAAAACTTTAAAAAAATTACATAATATTCTAAATTACATAAATTCCTCCATCTTAATAATGCATACTTATCAAATTTTATTAAAAAAATAAACTTTAAATGTATTATATATAGTGTATATACTGTATGCTGTATGGAATGTTGTATGTATTATAAGCATCTTGTTTGTTGTATGTATCTATGTAAATATTGCGTTTTTAAGATCTATGCAAGTATGTTAGAAGGATTTATCATCCGAATGGAAAATATTTAAACTGTATTGATGTTGACAAAAAAGAATTGAATTAGTTTTAAAAATTTATAAATCCCAGACATTTTTGTGAGAAACTCTACCAGTAAAGGTAAAAAAAAAAAAATGGCCTTAATAATAAAAAAAAAATTATGGCCATTTTTTCCCCCCATTCTGACCGAAAAATCAAAGTTCTAACTTTTTACAACTGCTGTTTCATCTTCACCTAAACGCTTCATTTATAATGGCTGTTTCATAATAATAGAAACCACCAGCCCACCAGAAGAAAATGAAGTAATGCAAATGTCGGGGCGACACTAAATTCTGAAAAAGCAGAATTCCTGTTCTCTAGTTATTATTATTATTATTATTATTATTATTATCATTGTAATTTTAAATATTTCCTGCGTTACAATTTTCAAAATATTTTTCCTATTATTTTTTATTTCATTACTTAAGAAACATATATTGAAGCATCTGTACATCAATTTTTAATCTCTCCGACAATTGTTTAAAGAGAAAATAAGAACTGCCAAGGAATAGAGTTTTTATTAAAAGCCCACATGCTAACAGTTACTAATTAAAGAACCTTAATTAACTAAATTTTCAAAATGAATCCACAGATTTCTTTTAGTATGACCAAAAGATCGGAATTCTTCGTTAGAAATAACAAAAATTTGAACAAAAACTAAAACGATTGAAGCATTTTAACAACTTCGCGGAGTGCTTCACCTATAGATGATGCATCAAGTGTTTAAAATTGTTCTTACCAGAAATTTTTAAGTGAAAATTGTGGTTTACTTAATCAAATAATTTCTAGTATTAAGGGGAAAACAATATTACAAAGGGTACTAGGAAAGTTTTGCAATATGATGAAACAAAAAGTCGCAGGTGGCTGCTTGTGGCTGCGTGTTGACATAGGTTCATACTTATGCACCTGCACGTAACCACAAGTCTGTAGGCTTAGTTATTCATTAGCTGTGGTCGTGTGAAGTTCTTCCAGTGGTGTCCTGGTCACGAAGTGAGATAAGGGCAGTTTTATGGTGTAACTTCGCGCGTAGTTTAAACATAAACCAATGCGTAGAAGAAATGACTCTTGCACTTGGTGATGATTGTTCATATCGTATGACTATGCACAGATGGTACAGAGAATTCCAAAGAGGAAATTTCTTTCTGGAGGACGCTGAAAGAGGGGGAAGGCCCCGAACGTCAATTACGGAGGAAAACATTACTGCTGTGAGGAAAATGCTTGACGAAGACAGACGAATAACTTACAAGCATATAGAGGATACCTTGGGCCTAAATGCACCTGCAATTCATTCAATTCTGCATGATCATTTGCACATCAAGAAACGGTGTTGTCTCTGGGTGCCACATAGACTGACTGAGTAGCAGATGACACGAAATGTGACGGTGCTGGGAGATGTTAAAAATGTTTGGTAAAGGATAATCTCGGTATGTGAAAAGCATCGTGACAGGTGACAAAACCTGGCTATACTATTAAAATGTGCCGACTAAGTCTCAAAAGAAAATCTGGGTCTTTGATGATGAGGACACACCGGTAGCTGTCAGAAAATCTCGATCTGCCAAAAAGAAAATTATAGCTGTATTTTTCAAATGGAGTGGAATTGTTGAGTGTGTCGTTTTGGACGCACAGAAGATAGTTACTGCTAAGTGGTACAATGAACAGTGCCTACCTAAAGTCATAGAATCTAAGAAGAACCTGTGACAAAGTCAAGAAAGAGCAAATGGTTCCTCCATCATGACAGAACTCCAGCTCACCGGACCAAAGCCTGCACTGAATATTTGGACACCACAGGACTGAAACTTCTTGAACCCCCACCTTGCAGTCCAAATCTTGCCCCCTGAGACTTCGTACTGTAACCGCATGTGAAACTGAAGCAGAAAGGGATTCGGTTTTCCAGTGATGAGGCACTTCTGAGGGCTTGGGACAATGAGTGTTCCTTACTCCCAAGTGAAACTTGGCAGAGCTGGTTTAAGGACTGGTTTCGGAGTTTAAAGAACTGTATTGCCTGTAACGGAAATTACTTTGAAAAAGTTTGATAAATAAATCCGTATTGCAAAACTTTCCTAGTACCCTTTGTAATTTCAAAAACCAGTGGTAAAAGATTAAAAATATTGTAAAGGACGCTCATGAAATACATAATGGTATGCTATTTTCGTTACTTACCTTTAACGATAATGAAAGTGCACTTCCTGACAAGTATATGGAAACATATTGATATTCTTAAAATTTTAACAAACGATTTTTACACAAATAAAAATTTGTATTTTTGGGCTCTACCATCTCCTTGAATACTTTTAAAATGTACAATCGGGGAAAAAAAAAGTAAACAACACCTACTAACTCTGCAACTAATTATAAAAGAAAAAAAATACAGGTACCAAACTACTAGACATAAAGTCTACTTTTAAATGATATATATAAAATTTGCTTAGGGCGCCATATACAAATAAAAACCAAATCAAACTTTGTTTTTTTCAATAGCAACACCCAATTCTGACAATATACTTAAAAGTTTCATTCAAACTGTGACTAGAATTGAAATTTTAAGTCTTTTGGATGATGTTTTTTAAATATAAACATTCAAAATTTAGAATAAAATTAATATTCTAAAAAATATCAATTGCACCGTACAAATTTTTTGATAGATTTATATTTATTATGTAGTTCTTTTTGCGAATTCTCAATTTCAAATTTTTCTTTCAAGTAGTTTTCGAATTATCATTAAAAAACGCAAAATGATGGTTTAAGGGGCCGTCAATGATGTGCAGAAAAGCATAATTTGAAAAGATTTATTTTACTCATTTTATTGAAATGTTTGGGCTGACAATTGTCAAACCATATTAAGTGAGTGAAATGGTCATATTGGCAAGAAATAATACATTAATAGAAGTGACATAGTCATTCTGTAGCATTTCAACAATCGAGTAACGAACTTCAACTTCGATACAACCCCTAAAATATGCTCATTTTAAAATAATTATTTTCTCGGAAACTAATCATACGAATTTCATGAAAATTTGGATTTAAGCTAATTGAAGAGTGTAGAATCTATTTATGGTGTCAAACTTGGGTATTGCTATTACAAAAAACAAAATTAGGGTTCGTTTTCATATGTAGATTGTCCGCTGAGCAAATTTTATATACACCATTTAAAAGTAGACTTTACAGAGTTAGTAGGGGCTATTCTTTTTTAATGACTATACGTATGTTGTTTATTTTTTCATTAAATTGTTAACATTGGGTAACCCACGAAATCTCCAATAATGCAAATTCTCGCCGTCTAAAATTTCAAATGTTGGAGTTCTTTTTTTTTTTTTTTTTTTTTTTTTTTTTTTTTTTTTTAACGTGCATTCGTTAATTTGCATTTTTCAATAACAAAATGAAATTCACGATAAAAATAAATATTCCAGTTTAATTTCTTATTAAATTTCAAATAGGAATTACGAGTTATAATTTATTAGCACAGTCTTCTCAACAAAATTATACACAGTTGAAGTTATGGAATCGCAAATTGCACTAGTGTGAAGTATTTAGCCGAGATATGAGATAGCGACATACGGGATATAACATTTGATTGGTTGAGACATTTCTGCTCAAAAACGAATCGCGAAGCCTCTTAGCCAGACTGGCATTATTGCCTAGATAATGCTTGTTAAACAACGAGGATTTAACAGATGAAGGCGTCATAAATGGCGTCATTTGATGACCACCTCCTGCGACCGCCATATTTAGACGTGCCTTGCACTGGAGGCTTCTGACTGGACGGCTATCGGTCAAAGTCTAATATGGCGGACGCAGGAGAGGAGGAAAAGAACTCGTTTTTTTGCCATCAAAGCTTTCTACAGAAGAAGATTGTTATGTCTACTCCTCTCTATTCATAGCTCCATGTTGTTAACTTGTCTCATTCGTATACTCGAACTCATTCATGCGAATAACGCCAAATTCTGTAACAGAAAATGCCTAACGTTGCTATAGTTTGGACAAGCGCGTCTGTGTAGAAACACAATCTGAGTACCGTATGTCATCATTTTGATATAGATGCACGCTAGCTTGGAGTGTGCAGGTGCTGAACCGAAATGTGGCGTCCAGGTGTTAAAATTAATATTAACATATTAATAATTAGTACAATGTTCAGATACACTTGTTTAATATAATATGTAGTCATACGTCTGCAAAAATGTAAGTGCGTCTCTCGTGCTTACTTTTCTGCCAGATTTTGGCTTTTAAAGAAATTTTAGTGAGTACTACTGTTCTGTAAACATCTGTAAATAGAATGATGTTGTGGCGACCGGTTCTGGTTCAGTGGATTTCTTAATTAACTGACGCTATCTTAAAATAAATCAATTGGCACTCACTCAGTGAAGTCCACAAGGATATCATTTTCTCTCTTTCTTTTAATTGGAAGACACATATTTACAGCTATAATACATAACATATAATATTTTATTTACAGTAAAAGCGAAAACGTGTTCTTAAAAAACATTCCATCCACTCTCACCCACTCGTACAGTACAGAGAGAGATGAGCCCAGGAGCCGAGTAACCCCCCACGTAAACAATAGAGCCACCGCCATCTCTTTATCGCTCAATTGGCGTCAAAACATACACTGGTGAAAACAATTAAAGGGACAAATGTTCTTTTTGCAATTAAAAAAAAAACTAACAAAGCAAATAAAACCAAACTTGGCCAAAATATCATTCGATATAAGATCAATATATGGGAATAGAAAAATGGGCACAACCTGCACCCTAAATAAGGAAACTGGTCACGTGTCCAACACAGCAGCTGACCGACACCCTGTCAGTCAGAGAAAAACCTGTCTAATAGGGTGTATGATCGCCTGTAACAGCTACACAACTCTCGCATCGACGTTTCATACTGTTTACCAGGGTCCTTATCAATCCCTGCTGCAACTGCAACCACTCTTGCACCAAGGCACCATAGAGCTCATCGATGGCCATTTGAGCTGGTGTTCGAGCTGCAATTGATCGTCCAAGGGCATCCCATACGTGTTCGATAGGATTAAGGTAATTGGACATCGCAGGACACTGCATTCGTTGAACATCCTCCGATTAGAGATATTCGATCACCAACTGAGCCCTATATGGACGGGCGTTATCGTCCATAAAGACAAAATTTGATTCATATGCCCCGTGGAAAAGTCTCACATAGGGTGCAAGGATCTCGTCCCTGTACCGCTGACCTGTCAGAGTACTTCTATCAAACCCATGAAGGTCGGTATGCCCGTCTGCCATGATACCTACCCAGACCATCAGGCCACTTGTACCATAGTGATCCTTTTCGACATTCTTAGAGGACCCATATCGACTCCCGGGTTCTCTCCATATGAGAACACGTCTCGAGTCATTGTCCAGACTGAATAGCGACTCATCACTGAAGAGAACCCGCCCCCAACTATCCTCTGTCCAGGAGAGGTATTCTCGGCACCATGTTAGACGGCATTTTTTGTGGTTCACAGTCAAAGGGATGCAGACTACAGGACACCTGGTATACAGGCCACCTGCATTAAGTTTCTGGGTGACTGTTATTCGTAAAATGGAAGTTCCTGTTGCATTATACAGGTGACGAGACAGTTGTGTCGCTGTCAAGGATCTATCCCTTTTGGCTAGAAGTCTCAAATAACGATCTTCAGCCAGCGCTGTTGCCCTTTTGTGGCCTTGACCAGGTCGGCGGACCACTGTTCCTGTCTCACTGAACTGTTTCCACAGAGTGGACACCACATTTCTCGAAACACCGACGTCATTACAACAGGTAGCCTGTGATTGGTCGTCCTCGAGTCTTCCAACAAATCGCCATCTTGTGGCATCATCTAAACGATGGCAATTAGCCATACTAACAATGGGTAAACAAAGAAATTCAAAAAACAAGGATTGGGTTATGCTACGATGTTTCAAAACGTCCTTACGCTACAAGCTTCGGCGGCCAAATGAGGTACCTCTGCACAAACGCGATCACAGCGCCACTGCCTTATGACGACACAGACCACTGCGAGGCAGGTGTGTCCGCGAGGAGCTTAACTATCATCTAATACCTTATTTGCGTATAGGGATAACTTATTTTGTTTTGTTTTTTTTTAAACCGTTTGTCCCTTTAATTGTTTTCACCAGTGTATAATTCTCCACAGATGTATGCCAATTAATAAAAAATAGTCAAAGTTTTGCATTGTTTTCGGTATAACCCTTCTTACCTGTAGGAAAAATGTAAATTTATTTCCCATTTTGGCAAATAACCTTTTTCTTTCTTAAAACGCGCAAAATGAAATACAGGGTGCGTCAGGTATTTGAGAACAAATCAACGCCTGTATACACTAGAGATGAAGCATTTTTAAAGAGTTGTGTACAGGTCACCACATACACACTAGATTACATCATTCATTAAAATTACTGCCAGCCGCAATAACTGCCACTGCAGGCTGTCAAAATTGACTGCAGGTGAGGATCAGATAATTGTTGGGAACATTTGCTTCTGCATACACAACGGCTGCCTTGGGAGCCGCAAAATTGTTGTGTGGATGACTATTGGAATCTCTCTAAACTACACCACATACGTAATAGGCATTCGGTTAATATCCGAGTAGCTGGGGAACCAACAAGTTGAGGATGGCATCGTCATGAATGATTCGACCATCCATTTTTAGTTTGTATCGGCTGTAAGGGATAGTGCATGTGTTAAAAATCGTACGGCCTCCCACATGTTAGATGTTACAGAAGTAATTTAGTGCTTCAGCACCTCGGTGTATGCAAAAGCTTTGACTCTGACACCTTGAAGAAAGGAATGTGGCGGCCTCAGATCATCTTCGCTTCTCAGGACCTCCGGAATCATCAGTGAAGCTGTAATGTTTCTTCACATGTCTGTCGGAATCTCTTCGGGGACTTTACACCATCACCGATCTTTTTGTGGTTCACTTTCTTGACCTGTGCAAAGTTTTTCTCATTGGAAAGAAACAAAAAGATTCTTGGCTATTCTTCACGTTTCAGTTTGTTGGAGGCACTTGTCTCTGATCAAGTGGTTATGCCTGGTTCTCTCGGGCACGAACTGTACTCTCCTCATCACGTACAACCTCTAACTGAAGTTAGCATGAATCATACATCAGATTGTGCCCTTATCAACCTGAATCTTCGTACCGAGTGCCCTCCTCGACTTCGTACGATTTTCAGCGACTTGACTGACGAATTCATGTGTATCGATAATTTCATACTGTTGACAATGTCGTTTCTTGCATGAAACGTTTGTCACTTGAAACCGAACAGCTTTCAGTTCCCTCTTAACCTTAAAGACGAATGACCGGGCGAGTTTTTAAAAATGTGGTCATCTCTAAATAGAAGTGTTCTTCATTCAATGAGCCAATGACAGCAAACCTCTTGATTTCCCCGGTTAGCCTATGTTTTGACATGTTTACTTGTAACAGAAAAAGATTTGTAACTATGATATACAGAGTGATATATCACCTATAACGTTTGTTCTCAAATACCTGACGCACCCTGTATCTATAATTCAACGCATACGATGCTATTCAAATATTTTAATGATTTTAATATTAATTTATTAATTATAGTTTATAGTTATTCCGATCGCTGTTGGATACGGAATAAGAACCTTTTAATTATTATTATGAAAAATAAAATTATAACAATAGCATTTACATTAAACCCTTTTAAAAATCATAAAAAAAACTGTTTTGATCTAAAAATAATAAAATATGATGTGTAACGTAAGTAACGTCACTAACAGTAAGATTATTTAAATATTTATATAAAATACGATTATCTCAATGTTTGAAACTGCAATTAAGCTGCTATATATGAACAAAGGGATTTTCAGACCATTATGCAGTACGTAGTGATTAAAACGCTACTTGTTTTGCACAATGGCTACGTTTTAATGAGCCAAGTGACATTGAAATAACAAAATAACTTTCCTTTTGTTTAACTCTCCATGTTAAACATATGCTACAGATTTTTGTTCAAAATTTTTTTAATATAGTCAACAATTATAGAGTCAGTAAATATACGCGACAGTTCTTTAAAAGGAAATTGTTTGAACGTTTTTTTTTTTTTATATATACATGATATCATGTGACTTTTCTGAAGAAAAATTATTGCATTTCATCTAGTTTAAATAGAACAAAAAATGGATAAAAAAATTATGCTCAAGAGCAATTAGTTTTAACAAAATGTTTTATACAGCTGATACTCTTTTCTACCTACCTGTTTGTAACGTGTGAGAGGAATACAAAGATACAAAATCGATTGACTTAAAAAATCAATTTTGCAAATAGTATTATACTTATTGTACCACTTTTACACTCTGTGTGCTAATTTCAGAATCACATTTTTAGATAGGTTCATTCTTACATACATGGATTTATTGTTGCACTTCTATAACTTTTCTAATAATTTCAAAATTGAGTTTTCAGATAGCTGTTATATTCAGTTTATTTCAAAATGAGGTTTTGAAATACTATAATATTCATTGTTGCACTTATATAACCAGTCTTTTAATTACAAAATCCAATTTTCTAGTACGATTTTATTCATGGTTCCACTTCTGTAAAATTGCAACCCATCCAAATTATTAGTAGAATTCTGAGGAGATGATGCTATGATGTTTATTTTCTCTTTAAATTTTAATTTCGTATTCGTCTGAGGTACTTCTAAGTGATAGTTTCCGAAATTATAATTTAGATTTTAATCGATTTGTAAAACTGATGACAGTCAGAAATACTTCCATCGCATTGTTAGGAACATAATCTATAGTGTCTCATGAATACACATCGTAATACTTGCAGGAAATATTTATGTCTGGAAAACAATTTTAATCTCCTTTTATCCAACAACTCTTAATTAATTTTTGGTATTATAAATTTATAATTATTTGTTATAGGCTTAAAGTACTACTTATGATACTCAAGCAAAATCTGTTAGAGATAAAGATACAACGGAAGTAAACAAAAGAGTTGTCAATTTATATTAAGAATTTAAAAGTTTGAGCTTTCATCACAAAACTAATGATTTCATAAAATTAAATAATTTTTGCTGTTCTGGAAAATTATTTCTCTATTTTTATTAAAAAAGTAACTAACGCTGTCACAGCCGCTGTCAATGCATTTTTGTGACTTAGGGGGGGGGGGGATCTTTATTCGTTAAGATTAAGAAAATTACTACATACAAAACTATGAAAGTGGGTGGTATTACAGAGAAATATCAAATAATTATTTTAAGAGATATTTAATGTTAAAGTTGATAAAACACTTTCCATTAAAAAAGTTTTATAGCAGCAAAAACTATACATAAGAATTTAATCATTTTTTTCTGAGGATATACATAAGAAGTTCCCGGTGTGCAGACTGCATTCTTTTTTTTTTAATTTGACTAATTTTTTCAGGATTTATTTCAATTTTAAATTCAAATTTTCAGCATTTCGAGATAAAGTTATTATTTTAAATTGTTGCCAATTTTAAAAACAGCGCAAAGAATAATATTTTCTTCGAATTAAATATTTATTTACACGTGACTATTATAAGCAGCAAAAAAACTTTCAAATTAGAATTAAATGATTACACTCAAATGTATGGAAATATTGAAAATTACGTCATAAAAACTATATTTACACTTTAATTTTAAAATAGAATGTTAAAATAAAAAATCCATTAATATGAGTAAAAGTCGCAAATAGGAGAAATTACGTCATATTTAAAATGACCAAATAATAATATTGCAAAGCCTTTTAAATTTAAAAATATATTTGCACAAGACGTTTATTTCATATTTCCAGATGATCTTTTCAACTGTTGTGACGAATTCTGAGTCAGCGCAAGTAATATTTCCTTTCTAAAAACAAAGGTATTTTCAAGTGAATATTAAAAAGAGAAAAACAACGTTTGTGAAAGTTACGTCAGATTTAAAACAATACGTTTAAAATGTCTTATTTAAAAGAACTTTCTTATAGCGTTGATAATAAATACAGGGGGACAAAGACTCAATTTACATTAGCTTATTTTCAAAAGTTTAACTGATCTTACTTAATCAAAGACGAAAACAGCCATAGTATGTCTTAACAGCAGCTGATTTGGCCTTAAAATTATCCAATTAAGAGAAATGATTAGAAACCCATTTTCATGGAGATCACCATTGTTTTTTTTAATTGTAATTCAATATTCCGAAATCTTTTTAAAACCGATCAAATTAGCGTGCTTTTAGAGTCTGCGGTGTCTGAACGGAAATGGGCGAGCTTAGCTCGTAAGAGGCAGAGTCCCCTATTATATAAAAAAAAAACGGAGAGAGAGAGAGAAAAATCAACAAATATTTCTTAAAATGATAGTTTTTTCCCAGCAAATTTTATTATCATTCCGATTTATGAAAAAATAAAAACATCTTACTACTTCTATCAAGTAATCCTGGAAAACAAAGTGATCACTACCGAATAACTCTGCAAAAGATCCTTCTATAAAAATATGATCGCAACCGACCAATTAGAATTAACGTCTATTAGTTAATGCTATACTTAAATTTCGCATCGTCTATACACAAAAATTATACTAAACTTAATAATTTACAATTCTAACGACTAATTATGACATCATATTTGAATTACTTGGTAAAGTTTACCTTAGGATACCAAAAGGCAAGTCCTTCGATTAAAAAAGTTTATAAATTATGCATATTCAAAGAAAGGAACTCTTAATGGATATTCTTCTTTAATCGTTGAAAATCAGTCGATAGTTCTGGAAGAATAACCCAAAACAATTTGGCATACTTTAATTTTAGATTGGTATATTTGAAGCATATATATTCTAAGCATATATATTCTGAAGCATATAAGATTCCATAAACAAATTTAATAAAAAAATGTAGGTTACAATTGACATTTTTTCGAAAAATAATTTCAATGCATATACACTGCTCAAAACAATTAAAGGATATTTGAAGTTTTATATAAATTAAAGATATAAACGAAATTTTTTTTGCCGAAAATAGAAGAAGAGAATCACAAATGCAAATTTTTCTGGTTTTCAAACTGTGGAGTATGCAAATTTTGAGTTCGACGTCAAAAACGTCGCTTCAGCGGCAGCGAATGAAATTTGACTTTCAACTGGATAAAAGAGAATGAAGACAAGGATGATCGGCATTCAGTGATTGCTTTGTTTCGATGAGTACGATGTCTCAGCGAAGTCATTTGACAGATTCAGAAGCTTTGAGAATTGTTGGTAGGTTAGAAGGGGGCCAAACTCAAGCCGAAGTAGCGCAAGCCATTGGAGTGTCACAAAGTGTCATTTCCAGGATCTGGAACCGTTTTTTGGAGAGTGGATGTGCAGGCCGCAGACCAGGGCAAGGTCGTAGACGGGCAACAACGCCCAATGAAGATCGGTATTTAGCGTTAACAGCTCGGAGACACCGAACCATGAACGCTACTCTTCTCCAACAACACCTTCGCTCGGCTACAGGCACCACGATTTCAACTCAGACTGTCCGAAACCGGCTCCATGCTGTAGGTCTGTATGCTCGCCGACCGATGGTATGTGTTAGATTAACATCAAGGCATCGTCACGACTGCAGGTAGTGGGCAACCGAGCATGTCAACTGGAGGAGAAATGAATGGAGCAATATTCTGTTTTCTGACGAGTCCCGTTTTTCTGTGCATCCGGATAATAGGCTTATTTTCATCTGGAGGGACCGTGGCAGTAGGAATAATCCTGCGTTCGTGCACGAAAGTGTCAGATTTGGCGGTGGAGGAGTGTTGGTGTATGGTTGCATCTCCATTGACGGGCGCACTGACCTCTACATCATTCGAGATGGAGTTCTGACTGGTCGCCGATATAGGGATGAGATCCTCAGACTTATTGTAGTCCCTTACGCTGCAGCAATCGGAGATAACTTCATTTTAATGGACGATAACTGCAGGCCACATCGTGCAAACCTGGTGGAGGATTTCCTTTTCGAGGAAGGAATCGTTCGAATGGAATGGCCAGCGTGTTCTCCAGACATGAATCCAATCGAGCACGTTTGGGACGCTCTAGGAAGACGAGTTTCTGGCCGCCAACAACCCCCACAAACTCTCCAAGAACTGGAAAGAGCTCTTCTCGAAGAGTGGGGCAGAATACCTCAACTCGTCATTAATAGCCTCATTGAGTCCATGCCTCAAAGGTGTTCAACGTTGCTGGCCGCCCGTGGAAAACATACCCTCTACTGAAAATGATTTTCTTTGAAGAAAACACCTTTTCTTATTCTTTTTTTCTCATATGCACGAATTGTGTTTTTTTCCTTTAGTACACAAATGCGCAATAAAATGCATTTTTTTCTGCCAAACATATGTAATTTATTCTCATATAACCTACTATGTCTGTCGACCATGTATCAATCAGCTAAACAGTTTACCAGATACAAAATCCACCTAAAACTGCAATATCCTTTAATTGTTTTGAGCAGTGTATAATATAAAAATTAATATAATATATGCATATATATATACAGGGTGTCCGGTCTCAACGGTGTCCAATGGCGAATTCCTAAACCGTTAGTCATAGACATATAATTTCAGTTACATATATGTTTTAAATCAGATAAGGAAACATTTTAAAAGCGATTTGGGTCAATACAAACATGTCTTAAAAAAATACGAAATTTAAATTTTTATACGGTCCCCCGTTTCTATAAGTTATATTTAGTAAAATTTTCCTATTACACTGACAAGTAAGACAAAAAAAAGTCCCATTCATATAACACTAAAATTGAGTGAGTTATAAAGCTTCAAAAATGCATGACTTATGCCACTTTTCTGCTCTGAAAACAAATGAATTCTGCTCGGCTTTGAGGGGTCACATATCAAGTGCTTAAAGTATTCGAAGATCTTATTTCATTTGTATCTGCGCTTTGAAAAAAATCGTACAAGTATTACGATTAAGTTAACATTTATTAAATTTCAGATTGGCTAAAATAACATATGATTTATTTTGACAGGATTTGAGACTGTTTCTTTTATGCTTTTTTTTAACAAAAATGATGTTATTTTTATAAGTTTTTATGTTACTTCAACGATCGTACGTATGCTTTTCAAGTTCAAAATTTGTACTCGAACTTTAACTGACATTTAAATGTCCGATCGAGATTACATTTTACATACTGGCGCAAATCCAATAACAATCAATATTATTATGATTTTCGGTGGTTACCATTTATACTTATTTTACAGGATAACACAAAGAATTTCGGATAGATTACCGCCAAGAAGTTTAAGAAAAAGTTTTAGATTAGATAATAAAAGACTGCGATTGTTGGTTTTTTTTAACTTTTATGTATTTTTTAGCACTGAATCCGAAAATTACATTAATTTTTAACCATCATGTCAGGATATTTCGCAAATCATAAATTGTAAAAGTTAAAGAATAACAAAAATCGGATACTATAAAGTAGAGGAGATGGTTGTGTTTTTTAACTTTTGATAATTGATTTTTACGTACTTTTTAGCACTGAATCTGAAAATGAACTTCATTTTTAACCATCACGTTACAATTTTTTTGCAAATCGTAAATGTGTAAGTTAAAATATAGCGAAAATCTCTTACTATAAAACATATGTAAAACTTTTTTTGTTTTACTTTATTTTATTCAATAATTTATTCGATATTTTTGCTTTTCCTGAGATTCTTGCAGCTAAATAGCTGAGTGGTCCGATGAGATGAGGGAGGAAACTCAATTTTAACTTTGAACTTTTTAACTTTGAAATTTGCGAAAAATCCTGTTGTGAGGGTTAAAAATGAAGGTCAATTTCAGATTCAGCGGTACAGAATACAAAAGAATCAGTTATCAAAAGCTAAAAAACATGACATAACCCAACTTTTGCAGGCTAGTGTAATCTAATAATATTTTAAAATACGTATCATTTTGTAAAGAATTGAGGCTGTTAATTTAGCATAATTTTATTTAACAAAAATTCTATTTTTTCTTTCTTCTTAAATGTTTATTACAAATTGTATACTTTGCATTAATATGTCAGAATAATTAAAGATTTCAAATTTATATTGCAATGTTAATTTTACTATCGAACATTTTTTAATATATCTGACGAAATTATATTTCGACTAAACTTGTGAATGACCCCCAATTTGTAGCAAAAAATATGCACCAACTTTAAACAGCTATTACTCGGTCTATTTTAATCGTAGAATAACGGGACTTTTTGTGTATTACTTGTTAGTGTAAAAGGAAAATTTTACTAAATATACCGGGAATTTTACTAAATAATAATATATAGAACCGGGGGACCGCATAAAAATTTAAATTTCGTAATTTTTTTAAGAAATGTTTTTATTGACCCAAATCGCTTTTAAAATATTTCTTTACCTGATTTAAAACAATTTTGTAATTAGAACTATATGTCTATGACTAACGGTTTAGGAATTAGCCATTGGACACCATTGAGACCGGACACCCTGTATATATATATAGCAACCTATGAGTTATTTATCCGAAATCTATTTTTAGAAGCTTCACATATGCTGTTCCAAATTTACCGCTAGTTTTTGCTTTCTTCTATCTTTACAAGAAGAAAGTATTGGATTCGTGAAAATTTTCCACTTTCTGTTTTCGACGGATTTACACGTTTTAGGGGTCAGAGATTCCAAAAAACATGTTTTTACAAAATGTCTGTCTGTGAGCCTGTCTGTGTGTGACACAAATTTTGTAGGCGCTCTATCTCAAGAACTAATGAACAGAATTTAATAAAAAATTATATTCAGGTAGTCCCTAATATAAATTGGTGCTGATTAGGTTTTGGTGTAAATCGCCCAACAGGTGGCTCTGCTATGCTGCATTTTGTAGGATTGCAGCAATAGCTCTATCTCAAGAACTAATGCACGGATTTTTATAAAACATCAGATTCAGTTACTCCTTGATATGAGTTGATGCTGTTTACGTTTTGCTCTAAATCACCCAACATGTGGCGCTGCTATGCTGCATTTTGCAGGATTTACACGATTTCCGCAGTAGCTCTGTCTCATGAACTAATGCGCACATTTTCATCAAACTTCAGATTCAGTTCGCCCTTGATGTGAAATGATGCTGACTACGTGATGTTGTAAATCGCCCAATAGGTGGCGCTGCTGTGCTGCATTTAGCACGATTTCCTCAATAGATCTATCTCAACAACTAATCCACGAATTTTCATCAAATTTCAGATTCAAGTATACCTTGATTAATGTTGCTGCTGATTATGTGTTGGTGCAAGTCGTTCAATCGTCAATCGTTCAATCGTTCAATCGTCAATCGGTGGCGCTACTATGCTGAATTTGTTATAATTTGCGCAATAGCTCTATCTCAAGAACTAATGCACGAATTTTCCCCAAACTTTATATTCAGTTAGACGTTGACATAAGTTGATGATGATTAGGTTCTGGTGTAAATCACCGTATAGGTGGCGCTGCTATGCGCATTTGGCTGTATTTACGCGATTTCAGCGATTGTCATATCTCAAGAACTAATGCACGGAATTTCATCTTTTTAGAATCCTTATGATGAACATAGATTACCATTTAATTTTGGCACAGTGATAACGAATTTTGAAGTATTGACATGTATGAGATAGAAGAAAGTTTTGGGATTGGTACATCCGACTAGTTTAGTTATCCTTTAGAGAGTAAAAACTATTTTAAAATTAGGAGTTTCAATATGTTAACTTCCATGATACCTAAACTACTTCACAGAAAGACTTTCTATTTGGTATCCTACATTACAATTTACCGAAAATCACAAATATGATGTCAAAATTCCATTTTAGTATTGAAAATTGTCTCCTTTGGAGCAATTTCTATATGCAGGGTGTCCACTCTCAACTGTGTTCAATGGCCAATTCCTAAATCGTTAGTCATAGACATATAGTTCCAATTACAAAAATGTTTTAAATCGGGTAATTTAAAAAGTCGTTTGGATCAATAAAAATATTGCTTAAAAAGTTATGCAATTTAATTTTTTAAATGGTTTCCCGGTCCTATAAGTCATATTTGGCAACAAGTTCCTATTACTCTAACACCTAAGACTAACAACAACAACAAAAAATGTTCCAAAGATCTAACACTAAAATTGACCGAATTACGGAACTTTGAATTGCGTGACCTATACCAGTTTTCTGCATCTGAACACAGGAACACAGATCAGTTGGGTCAGGATTCGAGAGATCGTACACAAACTGCTTAAGTTATTATAAGAATTTATTTCGCGTGTACATTTTTGCATTGCAGCAGAATAAAGTAACTTCGAGCAAGTTTTAGGATAATTTTAATTTTTACTGAGTAAATTAGATAATCTAATAGCATTTTAAAATATGAATATTTTTGTAAAGAATTGAGACTGTTGCTTTTAATCACTTCATTTAACAAACATTCTGTTATTTTTTCACTTGTATTTTCAGTAAAAGTTGTATATTTTGAATTAATATGTCAGAATGAAACTAAATTTCAAATTTATATTTTAATGTTAATTTAA
Source organism: Maratus speciosus (assembly GCA_963932465.1). Classification (NCBI taxonomy): domain Eukaryota; kingdom Metazoa; phylum Arthropoda; class Arachnida; order Araneae; family Salticidae; genus Maratus; species Maratus speciosus. The sequence continues at coordinate 233,058,063 of OZ010792.1, read as the reverse complement.
CTCTCAACTATTTTTTCATATCTAGCGTAGTAGTAAATTTGTGAATCACCCCTAATTAGCTGAAAATAAAGATGTTATAACTTTAAAACAGCTATTACTCGGTCAGTTTTAATGGTAGAAGAATGGGACTTTTTTTGTCTTACTTCTTAGAATAATAGGAAAATCTTACTAAATTTCCCTTATAGGCCGGGAGACCGTACAAAAAATTTAATTTCGTAACTTTTTAACAAAAGCTTTTATTGATTTAAATGACATTTAAAATAACTTTTAGCCTCACTTAAAGCATTTTTATAACTTAAAGTTTATGTCTAAAACTAATGGTTTAGGAAATAACTATTGAGCACCGTTGAGAGTAGACACCCTGTATAGACGTACCTCTAAACAAGATGTAAGTATAGAAATTAGTAGACGTTATTACAAATCGATTGGTACCAGTCATATATTTATACGATCATTTGCAGCAGAGTTAGTAAGGACGGTCTCTTTATTTCTTTTCACGAATTGCACAATCTTAAATGAAATTCTAACTTTCTGCGTATAAAGCAATAACTTGCTTTAATAGTGAAAATGTTGTTGAAATTTACTTGTGTGCGATATTTAACTAGGCATAGCAGTTACAATTTTAATACCCAGAAAAAATCTGAAACGCATAACTTGGGAATTTATATATGTATATATATTTTTTTAAATAAAATTTCACATTTTTTGAAATTATCTTAAATTACATCATTTAAATGGCAGATTTTCTCAAATGTCACAAATGGGGAGACAATTGTGATGCATTGTGGTAAAATTTTATTACAAATCTTAGACAAATTTCATTATCATATTTTAACTATTGTTTAATTAGTCAGTTGCAGGCAAATTAGCAATATATTTAAAAAATATATTTAAAGATTTTATAAACAGCAATAATTACGCATATTAGTTTATCACACAACAGATTTCTTCTTTGGAATTTAAGGGGTCATGTACTTTTGAAGCTGAGAAAATGCATGCAAATGAGACACTGATATGGATTGCTATAACTCTGCATCTGATTAACTTTTGGATAGGAAATTTCAAATACACATTAAAAGAGTCATAGGCTAAATGTTCTGAAAAAAGTCTAGATGCATGTAAAGTTTTTTTTAATTTCATTTGAAATTTAATGTTTTTTTTAATAAACGAATTCCCGTTATATGTCTTGTGCGAATGATTTCTCATAAATGAATTGTCAGAGTGAGCCGAAAATTTTATTGATTAGAGATATAATATGTGTTTAAAATGAAAAAATATATAATGGATAGTTTTTGAGAAAATAAATGTAAAATCAAAAATCTCAAAATTTTGAAATTATTTTTGTATAAAAAAAGCCATAATTTTTAAATTTCTTACTTTATGAACATAATAGTAGGTCATTTTGTGCATCTATAAGGTTGTTACTTTCATTTAAAATTTCATGAAATTCCATCCATCCATTTCTTAGAAAAAATGCGCTCAGTGACCAAAATTAATGTTTTGAGAAAATTGACTTTAAAGATCCAATTGGCCCTTGATAACATAAAGAGAGCTCAAATTATTTTCGTCATAACTTCCCTTCTAAAGCGATTTTTTGCATGGGGTTTCTTTTTAGATATTCCTTAAGAATGAAATTTTAATATAAGCTATTAAATAAAAAAAACTATTTTGGGGCACTTTCAAAGGTACCTGACCTCTTGCCAAAGACCTTGTACCTGCCAAAGAAAATATTTTTTTACAGGAAGAGTCGACAGGTAACGTTAAAGTGCTCATCAGCTGTTTGAAATAAAAATAGCCACAAATAACTATTTTCCTGTTGCAATATTTTTTCTTTTGTTTTCAACTGGGTATTATTATGTATCACAAAATGGCTGCCTTCCCTAGATTCAATACCCTATAGATGGCGCTGTTGCCACTTTCGGCGAAATAGCTAAGGATATTTTGGTAAAGATGGAGTGAATTGAATTGAGCGAATGAGTAATGTGCAGGACTGTAGATATTCCGACAGTACGGGAATGGATCTCGTCTAGAGACGTTCTCAATGTCTGTATGATCATAATTATAGATGTTCCATTATGTTCTCTTTATTTTACACGCTTTTAGAGAAGTTGAGTGCAATGTTTTGTGTCGTATTGCATTAAAAACGTGACTATCTAAGATGAGTCAGATCTTTGACATGCCCCACGCCATCACATATGTATTATCTTTTTTTCAGTTTAAACCATACGATGGTATTTTTAAAAGAATGCTTAGTAACCCGTATGAATTCTTCCATAAGTTTTTTTTTTTTTTCTGTAGATTGTACAACATTACAAAATAACAATATAAAAAGAATATTTCGCATGTCTAGGGAAAAAAACAAGATTGCTAATTTAAATTAAGCAATAAAATAAAATAAATAAATAATAATAATAGTTAAACTTTAAACACCCAACTGAATCTTATTTTGAATTAACTTTGATTTGTATATTTATTTTATTTTGCACAGGTTTGATTATATTAATTTCCAAAAAGGAACAATTTTTGTTTCTTAAGTTACATTTGGATTTCCGATTCCAGTTTACTTCCATACCTTTATGCTTAAATCCCCCCTCCCGTTTATAAAGTGAGCGATTTTTAAAAAGTTCAGTATGATTGTAAAATGGCTTCTTATTCCATATCAAATAAATAAGTTTAACCCCTTCCGTACCAGTGGATCTACGTATGGATTCATAGCCTGTTTCTCCACAAACACCAGTGTATCCACGTATGGATACATGTCCATTCATTACTCTATAGTTGCTGTTAAAAAGGGTATTGCCGGAATATATGTTTGTGTATAGCTGGTATTGTGAGAAATGTTAGAAAGTGTTTAATTTTCCCTCCGCAACACAGATGAATAAAAGCATCTCATTTTTCTGAAAACTAGTACTTGATATTTTAAATCGAACAGCGAACAGCAGAGCAGTTCTAGGGGATACCCAGTAGTAGTGCTACTCCACTCCCTGTATATGAATATGTGTATAGCAAATCCTAGAGGAGGCATGAGAAAATAGTATAAACTTAGCACATAGTACACTATGACGCAAAAGTTTAGACAATGACGTCATTCAGCTTTAAAATGTAGAATTATGACGTCAGAATTACAAAAACCTGTAAATATATTCAAAAACTGATTTAAAATGCTATGTACAAAAGACAGTCGTTTTATTTGCTATAATACTAATTTTTTTCATAAAAATTCAAATGTGCTTGTCGCAAAAGTTTAGACACTATTCTAAATTTCTTTGAATATTCGCTGGCATATGCAAATTTAGAATCGATGATGTCACAAATTTGGAGTACTTAAGTTCTGCAAACGATTGCGCTTCATAGTCGACATGCCGAGAGCTAAAGAAATTCAAGTGAATGAGGTTTCAAGGATTTGGCAGTTGAAAGGTGAAGGGAAGAGCGTTTCTGAAATTTCTGCTATTATTAATAGGTCAAAAAAATCTATTTATCGAGTTTTATCGAGTGGTTCCGAATATAAAGCAAAATGTCGGTCTGGGAGGCCACGTGTGACAAATGTACGAGAGGATCGCCTGATACAAAGACTAGCGAGTACTCAACAAATGAGCGGACGTGGAGTTCAAAGCTCATCGGGACTCTCTGTATCAAAGGATACGATTCGTAGACGAATTTTGGAAAAAGGAACAATCGTTTATAGCAAAATGCAGAAGAAACCAGCTCTGAAACCACATCATAAGTTACAAAGACTTATGTGGGCTCGAAAGCATATGTCATATGGAGAGAAATGGCAGTCAGTCATATTTAGCGATGAAAAAAAGTGGAATCTGGATGGTCCAGATGGTTGTTTATCGGATTGGCATGACTTGCGGAAGGAACCTCGACGTTTTTTTAGTCGCAGACAAGGAGGGGGCTCGGTGATGGTTTGGGCAGCCTTTTGCTATAATGGACAAGTATCTCTGACCTTCACCAGTGGTCGTCAAACTTCACAGCATTATACACAGACATTAGAAGAAAACCTACTGCCATTTGCTGAGCTTCTAGGGGGTCCTCAGTGGGAATTTCAGCAAGACAATGCTTCAATTCACACTGCAAAACATTCAAAATCTTGGTTTAATTCCCATAATATAAGAGTTCTCGACTGGCCAGCATGTAGCCCAGATCTTAACCCTATAGGAAACCTTTGGAGCATCATGTGTCGCAAAGTTTATATCAACGCTAGACAATACTCTTCTGAAAAGGAACTTAAGACATCTATTGAGAATGCATGGTACGATATCGATCCACAAACTATGCAAGATTTAGTTTCTTCCATGCAATCTCGTGTATATGACGTAATACATAAGCATGGATGCGCAACCAGGTTTTAAAAATTGTTTATTTCGATTTTATTTAATTTGTGTCTAAACTTTTGAGACAGCAGTTTATTTTTGTTACCATTTAATTTATTGCAATATGCACAATTCCACTTTTCTTTGTTATAAATATTGTTTATATGTACAGCACATTAATTTCAAGCAGTGATTTGAAAATTGAATAAATATTTTTCAAAGTATGTAAGAATTTCTTCATTGTCTAAACTTTTGCGTCATAGTGTACTACAATAAAAGAGAGAAAAGTTAAAATTTAACTATGGAGAGGCTGAAAATTTATGAATGGGTAGTCCAAAGACTACAGCCCGAAAAACTGATTTTATATGGAATCTTCATATACATATGTTGGTACGGAAGGAGTTAAACTTTAACATTCAATGTCAATTAAAAAATTTAATGACAATAAACGGAAAATTAGAACATGCACTATTTTTATCAACCATCTGAGAAATTTTTATATCAGCAAGAGGATAAAACTTTCAGCTAATGTATTGACAAATAACTAAATTTAAAGCTAAATAACTAATTGTTGATTCAGTGTGATAGCAAAACGGCTTCTTATTCCATGCCAAATAAAGAAGATAAAATATTGGCATTCAATGCAAATTTAATAATTTAATGACAATAAATAAAAAAATAAAGTATGCAATTTTAAATAACAATCTGAGAAATTTTTATATTAGCAACAGGGTAAAATTCTAACCTAAATAACTAAATATGGCAGCATGGTAGTATATTAACTGCTTACTTACAGACAATTATGGACTTATAAATCTAACATTATGTATTTCATATTTCAACCAATTTCAGTAAGTTGTACATTTATTTTCTTCATTTTACTGACCATTCATACATTTCAACACACATGAAACACACTTAGAAATATCAAAACTATCTAAGAAACGTTAATTATTCAATAGTCAAATCAATAAAACTGTGCAGTAAAATAAACGGAATAATCTTTTTGTTAAGAAATATGTTTAAACTTTTTTTTCCGTGAGAACTCCTCTGATTTCCGATATTGATCATTATAAATGTGGCTGATGATAGAGGTGCACCAATCTTATAAAACAGCGACGTCGAACCTCTGGCACGTGACCGAATATTTTTAGCATGATGTTGATTGAGGTTCTAAACCAATAAAAAGTAACACAATGCAAGAATTTAAATAAATTAAGCTTACCTAAAATCGTTTGATAGGAAATTGAAATTTTTTAATCACGGCTTATTTAATACCAATCTAATTCAATATGAGCTCAAAAATTCATCAAACTATGACAAGATTTGGGAACTACAGGAAAGTAAAAATTCTGATGGTAAAAGGATGGCAACTTGGAATTTAATTCCAGAGCTATTTAAATAATCTAACATTTGTGATTTTAACTTTTTATTCATCTATCCATATAACTTTTAATTCATCTATCCATAGAAACCACTCAAATGACATAGTTCAAATTCCATTCTGTAATAAATAATTAAATATGACCTGATGCTAATTATTTTTCATCCAGTATGCAACACCAGAAATAACATTTAGTCAAATTATTTTTTTATTGGTTTCTAAAATGTAATTGTTACTATAATTATTACTATGTAATACCGTATATATACTACTAATATATATTTTTAAAAATCCTAATAAATCCTACTTTTTAAAAGCCAAGTCCTGTTCTAAACAATTATTTTCACCATTTTTTGATCCACTAAATTTGTCTTTTTGTTGGCATGTCATGTTTATGCCAAATATGTTTTGAGAAAAAACTGCATGTGGATGTGAAAGATTAGACAAACCTTGATATAAAATATTAAATAAATGACTAACCTAAAGTTTAAAAAAATGTCAATTTATCATTATACTATTAACCTTTTCCAATAAGATTTCATCGTGAAAAATTGTGTATAAAAGAATCACCGGTTGTCTCGTAAGTCCATTTACATTGAAAGAAAACCACTAAACAATTCTCGTATCGAATTGTGTTTTTCACTACGAAAATTGTCTTAAAATTTTTTGTGGGAAAAGAAATAAAACATCTCACATTTTGACCGATATGCAGGGCTATTAAGATCTATGCTGTTATAAGACATAATACATGTTGAGGTTACGTAACAGATATTTATCTTCACTTGATAATTAAATTGATTATTAACAGTATTTTCAAGTGCAAAAAAATAACTGTTGTATAATCTCAATATTAATCATGTCTGTAAATTCAGTTCATCTAGAGAACTAAGTTAATGCGCCTATTTATCAAACAGTTACGAGTTGCCTGTTCTATTCTCGTTTCTATCTTTCTTTCGGAGTAGTAAACGATTTGTTCCTTCATTTCCAGAATGGTGTCAAAAATTGATTCCTGTTGATTTATTTATAAAATCTGAAATAAAGGAATCTATTTAATAGCTTTTGAAAAAAAAAAAAAACAACTTTAAACACTTCCCGAAAGTTCTAGAAAGTGCAAGATCATAAAATTTAACTATGGATGGCAAATATTTTATTGCGACGTCGTTTAATACAAAACAAACCTTATTTTATACGAAAAACTGAACAAAAAATACGTAAAATCCAAAAATTGCTTTGCAAACTCCACTAACATTTGTTGAACAAAATGAACAAAATTGACTACATTGCACTACAAAATTTCATATGGGTTGCTTTTACGACTGCCTCAGAATCGCCGCCCAAGTTTGAAAGTTAAAAAATATCCGTGAAAAAAAGCCTTCAACATAAAATATCTAATCAAAAAATCGAAATTGTTAGGGTCAGGTGTTTTCGGATCTCTATTCGTCTTGCCAAACAAAGCTTGTAGAGTTCTATGTGCCATAGACTCCCCTGTCTATCGCCCACAGACAGACATGCACATACATAAACATTTCATTTTATTAATATGTAGATACATTATTAGATTAAAAATATTTTATTTTTATTTTGAATAGAATCGCAATAAAATTTATTTTATTTAAGAAATGTATAAATATTGTAGAGCAAAAATATTTAAAGTAACTTTAGTCAGATGCCCCAAATGTAGGTCGTTTTTTTTTTTTTTTTTTTTTTTTTTTCGTAAGTGCTTAATAACATTTAAAACTTTTCAATTAAATTTTCTCAACTTCTTAATAGGTACGCAATTGTCCAATAACATTTATATAAAAAAATAAATAAATAAGAAAAAAATAGAAATCTTAGATACAATAAATACAATAAAACTTTACTTTAGCCAAAAACTGTAGTTCAAGAACACAATAAGCATGCCGACAATAGTTTGAAAGTACAAAGAAATTTATGCTGACATATTTATTTATTAAGGATGGATAGACTGTTAGTCTGCATATGGGCCAGATATTGAAACAATAGTCATAAATTATTTCCCTGAATTTTCTTTCCCAAAGACACCGCACTCAGTTGGGATCTTTTTTATTGCATTTAAAGAATTCAAATCAAAGCGCACAAAATCTGTAAAAAGAGATTCTTCCCAGGGGGGTTAGCCTCACCAGTGGCCGAGAGGTTCTGCTCTCGAAGCTGGTAGACAGGAGGTACTGGGTTCGATACTAATCGCGCACGTCAGCCTAATCATTCGGAGTTTTCGTGTTTTCCTTCGAACCTTGGCTTTCCAAGCTTAAATACGGGTTAGGTTTCCTTAGAAAGACTCCCACGGAGGGCACTTCCCCTCTTTGGACCTATATCCCTCGTGCTGATAATTGGCAGTCATAAACACAACCACAACCCAGGAAGGTTGATAAAAATTTTATGAACAGTCCTCTACTAGCGTCGCATTCTCACGTCGCGTGACAAAAGAATGACCAGATCAAACGAGCCGTAAATGGTGACGAGTCTGTCGCTTGTATTTCCCGCTTTTGGCTGATCACAATAATCAATAACTCAGATAAATGGATCCCAACTAGGAAGAAAAGAGTTTCGGTGGCTCCGTGGAGAGGAGTAAAACTTTCTAAGAAGTTTCAATAATATGATGAGAGAAACGTCTAGGCCAGTATTTATTACATTATTAATATATATTTTCTTTTTGTACGTAGAAGAAGATAAGAAAATGCAATTCTCCAATGTGTGACGGTTTGCAACAAATTCTGTAGCCGTAAAATCATATTTCTGATCTGTATCTCAGAAATATTTTGTAAAGGTTTATTTATTTCTGAATATGAGTAATATCCTTCAAAATTAAAAATTAACTAATATAGGCTATACCCTGCAAGAAGTTAATATTTTTATTTTACCAGCGTATATTCGTATCAGGGAAGACTTTTAGATTAAAAACCTTATTTTAAAGAAAGCAACGAAAAGTAATTTGAATATATATATTTATTTTATTTTTTTGCGATGCAACTACCATTTTTAGAAGAAATTGCAGAACAGTGATTGTTTTACATGTAGTTAAAGGAGAACAAGGGGAAACATTTAAATTTTATAAGGTAGTAAAACAATGTTGAAGGACAAAAACCTCTGTCACAGCAGCAGATTTAAAGAATTGCATTTAGAAAACTCCAATGATAGACAAAAGGTATTTGTTCCTGGAATAAAGAGCTTAATTAGATTTGCTTAATTAATTAGATCAATGCTACATTAGTGTCTTAAACATTGCTATTTGGTTTATTAGTCGATACGTAGACTTTTTATTTAGCTCCTTAAAAATTATTGATGTAAGTATAAGTTTAAGATTATGCATATTTTTAATAATGCAATTAGATATAGTATTATAGACGACCTTTATTACCTAATACAAAGTCTAGTACACAACAACTAGAACACATTTAGTTCTATAGCATGCGGTTTGCTCTCCTAGAACAATGGATATTTACTGATCTAAAGTAGATTTTGTCCATTCCAACAGCATCGTATAAAATACTGTTTTTAATCTTTCAGTCTTTTTCTTTTGAATGAAGATACTCTGAGTATTTACAAGAAAATATTCTTTGGAAGCTCGGACAACATGTCAGGAGATTCTAGGTAATTTACATTTAGTGACGTACATCTTTATTATTATTTTTTTTTAATTTAGAACTAACTAAATAAGTATTAATTTATTGTTCAGTTTCTTATATTTTATTACTTCGTAACAAAGATGTATGTTAAACTTGTTCTAAATGCATTTGAAATAAATTTAGCTTCTTCAGTATTAGAAACTTACAAGCAAAAAACAAATGCATATGCTGTCTTCAGCATGGAGAAACTTGTTCAGTTTAGCTAAACAACTTTTTCAAATTTCTAGCATTTACTTTTTACATAGTTTTGCCTCTCTTTTGTTTCAGATTCATACCGTCATTGTTCCTTTTTCTTTTTGACGTTTTTCCTTTTATGAATTTCTTTCTTCCATTTTTTATTTAATAATTAATTGCTATTTTATTTCTAATCTTCTTCTTTCTTTCTTGCACTTTTTAAGTTGCATTTATAAGTCGTCCTCTCCTTCTCAGTATACTTGTATCAATTTCTGAGTAGTTGTTTCTCTTTGTATCCTTTGTATTGGTTGTTCCTTACTGTCCTCCTCACACTGTCTTTGTTTCTCTTTCACTCCTCTTTTTCTCTCCTTTTTCCATCACGTTTTATTCATACTTTTAATATGGTATACATCTTTTTGAGCTGGTATATGTTAAAATGTTCATTATACAATCCTTTTATCTGTAAATGCAAGATTTGAAATTTGTATTGCATATTTTTGTTAATGATTAATATTAATTAGTATATTTATCATTTGAGAAATTTGTTATCTTCAAAATTTTTAACTTTAAATATTAAAAGCTTTACTTTTGAGTAAACAAACTGAAGTGCGATAAAGTTTTTAAAATGTTCTTACATTTTTTAATCAAATTTCCTCACACACGAATAATTTTAGAATTGCAAAATAATCACATTATGATATAATAAAAGACTGTTTCATTTTATCTGTTACTACATCTATCTATCTATATATCTATATATATATACACATATATATATGTACTGGCAGCCTTTGGCAACCAGCTTGGTATTCCTTAAATGTATGTTAAGCATTGTATAATGTTACTTTTATTCATAATTCGATTTATTTGCTTAATTCTTCGCCAAATCGGAAGATTTTGATAGAGAAATCAAGAACTCTGTATTTTTATGCTAGCCGGGCTCAGTGATAAATCGCCGAACATTATTGCGGACGCAATTTTTCGTATTTCATTACTTTAATTTAAAATATAATACTTTCACTCATTTTATTTAAAGTACACAAACTTAATTTTAAAATGAAACATTTAAAATCTATGACTTTCACTTATTTCTTTATTTAAAAAAAATAATAACAGAAAAGAAAAAATAATAAATAATACCATAATCCATGACATTTAATTTCAACATCAAAGCATTGTTTTAATTTAGCACGTGAAAAATAAAAAATACTGTTGGCGAGATTTGCTCCCGACTAACGTAAAAGTACTAAAAATTCTTTGCGATCATGGCAACTTTTAAGTAGTTTTATTGGAAAAAACAATTGTGATTAAAAATGGCCCCTTGCATGTCAAACGCAAAAAGTTCAGCCCGTAATTGTTTACGACAGTCACATGACTTGACCTATTATAATATAGATGAAATGATGGCAATGGAACACATTTGGTTATTCCCACCTGCGCCTGGCTAACGTTAAAGTGCCAGAATGGCCGCTTTACACATAAAAACGAAGTGGTCAGCCCGGAACTGTTGATGATAGTCACATGACTTGAACTATTATAATATAGATTGTATTTTGATAATTATTGAATATTGGATAAAAATAATTTTCAAAATTCCCACAATTTAATCTAAAACGCATTAGAAGTAAATACAAATTTCGTATGTCCTTTAATTTAAAAGCTACATTTCCTTTCGCACAGGTGTCATATAAATGACGAAAATTTCTTTTAAATTTAAATAAAAATATCCCTACTTCATATTTTCTTTAAAATAATTACGTTACATTCGAAATTTTTTTGTTTCATGCAATGTGCAATTTGAACACCATAAAATGAAATTAAATGTGAAACAATATTATTATTTTTTTTTAGTTAAGCATTTATAATAAGAACGCTTTGCTCTTTAAATTGGGTACATCAGTTTGAACGTAGAAAAAATGGGGGGAACTTCAGAAAGATTTGTGTTTTTCAGTAACAATGTAACTGTTTGGGAGGAGGGCGGGTTGGCAGGAAATATGATAAGTTATGTTTAGAAAGTGTTTCGTAATTTTGTCACTTAAAAATTCCTACTTCACCCTTGGCGTCCATATAACCGAGGGGATTCTGAAAATGCACACTGTAAAAAAACAGATGTTTATTCATCTATAAAAATATAATATAACCACATATGAAAATACACAATGCAATATAATAAGTTATGTTTACATTGTGTTTCGTAATTTTGTCACTAAAAAATTCATACTTCATCTTTGGCATCCATCTAAGCGAGGGGATTCTGAAAATGCACACTGAAAAAAAAATATATATATATATTAATCTAGAAAAATATAATATAACCACGAATGAAAATATACAAAAACCTCTACCGCGATAATCACGATTCCGTAAAATGTTCATTATCTTTCGAAACCTCAGAAACCAATACATTTTCTAAATTTAGAATCGCATTTATAAAAACAAACTTTCTTTTACTACCACTGATTTTCCGAAAAGTTTTTGAGTAGTTTTCATAATGTATTAACACTTTGAAAGATGGCGGTCACAAACGTGACAACATAATTTTAAATCCAGAATGGAAAACGCAGGCAGAATATTTTAATACAATTTTGCTTTTATAATGAACAGGGAGAAAAACAAGTATTTATTTTTTAAGAAATTCTTTTGCAAATTCTGATGTGAATTAGTCATTTAACCATTTTACGAAGAGAGTTACCCTGCGCCTGAAAGGGTTAATCAGTTTTCTCAATCCAAAATACGAGGTTTTTGAATGCTATCAACTCTGAGTTAGACATTTTCCTGTTCAACAAACATGTTTTGCAAACAAATATGATAATTTAACACCAGTAATATCACAATGAAATATATTATTATTTTATTGTTCTTACACCGATAAATACAATAACGCAGCGTAAAATGTTTAATTGAGAATGAATAGTATGCTAAAAATAAGATTCAGGTTTGAGAAAACCGATTAATACACTATTAAAAACTACTTGGAAATGTTACAGAAAATAAGTGGCAGTAAAAGAAAATTTGGTTCTAGTATTTTTTTATCTCAAAAATATATTAATTCTGATGTTTCTAAAATGATAAAAGAACACTTTTCGGAATCCTGGGTGACTTAGAAGAGGGTATTGTATGATTTGTTCGTGATTACGGCCGGGATCCAGGTAGGTTTTTCGCTGTTAGCGAAGCGAGATAGACCAATCAGAAGCCTGCATTTTTGCGAACTCTTCACTGTTTGCAAAAATGCAGGCTCCTGATTTGTCAATCTCATTTCGTTAACAGCAAAAATCAATCTGGATCCCGGCCTATGTTTATTTTCGAACATGAGAAACATTTGTCTTTTTTTTATGGTGCAGTGTCGTATATCCGTTTCAAAGGGAGCCGAAACATCAAAATAAAAAACAAAATCTTATTGCAGTTTATCTTTAGATTATTCGGTATTGCGTAACTTAGTCGCTTTTCAAAATTTAAATATCTGGCAAAATCGCGGCTTAAAAAAAAATGAATTTGGTACCATGGAAATGGAAGTAAATTACTTAAAAACATCAAAAATCTAAATCTAAAAAAATCCTATGCAGCGGCATGGAGAATACAATTTTGAACGTGTGTGTACCGATGGTTCACGAGCAATCTAAGCGCCCCGGTAAAAGAGAAACAAGTCGGGTGTGCCAATCCCAAAAGTTTCTTCTATCTCATACATATTAGTACAAAATTCGCAGTGCCAAAATTAAATGACAAGCTAAGCCCATCATGAGTATTCTAAAGATATGAAATTGATTGCATTAGCTCTTGAGATATGGCTATCGCTAAAATCGTGTAAATCCTAACAAATTCAGCATAACAGCGCCACCTGTTGGGTGATTTACATCAAAATCTAACCAGCAACAACATATGTCAACGTCTAACTGAATCTCAAGTTTGATGGAAATCCCTGCATTAGTTTTTGAGATAGAGAAATCACGTAAAACGTGAAAAATTCTGCATAGCAGCTTCACATGTTCGGCGATTTACGCCAAAAACTTATCAGCACCAATTTATTTCACGGGCTAACTGAATCTGAAGTTTGGTGAAAATTTGTACATTAGTTCATAAGATAGAGCTATAGCAAAATTTGTAAAAAATTGCAGCACCACCTGCTGAGCAGTTTACACACAAACGTAATCAGCATCTATTTTTGTCAAGGTCTGAATCTGAAGTTTGAGGAAAATCTGTGAATTAGTTCTTGAGATACAGCTATTACGGAATTGTAAAAAATTAAACATAGCAGCGCCACCCGTTGGGTGATTTACACCCGAACCTAATCAGCATCTATTTTCGTCAAGGTATAACTAAATCTGAAGTTCGATGAAAATATGTGCGTAAGTTCTTGAGATATAGCTATTGCAGAAATTATGAATAATGCAGCACAGCAGCACCACCTGTTAGGTGATTTACACCAAAAAGTAATCAGCAGCAATTTATATCAGAGACTAACTGAATATAAAGTGTTATTCAATTCCTTGCATTAGTTCTTGAGATAGAACGCCCACAAAATTTGTGTAACATACAGACAGACTCACAGGCAGACATTTTCTATAGTCAAATCGTTTCAGTACCTTCTAAAACGTGTAAACCCGTCAAAAGTTTTCACAGATCAATACTTTCTGCTTGTACAAATCGAAGAAAGTAAAAATGTCGCGTTGAGGAAAATTTGCTTAAAATTTTAAGTCTGGGTTTCCTATGATAAAAATTCTAATGCAACCGCATAATCGTTACAGTTACTTTTGTACTTTCTTCTGTCTTTACAAAAATAAAGTATTGGATTGGTGAAAATTTTCGACTTCAGGTTTTCGACGGATTTATACGTTTTAGAAGGTCCTGAACACGTTTTGACTCTTTTTAGAAAATGCGCGTCTGTGAGTCTGCCTGTATGGAACACAGATTTTGTGGGCGCACTATCTGTAGAACTAACGGACAGAATTTAATAAAACTGTAGATTAAGTTACACCTTGATATAAATTAGTGCTGATTAGTTTTTGGTGTAAATAACCCAACAGATGGCGCTGCTGTGCTGCGTTTTTCTTTATTTCCGCAATAGCTCTATCTCAAGAACTAATTCACGGATTTTCATCAAACTTCAGATTCAGTTAGACGTTGACATAAGTTGTTACTGTTTTGGCTTTTGTGTTAATTGCCCAATAGGTGGTACTTCTATGCTCCATTTTCCACGATTTCCCCAATAGCTCTATCTCCAGAATTTATGCACGTATTTTCACCAAACTTCAGATTCAGTTACACGCTGACATAAGTTGTTGCTGATTAGGTTTTTGAGTAAATCACGCATCAGGTGGCTGCTATGTTGCATTTTTCAGGATTTACACGAGTTTTGCAATAGTCATACATCAAGAACTAATGCACGGAATTTCATCAAACTCCATAATCTCTTATACCTTCACATAAGTTGGTGCTGGTTAAATGTTCGTGTGAATAATATAACTGGTGGCGCTGCTATGCTGCATTTTTCATAGTTTTCGCGATAACTGTATCTCAAAAACTAATGCACGGAATTGATGCAAACATAATGTTATGTTACACTTTTAATAAATAGATCCTTATTAGTCTTGGGTGTATAAATCGCGGCTGATGTCGCTTGTATGCTCTTTGGGTAGGGAATTTTGGTTTCAGACATCTAAGAAAACGGGTGCGGAAATCCAATGATTTGTTTGAAAAATGCGAGACTTATATCTCCGTTTTAAATGCACACAATTCATGGAATCTATACGTTTAGAATCCTCATGCTGGGCATTGACTGTCATTTAATTTTGGCACTGTGATAGTGAATTTTGAAGTATTAACATGCATGAGATAAAAGATTGTTTTGCGATTGGCAAATGCGAGTAGTTAATAATTCGATCTTCAAAAATCGTTTTTGAGTTTTTGGTTTCTATATTCTAAGCACTATAAGATATCGAAAATTAAACAGAAATTTCAATCTTTTAAATTTTCAACCTGGTGTCCCCCGTCCAATTAATGTTTGTAGAAATGCCGTAGTACACTCTTTTAATTCGTTACCCTGGCATAGGAAAAACTATTGCAAAGGTGGATGCAATCGACCTGCAATATAATCTTCATTATCATTAGCTATTGCTGTTCTGTTAGAATAAGTAGGTATTTTTAAGTGTAATAAAATACTAAATAGACAATAATTAGTAAACAGATTTAGAAAGGTTTAATATAGCATATATTTTTAATGAAATTGTGTATATAGTTGTAACAAAATATTTCGTATTCTATGTCATCGTAAGTCGGATTATTTGAAGTTAATTAAATAAACATCATATAAAAGCGTTTTACTTCAGCTCCATTAGTTTCCTTTTTAGGGATTCGTACTTAAAAAGTAAAAACGGAACCATTATAAGATCACTTCTGTGTCTGTCTGTCAGAGCCATTTTACTTGTACACTATCAAACGTGGAAAGTACAAATTGGGTGAAGTAATAAAGAATATTGACCCACATATTTACAGATTATTAATCATTTACAATTTTTTTGGGGGGGGGGGGAATGTAGAGTGGCTAATTACGTTACTCGAAAAAAAAAATCTTTTTTTTTATGTATCGTTTGGGATATCATGTGAAAGCTTTCGTTACTCGGAACTCCAAAATACATTTCTTTTAATTTTAGGTAATATATTTTCAGAGATATAGTCGAAAATGTAGAGCAAAAATATGTTCTCCGTATCTATTTACGAATCTACAGAAACTAAAATTGTGAAAAAATTAGCGGTAATAGGCGTTAATTTACACCTTGCAGGAAAATTATAGAGATTACCTTACGTCACATAGTTTTTGAGAAAATCGCATTTTTTCCGTCACATACAAATTCAGCTTTGCGGACATTCAGCAAAAAAGGTGAGGAACGCTGGAAGTCCTATCGTAGAAGAAGTATAAAAGCATAGTTGATAATGATTTTTGAAAAAAATCGTCGGTGATTTGCCGAGATATTAACCCTTAAAGACACGGACGGTTTGAACAAACATAATAACAGAAGTGGCGTACTCTATGTACCATCGGCTTTTAAAGCCTACATAACAACTTTTAATGAAACATTTGTATAAGACAATGTCCAGTAGTAGTATAAAAGCAATAAACGTCAAATTGTTAAAAACAGACTAATTTATTTAGAATTAATAATATAAATACTATGGGATTTGCGACTAATTTGCATTGAGTAGTGGACATTATTCTCGCAATACGCCTCCCGTTTCTTTAAAAGTTAATTAAAAACTTATATAGAAAAACGCGGCCCGGACCCAGGCTACGTTGCAATTTTGCGACCTCCATTCGAAGCGCGTTTAGCAAAATGCCAAATTTAAACTTTGAACAAGGGTTTTGTTTTAGCTACACTGCAAAAATAAAAGATTATTACGATGCTGAATTTAGTTTTATGAAATGCCAAATGCAGTTTAAATATGCGCTACTTTTCTTGTTAGTGCCGAATTAGGATAATAATAAACAGATTAGGATAAGACTGAAATAAGAGTTATACAGAATAGCAATATTTGCTAGTATTTTGGATTCATACACTATATGGCCAAAGGGGACCGATCACTTGAGATTTTGAACGTTTTATTAAATATTTAGAAAAATACATGAGGAATTAACCTGAAACTGCAGGTGTGTAAACAGTATAGTATAGGTCATATATTTCCGGGCAGATTATTTTCCTGAAATCCCATAGGGGACCGTCAATAAATTGAAAAAGAGCAAATATCTTTTGGTTAACCCTGTAAAAACTAATGTAGCAAAAGCGTTCAAACACGAGATTATTAATAAGTGGCTTATTGTAATGTACTGTGTTTATTCTTATGAGGATAGCATGTATACCTGTACAGAAATTAAGATTTTTATAAAAACAACCCCAAATTTCGCCAAGTTTTTTGCTTATAATTTGCAGAGTTCTTAATATAAAAAAGAGTTCTTTTCAGAAAATATGACAAACAATATTGTACACAATACTTTGCAATCAGAATAATAATTAAAAAAAATGGATGGAAAATGAGCAGGTTTATTAAAAAATATTTCACTGCGCATACGCGAATGCAATTAAAATATAATGTGCATAATGTATTAGCTAGGTATACAAAGCAACTTTTGTGAAAGTCTCAAAATCCTAGCTTGAAAATTCTGAAAATAATCATCGATAGAATGAGCTCGAAATCCGTTGTTCCCCAAAACAAGCAAAGACATCAGGGGTTGTATCAAATATCTGTTGATTAGTGCCAAGATAGCGTACACAATATTGCACGTATTTGGATACAACCTCTGATCTTTTTGCTTGTTTTGGGGAACAACGGACTTCGAGCTTATTCTGCCGACGATTATTTTCAGAATTTTCAAGCTAGGATTTTGAGACATTCACAAAAGTTGCTCTATATACTTAGCTAATACATTATGCGCATTATATTTTGATTGCATTCGCGCATGCGCAGTGAAACATTTTTTAGTAAACCTGCTCCTTTTTCATCCAATTTTTTATTATTTTTTAATTCTGTTTGCAAAGAATTGTGTACAATATTGTTTGTCATATTTTCTGAAAAGAGCTTTTGTTTTATAAAAAAAAAACTCTGCAATTTATAAACTTAGCGAAACTTGGCGAAATTTGGGGCTGTTTTTATAAAAACCTTAATTTCTCTACGAGCATACATGCTATCCTCATAAAAATGAACAAAGTATATTACAATGAGCCACTTATTAATAATCTCGTGTTTGAACGCTTTTGCTACATTAGTTTTTACAGGGTTGTCCAAAAGATATTCGTTTTTTTCAATTTGTTGACGATCCCCTATGGGGTTTCAGGAAAAAATATTCGCGGAAATATATGACCTATATTATACTGTTTATACATCTGCAGTTTCAGGTTAATTCCTCATGTATTTTTCTAGATATTTAACAAAACGTCTAAAATTGCAAGTGATTGGTCATCTTTGGCCATATAGTGTATCTCTTTGAACTTTTAAGGTACACCCATTCGTACTTTTCTAATATATATATACAGCTATACCAAACACAGTTTATTACAGAGTTTTATTTTCTTATTAGTAACTTTTTTTTATTAATACAGTTAACAATTCATATATTTATTACACGGAACACTCTGAGCGCGAGTAATGCTCGCACTTGACCCTTTATTTTAAGTAATCTTTCTCCGTATGATAAAGGGTTAAAATAAACGTTAAACATTTATAATTAATTATTACAAAATAAATGTTTATATATTTCATAAATGTTTTTTGTTATTTAGACAGTAAATGTTAAATAATTTTTTTTTTTTTTTTTTTTTTTTTTTTTTTTTTTTTTTTTTTGCGTTTCTATAATTGCCAGTATGGGCTTAGTAGTATGCAAGAATTATTTGGCAAGTAAAATAAAGTTTTGTAATGGCACAGGTAGTATTTCAGGACTTTTCATTTTTTAAACTCTATTTACAATATTTTCAGTGTTAGTTTTTTTTTTTTTTTTTTTTTTTTTATCGCGTAAAAATATCTTTCAAATAAACTTTTTTCGTGTCTGTGTTAATTTGAAAATTTCTAAAAATGAACAAATTCTTCAAAAAAAAATATTGAACACCTAAACTACTTAAAATCTCGTTAAAAGTATCAAGAGCCATTCACAAGTCACAAAAATTAATCTTTTAGAAATTTATTAATTAATTTAATTCAATTAGTTTCAAATAAACTTAATTATACTCTAACAATTTTCTTAATAGTTTCAAGAATCAATATATATATATATATATATATACATATACATACATAATGAGTGTGCAGAAATTCATTTGTATTACATTTCAGGAAAAAAAAATTGCATATATCCTTCCATTCTATATATAGATGCTTACACTCATATTCTAAAGATAAAAATCTTAGATTTATATTCTTCGAAAAAAGTTTTTTTTTTTTTAAATAAGAAGTAAAGCTAACATTCTAAAGTACTTAAAATCTCGGAAATATTATCATATGTCATCACAAAAACATTCTTCTCTTTTTTTATGAGAAAATATTCCATCTAATTGAATTGAAACAACCAGATTTATTACATTCTAACAATTTGCTAAATCATTTCAACGAAAAAAATTATCCTTCTTTTCAAGGGAAGCTAATGGAAGTGAAAAGAAATGAAAATATCTTCTGTTTTAATGGCATCTCTTACGAATAGTATAATTTTGCACAAACGGTTTCGCATATCTTCAAACGTACACCGTATATTTTTTAAAGAGATTATTTTTAACTTGTCTTTCTTTGATAAATTATTTAAATAAGCAATTAAATTTAAAAAATCAAAAAACCCGACTGCGTAAAAAACGAACTATTTAATTATTTCTCATCAATGTGAAACTATTTTTTTTTCAATTCCTACTATTAGCTCACACTCTCGCTATATATATCTTGTTCAAATTTTCAATCGTTCATAAAATACTTATTATTCATCCAATAAAGCTCAAATAAATTTTTTAAAACTTGTAGTGGATGACACTTGGTGTTAATCCAGTTTTTTTTTCAAATATTAATTCATTAATTAAATTAAATTAAATTAAATTAATTAATTTTCAATAATCGAGAGAGCCCTTTTCTTGATCAAGGTATTTTAAGACCGAGAGAGCCCTCTTCTTGATCAAGGCCTTTTAATCTCCACTCAAGAGGAAAGCAGAATGGGAGAAAAAAATTCTCTTATTGACCTAAGTAGCAATTGACTTAAAGTATTTTTTTTTTTTCTATTACTTGTTTAGATTACTTACCTATTTTTTTTTATATACCTGTCTTGATGACTTTTAAGTTGTGTTTGATTGTTAGTTCCTACCTATAAACACTGTTTTGATGAGGTCCATAGATGTCTATGATGGTTAGAGTTGCAGTAAAGCTAGAGATCCTATCTACACAACTTCCAGGTTGTATAATATTTTAATGGAGATTCTGACTGTAAAATAGTCAATGAAACATCGTCTTCATTTTGAAAGACCTATCCAATCATATGCCACTCAATAGGGTGCGTAATTTTTTTTCGTCTCTACCGCCATTTTGAATTTATAAAAACAAAACCATCGGGCCGTTAAGACGAATTGATAGAGACTCACTCATTAAAATCCATCCAGCCGTTGGGATGTTTCAAGGGTATAAAGAAATCCACATACACAGATACGCGTGAAACACATAACCCTTCTTTTCAGTCAGGTAAAAATATGAAATGAACTTTAAAATCACATAAATTAAAATCCCGGAAATATTACCTTGTATCATCACAAAACTTCACTTTTCTTGTAAACTAACTGTTGCATACAATTGAGTCAATACAGACAAACATGAAAAAAAAAAGAAAAAAAAAGCATTTGTTGCACTTTAAACAGTTTTTATAGTTATCTGATAGGGAAAAAAAATCTTTAAAATAAGAAAGAAGTGCAGCTTAAGTAAAAAGCCTTAACCTTTTTACAAAAGTACACTTGCAATGCACATATATCTCATCTTCAGATAAACACTGTCATGCATCTCCATATATATGTATATCTAGTTCTTAACCCTCTCGCTGCGTAAGAAATTCTTTGCGATGAGCGTCTTTTACAGAATTTTTAATCTTTTATCACCGGTTCTTTAAAGCAAAATTTTTTCACTATCGTAATCGGGGAAAATGTCCTGATTAAATCAGACTAAGTTTTCGCTAAAAAATAACTGGTGGGAACAATCAAATTGTGTTAATTAGACGGAAAAATGCATGCCCGAGTATGTCTCGGATTGCGCAGCGAGAGTGTTAAAGCATTTTCGAAAATAATAATAAAAATATAATATTCCGAGTTGTTTCAGGATGAAATTTTGAAAATATTATTAGATATATATAAATAAAAATATCGTTAAAATTATGATTATACTATTATGAAAATGTTATTAGAAGAACGGCAGAATAGTTCGCTTTTTTGAAAAAATTCCAACAAAGTTGAAAAGTGTTTATGAATTGGGTTTGTCATCCCGTCTGTCTGTTTCTAACTCATGTAAATATGGACAGATTGCCATGAAATTGATATATGTTATTCGAGTTTACTATAGTATATTCTGCATTGAAAATGAAATTTGAGCATTTAAGGTTTATTTGCAGGGACATTCAAAATAATTCCATTATATTACGGCCTATGGAAAAAATCGTTTGAGGTGTATTTTAAAGATAATACACTATTTTAAACATATTGAAAATTATATAATATCCCTGAGGTGTGTTACAAGTGCTTACTGTAGACTATGGTGTGCATATAATTTATCGTTCATTTACAGGGACACACAAATGTATTTTTTCAATATACTGTCAATGAAAAATAATTGCTGGTAGTGCCTTTCAGTTGTAATACGCTTTTTAAAAGTTAACCATTTTTCTGCATATTACTCGGAGTGTGTAAATTTTATAGATCATAAACAGGGATACACAAAGAATATAAAGTACATTTCCGTTTATTGGCGGAAATTGCTGAATGGTAATTTTAAACTGTGCTATGCGTTTAATTGAACTAACTTTTAGCATACGATGCACGGTGGGTGATTTTCCGATTCTAGCTGGCCAAAATTATTTTTGGCGTCAGTATAGTCGCATCGCCATGAATTAGAAAAATGTTACTGATAATCACTATTGAATGTTAGGTGTTGGAAAATGTAGCGTGTAGCAATCATAATTTCATTACAGGGACACCCAAAAGAATTTCATTACATTACGGCCTATGGGTTGGGGGGGGGGGTCGTTTGCGGTGGTTTTTAATGATGTTTCATAATTTCAAACACTTTGAAATTTATGTACATATCTATGAAGGGCACTACAGGATGATTGCTATGGAATATGGTATGGATAGCGTTTATCGATCATTTACAGGGACACTAAAAAGAATTATGTTACATTACGCTCTATGGAGAAAAATTGTTTGTGGCGTATTTTGTTCATGTTACACTAGTTCAAAAGTATTTAAATTGATATGTATCTCCGAAGTGCTCTATAAAATGCTTACTATTGAATATGATGTGCATAGCATTCACCTTTCATATACAGGGGCATACAAGACAATAATTGATGGAAGTGCGATTTCAGTTGTGGAACATTTTTTTTAATTATAAAAATTGCTTACTATTTAGTGTGTATAAATTCTATAAATCATATACAGGGTTGCACAAAACATCTGAAGTACATTTCCGTTTATTGAGGGAAATTGCTGACGGGGAATTTTCAACTGTGCTATGCATTCACTAACTATTCTAAATTTTAGCATATTGTGAATTATATGATAAATCTATAGTTCATATACAGGGATGTACAAACTTTTCAGTTATTTTTTCGACTTTGGTTGAAATTGTGATTTCAAACGTGTTATATGTTGTACAAATTATTATTTAGACATCGTTTTTCACGTTACTGAGCTATGAAGTTTTATTATAGTAGTCCTAATGTGTTGAAAAATGTTTCACAATCTGAATGACGCATGATTTTACGTTCTTCTTGATAATTTTAATGGTACTTCCCTAATGGTATGGAAGCTAAAGTGATAAAACTATTTTTGTATTATTATAACAAATCCTAAAATTTCTTTTTATAAAATTTAAGATACGGGGCAAACATTCGGCAGCTTTAATAAAAAATTGCTGTCTTGTATATGATGTTGTATATTTATATTTATCTCTGAACAGAGGCACCTTAAGTAAAGAATGAGAATCATAAGTTATCATGATAAAATGTCTACATTATGTTTTGCATTGTATCAAACCTGAATTTGGAGAATATATGTCTGGATCAATTTTGTAACTACTCGAAATTTGCTGCCAAGTAATATATTTTACATAATTTTGTCCTAAGATATCTACATACAACTAGCAACTTTTGTCCAATTTGGTCATAAATTTAAACATTGCGCGATTGCAAAACTTCATGTGCTCTTCATTGTAATTTTCCTCTATAAACAAAACATTTTCAACCAAATTCACATTTTCGTTATATTTTAAATCTTTTGCCATCGTATGGATGTTGCAAAAGTTTATTTATGCGTCTTTGATAAAAAGAAAATGGTACTTGAACTAAAATTTAAATTTTTTTTTATTTAGACTGAATAAGCTAAAAATAATTCTAAAAACTGAGATGGCACCTAATGGCAGACAAATTAAATTGGAATGAAAAGGTAATAATCTAAGCTATTTAATGATATCAGAATTTGAGCTTAATCATGCTTTATCATATAACTTTTTCTATATTAAAACTGAAAAATTATAAAAAAATTACATAGTTTCTTGCGACATTAAATATGAAATAACAGGTGATATATCCAGAAATTTATGCGCATAAAACGATAAAATAAAGACCATATTTTGTTTGGAAGCGTCCATAATCGAGCAGTATATTTTATTCTGCTTCAAGTAACATATTAAAGAATTGTACTCAAATTGATTGATTCATTCCCAACTAAAAAGCACCAACTTCGAACTAGTCTATCAACTATACAATTATATGTATATCAAAACCAATAGCAGGGTACAACGCCCTAATTATTGAGGTATAACAGGCAAAAAATAAATTACGCTAGGATAAACTTTTAAAAATAGACTTTTGGCCAGCTAGAATCGGTAAATCACCCACCGTGCGATGCAGTATAAATACCAATCTATACATCAGATGCAGGGATGAACAAAAGAATTCTGATGTTTTTATAACTTTTGATATACAGTATTCTGAATGTGTTGGAAAGTGTTTCATAATCTATGCTGCACGCAAGATTATTCGTTCTATTTTATATATGCTTTTATTTTTTATAGAACTGAAATCAAATAATTATTATCACAAATGATTTATTACATTCTGGCAATTTCCTCAATTACTTCAAAGGAAAAAAACAATTATTTAAGGGCTTATGAAAAGGCTAACGGAAACGAAGTGAATAGAAACCTGAATCTAAGTGAAGTTAATACGTACATACATATTTTCCTGCAATATATCTTCACATATTTTTCGAAACATTACATATATTTAAAAAAAAATAAGACTATTGTTGTCTTTATTCTTCGAAAATATTTTTCGAAATATAACATTCAAAATTACTTCAAATTTATATTTTGAAAATATGAAAAAAATCACGAAATAATTCAGATGTTTGTTTATTGTGTTGTTGTTGTTTGATTATTTATCTATGTTTTATTTGAATGATTCCGAGTAGAATAATTATAAAAAAAAAAATATGCATAATATTTTGCATTCTAACAGTTTTCTGAATTATTTCAAAACAAAACAAAACAAAACAAAAAAATGTTCTAAGAAGAAGCAAACGGAAATGAACTGAAAAGAAAATCGCTATGTAAGAATTCAAATGCTGTACATGTGTACATTTTACATTGGCTAATGAAGATAATTCGTTCCAGGATCACATTCGTTAGCAAAATATTCCTTACACGAATTCTCGTCCAATGAAAATGCAACGCGATTGCGTTATATTTCCCACACGTAGTACAAAACATACGTTACTGAATTCATATTCGTTAATCGAGTCAGAATAACCCCGAGTAAAAAAAAAAAAAATCCGATGCATTTATTAGCCGATATATTGCTTTTTTTTCTATGCAAACATCTTATGCACTTTCATTTATACATTTGTTTATTTTAAACTTTGTGTTATACTTGAAAGATAATGATTCCTAATTACTTGTATTTAATTTTTTTTTTTAATATTATTAGAAAATACCGCAAAACAACTTGGTTATTTATTTAGTCTTTTATTAATTTCCCTCTAACTGATCTTTAAAAAAAACACGAAAACAATTTAATATATTCTAAATTTCTTTAAATTACGTGAAAGAAATTTTTTTAAACGTCCAAAAATAAGCAAACTGTAATAAAATGAAAAGTACATTAAGTATATAAGACCGCAATTGCTATACACATAAATATTTCTAAATGTACATGTTAACGTACATTGCTTGCTTCAATTGCAGGTTCAATATATTATATGCATTTCAGAAAAGGCTTCTTTTTGTGTTTATTATTCATACATATTCAGCAAACTATGAAATTCCAAATTTCTAGATATTCATATATTGGAAATAAGGTTAATAGGCGGATAGGGAAATTTATTTATTGGATTGATTACTTGTTGACATTTTATTTAATTGAATTTATACCATCCATAAAAGAAAGGTGATATATTAAAAGCAGTTGATGTTCGCATATATTTCATAAGAATAAAACAGTATTTTGACAACATGCAAACGGACATTAAGCTAACAGAAAACCTGTATGCAATATCGGAATTGCCATACACTATATTCTCAAACACTTTATACATACGTTTCTAAAGCTATCTTTGTTTTTATTATTTGAAAAATATAAAGAAAAAATTACTTAAATCTAAATTACTTAAAAATAAAATCTTGGAAAAATTATAAAAATGTATTCATCACAAAACAACACAGTTATTTATGCAGTTCCCCCACCCCAAATAAATTAAATGGTCAATTATAAGTGAAAAATATTTCATTATAGCAATTTCCTTAATTACTTGAAACAATTTTAATAAAATGTCTGAAAAAGAAGCAAATGGAAATGAAATTTTTCACGAATATAATACTTTCTTCTTGTAAATATAGAAGAAAGCAAAAATATATATGTGTATATAAATAGTATAAAACATATTTCAATTTTAAGACTTAATGTACACGTTTTTATTTTATGTAACATGACGTTATTCGCATCCGCTTAAGCATTCCACATTTACGATCCACTGTTAAACATCTACAGTAAAGAGTGCATAAGGATGTCACTATCGCAAAATAATACACAAATGCAGCAAAAAGATGCCATCATTAAAGAAACTCGACAAAAAAATGGCTATCTAATGATTCATAGGCATTCATTTGTTTGCAACATTAATATAGACGATTTCAGTCATGACGTCAGTCATGACGTTTTGGTTGGAAACTGACTCCAAACAAACAGTTGCTATGTTGCATTTTCTATTTTGTTTGTGTTGCAGCTATATCTTATATCTATATCTCACATCTAAGTGTTTTAATACTTGATATCTACTGGTAACATTTTCCACAATTTATATTTAAAAAGAAATGGCACATAGCAACCGTTTGCTTGGAGTCAGTTTCCAACCAAAATGTCATGACTGACGTCACACTGAAATCGTGTATCAAATGTAGTTTATAATAGCTCCATGTTTCAACAGAAATTATTCATTTATGTTTTTCAAAATAGCACGTATTTTAATTACATTTTTTTTCAGTTGTTATGAGAAAAATGGCAACAAAAAGATATAATTGCTATTTTTCAACTATTTTCCCTTTACTTTCTATATAAATGGAGTACTTGAGTTGCCAAAATTAAACAAATGGTGCTAAAAATTACAAAAAAATTAATATTTCAAAAATAAATGGAGATGCAGTTTTCAAACAAATTGCATTTAAAAGTACTTTTTTTTCCCAATACGACGGTATAAAAATTGAAAATGTGCGATACTTGGAAATTAAAAAAAATTGCTATAGAGCATTTAATCGCAAAATGATACATCTGCTTTGTTTATTGCTAGCTTCTGTAAATTAACGTTATTTTTTGGAGACAAAATAAACTGGGAGAAAGAAATAGCATACCGTCCCGGGGGCTAATATATCTTTCTTTCTTTTTCTTTTCTTTTTTTCTTTTCTTTTTTTTTTTTCTTTTTTTTTTTTCGTTAGAAAAAGATAATGGAAATCTAATATTCCAAATTACTGAAAATTGAAATCTTGAAAAGTATTGTAAAAGTCATCACAATAAGTTTGATTATTTATTTTATTATTGAATTTAACTAACTAAATGCAAGCCATCATTCATACAAAAATATTTTTTGCTTTCTAACAATTTCCTTAATTACTTGAAAAGAACAACAAAAAGGAAGAAATAGGTCTCAAAAGGAAGAAAAAGGAAATGAAGTGAAAACGGAACCTGCATGTAACAGTGCATCTGTTCATCTGACTAGTTCTAAAAATAACATTCATCGATAAACATATATTTATGGAGCGTGCACCATAGACAGAGGAAGAGAAAGGAGAGTTCATTCTTCCGTGGAATAAGTTTTCTGAAGATAATACTGCCTTTATTTTATGGTGATTTAGCCCATCTGTTTTGTGTTCAGTATTTTACGTGAATCATCAAATTTATGGGCAATTCTGGAATATTTCACTACTTTATCTACTTAGCATGAAAGAAATATATATATATATATATATAAAGGGATATTTTAAAAATTTGAACTTTATACATATATATCTTCCGAAAAACCACATGAACCTTTATGTATACCCCAGACTACTTTTTGTAAAATATTTTTGCTTTTATCATTCGAAATAAATAATAAAAATATAATATTCCAAATTACTATTCCAAACCTTGAAAATATTATAAGAAATCAACACAAAACAATTCGGTTGTTTATTTATTCTGTTATCCATTTTCACTTAATTAAATTTAAAATATCTGCCATTGTATTTTAAAAACACCCTTAATTACTTGAAAAGAACATAAAAGAAAAAAAAAAATTCTCAAAGTGAAGCAAACGGAAATGAAGTGGAAAGGGAACCTGTATGTAACAGTGTATCTGTTCATCTGACTAGTTCTAAAAATAACATTCATCGATAACATATATTTATGGAGCGTGCAGCAAAGACGGTGGAAGAGAAAGGATGGTTTATTCTTCCGTGGAATGAGTTTTTTGAAGATAATACCGACTTTATTTTATGGTGATTTAGCCCATCTGTTTTATGTTTTGTATCCTGCGTGAACCATCAAATCAAATGTATGGGTAACGCAGGAATATTTCACTCCTTTAGGTATTTAGTATGCATGAAATATGAAAAAAAAAAAAAAGATTTTAAAATTTGAGCTTTAAAAACGTTTCAATTTTTATTACTTATGATGATTGATCATATGCAAGATAAAATCATATACAAGATAAAACTTTGTCACTGGATTGTTGATCGAAGCTTAGCATTTTATAAAACATTAGATATTATGATAATATTACTTTACTTCAATGGAGAGATAGGCCATCTGTATTATATTCTGTATCCTATGTGAACTATCAAATTGAATTTATATCTAATGTTAGAATATTTTGCATATTTAGACCGGAAGAAATATAAAAATAAAAGATTTAAAAAATTCAATTTTTAAGTTTTTTAACTCGTCTTATATTTCTATATTACCTCAAGAAAAAACTTTGTAAGTACATTGCTTACAGATATGTAGCATTTTATAAAATATTACGTATGGAGATAACATTGTTTTTATTTTACGGTGGACTGTCATAACTTTTTTGTGTTCTGTATGTTACATGAAATATCAAATCAAATTTATGTGCTGGAATATTTCATTACTTTATATATTTAGCATGCAAGAAATATGAAAAATAAGATTAAAACTAGTCGGATGTGCCAATCCCAAAACTTTCTTTTATCTCATACATGTTAATACACAAAAATTCGCTAACACAGTGCCAAAATTAAATGACAATCTAGGTCCATTACAAGGATTTAAAAGGTATAAATTCGGTGAATTTAAAAAAGAGATAAAAGCATCGCATTTTTCAAACAAAACATTGAATTTTGGCATCCATTCACTCTCTTTGATGTCTGCAATAAAAATTTCTAACCCAAAGAGTATAAAATTAACATTTTTGGGCACTATACACACAAGCATAATAAGGATCAATTTAAGTGTAACAGAATATAAACTTTGATTAAATTCCGTGCATTAGTTTTTGAGATATTGCTATCACAAAAACCATTAAAAAATGCAGCATAGCAGCGCCACTTGTCATATGATTTACACGAAAACCTAATCAGCACCAACTTATGTCAATGTGTAACAGAATATGAATTTGAAAAAATTCCGTGCTTTAATTCTTGTGAGCGGACTATCTCTAAAATCGTGTAAATCCTGTAAAATGCAGCATAGAAGAGCCACCTGTTGAACGATTTACACCAATTCCTAAACAGAAATCATTTATGCCAACGTCTAACTGAATCTTAAGTTTGATGAAAAATAATGCATTAGTTCTTGACATAGAGCTATAGCGGAAATTGCGAAAAATGCAGCCTAACAGCACAACCTGTTTGACAATTTACTCCAAAACCTAATCAGCTCCAAATCGTATCAAGGTATACCTGAATCTGAAGTTTGATGAAAATCCCTGCATTCGTTCTTGTGATAGTTGCGGCAATCATGAGAAATGGAGCGTAGCAGCGCAACATGTTCGGCGATTTGCACCAAAATCTAATTAGCACCAATTTATATCAATGTAACAGAATCCAAAGTTTTGTTAAATTCTGTGCATTAGTTATTAGAGACGAGCTCCCACAAAATTTGTGTCACATACAGACAGACTCACAGACTCACAGTCAGAGAGTTTTCTAAATACAGTCAAATCGTGTTCAGGACCTTCCAAAACTTATAAATCCGTCGAAAACCGGGAGTCGAATTTTTTGACGAGTCCGATACTTTCCTTCTTCTTGTAAAAACAGATGAAAGTAAAACTTTGACCTGTATAATTTAATTAACACTTTTCTTATTTACATTGTCTCGAGATGAAACTTTGTAAACACATTATTTACCGATATTTACTATTTTATAAAATATTACCGCCTTTATTTAATATAGATTTATCCTATATGCTTAACATTCCATATATCCTATATGAATTATAAAATATACTTTAATGGGCAATGTTGAAATATTTCTTTACTTTAGATTTTCAGTATACAAGAAATGGGAAAAAAAAAGTTAACAACAAAAAAAATATTTTGAAAGAATTTTAGCCACTTTTCTCCTCATTGATATCTATACAAAAGACAAATTTTCGTGACTGCTTTGTTTACGAATATTTAGCATATTATAAAATTTTAGGTATGGAAATGATATTGTCTTTATTTTAAGGAGATTTAGGTCGTGTCTTTTGTGCTCTGTTCTCTACGTGAATCATCAAACCGAACTTATGGGTAATATCTACGTAATATATTCCTCAATATTTCACTTCTTCAGAGATTTAAGTATCGAAGACATGAAAGAAAAAGGTAAAAAAAAAAAAAAAAAATAGGTCTTTAAATCTTTATCATTCTCACATATTCTACTTCTATATAAGAAAAAAATTGTCACTATATTGTTCACTGCTATTTAGCATTATGCTAAATACCTGCACAATGCTAAATAGAAAAAAATAGATAGATAATACTGGCTTTATTTTGTGACGATTTAGCCCACCTGTTTTCTTTTCAAACTTCGACATGAACTAAATATTACGTTGAGTAAAAAGTTTTCTGCCAAATTTTTTTAATTGTAAAATGATAAATACATGCGAAATCATCAAAACTAATGAGGATAGTAATCTCCATTTAAATCTGTAATCGTCTGCCAACGTTTTGGCAACTTTTCAATCCCTTCTGCGAAAAATTGGGGCGAGCGAGAGTCCGGTAAGAGATCGACCTCATTTATGACCTCTTCATTTGAATCGAAGATTGCGCCATCAAGATGCAGCTGCAGATGAGAAAACAGATAGAAATCTGAAGGGACCATGCCGGGGCTGTATGGTGGATGTTGCATTAAATCCCATTCTTGCTTGTACAGCGTCCAGCCGGTCATCGTACTGACGTGTGGCCGGGCGTTATCTTGATGAAAGAGAACCACCTTCCTTCTGAAGTCGTTTCTTCGTTTTTCGCGAATGACCTCGCGAACTTTGATTAGCATGTTGTTGTATATTGCACTGTTTATAGTCTGTCCGCTTTTCAGGTACTCTTTGTACAGAATTCCGCGACAATCTCACCAAATGCAGAGAAGCACCTTCTTGTTGGTTAGGGCACGTCTTGCAACGGAGCCTGCTGATCTCCCAGGTGCACACCACCCTCCTTTACGGCTTGTATTGTTGTAGTATACCCATTTTTCATCACAGGTCACAATTCTGTCCAAAATGTTCTCTTTCCTTTGATCTCTGAGCATAGCCAAACAGCAGTTTTTATTCTCGCGCTTGTCTTCTGCAGTCAATCCGTGAGACACCCAGTAGTTGAACTTAAACGTTAGATTTATGCGTTTCAGAGCGTTAACTATTATTTTTGGGGAAACGTTAAGCTCTAACGCAATAGTTCGAGTTGAAACATTTCTTTCTTGAACAATGATTTCTTTAACTGCTCACAATCAACATCAATAGGGAGGCGCCAAAACGTGGTTCATCTTTAATGTCAAAATTTCCAGCTTGAAACTTCCGAAACCAAACTTTGACTGTATCATAAGAAACAGTATTGATACCTAAACTTTCACACATTTTTCTGTGGCATTCAGTCGCACTGAGTTTGTTACGGAACTCATAGTACATAATCGTTCTGAGCTGCTGACATGATAGCTCCATTTTAAACATATTTTCGAAGCACAAAATAATAAATCTTTAACAAACAAATTACACAGTGATGTAGTTCCTATACTCAGCTTTCTAATGTAAAAATTGTTTAGTTGGAAAACTAACAATTGCACAAATGACAGCTGTTGGCACGAAGGTATCTCCCTTTGGCGGAAAACTTTTTACCCAACGTAACAAAATACTTTAACTATACTGGATGGATAAAAAAAAAACTAAACCTGTGGCTGAACGATCCATGAAGGATCAAGTCCTACAGTGCCCAACTCTGTTTACTTAACCCTGGGCCACGAGGTGCTATGCAGCATGTGACCCAGCCAGGTGCTCAAGGCGAGACCATCGGTATTTAGTTCCCAAGCAAGCTTGGTACTCATTTTATCGACCCCGAAGGGATGAAAGGTTGAGTGAACCTTGCCCAACTGGGAGCAGAACTCGCGGCCTGTAGCGTGGCAAACAGACGTGCTGACCATTACGTTACTGAATGTACGGATTAAGTATGTTAAAAAAATGAAAAAAAAAACTTTTTATAACTATAACACTTTATTGACTAATAATGCTTTCATAAAAGTTAAAACAGCTTGATTAAATTGTTGATAGAATTTCAGCATTTTATGATTTCAACCTTTTTGCCTTTATTTACAGTAATTTACTCTATTTATTTTGTTTTATATATATCCTACGTGAGTTATTAAATGAAATTTCTGAGTAATATTAGAATAGTTTGCTAGTTCAGATGTTTAGCACTGAAGAGAAGAAAAAAAGATTTAAAGAAAAATTGGAGCATTTTTCTCATTTACAATACCTATTTACATGATAAAAGATTGTTACTGCATGGTTTACACGTATATGGTATAGTGTAATATAATTGAGGATAAAAATACAAGAAGATAATATTGTCTTTATTTTAGGGTGATTTAGCTCATCCGATTTTTGTTCAATGTTCTACGCGAATAATGTAATATATATTGATATGTAATGCTGGGATATATCCCTATGTTATGTATATTTATCATACTGGGATATTTCACTATCGAATATATAAAAATGAAAATTTGTCTATCTGTCTGTAATTCCATACAAATCCACAGTATGGAAGCCAAAATTGTGAAATATTACGTACATGAGTATTACAACACGGCCGAGGCAACTAAAGTAACCCGGAATCGAAATAATTTATAGTTAACTTTTAATTAATAAAAAACCACCAATTTAACAGCAATTTTCTATCAAATTTAAACATTTTTCTTCATAGAAGTTGCCAACAATTAAAAATCCACAATAAAATTCTTTATACAACAATTACTTTTCTATTACAATATTTTCACGTGAAAAATGAAAATGAAATAAATAATTTGACGAATAATAATAAAAAAAACGGTTAATATTACGTCATAACTTTTTTATTGCAAGATTTCCACGTGAAAAATGAAAATGATGTAAAAATTTTGTCGAATTTTTTAAAAAAGGTGAATATTACGACATATTGGAAATACACTACTCAAAACAATTAAAGGATAATGCAGTTTTAGGTGGATTTTGTATCTGGTAAACTGTTTAGCTGATTGATACATGGTCGACAGACATAGTAGGTTATATGAGAATAAATTACACATGTTTGGCAGAAAAAATGCATTTTATTGCGCATTTGTGTACTAAAGGAAAAAAACACAATTTGTGCATATGAGAAAAAAAGAATAAGAAAAGGTGTTTTCTTCAAAGAAAATCATTTTCAGTAGGGGGTATGGTTTCCACGGGCGGCCAGCAACGTTGAACACCTTTGAGGCATGGACTCAATGAGGCTATTAATGACGAGTTGGGGTATTCTGCCCCACTCTTCCAGAAGAGCTCTTTCCAGTTCTTGGAGAGTTTGTGGGGGTTGTTGGTGGCCAGAAACTCGTCTTCCTAGAGCGTCTTAAATGTGCTCGATTGGATTCATGCCTGGAGAACACGCTGGCCATTCCATTCGAACGATTCCTTCCTCCAAAAGGATATCCTCCACCAGGTTTGCACGATGTGGCCTGCAGTTATCGTCCATTAAAATGAAGTTATCTCCGATTGCTGCAGCGTAAGGGACTACAATAGGTCTGAAGATCTCATCCCTATATCGGCGACCAGTCAGAGCTCCATCTCGAATGATGTAGAGGTCAGTGCGCCCGTCCATGGAGATGCCACCATACACCAACACTCCTCCACCGCCAAATTTGACACTTTCGTGCACGAACGCAGGATTATTCCTACTGCCACGGTCCCTCCAGATGAAAATACGCCTATTATTCGGATGCACAGAAAAACGGGACTCGTCAGAAAACAGAATATTGCTCCATTCATTTCTCCTCCAGTTGACATGCTCGGTTGCCCACTCCCTGCGGTCGCGACGATGCCTTGATGTTAATCTAACACATACCATCGGTCGGCGAGCATACAGACCTACAGCATGGAGCCGGTTTCGGACAGTCTGAGTTGAAATCGTGGTGCCTGTAGCCGAGCGAAGGTGTTGTTGGAGAAGAGTAGCGTTCATGGTTCGGTGTCTCCGAGCTGTTAACGCTAAATACCGATCTTCATTGGGCGTTGTTGCCCGTCTACGACCTTGCCCTGGTCCTCGGCCTGCACATCCACTCTCCAAAAAACGGTTCCAGATCCTGGAAATGATACTTTGTGACACTCCAATGGCTTGCGCTACTTCGGCTTGAGTTTGGCCCCCTTCTAACCTACCAACAATTCTCAAAGCTTCTGAATCTGTCAAATGACTTCGCTGAGACATCGTACTCATCGAAACAAAGCAATCACTGAATGCCGATCATCCTTGTCTTCATTCTCTTTTATCCAGTTGAAAGTCAAATTTCATTCGCTGCCGCTGAAGCGACGTTTTTTGTCGTCGAACTCAAAATTTGCATACTCCACAGTTTGAAAACCAGAAAAATTTTCATTTGTGATTCTGTTCTTCTATTTTCGGCAAAAAAATTTCGTTTATATCTTTATTTTATATAAAACTTCAAATATCCTTTAATTGTTTTGAGCAGTGTATAATGGACATCAGCAGGTCAA
This sequence comes from Maratus speciosus, assembly GCA_963932465.1. Classification (NCBI taxonomy): domain Eukaryota; kingdom Metazoa; phylum Arthropoda; class Arachnida; order Araneae; family Salticidae; genus Maratus; species Maratus speciosus. Next base: position 233,023,100 of record OZ010792.1, on the reverse strand, counting down.
GCAGTATAACGTCATCCGAGTTTGAAAAAACGTATTGAAACATGATAAAAATCCGATTGTGGAAATATTGGCATATTTTACACATTTTGAGGTTCTCTGAATTTGTTTCGCCATTTTAAAAAGTATTTTTACATTTTTAGACTTCATGCATACATACATTTTTAAACGGCATAACACTTCGATTGTTTTTCTTTTATTGTTTGATTTATACTGTATGTTTAATTTTGAAATTTATTTTTCAAAACAAACATTGTTAAAATTTCGGGCAACGCCGGGTACTTTAGCTAGTATTATATATATTTAGTATGCAAGAAATATGGTAAAAATATGAAAGTAAATATCATCCCTTTAAAGGAAATGTAACTTTATCGGAATTATATATTACACTTTGAATTGTATTTCAAATATGATATTCCGTTACTTGAGGTATTTAGCATGGAAGAAATTTAGAAAAAAAATAATTTAAAGAAAATATGGAATTTTTAAAATTTTTAACATATTTATCACTTGTACATCCCCTTTACAAGTAATAATAATAATAATAAAAACATTGCTACTACATTGTTCACAGGTATTTAGCATTGTGTAATATAATGCTCAATTAAAAGATGGAAAGGCATTATTACCTTTATTTTGTGGTTTAGACCACCCCTTTTATGTTCAGCATTCTACGTGCATATTTATATACAAAACTGAAATATTTCCCAATAATATACGGGGTGTCGACACTGAACGGTATGCAATGGCTAATTACTAAACCGTTTGTCACAGAAATATAGTACCAATTACAAAAAGTTTTAAATGAGGTAAAAAAAAATTACGTCATTTTGATCAATGAAAACATTTCTTTAAAAATTACGAAATTAAAATTTTTTACGGTCCCAAGGTCCTATAAGTGATATTTTTAAAAATTTCTTATTGCACTAACAAGTAAGACAAAAAAAGACCCATTCATCTAACTCTAAAATTGATCGAGTTATGAAATTTTGAAATGCATGACTTATACTAATTTTCTGCATCATAAATTGGTTGATGAGTTGGGCCATGATTCCAGAGATCGTACACAGAGTTCTTAAAATATTAGAAAGATTTATTTCGCGTGTACATTTCTGCATTGCAATTCAAGAGAGTTACTTCGTAAAGTTTTAATTTTTATTAATTACGTTTTAGATTAGATAATGTTATAACATTTTAAAATATGTATCATGTTGTATAGAGTTGCACCTGTTGCTTTTCATCATTTTATTCAACAGAAATTCTGTTACTTTTTAACTTACAGTTTTAGTACAAGTTGTAAATTTTCTTTAATATGTCAGAATGAAAATAGATTTCAAATTTAAATGTAATCTTAATTTTACTCCCAACTATTGTATATATATATATATATATATATTTTTTTTTTATCAGATGATTATTTATATTTCTAGTAAATTTGTGAATGGCCCCTATTTCATAGCAAAAAAGATGCTTCAACTTTAAGCAGTACTCCGTCAGTTTTAATCGTAGAAGAATGGGACTTAGTTTGGTTTTCTTCTTAGCGTAATAGGATATTTTTACTAAGTACAAGCTATCGGGGGACTGTATAAAAATTTAAATTCTGTAACTTTGTAAGAAATGTTTTTATTGACCCAAATCGCTTTTAAAAAACTTCTTTACCCCATTTAAAACAATTTTGTAATTTGATCTATATGTCTGTGCCTAACGGTTTAGGAATTAGCCATTGAATACCATTGAGAGTGGACACTCTGTATATATTTAATATGGTGATAATATTCTAAAAATGTGAAAGAAAATCAGAACTTTAATGGGATCCACAATAAATAGCATTCCTATAGAGTCTGAAACATTATGACTATATTGTTGATAGTTTTTTTCGAATTTTATTATTTATTTCATTCAAGTTATTTGACCTTATATATTGTGATTTAGCTGATCTTTACATATTGTGATTTTGTTCATATTGTGATTTATATTTTTAAAAAAATTAAAGCTTTAAGTTTTTTTAATATTTTCTCATATACTTCCTCAAGATAAAACTTTACAACAAATTTTTATAGACGTTCAGCATTTTATAAAATGTTAGATATGAGGATATTATTGCCTTTATTTTGATTTAGTAAATTTTTTTTTCTGTGAAGTATTCTAAGTGAGCTATAAAGGTGAATTTATGTGCAAATCTAGGATATTTCAATTCTTTGTTTATTGAATATTCGTAAACCAAACAATAAATATAGTAAAACAAAGTTAAAAGAAAATTTGATACATTACGGTTCTTTGTATTTATTCTACGGTCTCTATTTTTATGTATCCTCTATGTTTAGCACTCGATATTCTACGTGAACTACAAAAGTTACTAAGTTATTTTTTAATGCTAGACCATTTCTCTGCATTAAATATTGAGTCTGAAAAAAAAGTAAAAAAATTACATTTCAAACAATTTTATACACTATTTTCCCTATTCACAACCTATAGTGAAGATAATATTTTGAGTCTACATTTTTTTACTGTTATTTAGCATATTATAAAACTTTAGATAAGAAGATAATATTATCTTTATTTTATGATGTTTTAGTCCATCTGTTCGTTCTTACTGCGTGATTCAATAATGTTCTACATGAGCTATAAAGTCGAATTTATGTATCTTGTTGAAACGTTTCGACCATTTATATATTTAGAATAAAAGAAAAAAAATGATGAAAAATTGGGGAATTTAAAAAGTATCAAAGAATTATAAGGTATTTTAATGTTTTTGCTTAATATTAGTATTTTTATTGATGATAAAATTTTATGATTACATTGTTAATTAGTCTTTATGCGGTTAATCATTAATTTATATTCCAAACTAATTTTCCCATTATTTAAGCTATGAATTTTGCATTGGATATCCTGTGTATCATTAAAACGAATTATATGTGAACCTGCAAATTTCTTTCTTATATTTTTTTATTAAAAAAATGCTTACAATAAAAACTTAAAATTGTTTTGAATACCACCGTAATTTTTCTAATGAAATATTCATGTAGTAATATTTTTTTTTATGATTACATAATCCTTAGTTTTTTAAATTCAAAATTATGTTATAATTATGTAATCGTTATGTAGGTTATATCTTCTATGTTCTATATGTTATGTGTGTTAACAAACCGAATGTGCAATTAACGCTTGAATATTTTGCTACTTTAGATTTCTGTGTACACAACATATCTAAAAGGATAAGAATTCGAAGCTTCAACCAAGTTTGTGGGGCAATTTATCATATAGTAACGTTACGTTAAAAGGGCTATAATTATTCTTGACGATGTGCAACATTAACTTATTAATTTTGCATATAATATTTTAAATAATTAGGTAAATAATATTTAATAGTTTAAATAAGTGTAATAATTTTAATATTTCATGAATGAAATAAAACAGAGAGAGAAATGAGAAAAACCTGAGAGAGCTCTCATCTGTTAACATTTTACACATACCACAAAGAAAAAAATAAATTGCACCAAAAAGGGTATTTTCAGTTTCTCTATGGAATGTAAAACTTTGTGATAACGATGTTTAAGAATATCCTGCATTTTATAACATTTTACATTTGAAGATAATGTTCCGTTTATTTTATGCTGATTTATCTCATCAGATTTTTGTTCAATATTCTGCGTAACTATAAAAGCGAATTTATGTGTAATATCAGAATATCTCAGTATTTTACGTATTTAGCATACAAAAATATGAAGACGTATGATAAAAAACTGAACAATTTGAAAAACTATTAAAATAAAAAGAATACCACTATTGGAAACTATTTTAAAAAGAATTTCAACAGATTCTTCATTGATTATTAATGTTTATGATTATAGTACTTTATGACTTTATTGATGATATTTATTTAGCATTTTTTTCAGACGATATGTCTTTGTTTTACGGTCATACAGATAATATGATTTGAGCTGTACGTCCTATGTAAACTATAAAATTGAATTTAATTTATATATAATGACTTCTTCTATAGACGTTTTGAATGTAACAAACATGCACAAATTACTTACGATTACAAAAAAAGGAAAAAAAAACTTGAAGTAGTGTTGAAAGCTACTTTAATTAATAACTTCTTTTATTATACGGCAGGTACTTCGTAAAACATTTAATGACCAAGGTATATTTCGATTTTTAGCAGTTTTTAAATTTCAAAGTAATATTATTTCGCTCTTTATGCAGTGATGGAACAGTGGCGCAGCAGTTGAGCTAATGCCACCACTAAATTTTTATAGTATTCTTGGCGTTCAAAAATCTCAGAAATTCTGTCCTGAAGTTAGATGAAGAATACTAATAAAATTTTGCGATGTCAATTGATTCTCTGCTGCTACAATATTCCATCACTGTTTATGTTATCATGGTTTGGCTAGCTATTATTGGCTATCTGTTTTGCTATCTGTTGGCTATATTCTGCAACAATATTATATCTGAATATTGCCGTAGTGTGATGTCGGAATATTTTAATAAACTGAATAATTAGCATAAAAATGCACTAAAATATTTGCAAAATTTTAAATTAGAACAATGAGGTTGTATTCGTGGATAATATATTCAAGCAAACATAAAATACCTACTCTATAATTAAGACAAAATAAGAAGAATACTTCTCATAAATGGTTAAAAAACTAACAGAGTCAACGTGTTAGAAGCAATAAGTTTTGCTTCTTCAGGATAAAGTTAATAACAAGCTACTAATTTAGAAGCAAAAGAAAAGCCCCCTTTTTCCTATTTCAATTACGTAACACAAAAGAAAAAGGCAAAAAATATTAATGTGACGATGACCTGAAAATTTTCTTATGAAAATAGTACTTTAACTAAAACTCAGTTATATGCTTATGTTGACTAATCGATAAAAAGTACATTTCTTTATAGAACAAACATCTTTAAAAGAGAAAAAAAGAGAAAAAAGAAGATCAGAAAATATAAAGAAAAAATAAAAAACATTTCGTAGGAATAAAACCTACCTCTTGGTATTGGAACACAAACGAATCTATTTCTATAAAGAATACACGCAAGAATTGAAATTCTTTTTGAAATAAAATGAAACTTGTTTCAAAAATAGAAATAAAGAAAAATTAGAATATTTTTTTAAAGTAAATGTTTTTCTTAAATGAGCATTATGGAGTATTTTATTTGAAAGTCATTTAGTTTTATAAAAAATGATAATGTTAAAAGTATTAATGTTTGCTTTCAGCGGATAGAAAAAAAATAAATTTTAATCTATTTGAATGTCGCAAACAATAAAAACCATACTTATGTTTGAAATATTCGAAAGACAATAATTGCTTTTCGAAAATTATAATTTATGAACAATTGAATAACTTTTCAACGGTGGCAACTTTAAAAGTTTTAAGTATTTAATATGAAATCTTACATGAAAATTATATTTAAATGTTATTTTCAATTAACTTTTAAATGAAGAATTTTTTTAAATCATTATTGAAGCTATTCCCGAATGTTCTGATATAATAAAACATCGCAGTGATTTAATAACACCTTTGCATTTCGAGTAAGAGATATGTTGTAAACTAATTTTTAATACATTTTTATATTACTTTTGGATTTTGAGTAAGAAGAGACTTTTCATAAAATAATTTTGAATTCTATTTTTATATAACTTTCACATTCAGAATAAGAAATACTTTGTACAGTAATTTTGAATTCATTTCTATATCACATTTTTGCAATTCATGTTAGAAGAAATAATTAGTAAAATAAATGTAATTTTTTTTATTACTTTCACATTTCGCGTAAAATATACTTCGTAAATAATTTTAAATACTTTTCTATGTTATTGTTGGATTTTGACTAAGAAGAGATAATTCGTAAAATAACATTTAACACATTTTTATTTCACTTTTTCATTTAAAGTCAGGAACTTTATAAAAACCTTTGAATACTTTTCAGATTATTTTTTCCTTCCGAGTAAGAAGAGATACTTCTTAAATTAATTTTGAATACATTTTTATATCACCTTTGCATTTTCAGTAAGAAGAGATTCTTCATAAAATAATTTTGGATACTATTTTTATTTATCTTATCCATTTCGAATAAGAGTTATTTCCCAAAATAATTTTGGATATTTTTATAATTTCTTTTCATTTTGCGTAAGAGATACTCCGTAAAAAAATTTAAATGTATTTTTCATTATTTTTGCATTATGAGTAAGAACAGATGCTTCGTAAATTAATATTTAATACCTTTTTATGTAAATTTTTCGTATAAAATAAGAAGATATATTTCGTAAAACGCTTTTAAACAATTTTTTATATTGCTTTTTCATTTTGAATAAGAAGAGATACTTCATAAAATAATTTTGAATATTTTTATATCACGTTTGAATTTCGAGTAAGCAGAGATACTTTGTAAAAATAATTTTGAATACACTTTATATCCCTTTTGCATTTCGAGAAAGAAAAGAGTCTTTAATTTTTGAATAAATTTGAATATTTTTATATATTCTTTTCTTTTCGAATAAAAGATACTTCGTAAAAAAATTTAAATGCATTTTACATTTATTTTGCATTTTGAGCAAGAAGAGATATTTCGTAAATTAATATTTAATACTTTTTGCATGTTACTTTTTCGTATAAAATAAGAAGGTATACTTCGTAAAACATTTTTGAATACTTTTTTATATTACTTTTTTATTTAGAATAAGAAGAGGTACTTCTTAAAATAAATCTGAATGTCTTTATATCACATTTGAATTTCGAATAATAACAGTAATAAATAATTCTTAAAACATTTTTTAATATAATTTTTGTATATCACTTTTGCATTGAGTAAGAGATACTTCGGAAAATCATTTTGAATAGGTTTTTATATCACTTTTCCATTGCGAGTAACAAAATAAGCTTCGAAAAATATGTTTGAATTGGGGAAAGGTGGGGCAAAACGATCCACATAGGTTTTCTTCCAGACAGATCGCGCTATCTACAATGCAACACATAAACTACTTGTTCCAAGTGAAGAAAAAGCAACGGCGGTATTCAAGCGATCACAATATTACGCTTCTGAAAATAATCCTTTGAAAAAGTGGTTTTTATAACATCTGTTATACGATAAGCACTAACTTTTATATTTATTTAGATATACAGTCTTTCATGTACATAAATATGACTTGGTTTACTTAATAGCGTATGTTTTTATATGTGAATTACACTTGCTAAGTATGTTATGTTTTTCGGCGTCACCTAGTTATATGACCTAAAATAGATGGCCATGTTGCCAGTAAAATGATCCATTATGTGGATCGTTTTGCTACCATTTCATTGGCTGAAGAAAATACGGTACCGCGTCCTAGCCATCATGGGAGACAAATATGTGACTGCCCCAAACCTTTCTCTTTGAGTCCATGTGTTATACTACCATCATAATTTTCAAATATTCCATTTTATTGCTTTTTCGAAATTATTTGTGACACTTTTTAATATTAAAATTTACATAAAATAAATTATGTATTCTATTTCATTGCAAAACTTATTTTATTTCATTATGCATTGACATAATTACTTTATATCTTTTATTTCGCCGATAAAAACAATTTACAATTATTTTTAAATGAAGGATCATTTTGCCCTTGGGTGAGAGTAAAATGATCCTTTGGACATTTTTTCAAAAATCTATTTTTTTCATTACTCAGTTTGGGTTTAAAATATTATTAAAATATGTTTTTAATGCAAAATATAGTGTAAAACATATTAGCATAGGGTTAAAGTTTCATTTAAACAGTTATGTTATTTTATACAAGTTTCCCCCTTAAGGGGATCATTTTAGGCTACCTTCCCCAACTGTCTTTAAAAAATCTATTAAGCTTTCCTTCTTCTATATTAAAAATAAAGAATGAGCTATTATTACTTTTCTTTTGAACGATTAAAAAAAAGAAAGGTATGAAATCTTATATAACATTCTACTTAAAATCTCTTTTTTGCCTTCCTGTATTTCAAGCTCAAATAAAAAATGACACTACATTTAGATGGCACTTAAAGTATGTTTATACAAAATGCAGTTTCATTTTCAACAAACTTCTACAAAAAAAAAATATTTTTAACGACTGTCCTCTTCCAGTTACGAGTTTTTCAATTCCCGCATTCAACAATGCTTTGAAAAACTAGAAATATGACTTGCGATGAGCAATTTCACAGATTTTTCGTTGAAGTAAAGATCACCCGTAAATATTTACTCAGGGATGTTATTTTCGGAAAGTTTCCTTGTGGCCATGTGCAATATCTTTTAGTTAAGCACCACTCTTTAGCGCTTTTTCTGGACCATAAATTATTTCGAAGTGGATAAAAACGAAGAATATTTTCAAAAGATGGCTCTTCGTAATTTATGAGGTGGGGAGCGTCCCTTCAAGAGTATAATGCTCACCTAAACGAGAAAGAAAAGAACTAAAATACTTTTGAAAAGCATCAAAAGTCTAGAAGCTCGATAAACATATGACTAGCGGGCCCAAGGTGGCACATACGGCAGTTTCCCTGGCACATGAAAAATTAAAATTTGATAACCGTTATATAGATAAAATTCATTTTTCCTTTTTTGTAATTATAAAAAAAAAAGCTTAACGTGTACAGATTAACACAAACACTAAAATTATTTTTGCGCGAATTAACGCATTAAAAAAAAAAAAAAAAAATTGGTGTGATGCCATACAGAGTTTTTAGCAAATAACTATTTTGCTTTTCTGTGCACGAAGCATTATTTCGTCAAATAAGTGTCACAAGACAAACATTGTAATAAAATGACAACGGGATCTAATTTTTCTATATGTAAATTACTACACTGTAAAAGAAACTTGTAATTCTACAGATGTAAAATTACAGAAATCTGTATGCTTACTAAAATTTTATCTGTACACTGTACAAAAAATATGTAAATCTACAAAACTAATTTTTGTAAAGCTACAGAAATCTGTAGCTTTACAAAAGAATCTAGTAAAATTACAGTAATCTTACTAAATTTTTATCTGTAACCGGGGTTGAGTTACATAAAAAGTTTTAAACATCCCAGTTTCCTAAACAATTCTGAGTAACCTTGCAGATTTTTTGATTTACAGTGCAATCGTGTATCTTTTACATGAATTTTTATTGATGCTGTTATATAAAACATTCCAGGCATCCCAGTTTCCTAGAAAATTCATAGTAACTTTACAGATTTTTTTACAATGTAAAAAAACAAATTATGAAACAGTTATAAAGCCTCCAATATCAAACGTACAAGAAGAAAAATCTCATTAATAAATTATTGATACATTTCCTAATGAAACTTACTTATATGTTAGATATTTTATGAAAGAAGTGTTAAAATTAATGAAATAAAAACACATAACATTTCTTATTCCGTGCCCCTTAATATTTCCCAAGGAAAATTTCATTAATGTCTGGTTACAGTACACAGGATATTGCATAGTAATTTTTGTCGTGACTTATTTAATGCATGAAAGTGACTGATTCTGTTAACCAGTTTTTCGTATATGTTACAATATTTTTTTATGTAAAAGTTTGGAATGCTCCAATTTTGATAAATATTACTTTTGAAGTTTTTGCACGCGCATATAAATAGTTATGCCATCCCGGTGCTAGGCTATCGCAAAGTCAGACCAAAACGTGTCGTACTTTGTCGACTAGCGGACGAGAAGCTGACACATTGACCGCCGAGAACTTTTGTATATAATCGATGTTTCACCTGATCGGCGATAAATGATTGATTCTCGATTTTTTGTTATACACCGAGAACGCAAAAGATCATAATATCGAAATATTTTTGTCCTTTTATTTTCGTGAAAACTATTTTTTATTTTTTATTTTAAAATGCGTTTAATAAAAATATTATTAATTTTAAACATGTTCTACCTTTTCGTGGAGTGCTGAGAATTCGCTTGAGGAGAACAGTTTGAGAAACTCTGATGTAGCTCGACACACAACTTTAATTTGATTCTTTTTAAGATGGAAATATTTAAAAAATATTTTTTTTATATTTGAAAATATTTTTAAAATTTTAATTTTAACTACGCTACACTAATTTATTCTCTCTAACTGGTTAATTTATTCTCTCTACTTGGTTAATTTATTCTCTATAATTACTAATTTATTCTCTCTAATTGGTTAATTTATACTCTCTAATTACTAATTTATTCTCTCTAATTGGTTAAATTATTCTCTCTAATTACTAATTTATTCTCTCTAATTGTTTAATTTATTCTCTCTAATTACTAATTTATTCTCTCTAATTCGTATTTTCTTCTGTAGTAACATAATTTCAGTGGTAATGTAGTCAGTTTTAATATATAATATCTAAATTTTATGTTGCAGAGTATCGCTATTAATTGTTTAGAAATTAGTATTTAAAACAAAGTTATACAGGAAAAATGCTGTCAGATTTTGATGTATAACTTATGCTATAATTTTTTAATTTATTTTTTATTTTATTTATTTATTTATTTATTTATTTTTTTTTTTGCATATCACTATTTTATTTCTTAAATTAGGTAAGTAAATACACTTGAATACTTATCACTTCATAGAATCGTTTTACTTCAGTTTGTAACACTAAACACACATTCCGTTTTATGCTAACATTATGCATTGAAGGACGGGTTTCCTGTTTGATTGTTTTGAAGGAACACACAATGCAAAGATTTTTCAATTTATACTAAGAAGTAAAGTTTTGGAAGTAAAATATTTTAAATTATACTATTAAAAGTATTCGTCTATGAAAAAAAAAATTAGCTTATAATACGGTTCAACAGAGATTTTCATTTTGAAAGGAAAAAGAAAAAAGCATTACGATATTTTATTTTATACTGCTTAATACAGAAAGTTTGGATTAGTTTAGAACGCCTTTATTGCTCTTTTTGCTGTCGTTATCACATAAGCGTTAAACATTAAACATTACACTTTAGTTAAAATGTATAAGCACTTGGGGATCATTTAAAATCATTTAGGAGATATTTATTATTTCATAAAGTTCTGTTGTTACAAGATTTTCTTACATGAAGTACCATACTTAAGTAAGAGCACGACAAATGTCCACAATAACGTTCTTCAATAATTAAAATAGAAAAAGAAAATGCTACATCAGGTTTGCACATAACTCTACGCCAAGGGGTGATGGTGATAGGAGATAGCAATAAAGGGTCCCCGAAGACCACTTTATTTCCTTCTTTTCCTGGAATAAAAGTCAAGCGAAATATATTTTCCCAATAGATATTCATAGGAAACATTTTCAGGAATGTATTACATTTATCGGAAAGTTGGACGAGTAAAGTGCCATTCTCTTCTTTATCTCAACGCGAATGTATGGTCAAGGAAAGATTGTATTAAATTGTTTACAATTTTTGTCCCCTCATTTCAGATTACTCTGAAAAAATAATGTAATTTCTGAAAACATATTCAATAATTATTAATAAGACGCGTGAAGCAGGTAATTGAACCAAATATAGTAAAAAAAAAGAACTGGATTTAAAAAAAAAAGCAATTTTTAAATATTTTCCGCCCATTCAACAGTCTATTTTGCAAACTTTTTAATAATATAAACTGCTTCATAAATGTAATTTTCCTCATAGACATTTTATCTTCTTTGAAAATCAAATAAAAGCATAAATTAACCATATGTAAAATTAGTTAAGGTATATTATTTGGAAAGATTCAAATTGCAAATGGATTTAATGAACATTACTTATTATTTTTAATGAAAAAGTAAATCAATAATGGATGCGTTAAATGTTTTATGTATGTATTTCCTTTTACAGTCTTGAATAAAAACAAGCCGTTACTAATTCCTGCGCAACACCAACATAATAGGAATAACATCGTCAATTTAATGGAATACGTAAATTAGGCTCTGCAAGCCTTCTTCATATTGAAATTTATGTTATATTTTTATTTTCACTAACAGCTAATTTTGATGTTTGCATGCTTATGAATGGGACATGACTCCTGCGGTAAAACATAAACTATCTCGCGCTTCATCACTCTTAAAGTATTTACATCATCAGGAGAAAAAATTGAAATTCATTGTGGAAATGCCTCAAATCCCTATATTAAGAGTCCTTTCGGCCAGTGCCGAGAGGAAGAGGTAGCTTTCATATTTCTTGGTTTTAAAGTTTTGCAAGTTTTACTCGTATAATTTTATTCAAATTTTAAAAAAGCTAAAATGCAAATAACTCGATAAGAAAATATTCGTCAATATTGAATTTGAATGAAAATTGCGCCAAATTAGTAAGCTACTAACCGCCCTTGGTGACCAGTTTGGTCTCCCTAAAAATTTGTGTTTGAGAAAGCATGCTAATCACTGTGTCATGATACTTTTATTCATAATTTAATTTACTTGGACTCCCTTAAATATAATTAATATAATCCCTTAAGCTAATATCAGTTTTTGATGCATTAAAATATCTCAATTTGTTGATTTTCTGTAAACAAGTAAACCCTATTGGTTCACAATGGAAGTCTATGGGAATTTGGTGAAATATTAGAGATATCGCCAAGTTGGCGCCTTTTTGGCGACTAATTTTGGTCGCCAAACTTGGCGATATATCGCCAATTTGGTGACAAACTTGGCGGTATTTGGCGACAGAACAGGATCCCTCCTATCGTAACCCCTCTTATAGGTATGCAGATGCATTAAATGCTGTTCAATAACCAATGGCCGCTATTTCAAACAAGATGAAGGATGAAGCCAAAATGTCAGCCACTCTAGAAATTCAAACTGCTATATCTCAGGCATTTTTTTAAGATAAAGACAAAACAAAATATGCTCCGGAATCCACAAGGATTCCGGAGTATTAAGGTTGTATTAAGGCTTAAGAAAAGAATATTTTTTAGTTTTTAATTTATTTGCACATTTTTAAATTTTTTTTTTTAATTTTTGAAAAATTTAAATGGCCACCATTTTGAAACAAGATGGCGGACGAAGCTGTCCAACGAACTCGGACGAGACATTGGTATGTACTAAGCATACAATTAATTTCATCTAAATCGGTTTATAAATACGAGCGTTACCGCATGACAAATATATATATATATATAATTTTTGTTACGTATTTTATATGGATGTTGATTTGATATTTTATATGTAATTGGAGAATTTCATTAATATTATAATTAGCTTAATTATTGATTAATCTAATTTACAATTATTTGTTATTAAATTTTAATTTACTAAGGACAATATCATATTAATTACTAATAGTATGCCATTCTTATAGTGAATAATATACATATAAGTATGTTTAATATAAATATAGTTATACTGTATGCATTAAAATTGGGTAGTTATTTTTATTATTATTCCTCTATTCTTTTTAATATTTATTATCGGGTTAATGTTTTTGAATGTCCCACATTCATACTTTTTGGATTTTTATGGATGTCTGAAAATAATCCACACTCTATATTTGTGCTTTTTAAGTAATGGGAATTTAAGTATCATTTAACCTTCTATATACTTCCACAAGTTTTTTATTTCCTGTTCATTTTATAAATATCTTATATATAATTGATTAAAAAATAATTTTTATATTATTTTTAATAATTATTTATATTAATTATTACTGAATTTATTTTGTTTTATAGCATATAGCTATATGCTATATATTATCAAAGTTCTAGAATTATTTAAATTCTTAGTTTAGTTTAAATAAGTTAGCTAATAGAATATATTGTATGCTTTTAAATTTCATTAACAATGTTTTTTAAATACATTGTGTGGTTTATATTAGGTTTATAATTATCTATATATAAGGATATGTTTGGTTTTGCTGTTTAAACAGTTATTTACATTCAAATGCTTACAATTATTTATCTTGCGACAGTTGTTTAATAAAAGTAATACTAGATGGCAGCACCAAATTTGTCTCTTTAAGATAGCTCTAAATTTTAATTTTTCTAGCTCCATTTCAGTTACAATTTAATACACCAGGAGGTATTTTTAGCTAAATTTTGACGATATTGTTAAACAGTTATTAATTAATTTAATAGTGCATTTTAAATAATGTAATTACTATCTATTTATTTTATATTAGATTAAATGTGTTTAACAAGGTATTTCAAATTTTATTTCAAAATGTATTAACTGCATCCTTTGGTATTATTTACTGTGATTTCTTAACTGTTTTATTCACCTTAATCTTTATGATATTCTGGTAGCCATGTGCGCGTGGATTTTTGTAAAATACTGAAATATTAATCGGTATGGTGTTTATTATTTATATTTTATATCCTATAAATATTTAAATACGTTTTATTGATTCTTCCATTTCATATTATTTGTTTCTATTCTGCTTTCATTTTTAATCAATTCACTTGATTTTAATGGTTGTTTAGGCACAGGGGAAAATAATTTTTAGCTTTAGCTTATTTTTCCCACAGAAAACAACCATTTTGCTTATATCATTGAATTCTGTGCCCTTGATAACGTAATTCAATGTATAAGCTTTTCAATTTTTGTCGGTGTCCACTTTTTTCTTTTTCTTCCATAATATTTCTTAATTTTTTTTTTTTTTTTTTTTTAATACTTACAGCTTTAATTCATATTAATTGACGGTGGTAGGTTATGTTTAATTAATGGTTATATATATATAACCATTAATTAAACATTACCGACCACCCACAAAAATTGTGATAGTATGGATGAATTGACAATAATACAGTTTCCCCCAAAACACACTGAATGGATACCAAAAACATATATACAAGCTGCTATGCATAAAATAAAGTCATTTGTACTATATAACAAGAATTAATATGGAAGAAAAAAGAAGACTATGGATACCGAAAATATAATTGAAAAGCTTATATATTGAATTACGTTATAAAGAGTACAGAATTCAATTATATAAGCAAATTAGTCGTTTTCTGTGAGAAAAAAAGCAAAGAGCTGAAAATTTTTTCTCCTGTACTCAAACGACCAAAATAACCAAGAGAATAGTTTCAAGATGAAAACAGAATAATATTAAATGCTATGAAATGGAAAAGTAATATATATATATAAGTCATATTTGAACGGAATGGGTTTTGGGATCTGGGGGCTATGATCGATGAAAATATATCAAAATTGTCAAAATTGAAGTTCTTCCGACCGGACGGCTGCAATAGGTAGCTTTTTACTTTTTGCAATGAAAGTTACCTAAAAATGGCAGCTAATTTTAAAAGTTACAGAAACTAAATTTTTTAAGACTTTTTTTTTCTTCAAATCATTTCAAGCATTGGTTCTTCCATTGCGCTTCGGAACTAACAACTATGATGCAAAGATTTTGCAAACATTTTTTTTTTTTTTTTTTTTTTTTTTTTTTTGTACAAGGAAACATATTTATTACCTGTCAAAAAAAAACTGCTTACATTCTAGTTGTTTTTTACATTTGCATAAAAAAGAGAGCAGAATAAAAAAAGCTCATTTCTTTTGTAAGTGCTGCATTTAAAGATCATAAATTATGGTGCAAATAGAAAAGGCAATCCGAGGTGTAAAGTATCTCTCATAATGATCTAGAAGAGGGAAAAAATACTAATGGGATATTTTTTTTATAGAGAATCACAGTGACATTATTATTATTTTTTTTATTGAGAAAGGAATTCCTTTAACATTTTTTTTTTCTTTTGTCTTTACTTTTCGAGTTTCTGGTTGCAACTGGTAATATTATTAAAATGTATTTGGAATGTCAATATTTAAAGTTCGTGTTTAAGGAAGAAGTAATTTTATAAAAATCAATTTGTAAATTTCAAAACTGGATTTAACTGATTTTAAAACGTAACTTTGTTTTTAGAAAAGTCTTAAAATATAAATTCTTATTAATTATATTTCTCTATGAATTGAACTGGTAACATAACATTATGCTTTAAAATCGTTATTTTGTTTCATCTTGTCACTTTTAGGAAGAAATTTATGAATAGAATCATTTTGTTTTTTAGGATTTGGTGAAATTTAACATATTTGTAATACATTTAATTATGATATAACGGGTGATCAAAAAGTCAAAAGAGAAATTAATAATTAATAATTCGAATACACAATACCATTATGTCATAAAATATATAATATGAACTTTAAAAGCTCACTGTTTTACTTAAAAGGCGGCTAAAATAATAAAAGAGATGTTACATGTTAAAAATATACATTTTATTTAAAACTTCTTAGTACTTTCGGGCTGTATTTCCCAAGCCCATCATCAGGGAATATTTTAATAACTAATTGCTGTTTATTTATTTGGTAAATACAGCCCGAAAGTACTAAGAAATTTTAAATAAAATTAATATTTTTAACTTGTAGCATCTCTTTTGTTATTTTAGATGCCTTTTAAGTATAACAGTGAGCTTTTAAAGATCTATTGTATATTTTATATTTGAATAAAAGTGAAATGTTGCGTTTCGTCTTATGATTTTATTAACATTGTGTCATTTTCAGTGAGATGTACAAAAACAAGTGTTTTTTTTTAGATAAATTTAAAATTTAATTTAATTTAATAAACTGAAGTTTTGTTGCCAGAATAAATACATTTGCCACCAACAAGCGGCGTTTCAGCTCGTATAGAAGCAGAGCAAAGTTCATAAGAAAGATTTCAATAGTTTCATTTCATGGATGATATTAGCCCTGCACTGCACAAATTATTCTTTTGGAAGTACAGACGTGTGAAAATTATTAGAATAATTGTGAAATTTACATTACAATCTTGTTATATTAAAAAATACATTTTAAAAATATTGACACATTTAATATTTATTGTGCATCCCCTTGTTTTTTATTAAAGATTCTATACGTCGTGGCATATTTTGTATGGTTTTTTGGCAATTAATTTGTATTTCGTTGTCATGATACCAAATTTGGATGAGTTTTTCTATCAGACCATTCTTGTTTGTGATGTTTCATTTCTTTAATTTAATTAAAGAAAACATAAAACAAGAAAAAAGGCCTGGAAACAGTCCAGATATGAACCCCATAGAGAACCTTTGGGCCATTGTAAAAAAAAAAAAAAAAATTAAAGAAATACAACATCACAAACAAAACTAGTCTGATAGAAACTCTCATCCAAATTTGGCATCATGACAACGAAATACAAATTAATTGCCAAAAACTCATACAAATTATGCGAAGACAAGTATGCTGTCATTTCTTTAATAAAAAACAAGAGGATGTACACTAAATATTAAATCTATCAATATTTTTTATATATTTCTTTAATATAACAAGTTTTTATTGTAAATTTCACAATTATTCTAATAATTTTCACACGTCTGTATGTTCTTTATAATCATGTTTAGGCTTATACACCAGAAATTTTAAAGAGAAATTTTTAAATTTATTTAATAGTAGGCTTCTGTGGTTACATCAAATGAATGTTTTTATTTAATCATAGTAGTTATTGAGAATTGAATTTATTTATTAAAATATAAATATTAATTTATTCATATATACGCATCACTGCGTGTAAGGTTAAAAAGAAAATCTGTCAGGCGTGGCCAAGATACTCTGAGCCCCAAAAATATTTTGCTCTAATTCCTGTCACTTTTTTTGTGTATATGATGGCTTAAATAGCAACAAGCAACAGCTTTAGGACCACTATAGAGCTATTACTGTGACAAATGCAGCAGTTTTTCTATAAAAAAATTCTATGTCTTTCTCCATATTTTCATGAAAATAGTTTCGCGTTGCTGTCTATACGTTTCGCATTATTTTCTTTTAATTTCTTTGTGATTTTTGGAATGCCCTGTATGTTATAATTTAACTAAATTGATTTTTAATTTTTAAAAGTTTTTTTAACTATCTTTATTTTGCGACTACTGTAGAATAATTTTATATAAGAGTTCAATGATAAATTTAACTGCAGACAAATCATTAATTTTAAAATTCGTTGTTTTATTCATTAAAACAAAATAATTACATGGACATAGTTATTTTGCTTTAACATAAGATTCAATTTAAGCTTGTCTGTGAAATTTTTACTGTAGCTATCGGTTATAATAATGAACGGTTTTTTTTTTTTATTTAACCTGTTAATGAATAAAAATTTGTAGAATTATAGATCTTTAAATTTACAAAACTAATTTTCGTATTTTAAAAGGACAGAATGTCTTTTCAACAATTTTGTTTACTTTAAAAAATATGGTTCAAATTGTGAGCTCCCTGCATTTCAATGTTCAACTAAAAGTACATCGTGATAAAAAAAATAATAATAACAGCATATTTGATTAAAATTTTAAAAAAGATTTTAAAAATATGAATTTTAAGAATTCCTACTACTTTTCCAAAAATTTATATTTTTGCCCAATTTGTTTTAATATTTCCAAATGTGTATTACACAAGACTGCGCTTGGATTTTTAGATACATCTTATATTACATTTAATATAATTTTTTTACTGATATATATAGTGTAAAACGATGAAATGTAACACGTCTTTATATACTTTAATTTTTTAAAGAATTACAAAAAACCTTAAGACTAATTCCATGCGAAGATTAGTTACATATATAATAAAAAACATGTACAAAATGTTTAAATCTCTATCTCAAATAGAAAAAAAGCAATTTTTAAATCATGAAAGTGAAGAAAATATGAACATGGAGAAAAAGCCATTTAAAGTTTTAATTTGTATGGGTAATTGCGCTGAGTGTATTAACAAAATTTACAATATCTTGCGATAGAATTAACGTATGGGTAAAAATGAGGTTTCAAAATATTTACAATTAAATAGGATTTCATATAATATTTAAATAGAAAAGTCGATTTTTTAAGGTAACTTTAAGGTAAACTGTTCCCTTAAGATACTGAAACACAACAATAATTTTCTTTAATTTATCCAATTATTCAATATGCTTTGAAAATTTTTTATTATAAAGAATGAATGCACTAAGGAGGGACTCCCCCTGCTTGCTGATGCTTGTCAACACCACGGTATATAAACCAGGGTTTTAAGAACCACTTTAAAATCTAGAGATATGTAAAATATTAGAATCCAAATAGCACAAATTAGTTTCTACTTATCAAAGAATTTCCTTATACATTATTAATTACTACTTTTTCTCATTTGTAGTATGCACTCTTGTCAATAAATGATAAAGCGTTCAAAGTTTACGACTAGAAGTAAAATCCAATGATAAGACGCTATACTGACAGAATCATGGTAAAATAATTCATTTTCACGAATGAAAAAAGACTCAAGTGCGAGTATTACTCGCGCACAGAGAGGGTTCCGTACAGTAAATATATTAATTAGTAAATGTATTATTACAAAAATATCGTTGCTAAAAGAATAATAATACTTTGTAAAAAATTGTACAACGTAGGGTTGGGTATAGCTATATATACTAGGAAAGTATAAATGGATATACCATGAAAGTTCAGAGAGATATGATACCTAAATAGTATCAAATATTGCTATTCTATAACCCTCTTTTTAACCTTATCTTAATCTGTTTATGATGAACTTAATTCGGTGCTGGTAATAAACGTAGTGCATATTTAAACTTCATTTGGCATTTCATAAACCCAAATTCAGCATTGTAATAATCTTTTCTTTTTAAAGCGTATCTAATACAAAACCCTTGTTCAAAATTCAAAATTTATACTTGATATTCTGCTAAGCACGTTTCGAAAGGAGGCCCAAAAATTGCAACCCGTCTTGGCCCGTGCCACTTTTTCCAGATAGGTTTTTAATTAACATTTAAAGAAGCGGGTGGCGTATTGAGAGAGCCACTCAATGCAAACTGGTAGCCAATATAATAGTAATTATGTGACTAATTCTAATTAAATTATCTTTTTTTAACAATTTGACGTTTATTGTTTTTATACTACTACTGGGCATTGCATTACATAAATATATCATTAAAAGTTGTTATCTAGATTTTAAAAGCAGATGGCGAATAGACTACGTCGCTCGTGTCTTTCACGGTTAATATCTCGGTTAAGAACCGACAATTTTTTTTTTGGAAAATCATTATAAACAATCCTTTTATACTTCTGCGACGATAGGTACCCCCAGCGCTCCTCAAGGTCCTTTGCTGAACGCTCGCATATCGAAATTTGTGTATAACGATTTTCTCAATTACAATGCGACCTAGGGTAATCGCTATAGTTTTCCTCCATGATTTAAATTAACTTCTACTAAACCTTAATTTTTTTCATAATTTTAGTTTCTATAGATTTTGAAATATAAGGGGGTGAAACATATTTTGCATTACATTTTCGACGATATTTCTGAAAATAAAATACCTAAAATTAAAAGAAATTTATTTTTGAGTTTGGCGTAACGAAAGCTTTCACACGATATACAGAGAAAATATTTTGTTTTCCAAGTAACTTAATTAGTACCTCTACATTTTTCCTAAATATATTTGTGAATTATTAATAATCTGTAAATATGTGGGACTTTTATGTGAGCCTTTATTACTTCAGCCAATTTAAACTTTTCACATTAAATAGTTTAAGAGTAAAATGGCTGTGACAGACGTATAGAAAGACACACGAGTGATCATATAATGGTTTATTGTTTTTACTTTTTAAGTACGGAACCCTAAAAATGATGTTTTTTTATGGGAGCCATTCTGCCTTTAAGAGATTAGTTAATCAATCAATGCAATAGTTTTAAATTATTTCAATTTTATAAATGACAATTTTCTTTTGCATATGACGTCATTTCCACTAATAATAATATGCTTTTGATTGGTGGATTGTGATCAGGCAAATTGAATTTTATATAAAAGTTAGAGACCGAAACTGGTCGCATTAGTTAATTATTGTTATCAATTCTCACAATGTATCCTTTTTCTTTAGGCATTATAGAACATTATATATTTGGAATGAATTTAGTATTTACGAAGAAAGAATTTAATATTCTATCAAATTAATCTGAACTAAATTATAGAAGAATAATTCTTACTGCATTTTTCTATAATCATTAACTTCAAAACTAACAGAAAATATAAAAATATATTATGATTGAGGCCATTTCAAGATCATTACTGAAATAATGATGATAAACCATGTAACTAAAACTTTTTTTCTGATTTGCTTCTTATTATAGAATTTACTTTGATAGGTAGTATCTTTTCCGTTTCAAATGTCTTCTCCTTTCGTGGATTTGAAAAGTTTTATTCGAATAAATTTACGTAGATCTTTATACATTCTATGTTACTGAATGTTAGAAATATAAATTTAAGTATAATTTTCTCGGACACTTTTTAAAAGCAATTCTGTTACTTTTCAGATTTGCTTTACACTAAATATCTTTTCGAAACTTTTTTGCAAAATATGTCAAGGAAGTATATATTTTAGGAAATAAATTACATAAATTGCGTTATATTACAATATTAATTACACTACAAATTATTATAAATTACAGTAATTTAAAAATAACTGCATATCAATTAAGAATATCATCAACATTTAACACGTTCACGCCGGCGTGCATCACCGGTGGGTCACGCATGTGTGTCCCATCAGGCGGCGTGCATCACCGGTGGGTCACGCATGTGTGTCCCATCAGGCGGCGTGCATCACCGGTGGGTCACGCTTGACTTTCGCATCGGGCGGCGTGCATCACCGGTGGGTCACACTCTACTGTCCCATAGAAGGTGTGTACTACAGATGGGTCACATTCAACTATGCTGTAGACAGCGTGCACTACAGGTGGGTCACACTTGTATATCGTAAAATTCAGCAGTAAAAACAATTCATTATTATAAACTCAATACATTCACGACGGGAAACGAGATGGTCGTTTTCATTCAAAAAATATCATTGACCAAAGGCGTGGCTTCTACCATACAGAAATGCATTTACATCATGTTGTCCATATTTCTTTAGATTGTCAGACATTTTAATTTAAATTCGTACATGTGTAGTCAATAAAATCATGTCTTTAAGTAATTTGCTTACTCCTTACGAACTTTCAGGCATTCACAATCAACACTGCTTGTTATATTCGAGTTCAATTCAATAAATATGAGAGGGGCGGGTCATTACATACAGTGTCTGCATAAACAACAGTACCGCGCCGCCAGATGAAGCGAAATACGAATTCAAGCGCCGTCTCACAGCAAAAAACATGAATTTTGGCGCCGGCGTGAACGTGTTAAAAGAAAAAAGTGCTGCTAATAAAGATGCAACACTAAAATATTTAACTCTAATCATGGATTTTATAATGTGTTGTTTAATTTCACTGTAAATTAATTAACCTAAATGTATACTATAGAATATATATTTGAATACGCATATAAAAAAGCCTTTTAATATCCTAAAAATGCACTGCTGTTACACATATAACTTAAACAGATCTCGAAAGCTGTGTTGGGTTTATATTCTTTGAAATAAAAGCTATATTCGTTATTTACGTACATCGTAAGGATCTATAAATGACAACATATGTCGTAAAATGTTTAGTTACATAAACCAGCGCTAAAATTCTGGCCTAAATTTTCAAGAAAAGAGATTCGGACTAACAAATTTCAGTATCAGTTCAATTATTAAGCAGAATTTTATTATTTCTTGTAATTACTGTTATATTATATTATATTTTATTTTAAATCTTCACGATTTCATCGTTATAGTTAAGCATTTTAAGCATTAGAAAACAAAAGTAAGTTGTTGTTTTTGGTCAAGGATGGGGCCAAATGATGCTCGCATAATTTTTTTTTATATATACATTTGATAAAATATCATTAGTTTACTACACGGTGTACAAAACTGTTGTAAAGTCAAATAAACTTATACAAACATTAAAATAAAGTTAAAATATCTACGTTTCGGTCATCCTTCTATGACCTTCCTCAGGAACGTTGTCGTATATCTTCTAAAATTAGATCTAAAATTAAATTATTTTAATGTTTGTATAAGTTTATTTGACTTTACAACAGTTTTGTACACCGTGTAGTAAACTAATGATATTTTATCAAATGTGTATATAACTTTTTACGGTGTAATTGTCCAGTTCTTTTATTATTTATTAAATTTTTTTTTACGAAATTCAACGATGTTCTTTACTTTTAGAAGAATTTTTATTTGAATAGGTAATAGAAAGGCATAAAATCGTTAAAAATTGAAAAAGTTACAAAATGGGTAGTGGCAAATTATCAGATATGGAAAAATCCAAATCCAAAGAGCGATGCCGAAATGAAAATCGTCTTGCAAAGCAAAAATCGAGGTCTTCAACTCATTATGTAGGCCATGAAAATCGAGGTCTTCAACTGATTATGTAGCCCATGAAAATCGAGATCTTCAACTGTTTATGTAGCCCACGAAAATCGATTACAGAATAAAAGACGAACGCGAAAAAGAAAACAATCTAATGTTTAATCGATTGATAGTAAAGGCCCATGACTCGAAGGGCTCCAATCCACTAGCTACGGAGTTTTACAATCGATCGATTCTAACCGGGGTAAATTGAGCTCAATATAGGTAATTTGTCGCAATCTGTGGATGATTCGGTGGAACTGCTTTCGATTTGTAAACTGTTTTTCTTCTCGAAACGGGACTTGGAGAGTTTATCGATGAAGGTTTTGGTCGTCTGAAGTTTGATCTTTGCGATCTGTTGTTGAAGAGGATGCGAGGGAATTTGGTGGACGAAATAAATTCCAAATGGTCGTTGTAATCTATTAAATTATATTTTTTTTTCTATTATTTTGAATTTTTGCCAATATATTTATCAGATTTCTTTAATTACGTGTATAATTTTTAACGAAACATTATACATGATTTCCAATAATATAAAATATTTTGTTTCATCAATATATATGTTTGACATGATTACATATTTCATTTTTTTCTTTTTCTTTCGTCCGATGCCTAGCGACTGCATTTCGTAGCCTATAAAGAAAATTATTCAAATGATCCCAAATACGAAATATTAAGAAACAAATCTGGCTGTAGTAAATGGAAGATAGTTAATTTAGTACTAATACGTATGGTCTTAAATCTAGCTTTGCGTCAAATATGAACTAAGTTAATAAATTACAGTTTTAATTTGAATTTAGATACTATTAAAAGTTATCACAAAAATATTTTACAGCGCCAAATGGATGCGATTTATGCAATTAATAGTGTATACGATAAGGAATGATATCCAGTCGATTTAAAGGTCTCCAAAGTCCTTATTTTGGGTGATTTTAGTATGTTGCTTTTAGCGAGTATATTAGGATGTAATTAAACTAATGTTTCAACCTGCTAAAAATAATAAAAAGTACATCTAATCGCATATAAATGCTTTTTAACACTTTTCAACATAGTAGAATAGTGTTTATGACTTCAGTTTGTCTGTCTGCTGCCTGCCGTCTGTCTGTCCGTGCTCTAACTCGCGTAAATATAATCTGAATTACGAATAATTAATATACGTTACTGTGGTTTGCATATTATGTCCGGTATTGAAAATAAAGTGTGTAGCATGCATAGCTCAATTACAGGGACACTGTAAAGTATTCCGTTACGTTATGGTCTATGGGAAAAATCATTTGCGGTGTATTTCAATATTGTTACACAATTTTAAACGTAATGAAATTTATATACATTATTAAGGTGCACTAGAATATGGTTACCATAAAAGATCTTAAGTGTATCATTTACGCACGCGTACAAGGAACTCAAAAATATTCATTATATTACGGTCTATAAGGAAAATTACTTTGCGGGGTATTTTAATGATGTTACTTTATTTCAAACAAAATAAAATTTATATGGATTTCTGAGATGCACTAAAACATCCGTTCTGAAGTATAAGGGTGCAAAGCATATATCATTTTTTACAGGGTCAAACAAAAGAATTCGGTCATGTAATGCAGGTCTACGGCGAAAAACTGTTCGCAATGTATTTTAATGGTATTGTACCATTTCAAACATTATGAAATTGATATACATTACTGAGATTTACTACAAGAAGTATGAATTTGTAACGCATTTATCAGTCATTTAGAGAGTCACATAAAAGAATTTGGATACAGTACTGTTTCCGAAGTGTAGTCTGTTAGGTGTGATTGCTGAAGAGCGTTTTCGATTACGGTATGTGTTTCAAGGTTAATTAATTTTTACTTACTATTTGCTGTAAATAAATTATATATATCAGATATAGAACTGCACAAAAGAATCCGTAAGCATTACTAAGAATGAGCGTGAATTGCTTCAGAGTATTTTTTTTTAAGTTATGCATTTTCAAGCTCAGCTACATTTAGTAATTAATTACAGATGTTTGTAAAATTTAAATAGAATCATTAAGTTAATATGTGGCGCGTATAAAAACCTTCACGTGATATACAGACCTGTAGAAAAGAATTCCTGTACGTTTCTGTCTATAGGTAGAAAATACTAAAGTTATATTTTAATCTCCTATATGCTTTTTTTTAAAAACTAAACTAAGTTTTAGCATACTATGTAGATTATTTACAAACATATAGGTTATATGCAGAGATGCACAAAAGCATGTTACGGCGAAGTTTTCTTTGGGTATTCAAGAAGTGTTGATACATGTTTCATAATCTATGCTTGACGCATGATTTTCTGTTTTGTTAATAAACTGATTTGAGAATATCGAAAGAGATGCCTTTCAAAATTAAAAAGAATGGGATAAAATAAGTCAGGTTCACAGATGCTCCTTCTTATTAGAGCACCTCATTTCACTAAATCTGTGATCTAATGATTTTTGTTTTTTTTTTAAGTTCATTTTTTTTTTAATGCTGCGGTAATTTTTTTATCAATTGATCTTGATAAAGTCGGTAATTTTGCGCATATAACATGTACATCAGTTTATTAACTCTTTAATCGTCGTGCCCGATACTTTCATGGTCAAAATGCCTGTGAATGTATCGGACGCGACGATTAAGGTTAATGTCAGGGGAACGTCTATTTGCAAGTTTTCTGTTTGAAAACGAAAATGAAACCCTGTTAGCTAAGGTACTTCTTTTACATGTTGAAACAAAAAGCGTGCAAATAGACATTCGTCTGACATTAGCCTAAGGAATAATAGGTGTTTATATATCTTTAAATGTACTTTTTTCACTTTTATCATGCTATAATTTTAGTTTAATGATAATAAGTTATTTTTCTTATGTAATTTTACAGAATGTATTTAGATAAAATCTTACATCTATGACCATGAAAAAGTTTTCCTGAATAATTTTTTTTTTAATATTAGATTTTTAAATTCGAAATAATACATTTAGTTTAATTAAATAGTTGGATATCAAGATGAGAAAAAAAGTGAGAAAAAAAATAAATATAAAAAAAAATCAATGGTTTTTTTTTTTAATATTTTCTCCCTCACATAAGTATCACTTGGCTTTGAATTAATTATGAATAAATGCACCATTAGGAATATCAAAAGTACATTTGATATTCTTTCAGAAATCTGGAACTTTCAAAAATCCGGCGAAGTCCCGGTCTCGACGATGCAGGATTTTCGAGATTATACTGCACATTATTAATCAATCCTCTAAATTTTAATCAATAATCAATCCTCTAAATTTTAAGATAACCTGGTTCTCCAGCACACAATTTGTCATATGCGACATATTTTGTAACTACCGGCGGCGGTGAAATGGGGAAGATAGAGGGGACAGTATCCCACTCCTCACCGATTAAAATATATTATACAGGGGTGACGGCAGTACTACTTTGCACAAGGTTGGCGACGGACCGGTAGTTAGAATCAATAAAAATACGTTAAATTACATTGGCCTAGGATAAACTACGTCGGCCTAGGACAAACTAATAGGTTGGCGGCAGTTCAGTCTTTGGGATCAATAAAATTGCGCCAAATTGAATCGGCTAGGATAAACTAGATCGGTCTAGGATAAACTAGTTCTGACCAATGAATAGCAGGACGAACTACTTTATCCTATAAGCGTTAGGCCAAACTAGTTTGGCCTAGGAAAAACTGGTTTATCCTACGGGCATTAGGATAAACTAGTTTGGCCTAGGAAAATCTAGTTTATCCTATGTGCGTTAGAATAAACTAGTTTGGCCTAAAATCGGGTATGGTCGGTAACATGTATAAAAAGTTCTAGGCACCCCAGTCTCTTAGAGATTTCTTAGTAACCTTATAGATGTTTTTTTACAGTGTAGTTCATTTCATATAAATATATTTCAATTGATTCATTTCTTAACTTTAATTGTATTTAACATTGATTATAAAATATATTTTTTTAGAAGCATATCTTTTTTTTATAGTCACGTTACATCTGCTATGATAAAAAGTTAAATTCATTATTATGTAATTTTTAGATTTACTGAATTATGTAAAATGAAACATAAATGCCATGTAAATCAATATTTGTCTGTATTGTTTCATCCAATCGTAATATTCACATGCGTGGGAAATAGAAAATTTATTATGTTATTAAGTAACTTACATTTTTATGACTAGGACACGTAACATTTTTTTCTTCCATTGTATATGTATTTTTTATATATATATTAACCACATATTAATGCCTAACTGCATTTTTGAAATAAATAAAAATTTCAAATTTCATTAGGTAAAACACATTTTTATCATTTTTTTTCCCTGGTCTGAATTCGAGTAAAGTAAAGGAGTAAAATTTGTTTTACATTCTCTTTTTAAGAGTTTATTAACTTTAGTTAAAACAAATTTCACACATTTTTGTAATGATTTTGGAAAAAAAATATATAATCAAAGATAAAAATTTTATTTTCATATTGTATCATGATTTTCAATATAAAAGAGCTTTTCTTAAAAAGAATCACCGAGATATTTGTTCCACTCTTCAACCTCAACCTTTCAGAGTCCATCCAATGTTTTGGTATGCCGATTTGAAAGATCTTGTTTTAAAAGTTCAAATGCCCTGTAATACACAGTAAAAATGTTGGAGGTCTTGGATATACTACATTTAAATGGAATGGCCTTAATTCCAGTTTCATTTCTCGATTTTGTTCTAAAAATATAGTCGTAGATTTAAGGGTACACATGGAGAACATCATGTTCTTTGCTTTGGTTAGCTTTAAATCAGATTGTACAATTTTGTTTACGGATACTATGGAGATAATGAAATATTTTGCGGCATTTGAAGGGTTGTATTTTCTTTTAAAACATAGTATGCAAATTTAGGTACAATAAGCGGAGAACGTGCTTTTATTAGGTATGCATTTTTTACTTTTTTACAAGTCAAGTGTAAAATTTCACATTTCTTTCCTGTTTTAACTCATAGTCTATCAAAGCCTAAGAGCTAATGTGCCCGCAGGTTGTGTATATACGTATGTATGTATATGTACGTAACATGGTAACTGCTATATAGTGCGATATCTCTAAATATCCGATTTGGTTCACATTTTGAATGTAGGTTCATTCTGATAAGGCGCTTCCCTGATTAGTTTTGGAGGTTCATTGGTTGAGTATAAAGGGACGGCGGGGGGCTAATCACCCCTTTAATTTAGGTAAATGGGTTTCCATTCAGAATTATCCGATTTGTTTCAAATTTGGTATACCGGTTTATTCTGATAAGGCGCTTCCCTGATTAGATTTGGAGGTTCATTGGTTAAGTATAAAAGGGGGGATGGATGGGCTAATCTCCCGTTAATTTATTTTTCAAGGGACATTATTCTTTGAAATAAGAGTATAATATACGATTCATGTGAATAGCATGTGAGCTCAATGTCATCAGCTTACATGGGCATTTGTTTATTTATTTATTATTATTTATGTCGTGTAGAAATTTTAAAACTATGTTTTTTACACCTTTTTCAGTAACATTTTTAAGCAAAGAATATTTTGATTTGTGTCATTTAAATTTGTATCATAGGGAATGTCAAAATTGTTACAAAAGTGTGTGAACATCCTCTGCGCCATTTCTTTATTTTACGAAAAAACTACTGCAAAATTAAAACAATCCTGATATTTGAAGTCAGAATGAAAATTCTACTGTCCTACTATTCATTTAATTAAACTCAATTTGTTTTAATCGATATGTTATTTATATATTCGTGTTTCTATATTTTATACGCTAATTAAAATAAATTCATCAATAGACCCAGCATTCAAAAGGATTATGACAATGGCATGTCCATAAATAAATCATAGAATATTTATTAAATGAAAATTCATTCGGTAAATAGTGAGAAATGTCAGCGCCGAATGGTAACAATAATGCCCAAATTGATGCAGAAGTATGAAATAATTGGAAAACTACCACATATTTTGACCAAACAAGTAACAAAAAGATAACGATTTTCAGAATAGGTGAGCTGATTTGTTTATTAATGTATTTAATGAAATGTAATATATTCAATAAATTTATTCAATGTAATTCAAAGCATATTATACTTAAATTTAAACTAAAAGAAGCGATAGGTATTAAATGCAATAAAAAGGTTAAAGAATTGTGATAAGAATACATTTCAAACAAATAATGAGACAGGTGACATATTTAATACGTATCGACTTTTTTAAGATATGAAATGTTCAAAGTAGCTGAATAACGAGCTTTTACAACCTGTTTTATTTAATTATTTTAGTGCTAACATATTTAATTTAATAATTTAATGATATTTTTTACTAGCATTGATAAGAATTTCTTATCAATACTTTACAGAAATTTATAATTCCAAATAAAATTTTACTTTTGGTTGTTATTTTACACTTGTGTTTGAGCTAAAGTATACTTAAAAATATGTTTTTCAATTAAAATTCAATTAAATTATGTTTTATCTTTATGCAAAAATTCATGTATACATATATGCATACAGCTACTTTCTTTTAGCTTTATTTAAAAAAAAAATCGTAGAATAAGAAACATGTTTAAATATTAAATACTTACTTGACACTACTCAGATTTAAATAAAATAATTTTGTATATTCCATACATCTATCTTAAAAGTAACAGGAATTTATATTTATTTACCAAATTTGAATTATTTACAATGGAATTAATTTAAAGGGCAAATACCAAGAGGATATATGTGGTCCAATACTTGTGCCAGTTTCTGAACGAAAATAAATTGGTTCTCAAATGGTTAAGGAACACTTAACTTCAGCGTTGCTAATTTCAGTTGTGTGTAACTGTCGCAAAAATATTACATTAGAATTTCAAAACATAGTTTGGCAGTTGCACCGTAATACCCAGAGGAATATACCACATATTATACAAAAAGTTAGTTCAGTTAGGAACCGCAAACACAATTAAAAATTTATCTTCAGTAATTTTCTTCAATTAATGAAAATAATTCGATTTCTTTTATGTAGCCCTGTGTATTACCTATGGAATTTATACACACAAAGTAATGTGGAAAAAAACTTGTCGTTGGGGGCCACCGTAATACTTACCCATCATGGATGTACATAATATAAAATATGAAAATAAAACATGTGATACATGCTAAGCATTATATCATGTTACTTTTATTCATAATTTAATTTACTTGGACTCCGTTAAATATAATTAATATAATCCCTTAAGCTAATATTACTTTTTGTTGCATTAAAATATCACAACTTGTTTATTTCCTATAAGCGAATAAACACTATTGGCTTACAATGGAAGCCTATGGGAATTTGGCGAAATATTAGAGATAGCCCCAATTTGGCGTCACTTTTGGCGACTCATTTTGGTCGCCAAATTTGACGATACATCGCCAAGTTGACGACAAACTTGGCGGCATTTGGCGACAGAACAGGGTACCCCCTATGGTAATCCCCCTTATAGGTATGGAGATATATTAAGTGCTTAACATTTACGATAAGCCATTATTGGCATTTAATCTTATAGTTTTGGCGATAGTTTTTTGGTCGGCGGGGTAATCGAGTAGTACCGAATTGCGTAAAAGAAACATCCTTGTAACTCGAAAAATTATAATCATATTAACTAACAGTTTACTGCGTCGGATTAAACGTCTCATTTCCAATTAAAATATGCCTTTGAATTTAAATTTGAATGAAATACAGGGTCATGAAAAATCGAAGAGTATGAAAAATATGATTACAAATATCTCGGCAACTAATTATCCGATCGACTTCGTTCTTTATGCAAAATTTATGTATTTTTATTGTCTTTTATATGCACTCTTTCAAATAAACAATTTCGAAAATTTTTATTTACCTTTTATCAGAACGAATAATTTGGAAATCCGAAAAAAATAGTTCCGCATAATCGAGGTTGCTGATATTCAGTAGACTTATTTCCATTATTACTTCCTAAGGACACACCAACTTTCAAGTCTCTATCTCAATGTGTTCGGGAGATAGAACGTTTACAGACACACACATGGACCGACGGCAATTTTTTTTTTCTAAAAATATGTTTTTTCGGAATCTCCAGTGTCGTCTGAAACGTGTAAATCCGTCAAAAATTTTTTTCGATTTTTAAAACGATTACAAAACTTACCTTGTACTACGTATGATGGGTATGTAAAATTAAAAAAGGGCATCAAAATTGAAAACGCGCTTCCAGCATCTATTACTCACAGGCAGTACTGTAACCGCATTTTTCTCTGTGTCTTTCTAAATTAAAGTCAAATGCTATGCACATCATACTCTATAGAAAGCATCCTGTAATGAAACTCTGTTATGTAATATGTTTAAAATTGTGTAACATCATTCATATACATTGCAAAAACCTTTTCCCATAAACAATAATGTAACGGAATTGCTTTGAGTGCCCCTGTAAACTAACTATAACTGCTACATAGTCCATTTTCAATTTCGAACATGTCATAGTAAACCTCAATAATATAAATCAATTGTATGGCAATCCGAAATTCCCGAAATTTCCGTTTGCCAAACGATGCTGAAGATTTTGTTTTTCTAGTGCGAATTTCAAAGATATGCCTTAGCTTCTTGAATGCAGTTTCTAAAAGTTCAAAAACGTTTTATTTTTTTATGAATTTATGGCACATTTAGAATAAAATTCCCCCACCTCTCTTTATCTATAAACACTAGTGTGCATTAATTATTTTTAAATGGATGAAAATGTATTTTTCATTTAAAATAGATTCAAAATGGATTATTAAGAACGAAGGATGTTGAATTTCAACAAACCTCACAATTATTGCATAATTACAAAATGTCTATTTTATAGCGTTTAAAAAATTGGTTTTAAAAGTTATTAAATAGTATTTTTTGCGATATATTTTTAACTTTGAACACCTTACCAACCGGTAAAAAACACTTTTGGATGTGTTTTTATTAAGATCCAAGAGCTGAATTTCTTTGAGAGAATCTTTTCCCGTGAAGAACAAAAGGAAAAAAAATGTGAAAGGGGAATTTTGCAACTAAAATTCCGAAAAGGAAATGACTCTTCTATCTATTATTGTATTTCACAAGCATTATTGCAATTCATATAAGATTTATATGTGATAAAGGAATTAAAATAAAACAAGCATAATTCCCTTGGGGTGATATTTCAAAACAAACTCTTCGAGCTACCACACTAAAGAAGATAAAATTCAATGAAAGTGTTAAACGACTACCCGCTTGCACTTCTTGAAAAGACAACCATCTATCAGATTCTTTTAATTGTAAGCATTTACCACTGGACTGAGTGTGAGCATATGTCATCTAAGCAAGAAGGAATAAAAAATGCTTATGCATAAAAAGTATCAAAATATTTTAAAATTTATTTTTTTGAGAAATTTCATTGATTACTTTACGTTGCAAAACACCAGTGATACATTTGTGCCTCCAAATTGATATTAAAATAACTGAAAAACGCTTCTCAACTGCTTCATTACGCCTGCGCTTTTCGATCGAACGTAAAACACCGCTTCTCTTCTGTTAGTTATATCTTGCGCGCTAACCAATGGACTAGGTGCGAGTATGCCCCCATCTATGAAAGAAGGAATGAAAACCATGTAATCATAAGATGTATCAAAAGCATTCAAGAGTCGAGTTGCTGAGAAATTCTCATTAATTAGTAATCGAAACACATTTGTGGCAACAAATTCATATTAAAATAATTAAAAAACGCACTCCAGCTGTTTCATTAATCTCGCGTTTCTCGAATAAATATATAATATACACACTTTCTGAATAGTGCACCTATCACTGGACCGAAATGAAAACCGTTTATGCATAAAATGTATCAAAAACGTTCAAAACTTGAGTTTCTGAAAAATTCTCATCAATTATGTTATGTTACAAAGCACATGTTAGTGTACAAATTGATATTAAAATAATTGAGAAACGCACCTCAGTTATTTCATTAATCTTGCGCTTCTTGAATAAGGGCACTAACAACCTTTATCTTCTGTGTGTCATGGCTAGCGCGCTAACAACTGAACTGATGAAGTGCTTTATCTGTCCAAGACCGTTATGAAAACCACTTATGCATAAAATGTATCAAAATTATTAGAAACTTGAGTTTTTGAGAATTTTTTATTATTTACTTTATGTCACAAAACATTATAAGCGCAATTCACTATACAAATCGGTATTAAAATAATTAAAAAATGTATCTCAGCTGTTTCATTTATAGTGTGCATAACAAGCGAACAACACCATTTCGCTTTTGTTGGTTATGACTAGCGCGCTAACCACTTGACTGATGTGATGTCTCATCTATGGAAGGAGAATGAAACCGCTTATGCATAAAATGCGTCGTAATCATTCAAAACTTGGGTTTCTGAGAAATTCTCATTACTTACTTTATGTTATAAAACATAATAAGCAAATTTAACTATCCAGATCGATATTAAAATAATTAAAAAATGCATCTCAGTTTAATTTTGCACTTCTGGAACAACATACCGTCAACCGGGTACTTTGGGCCACTTTTTCCTGGTTCCACTCACATTTCCATTATTAAAAAATATTATATGTGATTTTTCAACGTCGAAATGGAGTTGTAAACAATTAACATGAAACAATGAAGCAAACTGTATGGTTTTAAAGAGGAATTTATTTTATTTTTTATTTTTTAACTATTTTTAAAGTTTTGGAACAGAATAGCCCCTGCTGGGGGCTTCTTTGGTTCATTCACTTAGTTTCATATAAAATGAATACATTTCATATGTAAATGAATACATTTTCATGTTAACCCCCTTGCAATAGCACTTGCTAATAAATTAACGCTGCAAACCCGATAAACAAATGTTTTTTTTTTTTTTTTTTTTTTTTTTTTTTTTTTTAACATTTAAACACAATACACCAATTGTTAATATTAAAGAAACGAGAAGCACTTTTCGTCATGTTATCCTCAGTAACTGGAACAAAAACAATTAATGTAACATTTTGTAACAGTAACATTTGAAAACAAAGTTACTTAAAACGTGTTTTAAGAGGTTTGGTTGTATAAAAGGCATTTCTATTTCTATAATTGGTATAATTTCTATAATTGGGGCTATTTTCGGACCAAAACAGGCCTGGCACAAAGTAGCCCCGAAATACTAGTTTTCATGCTAGCTTTATGTAAACATAAACCTTTTCTGCCAAAATAAAATGTTAAAGGAAAAATTATGATCACACATGGGTTACAGGCTACTAAAGGTAATATTTTGACACTTACTTTATTTGTAGCTCTTATGAAGATCGTTTCGCAATAGAAAGTTTGGAGAAATAAAATCTACACACGAAAACAGTTGTTTACAAACACATTCAGTGTTGCCACTAAAAAAATTTAAACTATCCCCAAACTATTTAAATACCCTATAGTAGGGTATAAACTATTTTTCAAGGGTAAAAACTCCAAATTATCTTGTATTGTTTGTTCAATACAAAGAATAAAAACTTTTTTTATGGGATGGACAAAGTAACACCGCAAGGTCTAAAGTAGCCCCGGTTGGCTGTACTATACATTTTTTTTTTTTGTTGTTATGGCTAGTGAGCTAACCACCGGAGTGATAAAATGTCATCTATGGAAGGAGGAAGGAAAACTGCTTATGCATAAAAAATGCAACATTATTCAAAATTAAAAATTCCCTCAAAACTTCATTAGTTATATGTTACAAAGCAATAGAATTATTTTTTAGCCGACAAATCAATATTAAAGTATCAGAAAAACGAACATGAGGAGTTCAATTAAACTTTGACACAATCAAACAGTACTGCGATCGTTGGATTTTAGTGCTACTATGACAAAAGATACTTATTTGAAGAAATCTATTTAAATTGATCTAATTGTTTAGAAATAATGATCAAGAATTCTACTAACTACGAAGTTTGAGTTTACGCCGCAAGGTAAAAGAAAATTTTATCTACTGCTGATTTTGAATATAGGACCAAGTTTATCAATCTGGCGTCAGAAATCCGACAGTTTTTAATTTATTTTTTCATGGATTTCTGACAGATATCTATAAAAACTTCCCTTCTTTACCTATAAATGCAACAACAGTGTTAAACGATCACCCTTCTAGCGTATTTAGCACAAATTTACAAAACACTTGAAGTTCCTTTTTAGGCAGATTTCGCATGAAATACTACCTATTGCAATCTCCCCTATGTTGAAATTTCCAAAATTTGCTGATCTACATCGATCATGACAACTAGAACCCAAAACCACAGTCAGTAAAAAACTTTATCTATCTATATATATATATCTTTTTTATGGACAGGATAACTTCCATAATTCTGCACAAATCTCTTCCAATCTGATACATAAAACCAAGGCGCATAAAATCTCGGTCAAGTTTGTTAATGGGCAAAATCGGACCAAGGACGTGGAAATAGAGAGCGGTTTTGTGAAAAAAACAGAAAAAAAACCATAACTTCTTAACTGTAATACATATCGAATCAGTTTAAAGTTATTATTACTTTTAAAAAAATGGCCAAAAATTTATGTATGACAGATTTTTGATAACATAAAAATGTGATCAAGGGGCAAAAAAATAGGGTTTTGGGGAGAAAAAAATTTCATACCTTCGTCAATTCTCAATATATCAAATCTAATTAAATTTATTATAAATCTTCTTAATATTATCTACAACTGTTATATTGACAAATTTTTGATAGAACCAATTCGTACCGGAAAAAAAATTAAACAAAAAAAGGGGGGGGGGAGGTGAAGAAGAAAAAAATCCATAACTTCGTCAATTCACAAGATATAAAATCCGCATGACTTTCTTATATATCTTCTTCATATTATCTACAACTTTTATATTGACAAGTTTTGATAGAACCAATTCTTACAGCAAAAACAAATTAAAAATACATAGCGGTTAAATAAAAAACCATCGTATTAAGGGTGTACTCGAATCCAAACTGCTTATTTATGACTCATTTTTAAATTCAATTTTGCTCTGAAACGCTTCTAATTGGTAGGTTTTCTTATTCAAAAACTATATAATGTACCGTAATGGTCTATTTTTTGATAGAGAAAGAATATATTTAAAAAATGATGTCAAAGTGGGCCTTTTGAACTGAATTTCCCGAAGCGATTGTGTTGGAAACGAAAAATATTGTCCTACTGAGATAATAATTGTTTATAAATCAAGTTCTAGTTAATTGAACGGAAAATAATAATAATAAAAAAAAAACAGGACGCTTGTAAATCTCTTCAAAAATCATGTCAACAAGTTTCATGTTTTTTTTCTTTTAAAAATGAATCTGAAAATGTGTCAGAAAATTTCGAGTTGCTGAGCATGGAAAAATATTTTTTTGAATAACGCCTTAACATGATTCTGATAAAACCAGCTCTTATATAAAAATGAAATAAAAAAACTCGTCAAAAGCGGCCAGATAAAATTGTTAAAGTGGGTCTATTTCTAATTATGATTTAGTTTTTGTTTGTGAAATTAGTACTTAGCTTCGAAATCTACCTGCGCCTGTAGGCCGAGCCGGCGGGAATTTTTTTCTTCTTCCTAGCGCTCAAACCACTGGACTGAGTATGTCCCATCTATGGAAGAAGTGAGGAAGTTGAAAAAATTAATTCAGTTTCTAAAAATTTTATACCTCATTACATCTCATAAATTACTCTAGGTTACAAAGTAGTAGAAATGTTTTTAAGTTTGCAAATCGACATTAAAGTATCAGGAAAACGCACCTCTGATATTCCATTATGATGCAATCAACCTGTACTGTTATATTTGGTCTAACCAATAATTGAGAGATGATTATAGAGTTTAAAACCAAGTGGTATTTAAAAGAGAGTTGTCTGGAAAAATAAACATAAAAAACTTCTCAGTGCATTTTGAGCTGTTATACATGTCCCTCT
Organism: Maratus speciosus; assembly: GCA_963932465.1. Taxonomy (NCBI): domain Eukaryota; kingdom Metazoa; phylum Arthropoda; class Arachnida; order Araneae; family Salticidae; genus Maratus; species Maratus speciosus. The sequence goes on along the minus strand of OZ010792.1, from coordinate 232,986,007 downwards.
CTTATCTATTAACCCTGTGACTTCCCAGAAAACGGGCAAAAATGTAAAGGTTTTTTCACTGTGTTTTTTATGCTAAAACAATTAGTTCAATATGATATTAAACACGTAATTAAGTACTTTAATATAATGCTTATGAGTATTAACCATGAATTAAAGATTACGAAAACAGCAAAATTTATAAAATTATGTTAATTTAAATAATGCATGGACTACAGTAAAAACTGCAGTTCGGTAAACGTGTTAACAAGGGTTTGTCAGAGGGTTAACATAATGAAAGTCTTAAAAAACCTCCCTACTTGCGCTTCTTGAATAAGTGAACACCACTTCGGAGACCCTTTTTGTTGTTCAGCGCGTTAACCACTGGACTGAGTATGTTAGATAAAGGGAAGAATCGAGAAAAACCGGCTAATGGATAAAAAATGTAAACATCATTCAAAACTCGAGTTTCCGAAAAATATTCATTAATTACTGTCTGTTACAAAGCATTAGAAACACTTTTGAGTCTTCAAATCGATATTAAAATATCAGAAAAACGCACTTTAGCTATTCCATTAATCTTTATGACACATTCAACCAGTACTGCCATTTTTGGTCTACCTTATAAATGAGAGATGTTTATAGCAGTGAAAACCAGACATTTAAAAGAGAAGTGTCTGAGGGAAAAAATACCTTTCGGTGTGCTGCTGGATCGATGTTTTATTGGGCGGCACACAGTCGCTTGACATTGCTGGTTGACCCCCCTTACGGATCGATGACGTCATTGAGCATTTCGATATATACTTTTGTTTCAATAGAAATCTCAGTTATTTTTCAACCATAGAAAGGATAGATTTCTACTTTTGGAACTGATAAGCTATTTTAGGAATGCATATTCAGATTTTAATATGCATAATTGAAAAATTTGTTATGATAATTAAGATATTTTCCGATACTATTAAGCTATTTATAGGGTATTAATACAAATAATAACACCTGGGAAAATTTTAAAATTTGAGATTATGTTCGCAGATATGTTTAGGATCAGAATAATAATGCTTTTTATTCCACCTTTTTCATTTTATTTCAACACTGCGTGTATTAGAATATTTTATTTAAATATTTATTTATTTCTCTAACTCAGATTTTCTTGATTTTTCAATCTTATATATTAAAAAATACAAGCAGATGTTTTTTGTAGTCTGCTCTAGGCTTTCTACTGAATTAATTTTAATATATAATTTTTTTATTCTTCATTTGTAGATGAGCCCGCAATAATTGTTTTTCTAAATGTTTGCTATTCTTATACTTTAATTTTATTTTTTATAATTTTTAATGCAATTTATTAAAAATGGTAGAAGGGTACTTCATTTGTATGGTAAAGAAAAGAAAGTAAATACGGATTCTTATAACTTTATCAGTGTCACTTCCATATTACAATTAAAAAATGGTAAATATATTTTAATTTTGAATGCCTGTGTTTAGGGCCATAAAGATGTTCAAATACCTTCAATTAATTCAATTAATTCAGTCAATTTACATTTTTGAATTCATAAAGTCGTTCACTTGTTTCAATTCATGAAACGATAATAATTTTCCCATTATCCAATGAAATTCTCATACAATTTTCATTCCATTAGCTCTAAAATTTGAGATTAAATCTTGAAAGGAAGAATCGCTTTCATATGTAAAAAATGACGTCATTCCTATCTATGAGTCATTGAACTATAAACGTGCGTTTCTATTTAGAAAACTGTGATAGTTTGCTACGATTGTGTCTAAATTATATAATTTACACTTTACTTTCCTCACTTTCATTTTCACAGAATTTTCATTCCATTAGCTCTAAAATTAGAGATTATATCGCTCATTCACAAGAAAAGCGACACATCTCGACAAAAGTAAATTTCACAGGAGAGGAAAAAGGGGAAAAATCGCATGATTTTACTGTAACATGAAATTATAGCACTTAGCTGTGTATGAGGGAATGAAAATGTGCATAAAAGCATAAAACCCTTAAAAACGAAGACGAAGGATGAGATTTGGTGGGTTGGGTAATTTTACCTCCCCACACAATCCAGCCTTCTTCTATGGTCACAAATGGATATATAGCGTAATACAGTGGTTTTCCGCATAGCTACACTTATGTAACTGTTTGTGTTGCAAGTGGAATGAAACGCAAAATTAATTTTTGCGAGATGCGTCATCTTTCTTGCGGGATGATATATTCAAAGGAAGAGTTACTTTCACACGTAAAAATGACGTCATTTTTAAAAGCCACTGAACTGTAAACGTGCATTTCTATTCAGAAAACTGTGATATTTTTCTACAATTGTTTTATACGATAAATTTTATAATTTACAGTTTACGTTCATCATGATTGCTTTCATCGTGATTCATAATGATTTTTCATCACCCATCCATGCAATGAAATAAGGGTCACTAGGTTTTTAGACACCGTGCAGATCAAATTATGTGACGAAGGTCATAAATTACTTCTATGGATCTTCTTTTACAAAGGTTCTGTGGTCGACTTGACTTTTTTTTATTTATTCCTCAAAGGTTTGAAAGCAAAGAGCACAAAATCAGTTAAAGACATTCTCTCCATGGAAGTTGATAAATATATCAGGAACTTTTCTGTGTTTTTTGTCGTATCATTTTGCAGTGCGACAAAAGAAAACCCATATCAAATAAACTGAAAAAACACCACCTTCTGTGGGGTAGATATTAGCCGAGCTTCAATCATTTCCACCCTACGTATCAAAGGGTTCTAATCGCCAAAAGGTGAAGTGCTTCTGCCAGTGAAAGTGACGTCATGTTAAAAATAAAACACGCCTTTTCAATCATAAAACGGTTACCTATACTAATATTATGGTTGAGACACAGAATTGGAGAGGCTATTGTTTCCTTTACTCCGGACTTGTTAAACGAAGTGTGGTAGTTGGACTTCAGGTTGGATGTGTTAAAGTTCCACATATTGAACATTTGTAAGACAAATTAGGTTAGTTTACCTTCAATTTGATGTATTTTTCTTTGTAAATAGTCTAAATTAAACTGTTATATGAAACTGGTATAATCTTTCATGGACACCCAGTACATGCTTTTGAATTCTCGAATATATCGCGGCAACCACAGACAGCTAGCTCTATATGAAAGGCGTAACATCTTTTAATTGTCTTATTTACCCGTGGTTTACGACAATTTATTCTAAAACCTCTGAACTATCTGTTAAATAAGAAATAAAAATTCAATTGTCCTTTTTTAGATCTTTCCGTCTCGGGCCATCTTAAACAACTTTAGTATAAAAGCATTAGGCTTTTGAAATTTTGCAAAATTCCGGAAGTAAAGGTTTATCTAAGTTAATAAAATAATACAGAATACAGAAAAATCTGACATTTAACATAAAAACTCTAGAAATATTGATTAAAATATTGATTTTTATAATAAAAATTCGTATAAAAAAGGTCAAATGAATGTACTAAAATTGTTTCCAGGTTCATATATATATTATAAAATTATTTAAAATACATTAAATATCATTAAAAATCCATAACGTTTTCATCCATAATACGGCCGTCACGCAAATTCACGTAGACGATTCTCGAATAAACGCAAAGAACAGTAATAACAATATTTAAATACCATTAATGACGGTGAAAACTTTTGGATTTTTAATGGTTTTTAATGCATTTTTAAGATATTTCTAATGTATTTTAAATAATTCCAAATTATATGTATGCACCTGCAAATAATTTTAGTATATTTATTTGTACTTTTTCATATGAATTTTAATTATTTAACCAAGGTGAATTTAGCACCCGAGTTTTAACTTTCCTTTATTGATTTTTATAGTATAGTGCAACAAAACTAAAATATAACAAATGTGATGTAACGTAAAATGAGAAAAATGAAGAGAAAGTTGCAATCGATAACACCACTTACTATTGATTAGTCATGTCTTTTATATTACTTTGGCATTCCAATGTAACCGTGTTGCGAATAACCTAAAAAAGATAATAAAAAAAGGATTATATGTTACAGTGTGCAATAATTATTTTCAGCTGCGTTATAGATGATAAAATTAAAATCAAGTGAATCTGCGAAATTAGTTATTAATCACTTATAATAAATGATAGTACATAAATAATTTTGTTTTAAAATATCTATAAGTATGTGCTGCAAATAGCTAATTAAATGAGAGAAATGATAGAATCGAGAAATGCTGAAAGTATGCATGTCATTTTCTGAAATATAGACTATACAAGCATGCGGCAAAATATTTGAAAGCAAAGAGAAAGAACAATAGAAATATTATAAAGAGTATTGAAAATGTTCTTATACTGCAGTATAGGTTCCAAATCTTGGAAAGCATTCGATTAGAGAATGTTTAAAGTTTTTTTTTTTTTTTTCTTTTTTTTAAGAAAAAACTCTGATTAACCAAATCCTTTGGCTACAAGTTAGATCTAATGAAACATCTCCTAATTTGTGTTGATTGTTCTGTATTAAAAAATTAAAAAGTATTGTTTTATTTATCACCATTGGTAACTTGTAACAAAGAATTGGTTGTACTACAATATAGAAACACCCAACTTTAATATTTAATTTTTCTTTTCAAAACTTTCGATGCAGCATATCGGGAAAAGCAGGGTATAACCTCATACATTATTATCACATGCTTCTTGAAGCTAGAATTTCCATCAGAATTTAAAAGAACTTTTCTTAGATAGGGTAAAGAAAGATAAAATCGTATATTTGAGTGAAAAACAGATACCTCAGTTTGATTCAATTTTAGCAGACCTGTAGCAGCTAATGGTTCAAAAACTTAGCTCTGCTATGCAATAAAAACAGATAAACGTTATAGTGTCTCCATATTGGCATTTGTGTAGTTTCTGTGTCAGAAAACGTATTTTATCACTTATGCGTGTGCTACTTTGCACGATTATTAAATTTGAGCATATTTAAAGATATTCAAAATTTCTATATTATTGTTTGTAGCATAATTAATGAGAAGTTATTCCACAGAATAAAAGAGTTTCTAGCATTTATAGGTGCAATTTTATGACTTGCTTTGTGATTCTCAATCTTTTGGTGTAAAACGGATATCTTAAGTGTAGTAAAACAGGAAGAAACTATAATTGAACAGAGCACAAAAATGTTTGAAGAAGAGGCAGTCTGAACTACATGAAGGACAGTGATATTTATAAAGCTGATAAAGAGGTGAATTTAATTTTTGAAATTTCTCAAATTTTATTAAACTAATAAAAGATAAACATCAAGCACAGAAGAAAAATTAATCTTCATCTAATAACACCAATAAAATTTCTCCGTATTTATTAAATTTTTAGCTGCTTAGTATAATTACTAGAGACATACAACAAAAAATGATTGACAAAAGTCGTCTACTCTTTATATAACCCTACAGCTTTTGATAAATTCGATTCATGAATTTTCTGAGATGGGTTTTCCGGCAACTGAGATACATTATGCAAACATCACTTCACTAATATCTTTTCGCAATTCTATATACTAATAAAATATTGTTTGTACAAAAACGGACAAAACAATCCACAAAAATTTAATAATGAGATATTCTATTTATTTTATTTTTCAGTTATTAAAATTTAAGTTTCCCGATATAATCATGATTCCTAAGATGGTAATAAAAATTCTCGAGTTTTACAAGCTAAAAATAAACATCAAAAGACTTTATTATCTTAGTTACATGGAAAATATTTCTACATGTTCTCATAAATTTATTTCCAGGAAAAGATATTTATTTTTCCTAGGAAAAATAAACAAACTTGCATCTTTAATTATTTAAAAAGCAAGCTTGAGTCCGGAATTTTCTATTTACGTTTATTGTTCCTATAAATCGGAACACGTTCCAAAGAAATGCTTACTAACCAAATCTAATTTGAAATAACAAAATCGTTTCAGTATTCCATTAACTAATAAAATATCAACATTAAGAATGGAATATTTTAAAAGCACATTTTGATCTAAAGAGACAAACAAAATTTCTGCACAGTTGTTAAATTTTTAGTACTAGGATCACGATAGATATATATCATACTCAACATTGAAAAGCTAACGAAATTTATTTGCTCTTTACTTGCACCGGAAATTATCCTAAATCTTTATATAAATATATTTTATCTTAATTTGTATCTGAGAAATATTTTTTGAATCGTTAAACTTTGAGTACTTTATGTGCTTATGCTATATTATATGTTATCCTTTTATTAACTTTTTATAGTTATTTTATTTTTGTGGCTACCAGCCACCTCTAAACATATTTTTTTTAAGGCTCCCTAATGCCCTTGCAGCACGATCACCTCTCAGCTGGATGTAAAGTTGCCACGCAACTAAGCAGTCTATCAACCTGATTACATTGTTCCATTGAGAAATATTTTGTTGTAATTGTGATATATCAATTTAAAATTAATGAAATGTGAAAGTTTTATGATTCCACTTTCTAATAGAAGATCATTTATAAAGTAAATAATAAAATTAACCTAGAAAATTTAATTATTCACGCAAAGGCACCAAAGAAATTTTTCCTGAATCATTCATTTTTCATTTTATAAATATAATCATAATTCCTAAGATGAGAATACACAATTAAAAATATTTTAATTTTAAATTAAATATTAAAATTTATTTGTTATTTGGAGGCCTACTGCTTTCCGCGGCTTTACACTCTTGAGGATTACGCCCTCTGTGGACTCTAATCAAGCGAATCGTGAATCAATGTGATTTTTCATTTCGAACAAGATTAAATTCAAATTTTAAGCATCGTCATTCACTTTGCTATGGGGGGGGGGGGGGGGATTGGAATTGTTGTAACCTAAATGTAATCCTGGCACTTGGGAAATTTACCAGAGAGTTCTTTCCGTTTAAGAAAAAAAATCTCGAAAAATCGTTGCACAAAGCGAACAAACATTAAAAACCGCAGAGAACAAAATTCACTATATTCAGCTAAAAGATTGTAACCGGATACATTTTACGAAAAAAACCACTACTAAATATAGCATAAATAATTCTTAAAAAAATTAAAAATCGCAAAGGACAAAGTTCACTTCATTGGACTAAAATACTGAAATCTTATTAATTTTACGATTGTCAAAAAATCTCACTGAAACGCCAAAGAACTCTAAAAAGCGTTTAAATAAATTCGGACGAAATCCAAGTAAACTTTATTGAAACGGGCCAAATTTGCCCCTTGAGGGCTAAATGATTGAAACCGGAATAATTTCCCCTGAAACTAGATTTCTTTTACGAATGTCAAAAAACCACCTCGGAACTTGAAAAAACTGAAAAAATCGCACACGCAAATTCGAGAAAAATTAAAAAATATATATATTAATTCCAAACAAACTTCATTGAAAAGAGGACAAAATTCATTACATTGGGCCAAAAGATTGAAACAGGATTCCTTTTACAAATATCAAAAACCGCCGAGAATGGCGGAAAAAAAAAATGGTAAACATCGCATACAGATTCGCTAAAATTTCAGAAATCGCAGAGTGCTAGGCTTTATTAGGTTACAAGATTCCGATTTTTTTTTCTTTTTTTTATACAAATGGAAGAAAATCGCATCTGAACTCGCCATAGAAACTCGAAAAAAATTCTAAAGACCACAAAAACAAATTCGCGAAAAAATAAAGAATCACTTTCACTTCCGAATAAATTTTATTAGAAAAGAACAAAATTTACTACATTGAGTTAAAAGATTGAAACCGGATTCCTTTTACTAATAAGGAAAAATTGTCGCGAAACGTGAAAAAACGGTAAAAATTGCATAAGAAACTCAAATCAAAAAATCTAGAAACTGGCTTCAGGCGCATAACGTCAGACATGCTGGCACCTTCCTACAAATCTTGTAGCTCTCTTTGCAGCGGCCTCTTCTAATCACATCATACACACACACATACAGACAAACAAACATCTATTATGTTATTATAGATTTACTCGTGAAAATTTATTTCATTTCAGCATGTTTCTAACAATTGCCTATCAGTTATATACTAATTTGAAACAACTAAACCGTTTCGTGATTCCATTAAGTAATAAAAGATAAACATCTAACATCTGAAAAATTCTTCAAAAGACAAATTTTGATCTGAAAAGTCCAATATAAGATTTCTTTACCTAAATTTCCAGTTGCTTAATATAATAACGATGCTAATATATCAAATCCTAGCTAAAGTGTGTATCGAATATAACTTATGCTTTCCTTTATATCGAAAATAGCTTTATGATTAAATTTATTTCAACACATTTCTCAGAAATGTTTTGTAATATTTGTTAAATATTAATTAAATATGTCTATAGTGTTGATGTTTCCATTTATTAATAGAAGGTTATTTATACAAGAACAAGAAAGGAAATAATCCATAAACAATTAATATTTGCATTAAAGAAATAAAATTTTCTACTGTTATAAAATTTTCAGTTGCACGAAACATCGCGATCCTGTTCTTACTAATTGAAAATGATTGTTAAAAGTTATATACTCCTTGAATTTAAGATTCTCATAATTTCTCCTTTTCAAAATAATATTTTCTCAGTAATCAAATAATAGCGTTTCATGACAACATCAACATTTAATAGTTCATGTCACATAATCAACATAACTAGAAAATCATTTATAACACGACAACAGTAAAGAGTTTTGTAGAAGAAAAAAATGATTTAGGAAAACCATGGCTATTTCTTGCCAGTTATAAAGTTTTTCAGTTGCTCAATGTAATCATGTGCATTAGATGGCAAAGTAACAAGCAAAGTATTTTTTAGTACTTTTTTACCTTTTCCTACATGGAAAGGATAATCTTTAGAAATGTTTATCAGGGAGATACTAATTTGAATAATTAAAACTATTCGCGATTCTTTTAATTAAAAAATTTTCAAACTTGTATGTTTTGTATACGTGTTTGAAGAACTGCACGCGTTTGGTACACCTTCTATTTTTTTCATTAATGGAAACAAATAAACAAGAGAAGTATGTATCCAAAGAATATGTAACTGGATTTATATTCTTGCATATGTATACAGGGTTGCCACGCTTTCAGACCAGGAAATTCTTCAGCACCAGTACTTTCTTACAGAGACTCTCTCTTTAAGACTGTTCTCAACTGCTGTGCTTAACAAGCGCAAAACGTTTTGACACATTTACAAATTCATTTTTTAACGGAAAGACATAAAATTGGAATACCTGACCATGGAAGCGATTTGGAATCGAACTGTGTTTTCCATTTTTTGATAAATAAATTATCTATTGAGTTATAAGCGATTTTGATCACGTAACAAACATGTTTTTCGGCCTTTTTTGAGCGGTTATTCCACTTTCGCGCGGAAATTCGGTTCAAAATGCCTACTTTGGCACTATTTTCTGAAAGATCTATCGCGTTTGCAAAAAAAAAAAAAAAAACCCGGAAAAAAACAGATCGATTACATAGTTTCTAAACAACAACACCTGCTTGTTTCATGCATTTCCGAACAAAAATAAATTAAAACTTATGTCATAAAGTTTCCCTCTCGGATTTGAGAACAGCCTTAAATAAGGCGAAATTTCGTGTGTTTAGATATATTTTTCTATAATACTGTTAAAAATACTGTTATATTGACTGGAAAATTCTCTAAAGCGTGGCAACCCCGGTATAGGATGTTTGGTGTTGATTTGCTGAAGTAGAGTCATATATCAACATCATTATTTAGCGTATTTTTGTATTTTTTATGAAGTATTTTTAAAGTATTTTTATAAAGTTTTTGTAAAGTTTTTATAAAGTTTTTTATAAAGATGAAAACCCTTTTCATTAACTCGTCCAAAAGAGGACACCAGTTTGAACTGTAGGTCGTACTTTAGAAATTTTTATGAGTCTCAATAACAAAATAAGCTGTTGAAAGCGTTGAAATACATTAAGTCATGTTTGGTCAGTATTTCAAAGTTTTTTCATAAAAATATTTTTCATACTTCGTCCATGGTATCCGTGCAAACGAGGGTTTTCTGATAATCCAGAGCCAATTAACCCACTTGAAGCGAACATTCCTGAAACAAACAAAAAAAATTAAAAATAAGTCTTAAAGAATTAATATTCAGCGTATTGGCTATGGCGTAGATTTAAAATGACGATACTTTCCCTTTTGGAACCGGTTAGAACTGGTTCTGAAAGTGAAATATAATCATATAAAAAAACTGTAACCAAAATCGAAACAATACAACAACACAACATTAAATATCGACCACATGTATCCTATTAAAACAAATCATTTAAAAATATTAAAATGCAAGCGAGAAATTTGTAAAGAACGCACCTATAGAATTAACATTAGCTTGAGCGTTTCTTCCTGTGACTAATGAAGGCTTTTAATGGAATTCTCTCTAATCTATTAAACTTTCAGTTTCGTTTTAAATAATGTCCTGAGGTGACGGCAATGCAACATCCACAGTTTTTACAAGCTTAAAAATAAATATCAAAGTAATTTCTTCTTACTCCAACATATACTCCAACATATTTCCTCCGGAATCAATAAATTAATTTCAACATTTTTCTAAGAAATGTATTATAATATTTTTTTTGACGTTTCTTGTTTCAGTTTAATAATAAAAAAAATCTTTTGGAGAACAACAAACAACAAAAACAAATCTATAAAAAAATAACCTTAATATAAAGGGGATTAATAAATTCAAACTGATCTAATAAAGTTTCAGTTTTTTAATATAATCCACGTTGCCTGAGTTGGCGATACTAGACCCCGGTTTTTATAATATAAAAATAAGTATCAAAAGTCATTTATTCTTTTAGTTACATCGAAAATACTCCTACGTATTATATATAAATTTAATAAATTAATTTCACCATGCTTCAAAGCAGTGTTTTCTAATATCCGTGTTGACTTTTCTTGATTCAATTTAATAATAAAAAAATCTTTTGTAGAACAGCAAACAACAAAAACAAATCTATAAAAAAAATAACCTTAATTTAGAGGGGATTAATAAATTCAAACTGATCTATTAAACTTTCAGTTTCTTAATGTAATCCACGTTGCCCGAGATGGCAACATTGTACATCCCGGTTTTTATAATCTAAAAATAAGTAATCTAAAGTCATTTATTTTTTTAGTTGCATTGAAAATACTCCTACATGTTCTCGTAAATTCATTTCCAAGAAAAGATCAAAAACTTACGACAAAGTGAAAGTCACTTGCATCTTTAATCTTTTAAAAGGCAATTTTGCGACTGGAATTTTCCTTTTTTGTTTAAAGTTCCTTTGAGTCGGAACACGTTTCTAAGAAATGTCTTGTTTACAAATATTGTGGATGCTAGTACATTTGAAAAATGAAATGCTGCACAGAAATGTTCTATGGTTTTGTTTCATTTGTGCTTCAAGAAACAATAAAATTGGATTCGTGGAATTATTTTGTGTGTCTCGTGAGAAAAAAAATGTGTTATTTAAAAATGAAAATTTTTGATATACTGATTAATGTTTTCACTCCTTTTTAATTACGTTTTTAATATTATATTTTATTAAATCATGCCAGGAACCTTCTTAATATTAGAAACTCTTTTTTTTTAATAAATTTAAAAATCTTGGAAAATGAAATCAAATAAACGACAAAATTTGGTGACACAGCCAGTAGTTGATACCCTTCCAGTAGTTGATCAATTTTTTGAATCATTTCACCATTTTAGACCGAAATGAATTTTATTCGTGTCACTAAATACAATATTTTTGTTTGAATGTATGTGCATCTGTTATTATATTGCTGTCAGCTGTCTGCTGTATGAGAAGCCATTTTATGAAATTTTCTTTTATTAGAAAGTATAAACATTTAGTTTTTGATTAGTTGGAGACAATTACGGTAAGTTAAATTAATCCACTTCCATGATGCTTGTTTGAACTAATGCTTTTATAAGAATTATTGTTAATTACAGCCCATTGATGATACTTTAAATATTAAGTTTTAGATTTTCTATTGATTTCGTTCATCTGATCAACCACTGGGAAAATGACAATTAAAAAAGCTATTTATTTATAATTTTGTTGCTATTTGATTTCAGCGGATTTCATTTTTGTCGATTATAGGACATTCGTTAAGGGTTGTAGCAATCAAATTAGTTTACTTCTAAAACTTAAAAGGAAGGAAATATAATGCAACCGCCTTAGGACTGATTTTATTTGATAAACGACTGGCGGGGCTACTCTATTTGATCAATATTAAAACAAACAAATTGCTTTAAAAACTATTTTAGTTGTTATTTTGTAAATTTCTGTTGTCTTTTTCTTTATCTGTCATCTTAATTAACGGTCCTCTGTGATCGCTTTTCGGGAACTAAATTCTTTTTTATTCTGTTTCTTTTCTTGAAAAATAAATGATTTTATGAGTTAAAAAAAAAAGTTAAAAAAAAAAATGTGCGACTGAAAAATGAAAGCTTTTGACATTAGTGATTAATGTTTTCATTCCTTTTAATTACGTTGATTTTTTATGATAGTCAGATTGTATTAAATGAAATAAAAAAAAAACTGTTGAATATTAGAAGCTTTCCATTAAATTATTAGAATTTTTTTCAAAACAAAAATTAATTAATTAAAAAGTGTATCGTTTTCATGACTTCCTGTATAAAGGATATTTTAGGTAGTTCTTCAGTTTTCTTTTATTAATAAAAAATACTTTTATAGAACAATATTATTAATTATCGGTTGTGTTTGGTTTATCGTTTCTTTCAACAAAAGCAAATTTCTAAGAAATACTTTATTTAAAAATATTTTGGATACTAGTGCATTAACAAAATTGAGTGACGCACAAGAGTTCAATGATTTTGATCTTCTATGAATATAAATAAAATTTCATTCTGCAAATAGCTTATGAATTATATAAAAAATAGACCAAAAATATACTATTAAAAACATTCGACATTATTGATTATGCTGATTTTTTATGACGTACAGATTATATTAAACCAATTCAAAAACATTTGAATATTCAAAGCTCTTCGTTTAATAAATCGAAAGATCTTAGAAAATGAAATAAAATAAAACGGGTAAAGAAAAAAAATGAAAGAATTTTTTTTAAACAAACATCCTATTTAGAAGTCATTTTATATATACCGTATATACTCGCGTATAAGTCGAGGAATTTCTGACAATTTTCGGCAAGCAAATTTGGGGGGTCGACTTATACGCGAGTCAGTTAAAAAAGCAAAAGCAAAAACTTCGAATACTGAAAAAATATAGCATTTTATGTGTATGAATAGAAAAATAATATATAAAATATACAAATAATAATAATTTATCATTTAAAAAAATTTCAGTGATTCGTTTCTGTTAACTTACTACCTTTTTGCATTGGCAAGAGAAATCTTTGGTTTGATTTTGTGCAAAATTGAAGCAAAAAGTTAGGGGGTCGACTTATACGCGGGTTTTTGATTTTTTCCAGAATTTGCATTCGAAAGTTAAGGGGTCGACTTATACGCGAGTCGACTTATATGCGAGTATATACGGTAATTGTTTTTTTTTAATTATTATTCAACAGTTTAATTAATTTGCCGTTGTAACCGCCTTTCAAGAATTAAATTATTTGTAACTCTTTTTCTTTTCTTTCCAAATAGTTGCACAAATCTGCTTCATAAATGGTCTTTTCTTTAGAAACATTTTGGAGATAGTGCATTTGAAAAATTTAATAGCCTACATAACTCGCCGATGATCTTGTTTCTGTTCTACACAGGAACCAATTAAAAATCATTCCGCGAATATATATTTTTTTTTTTTTTGAAGTTTTATGAAAAAAGATGAAAAAAAAATTGTTACTAAGAATTGAAAACTTTTGAGATTGTTGGGTTTTTTTTCTGAAATTTAGAGTATTTATCATAACAAAATCCTTTAAATATTATAAGCTTTTCATTTAGAAATTGAGAATGTCTTTCAAAATAAGATTAACTTAAATTAATAAAAAAGGATATTTTTTATAACCAACAGACTGTTTAAAAGTTATTTCAATTATTATTGTTATAAGTTTTTATTACTAAGATAATAATTTCTATTATTGAAAGACTTAACTAATTAACTGCTTCAATCTGATTATCGTCTATTTGAAATGAAAAAAAAATTAAGAAATAATTTATTTACACATTTTTTGGATGCTAGTGCATTTGTAAAATGAAAAGCTACACAGATCTAGTAGAGGATTTTGTTTGCTTTGTTCATAAGCAGAAGTACAATGTTTATCTTTTCCTTTTGTTCTATGGAAAATAACTGAACTATATTGCTGAGAAACCACGACTTTTGACTTATGAATGATTTATCTGCTTTTTATTACATTTTTATACAATATTTAGTACAATATTAAATGAATTCAAAACATTTAAATAAAAGCTCTTTGCTTAAAAAAATCAGGCTATCTTTCAGAAAAAATAAAAAGAAAACTGCTAAAAAAGCGATTCCTTTTAAGACCAACACATTGTATAAAAGCTATTTTAGCTATTATTGATTTAATTTTCTATTATCAACTGCTTTTTGTTTTTAAACGAACGACTTAGTTTTTTTTCTAATATTATGCTTATCTTTTTATTTTTAAACAGAAACACTTGCATTCGCAAACATGATGAATGCTAGTGCATTTGAAAAATGAAATGACATATGGAACAATTCGATGATTTTACCTATTTTATTTTTTAAGCAATAAAATTTCATTCTGTAAAATGTGTTTTTTAGTTTTAAGAAGAAAACATGTGCTAGTAGGAAATGAATGTTTTTGCTTTTTTAGAATCATTTTTCAATCAGGTTGCTTTTTTATGGATACCAGAAAGGGTTGGATTGCCGTATATTTTCGTGTTTAAGCCTAGAATTTTTGGGCTTTTTTTTTTTTTTTTTTTTTTTTTTTTTACTTTAAAAGATCGCACGATCATTTCGTGTGAAAATTCAAGCGAAGATTCTTTTACCCATTCAGAGATGGTGACGATGTCAACTTTTTTTTTTTTAAATTACCGCCATTTTTGCTGCATCCCCAGATGACATATATTTAGTCCATTTTGAACGGAGCTTCTCTGCAACCCTTAAATACCTGATTTTTCAAAAATCATTTAAAAAATGTTTTCGGCTTTCTTTTTTTAAATGAATCATGGGAAAAATACTTTAAAAAATCATATTTTGTTTTAAGCATGGTTTACGGCTAAAAAAACTGTTTGTTAGTAATCGACAATACTGGTGTTTAATTGGAAAAATAATTTTCCTTGATAAAATTCTATAATATTAAATACACAAGAATTTTGAGAACTACGATAAGAAATAAATTTTACTTGCTCACTGCAGAACAAAATAGGGTATTTCGCAAGCATTTAAGCAAAAAGAACATTTATCAGCAATTAAAAAATTAAATCTTTATTCTTAAACAGCACAAGTGTTGCCATCTAAATGTTGAAAATCGATTTAATAATATTTTCAGAATTTATTTTATTGGCAACATTGGGCATTATAGCTTCAATATTAATCTAATAGTATTTATAAGCCTAAATTGGGTATGTTGCCGAAAGGCAAGACCCGGCATTTAAGGGTTAAACGGCTTATTCAAACAAACAACCAGCCGAAGCAAATTAATCAGATTTGGCAGTGTACCAACACAGAATAGGAGATATCAATAATTTCGGACAGCGCATTTTTTTCTATTCAGCTTTTCTATTAGTTTTCGTTCACTGAATTTTTCTTCACCTTTTTTAAACACCGGCTTATAGACAGGGTTCCGATTTTGGACGATTTTTCTGTGAAAAGTTATACACACGCATTGGCTTATACACGGAAATGAAATAAAAAAACTTTTGAATATTAGACGTTCTTTATTTAAAGTATCAGAATCTCTTCCACCATGAAAGAAATTGTACAATTGTGATTATTTTTATAACAAACTATGGCCATTGAAAATTATTAATCAAATCAGCAAACTTTTTAATATTAGACGAAGTTCGTTTAAATTATCAGATACCTACCAACATGAAAGATTTAGCAAATAATACAACAGTGATTATTTTTTTTAACAAACGTACTGTTTGGAAAGCATTAGATGAATAAAAAACGGATCAATTGTAGAAGATATTCGTTTAAAATATCACAATACTTTCCAATAGGAAAGCAATCGAAATTAGTACAACTGGAATTAATTTTACAACAAACGTGGTGTTTGAAAAGTATTATATCAAACGAAAAATTTTTGAATATTAAAAGGTTGCAGTTTAAAATATCAGAATACCTTCCAAGGTGAAAACATTCGAAATTAATACAATTGTGAAATTTTTAACCATTTGGGAAAATAATTATTGTCCTTGGTCAGGGTAGGAAATCAAAAACATATCTGAAACGTTTTATTAGTTGAATCCGCATTTTATTCGTTTTTTGATACGTCTATACAGTAATCTGTATTTTCCCTTTACTTTCAACAGAGATGGATACTCCTGTTGCCACTATGACAAAAAAGTAATAAAAACTACAAAAAAATAATAACTCAGACACAAATTGAGATAGAGCTTTCAAACAAATTGCATTTAAAAGTACATTTTTTTCTCTATACGACGGTGTAAAAAGTAATATTGTGAGATGTTTAGAAGTTTAAGAATGAAATTTCATTTAAAATTCGTCCAGGAATATTAATGTTTAATGCATGGCGTACGTAATTTATAACCAACTCCGTAGAAGTTTAAAAATTTACAGTACCAAAAAATGTATTCCATGGCGTACGTAATGTATGATCAACTCCGTGCGATTTTTTATCTCTCTATTCTAAAAAAAAGTAACTACCGCTGTCACCGCCGCCGGTTTTGAATCTTTTGTGACCGGAGGTCTTTCTTCGTTAATATTAAGAAAAATAATGCATACAAAAGTATGAAAATCGGTGATTTTATACAGAAATGTTTGATAAACACGCTTATGTAAACAGTTTTCAAATCGAAGAATTATTTTAAGAGATATTTAATGCTAAAGTTGGACAAAATCGCTCCACTAAAAAAGTTTTATAGGAGCAAAAACTATTCATGGGAATTTAATCATTTTTAGATCATTTTATACGTTTGAAGTTCCCGGTGTGCAGACTGTATTTCATTTTTTAATTTGACTCATTTTTTGAGATTTTATTTCTATTTTAAATTCAAATTTTCAGTAATTCTAGAGATATTTTTTACATTATTTTAGAAAATGGTATTAATTTATACTGTTGCCAAATGTATAAACAGCGCAAACAATAATGTTTGCTTCAAATTAAAAATTTATTTACACGTGACTATTATAAGCAGAAAAAATGATTTGGAATTAGAATTAAGTAATTTTGTACAAAAAGCAGGAACTTATTAAAAATTACGTCATAAAAAGTATACACTTGAATTTTAAAAGAGAAAGGATATTATAAAATAATAAATTCATTAACATGCTTTAGAAGTCTTAAATAGGAGAAATTACGTCATATTTATGTCACATTACAGTTATTACATAAAATGAACACAAAATAATATTGTAAAACAGTTTAAATTTAGAAATTGCGCTAGACATTTATTTGATATTTTGAGAGGATCTTTTCAACTATTTTCGTTAGGAAAGCGCAAATAATATTTCATTTCTAACAAAAGTATTTTCACATGAATATTTAAAAGAGAAAGAATAGCTTGGTGAAAATTACGTCAGATTAAAAACGATTAATTTAAAATGTCTCATTTAAAAGAACTTTCTTTTCACTTTGTTACAAAATACCAGGAGACAAAGACTCTATTTACTTAATTCTTTTTATATTAGCTTATTTTGAAATGTTGTTACACGTGTCTACGTCATCAAGTTATTTTTATTTCGGCGTTTTATTTGTATTTTTATTAATGTTGTACTAATTTATTTGTTCTTTCGTTATTTAAAATAAAAATTATGTCAATTTGTATAATTTGGCGAGTGGTTTAGCGATTTATATAAGTTGGCGAAATTGGCCGACGGGATAATCAAGTAGTACCGCAGCGGATTTGGCGTTAAAATTCTCCAATCAAAGAGAAATGAATAGAAATCCGTTTATAGGGAGATCGCCACTGTTTTTTAAATTATAATTCAATCTTTCGAAATCTTTTTAAAGCCGATCAAATTAGCGTGCATTTAGAGTCTGCGGTGTTTGGACGGGGGTTGGCAAGCGTAGCTCGTAGGGGGCCGAGCCCCCTAGTGTCTTAAATTTTAGTCTTTGAAAAAATCATTTTCCAAATGGCCATTGTAATTTCTTAATTTGCAATTTTTACCTTTTTTTTAAATAGTAAATGTGCTGTTTTAAAATTACTTTAGTTATAAGTTCCTTTTTAATTTTTATCCAATATCATAAATAGTTAAGATCATTTTAAGATAATTAAGTTGTTTCTTATTATTTATCTTTCCTTTCGAACTATAGTTCCATTGAACTATAGTTGTATACATCTGTTCCTAGATTATCTTTTACTTACAATTACTTTGGATGCTACTGAGTTCGAGATTAAAAGCCGTACAAAAGATTTCCATGATTTTCATTTATTTGTTCTTCAAGAAGAAATAAAACTTTATTGTGGATAATTTTTTAATTTGTTTTATTATTTAATGAAAATTGCACAAAAAACAAGAGCAATGAAAACTTATGACATTACTGATTAACATTCTCATTCTTTTTATTTACTTTGATTTTTTATAAACTTCAGACAGTAGGAAAAATAAAAGTTTGGAACTTTTTGTTTAAAAAATCAGAATATATTTTTTAAATGAATAGAACTGTGACTCTTTTTAAAACAAACATACTGCTTAGTTTAATAACCTCTCTTATTTTCATTCGAGAATCAAAGCGTTTTTTAATCTGTATGTTTTTTTTAACCCGTTCAGAATACGTGTCACATGCACGCTCCATATACGGTATGTATGGTTTTTATTTTTTAATACCAGAGTACTATAGTCGTAATCTTTTCCTTATCTAATCGCAGATTTTTTTTTATAAAATGTAGTGGAAAATATTATATGGAGTTACTGGTATAAATAATTAAAATGTTCTTAAACGACGTCCGTAAAGGGATTGTACAAATGTCCCATGTATCTGCATCTAGTTAACATTTTATATGAAAATATTTTGAGTGTGAGTACAATTAAAAAATGAAACGCCGCACAGTGCGACATTTTCATGATCTAGGTCAGTTTTTCTCCACCTGTGCGCCGCGGCACATCAGTGTGCCACGAGAGATTGTCAAATGTGCTGCGAGTGTTTTTGAGAAATTATTAAAATTGTATGACGTCGTGTCAACGATACGACATTTTCTATTTATCATGTGCTTGAAACTTGAAAGCTACTTTCCTTCGCTTTCAGTTGACGAATATGAATGGTTAATGATCCCATTTGTAATTTTCTAGTCACCAAATTTGACAACAGAAAAAGAACAGCTCATTGATTTGAGAAACGATAAGTTTTTCCGTTCAACCTCTTCGAGAAAAATTTAGGTGACATTTGGTTTTCTGTCAAAAATTTGTACCCAGCAATCAGATTAAAAGCTATTAAAATTCTCCTGCCTTTTGCATCATCTTCATTGTGAGTTTGGATTTTCAGCATTGACAGAAATCAAGTTTAAACAGCGAGAAAGACTTTTAAAAGTTGGCGATGAAATACACACTATGTCTAGCGATTTTGGAACCTCGTTTTGATTTAATTTGTTCAGAAAAACAGGCTCAGTCCCCCCATTGAATAATTTCTGTAAATAAAACTATTGTATTTATTTTAATCATACAACTTTTATATTTTTTATGTTCAGGTGTGCCGCAAATAGTTCTAGATATTTTTAGTGTGCCGTTAACCAAAAAAGGTTGAGAAACACTAATCTAGGTGGACAAAATCCGTTTTTCCGATTAACTCGGAATATGAAAAAACCGCGTCTACTGGTAGCTGAATGTCTGTATTTTCGAGATCCGTACTAATTTTGGCGTAAAAAATCAGGTGTCGATTAATTGTGACCGTATAGTAGCCATTTACGCAGTTGGTTTGAGGGAGTTTCAAAAGTTGCAATAGCTTCCTCTAAGTTTGAAAGCACGTCGTGACTATTCTGTTTTACTTGAAAGCACGAGTTTGCTGATATAATGTCACAGTTTTGTCAAAGTCAGATTTAACCCTTTTTTTTTAAATAAGCGATATTAAACCCGCTTTACCGCTTTTGTCAAAGGGTGAAATTCTGGATGATCCTCGATATTGTTTGCAAATTTCATCTTGACTTTTAACAAATTATACAGCATTATTCAGCAGTAAGCATTTTGAGAAATCAAAGTGCCATTCTTAAAGTATTCAAAAATTAAACAATCTCCTGCAGATAGCTGCAGATCAGTAAGTTTTTATTAATAAACAAGCATCATATTAACTTTCAGTACATGTATGTATGTATGTTTAGTTCAAATCGTGCAAATCAAATTTAAATCACTTTAATTATCCTATTGAGCCGAAACAATGAATACATGTGTATTTTCAATGACAATACAATATTATTATGATTTAAAGAACACAGAAGTTTGTTTAGTATACTGTTTCTACAGGGCTTCACAAAAATTTAGATTAAAACTTGCAAGTTAATTTTAAGCCAATTCCAATAATCTGATTGAGCTGAAACTTTGCTCAGGATATGTAATTCTAATGACAATGCAACATTATTATAATTAATGGAACGTAGCAGTTACGCTTTTTTTTACAAGGCCACATAAAAGATTAGTTGAAATCTTGCAAGACAATTTTAAACCACTTTCAATTGTCTGATTGAGCTGATACTTTGCCTACATGTGTTTTCCCGATAACAATTCTATTAAATTATAATTTGACGAACGTGGAAATTATGCATTTTTTACAGAGCCACACAAAAAATCGCGGAAAGATTGTTGCTAAAAAACAGAAATTTTAATTAAATTTCTACAAAATTACTATAGGTTATTGAGATACACAATAGCATATTTAGTTTTTTTTTATGATTTTGTTTTAAAAATTTTATTTTTCAAGATGACTACACAAATTTCTCGAAAAATTCTGAGTAGACAAAAATACAAAAAAGAAATGAATGTTAACTTACATGTGTGTATTAAATTGTTTTTCACTTAATTGTAAAATAAGTATGTTTAACGCATTATTTGTAATGCATTATACAGGGTGCCCACTAAAGTCCTTCCAACGCTCTTAATTGCCGAACGACTGCAGCTATATTCATAACAGTGGTGTCTAGGTATAGTAAAGTGGCTATGCTCTACCAGATGACACCGCTTCCAGCGTCACGTGGTGCAAAGCAGCTGAGTTGCCATTCCTATCTCGAAAACGAGATTCCTGCTCAGAACGAGATTCAGTTAGCCTTCATGTTCGCAAGGTATCTTTTCGAACTAAATCGATGATGCTCTACAAATTTGTCACTCACTTTTATCCCATATTTCGAACCGTTTTCGCGATAGGAACGCTAATACCGCCATTTTGCACCAGGTGGCGCTGTAAACGGTCTCCTCTGGTAGAGCATAGCCTCTTTACTATACGTAGACACCACGTTTATGAATATAGATGCAGTCATTCGGCAGTTGAGAGGGTGGGAATGGACTTTAATGGGCACATATTTTTATTTTAGGACATTGTTGTTAAATAACCAAATATTTATCACTGTTTGAGTATTTTATTAGTGATGCATTAAAAAAAACAGCAAAAACCAATTATACTTCAACAAAATAATTTTGTACACCTAGATCGTCAAAACCTCTCACTGTGCACCACATAGAAAAGTTGGATGAGTTTGTTTGCTCAATAATCAATAAAATTTTGTTCTGGAAAGTTTTTATTTAATTCTAAAAAAATGTGATACAATGATGTAAGAATCTTTTGGCGTTTTTGATTAACGTTGTCACTCTTGCTAATTATTTTATAGGTGAAAACTATCATATGTAGTATTTCTGATGTTAACATCTTTTTTTCTTTGCGTACTAAATACTAAAGACACAGCGATGAATCATGTATTTTTTGAAAGGTTCTGAAAGTGGCTTTTGTCGTAGTATACCTATATATCGTTAAAACACGTTATTTGATAATTAAAAAAAATGCAGTTAATTAAAAATTATTGAAAAACATAATAACAAATAATCTCAAAGACTGCAGCAAGTAATCGTCCCACGGGTCTACTGGTTCTTTTATAAATTGATAACACTAATAGTTTATTTTCATGTAATACATTTTTTTTAGATTGTCCACTAACAATACCAAAAATCGTATATATATTAAAACTAGCTACAATGAGTCCAAATAAAGTTTTAAAACGTATTAAAAGCGATATTTTATATTGGCCTCGCGTAATGAGTTAACAGCCGAAGAAATGGCCAATGATCTCTATTTGTAATCAGCCTTTTTTATTCTGTTCATTTCAGTGGTTTAAGCGCAAAATTCGGTAACATGTCATAAAATTGTGTTTTATTTATATTTTATTGCTTTATTTATTATTTGTTGACTTTTTTAATTTCGTTAAGGTATATATGCTAGAAATAAATAATGTGCTACATATATTATTTTAAGTGCATTCAGATTTCTCTTTAGCAATCGTCTGTAATTGATAGAAAAAGATTTTAAAAAATTATGCTTGAAAAATAAGAACAAAAAATCTTCTTAACACCATAATTTTTTTTTTTAAACGCACTAGGCCTTTCGAAAGATCTGAGTCTTTCTTCGTCAGGCGCAAAGAAGACGTGCTTCTACTATGAAAGCAGCAGCAAGACTGAAATGAGAGATAAGGGAAAGGAAACAAGCTGAAGAAATAGCCAATCACAGAAGAGTATAATCAAAACAAAAGAACACAGAGTAGAAGGTGCAAAAATTTGGAGGGGGGAAAATACATATATTTAAGTATGGGAACAGATGAAATTAAAAAAATAAATAAATGAATAAAATATAAAAAACAGACTAATATTAATTAATACAAAAATAAATTATATGGTAGTACTGAAAAGGTTTTTCCAAGCTGCAGAGAGCATTGTGGAATCAGATTTATCATTAACACGATTAAGATAAATAGCTAGAGTTTCAAGATAGTCCAATTCAGAGATACTATTAGCATTAAAGATAATTTTAGCATTTTGAAAATTAAAACTATGGCCGGAATCCCAAGAGTGCTTGGCAATAGAAGATTTAGAAAATTCTGGATTGATTACATAACGAGAGTATTCTTTTAAGCGGATTTCGAGATTTCTTTTAGTTTGACCAATATAAGATAAATCATAACCATTACAAGGAACTTTGTAAATTCCCCATTTACGAAGATAAGGAACAGGAGATTTAGTGGAGGGAAATTTGAATTCATTGACAGGTTTAAAGATAATGTTAAAATTGAAACGACGTAAAACTTTAGCAACTTGAAACATAAACGAGGATAAAAGGGGAGGACAACCAAATTATCAGGTTTGCTTTTGACAGATTTGGAAAGAGTAGATTTATTAGATGGTCTATTGAATTTCTTTACAACATTATTGATAACAGAAGGATTAAAACCTCTTTTGACAGCAACGGTTTTTAAGTAATTAAGTTCATCCTTAAGGGATGCAGAGTCGGAAAATTTTTTGAGAGCACGATTTACATACGTGTAAAAAACACCGATTTTTGTTGGTTAGAAACAGAAAAAGGTTTTCTGTAGACACAAGTTTTGAAAGAAGAGTCACATTAGGCAACTAAAACATCAAGGAAAGGAAGTTTAATACAATTTTCTAATTCAAAAGTAAACTGAATGTATGGGTCGACAGAATTGACACTATGAAGAATGGTAGAAACATCAAAAGGCTTATCAACTAAAACAAAAGTATCATCGACATAACGCATCCAACATTTAAAATTAACCAGATTTAATAATTTTCCCTCAAAATAATGCATATAAATATCACAAAGAATTAGAGATAAAGGATTACCCATACTTAAGCCGTCTGATTGAAAAATTTATTATTAAATTCAAAAGTAGTTTGAGTGATGCAAATTTTAGTTAAATTAACAAAATATTGGACTTCAATATCAGAGAAATGAAATTCACGTAATCTTTTTTCTTTCTTTTTCTTCTTCTTATTATTATAATCATTTTATTTGCTTAAAAATTATTTTAAAAATAATAAAAATTGCGTAAATTGCGATACAGTTTTCAAACAAATCGTGGTACAGATTTCAAACAAATTGCTTTTGAAAGTATATTTTTTTCTTATTCGGCGATGTAAAAATTGAAAATGTGCGTTATTTAAAAATTTAAAAAACTGCAATAAAAGTTAATAAAAGTTATATTTAATCGTCTGCTGTTGTTACCGTCAAAATGACGTCAGCGTTACACACGGATACTTTTGTCCTTTATAATACAAATATACAGTAGCGCTCAAAAGTATTTTGACAACCTTATATTCTCTCTTATTTTATTTAATATAAAAATGTAAAAGAAAATATATTCCCTATAATTGAGAACACTATGACTGCAGTTATTCAAATGTATCAAGTTTCAACTTGTTTGTTTACATTCGGCACCACCGAAGAAATATGACTACTCCTTAGCTCAAAAGTATTTTGACAATTATTTTGCATTTAATTGTTGAAGATGCCAGTGGCGCAATAGCTTCGATTAGTGTTTATATCGACTTATTATGATTATTTTTTAATGCCGAAATGTAAAAAATATTGAAGTGATTCTAGAAAAGCCTCTGTAAATGCACTTAAGAAAGGTAGAGTGCAAACAAAATTAGCTCGTTCTTTTAACGGGTCTCAGGAACTTGTTATTACATGGAATAGTTAAGTTTTTAATAAACATAAATACATCGAAATTAAGCCTCAAAGTGGCCATCCACAACAAACAACTTGCAATGTTGACCGCATTCTAAAAATGATATCTACAAGTGATTGTCGTAAGTCCGCTGTAATAATAAAAAATGAATTGAAAGAAAATTACGGCATAGAAATACACGTTTCATCAGTCAAACGACGCCTAAACCTCTATGGTTTACATGGCAGAAGACCAGCAAAAACACGTTTGTTATCTACTAAGAATAGGAAGGCTAGAGTCGCATTTGTAAAACGGCATAACCCTTTCAGGGGTAAAGGAATTACATTGTTAAAGTGTTGAAATTAATGAATAACACCGGAATTTTGGTTTAAAAAATTCGGTTTATTATGTGTGTGAAATATAGTTTTTTCTTATTTACAAATAAATTTGTTTTCAAATTCAGGTGTCAGTCATTAAATTCAACACTTTAGCAATGGAATTGCTTTGCCCCTGAAAGGGTTATGCCGTTTTACAAATGCGACTCTAGTCTTCATATTCTTAGTAGGCCCCACCAGTGGCTGAGAGGTTCTGCTCTCGAAGCTGGTAGACCGGAGGTGCTGGGTTCGAACCCAATCACGCCCGTCGGCCTAACCGTTTCGAAGTTTTCGTGGTTTTCTTTGAAGCCTTGGATTTTCCATGCGTAAATACGGGCTAGGTTCCCTTAGAAAGACCCCCACGAAGGCACTCCCCCTAGGGCCTATATCCCTCGAGTAGATAATCGGCCGTCAACAATCAACCCAACCCTATTCTTAGTAGATAACAAACGTGTTTTTGCTGGTCTTCTGCCGTGTAAACCATAGAGGTTTAGGCGTCGTTTGACAGATGAAACGTGTATATCTATGCCGTAATTTTCTTTCAATTCATTTTTTATTATTACAGCGGACTTACGAAAATCACTTGTAGATATCATTTTTAGAATACAGTCAACATTGCAAGTTTTTTTTTTTTTTTTTTTTTCGGATGGCCACTTTGATACCTATTTTCGATGTATTCCTGTTTATTAAAAACTTTATTCCATGTAATAACAAGTTGACGAGACCCGTTAAAAGAACGAGATAATTCTGTTTGCAGTCTACCTTTCTTAAGTGCATTTACAAAGGCTTTTCTAGAATCACTTCAATATTTTTTACATTCCGGCATTAAAAAATAATCAGAATAAGTCGATATAATCGAAGCTATAGCTCCACTGACATCTTCAACAATTAAATGTAAACAAATTGTCAAAATACTTTTGAGCTAAGGAGTAGTCATATTTCTTCGGTGGCGCCGAATGTAAACAAACAAGTTGAAACTTGATACATTTGAATAACTGCAGTCATAGTATTCTCAATTATAGGGGATATATTTTCTTTTACATTTTTATATTAAATAAAATAAGAGGGAATATAAGGTTGTCAAAATACTTTTGAACGCTACTGTATATATATATATATATATATATATATATATATATATATATATATGCATGTGGGAATTTCGCAAGTAACACTTGCATCAGACTGAATGTCCCCGACGCTGTATTCCGCTTCGAAATTAAAAAGGTAACGAAGCTGCGTGAAGTGAAAATGCAGAAAAAATAAATAGAACGGGAAAGAAATGGACGACAGCGTTTCTGTTAAAAGAAACAGAATATTTTCGCGATATAAGATAGAAGATTTAAATGACGTATGAAAATCTAAGAAATATTTGACGATGCTATCCAAAGTTGTTGCTTTTAAGCTAAATATAGATTGAGAAGAGTGCTTTTAACTGTATTTTTGTTTTGTCTTCGTCTTAATAATTGTCAGTGTTCGTCTTAGAAACGAGTTATGATTTATAAATAGAGTCTCATCCTACATGTATGTATAAACTTCAGATATTATTAACTCGAAACCAAAAGATCTATAGATAATAAATAGTTTTATATTTAAAACATAAATTAATTAAGATACCTTTGACAATGAAATCCATCAAAATAAATAAAAATGTCGTTACTTTTATAACAATCTAAGATATAGTAGTTTCCACATCCCCTCTTTTCAAATGTTTGCATGCATCTATCTGCCTCAGGAAAACGTTTTGTCTTTGATAGTTAATTAATTCACTACCCAAGTTTAAATAAAAATATTTTTATGAAAACGTATATTTAATCCTCTTATGGTCAAACCCATTTCGCTAGCAGAGCTGTACTTTTCAGTGCAACACATGCATTATTTAAACCCGCATATTTTTTTTTCATATTTAATACAGTTGAAAAGCCTTAGTTGCAGTTTATACTCTCGAGGTTTATTGTTATATTACATTGGAATAAAAACTAGAAAGTTGGAAATTTTTTAGTATTTTAAAATATGAAGAAGAAAACAGCATTTTTCTTTTTAACGATTACTTATATACCAGAAATATCGTTAAACTGATACTCTATAATGACATTTAGTGGAATTATCTGGAAAATACTAGAAAGACATATGAGGTTATTAGCTTATGACATAGTCCAGAGTTTCTATATAAGTATGATTGTTTCGGAGAACAATTGAATTTTTATAACTACATCAAGTTGAAGCACCTTTCTTTACATTTAAAACATAAATTAATTAAAATACCTTCGACAATGAAATCAATCAAAATAAATTAAAATGTGGTTACTTTTATATGTAACAACATATAGTATAATACTTTCCACATCCCCTTTTAAAATTTTTGCATATATCTGCATCAAAAAAATATTTTGTCTCTGATAGTTAATAGTTTACTGTCCAAGTTTAAATAAAAATATTTTTACAAAAACGTATTTTCATAATGAAATACAAACGCAATGCATTTTGTCACTATATTATCATTTCATGTATCGCCAGTCAAAATTACATCCCAGAGAACGAAAAAAGAAATAACTATACATAAGTGTGCGAGAAAATATGTAGATATATTCTTATATATTTCTGTGTGTTCAAGTTACAAAAAACGTTGCCTATACAGGCAGAGAATATCGAAAGGAATTTATTTTTAAGTGAAAAGGTTCTCTTAAAAGCATTTCTGGGAAAATCTGCTTTAGGCAAGTTAAAACAGATGTATTTATTTATTTAAGAGATAATTTTTAAGTGTCTGGTTAACTAGATATACAAGCAATTAGTCGCGTATTTAATCATTTCGATTTTTCAGCAACTAAATATAGCCGCAATTCTCTCAACTTAATTTATTATTATTTTAACGCAGAAGGTTTGGCCCCGTCTCAAAAGACTGCGCGAAAAACTACGTTAAAAATTATCTCAAATTTAGAAGAAATGCTTTGAGTAAACAAAGTGATAAGCAAAATCACGTTTTTCTCTGAATTAACTTAAAACGATCAGTTTATTACTTTCCATTTTTTACCATGAAGACCCATTATGTCTAATATTTAAACAATATTGAGCAAATATTGGATAACTATTTTGGCCTTTAATAAATATTATCATGAGATATTGACCCAAAAATTTGGAATTTAAATTTTACTAATAATGCTTTCTTTCATTCTAACGGCTGACCAGACCCTTACTTACCGGGCTATAACCCAGTTTTACGGGTTTGAGCACGGTACTTAGAATACACGGTAGTGTCCACGAGCGAGATGCGCAGTAGATCGTCCAGTTCGTGACGTCACTGGCACCCATCATTCAAGCTCTCCCTGTGTGTTTCCATTTATTCGCATTGCTCTCTTTCTCTTTTCCTGACAATAAATGTTATTATTATTTTTTTTTTCATATAATCATTTTATGTCTTATTTTTATTGTTAGTTTTTGAAAAGGATTTGACATTAAAATAATTAGCAACGCATTAATTCCTCTAGATATTCCAAAGGAATTTCATTTCATCTTTTTTAGCAAATACTATAGCATGAAAACCATTTTCTGCACGCATGCAAAAGATCAGATAATTTTTCCATTTATTATTCAAGAGTATTATTCAAGAAACAGATTTGTAAAAGAATTTAAAAGCAAAACAGTCTAATTTTAAACCAAACCAAATTGTAAGATATAAATCAGTTTCCACATAAAAATTTTCAGCTCTACTACTACTTTAGTATTACTTTTCACCAATGATATTGCTGAAAAATTAAAGAGAGAAGAATGAGTTGTCGAGATACATGAAAGGAAATAAACTTTTTCTTAAATAAAAATGAATGTGATCAGCAAGATAAATCCAATCCTGATTTATTTCTTCTCTCTTAATAAGAACAATACAGTCACTCATATATCGCTGATAAATCATTCAGATATTAGATTAAATTAAATAAGAAAATTAAACTAAATTAAAAAATATATATATATATGTATATCAGCAGGTTAGGGGGGGAATTCTGCGATGTAGTACGTAAAAAATCAGAAAATTCTCGTTGTAAAGAAATTATGAAACAATATAAATTCCAGTTTTCTCAAAATTCTATTTTAAAAATAAAGTTGCATATTCAGAAGAGGTGTATGTAAGAGGTGAACTTAAATATTCTTCGCCTAGTGAAATCGTTGTGTTACAATTCCTGAAATTTATAGAAATTAGCTTTAGTTTTGAGTACTTATATAGTTAAATGTACTCAAAACTAAAGAAAAATAAAATAAACACTGTAGTTTTTTTTCAATGAAATGTAAGGGTTTGTAAGCAATATGGGACCTTAAATCAAAAACTTATATCAAATTAATAAACAGGTATGGATCTAGAAGTTTCAAAAATGCATATTGGAAAAAAAAAATATGTTAGTATAACAATAGAATAAAAACTCAATTTTTATTTGAAAATATATTCCATAATTTTTATTTATTTTAAGGTATTGAGATAATCCATATAAAATAATATTCCACTCACAATTTGTAATTTAATTTTTTTCTGATAATACTTTAGTGCGTGCTAAAAATTTAAGGATGTATATATATATATATATTAATCATAAAAAAATATTTGATTATATAAAATTTTTTAATCGTAATATCGTAATATGACATCTATTTTTTTTTCAAATTTTGAATGTTATGCAACCTAGTTTTTGTTTGACTTTGAAAGTTAGACAGTTTGATATTTACGGAACCGGAAGCCCAATACCTAGATTATAACTTAGACTTGACATCGTGTTAGTTAATCGCAGAATCTTGTGTTCGATGATTATTCTGTTCCTAAAGTTAAAAGTTGTACGGACCTATATTTATTAATATTTTGATACTGATTTTAACTTATTTTCTAATTATTTGTAAATAAAGTAAATTGTTGATTTTAAAACAAAAGTTGTTCTTTCTGAAATTGCGCTACCCTTTCTCACATAAAAGCGGGCATAACAATATGTTCTCTAGAATACTATCTAGAAAGACTATCCTTCTGATATTTTCAATAATTTTATAATTTAAATTTCTGTAGTAGTGTATACAAAAAATTTAAAGAGTTTTTTTTTTTTTTTTTTAATTATCTATAAAACGTTATTTAAGCTATTACGGCTATTTAAGAAGTTTTTTGTTTACTTTGTTTACTCGTTTTGTTATTACACATTTTTTTTAATATTTATAAACTCGAAAAAATCCCAAGTATCAATTCAAAAAAGCTTTTCTTACATTTATCTAAAGTTGCCCTGAAAATGCTATTAATATTTTTCAATGCCTGTGTTTTAAAGTACATAGAGTTTTTCAGAGTTATACTCGTAACTTTTAAAAACATTAAATCCGTTTTATGTTTTTAGAACATTAAATAGGGATTTAAAAAAACGTATAAAATCATAAATTTTAATAGCATATAACTTTATTAGTGTATACCATATATATTTGAAAATATACAACATAATTATAAGTGCATTTTTTCCAAAGTTTTATGAATTGAAGCAAACATTTTCCGAGTTTTCTCAAAGTATTTTGGATTAAAGCAAAATTGCAAAAATGTTATGAAAAGACGGTGTCTAAAATATTGAAATACAACAGAGCAGGTAAGAAAACTGCTTCTTTTTACATATGTGTTTAAATAAAATAATGATAATTGCGGCGAAAGTTAATACTTCCAAATAACCAAATGAAAACAGAAGATTTAAGCTTTAGAAAACTCTAGAAAATAAAGACATGTACGTATATAAACTTTGAATTTGAAAAATGTTTAATTAGTAGATGTTCCAAGTGTCACGCACCTCAGTAATATCATACACTGGATATTAAACAAATGTTGAACATCTTTTTATGAAACGGAAAGCTTTATACAATGCGAAAAGTGCGTTACCCAAGACCCGACTTGGGTGCCAGTGACGCCAGAGGAAGAAACGAAACCTGCGCGTGGACCCTACCGAGTGTTCTACTTACCGTGGGTTTGAGTACCTGGAGACGGGGTGAAATCGCCTCATGGAGAGTCGTCTGATGGAGAAGCACTTTTGCCGTCTTAATGGCAGCTCTCTTTAACTTCGTTTTGGTTATATGTTGGCCGGTAAGATACCTTTAAACCATCAAAATTTTCAAATTTTTTTTAATACATATTTTGATTGCGTAATCATTTCTGAACAATATGCAAAAAACCGCATTAAAAATTCTCATAAATTTACTAATTATGGCAGTTTTATTATGACTACATATTAAGACTACATAGGATAATTAAACTTTGCGTTGCGTTTATTCGAAATGGTGAATTTTGATACTGCGCGCAGTGTTACTAAATGACTATGCATGGCAATCAAAAGAAATTTTTCCCACATATTCATTTCTGTATTATCTACAACTTAAAACCAGAGCAATATAAAATTTTATTTTTTACTGTTTTTGTACTTTGAAAATATTTTTCAAAAAGTGAAAAGTTTTAATTTTTTCTTATTTTTTTAAATTTAGTCAATATTTTTTACAAATATTCTGGTTTTAGTATAAAGGTAACTCTATTATGTATTTATTTTCGCCCAAATTTTCTCTTTATATGCATATTTTCAGATTTTATCATGCGCGCAAGATTTTTTTTCTGTTATTATCACATATTTTTAGAATTATCATTTCAATAATTATTTATGAATTTACAAGTATATATATATATTTAAATATAAACTTAAATAGAGCTTTATATTTAAATGAAGTTCGATTTTTATTTTTGACTTATTACACAAGTTTTGAAGCTTGGAGCATTGTGACATTTTTTTTTTTACTTTTTCGACGTGTTCAATGGTATCCTACCCTCTTAAAGTGGGTTTACTTATTTAATTTCGCCCTGCATCGTACACCTGTATATCAAGCCGAGCACCCGAAGGGCGGCTTTCCCTACTCGTATTGGTCTCGTAATTTAGAGCCTTGGTCAGGTGACGAGACCTCCACCTGACTAGGCACACCCAGAAGTATAATTCACAGTGAACTTGGACGACTTTGCTTTGCACCCACGACGGATTTTACATGTACCTACTAATATTTCTTAAATATTGTCAATGCAAATTTAGGCAAGGGAAAGCAAATAGCCCTAATATTGTTGAGAATCTAGGCAAGGGAAAGCAAATAACACTAATATTGTTGCAATATCAGACTTTCAAATTTATATAGTCTCGACGTCAGTCCAATAAGCGTTGATGATGCTTATCTCTGATGACACGGATGGTTTCAAATAAGCATTCCCTTTTTCATAACTTCATTTTCATCAATTAGAATAACCAAACTACAAGGTTATTGCAATGGATATGAAATTAGCGTGGTGATTTGATCCTCGAACAGTAACTGATTTTTGTGTTCCCGAAAAAAACCTTCTTTCCAATTGGAATTGGTGATTGTGGATTTTCTGGATCTCCATTCTCTGTTTTATTTGTTCGAAAACTATTACTTTGTTAATATCTATATTTTTTACCCCCTTTGTGATATTTTCAATTTTCAGCATAATCACGTATCACCAATTTTAAATCTATTTTCAATTTTACTTTTTCTAATCCAGGGTGTCCAAGGATAGCACTAGTCAGAACTTAAATAACGACATACGCAAGAGATTTTTCAAAACCTCTAGCTGCAGTACATGTGTCTATTATATCTATTATGTCTTATTATCTAAACCGACATAACGAACGGAATTCAGAATAATGTCAAAAACAGGCACGGCAGTCTGCATAAACATGATGTTTTCCCAGGAACATTCCTATTATAATATCGAAGCTTATTTTTCCTTGAGAAAATCATTCAAAGGAGTGAAAAGTCTGATGATCTGCGCGCTTTCCTACTTAACGATAACAATAAACCGAATAATGCAGGAATTTTGTAATAATAATAATAGAACCTGAAATGCTAAACAGTGTTTGTTAATATGATCAAGTATTACTTGTTTGGATGTTGAAGGAGGACCGTTTGAATATGGATAGTAGTTTAGAGTAGTTTATGGTGTAATTTCTTTGTAAAGATACCGAAATTTCACACTCTGTAAATTTAAAGGATAAAAGAGAAAGTTTTTTGTAAAAGGATTACCTCTATTTTTGCATCGATCTAAAATTACTATAACTTAGTACATCTTTTAAGTTTACTGGTGCAATTGGCACCTCGAACCTCACAAAACTGGGCAAATCCGACTAACTCCATGTCTCTTCCCTTTTAATCTATTACTTTTGATTCTTTTCTTTTTCTTTGCAAAGTTGTGGAAAGTTCCCACCCTGTACATTTAAAGGATAAAAGAAAAAGCGATGATAGTCATTTCGAGTTATTTATTTTATACCTATTTTTAACTAATTTTCAAAGAAATACCTCTATTTTACCTCTATCCAAAACTACTAAAATTTAATACGTTTTTTAAGATTACATATGAAACGTCCTGTTTAAGATGGAGTGCTATTATTTCCGTATTACTCAATTTAATATAGTATATAACATAATAAATCTTGTATTCATGCATTTTTGCATAAGAGTTCAATAGCTATTGCACCAAGAACTGAATACTTATAAAACTAGTTATAGCACGAACGCACCTCATCTGCCACATTTTACGTACAATATTCGAGTTGTTTTTTCCTTAATAAATACTACATCTTTCCCATAGTACTGAACCTAAATATTCATAAAAGTATCATGAAATATTACTAAAATATCTATCGGAATTCATTTTTGATTTGTAAATATTTTTACTGAGTCAGATTCAAATTTGAGTAACATCTTCATCTCATTCCAATACTTCAGAAACTTTCTTGGCTGCATTTCAAAAAATAACCTAACAAAACCCACAGAAAGTTTTTAAAAATATAGCTATTAACTTTCACATTCTTCAATAAGACAAACTTTGCTATAGGTCTGCATTTTATAGCCTATTATTTATTTTTAGTACAAATCGGAAAAAGTAATAGAAATTTCGAAAATATTACAGATTTTTTTTTATAGATTGTTTTATATTGTAAACAGTTAGATTTAATTATGTGATCCCTTAGAGGATAATAGCTGTTCTTCAACATGTTAACTACAGAATTAACTTACATATTTTTTAGTGAGACGTGTTCGCACACCATCGTTTTAAATAACTTAACAAGTCGGAAACTGTACGTAAAAAGTGGCAAATGAGGTGAGTTCGTGCTATAACTAGTTCCATAAATATTCAGATCTTCGTGCAATAGCTATTGCTCTCTTTTGCAAAAATGCATGAATTCAAAATTTATTACGATTACATGTATTAAATTCAGTAATACGGAAATAATATGACTCCATATGAAATAGGACGTAATCACCATGGCAACATAGAATCAGTACATATTACGAGATAGTATTGTATTAATTACGTATGATAGGATTGAATAAAATGAAGAAAACTTTTATTAATATCTTTTGAAGTTTTGAATTGATTTTCATAAAATTTGAAATGACTCTACAAAATTCTGAATTGATTATATATATTATACTTTAAACCATTCGGTTGGGTAGTTTATACGTTGTTAGATGCGGACAGACAGACGGACGGTCGGACCAGACGACGGCGCTATGTATTTATATAATTACGAACACAGCAAAAACATAAAGAAAACTTCATTTTGAAAGTGGATGAATGGGTAGCTAAAATCACGACTACACACAGACAGATAGATAGACAAAACTAAAAAAATTAATGAAGCTTTCAAATATATTCAATTGATGTTTTTCATATCCATAATTATTAACCCTTTCTGGTAATTTGACGATCAGGGCTCTTCACGCGATATAGGACAAAAATAGTTAACTGGAATAAGAATTACAGTGAGGCAAGTAGTGTTAACGCTAGTGTTAACCTGACAATGCATTTGGCTGATTCCTGTCTGATCGTGAGATTTCTGTTAAATTTGATTTATAGACAGTTGTCTTTAATAATTTAAAACAAAATTAAACTTCATCTCACTCAAAAAAATCTTACCAAAAACAGTTTAAGTAATTTAGTTTCTGATTTTTATTCCAAATTATTATGAGTTTAAACGTTTAAATGAATAATCTGATTAGAAAGCATGCGTGAAATTTGTTATGCAAAGGGGCATAACAAATAGCCTAATGGCCAAACCCTGGCGACTAATATTTTATTGTTTTGTCTACCACTATTTCAAAATAATAATCTTCGTCATAGATTTTTATTAATCTTCGTAATATAGGATTATTGTTTAGAAATAGTGGTAAATAAAAGTATTTTAAAAAAATTCACCATTTTTGGTGCCCCTATTTATGCGGATAGATTTTCTCTTAATTTTCTTTTTATTTGTTACTTGTCCATAAAAAATAATTAACAATTAATGTTGTTCATTCTAACGAAATTAACTATGTGAAATAAAATTCTTGTTTGCAGATGTCTGCGGTTATCCGTCAATTTGTCTAGGCTTCTTTTTCGAAGAACATCTAAATTGCGACAGATATTATTCATGTAATGAATTCATGAATGAACTACTGCAGTTGACTTTATAAAAATGTGTTTTTAAATTTATCCCAAAACCGTACATTACAGAAAATACATTATTATCTAAAGTCGGTTGCTCTCTAAATGGTACAATTATAATAATATATCTCTTTTTTTAAATGAATTTTTAGGTTGCAACTTAATCTATATTTTTCACTAATATTGATATTTATTGCTTTACTGTTAGCAGTTTAATTAAAGTGACAACAAAACAAATTATTATATTCTACAAATAATTGTCTGAAATATTCCAGTAACCTTGTTAGTATTTTTGTAACATCTATTTATAAATGTTTAATATGTTACTATGGTTGACTTTTATAACTATAATTATTGTTATCTTATAATAAAAACAATTAGGACGTGTTATAGCAGATTTACGAATGTCGTACTTCCAAAAATGGCATTTTTAAAGTATTCTATACAATATAAAATTACTTATTATTATACTAAATTATTATATTGTTCATGTAATATCACTGCATTATCACTAGATGGTGTTTAAATAGTTTTATTCTTTAATCATACCGATTACAATTCTACGAGGGAAAAACTTTCCAGGGAATTATATATAATGATTATTATGTCTGTTGAAAATTGGTGAAAGTGTGTTATGGTACATTATATTCCAAAAGTACGCGACATTAAAAATAACATAAGGTGAAAATTTAAAAAATCACCCTAGCATGAAATATGTTACCATCATTAAATATATATATATATATATAAAAGAATATTTTGTCACTCTGTTTTGCAAATTTTGACATGATGTAACAAAACAAAATATATAGTGATATTAAAATATATAAAATCCATTTTATAGCAATCATGTTTTCTTTATTGGAAAATGAGACAAGTGACCCTATTGCATAATTTTATTAACACAGCAATAAAAGACACATTAGAGGCTAATTTCAGTTTTTGTTTATTCAGAAAATGTCTAAAAAATATTTAATTTATGCATTTGGTTAAATAAAATATGCAATAAATCCATTTTCGTCCCGGTGCCCAAGCGGCTAAATTGTGAATTAAGATGTTCTCCTATTGAAGGTGTGTCTCTTATCAAATTTTGTATTACAGTGGCACTAACCATGTCACTTCTGTTGCGGTTATATAGAAATAATCACCAATAGGCGTGAAAAGTATTTCAAAATTGTTCAATCAATTTTCCAATCGTTCAATAAGCAGTCTTTTTTGGAGGGTATATAACAGTAGAGTCATGGCTGTTGCGACTCGCGGGTACAGTCTGATTAGTACTAACGTCTTCTAATAATTGCTATTGTAAAATTATGCTTCGGAGGTTTTCTATATATGGAAAATCAAACAAAGTTAATTTTCAATACAAATAGCCAGTTTTAACATCATATTTAAATTCTCCGTTAAATTTTACCTTGTGATAGAGAAAGAGAAAGTTATTCTGTCAAGCATTTTAGGAATAAAGCAAAGGTAAAATTTTGACTTCACGATGTTAAATGCCTTTTCAAACGTTACAAAAGAGATTGCAATGCGGCTATTTTTTCAAGGGACAACTGAAAAACCACTTGCCCGAATAATCTGTAATTTTTTATTTCCATACTTGAACCTTGAAGAAATCGATTTCTTTCAAAATGCTTGTATTATAACTTTTCAAAATAATTGTTCTGTACATTATATATATTTTTAATTGCCACTTGAAAAGAAAATACATTGTAACCCGCAAAAAGTTTTACCGAATTCGATTTCTGAAAGCTTCAAATAAGGGAATTCAAAATTCTACATCTGCATATTTCCAAACATACTTGATCAAAACTTCCTGTTTAGAATTTGTACATGAAAACTTGACCAAAAAATCCAATTATTTTTAGACGACATTCGAAGCATTATTTAAGCATAACATAAATAAATGATGTTCGTTTCATGACATTAATTGAACAAAGTCTAAAGTCCAGGGCTTAACATTGGTTCCAATGTTTATCGTGCAGTTAGAAATTAGGAAGACGGTTCGCACATGTGTCTAACAGCCGTCAGGGCGCTCACCCGGAAGAAAAGTGATACATCTTGCAAAAACTCATTTTGCACTAATAGAGCTGTCACATATGTGTCTTACGACAAAAATATTTCATAAGTATAGTTATAAGGAAAATCAATTTATTACGCTATATGTCCGTTAGTGATCACAGAAAAGGGATGGATTGTGTGGGGAGATAAAATGACTCAACCCTCCAAACCTCATCTACGTCTTCATTCATAAGGGTTCTACGCTTTATGCACGTTTTTACCCCTGCGTGCTGAGATAAGTGTTATAATTTCATGTTACAGTAAAATCATGCAATTTTTTTTTTGTCTCTCCTGTGAAATTTACTTTTGCCGAGATGTGTCACTTTTCTTGCCGGTGAGCGACGTGGTTGCTGAACTTTGCATTGCATTTATGCTAAACAATATGTAATATGCTATTTCCGAAGCTGATTAATACCACATTCTAAAACTTTATAGTTGTGTCAATCACATTACACACAAAGTATTGTTTATCCCAAGAAATTACGTGAATACATAATATGAGAGATTCGTTGATAAGTTCATGAGTTATAAGAGAAAGAAATAGTGTTATATGGATAGGCGAAGTTATAAAATAACCAAGAAATTCTATTGCTAAAAAGCGCACCTGTTGTATGTATAAAATACGAATAAATATTTTCCTTGCATATCGCAGCTCGAAAATAATTGCAAAAAGTACATGTTTAAATATTTTCAATTCTCATTAATGATTTTGTGGTGCAATTTGAACGGTGTCCAGATTACGGGTGTTACCGTGACCGATTTGTCGGGATAACCCCGACATATTCACGTGTTAGGTGGGGGAAAAGAAATAAATATAAAACATTCACATAATGGATGTTACAAATAATTTATACCAATGTTCTATGTATTGCTTATTATCAATATTTATATACCTAGGGAAAATTTACTCTAGGCATGATGTTAATGCTTTATCATTTGATTAATTAATAAATTAGTATGTCATCCCCAATGTTCTCAGAACTTATTTATTTTGCACATCCGACTCACGAGCCTGGGAAATAAAGTAAAAGAAATACAAAACTAAGAACCGCACGAGTAGTCGGACAGATTGTAAATATCCCTAATTAGGACGGATACCAATCATTTCGTTTAAACGTTGCAACCACCGAGGTAGCTTTCACCGCAAAACTTGAAAGATATTTTTCCGATTAATAAAGTAAGATCAATATTTGAAGATCATCTTGTATAAAAAGGTTAATTAGTAGATATCGATGCCTCCTGGTCTATAATAAAACTAATTATACGAATTCTCAATTAAATAGAGGACTATCAAGAAACATGTAGTGCACTATTATTGTTTTTATTATTTCTGCAATCTTTTCTTTTTATTTCTTTACAGTCATTTATTCCAATAGAAATTTTCCTTTACAGATTTAATAATAGAAAGCAGTACAGTAACACAAAAATTTCTTGTCTTGGATCCGATAATTGCTAAATTATTAGTAATGTTTTTCCACTTTTCTTTTAATTATTAAAATTCGTTTTAAAAGTCTCCTCTGATTCATTTCACCTATAATCAATGCGAATTCTCAAAAGAGTGGCTATGAAAACAGATTCAAGATTTACTATTATTATTATTACAGCTGTTGTTATTATTATTAATAATAATGTTTTTTTATTATAATTATATATTATTCATTTCTTTATTATTAATAAAATTTTACACAGTCTTCTCTTTGACATCAGAAAATATTTATTATACAGATTTTTCCACACTGTTTAAAATACAATAAAATATACTTCCCTCGATTTTGAGAATCTACAACTTCTGATTTATAACTCCTTGTATTCAAAACACTTCTTATTGAAATTCAAATCAAAAGTTTTCTATACATTTAAAGTTATCTTTTCACGTACAATTACACAAATTCTCATAAGAGCGTCTCTCAATAAAGATTGGGGTTCTTTTTTATTACTGGGATTCCTTTCTTTGAATACGAAATTACTTTAATAAAACTGGAGATCCCAGTCCGGTATAAGTAGTCGGAATAGTATGAACGGAATATCTTACTTCAAAAGTTTGTCATTTACGGGCTCGATGACATCATCGATCGAGGGGGGTGTCCCCGGTCAATGTCATGCGACTGAGGGGCGCCAGATGAAACATCGATCTGGGAACACCGGGCGCACCGGATAGATTCGTCTCACCCGGTCACCTCTGTTCACTGAGTTTATCTCAGGACAAACCGCTCCGATTGATTAGAACGTTAGGAAGAAGATATCTCCTTTTAGAAAAAGACAGTGATAACTGATACATATGTACAATAAAAGAAAAAGGAAGAAACGGAAAGAAATAATTATAGGGCGTTAAAAAGAGATAAATATTGTTTACTTCAGTTTCTATGACAGTTATGAAATACGTTTCTAATTGCGCATCATTGCAGAAAATTGCGTTGGAATAAAGGTGGATGGAACTTTTTTTATTAAAAAAAAAATATGCCTTGTTTAATATTTTAATAAAATATGATTGGCGTTGTAGAATTTACTCAAATTTAAGAAAATATTAATGTCAAACATAAAATATACAAAAGGAACTTTAAAAAGCTCACTGTTTTACTTAAGAGGCGACTAAAATAATAAAAAAACGATGCAACAAGTTAAAAATATACATTTTATTTAAAACATCTTAGTACTTTCGGACTGCATTTCCCAAACCCATCATCAGAGAATATTTTAATAACTAATTGCTGTTTATTTATACAAATACGTCACTTCGTTTTGAAAATGAGAAAGCCAATATTTATTAGAGTTGAAAGTAAAAGTACCAGGAAACTTGAGCAAGTGGGGGATTAAAGTTTACGGTACGGCAGTTAAATATTTTCTTCTACGCAAATTTAATCTGAAACACTGCTACCCACACTGTTCAGCTACGCATTTAAAATTAAAGTGGCGTATATGAACAGAGTGATGTAATAAAATAAATGGAACTGCAGTTAATAATAATATATATTTTTTGTAATTAA
Organism: Maratus speciosus; assembly: GCA_963932465.1. Lineage (NCBI taxonomy): Eukaryota > Metazoa > Arthropoda > Arachnida > Araneae > Salticidae > Maratus > Maratus speciosus. The sequence continues at coordinate 232,945,411 of OZ010792.1, read as the reverse complement.
TTTCAATCCAAGAAACTGGTACTTCTACTTTCAACTCTAATAATTATTGGCTCTCTCATTTTCTAAACGAAGTGACGTATTCATATAAATAAACATCAATTAGTTATTAAAACATTCTCTGATGATGGGCACATCCAAAGAACGTTCGAGAAAACAGAACACAGTTTGAATATGGATTGTTTCTAAAAATAATACTGTTATAAAAAAAAATGCTTTATATCAACAATACAGCGAGAATTTATTCTTATATCGAGTTGAACACAAAGCTTATTTTCAGCGAGCGTAGTTCGGTCTTTCCCGCTGTTATGAAGAGAAATCTAATTCCGAAGCCGAAATCACGAAACGACGTCATGGAAGAGTATTTAGGATTGATATTTATTTCTGTGTAAGAAGAGATTTTTAAATTAGAAAATTAACAGTGAAACAATTTTAAAATGTTATTAAATTTTTTCTTTTGTGTGCTTTCAGTATCGATATGGGGCTCGGGTTAGCTAGGAACTGTTAGAACACAAACATTTTCGGGTTCGCTTTCGAATAGTCCGTCTCGAGCTCTGAAAAAAGAGACTGAACTCATCTCTAAATTCACTTGTGTCTTAAATTACAAAAATATATTTACCAAAAGATAATAATAAAGATAAAATTTTTATTTCCTTGGCCTTTTTTAAAAAAAATCTATAATTAATTTAATTTATTTAGAGTTTCTGTTTTCATTTATCTGGATTCATTCTTTGAATACTGCAAGAATTTTTTTATTTCATCATTCCTAAAGAATGGTGTTATTTCTACAGAGTGTTGAAATCTACAAGTATCTTAACAAAATCTATATTTTTTCTATTTCCGAACGTTTTTATTATTGGCATACAAACATGAATGGTATTCACATCATGAAATTTAATTTCTACAAATATACACATTCATCGTTTCAACGGGTTGTATATTAATTAAAAAACTTGAATAGTATTATGTTAATCATAATTTTTTTATTCTTTGCTCGAATTGTATTTATCAAAAAACTCCCCCCCCCCCCCCCCCCGGAACACAGCGAAAAGCGCTTAAAAAAAAAAAAAAAAAAAAAAAAAAAAACTATGTCATGTGAAGCCACGAAATTAAAAATCATAAAAAAAACCCAGGAACATTTAATCGGTTGCTCATGAAAATATATACATTTCGAAAATTTCAAATGGGGTGATTCATTTCTTCTTACCGCTAGATTTAGCTTAGAAATTGAATTAATCGATATACGGAAACCTTTCTTTTCACATTTATCCTATTTCCATGAATTTTTCGTAAACTATTTTTAACCTTTAAAATTTCAATAGTCTTGTTAACAACCTTCTTGCATCTACTTTGTTCAGTGTCTTTTTGATTTTTATATTACTCGCTCACTTACTTTTATTTTTATTTAAAACCGAAATGTAAATTTTATTTCTTGTTAGTGCATGTGTATTTTAAGTAATTTTGCACTAATTTCACACTCGTTTAAAGCATCTTTTTAACACTTTTCAACATAGTTATCACTTCGGTTTTTCTGGCTGTCTATTACCATGATCTTGGTATAAACTATCGTGGTTTGCCATAAGACATTTACGTTACAGCAGTCATGGTTCGTTTACAGGGCACTACAAAAGAATTCCGTTACATTATGTTTTACAGGAAAAAAACCTTTCCGGTGCTTTAAAAAATAAGATATTTCAAAGATAATGAAATTTATATGCCTTATTGGAACGCGATACAACTTTCTTCCTGTGGAAGAAATGTTTCATAATCTATGCGCGACACATGATTTCTCTTTCTTGCTTATTTGTAAATTTTGCTTGTAATTCTTTTCTTTTTTCTTTTCTTGCACTATTTTGTCATCTTTACTGTCCTCTTTACTGCTAACATTTTCGGTAACTATAATGATTTCTTTGTTTCTCCAAGTTCTATTTTTCCTATCTTACTAAATGTGTCTTTTATTCATTAGAAGAAGAATAAGCAAGCATGATTTCCGAGGCATGATTTTGTGTACTTGAAAAAAAAAATGCTAAATCTAAAACTTACGTTGTTTTATTTTCTATTTTAGAATATCTTAGAAAATCACCAAGAAAAAAGTAAATAAGAGACAATAACTGAAAAGGTACTATCGATATTCATGTATTTTTAATGCATTTAACATGACATCAATTTCTTCGGAAGGAAATACAGTGATCTCTCACTTAAACGCTTGTTAATCCACTTTATTTTATAGACAGAAATTCCTACCCAAATATTTTTTCAGAGTACGTACCACTATTTTCGAAAAGTAATATTTCCCATTTTTAATGACAGAAATTTGCAAGTAAATAAGACGATGATTACTGTTTTATAAAAATGGTGGTTCTAAAAAGGTTACAAATCCTGTTAATAGCACTCATGCTAATTCATAGAATTTAAAAACTGCAGGGATCATTTTTTCATTTATTTGTAACTATCCACACTTACATAATTTTTTTTCCTTTCTGCATAAAGTCTAATTTCTAGAATTGGTGTTGTCCAGGAACTTTCCCTTAATTTGACTGTGCTATCATAAATGTATCTTCGGTGACAAAAGATTTTTTTTCCGCTAATCTACGTTAAATATGCAACAGAAGTACGCAGTATCTTTAAAAAATATTAATATTTGTAAAAATAGTGAACATGTAGAAAATGAGTAGGATATTTCGTATAAAAATCTGACTTCGTACATTGTTAAAAAATAAAAATATTTCATCAATCGTAATGATATTGTTTATTTGTCTAGATCAAAGTGTTAAAAATATGTGGTTAAAATTGAGAGGAGATACGATAAAATTGTGAAACTTATGATAGAAGACACTTTAAATACACGTTTTGCCTGATAAAGTTGTGTCTTAAAAAATAATTATAAAATGATGATAAAGAGTGATATAATAAATATCTTTAAGCAAAATTTCACTCCAGTGTTTCACTCCAAAATTTTACTCAAAAATAATTGTAAAAAAATCAGTGACTTTTCATTCTAGGTAGTGCTATTTACCCCTTAAGTGACAAAATAATCACATATATTAGAGAAGGTTTACGCTAGTTCTCGAAATGCACTGATAGGAGCTGAAGAAATAGTAGAGTCGATAGAGTTGCATAAAAAAGAATCCACACAAGCGAGAAGTCACTGTATACCTAAAAGGAAAAAACTACCGTAAAGTTTTATTTTTTTACATCGACAGTATTATGTACGAATTAAAAAGTTAACCGAGAACAAGAAATAGACGTAAACATAAACAAGTTTAAAAAATAATGCTAGATATACATATTTATGGAACAAGTATAGTGAAATAAATATATTTTATTCAATTAATAAGCGTATTCTACATAGAAATCAATTTTGAATTACTTCGAGTATGGAAAATTATTATTAATTAATCCTTTTTAACACACATATAGAATTTCAGTTATATTTTTTATGCTTATATGGTATGTGCTTGTTTTAATAAAAAACAAAGGAATCACCACTGTTCAACCACTATTATTAATTAATTTAAATAATTATAGCTCCCAATAATTACGGTATTTATTCATCATTAATCATTTAGCTATTAATAAAGCAAAACATTTGCCTAAAATGTTTTTAAAATGTTAAATATTTAAATTTAAATTGATAGAAAACAAGTATTTAAAATGTGAATATCCAAATGAGATATCCAAGTTTCACATTGTATGTCCATAAATGATATTCTTGAATATTAATTTGACATTCCTGTCATTTGACATGGATGTTAAAAATGTTAAAAAACCATACAGACAAAAATTTTCATTTTCCTCATTTGTTTTCATCAAGTGAACTGATATTTGAAACCGCTCTTTTCATGATTGTGCGTTAATTGTATATAAATTATCTTTATGTATTCTTTGATTTCGATTATATAATTAAAAAAATTCTTGTACATTAATTGGAATATTAATTAACTAGAAAATGAGTACATGATCTTTTTTGTTAATATTTTTCAACATAGTTGAAAAGTACTTATAAATTCGGTTTGTCCGCCAGTCTGTCTGTTCGACTGTCTGCACTCTAACTCTTGTAAATATACTTTGATTTCCATGCAATTGTTATATATTATTGAAATTTAATTTAGAATATTATATATTGAAAATAAATTATGCTACATATATAGTGCGTTTTCAGAGACACAGAAAACAATTTTGTTACATTTAGGTCTATGAAAAAAAATCATTTGTGGTGCATTGTACTGATGTTACGATATTTGAAACATAATCAGATTGGTATACATCACTAAGGTGGGCTATAATATGCTTTATCAGGAGTAGAGAAAAAGTAGCAATTGCAGTAGCATTACAGGGATTTAAAAAAATCCTATTGCATTATGATGTATAGGGGGAAATGTTTGAGAGTCATTTTAATGATTTTACGATACTTTGAACACAATAAAATTAAAAAAATTTAGAGAGATGCATTAGAACATGTTTTCTACGGATTATGGAGTGCGTAGCATTTATCTTTCATTTACACAGAAGCACAAAAGAATTCGGTTACATGACTCCACATGGAAGATGGTTGCTGTAAGTGCTTTTTCTGGTGTAGTATACATTTTCAAACTTTGCTAATTTTTAGCATATTACACGGTGTATTATAAACAGAGCTGCACCAAAGACTTTGGCAATTATCAAATATGGACAACAATTGCTGTAAATGGATTTATATTAAATTGCGAGCTTTTTAAATAGCTTATCTATACATATTACTTTGTTATAAGGGAAAATATTAAATTTCTTAATAATATTCAGTTACTATTGGAAAGTGTTTCCTAATCTATGTCTGATGCATGATTTTTCTTTTTTTGTTGCTTATTCTCAGCACCAATTTAAAGCATTCTAATGTAGCTAAAAAAAAAAAAAAAAAAAAAAAAAAAAACGCTACAAGCATTTCATTAAACCATGCTGTCTCTCTGTCTCTCTTTTATTATATACGAATTTTGACAAATAATTTATTCAAAAGTCATATGGATAGCGTACTGGTGCGCCTATGTCGTAGCAAACGGGGTATGAAATAAGTGGTTAAAACTCCTTCCAAAACTTTAGAAATTCCATTTTTATGAATAGGTCAATCTTAAAAAGCCTTCTTACTTTGTATTTTAAGGATTCATATGTATAATTAAGATACTGTTACAAATTTACTGTAGTAAAAGAAAAATAAGAATATTCCTAATTAAACATAAAGGATCTCCCAGGAAAAATGGCTTTAAATAGGATAAAATTCATAAGATTTATACTTTATTCAAAAGTATTAAAATTAAATATGTTTCGTGATGCCACTGCCATATTATTCGTATATCGTTTCATCAATTCTGTGTTAGGTAGCTTTGATTACAAAAAATAAACTACCTTTTGCAGGCATCCGGAGCGAAGCAATTCCCGAAAATCTTGATATATTTTCATCCATCGTGATCCCCAGACCTCAAAACCACCCGTCGCTCAAATGTTGATTTATATATATACTAGGGGGCTCTGCCCCCTGCAAGCTACGCTCGCCAACCCCCGTTCAGACACCGTAGAACCTAAAAACACGCTAATCTGATCGGTTATAGTAGATTGAATTATACTGAAATAAGCTGTGCAGATCTCCCTGTAAACTGGTTTCTATTCAATTTCCTTTGATTTAAAAAAATTAAGGCCGAATCAGTTGCTGTTAAGACATCCAATGGTTGTTTTCGTGTTTGATTAAAGAGGATCAGTTAAACGTTTGAAAAGAAGCTAAAATAAAAGGAATTAAGTGTACAGAGTCTTTGTCTCTGGTATTTTAAAACGGTTTCTATAACAATAGCCTAAGTCATGTGACTTTCACCAACAGTTCCGGGCGAACCACTTCGCTTTTTATATTCCTGGTGCCATTTTGGTACTTTAATGTTAGCCAGGTACAGGTGATAAGTCGCCAAATATTATTCTACCGCTATCATTTCATCTATATTATAATATTCCAAGTCATGTAACTGCCATAAATGAATACGCCCTGATCCCTTCGCTTTTCATATGAAAGTTTGGCCCAGATATCATATACGGCCCCATATTGCGCGATTTTTTCCGACGCTAATTTGGGGAAAACATCAACAGCATAAACAACAACATCCGGCTTATCAAGTCAAGCAAAATAACGATACTATTGCGCCAGTTAAGTACCCGTTGCGTATATGACATTGGCGTGAGAAAAAAATCGCGTCAATATGGGTCCGTATATGACATCTGTGCCGAAAGTTTTCCCAATTGATTAAAAAATCAAATTTCTTTTTCGAATAAAACTACATAAAAGTTTCCATGGTCGCAAAGAATTCTTGGTACATGGTTGGCGCCCCAACACTGTTACGCTAGCCGGGTGCAAATCTCGCCAACAGCTATTTTTCAAGTCGCCAGTTTGCAATTTTTTTTTCGAGTGGTAAATTAAAACATTGCTCTGAAGTTGAAATTAAATGCCATCGTTTGTTACATTATTTAATATTTGGCCAGATGCCATGTACGCACTGGGTTTGGCGTGATTTTTTTAACGAAAATTTGGCGAAAAATTCGTTTTCGAATACCAGTTACATATGTATTTTTGTACTACTTAGTTATCCCGTCGACCAAAAATCTATCACCAAACTATAAGATTAAATGCCAATAATGGTTGATCGTAAATGTCACATTCACTTTACTTTAAGCAAGTTAGACGTCTTTACGTCACCAAGTGATTTTTATTTCGACGTTTTATTTGCATATTTATTAATGTTATACTATTTTCTTTGTTCTTTCGTTACTTAAAATAAAAATTATGTCAATTTGTATAATTTGGCGAGTGGTTTGGCGATTTATATAATTTGGCGAAATGGGTCGATGGAATAACTAAGTAGTACCATATTTTTTAATTATTTTCTATTATTTTTTATTTTTAAAGGAAAATAACCAAAAAAATAATTAATTATGGAACAAAACAATTTATGTAATTTAAAAAAAGAAAATAAAGTAAATAAACATTTATTATTAAATAAACAACAATAGCCGGGTTACCATGTCAAGCAAAATAATGTCATTTTGTCGCCAATTAGGTACCCCGGTGCGTATATGATATCTGTGCCTAATATTTTTCTTTTCATTTCGTTTAAAAAAAATAAACAAGTGAAAGCCATTTATTTTAAATGTTTCAGTTTGTATTAAAAAAATGATAATGAAATACAAATTGAATTATGAATAAAAGTAACGTGATACATTTCTTAGCATACATTTAAGGGAGGCCAAAATTCTCGCCAAATTAGTTTAAAATAGTAATCTTTTCTAAAATCTGAAGAAAAAAAATATCTGTTCTGATTAAAATTTGAGTTGCCATCAGTAGAAAAATGTGTTCAAAATTAGAAAAAAATTAATATTTCGAAAACTAATTTGAATTTTAAAATTCTAATACCAGTTTTGAAATCTGCGGATTAATATTGATTTTTGGTGTTAATTTCATCGCAAAGTATTCTATATTTTAGGAGAAATCGCCGTGAAACATAATCAGTTGTTTAATCAGTCAATTCATACTTCCGTTTCATAAATTCGTTTCATTAGGATTTTATATATATAGGGTAGATATATATATATATATATATATATATATATGTTGTGATATATATAGCTGTTTCTACAGCCGTCTTGAGGGAAAATATGATGGTTAAAGGGCTAAAAGCTCAGAGATAAAGGATTCTGAGCTTTTAGCCATTTAACCATCATATTTTTTCTGAAGACGGCTGTAGAAGCAGCTCGAAACGTAGAATTTACCTTTTAGCTTATTAAAGTTCGTGTTTTGTGAACCATTAAGCAAGAGTTGTGTGTCTTTATTAATTATATTTTATGGTGCAATTGTCCAGTATATGTTATTAGAAATTCGTTTTCTTTATCATAATAATCTATATTGAAGAAAATTGAGTAATTTGATAACTTCAATATAAAAGTAATTTTAAAGAATTCCATAGTATTCGAAAGTCATTAAAAATTTTGAATTTTATTTCCTTCAGCAACGCAATTTCGTCACACAAAGGTAATATAGAAGACTCTTTCAAATGCTAAACACGGTAAAGAAAACGAATTTCTAATATTTTATCTAACAATGTTATTGTCATCCTGCTGTAAGAATACAATATTAAATGTTATCTTCTCATTGTTTATTTTTTAAATATGTAATTACAAACAAAGTATTCAACGACAAAATCGTGAAATATGTAAATGCGTAATATACTCATATGAACAATTTTATGTGCAATAAATAGTAAATGAAGAGTTATTGCCTAAAATATTTTTTACGGTTTCAAGAATAAAGATATTTGATGATTTATTAGTTTGGGTTTAGAGTTCCTCATATGATAAAATGCATTTTTAAGGCACATGCATATTTTCACGCTTTTTTTACTATTTTCTTATGTAGTGTAAATGTAATTACTAGTTTTATTACAGTTTAAATTATATTTTACCGATAGAGTATCTATTGTTTTGAAGCATTTGAAAAAGTGCATTGTATTTCTAACAAAAGCACTAAGATCATAGAAATCAACAGGGAACTGTTTAAAGAAATTTGATAATGTGAAGCATGTACCGCTTCCGGCATTGAGTACTTTGAGCATTAAAAAGATTTGTTTTTGATATATGTAAGTGGAATATTGCATTCTATTTGCATTATAATAATGATGCTGAGAATGCCTTGTCATTGCAACACCCTTATTGATATTTGAACCAATATTTGCACACGTTGTGCTATTGTAAACTTGTTTTCCACTTGACCTATGTAATACGCTTTTATCTTGCATAATGTGCATAATGTATATATTTTAAAATCAATATTAAACAAATATTATTGTAACCTGTAAAAGTTTTAACAGAAGTCGCTTTCTAGAAGTTTTAAATATGCAAATCTAAAATTAAAGCTCTCTCCGCCAAATAGAGTTTGAGTTATGCTGAAACAGCTACAGGAAATGCAGCTTGTTTACAACTATTAAAAAAAAATTAATGTTAAGAGTTCGAAATTTTAAGTATGTATAAATTCTAAACTATTTATTTAATGACTTCTTGTTTGGAAACCCTATGTAAAATTGCCCGAAGAAACCAAAAAGGATGTCAGAATTGGGTGTTCGTATTGAAACATTCAAAGTTTGTTAAAAATTTTAATAAGAAAGTGGCACCCGTCGAATAGCAGTTTTCGTTTATCAGCGCGACAATTTGAAAATTAAAATGCATTAAGGTGCATCTTTTTTCATAATATGGACTGTATAATTTCCACTAATACCTCGGCGACCAAAAGCACCTCCTGACGAACGTATCGGCTATCAAATATTTTAATTCGCTGTTTATCTTTAATAATGAGTATGGATTTAATTCAGGCATATTTTTTGTATGTGTTCGCTAATATAACACAATAGCATTTTTATGGGGCGGTATATTGCAAAAAATCTTTTAAAATGCAAGAAATTACTCGTAATATTTTGAGGAATAGCTTCATATTTTGAAAAAAAGCAGTACAATTTCCAAATGCACATCTTGAGAATTCAAATTCGCAGAAATACAGAAGGTTTCCGGTAAATTTTATGGAATAATTCCGTGTTGCTTTTAAAACAGTACAATTTCCGTAAATGAATTTAGAGCTTTGCGGTACAGAAGTCGCTGTGTTTGAAATGCAAAATAATTTATTGTTCTGTATAGTTGTTTTTCATTCTAAGAATTTCAATTGAAAAGCCAATATTCACAAATATTGATATTCCATCAATTTTTTTTATTGAAACGTGAAAATCACAAAAATATTAGTTTTAAATTGAAAATATTGCCAGTTAAATGTGAATATTACCTCCACTTTGGATCTATCTCCCATGATATTGGCTAAATGGTTATTTTAAATTGTAAATAAAACCAATAAAATATATAGTGCCATTTTTGTGTAAGTATGAAATTAAAACAAAACGCTATATATATTTTTTATCTCTTTATCTTTTTTAAAATTTAAAACTAATTTTTTTACGACATTAAAAACTATATATGCATATTATTATTTAATTTAAAGTCTAAGGCGATTGACAAGGTAATTAATCTTAAGAATTAACTCTAAAAATCTATTTTTTATCTTATTATTTTTAAAACTATTCATTGTAACAGTATCGAACACAAAACACTTTAGCATATCTCAAATGTAACAATTTACTAAAAAATATTGTTTACTTTCATCCACTTATGTTAAAATAAGACTTCCTTTTGGAGCAGCATGTAATAAACATTTCTGCTTAAGATAATTAAGATATTTATTGATGTTGATAGTACATCAACAGTCAAATAAACCGAAAGTCTCTATGATTGGTGAATACTTATGCCATACATATAGAATCTCCCATAGGGTTTGCATTAGAAATTTTAACTTTAATTTCTAAGGTTACAGAATATCAAAAATACCCATGTTTATTTCATGTCAATGCCAATGTTTCGTTTTATTACTTCAGTTTTATTTAGGTCTATGTTTATGGTAAATTACATTGTAATTCATAGAGCTATTGCCAACAAATCGTGTTTATTTCATTGTATTAGAATGAATGCATAAGGAGCTTCAATCGCCTTCGGCTCGTTGCACTTCAATAAATAGAATTTTTTTCTCTTTTGTCTAAAGTCCCATGGAAAAAATATATAGAAAAATAAAGAAATAAAATATATTCAGATGATTGCTGTCTTTCTTCCAAATCTGGCAAATTCTTAAAAATAACTGTTTGAACTAATAAACTTCACGTAATCAATTTTTTGGTGAAGAAAAATTTAAACATTTTTGTTTGACTTGACCAATTCATATCTTTCACCCAAGGATATAAAATGTATCGTTATCAGATAATAAACCTTCTCAGGCGATTATCTTTTTTCCTGGATTTCTATCTATCATATTTTATTATTTCATATATATACACTGTAAAAAAAAATATGTAATGTTATTCCATAAAATTGGTTGCAAAATGCTTCCTCCAGTTTTACGGAATAATTTAACTAATATAATGGTGTGATTTAAACTGATATAACCGGCGTAATATTACACATTAGAGTAACATAACACTAGTTATATTGGTTGAATTACTCAATAAAATGGAGGCAGCAAAGCTGCCACCAATTTTATGGAGTAACGTTACATAAAGTTTTTTCAGTGTATGCATAGTTCAAGAGTTTCAAAATTGACTGTTACTGTTATTAATAAAAACAAGAATTCGTAAGTTGTCTTCTGTCTTTTACAAGCAATTTCTGAAGTATCTATTTTTGCTGTTATCATTTATTTATATACTTTTACGCGATTTGATATAATTACATTAATATTTCTATAGTTTTCCTCCACAAGCATGATAGTACATAATAAGTTTAGAGTTAATAGTAGTTTTGTCATAAAACTTCTGTATTCATATTTTTAATTCCTTTTTCTATAAAAACAATTTACGAAGAGAATTTTACAAAGATTGGTGTACAAGTTCTCTTTGCACTGGATAACGTTCCCTTTGCTCCTTTTCCAAGAAAAGATTAATTCAAACTGACATATAAATAAACAAACACAGTGATAAACTGACAGTGTACAATTTCAGGACGGCTGTAATAGTAAATCTGATTGTATAAATATTTATTCGGGATTAATTTTCTTCGGTAATTAAAAATTTATGAAATGTTGAAACTTTAAATTTAAGAAAGGTATTTTTCGTAAAAACAACTATTTTTGCTTCCACCAGATTAATTTTAACACAATTATTCTAATTGGTAAAGAAATCATATCAGATGTAAATTTCCAAATGGGCGAAAAATGTCCGGACCAGGATTCGAATCCAATTAGGTAATAACCAGTGAACCAAAAGATCAATGTCAGACGGGCGTATTTTTTGCTGCTTTTTTGCTCAAGTATTATCCATTCACAATGCTATAGCATTAGATTAGCTGGGTGAAAAAATTCCACCAGATTCGCCCGGGATAGCTCAGATTGTAGAGCATTGGCGGCTTCAAGATCCCTGGAGATCCCCAAGAGATCCCTGGTTCGAATCCTGGTCCAGAAATTTTTCGCCCAGTTGAAAATTTACATTTGATATATATTTTTGTTTTATTAATAAATACTTGTATAGCAGCCGACTAACACGTTCACGAAAAACATATATAGTACATATATATATAAATAAATAAATAAATATATATATATATACGTATCTCTTGGGGATCTCCAGGGATCTTGAAGCCGCCAATGCTCTACTATCTGAGCTATCCCGGGCGAATCTGGTGGAATTTTTTCACCCAGCTAATCTAATGCTATAGCATTGTGAATGGATAATACGTATATATATATATCAGTGAATGTGTGTGTTATGGGTGGGTGAATATAGGCAAGTGCTATAATGACGAGATTGAAAGGAAATAATTAAAAAAAAATGAATTCAAATTCTTTATTTTACAGTTTTGATTTTAAAGTTTGAAATAATGGTAATTAAACTGCTTTTTTTATTAAGAGAGGTAGGGGGATACTGGTGTAAGAGCCATTAAATTGAATATATTTCTGTACATCTCTGGAAAAATATAGTTTTAATTTATTTTAAAACGAAATCTGCAAAAAAAAACTTACATTACTAATCATTCGTAAACTACCAATTTAAATTTTTTTTAATGAAATTCTTAATGAATTTTGTTTTAATTATCAGGTTGTTTCATCACATAATATTTCGAGCAAATGCCTATCGAATATATAGGTACATGATAATAAAAAATTATGACAATTTCAGAAAATTAACTCAAAAAGTAAAATTGCGCATGTATATGGGGCATTCTCACAATCTTTTGACTTTTCAGGAAGAAAAATCTGGCGAAATTAAACTTACTAAAATAACATTCTAAACTTATAGATGAATGCCTTAATGATTCAAAATAAAGGAAAATTGTCAGTACAGAATTTTTTTTTTATTTAACTGTTATTTAACTGAGGTTTATGTTAAACTTGCGAATTTAATTTTACTTAGCATTTTACCGCTATAACTTTTTATTTTCTTCTAAATTTTTAGTTATAATGAATTTCCATATTACCCACGGGATATTCAATTAAGAAATAATAACAATGTAGTATTTTTAGTACAAAATTTTAGTATAACATTGTCTTAAAGGGGTGTTAAAGAAGGGACGGTAAGGAAAATTACCACCTATTTTTAGGCAAATCATGTTAAGATGAAGTGATAACCACAATGTTCATTGATTTTTAGAAACAGTTATTTACTATTTTTTATTACTTTAATTAAAAAAAAATTACTTTACCTCGAAAAGTGCAGGAATAAACCTTGAGGACGGTAAGACTACCAATAAAGTCACGATGCTTGAAATTGATATCTAAATACTGATTTAAAGTCTACAGTGAATTTCCTGTAAAAAACATTTTAGCCATTCTTTCTCTAGCATACTTCTGCACGAGCAAAAAGTTAAAAAAAAATTCTGTGGCTACATCTGAAGTGATTTTCTGTATAAGTTTAGCAAGAGGGACGGTAAGGAATCTAAAACCCAAAGACAGGGTTCAAAAAATAATAACAACCCTAAAAATGTGTGCAGGTTATTTTTTTCGCTACGTATTTATAATAAACAATAGCCCCAGTTTCGGAAAAAATTTACGTCGAATTACTTTTATTGAAACAATTTTATGGAGACAGCTCCAAACTTAAAAATCAGCATCAGGGACGAGGGACGGTATAGCAATTTCATGGTGTATTTCGACCCCCAACATCATCCAAAACTTATTTATGTCGTTAATACTGTTATGCAGTAATGCAGTGGGATGTTTTCCAGTATAAGATAAAAAAAGAATATGTACTAAAATAAAAATTATTATTCAGGGAGCGAAAAATATAGAAAAGTCAAAAGATTGTGAGAATATCCCATATATACAGGGTGTCTGAGGATTATTGGCACAAACGTTAAAGGGGGGGGGGTAGGGGACATCACAAGGATTCGGAATTGCATAGCAACCCATGACTGGAAACGTCATCGTACGCCATTGGGTGATGCTGTTCACGAGAGCACTGGAGGGTAAATATCTGTTTTATCACAATCATTCGAGCAGTGGTCGCATTGAGAAAAGCATGAAACATTTTACGGACGTAGTAGTGTAAGCTATTCATGAAAATTGTGATGCACATTCGATAACACCCGGCAGTCCGGTACATTTCTCTGTGGGAACCGTTCTCGATACAGTCCTTGAGCTGTTGGTGCATTGCCACCAGCCAATCCGTACACAAAGTGAATGTCTACTAGCTCAATGTCCGTAAAATGCTGTTTGTTCTTCTCAGGGCGACTACTGCTCGAATGACTGCGATAAAGCAGATATTTCCCCTCCAGTGCTCTCGTGAACAGCACCACCCTGTGGCGTACGATGGCGTTTCCGGTCATGTGTTGCCATACATATCTGAATCATTGAGATGTCCACTACCACCCCTTAAAGTTTGTCTCAATAATCCTGGTACACCCTGTATATACATAATGAAAGATCGTAATCATCACCTTTATGTTTAATTTCAGATGACACGCAATAGGTCACAAAAAACATCCCGAATGCTAACGAGCATATTTACATTTTACTAAGATCGATCTAAATTTATTTACAATTAAACCAGAATAACCAATCACTCTTGCTACTGGAAGAAGATATTGCAGTCAGGCATAACAGTTCCAGTCATACTTTCTGCTACACTGTTAAAAACTTGCAGCATTCTGTCCAGTCATTTGACCGTTTTTTCGGAAAAGGGTTACACAACCGTAATTTAACACTATTCTGACCATATTATTGGTCATTTTATGGTCAGAATATAGTTAAATTACGGCTATGAAACCGTTTTGTCAAAAAACGGTCGAATGACTGGACAGAATGCTGCAAATTTTTAACAGTGTACTAATAACAGCTGGAAATTCAGTTCTTTTCATTTTTCATCAGTCGTGAAGGCATAAAGCTTCATCCAGTTAAGCCATTGTGTAACTTTAGTGCATTGTCATACGACACAACGTATATTATAACAGAATTTGTAGACAAATTGCATTTTAAATTTTTACGTTAGTTTGTTCAGTTTAAAAAAATTGAATTTTGAAAAATTTTAAATCGAAATTAATCGAACTGTAATTCGACTGTAATCGAATTAATCGAAAATAGAACCGATTAATTAAGATACAAAATGCATAACATAACTAAAAGCGCTCTTCCCAAAGTCATAATCCATAGATGGATATATATGCAAATTTTACTGCACCGCACTACATATGAAATTATTTATATTCTAAAAACATCTCTCGGTATATTAAAATAAAGTTGAGCTGAAAATAAATTATACGATTAAAAAAAAACTTTGAGCACTTAATAATCGCTCACCTTAGATAATGATGGTTACGAATTCTTTGGTACCGGCCTGTAAATAATCTATAGAATTTATATTCAGCACTTTATATACTAAAACTTAGTTAAGCTTCAAAACGTGTACTACAGCTGAGCGATAATGAGCAGTTATCGAACACTGACAGTACTGTGCCTGAGCTATTTCGAGTCTCCCTCTGAATGAAAATTAGTTGCAGCGCGCTCCATATTAGTCGTAGTGAAACATAATTAAAATGTAATATTTTTTAAACGATGATATACACACGAATAATCTAAATTGAATTGCGTGAATTTTTATTCACGTTGCTAACAAGGCATAAAAGCAACAAAGGGAAAAAGTATCCAGGCCAAGGTTCGAGCCTGTGTCTTTGGTTCAGCGCACCAACGCTCTTCCAACTAAGCCACCTGGAACGACTCGCCTAGCTGGCACCCTTCACTCTTATATGTTGGTAAGGCTGCAATGTCAGCACAAGATGGAACAACATCAAGAACCACAACTCTGCGGCAAACATGAGTACAAATTAATCCAGCATCGATAATATACATGTAATAATTTATATACTAAAACTTAGTTAAGCTTCAAAACGTGTACTACAGCTGAACGATAATGAGCAGTTATCGAACACTGACAGTACTGTGCCTGAGCTATTTCGAGTCCCCCTCTGAATGAAAATTAATTGCAGCGCACTCCATATTAGTCGTAGTATATTATCGATGCTGGATTAATTTGTACTCATGTTTGAGGCAGGATTGTGGTTCTTGATGTTGTTCCATCTTGTGCTGACATTGCAGCCTTACCAACATATAAGAGTGAAGGGTGCCAGATTAGGTGTGTCGTTCCAGGTGGCTTAGTTGGGAGAGCATTGGTGCGCTGAACCAAAGACCCAGGTTCGAACCCTGGCCTGGATACTTTTTCACTTTGTTGGTTTTACGCCTTGTTAGCAATGTGAATAAAAATTCAGTCAGGTCAATAATTAAAATATACTCAAAAATGTTCTCCTATAGACCTTAATTTAACAAAATACTTTTGTGTGTCACTGTAAACGAACTTTAAATGCTGCACCCTCCATACTCTATAGAAATTGTGTTATATTGAACATAAGTGACACACATCAATTTGATTATATTGGAAATACCGTAACACAGTTACATTTAATTTCAAACATTTTCCTCGAAATACCAAAATGTAATGGAATTATTTTGTGTGTACCTGTAGACAAGCTATAGATGCTTCACACTGATTTCAATACGAAACGTCTCATACTAGAACACAGTAACATATACCAATTACGCAAAAATCCAAATATATTTTCGAAAGTTACAACGCGATCAGACGGACATACAGACGGCCTACAGAGAGACGAATACTTTTGAACTAAGTTGAAAATAGCTAATAACAGACATTTATAACAAATAAGTAACCTAATTAATATTTTTAATTTTTTAAAGTTAGTAATTTTATACAATTAGTATATTCTAATTAGATAAATGCTTAAATATACTTATTAGAAAGTACAAATTTAAAAGACATTTTCCAAACTAGAACTAAAGACTCTCAATTTTAGTTAAAAAATGTATAAGTAGTAGTTAACAGGAAATTCATCGCTGAAAATGATACATATTTGTTTCAAATGGTTGTGTAATTAATTTACTTTAAAGTCGTTATTTTTTATCTTTCCTATTTTCTT
Source organism: Maratus speciosus (assembly GCA_963932465.1). NCBI lineage: Eukaryota > Metazoa > Arthropoda > Arachnida > Araneae > Salticidae > Maratus > Maratus speciosus. Next base: position 232,928,350 of record OZ010792.1, on the reverse strand, counting down.
TAAGCCATAATTAAAGGCTCTTTCGATGTAACAAACAGTACTTGTGTTATTTTCTGGAATTGTCATGGTTAATAGAAATTCCGCAACAAATTTTAAATTATTCTAACGAACATCAAATTTTTGTAATTTTTCAGAAGTTGTATGATTCATTCATGTTTAAATAAATAATTTAAAGTAATAGTCATAATAATAATTAAGACATTTTTTAATAGTATAGTTACGAAAGAAAATAAAGTTATGTTTTTAATTTTGTGTAATGTTTGAATTATAAAAATTACATATAGGAGAGCATACCGGGTGTTTCAAAAGTTCGGTGCGAAATTAAAACGCGATAAAAAATGGTCTATGGGTCGGAGAGGCATGCGGTTTGCAGTTAAATATTTAGCGTAGTTCGGGATTTTGTATGACACCAACAAAAAGTTGGTTCAAAATCTCAACAATAGAGGGCGTTATTGCAGATATTTTCATGGAATAATTCCATATTGCTCACACAGCGTAAGATTTTGATGCAAAAACATTCGAGAATACTTCTTATACACTGTTTTGTACCCAAATCTTGCGTTACGAGAGCAATATGGAATTATCTGTATTAGAGCCCTCTATTGTCGAGAATTTGAACTTTTTTTTGTTGTTGTCATACAAAATCCAGTACCAAGCCGAATATTTATCTGCAAACAGCATGTCTATCCGACCCAAACGTCTTTTTTTTTTATCGCGTTTTACTTTCACATCAAACTTTCGAAACATCCGGTACTTTATTTTCAAAGTTTAAATAACGTTCATAAAAACAACATACATAAAAACAACATTAACGTACATAAAAAAAACATTATAAATAAATAAAAGCAAAATTTTAAATAATAATTCTCAATTTAAAATAATAATAATAATAATATCTTTTGAAAATAAAAAAACTATTTAAATTTCTTCAAAAAAAAGTACGACATTTCTAAAATTAAATGCATAAATAATTAAAAATTAATGTTCGTAATTTGACATATAACTACAATATGTCTGTCCAACTTGCAGTTTTGTCCAATGAATTTTTATGTAAAAATAACTTGATCGACCATTTTGCATAAGTTTATACACATGCCCTAAATGCAGCAAAAGGAGAATATGACCTTCATGGCTGTCAAATAATATTTGATGGAAGTTCTACCTCTTTGACAAAAGGAAATAAGTCAATGACTTTCTATTTTTAAAGTTGGCAGTAATAGCCGACACCCATTCTTAGTCCCATTAACGTTTCTATGGAAACCATAGATTCTTGCTATAGGATTGCAGGACTAGACATTTTGTTTCTTTAGTAATGCTGAAATGAAAATAATGCTAATTGAATTCTTTTTTAAAGATCATAATAAAAAATATAAGATTTTTCAAGCAGGTCTTTAATTAAAAACAAACCTAAATATTTTCATGGCATTTTGTAATATTATTAGAATGCATATAATATTTTTGACAGTAAAAGAAATGATTGGCATTACATGTTTATAATTCTTTTAAATATTTTCATGGCATTTTGTAATATTGTTAGAATGTAAATAATATTTTTGACAGTAAAAGAAATGATTGGCATTACATGTTTATAATTGTTTAAAAGGTTTATACTTATACTATATATCATTTAGACACTAGCCTGTTAATAGAAAATGTACGATAGATGACTTGCTAACTTGTATTTGTTTATTTAATCCGTAGTTTTTCAAGACAATATATACATTTCCACATATTTATTTATGCTCTATAGCAGATAGCTTTAATACCTTTTATTGATGCAATGTTTAGACTGACATAGATCGTTTTATGGCAATAACAACTGAAATATAAAAATCGATTACACTATAATATAAATTCATGTTTGAAAACGTGCACACTAAGATCGTACGTATTCATGCGCTAACATAACCGACGAACCAATAATTCTTTCTTATTTTGTAAGCTAATGCATGAGGAGTAATGTCTTTTTTCAAACTTTCGTTGTCGAAATGTATAATGGAATAGGAACAGGAATTGCGAAAATTCTGCCAGAGAACCTTTTAGTACAATTAAAAGAATGCATTGAAACCAGTTACACTACTTTGAATTTATGTTTGAAAACGTGAATACATAACGGACGTACACATTCATGCGCACACATAGCAAAATATAAGGTTTTCACTATGCATATGTTAACCTATATGTATCTTAGATTAGAACCTAAGTTTATCGTACAGTTAAAAATTAAAAAAAGAGTTTACACAAGGATATAATTATATATTAATAGACGTAGCCGAAATTTTGTTTTTTAACAAGCTGAATAATCTCAGCTCTTAAACCTTTGTAATTGTGGCCCAACGAATTATTTACCCGAAGATATTACGTTGATACGTTGTATTAGAAATTATTGAAGCGATCTCGAATGGCAACAGAAATCATGCTAATTGGACATGCACAAGCGAAACAACCGCTAAAGGCGGTTGCTAAATAGCGAATCCTGTGAATTGTAATTAAACTTTTCTATCCACCCATCAAAACTTAAAAAGTACTGGATAAAGTAGATTCTTCAGTTAATGTAAGATTCATTAACGCTTCTTCGGGAAAATGAAATTTAACATTCTTATTTGCATACCACAGTATAGGAAACACTTCGAAAGATAGATTTTTCAATTATTGTAAGATTGTTTAATGACTCGTTAAGCAAACCGTTGTTTAACAGTGATATATTATGAGAATTTGTATCAATATTTTTTAATCATAGTGTACCATATATGTTTTAAACTCAAATGTCTTTAGAAGAATTATATCAATCCTTTATTCGTGAGGACGTTTGATTCATGGTTGGTTTTTATCAATACAATTATGTCTTGCATTGAATTGTTTCCGTTTGTTAAAAAATTATTTAATAATTGATAATAAATTAAAACATAAATTGAACCGAAACCTCTAAAGACTCCAGAACCCCTTTCATCGTTTTCCCTGGATCAATGTTTTATTTTATTTTATTTATTTTTTTTATTTACTGCGGCTTATAACATTTTAAAGATTTTACTTTATAATAAGAAGTAAATTTGTGAATAAAATTGTGTACATTGTTGGTAGATATTGTTTAAAATTTTGTCACTAAAATAAGTATTTAAGAATTATTATTTCATGACTTACCCTGGTGTTATTTATTCTTTATGAGAAATAGTAGTAATATTTATAATTTACTGACTGCTTATAATATTTTTAAATATATATGGTCTTATGAATCCTATCTTAAAATACATTTCTATAAAATTATTATATCTAAAATTTACAGAAGTTTGAAGCTATTTAAAAAAATATAAGGAAATAAATAAATTTTATTCCATTGTACATTTTTAAGAATGAGTAGATTTTCATTTAATTATTTCTTCGATATGAAGAATATTATAAAGAAAATGTTTTAAAAATCATTTTAAAATATTTTAGAAATCGAATAAATTAAAAGGATGAATATAGACTGCATAAATAAATATATATATATATTTTTTATTTCATTTTGTTTGTTATCTGTAACATATCTTATTATGTCTTATTACTTTCTATTTGCCTTTTTTAAGCTTTGGACTGTATTAATTGGATTGCTTTAACGTCCTGTTATCATTTTAACACTTTTGTTTTATCTTTGATATTTATAACTATTTTACAGCACACGAAATTGTTATCAGCTATTAACTGTATTTTGTCTTTGTGCTTAAATTTAATTGTGAGAGCCATTTTATGTAGATTATTTTTTTAATTGGCTTTTAACAGCATTTTAACGTTACAAAATAATGCTTTTGCGTTTTTATTTCTTCAAGTAAATAGCTTGTCTACTTCAGATGCATAGCGATAATTTATAATCATTTATCAAATGTTTCCTTTTGAAAAATTCATTAAGTGAGTTATAAATATATTTTATAGGAATAAAGAGAAATAAAACCTTTAAAAATGCTGATAAAAATATATTATAGAAAAATAATCTGGTTCTTTTTTAGAAAATTAAAAATGAAAGTTATAGTGATAGAGCTTAATAAATATTTAAATTTAAATTCTATTCCGATTTTGCTGCATTTCATTTTATTATAACTATTTTAAAAATTGAACTCCGTAGAAAGGCATATTTGTCTAAAATAAAATTCAAAACATAATAGTTTTTTAAAAACAAACTCGATAACTACTGTGTTTTGAAAAGAATCGTTGAAAAATAATAGTGTATATCAGGAGGGAAAATAAATAATGGACTAATGAGTTAAAAGAACAAACAAACATTTGTAATTAATCAAGCATCTTTTGAGATATAATTTATTTTTTTGGTATTTATAACATGTGTTTTACACGTGAGATGAATCAGCAAGGTTTTTAAGGCAAATGGATTTCGGTCAATCCGCCAGAAATTGAAAGTTACTAGTACATAGCTGCCAACTTTTACGCTTTTCTACTACCACTAAAATTTAACAGAGATTTTAACCTTGTTTAATCGTGAGATTTCGACGATTAAATAAAACAATATTTACTAAACAATTTTAATGGTAAGGAAAAAGTGTAAAAGTTGGCAGCTATGCTAGTATGTAGAAGAGGAGTTATAAATCTTTAATGAACGCACTAAGTACAGACATTCTACCAAGGGAAAATAGTACTACGCTGAAAACAAATACTGCCTCTGACATCTAAAAAATAAATTGTGCATCTAAAAAAAATAGTTCCATGTCTTCCTTATAAATTCTAGTTCCCTTTACATGAGAGCTCTAGTTATCCATATTGAAATGCAATGGAGTTTTTCTGTATCATCGTGGTAAAACTTATTTAAAAATCTCAGCAAAGAAATGCGAACACAAGAAGTCAGTCTTAGTAACTATAATTGTAGTTTATGAATTAATTCTAGAAATCAAGTGATACTTTCTCACATTTCAAACGATTTTTAATATAATGTATCGTTTCGTACCCTAGAAAAGTATTGACTAGAAATTCTCGATCATTTTGCCTATTCAGTTTATTTGTTTACCTTATTCGCAAGACTGGGAAATCTATATTTCTAGTTTATGGATTTAAAAAATGATAGCTATTCATTCTAGAGGTATGCGGTATATTTTTTCAGTGTAGAATAATGAATGAAGATGCCTGAGATTTTAAATGATGCTCTATAAGAATCCGATCGGGTGATTTAAGAAAATTTAACATTTTATTTGCTTGACAGACAGTATCATGAAACAGGCCGCTGGAAGCTGCACTATACTTTTCTCACTTAGGTACTGTTCTTTCTTTGTTGTGCACTCTATAAAAATATTTAAAAGCGCTTGCACATTCCGTGCTATTTTTTCTCACAAGGTAGTATCAATATTCAAATATGCACACATGCAAAACCTTAAACTAGTAAAAGAGCTGATATCAATGAAAATATATGACGAACTGAGACAGTTCGCATAAGATATAACAATGAAGTACACAATAGCTCCCTGTAAGATTCCAAGTCCCGCTATTAAACTGATAAGAAATAGTTTGTCATGAATTATACACCATAAAGGGACAAGATTTTGAGTGGTGAAGCATCATCGAAAAACTGTAAGAAGAACATACAGTAACCGGCATAGCAAAGAAGCTGGAAAATCTGATAGTTGCAAAATCATTTAAATATTCGTCGATACTATGCATCGGGCAACACATAGACTTGAAAGATTCTATTCCAAGAAATGTGTAACATGCCGATTACCTAGCTTAGCAATTGCATCATCACGTGAAAAAAACACGCAAAACAACATATAAACATTATATGAAACAAAAAAAAATCATATAAAAAAACTTTAGCCATAGCTTGTAAACAAGATATTTGCAACTCACCAAGACTGCAAGGCATAATTAAGTTAAGTAGTTCGAAAAGCACAGAGAACAGACGACAGATAAATAGCAGCAGCTAACTTTCATGAAATCATCATAAAGTTAATAAAATTGACACAACAGCATCGTTTTGCATAATTTCAAAATGATCTTTCATCAAGCGTAAAGCCAAGATGTGGACGAAGGTAACCGCTCACGGCGAAGTAAACAGGTTAAACGTACAAGCAGAGAAGAGTGATGAAGATTCCATTGTGAGAAAAGTTAGAGAAAAGAAGAAAAAATAAAAGTTTGAACGTTGTTTAAGACAAAGAGCAGAATAAAGATAAAAAGACGTATATTGAATCGATCGTATTGATGCTTTTCAATAATACATAATATTTAAAAAAAGAAGAAATAGAAAGGAATATAAAAATTATATCATCCAAAAATGATTTTTAAATAAGAAACTAATGCATAAAAGAAAACTAAATCTTCATGCAGGTGAATTTTAAATAGATTTTTTAATTTATTCTGACCTAAATATCACAAATAAATAAATAAAACATTAACGAAAATTCCAATTCATTAATATTTAATTGCGACTTAAATTTGTTTAACAATACAGGGTGCGTCAGGTATTTGAGAACACACGTTATAGATACCAAGTATATCATAGTTACAAATATTTTTTGTTGCATGTAAATAGGCCAGAGAGACTAATCTAATTGACGAAATAAAGAGGCATGCTGTCATTGCCCCCATTGGATGAAAAACACTTCGATTTGGAGAATGCCACATTCTTGAAACTCGCCCGGTCATTCGTCTTTAATGTAAGGAGAGAACTGAAGGCTGTCAGGTTTCATCTGGAAAATATTTCATGCAGGAAACAAAATTGTCAGCAATTTGAAATCAACATGACACCGAAATTCGCCAGTCGAGTCGATGAAAATCCTACGAAATCAATGAGAGCACTCGCTAGAGGGATGCAGGCTGATGAGGTCACAATCTGATGTGTGATTCACAAGGGTCTTCGTTAGAGGTCGTACGTGATGAGGAGAGCATAGTTCTTGCCCGAGAAAACCAGGGATAACTTCCTCACCAGAGACAAACGCCTCTTTAACCAGGTAAAACATCAAGAGCAGCCAGGAATGATCTTGTTTCTTTCCAATGAGAAAAACTTTACTCGTGTCAAGAAATTCAAGCGTAAAAAGATCGGTGATGGTGTAAAATCCCCGAAGTGGTTCTGACAGACATGTGCATAAAATATCCAGCCTCACTGATGTTCCTGAAAGGTCCGGAGAAGCGAAGACGATCTGATGCCTCAACATTTCTTTCTTCAAGATACCAGAGTCAACGCCGTTGCTTATACCGAGATGTTAAAGCACGTGGAAGGCCTTACGTTTTTTAATAAGACTCTGCACTATCCCATACAGACCATACAAACCAAAAATGGATGGCCAAAGCTTTCATGAAAATGTCCTGCTGAACTTATTGGCCCCCTACCCAATTAACCGAATGGCCTATTGCGTATGTAGCGCAGTTGAGAGAGATTCAATAGTCATCCACACAACACTGTTGCAGCTCTCAAGCCAACCGTTGTGTATGTAGTTGCAAATTTTCCCGACGCTCATCTGATCATTACCCGCAATCAGTATTGACAGCCTATAGAGGCGGTTATTGCGGCTGGCAGTGGTTTCAATGAATTATGTGATCTAATGTGTATGTGGTCACCTGTACCGAATGTTAAAGTAAATAAAAAATGCACTATCACTAGTGTATATTCCAGTTTGAGCAGTCGTCGATTTGTTCTCAAATACCTGACGTACTCTGTATGTGCCTTAAATTTTTAAAGGAAAAAGACATTTAACAAATATATATAATATTTTGTTGAAATAGATTTTTTTTTATATCGAAAAAATATATTTATTTATCTACTTTATTTAAAAGTAAATTTTGTTTAGAATTGATTTTTAACTTGATAGGTACTGCATACGAACATTTTTTTAAAATAATACCCAAGAAATAACCTTTGAAATTATAACTGTATAATTCACAATTTTTAAGGTTTCAAACAACACCAGTACATAATGTACGATTTTGTTAGACTAGATTTACGGCTCCAAAACTTTTTATTACACGATCCACTTAAAGTTAGACATTTTTCGCGACCCACCAAATATGTAAGAATATAACGCATTGTATATAATTTATAAAACAGAAGCGGCGAACCATTATAAAAGATTACCTCTTTAGACACAAAATCAACATAGAAGAACAACCAACTTTTACTATACACGAAAAAAATACGTTTATTATTTCGGATAGAGATAGACTTTTAAACCCAATGCAACTTACAATATTGTTTTACGTTGTGTTTTGTTGTTGAGTATGGTTTAGCCATGTTAATTCTAGTCTCTCTCTGCGCAATATGCAATAAAACATATCTTTTACTTTCTTATATTTGACTTTTCGCGAAGTTCTTTATCTATATTTCTGGCACAATAGTTTAATATAAGATTTAATCATGTAATCCATTGTGTTTGATATATTTTTAGAAAATATAAAAGTAATAATTATAAACTATAAAATCAATAATATATCACGTGAAAAATGGATCGTTTATTGCTCGACATCCTCAACATAAACCACCACCCATTAATTTCAAAACCGCCTAAAAAGAAAATACTAAGTTTGAAGCAGCAGTGCTGAAGAGATGTTAACCCCATATCGTGAGAATTAATGTTGACAACTCTTTTAATGCCCCTTTTTTTCAGTTTTGTTTCTTAGACACTATTGACAATTCTGCATTTGAAAACTAACTGTAGTAATTGAAAGGCAGCAACAGTACGTTTAAAAATTTATGTAACGCAATTTCAGAAAGTAATGAATATAACTTCAGAATTTCAAATACCCCTTAACTCTCGCAAGCACAGTAACCTCATGAATGTGAATTTCCCTAAAAAACTAAACTTCTAAGTAAACTTCTATGTTTTATCTTCAGATGATTGAGTTGTACAGAGAACTATATACATTTTATTTTTATTCTTTTATTATACGAGAATGTATAAAAAAGAGTTACTAGAGTAATAAATATTGTTTATTAATAATAGACAGTAAATACAGAAGGGAATTAACAATCATACTTTCCGTTCACTTTTCTACATAATCACCAAATCTATTTAGTCATTTATCTGAACGCTGGATCAAATTGTTTAAACCGGCTTTACAGAAATCACGTATATGCCCATTGAGCCAGTTTTCCGAAATTGCTTTCACATCACTAATTGAAGAAAGCCTTGTTCCAGGCAAGTGTTTCTTTCAATTTTGGAAATCAAAAATAACCACTAGGTGCAAATCTGGGCTGTATGGGGAAGGGGGGGGGGTCCATATTGCCCACTTGAACTTTTGTTGCAATTTTTGAGTTTGACACTCAATATGGGAGTGTTATTGCCATACAGGAGGACAACACCACCACTCAGCATACCAAGCCGTTTGCGTCGGATGGCTTCACCTAACCTTGTCAAAGTGGTACAACTGAGACTACTTTTCTAAACGTCTTGCCATTTCAACCGCTCTGACACTTTTGCGACATTCATTACTTACAGGCACAACATTTGTAAAACAACTAGCGCCATCTGTCTCTACTCTGGGGAAAATATTAAATTCCACAATAATTGGTTTTCAATTTCTGCTGCATGTAACATTCTTTTTTAGATCCTTAAAAAGTTTTCTGTGATCCAAAAAAGAGAAGATATTTTTAAAATAATTTATTTCTTTTATCTAAATGAGATTTGGGCAGCATCAGTTCTATACTTTGTACTTTTTCTACTTTGTGTTACCTTATCCAAAGTTTAAATTATCACAAAAATATTTATTAACTATGAATAAGGACTTAATACTTTCAAAGCTCATATCAAGTTTCTTTTCTAATTTTTTAATAATATAACTTTTTAAACAAATTCTTCTCAGTCATCAACTTTAATCTGTTTTAAGTTATCCATCACATATAGTGATATTTCTTAATGTTTCTATGCATTTTCATTTTTAAATTCATTTTAAATTAAGTTCCCATTTCTCAAAAACAATTTATCTTGAATTTATTTTTCTTGCACGCAATGAGAGACCTCCAAGTTTCATTAATGTATGTGAACTAAAAAATCCTTAAAAGCAATTTTCAAAATTCTTATACCAGGAAAAAACATGCTGGACATAATTTAATTAATTTAAATGTTAGTTCTTTTACGGTTCTTATCTTTTTTTTTTCATTAAATTCGTGACACAATCCTGCCATTTCAAATGGATTCTAATTGTAAATTTAATACAGATTTTAAAAGTACCATTTCCCTGTGGTGTTATAATTAAATGAACTTAAACTAAAAATCGTTCTTTTTACCGAAGCGGATATTAAAGTCCATCCAGTGCAATTTTAAAGTTCTGATTTCTTTAGTATCTTACATTTTTATTTCTCCTCTGTCTCTAGGTTACACATCTTTTAAGATTCAGACATTGTCAATCTCTGTTTCATGGCATTATTTAAAACTGTAACATCTATAATAAAAGTTGCAATGATAAAAAAAGAAAAAGCATAACGGCATATCATTTTGTAACTAATGTTGTAAGTGAATCTTTAATTATTGGGAATGTAAATAGGCTTGTTTTTCCTAACATTTTAAATTTTATTGTACATTTAAATCTGAGCAGATATGGAACGCTAGCATTATTTGATAAACTAACATTAAAATATAATAACGATGAGTAAACACATAAAGCTTTATGTATTAGCAGACGTGAAATATAAAGCTAAAACGTGAACTTTTCAAATAGCCTAATTTCAGTGGGGACAGAGAAAGGCATAATATTTACATAACATACGTATTGCAAACGCTTCAGTTATTTGAATCACAGTTATTATTTTTACACTGGAAGATTTTACAATTTTATTAAGGACTAATAATTTCTGAAACTCCCTGATAAATGTATTATTACATCACATGAAGTAAACATTCTCTTCATTTCTGTACATTTACATTTTTATTTATTTTAAATTATGTCTTACTATATCAAATACATTTCATCCAAATATCATAACTCAATAAATGTTGATGGAAAGAAGAATGATTTTTTTTTTAGATTTTACTTGTTAAAGCATGCAGAAAGTGTTTCAAAATTTAAATTTTAGGACCGAGAGCCTTATGAAAATTAAAAACAGCATAAAATTAAATTAATTTCGTATCTCAAAAAAATATTTTGATGTAAATGGACTTTCACACGATGAAAAACAACATGTAAAATATTTTTGAAAATGGAACTATCTATATTATAAAGGACAAACGTGTCCGTGCGTAACGCTGACGTCATTTTAACAGTGGTGGCAACAGCAGACAATTAAATTTCACTTTTATTTACTTTTACTGCCATTTTTTAAACTTCTAAATACCACATATTTTCAATTTTTACACCGTCGAATAAGGAAGAAAATGTACTTTCAAATGCAATATGTTTGAAAACTGTATCGCAATTCGTTTGAAAATTGTATCGCAATTTACTCATTTTTTATGGGTTTTAAAATAATTTTTAAGCATGAATTTTTTTTAATCTATCTCTATTGCGGACAGACGAATACGAAAGACAAATAGGTTTGTATTTAAATTAATATAAATACCTCAACATTTGTTTCCAGCTTATATATTCCATATTGAAATTAAAACTTCATCAATAAATAATTACGAGGGGTGTTCAAATGAAAAGGTACGAAATGCCGTACCAACCAAACCGGTTCAAATTTGAATACGCCGCTTTAGGATAACTAAGTGAGACATCGATGGGTGCGATTGGAGTGTACGGCGTGGTAGTGCGCATGCGCAGGCACCTGTGCATGAAGGAGGAGATAAGCAGCCTGTTGTGTGTTCCGTCCACCACAGAGTATGGAGATCTAATCTCCTTACTCTGTGCCGTCCAATTGACGCAGCAGTGCGTTTAAAGACATCATTGCTTTCCCGTTGCCAAATATGACGATTGACGAGCAGCGAAGTGTCTGATCAAAGTCTGCTGAGGGAAATCCGATAACACCTTACTGCACCTCAATCGTCCAATTTTGCAATTGGAAAACCATGATGTCCTTACGTGCACTGTCGCGTTTATTGGACGGAACGCACAACTTACTGCTTCAATTCTCCTTCATGCGCGGGCTCACGATCATGAGCATAACCACGCCGAACACTCCTATCGCGCTCCTATTGGTCACTACGTTATCCCAAAGCAGCATATTCCAATTTGAACAGGTTTCGTTGTCACCACGTTTTGTATCTTTTCATTTGAACACCACTGGAATAATATAAATAAAACACAAATTTAAGACATGAAATCGAACTACGCGTTTAAACCAGTGAAATGATTACAATAAAAAAGTCGATTTTAAATTAGCGATTTCTTCGTAAATTGGTTAAGCTCCTTGTTTGATTTTGGTATTGTTAGTGGGCATTGAAAAAAATATATATTAGATGTAAAAAGTCTTTTAGAGTTTCCAATAAAATAAAAGCTTTTCGCCTATATTCTGCAAATCGGTATTATCCCCTTGTACCTTTAAAATAACGGTTAAGAATTAGATATTGGTCAACGACAAGAATTGACACCGAATATGACTCGAAATATTTTTTTAACCAATGTCAGATTAAGCTGGTCATCTACTTCTTTCAAAAATGACTATTGGTCCAACGTTCTGTATCCTATTCTACGTGTATAATTAGAAAATTCACTATCACAGCGCCACCTTCGGCGAAATATCACCCAATTTCAACTAACGGCTATAGTCAAAAACATATGTATCAAATTTGGTTCAATTCTATGTATAACTTCCTGCACTTTTTGGTGATACAATAAGTAAAATGACACAAAATTGGTATCACAGCGGCTCCTTGCTGTGGAATATCCTCAATTTCAATTGGGACCTGTTGGCATGTTAAAAAACACTTATATGAAGTCTGATTCATTTAAGTATGCATTATGCATACTTATATGAATCATATGCATATGAATCATATGCATATGATTCATATGCATAGCTTCATACACTTTTCGATGATGCAAAAAGGGCGCACAGATACACGGACACACAGACAGACAGACATTTTATAAAAACGCGTTTTTCGGGATCTCTGATTCATAAAACATGTAAATCCGTCTAAAAATATTTTATTACAATACTTTCTTATATTATACATTGAAAAAAGTAAAAATGAATTTAACATTACGAATTTCAAATTTTAAACCTGTATAATTCCAAACTATTTGCCGAGTGACTGGCTAATTGGCAGCTTAAGGTAATATTTACTGAAGAATACAAATATGATGGGAAAATTAAAAATTAGTATTAAAAATTTCTGAGTTTGTCACAATTTCTATATGTACACGAATTTCTAAGCCAAATATAAGTACAAAATTAATTAGTAGATGATATCACTACTAAGTCGGTACCAGTAATATTTTTATAGGATGATGCGGCATAATATAGGTTGTTCTCTCTTTTTCCCACAAATGTACATTTAAGCACATAAGAAAAAAAAATTGTTTCCAGTATTACATAGCAACTAATATTTAAATGCAATAAGGTTGAGCACATAAATTTATTTATTTATTTTAATATACAATTTTTAATGTTAAGATACAAACATTGTGAATATGTAATATAATTTTTCAATATTTTATAACGAATTCAATTTTAAGATGAAAAAATGACGTATGCGTAATGTATGTTTCATTCATTTTGATTAATGGTTTTTCACGTTACAATATAAGCGTGATGAGTAAATAGCGTATTTTCCATTTATTTTATATAATATTTTGGTTTTAAATTCATAACGGATGGAAATCAGCCGAAATGTTTTTCTCAAATCCATTCCGATCACGAAAATCATATTTCTTAGCGAATTCCTTTATAATATTAGGACTTCAGCGGACGTGAAATATAAATCTAAAACGTGAGCTTTTCAAATATTCCAGTTTCAAAGGGGGAATAGAATGGCATGATCTTTATCGTTACATACACATTTCGAACGCTAACCATTAGGTGCATTATAGTTATAATTTTCAGGATGAAAACGTTTAATAATATGATTAAGAACTAAGCATCTCTAAAGTTCTTTAATATATGAGTAATTTATATTGATGTACAGTTGGTATAAAAAAAAATAACGTTCACCCTATACATTTTAATTATCCATATTGCCGCAAAGAAAAATAGCTATTCGATCCGAAATCATGTCTTCTTTCAATTAGGTGCGTTCGTAATTATATAAATACGTTAGCAACTATAGTCGTTGTCTGGTCCGTCCGTCTGTCTGTTCGCATATAACTGCGCAAAAACTACCCAACCGAAAGGTTTAAAATTTAATATATATAACCGTTGCAGAATTTTGGAGAATCATTTGAAACTTTATGAAAATCAAATTAAAACTTAAAAAGATATTAATAAAAGTTTTCTTCATTCTATTAAATACTACCATACGAAATTAATTCAATGATATCCCATGATAGGTAATGATTCTAGGTTGCCATGGTGATTACGTCCTATTTAAGATGGAGTCATATTATGTCCGTATTGCTGAATTTAATATATACGACTATAATCGTAATAAAATTTGTATTCATTCATTTTTGCATAAGAGTGTGACAGCTATTGCACCAAGATCCGGTAATAAAACTAGTTATAGTACATTTCCCACAATTGACGTACAATTTTCGATTTTTTTTTGTTTTAAAAAGAATAGAGGCAATCTTCATATTAAAATTGTACAAAACTCTGATATTTTTTAATATAAACACTACACTTTGACAGCAGAACAGGATTTTTCTGTATATTTTGCGTTTGGATACCAAGCGTGAAAATCATTCGATCAAATGGTTTAAGAATTATGAAGGTTTAAAATTGGAATCTCTAATGTTAAGTTTCATTTGAAGGAAGTTAAGGCCTTAGACAAAATCTAACTTCTTCTACTGCTGCCTACGAATGTTAAAATAACGGGAAACGAAATTACTGATAAATTGGTCAAAAAATCTATAAACTAGACAATGAAAATTTCAACTTTGTTACCTTCTTAAATGCAAATACTGTTGCGAAATTAAATGAAAAATTGATCGCAATCTAAACAATTATTTTAAAAATAATAACTAGCCACCATAAGAAATTGAAAATTAACAGGAATAGTAAAATCCTTGGCACAGACCTGATTTAAACTACTTTTATTAAGACAAAATTACACCATTTAACCTGGGTTTTTTTTAACGAAGCGTAATCATGGTCAGGATTTAGTTGATTGCTTAACATCCATCCAAAACAAAATACATTCTGTCTAAATTGAAACCCAATTAACCGGATTTTGCTTAATCCAGAATCTTTTTCCATAGAAGTCAAAACATGGTGAATTGAAAAAAAAATATTTGAATATTCTGATCAAATGCACATAAGAGAGCAAAAATGTAAACTCATCAGGGTGTGCCTGAAACAACTTTGGATTATTTAAATTATCATCTTTTCAATGGAACCGTGCGTATGCTAGAAAGCGGGTAGATTGGCGGTACCGCGCGGTTATATTTTTCAACTCGCGGTGTAACATAGCGTTCGAACCGATGAAACGATCATCAAATAACTAACGAGTAACTTGTAATAATAAACGGGTTTGAAATATAATCGTTTTACAGGGGACAATGAACCTATTTAATGTTAAAAATTAAATGCTAAATATTATTTCTAAAACTTTTAAGTTGATTAAAAACGCAAAATCCTTAGGTCAATTTTTAAGCAAACACCATATCTTTTTCTCTAGATCGATTTCGATAGGTTCGTGGCCTCGCACATTCAACTGGCTTTCGTAACCGGTAATTTTATTTTAAACACAAAAATTTGCCAAAATAGACAAAGATATAATTATTTGTTGGGGGAAAAATTATGTTTCTTTTTATTGGCCCTTTATTAACCCATTTATGCCTAGCGTCCCATATTTGGGACGCTTTGAATTTTAGTAAATTTGTATAATTTCCTTCTTCTTTATAAGATGAAAATTGTATGAAATAATTATCTATAAATGTCTTTATTTGTTACTGAGAGATGACAC
The DNA here is from genome assembly GCA_963932465.1 of Maratus speciosus. Taxonomy (NCBI): domain Eukaryota; kingdom Metazoa; phylum Arthropoda; class Arachnida; order Araneae; family Salticidae; genus Maratus; species Maratus speciosus. The sequence continues at coordinate 232,912,442 of OZ010792.1, read as the reverse complement.
CATAAAATGGATATTTATTTGCTTAAATGACGGCTTTTTTCGGTGTTTATTGATTTTTCATTTTTCAAGATGGCGAAATGTAAAAAGTACATTTATTTGTTATTTTTCTATCAAGGATCCAAATAAATAATTTGTAATCTTAGCTTGTAAGTTTCTTTAAAATACGCATTTTTGTAAATTGTGAAATTATGTATTCAATTTTATGCATTTTTGTAACATACAAAATATAGGGCGCTAGGCACGAATGGGTGTATATTTTTATTAGCCGTTTAGGGGACGGTTATTTAAGTAATGTTCTTTAAAGATGATTGTAAAATAAATTGTTTTTAACCTTCAAATATAATTACTCTTAGATTTTGTAAATAATTCTTATAATGCTATTTGTCTCAATAAAGAAATAAATGTATTTTTTTAGTGGTTCATCGAAATACTAATTATAGTATATAATATACAACTGAACAGTTTATTTTTGTATAAATCTAGACAAAACATATAATTATGCATATAAATATTATGCATATTACCATATTTAGTACTTTTACATTTTATTAAATAAATACAAAAAAAGCGTAATTTTTTTAGTATTTTTCCAGTTCATTTTGCAACATTTTAAAGTTATTTTATCAACAAATTTCAGAAAAAAAATTCAGGCATAAATGGGTTAAGATAAAAATTCTTCAAAATTGCCTACTTTTGAAGCTTACGAAGTTACATCTGCCCTATATAAGAAGGCAACAGAAAATCAGTAGCTTTTGGGAGTAGCGGGAAGTGGGTGGGACAATCAACATGAGTATGTAAGAGTATGATGTTTAAATTATACAATTTAAAGCTAGACAGTAGAGCTTACGTTTTGTTCGAAAATAGAAGACTAAAAAATTAAAATTCAATATATCATCATATTAATCCACTACAATAAGTATAAGTATCAAACAAGTGATATGTTTATCAGGAATATCATAAATTTTGTACGCATTAATATTAAACTATAGTCGAATTTTCGTCAGTAGATTACTGAGCAGTCTAAAAGTGTAGTAATGTTGAAATTAACTTGCAAAACTGTATCAAAAGCCTTTCATTTTCTACAGTTTAGTCTGTAAGCTATTAAAACGAGAAAAAAAAAAAATTTGCCTTTCGAAATTTTGAAATTAATATTAATAACTCTAGCATCTATTGGTGAAAATTTGAACAATATTTAAAATTACTGTTTGCAAAATTAATGAGCTTCCTAATAAATATATCACTTTTTTCATTTTTATATTTTTTATAGTTAATGATTTATTGAATTTTAAGCCAACCACTTCTGGTTTTTATGTAAATATGATGCAAATTAAGCATTGTTTTCATAAATGTGGATTAATTTATCATATTATTTCAAGCATATTTTTATTACGTACAAAGTAATTAATTATACTTTGGTTGATTTTACAGATTGTTTTTTAGTCCGTACGTTCATTAATCCAAATATTTTAAATCACCATAAATTCGGATCAAAGAGTATAATTGTATTTTAACTTAACAGCAACAAAGTTTTTTGATGTTGTAAAACATTCAATAGCAATCAATGTATTGTGGTCCTTTGTCATTTTAAATTAACTTAAAAGCTTTCATTCTTTAATCATATATTTTTAACAAATACCTGTATAGATATATATGTGTGTATGTGTGTGTGTGTAAAGCGAGTAAACGAGAGAAAAAATAAATAAAGTGCTTGTTAATCTTTTTATGATGGCTTGGTTTTGAAAGTTGAATTCATTGAAAAGTATAGATCAAAATTCATAATTTTTTTTTAGGTCATCCAATATCTTGAATGGTAAACTTTGTTTCTAAATTTATAAAATGAATTTAACTAAATGTTTAGAAAACAAAATATACTTCTTTAAATGTAGTTACCATCCGTGTTTAACCATATCTAATGTTAAAATTACTTAATTTATATTAAAATAGCTTAACTGAATTTTATTATGCTTTCTGGAAAGGCGAGAAATGCATAAACCTTTATACCTTACATTAATATAAGCAACAAAAAGATATTCTTTTCATATGAAAACTAGATTACATTCATAACTATATGAAGTATGCATATTTAAAATCTCGCTTATGTTTATTGTTACAGAGGATATTTCGTAAATATTTGCTCTGAAAATTTTTAAGATGTTGCATTATGAAATAACTCCCAGAGTTTAAAATATCTTTAATAAATAATTTTCACTGCTTATTTTCGTATGTTTGTTCATTTTCAGAGAGCATTCTATATTTTTCTTAATGGTTACATTGTCTTAAATCTGTTGGATAAACGGGCCCAAATAAACAAAGACTAACCAAATAAACAATTTTTTTATTTGCTGAACTACAATTTCGTTTTAAACTAAATATCACTAATTTTAATTAAATAAACAAAATTTTGAAATGTAGATACAGGGTGACCAGAAATAAACGCCCCAATTTGAAAATTCAATAATTCCTTGATGAATATGAATATGAAATAAATGTCATTTACATCTGGTGGGTCTTAAATGTTATGTACTGTAAATGTAAAAAAATAGTTCAAATTTCCACTAATAGATGGCGCTGCGTCGTATCAAACTACAATAATGCTCCAACTAGCATGTTAATTTGCTTAAAAAATCTCTAGTTGTGTTTTTTATTCTATTTAGTGATTGAAATACGAAAAGACAATTTTTTAAAATTTATTTAAAATTATTAGTTAAAAATTGAATTAGTTAAAAATTTTAGTTCGTAACTACTGGTGAAAAAAAGTTTACAAATTCTGTACAGCACACTCCTCGTACAAAAAATAGATACTAAAGTTTTGATATATCCCTTCAGAGTTAAAATGCTTATATATTTTGATTTCTTATTTAATAATTAGCAAAAATAGGAGAAGGGTTTTTGAATAAAGCATTATTTTTTTAAAATAAAATCTAAACCCGTCTGTATGCTGTATGGGCATAAAGAGTTTGTTTGAAGCGTTATTTAAAGGTTTTTGATACCACTAAATTTTTAGTTATAATCTCGCTCTATTTAATGACAGAAATTCTTAGATTAAATAAGCTGAATATTTTAGTTAAAAAAAAAAGTGGTGCTGAGCCCATATTTTAGTTTATTGCGTCAAGGAAAAAATGAAATTTAGCTGGTTAAAATTAAGCAAATAATACAATACAAAAAGAGAGTTATTGAAAGTAAAATTTTAGTATTATCCTGATAATCTTGTATGTCGCGTCTGAAAACTCGTTTCAAAATGTCAATTTCGACAACATTTTCGGAAAGTTATACTGCTTTTACCGAAGATTGAGTAACAGTTTCGTTACATAAAATCTTTTTAAGAGCACCTGTCAATTTGATGAATTTTTAAACAAAAATGAATTTAAAAATGTGTCAAAAAGGAGACTGTTTGAATTTGAGAAAAATAGCTTAAATCTATTACTTTTCTGTCAAGCTTATTTCAGAACCCATATACGAAATCGCGGGATATTTGTGATAAAAGTATGCTCTCTAAATGAACATTTTTTAATTACTTGCAAAAATTTAAAACCCTTGTCTGTTTTTTGTGCTTTTCGCGACGAGCTTCGCGTATACATGATGTATAGGTTCTTAGAAGAATTGATTTTTCCTCTCAGTAATTTTCGTCTTATATTTAGTTAAATAATATATGCGATTAAATTATGCAAAATTTCATTTCGATATTACTGGTGAAAAAAATTAAAACAATTCTGTACAGAACACTCATCATAGAGAGGATAGGAAGTAAAGGTTTGGTATACAGGGTGATCGGAAAATAACTGGCCAAATTTTAAAGGGTGGTAGAGAGGACCAAAATAATTATGTTTTGTCATAGAATGTGTGTCCAGAAATGACGCGTATAAGCTCCATCTGTTGGCGCTTATACGCTGTCTTTCAATAAACCTTTCACAATTTTCTTCTTCACCAACTCTTAAACCCGCCATTTCCGGACACACATTCTATGACGAAAAATGCTTGCTTAGGTTTCCTCTACCACCCCTTAAAATTTGGCCAGCTATTTTCCGATCACCATGTATATGCATTTAGAGTTAAGTTGTTTATATATTTTGATCTATGATTTAATAATTAACAAGAATGGGGGAAGTGTTTTTGAATAAAACATTTAATTTTTTATTTAGAAATTAATCAATATGCAAAACTGGATGCTTTTATGGAAATTTATTATATAATGAGAAATATAATTTTTTTTTTAAAACTTAGATACAATTTTCCTTTGTTTTTAGTACATATTATAACACATGTTTAGAAAAATAAATAATGTAAAAATATTAATATCCAAGTAGTAGCATTCTTATTTAAGCATGTAAAACTCTGGAAACTCAAATGTAGAGAATACATGATATAAAACATGTTTGTAAGAAAAAAGTTTCTTCTTCTCAAATATGCCAAAAAATATTTGTTTATTTAGATAAAGAGTAAATCACAACTTTGTACAAAATAAAAAAAAATTTTTAGAAGTTGTTTTCTTACAGTTGTCTCTTAAATATATTGGTTTACTTTTTTAATAAGATATCTACAAATTAAGGCATCAAAAAAATATTTAAACTTCGAAAAACTTTATACTCGCATCTCTGACACGATACATGACATTATACATGAAATGCTACTTATCTTTATTTACCAAATGTATTTGATTCAGGCTTCCATAAATATTTATGGTATATTTATTGCTTTCTGACATTCCTTTACTTCATTTTTCTTTGTAGTTAGTACAATTCAGGATTTGCATATTAAATGTTACATAATGTCAAAGAATATCTTAGTGTTATTCTAGAATAACGGTAAAGAAATATAATGTCAGTTGTTGAAATATTTATTTATTTATTAACCGGATCAAATAGCACAACTAAACAACTTTAGGCAAATAAAATTTAAAAATTTGGGTAACACTTTATATAAAGAACATTTCATAAAACCAGCAACTTCTTTATTTATTTTTTTTCGGAAGCGCCCTACGTCAGTAGTGTGACTTATTTCAAACTGTAGTTAAAATAACCAGCGTACTGTAAAAAATAATTATGGTTCACGAAGTAGAAAGTACTATCAGCAATAAAAACAACTTTAGACAAATAACATTTAATAATTTGGGTAACACTTTAGAATAAACATATTTCATAAAACCAACAACTTCACTTTTTTTTTCGGAAACGTCCAAAGTCAGTAGTGTGACTTATTTCGAACTTTTATTAAAATAATTATGATTCATAAGGTAAAAAGTACAGTCGGCAATAAAAACAACTTTAGACAAATAATCTTTAAGAATTTGGGTAACACATTAGAGTGAGACGAGTGTATTAAAACATTTTTAGTAACCTTACAGAGTTTTTGATTTACGGTGCAAAAGTATATTTGTTACATGAATTTTTCTTGTTGCCGTTACATAAAAAGTTCTAGGAGTCCCAGTTTCTTAGAAAAATTTAAGTAACATTACAGATTTTTTTTTTTTTTTTTTTGTTTACAGGGTACTTCGAATTACTGAATTTTTGTATCTTCTGCGACTTTTAAAACACGAGTCAATATATGATTTTATCATTAACATAATTGGTGTATTATTACTCGCTTGATTATTTAAAAAAGATGTTTTATTGAGTTTTTTGTATTTCTATGAAGAACAACCGCAACAAAATTAATAACATGATGCAGAAGTTACCTTAAAAAATACTGAGGATATTATCAATTTGGAAGCAGAAATTCCTCCTTGCTCTCTCGGGTGTAATTCGTGAATACTTTGTACTTTTCCTCACAATTTAAAATATACGTCGAAACTCCAAGAAACTTGTGTTCATATTAAAAAAAAGAGCTTCTAATGGTTAATCTGATGCGTAAAAAAATATTTAATTGCTGTTTATTTTAAGCAAAAGATTTGCTCTCATATACATAACATTACGATGACACACTGACATGCAATTTTGAGTAAGTAAACGATTGTAAATGCTGTGAAATGTTTATATGTAACATTACTTTAACCCTTTATCTACTGACGGTACTTATAAGTAACATTAAAATAACTTATTATAAAATTCATTTAATACATCGATTAGTTGTAATACAGTTTAGAATGAGTTATAAATACATTACTTTATCTTGTTCCAAAAGCGTTATTGGTCGCACAAAACAAAGATATTTTAAAAGGATGATTTCTTTTGCTATTGCATCTTTTCAACTTTCTTGGCGTTTGTGGGGGTGGGGGAATTTTTCAATTCGGAAATATTTCTATATTTCTATTGTAAAAGCATTATATTTGTACATTTTCTAATTCAACAAAATACTAAGAAAAAATATTTAAAATGAAAGATTTGAATGGGTTATAAATATTGCAGAAATTCTTCATAAATTCAAATTTAATTAATACTTCTAAATCCTTCAATCCTTCTAAAATCCTTCTAAAATTTATTAAATGATTATATAAATATTATAATGTAGTTTCAAATGTTCATGAAAAATGCTTTAGAAGATAAAATTTTCATGAATTCCTAATTCAGTACATAAAGGATTAAATTGTTCATAAAAGATAAAAAAGTAAACTTGTTAAGGCTGTTATGAAACGTTATTTGCGGATAATTTATAAGTGGTCACATTACTATTCCATTTTATTTTTACTTAGTATACTTTATTGCTTATGCTAGATAAGAAAACTTTCAAAGCAAAATCTTCATAAAGCACTTTCAAAGTCAGAAATACTCTTAAAGAACTTCTTCTTGATACGTAAACGTCAGATATTAAAAGTTTAAATGGGGGAGCATGAAAGATACAAAAATTCATTGATTTACATATCTTTATTCGTCCAATTTTTGAATCCTGCTTGATAACTAGACAAGTTCATGGCACTTTAAGAATGCTTCAAACTTGTTAAAATATGAATATGAATGATGGTCCGGGCAATCTTCAAAATTTTTCGAGTTCTAAAGACAAAGATTTTTAAGTGGTGTGTTTTGAGTTTCAAAATCGTTCGAATAATTTCGATTGCTTTAAATTTAAACTGCCTGAAAAGTTATTGTACAATGAGTGCATACTTGTACAAAAAATATGGAAGTTTCTAAAAGTGTATTTTGAAAAAAAAAATCATTCCCGTATCTTGTTTATTCAATAAAAAAAACATCAACTCGGTTTTTAAAGTTAATTTATTTTTGTGTACATTTATTTTAATTAACATGGGTTTTTTGTTTTTGTATCAAAATTGTATGAGTAATCTTTGGGTATAAAAAATTCCATGGACTTTTCAGGAGCTAAATAGCCCATACTTTCATAAAATTAACTCAAATCATAGAAATGTGGAATTATTACTGGATAGATATTATTGAATGTCTTATTAAAAAAAAGTAAAATACATTTTTAATATTTATGTTTTTTCAATTTAATAAAGGTTAAACAGGGTGTCCAAAAAATCATTCCCTAATAACAAAATTTATTCTCATCCACTTTATATAAGATGGATAAAAATGTTGGAAATTGAACCAAGTTTTTGTAGTTGTAGGTTTCCGTAATGGTGGTTTTTGTGTAGCAGTGTCAGTGTCCAGGAAACCAGAAATATTCACAAGTGAAGTAAAGGGTCAATGTGACCTCTGGTATCACGCACCCTGGTTAAACTGCTTCTCCATGTCCAAATACAGTGCAGCAGAAATTTTGAACAACGCATGGCAACATGCCACTGTATGTCAAGGGCGTTAAGTCGTGATATGACAAGTTCAAGATCACATACGCTGTTCCTGACGTATCGAGGAGTGGCCGACCATCAACCTCAGCAACATTGCTTGTCGTCTTGAATTTGTCATACCACAACATAATGCTATTGACATCGAGCGATACCTTTCAATGTGTTACTCGAAAGTTTTCTGAACTATATTTGATGGCCAGGTCTCTTGATTCAGAGGACACGCGGATATGTTTCGTGATTTGTGAACATTTCCGGTTTCCTGGACACTGACACTGCTATACTACACCCACGTTACGGAAGCCTGAAAGAAATAAACTTCTTTCACTTTCCAAAATGTTGGCACCAGTTTCACATGTCTATGGTATATAAAGTGGATATTAATAAATTTTGTAATCAGGGAACAAAATTTCGGACACCCTGTACAATAGATATCATAAAATAATAGTCTGAGTAGACATTCTTTACCTGGCTAAGGGTAAGTAAGAAGAAGGTTTACGTATGTTTAGAATAATGTTACATTACTGTACCATTCGACACCAATTAGGTGGCATGCAAGCAGCGTGATATTTAATGAGCCTATTTGTGGAAGATAGGCCCTAGATAGGACCGAAATATAGATCCTAGTTGGCTATCATATGTTTCTTCAGATATGTTAGATGTTTGTGATATTCATTCTCTGTAGTACAATGAACACTTCCAAATGATTTGTCACTTTTTCAAAGCTAGATAATACTTATTTTTGATTACAGCTTTATTGATCTGACCGACATAGGCAAATGAAATGTTGTTCGATTCTTGTGGGTACAGAAACCACAATATGGTATACTTCAGATGCCAAAAGCAAAAAAATATTTTTCGTGTTAATTCTGAGATGAATATGAAATGGAAGATCTTCTCGGCATGACCGCAAAACTGAAAAATTTATAATTTTAGGTATAATCTGTTTGGACCAGCATAAAAAGGGAATACTTTTTTTAAATTTCGCTTTATTCAAAGTCACGTGATGATAATTTGGATTTAAATAATAACACAATAAAAAATAAATCATGTTAAAAGACAACTCATTGGGTTGACCCGGTGTGGCAACCAATTTTAGATCAATTTACAGCCATAAAACCAAACTAAACTGAACTACATGACGGTACAAACCATGAAGGATCATGGTATTTGGTAAAATTTCCAATTTCATGACCAAGAACCTGGGATGCTGCATGTTATATGTTCCGCTCAAGTGGTCAGCCTGACGCGAAACTACTAAGATTTAGTTCCTCAAAGCACTTGGTATTTTTTATCAACCACGAAAGGATGAAAAGTTAATAAACCTTGCCCAAATTCAAATGCGGGCTTCAGACCTGTAGTGTGTCAGCCCACTATGCTACCCACTGTGGTATCAGGCATCAAAACTACTATTATAAATATCACTATTTATGTAATACTTTTTCGTAGAATTTTATTTTCCAATAAACCAATTTGATTTATAAATGTGTTTCATAATTTTCTATAAATTCATGTGATATTTCCAGTTGCTATGTGCAGGGCATAAAGTTCTATAAGAAAAAATTCTGCCTTCTATTACTATGCATTTATTGATGACATTGTTTGAAACTTTCGAAGTTTCGATCTTCAAAGATTTATTAATTTCACATCCTATTACACAAATTCTGCAGTAAATAAATTTATATGAACACACATACATCTTATTTATTTGTGTGTAAGAGGATTAAAAAGGTATTTTGCAAGAGAAAGGCCTCCTAATGACATTCTTCCAATAAAAACTTTAAACAAGTTTGAAATTGTTTATGCTAAAGTTTTCAGATGTTTAAGATCAAATAAGGCAATATTTCTTCTTGCAAAGTGATTAATTGATCTAAAGGACTTAATTTTCATCTCAATTTTTTTGAAAGAATCATAAAAATATTTAAATTTTTGTACGAAATAAAACATTATTTCCTTCAAAAACTTAGGATTTTGAATATCAGTGATGACAACTACTTTCTTTTTCATCTTTATAAACTTGGTGATGACGGAATAAGAAAATGTTCAGTTTTAACTATGCATATCTTTTATATCTCGTAAAGTTTATATATTCTATTCTGTCCCGTTTTCTGTGAATTTTCTCCGAATATTTGAAAGAAAAACGAATAAAAATAATTTATTCTTATAGGAAAATACATAAATTTTGAACTATGTTTGAAAAAAAAGGATTATTTTTTTACAAAAATATGAATGAATTAATGAATTTTAAAGATTGTTGTTGAATTAATGATTGTTAATGTTTCTTGATGTTGATTGTGTTGTTCATTTATTGTGATGACGTCGATTGTGGTGATGATTGATGATCGTTTATGAGTGATTGTTAATGATTGTTGATGTTGATTGTGTTGTTAATTTATTGTCATTACGTTGATTGTGATGATGATTGATCATTGTTAATGAATGATTCATGAATTTCAAAGAATAAAATTATTGTTTCCTTTCAAAAAATAGACAATACTTGAGGTTTTCTGTACTGAAAGTGAATTCTATCAGATGTATAAAAAATGATGCATGTTACAGAGCAGACCTTAGTAAATTTAATATCTTAAAATACCAGTTAGTTTTGAATATTATCACAGATTGAATTTAAACCTTTTATTTACGTTCATATTACTTTGTTTCTTTAAACTTTAAATGTAAAATATTTTATTTTAAAAGAATTTATGAACAGGAGGTTATTATTTTCTTTACTGCATTTTTTTCATTGAAAGATCTCAAAAAGTTTAAATAAATACACCAGTTTCATAATACCTATACATTTGTTTAATTTCATTTTCAAATGCGCAATACTAAACGACGCAATTCAGCGCATTATATTATGTATTTATATTGCTCTGTTTTCTAATTTAATTTCTTAAGTGTTTCATTACTTCTTTTCTTTATCCTTTTTGTAAAAAAAAGTATTAAAAGATCCTATGTTATTTTCCATCGAAGATTACTTATAACACTGCAAATTGAAATAGTTTCCCTTATATGAACAAAATCTATTTTTTTTTTAATCTTCTTCTTGTTGTTATTGTAATATAATTCAATTTAAGCCATTTTTAAATTATATTAATTTAACTTAAAATATTTTCCAAATGAACTTCATTAATAATTCTTAGTTTTTTCACAAAAAGTTTCATTGTACTAAAATTAAAGTACAACATAATTATAATCCTTAACGTTAGTTATTAAATTATGTAACCGCGGTGAAAAACGTAAATCTGAAATAATTTGATTTCATAGATTTTTATCTCCATTTTATTATCTTTGTTATATTTCTTCAGTACTCAAACATAAAACATTCAGCGCTGAAAAATACTGCCGAATATTTCACAAAGTGAATTTCTTTTCATCATAGAAAAATGTCAAAAGAATCTTTCTATTTTTGAAGTATAATAAAACCTATACCTGAATTATGACTGTGATGCTTTTTTGTTTCTATGGAGATACTTTCAGATAGGGTTGGATATTTTCTTTCCACCAAAAAGTAAAATAAAAGAAATATGAAATGTTATTGCATAATTCAACTTACATTGTCTAATAAAAAATATTTAGATTATAAAAAAATTCGTAATTTTGTTTTGAGAAAAAAATACACAATCGAATATATTTTTTTTTTAATGCGAATACTTAATATATATATTTCATTCACAATATTGCGGTTTTTGATGATGGTCGCTAAGGTTTAATTAATGGTTATATATATATATATATATATATATATATATATATATATATATATATATATATATATTAAATATATTTTTTGTATTTGTGTCTTATATGCCTTAATACATTAAAATAATAACGCTTTATAGCGAAGGTTTCTTATCTCTATTTCAAATGAAATTTATAAGTCTATGATGATACATTATTTGAATAAAACAATTTAAATTTGAAGGGGAAAAACTTTTTAAAGAAATCTTATAGAATCTAACAAAGTCTTTTGAACAATTTACAATATAATTGAAAAGTGTTTATGAATTCGGTTTGTCTGAACACTAAATACTTGATCTGACTGTCTGAGCTCTAACTCGCATAAATATAGTAGAATTACTATGCAATTGATATGTATAATTAACATTTTTCTGGCATTTTAAGTATTGAAAATGAACTGTGTGCATTCATAGTTCGTTAACAGGTGAGACTCAAAAGTATTCTGTTACATTATGCTCTATGGAAAAAAAATCGTTTTAATGTGTTTCAACAAGGTTACACTAATTCATACATATTTAAACTAATATATACTAATGAGGTCCCCAACAAGATGCTTACTTTTGAACATGGTGTACACTACTTTTATCGTTTATACACAGGGGCATACAAAATCGTTCAGTTACAGTACTGTCAGTGAGCGATAATTGCTAGAGGTGTGTTTTCTGTTGCATGCGTTTTTAAATATAACCAATCTGTTTGCATTGTCCATACTATGTATAAATTAAGGTGTTGCCGAATTTGGCAGACAAATTCCGAAGGGTAATAGTAGGCATCAAGTGAATTAAAAATTGCCATAGAACATGGGGTCACAAACCACCTATTTAGTCACAATTACAAGGTATTAAATTCATCCTGAACTTAGGTTGACGGTAATAATTTTGATAAAAATAAAAACATTGCAATGAAAATGCAACTATATGTACCTTGTTTTGCGTCAAATGCCACAACATCCGAATACGTTCCGGAAAAACAGGGTGTTCAAGGAATCGATGATACCGTACGAAATGGCAATCGCAGTCCAAAATGCGGAGCGTCAAATAGATGCTGCTTCCGCGTATAATGGAAATTTCTACCACTTTTTGTTTTATATTACGGCATTTATAACAAAGGTGAGAATGTCTATTAAAAGTTTCATTGTAATACACTTCATTTTTCTGAAAGATATTATTATCACTCCAGACTGAGTTAGTGTAGAACACCCTGTATTTTTGATTAAATACGTGCTTTGTGACCCCATGTTATATGATAATTTTTCATCCTATTGATGCCTTACTACCACCCCTCTGAATTTGCCAGTCGAATTCAGCAACACCCTGTATAGATCATATAGTGGGCTGTAGAAAAGAATTCGAATAGAATGCCGTTGTTTGGCGGAAATTGCTGAAAAGGAATTTTTAACTGTGTTAAGCGTTTTCTAATCGGACTAAATTTTAGCGCTGATAAACCATAAACAGAGATTTACAAAAGAATTTAAATTCTTTTCAGACAATAGATGATAATTGGCAAAATTTAGTTTTAAAATGTGTTATGCGTTTTTCAAATTGTTTACTTACAGATAATCTTTCACCTTTTTAAACGGTGGGGTTCTGTTACAGTATTCTAAATGTGTGGAAAAATGTTTCATAAGCTATGTTTGACGCAAGTTTTCCCTTTCTTATTTTTTAATTTCGAAGGCGATTTTCTTTGTTAAATTTTGATCATGTTAATATTATTTCGAAGAAATTAGAAAAATTCCAGGTCGTGGCACGCAAGAAGAGATATGCAAACATTATTCTATTAAGTTTATAAATGTGATTTGGTCCTTGGTGAAGATCCTTGACAAACACAGCTTGAATTAGTTGATTCAAATTGCTTTTTTATCACTTCTCATGCGATTTGCAACGTCTGTATGCAGTGGTCAAAAGACCAAAAAAAAAAAAAAAGTTTTGAACATGCAGAACCGCACTGTTAAACACACCTGTTGTTTTAGCAGGTATTCTACAATATGTTTTAACAAAATATCTTCATTTCATGTAAAGTACATACCTTCTCAATTATCCTGCATATATGTGAACTTCAAGTCTATAAGATCTCTGAAACTTGACTGACAAACAAATTCGCAAATACTAGAAATATTGTAAATAAAACATATAAATCATACATAGAACTTCGTGTTAATTATTCTACACCATAAATTCTGTAAAATAAAGGAAAAGTCATCTCGTGGGAATATCCTGTTTTAAATCGACATTTTTCTTGTTATGTGACATAGAAATAGTCTTCTGAATAGGATTTCATTTTCTACAAGAAGGAGAAACATTGTTACAATTTAACAAAATTTCCCTGCCTGTAACACAGCGAGACTTTTTTTCATACAGACAAAATCTGTACGAATTTAAAAGGAATTATACAGGTTATTGTAATACAGAAACTATGTAATCGAAAGGTGCTTTTCCTTTTTTGGTAATCGTAAAAGAAGGTTCAGAAAATACCGTCAAAGTAGGCGTTTTGAACCGAATTTCCGGGCAAAAGGAGAAAAAACAGCCAAAGTGATGAGACAGAAAGTTTGACGCTTGTTGAGTAGTGCACTTGAGAAACCATCTTAATCGCATTTCATCGTATTTTCGGACCACTGAATCTTTCGACACGTAATTGTTAAAAATAGCAATCAAACTTTCCTAAGAAATCAACTTAAATTATTCACTGAATTTTGCAATCCTTGCATGGTGTACGAAACAATTTAATGATCTTTTAGAATTTATATTGTAATATTCTGCATTTTTAACACTGTGTGTGTTTAAATGCGAAATATGTGAAACACAGAAGTCCCCCAATAAGGTATTGCATCATTTGCTAAAAGAATTATGACTTAGATAATCGTTTTTGTTCAAATTTCAAGAAGTATGTCAATGAAAAATGTGTCGGATTAACTGAAATGCCCACAGGTACCCTTTTTTGCCCCAAGTATGAATAACTTCATTTGGATTTCTATATAAAATAATAATGACTTTATTTTGATGTGGGGTTTTTTTTTCATATTTCGTTTTCATTAGTTAAAATGTGCAATTTAAAAACACTCTCTTTATCTTGTTCTGTTTTTGTGTAATACGTGTAAAATATCTGCTAATTAAACTATACACATAGCATATCATGGCGTTATTTAGAACACTATACTCATAATAAGGCCATTTTAAAGTATCGTTTTGAACTCTCCTGGCAAAAATTCAACCTCGACATGAGTATGAATGATTTAATTTTGTAAAAATATGTATAAATGTTTGTACCAACAACATTTAAAATGATAATGCTGATACAACATATTTTATTATGAATTCTTAACATAACTTTATTTAGTACTGGTACCTTATACAGTTAAACCTGATAAGATCGAAACCTATCAAAAACAGACTTTTTCTGGTTTCCAACTATTCCATTTTCACAAGTTTCACTGTATTTTGATATATTTTTGCACTCTGGACAATGATTCGAACATGATTAAAATATATGAAAGAAGAACTTTTGAAGTACATATAGTTTTTTTTTAATATAATGTTAGCAACTGTCTCGAAAGTGTTAACCTGGCAAAGCCTTGCATAATGTAAAGCCTTGCGTAATGAACAGCGCTGCATAATGCAAAGCTTTGTGTAATGCACTTCAGTGCGTAATGCTAAGCCTTGTCAAATGCATAGCTTTCAGTAATGCAAAGCTTTGCGTAATACAACGCCTTGCGTAAAATGTGTTTACACTTCGCTTTGAATATTTTCAAAACAGTTTGAATATTGTTTTACTTAAATTAATTTTCATACATTAGACAGACTTGACTACACTTAAATTAAAAACTATATAAAAACATTTAATAAAAAACTAAAAATACAAAAAGACGTTTCGCTGTGCAAACGCACAGCCTCATCAGTGCACAATCAGCTACAGCAGAATATCTAAACATGTCCTGGACACAGTCAAAATCAAAGTTAAAGTTAATCATTTAAAAAGTTAATCAGTTAAAGTTAAAGATTTAAATACAGCTGAAACTTTTTAAAAAGTTTTTTAAAAAGAAACCTTTTAAAAAGTTTCAGTTGTATTTAAATCTTTTGACATTGAGGGTTTCTTTTAAACCAGTAAATAAATTAAGTTTCTTTTAAATAGCCATAAATATAATTATGACGTAAAAAAATCAACCCGCGTGGTTTACATGATTCCATGCAGTAACTGTGATAACGCGTATATAGGTGAAACTAGCAGATCGTTGGATATCGTACTCAAAGAACATGTCGACGCCTTTAAAAGTGGAAGATTGAACTCTAAATTAGTACAACATGCGTATGAAACAGACCGCACCCTAGCCTTCGAAAATTCTTTAATTTTGAAGAGAGATTGCAATACTTATCATTACAGATTGTTCATGGAGAGCTGGTTTACAAAATTATACCCTTAGACACTCAACGAATCAGGTGCGATCCCGATGGAATATTTTTTGTTTTTAAATGATTAACCTTAACTTTGATTTTGACTGCGTCCAGGGCATGTTTTGATATTCTGCTGTAGCTGATTGTGTACTGATGAGGCTGTGCGTTTGCACAGCGAAATTGTTTTTGTATTTTTAGTTTTTAATTAAATGTTTTTTATATATTTTTTTAATTTAAGTGTAGTAAAGTCTGTCTAATGTATGAAAATTAATTTAAAGATTTTTATTCAGACGTTAATATGTATGTGTATCTTAATTGTTTTACTTGTTACCATAAAGTCAACAATGTATTTCTCACAATAATGTTAAATGGAATTAAAAACTTATGACTGATGCTATTAATATATTTCGATTGCCAATATATTATTTATTTAAAAATAAAAAAATAAGAAATTATAAAACTGCTATAAACTTTCATAGGTTAATGCTTTTTTTTTCTTGAGAATTACAGAACGCTAAAGGGTTTCCAATCGGCCTCCTTTTTTACTTAGATATTCCGAGTTAATGCAGGAAATTCCGAAACAAGAATTGTTATTTTATATAATCAAGGAATGTCTGTCATTAAATAAAGCAACAATTATTGTATGAATTGGGAATTTATGAATAAAATTAGAGTTCAACCTGGCAACACAGAAACGGTTAATTTTATAAAATGAATATTTGTTTTATAAACACATACATCAAAACTTATTTTAGCATTCTCATAGTTTCTGAAATTTGACTCAAAGTAATATATGCAATTTGAAACGTTAATGATTTCTTATTAAAAATGTTTAATCGTCCATATATGAAACACCGTGGTATTCAATATTTAAGTGTTATGTGAAACTTTGATTTACGTTAGTGGAGTTTTTAAATAAAAACACAAACTTTTGAAGTTGCGTCAAATATTAGTTTAAAATTTTAAAGTTGGCTGCAAAGTTTTAGAAAACTTTTCAGTTAAAGTCAACAGAAACCTGAATTAGTTTTTTCGTCTAGATTTCATTTTATTTGCTTGAAAGTTATATTAAACTAGTCGAATGTTAGAAAATTTATTCTGTTTTTACACAGTATATTTATAGTATTTTTAATATTTTTATAGAGAGTATCAAAATATTGTGTGTGGAAGTGCAGTTAAAATTATATAAATATGTGATGTAATTGTTAAGGGGACACAGGACCTTTGAGTTTATCGAAACGATCAAAAACATCGCCTTTTTCAAAAAATCAAAACACAAATAATATGAAATTAAGATCTTTTTTCTCCCTTTCTGCTTAAATTATACATTCTTATCTACATTATCCAGAAAAATAAATGTTGTGCATACAAAATTAATATTTAAATTTTAAATTTAACAATTCATCTCACAGATACGTGAATTAAAATCATTAAGTGCTGCGCGCATGATAAAACTCTAAATTATGCATATACAAAACAATTTTTGAACAAAATAGAATCATAGCACACCTACTTCTAAATTAAAACCAAAATATTCACTAAAAATTTTATTCAAAATTTAATTTTAGCACAAAATTTAAAAAAATGAAATTTTTCAAAACAAATTTCAAGTTTTACAAGTGCAAAAATGAAAAAATGAAAAATAACAAAAATATGTGCTTTTTTTAGTTTTAGCATGAAGATTATAAAGAAACAAATATTAGTTTAATTTTTCTTAAGCTGTAGGTTACATAGTTTAAAAGTAACAGCGCACTTAATCTCAAAATTTACTAATCTGACAAAACGCGTTTTAAAGTTCAATATCTACGGTCCTTCAGTTATATTCATCGCCTACAAGTGATTATAACTCAAGAAATAATACAGATTTTTGAATGGGTTACTTTGTATATTGTTGAGAATTTTAAAAGAATCAGAATAAACCGGAAACCGAAAACTGATTTTTTTTTTATTTAAGTCCTGTACCCCTTTAAAAAGTAAGTGTATGTATTTGTAATCCGCTCTTCCGAGAATAAGGAGAGTTATGAGCGAAGACATTTTTGCAAGAATTAGAGGATCTTATAATAATTTTCAAAATGTATATTAATATATATTACTTGTAAAAAATCTTTTCTTTATATATAATGTGGTATATTGTGTAAAAGCTTTCATAACGCCGAACTCAAAAATACATTGCTTTTAATTTTAGGTATTATATTTTCAGAGATATTGTCGGAAACGTGATGCAAAAATATGTCCCCCGTCCCTCTATTTCCGAATCTACTGAAACTAAAATTACGAAAACAATTAGGGGTAGTAGAAGTTAATTTAAACCTTCGAGGAAAACTATAGCGAGAACCCTAGGTCATATAATTTATGAGAAAATCACATATTTCCATTACAAACACACAAATTTCGATTTGTGGGCGTTCAGCAAAGAAGTTGACGAGCGCTTGAGTTACCTTTCGTCGCGGAAATATAAAAGGATTGTTGATAATGATTTTAAAAAAAAATTGTCGGTAATTAACCGAGATTTTAACCCTTAAAGACACGGACGGTTTGGACATACATAAAGACACGGGCAACGTAGCCTATCCAACATTGGGCTTTCAAAGTCTAGATAACAACTTTTTACACTCCAAGCGGTTTGCGCGTATTTTTCCGTTTCCCTAAAACAACTTAAATCGGTTTTAGACAAAAATAAATGTAACAGAATTGTATTTTAAGATGTATGTCAAATAAAGAGGCATGAAATGTATATTCGAAAGAAGCAGGGAAAGAAAATTTAAATTAACATTAGTTTTATAAGCATTTGTATGAAAATGCAGGAAAGCCCTCAAAACGCTCTATCGGTTGATATATTTCTGTAATGCAATGCTTAGTTACTAATTTATATATTTATTGTACGGAACCCTCTGTAAGCGAGCGAGTAATATTCGCACTTAACCGGTTATTTTTTAAAGTTATATGCATATAACTGGAAGCAGTGTGTATGAATTTAAAAACTTTCTGAACTATATTAAAATAAAGGCTACTCCTACTCCTCCTACCATCGTATAAAGTTTGAAAGTCAAAGCAGTGTTTTGTTCTACAATATTCCTATTTGAATTTTTTAAACATAAAATAAGTGCTTGACACAAATTTCAGTCAAAAGATTCCGTCATTAAATTAAGTTAAAACTATACAAAAATGTAAATTTCCAATCAATTATTAAGTGGTCTCAGGACTCTTAAATTGGAAAAAACGAAAAAAAAAGGACCATTTTCAACATTTAATATCTTAAAATGTATTTGATATTAAGACACAATTTTAAATGGGAATGAAAAATTCAAGTATGTTCTTTCATTTCAAATACTTGAAAAATTGCAAGATGCAGAATTAGTATTTACAGGGGGCTCCAAACTGTCAGACATTTGACGAGCAGAAAATCGGCATAACAGCTTATGCGCACGATTACAAAATAAATTTTGCAACTAGAATGAAAATTTTGATGCCAAGTTATACCTCAGATTATAATAATTACACTGAACCTGAATAAATTTGTATTTAAAGCATTTTTATATTTTTAATACAAAGTTGTATTTAGCTAATGCAAAATTTAGAAAATTTCAACAATATAAACCCCTAAAAAAATATTGTTTTGAACAGTAAAAAGGAAATTTTAGGTTCAGTTTATACAGGCTAACATGAAACATATGTTTTGAAAATTTCATGAAAAAATATTCAGAAGTTTTTGAGATATCGTGCGCGTTATGGCCAAAAACGTCATTTGGAGAAAAATGACTTCAAAGTTTTGGAAACACCGCTTCAGCTATTGAGCGAGTATAATTCTAAATGCCATAACTTCTGTTCTAATAGGAATTTCAAGATAACAATTATATCAAAATGTTCAGAAAACACTGACGTTTAACAGATAAAAAAATTAAAATTTCGAAAATTTTAGAGCTTTAAGAGCCCTGAGACTCCTTAATATTATTGGAATAATCTGCAAAAGTTTTACTAAAAAAAAAAAAAAAAAAAAAAAAAAAAAAAAACGGTTTATCAGCATAAACATTGTAAAAATATATTTTTTATAATATTTCCGATGTACAATCACATACAACTGAAATAGATTACAATTTTTTAAAAAGAACAAATTGTATTGTTTAAGAAGAAATCTGAAGGGAAAAATCCTATATTGTTATAAATATACCTTTTGAAAAAGATTGGAGACTTACCTATTAGCTTTTTAAAAAATCAATGATTTTTTTTTTTTTTTTTTTTTTTTTTTGCAGAATTATAAATTTAATTTATTAATATTATTGGAATATCTTTTTTTTTCTGGGAGATATTATTAAGAATAAAGATTTAATTATTCTAAAATATATGCCAGTTACAGATTTTCATGCATCTAGAAAATGTTAATCTTGTTTTGAAAATGATCCATAGGTTCGTTCTGCATTACTGAAGGAAAAGTGTAAACGATGGTGAAAAGCCAACTCATTACTTGAACTAATCCAGACACATGGATATTCGTTCACGTCATTAAATAAAGACTCATTACTCCAAGAGAACTGAATAACTTCTACAAGGGGTTTTAAAGGGATTCTACACGGGATTAATGTTTCCAAAGAGCTTTTTGTGCTATGACAAAATAATTCTTAGTTTAAACTTATTTCATGTTTGTATTTTTTTTATATATAAAAACACGGCCCGGGCAGTGGGCTAACACATTCTAAATTCTCGCACTTCCCTGGATTTTGTTCTGTGGACATAGATATATTTTTTATTGGTGGTGGTTAATTGTGTTTTATGTATAACGCCCCTGATTATTGATGAGATAAAATATTTAATTTGAAACCCCTTCTCTCAGATAACAAGTCTATTCCTTGAAACACGAAGGTATAAATATTACAGTATGCATAATATAAAATATCTTTTGATTATGAGCAAACATGTTTCTTATATATTGGCAAACTTAATTTTTACTCCTCTTTTCTCGCCAGTTTAAATGTTAGCGCATTTAAATGCCAAAGCTTATAAAGGCTTATTAATTTAAATGCTTATAAAAGAATTTTTAAACTTGTATAAATATTACTTTGAATTAAAAAAATTCTAAAATGCAGTAAAACTACAGCCAGTTTTTCCCGCATTACGAAGATTGCAAATAAAAAAAGTTTTCCGTTTTATGATGTTCTTTTACTTAGAACATTTTTAATGCTAGTTAAGTTATTAATACATATTATTTATTAATCCAGTTATTAATTTAACATTAATTCTAGTAAAACATTATATAAAAGTATAATTTTTCAATCAATTATAAATACTACATGTATAGCAGAAAACAGTTCCTGAAAAAACAAGACCAGATTTAGTGACTGAAATTATCTAAAAGTGTATTTTCAAGAGTTTTTTTCCGCATTTTGTCAAATTAATTGAAATAGACTTACAATATGTTTTAACATTATTAAGATGTTTTGCTAAAAAAGGTTTTAAAAATCTGATATAGAAACTAAAAAAGTTATATTAATATAACGATAGCATTTTAATATATTCTATGGTACCTTTAAAAAGATCAATTAACATTTTTTAAAGAATTATAAGTTTTTATTAACTTGCTAATGTTAATAGAAGTAGATGTTTTCAAAGAAATATTATCAAGAATGGAGATTTAAAAGTAAAAAAAAAAAACAAAAAATAGGTCAGTAACATTTTTTAGGTGTCTAGGTAATGTTAACCAGCGTTTTGAAGAATAATCGTCAAGGTCAGTCTACATTAGCGAATTCAATGTCCAAGCGCTAGCGAAGGGCCGCCTCATTACTTGGACTAATCCCGTCACGTGGAAATTTCTCCACACCACTGGGATATAAATGCATTACTACGGGAATATTGAATAACTTCTCCTTCAATGACATTTCCAAAGAATGTTTTTTCTTTTGTACTTTCACCTCGGTTATTGATGAGTAAATTATTTAATTAGAATCACTTTCCTTTAGATAAAAATTCCACTGCCAAGAAACCATGAGGTATTAGTATTACATTATACATAAATATAAAATACATGGACGCCCGAGAAACAAAATCTAGGGAGGGGTGTGACAATATAAGAAACGTTATACAATATAATACAGAAATATAAAAAATAAGAAATAATAAAATTCAAAATGAAATTCAAATCAAATTTCAAGTAAGTTTCCACATTTTTTCAAAATGAAATATTGGATGAATTTATTGTCTGTTTCGTCGTTGGGAAAAAAAGTAAGTAGAACTAAATATTGTTTCCTTCAATGACTTGGGGGAGGATCAGAAAAATACTTAGTTCGTTTTTTCCTCTTAGTGTTTAATTATTTTAAGTTATAAAAACATGTACAATAATCACTTAGAAACAGATTAAACTAAATAATGCTATAAAAAGTGATAAAATATCTTTATTTAAATTGACGAACGTTTCATCGCGCAAACGGCAACATTGTCTAAATCATTCACGATAGAAATATTTTCACAAAATTTAAAAACAATAGCTTGGTACATAATGTCACGAGACATAATGAAAATCAGTACAACCATAAAATAAAATTGGATATAGTCAGAGTGGATTAATTTTTACTATTGTTACTAAAATTTCATAGCATCTCTTTCCAAATTTTAGGTAAATCAAGGGACACTGAATCATTGCAAATATTTTCGTTGCGTAAAAATATCTTTAATGACACTGAACTAAGAAAAAAATATACTAATTCGTTATTCGACATTTAACATACAATTACATTGCTATAAAAGACCTGATCTACACAAATGTGTAGGTGATCGTAAGGGGAAAAAAATCCTATTTTTGTGTGACTTAAAGTCGAGCCTGAACCCACACAATTGTGTGGATCCTCCCTTGACGTAACCTAACATCGGAATTTTTTTTTATGTTTTTTTCAATCAAATATAATCCTATTAATTAGGGTTAACTACCAAAACTTTTCATTTCTACCAAAAATCTTCAAGTCTTAAAGGGTTAATGATAGCTTTTAAATATGAATTGAATATTTCTATATAAGCTTTAAAAAAAAAGAATTTAGCATTTTGTAGAGAAGTTTTTAATTGTAAGAATATTATTGGGGTGACATATAGGCAGATTTTCTATGAAATGTTGTAAAAAAATAGAGATTAACGCATTCCAAAAGAATACGCCAGCATTGTACTTTCAAACATTGCCTAGGTAATGATAACCTGTATTTTGAAGAATGACTTTAGGGTCGTTTCACGTTAATGGAGGAAAAGTTTTAAAGCTGGCGAAGGGCCAACTCATTACTTTGACTAATCCAGTCACGTGTAGATTAGTCCACGCCGTTAGAATAAGGATACATTACTATCGGAGAACTGAATAACTTCTCCTTCAGTGGATGTTCCCAAAGAATGCTTTTTGCACTTTCCCCACGGTTATTGATGAAATAAATTATTTGATTAGAAATACATGCTCTTAGATAAATGTTATCTGCCAGGAAACGCTAAGGCATAAATAAATACTATATTATGCATAAACACAAATTATCCTCTTCTTTTCGCAAACATATTCCTTGTTTAATGATAAAAATATTTTTTTTTTAAAGAACATAAGAGTGTGGAAAAGTAAACTAAAGTAAGCGCAAAAAATGGCACTGAACTAAGAAAAAATATACTAATTCGTTATTCAACATTTAAGATACAAATACATTGATATAAAGATAGCTTTATGATATGAATTTAATATTTTTACGGAAGCTTTTCAAAAAACAATTTAACTTTTTATGGAGAAGTTTTTAATTATGTGAATATTATTGGGGTGATATATAGGCAGATTTTTTATGAAATATTGTAAAAAATAGAGATTAACGCATTCCAAAAGAATATGACAGCAATGTACTTTCATTTGCCTAGGTAATGATAACCTGTATTTTAAAGAATGGCTTCAGGGTCATTTAGACGTTAATGGAGAAAAAGATTTAAAGCTGGCGAAGGGCCAACTCATTACTTGGACTAATCCAGTCACGTGTACATTAGTCCACGCCGTTAGAATAAGGATACATTACTTTCGGAGAACTGAATAACTTCTCCTTCAGTGAATGTTACCAAAGAATGCTTTTAGCACTTTCGCCGCGGTTATTGATGGAATAAAATATTTAATTACAAATACCTTCTCTTAGATAAATGTTATCTGCCAGGAAACGCTAAGGCATAAATATTACATTATGCATAAACACAAATTGTCTTCTTCTTTTCTCAAACATATTCCTTACTTAATGATAAAAATATTTTTTAAAGAACATAACAGTACAACATTGTAAACATACCAATGCAAAATAAAAAGTTTCGTCATGGATAATTCGAAGAGTATAATTTGTGGTTCAATAGAATTTAATATAATTAATACAAATATGGATGTCTTTTGGTTTTTCTTTATTCTATCTTTTCTGTATTAGTTAACGGAGACAAAAGACCGCAATTGTTCAAACAGCCCGACATTAGCCGATTTTTAATTATGAAGTAAAAATGTTTAACTTTATTATTTTTGGAAAGTTTGCAATTGAACTTCGTGAAAAATAAATTTCCAAAACACCAAAATTATGATTCCATTTTTATATCTTCTAAAAATAAATTAATACAATAAAAAAATATCCAGGTATAAATTAAAAATTAAATAAGAAATTATATTAAATTTTTCACTAAACAAAGTTAAATGCGGTGACATATATAAGGTTAATTTAATTTTTATACTGAAAATTCTTAATTATTTATAGGTCTGAAATAAAGTATTTCTATATTAGTAAAAAACCGACGAAAAACACTTTTTAAAATTATTATTAAATGTACTTTAAAAAACAAATTTAAACGCTATCTTCTGTTGAAATATTCTTAAGTTGTCGCTTAAGCGAAACTAATAAAATTCAATTATATATAAATGAAAGCACCGTAAATAAATGCCTATGCAAACTAGTCAAATAAATCCGTCCGTTTATTCTCAAGTCCCTGGACTGCAAGTTTTAATGGATCCCGAGAGAATTTTAGATAGGTAACTGCAGGCTTTGATATTATTGTCAGAGGACGCAGTAAGCAGCTATAAACATCTATCTTTCTTGCTACTACATGAAGATACTTTTAATTGTACTATTCATCTATTCTCTCTCGGAGACAGTTATTTTTTTCTTGCGCTTTAATTAATTGTTTTTTGCGTGTCAATTTATTTGATGTGTTATTAGTATATTTATGTAATAGATAGATGATAAAAGTAATATGATAAAAATCTAACATAGTTTATTTCGTAAAAAAAGTAGACAATTTTCAATTTTATTTGAATTTTTCATGATTCGAGAAATTTTGTGAGAGAAAAAAAAATCAAATTTTTAGGTTTATTGTGGAAGAAAACGGTAATTTTAATGAATAACACATGCATAACTTAGCCAACATGCAATAAATCTCTCGCTATTATGTTTTTTTTTTTTTTTTTTTACTCTAGAGTATAAAAATTTAAACAAACTAATACAAGTTATGCGATAGTAATTTTGTTGGTCTCCATATAATGATTATGAGGGGAAAAAAGGTTTACTTCATTATCCTTTTCAACTCGGGTAAAAACATATCTCTTACAACATATAAACTAAATTTAAAGAAAACGCCAGTCAGGAATGCAAATATGTAATTTAGTCGATTTCAGCGACGTAAGGAATAACGCTAAAAATGTATTATGCAAACTTTAGTTAATTGTAATAAACTTGTAATAGTAACCTTAATAATGAAAAGTTATTTTTTAAAGATTTATCATGTCAAAGTACATTAAGAAACTTTGGTTTGGTTTAAATGGGGGCATTTACGTTAATTATTTCAGCAGACATACATAAGCAAAACCTCCACTCTCTCTGCTACATATTTGCAGAATATGAAAAATAATTTAAGGAATTAAAAGACAGTTAGGGATTGCTCGCCCTTGGAACCTACAGAGAAGGTTGAAAGTCGGGACAAGACAGCCTATCTACATAGGTATTTTTTAATTATTTTTCGTGCTCTTGTACTTGAAACGACAATTTATAAAATGTAGAAGGCTTTTTTAAAGATGATGCTCGAAATTTGCGATGAGTAAATGAAAGATTTAATGTATTAGTGTGTAGGGGAGACCAGGGCAAGATGACTATGTTAACATTTTTTGTTGTTTATTAATTTATTTTTAAGTATTGTAAAATTAATTTTACATGAAATGTTAAAGTAATCCTTTGTAGTATTAAATATATTACCATTTAATTTTTCAAATAAAAAAAAATAAAGGATAATTTTATTTTTTCATAACATCAACAAATCGTCATCTTGCCCCAGTACTGGGGCAAGATGACTTTGGCATTGGGGCAAGATGACAACACTGAAAAAGGTTGAACATATTTTATCGTTTGAATATGTTACATGGTTTAACAAATGATAACTGTGTTTTTACATCTTACAAAGTATCAAACTAAGCATAATGCATTGTAACGTAATGTTGAAGTGTTTAGTTGTGCAGCTAACAATAGTCACAAATAAAAATGCCATTTTCATAATTGGAACATTCCTCATGCCACCACTCTTGGCGTTTACAGCACTGGATTCATTCTACTCTTGGTAGGTCACAATATTCCTCGTGACAAGTAGGACATCTGAAAACACCATGCTTTGAAGTTGATGCAACTGGACTGTTTGAGCTATATTTAATAGACTTAGGCCTACAGGAACTTAGTTTGAGTTTTTTTACTCCCTTTTTAGCTTCACGAGCATCTTTTCTCTGTTTTTATAAACGTTCCTGTTCTTTCTTCTGCTTTTTCCTTTGTCATAACATTTCTTTTATGAGTGTGCTTGCAAGAATGCTTGAGATCAGTGCTTTGCTTTTTTTTTCTCACATTGTGTTGCTTTAGGCATTGGTTTGAAATCAAAAACACTAACAGGCTTCTTTGGTGCATCGGAATCAGCATTCGCCATAAGTTCTGGTTCTTCTGGAGGATTTATACTTTGGTTTTCTACTACCAGGGTCTGAGGATAACGAGCATGTCACCTTGCGCCGGACTGCCTGTTTAAAAATATTCGTTTTCATTGACATGAAGGAAGGCGTTTAATTGACATTTATTCATGATAATAGGTAGTATTTAAGCTAAGTTACTCATAAATATTAAAGTGAAACGATATATCTTGCCTGTATCTCTAGCAGAGCTTATTTACACATCAATAAAAGTTATAAGGTGGCAGCGGTAAACAATCAAAGCTTCACAACTAACACAAAAATGGCGATTTCAGCATCTCTATACCATTGTTTAACAAACTGCTGATAAGAGAGCCAGTAGTGTCCGGTTGATGATGCCACCTAGTGAAAAACGGAAAAATTAAGGCATTCGTCATCTTGCCCCGGTCTTCCCTATGAGAGATTGTTTATTTATGAGTGGTGTTACTTATTTGAATTAAACATAATTTTTTTTTCCTTTCTTGAGTCCCAGATACTATTGGAACCAAACTTTACCTCGTGGTATTATTCATGCACGATGAATGTTCTATTTTGCATTATTACTAGAAAAGCTTCCCAAAATTTAACTTTCAGCACTCGTAATACAGCTTACTTAACATGTTAAGCAGTCGCATTTTAAAATATAGAATAACAACTAACAGTTAAAATAAAAAGTACCTTTCAAACATTTCCCATACTTATCAACTTAAATACTTCTGAACTTATCTTTTATTAATTTTTAAGCATTTATCAACATTTTTGAAACACGCATACAAACATGTTACTATGGGAAGCAAATGAATTTTGTTTACAGGGAATTTATAGAAAAAAAAATACAGAGTAAAGTGTGTTGTTACGTAGCTATCATCTGACTATGAGCATTTCTCTGTCCTTTTCTTTGGGAGGATTTGGTATTGTGCCAAAAGAAATATGTCACTTCGTCAAAAAAATATAAGTGAGATGTTAATTTTGACACTTTGTTATTATTATCTGTCAAAAATGTTAAACAGATCTACAAAATCCAAGTTAAATAATTTGCACATTAAGTGACAAATGAAACTTCCCACACTTGAAATTACACGCTCTAATATTATAAACAAGTTTATGGCAAGCAAGCATTTAGAAATTGTTTTTGTTAGTCTTTTTTGAGATTTATTTCCAAAAGACACATTTTTGAAATTTATCCATAATCTGAACTAAGTAGCAGTGGCTTGAGATTCTGTATCGCTTTTTTTCTTATTACACCTGTTTTTAAGCTTTAAATATTGTTGAAGTCAGCTAAAAATTTATCACTCCAAATCTGAAATTGCGTATAAAAGATAATTGTTTTCTTAAGGTTTTTAAACTTTTAATTTAAAAAAAATTTTAGATTATTATTTTTAAAGATAATTATTTTCCTAAACTGCTTATGCCGCATTAAAAAAAAAGTTAATGCATATGTATAACACTTTATTAATTAATAGGTATATAAATATACGCACTGTGTACACAATGAATAGAAAATAAATTTACATTTGAAAAATGCTTTATTTTTAAGTCTATCCAAAATTTGAACTAAACCGTCGACGTGATTCTACTTCTTTTTTTACTTCTTTTCCCACTTGTTCTGAATATAGATGAAATTTTATCACTCCAAATGTAAATGTGTGTATAAAATAACGATGTAATTATTTCCTAAATCTTTCACATTCTATTATTTTAAAAGTAAATGCATATATGTATATATATATAATGTTCATTAATAATACTGGTGCAATGTTCTTAATGTGCAGATATTTAAATTCATTAATTAATTTACGAGTCTTACATTTGAAAAGTTATTTTTAGGACTATTCAAAATTTGAGAAAAGGAGAAGTTACTTGTTGTTCCACTTCTTTCGATTCTTATTCCACATGGTCTTAAATTTTAATAATCGTGAATATATCTGAAACTTTATCAATTTCAATCTCAATGCGGGTGTAAAAGAATGGATTATTTATTTGCTTAATCTGTTTACATCTGATTATTTAAAAATTGAATCTGTATGTATGAAGCTTACTGATTGAATTGTGCATGATGTATAGCTGCCAACTTTTACGCTTTTTTGCTACAACTAAAATTTAAAAGAAATTCTCGCCTTCCTGAATCGCAGATTTCGGCTATTAAATGAGTAAAATTTTCTTATTAAATTTTAGTGGTACTAAAAAAGCGTAAAAGTTGGCAGCTATAGAAGAAGTTTGTACCGAAGAGGTTTGTAGTGTATTAATGAGTTTCTGCCACCCTGGAATACTGTTTTTTTTTTCAGGTGCTATCAATTCTGCTGACCAAACATGAAAAATTAACAGCACTAGTACTAACATTGAAATTGATATTATTATGATTATGTTATTCTTCTATCTATAAATTCCGTTGTGCAACTGAAAGTGTTTAATTAAGAATTGATAATATCCTAAAAACCGATATTCCGATTTGATGAAATTTATTAATACACTATAAAAGCAACTCGGAAACTTTTCCGTAAACTAAGGTAAGTAAAAGATATTAAGATAATTTTTTTTTATCTCAAAAATATATTGTTTTCTGAGCTTGCGAAATATAAAGAACGAATTTCAGAGTTGTCGGTATCTCGGAAGAAGTTACTGCAAATTTCCATTTTTACTTTTATTGTACTTTCGTAGGTTAAGAAGCAATTTTTTTTTACACTAGGGGGCTCTGCCCCCTACGAGCTACGCTCGCCAACCCCCGTTCAGGCACACCAAAATCCAAAAAGCACGCTAATTTGATCCGCTTTAAAAATATTGAATTAAAATTTAATAAAAAAAAAACAGTAGCGATCTCTCTGTAAACGGATTTGCATTCGTTTTCCTTGGATTGGGGATTTTTAAGGCCAAATCTGCTGCTGTTAAGAGATACAATGTCTTTTTTCGTATTTAATTTAAAAAAAATTAGTTAAACTGGTACTTCTTAGTTATCCCGTCGACCAATTTCGCCAATTTATATAAATCGCCAAACCACTCGCCAAATTATACACATTGACATAATTTTTATTTTAAATAAAGAATGAACAAATAAATTAGTAAAACATTAATAAAAATACAAACAAAACGTCGAATTAATGGTTTTATTGACAATTATTGGCATTTAATCTTGCAATTAATTAATTAATGACAACCATTATTGGCATTTAATCTTACAATTTGGCGACAGTAATTTGGTCGACGGGATAACTAAGAAGTACCGTTAAACATTTGAAATAAGCTAATGTAAAATCAATTAAGTAAACAGTGTCATTGTCTCCCGGTATTTTTTAACAGCGCTATAAGATAGTTCTTTTAAATAATTCATTTTAAATGTATCGTTTTAAATCTGACGTAATTTACACAAAAGTTTTATTTCTCTTATTAATATTCACGTGAAAATACTTTTGTTGTTAGAAGGAAATATTATTTGCGCTGTCTTCGAATTCACGATTATAGTTGAAAAGATTATCTCAAAATATCTCGCGAAAATATATTTTTCAATTTAAATTGTTTTGCTATTTTTTTTTTTTTGCCATTTTAAATATGACGTAATTTCCTCAAATTACAAGTTTTAACGCATAATAATGATTTTTTTTAATTTTAAGATTTCGTTTCTCTTTTTAAATTCAAGTGTAAATATGGTTCGGCACATATGTCATTGGCGCAATTTTTTTCTGACGCCAATTTCATATACGCAACGGTTACTTAACTGGTGCTAAAGTGTCGTTATTTTGCTTGATATGGTAACCCGGATGTTGTTGTTTATGCTATTGATGTTTTCGCCAAATTGGCGTCGGAAAAAAATTGCGTCAAATTGGTATATGACACCTGTGCCTATGGTTCTTATGACGTAATTTTCCTGCTTTTAACATGTAATCATTTAATTCTAATTTTAAAGATTTTTTTCTGTTTGTAATAGTCACGTGTAAATAAATTTTTAATTTGCAGTAAACATTATTGTTTGCGCTGTTTATACAACTGGCAACCGTTTAAATTAATAACATTTTCTAAAATTTTTAAAAAATCTCTCTCAAAATGCTGAAAATTTGAATTTAAAATTGAAATAAAACCTCAAAAAATGAGTCAAATAAGAAAAATAAATACAATCTGCACACCAGGAACTTATAACGTATAAAATGATCTAAAAAGGATTAAATTCTCATGTATAGTTTTTGCTCCAATAAAACTTTTTTAAGGGAACGATTTTGTCCAACTTTAGCATTAAATATCTCTTAAAATAATTCTTCGATTTGAAAACTGTCTGCATCAGCGTGTTTATCAAACATTTCTCTATAATACCACCGATTTTCATATTTTTGTATGCAACAGTTTTTTTAATATTAACGATGAAAGGCCATGCTTAAGCATTCAAATTGGATGTGGACCTACCCGGAATATCTACGCGGATGTTCATTGGTCCATTTCCAAATCAAAACTTTTTTATATATATAGAAGGATTCTTCTACGTGCTTCGAGTAAAGAGAAAAAGTAAATAAAATTAATTAACTTAAAATTCTTACATTTAACAAATAATGAAGGTGGTATATGACTAAATAAAAAAAAAAGAGTTACCGTATATACTCGCGTATAAGTCGACTCGCGTATAAGTCGACCCCCTAACTTTCGGATGCAAATTTTGGAAAAAATCGAAAACTCGCGTATAAGTCGACCCCCTAACTTTTTACTTCAATTTTGCACAAAATCAAACCAAAGATTTCACTTTAAAATGTGCAAAGTTAGTAAGTAAACAGAAACAAATCATTAATCTTTTTTAAATGATGAATTATAATTATTTGTATATTTTATATATTATGTTTTTATTCATATACATAAAAGCCACAATTCTTTAGTATTCGAAGTTTTTATTTTTGCTTTTTTAACTGACTCGCGTATAAGTCGACCCCCCAAATTTGCTTACCAAAAATTGTCAGAAATTCCTCGACTTATACGCGAGTATATACGGTAATTATACAATTGAAAGTAAC
Source organism: Maratus speciosus (assembly GCA_963932465.1). Classification (NCBI taxonomy): domain Eukaryota; kingdom Metazoa; phylum Arthropoda; class Arachnida; order Araneae; family Salticidae; genus Maratus; species Maratus speciosus. The sequence goes on along the minus strand of OZ010792.1, from coordinate 232,880,726 downwards.
CACCATCGTACCCAACAGATGGTACTCTACCATATATTAAATTACTATTTGAAAAAGCCTCCTAATCACAGCGATGTTTAGCGATGAAGGATGCATTTGAAAATAAACGCAAATAACAATTTGGAACTTATTGATGGTACTTATAAGTACACTCACTTTAAACTGTCATCCCATGGTGAATATTCTAATGGTACTTTGCAAAAACACTCTTTTAACTCCGCTTTATACGGATACGTGGCAGTAGTTCTTCTAGGTTTGTTATTTTAACGAGGAAGGAGGCTATCTTTGAAACAGTCGATGTGTTTTGTGCCGACATTTTGTGCAGATTGTCACGCTCGTCTTTTTATTGTTGCAAACACAGTAAAGGATATAAGATAAGTGTTGGATTTTTTTTATGTGTTCATTATGAATTTCGAATTCAATTTGACTAGCTATTTTAGTTGAACAGTGTATGTATTTGATTTAACAATCGAATTACTCGGTGGTACTTATAAGTACCGTCAGTACACTGGGTGTTGGAGGAAAACTTCTTGTTTACTTTTCGTCTGTGTAGTTATCCATCGTTTTGATCTGCTTTAAAATGTAATTACTAAAATGAAGTGTAGTAATAATTTTCTTAGTATTTCTATTCTGTTTCATTATAATATTTTGCAAGAAATCGAAAAAAATTAAGCCACCGGCTCTTTTTTGCTGTGCTAGAAATGTCATGTGTAAATTCATGTATTGCATATGTGGAGATGCGAGAGAACACGTCGTCCCTAGAATATAGATGTCGCATAACTAAAAGAACTGCTAACAAGATCGAAACCTAAAAAAAAAAAAAAAAAAAAATAGATTTTTAACCCTTTCAGGAGCAAAGCATTTTTAATGCTAAAGTGTTGAAATAAAAAGACTGGCACCAGAATTTGCCGAAACATTTATTTGTAAATAACAAAAAGTGTATATTTCACATACTTATTAAATCGAAAATATTTTACTACAATTCTGGTGCCATTTAAAATACCTTGTGGGTTTTCTGTTACGATAGTATTTTAGTCATGGTTTACTGATGGTACTTTAAAGTACCACTTTAATTAATTACCTCAAAGGAGTTAAATTTCTCACGGACGAGTCCTTTTTTTTATGTTTATCCTTTAATTTTCATTGTAGTATAACTGAAAAGAAAGTTACATGAAAAAAATTGCAGTAGATCATAATACAGTAGATAAAGTGTTAAGGAGACTGGCCACTCAGCTTCAGAATTCTCCTCAGTAATGTTAAGTCTGTGAATGCATTCATATATTTAAAATATCTTCTTGGGAAATTCATATTTTTAATGTATATTTTTTGTGTACTATTCTTAAATGATGTCTTTTTTTTTTCTTAGTTTTCAATTATTTTTAACATCTATGCTGAATTTAATATTTTATGTGTTAAAATCGGGTGAACTGTGAGTAAAATTTTAACACTTCATATAAAATTAAGTCTATACTTTAGAAATATTTTGAGAACTAAGAAGAAAAGAGACATGTTTTAGGAAGTGTACATCAAAAATTAAAGTTAAAAATGTTAATTTCCCGAGGAGATATTTTAAATCTACGAACGCATCAAATGCCCATAGACTTTACATTAGTGAGGGAAAATCGGAAGCTGAGTTACCAGCCCCCTGAAGTCTTGAAATATATCTTGTTTTTAAGGTTCTACAAATTTTGAGAAAAAAGGAAACTACTTGTGATACTACTTTTGTTTCTTTCTCCCTCCATCTTTAACAAATACTGAATATAGCTGAAATTTTATCACTTTAAATCTAAATGAGCGTATAAAAAGGAAGGTATTCTGTAAAAATATAATTACATCTGATTGCTTTTAAAATGAATGTATCTGCTTAATGCTTATTAATTAAGACGTATATCATACGCTCGTTTTATACAGGTGTATAAAAAATAATGATTTCAAAGATCACTACAATAAAAAACTTTTGTGTTGTAAAACAAGAGTCACTATTCATTTTTTCAGTCAAAAATACAAGATGTCTTACTCCAATCTGAGTTTTATTCATAACTTTAGCAATAAGCAACGCAACAAAACTTTCATTCACTTACTTGCACAAAACCACTTTAAGGCTTTAGAAACAGACTTACCATGGCGTTCTATTTAATATATTGGCGAAAGGTGCTGACAGTACACAATAATTCGATCAGTGATACTGCCTGTAATGTGAGCTACGTTCCGAAACCTGTAACCTGCAGTTCTGTATTGTTTAGATCCGGACCGGATGTTCATAATTTCTACCACTTTCCGTGATCTTGTTACAGCTCACTTAAAGCAATGAAAGTCTGTTGTTAAAACTAATAATCTATTATTGTTAAAGTTATGAATAAAAATGCAGGTTCGAGTTGGAGTGATAAACTTTGAAACTGCATCTCTCCCTCTTCCTCTGTCTATCGATCTATCTATAATTATAAGTGTGTGTGTAAAATATGATTCTTGTAATATTTGCAAGAGTATCTAAAATAATGCTTTAAAATTGACTACGCTAGATGTAAAAACCAAATTTAATTACATAATTCGTCACATTATATGGTCAAAGTAAACATATAACTATAAATAAACAGAATAAATGATTGATAAGAATTAGATGAAATAAGGTAATTGATAATTATTTCCTGGTGCGAAATTTAAATTTGTTGTTATTTATTACATTTCATCTAAACTTGCCTTTTTTAATAAAATAATTATTGACAGAATTCTTTTTCTTTTCTTCTAGGTAAGTACTTTTTCCTCTTTTCTTCAAGTAAGGTAAGTGAGATTTAATTTACAAGAGCAGGGTTGCTCTAATAAATTTAAATCTGTCTCATTTTTTTAAGGGGTCTCAGGTCTCTTACAGCTTAAAAATTTTTTTTAAGTTTATTTTATTTTTTCTTTTTAGATGTCAAATTTCTATCTTTTCTGAACATTTTGGCATGATCGTTTCTTTGAAATTCCCATTACAGCAAAAGTTTTGGCTATTAGAATTATACCCGTTCAATAGCTGAAGCGGCGTTTCCGAAACTTTGAAGTCATTTTTTTTTTCAAATATTAGTCTGTATAAACTGAAACTAAAATTTTATTTTTATTGTTTAAAAAAAAATTTTTTTTAGGTGATTATACTGTTGAAGTTTTCCAAATTTTGTATTAGCTAAATACAACATGGTATTAAAAATATAAAAATGCCTTGAATACAAATTTATTTAGGTTCAACGTAATTATCACAATCTGAAGTATAATTAGGCACAAAAAATTTCATTCTAGCTGCAAAATTTATTTCTTAACCCTATGCGTAAGCAGTTTTACCAATTTTCTGCTCAAATGTCTGACAGTTTGGAGCGCTCTATAAATTGTAATTCAGCATCTTGCAATTTTTTAAATACAGGCAATGTGAAAGAACGTACTTATATCTTTTAATCCCAATAAAAAATGTGTTTTTAAATTATATACATTTTAAGATATTAAATGTTGGAAATCGTCTTTTATTTTATTTTTTCCGATTTTAAGAGTTTTGAGACCCCTTAAAAAATTCTGTACTCTTATCGCACAGATATTTAAGAACTTAAGTAACTATCAAACGTTTAATTTATTACAAATATTATCTTTTTATTGTATTTTTTTTTAATAAATAAACTTTAATCACTTAATTTGGAACCGGATTTGACGTTTCACTATCTCTGTAGTGTTTGAAATGCATATAAAAATATAAAACACAATAATACAACATACATTTATTTCTGTAACTTCAATGTACTAGTCTGTTTCCTATAATTGTTTCACGAACTTCTGTTTTACTTTCCCTTCACTTTCTAAACTAATTAAAACGCTGCATGGTAGCCTTAGAGCTATGTTCTCCTTCTTGTAATGTAATTTTTAATATATTTTGAACCAGTGAATTTTGTTACTTTATCTGCTTATTAGAAAAGGGGATCTAACTTCATTACAAGTGAAAACATTTCTTTCAAAAGAAAATTAAGTAATACATTTTTAAGGAATCATTTATTATTTATTACTCTATTTTTAGATGTTAGGCATTATCAATTGTTTTAAATGCTAAGACGTGTGCTTTTTAAACAGATCTAGGAAATAAATAAATTAAAAAGGAAGACTAGGGCAATTCTTATATCAAAAGATAATTAAATATTTTAAATGTTTCCTTTCCAGAACCTTCTGAGGGCATGCGATAAAACTAATTTAGAAGGTTAAATAACTCATATGGGCGAAATAGTTCATATAATATTAGCTCCAACTCTTTCCTAATATTGACTGTTTGGGAATTTTCAGTTTTCGTAAATGTAGAAACAGTTTCTGTTATATTATTTATTCTTTCTATTATTATAGAACATATTCAATTGAAATACGGTTTCACATCTACATATAAAGGGTTTTATCGGTTGATAAAACGTTACTGACTTTTTGAAAAATAGAATGTAATAAATAATTTTATTAAATTTTTATCTTTCAAAATGATTTTAATACTAAATTTATGCGCATATTGTAATTTATTTTATTAAATATATGCTCATTTCTTTAAATATTACTGAGATGCTAATGAACATAAATTGAAAGGCTTAGTACCAGAGATGTTTATTTAATGTTCTCCGTAATCTATTAAGGCTTTGGAAAGATTCTATATAATGATTTTTAATTAGAGCGGAAGCTCAGTTTCAAACAAGCTAATGTAGGAAATATATTTTAATTACATAAATTACGTATAGAATGAATTCTGAATATAGTCATGAAAAAAATCTTGATCTCCCCGACAAAAAATTACTTCGAATAACGGTATGTGAAAGACATAAGTACCAACCGAACTGGAATAATGTTTAGCATTTAATGATATGGATAAATTATAATTCTGGGTCTTCTACGTATTAAAAATTACTTCACATTTCGAAAGGGTAACACTTACTTTTGACACCATATCTGAGCACCTTGAATCAAAGACGTTGAAAAGAAAGTAGAGGTCAAAAGTTTTTCTTTAATTTTCTTGAGAACGCCAAAGTTTGAGTATGCTAATATTAAATCCACGTGACAAACCTTAATTTATATCTTCCCCAGATGGATCCAATGGATTTTTTTAATTGCATGCAATGAAGAGGCCCAGACATATCCGAGGAATTTTTTCGGTTTGAAATCACATTTTAATTTGCAAAAATTGTTAATAAATTCCTTCTCAAAATTTGTAATAATTAATTACATCGATTTTTAAATAAAACGAACCATAATCGCCAAAAGTATGACTGTGTAAATTTATAGCTTATTGTGATTATTGGTTTTCGAGAAGCTAAATTTTACTTTTCAACGGTTTGAAGGAACCAAGTGAAAGGATCATCCATATAAAAGAAAATCTTAGAAAAGTTTAAGGAATTTCTTTAAATATAAAGAAAGGTTACATTTTATGAGGTAACTAGCTAAATGTTCCACTTACCATTAAATTTTAATTTTATTTTTTCAAAATTTATTTATAAACCCCTAACATAGTTTATTTTACAACTCTGTGCAGCTTTAGGAAAAAGCAAGAGTACTCTATACATTTTCGATGCTGTTTTAATCCAAGAAACTTAAATAAAGTGTCGAATGTGGGTGTCACCATTTTAACAAAGAAAATTGCTGTCAATGTAATATGTAGATAGCTCCAAAGAATAATTTCTGCATAGAAATTATAGACATTACTTCCAATTCATTGCTACCTATATCTTTTTCATATATTATTTTCAGCAGAATTAACAGGGGTTGATTTTTTTTTTCAGGACTATAGAAAAGCATTACTTTTAAAGGATACAGCTATAATAAATGTACACTATATGGCCAAAGGTGAACGGTCACTTGCGATTTTAGACATTTTGCTAAATATCTAGAAAAATACATGAGGAATTAACGTGAAACTCTCGGTGTGTAAACAATATAGTATAGGTCACATATTTCCGCGAAGATTTTTTTCCCGAAACCCCATAGGGGACCGTCAACAAATTGAACAAGAACGAATATCTTTTGGATAACCCTGTAAAAACTAATGTAGCAAAAGTGTTCAAACTGGAGATTATGATTAAGTGGCTTATTTTAATAAACTGTGTTAATTTTTATGAGGATAGCATGTATAATTGTAGAGAAATTAATTTTTTTATAAAAACAGTCCCGAATTTTGCCAAGTTTTTTTTCTTATAATTTGCAGAGTTTTTAATATAAAAATAAGTTCTTTTCGGAAAATATGACATACAACATTGTGTACAATAATACCTTACAATCAGAATTAAAAAATAATAAAAATTGGATGAAAAATGAGCACGTTTACTAACAAATGTTTCACTGCGCATTCACGAATGTAATCAAAATATAATGTACATAATGTATTACCTAAGTATATAGAGCAATTTTTGTGAAAGTCTCAAAATCATAGCTTGAAAATTCTGAAAATTATCGTTGATAGAATAAGCTCGAAATCCGTTGTTCCCAAAAGGAAGGGAAAAGATGAGGGGTTGTATCAAATATCTGTTGATTAGTGCCAAGATAGCGTACACAGTATTGCACGTATTACTCTATTTGGATACAACCCCTCATCTTTTTGCTTCCTTTTTGGAACAACGGATTTCGATCTTATTCTATCGGCGATAATTTTCAGAATTTTCAAGCTATGATTTTGAGACTTTCACAAAAGTTGTTCTATATACTTAGCTAATACATTATGCATATTATATTTTAATTGCATTCTCGCATTCGAAACATTTTTTAGTATGCCTGCTCATTTTTTCTCCTATTTTAATTATTTTTAATTCTGAATGCAGAGTTTTGTGTACAATGTTGCTTGTCATATTTTCTGAAAAGAACTTTTTTTTTATATTAAGAACTCTGCAAATTATAAGCAAAAAAACTTGGCGAAATTTGGGACTGTTTTTATAAAAACCTTAATTTCTCTACGAGTATATATGCTATCCTCATAAAATTGAACACGGTATATTACAATAAGCCACTTATTAATAATCTCGAGTTTGAAAGCTTTTGCTACATTGGTTTTTACAGGGTTATCCAAAATATATTCGTTCTTTTTCATTTTGTTGGCGACCCCTATGGGGTTTCAGGAGAAAAAAAATTTCACGGAAATATATGACCTATACTATACTGTTTACACCCCAGCAGTTTCAGGTTAATTCCTCATGTATTTTTCTAGATATTTAACAAAACGTCTAAAATCGCAAGTGACCGGTCACCTTTGGCCATATAGTGTATTAAAAGACCAGTTTTTTGGCTGGAACTGACTGTATCAATCAATTTATACATGCACTGTGTTTTATACTTTGCATAATGATTTTAATAATTCTCAATATTACAAAAGTTTATTGCTTACTAAAAGTCGCATGCAAAAATAATCAAAACCATTAAAAGAACTTAAGTGTACTTGTTACGTCTCCAAAATTTTAAAACTACATTGAAAAATCTTATGTTTATTTTTTTGCAGAATGCAACATTCTAACTAAAGCTAGGAATAAAATATTATAAAGAAAACGTTAATCAAAAAATAATCGAGTATTCGTAATTTCAAAAGCCCAATAACGATGATGCGCAATGATAATTTAGAAATAGTATAGAAAACTGTTGTTTTTAATTTTTGAATAATGACTTGTAACGTTTAAAACTAATTCGCCATGTTAAAAACAATTATGTGTTTAAAAACATGATTAGTTTCCATTTGATTATGCTAATAAATTAACAGCCTCAGTTTTATATCCATGATTTGATATGTTTTTTATCGTTTCCTTAAACTCATATTAATAATCTTACCAGAAGTACACAGTTATCGATTCACACATCCCTTATTACATCTTGATGACAAAATCAAATTATTGGAAATTCATTAAATGCAAATATCAAATAGTTTACTCACTTTGGTAAATAAGACTGTTTTCATATTTCCTTAAAATAAAACAAAAACACGTGTGCATTTAGCACATTAAAAACAATATACGTATGTGTAACACTATAATACAAAATAATTATTTTATTTAAAAAAAAATTTTTAAATCCATTCAAGTACAATATTTTTCTTGAGTACACCGAACACCATGCAACCGTTTTTTATTTAAAAAGGATATCAGAGGTGACTCATTTCGTTTGTATGCTTTCTGAAAATAACAAATTACATCCAAACGTTCCTATCTAGCTACCTATCTGTATTATAAAGGATAAACATATCTGTGCGTAACACGTACGTCATTTTGCGAATGGCAACACTTTGAAATTTGAAATAAAATTTTTGTTTTGCAATTTTCTCTACTGCAAATTTTTAAACTTCTAAATGTCGCACATTTTAAATTTTTACACCGTCATATAAAGAAAAAAATGCTCTTTTAAATGCAATTTGTTTGATAGCTGTATCTCAGTTTAATTTTCAGATATTAATTTTTTTGTAGTTTTTATTACTTTTTTTGTAATCGTGGCAACTGAAGTGCCCCATTTCTGTTGAAAGTCATGGGGGAAAAAGATGCAGTATGTTGTGAAAAAGGTTTGAAACATGAAAACATTTATCGCTCAAATTTAAACGTCCACAGAAGGCCTAAACAAAACAAGCACCTGGAACAGGGACCGAATTCTTCGACATCACCCGTGCATTTTTTTTCTCTAAATGAAATTGATCTGCTTATTTATAATCATTCTAAAGCAACATACCATTGTATTATGAATCAAAAACTGTGTTATTAAAAGTTTTCTTCTTTTTTTCGTGAAAGAACGTGCTTGTTCACTTTAATAGATGTAACATACAATAAAGTCCACTTTGCATACATATTCTTATTGTGCCCTTGCAAATTTTATAAAACTATTGTTTTTTTTTGTTGTTGTTGTTGTTTTTGCATACTCACAAAGACAATACACAAATGTACAAAATATCAAAATGCTGTAATTTCCTTCTTCATCCGCCTTTTCTTGTTATCGCGAACTCACTCTTGTAGCTAGCTCCATGGTTAACCATGGCTAGCGATGCCTCCCACATTTGGCCTGGCTGAGACCATAACTAAACGATGTTGAGCCAAAAAAGAGAGAGAGAGAGAGGAGACAACTTTGTTCACATTGGAATAATATGTCCAATCGAAGAATCAGACAAAACTTCAAGATGCAAACCTTAAAGAATTTTTAGTTTAATTTATAATATTATAGTTTGTAAATAATATAAATTAATAAGTGTTTTTTGGAGTGTATAATATTTAATAAAACAGCAGTTTATTCCAAATTATAAATAGTCATTTATTAAGGGAAGTGTCACAGTTAGTAGATTTTCTTCAGTAAAATCTTGCATCTTGGGACTTTAACAGATATCACAGATGAGTTCTTTTACCTCTTTTTGACAATGAAATAACTTCAAAATTAGAATACAAAATAGATATCCTAAAGAGAGGACACTTGTATAGTTTTATACTGTCATACTTATATGTATGATTCCAGTTTTTCTCAGGAATTTATTTTCATAACACATGTAAGACATCTTCGATTTCTTAAATCGGTGAAAAATGATATGAAAATTAGATACGAAAAATTGTCAAGATCATAAATATAAATAAAAAATACGTCTCTTAATTTGTATATTAATCTTTCATACCAATACAAAAGGTAAATGATCTTTTTTGACAAAATAAAAAAAAAATAAAATAAAAAAAAAAAAAAAAAAAGATTACCTACCTACTAAGCACTGAAGGGCTTTTTGTTGCATAAGTAATTATTATTTATAGTAAGATACTCTTATTTGAAGTATTTACTGTTTGATTGAAAGACAACTGGGACTTCTTGTCTATAAATTATTTTAATTGTGAACGTTCTGAATTAGATTGAATTTCATTATAACTCTAAACATATCATAATATATTTTTTGTTTCAATATCTATAATTTCATTTTCATGATCGGTATTAATCTATTGCTGAATAATATAATAATAAAATCGCTTAAATAGTTAAGACATTAATTTGAATCGTCTCATTACTTGAAAATTCCCCAAGTGCCGTTTTTATATAATATTATATTTTTATTTAATTATTTATTTATAAAAATGTCTGTTTTTGATATTCATCGAATGATTATAGTCAGCCAATGATTATACTTAACTATGATTATATTCAGCCACGAAGTTTTTTAAACAAATTTCTAGGTTATCTTTCTATTTTTACAAAGAAAATATTTTTCTTTAAAATATGCACTTTGGTATTTTTTTAAAAAGATTTTCTACAGGAGATATGTTGTTTACAAAGAAATGAAATCTTTCTAGTATTTTGTTTCATTTAGCTTCTCAAATGCTTTTAAAATTTAAAATTTAAATATATGTTTAAAATGTAGTTAGTAAAATAGATAATTAAGTAAAATTGATAATTTAGTAAAATAGACAGTAAAATATTTGAAATGTTTTTTCGTATAATAATTTTTGTAATAGTTGAATGTTTATATCATCATTTTGTTAAATGTATTTTAAAAGTTTTAAATTTCATTAAAACCTGTCTTACCTTATAAGATGCTTGGCATTTTCTCTTTTAATCTAGTATTGTTCTATCAGTGGAATTGTTCCATTGTCTTATAAATGCATTTCCTGAAATAAAATAACGCTAAAAGAAATTTTTGGATTTGATTTTTTGAGAAATCAGTTTTTATTCCCTAAAGATTTTCTATTTCTACAGAGAAATCAACACGTAAATTCAACATTCGTGTACTGTCTGTCTAAATAATCTTGTACTATCTCGTTGAAAGCGTCTTCAAAGTAGCTTTACAGAAAAAAAACATTCAATTTTATGCAATTTAAACTTACTTGTTTCAAGATTCTGTTGTCTATATTAATTAGAATACTTAAGAATATTTTCTTAAGTATAGTTCAAAAAGCTTTTTAATCTCTTAGATAAAAAACGCTCAGTTAATTACTTTATAAAATGTGTCTTTTTTTAAAAAAAACTTTCCTGGCTCAATTATACTTTTGTTTATAGCACTTTAGAAATTTTTATGTTATTTTAAAATGCATCCACTATCCAAAATTTAAATATCTAGAATTTAAAATAATATCGACTGTGAACCTAATATTATTAATAAAAATGTCAGTTCAAAGTATTAAAATAGTTGCAAAACCCGTGATTTTTACTTTCTTCTATCTTTACAAGAAGAAAGTATTGGATTCATGAAAATTTTCGAATTCCGGTTTTCAACGGATTTACACGTTTTAGGGGTCAGAGATTCCAAAAAACATGTTTTTACAAAATGTCTGTCTGTGACTCTGTGAGTCTGTCTGTCTGTCTGTCTGTCTGTGTGTATGTGACACAAATTTTGTGGGCGCTCTATCTCAAGAACTAATGCACGGAATTTAATAAAAATTGATATTCAGTTAGTGACTAATACAAATTGATGCTTATTAGTTTTTGGTGTAAATCGCTCAACAGGTGGCGCTGCAATGCTGCATTTTTCACGATTTTCGCAATAGCTCTATCTCAAGAACTAATGCACGGATTTTGATCAAACTTCAGATTTAGTTAGTCCTTGATATGAAATGATGATGATTACGTTTTGATGTAAATCGCCCAACAGGTGGCGCTGTTATGATGAATTTTGCAGGATTTACATGATTTCCCCAATAGCTCTATCTTAAGAACTAACGCACGGATTTTCATCAAACTTCAGATTAAGTTAGTCCTTGATATGACTTGCTACTGATTAGGTGTTGGTGTAAATCGCCCAACAGGTGGCGCTTCTCTGCTGCCTTTTCCACGATTGCCTCAGTAGCTCTATCAATAGAACTAATGGACCAATTTTCATCTAACTTCAGATTTAGTTGTATGTTGACACAAGTTGTTGTTAATTGGGTTTGGGTGTTAATCACCCAATAGGTGACGCTGCTATGCAGAAATTTTCACGATTTTCGCTATTGCTCTATCTCAAAAACTAATGTACGGATTTTCTCCAAACTTCAGATTCAGTCAGACGTTGACATAAATTGTTGCTGATTAGGATTTGGTATAAATCACCCAATAGGTGGCGCTGCTAAGCAGCATTTTGCTGAATTTAGACGATTTCAGCGATAGTCATATCTCAAGAACTAATGCACGGAATTTCATATCGTTAGAATCCTCATGAGATGCATAGATTGCCATTTAATTTTGGCAGTGTGATAGCGAATTTTGAAGTATTAACATGTATGAGATAGAAGAAAGTTTTGGGATTGGTACATCTGACTAGTTTATTTCTCTTTTTACTTTGCGTTCCTTTTTCAATATAGATAAAACACAAAAATTATTCTCAATTTTAGTTCATTTATAATTCATAAACTTTATATGTATACATTTATAACAGCATGTGAAACTCCTTTCGAAAGCCAGGATTTTTCATTTTTGTTTTTCCTTTTTTTTTTTTTTTTTTTTTTTTTTTTTTTTTTTTTTCCATTTTCATTATAAATAAAACAAAGAACTTGTTCTCGAATTTAGTTCATTCATAATTTATAAATCTTACGTACTAGAAATACTACTTTATAAATCCGCTTGCTGCGTCACTGAATATACCTTCGCATGTAAGGATTTATAATTTATTTATTGAACATAAGCTAATTAGACAAACTAATGCATATTTAATAAAGACGACAGTGGAACTTGTTTAACTATCTTTTAACAAATACAGAAACACTTTGCAAAGCTTATTTATCAAGCCCTTAGAAAATGCATGCACTGCAGTGCTTCACAAATATCTAAGTTTTCTGATTTCTGCAGATGCTGATATTCTGTTCTTACCAATCTCAACTAATAAGAATGATGCTAAGAATAGGAAAGATCATGGATTTTACGCAAATACCGATGTTCTCAAACCAAGTCCAAATTATTCTGAAACGCTGATGTGTTTATTTTAATAAACTTGTATTATTATTTGAAACTAAACATATTATTAGAAATAGCTTTTGCAGTTTAGGATATTTCGAAAACAGTTCAGAAAAGAAGAAAAAACGTCGAGTCTGAAATAGTTTAACATGGAATATATTCTAGTAATGATTGTTTGTGTAATGTTGGAATTTTGTTTTCAATAAATTAAAGTTTGTAATCATCTCATGGTGTATATGTATAAATAGTGACGAATCAGCACATATACGGTAAGTCAGGGATAGCTACCCCCCCCCCCCACACACACATACACTATTTGTTCTTTTTTATAGTAACGATTTTTGTAGTGCATAAAAGTATTACAATAATATAAATACCAGATAAAATTGGATTTTTATCAAAAAATTAATGAATGATTTTGGCCAACTATCCCAGACCTCAGGGCTAGATGCCTGACTTGATCGGAACAAATGCTCCAACCAGCAGGAAGAAATGTGACTGCAATTTATAATCTAACACATTATTCGATACTTGTTACAACAATACTCACTAAATTATCCATGAAAAATCTCTAATAAATGCATCATGTTTCATCTGATACTATCTATATCTTATGAGGAGATAGAAAAAAGTCCAAACTTATCTCTTTTGATAAACATTACTTTTATTTAAATAAATAAATTGTTAACATCGCCTACTACGCTGTTTATAACGACTGAGAGTAAAAGAACTAGCTCCGTCACATGTTCAATAGCTGAAATACATTGACTGGGGAAACTAATCCGACAGGACTTCTGTCCCGGATTTATCCTAAGTTTATTACATCGCAACACCCTACAAACTTAAATCACATACTGAAGTTTAAAACATTCACAAACTTAAAAAAATGCACTTCGTCATATTGGTATTCTCATTACCCCGAACAAGTTCCAAGTTTACTATCTCTATGTTCGCATTACATTTAACCCAACTTTAATAGCAACCAGCCAGTCTAACCTACATAGTTTTTTAGAATATCTGATCTTACAACTCCCTCTTTACGCAGATCTTTAGTAACCTTTGTCACGGAAAAATCTCTAAAACCACATATAGTATACTATATTTAATATATATATATATATATATAAACAACATTATATTAACAAGTTTCATAGCAGTAGGTAATGCTTATGAATGTTTTGGAGTAACAGAAGGATTTTATTTATTTTTAAATACTACCCTAGGTTTGATTCACACATTACCAAACAAAAGATAATCTATCTGCCTCTCCAAACATTCATATGCATAGACTACATTGAAGAGAAAGAGAAATACTTCACATCAAACTATTCAGGTTTTGGTGTATTTTTCTTAATTTTTTGTTATAAGTTTTAGTAAAATAATTATAATTGAACAAACCATATAGCATGATAATCTTGATTCAATAATTTTTTCCAGTGGTATATAGCATTCGTGGTATTACTAAGAAAAAATTAGTGTTATGAGTGACGAAACTGTAAAAAAGCATTTTCCCAAAAGATTTCTAGAATTTTGGTCACTAGCGTACAAACAAATTACACCCAAATAGCAAACAAATGATTACTTAACGATTTAACGGTGATTCATTAACCAAAATCTGCACATTCAAATTTATTTAACATTCACAGCAACGCAACTTAAGAACATAAGTACGTCACTGTTTTTCTTTTTTCAAAAACAACTTTTCAACAATTAATTCAAAACAAATACTTTTTGGCACTCGATAATCTTTTTTTTTTTTTTTAATTCCTTATTTGCACTGATGTGTACACATAAAACAATATTGACGTGGTTTTGAATCTTTCTTCTCATTCTTTTTTCAGTTTGGCATGTACTAATAAATAAATTCGAAGCAATTGTGATGCAGAATGATATTTTCAGATATTGTCGTAAACCCGTTAGAAAAACATCTATATTTTTAATCAATTCATTTTATAGACTGACACATACACTCAAGTGAAAAAATTGAGGATAAGTGACCGGACGCTTTCGATTTTACATGTTTGGCCGAATATCTATAGAAATTCTCGAAGAAATGTCCTTGAACGTCTAAGAGATATAGAACATATTTGACTTCATATTTTGCAATGAAGATTTAGTCTCGAGGACAAATAGGGGGCTAATAATAAATTTAATAATAAAATAATATTGGCGATTACCCATGTGACAGAAAAATTTCAAAATAATTTCTCACTTGACTATGTGGCTCTAGTTCAATAAATCATTTTAGTCATTTAATATAATTCCTATGCCATTTATACAGTTAAAACACTATTATATGTAGTACCATTTTGGCTTGACGCAAACCTTGCCTTTGAATCCAATTGAGGAATATTAGCTGTGTTTTCTGTGGTAGTATATCATAATAAATTGCGTCATTTAGCATACCGCGCACTATTTGCAATATTTTAATATTTCTTTTCAATTTTTTGCAGTTATTGTGCACTTTTTGAGCACTACGGAAGGATGTTCACATATGAGTGGTTATTGCATGAAAACGATTTTGACGCCGATAATACGAAACACATTTTTTGAATTTTTGTAAATTTTAAGTTTACATTAACATTAAGCTCGAAACAGCAACTGTCATCTGATGGCTTCAGAGCCCGCCCTCAACCCTAGTTAATAAAAAACCCTTTAGATAATAACCTTTAGGTAAATAAGAGTTTAAACTGCGATTTTTCTAGAAATTATTGAAAAATCCAGTACAAATATATATATAGGTTATATATATATGTATGTATATATATATATATTATATGCATACATATAGATATATATATAATATATATATATAGGTACGCGAGGTTTTACGCATTAAGCGATAATCGTAATATCCGGGCAGAAAATAAAAATCTTACAACAACACACATAATTATATTAATATGTATTATTAATTGCTCTAATTCTTTACATGCTAAAATTAAATGCATATAATTAATAACAATAAATGTCAGTAGCTGGGAACACTTGGCTCGCTAGCAACCAATCACAGTGAACTAGCAGAAAGTGTTTATCAACATACCGTGCCTAAAAACAAAAACCCAGCTCAATGCTAATTAAAACATGTTAAACAGTTAACAAAAGATTCTAGCGGCGAAGCATTAACGTTAGAGGTCTCTGACTGGGTGCTCGCGAACCGATCTTCCCAGCTGCTAATATCTAGCAGGGTATAAACGACATAGAGTAATAAAACCGATAAAGCAGAAATTGCAAGTGTAGAAGACGGATTGGATTGTTCAGAAGAGAATAGAGTGACGACAAAATGATTAAAATAAAAGGACGCATCTTTTGTGGACGATTGCTTTCTTGGTATCTTCTGCTTTCATTCTTCGGATAAAGAAAAAAAGAAAAAACTACAGTAGACTCGTGATTATCCGACCCCTGATTTTGCGACCCCTCACGATTTAGCGACCATTGGATGAGGTCCCGACTATTTTTCAATACTTATAATGATTTTCCTCCTTCGTTTTAACGACCCACAAATAATCCGAATCTTGATTTAGCGACCTTCCAGAACTTCATTTCACATCCTTTAGAAATTAAAAACCTAGAAGCAGTAAAGATCATTTTTCTTTCCTCAAATGTTACATGCGTTTTCCAGCGTATGTATCAAGGTGTTATACTATGTTTCAAAAAATGTACCGGAAAAACTAGTCAATGGTATTCTAATCAATTTAGAAGTAAACAAAATTCATAAAACGAATTCTTAGTGGCTCTTCATATAGCAAATGATGCTTGGCAAGCAGTTTCTCAGGAAACAGTTTTGCTTCCATCCCGCCGGATATTTAAAGAACCAAGCTTGGGAACTTGAACCTGCTGCCTGGGGTTTGAAAAAAAAAGAACACCGTAACTGAATATTCCAATCATCTAATATGCAAACATTACGAAAACATGTTATTTGGCCGGAAAATCTCACAATTGAGGATTATGTTGACGTTGACGATAAGTTTAAAACTGAGAAAACATTTTCAAAAGATGATTTAATCTACAGCTTTCTCAATCCTGATTGGACATTCGAAATAATTCTTCCAACGAGGAAATTGACGATGTCCCATATATACCTCCTGCATAAGAAAGTAGACAATGTCATCAAGTTGTATGGAACATTTTTGGAAGGGAAGTAAATTCTAACGACTAATTTTGGATGATTAATGACCTTAAAAGCAGTATTCTGGAAACTTCCAGCCGCCATTTAAAGCAAAAATGTATAACATGATTATTCAAAAAATTTTAATTAGCTAAGTCATTTTTTTATTTTGTAAAATGTTTAAATTCTTATAAAATTATTCCATAATTTTTAACCATTTTTAAAATCTAAAAATTTAGACTAAATACTATTTTTTTTTAAATATAAATCAGTAGTTTTTACTACATCACAATGCTAGGTTTTTTTGTAGTGTATTGAAATCAACCAATATTAGCAACATTTGATTTAACGACCGTTTGATTTAACGTCCTATTTGCCGAGATTCCGTGAAGGTCGTTAAATCGCGAGTCTAGTGTATAAAGTTAGGATTGAGAAACGGAAATTCGGTGTACAGTTTGGCACACTGTAGATTAGAGTGGATAGAAAAATCGAAATGTGGATAAACGAATCGGCGCGGGGTGCAAAAGTTGTCTTTTATGTATACTAATTTACATATGTTTTTTTTATTATTATTAAAATCCATTTATATCTTTCAGTGCCCCAAGCGACCCAAAAATATATAAAAATAATTTTTTTTATGAAAACGTACATTTTTATTTTGTTTTTTTTTAATTTTTTTAATTGCTTTTGGCGCGGGTGCGAAAGTTGTCTTTTATGTATATTAGTTTACAATTTTTTAAAAAAAATTGAAATCCATTCATATATTCCGGTGCCCCAAGCGCCCCAAATGTAGTTAAAAATTGAATTTTTTCTGAAAAATTTTACATTTTTTGTTTTTATTTTTTTGTTATTAAATTACTTTTGGCGTGGTGTACGATAGTTGTCTTTTAAACATACAAGCATGCATGGAAAATTTTTCAAATTCGATAAATTTCTTTCGGTGTCCCAAGACACTTAAATATTTGCCGAAAGTCGATTTTTATGCAAATTTTGAACAAAAAATTATAAGTAAAAATAAGAGTTAAAGAATCATTTGTATAGCGTAAAAAGTACTCTCTATAAAATATGAAAATTGCTTATCGTTTATTATTAAATCAATAAAACTATTTTTATACTGTATAGAAAAAAATACACAAAAGGGCAAGCTATAGTTTTTACACAAAAACCACAAAAGAGGAACATTATGCTCATGTAAAGAAACCTTACTTTCAGTATATTGGACACGTTTCAGTTGCTACAGGAGAAGTTAAAACCATAAAAAAGCAATAATATTTTTCTATCAAATAACATACAATAATATGGACTTGCGCTAATTGGATGCGACGGAACAAATGTAAATATTAGGTACAAAGGAGTTATTACGCTGCTGAAGCTGAACTCAATAGACTCTTACAGTAGTCATTTGTTTGCTTTGTATAAATGATATAAGTGAGCCTTTACGACATTTGCTAAATTCTTTACATGGTGTAATAATTTGTTCTACAGCCTTTTGTGGGCCAATTGGTACAGTAATCAAAACCTGCGAGGAGCTACCTGTAGTTTCCTTTTCTTCAATAAGTGTGAAGAATATGCCAGATAATATAGATAGAATTGTTCTCAGGAATGATCAGCAATAGTTATATGCATAACAATATCGCCTGGTGAATGTGGTTCTGAACCGGCATTAAAAAAAATTCTGGTGCAGTTGTTCACTCAAAATGGCTGACAAATGCAAGTAATTTTAAGGTTACACGTGGCCACAGAAAATCCATTTAAGAGTCTCATTATTCTTACAACATATATTATGGAGGTATATGTCCCTTTATGGTTCCGTATCAAAACCATAACAAAAGGGGCGCGGCATATTTGGAAACTTATTCCGTTTTCTAGATATTTTGAATTCAATTTAAGAAAGATACTAGATGCTGTTCTTCAACGATGCAGGATTCTTTTGTCATCCTGAAAATTTGTTATTGTCAATGTCTCCGATAACAGAGAGGATATCAGGTCTTCAGTAATACGAAAGCTAATTTGTGCTAGAAATGAAAATAGAGGAACACCAGAAATAAGGATTTTTCAAGAACCAAAAATACACTTCAAAGGAAAAGATTATTATGGGGTTATTAACGGGCAGCAAGTTGGGCATTTTGAACCACCTCTTTTGATGAATGTGCCTTGCGAATAAATTGAGGCCATGGTAAAAGTAGGTAAAACGGAGGAACGGTCAAAGTATCCATGCTGTCAAAGTATGCATGGATACATGCGGTCAAAGTATCCATCTCACGCTGTTGAAAGATGCATTCGCTTAGTGTCTGAGGCGTCAGAAAGCGTATCTGGACAAGAAAAGAGACAAGATTTCATATTGAATCGAATAACATCAAGAAATCATATCAAATATTTTAGCACCAAAAATTAATACAAACTTCAGAAATATGTAAATCTTTAAACTCAAAGAAGTAAAAAATTTCCAACATAAGTTCAATATTTATAATTTGTATGATTTAATGTTTTTATTTTTAAATTTATACTTCATGTATTATTATAAAATTATTATTATTTATAAGCTTATTCTTTATTAACTAAACTGTTTGCCAGATTTATAAACAATTTTCGTAAACTAAAAATGTTTAAGGCATTTTGTTAAAAATTACAATCTTTAACTATACTTGGGACATCCGAAGATAAAATGGATTTAGATAAAGAATTACACAAACTGGTAGCCCACCAAGTACACAACTTTCTTACCTGGTGCTAAATTTCATTTAAAATAAATAAATAAATAAAATAAAATAAAATAAAAACAATTGTAAATTTTCAGAAATTTTTCATTTTTTAACTATTTTTGGACCGCTTGGGGCACCAGAAGATATGAATGAATTTCAATTTAAAAAAATCATGTAAACTAATATACATAAAAGACAACTTTCGCACCCCGCGCCAAAACTAATTTAAAAAAATTTAAAAAAAAAAAAAATATATAAATTTTTATAAAAATTTCAAATTTTAACTATTTTTGGGCCGCTTGGGGCACTGGAAGATATGAATGGATTTCAATTAAAAAAAAATACTTGTAAACTAGACTACATAAAAGGCAACTTTTGCACCTCGCGCCAAAAGTAATTTCGAAAAAAAAAATTCGTAAACTTTTCGATCCACACTATTCTAGATCCTAGAGTCATATAACGGTGTTCTTTTATTAATTCCTCTCTATTATTCTCCGAAAAGCACATTTTAATGAACGTATGTTTTCCTCGTATTTGCTCTGATTGTACTTTTGTAGCTTGTAACAAGCGGGAATTTAATATATCTTAACTAGGGGGCTCTGCCCCCTGCAAGCTACGCTCGCCAACCACCGCTCAGACACCGCAGAATATAAAAACACGCTAATCTGATGGGTTTTAAAAGTATAAGAGAAGATTGAATTATAGTGAAAAAAGCTGTGCAGATCTCCCTGTAAACGGGTTTCCATTCAATTCCCTTTGATTGCAAAAATTTAAGGGCGAATCAGTTGCTGTTAAGACATCCAATGGTTGTTTTCGGTTTTGATTAAAGAGGATCAGTTAAACATTTGAAAAGAAGCTAAAATAAAATAAATTAAATATACAGAGTCTTTGTCTCCCGGTATTTTAAAACAACCTCTATAACAATAGCCTAAGTCATGTGACTATCATCAACAGTTCCAGGCAGACCACTGCGCTTTTTATACTCTAGGTGCCATTTTGGTACTTTAATGTTAGCCAGGCACAGGTGATAAGTCGCCAAATATTATTCTATCGCCATCATTTCATCTATATTATAATAGTTCAAGTCATCAACTGCCATAAACAAATACGGTCTGATCCCTTCGCCGTTCATATGAAAGTTTGGCACAGATGTCATATACGTCCCATATTGGCGCGATTTTTTAACGACGCCAATTTGGGGAACTCATCAACAGCTTAAATAACAACATCTGGCTTACCATATCAAGCAAAATAACGATACTTTGGCGCCAGTTAAGTGCCCGTTCCGTATATGACATTGGTGTCAGAAAAAAATCGCGCCAATATGGGACCGTAAGTTTTCCATTTTGATTAAAAAATCAAAAAAAAAATTTTCGAATAAAACTTCATAATATTTGCCATGGTTGCAAAGAATTTTTGGTACTGTTACGCTAGCCGGATGCAAATCTCGCCAATAGTTTTTTTTTTCAACTCACCAGTTAGCATTTTTTTTTTTTTTTTTTTTTGGAGTGGTAATATTTGGCCAGATGTCATATACGTACAGCATGTTAGGCGTGATTTTTTTTTCTTTTTTTTTTTTTTTTTTTTTTTTTTACGAAAATTTGTCGAAAACCTCGTTTTCAAATACCAGTTACATATGCATTTTTGGTATTACTTAGTTATCCCGTCGACCAAAAATCTATCGCCAAACTATAAGATTAAATGCCAATAATGGTTGATCGTAAATGTCACATTCACTTGACTTTAAGCAAGTTACACGTGTTTACGTCATCAAGTGATTTTTATTTCAACTTTTTATTTGTATATTTATTAATGTTATACTAATTTAATTGTTCTTTCGTTATTTAAAATAAAAATTATGTCACTTTGTATAATTTGGCGAGTGTTTTGGCGATTTATACAATTTGGCGAAATTGGTCGACGGAATAACTAAGTAGAACCATATTTTTTAATTATTTTCTATTATTTTCTAAAGGGAATATAAAAAAATAATAATTATAGAACAAAATAATTTATATAATTTATAAAAAGAAATAAAAGTAAATAAACATTTATTATCAAATAAACAACAATAGCTGTGTTACCATGTCAATCTTTCAATCTTTTCTGAAGTATGAGAAAAAAAATATCTGTTTATTAAAATCTGAGTTGCCATCATTAGAAAAATGTATATAAAATTAGAAAAAAATTAATATTTAGAAAACTAATTCGAATTTAAAAATTATACCAGTTTTAAGATCTGCGGATCAATGCTGATTTTTGGTGTTAATTTCATCGCAAAGTATTCCATATTTTAGGAGAAATCATTTGAAACATAATCAGTTGTCTAATCAGTCGATTCATATATCTGTTTCATAAATTCGTTTCATTAGGATTTTATACATACAGGGTAGATATAGTTTAAGTCATGAACATTTCTTATCGTGCAAGTTGCTCATTATACCCGTAATCTCGTATTAAACGAATTTGACTGTATATATATATATATATATATATATGTGTGTGTGTGTGTGTGTGTGTGTGTGTGTGTAAAGGCAGACAGAAGGCAAGAACTTATTTAACCCCTTAACGGTCGCATTAAATTAGGGTTTAAAATTTAAAATTGCTTATTGTCTCCACTTGTTTGAAAAAGAAATGTATGCCTTATTTAATAACAGGAAAATTTATACAATAATAAAGCCAATTACACAATTTTATAAAACTGGTGGGAATCAAACAAAAAAGAATAAAATGAATAAAAGACACAGCCCGTGAATGCTCCCGTGAATATCACGGGAGCGAGAATTAAGGGGTTTTACATCTTTTTACAAGTGCACAAACGCTTCTGCTACAGTCTGAGACAGGTTTGCCAGTTTGGTTTCCCTTTTTATTCCGGAATTTAAAATTTATACCGGAAATTTTAAAAGAAGAATATTTATTTTATGTAATCAAGAAATTTCTGTCATTAAATAAAGTAAAAAATATTATTTTTAATTTGTGACACAAGTTCGGATTTTCAGAATAAAAATGGATACCAAACTGGCTAACGTAGTCTGAGAGACAAAGAAAAAAAAGCGTTGCACAAAAGAAAATGAGATTTTGAACGTTTACATTTCAAATACAAAAAAGCTTGTTTTGCAGCTATTTGTAGATTACACATTCATATATTATTGAAGGCAAATATGAAAAAATAATTAACTATCACAATTTTGAAAACCCTATCCATTTAATTCCTGCAGAATTTTCAATGAAAACAATTGAAATTTCTTTCTTAAATATAAGTTGATGAAATTATTTTTGCCATCGAAATTTAATGAATAATAAATGCTCGAAATGCATATGTAAAAAAATTATATTCATAAAAATTCCTCATAATTTAACAATTCCGAAATTTTATAAAAATTGCATATTTTTTTTAAGATTTGGCATAAACGTTTTTATGTATGATTCAATTATTTTGTTACAATTATCGTATATACATTAAAGGTTTCTACTTTTGATAAAGTTGCTGGATTATACAATCGATTTTTTCTTCTTATATATTTATACATATAATTTTTTTTTATATAGAAAGAGTATTTTATTGAGTAACTTCGTGTACTCAATGAGTAAAACACACCGTAAATGGTTTTCCCAGAGATCGTATTGTAACGGAATTCTTTTCTTTTGAATTGTCCTGTAAAAGATCTTTAAACCGTGCACATTCCAGTTTCTAGAGAAAGCACGTTAGTACACCTGATTAATGAATATACAGTGTGATTCATAAATACCGAAACAATAGGCTATCTCCTTAAATATTGCACCTAGGAACATACTTCCAATTACAAAGTTTCATTAAAAAGGTGCAAAATTTGATGAGATAAGTTGCAACCCCATGGGTTGTCTATTTGGGAAAATACAAATATTAAATTTTTATACGGGCCCCGTAGGGTAAAATTTCCAATTAAGAAAGTTTTTCTTATCCGTTCCTAAATGAAACACGAAAAATTCCCTCTTCATATCTGTAAAACTCACAGAGTTATGCCCGTTTAAATAACTCGTCGGGTTTCAAGGTACACAAATTGAAATGCGTGTAATCCAAGAAACAAGGTTACTTTAAGAGTTCCAGGAAACATGTAAAAATATATTTATTGAGTTAGAATTTTGATTTCTTTTTCTTTTTGTGATGGTTAACTGTATAATTTGTAAACAAAGTCACATCCTGAAATTTCTCATAAAGTTAAAAAAAAAATTAAAATGATTATTTTTTAAGCGGGGTAGTTTAAAATCGTTATAACTTGAAAAATTATTTGTCGAATTTGAATTTTTTTTTCATTTAATTAAAGATTAGAGGTCTGCATGGGCCGCAACTTACAGGTTCGGCCCCATCCCGGCCCGAACAAAAACAATCTTGTCACGGTTCTGTGTAGAAACTAAAAGTTCGGCCCGATCCCGGCACGGCCCGTACCGAAATCAGTGAAACATCACCGGCCCGGCCCGTGAAAAAATCAGTTAAATCAACCAGTCAATTAAATTAATTAAATCAGTGTGGGCCTCGGGTCAACCCCGGGTCCATGCAGACCTCTAAAAGAGGAAAATATAATTTTAATATTGTTTCAGGATTATTTAAATATTAATTTTAAAATGTTAAAATATAAATTAAAAAAATTATGCAACTTACTTTAAAAAAATCATTTTTCAAATTTTCCGAAACAAAATTAATTTAAAATAATAAAAAGAGACATGTTCAAGGTTTGCACATTTTCTCCTTAACAATTCTTGACTTATAACAATTTAAAGACGAGAAATGGTGAAAAAAAACATCATGCAGAAAAACGCATATAAATTTTTAAACAAAGATTGTCTCCTTAAAAAATGTTTAAATACCTCATAAAAAATTTCAGGTGACTAAAGTAACTCTTTCCTGTAGCTTAAACTTCTGATTCAGTTTAACGTTTGCCCTTTCCACTTTCTTTCCGTACTAGGAATTCCTAATCGGTCCGTTAGTTCATTTAAAAGAAGGCATTTTTCTAACATGCCGATTAGGAATTTTTTCATAATTTTAGACCTCACAACTTTAGATTTTAAATCGTCCCGATGAGGTTGTTAAAAAAATCTGTATTCTTGGGCCGGGCCAGGCCCGGATCTTTCTTTTTTCTGAAGGCTTGGCCGGGGCGGGCCCAGTGTATCTTTTCCATACCGAACAGGGCCCGGATTCCTTCTTCGTAGATCGGCACGGATAGAAATTCTCACTCTCGATCAGCACCTGATCAGTATAGAAATTAGTAACATTTGGATCAGCCTAAAAATTTTTACAAAAAATGCATATATTTTTAAATTGCCATTATTTTACAACTAAACTTAAAAATTCATTTTTTAAAAGGATCATAGATTTTAGGCAAAAAAAAAGAAAAAAAATACAGTAAAAACAGTGAAAAGGAACCTGCCTATGATGGAATCTTGTCTGAAATGAAAAAAATGTGTTGATCCATATAAAATGAATGTAATAATACCGGAAAAAAGAATAGACTACATTTACACCTGCTAAGAAGGGAACTTGTCTAAAACGCATTTTTCTTTTCTTTCCTATGTGATTCTTTCTTAGAAGGTTTTACTGTGTAGCGTTTTTCAAAGTCTCCAATACATGGAATATGGATTAACGAAAGTAATGATAAGTGAAACATTTACATACAAATAGAGATTCATTAAAAAAAGATAAATATCATAGCTTACGGCGCTTCTTTACAAATGAACATTATAAACATGAAAAAAAAAAAAGCTATAGTAAGTATCTTTAGTCGGAACTGCTCATACGAAACAATTTTTCACCATATCGACGTAAAAAAACTATGTTTTGCAGAAATTGAGTTAGGCCGGTCCAAGCTCGGCCTTATATTTTAATTTTTTCCAAACCGAGCCGAACTTTTTTTTCTATTGGCTGACCGGGCACAGGCCTGGATATTTCGACTCGTACAGACCTCTAATGCAGACCTCCAGCATATTTTGAAAGCAAGTTTGAAGTAAAATCTGTGCGCTGCTATTTCATGTCCAAAGGAGAGGCGCTGTCTTAAATCGATGTTTAATAACGTACAACTTGTAGATGATCCCTATCTTGCATTCAAAATAAGTCAATAACTCGTCGCTCAGAGGCATGGATAAATGGTATAAGTCACGAATTTTGGTTTTCAATATCTAAGCGAATTTTGGCGATTTCGAGATGAGTTTTTTTGTGTTTAAATCAGGAATGGGTAAAGAAAAAAAATTCCTAATTGGAAATTTTACGCTACGTGGGCCGTATAAAAATTAGTTTTTGTAATTTCTCAAATAGAGCTCCCATGGAGTTGCAACTTATCTCATCAAATTGTGCACCTTTTTTTATGAAACTTTGCAATTGGGAGTATGTGCCTAGGGGCAATAATTATG
This sequence comes from Maratus speciosus, assembly GCA_963932465.1. Lineage (NCBI taxonomy): Eukaryota > Metazoa > Arthropoda > Arachnida > Araneae > Salticidae > Maratus > Maratus speciosus. Next base: position 232,854,707 of record OZ010792.1, on the reverse strand, counting down.
GAGATAGCCTATTGTTTCGATATTTATGAATCACACTGTATATTCAATTGTGTTTATAATGGAGTAGCATCATTAAAATACACCGCAAATGACTTTTCCCCACAGACCGTAATATAACAGAATTCTTTTGAGTGTCCCTGTAAATGAACTATAAAAGCTACACTCTTAATTTTCAATAGCGAACATGCCATAGTAAACGTTATTAACAGTATAGAATTTACATCGTATTTTACCAGAGTTTATTTACAAGAGTTAGAGATCGGACAGACGCAAAAAGACAGCCAAACCGAATTTATAAAGATTGTGTTCGAAAGTGTCAAAAACGAAAGAGAAACCGAAAAATTTTAAGTTCCAGAATGTATTAAGCCCTTGGCTAATAAATGCGTGCTCTGTAGTGTTTCACCAACATCCAAATTATCTGATTTCTGCAGAAATATGCTGTATTGTCGACAATGCTTTTAGATGGTTGGGATAACACTAATAATATGATGGCTTATGCATTTCACACGAATATTTATTTGCTCAAGGCTGGCACGCGTTATTCTGTAATGCTGATATCTCGGTTTTGATAAGCTAGTATTAAAACTGGAATCTAAATTTGCTATTCTAAATAGGAATTAAATTGCAGTTTAAGATATTTTGAAAGTAATGCAGATAATTAAAAAATTCTCAGCCTGAAATAATTAAAAATAAAATAAAATCAGGGAATGATTGTTTGTGTAATGTAGATGATATTTTCATTCGAAAAGATATTTTGTTTTCGATTTGTTTCCTTTTATAAAACTTAATATTGATAAAAATACATCGAAATGTTATTTTTAATGTGAAAGAGAATGTTTTATAATATATTTACAAACTTAAAAAAATTAACGTTATGACACATTTTTTAACAGTAGTTAGGTGCTTTGTGAGTATTCGCTCTACTAATGATAAAGGCTGCTGTAATGTGCGATAAAGGAATTGCATTAACAATGGAATCTTATAAAAGTAGTATAATAGTCAAATATTGTTATATTATTGCTTACTGCAAAGTCATTTCTAAAATGTTTCAACAATGCCATTAACGTAATTATATAGAAATAATTAACTTTATCCATACGTTCATAAACTAGAACTTATGAAACTACTAGCAAAATCTGGAACTTTTTTGCTTTTCGTTTTCGTCCTTTTTCAAAATAATAATAAAAAAAATATACTGTAGTCGAGTTTTCTACATTTATCATTTATAAACTTTACATATGTTGAATATTATTCAAAATATCAGTTTCCAGAAAACTTAAATATACCTCCTCGTAGGAGAATTTCTGATTTATTTATGCATCATAAGCTAATTAGGCAAACTAATATACATTGTTAACAAAGACGAAGCAGGAAATTGTTTAATCATCTTTTGGCGATTGCAGAAATACTTTACAAAGCATATTTATCAAGCGCTTAGCAAATGCGTGCACTGCAGTGCTTCACAAATAACGTCTAAGTTTTCTGATTTCTGCAGAAATATGCAGTTCTGTCGTCACCGTTATCAACTACATAGAACAATGCTGTATCCTGTTAGTTGGGGAAGAAATTTACCTAAGTATGTAAGAAAGATTTGAAGCTTTATTTAACGATTTTTCTTTCTCATCTGCATTAGGAATAAGATGACCTTCTTGTGGTTTCAAATAACTCTAAACGTAAAGATTTTAGCTTTAACTTAAGTACTTGTTAAAACTTCACACTTTAATATAATAAATTTGACAATGCATTAAGAATGAATCAAGCAATGAATCAAGCAATCTTGTGGTTTTAAAATGGTTCCAGGTGCCTTCAGAATTGAAAAAAATAATAATATTTTGGCTCCACTTTTTATGTAGAAGTTTCACTTCTTCGCCTAAAATTCACGTGAGTTTTAATATTTTAATTCGGTTACAAAGAAAAGTGATAATACCGTCGAACTTTTTGCATTATACAGGATGGTTAAAATTAAACTGACGATACTCAAAGGCTCATAACTCTGGTTCAACTGAACTGATCCGAATGAAACTTCAGATGCATGTTATATAGATCATGCGGCCAAGGTTTTCGTAAACAAAAAGGTTTCAAATTTCGCCACCCGGTGGCGTTTTAACAAAGTAAGAAAAAAAAGATAACAATCAAAAATCAAAGAATAACGAAATATTTTATATATTTACACAGCTGTGTGCTCCTTGTGTATACCTTGTCAGTCAACAATAGGCTGAAAGCGCAGCAACGCGTTATCAACGGCCGTACGCAACATATCAGTAGGAATAAGGGAGACATGGCGTACAATGCTAGCTTTCAAGTCGCTAAATTAGTTACACGTCCTTTATAAACATGATCTTTGAGAAAACCCCCACAGCTAGAAGTCACAATGGTTTAGATCTGGTGACCTTGCTGGCCAGGAAACCGCTAAAGTACGCGAAACAACATGTTCATCAGAGAAACTGGCTTCAATCACATTCTTTACACATCTCGCCTTATGAACAGTTTCTCCATCTTGCATGAATATTGTGGTAGTGAAACAGTCTCTTTGTCCTAACGTCGGGACAACATGATTCTCCAACGCCTAACAAAGCCGTTCATTTTGGCTTCCTCAAAAAAAATACTGGTTCAAATTTAAATTCGCCGTGAATCCACACAAAGCCGTGGCATATGGGGAATGTAGCGGTTCTTGTTGCACGGCATGAGGATTAATGGAATCCCATATGTGGCTGCTCTGTTTGTTCACAGTACCTGAGAACAAGTTTTTTTCAAACTTACGAATCATGCGTGTAACTGAATTTCGGACATGGGTCCTCTCCTTAAGTTTTTTATCCATCGATAGGCACGGAGGGCTGCTGAAACATTGCTCTCATTCTGATTAAAAAGTTTTACGATCAAGGCGTATTCCTTTTTGCTCAGCGGCATGTTCACTGAGGACGAATGATTTCTTTGAACCGTAAGTACAACTTTTATAGCGAAATTGCACTAGCTAGTAATTTGCATATGGTTTTAGCAGTACAGCGCCATCTGATGGGGAAATTTCAATTTTTTTCTTTTACGAAAACCTCGGCCGCATGATCTATATAACATATATCTGAAGTTTCATTCAGATCCGTTCAGTAGAACCAGAGATATGAACCTCTGAGTACAGTCAGTTTAATTTTAACCAACCTGTATTTAATATTTCTCTTACATATTTAAGTATTCGTTTATAAAAATAATGAATAATACACCTTGTGGTACGTGTGGTATGCGTGCTGTGAATTTCCAATCGGCGATCGTTTTTCTCCGTTCACAGAGCATCTGAAACAAATTTAGTGGCTAAATTATGGATGGCAATTAAATTCTATAGAGCTTATACCAACATTTTGTTTAAAAAGTTGTTTTTTGACAAACTGGCCTTCATTTGAAATGAAAAGGTCATTATTTATTCCCCTTTTTATAACTTTTGACAGCTAGAAAAAATAATTAATTAATGATAATTATACTTTTCTGTGGTATAAGATCCAGCAACATCGATTGTCCTTCTTTAAAGTAACAAATACAGGAATTACAATATCACGAAACTATTTTAAGTCAATAATATCCACACTTGAGAAATGCAATACATTCAAAATAAGAAAAAAATTATAGTTTTGACCCAAAGAAGTCGAACTTCCTCTTGATAAAAAATGAAACTCACAAAGGAACTTTTTATCCCTGTAAAACATACAGTCTCAAATCCTTTTCGATTTCAACTTTGTAATATACCTGCCAGGCCATCGAAATGATTTTCAATGATAGTGTATCATCCTAAGAGATGCACCTGCTAATAGAATGCACGCAGACTATAATACACAATTCAATCAGAAATATACACAAGATATTTTTCAAGGCTCTGGAATATATATTAAAAAATTCATTCTATTTTAACGGTTTTTATTTTCTGCAAAGCCACCACAATGATAGAATTTCATAGTGAGAGAATGTCCTTGACAGTGACAGTCCCCGATATTTAGGATCGTGAGTGAAAATAATTCCATTTATTGTCTCAGCTAATTTAGAACATGATAAAAGCTGACATTCACACAAGACATTCTTTAGATGCTGTAGAACTTACATTCCACAAGTTAGGCGATTTCAGCGCTTTAAAATATCTGCGGGACGACCAAAATACTCTTACTAACATAAATGATCGTGTATCATTCAAGAACTTACGTCTGCGAACAAGAATGCATGTTGGCTTTAAATACATGCCAAGATATAGAATTTGTCAATGATAAAATTTCTTAATGTCTGCGCTTTTGGGAGTGAACCCTGATTCTTTGACCTTTCCGTATAGTTGCAGCATCAAAAATTAGCGTTGGTGTCATAGACATCCTCACGAAAATATATTGTTGCCATGACGACGGAACACATCATGCGATAACAGAATTTAGGTAGAAATACAGATAAGCCTTCGAAATTAGATTGACTGATCAGAAATCTGCATTTTTGCACAACTTTCACTGTTTTTGAAAACTCGTATTTTTATCATTTCACTTACTTGCTTTCTCGTTCGCAGATGTGAGGTCTTGAATGATACCCAATAAAAATCAACAGCATTAGCGTTTTGGGCGTCTGCCAAATATACGGCTAAAATCGCCAGCATTTGTGAATGAAAGTGCTACAGAGTCTAAAATATGCCCTGAGTGTGAGTGTGAGCTGCGAGCTTTTACGACGTACTTAAGTAGAAGAGACAAAACACGATTTTTTTGCAACATTGATGGTTACTAGCAACACTTTAAAAACCTGCATAATCTCCTGTCATTGTATTTTTCAATCTTAATATAATGTCAAATTTATTATGTTAAAACGTGAAATTTTATCAACTACTTAAATTGCAGACTAAAATTTTGCAAATTCAAAAACAGTTTAGCATGTTTTTGTGCTGCTGACATGCCGGGTTACCTATTCCTACTCAAATAAGCAAGAAAAATCTTTCATAAATGTTATAAATTTTATCAGATACTTAAATAGTACTCAAATAATTTTCTTAATCCGTTTCTTCGTCTAAAAGAATGAGATAGCTCATGGATTTTACGCGAAAGCAGGCACATTATTTTTTAACACTGAAGTGTTGATTGATAAACTTGTATTCAAATAGAAAACTAAATTTGTTATTATAAACAACAATTAAATTTAAGCTTATGATATTTTGAAAACAATGCAGATAATTCAGAAAATACTGAGCCTTAAGTAATTTAAAACGCAGTATATCCTGGCAATAGTTGTTTGCGTGCTGTGAGTGATTTTGTTAAAAAATGTGAGAAGATCGCCCAGATGAAAGTGAGTCTGCTGTTTGTTTGAGAAATATTTTAATGGTATCAATGTGTTATACATACATAATAAATATCGATACATGCAGAACAAAATGACTAAACGTAGTTGGCGTGACGGTTGAAACAAGCATCACAGCTGATTACGAGATAATGAATACCTTGAGTGAAGAGCTTCAACGGCTTAGCGGGGAACTATTCTTCAACAACGGAATAAACCTCATTATTGTTTGCAAATCGCTTCCCCTTAATAGCTTTCTTGGGTAGTCTCAAGACATAGTAAACATCTTTGCAACCTTTCAGCCGCAGGAGGACGGACTTTATCATACAGAAGAGTAACACCTTTGGGAAGCATGCCACGTCGATGAACCTTAATTGTTGTTTTCAGTTTCGGTAAGATTGCGTAGATGCAATGAGACCGTTTGGAGGCATCCATGAAACGAACAATTTCAACCACTTTGCTTACAACGAGCTACCACATTCCGCAGATACCGCCTACATTGTAAAAAAAATCTGTAACTCTAGAGATGTGAAGTTATAGAGATCTGTATGCTTACTAAAATTTTATCTGTACACTATACAAAAAAAAAAAAAAAAAAAAAAAAAAAAAAAAGATGTAAATCTACAAAACTATTTTTTGCAAAACTACAGAAATCTTTAGCTTTATATAATAATCTAATCTAATAAAATTACTGTAATCTTACTAAAATTTTATTTGTAACACGGGTTGCAGTTACATAAAAAGTTCTAGGTATCCCAGTTTCCTAAAAAAAATCTTGGTAATCTTACAGATTTTTTGATTTACGGTGCAAAAGTGTGTATGTTACATGAATTTTTGATGTTTCCGTTCCATAAAATGTTCTAGGAATCCCAGTTTCCTACAAAATTCTTAGTAACCTAACCTAAAACGAATCTTAGTAATCTGTAAGCTTGCAGATTTCTTTTACAGTGTACCTTCGTTGCACTACACACCCTGTGCGCAGCATTTTGCCTCTTCAAATGTATATGCACTATTGACAGTCTCACCTTCATTTCGGTGACCCTTATATTTCATTTTATTGTAAAAATAATGAAAGTAACTTATTCTTTTGAATTTAGAAAGAGAATGCCATTCAATAATTTCTTTACAGAGAAATAACTATTTTTTTTAATGAAATCCAATATTTTATTATTTATTCGCAGATTTAACAATTACTGTAATAGAGGGTATTAACAAAATATTTATATTAAGTTTTTACGGATTAAAGAGGTGATTATGGTTCTTGAAAGAAACATTTTTATTAAAGTATAAAGGTTAGGACATGTCATGTTTGAGGTCAATTTATATATCAACGATTATTACTGTTTTTTGCGGCTTAAATTGCCATTCTCGGTTCCAGGTTTTCTTAAACAGTCGTATCAATATCTAAATATCTTATTCTATTTAATCTTTCTATATATTTTTAAGTACCGGGTGTCCTAAAAAGGACTGACTGATTTTAAAATTCAATAACTTGCAAACGGTGACAGATATTTAAAAAATTCTTGCAGGAGGGTTATGCATAAGATCAAAAGTTTTTTTACAGTGATTTTCGTCTTTAGTTCGAATTACAAACAATAAATGGCGCTGTAAGCAATAGGCGCTAAATACAGGCTCGATTTTTTGGCCTTTATCTTCTTCCATGCGGAAAAAGAAGGTTAAAATGTATTGAATGGGTCCCGAAGTACCAAAAATCGAGCCTGAATTTAGCGTCTATTGATCTCAGAGCCATCTATTGTTTGTAATTCGAACTAAAATAAAAAATCACTGTAAAAAAACTTCTGACCATATGCATAACCCTCCTACAAGAATGTTTTAAATATCTCTCACCGTTTGCAAGTTATTGAATTTAAAAGTCAGTCAGTCCTTTTTAGGACACCCGGTATATTGCTTTATAATACACATGTAAAATGAAATTAGATTATGCGACAATTTTACAAAAGCTACAAAACTTTACACAGAGTTCTGAGTACAAATCTGTCATTTTCTTTTTACAAGCCTTACTAAGTAAAATATTCTAATCACATTATTTTTCTGAAGTAACTAAGTTTACCTCAGCTTAAAAGATTATTACATTTATTTTAACATAAATGGAACTTTGAATGTAACGTATATGTATACCATATCTTCATTTTTCAAAAAATAGTGTTTAACATTACGGAAATTCCTCGAAAATTTAAATTTATTGAAAGTACGTCTAAACTTAAATTGCCTTAAAATTTATTTGTAGTTATTTCTAGAGTTTATTTGTAGTACTTGATAGGAAAGAATGAGGTTTTCAAATTATGCTTTAGACAAAGGCATTTTTAGTTTATATTTTTTAACTTCCATACAATCGACAATATATATATCAGTAATTAAAAACTTGATTAGATTTTCTTATATATTGTAAACTAGTTTTATACCGAGTTTGAAGATGCAAATAATTTTTAGCAAAAAGTTTATCAAAGATAAATTATCTTCCAATCAATCTCTCTTTCGATAATTTTACCTCTCACTAACCATTTCTGATTCCGTAACAAGAAAGTTTCTATTTTTCTTGCCAGTTTTTCATATTTAAAAATTATTAAAAAATAGTTGAATTTATAAATCAATATAAGTAGTTACTCTTATTCAAAAACTTGACCCAAAAACACAACTTTATCAAAAAAAATCATGGATTAAATATTAATGACAAAAGTTAATCACACCAATTAAATGATGTTAGATTATCAATCTTCTGAATTATATGTATCTCTTTCTCTCTCTCTCTCTATATATATATATATCGTCAAACTTTTTGTCATAATAAACAATTTTAATAAAGGAAAAATTGACCATGAAAATTATATATATATATATATATATATGTATGTATTATGTGTATATGTATGTGTGTGTACATAAATACATAGATAAATTGGTAACCTTTACTTCAACAGAAATAATGACGTTAGTAGAAGAAGTCTGACGCAAACAAAAGCTCCGTTCACAAAATAAAAATTTTTATGAAGTGGGGTACCTAACAAATCTTAGTAAATGTAAAAATATTAATAATAATAAGTACAGCTTGACTGAACAGTTAAAAAAAATAAGAGCCGTCTGAAGCTTTTATTAAAAAAATGAAGTAAATAAAATTGCTGATAAAATGGAGTAAAATAATAAAAATTAATGTGCCTTATCTTATTTTGTGATCAAGTAGAATATACCCTTGAAAAGTTGGTAGAAGCCGTTTTCTTTTGTTTAATGACGTAAAATAGAAGATTGATTATCAATAGATAACGAGAAAATATCAAATTTTGTAGATCTTTTAAAGGCCGGTGAGTCACATCCAATTTTGTTGTTGAAAAAAAAAATGTACTTGTAAAAAACTGCAAGTGTACGTATTCAGCATAATGATAGAACACGTTCTATAGATAATCTAAAGATAATATAAAGACAGATAAATTTTGAAAGTAGCATAACTCTTCAAATTTTTTAACTAATCAAAATATAGTAAGGTCGATGAGGCATTGATACAACACGTTTAGCTGATGATAAACTATCTTATATAATCTCCTTCACAGGCTTTTTTAGATATGACAAGAATGGCGGTAATGGCGCGCCGGATATTGTTTAATAGTTAACTTATACCTTGTCAACTGCTTTTAAATTTTAAGAGATGTATTCATTAATAATTTATTTCAAGAAGTGGTATAATAAATATCCTAAATGTATAAAAAATATCCTAATTCAGCTCCTTAATTTTCCAACAGAGCCGCGTGTATTTTTTAAAGAGATGAAGAACTGTTTGTCGTTATACCAAAAATAATTTTAATATTTACAATGTCATTTTTAACTTCATGCTTAAAATAAGGTTTATCCTCAGTATAGACGAATCTCGGGCACAACTTCATATTTTTTCGCTGTTGTTAGTTTGCTAAACTGGAAAATAGGGAAGAATTTAGCATGAAAAAAATATATTAACAGTAGGCAAAAGATACTTTGATTATTTTTATGAACAATATAATAGAGGTAGGTTATTTAAATGCGTGCTATTAAATAAACCACCAGTATCATAATGAAAATTGCATGCTAATTTATATCATTGAAAACTGGCATTCTGCTTTAGCAGATGTTTTAGCAGTCTGAGAATTCTCCTTTTAGAATCAACAGTATTTTCTAAATTTCATTGTTATCAATATAGCATATGATAGCATACATCGTTGTAATAGTGACGGTCTCATTGCATCATTGTTACATTTCAACATACCTGTCAGACAGTTGATTGTTTCTACCAATTAAACAGTATGCTTATTCTAAAACAAATATCCTGCTGCTAGCTAAATTTATTCGAAACAAATTACCTATACAATATCAGAAGCTATCTAAATTATTTAGACATTTGTAAGCTAAAAATCAAATCACAAGAATTGAACAGTGCTGAACAGTACAGCAGCCTTGAGGGGTTACCAAGTCGTGATCAACTTAACACCCAGTCCATTGTTTGAATATCTTTCATAATTGTGAGCAGTTTTGAAAAGAAAAGTGTAATTTAAAACTACTTAAGAAGCAAATGACAATAAATTTAAGGTAAAATCAAAAATTTATAAAAGATATAAAAGATTTAGATTTAAATATTAAGTTTTTACACTTAAGTCAAGGAAGTTAGTAAGCAGAATAGTAAAAATGAAAAATTGAAAATTAAGTTAAAATATAACTGTAGTTACAAAACTTTTACTAAACTTAGTTTTGTTACAAAACTATTATACATAAAGAATAAAATTTTAAATTTTAAAGTTCAATAAGTTCATTCTTATTCCTTCTTTGTAAGTTTTTTGGGGGGTGGAGGGTTGTCATTCTAATTGCATCTTGACAAATTTTAACACATACATGTAAGCTCTGTTGAAGCATTATAGAAACAGGGTTAGATTTCTACTGACATAAACTAATATTTTCCATTACTGTAGTTGAAAACTGTTAAATAGCAGGAAAAACTACTAATAATGAAGATACTTGAAAAAGATTCATCTTTATAAATTGCTTTCATATGCTTGAATGTTTTAAAAAATTTCTAAATATTTTTATAATAATTATAAAACTTTTCTTTGTTATTATAAGACTTCAAGACCTTAATACAAGATATCCCACTTTCTCTGATTTTGTTTTATTTTACATTTTCATTCAGTTTAATTTTATACCCGATTTTTCATTTGTTTATAGTAAAATAATTAATTTTTATGTTGATGTTTTGATATGATTGCAAACAAATGGAAAAGCATATTTTTTAGAAACTTTAGAAATTATAGTATAATTTTTAGCTTACTTTCCAATTTAAATATCTTTTAGTTTAATACACAAGTAATATTTAATTTTCTTAAACTTTTATACCATGACAACAGAACAATTACCTCTTAACATAATTATTTATTTTATAGATTGTTATGGTATGTTTCATTTTTTTTCCTCGATTTCATCATTGCATTTGTAAAATATCTTAAAATTCATATGAAAAAACTTTAATTCTTTATAACTTCATAACTTAAAAAATATATATGAACTCGAATTTCATTTAATTTACGTATTAACGAATTAATCTATTGTTGTTTTAATATGATATAAACTATTGCAGTTGATTTTCCAAAAGTACTATTTGAATATTAAATTGAATTTTATTCATTAATTTTTACGAAGTTTTCCCCATGTGAAAAATCTGAATATTTCCCAGAAATGTAAATACTACCTGTTTTTATCATAGTATAACTATCTTAAACATTCAACATGAATATTCAATCGGTTGATGACAGCTTTGGATTGCTCAAAATAAGTAATTATGATAGTTTTAACATGATGAAATAAAAATGCATATTTACAGTTAACATATGAGGAAAACAAAGGTTTTTCTTTTCTTCGTTTTCCGTTATTACACATAAAAAATTCCCTAAGTATTTTTCAGTGTCAGTACTACGTTTTCATCCATCATCGACAAATAAAAAATGAGGGCTTTTTTTTCAGGAAATATTAGTTCTGGTGTCCATGTTCTTATATATACAACTTGTTGAAGAAAAAAGCAAAAACAGAAATTGTCCTCATATATTTAGTAATTATATTAATGGGGGATTATTGAAACGTTATTCGTAAAAAAGATATCTTTTGTACAAAAAATATAAATTAGATTTTCTTTACTACAAAAGAATCTGACTCAAAAGTGCATAATCTATTTGCATACTAAATCTCGTAAAAATATTATCATTTGTTTCGTTTGTTTCTTTATTTCCAGCTTTTAAGCAAAACAGATATAAAGCTTTTTAATCATTAATATAAAATAAGCACTTTCTTTTTATATAAAATTAATGAGCGTATTGAAAATATTTAAATTGAAAAAAAAAAGAAATGTTTTTGAACTAAAGTACAGGAGTCAGGAGTAAATAATGTCATCTTAGCACACGCGCATAAAGCAAAGCTTTGAAGCGAAAGCGAATAGAAAAACAGAAACTGCAAAAATTTTTTATTTAAAAATAAATACCGATGTCCGAAAAAGACACAATAAATATTTGTCGAAATTCGTATTTCGATTCATAATTTTTAGAAGTGTGTAAGTTCCTCCCCCCCCCCCCCCTGATAACATTTTGAAATAGTATTAATAACTTTGTTACGCAACATACATAGCATTAAAATACCTTTAAATAACAAGTTTGGTACCGGGATCAGTTACATACAATAAATTATTACAATTTATTATATGTCTGACTGCATATCCCGCGATTTCCCCAGAGAACATAAAAGTTCAAAATTTATGCGCCTTTGCGATTTTCGCTGGCACACATTTTTTTATTTTTATGTCAAAGTGTATCCCGCCCATCTATATTTTTTTTCTACAATATTTCTCCATTGAATGGTGTTTTAGTCAATATATGGTGATAGTTATGCATTAAATCTGAGTGCAATATGACGCATAACTGCTGTTAGAAACACTCCCTCCGATTTTTTCTACTACAGTTCTTATTAGAAATGGTTTTACAGAAAACCTTTCGCAGGTAATAAAGTATTTGTTCCAAAAGACATATTTGATTACGACAGCTATTATGAATTTTTCGGTATTAATAATAAAAATAATTTATCGAATTCCTCTTCATATAGCAATAAGTCACTTTTATATGTACCATCAATCCAGCACGGGTTGCCCAGGTTAAGGATGTCCCATATAAAGTCTAGTTTATAGAACTTAGATGAAAATCATGTTTAAGGGAAAACTTTAATAGTGTTTTTTTTTTTTTTTTTTTTTTTTTTTTTTTTTTTTTTTTTTTTACACTTAGCATATTTTCTTAGAATTCTAGCCATTTACATTGCAAGGAATTTTTGGTACTTTCATATTAACTGCATGCCAGTAATCAATCGTGAAAGATTTCTCTATTTCTAGCAACCATTGCAATTCGCAGTATTTCAGTATTTAAGCGCGTGGTTTGATTACATATCTGTTATATTCGTGTTTTGTTTCATTATTTATTTATTTATGTAGTTTTAATTTCGTTTGGCATTTTTCTTATAGAATATTGCACGGAAACAAACTAATGCTGAAATGTCTACATTGTTTTAAATGCTATCTTCCGTAATTGGACTTCAAGCATGTTTAAAAATATGGATGATTAAAAATTATTTTTTAAACCATTAAAAAATTAGTAAATTGAGATATAATTTTTTAACAAATAGCATTTGAAAGTACTTTTCATTCGATTCAATGGTGTAAATGTTTGCGCTGTGTGATGTTCAGAATAAAAAAAAAAAAAATGCCTTGAAAACAAAATTTATTTGTCGGGGTTGCCACCGTGAATATGACGTCAGCGTTACTCACGGGGCATGTTTTTGCTTTATAATATATATGTTTTATGAAATAAATAAGAATACGATACCAAAAATTCAAAATTCAGAACAATAATTTTTATCTGAAACACATATTTTTATCACATCATAAATTGATTTTAATGAAGAATTATTATTATGTTCTAAAGTTTTGATTAAAAAAAAAATCTTTTTATAATACATATTATACATTTTACTCTCATATACATGAAGATTTGAAATATTTATTTTTTTTAAATACACAATTTTTGAAACTGGGTTTGAAAAATTGTATAGTATGAGTGAGTGTTAAATATATGTAATGTTTTGATAAACATAAGGCATATAACAGAATGAAAGACGACTTTTTAAACAGACAAATTGAAAATCAGTTAATAATCATATTTATATTCCTTTAAAATTTTTAAAATTAATTCAGATATTAAATTCCGCTATCTCTAAGATTTGTTAAAGAATCTATACATAAATATTTTGAATAAACTAATTACAACAGATTTAAGTCTTTGAAATTTTGTTAATTACAGTTTACAAACTTCTCTTTAGTACTTTTAGAAACTGAAATGTTTTAAATTTTAGAAAACTTTTACACAAATGTTTAATTAAATGCACAAATTCCACATAAATTACTGACCGATCTCCAAATTGTAAAAATTTTACTTAATTCATTTATGATTTACCAAAAGAAAATTTTCACCTGATCCACGGAGCTGTTAAAGAAATAACTTTTAATGGTTAATGAAAAAAAATGGGTTTGAAAGAATATCAGAGAACTTAGTAAACCATGTTTTAAAATATAAACTTAAACATAGACTTTAGAATTTTTATTTTAATGTTACAAGTATATATATGTATGAAAATTTAATGATGCCGTCATTCAGGTTAATAAAAATCGTTGTAAAATTTCATGTTTAAAATAAATTTTTGATTTGTATCTAATATCTAATATAGTTTTGTTGAAATTTTGTTCAAACACCCCAGTCTATGTTTTAGGGGTGACAGTGCATAGAGATATATTCTGGTTTCAGGAATTTTTCGCCCAGTGTAATTCCTGATTTCAAGATAATAAAATAATAATAATAATTGTTAAAAGAAAAGCATTATATTACGGAAGTTTAAAAAATAGCTCAATAATTTAGCAGAGTTTTAAAAAAATTGCTTTTAACGTTGTCTCTTTACTGTATTTTATTAGTTACTATCAAAGTCTATCATTAAAATTTTAATTGTAAACCTGCATTCTTTTTAAACTTTATCAGCACAGTTGAAAAGTGTTTATGAATTCGGTTTGCCTGTCCGTCTGTACGGCGTTACTCTTACTCGCGTAAATATACTCGGATTGTCATGTAATTGATATATGTTATAAAAGTTTACCATTGTATGTTCGGTATTGAAAATAGTTTATAATCTGTAGTTCATTTAGATGGGCACTCAAAAAATGTCTTTACATTATTGTGTATGGCAGAAAACTTCTTGCAGTGTATTTTAATGATTTTACACTATTTCTAGCCTATTGAAAATGATATACATCACTGAGACGCAGTACAATATTCTTGCTATAGTATAAAATGTGTATAAAATGCATCGTTCATTAAGAGGGACGTTCAAAGAATTCGGTTATAGTCTATGAGCAATAATTCCAGGAAGTGCATTTTTAATTTTGGTATGCGTTTTTAAAGTTAGCTATTTTTTTATATTACTTGGTGCGCACAATAGATCATATACAGAAATGCACAAAAGGATTCGAGTACCCGGAATATATACACACGGATTGACGACTTTTTGATGGTATTTGCGGAAGCGCAATTTTCAACTGTGCTATGCGTTTCCTAACAGAACTAATTTTTTGCATAATATATATTATGTATAAATATCTAAATATCATATACCGGTTGGCACAAATTTATTCGGATTTTGTTTCCGACTATAGATGGTAACTGCGGAAATTTTGTTTTCAAATGTATTATACGTTTCACAAATTGTTTACTTAGGCATCAGCTTTTAGCTTATTAACCCCTTGAGGGGTACCGGTATATATTATATACCACCCACGATTAATGAAGTTTTACACCAGAAAAATTTTATTAAATTTTACTTTTCTAACTTTGGTGGAAAAAAGCCGTAAAATTGCTTTTACTTATTTTTCAAAGATTCCGGTGGGAGTTCAGCATTTCACAAACGTAATTGCTTGCCCCTCAAGGAGTTAAACAGGGAAATTTTGTTACACTATTCTGAATGAGTTGGAAAATGTTTGTTAATATATGCTCGACGCATGATTTTCCTTTCTTTTTTTCTTTCATATAATTGCAGGGTTTTTTAAATAGGATCGAAAAAAGACTGGTGTTTGTGCTGGCCTGTCCAATGACATTTTGAACAATATCTATAAGAACATCTTGCAGTAGATAAATTCATTCATCAAAATTACTTAAAAAACTGTCAGTACTACGAATTTTAATTCAGAAACGGAAGTTTAGATTAACTTTCCCCATACTACGCGGATCCAATGGACCCGACAGCTGCATTCAAAATTATTTATATCATAAAAAAAACAACCAGTGTATGTGAAAATTCTTTAAATATGTGACTTTTTTACATATTTACAGAAAAAGTCGCATGTTTGCAGATTTTTTTTAGTGGTTTTTTTTTCATGAAATAAATAATTTTGAAGAACGCGCCGGGTCCATTCGACACGTCTGGTAGGCGGGATGTTAAAGAATGGGTCTCTGATTGAAATGTATTGGGTTTCAAAATCATTAAAAAGAACTCAAAATTTCCAAACTTCCGCTTTCGGTACGGCACTGTAATCTATTAATGTATTTTTTTTTTTTTCAAATTGACACTATTTTAGCTGTTATATGAATCAGGACTGTAACAATGTACGAGGGTAAGTCAGCAAGTAGGTCACAAAAGCCAATAAAAAAAGGGAAACCAAGATACATACTTAAAAGGCATGTCTATATTTCTATATAATCGTCATTTACATTGATACATTTGTCCCACCTCTTTATGAGTTTTCTAATACCTGTGGCATGAAATTCTTTGGACTGCACTCTCAGCCATCTGTGTACCTCACATTCAACGTCAGCATCTACGGGCTGTAGGCTAAACCATGTGAACACCCTGTTGCAGTTGCTAATGCTGTCTATTGTTGTTTGCCTGTCAGCTCCAAACATTTCCTCAACCTTCCGCACTGTGGCTTCTGTCGCAATCTCAACAGGACGACCACTTCTTTCTTCATCAACAACTTTTGAACGCCCCTGCTCATCTGTACAACTGTTGTCTCATAAATTCGAAATTGACATCTTACAGTTGGACAGTACTGCCACCTATTGGCATATTTAGAAACAATTTACTACTAATTTCCGACCTCTCATAGCGGTTTGTGACCTACTTACTGACTTTACCCCGTATAACTTCTAAATATTTAATAAATTTGTGGCGTATTTATAGTGGTGGTAGTTCATGAGGAGTCTTATAGGCTTTAAATATAGAGCTTTTATTCAACAATGGGCAAGGGGTTGGCAGACAAAATCTCATAAATTTCGCCCTCACTCCGTGATAACAATAAACAATTTTAATTAAATATAAAGTTTAAAAGTTAACTCACATAATTTCATTTCTTCGGAGCGTGCTTGAGCTGCGACGGTGGGGTTCATTTCAAATCCACGTCTAGATTTCATCTCCTTCTAAATCTGTTCTTGTTCCCAGACTAAGCTCCAGCCGTACATGGCCGTTTCTCCACACCAAAACTATTTACGCCAACTCACACTCTCTCTAACGTCTAACTGCACTGATTAACTACTAACCAACTGTCTAACCGCTTAACATATTTTAGCTCCCCTATTTATACTCTGGCAGACTGAGCAAATAAATTTGCATACGGTTACCGCTAACTCGCGGAACAGTGAACTCCTAATTAAAAATGCACCGCGGACAATTAGAGTGCCTCTATATTAGAATTGCGTCATACACCATGTTCACCTTCAAACCACTAGAGAGCCTCTGTAACAAAGTTACTGGTTCCTTGCAAATTTATCATCTTATAAAATTATCATGTTTAATCTTTTGAAAATTTTATAAATGCCGCAATCAATTTTTATAGCTAAAATTAATATTAATTCTGACAAATATTACAAAACATAAGAACTGATACATTATGTTAATATTTTTCTAAATACCCATGCTTTATAAAACAGCTAAAGCTATTGTTATTTGATTTTTTTTCATGCCTCTTTTTTTATTGCAGTAAATTTCAACACATGAAATATAGGGCGAATGTCTTCTATTAATAAAGTTACATCATCAGCGCATATAAGCGACCATTTCAGGATTTTTTAAAATAGTTATTCAGAATTTCCGAAAGATTTTTTTTTTATTTTTACTTTAAGTAATCACGAAATCTCTGTCATTAAATAAAACAAAAGTTATATCTAGAACTTCCAGAATGATTTCCGAATTTCTGAAAAAAAAATAATTTTTTGAAATGCTCGCTAATAATGCAAATGACTTAAATAACGTTACGTTAAAAATCGTTGTCACCTGAAATGAATTTGATACCTTAGATCTGATAAAATAGATCGAAGTATATAAAAAAATACAATATATTTCAAATAAAAAGCTAAATATTCCTTTTTCAGGTTGTGGAGCAAATCTAATTTTTTCCATATATTTTTATCACAAAGCTACTACCTGGACTTATTTGAAAGGCAGTAACCAAATTGTTTTAATATTTTTATAGTCACTACATATTCTTTTATTAATTAATGTACACAAAAAACTAATATGGACTATTGTTATCATTCTATTTATGAATGGATTCCTAGCAATTTTGATAAGATTTTAAAATATAAGAACCTTTGAAGGAATAACATTTGAAATGAATAAAAAGCTGCAATTTTATTTCTTACGAGTTAATATTTTTGCATATAATCCATTAAATATATTTCATATTAAAATTGAATATATTTTCAATCCAATATTCAATTTACACCTTTTAATCTTGCAACAAATGTTACATTGTCGGCTACATGTAAAGAGTGCTCCTTTTATCTGTTGCTTTTATATATCGAACACACAATTTTCTAGTTTACATTGGCGAATTACATCAAATATGTTGCATTCGATTTGCGATAAAAGTGTTACATCGTGTAGTGCAAGTGGAAATAGAAGTGATGGGAATAAATTATTTTAATAACGGAAACAATAAAAGATAATACAATTTCTTTCCGAGATGAAAAGAGAATAAGTAAACAAGATATTCTAACCCAAGTTAATACAGATAAACAACATAACTACTGAGGTTGTTCAGAATTTTTCTTATTCGGAGTTCTTATTCAGATACCTCTCCGCTTTATATAATTTTAAATATGCACTTTTAAACAAGCAATGGGTGGAATGAAATACAAAAACTTTGTAATAATTAAAATATAAATTGTTACAAAGATCGTTTCGGATTAAAATATAATCCATTTCCTATGTCAGATAAGAACAGCCGCATGTTTGTTAAACTTCCAATGACCAATTACCGGCAAATCCGCCATTGCGTGTTTGTCTTCAAACAACGTGCAGCTGTTCTTACATGAAGAATGCATGAGATTATATTTTGTTCCGGAACGATTTTTGAGCTAATTTATATATTTTATTGGGTTTAATTAGAATGTTTTTATATTTTATTTATCTGACGCCAGTTTTTCTGTGCGTTTTACTTCATAGATTGAATTTTATGTTTACATTCTTTCCGGGAGAATTAAACATAATAAAATAATCGAAAGCCCTTTAAAAGCTATGATATTTTGGTATCCAAAAGTACGATAAGAAATACACCGTGTCCGAAAGGTCTTTCCCTGTATACAAAATTTAATCATACTCGCTGGATATAAGATAGACATGTGAAACCAGTGCCAAAGTATTGGAAAACTAACCAAGTTTAATGGACAACAGGAAATGCACATCAATAAGTATCACTTGAGCGCCCTTCATATCAAGTAGCATATACAGTCATTTCCTTCAATAGATTAGTCACCATCACAGTAGGGATCGATGTAATGACGGTGTTTATCCGTTGTCTCAGAGTTCTAAGATCTCATATAGGATTTAGTAGAATAGGATTTTCTGTAGATGTCCTTGAAATAACCACATAGAAAAAAAATCTAATAGGATTATGTTTGGAGAATATGCCCATTTGTGAACATTTCTGTTTTCCAGGGCACTGTAACTGATACATTACAAGCAATTTACGGAAATCTGCAAAAAAAAAAAAAAAAACTTGATTAGTTGACAGCAGTTTATATATAGCGGAATAAATTTTGTAATTAGGGAAAAACTTTTTGGACATTATGTACAATTAAACTAAGCGAAAATAAATCAAACTATAAGAAGAAACTGCACAAAATCCTTACAGCTATTGCTGAATTAAATTCTTGATTCATAAAAAAAAAAAAAAAAAAAAAATAATAATAATAATAATAATAATAATAATAATGACATAACATATTGCTGGATGAAGTAAATAATAGGCGAAATGTTGCTGTTAATATGACCAAAATATACTCCTGGCACGATAAGATGGCCAATAACTTTTTAAGAATTAATGCTACAAAGAAAGAAAGTAGACAATAGAAACTGTTGTGTAAAGAAAACTCCTCATTATTTAATGAAAAAGTGGATTCTAAGCATTTCTCATTGTGATTGACACCTTAATTAATAAATAAAATCATCTAAATTTGCGTTACTTATTAGCTAATATCATGGTCAGATTACGCTATTTATTTTAATATTAGAAATTATTTAAAAAAAAAAAAACAGCGGCATATTCATGAGTAATTTTATTACTTCTAAATTTCATATCTCTTTTAACTGAATGGAAAGTCACGAGTATTTCTAGAATTTTTTAAATAGCTTTTCAATTTATATAGAAATAATTACAAAACACATAGTATAAGAATTAATGCCTGTTTATTGTTTGCGATAAAACATTTCTCTGCGATGAA
The DNA here is from genome assembly GCA_963932465.1 of Maratus speciosus. Taxonomy (NCBI): domain Eukaryota; kingdom Metazoa; phylum Arthropoda; class Arachnida; order Araneae; family Salticidae; genus Maratus; species Maratus speciosus. The sequence continues at coordinate 232,834,608 of OZ010792.1, read as the reverse complement.
CAAAGTCAAAAATATAAGCGTACTGCAAAAGCTATTACCAAACTTGATTTCCAGTTTTTTTTTTCTTTATTGCACTGGGGCAAAATATCTAGAAATATTTCGTCTAAATGTGAATTCAATAAAATTTTATTATATTTTCACCAGAGGATTGTCTAAATGACTACTCTGTAACAAAAGAAAGTTATATTTAAAATATAGATTGAATAAAATACAAACCACTAGTATAGTTATAAAAATGCAGAAAACGTTTCTAATAATTTTTTTCGAGATGAACGGTGTGAGGATTAAATTTCTATGTAATATTCCAATAATCGAAAATATGCTTCAGGCACATTCCTGTTTTCCATACGCAAGCAATGAACTAAACTTTAGCAACTAATTCTGCTTACTAAGCTTTTTACAAATCGATGAAATTCCATAATAAAGCAGTGAAACTGAGAGAGGAAATTTGCTGTAAATTACTAGTATGATTTATCATATCATGGAATCTGTTAAATCTTTCAGGTACAAATTTATCTATTTATTTAGTGAAAAATCAGTTTTTAATTTAAAAAAATTAAAAGTAGCTATCAAAATGACAAATATTAACGTTTACTGAAATCTAACGGCAGTAGCAAGTTTGCGTATTATTAATATGACTAATACTTGGGAACACTTTTTTTGACGTTTGGAAAATGGTTTTTTATTATATTAAAAAATTAAATAGATGCTTTCCCATATTTTGTCATCTTTAATCATAATGTTTTATGTTGGTCCCTATATTTTAATCTAAAGAATTAAATAGATGTTTGAAATAAAAGTCTCAGCAACGACGTGTAAAAATTTTAAGTGAACCTATTTTTTATTTTATTATTAAATGCTGAAATATAAATTAAATTATAATACTAAATGTGTATATATATTATTATTACCACTAGCAAATAATAACAAAAAATTGCAGATACAGAATAAAATTAAATTTAAACACATGGACTATGATCAGGCTCCCAAACACGAAAGGTTTCAGAATTTAAAAAAGAAACCCTGAATTAACACTTAGTTTTCCAGTTTTCAAAGTGCTTTTGTTTCAACAATATTCATAAGTTTACTTTCGGTTGCTATTACTTTGAATTATAAAAGAAATTTATGATTAACCTACCAAATTTATAAAAGATTATATTTATATTACTAATATTTTTTAAAGTCTTTTACGAGGCACCTTAAAACTCTTTTAATATACATTATTAAAAATGAATATTTCCTTCTTATTTGGAACTATAATCAGTTATTCATTCATATTTTCAATAATCAGTAAAGTATTTAAACAGAATGGAATGCAAATGTGTTTTCTCACATTTATTAAACTAGTATAACCTTTAAACATTTTTCAGCTACCTAAATTTAAAATATTCTTTTTCGTCAAATCCAGTTATGGAAAAAAATAAGATAAAAAATAAAAAAACAACATTTTGGCGTTTTTTAAAAAACATCTGTATTAAAAATTATGTAGCGAAATTCTATTCAGTGTTCCAAAAACTTAAATTTAAAATGTAGTGTGGTACTACTATGGGGCGGTACAGTTTCAGTTAACTTTTTCACATTAAACGTTTTTCTTTTTATTATACTACAATTTTATCCGATCTCGTTCTTCATGAGGAACACAGTCGTTTCGTGATGCAGTTTTGTACACATTTGCTTTTAGAACAAAAAATGATTTTCCAAATAAACAGTTGAAATCCTTTCATCTTTACATTAACTGCTGCTTAATAAAATGCTTTCAGGAAGTTTATATAAATATCCTTCACATGAATACTTAAAACCTTTTCCATGTGAATTTTCTTTTTTTTTACATTTTATTTGTTTATACATTTTTCTATGTATTAATAAAACATATGATGAGTTAGATTTTAACTTTACATTAAAATAATATAACAGATCATTCAGTAAATCCCATTAAATTATAATTAATTAAATATAGATTTAAATATTAAAAATTGATTTAAACCGTTCTTAAAATAGATTTCATATTTTTTTTTAATCTCTATGCTATCATTCCAATGAATTCGTAATAACTACTTTTTAAACAACATACAGTCGAAATCTTTTAATATTATACAAGCACGGCTAAGTCGAAGACACTGTTAAAACAAGCAACGCCTGCGTCAAAATTGGTTCATCATTTAAATAATATTAAGATTTTCACTCTTTTTACGAGTACAAAAGCAGGATCATCGTTAATATGGGCAAAAAATATGGTAATCTCAATGAGATTTTCGGCGAAAAGTAGACTGCAATTAGGGAAGAATTGTTTTTGTTATAGAATACTTCTCTCTCTCTCTCTCAGCAGTATTATTTGCACAAAGTGGCCTTAATTAAACTGATAGTACACAGTTTGTCCTTGAGCGTGATCTAATTGAGAGAATGACACCAAATTTTGTGGGACGATTAAACAAGACAGGGGACGAAGGATTCCGAAAAAAAAATTAGTTCCAAAAGTTACCGCTAGGAGAATATGTAGCGCTATGCAATAGAAAGATAGTTTTAAAAAATTCAGAATCAATACGGAAATAAAATTATCTTCTATTTAGCACATTTATCGATTTAATTCATGTTCAATATGGCAACACTTTAAAAAATAAGCTAAAACTTTATATAAACACTGATAAAAGCTGTTTATCTGCAATTTCATTTACTGAGTCCCAAAGAAAGCAGCAGCAGCAGAAGAAGTTCTTTAGTCAAATTTCACGTTACATCCTTTGGCACAGTGCCATCTTGTTGGGCTTTTGATCCTTTTAGGCACAGAAGAAATCTGTTCGTAAAATGATTAAATAATTGCCTTACACCAGAATTTTCAAACCAAATTCTTATAAAATAAAAACCCGGTGTCTTGAACTTTCATTACAAAAGCAAAATTTTATTAAAATATTTTTGGTGCCATTTGCCAGATTCAGTATTAAAATTAGGTAGCTACCGCCCATGAAAGCGTTAAAAGCAACGCGTTACTTTTAAAAACCATTTGATTGAAAGTTATGTGCAATAATGTCTCCGTATTTATTCGAGAGTACGTTAGTTGCCAAAATCTTTTACCTCGACCAGTGCAACGCGTCAGTCGCTCTTTGTGCTTTTAGAACTCACAAAAAAATTAGTAAAGGTATTTTGTCAGTTAATGGTTTAAAAGCAATGGTTGCGAAGTTTGAGAAAACAGATTCTCTGAAGTCACAGTCAGGCAGAGGACGAAAACCCGTACCACAGGACACAATCGAAGAAGTTGCAAAGGCGATTGGCACCACAGTACAAGAAAATATTGCTGCCACTTTCAGCATTCGTGGGGTAACTTGGCCTTTCTTTGCAAACGAACCTTGAATCGCACAAAATAGTGAATTTGACTTAATTTTACCTTGTATTTTAAAGCAGCATGGACCTTCGCCTAGAATGTCCTGCCGGATTGATGAAAAAATGCGAACGCTATTGCACTGTTGTATTATCTTATGCGTTGGACAGAATTTGGGCTATACAGGAGAACTCTTTTAGTTGATCATTTATAGTGAAGTTTAGTAGGGATATTTGCTTGATAGTTATTGGGCTCTGGACCTCTCAGCTCCACGATATGTGTTGTTCTAATAACTTGAATACAACTTCACACTACATTATGTTATATTTCGCAATATGTGTCATTTCCTGGCAGGTCTATTACAGTTTTCCATCTTTGGATTCCAGAAGAGAAAATACAGTCAAAAGTGTAACAAAATATTTGCACACAAAGCACGGTGTTTAACCATCATATTCAAAAGAAAAATGAGGCATAAAAAACGTGGATTTTTAAAGCTGAATTGTTTGAATAAAATTAAAAGAACGTCATTTTCATTGTCTTTTCACTTTATAAACCAGTTCCAATCATGTAACCATTAACCTGAAAAAAACCTCGATGACTGATTTTGGAGAAGAATAAACATTTAGTTTCCATCCAATAAAATCTTCCTAATATTCCGTAATCGTATTAAGCCAAGACTGACGTCAAACATTAAAAGTGTTTGCAACAATAGAGTTCAAACGTAAGTTAGTTACAAACACGCCAAACTACTTTTCATTACATTATCTCAAATTCCTATTGAAATAATTACAGATCTTTTACCAGCACAAATCCATACCTTAAATAGAACTTACAATTATAAACAGCGTTAGTTATGCACAATTTTGCGTAAAAAACTTTTTGGTGAATATCTAAACAGAAGCTTTTCTTTGCATTTTTCTAATGAGTATAAAGACACAGAGAGATAAATAGGTTTAGTATTTCCATTATATTTAAGAGGAAATTATTCTTCAATGTGTTGCCTAAGTAATCCCGTTATGGAAAATAATCGTTAATTTGTCTAAGATTAATTGATACGACTGTCTGTCAGACGAAATTGCTGTATAATGACCTAAATTTTATCTAATCAGAATTGCATTTTTTTTCTCCTAACTGATAAATTGACAAATATTTTTCCATGCATTGACAATACAAAGTTTTTCAGTACATTGCAATTATTACTTTTTTGTGATATACAATAAAAAAAGATGAAAAATATATAATATTGAATTTTTTTTCTTCTGTAATCGGTTTCACCATCCACAGTCTTCAAATATAAATGTATCTTTCAACAATATAGAAAAATACTCCAATTGGCGGGTGACCCGATTACGGAAAATTAGTCCAAAATCTTTTTAATTCCTCCCGAAAAGAATAGATGATATGCAAAAAAATTAAAAAGAAATGACGAATTAAAAAGAATATCGAAAATTTATTTCAGACTGCAATTTATTTATTTATTTATGTTTTGTAAAATGGTGAGTTTATTATATAGTAATAACGAATAATTGCATAAATATCCCTAGGAATAACTTTAGTTCCTAACTTTGATGCCGTGAATCTTTCTATAAACAAATTGGTGACATTGTAAAAAAAAGCGGGTGGGGTATAATATTCGGTAATCTAAATTCGAAGCTGTAAGAATTACATATTTGGAAGAAAACAAACCTCCGTTTTCCGTTAAAAAGCATGATGATTTTTTCCTTTTAGTGTATGAAATTAAATATTTTTTACACTATGTGTATATAGCAAACATTTACGTTGAAATTTAAATATTTTAATCCATTTTTATAATATTAACTGCTGTTTATACTATTTACATTGAACTATTAAAATTTACTCCTAAATAGTCTCTCATACACTTAAAAAAAAAAAAAAAAAAAAAAAAAAAAAAAAAAAAAACACCATTATCGCTCCGGCTGAAATCACGCTTATGCTTTTTTGGGTTAAAATCACATTGTTCGGCGATAAAAGTAAAACAAAATCGCACGTAAACAAATAACCTGCAACTCGCAAGTACAGCCATTTTCAGAGTTATTTCTCCTAGTTTTTCTTGTAAGACACGTAATGGGAGAATGGATAAAAATAAAGATTATTTAAAAAAATAATACTGAGATTTTACATTCAAATTTTTGAGCTGCCTTTTTCCGTACTACTTGATTATCATGTCGACCAAAAACTGTCGCCAAACTGTAAGATTAAATGCCAATAATGGATTATCGTAAATGTCACATTTACTTGACATTAAATATGTTACACATTTTTTTTTCGTCATCAAGTCTTTCTAATTCGACGTTTTATTTGTATTTTTTTAACCATTTGGAAATGGTTGTTGTTTCCGGTCGAGGATGGGGCCAAATGATGCTCGCATTTTATTTATTTTAACGAAATTCAACGATGTTCTTTACTTTTAGAGGAATTTTTATTTGAATAGGTAATAGAAAGGCATAAAATCGTTAAAAATTGTTTAAATGGGTAATCAAAAGGCATAAAATCGTTAAAAACTGAAAAAGTTACAAAAAGGGTAGGCGCAAATTATCAGATATGGAAAAATCCAAAGCCAAAGAGCGACGCCGAAATAAAAATCTTCTTACAAAGCAAAAATCGAGGTCTTCAACTGATTATGTAGGCCATGAAAATCGAAGTCTTCAATTGATTATGTAGCCCATGAAAATCGAAGTCTTCAACTGATTATGTAGCCCATGAAAATTGATTACAAAATAAAAGACGAACGCTGGAAAGGAAACAATCTAATGTTTAATCGATTGATAGTAAAAGGGCATGTATCGAGGGGCTCCAATCCACTAGCCACGGCGTTTTACAATCGGTCGATTCTAACCGGGAAAAATTTAGCTCAACGTAGGTAATTTGTCACAATCTGTGGATGATTCGATGGAACTGCTTCCGATTTGTAAACTGTTTTTCTTCTCGGAACGGGACTTGGAGAGTTTATCGATGAGGGTTTTGGTCGTCTGAAGTTTGATCTTTGCGATCTGTTGTTGAAGAGGATGCGACGGAATTTGGTGGACGAAATTTAGATTTTTCGGTTAAATTGTGTTACGAAGGTGATTTGTCGCGATCTATGGATGATTCGATGGGACTGCTTTCGATTTTTATTTATTCGATTATTAAAAAAAATTCCAAATGGCCGTTGTAATCTATTAAATTACAATTTTTTAACCATTTGGAAATGGTTGTTGTTTTCGGTCGAGGATGGGGCCAAATGATGCTCATATTTTATTTTTTTTAATTAGAAATATTATGATTATTTTTTATTACTGTTTTACTAATTTATTTGTTCTTTTGTTATTTAAAATTGCTGGAAAATTTTAAAAAAAATTTCCCTCAAGTCTACGTTTAATGTTTACATACATTTTCTAGTTCTATCTGCGTACGTTTTAGAACTAAATAAAGAGCATCAGGTTCCTTGCAATTTTCCGTTATCATTGATATTTTTGTGCCCCTTAATAAATTCGATTATTGCATTTAAAATACTTACATCTTATTCACAAATACATTATCCTAAAAATATCTCTTTGTTTATGGCTTAATTTAAAAATTCTGCATGTAAATACATAAACTATTAGCATTATTTTGTCCGAAATTATCTAAATAAACCAAATTTTATATTTGGTAAGTCGCTTTCCGCCATAAGTGAACTTCATCATTAAAGTAACCCTATTCTTTAGGGATTTTTTTAAATTTAAGTTAATTAATTTTCCTTCCTTAAAAGTTTAGAGTGGCAACGTTCTTCCATGTGTCTAATTAGGCAATTTGTATAATTTGGCGAAATTGGTCTACGGGATAATCAAGTAATACACATTTTTCTTAATCTGGCGGAAGCGATAAGCTGCCAAATATTGTATCAATTGAAATATTTCATATTTAATTCATTTTTAAGCATTACGAATACTCCTTTCATGTTTAAATTAAATATTTTCGTTTATAATATTTTTCCTCATTAACGCGGTTCTTTTATTCTTTTTTTTAAATTAAGTATTAGTCATTATTTTCTTCTTTTGTTTGCAAGATGTTTGTATTATTTTCTAATGGGTATAGTCATTTCAATTCATTTATCAAAGATAATTTTCGCCAAAATGAACACTGGCAACCCTTTCGTCAAAAAATATCAATAAAATATGAATTTTTTAATGAAAAATTATGGTTATACCTGTATATTTTACTCATAAACCACCGCGGGAAAACTCTTTATCGAATGATACAATTTACGAAAAAATCCACCGGGTAGTTTTTGAAAACACTCGAGCCGAACTTTTAGGACTAACTGTTTTATAATATATAGGTTGATATGATATATACATAAACAAGAAAGAAAAATCATGCTTCAGGCATAGATTATGAAACACATTCGAACATTTCCAGAATATTTTAACAAAAGCCGTTTAATAAAATAAAGAAGATATCTAAGTGAACATTTTAGAAAACGCATAACACTTTTGAAAACCCAATTTCAGGAATTACTGCACATAGACGGAAAGATACCCCAATACTTTTGTGAGCTCTGTGTATGATAAATAGATTTGTATATAATCTTCATAGAACAATAACATTTATCTTAGAAACGGTATGCCACAATTGAAAATTTATCTACAGCAATTTCCAGCAGCAGACGGAGACGAACTTAAATTCTTTCGAACAGCCCTAAATATTTTTATACACGCCACATATTGAACTGAATTTTAATTCAGTCAAAAACTCGCTTTAAACTTCCAGGAATGAATATTCATAGACGGCAATGCATCCAGTTACTTGCATAGCCATGCATATCATTTTATTTATATGCTACAAACATCTCTTAGTATACTAGATATAGTGAAGCTTTAAAATGCATAATTTAAATTAAAAAACACCTTTTAGCAATTTGATATCAATCATGGTAATGCTTGCTAATTCTTTTGTGTTGCCCTGTATAAGGTCTATAGAATATATAAACACCACATAGTGTGCAAAAACTTAGTTAAACTTAAAAAGCATATCATAACTGAAAACGCACTTTTAGTAATCATTCGTAATAAACAATACTTCGGGTACCGTATTGTAGGGGAGACGGGGGAGGGTCGACCATAGCGGTGGCTCGACCATAGCGGTGGCTCGACCCACCATTAAGTTTTCATATTTAAAAGATTTTCAGAGTTTTACTAATAGGTGGTAACCAAAGAAAGTTACTAGAATGCTCAAACAACAGTCTATTTTTTCACGCAGATAATTGAAACAAGTGTTTTTTAGAAATATTTTGTAAGATATTTTCAGATAAAATATATCATAGAAATTTAAGTAAGTATGTTTTAAGTAATGCAGAAGTATTGAGTTTTCATTCCAAGCATAAATGTTGAACAGTAAATTAGTCTTAACATAATTATGTGCTATTCTTTACAAAATAGCTAGGTGAGCAGGATTGGTCCAATCAATATGAGGGAGGTTTGACCAGAGGGTCAAGGCTCTCCCTTGATTGCTTTTAAAAATATTTTTATTATGTACTGTGCATAATGAAAGGTTAATGGTTATGTTTCTAAAAGAATGTAAATTTATTCTGTAAAGCTATAGTAAAATCTGGAGATACGAAAATTTTTAAAAGTGATTACTGGAAGATCTAAAAAATCTGATATTGCTATTGTATCCATTGCAAGAAAAAAATTAATGAAATATAAAGAGGAAAGTTGATAGAAACTTTTTTTAAATTTAAATTTTACATACAGTAGGAAAAGAGATAGAATAGAAAAGACTAGAAAGGACCCGAAAGAATTAAAGCAGCAGTCTTAAGAGTTGTTAATGATAAATTAAGTGCTCATGCGGCTGCAAAAGAACACAGCATGATCGAAAAACTTTAAGCAGGTATGTACACAAATTTCACCAAGGTGAACAGAGTGAGATGATGCCAAACTATGTAACAACTAGTATTGCCGGCTCGAGTGTCATAAAATGTGGGACAAGGAGGTAAAAATAGGGGGCAGTGGTTTCTAAATCGGGGAATTAAAATACATTAAACCCTATGAAAACGGAACCTGTTTCTGAATACTGTCTTAAATGTTAAAATTTCATTATCTCTTACTATACAATTATACATAGTAGCATAAAAGCCTCTTTAAAACGGAATGTTTTTCCTGCGCCTTGCAATTCCGTCTAAACAAATTTGTTTAAGCATCAGATATTCACAAATAATTGCGCTACAATCCATGAAGGATCATGATCTGCGGTGTCCAACTCCTCCTTCTAGGACACGGGTTCTGAGGTTCTATATACGGCAAATGTCCCAGTTATGTCGTCAGTCTTATGCAGAATCCTCAAAGTAAAGTTCCCAAACACGTTCAGAGCTCATTCAAAAAAGAGGCTAAAGGGATAAAATTTGAATAAAGCTTGCACAAATCCATATGCAAAGCTTGGATCTAATGTGAGGCAGCGCAACGCGATAATTACAGAGCGATACAAAAATAATCCTTTTATTTCTCGCAAAAATATACTCATTTACAATATTTTTTTTTTTTTGACAAATTCAGTTGCAATTCATTAACACAGTCTTTATTTTAGATTTAGATTATATGCATTTTCTTAATGAGCTATATTCTGGTTTTGCATAAATGATTCGAATATATATATATATTTTTATATATATATATATATATATATATATTTAAAAAACAAAAGTAGGTAGATAGTCAAATTTATTAGAATACAAATGTTTATGCAATCTGTTAAATACGACTTTTATTTATTATAGAAATAGTACTATACATTACAACAAATCAAACCAAAAAATACTCAAATTTAAAAGTTTAAACATTGAAATGACAAAATTCTACAGAATGTTAATTTATTCTTATGAATTCATACTGAAAAAAGAAAAACTTTAAATTCGCATTATTTTTGTCTTAACTAGAACCAATATTTGAAATATATTATTTTCTACCTCTTTGCATCGTTTGTAGAAAATAATTTGCGTCATCATTTTGAATCTTTCAAAGCTTAATTGCTTCTTTAAAAAAAAGAAGGAACAAGTTACTTATTAATTATCTCTCGAATTTAAAATGCCCTGAGGATTTTCAAAATATCATTAACACGATGATCACCATAAATATTAAAACATTTTTCTCGTGATTTTTACATTTAGCTATCAGTTTAAATTATCCTGTTACTACAAATCCTAATTAGAAAGCTTCAGTTAAACCTCACTTAACTATGTCAGAAATGCGTAAAATATGTCATTAAAACTTGATCTTATGCAAATGTATTTCAGAGACATGTTTTGCCATCTGTTTCTAGATTTGATAGGTGACATCGCAATTGCTTAATGCAGTTTAAAACTTATAAATTCGAAGTTTCTAAACTCCCCTAAATTACGTCAATTAGCGTGAACGAGAGTTCTGTATCAAATGTGACATAATTGTAACTCAAAGTCAACATGTTTGTAATGAAACGGAAACATTTAAATTTTAAAACAAACTAATAAGTAAGTTATATATTTATGAGAAACAACGTAATTCAAAAACAAACTGGAAAATAGGTGGTGTATATTAATTAAAAAAACAATTGGTGTCAAAAAAAGTATTAGCGAAATATTAGGTATTTTTTTTTCTGTCTTGCGCAAAATCGCAGTCTTATAAGTTAAGGTATAATCTTAAAGAGTTATCAGAAGGGACATCAACTATAGTTAAGTACCTTGATTTAACTATTTATCATCTATTCTTTCAATTTCGTCTCATTTATTTATAAATTATTTTCAAGTATAGTATATTTTAAGTGTTTAACTTTTCGTAAGCCAGACATGTTTTTCTTAGACAATTACTCACAGCTACGTAAATACCCGTAGCTGAAATGTATTTAAATTACTGTGACTGAAAAAAAAAATCCCTTTATTTATAACGATTATTTCCGAAGGAAAATAAATTACATTGGATTGATGCGTCCGTAATTGACCATTTAGTAAAAATTTCTTCAAATTTTATTCTATTTTTTTTAAATATTATTATTATTATATGTATTTTATAATTGTTCCTAACTAATGTACGAATATTATTAACTAGGAAACATTTTCACGTTTCCTTAAATATAAATTAAATTATTTACAGTATTAATTTCAACAAAGAGATTTCGATAGTTATTTGCCATTTACACCAATAATTGAAAACAGTGTTCTGAAAAACGGACCATCCTTTTTCAGTGTAAAAATCAAAATATGAATATCCGTATTAAGAATACGATTCTTTAAAACATACAAACTGAGAAAAAAGAGGAATGTTTCAGAATCTAATAAAATTTAACATAGCCACAAATGAAAATATATAATCTTTTCCGATTCACCCACGATTCGAAACCTTTTATTATCTTCTGAAACCTCAAAAACTAATATATTTTCGTGATTTAAAGAAGCATTTATAAAAACAAAGTTTCTTTTGCTACCACTGATTTCAAAATCAAAATATGAATATCCGTATTAAGAATAACGATTCTTTAAAACATACAAACTGAGAAAAAAGTGGAATGTTTCAGAATCTAGGAAAATTTAATATAAGCACAAATGACTAGAGAACAGGATTTAGTGTCACCCTCGGTATTTCCATTACTTCATTTTCTCCTGATGGACTGATGGCTTCTATTATTATGAAACAGTCATTATAAATGAAGCGTTAGGTGAAGAAGAAATAGCAGCTGTAAAAATTAGAACTCTGATTTTCTGGTTAGAATGGGAGGAAAAATGGCCATAATTTTTTTAAACTTTTTACGGCTGCTCTGTCATCTTCATCTAACACTTCATTTATAATGGCTGTTTCATAATAACAGAAGCCACCATTCCATCAGAAGAGAATAACTATGTTAAGTGGGACTCTACTGCCGTACAAAACATATTTCAATTTTAAGACTTAAAGCACACGTTTCATTTTATGTAAAATGACGTCATTCGCAGCCGTTTAAGAATTCCACATTTACAATCCACTCTTAAAGATCTGCAGTAAAGCTTGCTTAGTACATCACTATTGCTAAATAATGCACAAATGCAGCAAAAAGATGCCGTCATTCAAGAAAATCGACAAAAAAAAAACGACAATCTAATAATTCATAAATAACTATCATTAAATATAGTTTATAATAGCTCCATGTTTTAACAGAAATCATTCGTTTATTTTTTTTTTCAAAATAGCACATATTTTAATTGCATTTTCTTTCGGTTGTTATGGGAAAACGACAACAACAATGTATAATTATTATTTTAGAACTATTTTTCCTTTACTTTCTACAGAAATGGAGTACTTCCGTTGCCAATATTAAACAAATAGCTCTAAAAACTGCAAAAAAGTTAATATTTCAAAAATAAATGGAGATACAGTTTTCAAACAAAATGCATTTAAAAGATTTTTTTCCAATACGACGGTATAAAAATCGAAAATGTGCGATGCTCAGATGTTTAAAAAATTTCTATAGAGTAATTAATCGTACTGCTTTGTTTTAGGGCTGGCTTCTGTAAGGTAACGTTATTTTTCGAATACGCAAAATAAGCTGGGAGAAAGAAATAGCATACCGTACCGGGGGGCTAAAAATATATAATAATCTTTTCAGATTTACACACGATTCCAAAACCTTTTATTATCTTCTGAAACCTCAAAAACTAATATATATTCATGATTTAAAGAAACATTTATAAAAACAAAGTTTCTTTTGCTACCACTGATTTCAAAATCAAAATATGAATATCCGTATTAAGAATAATGATTCTTTAAAACATACAAACTGAGAAAAAAGAGGAATGTCTCAGAATCTAGGAAAATTTAATATAAGCACAAATGAAAATATATAATAATCTTTACCACCCCCCTCACCCTGTTGAACATGTCTATGAACTTAACATTCACTAATGAAAACCCCACTATTATCGATATTATAAAAAAAATCAAAGCCGAACTTGAAATCACTTATTTCTCCGAAGTTACCGAAAAACTCAGCAGCGTCTTGGAAAATATTTCTACAAAAAATGACAACTTCTCAAAACTCTTAATTTTTTCTGAAGTGCTTCCTAATTCCTCTAAATCGAAGGATAACAGCGTTCAATAAATTTAATTTTTATTATTCAGAAAAAAAAATGTAATATTTATTTCACTAGTAATGTAATATGTATGGTTCCTTAAAGGGCTTTTATTTTATAAGGTTTTTTAAGGCTTCCTTTGCCATCCGACATTGAAACTTTTGCGAAACTTATCTTTACTTTCTTTATTTTATAGTCCAAATTTAACTCCTAGACTTTTTTTTCATTAAAACTTAATTATGGTCTGTCCGACGATATCGTATTATTGTCATTCATTTTTACTTCTCTAGATATTGAGAGGGCGGGTCTTCCGGGTGTCGTCCAATCAAATTTCTCCTGCATTTTGCACTTTTACTTTTCCTCTTAAGGGGATTCTTCACGCACTTGAAAACACACGCTCCGTAATGTTAATCCTATGGGCAGGTTATTTTCGAATTTCTCGTTTCAATTTGAATATTTTTAAACGATTTTTTTTGCATAGAATAGCTGAGCTCAATTTTTAATGACTCTTTTTTACTTTTTCGATTTTGGTTCCAGATTTCTTTTAAAAAGTTACTTTCAGTTTCCAAACCGGTTTCGAAACGTTCGTGTTTTTGAGGTAACCATTGCATTGATAATAGCCAACCAAAGATGAGTCTGGACTCTAGAGAATCTTAACTTTTTGGGAAGCGGTGGTACGTTTATGAGACTAAATTTTAATTCCAAAACGCCACATTCACACCAGAATTTTTGTGAAAATATTTTAGGTTTATTATATACGTGAAATACAGATTTTCTTACTTACAAATAAATTTGTTTATAAATTCCGGTGTCATTCACACATTTCAACAAATTAGCAATGTAAGTGCTTTGCCCCTGAAAGGGTTAAAGGGACGTGAAAAGAACTTAGGATTTCCTGAGGTTCTATATGTCCCCTATGTGCCAATTAAGTAGTCAGTCTGGTCCGAAAACCACAATTTGAAGTTCCCACACACGCTTGGAACTCATGTTATCGAGCCCGAAAGGATTAAAAGCAGAGTAAGTCTTGCCAAAGTCCATATGCGGACCTCTGACTTATAGTGTGGCAGCGCAATGCGCTAACCACTGAATTATTGTAATATAAGCATAGCCCTTTTATATCTCATAAAAACACACACTGTAAAAAAAAAACACTGCCAGTTTTCGGTTAGGAATCGGAAAAATAGTTGCCCTTATTGCACCGGAATAATTTCCGACCCAGCTCGGAATAAAATCCGTAAAAATAAGAAAATAGTCAGTAAAACGGTATTTTACGGATTTTATTCCGATTTTATTCAGATCTGGGTTGGAAATTATTCCGGTACGATAAGGGCAACTATTTTTCCGATTCCTACCGGGAAATTGGCATTATTTTTTTTTACAGTGCACATTTACAAAAATATATATATATATATGTGGCATTTCAGTTGAGATTTATTGGCACAATCATAGCCTTAATCCTAGAAAATATAATTTTCCTTAAATAGTTATATATAGGCTTTGCATAAATAATTCTAAAATTAACTACAGTGCATACACTGCAGACGTTCTATTTAACGCCAAACATTACAAGCGGCAGAATGAAAAAATTGTATTTAGGCCAAATATCAAGATAAAAGAAGCCTTTTCAGGTTTTCTCCCACAGTTGCTCGAAATTGTGAATCAGAAAAGATGGAAGATGTTTCGAGTTTTGAAACAGAAAAATCACATTAATATTTTACTTTTAGCGATTCTTCCTCCATTCATGAGTGAAAAATATTACAAACAGTTATATTATTGTCGTCTATGCGTGTTCTATTGACAATACAACTCTTGTGCCTAGAATATTGGAGAGGTGTTTGAAAAAAATTCACTGTACGTAATTCACTGCAATGCTTATTTCATTATTTATAAAGTAGTTTATTAAAGAATAATTTGAAACTGCTGAAAGAAACATTTATTCAGTAGCTATAAATAAATAACTGACAGAAAACAGGATTTTTACCCTCTTAACCCTTTGAGCTTTCGAGGCGAATTTCTTCAAAATATCCACATGTCACATTGACACTAATAATTTGCGAACAAAAATTTCGTGTTATTACGTAGACGATAAAATATATTAATTTATTTCAAAATAAATTTGGTCGAATATTCCGGTGCCATTGTGATAATTAGGTATTAAAATTAAGTGGAAAGAAATTGAACCACTAGAGCTCAAAGGGTTAAGAGATAATCAGACTCACTCACAGTATCTAATTTCCTTTCATCGTATAACCGGAAACGTTGTAAATGGTGTTTTTGTAAAATTTTAAATTTACTTACATTATAATTTTTTAATCACCTTTCATAGTAATGATCGTATTTTTTAATTTTTATGCAATTAAGCCTAAGAAAGACAGGTTTTAAGCATTTAAGATGTTAAAAATATATTAAACAATCCTAGCATATTATGCAGGAGACTCTTTATCATCGACCAAAGGGACGGGCAATCGCTTCATTGCACCCCCCCCCCCCCCCTTGGTTACTCCATTGAACCAAACCTGAAATATAAAATTGATTATATTATAGTGTCATTTTTTTCACAAATTTCTAAATGTTTTGGAATAAAACCTCCTGATTCATCTTTCTTGAAACACAGATCATAATAAAATGATAAAAATTATCGCCAGAAAAGAGGATCATAATAAAGATTTAAAATTTTTTTTAGCATTGTTATCCGTCAAGAGCTTTAAATATTTAAAATTATTTTCTATGTAATTTTTCCAGGTACAGTCATTTTTAAAAATGGCTTTTGAGGATTGTCTTTCATTGATACAGATGTTGCTATCGAGAAAGATCTTAGAATGTATTGATTAAAAAATATGCATGCAAAACAAAAAATTATTTTCAGAAGCTTCTTCGAAAACATCCCTTTCTGAGATGATACACCAACGTATGAAAATACCCTTGGAAGTCATTCTTTGAGCGGTAAAAATACTATACTGCGTTTAGAATATAAATATATTCACAATTTTTTGAAATATTTTAAATATACACAAAAATTAATAATACTAGAAAACAGGAATTCTGCTTTTTCAGAATTTAGTGTCGCCCCCGATGAAAAAAAAATGTAGGGGAGACTAGGGAGGGTTGAACCACTTTTTACAAAAGGATTGTTTATTTTTTAAATATTAAACGTAGAATAAAGTTTTATATATCATTTTATTCGTTATACAGTCTGTTATCAAAATAAAATTGCTACATATGTGTAATATATAAGAAATTTGAAAAATGATTGGTTTTAATCATGAGAAAATAATGGGTCAAGGCTCCCCACATATGGGAGGCTTGACCCACTTACCTTTATATTGAAATATTTGTGAAGAAAAATAAAATCGGTTTAAAAAAAGCAAAATAATTTTATGCTACATGCTTTAATTATTATAAAAAAAATATATTTTTTTAAATGTGATGTTTCAACAAGCCTGTGTAGGCGTAATCGCATGTCAGAGGAGAAAAATTTTGTTTTAAACAGGATTTTGTCTGAGCAGGTATAATTGTACCACAGCGAAATGAAATCTTAACATTTAAGGCAGTATTCCGCTAGAGACAGGTTCCGTTTCCATAGGGTTTCATGAATTATAATGTCCAAATTTAGTAGCCAATGTCCTACTTCTTTCCTACTTTTTGTGACATTCAACCTGACCACTCTAGTTGTTACATAGTTTGGCTTCATCTCACGCTATTCATTATGTTGAAATTTGTCTACATACCTTCCTAAAGTTTTTCGATCCATGCTATGGTCTTTTGCAGCCGCATGAGTACATAACTTATGATTAACATATTTTATTCCTTTCAGAGGCAAAGTACTTTCAGTACTAAAATGTTGAAAAAAGTGACTGGCACCGGAATATACGAACAAATTTATTTGGAAATATGAAAAAGGCTATATTTCACATACATATTAAATTGAAAAGATTTTAGCAAAATTCTGGTGCCAGTGTGGAGTTTGGGAATTAAAATAAAGTGGTTTCATAAATATACCACTGCTCCTGAAACGGTTAAGACTGCTGCTTTCGTATTTTCTAGTCTTTTCCACTGTTTCAATTTACCTATTGTAAGTAATATTTAAATGGAAAAAAAGTTTCTATCAACTTTCGCATTTATTTTTCATTATTTTTTTTTTTCGTGCAGTGCAAATAGCAATTTTTTACATCTTTCTTTAATCAGTTTTAAACGTTTTCTTTTCCATCCCCCCATTTTACTGTACCTTTGCAGGTTAAATTTACATTCATTTTTATATATAACCATTAATCTTTCACTATGCACAGTGTATAATAAAAATATTTCCGAAACCCTTTAATTAAGACATTGCCGACGGGCAGTTTTTATCAAATCTGAATTTTAAAACGGTAAAAGCTCCTCCCTGTTCTGAAAGTCTTTAGTAAATTGGTGTTGTAGATAGGTTTCAAAGTTTATGCATCGGTAAGTACCTTTCAATGAACGAATTTAATATAAAATGTCTTACAATCTAAAAAAATATGGACAACATGATATAAATGCATTTTCTGTAAGGTAGAAGCAACGCCCTTAGTCAATGATGTACTTTGAATGAAAACGAGAATTCTCGTTTCCGATCGTGAATGTATTAAGCGAGACTTGAACATCTGGTCAACCGTCCCTCACATTGACTGGGTCAAGCCTCCCCACTTAGCACTTTTCTAAAGAATAGCGCGTTGTTATGTTAAGCCTAACTTATTGTATAATCTTTATGCCTAGAATGAAAGCTCGATATTTCTGCATTACTTAAAACCTACTTACTTAAATTTCTGTGGTATATTTTATCTGAAAAAAAGCTTACAAAACATTTCTGAAAACACAACTTTTAGACTGAAAACAACTCACAGTTGATTTTTTGCACACCTATTTCGATTATCTGTATGAAACAGATATTGTTGTTTGAGCATTCCGGTAGCTTTGGTTGACTGGGTGAGCTCCGGTAGATTGGTAAAACTCTGAAATTATTTTAAATATGAAAACTGATGGGTGGGTCAAGCCTCCCGTATGGTCAACCCTCCCTAGTCTCCCCTATACATAAATAGTACAAAACATATTTCAATTTTAAGCACACGCTTTTATTTTATGTAAAATGACGTCATTCGCATCAGCTTAAGAATTCCACATTTACGATCCACTCTTAAACATCTACAGTAAAGTATGCATAGGACGTCACTATCGCGAAATAATACACAAATGCAGCAAAGAGATGCCGTCATTAAAGAAAGTAGATACTTAAAATTAAATATAGTTTATAATAGCTCCATGTTTTAACAGAAATCATTCGTTTATATTTTTTCAAAATAGCACATATTTTAATTACGTTTTCTTTCGGTTGTTATGAAAAAATGGCAACAAAAATACATAATTATTTTACAACTATTTTTCCTTTACTTTCTACAGAAATGGAGTACTTCCGTTGCCAATATTAAGCAAATGGCTCTAAAAAATACAAAAAAAAAATTATATTTCAAAAATAAATGGAGATGAAGTTTTCAAACAAATTGCATTTAAAAGTAGTTTTTTTTCCCTATACGACGGTATAAAAATTGAAAATGTGCTATGCTTAGAAGTTAAAAAAAAATTGCTATAGAGTATTTAATCGTACTGATTTATTTTACGGCTGGCTTTTGTAATGTAACGTTATTTTTTAGAGGCGACACAAAATAAAGTAGGAGAAAGAAATAGCATACTGTACAGGGGGCTAATAAATATATATGTAATTAATAATATAAATTTATCAAAAAAAAATTTAACTACGCATAGACTAAAGATAGAAAATATATTTTGCATAATTTAGCAATCAAGTATGTAAGGAAACTCGTGTAAATAAAAAGCCAGTCAAATTTAGTGAAAGTTTAGAAAAATATCGGTGATATAGGAAATTCATTTACTTTCAGCTGCTTTCTAAAAGTGGCTTGATTAAAAGGAAAGGATCAGGATCCATAAACCGCGTTTTTGTCCCATGAAATAAACTAAATTTCGACTGTGTTATACTGACTTAATTATTTTCCCTTTTAATATTAAAGGTATATATTGTGCGATTTAAACAATAGTTTTTCTATTTTGTTCGAATTTATATGACTTACACAAGCTCAAAGTTCGTATAATTCGTAGTTTTCGTGAAAAATACGCAATTTCTGCTACTTTTACCTCAATCATTTATGTGGCGCAATCGTGCAATCGCCTCTTAGCATATATTATGAAACACATAAAAATGTACAAAATATGTTAAAATAAAAGTGTTACAAAGCAATGATAGTAAAAATATTAAAAATAGAGAGTAAATTGGGGTAAAAAGTAGCAGAAATTGCGTATTTTTCATCAAAACTACGAATTATACGAACTTTGAGCTTGCGTAAGTCATATAAATCCGAAGAAAATACAAAAAACTATTGTTAAAATCGTACAATATATACCTTCTATTATTAAAAAGTGAAATAATTAAGTCGATATAACATAAACGAATTTTATTCTATTTCATGGGCCAAAAACGCAGCTTATGGACCCTGATCCTTTTTTAGAATTTGTTTATTTTATTCACATTTTTTATTCATGTTTTAATTCTTTGGTAGAGTCATCAGAACAACCCATTAAAAAAAAAAAAACAAATATCAAAATCGAAGTATTCGTTAAAAAACTCTATACGTTAAGTACAATTATTTCTTGGCCAGTTAAATTTTCTTTGAAATATCCTAGGGCTATGAAACATTATATTCTGCTTCTGAACTGGTTTCGGTAAAATAACTTAGATTATAAAACATGCTAGGGAGAGTTGGGAAAAAAAATAGCGAAAGCTTTGTTTGGGGAGGTATTTTTATATAAACCAAAGACTTTTGAAGATGTCCATGAATGGAAGGGTCTCCATTTATGTCACATTTAAAGACCTACATATACAGGGTGCAATATGTTATCTATCGCCGACCTTTAATTTCTCGACCGTTAGTCCTAGACATATAGTTCCAATTACAAAAACTTTTCAAATGAGGTAAATATTCATGTATTGGCATTATTTAAAGTAAAAAATCAATTTTATAAAAATTACGAAATCTAACTTTTTATACGTCCCCCCCTCCCTATAGTTATATTTAGTAAAATTTACACATATCACAACAGATATAACACAAAAAGTTTGATATCTGTAGTGAAAAATTGACACAGTTATTAAATTTCAAAGTTTGAGATTTTTGCATATGATTTTGTCTTTTATTGAGGGATCAATTAAAAGATCAATTAAAGTAAGTCGAGATCAAAATCAGGGTACGATGTCTTTTTTACTGCAAAACCACTTTTAGCCAGTATCGCCGAATCGGGGTATATCAGTTCAATCGGTTATTTCATCTAATTATTTGAGCTGACTTTTAGGGGTTGTATATAAAGCGAAGAATGAAATGTTGAAATTAAACAGAAAAATAAATATCAATTTATTATAATATCAGAAAACGGTCTAATATAAAAAATGAATACACCAAACGCCGGAATCTACTTGAGATACTGCTAATAATAATAAAAATTAAACATTATTGCTTTTTGATGCGCACAAATATTGTAAAAATCTCATGCATATTAGGTAACATTATGAGGTAACTTTTGCCAGGAACGTATGCTTATTTATAAATTTTGGAATTATGCCTTCATTGTCAATAAATCAGTGAAAATCATAGGTGTATTACATTTTTCTGTTATAGAAAGTTTCATACAAAAAAAATCATTTTAAAAGCATCAGGGGGAAAAAAATCAGGAGTAAAATATTGCGGATGGACTTTTGGGAGAAAAACAAAGCGATGAAAGAAATGTAGTGAAATCAATATAAAAAAATTTCTACAAATAAAACTCATGTCGAAAGTTGTGGTTGCATATTTTATCCATCAAAATAATAATAATAATATATCATATATCTTAATTTTAATTATATTCTTTAGGTGATCGTAAGGAAATGTAATAACTTGCGTAACAGATAATTGCCTAAATGTGTATTTTTAATCATTATTATTGCATTTACATTATTTGCAGATTTCCGGGAAAAACCTTTAATATAATGATGGTATTTTTATTCTTTGTCTTGGAAAGTAATGCTATTTTTTAGTAAAATTATTGCAGTTTAAAACACAATTACCACAACGAATGTAACTGCTATCTCCTTAAATTGACAGTTAATGTTATATTAAAAATCTTTAATATCTATTAAAATATTTTTACTACATTTGATGAATTAAATTAAAATAATAAATTTATTATTTTAACCCTTATTTCTTTTAGCTAATTAACATAATAAAAAGGGAGATTTCTGAGTGATAGTTCTACGATATAAAATGTTTTATTATTAATTTTTTAATGGCGATCAATTTTTATTTTATTTAGAAAATAAATTTGATTGTAGCTATTGACTTATTTGATAAATTAAAACTATTGACTGTTTTTTTTTTCATCCTGATTCATTATCATAAATTATTTTTTTTCCAAAACTACCGCTTTATTTTAAAAATAATGATCTTCGATATAAAATATTCATAAGTATTTGTAAATGTCTAATTGCTTTTTTATATATTTTATTTTATGCATAATAATATAAGAATTAAAAATTTTGAAAATTTCGTGTAAAATCTGACATTAAGTTATTATTAAATTATCTAAACCTCATATAAAGTTAACGTATCTGAATTAAATGTGCGTGTTAACTTGAAGTATTAGATTTTTTTTTTAATTAATTGCCAAAAATTTTATTTATCATAAATTTTGAAATTAATTTTAAACATATAAGTTCTTGTTTCTTTAAAGTGAAACTAAAATATATAAAACTACTCATAACTAAACCAACTAACCATTATAACAAACACATATAAACTTTATTATATTTATTTTAAAAGCTACTGTCCCATCTGTTCAAATCTCTTTACAGTTTCTAAAAAGCAATAATCATTAATACTGCTTTCTAAAAGCTTACGTCACATTTACTGATGCTTTAGTTGTATTTTTATACGAATACAGAGACAATTTTGATTTTTATATCTTAACACTGAGGGTGATATTCTATTTTTGCTCTCCTGGGGTAAAGTGTACATATAATAATACTTCATATAAAAAAATACACCAGGTAACCTACATTTTTTATGCAGGTTTTGAAAATAGTTAAAATATATATAATTATTTCCCCCTTTTAACTGCTTCCCTGATTATCCCGAGTTATCTCGGGTTCGTATGTACTACAATTAATTATTATCCCGAGAATATTCGGACGTGGTATAATTTGCACTACGATTTGTTTTATCACGTTTTTACTCTGCCTGAAGCTCAAAAAGAATAATCTATTATATTATGTAAGAAAATATTCTTACATAATATAATAGATTATATATAATTAAATTATATATAATATTTGATTGGCAGTTTTCCAAGTTTTGTGATATGACATGCAAATAAAGAAAAGCAATGATGTGATTGCAAAAAATTTGATGATTTTTTTTTTTTAATTGGTAAGGGAAGCAGTGAAGGCTGTTATTCGTCATTACGAATTCCCCTAGCTAATGTTAAATCTGTGGGCGTAGAATTCATTCGTATATTATCCCCCGATATGTTTTTTTTCTTTTGGCAAGCAATAAAAGTGTCGTCTCTAAAAAATAACGCTCCTTTATATAAGCCAGCCGTAAAACAAAGCAGATGTGTCACTGTACGGGATAATCTCTACTGCAATTTTTTAAGCTTCTAAGCATCGCATATTTTTAATTTTTACACCGCGTATAGGGAAAAAAGTACTTTTAAATGCAATTTGTCTGAAAATTGCATCTCAATTTATTTTTGAGATATTAATTTTTTTGTAGTTTTTAAATATATTTATTTTATGTTGGCAACTGAAATTCTCCATTTCTGTAAAAAGTAAAGGAAAAATAGTTGGAAAATAGTAATTAACTCTTTTTGTTGCCTTTTCCCAAAAAAAAATGAAAAAAAAATGTAATGAAAATACGTGGAATTTTGAAGAAATATATATGAATAATTTCTGATAAACCATGGAGCTATTATAAACTATATTTAATTTTAAGTATCTATATTAATTTTACAAACAAATGAAGGCATATGACTCATTAGATAGCCTTTTTTTTGTAGAGTTTCTTGAATGACGACATATCACTTTTTGCAGGATTTGTGCATTATTGAGCGATAGTGACGTCATATGCTTACTTTACTGTAGATGTTGTTTAAGATTGGATCGTAAATGTGAAATTCTTCCGCGGATGCGAATGACGTCATTTTATATAAAATAAAGCGTGTTTTTTAAATCTTAAAACTGAAATATGTTTTGTACTATCTATATTTATATACATTTTTTTTTCAGCGGGGGCGACACTAAATTTTGAAGAAGTAGAATTCCTGTTTTCTAGTTTAAAACATTTCCTCAGGATATTAATATTTTTAATATCTGTTTTCTGTGCACTCTTCTTAAAGAATGTTTCTTTTTTTTCCCTTAGTTGTTAAATTACTTCTGAATTATATACTTAACTTTATATGAAGTGTTTTAATCTTACTCACAGTCCGTCAGCCTTAACACATAAAATATTAAATTAAGCATAAATTTGAAAAATATTTTGAGAACTAAGAAAAAAAGAGACATTCTTTAAGAAGAGTACAGCGAAAAAAGAAGTTAAAAATATCATTTTCTTGAGGAGATATTTTAAATATATGAAGGCATTCTAAGTACTAAGGGACGAGGGTAGAACAGTCGGAAGTTGACTGACTAGCAGTCTTTAAACACAAATGCATAAGTTGCAACTATTGTAACTACTGTAATAAACCAAAATACAGTAATAACACTTTTATAAAAAGATACGGTTGAAATTAATAATTAAAGTAAAAACACAAATAAAAATGCATAAATTTAATTTAAAATACTAAAAATACTAAATAATTTAATAATTTTTTAAATACTAAATACTGGGTGTCCTAAAATGTACTGACTGATTTAAAAATTCGATAACGTTCAATCGGTGACAGCTGTTAAAGGCATTCTTGCAGGAGAGTAATATATGATGTCAGGAGTTTTTTTACTGAGATTCCTTGTTTTCGTTCCAATTACAGGCAATAGATGGCGCTGCAAACAGTAGGTGCTCAATTGAGGCAGAAATATTGGGATAACAGCAATGATGGAGATAACAGATGGTCAATCATATGGAGTGGGTTATATTTGTTGGTCCAATTTTAAGAATTCGAAAGTTACCGCATGTACAGGTATTCCTTTTTGTAACACTATTCTTAAACCAGATATAATACATTGATAGAACAGTCTGCTATTCACTTCCTATAGTGATGGAGCAGTTTTATGGAAGCCAGTATAATATAGATACATATATACATTGTAGGGAGTAGGGTAATCAAGCATTAACTCCAGTTCGAAAATAAATAAAATTAAAAGGTGAAAGGTGTAAAATGCACGCATAAATTAATTTAGATAAACATAAAAGAAATAGAATTACACAAATTTAAGAGTATGGATTATAAAAAGAAATTTAAATAAAGCCTTCAAGCTTTTCTGGCTTTAATATACTTCTTTCTCGTTTCATTTGAAGAATATGAGTTATTTATTTAAATAAATGACAGATTCCCGCAAAAATTATAAAATTTTGTGGTTTTAAGGTTTGTATAAGTTTGAAAGACTTCTTATTACTTATAACGTGCATAAAAGTTTTGTAGATGGCAAAGTAATGCAGTAATTAAGAAGAATTTTAGGTAACTTTCATTACAAAAAGCTATCTATTGCAGCCGTTTGGAGGAAGACGATTCCGAAAAATTTTGGTATATTTTCACCGATCATGACCTCTAGACCCCGAAATCACCTTCCGTTCAAATTATATATATAAATATATCTATATCTGATTTGTCATACTGTAACTCTCGTATTTATGAACCTATTTGGATGTAATTTCGTGTGTACATAGTACATACCAATGTCTCAACCGAGTTCGTTGGCCAGCTTCATCCGCCATCTTGTTTCAAAATGGCGGCCATTTAAAAATTTCTAAAATATTTAAAATTTAAAATGAGGCACAAAAAAATTAGACATTGAAAAACATTTTTTTATGTGTTTGAGCTTGATACAAAGATTCTGTAGCATTTTTTGTTTCGTCTATATCTTAAAAAATGGCTGAGTAGCACTTTGAATATGGCTGACATTTTGAAACGATCTGATTTTTGTCACGCGATAATACACGTATTTATGAACCGATTTGGATGTGACAAAGAATGTCCATAGTACATAGCAATGTCTCGACCGAGTTCGTTGGCCAGCCTCATCCGCCATCTTGTTTCAAAATGGCGGCCATTTAAATATTTCAAAAAAATAAAATTTAAAATGAGGTACAAAAAATTAGAAATTGAAAAAGATTTTTTCCTTATGTGTTTGAGCTTGATACAAAGATTTCGGAGCATTTTTTGTTTCGTGTATGTCTTAAAAAAGTGCTGAGTTATAGCACTTTGAATTTCTAGCATGACTGACATTTTGAAACGATCTGATTTTTGTCACGCGATAACACGCGTATTTATGAACCAATTAGGATGTGACAGAGCATGTGCATAGTACATAGCAATCTCTCGCCCGAGTTCGTTTGCTAATTTCATCTGCCATCTTGTTTCAAAATGGCGGCCATTTAAAAATTTAAAAAAAAATAAATTTAAAATGAGGTACAAAAAAATTAGAAATTGAAAAAGATTTTTTTCTTACGTGTTTGAGCTTGTTACAAAGATTCTGGAGCATTTTTTGTTTTGCCTTTATCTAAAAAAAAGGCCGAGATATAGCAATTTGAATTTCTAATGTGTGTGACATTTTGAAAAATCTGATTTTTTGCTTGCAACAGCACTCGTATATATCAACCGATTTAGATATGAATGAGCATGTGCGCAGGAATCGCTAAGGTCTCGACTAAGTTCATTGGTTATCTTTGTTGCACCCATTATGTTGTTTTAAAATGGCGGGCTATCACCGATAATTCGGGTTAATATAATTATAAATATAATTCGGGATATCACCGAATTTAGCGACAAAATATAAATCACTTTAATAAAACCAGCTTTGATAACGCTGACTAATTTCGCGAAATTCTTATTCATATTCAATATTGACAAAAATTAGTATTTAATCTTCTACAATTGGGTTCCACTAATTTGAGCTCTGCGTGTTTGAATAATATAAGCTGGCTTTTAAAAAATAAGGAATATGCAAGCTACCTCTTCCTCTAGGCACTGGTCGGAAGGACTTTTTTTAATTGTACAATAGACGATTGTGGTGAAAAGTATTTTACTTGGCTCCATCCCAAAATGATTTCATTTCATATATATTGTCAT
Organism: Maratus speciosus; assembly: GCA_963932465.1. Lineage (NCBI taxonomy): Eukaryota > Metazoa > Arthropoda > Arachnida > Araneae > Salticidae > Maratus > Maratus speciosus. The sequence continues at coordinate 232,807,906 of OZ010792.1, read as the reverse complement.
CATTATGGAGTCATTTTCAACAATAAATATCAGTATTTAGCATCGTAAAATATATATTAATAAGATACGCGCTGCTAATAAAGTATATCAACCCATTAATTCAAATGTGAACTACATGCGTTTATTATAAAATGGAGTTTTTAAATTCGAATCAATAGACTTTGATTAAATCGTATCATTAAAAAATTAGGTCTAGCATAGTAGATTTCAAAAGAAATAAAAATGCGTCATGCAGGTTTGCATGTTTCATATTTAGGAGTTAAAACCATAAAATATTGACTATATTAAGCAGCTTCCGATTTTCCTGTACCAGTTTCACACTTTGTACGTAAAAGAAGTAGTTTGGTGCATATCAATAATTATACTACTACTGCTTCTAAAATTTTTGGCTTGTATCATGTTTTTATAACTTTTCTTATTTTCTTATTTGATATGTCTTGGTTTCATACGTGTATATGTAAAAAATATATTGGTGTCTAAAAAGCTTTTTAAATAGCTGTAAGCTATATATTTAAAACGCAAGCATTTTTTTTTTTTGTTGTTGTTGTTATCTGCCCTCAGATTTCTACTGAACTAATTTTAATAATTATTATTTTTAACTAAAAGCGATTCATTTGTAGAAGAGACCGCAATAGTTATTTCTTTTTAATATTTTCATTTTTATATTTTAGTTTTAAATTTAAGTGTTTTTATTCTAATTTTTCAGAATGGTGACAAACTGATTATTTTCAATGTTACAGAGAAAAGGGAAAAAATGAAAAATGCCGGAATTACTGTATCGTTAATATTTTCTCATGTCAATTAAGAAAACAAATATTTGTTTGCAGAAAATGACGCCCAGTTAAAAAAATTGCGAATTTCCCATCAGAATCAGAAAGCTGTTCTATTTTAATATTCTTTTATTCCGGTGACATTGAGTTTGAGTCGCTAACTTCAAAGGTAAGTGAAATGCTTCTACGAATCAAAATAACGCCATATGAAAAAGAAAACAAGTATTTTCTTTCATAAAACTAAATATTTTACTATGAATGCACCTGAAAAACTTAAATTTCTAGATTTCACTGTTACTGAGATTTGAACCTCAAGTCTAGCGAGAGAATATTCACATGCAAAGTTATAGCTAGCAAACGTGACTTCAAGTTTGTAAATATATTTATTATTAACCTATTGCGCTTTATAATATTTTCTAAATAATGAATAGGCGAAGTAGGTATGTAAATTTTGTGACAGTGAAAATAACGTTATGTTTATATTTCATTGACAAATAAATTCCGTGATTAAGTCTAACTTACGTAATTTTTACCGAAAATCATTGCTCCAATCAATCACTTCATAATTACTTATTTTGGTTATACTAGCCGGTGAAGACAGAGCTACACTTGGTTAAAATTAGTTTTGTGTTTAACTCGATGTAAAAATAAATCCTCGGTGTATTATTGCTTAAAGCATATTATTTTATAACAGTATTAATTACCGAAACAATCAATATTAAAAATATGTACACATTTCTAAATTTTATATTACTTACACGTTTATAACGAAAGGGCATAATTCAAAACTACATTTTTAGTTCCTTGTACATTTTCTTTTAGTAGCAAGACTTTTAGGCCTGAACGCCTGAACTTAACGCCTGAACAACGTACAGCATTCAACATACCGTTCAACGTACAGCTTGTAAATGATGAAGTCTCATCACGATCGTCTTCAGATTTCACAGTACAAATCTTTCTTGATGTTGGATGTTAAAATTTTTCCACTTTGCAGGACGTCCAGTGGATGTAATTTTTGAGCAGTCTTCACAATACAATAGGAAGCACGATTCTGGTAGTTCAGAGCAGTCGCAAAATTTGGTTGCAAAACTTCAATCTTTTTGTAGGCTTCTAAGTCTTTTTGCAGATCGCGAGATCTTCACAAACTTTAGGCTTCGACCGAAGCACATCCTTATAGTTCAGGGATAAATTTTGAGAAAGTTCTATGTACTCTGATTAGTTGAATTCTGTTTTTGAGAAAGTTCTATTTACTATGATTGGTTGAATCAAGTATCTCTGTTTCTATTGGCAATTTCTAGAAAATTCGTTCAGATATAGAAAGCAATTTTTTTCGCAAAATTTCGCCAAATATTGCAAATCTGGCCACACTCTTTCATTTGGCACCAAGCATGTGTTTTGGCATTGGTAATCTAGAAAGTCAATTTACTCGCAAAATCTCACAGATGTCGCCAATATTTCGCCAACTTTGCTACTTCGTTTCCTACGAACTGTTCAACAACTTAATAACTCTCTCAATCTTCATTCTCATTGAAATGCATAGGCCTGTAGTGACATAAAAAAAAACCCACTAATTGAATTTTCTCGAACATGTGACTTAGCCCAATGGTCTTCTGATACGCCAAAACAGTAGGATACAAAATTTAGTCAAAATCCTTTGAGTCGTTTTTCAGATGAAATTTGTATACACGCACACATAGACACAAGATTTGCTGGTATTGCTATGTTATACTGATTATTTTTACGAAGTTTAATTATTAATAAGTTTAATTATTCAATAATTTGAAAAATTGAAGTTAATAGAAAGAGCATTTTCGTAACTTTAGTGTAAAATAATAATTGTTTTAAGAGTTAGATCAGCCAAGCTAAGATGTAATTATTGTCGTTGGTTTTAAATTCAATTTAGCAGTTCTTTTTAAGCGTTTCCTTTAATCGAATTTGGACGGTTTCCGGCTCGTAAAAAGTAAAAATACAAAATTTAAAAGTAGAAATTTGGAGATACGTTTCACAAACAAAATGAAAGCATTATTACTTTAAAATTTATTATAGCACTAAGAAATTTATTTTAATAAAAAATTATCATTTTTAGAAGATAAAGGTATCTACATGAAAAAAGTATTCTCTCGGTTTAATGTATTGTCAATAATGACACTTTTTTCTAAGCATCAACATAACTAGTATGGAATTATCAAACATAAAAACTGTACTAGATTAGCAATTATGTTGTATTAAAACTACTTATATAAAACTATTTTGCATGATTTGTTAAAATTTTTACCTTATGTGAATTATTTTGTTGCGTTAAAACGTGGTGTTTATTGCAGTGGTCACAACTAATCTACACTTTGGCTACCACTATTTTTCAATATAGTAATCTTCTTCTTAATTAATCAGAGGATTATGTGATTAAATAAGAAAATTAGTAGTATTGAAAAATAAATATAGCCAAAATATAGAGAAGTTGGCATTCTTGTTATTGGTCAATTATAAACTACGTAATATCTTCATCTAAATTAGAATATTTAACGATTATAATAAAAGCATTTTTCTGCTCCGTCGAATAAAATTGTGTGAAAGAATAAATTTCGGTAGTTTTTATAGCGTAAAAAACACTTTTATTGCAAAAAATTACCTCCTTTTTACAAAAAACCAAATATAAAGAAAACTACTTTCATTTTTTTTTAAATAGCACATGTCTTAAACACACTGAACAACTTCCAATTCATTGATTAAAAATATACGTTAATATAATTTTTAAAACAAGCTTGAGACACATGTTACTGCAAAAAAAAAATTTTTTTCATAAAGAAATGAGTTAAAATATGTAGAAAGTTATTATCCCTTTTCTAAAAATAACACTGACCTTAAATATTAAGAAAAGGTCTCAATACAAAAGATTCATTACAAAATTCTCTCTTTTGCATAAGTAAATAAAAATGTTTTAACGTTTAAACAAAAAAAAAATGTTCAAGTAATTGATACAAGAGAATTCTTAAGGTTGGGGTTAATCAAATTAACAATAACTAGAAGTGAAATAAATTTAATTAATTAAGCTGAATACTTTGTGATAAGATTAGATTCATAAGTATTATTAATTATTTCAAAGCAAAATATTTTTTTTGCATTAATATGATAATATATTTTACGGTGTTCACTCTTCTTTAAAGGAATTTAATAGGACCTTTGAGAAAAATGTGATGCAACTAATTATATTGAATTTAAAGATTGGCAAATAATACTATAATTAAATAGGCAAATAACAGAGAAAAATTGATAAAAAGCATAAATGTGGTAAATATTGATAAAAGGTGCAGACGGCCAAAAAAGAAAAAAAGAAGGAGAGAAAGAAAGAGAATACGTTTAAATCTCAAAATTGACTAGAAAACAAATGAATTAGCCATTCGATTTGAAATTGTCTGTTTTTTTGTTGTTGTTGTTGTTGTTGTTGTTGTTGTTGTATGTTTGATTTTTTGCAAAAAAAAAAAAAAAGCTTCAAGTTCGTTTTTATACTGAAATTGTACCAAAATCAATATAAATAACAAAAATAAAAGTTTTCAATATAAATACCTTATTTCAACCTCATATTTGATATTTCGATAAGTTTTATGTTAGGAAAACAAACGTGTCATTCGGTCAAGTTATTAAGGATTATGAAGTTTTGGTACTCTTAACATTGAATTCTTACGTAATAGTGGCAAAACAGATTGCAATGTGCGTAGTGTTTCAAGCATAACTCACAAACGTCTTGCCAGTATGAGCTGTAATTTAACGAAAATTTATACTAATTTTTAGTATTATTATAAATAAGAATGTGTTCGTTAAAAACACATAAAAATTGACTAATGGCGCACAAAAAAAACTTTTATATGAATTTATACAAAAAAAATGTTGATACAAATGTAAAATATACGTTTCGGACTACTTTTGCAGTCGTCTACAAGACAAAATATGATGTTGAACTGATTTAAAATCTAGAGACTAAAGCATCCTGTATGAAAGACAATTTGTTGACTCTTGGCTAATTAGATGATTGGAAAAATGGATTGGCGCCATGCAATAAATAAAAAAATTTCTAATGTACTCACTGATGTAGGCAATTTTTATATGTTTTTAAGGAATGCATTCTTATTTAGAATTTTAATGGTGCAATTGTCCAACATGTGTTAATTTAATATTATTTTTCGAAAAAAAGTTACGAATTGCAACCTATGGATTTTTTAAATTAAAAATCGACTTTTAGAAATTTCAAATATGTCAATAAAAAATTACAGCGCATTCCACCAAATAGTTATTGATCATGCTTTAAAAACTACCCGCAATCTATTTTGCAACGATTAAAATCAATTTAATATTAGCAGTTCCAGGCTTTAAACCTTCTTAATTAATAAAGTATTTGTAGCGAATGTAGTTCCGTTTAATATCCTATGGTAAAAGTTTTTGAAAAAGGCAAATATGATGTCAAAATTAAAAGTTTTTGTATTGAAAATTTCAGTACGAAGACGGCATACGTAATATATTTTATTTTGCGACCATTGAAAGAAGACATAATTTCCATACATTTATACATCTTCATAGAGTTATAAAAGAAAATGCGTTCAAACTGTATCCATAAATTTCGAAAAATGAAATTTACAAGGAAACATACTAGTCATTTAACTGGTAACCAGAAAAATGTTATAGAAAATTTAAATATGAAATAAATGCTACTAGTAACATTTAAAACACTTTATTTTTAATATTACGGTAGAACCTCGATTATACGAAGTAATTGGGACCGACAATCTTTCAAATAATCGAAAATACTTCAATTTTAAGATTAAGGAGAAATATATGGAATATTTTTTATTGTGGTAAAAACTGCTTAATAAAAACAAAGCAATAGCAAAATAGAAACAAGAATAAATTACCTGAATTTTAATTTTGAAATTAAATACCTTTCACATGTATCACAAGGGTTTGAAAAAATGTTTTGTTTATCGCAGTTTCAATTGCCTTTGCTTTGAAGCTCTATCATGGATTTTTTAAATATTTTTAGTTCACCAGTATCATAGTCTTTCTACTGCTCCAGCCATGCCAACCTTTTGCAAAATTCAAAAGCTTGAGAATTCCTAATTTGTTTTCTTCGCTTCACTCCGCAGCTTATGGGAGCTCAAGTTAAATTCAAAGGGGAATTAAATTCTAAGAAAGGGGATCGAAAATATTTATATGTACTCGTAGTTCGGAAAGGACCGCTGGCACACAAAGAATATGATACCTAAAAAAAAAAATCTTTCAAAAGGGATTTTGCACACAACGAACGAGATAATAATAATTAAAAAAAACTTTCAAAATGGATTTCGGTTGAAAAAGTTTCGAATAAAAGAGGTTTTACTGTATATAGCAAAAATTAGATATATTAAAGCAGATTGTGTCAGAATCTAGCATAATTTTGCCTTTCTCGGGTGAACTACTCTTTGCTACTAATCCTCTAAAGACGGAGAGTCGATAATTGATCGGTCTCGAAATTATAGTTCTGTTTTTAGTTGTTACATGGATAAAAAGAAGTTTTTATTCCACATAAAACCATAGATTGTTGCTATTTTAACTATCATTTTCAATGTATCCTTTTTTTTTTTTTTTTTTTTTCATTTTCCATTCATTTTTCAGTTTATTAAACATTTTAAAAAATTGTATGTAGCTTTTCTAGTATCTTCTTTTCTTTTTCAAATTCTTACATTTTGCTTCTGTCCTTTAAAAAAACCAGTTGGAACCCGTCGAAATTCGACGAACTAAAATGTTTAGAAAGAAACTGTTAGATCAAATTTATGATAAACCTACAAAAGTATTTACAATAAAAAATTCATCTTACATTGGTTGTTTAACTCTTAAAACAAATAATATTTTTAACCTAAAATTACCAAAATGTTATTTCCACAAACTTCAACTGCTTAAATTATTGAAAAATTAAACCGTATTAGAATACGTAATCAAGATGAATAATTATGATGCAGTTATCGATTGAAGCTCTTACGTTTGTTTTTACGGGATGAAAAAATAGGTAAAAAGGATTTTTTTTGCTTTGCACATCATGAAATTTCCCCCCATAAAATCTAAACTGTGCGTTATTTTCACATTCTCAAAATTTACATACGCATCACTCAAGTTCACAATTTAAAAGTATTTTAACGCGCAATAGATTATTAATGAATGTATTTCCAAACTCAAAGTCGCGTTTGTCCGATATAACTTTGCATTCTTTTGTGAACATTCTCAGAAACTTTAAGTTCTAATCTCAGTACCCGCGAATAAAAATTCAGAAATTTGCCTTTAGTTGTCATAGCATTGTCCATTTAGTGTTGGTCAAATATTTAGTTTTATCAAAGAAAATGATCGTTTTGTTTTAAATATGACATCATTTTTACTCACTGAATTATTTTGCCTAGCGTCTCAAACTCAGTATCAGCGTAATGTAAAAATATTGAAACGTAACTGATTTATGAAGAAGAATGCGTGTTTTTTTTTTTGTTGTTGTTGTTGTTTTTTTTAATGGCTGACGTCATTTTATATTCAAAATTTTAAAAAATGTTACTTTTATTTGTAATGTGAAAATGGCATCAATAAGGATATAATCAATAAAAATAAACCATGACTATTTTCCCTTTACTTTTAATAGAAATGGTGTACTTCAGTTGCCACGATTAGAAAAATGGTATTAAAAACTATAAAAAAATTAATATCTTACAAATAAATTGAGATAGAGCTTTCAAACAAATTGCATTTAAAAGTACATTTCCCCCCCTATATTACGGTGTAAAAATTTAAATTATACGATATTTAGAAGTTTAAAAATTTGCAGTAGCGAAAATTGCAAAACCGAAATTTCATTTCAAATTTCAGAGTGTTGCCATTCGCAGAATGACGTATGCGTTACGCACAGATATGTTTGTCCTTTATAATATAGATAGATAGATAGTATAGATAGATAATATAGATTATTCTTTCAAACTATATGCAAATTTCCTCCGTGCGCCCCGATCGTGTGTTTTTTTTTTTTCTTTTGGCCGTTCGCAGAGTTGTTTTTCGCGTTGCATAACGCGTCCGTTTATTGCGATATACATACCGTTCCAGCGCTATTTAGGGTTTTTGCACGCGCTGAGCATTTTGCGGTGAAAAAATATGGTTGTTGCCATTCTAAAATTTCGAATTTCTGTACCTATAACCGTAACCGTGAGCGCCAATTTGTTGCCGCTCACAGAATCCCGAGCTCATACCTCTGAATAACCATATCTGAAATCTCATCTCGATCGGTTAAACGGACCGGCCGCTAGAGTTCCATATATCGGCTATATTCCATATAAGTTTTTTTTTATGACCACCCTGTATATTTGTGTGGTGTGTGATTGCCAGTAACTGATCCTTTTATTTATTTATTTTTGAATATATTTGTTTAACTAATTTACTTCGTTAAAAGTTTTTTTTTTCAAAAGAATGTTGAGTACAAAGAAAAAGGTAAAGTTTTTTTTTTTTTTTTTTTTTTAAGAGCAATGTGAAATTTTCCGCTTTACTTTTGTATAGATTTTTTGTGCATAAATACAAAGTTACTTCCGAAACTTTTCTATTTATTTTATTATAAAAAATATCGATAGGATAATTTGAGAGGATATACTAATTCCTACATGTACTGATTTTACATAATTGAAAAAACGAATTTTCATAATCACTAGCAAATATCATATGACGTGTTTCGGATATTGGAAACAAACAAGATAAAATCAAGTTTCTAGAAACAACAGTTTAAATAATATATTTTTCATTATATCGCCAGTTTGTATTATACAGAAATTTTCTGAGTACTACAGGTGAACTGGACCCTTTTAAAAGAGTTGCTATAATTGTCATCTTTTTTTTTTTTTTTTTTTTTTTTTTTTTTTTTTTTTTTTTTTTTGGACATATTTGGTGCGAATGCCCGCTACGTTGAATATCAGTATTTTTATTTAGTCAAACAGTATTAGTATATTTTTCAGACAAAGTTCTTAATAAAAGACTCCCTATCTTACAAATAAATGAATGACATGATTATCAAATAACTCATAAATTTTGCTTACAGTAATTCGAAATATCTGGCTTATTTTATTTTTATTTTTATATGTATCTTTATATGTTTTGCTGGCTTAAACACACTTTCGTCAATAGATGGCACTTCACTGTTTCAGACTATGATAATGCTCTAATTAACATGTAATGTCTAATTAACATACGCCATCGAACTTCTCTCAGTTTTTTATTTTAAATTGCATTTAGGTATTGAAATGCGGAAAAAAAACTTGTATTTAAAATTTTTAAAGGTAATATGGGCAGGGCATTCATACAGCTTGACACACAAACATAAAATGATGAAAATTTGAACTACAGTACAGCGCCGATTATACGGACGCCCGTTAACCGGATTGTTCAATTAACCGGATCGATCAAGGAGCATACGTTTTTTCCCGTCTTCTCCAAAATTTTTGACATGAAACTTCTTTAGGCGAAGTATTGTAAATTTGGCTAGATGTCACAAAAGTTAACCGTTAAATAACTATTTCCTAATCGTGATATAATAAATCGTCAACAAATGCAAATAGAGCAATGCATAAAATCAACTGTTTCTAGAACCTAAGAAGTTTCACTTCTAACGCGCGAGAGTGCCACGTATATATATATACAGTAGACTCCCTTAAATCCGCGACCCTAAAATCCGCGTATTTTTTCAGATGTGAACAATGAAATTTACAGTTAAGTTGCAGGAACAAAATTCAAAATGGCGCCGAAATCAGCGACTACCGCAATTTTTTTTTTACTAAATTTTTTGTTAATCATTCTCTTTTGGCTATTACAGCAGATTTATTACTAAATAAATTTACATTACTTTCGATTTTGATATAAATTAGCATATCTATATCAAAAATTCCAGGATTCGAAATGGAAAAATCCACGAACCGGAACGTTATTTTAAAATTATTTTTCGCGGAATTATTTTTTTTAATTAAAGACAAATTTATTTCTAAACATACAGAGCAGTATAAGAAAAACATTCAAGACTCTAAATAACAATGAAAAAAGTTACAGTGATAGCAATAAGCTATATATACTGATAATAGCATTAACACTGTTCTCCTTGCTATCACTAGATGGCAGCATAGGACTTTTGGAATCGAATTGAATTGATTTCATTCGTAATAATTTAATATATTTTTTAATTTTTATTTTACATAATTATTTTAATAATTACTTACGTTTAAACTAATAAATTATTTTAATATTTAACTTATTTTAATGTTTCACTTTATTGTAAGCATTCATTATAATTTCCCTTGCTTAGATGCGAATGAAATTAATGTTTCAAAAATGTAACCAAATCAATGACCAGAAATCCGCAAAATTCTAAAATCTGCACAACCTCTGGTTCCAAGATGAGCGGATTTGAGGGAGTCTACTGTATATATTTTTTTTTCCCCATGAAAATCCCTGTTCTCTAGCAGAAGACTATCAATAATTTCTTTTCTCTATCACAATGATTTTTTTATGTATGTACTGTACAGTGTATGTATACATATATGTATTATTTTCTATGTGTACTCCTGTGTATAACTTTATACCAATTTTGTAGGAAATAAATTTTTAAAAAAGTTTTAAAAAATAACCTCTAAACACGCCATTTGTAATATGCTAAAATGTGAACTACAATGCCAGTCCTAAGCCTGGAAAAAGTGTAAAGGGAAGTTACCTAAAAAGAGTGCCATAGCCGTTTTTTTAAATTGTCCAATTATCCGTATTTTTCATTAACCGGATCGGCTTCGGTCGCGACCAGTCCAGATAATCGGTGCTCTACTGTATTTTAAAATTTATTGTATGCAAAACTCATAAGCTATTTAACAGATATGTCGCTTCAAATATTTCGTTTTTATATTTCTTGTAGTTAATGAATAATTTAATTTTTAAATTAGGTAATCGTTAAAGAAAAACTCTATATTATTTTAATATTATACGAAACATTACACAGGTAACCGTGCTGTCAAACATAATGTTCTATGAAAGACTGTAAGAAGCGATTAACGAAATTTTCATCTTTTTGAAATTTAGCTAGCTTAAATTTTTTCCAAGGTTTCACTATTAATTTATTTGAAACTAAAATTTCATTAACACATCCGTTTCTAACATTTATTTACCCTGCGTTCTACGCCTACTTTTGACGTAGGTAACACCTACATATAACTGCATTATTCTGGGCTTTAATCAATACTCATGCAAATGCAACAAGTGTAAAGTTATCTCAGTCTGCTGAAAACATATATATATATTTATAGCTATGACAATTCTGCAAAAATAAAGGCTTTACTAAGTGAATAAATTTGGATGAAACATTAGGACGTGTCCCAAAATTATGTCTATTATTATCATTATTATTATTATTATTATTATTATTATTATTATTATTATTATTAGCTATTCGGTACTGTAATTTATGCAGTGCCCTTAAAAGAATTTATATTTTTTTCTGTCTTCATTTTATTTATTTTGAATTAAGAGTATATGCTAATTTCCAGAAGTTTTCTCTTGATATGCATCTTCACTGTTAACTAGTCGGATGTGCCAATCCTAAAACTTTCTTCTATCTTATACATGTTAATACTTCATAATTCCTTAGCACAGTGCCAAAAATAAATGGCAAACCCTGTCCATCATAAGGATTCTAAAAATATGAAATTTCGTGTATTAGTTCTTGAGATATGGCAATCGCTAAAATCGTATAAGTCATGCAAAATGCAATATAACAGAGCGCCACCTGTTGGTGGTTTACACCAAAACTTAATCAGCAATAACTTATGTCAACGTCTATTGGACTGAAATTTGAAAAAATCCGTGCATTAGTTTTTGAGCTATTGCAAAAATCGTGAAAAATCCAGCATAGCAGTGCCACCTATTCGGTGATTGACACGAAAAACTAAACATCTACATTCCGTGTCAACGCCTAACTGAATCTGAAATTAGATATAAATTCGTGCATTAATTCTTGAGATATAGCTATTGCGGAAATCGGGAAAAATTCAGCATCCCAGCGCCACCTGTTCAGCGAGTTACACCAAAACATAATCAGCATCCATATTTATAAAGGTATACCTGAATTTGAAGTTTGGTGAAAATTTGTGCATTAGTTCTTGATATAGAGCTATTGTGAAAATAGTAAAAAAATACAGCATAGCAGCGCCCCCTGTTGAGCTATTTGCATCAAAACGCAATCAGCATCAACTCATATCAATGACTAACTGAATCTGAAGTTTTATGGAAATCGGTGCATTAGTTCTTGAGACAGAACTATTGCGGAAACCGTGAAAAATGCAACATAGCAGCGTCACTTGTTCGGCAATATGTAACACAAAGTAATGAGTACCAGTTAATATCAAGGTCTAACTGAATCTAAAGTTTTGTGAAATTTTACGCATTTGTTCTTGAGACAGAGCGCTCACAAAATGTTTGTCACATACGGACAGACAGACTCAGAGACAGACATTTTCTAAAAACCATCAAATCGTGTTCAGGACCTTCTAAAACGTATAAATCCATCGAAAACCGGAAGTCGAAATGGTTCACGAATCAAATACTTTCTACTTGTAAAGATAGAAGAAAGTAAAAACAGTTTGTTTCAAATTTCTACAAGGTAACCCAAGCATGTGTGAAATTCACTGTTTGTTAAATCAGTGATTGATTCGTAAGAGAATAACAAAGGGAGTTTTAAATATTGTTTGCCGATAATTTTAAGTAAAAAAAAGTTGCAAGATGAAAATATATGAATAATGCTCACAGCACAATGTAAAAATGAAGGCATTGCAGTGTTAGATATTATTTCTCAAAAATAAAACCAATTTTTTTAAATACAAAGTTTAACAATAGCACTGTTAAATACTTAATTTTTTATGTTTAAATTCTTTAAAGGATGGTAGGATATCTTTTACTTCACGCAATTTTATCTCAAATTTGTACTAGAATTTTTTTAATTTTTTTAATTTAATATCTCTTGTTAAAAAAATATACAATTGCATTTTCACATTTTCAAATAAGTTTTTTTAAAGTTTCTGTTGTGTAGTTAACGTTAATTTTTTGTGCTTCAGTGAGTTAACCAAAGTGAAATTTGAACTACAAAAATGTATGCCGTATTGTTAAAGATGTAATTGCTGTTATCTTTTTCGAAACATTAATACCGAGAATTTTTTCCCAAGTGGGTATGCCCTGCGTTTAAAGGGAACTATACTTAAAATTATGCATCCACAAAAGAAAATTTAATTTAAATACAAAAATATATTTAATCGTTTGATTAATAATGTATCACTGTGCAGACTAAAAGTATTTATCCGTCTGCGTAAAATATTTTAAACTTTAAGATGGCAAAAGAAATTGGTCGTATAAAGCACAATAAATGTTTGGAAAACAACATTTTATAAATTTATAATATTATAATAAAGTAGTTTTTGAGTCGTGTGTCATGTCATTCTTTAAAAAAAAAAAAAAAAAAAAAGTTCGTATACACATTACTTTATTGGAGGGGTGTCATTTCCCAGTAGTCCTGACACCGTGTCTACTAGCAGGAGACTGCCTGAAAATTTAGTGTTTCTATATGTTCTAAATCTCATAACTGTCAAATATGAGGAAACTTAATTAAAATTTATAGCTTCAATATAGACTGTTAACTCGAATTAATCAACTGAATCCAATAACTGTCATACTTGGAAAAGTTTATAAAGCATCTCATCAATTTTATAACGTAGTATATGCTAATAATCGGGTTACTTAAATCCGAAGAGAGACAATGTTTGTACATTTCTTACCAATGTATCTTTAATTGTTCTGATAACCGAACTTTTACATCTTTCGTGATATATTTCTAATACTTGTGGCCTATTTGAAACCACAATTTATACTTTTTTGTATGTGATAAAATTATTAAAACTTTGGTTCAAGTAGTCCCCCAATCTGGAGAAGTTGGGCTCAATCTGACTTTTTTTTTTAATAAAGCAAGCCATTTAAATACATGAAAGACTCAAGCAAGACCTAGGATCTGGAAATAACATACATAGAGTCATTTTAGTTATAAGAATGTTTACTTAAAATTAAACTGGAAAATGCATCGAAAACACATCACAAATTGTGTGTTGCTGAGCCAGATACATTAGAAGTCTTTTATGTCTAGCGAACTAGTTCTAATAAGAGAGAATAATGCAAATAAGTTATTTTATATTGGAGTTTAAAAAAGAACTCTTTTCACCAGTGCCAATTGAGTAATTTTCTTTTTTGTATCACGTCACTTGAAGCACAAATTATCCATGGACCAACTTATTTGAAAGTTCGCTGCTGTATCTCTCTGGGACCATTTTTTATGGCTTTAGAGCATTTAATCATTCTTCGAAATTTTCACTTGTAAAATTCGCGTACTTTCTGCTCCCGTGAGACTTTTTTGTAATTTTGGGGATATTTTTTGGTTTCAGATCTGCAAATACTTTTCATATCAATACTAGCTAAACCCGTTAATGGAAAAAGAAAATAACTATATAGTAATGATAAAAAAAACTTTTTTTAAAAAAACATTTCGATGTGTAATAGAAAATAAATCTCATTAGGGATATCTCATTATATGGATTAGGTTTAGAAGAATGGCCAAATATTCCTATCTTTAGGTTATCAAAACATTATCTATTACTTATAAATTCTACAGTGCTAGGCAATTTTCTATCTGAAACTATTGTTTTTTTCTTAAGGTCTGAATACGGATGTGAATTGACCGTGTGTAATTGCAGATTGCAAATATGCAAATGTTGAAATTATCAACTTACAAAATTTTATGTTTTACCACAAAGCAACGTACATTCAACAATAAGACGGTGAGAAGAGCTGAAACGTAATGGACCTTATGCACATGACGTCACTCTCCAGAGCTGGCGATATGTTGATCCGTTATTTAATCCACTGTACCGTAAGAATATTAGTATGCGCAGTCGTCAATACCGCTAGCAGACGACTTTTAACCTCGACCTGGGTTGCGTACATAAAGTTTATCGAAAATAATTAAAATTTTGCAAATTTAGCGAATGTTCTTGGATGTAGAACAACATTTTGAATTTATATTACGATATATTAAGCATTTACTACCACAATAAAGAATATTTTTGCGGTATTTTTAACAAAAGTACATTATTAATATATACTTCATGGAATGCTATGCTACTATTCAAAAGTAAGTACCGCCAGCAGACGAATTTTAGCCTCGACCTCAGGTCGTATGCATAAGGTCCAATGAGCAGCTCAAGTACTCGCTACGTCTATTTATTAACTGTTAGAATATTGGGGATTCACTTCAACATAGTAGATCAACGATTGATTTAAAACTTTTTATTTCTTTTTAACCAAGTAAAACCACAGGGTCAAACCCGATTTTACGGTTCTTCTGTGTCTTTTTTTCTCTCTCTCTCTCATTCATATATATATATATACATTTTTTTTCTTTGAGTTCCACACATGTGATTTCATTTTAATTATACATATATATATATATATTAAAAATAGATAAGTGGAGAAGAAATAATAAAATTTAAAAATAATAATCTGACAGAAAATGTTTTAAGTTTAAACTAAAAATAAATAAATAAATAAATAAGAAACTATTAATAATTTTTGCATTAATGAAATTTTTCTGTCGAAAATAATCACAGATAATGATAAAAATTCAGAAAATAATATTTTAAAAAGTTGCTTTTTACCAGGAGAAAGTTATTTATCTTTAGTAAGACATTATTTATTCTATCCTGTCCCAGATCTTTTCAAAGATACATAAATATGTTTAAATTACATTCAGTTTTATTTTTTACGACTGATCATTTTATAAAGTACAATTCAAAATAAGATCCGAAAGTTCAGGAAAAGATATGAATAATTTAAATTTATTATTTTAAAAAATCTGTGATCGTAATCTTCAGTGGTAAAAATATATTTGCATTCATCTGTATGTTGTGAATTCCTTTAAAAAAGTAACTCGATTCTGACTTAAAAAATATAATAATGATTTCTGGTAAACGTTTATACTTGTTTTTTGATAAGTGCATTTAGTTGCCTGAGTTTGATATTAAAAAAAAAAAATAATAAATAAATACTGAATCGCCAATATAATTTCTGTAATCTATTTACAATTCGAAAAAATTAGAACGGTGTTACGACACGAGATGATTTGTAAATATTTAGAAGGTTAATTTTGCATGTCTTTCAAGTATCTCAAATATTCCTTTATACTTCGCATTTGTGAATTTTTTTAATCTTCAACAGTCTAAGCCGAATTAGTTTCGAGTTCATTGTATCTTTATTCTTTGTAATTTTATTTACTTTTTTATTAAAATGAGAGTAACAATTAATAATTAAGGCAAAAAAACAAATTTCATGAAATTTTCTCAGGAAAACCAGTGTTAGTTGTCTTATTCTTCTATAGAAGTTTCTACTTAATACTGTGTTTCCTCAATCAAAAGTTACTTTCCATTGTTTACTGCCCTGTATAATCGTATCAAATAATTTCTAGTAATTTACATTTTCATATATCGCGCTCCTCTAGGCGCTCCTCTATTCCGCGATCAGCTTCGTATTCGTTTTTGGTACCTTCGTCTTTGGCCCATAAGTACTTTTGATAAGTATTTACCATTCATTCTGCCGATATGCCCATACCATTTTCGATCGTCTGTACGCTACACAATTTCACCTACAAGATCGATAATAATTAAGTCAGTAAAATGAAACTAGCGTTAATAACGATTAAAATCATAATTTTATTTTAATATTATTCCCTATTAGATTACTGTTGTAATTTCGAACAAATAAAAAGACATTTTACATCAAACTCACGTCTTTAGTAAAAACAAAATTGCACTTAACAAAGTATATTTTATTTAAATAAGGGTAAAAAAAACTCTGTTATGTTTCACGTCCAAAATTTAATTTACCAAAAGTATAAATGACAAAAATCTTTCTTAAAATATTAGTTACAAATATTCTAAAATCGTAACTTTATTCCCCTAGATATATTTAGAATAATTAAAAAATTGTTATCTACAAACAATTTTAAAATGTTCAATTTTAATAAGCCAAACGTAAAATTGTATAAGTAACATCTGTAGAAAGACAATGTTTAATTTAAGAATAATTGTAGTAAATGTTTGTAAACAATACTTACATGCATATGATAAAGAGTCTTAAGAACACATATAAAATACTTAAATAAATCCTATCAGACTAACAACATAAAATAAAATTCTTAAATATATCATTTTTATTATCTTTCTCCAGATAATCTTAAATATATCGCAAGAATTTTTCAAGGTTTTTAAGCACTCAAAGAGATTACTTGTGCATGAATATTTGTGTAATGGAATTCAAAACTTTTTTGGAACCTAATGTAATTTTAATGCAAAGTTGATGTTCTTTCAAAATGCTAGCTGAAAGTGTAGCGACACTACTCAAAAAAATATTTTCCATGAATGACACCGGTGTTTATAATCGCGTCGTATTCGATTTTGGTAGAACGACTACAAATTAATTTTCTAAACTATTTTTTTTTTTTTTAGTGTAACGGATAATAATTATTTATCAGGATTAAAACAACAAATAGAAATCTATATTACGTTTTCTTCACTATGGATATTTGTATTAAATGATTTAAAATCACAATATACTTATAAATGAAATGAGGCTGATTACCTTTAACCTTAATTCAGTTACTTTAAACTTGTAATTTTTTAAAACAATTAGTATAAATGCATCGAAGTAACAAGAAACGTTAAGATTCATCAATGTTAACAGCCAAATTAGGCACAAAATCAAGACCCAAATCATCTTAAATATAGTTTTCAGACGTTAATCAAAATCACAAAAGTGAAACCTGTCACTGTAAAATTTTGATTTAATGAAAATTTTATGAACAGAAAAAAATAGATCATTCACAATCTATGAAATATCAGAAGACAAAAAAAAAAAAAAACTGATAGAAATAGAATTACATCATTCTACTATAAATGAAAATATCATTCACTAAATCTAAATCTATCTAAAAAACCATTCACTATCTAAGAAGTCTAAGTATAGTAGTCCCTCGCGCCTCATTACACCGTTCAACTGGATATATCTCTCTTCTTACGTCTCCCGAAAAATTAAGTTCTACTTTAACTTCATTTTTTAGGTAAACTTATATAGAATCCGATTACAATATTTGTATTTTTTTTTATCGTTATTTTATTTCGAATATTATAATTTGAGTATAACCTAATATTTTGGAGGCAAATGTAAAACATTTTCTTTGTTTGTTACCATATTTCTCAATGTTTAAATGCTGTCGGTTATATCACACATTGCAACATATACAAATCAAATAATTGCTCTACATTTATTAACAATTGTTATTAAATTAATCATTTTTAAATGACTATGTGATTCTTCAAACAATAATGGCGGTGGTTTTTTTATAGCTAAAAAATAGAGGAATGGATTAAATTTGTCTACACATATATAAGAAAAGTTTAGAACCTATCATAAACTTAAATGTATTCATAAGATACAATTAATATTTTTTCATATATTAATTTAATAATTCACATGTGATTTAAAAATTACAAAATATCAAATAATTATGTTTGAGTCATTTAACGCTGATATAACAAAAAATAGCAGCAGGAATAATAATTATTAATCCCTTAACAGTTTCATTTTTTTTATAAAGTAAATTTAAAATAGGGAAAATACCACTTTTTCTATATTAAAATATATCCCTTGTGTTGTGTATTCAAAAAATATCTTCTAATCAAATTTCTAAGCATCGCACATTTTCCTTTTTTATGCCGTCGTATTGGGGAAAAAAGTAGTTTTTAAGGCAATTTGTTTGAAAATTGCATCTTCGTTTATTTTTGAGATATTAATTTTTTTGTAGTTTTTAGCGTCATTTGTTTAATTTTGGCATTTCAAGTACTCCATTTCTGTAGAAAGTAAAGGAAAAATAGTTGAAAATAGCAATTATATCTTTTTGTTGCCATTTTCCCATAAAAACTTTTAAAAAATGTAATTAAAACTGGTATCCGTCAGGCCGAAATGTCGAAGCATGGAGTCATATAAACTTAACACATAACATTTTAAAATTAAAAAAAAATAATTTAATTTTCATGATTACTGTTTAATAGTACAAAATTAAATTTGAAATACCACCCGTTGAATCCTCATTTTCTAGTGTTTAATTCAGTCATCAGTTGCCTCAGGTAATGCTCAAATGCTAATTTGTGGCATGATAATCAACAAAATGAAACATTATAGCCTGTGGCAAACCCGGGGGTTGAAATTTTGGGTCATAGACAATATCTTTTACTGTACTCAGTACATCGCTTATCAATCCCCACTCCATCCAGATATTGGTATGTAACATAACTCTGAATCCAACTGCTGAAAAAAAGTCCAGCCTGAAGTCCAAACACGTGATCATCTTCACTACATCTTACTTTCAATTATTGTGGTCTGCTAACATTCTTGTCATTGATCACTTTGATTTAAGAAGTACTTCTTGATTATGTTATTTTGCTTGCTTGTTTTTGGGAAAATGGCATGTAGCATCTTGAAATCATTCAAGTTGAGCCAGAAGCAGTGTAGCTTTCCACCGTTGCATAAGGGATGAGAGTAGTCTGAAACTTGACCCACGCAAAGCGAATATAGAGTCTTTCGATACTGTCTTTGCTGATCGTCATTTTGTCTGAATGAGTTTGTTAATGTGGAGAAATTTTCAAAAGCTCTAAACATTTTTTGTCTGCGAAGAGCCAAAATGTCTTTTATAGAATGTCTCTTATATAGAGGAATGTCTTTTACGCGATGTAACTACCTAATACCTCCAAGGATTTAAACAAAGTACCTTTGCGACATCTTTGTTCAAGTTCAGCCATAAGACGACAATTGAAAATTCGTCAATAAAGATAAATAATACTCTATCCATGCTGAGCTGTAGATTTCTTTCTGCCTAACTTTTAAAATCAGCGAACTATTTAAAACATGATGGTTTCTTAAGCACTGAGTGAATTAACATTCCTTCGACATTAAGCGCAGCAGTACCTGTTAGTGCCAAAAGAATGACAGCTTCTGATCCTACGATTGTTTTACTAATTTCTTTGATTATCCTCCTTTTCCCAGCTCTTGCTTTTCCAATAATAAAAGTTGACTTAGGGAAAATTGTAACTTTTGTTTGCAAGGACGAAAGCTGTTCTGTGCATAACAAAAGTATTTTATGCTGCTCATTTGTAAATCTGATGTCAGAATTATCAAAACTTTAATGCAGCGTGATTTGTTGTTCTTTAAAATAATTCAGAAATGTTAAAAGTAAAGAGAATTCATTAAATAAGAGAGTCTACGATAAAGAGAAAGAATAACCACCGAGGATGTGTTGAGCGATTTTGATTTGTTTAATGTAGGATCTTTGAGACAATCAAAAATTGGAACTGGATTGATCGAGCTAACGGCAGAAAACTCCAAAGCCCCTTCAAAGACTTGCATGTCTGGCATAGCCCAGACTTATTTAATATGGTATAAGGTAAAGGTTTGTAACACGTATATAACACGTACACATGGGTAATCTGCTATACTCCTCTATCAAACTTGATACTTTTGTTCATCTGAGATATTGTTATATCGTTATTCGCGCAATTACTCGCAAGCAGCTGGGTTATTTTTATGTGACTTTTCCACATAGAATCACGCTGAATAACTCTTTTCATCTCAATTGCTTTCTTTTAACCGGCATTTTCGAAACTTTTGTGTATAATGTTACACATATAAAAATATGTACATTTCTTAAAATGTACAATACATCTATGCAACAGGTTAAAAAAAAATCACGGAATGATTTATGACCTTTTAGTGAAGTTGATTTCTCACAAATTATCTTTCATTGTTGTATCCATTTTCCGATTATAAGCATAAAACTATATAAGCATTAACGTCAAAAATTTCGCCAAGCTTGGATACATTTCGCGAAATTTTGCCAAATTTGGCGAGCAAAAATATGTTGTTATAAATGCAGCTAATTTGGCTGTAGCTGCCAAATTTGGCAAAATTTCCACTGAAATTCTGCACTGATGATTCTTCTCTAATCAGGTTCTTCACATTTTAGCTTAGTGTTTTACCGTAAAATTAGCTAAAATCTTAAAATCAAGAAATAAGTAAGCTACCTTTTCTTTACGCTTTTAGGACTTTTTAGGTGCGTTCGTAATTATATAAATACGTAGCACCTATAGTCGTCGTTCAGTCCGTCTGTCCGTCTGTCCGTCCGTCCGCATGTAACAGAGCAAAAACTACCCAACCGAATGGGCTGAAATTTTAAATATATGATTGTTGCAAAATTTTGTCGAGCCATTTCAAATTTTATGAAAATCGGATGTATAGTTTAGTTACAGGGACAGTCAAAAGTTTTTCTTTACATTACGACCAATGGGAAAAATTATTGCAAATGTATTTTAATGATGTTACAGACTTCCGAATGGTCTGAAATTTTAAATATATAATTGTTGCAATATTTTGTCGAGCCATTTCCTATTTTATGAAAATCGGATGCGTAATTTAATTACAGGGACAGTCAAAAGTTTTCCGTTACATTACGGGGAATGGGTAAAAATTATTGCAAGTGCATTTTAATGATGTTACAGACTATGCACTTATGAAGTGCAAACAAATATACATTCAGTACAATATGGGGTGCAGAAAATAATTATAAAACTAGTTATAGTACGAACGCACCTCATTTGCCACGTTTGACGAGCAATTTCCAACTTGTTTATTTTGTTATCTACATATTTCTGTTTTCAAGTGTACATCTAGGCCAAAAATGCTTATCTCATTCACTTCGGAATGTTCACTCGCATTTCAGTTGCAAAAAATTCACTTACGGTGAATTTAAAAAAATGAGTAACCTTCTGTAATTGAGACCACTACCAAATGGTTATATTTGCGCATAAAACAGCGCTCACTAAATTATGAAATTTTCTACCAACCCGATTACGGAAATTTCCTAATACAAACAAACATATCTCTGAATAAAAAACAAACATAAGAATACATACATATAAGTAATACGTACATAACATTATATTTTTCTCGACTTCTTTTATTATCATTCGTCGCCATGCGGTTAATACTGAATCTGTTATCATGCAACTAACATCCAAAATCGTATTCTCCGTATTCGATTTCTTTTTATTTCTCTTAATTTAAAATTCAAAGTGAATCGCATCGATTTGGTAGGTTACGGAAAATGTTCACTTGCATTTCAGTTGCAGTACATTCACTTACGGTGAATTAAAAAGAAAAATTAATAACCTTCTGAAATTGGGACCGCTACCAAATAGTTAAATTTGCGCATCAAACAACGCTCACTAAATTATGAAATCGTCTACAAACCCGATTACGGAAATTTCCCAATACAAACATATATACGTTTTAATACACTCATACATACATAAAAATACATACATATAAGTAATACATACATGACGTTATATTTTTATCGATTTCTTTGATAATCATTCGAAGCCATACAGGCATGCTGAAATCGTTACCATGCGGCTAATACACGAAATCGTATTCTCCGTATTCGATTTCTTTTAATTTCTCTTAATTTAAACTTCAAAATGAATTGCACCGATTTGGAAGGTTACGGATAATGTCCATGTGCATTTCAGTTGCAGCACATTCACTTACAGTGAATTAAAAAAAAATGAGTAACCTTCTGTAATTGGGAACGCCACCAAATGGTTAAATTTGCGCATCAAAAAACTCTCGCTAAATTATGAAATTGTCTACAAACCCGATTCCGGAAATTTCCCAATACAAACATGCATACGTCTGAATATAAACATACATACATAAGAATACATACGTATACGTAATACATACATGGCATTATATCAGGGTTCGTACGACTCCTGGAATTTTGCGACCAGGAAATTCTTCTGCGCCGCGATTTTCTTACAGAAAATCTCTTCTTATAAGAATGCGAAATTTCACCAGTTTAGCCTAGATTTATTTTTCTATAAAAAAAAAATACTGGAAACTCTCCTGGAAAATACCCTGATTCGTACAAAACCCTGTTATATTTTTCTCGATTTCTTTGATTTATCACTCGTAGCCACGCGGCTAATACGAAATCCGTTACCATGCGTCTAAGACCCAAAATCGTATTCCTCGTATTCGATTTCTTTTCATTTCTCTTAATTTAAAATTCAAAATGAATTGCATCGATTTGGTAGGTTATGGAGAATAAAAGGTTCGCACTGAAAAAAAAAGTGGTCGTTACGGACGTAGAAAGTAAAACTTCTGAAAGTCAATCTATATCTCAGGTCACAAATATTGACGACACCATAACGATTCGGATGAGGTTAAAATGCATAATTTACAACAATGGAGCTAAAGTTTTGTTTAATAACGAGATGAAACTCATCGTATTTACACTAAAGAAATTGTTTAAAAAGGAACTCATACATTAGTTAATACTTACTCTCAACAAATATTATTTATAATTTAAAGTTACCAAAATACTAATCCCATAAACTTCGACTGTTCAACGTATTCAATTAAAATGTATTAGTATACCTAACCGAGATAAGTAATTATGATGAAATTACCCATTGAGGCTCTTATGTTTTAAATTACCGATTGAAAATCAGCAAAAAGGATTTCACCATGAGCCAATCATAGAATTATTTTTCACATGAAACCTAAACTTAATGTCATTTTCATTGTCTCAAAATTTACATATGCATCTCTCAAATTTACATTCACCATTTCAAAAATATCGCAGTATGCAATAAGTTAATACATATATTTCCAAACTTGAAATCAAGTTTGCTAACTACGACTTTGCATGTGAACATTCGTACTCTTGACTTGTGATTCTATTCTGGGTATCGGCGAGTAAAATTCCACAAATTTATGTCTTTTAGAGGCGTTCGTAGTAAAATATTTTTTTTTATCAGAGAAAATGATGGTTTTCATTTAATATGATGTCACTTTGCCTCATTCAAGCATTTCACATAGCGTTTCAAACTCACTGGAGTGAAAAAGTATTGAATTGTAATAACGTTTTTAGGAAAAATTTAGTGTTTTTTTTTTAAACGCGATGTCATTTTCTGTTCCCTTTTTTTCACAAAGTTAATTTTGAATTTTATTAGAAATTGGCATCAATAAAGATAAACATACTTTATTAATTTTCTTTTCTTTACAACAATGGAAGTAATCTAATTGCTACCATTTTGAAAAAAAAAATCATAGAAAATTTTTAAATTTTTAATTTAAATATAAAAATGAGAATATTAAAAAAAAAATAGCTAGTGCCGCAAATCTACAAAGAAACAGCTTTCATTTAAAAAAAGAATTGTTAAAATTGGTTCAGAAAAACGCTCAAGGTAGATGTCTAAAAAAAAAAAAAGCCTAATCTTTCAAATATATAGATTTAAACCCGCAATGTTATCTCTATGGGAAATTTTTGAGCAGACATTTCATGCCGTTAGGTTTGACGAATATTTATGATTTTCAATACGCATCGAGATTTTGGCACTACCAACGTCCATTTAATTTTTTGTGTCGATGCGTCAAATATTTTGGACGCAATCGTGTTAACAATAAGTGTAATTTTTGCAGATAAGCCGGAGCTGTGCTCCGATAATAAATGACGTTTCTTGAATGACGACATCGTTTTTTGCTGGATTTGTGCATTATTCCGCGATAGTGACGTCTTATGCATACTTTACTATAATTTTTGTTTGAGATCGGATCGTAAATGAGAAATTCTTCAGTCGATACGCTGACGTCGTTTTATATAAAATAAAAGCATGTGTTTTATGTCTTAAAACTTAAATATGTTTTGTACTATCTATATTTATGTAGTACATATATATATATATATATATATATATTCATCGGGGGCAACACTATATTCTGGAAAAGTGGAATTCCTGTTTTCTAGTTTAAATTATTTTTAAAGCCAAATTGTGTAACATAATTGCTGGGAAGTTCTAGTCAAGTTATAAAATTACAACTCGGTTACGGCCTTAATGAGCAACCCAAACATAAGCGGTCGAGTAAACAGGTAAACCTCCCCTTCATACCTTTATTTTTTGGATTGTAGGTAAACAACTAATAATAAGGATCGTATAAGTTCCTAGTTGAGAGGAAAAAGTAATTAAGTTTAATTGCATAAAATAAAACTAAAATTAACAATTACTTTAATTACTAAATTAAATTAACCCAAAACGTTGTGAGTTTTTTTACGAATCTTAACTTTTTGGAAAAGACTGCACTAGAATTTAAAATTATAAAAATGTAGGAGGTTAAGTTTTAATGGCAGTCTGACATCTGCATATCGTGAAGGATATTAATAAATAACATACCTCTCAACCTTGATGTAAAAATCAACTAAATAAAATATATAGACATAAATAATAAAGGGAAAGTCATTAACATTTAACTGATAATTTATTTACATTATTCACATGAATTAATTAAATACAGAGTACAAACATTATAATAATCAAAGCAATTAATTTAAGTAAGTTTTATTATCTATAAATTTTAATAATAAATCTATTAATTGGGTATATCTTCTACTAACTGCAGACAGACCCTATTATATATTTTTAAAATATTTCATTTTCGTACAGACATAAGATATGAGGGTCGATCCTGAAATAAGGTTCCCATTAAATTCACAACTAAACAACATTGTTTATTCTCATAGAAATTTACATCGTTGGAAAGAAGAAAATTTGCTCTATTTCTCTACATAATCGCCATCTTTTTCTACGCATTTTTGTAAACGGTGCTCCAATTTCTTTATCCCAATGTCGTAGAACTCCGCCGCCAACCCGTTGAGGAAGCGTTTAGACTCTTCTTTGATGTCACCGTCTTTCCGGAAGCGTTGGCCACCCAAGTGTTCCTTTAACTTGGGGAACAAATGATAATCACTAGGGGCGAAGTCCGATAACCGCCTCCGAAACTGTTAGTCTTCCACTCCGTTCTTCATCGTGGGCTTCCTTCCGACCGGCACTAAACTCCCTGCACCACTTTCGGACGTGTTGAACGGACATACACCTCTCGCCATACACCTCTGTCAACTGACGACGAATATCCACTGGTGGAGTCCCCTTTGGCGTGCAAAAAGCGATTTTTGAGAAGAATCTCGTACTTGGCGGGATCAACAATGGGAAACTCCATCTCAGACGACTGCTGAGCCAAGAATGAGCGCACAGTGCTGTTGTCGTATTTCGCCTCGTCTTTCCGTGGGGCTGGAGCTGTTTGGGAACCTTACTTCTGGATCGACCCTCGTATATGTGAGGCTACCTTGATTCCATAGCTTGATACCATCATATTGTATAATCTCCCTCAGACCATCACACGATCTTTACAAATTAGGTTGTTGAGATCATCCATTTTATGCTCTGCACCTTTTATAAAATTTAGTAGTCATTCTACTATAAAAGTTTTTATATAAAAAATCCATTTTTTTGTGTCAATTACGACTAACATTTTCTTAAGAGAGCACACAATCTCTTAATACGGTTTATTATCAGAAGTCTTTTAACCTGCTAACTAGACATAATACTTCGTAAATGATACTGGAAATGAATATTTTTCTCTCCAGTGGTGCTACGGAATTGCGGGTCTATAGGGACCCTCTTTTTCGGCTCGCTCCGTCATTGGATTCGGGCGGCCTCGGGTCTCGCTCCTTTGCGAACTGAACTTGACCTCAGTACATTTTCATTGTTCATTTGTCCACAACGAACATTGCCTATGGTTGGATAGTGAGTTCCACCACATCCTCAGCCCTGCATCTCTCCTCTGCTGTGCACAAACTTTACTTACGGCTGACTTATATTGCCGTCATAAATAAGTGTTCGCCGTAAATGTCATCCTATTGTGCCACCGAGTTTTATTGGCATCCTTGTAATAAATTCAGGTCGTAAACAAGTCTCCTTGTGTGGCCTAGGCCCCTGAAATGTGGTAAATGCAATATATAAACTTTATATACATTGCGCAAACATACATATTCTTGAAAATAATATTTCATTAATATACATTATCTTTATTTAATCATGTTTGTATTTATACTGAAAACTTGAGATGCGATGTAAACACACCAGCAATAATTTAAGACGTTTCTTCAAGGATTACATAAATTACAAATATCAAATTATGTTTTTAATTAGTTTCTCATTGTCCAATACAGATATTTTCCTTCTTTCATTTTGACCTCACAAATAAACATAATTTAAAAATATATTTCTATCATTTGGGTTGTTTTTAGTGTGTTATTGATCCAGAAAAAAACCTTATTGTTAATTGTGAAAACTAACAGTGAAAGATATCTATAATTTAAGTATATGTATTTTTATTATTATTGGTATAATGCCTCAAGGTAATTTATTTTTCACTGAAACTGGAATAGTAAGAAGGGAAAAAATCACCGTTATATGCAGACCTGGTAAAAAAGAGTGGTGATCCTGTACTAATTCTGGTGCAAATAAACGTATAAAAAATGTGTTTGTATCAATTTTTATTTCCTCGAATGTATGCATATTTTAAAATTAATAAAAGTTAGTTTTGAACAATGTCAAATTTTCAAGCACTAAACGATATTTTTAATTCGCGTTAAAGTTTCATCAAAATAAATTCCCCTCTGCTACACGAGATTTCATATATTGGTTTAGATTTCGCGTCTTAATTGTATGATGCTTCGTATTTTAGAGAGATAGCCTTTGAATTCAGATATTTTAATTTATCACTCTCTCAGTGCTGCGTGTTTAAACACTGCCAACAATATTCAGCATTGCGCATCATAGTGACAAAGATAATAGATAGGAATAGGTGAGACGAAGAGGTTAAAGGGGCTAGGTCCACGCACTTGAAGAATGCAACTAAAGATTTTGACTTCGCTGAAAATGAGTTGAATATGTTAAAATCATGAAATCTGGCGTCGATTATATATATTATTAACAACTGACAGACACTACAAGACTACGATTCAGATGCTCCTTTGACACTGTATTTTTACATACAAGAATACATATTTTTTATCTACAAGCGACAGTAAAATGGAGCAATAAAAATTTGTCTTATCAGTGGTTAATCTTACATGTACCTCAGACATAGTATTAAGAGTTGAAAAGTAGACCACGTGATTAATGTCCTCAACACTTCCTGGTGCGCTGAAGGCTAAATGTGAGTTGGATTTGGACGTGGAGGGGGGGGGGGAGGGGCAATGCAGCAACATTTGTAGATTTTTCCTTTACCGAACACATATAAAAATTATGTATCGCCAATCGTATCGTTGGTCGGCACTATAAAATTTACAATCATTAGTTCTGATTATTTACATACCTAAAATCTTTGTGGAATTTTCTTCAAAATTTTTATTGCTAACCAAAATATTACCGTAGCAAATGCATGCATCTCTATAAGTGTCTGTGATATACCATACATAATAAAAGAAATTAATTTAATCATTTTATTTCCAATTTCTCATTCTTTGTATTGTTGGGGAAAAATACATAATCTGCGCCCCTCTCCTTCTACTAACTCTGCAGTAAATCATCGTATAAAAAATATAGTGGTATCAACTGATTAGTATTAATATCTACTTCTTAATGGTATGCATAAATTATGCTTCGTGTGTCGTGTACCTATTTCAATTGTAGCAAACTTTAAACTTCCCAATACTAACAACCAATTTTGGTATAATATTTCTTGAGTAAATCTTATCTTCGAATATCAGAAAAAACATTCGGGGAAGTAATTTACGATTTATGCTGTTGTAAAGTTTTAAACTCCTAGCGTTAAATTCATTTTAATCGTTTCAAAACATATTGCAATGCGTGTACTTTTTCAAACAGAACTCAAAAGCTACTTAGTGGCAGTGCTGCCAGTTGGACTACTTCTTTTATTCAGATTGCTTGATTGCTACTACTTTTTTGAAATCATAATATTGTCCTTATTTAATCGGGCATTAATCTGTCATGAAATAAGGCATACATTTGCTTTTTTTAAAATGTGGTAGAAATCAAACAATCTGAATAAAAGAATTCCCTGCCAGCTTGGCGTACAAGCACAGGCAGATTTCGAAGTTAAGTACTAATTTTACGAACAAAACTAAATCAAGACTAGAGATATACCCAGTTTAAGAAATTTGTCAGGCCGCTTTTGACAAGTTTTTAATTTCATATTTCTGTAAATCATGTTAACACGATAACTTTTTCTTCAACACCTATTTTTTCAACCCTTCAGAATATTTTTAGTGATATCATCCATTAGATTTCTGAAAGAGTGTTTCCAGTTAAGGTTAAATTTTAGCTCACTACGTGGTGTGTATAACTTCTATACACCCTATACAGGGCTACACAAAGTAATTCGTGTTACTGAGAATGAGCGTGAGTTACTTAAAGGTGTTTTTATGTATGTTCTTTTTAGGTGCGTTCGTAATTATATAAATACGTAGCACCTATAGTCATCTTCTGGTCCGTCCGTCTATATGCCCGCATATAACAGCGCAAAAAACTGTCCAGTCGAATTGGTTAGAAATTTAATATATATAATCATTGCAGAATTTTACCGAGTCATTTCAAATTTTATGAAAATCGAATCAAAACTTAACATATTAATACAAGTTTTCTTCATTCTATTAAATCCTATGATACGTAATTAATTCACTGATATCCCATGATAGGTAATGATTCTAGGTTGCCGTGGTGATTACGTTGTATTTAAGATGGAGTCTTATTTTTTCCGTATTACTGAATTTAATATATATAATCGTCATAAATTTTGTATTCATGCATTTTTGTATGAGTGCAACAGCTATTTCACCAAGATCTGAATATTCATAAATCTAGTTATAGTACGAACGCTCGTTTGATGTACAGTTTACGAGTTATTTTATTTCCTACAATTACAAAATATAGACAACCCGTTAAGAACACTTTATGTATAGCAGTAACACGTTGAGTTTCACGCTGACTGACACTGAAGCTGAAAAATTTACAATGTTTTAACTAATTTTTAAGAAAGTATAATCCTGTAATAAATAAAAGGTAATAAATTTTAAATAAATTTTCAGTAATTACTTAAAATAATATATATATGTATATATATATGTATATATATGTATATATATATATATATATTTAGTTTTATATCATATTTTAAACCGTTAGTCATCGGTGAATGATTTGTTCTAAATGGAAAGTTCAATGTCAGTCACCGGTGACTGACGTGGCGCTCAACGTATTAACTAGTAGACGTTATTACTCATCGGTTGGTTAACAGTATCATATAAGATGATATGCTGCACAGTTAGTAGGTGACTGACACTGAAGCTGAAAAATTTACAATGTTTTAACTAATTTTTAAGAAAGTATAATCCTGTAATAAATAAAAGGTAATAAATTTTAAATAAACTTTCAGTAATTACTTAAAACAATATATATATATATATATATTTAGTTTTATATCATATTTTAAACCGTCAGTCATCGGTGAATGATTCGTTCTAAATGGAAAGTTCAATGTCAGTCACCGGTGACTGACGTGGCGCTCAACGTATTAATTAGTAGACGTTATTACTCATCAGTTAGTTAACAGTATCATATAAGATGATATGCTGCACAGTTAGTAGGGGGTACCACTTTCTTCCCATGTCTGTAAAAGATGGACATTACAATCGGTATTGTAATGTCAAAATATATTTTTCTTTTTTACATCCCAGTATCAATGTTAATTAGTGTATTTTATAAGAGTATGATAAGAACATTTTCAGTACACTTCACGTAGCTTTCTGCTGTTCTAATTTCCATGTCACATAAATAAAATTTTGTTAAAGACATTAATTCTTTATTTGCTCGTTTATTTTTCTTTTACAAAATATTATTCTTACTGCCATGAATTTATGTATATAAAAAGTAGGAGAGTAAAACATAACCTTCGCTTTAAAGAGCTTTAAAAAGTTTTTGAGTTCCTTAATAATCGATTTTAGATTATTTTTCAAGGTTTTTGCTGAGAATAAATCAATACTAAAACAGTTGGCGTATTGTAAAGAAAGAAGAAAAAAAAATGAGGTATTATTTTTATTTCTCAAAAATTACAAAGAATGTTGTATTTTAAAAATGACAAATTATCGAATAAATGTTTTTTATTCCTGTACTACAAAAACTGTTAAAAAAAAGATAAAAAACACCAAACATATGTTATATTCTAAAAATAGAACTATAAAGAAGTTGCCGTTGACGCTTCTAATTTCTGAGTTTCGAAATATTACTAATTTTATTCGTAAAAGAAACCATTAGAAAACGCATGTTTACTTTAGTTTATCTCTATTGTCATGTCCGTGTGTCCTATCCTATGTGTCATGTCCTATGTCCGACATTAATTCCGACGACATATTGACGGTAGCAACACCTAGCCAATTACTTTCGCATTTACTTCACTTTTTTAACTTCTAAAAATTGCACAACTTCAATTTTACACAGTCGAACAGGGAAAAAAGAAATGTTCTTTCAAATGAAATTAGTTTGAAATTTTTATCTCAATTTATTGATTTTTTATGACTTTAATAATAATTTTCAGGCATGATTTTATTTATTTATTTGTTTTTGGTCTTTGAAAATCTATCTCTATCGTGTGCAGTTAAAACAAAATAAATAGTTCAGCATTTCTTTTCGGCTAATTGAAACTTCATCAATAAATAAATTAAATAATATAATTAAAAGTCAGATTAATAGCCATATAACAAAACTACACGTTTAAGTACACTTCTTAGTACACTGCTGTAAGTAGCGATCATTGGCGATTTCTTCGACTATTACCTCCTGGTACGCGATTAGCAAGAAAATATCGCTTTTAATTAATTTCGAAATTTCATTTTTATTATGTAATTGATATTTTTAATATAAGAATGCTTTTTGGTGTTGATAGCAACAAAACTAAAAATATGTATGAAGTGGGGAAAAAATCTATTAGAGTTTTCACAAGGAAAAAAAAAATGGTTTTTACCTTTTTTTTCTTTTTTCTTTCTTTCTTTCTTTTTTTTTCTTTTTCTTTTCTAATGGGAAGTCCTGATTGGATTTTCTAGGTATATTCATGTTAAACATTTTAAAGTGGTGCGTAAACAAGAATCTCTAAAAAAATCATATTTACTTTTTTTTCTGGCTTAAATATAACTAGCAAAAGCTATGCTTTGTTTGGATTCGCGATACATTATTTAATAAAATAAATATTTGAAAGTAACAATATATTTTTACATTATTTTTGCATCTTTATTAAGCAAAAACATTATTTTATGTTTTGGCGCATTTTAATTTTAGAATTTAAATTCAACCAAATAACTAAGAATTTCCTCTGAATTTTTCATTTATGATCAAGACCCAAGGGAGTCTTTTTTTAAAAATATAACGAATTTAACAATTAATTTTATTTCTTTACAATTCTTTTGTTGCCACTTTACAAAAAATAAATCATAATATAATTCTTTTAAAATTCGATCGTCTGCGTAAATGATTTCAAATAATAAGAATAAATTGTGTATTTGAATTCGTAACACTGAAAAATATTTTCATTTTTTAATGTAAATAATTGAATTTTCACAAATTTTTATTCATTAAAAATATGTTATAATAATCATAGAAAAAGGTAGTTTAAAAATTTCATAAAAGAAATTGTGAAACTATTTAATTAATCATGATTATATTTATAATTACTAACTCCATGATTTATTTTTTCTTTTGAAAATAGAATCGTATTTCATTTTTTATTTGCAAAATTGTGTCCGTAAAGGAAAAACATGTAAAATAAATTAATTAAAATAATAATTTTTTTAAGGTTATTCTGTAAAAAAAAATAATATTGTGCAAATCTACAGATCATAATTTATTTTTTATTTTTAATTTCAACTCAAAGTACTGAATAGTTTTTTGTAAATTGTACGACAAAATGTAATTTGTATAGCCTAGTGGAGGATTCGCTTCGCTCATCCTAATAATATATATTAGCCTAAAATTACGGAAATCCTATGTAAATACGACTATTAGATTCCTTTTTATGTAGTAATGTCTGGGATTGCCACGCCTACTTTCAAGACTTAAATGCATTTATATAATTATGCATTAAAAAAAAAATTGTTATATTTAAATTGATATATTTCTATGAAAGATGAAATTACGAGATTTAGTACAGTGTCAGTTACATGTTCTTCAAAGTGTCTTTTGGATCTTTAGTCTAGAACGAAAATTCTGATAAATGTGGTTCTCGTAGTAAAAAGTACTCATATTTTTTTATTGCGAGTACTTCTAATAACATAAATATTAACAGTTATAAAAGTTTTTTAAAAATATTATTATTTTTAATATATTTTTTAATATATATATATACTTTATATTTAATATTTTAAAATCTTTTTTTTAAATCTTTTTTTTTAACTATTATTTTCGAAAATCCCAAATACAAATTAATTTTTCTTCTTTCTTATATTCAAAAATTACAAACGTATGTAATAACAATATTTTTTTTTTTTTCACCAAATAAATAAAATTTTAAGCATACCTAAAATTTGAATTTTTTAATTGAAATTTAATTTTTCCTAATGAATTTACATTTAAAGGAAGACATATATCTATCTATATTACAAAGCAAAAACATGGCCATGAGTAACGCTGACGTAATATTCACGGTGGCAGCAACTGACCTATAAATTTCGCATTTACTGCAATTTTTTTAACATCTAAACATCGCACAGTTTCAGTTTTTAAAGCGTCGATTCATATAGGGACAAGATTTTCTTTCAAATGCAGTTTGTTCGAAAACTAGTATATCAATTTACTGGTTAAAAAATTGTTTCTGAACATGTTTTTTTTTTTTTTTTTTTTTTTTTTTTTTTTTTTTTTTTTTTAAATCTATTTCTATTCTGTGCAGACCGATCATAAATGATCAATAATACATTTGCCCTTTAAACAATACAAAGTGTTCAGCATATGTTTCCGATTAATATTCTATAACGAAATTAAACTTCATCGATAAATAAATAAATAAAATAATATGAATAAAACACAAATTTTACAGATATGTAATTGAACTAGATGCTTAAGCCGTAAAAATTATCAGAATCAAATGGCTGTTGCAAGTAGCAAAAGTTTTGACGATGTATTCGGCTATTAACGCTGGTCATGCGGTAATACGAATGTAGCGTTTTTATTAAATTTCAAAAGACATTATTGTAATATATCATACAAAAGTGCTTTTTGGTGCTATTAATGGGCATTGTAATATATATATATATATATATTAATAGATAGATTAATTGTTTAAAATATTATAGAGTTTTACGTATATTCTGTAACCCGGAAAGCCCGGATTAGAAACATTATATATAAATATAGATTTCAAATAAAAATCAGCAAAACATATTTCTAAACAAGAAAATTAAAATTGCCTGTCACAGACCACCATAAGATCTCGATGTTTTTTTATCTTTTTTTTTTCGTGTGTTACACATTAAATGATTAATTTACACTAATTAGTTAATGTTTTCCGTGCATCAACTAATGTAACTGTCTGCTGACTTAAAATACAACGGGAGATTCTGTCAGAAGTAAGAATTTCCTGTTGGTTATTAATTAAAGTGCAGAGAGAACACGAAAATAAATGCGTAGGTTGTATACGTTAGCATCCAAAAATGTCCTATAACTACGATATTTATTCTGTAAGAATGTTATAATAGTTAATTATATGATTGAATAGCATAATTATCTTTTTTCCTCAATTCACACGCATTGGGAAAAAGGCTTGGAATAAAAATTTTAACAATTATTTTAACTACGATAACTTCAAATCTTTCAGTTTCATATGTAATTGTACGACCATATAAGAAAACAGAAAACCTTCACAAAGCAACACAGTGTGCAGTCGTGAAAAAAAAAAAAAAGAAAAAAGTAAACACACTACTAACTCTGCAAATAATTATAAGGGAAGAGAGTTACTGATATCAATCAATTGGAAATAAAGTCTACTTTTTAAATGCTGCATATAAAATTTGATTAGGGGGCCACCTACAAATCAAAACCAGACTTAACCCAGTTTCGACAATATATTTTAAATCTTTGGCTCAAACTAATAGCTAGAAACGGAATTTCTAGTGATTTGAATGATAAGTTTTTGAATTATAAACATTCAAAATTTAGAGCTTCTAATGTTAAATTACATTTTCATATTGTTATTAATATCTCCTGAACTATAATCCTAATGTGATAATTATGTGTATGGTGATAATGCTAAAAAATCCCAAACATAAATACATTGTATTTGTAATTAAAAAAAATTAGAATATGAATTTTGAAATTAAAATTTGAAAAAAAAATGTGAATTGCAACCTACAGTTTTTTTTTTTTTTTGATAGATTGATATTTGTTATGTCTAGCTTTATCAAAATTTTCAATTTCAATTAGTTTTCGAACTACCATTAAAAAACGTCAGAATGATGAACTAAGGGGCCGTCGATGATGTGCAGAAAAGCATAATTGGGAAAAAAAATATATTGTACTCATTTTATAGAAACATTTGGGCTGGCAACAGTCTAAACATACTAAGCGAGTGAAATGGTCCTATTGGCAAGGAATGATATATCAATAAAAGTGACATAAATCATTTTGTAGCATTTCATAAATCGAATACCAAACTTCAATGTAGATGCAGCTCCTAAATTAGGCTCATTTTAAAATAATTAATTTCTCGTAAACTAATCGTACGAATTTCATGAAAATTTGAATTTAGGCTTATTGAAAGTTGTAGAATTTATTTATGATGTCAAACTTGAGTATTGCTATTGAAAAAAAAACAAAGTTTGGGTTCGGTTTTATATGTAGATGTCCCCCCTAAGTAATTTTTTTTATATACAACATTTAAAAGTAGACTTTATTTCCAATCGTTTGTTACCTCTAACTTTCTTCTACGGTAATTTACTACAGAGTTAGCAGGGGGTGTTTACTTTTTTTTCCCATGTCTGTGCAAGAAACTTAATTTGCGTTTTTATTATTGTCATTTTGTAAAAAGTAATTTAATGTATTACGCATTAAACAACTTACAACATTTACAAAAGCTCGATTTTCTTCTACAACTTTAATGATTTTATTTTAAAATCATACAATTATTTATTTCAACAAGGTCTGAAATCATGTATATTTATTTTTATTAGTTTCCAGCATAGTTGAGAAGTGTTTGTAAATTCTGGTTGTCTATCTGTCCGTGCCCTAATTCGCGTAAATATACTCAGATTGACATGAAATTGATATATGTTTTTGAGATTTACTATGGCATGTTCGGTATTGAAAATGGAGTATGTAGCATTTATAGTTCCTTTACAATGACATCTAAAAGAATTCTGTTACATTACAGTGTGTGTGGGGAGGGGGAATCTTTTCCGGTGTATTTTAATGCAGTTACACTATTTCAAACGTATTGAAATTGATATATGTCTTGGAGGTGCACTGTAATATGCTTACTGTAAAATAAGGTGTGCATAGCATTAAACGTTTATATACAGGGACACACAAAATAATTCGTTTACAGTACTGTCTGTGAACATTAATTGCTGAAAACGCGTTTTCCGTCGTGGTACGCGCTTTTAAATTTATCAATAATTTTTTATTACACATTACTTGGTGTGTATGTATTATAAAGGTCATATATAGAGCTCCAGAAAACGTCTGGCGTACATTTCCGTTAATTCATGGAAATTGCTAAGGAGAATTTTCTACTGCGCTATGCATTTCCTCACTGAACTAAATTTTAGCATAGAATGTAGTAGATTACAAGTGTATACATCATATACAGGGTTTCACAAAGGAATTCAAATATTATATTGATGTTAATTGCTGAAATTGTGTTTTCAAATGTGTTATGCGTTTTACAAACTTTATTTAGTCTTCATCTTTCACCTTATTGAAATGTGATGTTTTAATATAGCATTCATAATTTGTTGGAAACTGTTTCATAATCTATGCTTGACGCATAATTTTACGTTTTCGTTTCGTTTTCTAAACGGAATTTTTACTTATGTCCAATCAATCTCAAAATAGGAAAAATTATTGAACCGAAGTTCAAAATTTTCAGATATTCTCATCTCCAATCAAAAGACAGAAATTTCTTCAAATAACAGAAATGATTCTTTCGAACACAGAGGTCTTCAAGCAACTTGCTGCCTGTACGTTTTGCACTTTTTAATGAAAAAAAAATCTAGAGTGTAAATCTATTAATCAAAATATGTTTTTGAATCGCAAAATGCGTAGATTATGTTACCTTCCATTAATTTCATTTCACTTAAAAGAATTATGCCAAACGAATGGTTTTTGGGAAATATATAAATTAAGGTTTCTTACCTAGATTATATCTGCATCCTCTAACTCTATGAATAACCAGAAATTATTAAAACTATACACTTTTCCCTGCTTCTTTGATCAGAACAACTCGACTAAAGTGTTAAATGTGGTATTACAATTTGTAACATGAAAAATAAATAAATTTTCAATATGTGGACGACCCCCAAGCAAAATTTATTGTTCATAAGATTCAATAATAGATATTATTCCCTGTCGATTTGTACCAATATATATTTTTATCTTTTTTATACTATTATTAGCAGCAGATTTAGTAGGGATGTTCACTTTCTTTTTTTACTTGGACTGTACCAAACTTATAAAAAACATATTTGGAGCTCAACTATGGACAAAATAGAAGTGTGATCAACGTAGCCGATTTTAATATACTTTTAAATGAACTTTATGTTTAAATAACAGTTTTCTTTTACCGAACGTAAAATAATCTTTTTTTTTTTGTTTCATTTATTGTAATCTCTGCATGTAAATTATGATGCACACTTTAGCATCAAGCGCATTTAATAAAATGGAAACTATTTTGATTTTTAATATGACTTTCACAAGTACTGTTAAATCGACTTTATTACTATGATCGGCAAAAATATTAAAATGTTTCCTCCCTGCAGACTCAATATGTAAAGTGTACAGATCTAATATTCCTAATTCTAAATATGCTATTTAAATTTCTCCAGCAAGCACTATTTTTCCGAGAAACAGTTTTATATTAATAACACATAGTGAAGGATTGTAATATTAATATGCAATGCTAGATTAAATTGAAATCATGAAAAGAGTACTTTCACTGTCTTAGATATCAGATTGATAAAATATAGAACGAAAAATTAGTTTGTTGATATTTGTATCATGCATTTTTCTTTTTATGCCTCCCCCCCCCCCACACCCCTTTCGTGTCCGAATTTACTATTTACTATCCGCTAATATATTTTCACCCCTTATGCCGTTCTAACTCGGGTAATCATATTTATACATTTATTTATAGGTAATTTATATATTATTACTTACATTTTATGATTTACGAAATTTCCAGTATATTTCAGCAAAGATATAAAATACCTTAATTTTAAAATCAAACCCTCCTACCAATTTCGTTATTATATTTTTATTCAGCAGAGTGACATCTATAATAATCAGCTATTATTTTTACAGGGAGAATTTTGGTGCCGACAAGTGATATGATATACAATCTAATATATAAATAAGCTTAGACGCTTAGTAAATAAACAAAGAAAAACCTGCAGTATCAAAACATATATAACTGGATCTATCATAAAAAATGTGTTTTACTTAAAATTTATTGCTTATCCCATAAACATTGCATTTTGAAAGTTTTATACCACAAACGTTTAGTTAGATAATGATTCCAATGTAGGCCGAAATTCACGAGATCACGGAGAAAAACGGAAGATTCACGGATTTGAGAAAATCACGGAGGATTTCTTTTGCCAAATGATGTTGCAATGCATTTATAACGTGATGCAATGATGCTATAACGTGTATTGGCTGCTAAAGATGCTAAATTGTTTTTTTATTTTTACTTTCTTCTATCTTTACAAGAAGAAAGTATTGGATTCGTGAAAACTTTCGACTTCCAGTTATCGTTTATTTATACATTTATATCATATACGTTTATATCGTATATACGTTCATATCGTAATTTATACGTTTTAGAAGGTCCTGAACACGATTTAATGGTTTTCAGAAAATGTCTGTCTGTCACTCTGCCCGTCTGTATGTGATGAAAATTTTGTGGGCGCTCTATCTCAGGAATTAATGCACGGAATTTCACAAAACTTCAGGCTCAGTTAGACTTTGATATAAGCTGGTGCAGATTAGTGTTTGGTGTATGTAACCCAATAGGTGGCGTTTCTATGCTACAATTTTTTCGAATCTCCCAATAGCTCTATCTCAAGAATAAATGCATGTATTTCATAAAACTTCTGATTCAGTTAGTCTTTGATATAACGCCTTTGCCATTTCTTGGTTGGCTCCTTGTAGACTGATCCTAGTCCTTGACATAATTTGGTGCTGATTGATTTTTGGTGTAAATCGCCCAACATATGACGATCAGGGGCGCCATTTCAGAACTTTCTTAGGGGCGGGGGCAAGTTTTTTTTTTGACATACAGTGACATAGCCAAGGGTGGGATTCGGAAAGGGGAGTTGCACCCCCCTCCCCGAAGGAGAACCGATGAAAAAATCCGTTTTAGGCAGGTCTTCAACTTACTAGGCATAATTTCAAAATATTAACTAAGAAAATTTTCCGCTTAAGACAGGGTTCCTTATAGACAGGTTTCCTTTTTTCAAGTATTCTCTAAGGCTCTTAAAACATCGTCTGATGAAACAAACGTCTGACGTCTGAAACAAACGTCTGAGGAGTATAGATGTATTACAGTAAAACTTGTAAAACTAAATCTGTCAAAGAAAAAAAAAAAGGATTCGTTCGCAAACGGTAAAAGGAAAATCAAGTTTCTATGAACAAAACATCATATTTTTATAAATGCTAAGATGGAGACTAGTCTAAAATAGAGTTTTTTGCCCGATCTTCCGACTTCTTCTTTTGCAGGTTTTACTACAGGGGCGAGGAGCTATTTGAAGAAATTCTTTGGGGAGAGAGAGCAAAGTTTTCTTTGAGGGAAAGGATTTGAAAAAGCTTGCGGATTTTTGCCCTCTTAACTTCTTTCAGAATTATATGTGATTCTTCCGGGAATATTTTTTTTATTTTTATAGAAGACCACGATATTTTATTTGTTTGTTTATTTTGCGGAACTATGCAAAATTGTCAATTGACTTTGGAAAAAATCTTATTTCCTAAAAGGGCCATGGCAAAATATTGCAAAGATTGTGGAAACAAATAGAAATTTTTGTCAATCGGTTGTGGGGAAAAAATCGGAGATTTCAACATTCGGTCGCAGAAAAAATCCAAATTTGTCCATCAGTCACGCAAAAAAATCTCCATTTTTGAATAGTTATTGCGGGAAAAAAAACGAAAATTTGGTGAAAATGTTTCGGGAAAAAATCACGAATTTAGTCACAGAATCGCTCTAAATTTCGAGAATATTGTCAAATAATCGCAAATTTTGTCAGCCGGCTGCAGAAAAAAACCCGAATTTAAACAAATGATCGTAGAAAAGAATCGCGAATTCAGTCAAAATATCACGGAAACAAATAGCGAATTTCGTCAATCGGTCGCAAAAAAATATCGTGAATTTCGGATAATGATCACGGGAAATAACTAATTTCGTCAATCGGTCACAGAAAAAATCGCGAAATTTGAAAAGTGATCACAAAAAAATTGCGAATTCCATTAAACGATCACGGAAAAAAATCGTGAATCTCATCAAATTGTCGCAAAAAAAAATCGTGAAATTTAATCGATCACAAGATACTCAGCACACAACCTGACCAACATATCTCGAAATTAGAAAATTTTGTGATCCACAGGGATAAGAAAATTTCATCAGTGATTTAAAAACTACTAAACTCTGTGGCTATACAATCCAAGAAGGATCGAGGCCGACTGTGCCCATCTCTGTTTTCTTGACCCTGGGCCCCGAGGTGCTATGCAGCATGCGTCCCAGCCAGGTGGTCAACCCAATGTGAGACCCTCGGTGTTTAGTTTCCAAGCAAGCTTGGTACTCATTTTATCGATCGTAAAGGGATGAAAGGCTGAGTGAACCTTGCCCAGTCGAGAGTCGAACTCTCGACCTGCGGTTCGGCAGTTGACCACTACACCACTGGGCTTCCATCAGTGATTTACTGCCAGTAAAAATTTATTTAAACATTTTCTGTCTTCCTCTTCAGACTATGATCTAAATTCTATACAATTCAGAAATCTGCAAATTCCTTGGTCTCAGGTAGAGTCTGCAACCCTATTGAGTGGGCTACCCTATTTTTACCAAAACCGACACGATCTGATAAGTGGCACAGATCAATGCGGTTCTTTCATGGTTTTTTTTTTTTATATCAGGCCAGGTTGACTTTGACCATATGATTACGGTCAGGACATATACATCTCTGTGGACAATTTTTTATTCTACCACTTTTTGAAAACTAATCTTTGCCGTACACTTGTATTAAGATATTTAAAAAAAAAATCTACTTCTACGTGATTTTTTTTTTTTAATTGAGGTACGTTTCAATATACAACTTACATATTTCAGGCGCTACGCTGGTCAGTTTCTCCAAACGGATTTTGAATCGAATATTGTTGATATCGAAATATGTCGATGAATTTGACCTTGTGATTTTAGCAATATGGACCTTTACCTGTAATGTCCTTCTGCATTTCTGAAAAGGTTACGAAAGCTACTACGCTGTTATATTTTCTAATTTGTCAGAAATAATTTGGGATGTTAAATATCAACATTTTAGTTGATCACTCATAGTAGGATTTGGTAAAGAGCGATAGAAAGATACGCAATATACTAAAACCATCCCTGGAAAATACAATGCAAGTCTCTTCAAAATCCGTTAAGTAGATTTTTTTTTAAAGGTTAATCTTCTATAATTGGTTTTACCTGATTATTAAACTTTTCTCTATAATTATACAATCAAGCAACACAAAACAATATGTTATATACTAAAACTTTCACTGAAAAGTATCTGTAATTACTGAAAAATAACAATGTCTTATCCACATCCGTCTAGTAGAAATAAAAAGGCTCATCTTTCACATTCGGACTCGCCGCATTATAGAACTTTCCACCCTAATTTTATAACTGAGCAACAGAGAACGATATTTTACATACTAAAGCTCTCTCTGAAAAATTATCTAACTAACGGTCCAAGTTCCACCAAAAGTTTTTCGCTGAACTTTAAGCTTTCCAGGTTGTGCTTTGTCTGTTTTTGGTCGGGTTCAGGATGAACCGATTTTTCAAAAGGAAGTACTGAATATTTTTCAAATGAAAAAGCTATATATCTGATTATTAATGGGTGTACTATGCGTTCATTTTTGTACAAAAGCGATTAAATTGTAGACCACTTTTCCATAAATGTAATGAAATATGAATAAATTTTCTTTCCCTTTTTGTTCTATTCTGAATATTTCGGGTTGTCGACTTTTGCCAGGTTCGGGTCGGGTAGAACCCGATATGCGCAACACTCTGGTATCAGATTGAGGAGATTATTAAGAACGTACTGTATATAATGATTTAAGAAAGCAAATAAATCGATAGCGTTGTAGTGATTGTAGTAAATATAATGTGACACTAATAATGCAAAATAAAAAATTCAAATATTTACAAATCTGAATTAACACCCTTCTTCAACAAAAAAAGAAAAATAACCTCTAAATTTTGGGCTAAAGAGAGAAATTCATCTCGAAAATTTTAGGCCTGAGGGGGTTTTCATTTGATCATGTTGTACACAGCTGAAGAGAAATTTATAAAAAAATTTCACATTGCAATCAAATATGGCAATTTATTTTAGCTTTTGAGTAATTTTTGAAATTTTGTTGAGTCTGACCTGTGACGACACATACATTTTCTGAAATTTAAAAAATTCCTTGGGGGAGGGGGGCAACGCCCCCCCCCAGCCCCCTCAAATGGCGCCCCTTATGACGATCCTATGCTGCATTATTCATGATTATCAAATAGCTCTATCTTAAACGGTAGAGCATTGGCCCTGTAAACCAAGGATCTGGGTTCGATTCCCGGTCTGGGCATTTTTTCGATCAGTTGGAAATATTCAATTCGTATTGCATGAATTGTCACCAAACTTCAGATTCAGTCCCTGATATAAATTGGTTCTGCTTAGTTTTTGGTGTAAATCGCCCAACAGGTGGCGAAGTTATGCAAAATGTTTTATGATTTCCACAAAATCTCTATCTCAAAAACAAATGCACGGATTTTCATTAAACTTCAGATTGAGTTAGAAATTTACATAAGTTGTTGAGGATTAGATTTTGGGGTAAATCACCTAACCGGTGGTGCTGCTGTGCTGCATTTCTCAAGAATTATTAACATGTATGAGATAGAAGCCACATCCGACTAGTTTATTATGTAACCAATCAGCACACATGAATGGTAAATAAATTGTACAGATAACCTGTAATTATTGCAATAGATATCAAAATGATGTAATAGTCCTTAATTATTTCATGTTATTCATGTCATGTACTTCATGTTCATCATATTCATGTATTTCATGTCATTATTCTAATTTCATGTAATAGTCCTTATGTAATGAATATCTCTTATGTAAGAAGATATGAAGTAATTATTTTATTTTGTATTATATAAACACAAGTTATAACGAGAGATTTAAACAAATTAGTAAGTTGTGTA
Source organism: Maratus speciosus (assembly GCA_963932465.1). NCBI lineage: Eukaryota > Metazoa > Arthropoda > Arachnida > Araneae > Salticidae > Maratus > Maratus speciosus. The sequence continues at coordinate 232,764,365 of OZ010792.1, read as the reverse complement.
GTCAAATCTCAAGGATATTTTAGTAAAACCATAATTTTGTTGAAATATTTGTAAGTTTTGATGTTAAGCCATGTTATAATAGGTCTGTCTTCATGCCGAGTATGCGTCCGACTAGATTTTTCTTCTAGGAGTGTTTACAATTTGTTTATGACTTATTTCGGACTTATATGAAAAAACCTACAACAGTAAAAAATTATTTTGATTTCCAACTATTAATATTTATAACTTAATGAAACTGTCCTTTATTATTAAGCCTGAAAATGTAAAAAATTTCTTTTCTTTATTATTATGTAAGGGGGGAAAAACAGTGTAGCTCTTATTTTTGCTAAGTTGATACATTAAAAAATATTAAAAGGGCATAAAATTACTACTACTACTTCTGCGAGAAATGCGTTTAGAACAATTTAATCAATGAAAAATATTGTTTCGAATACGTGATGTAGAGACCACTTGTAGCTAAGATATTCTAATCTCGAAGGTGGTAGGTGGGCAGTGCTGGTTCGAATCCGTGTCGGGCTTGTTCTCCTAAACGTTAGGAGTTTTTCTTGATTTCCTTTGAATTAGTTCATAAATAAGGCTTATTCGGTTCTTTCAGAAAGAGTCCAACGGAGATTAATTCCCCTCACCTCCCTCAGCCTATATCTTTCGCGAATTGTTTACTTGTTAGAAACATTTTCGAAGCAATGTACAGTCATGGAAAAAGAAAGTAAACACCCCCTACTAACTCTGCAAAAAATTATCGTATAAGAAAGTTACTGGTACCACACGATTGGTAATAAAGTCTACTTTTAAATGATGTGTATAAAATTTGCTTAGGGGGCCATGTACATATTAAAATGAACCATAACATTGTTTTTTTTTTCAATAGCAGTACAAAATTCTGACAGCATAAATGAACTCTACACCCTTCAATTAGCCTAAAAACAAATTTTTATGCAATTTGTACGATAAGTTTCCGAGAAATTAATTATTTTAAAACGAGCGTATTTTAGGGGCTGTATTCAAATTGTAGTTCGGTACTCGATTGTTGACCGAGAGAGCCTCCTTCTTGATCAAGGCATCTTAAGCAGTCATTAAAGACTGCTAGATTATTACAGGATAGCAGAAGAAATGTCAAAATATCTAGTAAATTCTATCATAGACGGCCCCTTAAACCATCATTTTGCCGTTTTTAACACTTTCCAACAAATTTGAAAAGTGTTTATGACTTCGGTTTGTCTGGCCGTCTGTCCGCGCTCTAACTCTCGTAAATATACTTGGATCGTTCTGAAATTTTTGGATGTTAATGACCTCTATTATAGCACGATTCCTATTTCAAATAAAGTTTCTAGCATGTTTAGTTCATTTACAGGGCCAGTCAAAAGTTTTCCGTTACATTACGACCTATGGGAAAAAATCGTTTAAAAGGGTTTTTAATGATGTTACATGCTTTCAAACATAATAAAATTGATACACATTTATCAAGTGTACTAAAATATGCAGTCTGTAGAATATACGGAGCAAAGAATAGTTTTTATTCATTTACAGGGCCATACAAAGTAATTCCGTTACAGAACGAGGAGGGAGGGAACGAGTGGAGGGAATTGTTTGCGGCGTATTTTAATTATGTTAAATTATTTCATGTATAATGAAATTGATATACGTCACTGAGGTTTAATATAACTTATTTCGTGTATAATACGAAATGCATAGCATTTACAGGGACACACAAAAGATTTCAACTACTGTATTGTACAGTAGCGATGATTGCTGGAAATGCATTTTTAATTATGTTATGTGCTTTTATGTTTCACTATATTTATGCATAGTATACGATGTGTATAAATGTTGTAATTCATATACAGGGCTACACAAAATAATTCGTTATGATTACTGGGTATGATTGCAAATTGCTTAAAGATGGTTCTTAAATGAGTTATGTATTTTTACGCGGAACTGTATTTGGTTTACTAAGAAATGTTTGTAGATAAAAGGATATACAGGGTCACGCAAAGAATTGGATACATGGCCGTCTATAATTGATAAGTTTGGTAAATGTGATTTCAGTAGTTTTAAGAGTTTTTTACTTTGAATTAAACTTTACCTAAATAGTGACGTGTATTAAAGGTATTAGGTTAACTACAGGGCTGTACAAATGTATAAAGTATGTTTTGATCTATTAGTATAAATTGCTGAAAGAGAAATTTCAACCTGTTATGCGTTTTCTTGCTAAACTAAATTTTCCCATTATATAGTATATAGTATATCAACCTACAGATCAAATACAGGGCTGTTCAAAAGAATTGGAATACATATTTGGCTATAGACGGTAACTGCAGAAATAAGTTTTTCAAATGTTTCATGCGTTTTCTAAAATGTTTACTTAGTTCTCTTATATACCTTATTTCTCTAATTAACGAAGTTTTGTTAAAGCATTCAGGAAGTGTTGGAAAGTGTTTCATAATCTATGCTTAACGCATGATTTTTCTTACTTGTTTAAGCATAATTTGAAAACTACTTGGATGAAAAATGTGAAATTTTGGATTTCCATAAAGCAGAACCTAATAAATCTAAATCCATCAAAAAATTGTAGGTTGCAATTCATAATTTTTTCGAATATCAATTTCATAATTCATATCATAAAATTATAAAAATTGCAAATTCAGTGTATTTATGTTTGGGTATTTTAGTATTATTGCTACACAAAAAATTAGCACATTAGGAGCATAAATTCAGGCGATATTAATAAAAATATGAAAATGTAATTTAACATTAGAAGCATTAAATTTTGAATGTTTATAATTCAAAAACATATCATTCAAATGACTGGAAATTTGGAGTTTAGGCATAATTTGAACCGAAGATTTGAAATATATTGTTAAAATTTGATATCGCCATTGAAAAAATGAAGTTTGGGTTCGTTTTAATATGTAGATGGCCTCCTAAACAAATTTTATATACATCATTTAGAAGTAGATTTTATTTCCAATCGTTCGGTACCAGTAACTTTCTTCTACGCTAATTTGTTGAGAAGTTAGTAGGGGTGTTTACTTTTTTTTCCACGACTGTACATGCCGATATATTTATTTTGAAAAACTAGAAAATAACAGAAAATTCATGTCTAAAAGTTCTACCATTAATATGGTCCATTAAACCATCCATTATATATTTGCGGATGGTGACTAGTCATTGCTTTATGGGAAAACTAATTTTATTTGCTTTCTAACAGCGGGAAAAAGACAGTAGTAGGGTCAAAAGATAATTTTCTTACTCATAATTTATCAGTTGTAGATAAAGTTAACTGAACTAACTGTCTAACACTTCATTTATATCGGAAAAGTATTTCCTTTTTTAAAGTCTTACGACAGGATAGCTTAACAAATTCTCAAACGTACTAATGGAAGTCTCTTAAGGGTCATCATCTGTCTCCAAGAAGTCATGCAGTTTCTCTGCAACTTACATCAAGATCGGACAAGTACAGAAACACATTCGATAAATTTTCTCTTAAACATCGTGTAACCTTGTAACAGACAACGTTTTAAAATTGTTAAAAATCTTATTATATCGGCTTATTCATTTATTTTTAATGCAAACATCATGTTTTACTCGGATAGACTACAATTAATATTATATTTACACATTTGAAAATTTTCTTAGAAAGATTTTCTCACCAAAGTCACATAATATCGGAAAGTTAGATAATGATAATAAAATCGGCAGCCATACCAATCTTAAGGTTAGTTTAGAGACAAACTCTGCATATTTATTCTTCATTCTCGATTTCTGGAAAATCCAGACTAATAACATAAAATTCTATTAATCTAAAATTCTATAATATGCATTTTAAAAAGCTTTCTTTTCCCGTGGAACTAATAGATTAACCTATAGAAATTTACAGAATATATTTCAGTTGTGTGTGTGTGTGGGGTGGGGGGGGGGGGGGAGGAGGAGAGGTTCAGCCAAATCCCAAATTCAGCTTGATAATGTTAAACATAAGTCTGGAATGCATTATTATTTTTAAAATATCTCAAAAGGAAATTAATACTTTTGATTTCTTTTTTCTGTATACTCACCCAAAAGGATGTCTCCTTTTTTTAGTTGTGAAAATATATTTTTTAATTATATGCTTACTTTTATGTGAAGTGTTAAATTCTTTTTAACACCTCGTACGGTTTTACTACATAAAATATTAAAATAAGCATATATTTTAGAAATATTTCGACAACTAAGAAAAAAAAAAAAAAGAGAGAGACATCCTTTAAGAAGAGGATACGGAAAAAAGAAGTGAAAATATTAATTTCCGGAGGCGATATTTTAAAAATAACAAAGCATTCTACTCCAGTGAGATTAACATTAGCGAGGAGAATTTAAGATCGGACTAACCAACTCACTTAAGCTAAGAACAATGGGAAAAAATGTTTATAATAAGATTTTATTTGGTGTATAGTGCAGAAACTCACTCACGGACAATCCTGCATTAATACGAAGGTGTTATAATAAGTTTTTGCCGTCACATAGAAATAATTGAGTGAAATTTATGAAATTGCTGCATTTCATGAGTCCTTTTTCTATATAGTCAGTGTGCACAGTAACACATTCGTGCAACCGGTGTTTCAAAAAGATGGGGGGGGGGGGGAGGATGTATTCCAGGATGCGCGATAGTAAACCCAAAGGAGGGTATTTTTCTAACTTTTACCGGCCCCATCATGTGACATATTGTTGGAAAGGCCTGTGACCACTTATCCATGCTATTCACCTCCTGAGCCCCTCCCCCCAAATTTGCCCTCAGAGGGGGGGCACTTTTCTAAATTTTGCGGACATCATTCATGCCTCCGTGGGCGAATTTGGGGGGAGGTGCTCGGGAGGTGCAGAGCATGGATAAATGGTCACAGGCCTTTCCAACAATATGTCACATGTGGTGGTCGTCAAAAGTTAGAAAAATTACCCCCTTTGGGTCTACTATAGCGCTTCCTGGAATGCATCCTCACCCTCTCTTTGAAATACCGTTTTCAGAAATGTGTCACTGTGCACGGTGACTATACAGAAAAGGACTAACACAATGTAGCACTTTCATAAATTTCACTCAATTATTTCTACTTGAGGACAAAACCTTATTGATACATCCTCGTATTAGATGAAACAGCACCGATTTTTTCGAATTTTTCTAACCGTGTTAATACGTTCATTAAGCCCCAGGTTTCACTGTAGTATCAGCATTATTTAAAGTAATATAATTATATTGATTTAACGCATTTTTAATACACTGAACAATAATTAATACTTTCAAGGATTACATTCATATTCGTAATTAAGATTTTTTATATAATGTTGAAAGAATCATCTTTTTTTATACTTTCCAACTTACAATTAGTAGTTAAAAAAATGCTTATGAATTCGGTTTGTCTGTTCGGCTGCCCATCTGTCCGTGCTCTAACTCGCATAAATATAATCCGATGCCAATGAAATTGATATATGTTATTGGGAATTACTATGGCATTTTCTGTATTGAAAATGAAGCGTATAGCATTTACCGTTCGTCAAGAAGGAACACTCAAAAGAATTCCGTCACATTACAGACTATAAGGAAAAATCGTTTGCGGTGTTTTAAATGATGTTACACTATTTTAAACATATTAAAATTTATACATATCACTGAGGTGTACTACAATGCTCTTATCATAGAATATGGTGTGCAAAGAATTTATCGTTCATTTACAGGAACACAAAAAACAATTTGGCTACAAAAGAGAATGAACAATAACTGAAATATTGAAACCTACGAACAATAATTGTTGGGAGGGCGTTTTCAGAAGTGGTATGGGTTTTTAAATTTAACTCTCATTTAAATATTGGGTACTTGGTGTTTATGAATTCGATAGATCATATACAGGGCTGCACAAAATTTCTCAACAAGATCGATCCGTTTGTTGGAGGAAATTCCTGAATGGAAATTCTCAACTTTGTTATGCATTTAAATTACCTAACTTTTAGCATACTATGTAGTATACATATATATTCATAGATTATATACAGGGCTGCACAAAAAAAATCATATATTTTCTCGACTATTCATGGTAATAACAGAAGTTGGGTTTTCCAATACGGTATGGTTATGCATTTTCCCAAATTTTTTTCATTCGGACATCATCTTTCATGTTAATAAACGGTAAAATTTTGTTATGGCACTGTGAATGTGTTGGAAAGTGTTTCATAATCTATGCTGTACGCATAATTTTTCATTTTATTTAGCGTTGAAAACAAAATACAGACAAAACAACATTACAAAATTTCCCTTTTGCTAGACTGTCAGAGGGTTCAAAAAACTACATTTTTTTCATTTAAAGATAAGTTTTTTTGTGCTTCAAAAATTAAAACCACCTGTCCCTTCGAAAAAAAAATTGCTTCGTAAACGGATATGTTAAAAAATGAAAGGTTTTTTTTCATGTCAATAAACTTGTAAATAGAAGTTTTATGTTTGTTTGATATCATTTTTACTGAATTCGGTTAAATGAATGAATGAAAACTTTGAAAGTTATTCAAAATACTTACAAAGTAGAAGATTACATAATCAATCTAAATGTGTAGTTGGATTTAATGCCAAAGTAATTTAAAACCCATTCTGTCTTATCATAGAATTTTTAATGAAGTTATTTTTCGGAAAAATTTGGATTTCATCCAACGAAAAGTTTTGCTGCTGATCTGAACAAAACGATTTCAATATTTATCTTTTTCGAAAACAATCATTTAAAAACTTACAGCTGAAAACTTTTAGACTCTTTTTTTTTTCCTTATTTTATGACAAGCAGGATACCGCACCACCATAAACTATATAATTTTTTATCATTATACTTCCTGTTTCGGATTGAAAGATATTTTTTAGGAAGTAATAAAATAATGAATAGTAATTTGTTTCATTTTTGCTTTTGCATACGTATACCCTTGAAAAAAGATTTTCTAAATTTTCTAACTTCGAGTAATTTTTTTTTCTATCAGCAGTGAAGGAGTATTTAGTTATTCAATAGGAATAATAATAATGCTGATCTCAAAAGTTTTAAATTTGAAAAAAAAATATATTCTACACACTTTCTATTAAATTATAATTTTTCTTATAACATAAACCGTTGTTGACATTGGTGCCACGTTTGGTCTTCAATAGTGTTAATTTCTATATAATTCCCCAGATAAATGCAATACAATTGTTTATTGAGTTTCTAAAGATTTATATTGTCGTTCTACAGATAGTAATTTTAGCCGTTCAATACATAGCATAGCTGATCAGTTACATACCCCTTTTTTATTATACTCTTTTATATAGCTTAACTTGATTCTTCGATATGTAAAGATAGAATTTCGTAATAGATTTTTCACTCACTTATTGACATGCTAGAAATATAAATAATATATACAGAGACATGTTTTCGATGACAACACACCAGTATTTTAATATTTTTAGAACTTACTTATAAATTAGTAAATTACTTTTAAGGTTTCTTCCATGATAAATCGCGAAATGTCCTTTATGGTTCGAATTGTATACGAGTTACAGAAATAATTATTTTAATGATGTTTCAAACAATGGCAGCCAAAATAGGCCACCTGTCTGTGATACTAAGACAACGAAATATTTTGAACAGTAAAAAGTAGAAAAAATAAATTATATATAAAATAGTGCTAACACTTCCGGAGTGAAATCATCTGGATCCCGATAATCTTTCGTTAAAATCGTCGCTTATAGCCCAATTTGACAACCTAAGTGCTATCACACCGAAATTCTTTATAGAAAACCTAGAACAAATTACAACTTTGGCCAATTGTACCAATGACGAAAAAATCATTATTATGAAATCTCGTCTACGCGGGGATGCACTGAGCAATGTTATTAACTCACCCGACTTAAACCAGGAAAAGGACTTCGATGAATTTAAAAAAAAGTTTCTAGCGTATTTTAATTTTCAGATATTTAATTTTTTTCAATAAAGATTATAAGATTAGATTATTTCAATTAATATTTTTAGAAAGATTGTAAAAAGCAAAAACAATTTGAGTGATGAGCTACATCGAAATATACATGTTTTTCGAAATACCGTGCGTTGAAAATTGTACCGCCCAGCAATCAACAGTGGCAAACAATATGCAACTTATTCATTTGACATTCATTAAAATATATACCAATGACGCAATAATTTTGCTCAATGGCAATATATAACATACGAAATTGAAAAAAATTACTGCTTTTTGCAATCAAAAACACAATTTAAAGAACAGTGCTTAATTATGAATGTTTCAAATCCATTACTATGAGACTCATTAAAAATTAGACCATGGAGCTCATTGGCAATATAGTGATCTGAACGAATTCCATGCATTAAATTTATCTTTAAAAATGCCAATTTTAGGCAAGTGAAGGTGTGTATTAAATCCAATATTACTAGAATTTTTATATTCGGGCTGTTTTAATCTTTTGTTCAAAGCCGTGAATGACTCTTAAGAATGAGTCCGTTGTTATTCCCGTCACTGCAGGAGCCCCCGATGCCCAACAGAACTACGAAAAACCGAGAAAATTATACAAAATCGCTATCACAGTGCCTCTTTCCGGCCGAATATTACCAAATTCAAGGAAGACATATAGCCATAGACATTTGGCTATAGCCAAAAACATACACAAAAAATATCGTTCAATTCTATTCATAACTTCATACACTTTTCGATGGTAAAATAGAGAAATGGCACAAAAATCGCTATTACAGCAACCCCTTCAGCCAGAATATTTTCAAATTCAAGGAAAAACTGCTGACCACAGCCAAATACATACACAAAAAATTTGGTTTAATTCTATGCATAACTTGATACAGTTTTCGATGGTACAATAATGAAAATGGCACAGACATCGCTGTTACAGCGCCCCCTTCCGGCGGAATTTTTTCATATTCAGGGAGGGCCAACTAGCCATAGCCAAAAACATACACAAAAAATTTGGTTCAATTCTATGCATAACTTGATACAGTTTTCGATTGTACGATAAGGAGAATAACGCAGACATCGCTATTACAGCGCCTCTTCCCGGCGGAATTTTTCCAAATTAAGGGAGGACCTGCTTGCCATAGCCAAAAACTTAAAAAAAAAAATGCTTTAATTCTATCCATAACTTCATACACTTTTCGATGGTACAATGGCGACACACAGAAAGACGGACAGGCAGACATTTTGTATAAACATGTTTTTGGGGATCTCTGACCCCTAAAACGTGCAAGTCCGTCGAAAACCAGAAGTTGAAAAAAATCTCGATTACAATACTTTCTTCTATTGAAGATAGAAGAAAGTAAAAACAAGCGACGAATTTTCCATAATCGAGTTCGGTGTCCACGCCCTGGCCAAATTAATGTATTGTAAAAGAATATTTTGTGAAAAACCATGAATTACAAGGATGAAATTAAGCGTAAATTTCAAGATTAACATTGAATTCTTATAAAAAGAATATATTAAAAAAAAACTCTTTTTACTTTTATACTATTTTTTTCTTTTCACATATATCAAATTACTTCCTTCAGATTACTTCCTTCAATAAATACACTTTTTTAAAACTTTCCAACATAGTTGAAATGAAGTTGAATTTATGAATTCGGTTTTTCTGTCTGTCCGCCGGTCTTTCCGACTGTCTGTCCGTCTTTCATTTATTCGTCTTCTATCTCGTGTAAATATACTTGGATTGCCATGTAATTTATATATATTACTGAGGTTTACTGTGGCATGTTCGGTATTGAAAACGAAGTGTGTAGCGTTTATAGTTCTTTTACAGGGCCATTCAAAATAATTCCATTATATTGCGGTCTATGGGGAAATATCGTTTGCGGTGTATTTTAATGGTCTTACACTACTTCAAACATATCGAAATTGATATACATCCCTGAGGTGCACTACAAGATGCTTATTATAGAGTACGGTGTGCATATCATTTATCATTCTTTTACAGGGGCACCCAAAACAATTCGGTTATGATATGCGCAATAATTGTTGGAATTGCGTTTACAGTTGTGGTATGCGATTTTAAATGTAACCATTTTTTTGCACATTACTTGCTGTGTATAAATTCTAAAGATTATATAGTTGGCTGTACAAAAGTTATCAAGTACACTAACTTTTATTGACGGGAATTTTTAACTCTGCTATGGGTTTCCTAACTGCACTAAATTTTATCATATTAGTTAGTGTAGAAAACAAATCTATAGGAGATATACAGTGCTGCAAAAAAGAATTAGGAAAATATGTTTCCTGGACTATTGATGATAATTATTGAAATTGGGTTTTAAAATGTATCATGCATTTTCCAAATTGTTTACTTACAAGGAGAGGGCCAACCATGGTAATCACAGATTTTGATTATTTTTATATATGTTGTAGGGTCTTAGGTTCAGGTTCCCTTAGTCTCAGGTTCAACGGATTTTATACAACGTTCCTTTGTTCTCTAGAAACAGTTAGGGGGGTGGTCTAATATTAAAACACAACTTAAATACTTACTTCGTAACGAGATGACTACGTTGTTCGTACTTCAGTTGGTACAGCGTTTGCTCTTTGATCCACGGTCACGAGTTTGATACCAGAACGCACTACTTTTGTTTTATAAATATACGCGTAATAAGAATTTAATAATCTCATTGTCAATTAAAAATTATAATATTGTGCATCAATTATAATTTTAACCTATTTATTCTTTTTAGTTGTAACTAAATAGTTGTATAAAACATCATAAAACTCTTATCTATTTTCTTAATCACTTTTAAAATGTATTTCATATATTTTTTATTGATGCTTTGTTATTGAACAATTGTGTCAATTCGTGATTTTAAAGACACATCATTTATGTTTTCCCGTAACAAGGGAAGGGAAGACGATGATCATATTACTCTGTTTTTACAGTAAGCAGCATCGTTTTATTAAAAATTAGCATAAGAATTAAATTACAATCTTTTTTTTTACATATTAAAGATTTTTAAATTTGTAATACGTATGCTTGGGCTTTGAATTATTTTGCTTTCCCATATATTTCCTTTCTGTATTTATTTTTATTTTATTTGAATATGTTTCATTTTATCATAACTGGAGAGTGATTTTGTAACGATTTTGGAATTTTTATTAGTCAATAATAGATTCATTTTTTAAATCAATTTAAATGATGGGAAATGTTTAATAAAAGTTTAAAAATGAAAAATGCTAAATTAAAATTTAAATATGTCAACATTATAATTAATGTACGATATTAAAATTTTTAATTGAGATTATTAAATTAAAATTACAAGTATATTTATAAAACAAAGGAGGAGAAAAACAAATGTAGCGAGTTTCGATATCGAGTCCGTGTCCGCGGAACAACAATCAAACGCCGTTCCAATTGAGCTACGACCAACGTGTCATGTCGTTACAAAATAAGTATTTAAATTGTGTTATAATATTAGACGCCCCCCCCCCCTGTTTCTCAAGAACTAAGGAGCGTTGTATAAAATTCGTTGAACCTGAGATTAAGGGGTCTCTACACTACAACATATATTAAAATAATCAAAATTTGTGATTACCAAGCTTGGCCCTCTCCTTGTTAGACGTTATCTTCCGTATTAAACTGTGAAGCTCTGTTACAGTATTCTAAATGTGTTGGAAAGGGTTTCACAATCTATGCCTGACGCATGGTCTTTCGTTCTTGTTTACCTTTGTTTCTGTTCATATTTCCCTATCTATTACTATACTAAAATATATCACTATACTAGAAAAGTTTTCAAAGTTGACACTCAAGACAGATATTGTCGATTTTTATAGAATTTTGACAGAATTAGTGAATGAAAATTTCTAAACTTAATTAAAATAGTAATAAAGTAGAAGATAACATCGTCAATGTGAAAGTACAGTCACATTTACCATCAAAGTAACTTAAATCACATTTTGTATTATCACAGAATTCCTAATGAACTTATTTTTCTGAAAAATTTGGATGCCATCCAAGGAAAAGTTTCCCTGCTGAACTAAATAGAAAAGTTACGGTATTTATCTTTTTCGAAAACTATCATTTTAAAAATTGATCGCTTTAAATTAGTATTTAGTCTCTAGTTTATAACAGTCACCAGCATACATTATGTAATCTTATTTTTTTAATTTAAAGTTTCGTGAAAAATAGTTTTTTTTTTTTTTTTTTTTTTTTTTTTTTTTACTGAGAAATAAAATAACGAATGCTGTTTATTTTATTTTATTATCGCTTTTGCATATGTATATGTTCTAGTTAGCTATTTCCCATAGTTTTCTGCCTTCTAGTATTTTTTTTTTCTTCTATGAAGGATTTTCTAAGTATTCATTAGACATAATAAAATTGCTGATTTTGAAAGTTTTAAATCTGCCTAATCGTTTTATTCTTCCCTGAATTATATAAATTATGTCTTTTGTCTGATTTCAAACTGTTGTTAATTTTAACAGTGGCTAGTGTTATCACTTTGAAGGGTTTCCGTGTTGGCTTTAACTTTACGCCCAGTCTATTGAGAATGTCTAAAATGAATCAGCCACTGGGATAGAAAGTCTAGCTGTATTATAAATACTACGTAATAAATTTATTTAAAAAAAAATTACTTTTAAAGAAAAGTGGTTAATTTTAGTACCTCGGTTTTTTTACTTCATGGTGTTAATTCATTAAATAATTCCGCTAATAAATGTTTCAAAAAATTGTTTATTGAATGCTTAAAAGTTTTAAAGTGTCATTCTGCTGATATCGATTTTGTATAATTATCTCCGTTAATTTCTTGCCACAAAATATTAGGGAAGCAGTATGGTGACTTTGTGAATCTATTCTTTTAAATAATAGGGGGCTTGGCCTATAAATGCCTGCAATCACCACCAAAAAAACTGAATCATATCAATCAGTCAGTTACTGTCAATCTATAAAAATACATTCGATCTATTTTACATCGTTTTTACTGAATTCAGTAAATCAATGAAAAGTTTGAAACTTTTTCAAAATACTCACGAAAGTCGGAAACAAGATCATCAATCTGAAAGTATAGTCACATTTAACGTCAAAGTAATTTAAATCCCGCTATGTCTTATCATAGGACTCTTAATAAAGTTATTTTTTGACAAAATTTGGATTTCATCCAAAGGAAAGTTTTGCTACGGAACTAAACGAAAAAGTTTTAGTATTTATGTTTTCCGAAAATAAAAAAATAAAAAAATTATAGTTGAAAACTTTCAGGCTATTTTCCCCAATATTTCCTCAGAGACAGGACGTCCGATCAGCATAAGCTATGTTATAATTTATTTTTTAACGTTACTTTTTATAACGCAATTAAATTTCGAACCATTTTTCCCCTACTTTTTCTTTTGCATAAGTGATGTCTGGTGTTGTGTTTTCTTAATTCCATTGAGAATGTGTTTTTTATTCGTCATGATAAATAATAATAGTTATGATTTAGAAAATTCTAAATCTGTACAAAATTTTCGTTCTTTATAATTTTTCACTTAATTTAAGCAGTTGTTAGATTTGTTGCCTAAGTTCGATTTTTCGTAATGTTAATTTGCTAATTGCGCATAAAAATGCCATACAATTTTTTGTTGATTGCTTAAAAGTTGTTGAAATGTGTTATTGTACAGCAACGTAGTGTCTGGCTATAATATGGCTAATAATATTCCAAAAAACAAACTTTTAAATATCTGACACAAAGAAACATTCTGTTATGCCAAGCCAATATGTCAAAGCTCAATAATATGTCAGTTATAATATGCCAAACTATTCGCTATAATATGCCAAAAACACAAAACTCGTGATGTTTATCACAAAACATTTTGTTAGGTCAAGAAGCACTCGCTGTAGTTTGCCATTTATAATATGGCAAACTGTTCACTCTAGTGTAATCGATAAGCACAAAACAACAGACGGTTGTGACAAAAACACTTAAGGGTGTCCAAGACATAAAAATCTTCAAATTTTGCAAAAACATTTTATTTCATTAAAAAAAATTCTGTTTTTTCCGGCTTAAAATGACATTTAAATCATGTTTCTATCTGAATTAAAACAAAAAATATTAATTTTTTCGTTTTGGTTTGTTTTAAAAATGCAGTTTTCAAGCAATGGCTGTCATAGAAACGACTTCTTGTAAAAATGCATTTTTCTTCACGATAAGTTTTTTCACTATTTCTCATATTTAAATTCTTATAACTCGAGACCCGTTAAAGATACAGTGTTCAAACTTGGAACATATCTTTTTCAATTGTTTTACTTTAATTTTGATTCAGCATATTTGAAAAAAATATTTACTTTTGAAAATATGATTTAAAAAAGAAAAAGTTGCATCACTTTGTTTGAAATTTTTTCGTTAAATAGTTTTAATTTTTTTATAAATTAATATTTTTTTAAATGCTGAACTAAAATTAAAAATTATATATTTCTGTTTATTTAAATGAAAAAATATTCTACAAATAATATTTCGAGTTATAATGATTTTAAATTACCCCACTTTTTTAATAAATTTAAAAAAAAATTCTGAGAAGTTTTATCATGTGGTTTTGTTTACAAATGATAAGGTTAACCATCACAAAAAAATCAGAATTTTAACTCAGTAAATAAAAATTATTTTAAAATGTGTCCCGGACCCCCTTAACTGTGGCAAACCACGTTGCTGTAATATGCCAACTACAATTTGCCAATCTATTCGCTATAGTATTAAAAAAAATAGATGGTTATTACAAAAAAAGTTTTGCTACATCACTCGCCTGTAATATGCCGGTAGGCGTGAGGTAAGCAGACTTGCTAAATTTACTGGTTTTAATGAAAAAAAAAAAAGCCATACATAAAACGGCAACATTTATTTTAAATTTAAGTACGCGTCTATATTTTTATATAGTACCTGATATTATTAACTTGATACGTTTTGATTTCATTTATTAATGAAAATTTCTGTTTCAAAGTATGTGTATTTCCCTTAAGTTTAGCAAGTATAGATTAGTAATAACGCAAGTGATTTATAAAAAAAATAAAGCCGACTACAAAAAATTGTTTGCTACCTTATTGCATTGATTATTTATACTTTTTGAATGACAGTTGATGTATTTTAATAAGCGTGGCTTAGCAGGAATGTTTTTGTGGCAACATTGGAGTTATGAATAAAGAAGAATAAACATATAATGTAGTGTATACCAGCTGCGAGTTAAATGACTGTAAACGTAGTCACAAGATGGCCGCAGTTTCTTTTTTACATACGATCAACAATTTCTTATTATCGTCAGGGAAAAATTCCACCAGTAAATTTGAATAGAAAATTTCGCCTCATTTTAGTGACTTATTCATGCAAAATTTAAATCACAAATATGGTAAAAATTTCTATTTGTTTTTACTGGTTGAAATTGTCCTCGATATTATAATCTCTTTCACTGTCACTGATAGGAAGCTGTTTAGGTAGTCAAAATATGGCGGAAACGCAGACTTGACTGCCGCCGGTGTAAACTTCCACCAGTAAAAAATTAATATCTATTTTTGTCATATTTATGGCTGATATTCTGGAGAATAAATGCGTTCGGACAAGGAAAAATTCTATTGAAATTTACTGATGGAAGTTTGCCCGGCGGTAATGAGCCAATGCGAAACCGGTCACAGTTGAAGCTTCACCATTTTAAGGATACGTCAATTCCTCTTTATTCATAGTTCCATAGTGGAAACAATTTAAATCTCATTCTTAGCAGTAACGCTTTTAACGCGAATTAGACAATCGCACAAAATTTTTTTTGTCAATTTCCTGAAAAAAAAATTATTTACGAAACGATTACATTTTTATAACACTAGGTGGTCTAACCCGCCCACCTTAGGCTAAAAAATATATGTTGAAAACCATTTTCTTTTATTGAAAACGTAAGCGATTTTTTTATATATTATTATATTTTTTGCATTGCCGACAACAACTCAAAAAAGTTGGAAATTACACGCCAAATGTGGCAAATGAGGTGCGTTCGTACTATAACTAGTTTCATAAATATTTTTTGCACCGCATATTGTACTGAATGTATATTTTAGTGCATTTCATAAGTGCATATTAATTTCATTCTATTCGAAAGGCTGTAACATCATTAAAAATTCACTTGAAATAATTTTCTCATTGGCCGTAATGTAACGGAAAACGTTTGACTGTCCCTGTAATTAAATTATATATCCGATTTTCATAAAATTTGAAATGACTCAACAAAGTTTTGCAACAATTATATATTTAAAATTTCAGACCATTCGGTTGGGTAGTTTTTGCTCTGCTGTATGCGGACGAACGGACAAACAAAAAAGCAGACTATAAGGTTTTAAGATGTAGAGCTTTTAAAACCTATTAAAATGAGCAGCTTACTTCGTTCTAGGGTTTAAAATGTAGAGATTTTAAAACCTACTAAAAACGAGCAGCTTACTTCTAGTCCAGGGGAAATGTACAAAAAAAAGGGGGGTTACCTTACAAAAAATCGGGTAGAAGATTTTTTTCTGAATTGTTTATAATGATGCCAACATGGAAAAATCAAGTTTTCCAACAAAATTTCTTAAGGCTAAATTTTCTGTGGCCGAAAAACAACAAAATTTTGGGACTTTTTTCGATCTTTTTTTTTAAATATCTCAATAGCCGTTGCAGTAGCATAATTTTTGTCAATTACAATATTAAAGAAGACAACATTCTCTACAACTTTCATATTTACAATTTTTTTATACACCCAATAGCAAGTGCAGTTCGCCATTTCAAATGTAAGACAATTTTTTCAATTTTCTTAAAAACCGTGAAAAACGTATTTCTCCCCCGATTATTCATATGTTCCCCATGGATTTAATCATGTATGTCAACTTCTATATATTGGTAGCAGTAAATTATGTGTTTGAGGGCCAAAACTAGCCTTTCGGGGTGGGGGGGGGGGGGCAAAATTCATGCATATTTTGCCCCACCCCTCGTTAATTATTTTAATAAATCTCTAATAGCCAGATTTTGAATATTTTAAGTGTGTAATCTTTAAATACGTAATCAGATTTTTCAAATATGGATTCATTAAAACCTTGAAAACCGAACCGAAATATATTCCGCTTTAAACAGGTTTCCATCTTAGGAGGTATAACTGGTCATATTCTTTCTCTTAAAAATATATAATTTTTTCTTTAAGGACCGGATTCCGTATATGAAGATTTTATTTTCAAAAATTTTATGATAGTCGTAGTATTGAGGCGTTTAATGTCATAGTTATATGAATTACGAGACTAAATTAGTCATACAAAGACATCGTTAGATATCGACCTCGGTATCATATGAAAAAATAAATAAATATTAAAATTCAAGCAAGAATTCTGAAAAGAACACTTTTGTAGGTTTAACATGAGCGTGCAAATGTTTTCGCGTGAGACTTCACTACTCACGCGAAGAAACTGGAATGCTAAGGTTAAACCTATGGAAGCGTTCCTTTTACAATTTCTCGTTTGCAATTTAATAGTTTTAACTGATTTTTTGAAGGGTTTAGAAGTGCTGAAGTTGAATTCCAACCGTATTAGTGTTTACTTTTTCTATTTTGATTATAGTTTTTATTATTTTTTTATTTTTGGTCAGTTTTCCGGCAGCGAGACTTTTTTATCCAAATTTCACATATATGTATATATATATATCAGGGCCGAAACTAGAGGGGACAGGGGGAGCATGTGCCCCGGGCGCCAGAGTGGAAGGCGAGGAGCGCCAAATAAAGATTTTTTTGTCGTTTGATACCAAAAAATATATAGTATGAAATTTGGCTAAAATTGTCTCACAGCCAGAAAATCCAAAATGCAAATTGAACCAAATGCATTAAAACTGGATAACAGAATCCTGTTTTAAATGAAAAAATTACATGTTAATCCAAAAGAAAATTTGAAACAAATGCATTAAAATAGGATAACGGAATCCTGTCTTAAATGAAAAAAGTACAGAAAGAATACTAGCAATTGCAACTGCTGAGAGGGAAACCTGTATAAAGCGGAATATTTTGTGTTCCCTTATAAAGGTTTTAATGAATCAATATTAGACATAAATAAGAGTTAAAAAGAGTTAAATAGCCTGTAAAAAATTATTATTATTAAAATATATTTTTTCATTTAGCTTATTAAGTCATAGTGCGTACTTTACTTTATTATTGTGTGGGAAAAGTGGAGTTGAATGCGACAGTGGATCAATGCCAAAATAAAAATGTTTATATGGTCTGCAATCATAAGTAAATTGGTATTTCATTTGATGAATTCTATCACTGAGATCATTAAACAGACATAGTTTCAAACCAGTGCATAATACAGAAAATTAGAATATTCCACAAAGTGTTTTTTTCAACAATCGAAGTAAGTTTTTCTGTTTAAGCTTTAAAGCAATTAATAGATAATCTTAAAGTTTTATATATTTTTGCATGCTAAAGTGATATAATCTCTTGTTCTATTTATTGATATAAGTAGGAAAAAACTGACAGTATTTATTAAAACTAATCTTTTAAATATTTTTATAGTGATCTCAAATATGTTATTGACAAAATTTTTAAATTTTACAGGAGATAAATATATAACATCAGTTAGTGAAATAACCTGTTGTCATTTTTATTGTAGCTATTTTATAAGGTAAAAGCATTTCTTACATAAAAAATATTTATTTTCTGAGAGTCTCCTCCCCCCCCCCCCATTTTATATGGAAGTATAATCCAATGTTTACTATCTTTAAAAAATAAAGCATTAAAATATATGTTATCAATAATTGGTAAATAAAATATACCATTGTATGTTAAGTGTGTAATATGTGGAATAAAGTATGTTTTTCGCAAATTTTCATATCTATCCCATTGTTTCCTGGAAAAATATGCATGCATTATAAAAATTATTACAATTACAAAATTATTAAAATTAAACAAAAATTCTTTCTTAATTTAAACTATAGTACCAATAAGTTATTAAATACTAAAGTATTCTTTTAAACAATGCTTTGAAATTAACATTATACACACTTAAAATTACTGTCGATACGAAAATTGTTTTATTCATCTACACACTATCCTATTTTTAAAATTATCTAATTTTATTGAATATAAAATGTATTTTGTGATGAAAATAAAGACGTGGGTGTGCAAATAATATTTAATTTACTGCTACTAAATTTTAGAAGTGGACATACGTGATTAAATCCGTGGGAAACATATGAATAACCGGGGGAGAACTACGTTTTCACGGTTTTTAAGAAAATTGAAAAAAATATCTTATTTTTGAAACGGCGTATTGCGTTTGCTGTTGAGTGTATAAAAAAGTTGTAAATATGAAAGTTGTAGAGAATTTTGTCCTATTTAATATTGTAATTGACAAAAATCATGCTATGGCAACAGGTATCGAGATATTTAAAAAAAT
This sequence comes from Maratus speciosus, assembly GCA_963932465.1. Lineage (NCBI taxonomy): Eukaryota > Metazoa > Arthropoda > Arachnida > Araneae > Salticidae > Maratus > Maratus speciosus. The sequence goes on along the minus strand of OZ010792.1, from coordinate 232,745,008 downwards.
ACAAAAAAGTCCCAAAATTTTGTAGTTTTTTGGCCACAGAAAATTTAGCCTTAAGAAATTTTGTTGGAAAACTTGGTTTTTCCATGTTGGCATCATTATAAACAAGTCAGAAAAAAAAATCTTCTACCCGATTTTTTGCAAGGTAAAATGTACATTTCCCCTGGACTATTCTGTCTAGGATTTAAGATGTAGAGCTTTTAAAACATATTAAAATGAGCAGCTTACTTCGTTCTAGGGCTTAAATTGTAGATGTTTTAAAACCTACTAAAAACGAGCAGCTTACTTCTGTCTAGGGTTTAAGATGTAGAGCTTTTAAAACCTAATAAAAACGAACAGCTTGCTTTTGTCTAGGGCTTAAGATGTAGAGCTTTTAAAACCTATTAAAAACGAGCAGCTTACTTCTGTCTAGGGTTTAAGATGCAGAGCTTTTAAAACCTATTAAAAACGAGCAGCTTACTTCTGTCTAGGGTTTAAGATGTAGAGCTTTTAGAACCTATTAAAAACGAGCAGCTTACTTCTGTCTATGGTTTAAGATGTAGAGCTTTTAAAATCTATTAAAATGAGCAGCTTACTTCGTTCTAGGGTTTGAAATGTAGAGATTTTAAAACCTATTAAAAACGAGCAGCTTACTTTGGTCTAGGGTTTAAAATGTATAGATTTTAAAACCTATTAAAAACGAACAGCTTACTTTCGGTCTAGGGTTTAAAATGTAGAGATTTTAAAACCTGTTAAAATCGAGCAGCTTACTTCGGTTTAGGGTTTAATTAAAATGTGGATATTTTAAAACCTATTAAAGGGTAATTCTGTATCACGTGTGGGACAGCTTTTCTACATATTACTGATATTTTACCAATGCTATTGTATCCTCAAATTAAAACAATAATTCTAATATCAAAATCTAGCGATTTTTGTTATTTTTAATGTATAGTTTATATTCTAACAACTTATAAAATTAATAGATATAGGTATTTATGTTAGTGTCACGTGCAGGACATTTTGTCCTTTTTTCATGGAATGCTTGCTCCTTAAATAGTCAAATAAACTTTTGATATTCCTGAAAAACGATACCTTCTTATTAAACACATGCTAGTAGCAAACAGCTGAAGAAATCTATAAAGATTTTGCTACCTACAGCAGCATTTTTTATTCTGTTAACTTCAGTGGTTTAAGTGGGTAGTTTAATTCTATGTCTGCTAAATTTGTAGTTTTATTTATATTACTGTATTATTTATTGATGAAATTTTTATTTCATTATGGAATATTAGCCGGAAACAAATTTTGAACTAAATTTATCGTTTTAAGTAGAAACAAATTAATCCTTTGTAATCGGGATGCACGTGATAGAAATACGCTTAAAAAAATACTCTTGCAAATATTTTTAAAACTATAAAAATCAGAATTACAGGTACACTTTTCAAACAAATTGCATTTGAAAGTATTTATTTTTTTCCTATTTGACGGTGTAAAAATGCAAGTTGCTCAATGTTTCGGAGTTAAAAAAAACTGCAGTATAAACGAAATTTATTGGGCAAGTGTTGCCGCGTTATTCAAGGTTGTGTTTTTGCTTTATAGAATAGATAAAATTACACAGTGTAATATTCGATTTTTGTGACAAATCGCCAATTTTTAAAAATATTTACGATTTATTTTTTCTATATAGTCCCGATTATCCGAGTTATGGACCAAGCTCACGTCGGATAAATAAAAATCTGGGATAAACCGGATTTACACAAATCGTCACCAACTCAGGAGATGAAATATAAATTTTCACTTAATTCATTCATTTTTATGATACTAGTAACATTTCTTTGGTGTACATTTCCGTTACTTAACGGGGAATGAAATTGTTTATTTGAAAAAGCCCTTGTTTGTTTTTTGTTTCTTGAATGTCAATTTTGCTGCTGTTTTTTTTTTTTTTTCAGTAAATTTTGCCTAATTCAATCGCCGAAATCTAACAATTGTCAACGATTAAATATGACAAAAATTTGTATTAAATTTGGCAGCTATGTGATTCTATCAGTGTCATGAAAATTGCACGTGTAGTCTCTTGTTTCTGCGCAAAGTATTAAATAGTTTTTTCAATCGAACTTATACCTTTGGAAGGGATGATTTTCTTCTGCTGGACTGATGGCTTCCATTATTATGAAACAGCCATTATAAATGAAGTGTTAGGTGAAGATGAAAAACCAGTTGTAAAAAGTTAGAACTCTGATTTTGTGGTCAGAAGGGGGGGGGGGGGGATGGCCATAATTTTTCTTATACTGTGAAATATGCACATCTAAAAATTCAGTCTGTTTTCACTTTCCATCTGAATACTAGGACTAAGAGTTGGAACAAAAAGGGAAGGTAAAGGTCGTAAGCGGATTTCTTTCCGCCTTTTTACGGGCCCTTGAATTTAAAACCCTCCGACTGTCTTGGATAAGGGCAAAATTGTAATGTTGTTTTCTCTGTATTTTGTTTAAAATGCTAAAAAAAAATATTCTTTGAACATTTTATAAAAAACTTAATAACGAATATGAATGCAATCCTTGGAAGTATTAATCATTGTTCAATGTATTAAAAATACATTAAATCAATAGAATTATATTACTTTAAATATTGCTTGTATTGCAGTGAAACCTGGAGCTTAGTGAACGTATTAACACGGGCTTGTCGGTGAGAGGGTTAAATACACCAACTGATTTCTAAATTTTTTTCAGCCTTATTACTTAGATTAAATAAGGCGAAGAAAACTTTTAGAAATTACTAGTGTCTAAATTATGGGGAAGGTACAAACGCTAAATAAAATCCACCCATGACAGCCCCCATTTTTTTGTCAGCGCTCAGGCGTAGTATTTAGGGGGCGGTTCCGTTTCCTTGAACAATATAGTCGCTAGGGTTTCACATATTGGCAATTCTGTTTCATTATTTCCGTCTATATACATAAATACATGTATACATAGACAGATATAATTAATTACCTCTTCATCATGAGGTGTTATCTAACTATAAAACTATTTATTTTTAAACCTTTTTATTAAATTCAACCTGGTTTTTGAATGCAAAGATGTAATAATGAAATCAATTTTTAACTGTCTTCCTGTTATGCTAGAATTATACAAATTTTGTACAAAGTGCGTTTCCGATGACACTATAACATTTGAATAATTTTACAACTTAATTATAAATTAATACATTAATTTTGCAGCATTTTTCAATTATAAGCCGCCGCAAGTAATTAATAGCCAAATATTCTCTATAACTCGAAGAATTATACGATAATTTAAAAAAATGGATTCAATTATTAAAAAAAAAGAAAGAAAAGCTCTCCAAAATATGCCTAATCGCTGTAAAACTGCAACAACGAAACATTTTAAAGGCAAAAAGTGGAAAATAATTTATAAATAAAAAATGAAGAGTGTAATATATTTTTTTAAATACACTTTTATCAGTTAAATGTTTAATGTTAATTGATTTGCGATTATGCGTTGAGAAATCAATATAGAAATCCTAAAAAGATAGTGTAAATAAAGATACTTTTTTTTTTCTTATTGCCCTATCTTAAAGTAGTTGGATGTGCCAATTCCAAAACTTTCTTCTATCTCATATATTTTAATATTTCAATATGTTGCAACAAATGTGAATATTTCATTTTTATAAGTTCAATATTATATCAACTTTGACTTTCATCTTAAATTTCTGATTCGGTCAATTAATCAGAGTAAAAACGAGTTAATCTCGATCATGATATTTATTAAAATCAATAGCTTTGGTTTTTCTGTTGTATATATAAAAAAACTAAACTAAACTCTGTGGCTATACAATCCATGAAGGATCTGGGCCGACAGTGCCCATCTCTGTTTTCCTGACTCTGAGCCTCCGAGGTGCTATACAGCATGCGTCCCGGCCAGGTGGTCAGCCTAACGCGAGACCCTCGGTGTTTGGTCCCAAGCAAGCTCGGTACTCATTTTATCGACCCCAAAGGGATGAAGGGCTGAGTGAACCTTGCCCAGTCGGGAGTCGAACTCTCGACCTGTGGTGCGGCAGTCAGATGCATATCAGCTGTTCGCAAATCGTCGGGTTATCAGGATGGGAAATTCCCGCCGATTCACGAGCCGCCGGTGTAGAATAGAACTACGATAAATCAAGAAAATTACTCAAAAATAGCTATTATACTGCCCCCTTTCGACTTATTATTTCCAAATTCAGGGAGGATCTTCTTAACATGACCAAAAATATACTCACAAAATTTGGTTCAATTCTAGAAATAACTTCATACACTTTTCGATGCTACAATACTGAAAATGGCACATAAATCGCTATTACAGCGCCCCCTTCTGGTGGATTTTATCAAAATTCAGGAAGGACCTTCTTGTCATGGCCAAATACATACACAAAAAGATTGATTCAATTCTATGCATAACTTCATACACTTTTCGATGGTACAATATTCAAAATCACACAAAAATCACTATTACAGCGCTCCCATTTGGCGAATTTTTTCGACCTTCTCGCCATAGCCAGAAACTTAAAAAAAAAGTGGTTTTTTTCTAAGCATAACTTCATACTCTTTTTGATGTTACAATGGCGACAGACACACAGACAGACAGATATTGTCTATAAACATGTTTTGGGGGGATATCTGACGCCTAAAACATGCAAATCCGTTGAAAATCAGGATTTGAAAAAAAATTCTATTACAATACTTTCTTCTATTAAAGACAGAAGAAAGTAAAAAGAAAATTTTCAATGGCAAAGCAACGTATTCTAGTACGTATTTCATTATATGTCTAGACGCTCGGTGTTTTATTTTCCTCCATTAAAAAACTGTTCAACAAAGGTCATTATTTTAAAAGCGTTCTGCATAATTTATCTTGCAAATCGGTGCATTTTAATTCATAAGAAATTCCAACAATATGAGTAAGATTTTTGATCAAACTCATTAAATATGCAAATGGATATTTCTTTTTCATTTTTTATAATTTTCAGAAGGTTAAAGCGCTTTTAATATGTTCCGTTCATCATATATATATATATATATATATATATATATATATATGAGAACGTGAGTTTTAAAACTCGCCTTATCAAAAATTTAAAAAATCGTGGTTTCTCTATCAATCTTTTCTATTAGTAAACATGCAAAGATGGATAAACGGTCAAATGCGCGTATTACTCGCGGTTCAGTACAATAAATATATGAATTATTAACTGTATTATTACAAAAATCGTTGCTAAAAGAATAATAAGATTTCCTAAAAAAACTATACAGTGTTGTATTGGGTATAGACTATAGCTGTATATACTAGAACAGTGGTTGTGCATACATAACGTTATCACTTTAGGGGGGGGGGGGGGGGAGGTCTGGTACTTGTTAATACAAAGCTATTATTAAAGCCATTAAAAGTTTATAAAATCATTTCATTCTAAAATTTGGAATACGCCAACGTTTGACATTCCTGTTCTTCTGCCATATGCACATATAATTCATTATTAGAGAAATCAGGAACATAATATGTAGGAAATGATACTTGCGCTTACCAGTAAAGAAAGACAAAAAATGTTGTCCCCTGTTTTATTGACAGGGCTGCCACTAGCGACTATTTTTTTATTCTGTTCGCACCTCTATTAAAAAAAAAAAAGAACATATTTTGTCTAGTATATTTCTCTTGCAAATGTTTTCGAACAGTATGTCAATAATTTTTGTTTTGAGAATGAGGTATGAGGTAGATTTAAAACATTAGTCACCTGTGGCAGCCTTGTATTGATAAGTTCTGCTTTTAACCTCCCCGGCAAGAAGACAATATTACTTTTGAGTACGTTATAGAACAAAATACTATTATTAAATACTTTTAAATAGAAACTAACTCTTTTAGATGTTATTTGATATAAATTTATTTCATTTATTGATATTTTATTGACTTCTTCAATCCGTAAAGTATGCAACTAATAAATGAATAATCATATGTGTATATCACTGTAAGCGTATAAAAAGAAAGAAAAAGAACATAAAAAGAAAAAAAATTAGAAATTGATAACGATATCATCGGATGGCGATGGGTGGGTTGTTAAAGAATGATAACGCATGATATAATAAGGGAGGGAGAGGGTCCAAAATTAGCAAAATGTTCAAAACGTTATATATGTAATTACCTCAAAGTATGAATGGGTATCCCAAAAAATTTCAAAGAGATATGAAGCCTAAATAATATCAGATATTGCTATTCTGTATAACTCTGATTTTAATCTTATCCTAATCTATTTTTTCTTATGAACTGAATGCGGCGCTGACAATAACAGTAGTGCATATTTAAACTTCATTTGGCATTTCATAAAATTAAATTTAGCGTGGTAATAAACTTTTCTTTTTACAGTGTAGCTAAAACAAAACACTTGTTCAAAATTTAATCTTGGCATCATGCTAAGCGCGCTTCGAAAGTAGGTCGCAAAGTTGAAACGCTGCCTTGGTCCGTGCCACGTTTTTCCAGATAGTTTTTTTAATTAACTTTTAAAAAAACAGGAGGCGTATTGAGAAATCCACTCAGTGGAAAGTAGTCGCCAATTCCACAGTATTTATGTGATGAGTTATAATTAAATTAGTCTGTTTTTTTTTACAATTTAACGTTTATTGTTTTTATACTGCTACTGGACATTGCATCACAAATATATCATTAAAAGTTCTTATCTAGGCTTTAAAAGCTGATGGTACATAGAGTACGCTGTCATTATGTATGTCCAAACCGTCCGTAAATTTAAGGGTTAATATCTCGGCTAATTACCGACGATTTTTTTAAAACCATTATCAACAATGCTTTTATACTTCTGCTACGATAGGTACCTCCAACGCTCCTCAACACGTTTGATGAATGCCCGCAAATCGAAATTTGTGTGTAACGGAAAAATGCGCTTTTCTCAAAAAATATGTAACCTAAGGCAATCGCTATAATTTTCCTGCGAGGTTTAAATTACCACCTACCCCCTCTAATATTTTTATAATTTTAGTTTCAGTAGATGGGGGAATAGATGGGGGGAGGGGACATATTTTTGCACTACATTTTCGACAATATCTCCGAAAATATAATACCTAAAATTAAAAGAAATGTATTTTTTGAGTTCAGCATTACGATTGTCACACGATACCCCACACGATATACAAAGAATTTTTTTTTCAAGTAACTTAATTAGCCCCTCTACAGTTTCCCTAAATATATTTGTGAATGTTTAATAATCTGTAAATATGTGGGTCAATAGTCTTTGAAGAATAATCTTCATATATATTCCATGAAATTTCAGGTGATCACAATTTAAATCCAAGGTTGGGAGAGCTTAATTATTGACTTCACGATTCATGTAAAATCATATTAAAATAATAAAACATATTTCACAACAGAAAATGGCGCTGGTGTTTTTCAGTATAAATCCAAGTCAAGCACAGGATAATTAAAAACTTTGTATATTTACACTTATAAATATTTACAGTATTTACAATGAAAACATTTGGATACTATTTCTTTAAAAACATGTAAATATTCCACACTGGGAATTCAAAGATTTCTTTTATATATTCAAGAATATTCATTTCTCCCTTTTCGGAAGATCAAGAAATACACAGCCAGCATGCTACTTTCGAGATTCACATTTAAACTGAACTATAAACAAGAGAAATGCTTTTAAAACAATTAATACTTCAGAAACTATTTCTTCTAATAGAAGACCACGATAAAAAACCTATACGCAGCTTATTTATCTGCTGCGTTCAAGATTCACATTTAAAACCAACTAAAAAAGAACAAGAAAGAAAAAATGTTTTTAATATCAATTCGCTAGTCAGACCACGTGACCTGGAATGGCTGGCGCCTAATCAGTCTGGCTGAGAAAAGAGGTTTGCGAAATTTCACAAACTCCCCCCCCCCCCCCCCCGATGAACAAGGGTTCATCAAAATGGGGATTCAAAATAATTAAAGTAGAATAAAATTATTCTAAAAAATTATCAGTTACACTTTACATAAATACAATACAAAATCAAAATATATACTTACATACTGGACTTCAAATAAAATAATAAAACAATTTAAAAGATTTGAGAACAAGTTTCTGCTACTAAAAATAGAAAGAACAATTTAAATCTATACAAATTCTAGAATATTCATCACAAAAAAAATTAAACTAAAAATTAGAAATATTATCAAACAAGAAACATTTTTTTTTTTTTTTTTTAAGTGAAAAAATAAAAATCTTTTTTTTTTAAAGTCAATAACAAAAAGAGTTCAATTTTTTTTTTTAAGTCAAATGTCAAATGAGAGTTTTGAGTCTCTAATAATATCAGAGATTTTTTGTTTTTTTTTACAGTTCTATTAATAAAAAAGTTCAGAGTTTTTTCACTTCTAAATTATACACAAGAATCAATAGGTCATTTAATGATGGAATTATTTATCTTCAGTTCATAAGACCTCATTTTTTTTTTTTAAATCTCTGTCCACAAATACCTAACTTCCGGAAAGTTCTTGATACATGTTCATATGCATAAAAATCACATCATATATTTCAAAGTCAGAAGATTTATTCTGGTCCGTGTAGTGAGCAGATTTTAAATTGAGAAGATACTCATTTTTCCAACGCTTCCAAAAATGATTTAGAAGAGTCTCACGTAAACGAAAGCGTTTCACTAAAGATTCTTTCGTTGTTGGTAAAATTAAATCGTTCACTTTTATGGTAGGTAGACACAAGATACGTTTTCCGATTAAAAAATGTGCAGGAGTAAGAGGAGATGGTTCTTCTAACTCGGAATACGTGTAAGTCAGCGGACGAGAGTTAATTACAGCTTCTACTTCAATTAGAAGCGTTTCTAATTCACTCAATGTTAAGGAAGATCTTCCAATAACTTTACGCAAGGTAGTTTTCACTGAGCGAACCATTCGCTCATAGAAGCCACCCCACCAGGCTGCACGCTCTACAATATACTTCCAGGATATGCTGTGATTCGCGAAAATTTTTTTAACATCAGGATGGTGGATTACTTTCCACATTTCTTTTAGTTCAAGATCAGCTCTTTTGAAAGTTTTGGCGTTGTCTGAATAAATTACAGCACAGAGTCCTCTTCGTGAGATAAACCTGCGAAATGCTAACAGGAATTCTGTTGTTGACATGTCTTTTACTAGTTCTAAATGAAGTGCTCTTGTGATAGCACATGTAAATAATAAAATATAATATTTATTTTCATTCCCCTTCACATATAGGGGTTCCGCATAATCAAGACCTGTTACTGAAAACGGCGGAGCTTCGTTAATACGGTCACCTGGAAGAGGGGCTATAACTTGTTGACCAGGGCGTACGTTAAATTTCTTACAGATTGTACATTTGTTCAGGACTGATTTAATGCACTGCCTTGATCTTAAAATCCAAAACTTTTCACGCGTTTGTACCAATGTACTGGACACTCCTGAATGAAAAACTTTTTCATGTGCATCTTTCACGATTAATTCAGTCAATTTATGTTTTGCAGGAATCACTACGGGATGTTTTTCATAAAATGAGGAGTTAGACTTTTCTAACCGTCCTCGTACCAACAGCAAACCTTCATCTGACAAGATAGGATTTAACTGTAGAAGATTCGATTCTTTAGGGATACTCTTGTTACATTTCAAGCTTTTAATAACTTCAGGGAAACTTTCTTCCTGCACTAGCTTTAACCAAAAATTTTCAGCATGTAACATTTCCTCAGCTGATAATTCTGAAAATTTTCTTTTTTCTACCTTTAATTTTACATTAGAAATAAATCTAAATATCCATGCAGTTACTCGATACAATTTCTTTAGGGAGCTATACTTTTCAAGATTAAAAATAGGAATTTCATCAGCTTTATTTGTTTGAACAACACAAGAAATGGTTGCTGATTTTCGAGACTTCTCTTTAGAAACATCAGGTAATTGTGTAGCAACAATTTTAACGCTAGAGCACTGATCTTCGGGCAAGGAAAGAAATTCAGGAACATACACATTAGGGTTAGCATCAGGAAAAACATGCAATTGGAGATGCTCCTTTTCCATGATCAGGTTGCTAAAATAGTGTCGGGGAATTTTCAAGTGTGTGAGATCAGGGATTTCTGAAAGCCAATTTTGCCAATCATTTTCTAGTTCACCAGAAACAAAAGGGGCAATAAATCCGGCTGGATCAAACAACGTAGCTGCAATTTTCAAAACATTGCGTTTAGTAGAAGAATCATTATTTAATTTTTCTAACAAGGGTCGTAATTCTAGTCCCAATTTATCTTCTGTATTGTTCCAGATCAATCCTAAAATTTTCAAGGAAGTATTTGGGGGTTCGAAACTCGAAACAGGAATGTTTTCATCATTTAAAACATTAGAATTCAAGTTAGGGACATGATACAAACATTCGTTTAATGATAGAGAATCATCATATTTGGAAGAAGCATCATAGACTATGTGCATTTTTGTTGTAGTTTTATCGTCACGGATAACAGGTCTGTGTGGCATGTAATAGAAATTATTAGAATGTTTCTCGGTGCACAATTCTATTACACCCTCATTAAACTGCTCTAGCAAAATGGAGTTATATTCCTTAAATATAGAATCGTTTTTCAAGAATTTATTTTCTAAACTAGAAAATCGCTTCTTTGCTACTTCAAGATTATTTCTAAGCAATTCACGAGAATTTTTCCACAATAATTTTGCTTCATAACGTCCATTTACGAATTTTAAATTTTCTTTAAATTCTTTTATTACCTCATGATCGGTAATGTTCTTTTCATTGCTTTCAGCAATGCCAATTGATTCACGATCCCAAAATGCTTTCAGCTGAGTATTTATATTTTCAACTGAAACACGCAAACAAGCTACTTCTTTTTTATTAGACTCTATTTGCCCTTGCACCGTATGACCGAAAATAGTTTCTGCAACGTATAATTCTTTTGTCAATTTTCCCTCGATTCCCTTTAATATTTTCCACAAAAAGTCAGACCCTAGCAAAATATTTATTTCCTGTTCAAGACCTGTATCAGCAGGCTTAAAGCCTCTTGTTCTCATTATGTCTAGAAGTTCTGGTTCAAGTGTTTTCACAGAAGCTCCAGTTATATTGTCAACCACTAGTGCTTCGATATTTATCGAGTTAATAGGTTGCACAACACTGGATAATTCTAGAGCAACAACTTCATAACAAGATTCATAAGGGCGTCTCCGCCCAAAAGGATAAACTAATAAATTTTCTCTTCGCAATGGCTTCAATTTTAATTTTTGTACTAGCGATCTCTTCACGAAGCATTTTTCTGAACCACTATCACATAAAACGCGAGCCAACAAGCATTCCTTACCAGCAGACACAGAAACTGTACAAGTCTGCAATAATGTAGATTTATTTTGTTTATATTTTTGTTCCGACATCATAGATACAATTGCACCTTTCATTTCTTTTTCAGGATTTTCTTTTGCTGTTTCTTTAAAACAAAACAAAGGACCATGGGTAGTGTTACCACATTTGGAACAAGGGTTAATTTTTGTTCTACAGTTTACAGATAAATGTGACTTATTTGTGCATTTGTAACAGCGGCCTTCTTTCTTTAATTTATATCGTTTTTGTTCATCAGTGAATTTCGAACAATTTAGTCCTACATGATCAGAAGATTTGCAAAATATGCAAAACTGTTTTGTAGATGTATTTAAAGCAGCAGCTGAAGGTATATTTTTCTTTTGCGGAAAATTTTGATATTTACTTGAAGAATTTTCATATTTGGTTTTAGGATTTTCATAAGCCTTGGTTTGGGAATTATTTACTAAATTAGTAGCTTCACGACATCTTAATTCCGTTTTAATAAAATTTATTAAATCGGTGACTTCACAGTCCTTATCGGGGTCACGTTTTCGATGAAAATCTAGAATCAAATTTTCGGGTAATAATCTTATTAGTATTGGTAGTAATAAATGGCCGTAAGAGCCTGATGTTACTCCTAACGCATCAAGATTTCTCATACTAGTTTCAATATTATCGTACAGCTTCCTTAAAGAAGTAACATTGTTAGTGGATTTCACTGGTTCAAGATTTAGAATTTTGTTCATGTAACAGTTTATGATATTTTCCCGCTTACCATACCTCTCTTCTAACAACTTCAAGCACGTTGAATAATTTTGATCTGTCAGTTCAAAACCAGCTACAATATTATATGCAGGTCCCGACAACAAAGATTTCAGGTATTGGAATTTTTCAATTTTTGATAACGATTCGTTTGAATCTATCGCACTAGTAAATAAATTAAAAAATTCTAAGAACTGGCTTGCATCACCGGAAAATTTTTCTATGTTAAGTTTAGGAAGCTTCACTGCCGAAACTGGTTTACTACCGATTTTTGAGCCGTTACTTGACTCTAGTAAAACTTTTGGTTCAGTTTCGATTTTACATTTTTTAAGCCTCATCTTAATTTTAAATTTCAAACTGGATATTTTTTCAGAATATTCTTCTACCGATTTTAGTTCTTGTTCATATTCAGTTTTTTCCTGAATTAGCTCATCTATTTCGGAATCTAATTCCTTTAGTTGAGCTTCCTTTTCATTTACGAGCTCTAACGATTCCATTAAAGAATCGCAATCAGTCTTATCAATATCAACAGATAATAATGTATCACATTTTGTGATTAATTTCGTAATGGCTGCACGAACAGTAGCTCTTTTACTTTTAAGTTTATCTGTCTTATCCATGTTTAAAATTAAATTCAGTTTTCAAAATAAATTATCATGAAAAATGTATATTTTCAAGAAATCAACAGTCATGCAGAATAATAAAGGTATTTCTTACCTTTTTTTCCGGGTCTTCAGGCACCAAAACCTGAAGAATAATCTTCATATATATTCCATGAAATTTCAGGTGATCACATTTAAATCCAAGGTTGGGAGAGCTTAATTATTGACTTCACGATTCATGTAAAATCATATTAAAATAATAAAACATATTTCACAACAGAAAATGGCGCTGGTGTTTTTCAGTATAAATCCAAGTCAAGCACAGGATAATTAAAAACTTTGTATATTTACACTTATAAATATTTACAGTATTTACAATGAAAACATTTGGATACTATTTCTTTAAAAACATGTAAATATTCCACACTGGGAATTCAAAGATTTCTTTTATATATTCAAGAATATTCATTTCTCCCTTTTCGGAAGATCAAGAAATACACAGCCAGCATGCTACTTTCGAGATTCACATTTAAACTGAACTATAAACAAGAGAAATGCTTTTAAAACAATTAATACTTCAGAAACTATTTCTTCTAATAGAAGACCACGATAAAAAACCTATACGCAGCTTATTTATCTGCTGCGTTCAAGATTCACATTTAAAACCAACTAAAAAAGAACAAGAAAGAAAAAATGTTTTTAATATCAATTCTCTAGTCAGACCACGTGACCTGGAATGGCTGGCGCCTAATCAGTCTGGCTGAGAAAAGAGTCTTTTTTACTTCCTCAAATTTAAACTTTTCACGTTCCATAGTTTACGAGTAAAATGGTTGTGACAAACGGGCAGACAGACACAGGAGTGATCTTATAATTGTTCCGTTTTCACTTTTTAAGTACGGAACCCTAAAAACACAACATTGTGCGAAAACCCTAGTTTTATCCTTTATTTCTGTGACATTGTAAAATCTTGGCTTAGAATGAAAACCAATGGATACAGTTAAAGGTTTTTCGCGATTTCCCAAGACTTGATTTTCTGGATAAGGTGGGTTTTGAAACTCACGTCCTCGTATGTATATATATATATATATATATATATATATATATATTTAGCATTTTGGCGCATTTCACATGGATGTAATTTGTTTTTTGTTGTTGATTATTATACTTTACGTTTATATATATATGTATATATATAAATCTTTTCTTCATAATTTCGTATATCGTAATATAATCCTTAATGATTTATATAGAATAAAGAATTTATTTTCTTCTCATCTAATTAACAATAATATTAAAAAACTAATTTGTGATGCATTAAATCATGGTTTTCCAAAAAAATTAATATATTCTTTAATATATAATTAGTACATAAATGATCTAAAAAACAAATTAACACATGTGTAAATAAAATTACAAAAAAATGTATAAAATAAGAAAATAATTATAAAAAATTAAAAATTGTAAAATAATAATAAAAAATTATTATAGGACATTTGCGTGATTAGACGTTAGAGTACGGATAGGGTGGCGTTGTCTGGATAATACGCAATGGTTAATTAAAAAAATGGGCCATTTGATTTATAACTACGTTGCTAATACACATTTTATTATGGATGTCGATTTGGTACTTTTATATGTATAAGGGTGTAGTTATATTTATCTATTTATCAATTCATATTAAATTTATTCATATTCATTAATATTTAATAAAGTTAATGATTAACTTGTATTTAATTTTTAGATTACTCAGGATAATATCATATTAATTTCTAATAGTATACCATCTTAAATGAGAAGAAAATGAATAATGAGTGTATTTGTTATACCTAATGCTATGACATTATGGATTTTAATTTAGTAATTTTTGTTCCTCTAACCTTTTTAATCTTGTTTCATTTTTAACTTAATTGGCGTTCACTGGTTTATTTCCCGATTTTCTGTGTGCGGTAGTCCCAAATTCGTATTCTTTAGCTTTTTTATGGCTAATATCAAGATGAAACCATACACTTTATTTGTGAAACTTTAGGAATTCGGGACCTGAAGATTCTGTCTAAGTTCTACAAATATCTATTTTAGTTTTTCTGCTCATTTTATTTATTTATTTATTTTATGTTTGATGGTAATTTGTATTGATTTTTAATGGTCATATATACCGGGTGTCCCAAAAAGGACTGACTGATTATAAAATTCAATAACTTGCAAACGGTGACAGATATTAAAAAAATTCTTGCAGGAGCATGCATAAGGTCAAAAGTTTTATTACAGTGATTTTCGATTTTAGTTCGAATTACGAACAATAGATGGCGCTGTAAGCAATAGTCGCTAAATACAGGCTCGATTTCTGGTCCTTTCTCTTGTTCCATGCTGAAAAAGGAGATGGAAATGTATTATCCGGGCCACGAAGTACCAAAAATCGAGCCTGAATTCAGCGTCTATTGATCGCAGCGCCATCTATTGTTTGTAATTCGAACTAAAATTGAAAATCACTGTAAAAAAACTTTTGACCTTATGCATAACCCTCCTGCAAGAATTTTTTAAATATCTGTCACCGTTTGCAAGTTATTGAATTTTAAAATCAGTCAATCCTTTTTGGGACACCCGATATATATATATACAACCATTATATAATTAAATATGATCACCTATTTCCAATTACTAAAATTAAATTAATAAATTTAGATACAATTCAAAACACTGATATTATACAAAATAATGATGGAACCTTTAACTAGTAATACAGAATCAAGCACAATACCACTAATTCACTAGCACATTGAGGACGATTAATTCATATAAAACATATGAAAAAACACCAAATTTTGATAAAATATCCTATTAAAGACAAAAGATACAAATAACCAGCTAAATAATGTTGAACCATTAAATACGTATCATAAACAAACAATAGATCAAATGGATGAATGAAGCCGGAGGCTTATATAGTATTTCACTTTTCAAGGGTACATAAAATACCTATATAAGCAAAAAAAAATAGTCGATTTCTGTAATGGAATCCCGCAATAAGCAAAAAATAGAATTCCATTATGTACCCAATTGACTATGCACCAATAAGTATAAATCCACCATGCCAAATAAATTCAATTTAAAAAATTATTAATCAATGTAAAATCCGCAACAATGAACAACATTAAAAAATGAAGCAATTTAAATCAAAGACATACCCAGCGAGAGAACCGCCATGACCATATTTCAACTCACACATTTAACCAATTTTAGCACAGCAAAAATCCCGCCCAAATAACTGGCATAGTCAAAAGCGAATCCCCTCGGTTACCGCAGATAATATTCACATTCTTAAAATATAACAATTATAATTAACATATAGTCCATGCAATAAAAATTATTACATGCTATTTTCAAGATCCTTGAATAAATTAGTACAAAAAGTACATTAAGAAGAATTTGTTTAAAATTAAACAATTAATAATTAAGAGACATTATCTAATGTAATAGAGGATGACAACATGATAGTATTAGAACTAAATAAATAATTATTTAATGCTGCCATCTAGCGGTACTACATAAAATTAAAAAATAAAAATGTCTATATATGAATAAATTCACATCTAAAATCAGTAGTTATATTTTATAGTGCTGCCATCTATTGTATATTACCAAATATAACTGTAGAGAAATTGCTTGTTTAAAATACTGCTAATATTTGAACCTGTAAAATCACTTTAAGACGGCGCAACAAGATCATCCTAAAACAGCTCAATAGAATAATGATAATAATCAGTTAGAATCTTTAATATAATGTGTTATAATTATTTTTTATTATTTACGTTAAAATTAAGTAAATTAATAATAATTTCAAATAAGTTACTATAACAATAATATAAAAGTTTGTTTCTATTAATCGCTTAATAAAATTAATGTTTCTTGGCTGAATGGGAAGAGGAGGGTATATACCACCAGATTTCAACATTTCTACAAACTTATAAATACATATATCATAAACTGTATAAGCTTCCATCATTACAACGCGAAATATATTGAAGTAAATCAATAAAAGTGACTTAAATTGATGTAAATTAATTTACGTTAAATATTTTTATAAATTACTAAGGACAGCATCTTCATAAGGACCAGAATAAACGCAGAAACTCGTATATTCAACGTGCACTTCCCTTATATATATATATACATATATTAAATCAACATTTGCGTATAAATTATTCAGACAACTCCGCCCTCCTCCATAATTTAACATCTACCCACCCAGCCAACCTATTTAAATATTTTTATCTATATTTTGTATTTTCAATTTTTTGTTTATTTTTTGTTTTTGTAATTTTTGTATTTTTTTTTTTTAATACGCAGAATATTAATAGCAACATGCAAGAAATCACTCTACTATACATTGTTTAGATCATTAATTAATTGGAGATTAAAGAATGTGTGAATTTCCTGAAAACCATGATTTAATGTATCAAATATTAATTGTTTAATGTTTTTATTGATAAGATGTGATGAACATAAACTTTTGATTCTATACAAATGACTAATTAGTATATTACGGTAAACTGAAATATGTAAACAATATTTAAAATCAGTAAATGTATTAACTTTGAATTGAAAGTCTAAGATGAAGTCATAAAGATCAGTAATTGTTTTGTTTTGTGCGATTATGATTTTTAGATCTATATATATATGTATATATATATATAATGTCCTTTTATTCATAATTTGATACGATTTAATTAATGATTCTTTAATTAATGATTCCTTCTTTAATTATTGATTTTGACATTTAAAATAATTAACTAAAGAAGGTTCTACTTCTTTGCTCTAAAATTTAAGTGATTTTTACGATTTATTTTTATTTTTATTTTATTTTTTTGTGGGGGGGGGGGGTCGAGGGTCTTCATATTCCGCAAAAAAGGAATCAAATCAAAATAAATCATTAGTTAAAATTTACGCATACATAAAAGTAAACATTCAGTTTGACTTAGAAACGAATACCAAGTTCGAATAGAAGAAACCTAAAACGCATACGCAACTGAAATTACCCTTGGTGGCTAATTCAGAACCAAAGTAAAAAAAGTCTTAAAATAATACGTTTGCTGATATTTCAGACATTTTTCTCAGTTCGTTTAAACAATGATCATAGTAAGACACTTGTGTGCCTTAAATTAAGACATCTATTATGTATGAATTTTCAGATTCAGATAGTTAAGTGTTTGAGATTCTTTTTTAGTCACATGTGTCGGAATTTAAGACGCCTCTATTTGCAGTGTTTTATGTCCTTTTCGACTGCAGACGCGCGCCATGGACTTCCAATCGTCAACTATTTTCCTCCGGTCAGAAACATGTCAAAAAACTTTGGTCATCATATTATGAAAGGGCATTAAATTCTATGGAGCTTATACCACCATTTAGCTTTAAAATTTGATTTTTGCTAAAATAGCACTCATTTGAACAAAAAAGGACACTTTTTTGGTCCTTATTTTTTTTCCTTTTTGAGAGCTCTGAAAAATATTTAATCAGTGATTATTATACTTTCCAATTGTATAAACTCAAGAAAAAACGAATAGCTTTTTTTAAATAAAAAATAAAGGATATCAGTGCAATAGATCTTCAGAAAATTTCGACAAGTTTGAAAATCAGGGTTTCGAGAACATCAAGTTTAAAGTTATACAACAATCAGTTAGGGAAACAATCTAATATCTAGAGGGATGCAAAAAAAAAAATAGAAAGTTTTGTTCCAAAAAGTAGACTCCCCCCCCCCCCCCACACACACACACTTAATAAAAAATACATGAATTATAATTAAAGAATAATCATGATAAATTTATGAAAAATATATACAATAGAGCGCCGATTATCGGAACTCCAATTAACCGAACCTCCAATTATCCGAACAGCTTATTTCTCTTAAAAAAATTTTAAATGATGATGAGATTATGGATGACATTTAAGATGAAAAAGAAATTGGAGAAATGAAAACGTATGTTCGGAAAATGACCCAGGTCCATCACATAATGAAGCCTTTGAATGTTTGGAAACAGCTATGAAATGTATCGAACGGCAGAAGAATTCTCATCCTATTCAACTAATGTATTTAAGAAGAATTCGAGATATGGCAGCATTGGAAAGAACGTCTTCTTTGAAGCAACCAACAATAGAAAGCTTTTTTGCTTAAATTATAATGTCTGGAGTTTAGAAAATGATAAAAAGAGGAAAAGGAAATTTTAAGTGATAAAAATGTAAATAATAATAAAAAAAACAGTTTGAAAGACCTTAGCACTAACTGGTGCTGCCAGTCTTAAGCCTGGATTAAAGTATGAAGGTTGTAGCATAGTCAGGAACATGCCTTAAATTGTCTGTCCATTTATCCGAACTAGGGTCGGTCCCGACTTGTTGGGATAATCGGCGCTCTACTGTATTAAAAATGTATAAATAATAATAAACAAAACATATCACGCATAAATTATAATTAGTTTGATTGTGAGTAATATTTTATTATTTTTACATGTACACTATCTATAATTCCCTTTTGGTATTATTATTAATTTATTCAATATTTCATTTTTCTGGTTTTTGTAAGAGAATTTGTCCTTTTAAGTTCTTTTTAAGTAATAAACGTATATTTTCTGATTATTACTTGTTTTCCATCTGCGTTCTTTTTTGTTAATGTCTCTGTTTAATGATTATAGGTTATTTGTTAATATTAAGAATTGTAAAAAAGATAATAATAATCTTATACATCATTTATTAGCATGCTTACGAATTATTTATTGAAAATATTATTTTAAGGGGGTAGGATACCATTGAACACGACGAAAAAAAAAAAAAAAAAACATCACTATGTTCCAAGCTTCAAAACTCGTGTAATAAAACAAAAATAAAAATCAAACATCATTTGTATATAAAGCTCATATTTAAATTTATATTTAAAAAATATATATATACTTGTAAATTCATAAATAAATATTGAAATGATAAGTTTAAAAATATATGATAATATGAGAAAAAAAATCTTGCACGCACGATAAAATCTGAAAATATGCATATAAAGAAGAAATTTTGGTGAAAATAAATACACAATAGTGTTACCTTTATACTAAAACCAGAATATTTGCAGAAAAATATTCACTAAATTAAAAAATATATCAAAAAATTAAAAATTTTCACTTAAAAAAATATTTTCAAAGAACAAAAACAGAAAAAAATAAAATCTTACCTTTTTCTGGTTTTAAGTTGTAGATAATACAGAAAAGAATATGTGGTAAAAATTCCTTGTGATTGCCATGCATAGTTTTTTAGTAACACTGCGCGCAGTATCAAAATTCATCGTTTTGATTAAACGCAACGCAAACTTTAATTTACCTATGCAGTCTTAATATGTAGTCTTAATAAAAGTGCTAATATGAGTACAATAAAATGAGTACACCAGGATTTGTTTTTTATATAAATTATAATCAGAAAATAAAGAGTTAATAATCAATTTTGATGAGTTTTATTCCCTGTTTAACCTTAACAAAACTTTTGTCCATTATTCAAATGAAATTTAAAAGGATTCCTGTTCCAACTAAATACTGAAATTAGTGCATTTTGAAATGTGGCTTTAATTAAGTTTTGTGTCACATTTATGCTTAAGCGGTGTTGTTTTTTAAATAATTCTGTTATATCTTTAAAGGTAACGAGGTAACTAACGAGGTAAAAGTTTAAACAGCTTTCATTTCCTGAAATTAATTTCGCGTTTCAAATAACTGAATTCTAAATTTTCCTAAAGAACCAGAACAGCCACATAGTTTAAAGTTAATTATGATAAATTCTCGGGATATATATTCTATCAAATTTTATTGTGAATTTTTTACAATCATACACTAAATTTGAAATTTAATGTGCAATTCTATATATAATTTTAAACGGCCATTTATAGTTATACGTATATAATTAACCTACATAAAATAATTGTTTTGAAATTTATATTATTGATCTAAACAAAATTGAATAATCATTTTCTTTAAATTTCAATTAAACAATATTATTTATAAAAGTATTAAAATAATTTTTTTAATAAAAATTATTATAATGTGCTTAATAGTCTAATTCTGTTTTCTAAATTTCAAAAACATTGTAATCATTTTGCGTCCTATTCATTTTTTTGTTGTTGTTGTTGCTGTTAATGGACTTTTTTTACGTTTATTATTCATTACAAACCTTGCGTTTGTTTTTAAAAAATCCTGCTAAGAAATACTATAAGAATTTAAATTTAAATTTACATTTTATTTTTAACCAAATATCTAAAATTATGAGAAGGTAAACATACATATAAAAAAATAAGCGGAGAAAATGTAGTTTTTAACTTATTCGAAATAATCATTAATTTCGATTTTAAAATTAGTTTAATTCAGATGTAGATGGCAGCACAAATCATTTATAAATTTTACTCTACAATAATAAATTTAGCTGACATCAACGATCCTCCCAGACAGTTTTCTACTGGGCTCACTGTGTTATCAGAAGAAAAATCTATAATAATTTCCTCTCATTCAGTATGTATTAGGACAGGATGCAAAAGCATGCAAGATTGTACGCTCTGTTCATGTTTATATTAAAATTCGAACTTATTTACACAAAAATAAATAAACTAATAAACAAATGCACATTCAAAAAAGTAGTTATATAGATAAATAAACTGATAAATACTTATATCAAAGTAAATTAACATTTAAAGAAATATTTTTATTCAGACGATTTTTCTTTACCATTTATAACCCCCATTATATATAATGTACCTTTTTTATTAAATTTATTTTTTAACACTAGAACGGCGGCGAGGGGTCATTTTGACCCTTTCTGAATGAATACATGTCGATTCGAACCAGAAATATTTTTGTAATATAAGATTAATATATGCGGCACAAAAATAACTTAAATAAATAACTTAAATGGTTTTAAGTAAAAATTCTGATGTGAAATATTTTTTTAAAACTTGAGTAAAAATTCCCGCCGTTCTAGTGTTAAAGCTTTATCGTGAGGTTGCTAAATTTATCTTGGCGTCTTATAAAATTGCATATGTTCTCATTAATACGAACACAATTTTTTGATTAAGTCAACAATTGCTTATTGACATTTGCTTCAAAAGAATGAGTTTAAGAAATTTTAAAACGAAAGTAAATTTTATCTAAAAATGATTTTCGTAAAATAAGAATAAAAAAAAAATCCGTTAAATTTTTTTTTATACGAATTTATTCAAAATGGCTCCCAATATGTCTTGTTATCTACATTTAAAATATTTTTCCACGCAAGTGGAAATTTTCAGCAATTCTGTAAAACATATGTGTATGTTAGATAGATAAGCATTAGATATGAAAACTGCAGTTTAGAAAGGTCTTTCATTTATTGCAGTATACATGTATATTTTTACATTTTTTTTAGGTGTTGTTTAAAGTTACCTCTTTTGTGTGTATGGTTTTATAGTAACATCGAACATTTCGAAATCAGCTCAAATTTGAAATTCTAACTCATAACTACGTTTTAAGATTGATTAATTTATTTTACTCGATATTTTGTCTCCCCCCCCCCCCCAAAAAAAAAAAAAATAAATAAATAAAAAATAAATAAAAAATAAATAAAAAGAAACTTTGAAAAAAAGATACGCATTTGGCTTTAAACAGTTTTTCATTTCAAAATTAAAAATATATATTCTTTATAAGACCAAGAACCACTTTTATTACAAAATGCAATATAAAAAAGTATTTTTAATGGAATCGGAAACTAAAAGTTCCCTATTAATGTCCATTAATATTTGAAATCACTTCTTATTTCATTTTTATAAAAGGACTTTCGATAAAAAAAAAGTTATACGTAGAAAATAACTGTAAAATAATAAATAGTAAAGTTACGAATCAAACATCAAACTGTCATGGTTTTTATTAGTTTTTTTTTTTCTTTTTTACTATATAATTTTTTTATTTAATTTTATTATTGCTTCATAGATGTAAAGATGGAATTTTACAATCGATTTTCGTAAATCCCGGTGTCAGTCAATCATTTTATCATTTTACGAACAGAAAGGGTTAAATTGATTAATATTACATTTTCTCAGGAGAAAAAAAAAACTTTAAATATCTACTTTTTATTCCTTTAATGGAACTACATTATAGGAATATTTTCATTTTAGTCAATTTATCAAAATTAAAAAGGGATAAAAATATTTTTTCCTTAGTGCAATATGCCAAAACTCAATAAACTTTTGCGTGACGGTCATCTTTGAGTCACGTGGTCTTATTTAAGATCTGTGTTCGTCCCGCCCCCATATGGACTTTTCTTTTTCATTTTTCGCGAACACCCCTACGTATTTGAAATCGTTGCTAAGCTAGCGGGCGATCGAAGGCGGCTCTGTTCGGAGCGCCCCTACTGCTCCTGTACCCCCAGCGCAGAACTCCGTAGATATTACACACAGCTGAGAGACAGCAATGAGAAAAGTTGTTTCATAAGTTTTGACAGAAGATCCCACAATCGGATTACACTAAAACAGAACAAGTTTTATCGGTATAATTGCTTGTATAGATATAACTGTTTTTGCACCAAAAGAGCATTTTTGGCACCGTTCTTGTGTTGTTTTCGTGTGAAGCTTAGTTTATTTATTTTCGTTGACTTTAATTAGCGGTGTTGCTAACTTTGTCCTTCGCGGCGAGATTGCGTAATGACACTAGATGAATTAAATTCTTTAATTTAAAAGAGTAATTTTTGTTCAGTTTATTTATTTGTTATTATGAAATGAACTTTAGAACCCAAAGTAGATATTTTTTATTCAAGGATAAAACACTTTCTTACTAAACAGTTATTTTATTTTAATTTCCAAAATTTTAATATTATATATTAGAGATTTTTTTTTTTTTGAATAACTCTAAAAATGACAATCATCGATACATATTTATCTAGATTTCTGCTTATTATTTAATAAAATTGCTTTAATTCAAAATGAATTTGTCACCGGAAAAAGAATAAAGAAAACTGTATATAATTTGTTTCACTCTTTTGGATAGTCGATCTTCTATATAAAAATATAACCTTTACACTCTTTACTTTCGCTATATAAAATAAAAAAATAATAATAAGCAGAATTTTAAACTATTCGTATTCAATGAATAAGTAACATTATCTTCATAAAATTCGTTAAAAGTATTTAAATTTTTAAAATGCAGATTTTTTTTTTAACTATGGGGAAACACTTAAAAACTATTTACTTTTTAAAAAATGCATGACATTTTTATAAATCAACCCTTTTAAAATACAAAAAAAAAGTGTTGTCCAATATAAATTACCCGATTTTAAAGAGGGAAAACAAAAACAAAACGCTATCGCTAGATGTTTATTGTATGAATGCTGCTTATTTGTGTTGCACATGTTTAATATCTGAATACTGTCAAATTTGTAATATAATTAAAACTGAGCTTGTTGTGCTTGTTATGGGCTTTTTGCTTGTGAAAATCGGTGTTGGATTTGTGTTAAGATTGAATTGCATGTTTAGTTTCCGTTGTGTCTTCCATAACAATTCGTGCATTGTTTCATTGTATTTAACATGTACAGTACATCCATAACATAACTACTTCTTTTCGAAAGATAAGTTTAACATTTTATTTGAATATCTATACATCTATCAGCTATTTTCTAAATATTAAATGCACAACCATCCGTAAATTCAGCCTTGCAGTATCCGTTTAAAAAAAATATTCAACTAAATTTTTAAAAAGTCAACAAAGTTCGGATATTACCTTGTTGAAAGTAGGAATTTAACTAATAAAATTTATTAATTCAAAAATTAAGATTCTACTTCAGCATTATAACTTAAAGAAAATAAAAATAAAAACAAATCGCTTTTATATAATGTCAAACTATAAATTCATTACATAAATGTAATTCAAGAAAAACAAAATTTGTTTATGATGCCTATTTTATTATGATACAAGACAATGCTTAAGTAAAATGATTTTATTCAACGAATATTGTTAAAAACATATCAACCAAATACATACACAAATCATTTCACTTTGTTGAGGTTATAATACTAACACAATGTAAGTGTTGAATTTGTATTAGGACTGCTTTGTAAATTTAATATCGATTGTAAGTTTCATCACAATATTTCATTTAACGTATGGAATATGTATGAAACTTATCGAATTCAATTTCAAAACTCAATAAACCTCAATTTTTAAAGTTCCTGATTTCATAAAATTATTTATAAATCTATAATACTTTATTTAATCCATTTAATCTACTTGCAGAATTTCCTGCCAACTTAAATTTTCGGTTCTTGTTCCGCAATTGCCGTGTAATAAATATGGTTAATCTGATTTGATGACACAAATTTGTGATTAAATACGTCGAATACTTTGTTTAGAGATAGTAGTACTCAATTTTTTTTTAAGTACGAACCTTGTCCCTTTTTTTACCAACTATACCAGATACATAGAATTATAAAGCAGCCATTATTCAATTGCCATTAATTTGAAACTATGCACAATTACAATCAGTTTATGTTTACTGCATAAAACCTAATTACCTGTATTGGTGTTGTCCAGACTTTCATTTCATTTGACTATACTGTATCATGATTGAAAGTTTTCATGTCAGCGAGAAATAACAATTTAGAAATAATTGTGAAATACATCCTCATGTATCTATGTATTTAAAACACAAGACTGTTTATTTGGTCATCTGGCCTGAGCTTTCTATTGAACAGATTTTAATAATTCCTTTCTTTAAATGAAAGCACATTATTTGTAGATGTGACCGCACTCGCTGTTTTTTTACAATAATCCCTTTTCTTTTATTTTCATTTTAATTTAAAAAGTCTTTTAGGAAATTTCTTCGCGTATGTGGCGATCAGGTTGCTTCCATTGATGAAGAGAGAAGGGAAAATGGGAATTACCATATCATTACGGATGCCATTTTCGTAACACAATTAAAAATAACTTTTTAAAAATTTTTGAACAGAAAATGACGCCACGATTAAAATAAAAATAATAATAATTAAAAAAAAAATCGCATTTTTCTTCATAAAGTTGTTACATTTCAATTTTCGTTGCTTAACCCTGCTGGTACTAAAACTGAGACTCTATTCTCAGAGAGCTTGGATGAGTGAAAATGACGTCATAGTAAAAATGACGTGAGTATTTTTTTTTTATATATAAAATAAAATATTTTACTACGAATGCGTCTAAAAGTATATTTATGGATTTCTCCGGCACTTAAATTAAAACCTCAAGACAAGAGTGCGAAGGATTAGATGCAAAATTATATCTGGCAAACGTGACATCAAGCATGGGAATATATTTTTTAATAATCTACTGCAAGTTAAAATATTGAATATAAATATAAAAATATGCATGTAAATTTTGCGATGATGAAAACGAAGTTCTTTTTAGATTTCGTTAAAAACAAAAATAATAATTGTGTCATAGTGAAGCAATTTTCGTTGATTTTTCAATACGTAATATCAAAGCCTCAATTAATAACTTTCTAATTCACATTAACTTAATTACATGTTACTGATTACGTATAGGAATAAAATTTTATTTTTGTCAATAATTTGAAAATTTTTAAATTAAACTTTAGTTTAAAATAATATATTTTTTAAGAGTTAGGCCAGCCAATATAATGTTGATTGTTCATTGTAATTATTTTTGTGACTTTTTTATAAATTCAATAAGGCAGTTCTTATAAACATTTTCATTCATCCAATTCGACGGGTTTCGACTTGTTTGTAATAATAGATGATTAAGTAAAGGACATACTTTGTATATGTCATTTTTTTTTTTTTAATCTCAAGATATATTCTTGGAATTAATCGGTTAAAACTGCATAAATAGCAAAATATTTTCGAAACATTTATATGCAGCAGCAGCAAATGAATCTTTTTAGCATGTAATTTTAATAATTTAACCACTTAAACTGTAAAGAAAGAGAAAAGAAAAGCAAATGTGTAGTATTTCGTTGTAATAATGATTTGGACTATAAAAAATTATGAATCTAAATCTCTGTAAAAAAAGAAATAAAATACAAAAGAATATCTGAATATCATATTTTAAAAGTGCATTTAATAAATTAAAAAAATATATATATTGCATTTTAATGTAAATGCTTACTAGAATAACTTCATTTAAAGAATACTGTTAAAATCAAATACATACAGAAACTATTTCAGTTTGTTGAAATAAATTAGTTTAACTTAATCTATTTTTTATATTTTTATTTATCAATCCAGTTAATCATAATTGTTTTGCAGGATATAACTTTAACAATTTAAATTACTTAATGTGCAAAGAAAATAAACATATTTAAATATTCATTTCTTTATAATAAAGGTTTTGATTAGTAAATAATTATTAACTTAATACGAAATAAACATTATATTAATAATATCTTAACTTTAAAATTCATTTGTATTTTTAAGAAAATTTCAATTTACATATTTTTTAATTTTTTATGTAACTTTGTTTGGAGAATACGGTTAAAACCAAGAATAAAATATATAGATAAACCATTTTGCTGAACTGAATTACTTTGACTGCGTTTTTATTTATTATTTTCATTTCAAGAAACAATTTATGCTTATCATAAAAACAAAGCTTATGGGGTTGAACGAATAAAAAAAAATATCATCCGGGAAATTAGAATCTCCACATTTGATGTCATATTTCTGTGGGAATTATTTTAGAAAGAATGGCATACATTTGCTATTTATAGAAATGGAGATTGCATATTAAAATGAAACTCCCATCGTTAGCTCACTGTAAAGTCGTACGGAAAACGTCAGTAAATCTACTTAGCGACAACGGAAACAAATTATTCACAAATCTATATGCATATGCATATTTATATATTATATATGCATATTTTTTATAGAAGTAACATTGAAAGAAATGTGAAAAAAAAGATTTAGCGTGCATTTATCTATATTGTATAATAAGAAATTTGTGTTATTTTCAGTTAACCCTTTGAAGGACGGTGGGATATAATTCCGAAATGCCCCAAAGGCATCGGAATTTTAGAATGTAATTTTGCTTTTATAATTATGCGTGAAGAAAATCTTTTACTTATTTTCAAATAATTTCATCCTTAAATCCCGGTGTGAATCAATGATTTCAACATTTTATTAACATAAGTACAGTGCCCCTGTAAGGATTAAGATATATTCTGGTCTAGAATTTAAAAAAAAAAAAATTTTTTTGGACATTTTTTTAAAGTTTATTTCTTTAAAAATCGAGAGAAAATTTAAATATTCAAATACTTTACGGAGTTATTGCCATTTTAGTGACGCAGCAGCTAAGCCCGTCACGCCGGAGGAAATCGGATAATAGACGGTGGGCAATACCCGACAACCCGACCATTTTTGCTATTGTAACGACTTGACTCGTCACCAATGGAACCCATGTGTAAATCATTTAAATCAGCACTATGCTTGACACCTGCACATCAAACATTTATTTTTCTCACGACACTACATTACTGCGTTTTTCTCAAAACCAGTTTTCTCAACATAGTTGACATGGAATCTCAAGTTCTATTTAAGCGATTTACTTCAAATTTTATACCAACCCTCAATGCATAACTTTCTATCATCATGTGTCATTCTATATCTATCATCTTCTATGCATATCTATCATTCTATTCTGTTCATATCGTCATTTCTGTAACTATGTGTAAATCATTTATCTGCACATTTATTTTTCTCACGACAGTATATTACAGCGTTTTTCTCAAAACTACATTTTTCAACATAGTTGACATGGTATCTCAAGTTCTATTTAAGCGATATACTTCAAATTTTATACCAACCCTCATAGCATAACTTTCTATCTTCCCTACAGTTTTGTATCTTTTTTTTTTTTTTTTTTTTTTTTTTTTTACTATTTAAAAAAATTAAAAATTATGAAAAAAAAAAAAAAAAAAAGATTCAGAAGATGCCCTTTTTCCTCAGACAGCCGCCATTTTGCGGAAAAAAAAAATCGTTTTCTCTTAGGTATGGGCTATAACGACATTATTTCTAATTGAGAATCTTTTTTTAATTTTATTTTAGAGTAACTGAAGGGTTGCATTCATGTCTACTAGCACACCCCTTTTTTCTAACCCACAACTTTAACAGTTTATAACATATTTAATTTCCCTTTTTTTTTTCAAAACATTTTGTGTATTTTCAAAATATCAATAAATATGTTGTAAAAAAATGAAAGGTAAAAACATTTTTTCTTTTTATCGAACTCGACAAAGCGCCCAAAATTTATGCCTCTAGGCCAGAATACCCCCTTAAATAAGAGATAGGTAACTAAACATGTTTTTCGGTTCACCCGAAAAGGTCACTTTGATTTTCTAGAATGAATTCATTTTTAATGTAGAGTAGGATCGTTAGTTACTACCTCTCTAATTCATTTTTGTTTAAAATTAATAATTTTGTTTGAAGAATACATTTGTAATACAAGATGAGGAAGTATAGATTTATTTAGCAAGTTTTAATGTATTTAAAGAATATCAATTTATTTTTTTATATGAACCACTCACTCGTAGTTTTTAGATGGTATGTTAAGTGACGTATATGTAGAAAAACATATGTAGAAAGTATGATTGTGTTATGAGCGCCTCAAATAGAAAAGCCTCAAACTGATATATTAATATAACAAAATTTAAATAAACCTATTTTTTCTGATTTCATATAATATATTTAAACTATCTTCCAGAAAAAACACCACAGAAGATGTAGATTTTAAATTATATTAAAACAATCGAAACTTCTTAGAAAAAGAAAAAGAATAATAAATCCATCGGGGGGAGGGGGGGAATTAATCCGTATATGCCCATCACTGTAAAGAAGAATTACAAAAGTTTCTTAACTTAGGAAAATATAATATAACCAGAAATGAAAATATGCATTAACCCCTTCAGAGTTACCTACGATTTTTGAAAGTGTTCCTTACCTTTAGAAGCCTCAGAAACAAATATTAATTTTGAAATTTTAAAGAAGCATTCGTAAAAACACAGTTTCTTTTACTGCCACTGATATTCGAAAACGTTTCTGAATTAGTTTTGATAGCGTATTTATCAGATTTCTCAATTAGGAATATAGGTTTTTAGGATGCTATCAATTCTCATGTAAACATTTTCATGTTTAAGAAACATGTTTTACAGATAACCGTGATAAAGTAACAGCATTGACATTAACTCTTTGAGGTCTGAGAAATTTCAACCGCATATCTCCCTCTGGACTGATTGTATTTGGTACTTTTCATGATTTTTTAAAAAAATACTTGAAAGATATGTATTGTAATAAAGTTTATTTTTTATTATAAACTTTAAACATTCATAATCAAGGAACTAATTAAATGTACAAAGAATTAATATTTAATGAGGAATTTTTGAAAAAAGCATGTTTTATATTTAAAAAAAAATGTTTCGCATATGAAAACATCATTTTTTAACAAAACATTTTACATAAACTTGAATAAAGACTTACCCAAATGTTGTACAAATATCTTAAAATAGGTTGTATTTCTATATAAACATTATTTAGTTAAATCTACTTTTGTGTGGTACATTTCAAAGCAAAAAGAGCAACACTGCAAGATTCAGAATATATTTGAATTAAGATCTGATTCTAGATATTTTCATATACTTACTGCTATTTCAAATGAAAATCAAATTTCAAAGTAATTGATTAAAAGGCGCGAAGCCCAACATAGTGAAATAGATTCCATGCCGGGACTCGAACCCGGGCCATCAATATAACGCACTGACATTCTACCGACTAAACCGATGGCGAATTGTAGGGCGAATGTTTCTCTCTGGAAAAATTTCCATGTATTCATATACTTACTGCTATTTAGTGCTGCCACTTATATATATATATTTTAAGTAACAGATACAGAGACAGTATCTGAAAAGACCGCGAAGGTATATAGTAGGTACTTTTGTAGCTCAGAGAGTTAAAAGTTGACCCCGAGAGACGCTCGGATTTAGTTCCCTTCACCGAAAACGGCAACCCGAGTGACACTCGGGCTTAGATCTCAAAGTGTAAACAATAAAATAATGTTATTTTGTTATTCGTGCATGAATAAATTCTATTAAGCAGCTAATAATATTTGATTGAGAATTGATAGCATTTAAAAACCGATATTTCCGTTTGAGAAAATTGGTTAATACAGTATAAAATCTACTCGGAAACTTTCTCGATTATTAATAGCAGCACATTCTGTTGTTTTGTAAATGCATCTTTTAATCTCGAAATATATTAGTAACTGTGGTTTCTTAAAACTAAAAACGTTTTTTGTAATCGTAAGCAACTCAGAAGAATTTATTATACATTTTCGTAATTTTTTAAATTATACATTCGTAGGTTAATTTATTTTTATAATGATCTCAAATAACATTACATAAAAATGTGATCACATACCGAAAGCACATTTTGTTTTCTAAATTAAACTATATGTGTATAATGTATTTTAAGCGTAAATTCATAAATATAAAATCAGTTTTCTTTCATCACCCTAGATATATATACCGGGTGAGTCAAAAGTTCGTTCAAACTTTAAAAACTCTTAAAAAAGGACGAAATTATGATAAAAGAGTAGGGTTTGCAAGAAAGGGCTCACAAGGGAGTCGGATTTTTTTTAGCAGCAAAAAAAATTAGTTGAAAAATCACATGTTGAGGGCGCTGACGACCCGAAACACAAGGAACAGGACAACAATAGTGTCGTAGAATGTTCTGGAGGTCATGTTGAACATTTTTTATTAGAAGAACAAATAAATGGTATTGTTGTCCTGTTCATTGTTTTTGGGTCGTCAGCGCATGTGATTTTTTAACTAACTTTTTTTGCTGAAAAAAAAAATCCGACTGCCTTATGAGCTCTTTCTTGCAAACCCTACTCCTTTAGCATAATTTCTTTCTTTTTTATGAGTTTTAAAGTTTTAACGAACTTTTGGCTCACCCGGTATATATGTATATATCCATATATATATATATATATATCACCATATATTGTATCATTTGTGTATATATATTACACTGGTCATCAAAATTAAAGGATAATGAGATAAAATATGCTCACCAAGTTAATGTTGCAACCAATGCCCAATGCTGCAATTATTTATGTTAATGAAATACTATTGAACTCAAAATTGCACTTTCGCGCATACGTTAGAGTCAGAAATATGTAAATTAGATGATTGACAATGTGGTGCCAAATGAACGTATGTTGGAATTTTGGTCCGTAGTGTTATTTAAAGCGAATGTGGTGTCTGAGTGTGATCGGTATTCATTAGTTATGGCTCAAAGCCATAATTTAAGTTAAGGTCAAAAGTGGCGAATAATTGGTAGAATCGAGGAAGGTCAAACTCAAATGGGGGTCACTCAAGATTTGAATATCCCCCAAAGTATCATATCAAGAGCTTCGAGTCGCTTTTTAAGCGCTGGATTCGTTGATAGACAGCCTGATCAAGGGAGATCAAGAGTAACAACCGCATCCGAAGACCGTTGTCTGTCAATGTGGCTCGAAGAAATTGCGAGGCGACTGGAAGAGGTTTGGTTTCAGACCTTCACTCTGCCACAAGAACTGGAATCGGCCGTTCTATTGCTACACGAAGACTTAACGACGGTGAACAGTATGCGAGAAAACCAATAATTTGTGTCTCACTCACTCCAGCTTGCAAAGGGGCTCGTTTAAACTGTTGCCGTCGTCATTTTCAATGGAGCCAAGGAGACTGAGCTCGAACGGGATATTTCACGGACAAGGGAAGGCAAATTGCGTGTTCCTTCCCCTCTCCAGATCAAAACATGTCTAGAAACAGAGTTCAGGCTATATCTGGACCCGACAGTAAACAATACTTGAACCCAGTTTTCTTGGCTCCTTTGCACATGACGAGGGCAACGGTTTAAACGTTTTTCTTTGGAAGCTGGAGTGAGTGGGATACAAACTACTGGTTTTCTCGCATACAGTACACCTTTGTTAAGCCTTCGTGCAGCAGTAGAATGGCTGATTCGAGTTCCTGTGGCAGCGTGAATGTCTCAAACCAAATCCCTTGTAGTCGCTTCGCGGTTTCTTCGAGCCGCATTCACAGAAAATGGTCTTCGGATGCAGTTGTTCCGCTTGCTTTCCCTTGACCAAGCTCTCTATCAACGGATCCAGTGCTTGAAAATCGGCTCGAAGCTCTTTATATGATACTTTGAGGGATATTCAAATCTTGGGCGACCTCCATTTGTGTTTGACTTTCTCGATTCTACCAATTATTCTCCACTTTTGACCTTAATTTAAAAGATGCCTTTGAGTCATAACTAATGAATACCGATCACACTCAGACATCGCATTCACTTTAAACAACACTGTAGACCAGCATTCTAACATACGTCCATTGTGCACCACATTGTCAATCACCTAATTTGCATATTTCTGATGCTAACGTAT
Organism: Maratus speciosus; assembly: GCA_963932465.1. Lineage (NCBI taxonomy): Eukaryota > Metazoa > Arthropoda > Arachnida > Araneae > Salticidae > Maratus > Maratus speciosus. The sequence continues at coordinate 232,711,908 of OZ010792.1, read as the reverse complement.
GCGCGGAAGTGCAATTTTGAGTTCAATAGTATTTAATTAACATAAATAATTGCAGCATTGGGCATTGGTTGTAACATTAACTTGGCGAGCATATTTTTCCGCATTATCCTTTAATTTTGATGACCAGTGTATATACAGGGTGTTGCTGAATTCGACCGACAAATTCAGAGAGTTGATAGTAGGCAGCAAGTGGATGAAAAATTACCATAGAACATGGGGTCTCAAGCCACGTATTTATCAAAAAGACGGGGTGTTCTGCCCTAATTTAGTTTGGGTTAACTGTAATAATTTTCACAAAACTGAAGTATATTATAGTAAAACTTTTAATAGACATTCTCACCTTTGTTGTAAATGTGATAATAAAAAAAGAGAGATAGAAGTTTCCATTACATGCGCCAGTAGTATGCACTTGACCCTCTACATTTTGAACTGCGGTTGTGAGTTCATACGATATCATTGTTTGCTTGATCACCCTGTTTTTTTTTCAGAACTTTTCGTGATGTTATAACATTTCACACAAAACCAAGTACATATCGTTGAATTTTAAATACAATGTTTTTATTTTTCTCAAAATTATTACCATCAACCCAAAACACCCTGTATTTGAGACTACATAAGTGGTTTACGACCCCATGTTCTAAGGCAATTTTTCTTACTCTTGATGTCTACTATCACCCCTCTTAACATGTCGGTCGAATTCGGAAACACCCAGTATATACAGAGTGTGAGATATATAGAGTGTGTATACTATACAGAGTATCTGTAAAGTCATGGTGCACTTTTGACCGGTCACAGGAAATCAACAAACAAGACGGAAATGTGAAATTTTCACAAAATAAAAGAAAAACTTGCCAAGTTTCATACCTGTTCAGTGCAGTTCGATGTGGCCTCCATTTGAAACAGAGAATCACAGACTTTATTCACTCTGTTTCAGCAGACGTCAGTAACTGTGTGTGGGAAAAACTTGAATATAATTTAGATGTGTGTAGGGCAACAAATGGAAGCCACATCGAACTGCACTGAACAGGTATGGCACTTGTAGAGTTTTTCTTTTATTTGGGGAAGATTTCGCATTTTCATCTTATTGTGTTGATTTCTTGAGACCGGTCAAATTTGCACCATGACATTACGGACACACTGTATATATATATATATATATATATATATATATAATGCAATTTTTAAGGAATTTATAATGTCCTTTTTAACGTAGGCGCTTTCTTAAAAAGATTTCAATAGCGATTAATCTCTAAGTGCATAACTAATTTTATAGCAATATCCTGCCTTAGATGAAAATTTTCATAGTCACAAAGAAAATAATACAATTGACGGTATACCTACTAAAAACAGACGCCTATCTAAAACAAATTTCTATGTTGTGCAGGTACCGTACAATTTCGGCTTAATTGAGTTTACTGTACATGAAAAGCTAGAGAGCACTTGAAAGTATTTTTTTAATAGTAAATGAGGTTTACTTCCTTTTCTAATTTTGTAATAAGTGACATGCTCAACTCATTGCTGAATAATACGGTATTTGAAATTCGAGTATATAACTCTGAAAAAAGTATATGTGTGACAGAAAACTTTACATTATTATATTCAGCAAATGAGGGTTAGATAAAATCTCCTAGTTGGATTTAAAGGATAAAACAATTGCTTGAACTGTTTTGTGTAGTGTAAAAAAAAACCCAACAGTGATCGATAGTTATGTTTTTGGCGTCATTAATTAACTATTCATCAAACATATATATATATATATTTTATCATAGATCATTATTTAATCCAAATTAATATTTCAACCAATTTAATTTTTTTAAACATTTTACGTAGACAACACATACTATAAATCAAAATAATTATTTAATCAATTTTTAAACTTCCAATACAATCTATTATTCAGAAATATTAACTTTAGATATATCACAATAAGAAAACACCCCTACTAACTCTGTAACAAATTAGTTTAGAAAAAAGTTACTGGTACTAAACGACCGGAAATAAAACCTGCTTTTAAATGATGTATAGAAAAATTTAATTAGAAGGCCATCTACATATCAAAATGAACCCGAACTTTGTTTTTTCAATAGCAATACGCAAGTTTGACACAATAAACAAATTCTTCATCCGTCAGTTTGCCTAAATCCAAATTTTCCTGAAATTCGTTTGATTAGTTTCCGAGAAATTAATTATTTTAAAATGACAATATTTTACTTATCATCAGATAATGTAGCATCAGTCCATGTGTAGTTTAAGACTTGTTGCAACAAAAATTAAAAGCGAGTCCTGTGTCCTCCACAAATTTTGAGACAGTTGTAAAAATTTTAAAGGCATTCTTCTGGATCTTGTGAAATATTATGATAAACATGGTTGATCGTAAATTTTGAAATGATAGGGATATGGTGCAGAATATTAAATTTTCCATACGGAATATTATGCCGAGTGACTAGAACAAAAGTTACTTCCTTGCGTATTATGAGAACCAGTGGGATACTGCCTGTTAAATTTTGTAGGCTTGACGTAGATGTTGTTTTATATGCACGCATTATTGCCAGGAGAAACGCGCTTTGAATAGAAAATAATAATCATTGTCTAGGTGATTTCTACATTGGAAACATATGCAAGTTTCCTTCACATACAAATTTTGTGTGATTTTATCCGACTCAATTCTCTTTTTACTTAAATGTAGTAAAAAACGAAAAGACATATATGTTCCATATATACTTCATTAAAAAAAAATAATCTTTTAATTAAATTAATTCAGCGTAGGTTTTGACGAACGTAATCAGACCAAACAGACGCAACAATGTCTTCGACATCTGAGCGTAAAAAAGAAATGATGAGCAATAATAAACCAGGCACAAGAAAATTGGGAGCATTTGGGATAAACATTTTTCTAAGCCACCTGTATTTATGTTGTCTTCATTTCGAACAAGAACGTTGGCATTTAGGTTTCATTTAAGAAATATGACACGCCTTCAAAATCGTAAACATAATTAAAAACTGATTTGAAACTTAATTTTATTTTTAATTGCTGGTGTTTTAAAGATCACTATAAGCATGTATTTGACATACAGCATTGTAATTTCTAGTCAATTAATACTACATAAAACAAATAATTTCAGTATAAACAATATTGTATAAAATATTTTTCAATTTGGATGTTTAAATATAGAGATGTAATCTAAATTAATTTTTTAAAGTAAATTTTTACAATTTCACAGACATTTGAAAACTGTCCTTCCTGTATACAAAATTACTGTTAATAGCAGTTAACTTTCTCGCCATGTTGCATGTAGAAATATATGATAAAAGACAAAATTGGAAATTTTCCCTTCGAAATTATAATTACAAAGGATCTATAAATATATCATAATAATAATAATTAGAATCTAATAATTCATCATTAAATATGTAGCTTTATTGTCAGTGAGAATTTCACTATTTTTAAAGTTTAACTGAAAAATTATTTTTTTAATGAAACCATAAATAAGCGTATACAATTTATGGATTAATATCGTCAAAAAAAGAGAAGAATTAATCATCAATTGGAAAAACAAATAAATGAATAAAATAATTATAGTCACGTATAAAACTATCATTATAATACAAAAAAACAAATAAATAAACATGTAAAATGACTTTCATTTCATAGCTGATTTTTTTAATCAAGCTGAAATAAAGAAATGATTTGGAAAATAACAAAATATCGGTAAAAAAACAAAATGAAGTGCAAATTAAGATAATACCTGCCATGAAAAACGTTGCTAAAGAATGAGCATTAATTTCTTATGTTCGTTAAATAAAAATTTTGAAACGTCAGTCAAAATAACGGGATCCTATTAATAGAAATTTCTATAACTATCAAAATACATGGTAACAAAAAACTTGGACTTTTAATTACATCCAGGAATAGATTAAGTTTATAGTTAATCAATTATTCATGCGCAAAAGTGACATGGAGAATTCAATAAATTTTATTTGCGCGGTATGACGCCTTTTTAATCTACGGTTTAGAAAATCAATATCTCATTAAAAAGAATCATTCAGAACGAAAATTAGTTGATTATCTCATTGTCCGAATCTATAAACTAAAACTTTGATTTAAAGAGCACAATGACACCCAATTACCGTTTTCTGATCTTCTGCAGTAAAGGTTTATTCAAATAATAAAAGAAAACGAATTTAAAGAATAAATTCTTGTTTAACAATTGGCAGATATGATAAAATTCTTTTAAGATGATATTTTCTTTCAATAAATCAGCGATCCCAATATGAATAGTTTCATGTGATTGGAAAAGGGTACAACAAAAGCATATGTGTTAAAAAAGATGTAGGAGATAATGCAAAGCATTATCCCAATGATAAAATAATAATGGATATTAATTTTTTTTATTATTCTATACATACACACATATCTTTGTATCGGTTTGTGTGCGCGTACGTATGAGTGTATACATAAAATACACATACAATTATCTACGGTTCTAAAATGTAGGTTTTACCTACTACTATCTCTGCAACAAATTATTGCATAAAAATGTCACTGATACCAATCGATTAGTAATGACGTCTGCTAATCAGTGCTATATTTAAATTTTACTCTTGAAAAATCTTTTTCTTAAAGAAATAACAAAAAACTTTAAGATTTTTAATACTAACATCAAATTTTGACATCATTAAACATTTTTGACATTTTGACATTCAATAAGTTTTGTCTTTAGAAACCAAACAGTAAGTCATTCGGTCAGACAGTTAAGGAGTTATGCAGGTTTAAAGTTTAAAACTCCTAATTTTAATTTTTTTTTTTCAAAATACATTATATAGCGGGAGGCGCCTGCACAAACCCATCACCTCATCGAGTTGGCGGTTGAAATTTCCGGATTAGGCAGAACTCGATTCGCATATTAAATCTCAACTGGTCTGCCAAGTCATATCTTGGTGGAAAACACCTGCAGACTCGATTTTAGTGGTTGATCAGTAGGTTTATAATTGTTTTTTTTTCTCATTTCACCCAACATTATGAAAACATGGAGGACTGGGGGCAGGAAAACACAATGATAAACCTATCAGTCACACACTGAAATTGAGTTTTCAGGTGTTTTCCACCAAGATATGACTTATGAGATCAGTTGCATTTTAATATGCGAATCGGGTTTTAACTAATCCTGGAATTTCAGCCGTCAGCTCGATGACGTGATGCTTAGTGCACCCGGTCTATTAATATGTGGGTAGCTTTTTAATCATAGCTCAAAATCAACAAGACAGTAAAAGCTGTAATTTAACGAAAAATACATTTTTTAAACCATTTTTCGAGAAAAATATAATTTATGAATTATTTGACAGAAATTGATTTCTATAAGCTTCACAAATGCGAATCCAAAATCGTAGTTTATTTCGCCGAGTAATTTTTACTAATTATGCTAAAAGACTACCTTCATTGCGGTTTATATTGCAATGATTAAGAATGGATTTAAATTAAGTATTCAAAACTTTAAAACTACATCATTCTTTAAATACTTGACCGAATGATTTTCCATTGGTATACGTAGATAAAGTTTACAGAAGAATTCAAACATAATGCCAAAATTAGGTATTAGTATTGAAAATTTTAGAGTGTGTTACAATTTAAATTAGTTGACGAATCCCTAAACAAAATTCAAGCAGAATAATAATATTAGATTCCATTACTAATTGATTGGTACCAGCCCAGATTTTGTACGGTAACTTGCGGTAGAGTTAAAAAGGTATATAACATTTCTTTATACGGATAGGGTACATACAGGATATTCTAAAATGGATAGATAGATTTTAAAACAGAATAATAAGTAAATGGCGACAGCTATTAAAGTTACCCTTGCAGGACATTTATGTCCTGAATTTCCTTACGAATTTTCCCTTTTTTAGTGATAAACATCACCTTACATGTGCCACTACATTGTCTGAAACTGTAAAAACAGTATTTTTGAATCCAAAACGCAAACTTCAGTGTCCTTCGTTTCAACAGATAAACTGACTGAAGGATAAAAATTGACAAAAGTTTGATCCATCCTTATTCATCATTTTTGCCCTTTTTAAATTTGAGACAGCACACCGCTAACTCTCGATGACATTTGATTTCAAAAGAAGAAAGCAAGTTAAAGAATTTGCTGACTTCAAAAGTTTATTACCCGCGAAAATAATTGTCTGGGGCGTAACGTCAAATTTTGGCAAATAATTTTAGGGCCAATGATTTTGGTATAAGGTTACGTGGGGCAACTGGGTCATGATTTTACAATGTGACACTGGATATTTTGACAATTCAGCTTCCAGAAGCCAGTGTTCATTTTGAATTCAGAACCTTTGTAAATGTGTTCAGTCAGGTTCACTCCGTCAAACAGAAATTTTCAAAATTACATTTTAATGACTATGTTATCTAATATTTTTTATAATGATTAATGTATTATATTTTTATATGCTATCTTCATTTAGAATTTTGACTAACATCGTTATATGAACTTGTAAGATAAATTTTGATTCAAAGATATTATATATATATATATTTCATCTTTGCCTCTTCATAAGTCCAGTTGCTCCATTTCTATGGGACATTCACTGGACCAAGTAGATCTGTGCTCTACACATGTTTTATTTTATTTATTTATTTATTTTTATCTGGGGTATCAGGTCCTGTTTCAAAAAAGTACTTATGCACTTTAGTATAAGTAATAAGTATTAAAGTTACATGGATATTTTAGGGAAAAAAATGAATAAGAAAAATCTATGAACAACCGGGTATGTAAGTACTTAAGTATCTCATTCTCATTTTTATTTAGCTCAAGGAATGTTCGATAAGTCCGATAAATCTCCAGAGAATGTAATCTTTTCATTTCGAACAGAACTATTTTTTATTGGTTTCGATAATTTTCTAATGTTTCTTTGTCTTATGCACGCCTCTTCATCTGTATCGTAAAATTTCAAGGTTTGGCTATCTCACTTAAGAAATTTGGTTTTATAACCCCCAACATGCATTTTGAAAATTTTAATATATAATATTTATAAGGTATTATATAATTGTCTTTATTGCAAACAAAAAACAATGGAGAAATTAATTTCCCGTAGTAATAGAAACTCCAAATATTATTTATAATTGTTGGGGTAACTGGATCCCACACTGTCCAGTTACATCTGATACATTTTTTGTTCCATTTACCGCATTCTTAAAAAAATTAGGAATCAACAGAAACACCGGCCATACATTTGAAACATGAAGTAAATCTGTAGAGATACCTAATAATACTAATTTATTTTTATGCCTAATCTTTAAATAAAAAAGATTGTTTTAAAAAAGTACCTACCATATTTTAATAAAAAACCGAGGAAGTTCAATCAAATCGACGTTGTTTGTAAAAAAAAATCCTTAAATTTTCGGCAGCCTATCACGTAAAGGCAGAGTTATGATTGAGCTGACAGACATTGGTTTTAAGAAGTTCAGATTGCGGTGCAATGTTGACAACAGCTAGAACTCAAAAGACATAAACGGTTTATTATAAAATAACCTATGGCCCAGTTACCTATTGGGTCAAGTTACCCGAACTTACTTTATATTATAGATCAAATGATACATTTAACGACACTTTCAGTTAGCTGGTGCACCAGTGAGAGCTGATGCAACGGCAACATCGTACAGCTCGCTACAAGAAGTGCCTGGAAGCCCAATTAATGATGTTCCGCGGAATTGGAGATATCATAAATAATCGGGTTGCTATTCATTTTACATACAGCGGGGTGTGTGATGTTGCTATGGCAACAATCCTTCTACTTCCTTTAGTGATCCCGTTGAGACTGGCAGTTTCGTTATCTGTACCATCTAATCTATCATATACACCAAAATCACAGACGCTAAAATTGGCTGCCAAAACGTGACACAGTCTCCAGGACTAAAACTATAATAGCTGTCACCGATTGTTTCTTAATCAATTATTAAAAACACCAGACCGTTTTAAAACACCTGTGCAAGATGCTTCCTTTTACAAAATTTAAAAAGTGATAAAGCAATTCACAACAACAAAATTATGTGTAGAAAACCAGGACCTCAATGCATCTATTCAATCAAAAATACAGCGCGTCTCACTTCAATTATGGTTCCTGACTTTAACAAAAATAAAGATATTTAAGGAAATTTTAAACAGGCTTACCTAGCGTTGCGTGAAATGCAACAACAGCTCCAACAATGTCGGAATTGTACAGTATTTCTGTAGCGGGAATGTAAGTTATGTTAATTGCATTCAGAAATATGGGGCAGCGTCTAGTTCCGAGCTATTTGAATGTAATTGGTAGTCACTTCTATCACTTCTAGTAATATTATTACATTTTATGCAAATACAGATAAATTTGTTGCAAAATGCACTAACATTTCTTTATTATTCTTAAAATTATAAACAAAAATCGGGAGTTCAAATTGAAGTGAAATAACCTTTATTTTTGACTGCCGTTTATTGCAGTGTTCTCTATCACTTCTTAAAATTTGTCTAAAGACTTTTGAATCACCTTATATATGCACCATACAAGGTCATTGATGGTTCATTGATCCATGGCCTGTGATAAAACGAACGGATCACGAAAGAAAACCTTTTCGTGGGACGAAATTTCGGTAAAAATAGGTCCATGGGACTTCTAGACAAAATCATTTCTCTTATGTATTTTTTTTTTTTTTTTTTTTTTTTCAGAATAACATAAAATTACAGACAACTTGTAATCATAGTTGCAACGCAGAACTGTAGCTCAAATCTCGATAAATTTTTTTCCTACATTAGTTGAATGTGCAAAAGTATTATGAGTGTAGAGGACTTTACTTTAAAGATAGCTGGAGAAATCAAATAACCGAAATCTTATATACTACTTTAAATAGAAAAATCTAGATCAATCAGATATTGAAAATATCGACTACGTTACCTGCTGTTTCACTTTAGCACTATTTTATCCAGGCGAGATATCTGTCAGAGTGAATTTCAATTTTATTTCATCTACGAGATGAGATATAAATGCAGTTGCCAACAGAAATATAGTTCCTATTTTTATTGTATTTATTTATTTATTTATTTATTTTTGCTTTGTAGTTTGAAATGCAATTTAATTTTATTTTATATTTGCGAAAGATTATCCGAATATAATCAGTTGAATTTTGTTTTCATAAATTAAGCTTAACCTTTTTCTTTTTGCGTATGTACATGCACAACTTTTTAACTTTTACATAATAAGCAATATTTAATTATACAAATAAAAAATCTTTTCAGCAAATTTGAAGGAAATATACTTTTTAAAATATGAGATCATTACTAGCGGATCAGTGGTTGAGTAATTTGATACATAAGAGCAATAAAAGTTGATTGTTGAGACGATTTGGGCGAAAAAGAAATTGCCAAGCACCTTCGAGTGTCTGCCGTTATTGTCAAGCTTTTATTGGTTTACTTGTCTTACTCTTCCACAGGAGCACCGAAAAGTGCTGGAAAGTTGGTTTAGTTCGGACAAAAACTCTAATCTGGGAATGTGTCTGTATTCGCTAAGTTTTTATATTCGCTGGTGTTCGGGTACAGTGACTTTTAAGTTTCAACTATAATGCTGTTTATTTGTAATTTAAGCATTAAAGATGAATAAAATACGTACTTTTATGGCATTTAAAATGTAATAACTAAACTTATAAATCTAGGATCTGCACATTGTAAAACATTAATTCGGCACAGAATAAGATTTCTGGCATGCCTCTGAGGCAAATTCTGGAACTTTCTGATTTAATACTGAAAACTTCTACACATACGATGAAAATATCAATTGCAAAACTGAAAATAGAAAAAAGCATTCTATGCCAGTAAATTGGTTTTTTCTCATCATGCTTTGTGGCATTTACCTTTTGTTCTAAATGAACAGTCAGGCGTGTCAGTCCAAACTGGAATGTATAAAAGATTTGATTTGCAACAATTTTTTCTTACTACCTTCTATCTTACATGCTGTTAAACGTGAAACACGAACTTTTTATATCGGACAAGATTGTATATTGTTCCCATCGAATGTAGAAATATGTGTTAAAAAATGTGATTCTATTCCACTATCATATGTTCTTTCAATAACTGAGTTTTCTTATATGTTTTTGGCTGTGCGAGAAAAGGAGGCATCTGTGAGCAAAGGATGCTATCTAATTTCTCTCTTGTGATCTATTTTGCAAATCAATAACTCGTAGCGTTGAACTTTATAAAAACTTGCTTTCAGAAGATGGGGAATATGATGGAAGTGCGGAGTTATTAACTTGAGCAAAAAGTTCTGGGAAATTTTTAATCTAATAGTTACCTGAATTTGTATCGTTCCAAATGATTGTGCCATCAATCTCGAGCTCTATTGTCAGCAGTTAGATCGCGTCTACGACAATTTGGTGCATGAGTACCCAAGATTGGTCCGCCGAAAGCGCGCTTTGTTTCAGCAGGACAATGCCAAACCGGACGTGGCCGAGAGGATCACGGACAAATTTGCACAGTTAGACGGCATCGAAATTCTTCCTTCCCCACCTACAGTCCATATATGGCTCCATCCCGTTATGGCCGCTTTCGATCAATGCAACACTTTTTCAAGGACCGTCGATTTGAATCCATTAATGAAGTTGAAGAAGCATGTCAATAGTTTTTCGATTCCAAGGAGCCACCATGGTACTTCCAGCAAATCTGGAATCTGGCAGAACGATGGCAGAGAGTCTTAGACTATGATGGTCTCTACTTTGAAGAATAGTCCTTGTTGCTTTTGTTGTTAATTTGCGGATAACAACGCAACTTTCACAAATTTCCCAGAACTTTTTGCTCAACCTAGTAATACTCATAAAGCCATTTGACATAGGTATGTTATCTTTGCATGGTTCTACATGGTTTCTAATAAATATTATCTATGACTGCTACTAATAATCTAAAATTATTTACAGCTTTTTTTAAACACATTTTTGCAGTAATTATCACCATTCTACATTAATATAGTGTGATAAATTAGTGATATGTTTTATTAATAATCGATTAACTTTAAAATGTTGCCATTCCAAAAGCAATGTTTAACAAACATGTACAGTAAACTCTGTATCGATCGGGACCGAGAAAATTTTCTGTAATATTCCGCCTTAGATAAATTTTACTCTATGTCTATGGATTCGCAGGGACTTGAAAATCTTTCCGAGTTAGATAGATTTCCGTCTTACACAGAGTCCAACTTACAGAGAGATTACTGTATTACATATTTTAGGGATGATGTCGCAGTAAAACTTTTAAAAAAAGGTTTTTCTCTAAAACAATTTACGTTTCTTTACATTTATAGCTCCGTCAGTTTAAAAAAAAAAAAAATAAGCTTCAAAGTTGTTGTTGGCGTTATTTGTCAACGTTTCAGTGTCTCTTCCAAAACTTTTAAAATGCGTTTTGTACCAAATGGTGATTTTTGAACTTATGAACATTATGCGAGATTCAGTAATTACGCTATGAAATTCATATCTGGGGTGGTGCTACATGAAGCACATGCATTTATATGGGGAATCATTAATTTTGTCTTTATGTATATAATTTTTTAACACTAGAAAGACCGAGAATTTTATTCAAATTTTAGAAAAATATTTCACACCAGAATTTTTTTTTTAATTATTAACTTATCCATTTAATTAGTTTTTTCTTTGTATCTTTTAAACTAGTTTTATAAAAAAAAAATTCTGGTTTGAACGGAGTTATATTCATTTGGTAGCAGTCAAAATGACTGCTCGCTGGCTTTGTAGTGTTAATAAATATTACCTACTTCTAAGAAAATGGTTTGCTTATTTTTTTTTCTCTCGAATATTTGACTTTAAATTAAAAATATTAATAACGAAAAAAAAATGATTTTTTGTGAATATGAACGGTTTGCCAGATTATTACGTTCAGTTTAAAATTTTTAAATCCTTGGTTCTTCGTTTCAGAACCATCTATCCAAGCTGCGGGGCTCACTAGTCAGGAGAGAAACTATGAATCATTTTCTTGTTCTGAACTACATGATCAGACTAATCTTATTTTAATGGACTTTGTTATTCAGAGTTTATCATATCTAATGGTTATTCCATTTTAATTTTAAAAAATGTGAATTTTTTCTCAAAAAAACTACAAAAATTATCATAATTTAATTGGAGTTATACCGGTTTACCTCGTAAAGAGGTTTAAGAATATTTTATTTATGTTAAGAGATAATGTATTTTATAACATATACATTAACTCCACAAAAAATTAAGACAGACTGTATCATTAAACTTGATTCTTTAAAGTAAATCTAAGAAAATGACAAAATTTATGTAACCTTAACCAACTCTGTTTAAAATAATTAATTAATATCCATAAAAAAAGATGTTTTTTCGTGAATAATTTTCTTAATATCTTAAAAATTATTCATCAGCGTAATGCGTCGCACAAAAAAATGTAATTATCAAAAATTTAAAAAGCTTAAGAAATTTTCTCTGCTGATAATGAGAATATTAATTTTATTCTACTTTTGTAAACTAAAATGTACTTAAAAACATTATAATATAGAAAATGAAAAACTTGAGGTCCATTAAAATATTTTTTAAACATTTGTTTGCAAACTAAGTAAGTAACTTCAAACTGAAACGTAGGAGGAAAAAAAATACACTATATATGAGTAATCAAAATGTAATAAGTATTTATTAAGTTTTTCAAACCATTCCTACTTATATATTTTTAAACATTTTAGTTAATATGCAACTGCACGATATCCCATTTTAATTAAAATTGTGAAAGTATATGAAAATAGCTTACATGCTTTTTTTTTCATTTTGATGTATACAACCGACGTAAATTCCTTGTGATTGAAGATAAATAAAAAAATTGTCTGACTATTTTATTTAATTACTTACAGTTGCGTTGATTTTTTTTATCTTTACAGATTTTACATTTATGATGTAACAGAATATGAAACTATTTAATAAATTACTTCTTAAATTTTAGGTTTTGTCTAAAAAAGAAATAGGATGTGCTAAATTAGTTTTTAACTTTTAACGTAATCCGACTGAAATTTCAAAATAAAACATAAAAATAAAAATTTAGCTGCAATTTTCAAATTTTAATAGGGACGTTTAGAGTACTGATTTTTCTTTCTATAGAAACAAAAAAGGAAGAACTTGAATTTTCCAATTATTTGACTTAAGAAAAACATTTTCTTTTGCAACCTCTAATTGGTTGTTAAATTTGTTCTTTTGGTAGCAATTTGAAATGAATTGGAATTCACCAGTTCTTCTTTGTATTTACAATTTCCACATAATTGATCTTTTTAAATGCTGAAAGCAAGTGGAACATAAGATTACATGAACGGTCTCAACGTTTGATATAAAGTGTCTATAAAACTCAAGTCCGTTTCGCCTCAAATAACTAACCATGTTAGCTACAAGTACAATGTGATACGTCATACGTACACCGTAAAAAAAGACAAATGATGTTTAACCCTCGCAGTACTAAGATTAAAATATCATGTAAATGCCTAAGAAAGGGTATTTTTACCAGAATCATCATCAAACAACAAAGAATGTGCCTCCTTGGTAGACAAACCGTGAAAATTCATTTCGTTGAATAGCGAAATTTACACACAACAACAAGAAATAACGAAATGATGGAAGCGCCTACACTCGCTTGCATGGAAACGCTGTACCCACAGAACCAAACAGTGAACTACATTTGGCAGGATGCTGAAAATTTTGTTTTTTCTTTTCTCTTGAAAAGCTTTCATTTATACACTGATCGCCTAAGATATGGTGTATGTTACACTATTCGCAATTTCTACAAATAAACAAAAAAGATTAACTGTGTAACTAAGCACACAAAATTATAAAAGAAACCTTTATTTCAGAATTCCTAGAAAATAAATTTAGCACACATATTCTAAATGAAAAAAAAACTGCAAAATGTTCAGGTGGGGTCAAATCGACCCCATCTTAGTACTACGAGGGTTAGGCAGCCTAAGAGAGACTGCTCAGGGCCGGCTAGTCCTGCCCCTTAGAGCTTAACGTCTCTCCCGGTATGTTCCCCGACACGTTGGGGCTCGTTAGTGAGTCCAGCCCTGTCCGGCCGTATGCAGGCGGACAAACACAAAATGCTCAAGGGGCGACGCTCACCCGCTAAGGGCGTCTATGCACCACCGACCACAGAACCCAGAATTTATTTGAAAAAGAACAAAGTGGGATTACAAAAATTAGACGAATGCCTTCCCGCCAGGAAAACGCCTACTCGCGACAGAGGGCGGGAGTATGAGAACATTTAAAGTAAAAATAAAATAAAATTAATAATAATAATAATAAACATCACTGATCCTGGCCGCCGGGGTAGGAACCCCTCTCGCGACAAGGGGCGACAGGAAGAGAAAAGAATGGAATGCGTGGCACAAGTAAGATGGCACGAGCAAATACTCAAGCGTCAATTGGAGATGTAATGATTTGCGTGGCACAAATAAGATGGCACGAGCAAATACTCAGCGTCCATTGGAGATGTAATGCTTTCTGTGGCACAAGTAAGATGGCAGTACTACGAGGGTTAATCTACGATAGCATAATAACACATACATGCTGTAACGCACACAATTCTATGGGGGTTGAAAACAAAACAATGGATTTAATGATGCGCCAATGAACGATCGCCAAAATAGTTGCCATAAACTACAACAATGAAATAGTTTAACTGCTGAAAAGTAGAAAATAATTATAAATAAAAAATGAAGAGTGTAGTAACTTAAAAAAGTACGCTTTTATCACTTCATAGTATAATAGCAATATGCACGTTAAGAAATCAACTTAGAAATCCTAAAATTTGTTTAAATAATATTTCTTATTTTCTTTTCTGCTGAAAAGAAACAGATATAAATTTATATATTTTTTAATAAATTCGCTTGCTTGCGCAAAATTAAAAAAAAAAGTGAATTTTGTTTTATAACCGAGTTCAGTGCTCATGCCAAATTAATGTATTGTACAATTTCCGTCGGGAAACATGAATTGTAGTCCAACAATGATGAGTGATTTTAAAACCATGTTTCTGATTTCAGATAATATATTTGAAAAATCTTCCAGGAAAAACGTCAGAGAGGTAGTAAATGTAAATTTATGTTGTATTAAAACAAATAATAACATCTTAGAGAACCACATAAGAGAACCACATTGAGACCGAAAATTTATCCGTATATATCCATCACTGTATTCTTAATCTACGGTAGTATATTGTAACCATGAACGAAAATATACAATAGCATCTTCCGAGTTACCACGATACCGAAAGGCATTCTTTATCTTTAGGAACCTCAGACAATATATTTTCGAGATTTAAGGAGCATTTATAAAAAACAATTTTTTTTAGCTGCCACTGATTTTCGAAAACGTTTCCGAGAAGTTTTTACGGTGTATTAATCAGTTTTCTAAAACCGGAATATAGGTTTTTCAGATTATGCCAATTCCCAATTAAGCTTTTGAATTTAGTCATGCAAAAGTAATAAAATAATACTAATTTTAATATATTTAATATTAATCTCGTTGTATTAATCAGTTTTCTAAAACGAGAATATAGGTTTTTCGGATATTATAGATTCTCCGTTAAAGATTTTCAGCTCCGTTATTGAATTTATACATGCAAGAGTAACAAAATAATATTAATTTTAATGTTTATGTGAATGATGTTAATTTATTATGTCCGGCAGTAAAACATGTTCGTTGAACATGAAAGAGGAAAGTGTTTACTTTAGAATAGATAGGATCCGAAAAATCAATATTTCACGTTGAGAAATTGAATTAATACACTATAAAAACTACTAGGAAATGTTTCCGAAAGTAAATTTCAATAAAAAAAAAAACTTTGCTTTTATAAATGCTTCTTTAAATCTCGAAAATTTATTGATTTCTGAGGTTTCTGACGAAAGACCGCTCTTTGGAATCGTGGGTAATTCGGTGGAGGTTGTTGTATGTTTTCGTTCATTTTTATATTATATTTTCTTCAATTAAGAAACATTTGTCCATTTTTATACTGTGGGTAAAGTAAAATGGGTACGCGCTACATGGCGAGGTAAATAGTAGAGCCCTGTAAAGGTAAATTCTGGAGTATCTAATAATGGTAAATACTGGATGTATCTAGAAAAATATAGGGGATATGATCATAAGTTAAGTGGCAAAATTGTAGCTCAGCAGTTATTTGAGACGAAATGTACTTAAGCAATACCCTGGGCAGTTAAAGATAATTTTCCTATCCCGAATAAAAAGAATTTGCAGTATTGTAGTTATTGGTTTGAATTGATTTCAAAATTGCTTTTTGTTTCAAACAAAATATCTAACATAAACATTTTTAGCTGTAGTTTTTTTACATTGCACTGTTAAAAGGTAAAATTTATAATGTCACTGTCTCTCTAGATATATTTGATACTTTCTATTCCAACATAAGAAGCAAATTAATGCTTTAAAGTAAATCAAAAAAGAAACTTGCACTTCCATAGAAGCAAAAAAAATTAGTTATTTCTGTGTTTCTAATTATTTCAGGATATTGGCATTCATTTTAGGCTAATTAAAAGGTTATTCTGTTTTCCTTTCTTCGCTGTAGTGCAAACGTTTTTACAACTTTCATATACTGTGAAATACGTTTAAAACTAAACTGAGAGGACCGAAATTTTTTTTCGTGTTAAAAGAATTTCGCGTTAAAAGGTTATTAAAAAAAGAACAAAACTCACATACTTTTGACGTCATCAAATTTTATTCATCAAATATATTTCCTGTTAAACTGCTAGTTAGTTCCATCCATTAGGATAAAAAGCAAGTAAACAAAATATTGTTTTTGGTTGAAAAAATCAGATATCCTTTTTTGCAGTGTCTTTTTCAACATTCCGAGATCTAGCTCGTTTGAACCAAATAAGCTAAGCTGTCTCTAAGTCTATGTGCTTAGCAGTTTTCATACGTTTTCTCTCAGTCTTAAACATACTGCGCTCAAACATTAATGTAATCGGATCTCTGTACTTTATTATTGTTGATAATGTAGAATTGGCAATGAAAAATTTTTTGCAGATTTCTGTTTTCGCCCTTCTTTTTCATCAACAGCTTCATCTTCATTTGAAGCAAAATAGCACTTTGTTTTCGTACCGATTTCTCAGCCATAAAACATAAGCTAATTTGCACAAAACACGAAATTCTCTGATTTTCACTCAAAATCCAGTGGTTTTAACACAGAATGTACCAATTTCAACTTAAACTAACTAGCTTGAAAGCGAATTTTTTTCGTGTTAAGCGATTTTTGTTTCGTGTTAAAAGAACAAAAATGTATTAAATTGCATCGTATATTTTACGGACCGCTATATTATTTCGTGTTAACTGATTTTTCATGTTAAGCGTTTTCGTGTTAAACGTATTTAACTGTATATCATCTTAACTTCCATTGCTTTTCTCGCTATTTTTATAACTACCTTCTGTATTAATATCACTAGAACCTTTTTTGACACACACTGTTTATTTTTAGTAAACTTTTTTATGGAACTTGAACTTTCACAACTTTCTACAACATTTTAAATTATAAATAAAGAAACTTATGATCAAAAAAGTGAACTGAATGCATGCATGTAGAGTGCCTTTGCGAAAAACATGTCTATTATTATATAATTTATGCACACAAAACCATTTCCATCAACTAGCGTGAATATTCTGCATAAATAATTTTATATATGAATTATTCATAAACCATACATACGGATTTTCTTGTGGAAAGGCTGATACCTCATTCTTTTAGTATTATTATTAAAGCGAGCGATCCCATAGAGGTAAATAAATAAATAAATAGTAAATGGTAGGTTTTTTATAATAAGTATTATTGTAACACAAATACTATATTAAATTGTTCATAAATTCGGCAATTTAATAATTTTTTTTAATCGCTCCCAAAGCTTTTACATAAAAAAAAACAATTCGGTCACATATTAGTAATTTTACTGTAAAAGTTTTAAATAAATTAGTAATAAAAATTAAGCTGGGAAAAATGTTCTGGTATCCATACATACGGTCTCAATCATTAGTATGTTTGTACGTATGAATGTATATATTTGCAAAATAAAGTAGAATATGTAGAAAGGCAGATCACTGTTAAAATAGAAAAATAACACAACAGAATAAACAAATAATTAAATAAACAAAATAAATGCACAACTAGTTCAGGATAAAGAAGTTTAAAGTCCTATCTATAACATAAATCTGTTGAAAAAATTTGCTCTAATGACAAGTGTAATTAATAATCCATAAATATAGCGCGAAAAAAAAAATTAGTGTCATAAAGGAGATAAGAAAATAGTTCATTATAAGATAAAAAGTAGATTGGGGCTATTTTTTTTTAATTTAAATTCTTTAAAATGTTCTTGGTACTTAACAGATAATGCGTATTGTAAATTCAATCTACCTTTTCCCATATGTTTAAAATATCAGAAATAAATATCTGTTTGCGTTTCAACAATCTTGAATTACATCTAAAAAATAAGAATAAAATACCGTGTTTCTAAACTAAAATTTGTTTCTTTTAGTGCAAAAAGTATATTTCAGTAGTAACGAAGTAACTTTTTGCATTTTCTGTGAACGATTATGCCAGCAATATATCTTGCAATATATACCGCATTGAAAAAACATTACATATTTTTGTAAAATTTTCTGTGAATTTCAACGCAAAAACAAAACGTTTCATAAAATATGCAATTCAGTATTTGAATCCATATCGTGATATTGGGAGTTATGTAAATTTATATTGAACTATCTAGAAAAGAAAAAGGAAACATACGTTGCGGTTTTCTAAATCTCTCCTGGGTTTTTTTTATAATACTACATAAACATTCTCACAAAATAAATGACTCAACAAAGAAAACAGATATTCAAATCTGAAAATTTTCGTTTGTCAGAAATATTAACTGAAATTAAGCATAAGAAAAGTAAATTATAACAATAATTTAAAATAACACCCCATTAGTGTACCTTTTTCTCATTATTATTCTTCAAAATATCTTTACTGACCGTCCGTAGTAAATAATTACTGCAATCATATAAAAATTTAAGCTCATGCAACTTTGAGAATAGTCATAACTGAGATTTTATTCCATTCTATCTACAATCTAAGTGCATTTCACAATAATCACACTACAATCTAAGTGCTTCAAGCAACATTTCAATCTGTCTACAAAGGGAACGAAAACAATGTTTCTCATATGTACTAGGCTATATCAATATGAACTATTCAGATGTTTTATTGAATTCAAACTTTTTATTTAATTTGATTTAGTTTATCTGTATTGAATGCCTTTTTAATTCAGTTTATGGTCTTCCTAATTTAGCTTCGTATATCACATATTTTGAATTGTTTAGATGCTGAAAGCCTCTACTAAGGTTTAATTGTATTCTCTCCACATTTTATAATCTGTTAACGTAAGCATCATTGGCTCTAACACATTTAACGTATCTTACATATATTTGAATACATTTGGTCTTTTCTTATACGGTATCGTTGAGTGGTCACTATTTGATATAAAACAACAAATCAAACCCTCTAGCTGCTATGTAAGAAAGTTACTAACTGGGCTGAAAAGTTTTAAATTTAAAAGTTTTTTTTTTTTTTCAAACACTTGTGCTCGACCGTCTATTTGCAGAAAAAACAATATGAAGCTGTTTTAAAAATAAAGAAATTATATTTGTAAATGTACTACCGTACCTTTAAAGAATTTTGATTATTGAAAAATCAAATTAATTAAACCACATTTCTCCGTGAATTGCCTAGAGAAGAAACTTCGTTGGATTGAAAATAATAGCATTTTTGTCTTGGGTAAAATCACATTATAACCTTTATAACATTGTTACGAATTTACTCCTCGATCAATCTAATTGAACGGTAGCTGTGAGGAATAATTCTCTCTACCATGCAAGATTAATCAAACGTTTTATTTTGAAATCTTGAATATAGTATACAGCAAAAATAATAAATTAAATGCGTAGGTTGTTGACTTATATGATTGTATAAAACACTGAGTCCTTGTAGCTTCAAATTTGGAAATTAGTTCACTCTAGAACTTCTCATTCAGCAGCAAGTTCGTTGGTCGGATGGCTTTTACGGGACGGTCTCTCGCCGTCCTATACAAGTTCCGAGCGCTTCGCTCAATTTAACTCGGCACGTCTCGTGCCTTCAGCCCGGGAAAAAATCTCTTTTTCCCTCGTTCGTGCGAGCCAAACGCACACCTCTGTTTTCGAATCCAAACTGATCCCCTCCTCTCTTTTCCTCCGAAAGAAAAATGGTCACTCTCTCGGACACCGTGAGAATACTTTCAACATCTATCTCTGTCAATGCCTTTAGGCATTAGCGAATTCCTTTGCGAGACCTAAACAGGGTGGTCTATACTCCGAACCCTTAGATGTATCTCATATCCTTTATCAGGGCGTGCTACGTCCTAAGTGCTAATCCATCATCACTTACAATGTCCTAGAGCGTAAGAAAAATGTCTACTAGTCTTTCTATGCACCTGGGTGTATTCAGTTTTTCTTTAGGAAGACTTCTTCCCCCATCATCTGAAAACATAGAAGTTCAATTCTTTACAACATAATGGAAACAGCAGGTCTAAATGCCCTAAACATTTTGAGGAACCATTGGAATTACCGCTAAGGAACTAACGGATCGGTGAAATTATAAAGTGGGCATTGATTTAACACGTTCACGCCAGCCCGGTGGGTCACACTCGACTGTCTCGGAGCTGCCGTGTCTCCGGCTTTTTGGATACCAGTATTTTAATACAGAAAATGTTGTTTTATTTAATTAGAACAATTGGGCTATTTAAAGGAACAACATTTTCTCTAAAATAATAATGGTGTGAAAGAAAGACGGAGACTTGACAACTCTGAGACAGTCGAGTGTGACCCACCGCGCCGGCGTGAACGTGTTAATATGGAATTTCTTGTAGTTAGGACTTATTTAAACATAGTTATTAATAACGTGTTGCATTTTTTTAAAAACCTCAAAAACAGTACATATGTCAGACTTAAATATTAGGGGAAGATCGGGTAGCCTCGGCCACTATCAGATTTGCAGATGCACAATCATGCACAGATAGATAAACAATGCACACCTTTTAAAACAACCGCATCGCCGCACTTACACGTGCGCAAACTGGTGTATACGCAGTCGTTCAGGGGGCAACAAATGACGAACGTTTATTTACCCGTGCTACGATTTTTGTATGCTCTGTTATAAGTCAGGTTCTTTATTGTTGTTTCTTTTGTAATTATTGTTGTATTAAATAAAAATATTAAATCGAAACGGGCGGGTGGTACCGGACACAATTCCGTCGGGTACCTTAGGACACTTTTTGGGTTGAGAGAATGTCTTGTTAGTTGTTAATTTAATAGCTATTAAAGCTACAACCAATAAAAAGAAGGCCACAACCAACAAAAGCTATTTGGCAACGGCAATCAAAAAAAAAAATAAAGACAAAGATGAGCATTCAGAGTTTGACAAAGAACCAGGAAACAGAATGCACCATTTGTGGCAAAACTTTTGAAGACTGGATACAATGTCACAAATATAAAGACTGAACGCATAAAGCATGTGTGGACATCTATCCTTCCCATCCTTACTACTAATGGGACGTTTATAAGGCCAAAGGGTGGCTTGGTCACTCTTAATTATGTATGCCCGGGACTACCCGCCAAAAAAAATATCTGTCAAAATTAAAGACTTTTTTGTAAGACTTGATTTAAGCTAAAATAAAGGAACTATCCGATTGTTACTTAACTAGAATTATAAGAGATGTGTTGTATTTAATTTCTTGTTTCAAAATAAAAGTTTAATTCTATTCATTTCCAAAATTTCATAAATTTAGTTTATGTATCCGGACCTACCCGACCTTACCCTACACAAAAAAAACTCATAGAAGACATCTCAAAGCAGATTTAAAGAAATAAATTGAAAAAGATCAGAGTAATCTAAATAATATTGATTTCTATACCGTACATTCAGGAAAAAACTATATAAACTAATTAAGTTTTCAATAACACAATTTTCAGGGAGCTTTCATAATTAAATAAATGAAAATGCATAGTTTTAATATTATTCTTTGTGAAATGACGTTTTTAACGTTTACATGACTTAAAATAAGTAAGAAGTTTTAACTAAGATTTCTTATCATTAATTTATTTCATATCTTATCAGATAAATGTTAAATTATTGGATAGATTTATAACATTATATATAATTACAATGCATCGAATTTTATTTATAAATCGTTTATTTTTAATTGATATTTTTCAAAATTATCAGAAAATATTGGATCTTAAGTAGGCATTAAAAATACTTTAAAAATAGATTAATTAGAAGCACATTCATTTGGTGGCGACAAGACAATACTTCGAGGAAATTTATTCCTGTTACAAAAAAAATTCCATTTTTAATTTTAAACATATTTCTCTTGAGGCTACATTTATAAGACATATAAAAAACAACCTTTTTCTCATTTAAGTTCCTTAATTAGGGCTTAGAGTATTTTTAAAGAATGATTGCTTTTATTAATTGTAGATCTAAGCTAAGTTAATTAACAATTATTTATTAAAAAATAATTTACAACTATATGCAGCTGAAGCACTGCTCATTAAAAATAGAAAAAAAAGAACGAATCATCTAAAAAAAATTTTGAAAATGGCATTTTAAGAAATGCTGCTGTGTTATTGGTTAGATAGTTATTGAAGAACAAACCTTTTCGGCAAGAAAATATAGTTATAAACTCGCTGACGACATTATTTTTTATGTATGCAGGAACATTACATGCACAAAAGAAAAAAAAAAATCTCAAATCATATTTTTTTTTAAAAAGTAATTACTTACGTCTAAAAACATATGGATCTTTTTATATCTGATTAAGAATATTTTTTCTTTAAAGAAACATTAATTTCATTTTTTTTCTTTTGTTTAAGAAATGTACCCTTAATACATTCTATTTAAGTTTCATAAATCATAATGTTTGATTAATTGAAGTTATATTGAATATCCTCATTCAATAATGTAAACAAATAATATTAATGATAATAATAATAAGCAATTAAACATTTCTGTATTAGTTTATACGTAATGTTGGTCCAGTGATATCTTGTATTAGAATCCCAAAATAATACTCTAACTTTATTCCACCGAGTTTATGTCTTTTGATTAATTTTCTTAATGTGAATCGTATATTATCGAAATTGCTCTTCATAAGAATATTGACAAAAGTAACAGTGTTGATGTGAAACCAAAATACAATTCGTTTCAACAAAAATTGGTTAAATGTATCGGCTTGTCGATGAATATAACTGATATTTACCGAATGTAAAGACCCATATTAAGTTAAAAATTATGTTTTTACAAAATCACATTAAATAACTTTTTAATAATCATCAAGTCTTTTTGTCACTTTTCTAAAGTGATTCAACAGGTTTCTATGTTGAGACGCGTTCAACATTCGTTCTCAATGACATTTTGCCTGTAAAAATTGTAATTATGACTAGCTCCAACTTCATAGCACACATTTATGGTAAGAAATATGTGGAACCACACAATCGAAAAAAAATATTTTAATTTAGGAAATTATAACCGATTCATGCCTAGCGTCCCGTTTTTGGGACGTTTCGAATTTTAATAAATTTTAATAATTTTCTTCTTCTTTACAGCACGGAAATTGAATGAAGTAATTGTCTATTAATATCTTTATCTGTTACCGAGATATGACAGCATACGATTGATATTTATTTGTATAAATGAAGGCTTTTTTTTCGGTGTTTATAGACTTTTCATTTTTCAAGATAGCAAAATGTAAAAAGTAAGTGTATTTGTATTTTTTGTATCAAAGATCCAAATACATAAGTCATAATCTTAGCTTCTAGACTTCTTTGAAATAAATGCTGTTTTAAATTGCGAAATTATGTGTTGAAACCTATTTTTTATGCATGTTTGTAACGCACAAAATATAGGGCGCTAGGCTCAAATGGATTCACATTTCTAATATCCATTTAGGGGACAGTTATTTATGTAAAGTCCTTTTCAAGATGATTTTGAAATAAATTGTTTTTCTGCCTCAAATACGATTATTCTTAATTTATTATTAATTAATAATACTTATAATGGTATTAGTCTCTGCAAATAAATAAATATATATATTTTTAATAGTTCATATAAATACTAATTATAGTATGTAATATACAATTTAAAATCTTATTTTATATATATTTAGACAAAACATATACTTATGCATTTTTCCACATTTGGATATTCTCATATTTAGTACGTTTACATTTTATCAAATAAATATTTTAGCGTAATTTTTTTTTAGTATTTTTCTTGTTCATTTTGCAACAATTTAAAGTGATTTTACCAACAAATTTGATAAAACAAAAATTCAGACATAAATGGGATAACATAACCAGAAATCAAGATATACAATAATCTTTTCCGAGTTATCCACGATTCCGAAAACCGTTGTTTATCTTTAGAAAGCCCAGAAACCAATACATTTCCGAGATTAAAAGAAACATTTATAAATACAACATTTCTTTCACTGTCACTGATTTTCGAAAAACCTTTCGGAGTCAGAGTTGGGCAAATTTTTAATATCAATTATCCGCAGTGTAATTACAGATTAATTGCATGTAATTGATTATAGTTACACACATTCAAACATAGAAATTTTGTCAAATAATGGTATGAGGGCGGTTCCTGTTGCAGTGCAGCAAGAATTTTTTACGGCATGTAATTTTAACTATAATTAATTACATACAATTAAACTGTTATTACATTGCAGATAACTGGAGTTACAAATTTGACCAACTCTGTTATGAGTAGTTATTATAGAGTATTAATACGTTTTCTCAACCTAGAATTTTTTTCAGATGTTATCAATCCGTAAGTAAACGCTTTCAAGATCAGCAAACACGATTTACAGACAAGCATGATATATTTACCGCATTAACATAAATATTATTTTGTTTATCTTGCATGTAAAAATTCCGATACGAAGTTGAAAATGTTTAACCCTTTGTATCACCGTATTGCATACCTGCGACATACCTGAAAGTCAATATTACTTATACAGTGGGCTTTAAAAAATGATTTTATTTATTACTGTTATTCTCCAACGCAGCAGTTATACAAATTGTTTAAAAAAGTCTCAAAAGATGACGATACTGAGTTAATGTAGAGTCATACTAAAGGTTTATATATCATTTGAGCATTTTCATGTCGCCATTGCTAAAATATTAGAGGAAAAGGTCCAAATACCGGCTACCACTTTTGTTTTCAGTTTAGATCATACAATTTTCAAAATTAGTAAAAGAAAAAGTGACAGCAGGGTACCTTGACATGTCTTTCACCTATTTAGAGGGGAAAAAATCGGTTTAAAAAGCTTTTTCTGTTTATAAAAAGCAAAATTCCGAAAGTCTTCAAATCTTGAATTTTGAAAATGGGGTCTAAATACCAGCTACCAAGTTTTTTTTTCCAAAAGATTACACAAATAGAGCTAATGACAATTATTAATCAATTGGAATATTATTTTAATAAATTTTATTGATTAATAACATTTCTTATGCAAAGAAAAAATGCGTAATTATTAATAAACAAGCATTTTTGTCAAATTTATAAAATTCTTAACGACTATCTCTCACAGTCTTCTTTCCATTATGTTTCTAATTTTGTTTTTTAATGCGTAAAAAAAGTTTGCTGTTTGAAATGAGAATTATTTTATCTAAAAAAATCACAAACATAATATCACTCTCTGCGTCGGCCCAGTAGCTATAGGCCCACATATCGCATTCTTAACTTTGAACCCAGAATCCCCTCCCCCACTCTTGTCCATAGAGAAAGCATTCATGCAGAAGACACAAATTGCATCATCTTCCTTTGTTGTATGTCTTCCTCTTCCACTTTTTAAAAATCCAATTTCTGCCCCTTTCACCTGTTTTCCTCCGTCATTTTTCTTCTTTCCCTTCACATTTATTGCAGGGAATTTTGGAGTGTCAACAGAGCTTTTTTGTGAAGTGGTCTGGTAACCAATATCGCTCCTGAAGAATTACGGCCACGGTTGCTTTTTTTCATATTGCGAAATAGGACTGGAATTATTTTTGAATCATTTAACACGTTCACGCCGGCGCTGTGGGTCACACTCGACTGTCTCAGATCTGCAAAGCCCCCGGCTTTTTGGATAGCAGTATTTTAATACAAAAAATGTTGTTTTATTTAATTAGAACAATTGGGCGATTTAAAGTAACAACATTTTCTCTAAAATAATAGTGGTGTAAATAGTGGCCGGAGACTTGACAACTCTGAGACAGTTGAGTGTGACCCCTCCGCGCCGGCGTGAACGTGTTGAATTAATTTATTAACTATGGAACTATTTAAATTATCTTTTTCCTCTCCTTCAGGCAGAGCAACCGAGAGAGGTCCAAATACCGGCTAGCCGGTATTTAGACCACTCTAGGTAGCCGGTATTCGGACCACTGCTATGTTAAAGTTTAAACCGGTATTATTCATTCCTTTAATAAAATACCAATAGCGTGCTCGCGGCAAATGAGAGTTAAATATGTCTAGAAAATAACTTACTCATCAATTCAATCCAGTATACGATCAGTATATTAAAAAAAAATGAGAAACACATATATGAAAACTTTTCATGTTCCAGATTATGTCATCGCGACACTTTTGCATTTGCTGTTTGTAAATGAGACAGACTTTAGCGACGTACTTCTCGTAACTTTCTTCTCTCAATTAAAGTTACAAATTCTGCCTACCGCCGCTAGGCTGCGCTGCGCTCAGTTCTCTGAACACCTAGTAGCCGGTATTTGGACCTTTTCCTCTACTTAAACGGTGGGCTTTAAAAGATGATTTTATTTATTACTGTTATCTTCCAACGCAGCAGTTAATACAAGTTGCTTAAAAAAATCTCAAAAGATGACGATACTGAGTTAACGTAGATTCATACTAAAGATTTATTTATCATTTGAGCATTTTCACATCGCCATTGCTAAAATTAACTTCGTAAATTGTGTAAAATAAATAAAAAATTTGGAAACGTCCAAAAGTAGATTTTTTACACAAGTAAGCTATTATGCTTTAATTTCGTATTAAAATATAGACAATATATATCAGAAATATGTAATTTTCTGTTTGTTGCATTTATGAAAAAATTTAGTCAATTTTTTTTTTTTTTTTTTTTATGTACTCATTTTTAAAAAAATATTTCTTACCTGCTTAAAGGGATGTTTTCTACAATCTGAATAAATATTTTTTAAATCGGAGTTGATGAGTTACAAAAGATTATTTGAGAATCGATAGTATCCTAAAACCCCATTCCAAAACACATTCCATTTTGAAAAAAATAACTGATTAATTCTCTATAAAATCACGGAAATTTTTCCAAAAATCAGCGACATCTTTAAACTCGAAAAATGTTTTCGTTTCTGAGGTTTCTGAAGATAAAAAATGCATTTCGCAATCGTGTAACTCAACAGAAGTTATTGTATATTTTGTTTATGGTAAAATGGCAATTTCGTAGACTAAGAAACATTTATAAAAATAGCAAATAAAGCCTTTGTGCAACAATATTAAAAAGAAGAAAAACCAACATTTAAAAATGCACAAATAATGCATGAAAAGCAGCAAACAGCTGTTTCGAATCTACTAGCGAGATTCTTCTTCAGTGTAAGATAGGGTAAAAGGAACAGCGTGCTAGAAAAAGCAAGGCTGAGCAAAATGATAGAAAGAGACGCGCTGGCTTATATACCCTATGCGGGTAGCGAAGGCGCCAAAAACAACCAATGAGAGAAAAACAGTGGAAACGACTGGGTGGACAAGTAGCGATATCTACTGGAGAAGGAGAGAAAAAGAAACCAAAAAAGGGGGAAATTAAATTAATTCTTTCCAAATACTTACAGGGAGGTACAATAACATCAACAACACAATACAATACACGCTACAATAATACATCAGGAGTACTAGATAAGTCATTGACGAAAGATTGAGAATTTTTAATGATGTGGTAAGCTTCCCGAAAATCAAGATCAAGGTTAGAAGAACATTTTTGGATAATGATGGCTGAGGAAAAATCGAACCTATGTTGAGAAGACCAAGAATGTTGAGCAATAGAAGAAAGTTTGAGCTCCTGATTTTTAACATAACCTTTACGCTCGTTTAAACGAAATCTAAGAGCACGTTTAGTCTGGCCAATATAAGAAAGGCCACACTGGCAAGAGATTTGGTAAATACCCCAATTATCTAGGCGATCAACGGGGTGTTTGAGACTTGAAAAAATGATTTTATTAATAGGAGAAAAAATAACATTAAAATCAAACCTTCTTAAGATTTTAGCAACTTGCTGACTGATTTTAGGAAAAAATGGTAACACAACTGAAGTATTAGAGTTGGAATTAGAATGCTTTTCAGAATGGATGGAATGGGATCAGAATGGGTTTTTTTTTAAGCGCAGAGTTAAATTACATGCTCACTAATTCCTTGCTAAAATATACAGAGATGTCCAACTAAAAACTTCCCGGCTCCAAACATGAAAAGCTGTGTTACACTTGAAAGCCAAAGATAGGTATTGCTATGACAATATACAAATCTTCAATCGTAAATCGATCTACATCGAAGATTTTGCATATTAGATGATAATCAATCACAGCATGAGTGATGTAAATAAGAGAATTGCAAATATGAATTTAATTAACAAGGACATTACAAAACTTCGAAATTTTAAACTTTAGAATGGTCCTAATCCATTTATTTTTACAAGCCATTTCGAAAATTTCTAGTATTCATGTTTCGTAGAGAAAAATTGACTAAATTGATACTTCGCACATTATTAAATGTTATATTGAACACTGGTAAAGGGAGAAAACAAAAAAGATAACCCGAGACAAATAACGAATGTGTTTGCGAATCTATCTATATTGTAAAGCAAAAACATGTCCGAGAGCAAGCTTGATGCCATATTGATGGTGGCAACACTTGTCTAATAAATTTCGCTTTAACTGCAATTTTTTAGCTGCTAAACGCCACATAATTTCAATTTTTATAACGTCGAATAATTTTAAAAAATTGTTTTTTCAAAAACAATTTGTTTGAAAGCTGCATCTTAATTTACTGATTTTTTATTGTTTTTAAAATAAATTTCAAGTGTGATTTTTTTTTTAATTCTCTCACGCGTGCAGCCCGATTAACCCGTTTCCATTTAAAACATTATAAATAGTTCAGCATTTGTTTTCAGCTGATATGTTACCGAAATTAAAGCATCATCAATAACTAAATAAATAATGCAATATAAAAAAACGCACATTGTTCAGGCATGTAATTCAACTTCGAACCTCAAACCATTGACATTACCAGAATATTAAACGCCTCTGTAAGTAGCAAAATCTTTGACATGTATAAATTCTGCGCTATTAATTCTTGGCATGCGGCTAATACGAAAACTAAACTAAACTAAAAGTAAACTCTGAAGCTATACAATGCACGGGGAATCCGCGCCGACCGAGCCCATCCCTGTTTGCTTGACCCTGGGCCCCAAGGTGCTATGCAGCATATGTCCCGGCCAGGTGGTCAGCCTAACGCGAGATCCTCGGTGTTTAGTTCCCAAGCAAGCTTGGTACTCATTTTATCGAATCCGAAGGGACGAAAGGCTAAGTGAACCTTGCCCAGTCGGAAATCGAACTCTAAGCGCGGCAGTCAGATGCTCTGACCACTACGCCACTGGGCTTCAGCTAATACGAAAGTATCGTAAAAATATGCATGTTAATCATTTATAGTGAATCAAACTAAACTAAAAATTGTCAATAGTGATAAAAAACAAAAACCTTTATTTAGATCAACATACGTTTTATCGCACAAGCGGCGACATTTTCAAGACCATTTAGCGAAAATATCTCTATCAAGAATGATCTTGAAAATGTCGCCGTTTGTGCGATGAAACGTATGTTGATCTAAGTAAAGGTATTTTTATCACTATTAGCAATATTTAGCTTAGTTTGAAAGTATCGTTTAAAAAAAATCGAATCTTTATTTGAATACATTATTGATATTTTTCCAATAAAAATGCTTTTTAGTGTTACTGCGTAATCGTAAATAATATAGTAAATGAAAAAAAGCCTATTAGAATTTTCAATTAAAAAATAGTTTTCACCTATGTTCTGTAAAACGGGATGGACGGGTTGGATGTCCAAATATATATTAAATAGCTAATTGAAAAGTAATGATAACTGATAACGTAGGTAGTAGGCATGTTAGAAAATGCAAGAGCTTTCTATTATTTGCATCAGTTTACTAGTTTACATCAATTTCATATTGATTCCCTATTAGATGCATCAATTTCGTTTTATCAAAAAATATTTTAAGGGAATTATCTACAAACCTGAGATATTTTTCTACATTATATATATATATATATATATATATATATATTATATAATTTAATGAAACAATTATTGCACAACTGGCGCTAATAGCAGCCCATATCAAATGCAACAAAAACCTGCAGAAACCTGCAGATTTTTAGCAGTGGGGGTGGAGTTAGGTTTAGTCTGTCCTCCCACTGAAGAAGAACAGACTATTTTTTTGCCTGTGTTTTTGATTTTTACCTGTCGTTTACTTGATTTTTTAAAATTTTTTATACTTAAATATCGCAGATATACACCTTCTTTTCTGAGTTATGGTGTTTTTGCATTTTAATGTAATGAAATATATACATATATGTATATGAAGTAAGCTACATATTTTCTCTAGGAAAAGAAATCCACTATTTTATTATATAAAGTGATATTTCATAGAACTCTGTCGTGATGTTCTAACTTTGGCATTTTACCAAAAAGCCGTATATTTGATCAATTTTCTTTATCTAGAAAAATATCTGTTGATGACTTAATATCATAAACATTTTTGACAGAAAAGGCCAGTTATTACACCTTTCAGCGTCGTAACAAAATCGATCAATGATTTTTTTTTTCAGCGAAATCTTATACGTCTAAAGAAAAAATAAATACGTGAATCGAATTTTAGCGTTTTAACTGATCTTTTATTTAACACTTTTCAACTTTCTTACTGTTTAAAATAATAAATATCATTTGAAACAAAGTGACTTTCATTTATATTATTTTTCGGTTTCAGATTGCATCTGCAATCTTTGTATAAATGAATGATGGATTCACATATTTTTATGGATAGTTTTACGAATGTGCGGATTATGTCAAGCACAAAAAATTGTAGTGCTTACGATCTTCAACCGTGCATCACTGCAAGCAGTAAACGCTTTGCAAATTTATTGCGTAATAATAGAACAATGTGGGCTTCTTGATAGATTTTTTTTAATTGCGAAACAACTTTACATTCAGACGGCATGTAAGCGACTTGAAGACACGCAAGAGAGCATTGAAAAATTTAAGTTTAACTGTAATAGTTAAACTTTATGAAAATGAATAACTTTAAGAAAATGTCAGATAAAAAATTAATTAAATTAATGTCAAGCACAAATTTAACAAAATTAAGGAAAGAGAAAATTCCATTAGATCCTAAGCTAGATAAAACAAACAGCAGCCAAAAACTAGCCCTATCACCCCCTCCCAAAAAAAGCACTTTACAATGACCATACGCTTTAATATAATTTAATATAATGTTACAAAAGTAAGCAGACTATTTTTTTAAATACAAAGACAAAAAAAAAGAAAAAGTTTACTGGAAAGAGGGAAAAATAATTTGGGTTTCATCCTTAACAACCTGTCTTTATTGCCTACCTATTGCATTTCAGTTTAAATATTTTCGGTGTAAATCAGACATTTTATAATAGTGGGATTTAGTTTTAAATACAGTCGAACCCGGTTAAGACGCGTTTCAAGGGAGTGGACCTAAGTCGCGTATTAAACGGGATCGCGTATTAAACGTGATTTGTATAATGTTGCAGGAACTGGGTTTATTTACACATCTAATCGTCTAAATGAACTTTAGAGCTTTCATTGATATGTTTATGGTCGAAAATTGTGTCTTATACTTAAATTTATATTTAAATTTAATTGTATTCAACTTTACTCAGTCTATCTTTTTACATGACAGACTGGAATAATAACTGAAAAAAAATATGGATTCAAACATGCGGCTTTATTGTCGATAATACGTTACAACCAAAGATAAAACAACAAAAATAATTTTTCTGCCTCACTATTTTTTTTTTAAACAGAAAGAATAAAAATATTAAATTTTTGAAGCATAATCCAGTTGTTAAAATCATATTTAGTACTTGTGATAATGAGTACCAATATAATCTGTCATTTTTAATGTAAGGAAAAAAACTACCCTTATTAATCTTTGTGTAAAAGTATTTTTAGCATAGCAAAAAGTAACGAAAACATAGAAAACATAAAAGAATTATACAACAGCAGTCGTATTTGTTTAATCTATGCGAGTTTCTTTTTCTTTTCTTTTCTTTTTTTTCTGTATATAACATGCATTATAAAACATAGTAGTGATATAACATACATTTAAAAACTCACTAACAACAGGTATAGTCATCTTTAATTATAATTATATGATGTATCTGAGCATCCTGAATGCCTTTCTATGCATCTCTCTCTACTACAATAAAAAATACACGAAACGAGAGACAAAGAATGTTAGAACACGGGATCAAAGAAGAATTGCAGTGTTGCTAATTTAGAGGGTTTTTTTTTATTCAAATATCTATCACTATTTTCGAAATATTCCTTTAATTGATCCGTTATTAAATAAAGTAAATATTAGTATACAGAAAGTGCTTTTTATATGAATAAAAAAAACCGCTAAAATGGAAACACTGGAGAAGAAAGAAGGAATTCGCATCTTCACCAATGAATTCGCGTCTTAAACGGGATTTTTTTACCACAAAGGACCGAAAATTTTTCGCGTATTAAGCGGGATCGCGTAGTAACCGTTCGCGTCTTAAACGTGATATTTTTAAATTAGTCTTACGGGAGATGTTCAAGGGAGCGGAAAAAATCCGCGTATTAAGCGGGATCGCGTATTAACCGTGAGCGTCTTAACCGGGAACAATTGCAACTTAGCTGTCGTAGAATAAATTTTGAAAGATAAGAAAATGGAATTGACGCAAGAACATACTGAGCTATGATTTTCTATGATTTTAAAATGAGGCTAAAACAAAAAAGGATGCCTTCAACGTCTATAATTAGCATATGGAGAGGAAAGTCCATCTCGTTCCACTGTATTCAGATGTATTATAGAATTTAGGAGAGGTCGAAATTCTCTTTTGGATGAAAAACACACAAGACCGTTGTCAGCTGTAGTCCTAGAAAAGGTGTCGTCCGTACGAAAAATGTTAATAGACGATAAACGCTAGAAGGAACTTAACATCCGATCCGCAGCTATACATAAAATTGTTCATGAAGAACTGCATACGAAAAAATTAGTTTGTTGTTCGGTCCTATATAATTTAACAGAACACCAAAAAGCGGAGCGTGTCATAATCGGTAAAGAAACCCTAATATTACTTAATGATGATGCCCGCCGCATTATTTCTAAAATCATAACTAGTGATGAGACGTACACACCTTTTTTGATGTTCCAACACGCCAAGAACGTAAAGTATGGGTCTTTGAAGATGGTCCTAAACCAACATTCCTGAAAAGATTACGAGTAATAAAAAAAGTAATGTATGCCGTGTTCTTCAGAAGTTCAGGTCTGGTTAAAGACCTTAAGCTAGATCGACAGAAGACAGTTACAGGTAGCTAGTGTCTTCGAGAAATTCTTCACGAGGTGAATGTTATGGGATCCATGCTTCACCATGACAATGCATATTCTCATTCAGTAAGGATTACAGTTGAGTTTCTATAAGGAAAACAAGTGGGTATGTGTGATCACAGATCGCACAGAGGGTTTCATTTAATATTCCTTTCAAAACACTTTATCCTTTTGAAAAATCTGTTAGTTCCACATTTCGCAACCAGGGGCGCACTCTATTCTAAACAAACCTCTATCAGAACGAAACTCCGTTATATATACTATCCGTAGATATATTAGTCGAGGGGATTGGGCCCATAGCACCCGAGATAAGTAGGCGTCCTGGCGGTAAAAAGTGGAACTAAAATATTTAAGGCTATGGTGCATAATATGAAAGAATGGTCAAAGGGGCGTCAGCAAAAGTTGGAAAAGTGCTCCCCAGATGAAAAGAGCGGAGGCTAGAAAAATTGCTTTAAATACACAAGTTAGAGCCCGGAGGAGTAAATAATATAAGACTTTTTGAAAATTTTATGATTTGTCGTGTGGTCTAAGGTATTCAGCTATACGTAGGCAAAAATTCATGTCTCCAACTTAATTAGGGGTTCTCTTAGAAAGAATTGCTTAAAATACATATGTGGTAGCTCAATGGGTTAAACGTAAGAATTTTTTCAAGATTTTATTATTCGTCGCCTGGCCTCAGATGTTCTGCTATAAGTATGCAAAATTTCAAATCTCCAATTTAATAAGGGCTCAGTTAGAAAGAATTGCATAAAATACGCATGTGGGAGCCCAACGGGTTAAATGTACGACTTTTTCAAAATTTTATGATTTGTTGCATGATGGTGTTCAGCTATAAGTATGCAAAATTTCACGCCTCCAACCTAAATAGGGTCTCACTTAGAAAGAATTGTTTAAAATACACATGTGGGTGCCCAAAGGGTTAAATGTACGACTTTTTCAAAATTTTATGGTTTGTCATTTGATGTGAGGTGTTCAGCTATAAGTATGCAAATTTTCACGCCTCCAACCTAATTAGGGGCTCACTTTGAAAGAATTGTTTAAAATATACATGGGGGAGTCCATAAGGTTAAATGTACGACTTTTTCAAAATTTTATAGTTTGTCGTTTGATGTGAGGTGTTCAGCTATAAGTATGTAAAATTTCACACGTCCAACCTAGTTAGGGGCTCACTTAGAAAAGATTGTTTAAAATACACATGTGAGGCCCCAAAGGGTTAAATTTACAACTTTTTCAAAATTTTATGATTTTTCGTTTGATGTGAGGTGTTCAGCTATAAGTATGCAAAATTTCACGCCTCCAACCTAATTAAAGGCTCACATAGAAAGAATTGTTTAAAATACACATGTGGGAGTCCAAAGGGTTAAATGTGCGACTTTTTCAAAATTTTATGATTTGTCGTTTGATCTGAGGTGCCCAGCTATACGTACGCAAAATTTCAAGTCTCCAACATGTATAGTTTCTGAGAACGGGCTCTGTGACAGACAGACAGACGGACGAACAGACAGACAGTGGAGCGAGACGAATAGGGTTTTGTCAGATGAACGAAATCCTAAAAATCAGATAGAATATCCACCCTATTCTCCTGACCTTGCTATGTGTGACTTTTGGCTATTTTTAATCTAAAAAAATTGCATGAGCATCGTTTTCATTCCGAAGATGAGATTGATGAGGCTACAAAAGAATATTTTTTATCTAATCCTAGAAATAGATGACTTGAGGCATTTAATCTTTGGAAAATTCACCTACAAAAAGCGCAATGATTTTGAAGGGAACTACTGTAAAAACTCCTAAGAGTTGATATGTTAAACTTGCACCATTTAGCCATACCTAAAAAATTTCAGTCTGATCCTCGTATACAGTGTTGGGTATGAACGCGTTCACTGAACGAAAGTTCACGAACTTAGTTCACTTTCTGTGAACTTTGAGTTGAACTTGATTCACTTTTTGATAAACGAACGTGAGCTGAACGAAAGTTCAAAAAATCCGTGAGATTGAACGAAATTTCCAACTCAAGCTCAATTTTTTTCATATTTTATTTAAATTTTTTCCAGCCGCTAAGAACACGTTTTTCCCATTCAAATGCAATTCAGAGGTCTACACAGACTCGGGACGGGTCGAGTCTGATCATCAGTTTTCTGGGTCGTGCCTGGGTCTTGCTTTCACTGGAAGCTCGGACCAGACCGAACTTGACTTATTTCTGGGCCTGTGCCTTCCTAGAAGTTTTCCTAATCTTCCTAGAAGTTTTCAAATTTTCTGACCGAAAGAAGACCGAAAATTTCTGATCCGGTCACAACGCTGCTTGTATGAAAATCATTGACCCTTCCCTGTCTGACTCTTTCAAAAATCTATTTAAGGAAGAACCTCCTTGGATCAACAGTTTTTGCCGAAAATGCATATATTTTTAAATTACCATTATCCTACAATTAAAATTATCCTTAAAGAACAGTAGTATAGTATATATACATTTTTAGGGTGATGGTGATACAGTACTGTAAAACCTGTTACAAGAATCTGTGTATGACGAAAGCCTGTTTTAAGCGAAAAATTTTCTTCATCGGTGCAAAATGGATATAATAACTCGTTTGAAAATAAATAATACATTCGAAAGAGACGACAGACGTGGCATTAAAGGAACTTAACTATAAGGATTTTTTCTCTCCTATGTGATTCCGTCATAGAAGGTTTTTCGATATAGAATTTTTCAGATTTTTAAGTCTTCAAGCCATGCAAATGGATTAATGGTATTAATAATAATCAGATATATTTACATACAAATAGCGATTCATTGAAAAATCAATATAGTTTACAATAGGATAGATAAAAAGAAATGTAGGAGAAACAGTATTTTGGAACGGAGGTCCCTGTGCTATGCAGTCTATGGCACTTTTATTTAAAATGGAAAATATAAACATGGAAAATAGATTGTAATATTTTTTTTTTTTTTTTTTTTTTTTTTGTCAGAACTTCTCGCACAAGACAAAATTTTAAACATATCGACGTAAAAATAAATATCTGTACAGAAAAATTAACACTATACAGTCTGTTGATGTATTTTATATGCGTTATTCATAAAAAAAACTATCATTATGAAATTCCAAATTCTTCCCAAAAAGGTTAAATAGAAGTTTTTGATTATTATAAGTATAATATTTCATGAATAAAATGAAAGAAAATTAGTATTAAAAATTTTATGGTGCTAACTCGAATTTTTTGAGTAAAAAATCCGCCAGATTTAGCAACACTGTTTTTGACCTGTATAGTGGTTAAAAAGGTTAGCGGAGATCTGCGCCAGACTTGGGCCACGGGCGGCCCCTCTTCTGTCTATCTATAGAATTCTTTTGCGAATAATGTGGAAGTGGCTAGTACTAAACTTCATACATATTGTATGGATGCATAAATTTTGTCCCAGTACTGCTCACATCTGTATACAGGATATCACAAAATGATGGTCACAAATTTAAGAAAAAAATACTAGTAGGATAATAGTGGAAAAAACGATAGACTGGTTGACACGAGTATCTTTTTGCAAGCTTTTACTTTGCTTATCTACTTACGTTATAAGATGTCTAAAAGAAATATCCCAAATTGATCATAATTAATGGTTTTAACTTGCCACACTGCGAGGAAAACGTAAATGAAGAAATTCTTTTGAAAACAATAGAATACTAAATTATCATGATAAAATTTTAATCATTAGTTTTCTAATCATATAGTTTGTTTTTTGCATGGGTGCAGGGGGTACTGGAAGTAGAGAGGGGAAGGGGGGCCCGCACTTCTTTCTAAATGTTTGAAAATATATGAATTTTGGTCACTTTTGGCTAATTTTAATCATTTTTCACATTTTAATGAAAATCCTGATTACTCTCATGGGGCCCCCTAAGAACGGGGGCCCGAGGCAGCTGCCCCGCATGCCCCTGCATAAGTTGGGCACTGGCGGAGATTACTATTTAGCAAACAATTTTCAATTTTTTAACACAATTACATATTTGTATTGTACTGCTTTTACCGCTGAATACTGGACATCTTACAATCTATACACACATAATATGTCTACCTGGGCAGAAACTATCACAGACATTATATATGTGTTTTGTGCGCGTCGAAAAAAATTGTTAATGATTATTTTTATATAAAGAAAAAATTGTTCTTAACTGTACCGTAAAGAAAGAATAATCTATGATTTCATTTCTTATATACATTTTACTTCTCAAACACTAAATTGAATGTATACTCAATTTTCTTCTAGAACGTAACTCTGCTCCAACTTTTTGAAGATCTCAACAACCCGATTAGAAAACAATTTAAATTTGACCGATAAGAATTATTGAAGGGTAAGCCCAATCCACAGTCACATCCCGAGGTGTCTGCTATTCATAGGTTTCACTATATTTGAATATTAAAGAAAATAGATATATACATTTTTTATTTAAAGGATAAAATTTGTATTAGATGATTATAAAACATGATTTACTTTCCTTTCATTTCGGTTTCTGTTCGGGTTGCGGGTTGAAGTATTTCGGGTTCGAATCAAGTGCGAATTGAAATATGTCGTGTTGTGAGTTATCGAAATTTTTTTTGTCGGGTTGTGAGACGAAGAATTTTTTTTTCCGGATTCGGGTAGGGTTGATGATTGACTTCAAATGGAATTTTCGGTTTCGGGCCGGGTACAAACCGATCTGCTCAGAACTGAACTTCGTCTCCTGAAATGAGTATTTAAAATCAATTTCGAACGGATAAACGTAAAAAGAAAAACACAAATAAAAATTGTCTTCCATGGGGTGTTCAGAGTGTAAAGCGCCCTGTCGAAAACTTTACATTCTTGGTTTTCTTGGTGTTTAACATTTTTGCGTCACTTACGACGAATAACGTTTACTATTTTTTTCATACGTATAGATATAGTCATGCGCGGGTCAGGTACAGCTCAAACCGAATCCGAAATTCCATTTGAATTCAACCCAAAACCCGAACCGAACCCGACGAAAAGAATAAACTCCACTCGCAACCCTACCCGAGCGCGAAATGAAAGGAAAGTAAACTATGTTTTAATCCAGTTATGAAAAGTAATCTACAATTATGTCGCTAATACCAATTTTATGTTTTTTATAGAAAAAAAAACAAGTCTTTACTATTCAAATATTCATAAAATTCATTCTTTAATATTCAAGTATAGTAAAACCTTTGTATAGTGGACACCTCGGGATCATTGAATAGAGTTCATCTGGTCAGGTTGTCCATAAATTTCTGTTTTCGGTGGTGTTCGTGTTATTTACGACGGCCGATTATCTACACGGGAATATAAGCCGGAAAGGGGGGGGGGTGACCTCCGGGGGCGTCTTTCTAAGGGAATCTAACCCGTATTTACGCAAGGAAATCCAAGGTTCGAAGACCACGGATAACTCCGAACGATTAGGCCAACGGGCGCGATTGGGTTCGAGCCCAGCACCTTCCGTCTACCAGATTTGAGAGAAGAACTTATCGGCTACCGTCTGTTTTCGGTCTTAATGATTTTAAGTTTCTCTAGTTGGGTTTTTCAAAGTCGGGTTGTTTGGATTTTCACAAAAAAGTTTGAGCACAACTATGTTTCAGATGAAAATAAATACGTTTTTGAGTATCAATGAGTATATATTCAAATTACAACATGAGAAATAAAATGTGTAAGAAATGTGATCATAGATTATTTTTTCTTTACTGTACAGTTGAGAACTTTTTTTTCTTCTCTCGGAATATGAAAAATATTGCCAGCATTTCATTTTTGATACACACACACACGTTACATATTTGTGATAATTTATGCACACTCACATATGTGTTACATGGGCTTGGGCGCAGGAA
Source organism: Maratus speciosus (assembly GCA_963932465.1). Lineage (NCBI taxonomy): Eukaryota > Metazoa > Arthropoda > Arachnida > Araneae > Salticidae > Maratus > Maratus speciosus. The sequence continues at coordinate 232,672,288 of OZ010792.1, read as the reverse complement.
GGGGAGTCCAGGGGGGATAATGAACCCCCCAGATTTCCGACTGCACACCTAAGAAATATTTTATTAGTGAAAATATAATGGATTTTAAAAGAATTTTTTAAAGAGAAATAATACTATAAAGACAGGGCCGAAACTAGCCTTTTTTACACCCGGGGCAAACAGGCATTTTGGCGCCCCCTTCCCCCCTCTTCCGCTAAGCTTTTTTCAAAGAGAATTTTACTGTTTCTAATATCCGATTTATTTTAAAATTTAAAATAAGTAATCATAAAATACGCAAAACTGAACTACGTAATCAGTTATCTCAAATATTGATTCATTAAAACCTTGAAAACGGAATCGAAAGGAACTGAAAAAAAAATTCCGCTTTATACAGGATCCTTATCCCATATCATTCTTGGATTTTTCTATTCTTTGGACCCCAGAAAGGACAATTTTAACAATCGTGCTAAACAATAAACATAGACGTGAGAAAATCGACAAACAAAATTTTCATTTGGAGCTTCACCTTCCGCAGGCGCCTGGGGTACTGCCCTTCCCCCTAGTTTCGGTCTGATACCGAATCAAGATTTAAAAAAAAAAAACCCGCAACTTTTATCCCATCGCAATCCTTTTTGGTCGCATTTTTATGGCCCTTTTTGAAAAGGAAGAGAAGAAAAAAAAAAAGAAAATAAAGAACCGGACGTTGGCTATTCAGTACTATTATAATAATGTTATCTCATCCCTACCTAAAGTGTACTATGCCACTATTTAGGAGTGTGCCTGCTAAAAACATGTCAGATATGAGATTGATTCTTTTATGGTTTGTTTAAGGGAGATTTTGTATCCTGTAAAGTCTCGATAATGCCCGAAGCGCGAAGAGGAAATATTCTGAGGCAATTACACCTTTTGCGGTAGAAATCTTTAAAATAGATTCTAGGAAGCTATATATCTCTGTCTCCTCTCAAAGACATTATCTGATACAGCATTTTGCTTTGTTTAACATTCTCTTGTACAAAGAATATTATGTATGAGAGAGTAAGTAACATTTGAAACTATATTTGTTTTTATTAATAAAAATTTTAGATTTTATTTTACTGAAAGGAAAACGGTTTTACTGTTGCGATGATATTTCCATGGGGAGGGGAAGAGGGGAGATGCTAAGTTATCACTATCAGTAATTCCGGTAGATATATTTAGCAATATGTCTATGACTTTCAGTTTTACGTATTATTATTTACTCAGTTTGTAACGTTTGTCTTTCAATTATCCTATATGTACCTTTTCAGAAATATTTTGCAATCATATTGATTTTAGAAAATTTCTAATATGAAATAAATATTCATTTCCATTCGGATATTTCTTAATTCTGAGAAGGGGAAGAGGATGGAGGTCTGAATGGACCCGAAGCACGAATTTGTGCTAATTTTCTATCATTTGATTTGTGACAGGGCTAGGCATAATTGTTCCGAAGATTCGAATAGGGTTTAGATTTCATTCTTTCTGTGTTGGACCGGCCCCGGGCCTTAGATTTTTTTATGCAGATTCCGAGACTTTGTTTGTTTGTTTGTTTTTTATAAACAAAAACGATAAAACATTCCTTTATTTCATTTTCTTCTTTACCTTGACACTTCTATTTAGCGAACACCTATTCAATCCCATAACAACTATATATATTTGTATGCTTTAGTTTTTATTTCTAAATAAAGGACCCTCCGAATAACAGCCGAATTCATGGTACCGAGGTGTCCGCTATTCGGAGGTTTTATTATACAAGATGTTCACTCTCAACACTGTTTGCCATAGCTAATTCCTAAACCGTAAAGCATAGACATATAGTTCCAATTACAAAAATGTTTTAAGGCTTAAATGCTCTGCTGAACAATTGCAAAACATTTTGACACATTTACAAATTCATTTTTTAACGGAAAGATATAAAATTGGAAAACATGACCATTGAAGCGATTTCGAATTGAACTGTGTTTTCCATTTTTTTTTTTTTATCAATAAATTACCTATTGAGTTATAAGCGATTTTGATCACGTCACAAACACGTTTTTTCGCCCTTTCTTGAGAGGTATTCTACTTTCGCGCGGAAATTTTGTTCAAAACGTCCACTTTGACACCATTTTCTGAAAGATCTATTTGCGTTTGCAAAAAAAACCTGGAAAAAACAGCTCGATGACCTAATTTTTGAACAACAACACCTGCTAGTTTCATGCATTTCTGAATAAAAATAAATTAAAACTTATGTCATAACGTTGCCCTCTTGGACTTGAGAACAGTCTTAAATGAGATACAGAAGTATTTTAAAAGTGATTTGGTTCAATAAAAACATATCTTAAAATAATATGAAATTAAAATTTTTATATGGTTTCCCGCTCCTATAATTTATATTTAGTAAAAATATCCTAAGAAGTAAAACAAAAAAAAAAGTTTCATTTTTCTGCTATTAAAACTGTAAGAGTAATAGAAGTTTAAAGTTGAAGCATCTTTTTTGCGGTGAAATACGGGTCATTCACGAATTTATTAGGAATAAAAATGTGTATTGTTATTGTGAAAACTGCAAAATATTATTATAAATGTATCAAAATGAAAAAGATAAAAATGAAAAAGATCAAAATGCAGATTTTGTAATTTTTTGATGCAAATGGAAAAATATTTCCGAATTGTATTGTCCGAAATATTGTCCGTTGTAAAATATTGTCCGAATTTTTTAATTAATTAAAACATGGGCCAAATGGGCCATGGACCTGGGATCCTTGAATTTTTTCCGGTGGGGGGGGGGGGGGGGATTTGGTATGCAATATTTGTAAAAGTTTTGAAATATTTTTAATCTATTGTAAAAATTTCTACTGATTACAATCCATATTGTATTCTTTTAGAGTAGAATAAGATAGAAATAAAAAACACATTGATATAAATTTTTATTATGTATTCGTATCTGAATTTTAAGGAAGGTTCCGGAAAAAAGGTGGTGACATTAAGATACCGTGGCCTTTTGCTGTTACGTTATATACATCGGAAAGAAAAAATCCGTTATGGACAGGCTCCCCCATGAACAGGCTCACCGTCTGTTGTAAATTTTATATTCTTTTCGCAAGTACTGTTATTCTCAATTTACATAGATCAACAATTTTTTTTTTTTAAAACACGGAATTCCGTCATATCCGCAGACGTCACATCCGTTCTTTTTCCGCTGGTTTTACCATACTTTAATTTTATTGCCTAGAAATGCATCTACCCATCCTAAATAATAATAAAAACAAATTATATCAATTTTAATTGGGGAATATCAGCGATTTAAAAAAAACATGCATTTTTTGAAAAAAAAAAAAAAAAAAAAAAAAAAAAAAAAAAAAAAAAAAAAGTTGGGCCGATCCAAATTTTACTGATATTTTTACGAGGCAGGCCAGATTCGTGCAGGTCCAATGATTTTCATATGAGCTGGGTTGGAAGCAGAACTGAAAATTTCTGCTTGTTCAGACCTCAAGATTCAAGAAGAATGCAGTCCAACCCCAACTTGGGCCGGGAAATAAATGTAGTCCCGGCTCATCTCGGTCAGAACCTCTAGAAAATAGAAAACCCCAAACGAAGTTCGAACCCAGTGTGGAAAATTAGGCCGGCGCCATGAAGACCCTTACATCGAATAACCAAAAGATTAGTTCACAAAATTTTGTAAATTTTGACGATGAAGTTCTAACATATTTAAAAAAAAAAAAAGAGGAAGAAGAAGAAGAAGAAAGAAAGAAAGAAAAAAAAAACGAGTTTTTAGTGAACTTCGTTCACTTTCATAAGTGAGTTTGAGTTGAACGAGTTCGTTTGAAAATTTTTGAATTTGAGCGTGAACTTGACTCAGTTTTGAGAAATTGAGTGTTTTGAGAAATTGAGTTTGAGTTTGAATTAGTTCGTTTTTTTTGTGAACGTCCCCAACACTGCTCGTATAACACCATTTACTATAAAGAAAATAATGCTTTCTAAGGCCTGTATTATCATTGTGTATATTTATTTTTAATAATGATTTCCTTTTTTTTCATCAATACTTGGAATAATTCCTTTGTTCAACGAATTGTTTAATAATTTCAAATCTGTATCAGTCATTAAATGATTGTTGTTATGAAACATCAAAATTAACTCCCAAAAATTGACAATACGCATAAAAATTTTTAAGAGATCAGATTTTATTTGAAGAGTCAGGGGAAAGAATATTGCTAGTCCACTTTTTGTACAATTTAAGATGATTGTATCATCTGTTAGCTTGAGAGACGTTACTCTTGTTTGGTGATCTTGGATCGAGGCAAAAACTAAAGCAATCCTTTAAAAAGACAATTCAAGATAGGTATGAATGAGGAAGAATGGTGGGGTTTTTTTAACACTCTAGGAAATATGTAGGTATAAAGCCAAGGGTTTTTTTAAACAACCCAGCCCACTGGGCCCATCAGTCTAAAACCTGGGTTTTTTCGGGGTTTTCTGAAGAAATCCACGTTTTTTCGGGCTTTATTGAGTTTTTTGAAGAACTCTTTAAATGTCTAATTTTCATATACATAATACCTAACTTCGTCATTTATCAGTGAAACCTGGGTATAATTTTGCATTAATTAAGTATGAATTAACAATATATATATATATATATATTATATATAAAATTAAGTTAATTTAAAAGGCACATTTGTATCTCATGAGACTAGTTTGCTGCTGAATTTTTTTATATAATTCTTAAATTAAGTTAAACATGCTAAATTAATATCAGAATTAATATCACTTCAAATCAGAAATCAGTTGAAGGCAACTTTTTTTTTTTTTTTTTTTTTTTTTTTTTTTTTTGAAAGAAATGGGATTGACAATAGTTTTGAAAATTTTAGCGAACTTTGCTACATATATATTGCAATAGTATTAAATGTTAAAGTAAATTTTCATAGAAATAGAAGTGAGTGTCAGTGGAATCTGTAAATTTAGATCGCCAATGGCAATACATGTTTACTAGCTTTGCTGCTTTATCAACTCCTAAATGATTACTTAATTTGCTCCAAACCAAACCAAATGTATAAAAGTATTGTTAGATTGAAGCAGAAGTAGCTGGTGTTGAATGTAAAGAAAACAAAAACTGACAAAATTTAGGAGGAAACGTATCTTCTTTACAATTTTTTGCCATAATCTGCCACCATTTTTGAGTTTAAAACTCCTGTATACATCTCATTGAACATTGAAGTAGGATAATTAATGGGATTATTTATCTTAAAAGCTATAACACCTAGCAAGTAATCAGGATGGTGTTCAAGTACCATCTTTAGGCACGAATTAAGATTTAAAGCATTTGAATGCATTTTAGATTACAGGCATGAAAATCTTCCTTCTTTTCAGAAAATTTCTTTTTTGGTCATTTTATCTCTGCTTAGAAATTCGTTTAAATCTGCTTATTTTGAAATATATTTAAATTGGCATTTATCTTTGAATTCTCTAAAACTTTAATTAAATGAAGAATTGATTAATTAAAAAATTCTTTAATTAGTTAAAAATTAAATAAATTGCTTTTAATAAACTCGTGTAAAAATTATGTTCATTATTTTACTTAGATTAAATAATGATAAAGTTGTGAAAGCACGAGAAAATTTGAAAAAACCCACAATAGGTTTTTTATGGGTTTTTTCAAGTGGGCCCGCTCGAAAAAACACGGGCGGGTTTTTAATTTCCTATGGTTTATTCTGTTTAGCATTCTACATGGCAGACTAGATGTCCATAATTTTTTTTGAATGAATTGAATGAAATGTGCCCACCGGTTGTCGGACCAGATAGCTCAACAGGTCGATCGTTGACAATTTAAGTCAAAGGTCTTGAGTTCCACTCCTGGCCTGGGCATTTTTTCACACAGTGGGAAAAATTCAGTTTGCATGAAGAATACCTATATTTAACTATCTATGACTATCATCGTTTTATCTCTAACCTATGTGATTTAATAATAAAGCTCGGGAAATATAGAAATAATACCATAATTTTTAAAAAAGCTTGCTGTAAAATCATGTTGCAATTAAAAATATATATATAATTCTACGCATACATTCTACAGAGAGAAAACCATTATTTTAGCCGTTACGCAAATGAATCTTTTAGAAATTTCAAATGCTGAGACTTAAATTTATTTTTTCTCCAAATATTTTCAGACATATTCTAAAAACATAATGCGAAAAAGCGACGCAACATACAGAGAGCACCATAAGCGTAATTTTCTCAAAATAATGTTACTCTTTTACATTCTAGCTTCGAAGTCATAAATTCAAAATGTCCCTGAATTTTCTAGCAAGAGAAAAAAAGCAAAGAAGTACTGTAGTTATCCTGATTTGATGAAACTAAGTTCTGGAAGAACGATAAGAAAAGTTGGAAAATTCTTCTATTGCTCTCCTGGCAATATTCCAAACATATGTTTTACCTTATTTCTTATTTGTAAAGCAAGATGTTTTTGAATTTTATATTAGAAAAGTTTTAAGATAAGGTAATTCAGATGCATACAAAAATCATTACGATTTCGGAGTTTAATAAAATTTGCATTACCTGCAACATATATGTGATTGAAATAGAACCTTAGGTAATGCATATATTTTGAAGTTAGTTACATTTGAAAACTGCGTTAGAATTATTTTCATTTGATGCAATTCTTTTAGCATTTTAAATGGTTTAGATATATAATATAGTTAAAAGCTAAAGAGCTCTAGTGGACACAGTACATTTTAATTGTATAAGCGGTATTACAAGTCTGTATTCTGGAAATCTTGTATATAAATAAGATTTTTCTCTTCTCATCAAATATCGAATTTTACGAGTCATTTCTTGGCTGTCATTAGTATCATCAACACATCCATATTTAATTGAGCAACAATCCATCTCATCCCTAACTCACCTTTTTTATATATGGATGGATATCCATTAGGGCACACTACCTTGTGCGGAAAATCTCACCATCAAACCTGATTGAAACAATCGACGAAAATGCGTGGATAGTTATACAGTGGTGGCCAAAATTGTGGACACTTTTAGGTAGCTTTCATTTCAAAAGTAAAAAGCTACTTAGTCCAGCCGTCGGAGGGAAAACACTTCGGCAAATTTTGCTATATTTTCGCCCGATCCTGACCCCCAGAGTCCCAGATATAAACAACCATAACAAAACCACCCTCCCTTGAAATGCTGACTTATATATATATATATACTATATATATATAAATTTTGCCATGCTGTAACTCTCGGATTTTTTAACCGATTTGGAAAAAATTTCATATGCACACATGCTAATGTCTCGACCAAGTTCGTTGCCCAGCTTCATCCGCCATCTTGTTTCAAAATGGCGGCCATTTGAATTTTGTGGACACTTTTGGAAATTTTTAGGTTTCCTAACTTTCTCTTTAAAATGACCTATGTTGTTAACTTACACTGTGTGACTCTTTAAAATATCTTTTAATATTTCTAACATTCTGTTTAAAATGATACATAATTTGCTTTTTGTGAAGCGTAACATTTTCTATAAGTATACAATGTTTGAAAACATAAAGAAAAAATTCAAAAATTCAAGTGGCCTCCATTTTGAAACAAGATGACGGATGAAGCTGGCCAACGAACTCGGTCCAGACATTAGTATGTACTATGCATATGAAAAATTTCATCCAAATCGGTTAAAAAATTCGAGAGTTACAGCATGGCAAAAGTCATATATATATATATATATATATAAATAAGTCAGCCTTTCAACGGAGGGTGGGTTTGGGATCTGCGAGTCATGATTGGCGAAAATATAGCAAAATTTCCCCAAGTGTTTTCCTTCGGACGGCTGCAATAGGTAGTCTTTTACTTTTTGTAATGAAATCTACCTAAAAGTGTCCACAATTTTGGCCACCACTGTAATTGCAGAAAAAACATTAACAAATGCAACATAAAAACATGTATAATGATCACTTATAAACAGATTTTGAAAATGTCGTCGTTGGTGCGACGAAACGATCGTCAATCTTAATAAATGATATTTTATCACTTTATAGCATTATTTTACTTAATATTGCAACATTTTCTTCCAAATTTCATCGTTTGAAATAAAACATTTTGAAGTACTTTTGGACGAAATTTCATATTAGAAAATACATTAACAATCTTTTGTTATTGAGCTTTCAAAGAGGCTTTTCCTGTAATTTGAAACATTTGCTACCGGGAGTGAGCTATACTATCTACAAGCGCTGTATGATTAAGAATTATACTCCTTCCATTATGGTTGTATTTCCCCAAAAGCAGAAAATACATGTACGCGACTGTATCTACTTGCCCATAAATGCATTGCATTTATGTCATTTTTCTTCTAAAATTATTTTATCATAAATGGATATTATTCCACTACATTATTTCATTTCGTGACGTTTTCAGAGTTTTCTCAATTGAAAAAAACTGATTAATATTTTTGTCAGGGTTCTGACGCTAATGAACAGGTAACTGATTAAGATTACTGTTTATCTGATATGATCTTTTTACTTATTTATTGTATTTCATACATATCACATTCTGCGTACATGGGTTTAAAGTAATATTTTTCCTTATCTGGAAGTTGATACGAGCTGTTATAGTTAGATCTTATTGTATGAAAAAGCTCCATTGAATCAAAGAAATCCAGTTTCCCCTTTCTATTTGATAACGCAGAACACAGATAAGGCAAACAAAGAAGTCCCCGGGCTATCTAGTGAGATAGTGGATACAAAGGGAAAGGGGAAGTTTTAGGTAAGAGAAGGGGTCCCTGCTGGAACAAGAAAAATACCATATGCTGGGTTTGGAAGGGATCGTTGTGAGAGATACAAGGGAGTTCTTGAAAAAGACCTCAAGAAGGAGGTTGGTGTGTGTTTGGTTGAGTTTTTCGGAGAAGAGTGTAAAGAGTTGCCGGAAAAGGTTTGAATCCTGTGCGGAGAAAGCAGACGCAACGGGAGGTCCATGGTGATCCTCCGATAAACTTAATGAGATACTGTAGGGTTAGAAGAAAGTAAGGTATTTTGATAAGTTGACCCCCGGTGCGCAGAAATTACTTGCCATATATAACTTAGTATCGGATCGGATCGTCTATATCCGAAATCTTTAATGTAACTAATGTTTTGTTTCTATGTAAATAACTTGTAAATAAATTGTTCTTTAATATTATTTGAATAAGTTTTGATAATCCTTATCACATCGTATCTGATATCACGTATTTATATCGGGGGTGGCAGCCTATCAAATAAAAGAACATTTTTTCGAAGTCTGTACCAGTGGTGATCGTGGATCCGGAAAAATTCATCAGCCTGTGGGCTAAAGAAGAGTGCAACATTTTTCAAATATTGCTAACATTCGCTTAATGATTGTTGGCATTGTCCGGCAGAACAGCAATATTTTATGTCATTGCCAATACACTGGATGACTCAAAATAGAAGTAATGCAAAGAAGGTATGCAAATCAAGTGCAGTTTTCAAGTATGGTATTTGCTTTACAAGGGTTTCCATAAATATTAAAATATGAAATGTATTTTTTACATGTCCCTTTACCTATAAATTATATTTAGAATAATTTTGCTATATAATTAAAATTCATATAAAAAGCACAGATAAACGTATTAAAATTACATTCAGGCGCATACATATAACATAAGATTATTTAAAATACATTAAAAATATCTTAAAAATACATTAAAAACCATTAAAAACCTAAAACGTTTTCAGTCATTACATGGCCGTCATCAGTGGGGATTTAAATGTTGTAATTTTTCATTGCGCCTATTCGCAAATTGTCTAGAAGAAATCATCGTAATTTAAACGTTGTACGTCAAATGAGATGCCTGATGATGCTATTAAAATTTCGAACAAAACAATTATGTTGCTATGTGTTTAAGAAATAACTTTAAAATAAAATCACCTATTGTTACTACTATAATTTACTCGTATGATATTCGAATTCTTAAAAACACGCAATATTCGTTAAACGCAAAGTACTATTATAGTTTGGTACTTTTTAACACTTTCCAACAAAATTGAAAAGTGTTTGTGACTTCGATTTGTCTGGCCGTCTGTCCGTCTGTCCTCGCTCTAACTCCCGTAAATATACTGGGATCGCTCTGAAATTTTTGGATGTTAGTAGCCTCTATCATAGCACGAACCCTATTTCAACTGAAGTTTGTAGCACGTTTAGTTCATTTATAGGGGCAGTCAAAAGTTTTCCGTTACATTACGGCCTATGGGAAAAAATCATTTAAAATGATTTTTAATTATGTTACATTCTTTCAAACATAATAAAATTGATATACATTTATCAAGTGTACTAAAATATGCATTTTGTAGAATATGCGGTGCAAAGAATAGTTATTATTCATTTACACAAAGTAATTCCATTACAGAACGATATAGGGGTGGAGTGAATTGTTTGCGGCATATTTTAGTTATGTTAAATTATTTCATGTATAATGGAATTGATATACGTCGCTGAGGTTTACTATAACTTATTTCATGTATAATACGAAGTGCATAGCATTTACAGGGACACATAAAAGATTTCAGCTACTACATTGTATCCGAAGTACTGTACAGCAACGATGATTGCTGGAAATACATTTTTAATTATGTTATGTGCTTTTATGTTTCACTATATTTATGCATAGTATATGATGTGTATAAATGTTGTAATTCATATACAGGGCTACACAAAATAATTCGTAATGGTTACTGGGTATGATTGCAAATTGCTTAAAGGTGGTTTTTAAATGAGTTATGCATTTTTACGCTGAACATAATATAGTTTACTAAGAAATGTTTGTAGAATATGCATAAAATGATATACAGGGTCTCGCAAAAAATTGGATACATGGCCGTCTATAAATGATAATTTCTGGAAATGTGATTCCAGTAGTTTTAAGAGTGTTTTACTTTGAATTAAGCTTTAGATAAATAGTGGGGAATCTCAAGAACAATGCACGGATTTTTATGAAACTTCAGATTCAGTTAGTCGTTGATATGAGTTTGTGTTTACTACGTTTTGGTATAAATCGCCCAATAGGCGGCGCTGATATACAGCATTTTTCACGATTTCAGCAATGGTTCTATCTCAAGATCTTATGCGTGGATTTTCATCAAAATTCAGATACAGTTAGTCCTTGACATGAATTGGCATTTTATACATTTTGGTGTAAATCGCTCAAAAGGTGGCGCTGCTATGTTGCATTTTTTGAGATTTCCGCAATAGCTTTATCTCAAGAACTAATGGTTGGATTTTCAACAAACTTCAGATTCAGTTATATCTTGGTATGAATTAGCGCTGTTTATGCTTTGGTGCAAATCGCTCAACAGGTGGCGTTGGTATGCTGCATTTTTCAAAATTTTCACTATAGCTCTATCTCAATAACTAATGCGCGAATTTTCATCAAACATCATATTCAGGTATACCTTGACATCAATTAGAGCTGTTTATGTTTTGTTGCAAATTGCTCAATAGGTGGCGCTAATATGCCACATTTTCCAGAATTTCCGCTATAGCTCTATTTCAAGAACTAATGCACGTTTTTTCATCAAACTTCAAATTCAGATATACTTTATTATGAATTGGTGCTAAATCGATGTAATTTCTTGTGCTATTTAAATGATTTAATTGATGTGATTTATATAAAAGGAAGTTTCGTGATGGCCACAACATACTAGTTTTTAAATAACATCTTAAAAAATCTTCGTTTGAATAAAAACTCAGGGGTAAAATCAACATTGAATTAAGAATGTACACAATGTCTTTAGTAAAAAACAAAAATAGATAGATGAAGAGGTGTATGAAAAAAATGGAGAGACATATGAGAAATATGAGAGATATATGAATCGATTCTACGGTTTAATATGTCTAACTATAATCGATGAATGGATGGGAATAAACATTCCAAAGAATATGTATAAATAAACTTCTTCGTCACGAAACTGACATACAAGAGTGCAGAAAGAGGAAATATGGCCCACATTTTTGCTTTACTGTTTAAAAAAAAAGAACATCAAGCAGATATAATCGTATTTTTATCGATTAAAAAAACTAATTACAATTTTTTCAGTTGTTGATTTATTTACCGTTTACAGTTAAAAATATAATGAAGTTCTAAGGATATTTTCTACATAAAAACTACCGTTAAATTCGTCAAAATGAATCTATTAGATATTTGTAAAACTTCAGATTAGGTTGTTTCCTTTTTAGATCTGCGTATAGTAAAATTCATTTTATGGATTATTTTTAAAGCACTGTGAAACCTTTAAAAGAAGGCCATATATTTTTTTATTTATAATAAATGTACTAGCTTACCCGCCCGGCGTTACCAGGACCCGTGATAATAACCTTAAATAAATGTATAATTTTATATATTTAACTCAATTTTGTATGAATTTATATTCTTAAATTAAAAATTCGCGAAAAAATATTGATATTTAAGGGTAAAAGCGCTCGTAAGAAAACATTTTCTTGTTATCTCACGTAGGGTCATTACATAGTTAGAAAAAAATAATAGTTCTTGTTGTCCGGATCAGACGAATTTTTTATTGAGTATAAATATAACAACCCATGTAAAAATTTTATGAAAAAATACTGATACAATAGAACCTCTCTAATCCGAATTTCCGTTTAATCAGAATCGATTTTATTTTCGAAAATTACACTTAAGAGATTAACTGAAAATATTGAATTATTGTACTAAACACAAAAAAAGTACTATTTAACTTTTTATTACGAAAGTTTCCGGAATACAGGATGAATGTTGGGAAAAACGTATAGAAGTTAGAATTAAACAAAAAATGGCAGTAAAGCATGCTTTTTAATCTTTAAATAGCTTCAATAGGAAAAAAAAAATTCAATAATGTAAAAGTACAACATATGTACACGAATATAAAATGAAAACATGCACTGTAGGCCTACTCGTAGAAAATAAAAAAATTAAAAAATCTCGAATATAGGTTTGTTTACCAGTCATTATAAAATTAATTTTTTTTAATGCAAAAAAATTCTCCCACTCTCCCTCGTTGATGTAGTAACTGAGCTATTTATACATTCGCGATTTTGTACCGTTTATAATGAGTTTCTCATTCTGAAGTTCCATTAGATTATTATAAACATAAAGATTGATTAAAAAAAGCAATACTTTTTTTCTGAAAGTCGTGCTGGATTATCCAGCATGCCGGACCTAAGGGACTTTAATGGATGTTTACTGTTACTTATAACTTACATTTTCTTTTGGCAACGACCTATTTCTTTTCTATTTTTATCGGAATTTCGGGTAATTCGAATTTTTTGTAATCCGAACAGGTATCGGTCCCAATTAGTTCCGATTAGAGGTGTTCCACTGTATTTATTTGTAAAAGAGATATGTTTTCTTCTCGTCTGTTACGTAAAAGTAGGAACTTCAAGAATATTTCTTCCATTTTTCTGTATCCTGAATTATTTGACGAATGGATGTTAATAAAAGTCCAAAAATACCCGGCATTTTGTTCTTCCCTCCTTTCCACTCGGAAATCAAGTTCTGAACATGCCTGCTCTCTAGGCCGAATTTTGCAGAATTTTTTTTTTTATTTTTGATGAGTTTTTAATAAATATTTCGATTAATTATCAAAAGAATTAAAAATCTGAGCCTCAGTTGCATCAGGTCCCTGCCTTGGACTATCCCATCCAAATGTTCATATTTCTGGGAGCGCTAGATTTTGCTAGCCATACAGAGATTCGCCGACACACACAAAGAGCGAAACTTTATTTTATTAGTATAAGTAAGCGAAGGAAATATGGTAAAACTTGCTAAGGCAAAATCACAAGGGATCTGCACAAATACAATTTCAGACATGTTTTCGTCTTAGAAGGTACTTTGTATATTTTTATTATACTATGCATTTTTATCCAGTACTCCAATTTCCCAATTATGGCAGGATTTTGTTACAGACAATTTTCATTTTCATATGTTTTACTGCATGTGTCTATTTGGATTATTTACTTTTAAGAACCGTAAATGTTATTTTCATTTAACAATTTATTGTTTAAAATGTTTTGAAATATTTTCAGACGATGATTTAAATTTCTATTCTCTAAAGATAAGCGGCTTTTGGAACAGATTATTCTTTTGGGGGATAAACGGGATTATAAGCTTGTGTTCTGGAATTCCTACAGTACCAATTAAGTTAAAGAGATAAAATTATTGAAGTTTCGATGATAGCAATTTTAATTAATTTTGATTTCGGTCATAAAAATCATCGAAAAATCAAATGTTAAAATAATTCTTTGTTATCTTATAAATCTTTATAAATTTAAGCATTGCATTAGAAATTACTTCTGAGATAGAAATGTTTATTTTCATAAAAATATGTCTTACGTTTTCTTAATTGTAGACTAACTATTTTAAACTTTAATGAATTTCAAATTATTTGCACATAGAAGAACTTGGGTAGCTAATGGTGAGCATTCATAATTTTAAAGTATATCACAGAGCAATTATTAACTAACAATACACAATTAAAATTATTTTAAAAACGCTAATGATTGTTAATGACTTAATATAAATTGATACTATAGAAAAAATACCTTTATTCACGCTACAGAATATTATTTATTTATTAATACTACAGAATTATAATTCTATACGAATATATAAAAAGTATAATATATTAACTTTACTCTTTGTTATAAATAAGAATTTTTTTTAAGTATTAATGAATTAGGATACCAATTTTATTTTAATGTTTTACAAATACTTATACGGCTAACATAAACATGCGTAAAAATCAAAGTAGTACCTTTTTTTGATTGTATGAAATAAGTATAGAGGAAATGTGAAAATCAGCAAGAAAATACAGCAAATGAATTTTTTTTCAAGATTGAGTGAACTGAAATACCACATTTATTTTAATACATTATAAATATAGGGTGGTTCATCTGTTGGTTCTTTTATGAACTATGAATATTTCATTGGTTATTTATGTCAGCTGTCATATTTCATACATGTATAAACTGTCAAATGTGTGCCGTTTGTAATTATGCATGATATTTGCATGATAAGACGGTGCAAGGGTACACACTGCTCGCCAAACTATCAACTTATTGAACGAGAAATTTCCAGATCGCGTAATTTCAAGAAATTCTGATGTAAATTGGCCGCCAAGATCTTGCTATTTAACCCCAATGGATTATTTTCTTTGGGGGTTTCTGAAAAGTAAAGTATACGCCAATGCTCTCCGCACAATGTGGGAATTCAAACGTAACATCAGGGCTGAAATTTTGGCCGTGGATCCGCTCATTCTGGGAAAAGTTATCGAAAATTTTGATGTTTGAATGATGGCATGTAAGTGCAGCCGCGGTGTCCACATGTGTCATATTGTATTTCCATACAAAAGTGGCATAGACCCATCTTCCATGTTCAATAAAGAATTTCGATTTTCACTGATGAAAAATGCGTTTTCTTTCATATTAAAAAAAAGAAACAACAGATGGACCACCCGACACTTATCCTTATAACACAAGCATATATCAAAATCAAAGTGGTACCTTCGTTTGCTGTGTGTGGGGAAAAAATAGATAACATGTGAAAAAAACATAGCAAAAATGTAAAAAGTAGTCAATATGACCTCAAAAAAGACATTTTTAACATTACAGTACACGTAAATATTACATAGCATTGAATTGGTATGATAATAAATAAATATATAGTAAAAACGTTTTAAAGAAAGTCTTATGTTTACGTATAAAAAGAGTCACTTTCACAGCCCTGTCGGCCCTAATCCTTAGCATTCGTTTATTTTTCTGTGATAAGATTTATGTTGTCAACATAGATTTTTCTATGCATCTACAAAAATCAGATCAATGAATGGGGTGTCATTCGAAAGGATTTTAAAACGGAATCTGGCATTTCCTTAAAAAAAATTATTCATATTAAAATTGCCGTTAATTAAAAATTAAATCTGCATTGACTTCATAAAAGAAACGAAAGATTTCTTCTCAAATCAATGTTGCTAGAAAAATAAAATACCGCATTATATCATGCTCAGCAACAATTATAAAAAAAAAAAAATAGTACAAAATATAAAATATAACGTCTCCTCACAAATTTATTTGATATTTATGATTGGAAAAATGAAATGTTTAGATGAATAGATACCATCAATCAGCCGAAGCAGTAATATTTCACTTGTACCCTAAAAGCTTTGTTATATTAAATTTAAGTTTATTTTATATGTATTCAATTTATTTTACTTTGTGCCGTGTTTTTCCCAAAACAGTGCCATCATCCTTTATGCAGTTAAAATATGATTATTTATTTTTTTTATCACGCGTGACTCTAACTAACTTACAGTTATTTTTTACTGTAACTGACGGAATAAATGATATGATATTCTGGGTTGACTGATGTTGTTTGCAGATATTTTTATCCTATTTTTTTTTCTAAACATGCATCTAAAAAATATTAGATATTTCTAAAAAATATTAGACTAAAGTGCGAAGCGTTCGCACGTCTTGAGTGATATACAGGGTGTTTCAGCACAGCGGTTACAAAGTTTCAGGAGATATAGAGTATACCTAGGCGATGGGAAATCACATAGTAAGGCATGGTCGGTCCTGTGGCGGTAGTGATGTCACAAAACACAAGAAATGAAGGGAACAAAAGTCAGAAAAAAAGTGAGAAACATGTTTATTTACCTTAGTACTGCAAGAATGCCGGGACAATGCTGGAAGATGATGAGAAACTTGTTGCACGCATCATGGCAGCTGCTGGAGAAGGCCGGGACTCGCCCGGTATTTTCATCATTTACATCAGATATCCCATTCGCCGGCGATGTGAGGCCTACATCTCGGCCCGGGATCCCTAATTTCGAACACCATCTTTGATGACGATCGTTGTCTCTCTTTTTGTTCTTATTTCTTAGTTTTTTGCTCTACTAAGAATAATAAATCTGTTTTCTCACTCTATTCGTGTCCTTCAACTTTCTTGTGCTTTGTGCCGTCACTATCGCGCCAGGAAAGTGTTTCCGACCATACATTGCTATGTCATTTCCCATCGTCTAGGTGTACTCTATCCCTTCTGAAACTTTGCAACCGCTGTGTTGAAATACCCTGTATATTTTATTTCCTATGTCAACTTCCCTTTTTCTATGCACATACAAAAAGCATATTGATGAATGAGGTATCATATGACAAGTTTTTGAACAGTCTTGTGACGTAGTACACTCAAATTTCGTTCAAACACATTGCTTAATATAAAATTGCTGTTAGTTCAAAATTAATGATAAACTACCAGCAAAAGCTTTCAAAGATTGCACTGTGAAACCCTCGCACTGATTTACTGGTATAAATGTATATCTTCTTAAATATACGATAAGTAAAAACATGCAAATTGATAATGCAAATGTGTTATCGCTATATATATATATATATATATATATATATATATATATATACTTTTTTATCATGAAAAATATCTTCGGAAAATTATTTTTTTAATAGTTAAGAAAGAAAAAAATATCATCTCTTAAAGAAGACGGATTGCAACGTCTTTGGAAAAAAATAAAAATAGATAGACGAAGAGCTGTATGAAAAATATGGAGAGACATATGAGAAATATAAGAGATATATGAATCGATGAATTGTGGTTTAATACATCTAACTATAATCGATGAATGGATAGGAATGAACGTTCCAAAGAATATTTATAAATAAACTTCTTGGTCACGAAACTGTCATACAAGAGAGCAGTAAGAGAGAACATGAACGGGTATTTTTGCTTTACTGTTTAAAAAAAAAAAAGAGCAACAAGAAAATATTCTCGTATTTTTATCGTTTAAAATAATCGATTTCATTTTACCTATTGATCTTTTAATTAGAAATTTATCGTGAAATCAATAATCTCTAGTTGCTTATAACAAGCGTATGTTTCTGTTTATATAGGAGAATAAGAAAGATTGAAAGCGTAGGTTTTTAATTTCAGTAAAAGCCTCTTTTTTTCGTTAAAATAGTCAAGACTTTTGAAAAAACATTTATTTATAAATTCGTTTTAACTACTCCCAGACAAATATTAATTTTATGACATTGCATGAATTTCAAAACAGTCTTTCTTTTCTGGAATTCATGATTATAGGTTTCAATTATACATATACCGTCATTGATACTATGTTGTTTTTCCAGCCAATAACAAATTCTGGTACGTTTATTTTTCTTTGTATTGCATGTCATTAAATAAATGTAAAGAAATAATAAGCTGAACCTTTCCCCCCAAAAAGTATGTAAATGTTACTAGTCTATAAATATGACGGTTTTCTTAAACATTCTCTAGAAGTTTTTTTCTAGTAAAGCAGTATAGATAGAATTTTTGCTGCCCGGTTTAAAAAAAAAAATCTGCCTCAGTTGAAAAACGAAATACGCTTTCTTTACGTGTTATAAGGATTTTTTTTATTCGTTTACTTAAATAATATATATTCCAATACAATCCCAATCATATTTTTTTTTGTTTAGCATCAAACCATTACGACAGAGAAAAGAAGATAGTGAAATCTTCAGAAAACTATACATAGAAGTACAAACACTGAATCCCATATCGACGACCGTCGAGTCTGCGAGGCATATAAGGGTGATCAGAATCCCAAATTTTCTCCTACCAGTAAATATTAATCATAAATTTCGACTTTTTTAATCGCAGAATTCCTATGATTAAAACCCTCTCACTGACAAGCTCGTGTTAATACGTTCACTAAGCTCCAGGTTTCACTGCAATACAAGCAATATTTAAAGTAATATAATTCTATTGATTTAATGCACTTTTAATACATTGAACAATGATTAATACTTCCAAGGATTGCATTCATATTCGTTATTAAGTTTTTTTATAAAATGTTCAAAGAATCATTTTTTTTAGCATTTTAAACGAAATGCAGAGAAAACAACATTGCAACTTTGCCCTTTTCCAAGACAGTCGGAGGGTTAAATTAGATAAAGGTCCCTGATTTGAAATACTGATGATGTATTAAAAATTTTGCTCAGGGCGCTTGTCGTTAAGGTGTTAATACCAAAAATTTGTCCTTCTTCAAAATTTTAAATACTATTTAAGTAATTATTATCTTTCTATATTCAGATAAAAGTAAGCTATGGAAATAAAAGAAAGTTAATAATCGAAATACATATACTTAGGGCGCGTATAGTACTACCACAACTTTTAAATGGAATTTATCGCCTTATTTAATGAGAAAAAAATATTACAAATTCGGCGATTTAAATATTAAATTGAAAACATGTAATCTGAAGTAGTGTTGTGGCGCTTCTCGAAACTTTTAAGAAGTGTAAGCACCTTGTTTACTTTTGGAAGCAATTTTTAATCAACTAGATATCACAAATGAAATAGTAACTAAACAGCACCCCTCTAAAAATTTCTACTGAAAAATTAATCAGAATTGTTAACTGAAAATTTATTAACTGAAAATCAACTGACAATTTATCAGATTCATGTAATAAATTTTAGCTAACTGAATGTAATTTTTATATAAAATTATAGTCATATTTTCTTCAGTGCCAAAAACAATGATTCTCTGGATGCGCTACAGTGATTTCCTTTGGTGTAAAATATCTCCTGGTGCTACTTACAGGAACATTTCTTGAAACTATCAATTATACCGATATTCCTACGAATGGATTGATGTATCTATATTCCCTCTATGCACTTGTTTCACCATTTGCAATGAATTTTTCGAAATTAGTAACAAATAATATACATTTTGCTTGCTCTACTTTTTTTTTTCGCTACTGCAATTTACTTGAAAAAGAAAAAAAAATCCAAAATGAATAACATTTTAAAAACAGAAATTTAAAAAGCCTTTTATCGAAACCGTTACGTTTCATTTCGCATAATCTGTTACCGGAAAAATTTCCTTTTTGTTAGTGGCATATTTTTGCACTTGAAGTCTTGGCAGAAAAAATAATTATCTTAACAAAGTAACTGAAAAAAAAACATGCATACACTGAAAACAGTTTTTAACACTTTCCAGCATTGTAAAGTACCAAAGTTGAAAATTTGTATAACTTCGATTTGCCTAGTCGTCTGTCAGCTCGCGCTCTATTCTCGTAAATTTGCCTGTATTTCCACAACATTCTATATGTTAAAGAGATTTACGATACGATATAGCAGATTCCCTATTAAAAATGAAGTATGTCGCATTTATAGTTGTTTACTCGTACACGCAAAAGAGTTCTGTTACAATATGTTGTATGAGAAAAAAATGTTTGCATTATATTATAAGGTACTTGTTAGTTATTCCGTCGACCAATTTCGCCAGATCATATAAATCGCCAAACCACTGCCAAATTATACAAATTGACAAAATTTTTATTTCAAATAACGGAAGAACAAGTAAAATAGTATAACATTAATAGAAATAGAAATAAAACATCAAAATAGAAATTACTTGATGACGTAAACACGTGTAAGTCAAGTGAATGTCACATTTACGATCAACCATTATTGACATTTAATCTTACAATTTGGCAACAATAATTTGGTCGACGCGATACTAACAAGTACCTATTATAACAATATTAAACAACTTCAAACATAGTAAAATTGATATGCTTTACTGATATGTATTGCAACATAGTTTCTTTAAAACATGGAGTACATAGCATTCTCTATTTGAAAGATAATAAATCGATTTCATACATTATTTCAAAAAATTGGACTACCTTCACTTTCTTTCAAGCTAATTAAAAATGGCCATTTAAATAAAATTTATCCTTGTGGATTTTGACTTATTTTGCAGTAAAAAATATATGAAAAAGTTTATGAATTTCAGTTGCAACTGTAAAATGAATCATTTTAAATTAAATTAAATGCTTACATTCTGTATTTTTAAGAAATACTGGAAAAGGATTGATTATGCCGTATATAAAAAAAAAACTCAAAGAGAGAGTGAGAGGAGGTGAAACAAAGACATTTAATGCCGCAGTGCCAACTCTTTTTATTAGGATTATATAATCTAGTTAAATAAAATTAATCATTTTTTGAAGTAGATTTCTTTCATGAAATATTTAGATTTTATCGCCTTATACTTTCTTCTATTGTTCCAATCTAAGGATATATAACTTTACCTTAAATACATAAATTATTTCTTATTCAATCAGCTTTCTTTCACAATATTCTATCACTATAAAAGTTATCGACTTTTTCTTATTTCTTCCTTTATTTCCTCGTTCGATGGGAAAAGTAGGAGGAAAAAAATCACGATGAAAACTGGATTGAATGGAAGCAAAAGAAAAAAATAAAAATAAAAACAGAGCTTTTCTATATATGAAAAGCACATGCAATATCGGTAATTACTTATAGTTGAAAACTTGGTTTATTACGATATATTCATGGAATATAAATGCTTGAAACTGCGGCGTCGTTTGACTAAGTTAGCTGGAAATATTTATAAACCTCTTTATAAATCTTTTTATGAATATATTTGTGCTGTCTGTTGGATAAAGTAATTACATTTCGAACTATTTACCTTCAAAATTGATAAAAGCTATAATACAGTAAAACCCCCATAACAGACATTCCCTAATAGTGACACCTCCATTTAGTGAACACTTATTCAATCCCGAACATCAATGTATTTTCATGATCTTATATATGATAACACAAGCCTGCAGTAGCTGAGTTTTTTTAACTTTTAATAATTGATTTTATGTGTTTTTAACATTGAATCCGAAAATGACCTTCATTTTTAACCATCATGTCAGGATTTTTTGTAAAGGTAAAAAGTCAAAAGATAGCGCAAATCTGATACTTAAAAACAGAGGAGATGGTTGTGTTTTTTAACTTTTAATAATTGATTTTTGTGTATTTTTTAATATCGAATCCGAAAGTGACTTTCATTTTTGACTATCACGTCAGGAATTTTTGAAAATTGTAAATTTCAAAGTTAAAAATTAAAAAAATAGCGAAAATCGGATACTCGTGTCGTATAAAATATATGTGATGGTTGTGTTTTTTTTTAACTTTGATAACTAATTTTTATGTACTTTTTGTCACTGAATCTCAAAATTACGTTCATTTTTATCCATCACGTCAGAATGTTTCGCAACTCGTAAATTTCAAAGTTCAAAAGTAAAAAAAATAACAAAAATCTGATACCATAAAATAGATGTAAAACTTTTTTATTCAATTTAATTTTATATAATTTAATAATTTATTCAATTTTTTGGCTTATATTCGGGGATTCTTACAGCTAAACAATTCAGGAGACGATAAGGTGGGGGGGGGGGGGGGAAGTGGTGCATGTTTACCTTTGTACTTTTTAACTTTGAAATTTACGACTTGCGAAAAATCCTGACATGATGGTTAAAAATGAAGGTCTTTTGCGGATTCAGAGATAAAAAATACAAAAAAGTCAATTATCAAAAGTTGAAAAACGCAATAGTCACATCTTATTTTATAGTATCAGATTTTCGCTATTTTTTAACTTTTTAACTTTGAAATTTGCGATTTGCAAAACATGCTTACGTGAGGATAAAAAATGAATGTCATTTTCGGATTCAGAGCTTGAAAATACATAAGAATCAATTATTACAATCTAAAAAACATGACACAACCCAATTTTTTCAAACTAGTGTAATGGAAACCTACAAACAGCGGGCAAGTTCTGTGAGCACCCAAAGTATTAGGTATTGAGAGGTTTTCCTGTATTAAAGAAAATTAAGTTGTTTAATGCTTGTGTATAAACGAGCTATTTAAAATTTTATACATAAACCGCGTATTATTTTGATTAGTATAAATATAAAGTTTGTAATGCTTGTAATTTCGCATTGATTTGCAAGTATTTTATTTTCAAAGAACATGGAAGTTGAACCTTTTAAAGCAATAAACACACTACATTGATAAAAATGTATAATTGTAATAATCCATGTATAATTGTAATAATCATTCTCACATCATTTGAATATAATCATATTTATCTTTGCCATTCAATTATTTTGTTTTTGAAACACCACCCTCCTCATAATCTCGACTACGAAATTCGAAAATGGAATATTTTTAATTGTTGGATTTCTTAAATTAGCAAATATAGCATTTATCAAAAGTATTTCTTCAAAATTTTCTGTTGCATTTTTATTTTCAAAAGTGTCTAATTCTTATTTTTTTTCTTGTAGTAATTTAAGCAAATACTTACACAGACGATTAATTTTGTCTTGAGAATAAATATAGTACTTTTTTCTTCATTTTTGAATAAAGAAATATGTAAATAATTTTGAAATATCCTATTAAATATATTTATAAAAAGTATTTTTTTTTCCGCTCAGTAAGGTTTTGTAATGTAGTAATTTAAGCAAATATGCTTACACAGATAATTAATTTTGCCTGGAAAATAAATATACTAGTGCGGTACATTTTTTGGGAATAAAGGAAATATAAATAATTTTAAAGTCTCTTATTAAATATATTTGCGAAAATTATTTTAATCTCGCGCAATAAGGTTTTGCTTTTTTTTTCTTTGTAAATTAGTAATAAATTTTTATCAAACTTATTCTAGTAAAGCTGGTTTTCCTTTCACAAATTATGAAATTTCCTGTTAATGTATATGGAAGGTTTGATATATTAATAGGATTTAGATTTGATTACCATTATTAGAAAATATTACCTACCCCCCCCCCCCCCTAAAATGTTAAGTATTTTTTTAAAGCGAAAAAAAAATTAATTTTAAACTAAGTAAGTATCGTTGTACTTTTATGAATACTTAAAAATTAGGAAATCAGTTTAAAAAGCTATTATGCCGGTATAAAGCATCAATTTTCTGATGATTCTTTATTTATTGGAACTGTTACATTTGAGGATGGATTTGCGCCATATGATACATCAAACGTTTAATTTCTGTAAATTTTACTAAAAAAAAAACACATATTTAAATTGGAAGTTAAAGAATATATCAAGTGTGGTACGAGATAGGCACTTCTGTCATAAATACTAATATCGAATCATACTCAACAGCAGAAGTGCAAATTTTTTAGCGTCTACACTGAGCGCACGACGACATTGACAATCTAATGTCAAACCAATTGAGGCTTCAAAGTACTCAATAATTGCTATAAGTGATAAAAGTAAATTTTAAAAGGCAAAAAATACCTTTATTTATTTATATTTCGACGCGTTTCATAACATCCGATGGCAACATTCTCAAGAAACTAAAATGATAAAAATATTTCTGCAAAAAAGTTCAAATTGAAAAACTAGTAAACAAAAACAAAAATCACGCGAACACAAGCATAATGAAATGAACTGCAATATTAAAAATAGAAATTTGTGAATGTGAATTATTTTATATTATTGTTTCATTATCCTGTATAGCATTTCTTTCCAAATTTTAGGAAGCTCCATGGATGCTGATTCATTTGAAATATTCTCATTGCGTAAGATCTCTATTGATTCTCTGATGATGGATGGTAAATAAGATCTTGATGGATACATTATTGTACTATTTTAAAAATCTATTTGTAAAGGTTCTCTGTTCTATAGTCTGGCCAGAGCCGTAGTTTTCATGTTGTTAACAGAGAACCTTTACAAATAGATTTTAAAAATAGTAGAAGTATTTATCCATCAAGATCTTATTTGCCATCCATCATCAGAGAATCAATAGAGATCTTTTTACGAAATGAGAATATTTGCAATGATTCAACATCCATGGAGCTTCCTAAAATTTGGAAAATTTTCTATACAGAATAATGAAACAATAATATAAAATAATTCATGTTCACAAACTTCCATTTTTAATATTGCAGTTAATTTCATTATGTTTGTGTTCGCGTGATTTTTGTCTTGTTTTTTTTTACTAGATTTTCAATTTGAATTTTTTGGCGAATATATTTTTATTATTTTATTTTTTTTAATTATTGAGTAATTATTGAGTATTTTGATGTTTGAAGTGATTTTTATGTATAGTTTATAACAATTGAGGCTTTTTTTTTTTAATTTCATTTGCATTTCAATACTTTTAAATTATTCTGGTTTGAAAAGTTATCATAAATCAATGTTTAATGTTATACCTCTGCTTTTTGTTTTGTTTTTTCGATATTGGTGTATTTTTTAATCTGAGGATATTTTCAATTTCTGAAAAAACATTGGTCAGTTGGTTCTAAAATTGAAATTGCCCTCAGAATGAAACTGCTGCCAAAATCTATATACAAACGTGCAATGTTAGACTTTGACCCAGATATTCCGTTCAGAAAGTATCGTGTAAATATATTACAATGTTAAGGAGAAATTTCTTAAGAACGCTTTCATTCGTTTAACATTAGCTTGCCAATGAGGAAGCATATCTCAAATCGACGCAAAATGCACAGGGTTAGCATAAATGAATGACCGGATTTTAAAAATTTACATTTTCAAAACAATTACACATATTATAATAAATGATATATGAAAATAAAGAAGAGCATTCCAAGTTTTTTTTTTTTTTCAGTTACAAATGTTCGATATGTGCGAACCTTTCGTAACACGACAAACACATAATCTGTAATCAAGTTCGTTCCCCAAATTTGGCAGATTTGCACAGTCAACGATTCTTAAGGCTACACTGATGCATTCAAACACCAAATAATGCAGCACTGATGTACCTTTTACATTTCACGGTGCATCACTGCTGCATTACTATGTGTAATAGTTTTGAAAATATAAATTTTGAAAATCCGATCATTAATTTATGCTAACCCTGTATAATTTGCTCACCTTTCTTTTCTTTATCGAAGGTTCTGAATCAATACTGTTTTACAATGCTGATACAATTATTATAGCACAGTAGCCTCACTGTAAAAAAAAACAAAAAAAAAAAAAAAAACGGAAATACTACTGGCAATCTAGACGCCAGTACTATTTCTGTTTTCTTACGGGAATTTTTACCCATAAATTACAGAAAAATTTCCGTTTTTCTGATTAAAAACGGAAATTTTTCTGTAATTTATGGGTAAAAATTCCCGTAAGAAAACAGAAATAGTACTGGCGTCTAGATTGCCAGTAGTATTTCCGTTTTTTAGTCCGTTTTTTTTTTTTTTTTTGGAGTCACAAATATTGATATTCGATTGCAACCATACTAAGCAAATGCAAATTCTGCTATGTAAGGTTAAAATCTTATTTTATTTTATAAGTACTGACATTAAGCTCTATTACAAATAAGAATGCGGACAATACTATAGAATATTTAATAAGTATTAAACATTGCATTGCTGTTATATTAATTGAAGTATTTGTTTATAAATATTTTTATATAACATGAATACTATCGTAATACACTTACTAGAGTGCGAATTGTATGCATTATAAAAATCTCAAACTATACATGAAAGTTAATTAAAATATACGCAAATGATAAAGACTTATAAATTTCCATGCAGATATATATGTGTATGTATCTGCAAACTTTTGCGTTTTTTTTCCTACCACTATTTTTGAACAATAAAAATTCTTTCAGTTATTTCTAAATTTGTGGCAAATTAGTAAGATATTTTCTGTAGAAAAATAGTTATACGAAAAAAAGTCTAAAATTTGGCAAATATGATATATCATATATATATATATATATATATATATATATATATATACTGGACTAGAAGACAGGCCCAGCGTTGCCCGGGGTCCGTAAATAATAATTTTAAACAAAACTCAAGTTTGTGTTATTTTATAGCTTTTGAAATTCTTTTAAATGAACAGCATTTCGGAGGCACCCATTTTCTTACGCAGCGTCTAGTGTGTTCTCAACAAACCTATTTCCAAACGAACCTGTAACTTGGGTCCACGCTACCTAAGGTAGCATGTATCGGAAGTGCTCCGTACTACCCGGAGGTAATCGAAAACCAAGTTGAGTGAGCCAAACTTCGTAGTAATCAAGCCCATAGAATCCAAAAAAGAATGCATCATTAATGTTAGAAAATGTTGGTAAGTGCAGTCTAGTATAAAATTTCATAATACAGAAAGTAGCTGAATTGTAATCTAAGTTGAATGAACCAAATCCCGTTGAAATTAGATCCTTAGAATCCTACGAAATAATGCATCCCCAAGCGGTGGAAGATGCTCTCTCCCCTTGTATATTTCATGAATTACTTTTAACATTAACACGATATTAAATAAACGGATGAAATCCATTTTCTAAAGTTACCTTTAAATTAAAGTGATTTTTAATTTACGGCTGTAGTGAGTAAACATAAGTTGATGCTGAAAAAGGAGATTAATGTTCGAAAAAAGTGGTAGCTGAGATATAAAGAAGACCGGGGTCAGGGTCTTAACTGTAATGTATTTGGGTATAAGAAAATTTTTTAGTAGTTTTAAATTAGCTGGAGAACGCTGAAACTTTGTTAAAGAAAAATGTAATAGAATCGGATAGTTTTTAAAGAAGCTGCAAAAAAGGCCCCAAGAAGGAGATTAATATTCAAAATTGGTTGTAGCTCAAATCTGAGAAATTTGTTTGTCATTCATGTAGTGGCAGGAGGACTTAAGTAGTTGTTAAAAAAAAAAAAAAAAAGCTTGTGAATCGCACCGTTTTTATGGGATCTATAATAAAGGGCCCAAAGAAGATCGACTGATAGTAAAGAGCAGGGTTCTAATATAAAAACTTGTTAAAAAGTCTAAGGTCTAGCACTTTAGATCTCCAATTAGTCAAAATTACGCATAAGGTATGAATTAATCATTAGAATAAAATTTTAAAGAAATGCGCAAAAATGGGGAGGGGAATCCCTAGGGTCCAATAAAAATAAGTGGGTGCTGGTCCGGGGAGAAGAGTGCAACACTCAATTTTAAAATTTTGCATTGATAATGCGAGAAAATTAGGTACTGCATTAGGTATGCATGCTGCAGAAAAAAATTAAGTGGCCCCGGATCGGGCCCTATAGAATCCTAGAATGCCCCAGGATTTTAACTGGGAGAAAGAAACGGGAGAATAACTAAATGGAAAAAGCGTTCCAAAAATGAAAATCAGATTAAGAGAAGGCAATTTATTAACAATTTATGGTGCAAAAAATTTAAGGGGTCCTGTACCGGGAACCAAGGGGACAGGGACTTAAATGGCATGTAATTGCGTTTAAAGATATTTTTTAGTAGTTTTTAAGTAATCAGAGGATGCTAGAAATATGTTAAAGAAAATTGCAAGCAATTCCGATCATTTTTAAAGAAATCAAGGACCCTAAGGAGGTGATTAATATTCAACATTAGTGGTAGCTGATTTTTTTTTTTTTTTTTTTTTTTTTTTTTTTTTTTTTTTTTTTTTTGTTCTTTATATAGCAGCTGGTGAACATAAGAAGTAGTTAGATAAAAAGAGCTTCTGAATCGGGCTATTTTTAAGGGAGCTACAGTATGGGGCCCAACAGGGGTCAACAGATAGTTAAAAGCAGCGCCCTAAAATGGAAACGTTTTACAACGTCTTAGTACTTAAAGCTTTAGATCTATAATTAGTCAAAACTAAGCAAAGGGTATGGATTTTTCGTTAGAATAATATTTTAAATAAATACACCAAAAATTGGGTAAATACTTCACAAAAGGACGTAGGGCCCGTCTAAAAATATGAAGGTGTTGGTCCTAGAAAAAGAGTCCAAAACTCAAATATAAAATTATGTACTGAGGAGGTGAGAAAATTGGAGAGTGAAAAATGCATGGCGCACAAAAAGTTCAAGGGACCTGGACCAGGCCCTACGGGACCATATAGGGCCCCAGGGTCGTAAATGGAATGTAGAAATGTAAGAATAACTAAATGGAAAAAGGGTTCTAAAAATGAAGATCGGATTAAGAGGGGGCAATTTATTAACAATTTATGGTGCAAAAACTTCAAGGGGCCCTGTACCGGGTCCCAAGGGGCCAGGGACATAACTGGCATGTCGTTGGGTATAAAGATATTATTAGTAGCTTTTAAAGTAATCGGAGGACGCTACAACTATGTTAAAGAAAATTGCAAACAATCCGGATCATTTTTAAAGAAGCTGCACCAAGGACCCCAAGAAGGCGTTTAATATTCAAAATCGGTGATAGCTGAAGCCTGATTTTTTTTATCACTCATGTAGTACCTGGAGTACCTTATAAGTTGTTAAAAAAAGCTTCTGAATCGGAC
Source organism: Maratus speciosus (assembly GCA_963932465.1). Lineage (NCBI taxonomy): Eukaryota > Metazoa > Arthropoda > Arachnida > Araneae > Salticidae > Maratus > Maratus speciosus. The sequence continues at coordinate 232,643,234 of OZ010792.1, read as the reverse complement.
CATTTTTATAGGAGCTATAATAAGGTTCCCAGAAGGGGCCAACTGATAGTTAAAAACAAGGCCCTAACATGAAAACATGTTAAAATGTCTTAGTACTTAGTGCTTTAGATCTTCAGTTAGTCAAACTAAAACATAGGGAATAATATGAATTATTCGTTAAAATAATATTTTAAAGAAATGCGCAAAAAATGGGGTTAATGTTCAAAAAAAGGGCCATAAGGTCCCAATAAAAATATGAGGGCATTGGTCTGGGAAGAAAAGTCCAAAACTCAATTTTAAAATTCTGCACTGAGAAAAGGAGAAAAATAGAGCATTAAAAATGATTGGAGGACAAAAAGTCCAAGAGGCCCTGGACTAGCCCTGCGCACCCCAGGGGGGCCCAGGGTCTTAACTGGAATGTAAAAACGTGAGAATATCTAAATAGAAAAGGGATACCAAAAATGAAGGTCAGATTAAAAGGAAGCATACGAATTGAATATTTCCAACTGAGAGAAAAAATACCCAGGCTGGGAATCGAACCCAGATCCTTGGCTTACAATGCCAATTCTTTTCCGTTTAAGCTAACTGGGCCGACAACCAGCCAGCATATTTCGCTGGTTGTTGGCCCAGTTAGCTTAAACGGAAAAGAATTGGCCTTGTAAGTCAAGGATATGGGTTCGATTCCCAGGCTGGGTATTTTTTCTCTCAGTTGGAAATATTCAATTCGTATGATAACTTTACCAATCAGTTTGATTTTGTTAAAATAGTAGTAAAAGGAAGCAATTTATTAACAATTTATTTGCACAAAAACTTCAAAGGACCCTGTATTGGGCCCAAGGGGCCAGGGTCTTAGCTGAAATGTAGGAAGGCGAAAATCACTAAATGAAGATAGCTTCCCCCCCCCTCCCCTAATGAAGAAGATTGGATGAAAAGGGGTCAAATTATTAATAATTTAGTATATAAAACCTTCTAGAGGCCCAGGAGCCCCGGCGCTTAAAAAAATAAAAATCTGAGCCTCAGGTGCATCAGGACCGTCTTGTACTATTCACATCTAAATTTCAGACTTCAACGTGCAGTAGTTTTCGCTAGCTATCGCACACAGACACGCCCACACGCACAGGCGCACACACAGAGCGATTTGCTCTTTTATTAGTATAGACATATATATATATATATATATATGTGTTACGAAACAATTTAATAGGTTACGTCGAGATATCATGTAGTGCTTTTTATTGCATATTACTGGATTCATACCACATTTTAATCAGCCGTTGGTGAGGTTGTAAGCAATCCTACCACTTAGCAGAAGCATTGCTAGTGAAGGTGTCAACTCTGTGAAAATTTAGCAGCTGTAGAGCTATGTTAATATTTGTAGAGTCCAATCAAACACTTATTATTTCATTATGAAAACAAGGTAGGTTAGGCCACGTGAGTGGTGAAAACAGGCGGATGAAGAAATCGGGGGTTTTCCCAATTAAACACATGGAAACGTAGTCATAGGAAAACTGTTTATTCCATCAGAACATACCAACACTAAACAATTCTCGCAGGATGAGAAATCAGAGCATTCCATTCGAACGTAAACTATTTACTCATGCTAAATAGATGTTAATTCACGAAATTAATATTCTACATGGCTAAGGACACCGAGTAACAGGTTATGTAAACAATCAAACAGCACAAAAATCTCTCGTTCTGAGCTCATGCTCTCGCTATTTATTAGAATGAGCGGAGGAATTCCGATTGAATTGGAAACTTCAGGCTAAACCAACCAAAATCACGAACGAGCCTCGAAGTGAAACTGGGATCCGACACTCAGCCAATGGAGAGCGATCAAGAAACGTCACAGGAAAGAATCCCGGCGCCGCTAATGGAATGATTTCGATGTGAAAAGGCTGACGCCTCGCGGGCGGGAAAATGAGATGAAATAGAATTAAAAAGTAAAAATGGCTTTGATAAACATTCGAAAAATAAATAACTGCGTTCAGAACTTTACAGTTTGGTAGACGATAAAAATTAATGAAGGGATTAAAAGTTTAGATTACGTTTTGGAATAAATCTTTATTAAGATACGCGTTTTAAAATTATAGGAATTTAACTAGAAATAAATAATAGAGCATATTTAAAAAAAAAAGGAAATAATGAATATGCCGGCAATTTAGAAAAATTTAAATGAATAGTAAAAGTAAAAATTTTTATATAACATATATATGTTGTCTTTTGATTTTCAAAGGTATTATATTTATATGATATATTCATACAAACATGTATGAATGCATTCTATCAGGAATACGTTTTAAACAATGTATCAAGATGTAGTTTAAAAATAACGAAATTTATTATCCGATAATCATCGATATTTTGAAATCTGTATTCTAAATCTATATACAGAAAAGTTATGTGTATTCAGTATATAAAAAACACCATTTGCATAAATTTCACTTACAATTTTCGATAGCGTGGCACAAAAGCTAAATCAATTTATTGAAATAAAAATATTTCAGCGGGTAGTATAGGTTTAGTGAAAGTGATATATTTTCGAGTTTGAAGAATTTCAGAAAAGTAAAAGTGTTATTTAGATGTTTAAATATATTTTATCCAAACCAAAAATAATTTAAATTGTATTTTAAAACAAACCTTTTAAAGCCACATCAAGACGTCACTAAAACTTTGATATCATATCATTTAAAACACATATTTTGAATTTATGAGAGATGTGGATGAAAAGCATCAGCGAATAAATTTGTATACATCTTATTCATAATTTTTGCACATGCGATTATTAAATAAACAAAAATAAAATGTTGAAATAAATAATTCATATATTAATATGAATTATTTATTATATATCTATTATTTATTATATAGTTATCAATGTACTATATATTATATATATATATATATATATATATAAATAGCATAGCATCACTCAAAATTTGATATCATTATTTTAAGTTCCACATTTAAAATTCAGTACATAAGATAAAGTGCTGCGTCACAAACTTTTAAACCGTTAAGTTTTTTGTACTGATATACACTTGCATATAATCTGAATTATTGAAATTTCAAATACAAATAGAATGAATCTCCACTTATCCACCAGCGTTCTGTACGTTATGCATATTTGCAGAAATTTGTTTAATTGATCTAATCATTAAAAAACCGATAGATGACTATTGCTTAGGAATGATTATTATTTCCAAATTTTATTGGGAAATCAGTTTGGAATATTTCTCTAGAATAGCTTTTGTGTAATAGAAAAGTAGGTGTAATGTATTTAACCTATATTAAACATGCTTTTTAATAAGATCACTTTTAGTAAACAATGAAGAAAATGAAAACGATGTTTACTTAACATTTAGATATGTTAGTTGCACATTTTCAGTAAAGTTTATTATTTTGCCACAGACCATAGACAGTAAATACTGGCTTAGAATTATCCAAATGTAGACTGAAAATTCCAATGAAATGTAGTTGTTAACGCTGGTTAAATAGAATATCTAGGAAATTATATTTTTTCGAATGATATATAAATTTACATTTCAATAAGGATATTTCCCTTCTTAAATGCAATCTTTCATTTCCTGATTTCGATCCGGATCGTTGGAGATCAGATAGTTGGAGTTTTATTGTAGTACTACAATTCTATTCAGATGCGTCCTCCTATAATTTATGCAAAAACATGTACTGTTAAATAAACCCTATTTTGCAACATAAGTACAAACTCTGTAATCAAATGCTTGCTTACGCTAATACCATAATTTGGGGTTACTTGGACTCCAGAATTCCAAAACAAAAAAAAGTATTTTAAATATTTTATGCATGTACGGTGCTAAGATTATTGGAGTGATTCATCAATACTCGACAGGTCATGGGACTAACAAGTAACACCAAAACTGATTTAAAACTTTTTTCGGGTCCAAGTAATCCCAAGTTACGATTACTACTATTAAAATTACTATTCAATTTTTTTATACAAATTATAAAAGTCTGAGTGTGCAATACATTTTCTTGTTTCTTTACAGAAGCTCTGAAACAGCAGACGGTGACTCGGTAAAGGGTCGCCCACGCTCTCAGCGGCTGCCAAGCCTTCGTCTGGCCAACGGCCGCATCAGCTACGGAACCCCACCGGACGAGGACAACTCGACGGAGGGCCAGAACAGAGGGGGTCCAAATAGTCATCACGCATCGGGGCCCCCTGGAATTCAACAAGGGGGCCCCATTCACCGGCAGGACTCCATAAAAATATCGGTGGACCATACTCACACGGGCACTGATTCCCTAGTGACCGCCAACGAAGAAGATTTGGTCAACGATTATATTTCCCCCGAAATGAACTTCAAAGAGGGGGGCAAGGGGGCCCAAAACTCCAAGGCCCCCTCAGGCGAGAACAATCAGGGGGAAAAGGATGATGTGAGTCTTTATGGTACACCAAAAGAGGAGATCGGTCCAGGGATCTCCGAAGCGACGAAAGCCGGTTTTATGAGGAATCAACTGGAAGCTCTGTTTCAGCCCTCGGACAATAAATTAGCAATGAAATTATTCGGTAGTAAAAAAGCTCTAATGAAAGAGCGAATTCGACAAAAAGCCGCTGGTAATTGGATTATTCATCCATGTAGTAAATTTCGGTAAGTCCTATTTTTTATCGTATCTATTAGAGTAGAATCTTAAAAACAGTATCCTCTCAAGACGTTTATTTTTTTTCAGGAGAAAGAGTGAGTTCAGGTAACATGTAACACCCTTAAAAGGCTGTTCTCAAATACGAACAGTCTACTTTAGGAAAATTCATGATGTCTTTTTTATTCCCAAAAGTATACAGTTAGCTGGTATTCGTATTCAGATATCCAGAAATAGGATGCCAGTTTGGCCTCCTTTAATATTCAAAAGTTCTAAACTCATACCAGAATTTTCGAAATGAGAATGTTCACTTTTTGTAACCACGAAATGTCTGTCATTAATTAAAGCAGAAATTACTGTTTGTAATATCTGGTATTAATTCGAGATTTTTTTAAATAAAACAGGACGTCAAACTGGCAACCTTGTGCAGAAATAAAAAAACGATTCGCGATTTTCTATAAAGGAAACTATCTTTTTGAAAAAATTGACAAAGATTGCGTTTTAAGCTGATTTTTGAGACACAATAGTCAGAGAAAAGGGACGATCAGAAAGAAATTGGTTTAAAAGCAACATTTACAGAAAGATTTAAAACGTTGTTTGATGATTTGACATTTCAATAATTTTATTTACAAATTCATACATTTATGCCTACAAATGATTTCATGAGAGCGTCAGAAAATTTAGCTTGAATTTGTCATGAATCTGCCTTGTTGAAGAATTGTGAAAATATAAACCTTTTAAAACAGTTATACTTTAAACATAATTATGTTAGTTTTATTACGATCTCATTTAGGGATGTACCGAATATTCGGTATATATTCGATATCCGGCCTTTTCGCCCATGTTACCGAATATTCGGTTAGGCCGAATATCGAACTATTCGGTCTGCTGAATACTTGGCTTGGCCGAATACTTAAAAATATCTTTTGAAAAATATTTTTAAAATTTTACACAACTTCTACTTTTAACTGTCAATTTATAAAGATATTCTGAATAATTGGAAACAGAATCATCTTTAAATAAAAGAGAATGCTGTTATGTTATTTATTTGCTGTTTGATAAATGTCCCTTAAGAAAATTAACCATTAATTATGATCTTCATAGGAATAAATGATGTACAAATGCAAGTTGCTGAACAATATCTTGTAAATAATCTGTTTTTGCTTTTTCGCAAAAAGAGTGTTTCTCAAGAAAATTGAAAACATTCAGAGATAATAATAAACATCAAGACAGACCATTTGCATACAAAGAAACCAGTATCGCAATCCATTTATTCAGTCAAAACTTCAGCGTATCTCTTCTCACTTCAGGTCGAACTTAGATTTTTTTTTTTTTTTTGTTGCTTGTGTGTTTGTAAAAAGTTTACTTGTAAAACCGTCATTTTTATCAAAATGGAAGTATCTGTGTTAAATATTTTGAAAAATTGTTTTAAAATTTAACATTTTAAAATCTTTAAAATTTGAATTTGGCCAGCCGAATATTCGATATTCGGGCGAATAGGTATTATTCGGTTGACCGAATGTTCGGCAATCGGCCTAACAGTCACTATTCGGTTAGCCGAATAGTTATTCGGTTTACCTGTATTCGGTTACCTGTAAGCTGAATTTTCAGCATTCGGCCAAAATCACTATTCGGTGCATCCCTAATCTCATTAAGCCTAATAAAATTGAATGAAAGAAATTAAAAATTTAAAAGGAAAGAAAAATTGTTAGAAGAATTAAAGAACTTAAAGTTATTAAGCTTTAAGATTAACTCGTTACGACTTTTTTTCACATAGTTTTAAAACGTATCATTCTTAAATGTCGGAGATTTCCAGAAGTTAAAAAAGTTCTATATTATATGAGAATGTATCGTGAAGATTTTCACTTATATAAACATTTTTTCACTTTTAATGTTATATTAATATGATTTACTGTGCTCGGAATTTTCTCTTAAAAATAGAAAATTATATAGAATAATTGAAACTTTTGTTATTAAATTCAGTTATGGCACCTGAATAAAAGTTTATTTTAAACATAATTTATTTAATTTTATTTAATGCATGTTTGTATTAATTGTTCTCTGTAAAAATTTTCATATTTAAATTGTTCTAAAAATTGTTGAAATTTAAACTCAAAATTAAGAAACCTGAATATACTTAATTGGATGTGTAAGTGAAATTTGGCTGAGAATGGTTTCTATTTATGAATATAATGTGATTATCAGTAATAGAAATCATCTTTCAATCTTTTATAAATTGCCATTTAGTCCGAGCAATATGTTTCTCTATATTTTTTCCATACTTTAGTTACAACACTGTTTTCTAAAAATAAGGACATCAGCGCAAGAAAGTTCTATAAAAACTATCAATTTTTAAATTATTTCACGTCACATATAAATGCGAAAGGCCATGTTGTAGGATGTTAGATCATCTGCAATAAACATTTAGATAAATATTCTTTACAAATCATCAAAAGTTTCATTTAGTTTTGTGATGAAGTTTAACTTTCTTGGAAGTTAAATGCTATTCCAATTACTTTCCAGCTAATGGCTTTGTAAATTTTTTATTAACGCAGTTTCTTTTACCAAAACAGTCTTTTTATTCTGTCTAAATTACAAGATTAACTTTGGGATACTGTAGATTTATAAAGAAATCGATCAATTGACTGTAATGGATTAAAACACAGGCGTAATTAAAAATTGTCTCTGATGAAGTAATTTAAGATGTAATCTTCATGAAAATGATTAAAAAATATTTAATGTATACACTTCAGTTATTCAATGTATTTTATTAATCATTAAAAATTCTTTTTAAAAATTTAACACCTCAAGATACAAAATGACAGCTTTATTGGATGGGATTTTTTTTTTTTTAATAATTCATTTTGTATCTATTGATGGTTATTTAAATACAAAATAGGTGATGTAATTTCTAAAAATATACAAAAAAAAGCATATTCTAAAAAGATATTACGTTCAGTTAATAACAAAGAAAATTATTTTATCAAGTTAATGATATGGGAAATGAATGCTTACCACATTTTCTTTTAAAGTTATTTTTAAAGCGAGTTTAATATTCCTACATACATTTTAAACCAAGACTACTCATTGCACGGCCCTCAGGCAGAAGAGTTACTACAATTTATTAAAACAATAACCTTATTTAATAGTAAACTTTCTTTTATTAAATAAGAATAAGGCTAAAATTACTTTAAAATTATTTTTCTCAAAATTTAGCGAGCATCACTGGTAAACTACCATCTTTATTAAACTCCTTGCTGAAAACTCTTTTATACTTATTGGACACGTGTTGCATTTGTTTAAAATAGAATCTGTTAAAAATTTTAAGAAGCTACGGATTCTGGAATCTACTATTGATAGGCAAATTAAAATAATATTCATTTTTTCGATCAGTGCGCATTTCAGCAAATAAATATAGAACGTCTTATACAACCATAATCTCAAATCAAACAAATCTCTTTTATGAAGGTTTTGGAACATATTACTCCGAAAACTATCTAACGTTAAAACATTTTCTGGCAATAAAAATGAAAAGAAGATTTAGTTAACAGTTTCAGTTAAATAAGAAACTAGAATCAATAAATAGAAGTCTAAAGTATTATGCATAATAACACAACACCGTTAAAAATCTGCTGCAAACTGCCCAGTCATCCCACCGTTTCTACAGATAACGTTACTTGACCATATTATCAAGCGTAATTGACCATATTATTCACTATATTATGTTTTGAATAAAGTTAAATTACTGTTATGTAACGCTTTTCTATAAAAAATGATAGAATGACTGGACAATTTGGTGCATATTTTTAACAGTGTATGCAACTTGTGTCCCCCCCCCCCGGAGGCAAATTTAGGGGGTGAGGGGAGCTGCATAGCATGAATAAATGGTCACAGGCATTGCCACCAAGAGCAGCAAGCCTTCTGGCTGCAAGAGCAAATTCTAGTGACGTCAAGCTTAGTAGGCGAGAAAAAATTTCTCAGCAGATAGGGAACACACAGTGAATGTAGGTGGCAATGGCTCAGTGAGTTGTTTATAAGCGCTGTTTTCGACATTTGATGCATTTTAAAAAGGATTATTCAACAATTTTCAATAAGGTAAGTGTTTTAATTTGATAAATCATAATTTTGTGTATGCATTTACTTATTTATATTACTTCTAATACTTTTGCCGGCTTCTGATATAGTACTGAATCTAAGCTATAACTTACCACGTATAATATCTATTTTTAATTATTATATATATATATATTTTAACCTAATTATTGCTTTGGATTTGGAATGCATTTGTGTTCTTTTAAAGGATACATTTTACGGAAAATTTTTGCTTTTAATTATTATATCGAATATATTTTAAAATTAATTTTTTAGTTCAATAGATAAATCTAATGTGCATTATATTTTCCTTTTAACAATTAATTTAAATTTTGGTACTATAATAAAGATATGTAACTTTACTATTGTAATTCCTTTATTTTACTATTATAATTCATTTATTTTACTATTATAATTCATTTGTTTTACTATTGTAATTAATTAATTTTATTATATTTTAAATACAGTTAAAAGTTTAACAAAATTTTTAAATATAAATAATAATAGTAGTAAAATCGTAAGATATTTAATGTAGTTTAAAGTGTAGTCTGACTATGAAAATATTTTATTATACTTTTAACAATGATTTGAAGATTAGTCAACGACATTTCATTTGGCATATTATTTTTATTGTTTAAATTTTAGAATACATATTAATAATAGCCAGATATGAAATTTAGTGCGATTTTTTTAAAATGAAATTAAAGTCATTAAATAATGGATATTTTAGTATTACAATTTGTTTATTTTATACTTTTCAATTTTACAAAAAGCTTAATTTTTAAATTGTTGGTATTTTAATTTACAAATTTTAGTTTTGGACATATTTTAAAATTTATCGAATGTAAACAAAATTTATCATTTTAGTATGTACATAAAATTTATTTTAAGTTTATTGCCAATTTACATAGATTGACTTCTACAGATTTTAGTTTAAGTAGATAATAAACGGTCAAGTGCAAGTATTACTCGCGCACAGAGGGTTCCGTACAATAAATATATGAATTAATAATTGTATTATTTAAAAAAAAACCATTGCTAAAAGAATACTAACACTTTGTAAAAAACTATTGAAAGTAGGGTTGGGTATAACAGTATATACTAGAAAAATGTAAATGGATATACCATGAAAGTTCAAAGAGATATGGAACCTAAAAAATATCAAATACAGCCATTCTGTATAACTCATTTTCTGTATAACAGCATTTACACTTTCTTCTATCTTTACAAGAAGAAAGTATTGGATTCGTGAAAATTTTCGAATTTCGGTTTTCGACGGATTTATACGTTTTTTAGGGTACATGAGTAATGAAAAACATGTTTTTACAAAATGTTTGTCTGTGAGTCTGTCTATCTATGTGTGATACAAATTTTGTGTGGCGTCCTATCTTAAGAACTATTGAACGTAACTTAATAAAACTTTAGATTCAGTTAGTCCCTGATATAGATTGGTGCTCATTACTTTTTGGTGTAAATCGCCCAGTAGGTGGCGCTACTATGTTGCAGTTTTCCCGATTTCCGCAATAGCTGTATCTCAAGAACTAATGCATGAATTTTCATCAAACTTTAGATTCAGTTAGTCCCTAATATAAACTGATCCTGATATGTTTTTGGTGTAAATTGCCCAAGAGGTTCCACTGCAACTCAGAACTTTTCACGATTTCCGTAATAGCTTGTTCTCAAAAAAAAAAAAAAAAAAAGCACGAATTTTTACCAAACTTCAAATTCAATTAGAAATTCACGAAAGTTGTCCCTGATTAGATTTTGATATAAATTACCTAACCTGTGGCGCTGTTGTGCTGCATTTATCAGGAAGTATTGACATGTATGAGATAGAAGAAAGTTTTGGGATTGACACATCCGACTCGTTTAATATTATTTTAATCTCTTTATAATAAACTTAATTCGGTACTGACAATAAAAGAAATGCATATTTAAACTTCATTTGGTATTTCATAAAACTAAATTCAGCATAGTAATAACCTTTCTTTCTACAGTGCTGCTAAAACAAAACATTCGTTCAAAGTTCCCATTTGGCATTGAGCTAAGCGCGCTTCGAAAGGGGTCACAAATTTGCAACGCCGCCATGGTCCTTGCCGCGTTTTCCAGATAGGTTTTTAATTAACTTTTAACCCGGGAGAACTCGCTAGTGAGAATTTCTCTCACGGTGCCGAATTGCTTTTCTTTTACTTTACATTCGCTTAATATAATTTTTTTTTTTTGCTTGGCTTAGTACTTTTACTCACAAATAAGTAAAATAATTGAAATAACATTTTTAAATTTGAATTAAAATGAAAAATGGTTTAAATAAGAGGCTTAAAAAAAGTACGACGGTGAGAGAAAATCTCATGCAGCGAGTTCTCCCGGGTTAAAGCCACTAGAGGCGTATTGAAAGAGCCATTCAATCCAAATTGTCGCGAATCCCATAGTATTTATGTAATTCATTCTACTTAAGGGCTCTCAGGGATCTCAAAAATTGTAAAAATTAAAAAAAGAGACCATTTTCAACATTTAATATCTTAAAATGTATATGATTTTAAAACACAATTTTTGTGGAGATTAAAGATACAAGTACGTTCTTTTATTTTATGTATTTAAAAAATTGCAAGATGAAGAATTAGCATTTACAGGGTGCTCCAAATAGTCAGACATTTGACAAGCAGAATATTGGTGTAACAGCTTACGCGGACAATTAGAAAATGAATATTGTAACTAGAATAAAAATTTTGGTGCCTACTTATACTTCAGATGATAATAATTACCTTGCTTCAGATGATAATAATTACCCTGAACCTAAATAAATTTGTATTCAAAGCGTTTTTATATTTTTAATACAAAGTTGTATTTAGCTAATAGAAATTTTTGAATATTTGAACAACATAATCACTTAAAAAAATATTTTTTTGAATAATAAAGGGAAATTTTAGGTTTAGTTTATACAGATTAACATAAAACTTATGTTTTGAAAATTTCATGAAAAAATATTCAAATGTTTTTGAGATATCGTGCGCAATATGCCCAAAAAAGTCAATTGGAGAAAAATGACTTAAAAGTTTCGAAAATGCCGCTTAAGCTATTGAGCCGGTATAATTCTAAAAGCCATAACTTCTGTTCTAATGAGAATTTGAAGGAAACAATTAGATTAAAATGTTCAGAAAAAAAGGAATATTAACATCTAAAAAAATTAAAATTAAAAATTTTTTGAAGCTTTAAGAGTCCTGAGGCCCCTTGAATTAATCTGTTTATAACAATTTGACGTTTATTGCTTTTATACTGTTACTGGCCATTTTATTACACTCATATATCATTAAAAATTGTAATCTAGGCTTTAAAAGTCGATGGTACATAGTGTACGCCGCCCCTGTCATTATGTATGTCCAAACTGTCCATATCTTTAAGGGTTCATATCTCAGCTAATTACTGACGATTTTTTTCGAAAATCATGATCAACAATGCTTTAATACTTCTACTACGATAGGTATTTCCAGCGCTGCTCAACAGTTTTGCCGAATGCCCGTAAATCAAAATTTGTGTATAACGGAAAATACGCTTTTCTCAAAAACTATGTGACCTAGGATAATCGCTATAATTTTCCTGCAAGGTTTATATTAATGTCTACCTCTAATTTTTTCATAATTTTAGTTTCAGTAAATTCAGAATTAGATGGGGGGGGGGGACATATTTTTTGCGCTACATTTTCGACTATATTTTTTTAAATGTAATACCTAAAATTAAAAGAAATATATTTTTTAATTCAGTGTTACGAAAGCTTTCACACGATACCTCAGACGATATACAAAGAAAATATTTTTTTTTTCAAGCAACTGAATTTGCCCCTATACATTTTTACTAAATATGTTTATAAATGTTTAATAATCTGAAAATATGTGGGTCAACAGTTTTTATTACTTCCTCGAATTTAAACTTTCCACGTTCCACAGTTTACGAGTAAAGTGGCTGTGACAGACAGACAGACAGATAGACACAAGAGTGATCTTATAATGGTTCCGTTTTTACTTTTTAAGTACGGAACCCTAAAAACAGATAAATTATTGAATAAACATTAATGACAGGTTTTTCGTCAGTTAGGCAAATGTATTGTGCATTTTTTAGTGATTAAAATGAACTTTAAATAATGCATAATATTATTAAAATTTCAACTATTTAATTAGTGCTTATTTAATTTAACATTTTCTAGGTCTATGATACTGTTGTTAGAGCTTTTCAAAATTATCAAAATTTAATATTTTAGTTTCGGATTGAAAAAAAAATGGTCTATAGAATTAATAGTAATAATCATAGCAATATTATTATATGCACTTAGGTATTTTAAGATAATTTATATTCAACGTTATCAAAAGACAAGTAAAAATATTTGAAGAAAGTGATTGAATAAATGAACAAAAATTTGTAAAAAATTATCAAAATAAAAGACTAATCTTATAATAATAAATATCCTCCTACTTAATGGGAACATTATTATTTTATTAATTAATTAATGAAGACAAGTTAAAAATATGAACCATTTTCATAAAAAAAAGAAACAACAAAATGAGATCTTTCAATAAAATATTTAAATATTGCTTTTCAGAAATAATAATAATAATAAATATTTAAATATAAACAATCTTAGAATATTGAATAAATTGAAACTCTAATAATTTTGCAAGAGAATATTTTTTTTTTTTTGAGAACTAGGGGGCTCGGCCCCCTACGAGCTACGCTCGCCATCCCCCGTTCAGGCACCGCGGTCTCTAAAAGCATGCTAATTTGACTGGCTTTAAAAAGATTTTGGAAGATTGAATTATAATTTTAAAAACAGTGGCGATATCCCTATAAATGGGTTTCTATTCATTTTTCTTCGATTGGAGAATTTTAAGGAAAAATCAGCTGATGTTATAAGATACATTGGTTGTTTTCGACTTTGATTAAATAAAATAGTTAAACATTTCAAAATAAGCTAATATAATAAGCAAATCTGCATCAAAATGCAAATATATTTTACAAATACCAATGCCTTCTTTTGACGGAAACGACACAGAAGGTTAGCGAATCTTAACTAAACCATTTAAGCAATTTCTTTATTTTCTGCTTCACAGAATTTTCTTTTTCAAATCATGTTTTTTGTTAATTACACTTCATTTTCAGCTTGTAATCTTTTTTTTTACTTATTTACATTACTAAATAATCGCTCGAAAGCAGTCTAAACGCGTTCAATAAAATTAATATTAATCTTATTAATATAATCTCAAAATATCAAATTAATGTCTCGCGCAATTTATAAATTTAAACTGTTTTGCAATATTACTTTTTGTTCATTTTACGTAATAAGTGTAATGTGACGTAAATATGACGTAATTCCTCCTATTTAATACTTCTAACGCATGTTAATGAATTTACTATTTTACAATATCCTTATAAAATTCACGTGTAAATATAGCTTTTATGAAGTAATTTTCAATAAGTTCCTGCTTTTCACACTTAATTATTTAATTCTAATTTGAAAGTTTTTTTCTGTTAATAATATTCACGTGTAAATAAATTTTTAATTTGAAGCAAACATTATTGTTTGCGCTGTTTATACAGTTAGCAACAGTTTAAATTAATACCACTTCCTAAAATAAATAAAAAATATCTCTCGAAATGCTGAAAATTTTAATTTAAAATAGAAATAAAACCTCACAAATATGAGTGAAATTAAAAAAGTGAATGCAGTCTGCACACCGGGAAATTCTAATGTATGAAATGATAATGATCTAAAAATGAATTAATTCCCATGTATAGTTTTTGCTACTATAAAACTTTTTTAATGGAACGATTTTGTCCAACTTTAGAATTAAATATCTCTTAAAATAATTATTCGATTTGAAAACTGTCTGCATCAGCGTGTTTATCAAACATTTCTCTATAATACCGCCGATTTTCATATTTTTGTATGCAGTATTTTTCTTAATATTAACGGAGAAAGATCTCCGGTCACAAAAAATTCAAAACCGGCGGCGGCGGTTACAGCGTAAGTTATTTTTTTTTTCAGAATAGAGAGATAAAAATTTATTTTCACAAAAAGGGTATTTTTGAAACAGTTTTTTTGTCTTTTGGTATAAATTTACAAATTGGCTTATATATTTAATTAATTAAAGAATAACATTTCTTCGAAGAATAACATTTCTTCGAAGAATAACATTTCTTCTTTTTTGCAACATTTTCAAGAAAAGAGAAAAAGAAGAAAAGAAAAGAATCCTATTTTTCTCCGAAAAATGTATTTTAAAATGAACAATCTAGTTCTTTCTCTTTTTTTTCTGATGCATTATTTATAATAATTAAAGAATGCTTTACGCTATGCAAAATAAAAATAGTTTTATTTGGAAAGACATTATTTATCAGAATTTTAGTAAAGCATAGCAAACATAAAAAATGATAAATATGTTTCTGTAAAAACTATTCAGTAAGGATGTTGAAGTTATCACCACGATATACATATATATATATGTACATAATTACAGAAATAGTACACTAAACCATTTCATATTTCATAATTAGATAATATTTAAGCATTTTTTTCCAAAATTAAAATGAATCTTCAAGCAAAAAAATCAAGAGGCAGAAAAAAAATATTTTTTTTTTTTTCAGAGTATTGCAGAATTGATTTTAAAATGAAAAAGCTGTTTTTTTTTCACATGCCATATTTACAATAATTAAAGAATAACATTTCTTCAAAGGTTTTTCTGCCTTTTCAACAAAAGATAAAAGGAAAAAAGAAAGAAAATAATCCTATTTTCCTCCGGAAAATCTATTTTACAATGAACAATCTACTTCTTTCTTTCTTTTCTTTTCTTTTATGATGCTTTATTTATAATAATTAAAGATTATTTAAACATTTCTTCATAGTATTTACGCATTTCTTCAAAAAATCTGCTACACTTTCAATCAAAAAAAGAAAAAAAATCAAAAGAGAGAAAGAAAGAAAGAAAAGAAGAAAAAAAATCCTGTTTTTCAGATTATCGAACTTTTGGATTGTAAAATTAACAATGTAGTTAAAAATATTTTTATTTAAAAGATATTTTTGAAATTAGTAGTATTTATCACGATATCAAGAAAATTCTGCAAACATATAAGTGATGATAAATGTGTTTCGTGTTAAAATGTTGTAGTTACAAAGTTTAATTTACATGTCAGTAGCAAATTATTCATGTACAATCAAGCTTACAATTCTATTATAAGGTCATTTTAACGCTTAGCGGTTTATATAGAAAAACATAGCAATATTAAACTTTACTTTATCAATGTGATATACACATTGTTCGCCTCTTGCTACTGACGTCACCAGCCACCCAGAAGGCTTTGTATTCTAGGTGGCAATGTCACAGTCCTTTCCAACAATATGCCACATGTAGGGGTCGGTAAAAGTTAGAAAAATGCGCCCCTTTGGGTCTACTATCACGCCTCCTGGAATACATCCTCTCCCCTCACTTTGAAATACTGGTTGCACAAATGTGTTACTCTGCACACTAACTATATAGAAAAGGACTCATAAAATGTAGCAATTTTATAAATTTCACTCAACTATTTCTATGTCAGGGCAAAAACTTATTGATACACCCACGTAAGTCTAAATTAATTTTTGACAAATGAAAAAAATTAAATCCTAATTTTAGGTAATAAATTTATTCATCATCCGTATTCAAATATCTAACTTCTAAATCTTATTATGCATATGGAAATGTGTAAGATTTGTATACTGGGTGCCCCTATTAACCTTATTCAACAGTTATTTCCAAAACTGTTAGCTTTAGACATATAGTTCCAATTGCAGAAAATATTTGAAAAATTTCTTCATTTTATCTTCAATATTCTTCTTATATAAAAGTTTCTTTACAGCAAAATGATAATTTTTAGTCTACATTTAGAACTGCCTACATTACCTAAGAAACAAAAGAATAAAAATTCTTTCTATTTTAACCGAAACATATGGAATTGTGAGACTTCAAATTTTCTGAGTTTTGAGCATTTCTTTGCACTGCAAATCGTTTTTCTGGTTTCACTTGTGTTTTAATGTTTATTTAAATTTATTAACGGTAAAATTCATTTGTACGTAATACATGTGGCTTTAATGAAAAATCATGGATAATTAAATACTAAATGAATTTAACTTTTACAAGTTGATTTTCTAGTTTTATGTTTTTTTGTTTTTGCTGTTGTTGTTGTTTCATTTTATTCATATAAACCCTGCATTTCAAACTGATGAAATCTAAAATGTTTGAATAGCCGTGATTCAGACTAGTTAGATTGTAATTCAAGAATAAACAACCATTAATAATAGAAAATGCAGTCTTTTAACCGAAAATGCATTTGGATTGTACCCTGGAGTAATAATAAGTTGCTTCATAATAATCATTTCTGGAGAGAAGAAATTAATAAATTCTTTAGGATGCTCGATCAAGTGCACTTTATTCAGGTAGCACACGAGATTATGAGTGCATTCCGCAGCAACGATTAATGTAATGCAACTTTGTCAAATTTATGAACAGTTAGTCAACTGAATATGGATTATGAATTTGAGGAAACGAAATATTAAGTTGATTTTTATTCTGGTAAAGAAAATGCGATAAAAATGAAATATTTTATTCACTTCATTTGATTTTTACAATTTCAATAATGTTTATTATTAAAAATTTATAAACGTTATATGTAAAATAAAATCTTTAGAGATACATAATAAAAGAAAAAGTTAAAAGTAGAATCAATGTATTTAAAATATATTATGACATTTTTCTTCTAAGCAAAATAGGTAAAATTCATATCATCTATTTATTTTGTCATTATTTTTAAATTGAAATTTATTTGCTTTTCTATATGATATTAAGCTTTCACGGATAGAGAAAATAAAATCCTGAAATGAATAAATTACGAAAATATAACAAAGTCATAAAGCTAAGTAGATACAGGATATCCAAAGAGGAACTGAAGGTATTTAAAATTCCTCAACAACTGAATAGCGACGGCTGTTGAAGTTACTCTTGTAGTATATTAATGTGTGAATTTGAATAATTGCATTAAACGCTTTCTTGATTTATTTCCATTGATTTTCACCGATAAATGGTTTCCCTATCATGGCGCGCAATTTTTCTCAAACTCTTAGAACGTTAATACTAACATATAAAATTAATAAACATTCAGTTGCTTTATTCTATTCGTTCAGTCAGCTTCAGCTTCATTCTGTTAAGCTGTTGAAACGCTAAAGGAATAATATGCATATTGAAATTGCAAAGATATTTTGAGCAGTATTCCAGTTTGAGACATGCATCCCTATCGGTTAGTAATTGGTGCTAAAACAAGAAAACGTTAATAATAAATTCCTGACTTTACACATTACTCTCCTTCAAGAACAATGTTAATACAGTTAACTATTCGCTAGTTATGGAATTTTTAAAAAGTTCAAGTTTATTTTAACCTTTTATACCCTGAATTTTGAATAAAAAAATTGCTTCACCTGAATCATTATTTAAGTTAATGTCTAATATAGCCAGAATAACATATATAATAACAATTTGATTTTTAGACACTTTTTTTAATTTAAACTAATTTTTATAAATCGGCACTTACAACTGTTTTTGCAAAATACTTACAAGACTAATTAGATTAATTAACAAAAAACATTTTATGGAAATCTCACAATTCTTATAAGAAGAGTGTGAATGAATGAATTGTGTAACACAGAAGTGTTTTGTAGTTCCAAATTTTCTGTATAATATTTTTTTATAGGATAAAAGCTACTCCTAGGTAAATGTCTGAGAAAATAACCACATTAAAAAATATTTAGCTTCGACTGTTTCACTGTGCTTTCTAAATATGATTTAGCAAATCATTAAGTATGAAAGGTGCAATCTACCGGGTGTCCTAAAAAGGACTGACTGATTTTAAAATTCAATAACTTGCAAACGGTGACAGATATTTAAAAAATTCTTGCAGGAGGGTTATGCATAAGGTCAAAAGTTTTTTTACAGTGATTTTCGATTTTAGTTCGAATTACAAACAATAGATGGCGCTGTAAGCAATAGACGCTAAATACAGGCTCGATTTTAGGCCTTTCTCTTCTTCCATGCCGGAAAAGGAGGTTAAAATGTATTGAGTGGGTCCCGAAGTACCAAAAATCGAGCCTGAATTTAGCGTTTATTGATCGCAGCGCCATCTATTGTTTGTAATTCGAAATAAAATCGAAAATCACTGTAAAAAAAAAAAAAACTAGTGACCTTATGCATAACCCTCCTGCAAGAATTTTTTTTAAATATCTATCACCGTTTGCAAGTTATTGAATTTTAAAATCAGTAAATCCTATTTAGGACACTCGGTACATTTGTTAGTAGACAAATTAAATAAATTTTACATTGAGTTTTCGTTAATGGTATTTAAAAGTACCATCAGTATATAAAGGGTTAAGACAGCCTGTAATATCACACCAATATATCCTAAGGATGTTCTAACTAAGTACAAGATTTTTAAATCATCACCGCCACAAAATATTCGTGTTTGTCCATATTTTTTCAGGCTATTTTCAAATATCATTCAAACCTCTACTTAAAAACATTTTAAACATATCGAGAATGCTCAGCGTCAGAAAGTATCGAAACTCCATATCCATTTATTACTTTACCTTTGGAATAATTAATTCACTTTTTTAAACTGGATAGTATGTAACTTCTTAGGACAGATTAAAATATCCTGTATATTTTCAAAGAAATAGAGATTACATTTTCTATGAAATATTTTCCAGTTCAAATGAAAAATCAAGCAGCATTAAATATAGAAATTTCTTAATCGATGCATAAAATACAATATTAATTTGAATTAATGTAACCAGTACATTTTCGCCAAAACTGCCTTATATTTACAGCTATAAAAAATTAGCTCTTTTACGAGGGTTTTTCAAAAAGTAAATTTACAATGCCGCATACACACTCAAAAAAATCTTATTTGATAAAATGTTTGTTATGAATTATTTACAGCAATATACCTTATTTTTCAACATAATTGCCGCCGTTGTCCAAGCATTTGTTTAGTCTGGGTACAAGCTTCTGCATCCCATTGTAATAGAAGTTTTCCACCTTTTGTCGAAACCACATTTCAACTTCAATTCTGATCTCATCATCGTCGTGGAAGCTGTACCCTGCAAGTTGTCTCTTCAGGTAAAGGAATAAGTGGAAGTCACTGGGTACAAGGTCGGGACTGTATGGCGGATGGATTAAAACTTCCCACTTGAATTTCATCACCCGCTTTTACATAGTGCGTGAGGAAATCGACTGCGCAGCACATTCTCTTCTTTTTGTGTTCTTCCGTTAACATTTTCGGAACCCATAGTGCACACAATTTACGGTACCCTACAGTCACAAACACAGCTTCATAAAAAGTTGTCATAGACTCTTCAGGTGTGATTTTATGCAACAGTTTCGATGTGAGACGCCTATTTGCTTGAATCGCTTCCTCCGTTCTTTGAAGAAGGGCATCAGAGATAACAGATGGTCTACCTGTTCTGGGTTCTTCATGACCATTGGTCCTAGCACCAGAGCAAGCACAACACCATTTCATTACATTTTGTCGAATCATAATGTTCCCATAGACAGAGACAATTTCTTTGTTACTTTCCGCTGGACGCTTCCCTTTTGCATGAAGAAAACGTATGGCGGATCGAATTTCATATTTGGCGGGATTTTTAATTGACGCAGCCATTCTAAGCATTTGCTACACGAAGCAGGATCACCATAGAATTAACAAATGACTGCGGTGGAAAAGCCAAAGGTTCAAGATTACAATCTGTGTTGCCAACGCTCTCATTAAAACTTTTTAAAAAAATGAGAATAAGTAGAGTATCAAACATTATTTTCAGAATGAATTCAGTGTAGATACGTGGCTTAAATTTACCAAATTAAAATCCTTCATTAATTCCCGATCATGTTAATATTAAATTTACAGTTTAGGTGTTATATTAAGAATGTTTCGAATCAATACAAATACCCGATCTAAAATAACATGATGCATTCAGGAAATGTTTCGTAATGTAATAGTCAAATGATTAGTTTCAATTTGGGTAACTGTTATTGTCTTATTGAAACTGCCTATTATAGTTGTAAAAGAGAAATTTTAGAAAATGTCTTCTATAATGAAACTCCATTCTCTCTAAATATTGGTCTTAGTTTACTTAATGATTATTTGGCATAGTTAAATAATCGACCGCAAATATAGTAGAAGGACAGTGTAGATTTTGATTTAAAATTCTGATCAATTTAATCAATGAACGTTTTGCATTATTCAGCAACTAGAAGTACAACTGTTGAACTCAAACTTAATTTTATTAACATATCATATATATTTTCAAATTTTCCTCAATGAGATATGTGTGAGGTGCAAATCTATAATATTCAGATTGTATACTTTTTAAAAACTATACTTATAATATATGTATTTAATAAAGTTTTGCGCTATATTAAGAATATTTCCAATCAATATGTACATCGAAGCAAAATTAACATTATGTATGGAAAAATTCGTTGCGTAATGCAGTAGCGAGATTATTAGTTTTACATAAGGCAGCTAGAATTCTTCTATTCTAATCGCATTTACAAATAAAACATAGATAACATATCTGGTATAATACAAATATGGGATCTCTAAGGAATCTTCTTTGATAAATCAATAGGTATTTGAGGTAAATCAATAACCGGTAGCACCGATAATGAACTAAATGTAATACCATTAACATTCCTCAGATCATTACGAAACATGCCCCATTGGAGATATCGTGTGTCTAAGAAGTCTCATTTTATTAGAATAGAATGATAATTAAATTTGTAAGATAATCTTATATAAAGAAAATTATTCTCTGTTCATATTTTCGATGAGATGGTGCTGAATAGATATCAACGAAATATTATTAATCATAAAAGCAAGGACATCTTTGAAAAGACTGATGATTATTCTTAAATTCATGAAGCTTTAGCAAGAAATTATGGTATAAGTTGCCATTCAGACGGAGAGAAGTAATTGCATAATTAAATTTGACTCGCGTTCTTTTCACATATACTTAAAGCAAATTTTATCATTTCAAATGATGGATTTAAGAATCTTGTTTAATTTAAGCAAGCAGAAATAATTATACATGTTAGTAAAATAATATTTATTCAAATAGTTAAGTATTCGTAAATATATATATTTTTTCTAGACCCGTCAACTGTGTATTTAATTGCATAAAATTGTAAATGATAATTCTTTTATAATGAAGATGCATAACATAAATACTTCTTGTTCATCCTTTCGACGATAGGGTGCTGAATAGATATCAACGAAATATGATTAATGATAAAATAACTAAATTATGACGTCTTTGCAAAGAATTTAGAT
Organism: Maratus speciosus; assembly: GCA_963932465.1. Lineage (NCBI taxonomy): Eukaryota > Metazoa > Arthropoda > Arachnida > Araneae > Salticidae > Maratus > Maratus speciosus. The sequence continues at coordinate 232,621,151 of OZ010792.1, read as the reverse complement.
AAATCAATCTTTTCAAAATTCTTAAATCAGAAAGTTTTAGAGAGATATTAAAGTTATAAGACGGGATTCAGACAAAGAGAAGTAATTGCATATTTAAATTTGACTCGCATTCTTTTCATAAACTTTTAAAGCAAATGTTATTCAAATGATGAATGGAAAAATCTTGTCACTGAAATCAGACTTATGCAAACAATTCCGCATCCGCATTTTTTGCCTAATACCTTAAATGAGTACTTTATTCCATAAAGATCACAACTGAAAACTTCGCAACGTCTTAAAAGGCTTTATCATTTTAAGAAGAAAATACAGAAAATAACATTTTTAATGTACAGTGCACTTCGAAAATATTTTAAATTTTAAATTGCTGTTAAAGAGCATAATACAAGCATTTTTGTGTAACAATGGTCAGTGTAAAAAGATTTTTTTTAATCTACAAAAATATAATACAGCAACGTACAAAAATATACAAACATCTCTTCAGAGTTACTCACGATTCCTAAATATTTTCTTTTTTTTAGAAACGTTAGAAGTTTCAAATTTCTTCAATATTTTCTAGATTTAAAAAAAAGGCAACTACATAGCTGCCAACCTTCCACTAATCTTCCGTAATGTCTGGATTAATTTAACCCAGGTTAGCCACACCTCGAACCAGAAAATTTATTTCATGAATGCATATTTATTTAATTTCAGGTTTCTACGTGGAACGTATTTATTTTCATTTCTTAAAAACATTTCTGCTTTGAAACATATTAAACCAGGGTCAAATTAATGCAAGTATTACGGAAGATTAGTTTGAGGTTGGCAGCTATGGGCAACTATGAAAACAATGCTTTTTTTCTGCCACCAATTTTCATAAACGTTTCCGAGTAGTTTTTATAGTGTATTAATCAGTTTTCTCAAACTGAGATATCGACTTTCAGAATGCTATCAATTCTCAATGGAACATTTTTAGCTCCGTAAATGAATTTATACATGCAGTAGTAACAAAATAAAATATCTTTTTGAATTACTGTTAATGCTGCTAATTTGTGATGTTTGTCTATACAACATGTTTGCTGTATATGAGAAATGTTTACTTGAGAATGGATAGCGTCCGAATATACAGTAATACCTCCCTAAAGCGACCACGTTCCGTTCCAATAAAAATTGGTCGCTCCGAGAGGTGGTCTCTTAATGGAGGTCATGTTTAAATCTAGATTTTAATTCTTGAAAAAAGGTAACAATTAATGTTACTAAAATTTATTTTTCACATTAGGAAAAAATATGAAAGTTTAAGTTTCAAAACAAAAGTTAAAATATAAATTAGTGCAGAGTTTGAAAAATAAATGCATTAACGTTTGCTTTGATTGTACGGTTTTATCTTCTATAACTTTTATTTCCAAGTCCTTTCGAAGTTCAGTAAATAAATGCAATTTTTGGGGGGGGGGGGGACGGGAACAAATTATGATGATTTCATTAATTTATCTATTTCTTTGAGAGTTTCCTGACAAAATAGGGCAGGTGTGTTTATTGACCATCATTCATGATTTGTCATCAGAGTTAAATTCATTGCCTAAAAAGGTACAAAGGGGTTTAAACATTTAAAAGTTACCGGTATAAAAAAAATATTCTAAACTTAGTTTAGAATTTTGATGAATAACGCGCTCTCCGGAATTATTTTTCTAATAAAAGCTTCTTCAAGCGACCAGGAAAAAATGGAATTTGTTTCATTTTCTTCAAAGAAATTAGTCGGTCATGGAGGGAGTACAACTGGCATGGTCTCTGGATGGGGGTAAAATTAGTATTGAGCCTATGGGAATAAATTTCGTTCCATTAAAAGATTGTCGTTCAGGGAGGTGGTCGCTTAATGAAGGTGGTCGCACTGGGAGGTTTCACTGTACTATAAAACTACTCGGAAACGTTTCCGAAAATAAGTGACAATAAAAGAAACTTTGTTTTTACTTTAAATCTGCAAAATACATTAGTTTCTAAAAATTATGAACGTTTTCCGAAATCCTGGATATTTAGGAAGAGGTTAATGTATATTTTCGGTCGTGATTATTGGAAGAAATATTTGTCTTTTTATTACAGTGTAGTATTATATTCGATAAATTTGAAATGTAAAAAATGCTGCCTATATTATTCACTAACATTATTTCACACTTTTTTTTTTACTTTGTTGCTTATCCGTTTCAGACAACTCTTGCAACCTAATTTTGATCTCTTCCATGAAACTGATTTTCATCAGATGTTGCACACAATAACACATACTGGACAATTTCACCATAATATATAATAAATAAAGACACAATCTTTCTTAATGGTACACAAAACAGGAACTTTAATAAGCTAAAAGTTAACTTCTACGTTTCGAGCTGTTTCTACAGCCGTCTTCAGGAAAATATGATGGTAAAAAAGCTCAAAGTTCAGAGACGAAAACTTCCTGTGCTAGAGATAATTAGACGAAACTTGACCAATGATTTGAATACAAAAATGTAGTGTTGTCATCCAGTGAAAATAAATAATTATTAATGAACTGAGATCAAATGAATCAAAAGGTCGATTTAAGAAACCACGAGTGCCGCCATCTACACACGAGGGACATAAACACGTTCAACTGAGTTTTCATTCAAGATTTGGCAACATAATACAAGTTTAAGCTGAAATATTGTAATTAGATGTAGAATTGTGACTTTATGATATTATGCCAGATTTTTGGGCTTATTATAGGATAAATTATCGTTACAAGGTTTATCTTCACGTGTAATGATTTCAACTGATTCTCTGATTTTACTTTCAAAAGTAACAATAAACATCGTAAACAGAATACAGCTCTTTCTAGGTTCTACTTAGCTAATGAAGTCTGCCATATTAACTTTGCTGAAGCAAAAATTATAGTTCCGTGCAATAACCCTTTTGAAAATAAAATTAGAGAATCAGTTGAAATCATTGCACGTGAAGATAAACCTTGTAACAATAATTTATCCTCTAATATCCCAAAAATCTGGCATAATACTGTACCTCGTGTGTAGATGGCGGCACCCGTGGTTTCTTAAATCGACCTTTTGATTCATTTGATCTCAGTTCATTAATAATTATTTATTTTCTCTGGATGGCAACACTACATTTTTGTATCAAATCATTGATCAAGTTTCGACTAATTATCTCTTGCACAGGAAGCTTTTGTCCCTGAACTTTGAGCCATTTTAACATCATATTTTCCTGAAGACGGCTGTAGAAACAGCTTAAAACGTAGAAGTTAACATTTAGCTTATTAAAGTTCGTGTTTTGTGTACCATTAAGCAAGATTGTGTTTTTATTTATTTATTGTTGCACACAAGTTCATTCTTCATTAAGACACAATATGTAAGCAGTTTCATAGCCCTATATCATCTGTCGCAGACTCCATGTACTCGTTCCACAGACAGAAAAAAAATATAAGCAAAGCTGAGTGATGCTGGCAGCAATAAACTTATAAAAATGGTTAAATAATGAAATTCATTTCCCGTTAAACCACTTTTGTAAGGTACATAAACAATTTAATATAATATATAGCCTCTTCTAGTGAAGGCGCACTTTTACTGTTTTTATATTTACTCCATGAGAGAGGGGCTGCTCAGACTAGAAATCTAGCCTGTAGAGCATGTATGCCTCTCCCGGTCCCTTTTATTGAGAAGTAAAATAAAAAAAAAAAAAATCAGTCGAAACTTTCCCCCAGCAAAAGGCTCTAAAGGGACCGGGGTGTATACAGCATGTAACAAAATTTGTAAAATGACAATAAACAGACAATAAGTAGTAAAAATAATATTATACGACGCTACGATCACTGAAAAAGGTTAAACCAGAGCTTCTGGATCAGTGATGGAGTAAAATTAAAAGGTAACATGGGAAATTAAAGGTGTTTTTTAGCTTTGAGAGCAAAGATGGGCGCGATAAATATAAGGTAGAAAACCATCTGGAAGAACGAGAGGACGGCGAATATGCCAGAGAGTTGTTAAAAGAGAATTATAGAAATAATGAGAGGCAAGAGCAACATCACCGCACACACATAGAGATGAAACAGCTCTTTTGAACTTGAAAAGGTATGCGCCGTGGGACCACGGTCGGTAAGGAAAGCCATAGTAGAATGAGTGAGCAGAAGATCCAAAGAAACTACTGGGACCAGATCATACATATATATATCCTTATCTAAGTAGTTCCAGTCATCCTACCATTGTTTCATATAATGAACGCGAAGTTGATGCCTCAGCGCACCCCTTATAGGGATTGTCGTTTTAACAGGTAATGGGCGCGCAGCACACAGGGTCTTATTATATATAATGATTGTCATTTTAAAGGTTTACGAGTGCAAAAGCACCGCGTCCCCTTATTATGATCGCCGTATTTTTTAGGATATCCGATTTTTGTTTCTTTTTCCCGAAACGGTTGCACGGGAAACGCTTGGCAGGTGTGCTAGTTGAACAGTGAAATTTTATAAAAATATTATTTTTTTAAGTTGTATTTCTTTTTTTCGGTACGATGTTATTACTTTTTCGGATCTTTAGTAAAATTTACATAGAACAAGATTTCTTACAGAACACTTATTTGGAAACAGTACATTCAGAGGGTTAAACAAGCAAACTTGGAGCTCGATCAAGCTTTTAAGTAAAAATGCATATCGTTGAAATTCCGATCTTACAGTAATAATTTTTCTTGTAACGCATTAGATAGCGTCAGATGATACTTTAAAAATCATTATATTTTTCTTTTAATATTTCTGAATAGCAATGTTATTCAATATTGCTTTGTTTTATTCTATTCTTTAATTTTTTAGCACTCTGTGGGTAGCTTTGTAATTGAAATTTTCTTTAATGTCACATTTCTTATTTTCAGCTTACATAAATTTCTATTTTTGCCTTAAGACCATTAGATTACATTCTTTTGCATAGTTTGAATCGCCGATATACTTATTTTTAATTTTCGTAGAAGCGTAATGAAAATTCTGATTGAAGTTTCAAATCTTCTGAGAAAATTCTGGTTACCTTTCATATATTATAAACTCTAAAAAGGAATACGCTGTTCTTTTTTTTAAATATCATTACTAGAAAAATCGTGTTTATGTTTTGAGAAAAAAGGGAAAAGCAATAGAAATTTGTCTTTATGTTCCCAGAATGTTATGTTTTCCCTACATTTAAATATATATGCATATCAAATTCTCTTATAAACTCAATGCTAACTTCCGTGCTTCATCTAAAAATATATTTCTAGAATTTACGTTTCTCAAACGAAACACACACAAGAGGATAAGTAAAATTTCAAACCAAAAATCACGATATATTGCCGATTCGTATGATTTACAAGTTTCAAAGTGATTTTCTTGTCTTTATCTATTACAATCACAAGTTTTGAATGAAGTTTTATTAATGTTAGTATTTTCGCTACGAAGGCTTTATGTGTAGCTGATTTACTGTAATAGTAAAACCCTCTGAAAAGTTTTGAAATACATGCCCTTCTCATAAAATTTTTATGAAAAATTTACCATGATTTTTAATTCAGTTTTTAACGCATATAACGGGAATTCAGACATTATCATCAACGCTACGTCTCTTAAAGGCATATGTGTTACTTGTGTCCGTGTATGTGTTTGTCTGAATCGCTACTATTATTATGGTCAAATAATATTTCGTTGCAGATTTTCAGTCATGTGGATAATGGCACTATTCATTATTTAACAGGTTTAGGTCCTCCTTACTGGAAGTTTGGACAGGCTTGATATGCAGCAATGTCAATCATGATATTTTTTAGGGCTCCACATTTGTTAAGCACATTGCATCGGAGAAATGCCTTCAGGAAAGGCTATTAAGGGGATCTGGGACACAATTTAAAATATTTTTTATTTATTGAGTTAAAATTTTAAATTTTTTTGTGATGATTAAATATGTTATTTGTAAACAAAATCACATGATAAAACTTCTCATATATTTAAAAAAAATTAAATTTAAAATTCATTAAAAAAGTGGGGTAATTTAAAATCGTTATAACTCGAAATATTATTTGAAGAATTTCAATTATTTTTCATTTAAATAAACAAAAATGTAGAAGTTTTAATTGTTATTCAGCATTTTAAAAATTATTATTATTTTTTTTATTAAAAATATTTTAAGTAAAAATTTTAAAAAAATGGTGTAACTTAAAAAAAAAAAAATCATCTTTTCAAAAGTAAATATTTTTTTTCTAATTTGCTGAATCAAAATTAAAGTAAAACAATTGAAAAAGACATGTTACAAGTTTGAACCATTTATCTTGACTTATAACGATTTAAATACGAGAAATGGTGAAAATATTCATCATGAAGAAAAACGCATTTTTGGAAGAAGCCGTTTTCATGACAACCATTGCTTGAAAGCTAGATTTTGAAAACACACCAAAACGAAAAATTTCATATTTCCTGCTCCAATTAAGATAGAAACATGATTTAAATGTCGTTTTAAGCAGAAAAACACAGAGTAAGTTTTAATGCAATAAAAGGTTTTTACAAAATTTGGTGATTTTTGTGTCCCGGATCCCCTTAAAAGAAAAGAGAACCGAATAATTATTATCGTACAAGTAAAACCCTGTAAACTTTGTACACTCACCTCTCTCACACACCAAATCGAACACGTGGGCATTTTGTGACCAGCGTTCTAACCACTGGGTTTTGTGTGGTCTGCTGGGACTTTTTGAACAAAACTTGTGTACATGACTTAAAGTGTCTGTTTTCAAATTTCATTACTCAAGATCCATAAACTGGCTTACATGGTCTTCTGAGTTGAGGAAGATTAATTTCGAAAATCCTTTACAAAAATATAACAAGATCGGCTGATGAGAAAGGAAAAGAAATCATGCATAAAATCTATAACAAAATTATATTATAACAAAACTTTCTATTTAACATTTTGCTTTTTACAAAAGTCAAATAATCTGTCCTTCAAAAGTAATTTTCGTTTGAAAGCAGTTATAAGCCTTTCAACATTTTAATTATCAGTTTTCTACTCGCAGTTTAAATGTTACTAAAAATCAATGATTAGAGTTGGTTCAGGAGTTCTGGTTGAGGGAATTTTCTAATGACGTTATTGTGAAGCATCTTTATTAAGAGATCTTGCTTTGAATATATTTCTCAGAAAGCTCGTTTATTCAGGAAAGATTTTCTTTTCGATGTGAGAATAATTAAAAGTAGTCTGCCACATTTCCGTTTGGCTGATTTCCTCTTATATGCTCAATGAAGCATCATTACAGAATGAGTCAATTTTGCTTCTTTTTCCTTGTAAATTAAGAGTGAGATTTATCTTCATATATTGTGCATTATAATTAAAGTAGTCATTCCATGTATGATTAACTTTTTTAAAAGTGGCAATTATGTAATTTTAGACTTACATGTTTTTGTAGTACAAAAAAAATAAATTGTTTTATAATTGATGTTATTTTTAAATAAAGAAGAAAATGACTATAAAAATGTTATGAAAGCAAAGCGTTAAATAGCACTTAAATATCAAAAATTTTATTGAAATTTAAAAGTTCAATTACTTATTTTAATTCTTTCATAATGTAAAAATATAGTATTTTTATAATCGCTCAAAATTAAATAAAATTAATTTATATACTATTTTTTTACTTAATAATATTTTTATTTCAATTTAAATATGTATTCATTAAATTCAAAGATACCCCATGTTGTTTTATATTTAAGACTTTATTTCAAAAATAATATCATGATAAACAAAATTCTACAAAGTGGAACCCTTTCTGTTTTTTTTACTAAGTTTCTTGTTGAGTCCCGTAAATGTTAGCAATGTCATTATGCAATGAACTCATTTAAAAAATGTTACTTAATGTTATTGTGTTCTGGTATGTGCGTTCTTGAATGTTTTAGCTTTGGATAAAATCTAATATTCACCTTATGTCTTCAATCTGAACATATCATTCTCTGACTGAAATCCAGTTTGATATGAGATTTTTACAGTTGACAGATAAATCTGCATCAACAATTGAAGATTATCTAAATTTTAATATTATTCAAAGGAATGGGGAAATTTAGTTAAATAGTGACTTTTAATTAAATGACATCATTTAAGCCAGTTATATAGCTTAAATGCATGACATTTCAAAAGAGCTACGGTAAGAACGTTGCGTCCACGTTTTCCAACTTGGTGGATTACAAACTTAACTGATCATTATTTAATTTCATAAAGCCCAACATAAAAAACTCGATTACACTCTAATAGTCCGGGAGCTGGTGACATCGAAAGTCCCGTCATCGCCGAATGGAAAATTTTTTATGTAAATCGACAGTGAAAAGTCATAGGAACAAAATGAGCTAGGCATGACTGGGTTTGACAAGCCATATATAAGTTAAATTAAATTAATTATTAAAAATCTGTAATAACGTTAAATGAAAATTAACGTTTTCGCGGAAAGCCGACACTTAGCCCAGCGTCCAGACGCGGAATAAAATAGCCATCAGTAAAAATTCGAAACAAAATAAATGTGCAATTTTATCATCGGCCGCTTACTTAAGATAGGTGGGAGATTCTCAAAAGGTGGGATCATTAAACGTTAACTATATGTAATTTTTAAAATTTTCAAATTTAAGGCCAATTTTTTAATAGTATAGTATTTTGTCTATAAATATAATATATAAATATTTTTAATAGTATGTCTACAAAATTATACACAAACATTAAAATACAGCAACTATTCTGGAAAATTAATGATTAAAGCATTTAATTGGCAGTTGTGTACGTTACAAATTTTGAACATTTTTCGCACGTAAGTTACAGTTTTGGACGTTGCTCTTAGTATTTAAAAAATTCTTAAGACTAAGAATGTAGTAAATGTGTCTGTATACACATATATATGCATAATTAACTTTTTGTTATCCAGTAATAATAATAATAAAATCAAATGCTTTCTTACGTACGTTACTTTCGGACATAACAAAATACAGAAAAATTCTTTACAGAAAAGTCCTTCTATCTTCAAAAAAGCAATAAATCACTCTGCCATCTCTTAACGAAATTATCAAAAAATCATCAGTTTCCTTTATGCATTCGTTGTTTACCATTAGAACCACCTGGAAAAAAGTTAAAACTCTTTTTCTTGGTGGTACATTGGAGCAGTTAACGTTATGAATGTCCGAAATTGGCCTCTTTAGCATAAAATAATAAAATTTTAAGATATTTATACAAAGCTTTTACAATAAATTATGTCATTTTCTGTCTCTGGATAGAATTAAAAACTCAGTGTAAAAAAAAAAAAAGTCAATGATAATTAAAGTTATGTTTGAAAGGCTTAAAGTTATGACTTGTGTCCAGTGCCTACCTTTTGAGAATCGCCCAGGTATGACAGACTTTTCCGATAGAATAAAGTCTGTCACACCACGTTTTTTTAAAAGTGCACAAAATTTTCTATAAAATGCTCCAAGATTGATCAATATCCGCGATGACGGTAAAACATTATAATTTTTTAGTAATAATTAATTTAATTAAACATATTTTCGTCTTGTCAAACCTAGCTATTTTTTTTCGAATGACTTTTTACTATCGATTTACATAGAAATTTTTCAATTCCACGATGACGCGGCTTTCGATGTCGCCGGCTCCCGGAACATAAAAAATAAATGCGTAACTGCACACATTAAAACAGGTTTACTGATGATACAAAACCGATTTCTCTACATGTGAAAAGGGACGTTTAAATCGCCAAATAGTACATGCCTGATGTGTCAACTTCAAAATACTCATTGTTCTGTGTATTTCTATGATAACACATTAAGCTGCTAAAGTGTGTAAAACGTTCTCAGATGACTCTGAAATAGACAGTTTAACGTGTAAAATTCACATGAGTACGCATATATCTGTGTAATATGCAAAAAGGATGGATTTTGCGTACATAGTACATAACCTTATAGTTTGAATACTATGTGTTTGAAATATGTCTATGCTTTTTAAAATATTTATTTAAAAAACTAACTTTAAATACGATATTTTGTTTCCAGTAAAAAATATGTTTTGTTTTAAGAAATTCGCACCTAAGCGGAGCTAGATCAATTAAGGAAATCCAGTACTATGTAGTCCTAGATATCACCTTTAAACTTTTATTTTTTGGAATATGTGAAAAAACATAGTTTGCAATTTACAAAGTATGAAATTGATGAAACAAAGAGTTAAAATAAACCGGTCATTAAGACTGTAGATTCCCGAAGTTTAACAAATCTAATCAGACTGAAGATCTCTGACTAACTCAATATGCTGTGTACGACTAATTATGCTCACCAACTGAAATATTATAAACATTGATGGGAAATTTTTGGGTTATTTCTTAATGCTTATTGAATAAAAAAAGAGTATTTATTAATTTAAATGTATATTTTTGTTTGTTACGTTTTTATGATTTTAGAGTGTAAAAATATAGAATCGGAATAGAAGTCCTCATTTAATATTCAGCAGAATATCATGTGGCACTTTTGAACATGTGTTGAACATCGTTCATACTTACCATTTCGACCTGGTAGACTTGTCCTTTCAAATAGTAAAGAATGGAAAAGAAATCAGACAGATCCGGTTAGGAAGATTTACATAAAATGTGAATTTGGCATAGACGCACATTTCAGTTAATAATAACGCCCAAATTCAAATTCTAATCAATCTGGCCCTTCAATTAATGTGCATAAAGTGCCGCTTTGCAAAATTCGCTGACGTTCTGATCATCTGTAGCAGTTTTATTCTGGCGATTCCAGCGGTTTCAGGGTTTTTTTTTCTTTTGAATAAAATTGTAATATTGTATCTGCTATTTCTGAAGAACTAACCGAAGAAACTAACATTAATTTCTGGAAATAATACAGAACCAAGAATGAGACATTGTTTTAAATTTTAAAAAATGTATCTCTTATTTTAAAAAATGATAAAATCAATATCAAGCTACCAGTGCATATTAATTGTTCCTTAAGAACAAAATATCTTCTTAAAATACCATCAAAAATTTAAAAAAAATGATGGTATTTTAAGAAGATGTTTTGTTCTTATTCATTCACACCAGTTTTAACTTATTTTCTTTAATTGTGCCTTAGTAAGAGTTTCCAATAATCCATATTGTCGCATTCACTGAAGAAGAAAATTTATGCTCATTTTTTATTTTATATGTTCTCTGTTGTCCAAAGAATGTTTGCAGTGTTGTGCATAATTATTTCCAACTTTAACAATTTCCATTTTTAACATCGATTTCATAAAGTTTAAAAAAATAAATTTTAAATTTACTATAGCCTGCAAATGAGCTCTTGACTTGTTATGAAAAACTAATAACGCATGAGCTTTGAACATAATTATTTTAACTACTGTCTTACACAAAGAACTAAAAGTAGCATAAAATTAAAAGTAATGGATTACATACTTCTAAGGGAAGCAGATTTAATATATCTTAATTAACAAATGGCGAAATGATACCTCATTTCAATTTAAGCGCTTAAAGAACTTAACTGGTATTTTCGTAATTAGTGTCCATTTAAGATTTTTTTTTCTGTATTTAAATTGGATAAAAGGGCGTTTTGAATACAACGCAAATTAAGTTGGAAAGCTGTTTTGTAAATTTGTTGTTATTCTTAACTATCGAATAACGCGATTCATAATTAGGAACTTTCGTCTTGGGACAGTTTGTATTCTCAAATGATTTTCCTTTTCTTTGCAGAAATTATTAAATTCGTCACATATTCCAGAATGAAAACGACGTTGTCAGTTTCTTCAATAACCATTCTGAGTTTATTATATTTTCATCTTGCGAGATATTTTATAGATGCTTTACTTTTGATGCTTTTTAAAAATTATTCCGAGAATAAATTAAAAACACTCACATCAGCGGCGCAACTAGAATCTTTGATTGGAAGAGGTTTTAACCCTTTATATCCCAAATTATGAATTCGAGAAATTTTCATCTTGTAAAGCATTTTTCCTGAATTTTCAAAACTACATTAGAAGATTTATACAATCATTTAATAAATTTTAGAAGGATTTTACTAATTAAAATTAATTAATTAAATTTGAATTTATAGGAATTTTTTGCAATATTTACACTTCTTTCAAATTTTTTATTTAATTTATTTTTTTTTTTTTGGTATTTTATAGAATTTTAAAATGTACAAATATAATGGAAATATAGAAACATTTCCTAACTGAAACTTTTCCCCTCACAATCTTTCAACGTCAAGAAAGCTGAAAAGTTTAAAATGAAAAAGAAATGATACTTTGAAAAATATTTTTGTTTTGTGCAACGAATAATGCTTTTGGAACTACATAAAGTAAAGTGTTTATAACTCATTCTATACAGTATTACTACTAATAGATGTATAAACTTAATTTTATAACAAGTTATTTTAATGTTACTCTATAGTACCGTCGGGGCATAAAGGGTTAAACCCTTAATACTCATAAACTGAAAAATTCCTTGTTTTATATTTTCATATAGTAGTTTCTATTATATATATGACGAGTTAAAAACCGCTGTAATAAAAAACACGAGTGGTTAAACTAAATTTAGCATTCAAATGCTGTAAGTCATCATAAAGGTAATTTTTTCTTCGTCTCCACATCAAAATAAAACGAAATTATAAACAGCAAAAGCAGTAGTTCGGTAATTAGTGTCCATTTACGACTTTGTTCCACATTTAAAGTGGATAAAAGGACATTTTCAATACAACACACACTAAGTCTGAAAGCTGTTTGTAAATTTTGGTATTATTACTAAAAATTGAATAGTGAGTTTCAAAATTAGAAATTTTCTTCTTGAGAGAGTTTGTATTAGTGAGTGATTTTCTTCCTTATTGTAGAAATTATTATGTGTGCAACATATTTCTCTTGAATGGCTACAGTGGTGTTAGTTTATTGAATAACTATTCCGAGTTTAAAATGTATCACCTTGTGAGAAATTTTAACAAGTTTTCTTAGAAATTTTACCATGAATCAAGAGCACTTATAGTATTAAAAATCGATATTTAAATCGGCTATTTTGAAAATAAAATGGACATTTTTGGGTACGTTAATATTGGTAACAATCTTAGAATAACTGGTATTTCAGTAATTAGTGACCTTTAATATGTCGCTCAATATTTAAAGTGGATAAAAAGCCGTTTTGAAGTCAACGCAAGTTACAAGGATGTTTTTAAAGTAGAAATTTATTCTTTTAGACGCATTCGTAGTAAAACATTTAGTTTTATCAAAGCAAATACTCATTTCATTTTTACTATGAAGTCATTTTCGCTGACTGAGACCCTCTGATATTAGCGTCTCAATCAGCAGAATTAAAAAAAATGTTGAAATGTAACAGCTTTATGAGTAAAGAGGCGTTTTTTTTTTCAATTAAAAATTTTTTTTTGAAATTGTAATCCAAAAATGGCATCCGTAACGATATGGTAATTCTCATTGCTTTCCATTCTCTCTTCAACTATGGATGTAGGGTAACTCTAGGATAGATGGCAATAGAATAGAAATGGCCAGCCTAAATATTTCCAAAACTTGATCATCGATTGCAACATCAACTTTGTTCGTGGGAAATAGTTCAACGAGTTCATTTATTGCGACGAGCAGTTGCGTTTTTCGATTATTAAAAGTAAGTGCAATTTTAATGTTTGTATAATTTAGTGGTTGAATATTTTTTTTTTTTTTTTGACTTAGGTATCTGAATGTTTTGCAGTACGTACGTTATATATTTTTTACTATATGGGCTTTTAAAGAACCTATATAATCCAATCTTTACTTCTAAGCCAAAAACAAAGACGTACCATAGTTATTAATGCTTTAATTTGGGCAACCATCTATCCTTCAATTTTAGGAGAGATGGCCACATCAAATCGAAGAGAGATGACCACTTTTAATGAATATTTCAGAATTATACGGAGTGGAGCTTTCAGATGAATATAATTACATTTAAAATAATCTATAACTTTTATATTTAAATAATAATTGATATAATTATTTAAATTTTAACTAATATCAATATGTCAATAATAATATAATAAGACCTAACGATGTACTTTTTTCAGAAAATGTTGAAAAACGTCGGAAACTTTCATCACCAAAACAGATAAATTTGATAAATAAACTAAATAAAAGCTATAAACCTAAAATAAACGCGAGAAAAAAAATTAAAATACGACACTTCTAGCAGCGAAGAAAATGAAATACATTTAAAATTATCAGATTCTACAGATTCTGAGGGAATAGAATTGGATGAGGATCACTGTGTTGGTTGTGGAGGACAATATAGTATCACAGACAAAACAAGTTGGAAATTGCTCGTCAAACGTGGCAAATGAGGTGCGTTCGTACTACAACTAGTTTTATAATTATTTTTTTGCACCCCATATTGTACTGAATGTATACTTTTTTGCACTTCATAAAGCGCATAGTCTGATACATCATTAAAATGCACTTCCAATAATTTTTTCCCATTCCCCGTAATGTAACGGAACACTTTTGACTGTCCCTGTAATTAAACTATACATCCGATTTTCCTAAAATTTGAAATAGCTCAACAAAACTTTGCAACAATTATATCTTTAAAATTTCAGACCATTCGGAAGGCTGTAATATCATTAAAATGCACTTGCAATAATTTTTCCCATTCCCCGTAATGTAACGGAACGCTTTCGACTGTCCCTGTAATTAAACTATACATCCGATTTTCCTAAAATTTGAAATAGCTCAACAAAATTTTGCAACAGTTATATCTTTAAATTTTCAGATCATTCGGAAGGCTCTAATATCATTAAAATGCACTTGCAATAATTTTTCCCATTGGCCGTAATGTAAAGAAAAACTTTTGACTGTCCCTGTAATTAAACTATACATACGATTTTCCTAAAATTTGAAATGGCTCGACAAAATTTTGCAACAGTTATATCTTTAAAATTTCAGATCATTCGGAAGGCTGTAATATCATTAAAATGCACTTGCAATAATTTTTCCCATTGGCCGTAATGTAAAGAAAAACTTTTGACTGTCCCTGTAATTAAACTATACACCCGATTTTCCTAAAATTTGAAATGGCTCGACAAAATTTTGCAACAGTTATATCTTTAAAATTTCAGATCATTCGGAAGGCTCTAATATCATTAAAATGCACTTTCAATAATTTTTCCCATTGGCCGTAATGTAAAGAAAAACTTTTGACTGTCCCTGTAATTAAACTATACATCCGATTTTCATAAAATTTGAAATGGCTCGACAAAATTTTGCAACAATCATATATATGAAATTTCAGACCATTCGGTTGGGTAGTTTTTGCTCTGTTACATGCGGACAGACGGACGGACGGACAGACGGACGGACGGACTGAACGACGACTATAGGTGCTACGTATTTATATAATTACGAACGCACCTAAAAAATGGCTGGATGCAATGCATAAGGTGCCTGAAGTGCTTCCATGAAGCGTGTACAAACTATCAAGACCTTTGCCAAAAATGTGGTCAGATGATTTTACGAAAAGTGAAGTATTGAAATTTTACTTTAAATTTTGTTTATTCGAGTTTTATTTACTTTTTTTCATGATATAATTGCATTCATACAAACTGCTATCTTTTTTTTATGATTAACTATATGAAATGTGTTATTTTTTTCTGTGAAATGTATTATTTATTGCTATTTTAACTTCATTTTTTCTTTCTTGTTATTGGATTTTCATCTCTCCTCGGCTTGATGGAGACATGGCCATCTGCTATTTTAATTTCAATTTTGTTTCCCACTTTTTGTTCTCAATATTTATTTATTTATTGTCCAAAATATGATGAACATATCTATAAGAATTTTAAATATGCAAAAATATTTCTTGTATTTACTTTCTAAGAATTTTTATTTCAATCTTTAAAAACTATGGCCATCTATCTCAGAGTTACCCTAATCCGATTTTGAAGAAATTTCATAAAGGACATTTAAAATTAAAATTAAAGTATAAAATTGGAATTACAGTTCAACTTAAAAAATTTGGCATCATCGAAACCAAGAATGTGCCGGATTTTTGAAGGAATATGAAAAGTAGTAACTAGGAATATCAAAAGTAGTAGCTAGGAATATCAAAAGAAGTACTATATTCTTAATAGTGCCTTTAGCCATAATTTAATTCATCATTAAATGATAGTTATGTAAGAAAAGAGAAAATTAAATATAAAAAAAATTACTTTAATCGATATTTTCTCTGTTACAGAAAAAAAATATAATAAACAGTGAAATTATTTCTTCTCTTGTAATTCAGGAAACATTGACATCCACTTTGCGTGCTTCAATTTTTTGGCCGTACTTTAACATGTTTTTGTTTTGTTTTGTTTTGTTTTTTATACAAATGAAGAATGTCTATTTCGGAAATACAGTATTGTTTCTCTAAAGCATATATTATTTCTCCGGTGAAATTTATGCATTTTTCCAGTGACACATTTTCTTCTGCTGGTTGTTCATCCTCCTCTTCTGAGCTGCTACTAACATTATCGGCGGTTCTATTTAGCACGACGTCAGCGATCTCGGTATCTGTTAAATTGTTCGTTGCTGATGCATTTTCTTCAATGCTTAACGAACCAGTTATATCCCTCTTTAGACACTTAATGAATTTTCAGAATTTGCGTGTCCAATCAGCTCATGAATTGCGGCCTTTTCACGGGAAGTGCGAAAGCCTGAAAATTCTGCCTCATGATGTCGCCGTTGCCGAAAATTCGTTCTGGTCATATATTGCACCATGCATTCACCAAAGTTGTCCTCAAAGTTGTTCCCGTTGTTAAAGAACGGTGCTTCTCCCAGAAAATTTGTTCATAAAATAATCGCCTCAAACAAATAAAAAAGAAAATCAAATATTCCTTTTTTTTTCTTTTTTACTTTCTATCTTGAAGTTTTTAATTCATAAAGAATCGCTATTTTCTTCTCGAATAACTTGTGAGTGTAAAAGAAAAAGGTTGGTTTTGATGCCGGATTTTTGAAGTTCTCAGATTTCTAAAAGCCATATTTTTGAAGTCATGCTGTATTTAAAAAAGTAGCGAGTGCGGTCACACAGCCCAAATTAACTGTATTCATTAAAAAAATAATTTTCAAAATCGGTTTAGTAGTAAGCTCAGGCTAGATGATTAAAAAAAACAGCCTTGCCTTATATACTATATATAGATACTGCTTTACAAAGTAAATGTTCATGGTAACAAGAATGTCATTGAGTCTGCAAGTATAATCATTTGCAGGGAGAATACATCAACGCATTCCCATCAAAGGCACAATATTGTCAACATTTATATTTTTTGTTACTACTAAAATTAAATAGAAAATTTTAATCGCCAAAATTTGAGATTACATGAAGAAAAATTTACTTTTAAACTTTAGTGGTAAGAAAAAAAAGTGTTACAATTGGGAGCTATACAAAAGGATAAAAAACAAAGTATAACTGTACAAAATAAACTATATAACTAAATAAATAAAACTATACAAAAGAATTAAATGAGCGTGGCTGAAACAGTGGTTCCCTTGACTGCGCAAAAATATGCATAACTCGCTAAAAATTGATCTTAATCGATTTATTTTTCTTCGTAATCTAGAACTGTAGTAATAAATTTACTAAAAAACAACTTTTTCAAAAGTAAAAAAAAAAAGCCAAGCTAAAAAAAAAAAAAAAAAAAAAAAGATGAAACTTGTGGCTAAAAAATGGTGTGATATCATATTTCCAAGCTTATATTATGGTATTTTTTTAACATTTTCCACTAAAACATTTACCATTTGTAAGTCGAGTGACTTCGTATATGTTGATAGAAATCCTCTTCTCCTGTACTAAATACATCATAACGTGTTTCTGAAAATTCAAATGTTTTAAAATTATGCATCATGAGCTTGGCGGCCATCTTTATTTTACACAAATTTCTAAGCACCCAAGTTTGTAAAGGGTAATAAGTTTGCATTAATAACAATTTAGAACTTCTGATTTTAAATACGGACAAATAAATTTAAAAAGACTTTTATTTTGAGAAAAAAAGTTCATTGTTACTGCTGTTAAATGCTTAATTACTCTAAAAAAGTAATCATAAAAGGAATAGCGAAGATATGTCACCATTGCCTTAACACACAAATTTCTAAGCACACAACTCCGTGAAGGAAAGGCATAAAAGGTGTGCTGTGGTAAAAATGTCGAACTTTGGTTTTCAACTGCAAACATCCGATAAATTGAAAAAGACTAATATTTTGAGAAAAGAAATATATTTTTATTGCCTTTAAATGATTAATTACTTTATGAAATAAATCACTAGATGAATCCTTTAGATAAGTCACTATTATTTTAAGACACAAAGTTCTCCGAATACAAGTCCGTAACGGAAAAGCTTAAAATGTCTGCTTAAGTAACAATTTTGAATTTCGGATTTTAAGTATGGATTAGGGTACATAGAAATTTGTGTAAAATATGGAAAGATGGCCGCCAAGCCCATGATGCATAATTTTAAAACATTTGAATTTTCAGAAACACGTTATGATGTATTTAGTACAGGAGAAGAGGATTTCTATCAACATATACGAAGTCACTCGACTTACAAATGGTAAATGTTTTAGTGGAAAATGTTAAAAAAGTACCATAATATAAGCTTGGAAATATGATATCACACCATTTTTTAGCCACAAGTTTCATCTTTTTTTTTTTTTTTTTTTTTTTTTTTTTTACTTTTGAAAAGTTGTTTTTTAGTAGATATCATTTCTTTTTTTTAAACAAATTATATATAATTTAAATAATCTACTCACTTAAATTAAAATGAGTTTTATTAGAACCTTTGTAAGTAGAAAGGAAATCCAATATGTGTACATTTTGTTTACATATCATTCATTTCTTAGAGTAATTAAGGATTTAAAAGCAATGAAAGCTAACTTCTATTCTCAAAGTATCAATCTTCTTCACTTTATATGGTATTTTAATTTTTATGAAGAATGAAAATTTTGTAAAAAAAAATGATAGAGTCGAAATAACATATAGTCATAATAGTTGGTCTTTTAGTTAGATATTTGTTTATTGTTAGATAGTTAGTCAGATATTTGTTTAAAGATAACTTTTTATTTTATTTTTTGCAAAATTGTTTTACCTTTGCAAATATCTACGGCTAATCCGAGAATGAAGGACGACATACAAAACAGTGCAGATATTTTTAGAAACGATTCTTAATGAACCTTTACATATTTTAGATAATTAGTATGCCAAATTCAGGCTTCTAACCCGAACGGTATCACAAAAATTGGAATTTTAGAACTTTTTTTTTGTTTGTTTTTGAACCCTTTTAAACTTTGAACTTATTAGGAAATTATTTCTGAGAGCATTAATGTTTCAAAAGTTACAACCATGTTAAATTTGAAGGTCGTGCTTTGACAATTCTATTTAAATCGTTATTTAGAACGTTTTCTGCTTGTTTAATCTCTTTAAAGATAGACTTCATTTTTCGAAACAGTTCTTAACACACTCGCTGTGTAAGTAATTCTTCGCGATGAGCGTCTTTTACAAAATTTTTAATCGTTTATCACCGGCTCTTTAAAGCAGAAATTTTTGACTATCGTAATCGGGGAAAATGTTCTGATTAAATCAGACAAAGTTTTCTTTAAAAGATAACTAGTGGGAATAACCAAATAGTATTAATTTGACGGGAAAATGCGTGCCCGAGCATAGCTCAGGCTGCGGATCAAGAGGGTTAACGAGCACTTAGATCTTAAAATTAACAGCTTGCCAAAATTCAGGTTTCAATCTTTAAGGATATCAAGATAAACCCAATTTTAGAACTTTTTTGCTCCTGCGCCGTTGAAAATTTCGATTTTTTAGGAAGATTTACGTCTTAAACGTTACAACTATGTCAAATTTCGATTTCCTTAAGGCTAAGAATTCCAAATAAATCATAATTTAGAACCTTTTTAGAAAGCTTTTTTACTCGTTTCACCCTTTTAAATTTCGATTTTTTTAGAAATAGAATTTAGCGAGCACTTACATCTTAAAAGTAATCACCATATCAAATTTTAAATTTCTCCCCTCAACAGTTTCATAGAAATCTTAATTTATGAATGACTTTTGCTCTTGCAACCTCTTAAATTTTGAATTTTTTAGAAATTGCTTAGGACGAGCATTTTCGTTTTAGTAGCCGTAATCGTGTTAAATTTCAAGTTCACGCTCTAGCAATTCCATTCAAACCAAAATTTAGAAAGTTTTTAAAAAGCTTTCCACTCATTTCAACCTTTTAAAATTCGATTTATTTTGAAACAGTTTTTAATGAGCATTTACATCTTGTAAGTGACCACCATGCCAGGTTCAAGGATTCTATCACGAACAGTATCACAGATTCAAAAATACAAGAATTTTTTTGCTCTTGTACACTTATAAATTTCTAATGTATTAGGAAACGTAAAGCATTTACGGCTTAGAAAATGACATCTGTGTCAAATTTTAAGTTCCTAGCCCAAACAATCTCATTAAAATCATAATGCAAACCGTTCTTAAAACGTTTTCCGCTCGGTTCACCTCTTAAGATTTCGATTTTTTACTAACAGTTCTTAGCGTGCATTTACATGTTTAAACAAATCGCCATGTCGAAATTCAGACCACTATCCCGAACGATATTACAGAAATCGCAATTTTAGAAGTTTTTTTTTATGCCTGCATCCATTCAAATTTCGTATATTTTAGGAACTTTTCTGTGAGATCATTTACGCCTTATAAGTAAAAAGCACGTCAAATTTCATGTTTCTAACAATTTGCATATTCAGCAATTATTGCAGACTAACAATTGCAAATAAATAATAATTTAGAACGTTCATAGAACGCTTTTATGTTGTTTCGAACATTTAATTTCTACCTTTTTTAGAAATTATTCTTATCGAGTATTTAAAATAACCACTATATGCCAAATTGTCGGTTTCTATTCCGAACGGTATCACAGAAATTTCAATTTTACTAAATTCTTTTCTTTTCCATTCTTTTCAATTTCGAATTTAATAGATTATTTTCGCCTCTGTCTATCAGTTTGATCCCCGTTAAATGTATGCTAAGCATTACATCATGTTACTTTTATTCATAATTTAATTAACTATCACAATCCTTCGCCAAGTAAGAAGATTCTGATAGAGAAATCATGAACTCGTTAGTTTTATGCTAGCGGGCTCAGGTGATAAATCGCCTATTATTGTTTCCTTCTCATGCATTCGTATTGCCTTAATTTTACTTAAACTTTAATCCTTTCACTTATTTTATATAAAATGCATAACTTTAATTTAAAATACAAACGTTTAAGATACATGCCTTTCATTATTTATTTATTTTTTTTTTTTTAAAGGAAAAGAAAAGAACTAGAGAAAAAAAACTAGAGAACAAGAATTCTGCTTTTTCAGAATTTAGTGTCGCCCCCGGCATTTCCATTACTGCATTTTCTTCTGACGGACTGATGGCTTCTATTATTATGAAACAGCCATTATAAATGAAGTGTTAGGTGAAGATGAAAGAGGAGCCGTAAAAAGATTAGAACTCTGATTTTCTGGTCAGAATGGGGGGGGGGGGAGGGAATGGCCATAATTTTTTTTTACGGCTGCTCTTTCATCTTCACCTAACACTTCATTTATAATGGCTGTTTCATAATAATAGAAGCCACCAGTCCATCAGAAGAAAATAACTCGGTTAAGCGGGACTCTACTGCAGTACAAAACAAATTTCAATTTTAAGACTTAAAGAACACGTTTTATTTTATGTAAAATGACGTCATTCGCATCCGCTTAAAAATTCCACTTTTACGATCTACTCTTAAACATCTACAGTAAAGCATGCATAGCACACCACTATCGCGAAATAATGCACAAATGCAGCAAAAAGATTCCGCCATTCAAGAAAATCGAGAAAAAAAGGGCTTTCTAATGATTCATAGATCTTACAATTAAATATAGTATATAATAGCTCCATTGTTTTAACAGAAATCATTCGTTTATATTTTTTTGAAAATAGCACGTATTTTAATTACATTTTATTTTGGTTGTTACGAGAAAATGGCAACAAAAATATATAATTACGATTTTAAAACTATTTTTCCTTTACTTTCTACAGAAATGAAGTACTTCCGTTACCAATATTCCGTTGCGACCATTGGTACCATTTTTTACATAAGTACCATTTTTTCTGACGCCAATTTGGCGAAAACATTAACAGCATAAACAACAACATCCGTGTTACCATATCAAGAAAAATAACGACACTTTGGCGCCAATTGAGTTCCCGTTGCGTACATGACATTGGCGTCAGAAAAAGATCGCGCCATTATGGGGCGTATATGACATCTGTGCCAAAACTTTTATTAGAAACACACACAAATTATTTTATTATAAAATGCACAAAGTTTGATTTAATGTAAAACACACGCAATCTCTTCTATTGGATTGTCATATGAAGGATAATATCATCAAAATTTCTGGGTTGCTATGGAATAAAATTGCCATTTTGGCACTAAAAGGATACCCCAATCCGTCTGAGACATCGTCTTTGCCTCCGTTTGACATATGTTGAAATAAGTTCAATTATAGGGAGATTTGGCACAGATGTCATATGCACCCCATATTGTCGCAATTTTTTCCAACGCCAATTTGGCGAAAACATCAACATAATAAACAACAACATCCGGGTTACCATATCAAGCAAAATAACGACACTTTGGCGCCATTTAAGTACCCGTTGCGTATATGACATTGGCGTCAGAAACAAATCGCGCCAATATGCGTATATGACCTCTGTGTTTGTTTGTTTTTTTACCTGAAAACCTTTTCATATTCAACTCAATTCATTTTCAAAAGTTTTGTTTACATTAGGAATGAAACCTAAAATGCCGTTAACTTTGAATGCATACTTCTTAGAAGGTACCATTTCTCTATAAAATCATTTTTATTTTAAAAATCTTTCTAAAAATTAACTTTTATGCAGTTTTATTCGAAAAAATAATCTTGATGGAAAATAGTCATCTACCAGATTGAAGTTGAAGTGGATTTGTGCTATTATAATGAGGATAGTACGCGCTCGTTGGCGGGTTTATCACTATTTGGCACAATTTGATAATTTTAGAATGAATTAACAGTTTTTTGCATATTAAGGATAGAAATTTTATTTTTTTTCAAACTAAATTTTATAAAAGCACGTAGATCGAGTAATTACCAGTCCGAAAATGCATTCCATACTTTTTTCTGTCCATTATTTAAGTCTGTAGCTTAATTGAATTAATATATGTTTGACGAAGGATTTTTTGATCATTTTCAGTATCTCGACGTTTTTTAAAAAATCCTGTATCTCTGTTTATAATTATTTTATAGAGACGAGTTTGGTCTCAAATTGAAGCTTTTCTTCAGTAGATTCTTCTAGTCTTAATTTTATTTCTCTGCGATACTTGCTTTCTTAAATATCTGAAATTTTAAAATGCCACGTTTGGTCGATTTAACATGGGCAAGTTGTCTTCAGTATAAAGCAGTTACGCTGTTCTGGCTTTTGTTTCTTGGCGTTTGTTTGTTTGGCGGGGTTAGCATTTTTTTATAGCTTGGCTTGGCAGAACGACCGTCCTGCTGGATATTATTATTATGCTAAAAATAAAAAATCTATATTTTGAAGGGTTTTTTATGATTTTAAATGTCTGCTGTATCTTTAATTTAGATATTTTGCTTGAAATGATTTTAAATCTACAACGGTGTAACATTTTGTTGTAAAAAATAATAATGGAGTGACATTTTATATCTTATAAATTAAATAGAGTTTCAAAAAGTGCATTTTATTTTGAAATATCTCTACATTGGTAATTGCTACTACTTTTCCCAATCCTGTTAATAACAATAAATATTTGAGTTGCTTTGCACATATTATGAAATCGACTGCAAATTTAACAATGCATTTATTAACTAATTCAGACATAAAATTCGAATATTTAATTGCAAAATTATATGGAATTCCATAACTTCCATTCTTTGAACGGAAATTCAAATGGAATGTTGTTCTGTAAATCTAATTATACTGATTTAATAATATCTCTTTGTGGCATGCCTGTGCATTATTGGTGTTTTCTTTTCAGTGTGCGATAGATATTACGCCCAATTATTAATTCTCTTGGGTAATTTTGATTAAATAATGGCATTACAAACAGAAATTTATGCGGAATGTTTTTTAACAAAAAAGTGTTTTTCTCCAACAAAATACAGTTATATTTATTCATTATATGTGATATGGTAAAAATTCTATTAATATTGTAATGCTGAGGTCGAGTGATATATCTAGATTTTTTTTTTATGAATAGATGTAAAAAATTGAATATTTTCATAACATCCGTGTTACACATTATTTCGTATCATATAAATAAAATGCGACAGCGCTAAGACTTTTTATTGGGGGGGGAGAGAGAATCTTAAATTGCCAAGTCAAATTTCAGTATTTGCCAACTTAATACTGTTAGAAAATGTAATATAGTTCTTATTTGTTAAAAGTTCAATAATATTCCCTGTTAGTTTTGTAATTTTTGCCAAGTCTATCAGAAATAGAAAATATATTATAGTTTTTATTAAAGTTTTAAATAAATTTGTTAAGTGTAATAACATTCGCGAATGTTTGGTGGGGGGGAGGCTCGGCTCCCCCCCCCCTTAGCGAGTTCCCTGAAACGCGATTGAAAAAAAAAAATAATCGTCAAAGAAAAAGTTGTTAGTTATATTTTTGTTAATAGTTCTCGAAAGGTATTTATTTTAATTAATTTGCTTTAAAAAGTTTCCTTTTATATCTCATACTTTATTCTGCTTTCTAAATGATTTTATTAAAATATCAGTACAATTAATCGAAAATAATAGAAATTTCACAAAGTAATAAAAAAACAGAAACTAAAAATATCGAGGAAATAAATCAATCATGCTTTCCGATCTTGTTTTACCTTTTTGGTAAAACGTTTACATATTAGCCAAAATTCACTAAGAAAATAACTTCCTAATCTCATAAACATTATTTATTGCATTCATCCTTCTAAAATGCTTTTCATATAATAACAAATTATTCTTAATTAATTTCAATAAAGCTTGCAAGGAAAAATGTTTATATAAGTTTACAACTCTCCGATCGTTAGTAACATATTTCGTGACATTAACTGATTAAAACTTAATAATGTTCACTCGTGTTAGGCTAAGAAAGAATAAAAAAAGTAATTTAACCGTATCATAATTAACTTATATTGACACTAGGCAATTACATCACACTCTTTGAGAAAATTAATTTTTCCCTCAAAATGCTATGTTAGTCACAAAAGAATAACTATGCATGGTACATATTTTTACGGTTAGCATTCTTTTATTAAATAATTTATGAAAACATGACTTTCACAATTTATGCACAAACTTTCTCTTATTAGTTTCACATACCTGTATAGTGTATACATATATATTGTCAGGATTTTTTCTCTTAAATTTTTAGAAATAAACATTTCTAAACTTTTTGATGTGGGTTTTTATAGGGAAAGGAATAATGCGTTGAATTAAACATGCGATAATTCATCACACTTAAGGCAGAACAGACTTATGATAAACTGCGTATATCAATGGAATCCAGTGTCGAGGCAAAAGAAAAAAAGATTAGTTACATCTTTGTAAAATACTATTGAATTTCTCACATTTCTTTTAATATTTTAATCCACTGTACATATGTAATAACGGTTAAACAGAGTGAAAATTAACATTCGATAGTTTGTGCTCTTTTACAGTTTAGCCATAAAACAACTGTGCCCTCTGCAATTTTTTAAGTATTTGTATCATTCACAGCTGAAAAAAAGAAGTAAATATTTATTTTTAAAAGTTACAAAAAAAAACAGTGTATTGATAAACAAGACAGGAACATCTCGTAACAAGATGCCAAAAGACAATATAGCTTTACGTGTTGGACATCTTAGTTGAGCGAAACTACCGCCTCAAATCTCCACCAACGTGCACAGCAAAGAGAAAATATTCTGAAAGAAACCTCTCATTTTTAAGAATTAAAACGGTGGTTAAATAATGAGCAATGATAGTTACATAATTAAAAAATAAAAACAAAATAAAAATAAAAATAGTAAAGACAAAATGAAAAGTTGACAACAACATATAAACTCTCAAAAAAATCCGTGAATTGAAGATAATTTTTCCATTGCATTTTTTCGTACAAACACGAAAATGTCCTCTTCGATTTGCCTACTTTACAACTAAATACAGAAAGTTCACCAATCTAACATAAGAAATACCCAAAATCCTCTAATGTAAAGCTGCATTTTCGTGAACATCAGAAGACTTCCGACAACTGTGCTGCATGTTACATTATCCTATGATAAATGGAATTTTTGCCTATGTCCTTTTTTCCTCAAAACACACACACAAAAAAATTCGAGAACAGAAGCTCCAAATTTTCTGAAATTCTCCAGTCAAAAGACAGAATGTTCTTCAAATAATTGAAAAACCTCTTCCAATCACAGGGTTGTTCCGGCAACTTGCTAACTGTACTTTTTACGTATTTTGACAAAGAAAAATTGACAGTGTATCCACTTCATCGCCGGCAATATCTACTCTGGATCATCTAAATTGGAATTATGGTTCTTGAAAGGAAATTAATTATTTTCGATTAGATGCATACGTTAGATAACACGATTTGACAAAACCAGACGATCTAAGATGTGGGTCAACCAATCCTGTAGACACATCTCGTCGTGCTGTTGAACATGGTAAACTAGGACATTTTTACTTCTGTTTATCTTTTATAACTGTAAAAAGAATTCCGAAAGTGCCTCAACATTTTTATGCTCATCTAAAATTACTCTTGCATTTTTTAAGTAAATTTTATTGCTCGCAGTTCCAACTCGTATTTATAATATACTATTAATATAATATTTTTTGTGGAATTTGAACAATTTAGTACTTCTTATAATACAATTTTTATTATAATTATTTTATTTTCATTAAAGACAATATTTTAAAAAAAATAATAAACGAAATATTGAATTGATAGGTATGACATGCTTATCACTTAAAAACACGTAATTTTTACAGGATTAATTTTTCTATATAAATATAGTGGTTGCTAAGAGTTAAATAATAAGTGATGCAGATATGCATCGCTGTGTATTTAAGGTTTAAAGCCTAAATGTCAACTTTTCATGCTATTCTTTTTTTAATGAAATGAATAATAAACATATAAAAGTATTAAACATTAAAACTATAACAAAAATATTTCAATTAAGATAGGATATCAAATTAATTACACAAATACGCGACCGGTGTGTGCTGTACGTTGGTTGTGACTTACCAAAAAATATAATCAAAGACAGCAATAAACAAGTTGGAAATTGCTCGTCAAACGTGGAAAATGAGGTGCGTTCGTACTATAACTAGTTTTATAATCATTTTTTGCACCCCATATTATACTGAATGTATAACTTTTTGCACTTCATGAAGTGCATAGTCTGATACATCATTAAAATGCACTTCCAATATTTTTTTCCCATTCCCCGTAATGTAACGGAACACTTTTGACTGTCCCTGTAATTAAACTATACATCCGATTTTCCTAAAATTTGAAATAGCTCAAAAAAATTTTGCAACAATTATATCTTTAAAATTTCAGACCATTCGGAAGGCTCTAATATCATTAAAATCCGCTTGCAATAATTTTCCCCATTTGCCGTAATGTAAAGAAAAACTTTTGACTGTCCCTGTAATTTAACTATACATCCGATTTTCATAAAATTTCAAATGGCTCGGCAAAATTTTGCAACAATTATATCTTTAAATTTTCAGATCATTCGGAAGGCTTTAATATCATTAAAATCCACTTGCAATAATTTTTCCCATTGGCCGTAATGTAAAGAAAAACTTTTGACTGTCTCTGTAATTTAACTATACATCCGATTTTCATAAAATTTGAAATGGCTCGACAAAATTTTGCAACAATCATATATTTGAAATTTCGGACCAATCGGTTGGGTAGTTTTTGCTCTGTTACATGCGGACAGACGGACAGACGGATGGACAGACGGACGGACTGAACGACGACTATAGGTGCTACGTATTTATATAATTACGAACGCACCTAAAAAGGACGAATTTCAACTCTTCAATATTAATTGAACACTGAAAGGACTTTTTGAAGAGGGTAAATGAGACGAAAGTGTAAATATGTAATTATCTTGGTTTTTACCGATTTTTATTCACTGAGTGATGCAATCGGTACGCCGTCTGTGTTTTTAACACTTCCCAACATACTTAAAGATTATTTATGAATTCGGTTTATCTGTCTGCCGTCTGTCAATCTGTCCGCAAATGTCCGTGCTCTAATTCGCGTAAATATACGCGGATTGCAATGTAATTTACATTGGTTACTGTAGTTTATTATCGCGTGTTCGTTATTAAAAATGAATTGTGTAGTCTTAATTGTTCTATTACAGGAACACTGAAAAGAATTCCGCTACATTATAGTACATGGGAAAACCGTTTGAGGTGTATTTTAATGATGTTACACTATTTCATATGTATTGAAATTAATCTACATTACTGAGATGTACAACATAATCCTAACTATAGAATTTCGTGGGCTTAATATTCATCGTTCATTTACAGTGACATTAGAAATAATTCGGTTGCAGTACTATCTATGAACAATTATTGGTGGAAGTGCGTTTTCATTTGTAGTGCGCCTTTATAAATTTAACAGACTTTTTGCTTATTCATTAACACGTATAAATTCTATAAATTTGCACAAAAGATTTCAAGTACAGCCGTGGAAAAAAAAGTAAACACCCCCTACTAACTCCTCAACAAATTATCGTAGAAGAAAGCTATTGGTACCGAACGTTTGGAAATAAAATCTACATTTAAATGATGTACATAAAATTTGCTTAGGGGCCCATCTACATATTAAAACGAATTTTAAGTCTGTTCTTTTCAATAGCAGTACACAATTCTGAGAGCATAAATGAACTCTACATCTTTCAATTAACCTAAAAACAAATTTTTATGCAATTCGGACGATAAGTTTCCGAGAAATTAATTATTTTAAAACGAGCGTATTTTAAGGGCTGTATACAAATTGAAGTTCGGTACTGGATTGTTAACCGAGAGAGCCCCCTTCTTGATCAGGCCAACTTTAAGCGACACTGAAGCCTGCTAGATTGCAAGACAGCATAAGAAATTTCAAAACATCTAATGACTTCTATCATAGACGTCCCCTTAAACCATCTTTTTGCCGTTTTTTAAGCATAATTTGAAAACCACTTTCAAGAAAACTGTGAAATTTTGGATTTCCATAATGCAAGACTTAATAAATCTAAATCCATCAAAAAAATTGTAGGTTGCAATTCATAATTTTTTCGAATATTAATTTCATAATTTACATCATAAAATTATAAAAATCGCAAATTCAACGTATTTATGTTTGGGTATATTAGTATTATTGCTACGCAAAAGTAGCACATTAGGAGCACAATTTCAAAAGATATAAATAAAAATATGAAAATGTAATTTAACATTAGAAGCACTAAGTTTTAAATGTTTATAATTGAAAAAAAATCATTCAAATGACTTGAAATTTGGTGTCTAGGCATAGTTTGAACCGAAAATTAGAAATATCTCGTTAAAATTGGGTATTGCCATTGAAAAAAAAAGTTTGAATTCGCTTTATTATGTAGACGGCCCCCTAAGCAAATTTTATGTACATCATTTAAAAGTAGACTTTATTTCCAATCGTCCGGTACCAGTAACTTTCGTCTACGATAATTTGTTGAGGATTTAGTAGGGGGTGTTTACTTTTTTTTCCACGACTGTACATTTCCGTTTATTGACGGAAATTGCTGAAGACGAATTTTCAAATGTGCTATTCTTTCCCTAATTAAACTTAATTTTTACATACATATAGTATGTATACTAATGCATAGATCATATACAGATTTGTACAAATGAATGTAGATATCTTT
Source organism: Maratus speciosus (assembly GCA_963932465.1). NCBI lineage: Eukaryota > Metazoa > Arthropoda > Arachnida > Araneae > Salticidae > Maratus > Maratus speciosus. The sequence continues at coordinate 232,591,210 of OZ010792.1, read as the reverse complement.
CCAATTATTGATTGGGATTATTGAAATTGTGTTTTCAAATGTGTTATGTGCTTTCAAAATGCTTATTTAGACATAATCTTTCACGTTATTAATCTGTGAAGTTTTGTTATAATATTCAGAATGTGTTGGAAAGCGTTTCATAATCTGCGTCTGATGCAAGATTTTTCATTCTTGCTAAAAGTTAAGGCTGTACTGCACCATGTAGAACTTTTCAATTCATACCTTAAAGAAATAAAATAAGTAAAAAAGGGTGAAAAGTATTATATGAGTAAGCATTTATTTCAAATTATTTTTTATTGAAAAGTAACTCTCTATGATGTATTTCATTTTAGAGCTAAATTAGAAAATCGATTTCTGTAATTTGAACCTCAAATTTCAAATTAATTAACTATTCCATTCTGCACTTTGATGAAATTAATACTTCACGTTTGCCATTGTTACCTTGGAATTCTAAATGTGGAATAAATAAACCTAGACACAATACCTGGTAAGTAAATACAACTTTTCACGCTTTGAGAAAATTAATTAACTTTTAAGGATACTGTAAATATCTATACTACAGAACGCTACCTGCTGAATTATAAAATGAAATTAAAGGGTAGAAAGTAAAAAAGCTTGTTAAAAATAATAGATTTATTTTAAATCTATATATTATTCATTTAAATAACTGTTTCTTGAAGCATGGTTCTGCATTTGACACCAATTGAAATATTTAAATATTTCTAAGCTTAATAGACATTTCGATGTCTCCATTATAAATCAGAAATAGTTAATTAGAAACGTTCAGAAACTTTAATTATCTTACATTTTAATGTTATCAGAAAATATGTTCTTTAATCTATAATTAAAAAGTATTTCTTAAAAAACTAATTATTTTACAATGAATAAATAATTTATATCTAAAGTATAATATTTATACACATGTAAAAGGAAGCTTCAAATAATTATTCTAGAAATACATAATAAATTCTAATTAGGTTATGCATTTATTATTGGATACACTATAAATATTAATGTGTATCTGGAAATAAAAATATATTAATCTGATTGAAACCTCAAGAAAGAAATTTTTTAACTATAAGAGAAAAAAAAACTTCTTTTATTCGAACTGTTTAAATAGTTAGTATAACTATATAGCAAATTCCATAAAAAAGGCCTTCTTTCTCGTGTCTTAAAGTATAATGCAGTATGAAATAAACAAGCTATACGAATGTTGCTTAGATATGTATGCGTGAATATAGGTAACCTGAATTTGATAGCTACATAAGTTATACTGCATAGGGTAATTTTTGTAAAAAGAAAAAAAACTAGGTCAAAATCCTAATATTATTAATAGTTGCTTCTTAAAGCCACAATTTTCAATAGAACTTAATGAAACTTACAACAAATATTCTGCACATATACTTGTAAAATAATATAATTATACACACATGATTTTTTTAACACGCTTTTATTAATAAATGCTTTTCTAGGAAGAGTCAAATCATCTGGTCTTACCCCGCCGGTGAAGCAAGACCGCTTGGGTATGTTAATCTTACAGGAAATGAAAAAGTTAAGATTATTTTGAAAAGCGACAAAATATTCCGTTTTACAACTTTAACTAGGGAGTTTAACTAACAAAAATTTCAGCTATAAGTCTAGCGATTCAATGTTTTATAACGAAGTGGTAATAATTTTCATTAGAATTTGCGAAAATGTATAAAAGAAGTTGCACACTTTATCAACTTTTAAAAAAAAACAGGTACTTTTAGGTTTTACTGCCTTTTATTCAAGCATTGTTTACAGGCCGTTCAAGTATTATTTTGAAATATCTAGTTTTATTTCACATAGGATATTCAGCTTTACCTTCAGAGGATGAAGATCGTGAAGCAAGCCGTAAAAAATCTACTGATTCAGGCTAGCAATTGTTTCATTGCGGATAATGCATCCTTGTTAAATAAGCTACACAAAATAATTTAAAATGTTTCGGCAATTTTAAATGTGTTTAAATTTAAGAATTTAAATACTGCCAAAAAAAAAAGATACAATAAATTTTCCAAAACAGAAACTATACAAAGGCCAGTATAAGAGATACAGTAATAACCACTTATTTCTTGCCCAGCACTAATGTATTTCAATTAGTATACGGTTTTAACCTACATTTCCCTAAAAGTCGCCAAGCTTAACCTTGGAAATTAATTTTTTTAATGATTAACGGATTCAAACAAGACTTTACTTCTTACTAATAGTTGTGTTACGATTGTGGGTATAGTTTAGAAAAAGACATCCTTTATTTTTTTTCAGAGGTGGAAAAACTATGAATTGGATTATGAACGAGTATAAATACATATTTTATTTTCTAAAGAAAATAATAAAAAAACTTCAGAGATGCTACTATAGATTACCTTGTATTTATTTAACTATCGTAAAAAATATGTATATTTAGTACCAACAAATTAAAATTACATAAAGCGTTTTTTTCATGATTACATGGAGAAAAAAGATTTAAATGATTTTCTACTATACGGGCCTTGGCGTTTTCTTTTTTTTTAAAAAAGCTTGGTGCAATTCGAGCTTCAGAAAATGGCATTTGTTGCCAAATAATACAAACAGTTAGCTATGAAAGCAGACATAATGAACTTTTATGCTTGTTTATATAGATGTATTTATATATATATTAATATTGTTTTTTATATGCAATTTAATTCTGTTCGTATATATAAAAAAAAAGGAAAAAGAAATTACTCCTTAAATAAACTGTTAAAATATTCAAAATATGTTACCAAATATCTTTCTCTCACTAAGGCTATTTTCTCCACCTTATCAAAAACCCTATTCTGGAAAAGTACCAAAATATGCTTCGATATACCTTCCATCATTGGATTTTCAATTACATCACTAATAGAGATAATTTATGAGCTAATTTGGATTTCACTAAACTGCTACAAATATATAAGTATTGTTAAATTGACCTTCTTCTGTTATGTCTCAAATGCAGCTTCAAAAAATCTTCATGTAAAGTAATAATTATTAATAAAAGCACTATACTTCTTGAATAATAAAAGCACAGTTTGCTTTCTAACCACTATATATAACCTTATATTACAGCACGATTAATAAAGGAGCATTAATGCATAAAGATGCTCACTTGCTCATAATTTATTCATACCTGTCTGACATTTAACGCTTCATATGTTTACTACATGCTGAGGTAATTTACTCGCCACGAGAATGTGGTAGACTGAAAATTTCGAAATTTGTTTGCAAAATTTCGAAGTGTTATTTTGAAAATAAAGGCATCGAGCTCTGTTAAATACAAAATATTGGAAGAATTAAGATTATTTTAGACAAGCGGTTTAAACTTATTAGTATTCATGCCCTTTTGATTTATTAATTTTCCATACTTACGTTAAAGTACAAAAAGATTTTTTATTTAAATAAAAATAACTAGTTTCAATTAGTGAATGAACTCTAGCTGATGAAATACAAATTCGCTGTTATTATTACATGATCATAGATAATTAATTCCGTCGCAACTTTTGTGTTAAAAAATACATACATGTTGAAACAGGAGTATTTTTTAAAATTTACAATAATGACTTTTTGATTATTTTAGATGAAATATAATAAAGTGACAACTGAACTATATTGGGGTGGACAACAACAAAACAAGTTATACATAAAATGAGTTATATAGCTGTTAAAATCGTTTTAAAAATCGTAAAAGAATAAATAAATCTATGAATAACTTTGTAACGTTTATACACAAGATGGAAATTTCATCGCAATCTCTCAACAAAATTACCATTGCACGGTGTGTGACAGAAGCGATAACTTATAGCATTTGTATTCCTCTGAATATTGAAACGGTACTGAAATCGTTTCTTTATGATAGTTTTTTCATTTTTATTTACCTGTTTGCACAGCTTCTACATCATTTTGTTCTATCTCTTAATCTTAAATTTATTATATACTTTAATGGGTTACATACGTAGTTAACTTTAAAACAAAAATCTTTTTGGGGGAAATTAAATTCTTATAGTGTGTAGAATTATAGGCTAAAAGATTTTAAGTGATATCTCAATTATTAAGATAGATATGATCAAATTTGTGAGCTCGCGCGAGATCGATAAAACAGCCCTCGCCGAACAATATAAAGCGAGCTGTAGCGTTCAGGTAGAAACTCACAGATACATGTTTTCGTTGCTGATTGTTATATTTGTGAAAACGTATTGAATCATTTTAAAGATTCTACCCCCTTATATTTATTATTACATTTTTTTTTCTAAGACTTTAAAAGCGATTTTCTGGATGCATTTTCGTGTGAATACTGAAACGGGACTAAACTCATTTCCTCTTCATAGTTTTTTTCATTTTTATTTACTTGTTTGCACTGCTTCTACACTATTCTGTTCTATCTCTTAATCTTAAATTTATTATGTACCATAAAGGATTACATACGTTGTTAACTTTCAAAAAATTGGTTTTTTCTTTTTGAGGAAAATTAAATTCTCATAGTGTGTAGAATTAGGGGCAAAAAGATTTAAAGTGATACCTCCATTATTAAGATACATATGGTCAAAAATGTGAGTGCGCACGCAATCAATATAACAGACCTTGTTGAAAAATATAAAGTCAGCAAGTAAATAAGTTCAGGTAGAAACTCACAAATACATGTTTTCATTCCTGTTCATTATATTTGTGAGAACATATTGAGACATTTTAAAGATTCCATTACCTTATATTTATCAGTACATTTTTTTTCTTCTAAAACTTTAAAAGCGATTTTTCGGAAATTACATTTTTCAGCACAGGCAGCATGATACTTTTAACAATTTTTAACATTTTTGAAAAATATTTGCACTCATCTATGTATAAATAAATTGTCTAAGGGCCATTGAGCCTTTTATTTGAAAATTTTATTTTTTTATACTTTTCCAAGGTCAAAATTTTAGACGAAAAATGAAATTTTGTTTAATAATAGCGCTTTTTTCTTTTCTTAAAATTCTAAAATGGTCCTTAGCTGATGGCCTGGTGGAAAACTGATAGCCCTTAGCTACAACTTTACTTTAGAAGAAGAAACTGAGATTTTAATATTTTTTTGTTTCTACAGGAAGTTAGGATGCTGTCCATCGAGCCCGAATATTTTGCTACAGGCCAGCGCGGCTGCAGGTTTCCGATACAATATGCGACCAAACTTTAACAAAAAAAAATATTTTTAAATACTTGAAGAAATAAAAAATATTGAGAATTATTAGTTTTTCAATTAATTTTACGTCCTTCCTAAAAAATAAAAATTCTAAAGTATGTCAATTTTTCGCCGCCGAGAGCGTATGTATCCCTTTAAAGAGGAAAGAACAAAATCAGCCAGGCAATTAAAACAACTAGCAACGCCAAAGAAAAACGGCAATGAGTTATTTTCCTCAACCTAATGTAATTTTATGATTGTCCGATATCAGCAACGGGAAAATTATTGTTCCTGTTCTTGGAAGTTTGTTTAGCCACCGGAGGAAAATACATTTAATTATTAATTATTTAAAAATAATAATAATTTCTCACACCAGAATAACTATTATTTATAATCCAGCTACCTAGCTGCCGTTTCTGGCAATTGTTAAAATACTGCAGAAGTTGAATGTATGAAAAAGAGACGGTGAGATAATGACGGGGTGGTTTGTCCTGGTTTATCGAATTCAATTCTAATTTGTTAATTACGAGGTACATAGTGTATAGAAATATTACTGTATAAATATATGATTCATAGTATATAAAAGTATTACGAAACTCAGCATTAAAGAAATATAGTATACTTCCTTTTAAAATTCACATTTATGAATACAGTATGACTTTACATAAAGGAAGAAGAGCATCATTAAACTAGAAAAAGTAGGAATACCATGCCTCACATTATTACTACCATTCAAGATAATAAATAATCAGAAATTATTATTTATTTGTTTGGTTTGATTTGGTTTGGGTTTTTTCTCCCGTACCCCATTTGAATTTTTCGTACGTTCGATATCTGGTAAATTCACATCTCCAAATATTATATAAAAGCAGAATTCTGTACTTCCAACAATTCTGCTTCCAAGATTTGATACCTTATTACTGAAGATCATTTACTTTGTTACTGAAGATGAATATGAACCTCGTACGGAAAGAGATCTTCCTACAGATCTTTAACGTGCAAAAATATCAAAATTTTTCGTAACCATTTTTTCTTTTCGCGTTTTATCATTTAAAAAAATTTCACGCCTACTGAATATTCTTTTATTATAAATAAGAAAAAGGAAAGAAACGAAAAAAGACATTTTGCACTTTTAATTAGTTAGCTTCAACAAACAGTCGTATACTCGATTAATCGAACCACGGAAAATCGAGGTCCAATTGCCTTTTTCTTTCAAGAAAATGTCTTTTAAAAATTGTTTTGACGTGTTTGAAAATTTTGGGAAGAAATTAATGGTAGATGAATCATATTGTTTCTCAGCTGACCATAATCATCGATGAAGTATTTATAATAATAGACTTCCCTTCTGAAAAAGATCCAGAAATAAGTTTTACTTTTTTTCGAGAAATGTCATTTGATGACGTACAGCCTAAATATTACTGGTAGCGCTAGCACAGTACCAGTAGAAAAATTAGCTGAGCTGAATATTTTGCATCAACAAGTATGAAGAATAGACATTCTTTGTAATTTTAGGGAAATAAAGAATTCAGAGTTGTTTAATATACATAGACTCGTAGGCCTTCAGGTGCTGAAATCGATACCCAACTCGTGGAAGTGCATATAATAAATGTCATGTCGATGCAAATGTCACCACGGAGGTATCGGCAATGTAGGCACAGACATTGTGCTAAGCAATTTACCTCTTTACCGCATTCAAGACCTTTCTCCCTTAAAAGCATTTTCGAATCAGTGAAGGAATGAAAATTACCAATGAAGCAGTTTTTCCGTTTGCAGGACGCGCATTTTGTTAAAAGGAGTTTTCCAAACTTGTTACGCGTTGTTTCAAATGTATCAATGTATTTGGTGATCAGATAGAAAAATAAGATGTGCCTATTTTTCTATGTTCATTCTCTATTATTTGTCTTGAGCTAAAACACTGCCCATAGAATATCAGAGAATCTTATTTTTCAACTTTCCCTCGCACATATGTTTGAATATATGAGATTTACAATATATTATGTTTTGCAAATATATCAGTATAAGCAGAATCGCAAAAAGTTACTTAGCGATTACAAAAGGTTCTAAACTAATCAGAAATAGCAACTTTTATTCGTACCTCTACTTCTCATAGATAATGAATATATTTTCATATAAAATGGCATAGTTAAAAAATTTTTGTTAAGGAAACTTGGATTGCTGATTCGTCTAACAAACCATGGATCAGAGAAGATAGCGAAAATATTAATAACTAGCCGCAAACACGTGGCTAGGCATACAGCGCTAAACTGACTAGACTGTTAGTATTACTATATTTAAGTATATGTCGCAATGAAGTTAATTTATTAAGAAAGTTACATATCCCGCCTTAATAATTAGATATAATATATTCTTACTGGATGTTTTAAAAATAATGTATTTCTCTGACCCACAATAGTTTTCAACTGAAATTCTTTTAATAGCAGATTACGTTTTCTTTGCTGTAAACTTGATCTAAATGTTTAATAAAATATATAGTGTGCAAGAAAAGTCCTTGACTCATTTTGAAATTCAATAAAAAGTCAAATATTTTGTGTTCGGGATTGCGGTTTGGACGAAAATGCTTTGTTCAAGCCATAATGATATTGGCTATAGATGGCGCTATACGTTAATAGCTGCAAAAAAGCACAAAAAAACTCAAGCAGTGACACGAATTTTGTTTGCGAAATCTATTATATAAATATTACAATATTTCAAAACGCGCGCTTTGCGCTTTTTGTAGCTCGAATCACATCCAAACGGTACTTTTATTTTAATCAAAACGTTGAAATATGGTAGTGCAATGTACAATAATAAAATTAAATTTAAAAAATCAAAAAACCCGACTGCGTAAAAAGCGAACTAATTAATTATTTCTCATCAATGTGAAACTATTTTTTTTTTTCGATTCCGACTATTAGCTCACACTCTCGATATATATATCTTGTTCAAATTTTCAATCTTTAATAAAATACTTATTATTCATCTAATCAAGCTCAAATAATTTTTTTAAACTTGTAGTGGATGACACTTTATGTTAATCCAGTTTTTTTTCAAATATTAATTCATTAATGAAATTAAATTAATTAATTTTCAATAATCGAGAGAGCCCTCTTCTTGATCAAGGTATTTTAAGACCGAGAGAGCCCTCTTCTTGATCAAGGCATTTTATGCGCCACTCAAAAGGAAAGAAGAATGGGAGAAAAAAACATCTGTATTGACCTAAGTAGGAATTGACTTAATATTATTTTTTTATATTACTTGTTTATATTACTTACCTATTTCTTTTATTTACTTGTATTGATGACTTTTAAGTTGTGTTTAATTGTTAGTTCCTATCTATAAACACTGTTTTGATGAGGTCTATAGATGTCTATGATGTTTAGAGTTGCAGTAATGCGAGGGATCCACAATACATACACAACTTCCAGGTTGTGTAATATTTTAACGGAGCTTCTGACTGTAAAATAGTCAATGAAACATCTTCTTCATTTTGAAAGACCTATCCAATGGTATGCCACTGAATATTGTGCGTAAATTTTTTTTTTTCGTCTCTACCGCCATTTCGTATTTTACGGCCGTCATTTTGAATTTATAAAAACAAAACCTTGCCTGTAACCATCGTACTGTTAAGACGAATTGATAGAGACCTCATTAATTAAAATCCATCCAGCCGTTGAGATGTTTCGAGGGTATAAAGAAATCCACATACACAGATACGCGTGAAACACATAACCCTTCTTTTCAGTCGGGTAAAAAAATGCTCTGAAGCTTATTTTGAGATTTTGGATTTCTTTTATTCTTTCAGAATAGAAGCTATAACACCATATGTGATAAAAAAAAATTTGAACTTAATTCTATTAATGTCATTATTATATACTTTTTTAGGTAAAAACTTTGGATTATCAGAAGCATTTTCGTCCAAACCGCACTCTCGTACACTAATTATTTTAATTTCTATTGCTTTGTAAATAAATGTTTCAAGGACTTTAGGCCGTAAATACCTTTTGAATAAGAAATCTTTTTATTCCTTATTAAAAATATTAGAATTAAACACATTTTGGAATATCGTTTAAGAAAATATCTAAGAATTCAATTTTGAATACTTGCTTTATCTTTCAAATATACTTTTTGATTTAAAATATTCCATTTGAAACAAACTGGAATTTAAATATATATTAAATCATTTAGAATATATTTATTGGATGTTTGAACTCAGAATTTAAATTAATGTATGGGAGTAATTTGATAAATTATATAAAAGGGAACTGAAATATTGAAAGCTTCAGTGCAAACATAGAATGTTTAATTATTCTATGAGAATTTAAAATTGTTTTGGTGTATTAAATGGCAAAGGTAGAATTTTCTTTCTTGACAAAAATAATTCTGATAAATATATTTACTGGGTGTTTTAAATTTATAAATTTAACTAACTCGTGGGGATAATTTGATAAATTGCATTAAAGAGGTATTAAATACTGAAGCGCTTTAATCAAAACACAAAATATTTAATTCTTCTAAAAGATTTTTTTGTTTGGTTACAAAAATTATTACGACGAAAATGTTTATTGGATGCTTGAATTCAGAATTTTGATTTACGTATGGGAATATATCAATAAATTATAATAAAGATAATTTAAATATTTAAGTGCTTTAGTTGAAACATGGAATATTTAATTATTCTAACTTAATTTAAATTTATTTTGTAATATTAAATGACAAAGATATTTTTTTTTTTTTTTTTTTTTTATATGTCAAAAATTCTTACTACAAATATATTTACTGGATATTTGACTTCAGAATTTTAAATAACACATGAGCATAATTTGATAGCTTATATTAAAGGGAATTTAAATGTCGAAGTACTTTCGTCAAAACACAGAACTTTTAATTATTGTAAAAGAATTTAAATTTGTTTTGGTAAGTTATATAAAAAGGTGGAATTTTCTTTTGTGGCAGAAATCATTATAACGTTGATATAAAGTGGATATATCGGGTGGAAATGATTATATTGACAGTATTCAGCGATTGACCGCGCCCCGTCAGTGGCCGAGATGTTCTGCTTTCAAATATGGTAAACGGGAAGTGCTGGGTTCGAACCCAATCGCGCTTGTCGGCCTAATCGAGTTTTCCGTGGTTCTCTTCGATTCTTGGATTTCCTTGCGTAAATACGGGTTAGGTTCCCTTAGAAAGACCCCCACGGAGGGCACCCCCAGCCCCCTTTGGGCCCATACCTCTGATGTTGATAATTGCTCGTCATAAACAACAACAACGATTGACCGCTCTAAAAAGAAAACAGCGCCACATATTCCGCTTGCAGTGACTTTGGTAACTATTTTTTCGGAATCTTCCCTTTCCCGTCTTGTTTAGTTATCCTATAAAATTTCGCTCCATACTCGCAATTAGATCGTGCTGCAGAACACGCTGAGTACTGTGTGTTTAATTATGGCTACCTTGTGGATATGATTATCTGAAATATTCCATTAAAAGTACAATGAAATGGCTTTTTTAATAGATTATATAGAATTATTTTAAATAAATAAATGATTTACCGAAAATCGTAATCAGTAAGACATTTACGAACAGTTGTAATGAAATACTACTGAATATACAGGATCTGTTGATATTACTTGTATGTAGAGTTTAATTTTGACGGAAATCTGTAAAAAAAAAACTACAAGATTTGCATTTACAACTATTATTTATTTAATTATGTAATTATTAATTTTGCACACCAAATTAAAAATATTTTCAAGTATATTGTCTTATATAATCAAAATAAAAAAGACTTTTAAAGAATAAAAATGTAAAGCTGCCAACATTATACAAAAAATCAATTTTTAATGTTTAAAATAAAGTTAATTCGGTAGCTTTTATAGCAGGATTTCTCATATAAAAGTTTACAGAAGAGAACATATTTTATTTTCTAAGACACACTGAAACCTTCCAAATTAAAAATTTATCAATGAGCCTTAATTGTTAAACAAGTAATAGAAATTTCGAGAAATTGTCGTTCCGAAGAAAATAATGATGTTCACATTTCGAACGAAAATATTTCACTAATATTTCATGCAGTTTAAAAAAAAACTCGAATTCTTTACGCATATTTTCTGAAACTCTAATGACTGTCCCATAAGTTTCTATTTCCTAAGCAACAAATTAAATTGGTTATAGGAAAAATATTTTTAACTGAACTTTCTGTCAAAATTTGTATGTGAAATAAAAAAGTATGTAATGTATTTTTGCTCAAAATTACAAACTGAAATACTAGTTAACCAATTTTTTATGAATAACTTTATGGAAATATAAGAAAATCCTTAGAGTCTTAGAAAGTTAGTTTGTTATTATTACTTAATTCACAAATATATTTTTAAAAATGCATACTCCAATGAATTTATCGATTTTGTTCACTAATCTCTAAACTATATCTTTATAAACTGCACAAGTAGCATTAATGTTTGAAAAATAGATTTAAAAGCATGGAACCCTAAAAAACTTGCTTTAAATTTTAGACGTTGTTCTTACTGTTCAGAATTTTTTTATGAAATAAAATATTAGAAATAATTTTAGAGGAAAAGAAAATGAACTTATAGGGATTCTTTTTCTCCTATGCATGCTAATAGGTGTTATTTAGCGAGAATGGTTAAGGACAAAAGAATGTTTTGTGAAAACTCTTTATTATTATTTATTAAACTCTTTCATTTTTGCCAATATCTCCCATCAGAATCCTATGCAAGCCGGGCTGTACTGTACAGAAAACCAGAAAATGTGTCTTAAAGACAACACAAAACCCGACCAGAACCAGACAAAAAAAATCTTCGCCAACCCGAAATACGAACCGAACCAGACACATTTCAACCCGAAACTGATCCAAAACCGGAATGAAAAAAATAATCCACGATTGAATACAGTTATGGAAAATTAGAGCAAAATTATACCTCTAAAGTCAAATTATCTTTTCCTATAAAAAAAGAACATAGGTACGGATCAACATTAGAAAACATAGATAAAGGAACGTTGTCAATGAAGATTGACAAGGTCAATGTTGACATAGGAAATGTACACATATATGTTCGGTTTTCGGGTTGATGATTGTTGTCTGCTTCGGGTCGGCGTTTTGATTAATTTTCAGTAGAATTTTCAGATCCGTGTTGGGTACAAACTGACTTGTGCTGGATATTAATGGGAGATATTGGCAGTGCCGGCGTAACGTCGCGCGGGACCTGGCAAAGCAGTTTGTGTGACGTAACGTATAATGCAATACTGGACTTATATATGTCATAGGATATTTCCTAGTGATCATTGTAGATAATAACATATAATAGAGATAGTATGGAAAACACCCCTACTTTCACACTTAATGTGCAATTATTTTTAATTTCACAAAATCTTTTATCCTTTACAATACTATTTTAAATATTTTTTGTGTTCACGGTTACTTTTTGTAATATAAAATCTGTACATTCCACGACAATTATATCATCTGTGATTATAAGAAATATAGTCCATACCTCACTTTTTTATACAGAAAAACATTTAAAAACAAATCTACAGCGAAATTAGTATTATTTCATACTGAGAAAACGGGATTTCGAATTATAAAGAGCGACTCGGGACCCTTAACAAGACCACCAAATGGCGTGGGATCCTGGGCAGCCTCCCAGTTTGCCCGATTGTCCCGCTTTCCCTGGATATTTGCATAAATGAAAATTAAAGTCAATGTAGATAATAATAAGAGGTTTTCACTAAACATTCTTTTGTTCCTAACCACTCTCACTAAATTACACATTTCTCATATTTTATATCATTAAAGAATTCCGAACATTAAGAACAACGTTCGAAATTTAAAGCAATTAATATTCAAACATATAGTTATTTCATTTGAAAAAAAAATATTCAGAACTTTCTTTTGAAATATCGCGTCAATTCGAACTCGACTCTAAACAGTCAAATCCCAACCCGTGACGGACCCGACGCCGATCCGCCCCGAACCACCTGTTGGGTCAAGTTCGGTTAAAATCATGTTACTCTACCTGATGCAGGACCCTATCTTCCATTTCGAGGCATTTTCGTTTATTACAGATTAAAACTTTAGACGGTTTGTGTAATACACGATAGAACGACTATTTTATAAACGTAAATTAGTAATACGTATCTTAACATAAATTTCAAAATTCGAGATGATACCTCAATTTGAACAAAAGAGCGTATAAAATTTAAAAAGACCCCAAAACAGATAGAAAGACAAAAATAGCAGTTTTAGATATTATTGAAATTGAAAGCAGACCACAATTTTGTTTTCCTGACGAAAAATGCTGATATTGTTTAAAATCCGAAATCCGAATACTATTACAAACTTCAGCTTTCTGTGAATAATTCTTCATGGGGGGAAAAACTATGTAATTACTTATATATATATGCAAACATTTTTTTTACGCTATTTTATCATATGCAAACAATTAATGATAACAATAATAAACAAATTTGAAAGGTATTATAATACAGTCAGGAAAAACATAATAAAGTGGTTTAAATGGGAGAAAACGAACAAAGTTTGGCAGAAAAAAACAAATAGATTTAATGGCATTACAGGAGCTTGATAAAAATATAGCAACTATGTAATCAATCAATATAGTTCAGTTTATTTGCGCGAATCACAAATTTAAGGATATATTTCTGTTTCAATACAATCATGAGATTGTATGATATTCATATTCTATATAGCTGGACCTCTCCATTTAGGAAAAAGTTACCAACTTCTTATTGAAGGATGAATCGCGAACTAAAATTCGAGCATTACCGTATAAACTATTACTATACGGATGTACATCAAGCTTAGTTTCAATGCAAAAAAAGTGTTACTTCTAATGATGAGTAAAGATTATTGAAAATATACCTCCTGAAATTTTCCGAACACGAAAAACAAATATTTCTTCCCACAACGTGCTCTGGTGCAGATCGACAAACGATACACTTTCTGAGGGATATTCTGGAAATTTTTCTAAATTAATATTATTTTTAAATTGCTGCTTGGTGGCTGCACTTCACCAAGTAGAAACCCTAGTATTCCTCATTACCCACTATTCCATAATACCAGAATATTCCATAATACCCCAAGTTTCTCTTGAAACGAATTGTATTTCCTCTTTTGTTGGATGTCGGGTGAAATATTTTTAGGAATCTGTGAAATGTAGATTAACTGATACTTTTAAAATAAATAATTTAGAATTAAGGACAAATCTTTTGTAATCCTATTACTCCCTTTCGCACCATAATCGGATTTCGGTACAATTTGTTTCAAATACTTTATTTTTTGATAATAAATCTCTTAAAATTAGAATTTAGATGTATTCAACGGGTATATGTCTTTTTAAAACTAAAGCTACCTCTCAGCCATTGTTTAAATTAATCTTTTGCTTTATTAATATTGTTGTAATTTAAAAGAACGTTCAATGCAGATGAAATTATCTTTACTTCTTCTTAAATTTAATATGGTGTAATAATTTATTTTCATCAACATAAAGAAGACTTTTGGTGTTTTGCTATATTTTTAAAGGCATTTTTCGTTGAAATTAAAACGTTTTGAAATTTCTAATCTAAAATTTAATATTTATTTACAGTTTTAAAAAACAATTTTTTATCGATTTTTTGTTTGAATTCTTATAAAAGTTAAATTATGAAAAATACAATTCCTCAGTGTCTACTACCGTGACTGGTGTGATTATTTACATATTAAGTAATTATTCTTAAACTAAAGTGTTTGGCAGCTGGTAAGTATTTTTTTTAATTTTTAATCACATGGGAGTTCTATGATATTTAAAAAGAGATAAAATAAAAACTGATGTATTAAAAAATTGTATTTTTATTTTATTTTCATCAATAAAATTAGATTTCAATAAAAACTCCAATAAAAAAAATCGTAAGCTCATCTAAATGTAAATGCTTCCGAAGATTACTCAAGTTCAAATGTTGATCATCACTGTGTACAGGTGATAGAATTGTAGGTTAAATTTGTGAAACATTTGAGCATTGGTTATGAAATAGTGCTTCCGCAACCGGGCAGTGGATATAGAAATGTTAAAAAGGAATGCCTTGTAGTATTTTGTTAATTATCAAAATTACGTTTTTTTAAGACCTACTTTCATGTATATATAGTATATCCCATACTGCTGAATGAAAAAACCAGCGTACATATGAAGAAGACAGATTTTGATATAGTCAACCTAAGAACTAAGAAAGTCTAGAAATAACATTTGCGTTTCTCGAGGCCTCTACCAAACTTGAACAAACTCCTACGTACCACCAATGTATCAGAGAACATCTAATAAAATAAAATTGGTTACTCAGCGATGTCCCAACTCAAGTTACTTTACTCTATTCACATGTCAATACATGACATAAGGTGACCATAATTAAACTGACAGTACTCGGAGTGTTCTGTAGCGTGATCTAATTGAGAGAATGACGTCAAATTTTGTAAAAAGATTAAACAAAACGGGAAACAAAGGATGCCGGGAGAAAAAAAAGTTCCAAAAGTCACCACTAGGGGACTATGTGGCGCTGTGTAACAGATAAGAGAGTTTTAAAAAATGCAGCATCAATACTGAAATAAAATTACCTCTTATTTAGACGATTTAACGATTTAATTCAAGTTCAATACGGCAATAACACTCTCTTTTCCGTTACACAGCGCCACATATTCATATTCCCCTAGCGGTGACTTTTGGAACTATTTTTTTTTCTTTCGTCCCCCTTCTTGTTTAATCTTCTTACAAAATTTGGCCTCCTTCTCTCAATTAGATCGCGCTACAGAACAATCTGAGTACTGTCAGTTTAATTACGGCCACCTTGTACATGACATGTATTTAATCATACTTAGTAAATACGTAGCAATCGAGAATCGAAACGCTGAAATTATATTTCAGTTATTTTTTCTTTTATTCAACACTCTTGGGACGTGTAATCATATTTTCATGTTTAATTTCAATTTCAAATTTACTAAATTATACATTATTTTTCATACAATTTTATAGACCATTTAATAAAATATATTCGCTTTAATTATTTGAAAAGGGTAATGTTTCGATGCATTTATTATGATTTAAAATTTAAAAAAACTTATTTACTCATACATATTATTTGAAAATCCATTATTTATTTATTTGTATATTATGAATCCCTGAAGATGAAAGTGCGTATCATCCCTCAACCACATATTTTTCAATTAGAATTTATTCTCTCTTATCAAACAATTCATGTTTTATGCCACTGATATTATTTTTTGCTTTGCATCATTATTTAATTTGTGGATAATTTAAACCATGTAAGAAAATAAAGATGATTTTTATTTTAGATTTGACGAACTATTTTTGCCATAGGCGTGACTAAGATATTGATGATTTTATTTCTGTATTCCTTTTTTCCCCCCATAATTTGTTATTGAACATAAACGGTTTTTCCGCATTTTCGATGTAACGCATTACGCTTCTCATGGTCTTGATGCATTTATTGCATTCTTCAGCGGCAGCATCATCTATCTTCAAAATGTATTTTGCTAGAGTTTACACAATTTGGATGTTGACTGACTACTCAACTTATTGTTCTTTTCAATAAACACTCGTTATTCAAAAGTTAATCTCAATGGAGCCAGTTTCATGTTTTTCGATAAATTTTCAAGCATCGATCTAGCACACTATAAAAATTTAAAATGGGGGGAAGACTAGTTATTGCATGTCGATAGAATGCTGTGATTAAAAGTTACAAAATAATGAAGATTATTTATTGATTATCTCTTTTTCTTTAGGGAAACCAAATAATAAATTGTGAAAAATACACAATTTCGAACACACGACAACAAAGCAATTAACGTACGCAGAGGTTTCTTTGACCGTCCAAAAATTAATCAGTCATGGTGCTGTTGTATTAAGAGCATTAATGTGATTCACCGATTATTGTTGGATTATGTCAATATCTTCAACATAGTATAACCAGAACTGACATAAAACTTTTTTAGATGGATTTATTTTTAAGTAACTCTGCCTAGGATCCAAGTAACCCAAGTTTACGGTAACTATTCATTTATATAGTTGTAAATTATTTGCACATTTTGAGTTTTATTTTAATGTAAATTTTGTAAATGTAAAAGCATTAACTAAAAATTTACTAAAAAAAAACTAATTGTGAATCCCCCTGTATATAAAAAATTATCAAAGTGATTTAAATAAGGTTCATAATAACGTGTTTATAATTTAACACGTACAACATCCGTCAACATGTTGCGTTTTTGAGCGAAGTATTATTTTTTAAATAATAAACTGTTAAAACAGCACTACATGCTTATTTTACGAGAATTAAATTGCTCATTTGGGACTCTAAGAAGTATTCAGCCTGAAATTAATTACATTTCAAAATCCCAGCGTGCATTTACTTGACCGCTTACTCTCCGCATTTCCTGTATCTGCAAATTTAATCAAAATCTAATTGAGTCATCATTTCCTTCTAAGAGATTCGATCCTTTTGTTTAAGAAGGGGAGATCTTTATATAAGGAATTAACCCTTTCTCCAAATTTATTCCGTAAATATTTATTAAAGGTACTGTTGACTTAGGAATTTTGTAGTTAGATACGCAATAATATGGGTATCAGCAAAAATAGATCACAATAGATGATTAATATTATATTGCAAAAAATTATTTATTTTTTTAATAGGCTGATTATAAATTTTATAATTTTATGAACTTTACAAAAATTTTAATTATGATCTGCACAATTGTAAATTTACCTTAATGCAATTCACTTAAAAAAAGCTATTGAAAGGATTTTACTATAATTATTTATTTATAGATTTGAAAAAAAACTATTTTGTTTGTTATACTTATTGTAATAACACAGAAAAATGTGCTACTTAAAAATAATCATGTATTAGATAGTCTAGGAGCCAGTTTCTTATGATACTTAAATAGTACCAAACAAATTGAAATCCTCCGCTTTTATACACAAGATTTCAATTTGGTTGCTAGTATTCAAGTATATATATTTTTTTTACTCTAGCGCTTCCGAATATGGAGTTAAATAGAGAAATCTCTTTTCTTCCAATAATAATAACAATAAGAACAAAACAATAATAATAATAATAATTTTTATCTAGAAGCATCTAGACAACACTGCAGTTTTAATTGTTTTATTATAATAAAACACTTTCAATTAAAATTTTAAATTACTATGTTATTAGTTCCTAGTAAAAAAATATTAAGAGCGAATTTTAAAAAATCGATAAAAGACTAAAACTAAACAAAAAAGGGTAAAAATTATCATCAGCTCAAGTAACGCATAAAGCAGTCTTTTCGAAAGACCTGAATATTATCTTTCGCAATGATTGATCTAAATTATTGATATTGTGATTCAGAGGCTTATCTTTCAGACGGTAACATATGAAATCTTATTTGCTGATTATATCTTATCTATTTATTACATTTAAATATTCTCTGTGAATACTTATTTCAAAATTCACATATTAGATTTCGTTTAAACTTATGTTCCGAATGTGTATTGATATTATCATTCGACTTCAAAGTAAATTATTTATTTTCATATTGTAGGGAAGATCTGGGTCCATCTAACGGTACAACTTAAACTACTCAAACATACCGCTAAATTGTGGGAAAAGGGTAACCCTCAATAGTAATGTAGGTTAACCACTCCTAATTACTAATACCTGGAACATCATAGTGGTAATTTAAATACATTATAATTAAAATCATTGTGATCGTAAATAATGGTCCTGGCTAGCTTCTGATAATTTAAACATAATTATCTTAAGTTGGGGGAGGAAACGCGTCTCCAAAACTGCCCCAAGGTGCGTTGTGAATATTTACGTGAAGAAGTAGCGTTTGGACCGCGTAAATTATCAAAAATAAACCTACAAAATTTACGCATAAATAAAATAAAAGAACCCGAAAATAATCTGAAATAAAATATTAATGTTAAAGTAAATTAACAGTCTCATGGATAAATGACGTATGCCAAAATTAACATTTAACATTATTTATTTACAATAACAAAACATATATACAAGTTAAGAAAAGGAGTGTCACATGACACAGATGTTCCAAAGAACAAATCGAGACTCTCAGTATGCATTACTTAATTTAATCTGATTATTTATTAAAACATTTAAGTACTTATATACCAGCTGAAGGTAAGTCTCTAGTAATACATCAATAAATACATAAACATGAATTGGGAAACAAAGTATCATAACATCACATACCTCCATACACTGTATGTCGTGGGCGTGATTCATCTCACATTGGGTAAGACACTAGGCACTCTTCAGCATGGTAGAGACACTAAATTTCGTAGAAGTTCCGCTCTTCAATCAGAGCGCGCGTTGCAAATGTCTACAACGACCAATAATGTTATTATACCCTAAAACGGGCAAGATGATCCAAATAAACTCTTCTGTATTATATAACTGCTTACCAGCAGTAAAACTACACGTCTGTAGACATCACTAAGTCTTGGATCAATTTGTCGCTATAAAAACGACTAACTTATTTAAATACATGAGAAAATAACTCATGTCTCTCTGCAAAACTCAGATCGAATAATCATGCTACTCCGCTGAAATCAGTAAGAATAATCATGTCATCCCTGTTACTACTTGTTTCTCTGCTCTCAGATAGAATAATCATGTCATCTCTGTTACTACTTGTTCTTCTACTCTCAGATAGAATAATCATGTCATCTCTGCAGACTACTCAGATCGAATAATCATGTAATATAGCTTTGCTCCTTACGTAAAAGACCCTGTATAACAATAGAGGGTTGGACTTTCAGCCGCCTGTTCAATCGTAAGGAAGCTGAACTGGATCCCCTCATTGAAGTACACCCCCCTCCCGCAACTGTGCGATTCCTTACCTCGAATCTTAGGGATGCACCTCGAACTTAAGGGATGCTAAAATGCCCCGCCTCTGAAGAGGGGCCCGTGGGATCATGAGATCTATTCGTACGTGTGGTCCGTCAGTGACAAATATATGGACTCATAAATTTTAGTGGAGCCAGTAATAAAAAAACTCTTGACTGTATGTCAAAACTATTGTTAAAGAGCAGACTCAGTGTCTGTTTGGAAAAGATCCCCTCCTAAGATAACAGGAGATCTGTGGATGCATTTTCCATACCTGTTGTCTTTACTATATAAGTATATATATAACACACTATCTTTAATACAAAGTTTATATAAAATAATAATAATAATAATAATAAATTGGCAAAATATGTAAATAATTGTATTTTTATGGTATTAAAAATATCTAAAAACCCTGCTGAAACGATATCAGTGGCGTGTACATCTTTGACACGATATCGATTCCAGCACATATATTTGTTCTTTTGACTTCATTGATGAAATGTTTCATTACGACACTGAATATAACAAGCGTTTAACAAGTCGGAAATTGTACGTCAAACGTGACAAATGGGGTGCACTCGTAGCATAATTAGTTTTATAAATATTCATATTTTGGTGCAATAGCTGTTGCACTCTTATTCAAAAATGCAGGAATACAAAATTTATTACAACTATACATATTAAATTCAATAATACGGAAATAATAAGACTTCATCTTAAATAGGACTTCATCATCATGATAATCTAGAATCATTACCTATCAAGAGATATCATTGAATTAAATACGTATCCTAAGATTTAATAGAATGGAGAAAACTTTTATTAATATCTTTTTAAGTTTTGATTCGATTTTCATAAAATTTGAAATGACTCGACAAAATTCTATAACGATTATATGTATTAAATTCCAAACCATTCAAATTGTTAATTTGCTCTGTTATATGAGGACAGATGGACCAGATGATCACTTTAAGTGCTACGTACTTATATAATTACGAAAGCACCTAAAAACAATTTTTTCAGCCATTTAAATTGGTGAAGTTTCATGAAAATTAAAATAACTATTATATTAACTTTGATGTTCAGTATTTATTTAAACAGACAAAGTTTCATATATAGTACTTTATACATTAAAAATCTCAACAATACTTTCATATTATTTAATTTAAAATAAATATTTCTATTATAACTCTGTTTTAAAGTTTTGTATCGGTGAAAGAAAAAGTATATATGATTAAAAAACTTAAACCAAATAATTTATCGTATTTGTCTTTTTCTACTATTCCATAAATTTACTTTTTATACCAAAATTTATCCTAATATAGTGTTGATACTATTTATAGTTTCAACTTCTATTCAATTAAATACATTAAAGTTGTGGCAGTTGAAATTCCATTTCTAGATTAAATTTTATCTTTCATATACAGTTGAATTCTCCGTGAATATTTTTAAATTAATGTCTTGTGTTTCGTTTGCATTTCCAATGTTTATATTAATTTTAAATCACGGTTAACTGCTTACAAAAGATTTAAAAATAAAAGCTTTAATTTAATAAATCTGATCTTTTGTTTTCAAAATGAAATATATTATACAAAGATTTAAAGAAGGGGTTTTCGAATGCAGTTTAGGATTTCCATTTTAATACGGTAACAACAGTTGCGAAATGAAATATTTAACAGATGACATTGATGCAGCCTTTTTCTCGGGAACAGCTGGTGTGATTTCAATGGGGGGGGGGGGGGTAATAGTTTTGCAGTATCTTAACTATAAATTGATCGTTTCCCAATAAATGAAAATAAAATTGACAGATTAAGATGATTATAATATAATGAATTAGAATTTAATAAACAGAATATATTCAAAAACAAGAAACTAACAAATCGGCCATTACAAAACAATGCTGGGAGATGAACCACACCTTTGTCTTTAACTCGGTTAAAATTATCTCAAAACCCATTTCTATACATGAACTTTGCTTTATTATTAGAATCATAATTGAATTGAATAATTAAAGATGATAATTGAAGCATAATCTATTAAAATCATAAAAATATTGTTAATTGTGACTTCGCTACTCCCCCGTTGCTAGATTGTTGGAAATATTACATAAAAAACTCTTTTTCTTAATTTATATTAGCATTTTTCCACATTACCAGTTTCTTTCCCTATTCAATATTCTATTGCCTGTTCCTTGTAATTTTCTTCAAGTCTATTGGTCAAGAAATCTATCCCTCGAGTCCGCATCTCCTCCATATACATGGGCAAAATTTGTTTCTTCATATACTCTTCACCATTTTGTCCAAGTCCACTTTGCCTTGGTGGCGATAGGCATAATGCTACAGAAACTACTTAGCAGTTACTTAAAAAGATCTGGTGCTTAAAATGTTATTTCATTTACTTATAAAATATTCAATTGTTACGTAATTTCACAAGGAACAAAATCGCATGTAAAACAGCTAATATAGTACCTCTTGCTTGATAACTACTGAAGGGATTTCATTTTTTTTCTCATGTGGCTAAATAAAAGATTGATCATTCGGCAAAAGTAAAAAAGAAAAAATGGAATAGTTATGCAATTTCGCTACAGATAAAACTACTTTTTTACTATTATTAACATGACTATCGCATATATATATATATATTTTTTATTGACGAACAATCAGTTTATAATTTAAACACGGGCAAAATTGAAATTCTCACAGTAGGTTCCTGAGAAAGAAGGTATCAATGTCAGCTATATTACAATTGATTTCACAAATGCTGTCGCCCACTTTACCCCGTTGTTAGTCGCGCTCTAGACTTTAAAAGCGTATATTTATTTTTAAAATAACACTCAATTTTCATGAATTAAAATTACCTTTTTCTTTAAATATAAATTACATTGTATTTCACGTAAATAAATATTTTATACTAGTTTCATTACATGCACTGCTTATACAATGAGGAAGGATAGTGTGGAAAAACAATTTTACGCGACAAATAGCGTCGTTTGAAAAGACGTAACCAACGTTTAAAATTAATTAAATAGCATTAAAAAAATGTTATATTTAGTGCTTACTTCAATGCCAATCCCAAAATTTTCTTCTATCTCATATAATATACTCTATATAATATATATCTTGTATAATATATTAATATAACTTCAAAAAGCGTGATTTTTTATTATGCATATTAGAAACAAACAAAATGCAGAAGTGTGCGTCACTGCACGAATATGCAGCGAAAAACACCACTGCACGGATTTTGATTTTGATTTTATTAATCGGAGTAAATACGAGTTAATCTCGATCATATTTTTTATAGAAATCAATATTTTTGGTCATTCTGTTGTACATCAGCTGCTTGCGAATCGCCAGGTTACCTGTTTCCGAAGTAACCTCCCCTCTACGACCGGGAATTGTAAAACACAACTATGAAAAATCTAGAAAATCGCACAAAATTCGCTATCACAGCGTCCCTTTCCGGGCGAATATCTCCAATATCAACTTGGACCTGACGGCCTTAATCAAAAACATATAATA
This sequence comes from Maratus speciosus, assembly GCA_963932465.1. NCBI lineage: Eukaryota > Metazoa > Arthropoda > Arachnida > Araneae > Salticidae > Maratus > Maratus speciosus. The sequence goes on along the minus strand of OZ010792.1, from coordinate 232,567,621 downwards.
TGAAGTTTGGTTCAATTCCATGCCGGACTTACACTTTGCGTTGATACAATAAAGCTCGTGACACAAAAAAATCTCTCTCACATCGCTCCCTTCCCGGGGAATATCCCCATTTTCAATTGGGACATGCTGCCTATAGCCAGAAATATATATATAAAGTTTGGTTCGATTCTATACATAACTTCATACACTTTTCGGTCATACAAAGAAGACACACACACACGGACACACAGATAGAAGTCGAAAAAAACTCGATTACAATGCTATATTTATTTATACATAGAAGAAGATGAAAATAATAAATGACAATGAAAAGAACATGTGTTAAAAGATGTACATTTAAATTTAAATCAAACAACTTCTTAGAATTGGAAAATTTCAACGACTCTATTAAATCTCACTCTCTTATCAAAATACATCCTAATTTATTGCTACTGTAATTTTGAGTTTTAGCTATCAGTCCATCGAATGCATTAAGTTCTACACAGATGGAATTCCATTTGTTGATTAAATCTTCTCTCTCTACTGGGCTAGAAATTGCCGTGAATATTTGCAAATTTGTACTCAAGATCTGACTTACATTTGATGTATGAACAAACATTTGCGAAGTAAGTAGCTTTTTACAGTACAAATTTGATTTAATAAATCTGATTGTTTGGTTACATTAGTAAAATGAAAATCCTTACAATAAGAAACAATCGAAAACAAGTTGACTGTACTTAATTAAGGAAATTCATTGAAATTTTAGAAAGATCTATTTAAGTTGTCACAATAAGTAATTGCATTAAAAATAGTGGTCATTCATTCCTTTTCTTATAGGAATAAATTATTTTTTTTTTCTTATTGAATATTTTGTTTTAAGAAGAAGTTCTACTTCTTTCGGTCGAAATTTTCGATTGTTTTTATTTTGCATTTTTTGCATCCATGAAGCGTATATTGCTGTAAAGTGGTTTCGTAATATTTTTTATTTTGCATTTTTTGCTACCCTCAAGTGTATACAGGGTGTCTCAGAACTTCGTGTACAAACTTGTAGGGGAGGTAGAGAACATCGTTATGAACTGTAATTTCATAGGAAAGTATGAGTAGAAATCCATAGGTGGCGCTGTATGTGATCCCTCAATGTCGGCACGCGTAGTTTCCTCATTGTAGACACCGACTGCATGCGATCAACATGAATCACACCGACAACAGCGCACACGAACCCGACCACGAGCAACGCCACCTAGGTACTTGAGAAAGCTTCGACACGCGTCACGAAAACGTCACACAAAGCAGGCAAAACAAAGAACAAAATTCAGACAACTTGCATGTTTCGTTTTCTTTGGCTCGTGGAATTATTAATTATTATTAGAAAATATGAATTAAGAATTAATAATTTCACAAGCCTACGAAATCGAAATATGCAAGTTGTTCGGATTTTTTTCTTTGTTTTGCCTGCTTTGTGTGACGTTTTCGTAATGCGTGTCAATGCTTTTTCAAATATCTAGGGGCCGTTGCCACGAGCCGCACAACAATGATTCACTGGTAATGTGTGTACGGGTACAGTGGAGAACTGTGTAGTGGGGCCATACATCTCATCACCTAGACTGGACGCTCGCAAGTCTCTCGTTTTTATTCAGAAAGTTCTTCTGGTAATGCTTAACGATGTCCCTGCATTTGGTTTCAACATGATGGGGCGCCACTTCTCTATGCAAGTGATCATTTGGACAGGACATTTAGAAACAATTGGTTTGGGCGTGGCGGGCCGTCACATGTCCCCTCAAATCACCTGATTTAACTCCTCCTGATTATTTTCTTTGAGGTGCCATTTAGAGCATTGTGTACGGCACGCCCATAAATTTTGAAATGGATCTGGAGTCACGATTCTCCATCCTTGCAGCTACCATCAACGCAACAACCGGGATCTTCGAAAATGTTCGCCATTCCATGTCGCTTAGGTACCATGCGTGCGTCCATGCCGATGGGCGCAATTTTGAACGCCTCCTGTGATGCTTGTAAGTCATAGATTGTATTCCTTTTCCGTTAAATAAAATGTTTTACACTGCTTTCTGCATTGTGACCTCACTGTGTCTTTCTGTCTCTTTGACACATAAGGGTGACGATATTCTCTACCTCCCCTCCAAGATTGAACACGAAGTTCTGGGAGACCCTGCAGATCGTTGCTGTAAAGCGGTTTCGTAAGATTCCAATTTTTACGAATCTTATTCTTACTTTAATTCTTTCCAATTCTTACGAAATTTAAAATTATTTTTGGTAGTTGAACGTTATGCGGCTCTTTGAACGTAATGTTATTGTAAAGTTTTAATCTTGTTTTTCTCGAAATCATGCTTCGTAAACTGAGCGACTTGACACTTATTTGACCAATTTTCTTCGATTTTCATTTAAAAGAAAGGTGATAGTTTTGTTTTGGAGCTTATACCACCGAAAAGTATACTTTTTTACCCGACTTAAAAGAAGGGTTATGTGTTTCCTGCGTATCTGTGTATGTGGATTTCTTTATACCCTCGAAACATCCCAACGACTAGATGGATTCTCTTGGATGGACGGCTGGATGAGGTCTCTATCGATTCGTCTTAACGGCCCGATGGTTATAGGCTAGGTTTTGTTTTTATAAATTCAAAATGGCGGCCATAAAATACAAAATGGCGGTAGGGACGAAAAAATTTTTACGCACCCTATTGAGTGGCATATCGTTGGATAGGTCTTTCAAAATGAAGACGATGTTTCATTGACTATTTTACAATCAGAAGCACCGTTAAAATATTATACAACCTGGAAGTTGTGTATGTATTGTGGATCTCTAGCTTTACTGCAACTCTAACCATCATAGACACCTATAGACCTCATCAAAACAGTGTTTATAGATAAAAACTAACAGTTAAACACAACTTAAAAGTCATCAATACAAGTAAATAAAAAAATAGGTAAGTAATATAAACAAGTAATATAAAAAAATATATATTTCAAGTCAATTCCTACTTAGGTCAATAAGAGAATTTTTTTCTCCCATTCTTCTTTCCTTTTGAGTGGCGCTTAAAATGCCTTGATCAAGAAGAGGGCTCTCTCGATCTTAAAAAACCTTGGTCAAGATGCTCTCTCGATTATTGAAAATTAATTCATTTAATTTAATTAATGAATTAATATTTGAAAAAAATTGGATTAACATCAAGTGTCATCCACTAAAAGTTTTAAACAATTATTTGAGCTTGATTGGATGAATAATAAGTATTTTATTAACGATTGAAAATTTGAACAAGATATATATAGCGAGAGTGTGAGCTAATAGTAGGAATTGAAAAAAAATTGTTTCACATTGATGAGAAATAATTAATTAGTTCGCAGTCGGGTTTTTTGATTTTTTAAATTTAATTGTTTATTTGATTAATTTTTTTAAGGTCTCAAAAAGCTAAAAAAATAGCGTGAAATGACCTTTTATGTTCAGATGGCTACCATTTTCACAAAAATATACTTTTACTACTACATGTTCAGTAAGCTCCAGAGAATTGAAAACTCTTTCATAATTTGGCGGCCTAATTTCTTTCAGGTGCTCGTAACCGGAGAAAAATGATCGCCAGATTGGAAATTCACGGCGCGCACCTCCAAGCACTCCCCGTCGCATAAGGCGTATTATTCATTTTTTTTAATCACAAAAAATAATATTGTTAATTAAAATGTCAATAAAAAGAAAGGAAAAAGAATCTTTAGTATACGGAAAATTTTATATTGGCAACAAATACACAGGACTCTCACTAATGTGCTTCCGATGTAACTTAAGTTGGTGAAAACAATTTCATTTTCCTCATCATTTACTATTTGCAATTAATGATAAAGGCATCGCTTAAAGCGTACTCTTCATCGGATAATGTGAACACTTTTTTTCGCAATGTCATCGAGCAGTATCGAAACTGCTTTTGTACATTATTTTTTCAAAACTTTTATGTAAATTTGGTTATTGAGTGATCAGTGAATGTTTCGGAGGTTATTGAATTCCCATACTCTGAAACATATCACTGGGCTAAAAAACTTAGTATTTTTCCTTAATTTTTGTACTGAATAAATTTCACTACTTATGTGTCTAAATAATAATTACAATTTTACGACCGAATATAAACATTCATACCTGTGGTCAGAGAAAAGTAAAAAACAAAAATTAATCCACATATTAAAAAATTCAAATCAAGTTTTAGAAACAAGTAAGGATTTTTCCCCCTTAAGCGCATTAAAAAATTATCTCATTTTAATAATTAATTAAAATTTTAATTATCTATAAGTATTTTTATTGGTAACAATCTTAGCTCATAGCCATGGTTTATTCTATTTCTGTACTCAAATGTTATTCATATTGTAAAGTCTTGCCTGCCTTTACTCAATAACACGCTGTCATTAGCCTAAATGCGCCCCACCCCCTATTTCACAGAAAAACGATGCAATCTGCGTAGCATAAAAATCTTTAAAGTACTACATAGACTTAAAATAAATTCAACTTCTAACTGTCCATCTGACAGTATAAAAGATATAACTTAAACCAAGAGATTAACTCTGACAATATTTTAGGCAGCCTGAATATAATAAATCTCAGAGCACTCGAGATGCCTCTTCGGCGCGGCCAACAATAAAGGAATCTGCTTCCGAATATATTCAATTGCTCATGGAGCCTCTCGGGTTTTTGAAGTTCGATCGCGCTTGAAGTGGATCACTTCTATTTCTGTCCGATCTGCGGGACACTTTGCGTCGAGTCTTATGAACTCGGTGAACACCTCATTCTGAGATATTAAAGTAGAGTACAGTTTGTACTCAGCCCAAGAAATATACGCGTAGAACGAAGTTCTACGGACAAGAACTTATGGACTTAAGTTCTTGAAAGAAATCTGTGTAAATTTCATTTGTGTTTTAAATCATTTATCTGTTGCTGTGTCGTTGTCAATAAAAGCTCGTGTTCGCTAACAACGGCTATCTTCCAAATTCATCTCTTGATGGTGCTATGTATACTACTTAAGTTTTTGTTACATTTCTACCAGTTACATCAAACAGTCTCAATTACTTTAGGATAGTTTGCATGAAACATTCTGAATTGCTTTAGCGTATAGTTCTGAGAAGTAAATTTTCTTCTAAATACTATTAATTATTTTGTATTCATCTACATGTCTCATTCAAATTAATCTTCTTAAAAATAGAAACTATAAATAAAAAATAATGCAGGTTTAATTGAAACTTTTTTTTTTATATGAAGTTCTAAATTACAATAATACAGGTTTAATTGTAACTTTATGATTTTTTAAAATTTGAAATTGTAAATTTTTAATTAAAAAATTGAAAAAAAAGATATATATTGCTATTTTTCAAATACCAAGGCATTATTAAAATGAGATGCATCTTTAAAATATTTATTTGTATTATTTTTTCATGTTTTGAGAAAACTGCATTATTATTTTTCACAAACCAAGAATTATGCAGTAAAATGCGACAGGTGCATTTGTATTGATTAAAGCCGTGTCCTCTAATAAAAATCAATAACTCAGAAGTATATTTCAAAGGGATTCAAAGAATATTTTCAAAAAATTTATAGTACATTTTAAAATTGCACGAAAGTATGGTGTAAGTAATCACTGTGACATTTATAATGTTGAATGATTTTGAAAAAAAATAACTATGTGCGTGTGAAAGGATAGACATATCTTTAGTAAATCGATGCCTTACCATTGATCCAAAATAATTATGCTCTAACTTGTACAGCTAGATATGCGCCCTTACATGCAAGTGAAAATAGCATTTGAAGAAAATTGACTTTTTTCTTTAAGCAACAACACACAGGATATTTATTTATGTATAAAAAGACGTTCTTAATAGTTGACGGAGGATATGTCGTGTCAGCTCAATACATGGAAATTAATTTCTACCCACATTTTCTACCCCATCGATTTTTCGATTCGGGAGTGAGGGTATGTTTTGAGATATATTGATGACACTATGGCATATTAATGATAGTTAGTTTTTTCATGGCAGTTAATGTCCGTTGTAAATATAAACTACTGTTTTCTTGTGAAATAAATTTGAATGTGACTAAATAAAAAGCTATCTGCTATGTTTATATGTATTTTTTAAAGTAATTAATCGATTAACTCTGCATAATCGCTAGCTATTATATATATTGAGGCATCAGTATGGTAACCTTGAGACTTTTTTTCATTTGTTATTAATTAGTAATTTTTATCAAATGAATAAATTCACCTAGGCGTTTGTATGTAAATATGAACTGTTGAATATTTAGAAACTAGCCACACACAGGATTCTTAGACACACATTTTATGTAAAAAAAAAAAAAATGTTCTGCTCGTTGCCGTTGAATATGTCGTGTCATCCCGTCACATGGAAATTAATTTATTAACGCAATTTATTTTTTGACTAGCGCGTGAGAATCACTATATTTTGAGATATACAGATAACGCTATGCGATATAAATTATAGTTAATTTTTTCAGGCGTTTAACGTCCATTGTAAATAAGTACACTCGTGGGAAAAAAAAGTAAACAACCACTGCTAACTCTGTAACAAGATATTCTAGAAGAAAGTTACGTGTGCCAAACGATTGAAAATAAAGTCTACTTTCAATTAATGTATATAAAATTTGCTTAGGGGGTTGTCTACATATCAAAACGAACCCAAACTTTGTTTTTTATAGCAATGCCCACGTTTGACACCAAAAATAAATTCTACACCCTTTAATTAGCCTAAAGCCAGATTTCCATGAAATTCGTACGATTAGTTTCCGAGAAATTAATTATTTAAAAATGAGCCTATTTCAGGTGCTGTATCCAAATTGAAGTTCAATACTCGATTGTTGAAGTGCTACAGAATTACTTTGTCACTTCTATTAATGTATTATTTCTTGCCAATATGTTTGTGCAACTATTGCCCGCCCAAATATTTCAATAAAATGACTAACATATATTTCTTTTCAAATTACGTTTTTCTGCACATCGTAGAAGGCCCCTTAAATCATCATTTTGACATAATTTGTTGATGATCATTCGAAAACTATTTGAAAGAAAAAATTTAATTGAGAATTCGCATAAAGCAGGACATAATAAATATAAATATAAAAAAAATGATAGGTTGCAATTCATATTTTTTTCGAATAGGAATTTCATAATTTATAATTCGTATTATAATTTTTTAAATTGCAAATTCTATGTATTTATGTTTGAGATTTTTAGTATTATAACCACACACAAAATTATCGCATTAGGATTATAATTTTAGGAGATATTAATAAAAATATGAAAATGTGATTTAACATTAGAAGCTCTAAATTGTAAATATTTATAATTCAAAAACTTATTATCCAAATGAGTAGAAATTTCGTTTCTAGGCATAGTTTGAACCGAAGGTTCAAAATATATTGTCAAACTTGGGTGTTGCCATTGAAAAAACAAGGTTTGGCCTGGTTTTGATTTGTAGATGGCCCAATAAGCAATTTTTATATACATTATTTAAAAGTAGACTTTATTTTTAATCGATTTGTACCAGTAACATTTTATTATAATTAGTTGTAGAATTAGTTGAGGGTGCTGGTTTTTTTTCCACGACTCTGCATTAGGGTGGGTCGAAAAAAGCGAAATTTTTCAGATCAATTTCTAATAGTGCAGAAAAGTTGCCTAAATTGAAGTTTGAATTGAAGTTTTGTAATTTGAAGAATAACGCAAGAAATAATTTTGAAATCAGTTAATATCTTTAGGTGGCGCATTGCACTTGATTTTTTTAAAAATATGATGAAAAGTGACGATTTTTGAAATTAATAATGAAAATTTAAAAATATTCAGAGCTACTTCTAACAGTGCGTAAATGTCACCTTTTGGTATTAGAAGAATAACACAAAAAATATTTAAAATCGGAGGTCGCACATTGCACTTGTATTTTGGAAAATATGACCAAAATTGACAATTTTTGGAATTACTTGATGAAAATTTAAAAACATATTCAGACCTACTTCTAATAGTGCGTAAAAATCACATTTTGAAATTAGAAGAATAATATATAAACTATTTAAAATCGATTAATATCTTTAGGTCGCTTCATCGCACTTGAAATTCGGAAAACATTGTCAAAAATAGTACATTTCTCCAATACAGGAGCCGGGTTCAAAGTACTTTAGTCATATAACTACTGCAGCTGGAACCGGTTGAGATAGTTTTAGAAGTGTTGTTTTATATTTATCTGAAAATAATATCTCCTTGGATGAATTCGTTGTAGTTGGATGTGACGGCACTTCTATCAATACGGGATAGAAAATACGGGGCTATTTGAAATTTAGAAATGCCGATATGTAGGACCTTTCATTGGTTTATTTGCCTTTTGCCTTTCACTGAATTATCTTTTAGGCACTTGTTTCAACATATTGATGAAAAAAACACAGGGAATTATTTTCTGGTCCTTTAGGCACACAGTTAAGAAATTGCAGCAAATAGCCCAGTCAATCGACCGTTTTTACAGATAACAGTTATAAACCGTATTTTTTATGATCGTGACAATAATATGGTCATAATACTTTAACAATATGGTCAAGTAACTGTTATTTATAAAAAAAAAAAAAAAGTCAAATGATTAAACAGTTTGCTGCCGCTTTTCATTAATGTAAGCAACTACCTGGTTTTGTAACAATATTGCCAAATTTCAATTAAAACGTTAAGTGCCACGTAAGCCCAGGTGGCTGACAGCGAGCTTTCCGTTTAAAATGCGTCATTCACCGATGGCTGACGTCTAAAATATGATACAAAATAGAAATAATATACATTGTTTTAAATAATTACTGAACAACTATTTAAAATTTACCTACCTTTTATTTATTACAAGATTATACTTTCTTAAAAATTACTGTAAACATCGTAAATTTTCAGCGCTTCAGTGTCAGTCATCGTGGCACTCAACGTGTTAATCAATCGCAATATCCCAACAATATCTGTTAATAAACCAAATGATTTCAATTAAGATTTAAAATATGTATCTTTTGTAAATATTGAACGCTGTGTGACAGGCTTCTGTCCTGGGAATCTTGCAGCCCGTAATCGAGGGCTGACATCTCACTAACGACAGCAAACAGAACTCTCAGACTGTATGGATCCATTGAAAACCCTATCAATGAATTGAAACAGTTGCTTTTATACGCTATGTAGACATGTGCGTCGATATTGTTTGACATTAATAGGAATCGTTCTATTATTCTAGGAGAAATGCATCTGTTCAAGACAATAACAATACCGCGTCAATTACCAAAAATAATTGGAGGAGGTGATACACTCTGTTACTGAGCGTATAACGGAGTCTTTGCTTATCCCAAAAACTTGTGATTGTCAATTATCACAGATGAAAGAGAACAATATGGGAATTGAGATTCAGACGGATTTGGAAAGCAATGCCATCTGTGACTTTCTGAGTGCGTTTTTGAATCAATGAGAGACGAAATGCTCTCTGAGCTTGTTCTGTGCAATATGGGAGTTGAAGTAACCTTCCAGATAGACCAGTCATTAAGTTATGAATAATTGTGAGCACTAAAATTGAAATTGGTGTCACAAAACCTCACACAGTTCTCGCTCTTTCGGTCTGTATATTTTTCTAGATCTGAATGTATATATTTTTATTTTCATCATGTAATTTCAAAAATTGTCAATTTTGGTCATATTTTCCAAAATACAAGTGCAATGCGCGACCTAAAGATATTAACCGTTTTTAAATAAGTTTTTGTATTATTCTTCTAATTGCAAAAGGCAACTTTTCTGCTCTATGAAAAGTTTATCTGAAACATTTCGCTTTTTTCGACCCACCCTACTTTACATTTATGATTCAGTCATTTTCTTGTAAAATGGATGGTATATTTACAAATATAATTCAAAAAATGCTATCTGCATTGCATTTTAAAGTAATTTATCGGTTAACTGTACATAATCGCCAGCCATTTTATGTATCCATTTGTCAGTTTGGTGATCTTTTAAATATTTTTTCATTTGTTAGTTAATAAGTTTTATCGAATAATTAAATTTTTCCAGGCGTATATACGGCCTTAGGTTAATGAAACTATTGCTTGAAGAAAATTGACTTTTTACGACACACATAAATTTTATTTACACAAAATGTTATTTATACAAAATAAGTTGTTATTGTTGCCGAAGGATAATCCGTGCCAACTTGACACAAAAACTTCGTTTCTAAACACAATCGATTTTTCGATAATAGCATGAAGATCACAGTGTTTTCAGATATGTAAGTGACAGTGTGACATATTAATGGTAGTAATTTTTTCTAGACGCTTAACGACTTCCTTTGTCAATATAAACTATCATTATTGTTATCCTCTCGTAAAACGAATTTACAAAGCACTGTAAAAATTTACAGCAACCTGTCGAATCATTTGACCTTTAAAAAAAAAAAAAAAAAAAAAAAAAAAAATCCGAGTTTTCTGACAAGAAAGCAGCCAATAATATGTTTAATAATATGGTGAAGTAAGTATCTTAAACGGCCGAAAGGCTGAATTTTTTTCTGCAGATTTTTAACAGTGTATGAATTCAGAAATGCTATTTGTAGTGTATATATATTTTTTAAATGTTATTTATCGGTTAACTATGCATAACCATTAGCTATTATGTATAATCAACAGTCAGTTTGATGAACTTGAGGATATTTATGCATTTTTTTTTGTTTATTAATTGTGATCTGAAGTCGAGATATTTTGTATATTATTTCCATAGCTGACAAGTTTCGTACAATTATTTTTTAACGGAATCATTGGCTCACTGGATGACAGAAATTGTGTCACAAAAAACCCCGAAAAATACTATTAAAATTTTGAGAAAAAATACTTAGCAGTTACGCAATTAATTCACAAAAACATTTCGACTTACGTGATACGTCTTTCCAGTGCTTGTGAAGTTAATTACTTTTATCGAACAGTTAAGTTTTTCCAGGCGATTATAAATATGAACTGTTGAATATTTAGACACTATTATGATTCAGCTGTGTATTTCCTTCGCAAATTAGCAAGTATATTCATCAAAAAAGGTTATTTGCAGCGAATATATTATGTAAAAGTAATTGATTGGATTAACTCTGCGCAATTTCCAGTTATTTGCACTAATCATCAGTCAACTTGACAATATACCTTTAGAGAAAAAAATGTTTGTCTGGAATTAATAAGTTTTATCGAACATAATAGTTGAAAAATTTGTTTAATAATTAGAAAACATTATAATTAAGATAAAAACTTGCTAAGTCAATTTTAAATAGAATTCGATAAACAGTATCTGCAACATAGTTATAGCAGGGAAATTTATTAATTGCGTGACATTATATTTTTGTTACACATAAATGAGTAATCATCAATCATGTTCGTAATCATGATAACATTTTATTTCCATTTGTTTTTAATTAATAGTAATAAATGTAGATGATGAATGGCTGACTTTTGTATATTATATGCAGCTTATTAATATTCATTTAATTGTTGTTACTTTATAAGACATTATAAAGAATGAATTTCAATTTATTTATTCATTTTATGAAGTATAATTTGAAAATTAAACACTAAATTGCATCTTAAAGATAATATATTCATTTATACTTATTACACTAGCTTTATTAATCTGAAAACTATGCATTCATCAGACCTGCTAACACGATATAGGATTTAGCTTAAAGCCCGGAAATCATATGTAATCACTATTTACTCACTTTATCAGTGACATATAACCTCTTTAAACATGATGTATAACCAATAATACTGTCGAAAGACCACTTATTCTGCGTCATATAGTAAACCTAAAAACTACAGACATTGTAATTTTTTCTACAGCCAATAGTAGACTATGGTCCTCAATTAGATGAAGTTGTACTAATTAATATAACTGGATATTTTAAATTACTGTAAGTATCAATAGGCCAGATTTTCGTGAAAGTGGATATTAATTTTACATGCCCATTATTACTACTTTGTTTTATTGCAGTTATGAAGTTGTTAGACTTCGAGTTAAATCACAAGACAAATAAAATTTATTGTACTTTTAAGGTAGGTACACGTCTTAGAGTTTTCAAGGAGTCTGACACAGCTATTTGTGATTAGAAAATATATAAAATAAATATTAAAACTTTGTATGAATCATTATAAAAAAAGAACACATAGGACGCGTTTCGAAATGAACACTTTAACAGACCGTCACCGGCCAATGTAAACACGTGTCTGTAAGGAGACGAGGTCACAAATGGACAGACAGAACAGCGAGGAGAGCTTACAAAAAATGCGTCAGGTGGCGCTGACTGAAAGGTAAACACCAATCACAAAAAAGCACAAGCAGAAGAGAAAAGTGTTAGTAAAATGATACAAAAAAATGAAAGAAAAGAAAACAGTATATAAAAAGAAACAAACAAATGAAAATAAAAAAATTATAAATAAATAAAAAATAAATAAATAAAACTAAAAGAGAAAACGCAAGAAAAAGATAAGAAATAAAATAATTTCTTTTTTCTATATATAATATTTAATCTAATATCTATATATTTAAATCGCAGCCATTGTCGTCATCTTGTTTCCTTGACGAAGTTGTATTTCTTTCTGCAATTAAGTAAGAGGATGCATCTATTAAAAATATGTCGACAATCTGTACACACACTGTACTTTAATCGAATTTGAATTTTCCCACATATATCGTAGACTTGTGGAAAAGCATTTCTCTAGTCACACAAGACATAAAAAGTAAAGACAATCAAAACAAATAATTTATTTTGATATTATTTATAAGGCACATTCCACGAGGCACGGCCGTTTCGTGATATAAATTTTTATATTTAACCCATTTGCGCAGGACGTAATCATATGAAAAATGTGCAGAAAAACAGCCCGTAAATGGCGCAAAACAACATTTTAACCCTTGATGTACTGAATTATGAATTCATTCAAATTTTATCTTCTAAATCATTTTTCGTGAATTGTTTAAACTACATTAGAAGATTTACATAATCATTTAATAAATTTTAGAAGGTTTGAAAAATTTAGAAGGATTAATTAAATTTGAATTTATAGGGATTTTGTGCAATATTTATAACTCCACACAAACCTTTTATTTTAAATATTTTTCGTAGTATTTTGTAGAATTGGGAAATGTACAAATATAATGTTCTTACAATAGAAATGTGAAAATTTTTCAAATTGAAAAATCTCCCCCCCCCCTCTTCGACCCCACTCCAATGCCAAGAAAGCTGAAAAGATGCAATGGCAAAGGAAATCATCTTTTTAAAAATATTTTTGTTTTGTGTAACCAATAATGCTTTTGGAACAAGATACAGTAATGTATCTATAACGCATTCTAAACTTCATTACTACTAATCGATGTATTAAATGAATTTTATAACAAGTTATTTTAATGGTATTTACCGTAAGTACCGTCAGTAGATATAGGGATAATAAATACCATATTTCAAATTGAGATGTTATTTGAATTTGTTTTATCTCATTTAACAATATTAGGCGATTAATTAGTTCATTTATAATTAGTTTTGTTTACACAAATGAGCCACATCCACACACGCGCACGCGCACGTACGAAGCGTTAACGTTTTAAGGGCCTGTGGACCTTCAATTAGGAAAAAATCGACTAAAAATCGTTTCTCCTTTTTCGTTTTATAAATATACGTCAATCTTAACTGCATCATTTGCAAAAAAACCGCAAACAATAGCAACGATTCTTAGCGAGATTACAAGCATTTCAAATTTGTACACCGTAATTGACATTAAAAATAAAACTTTAAATCGAGTTTCTAAGAATTTTTGTCAAGTTAGTATATTCAAAATGCTTTGCGCATCTTATTTTTTATCCAATTTGCATAATATTAAGCATTATTGTTTATAGCATCCCATACAGGCTGATTAAAAAAAAAAGTTTACAAAATGACATGGCATATAAGGCATACAGCAAGGATAAAAAATCACATAGGAACATAGGGTCGCAAACCACTTATTTAGTCGCAAATACAGCTTGTTTCGTCCTAACTGATTCCGGGTTGACGGTAATAATTTCGGGAAAAATGAAAACATTGTAATGAAAATGCACTGATATATATCTTGTTTTGTGTGAAATGTGATAACATCCGAAAACATCTGGAAAAGCATGTTTCTCAAGCAATCGATGATACGTATGGATTGATAATCACAGTCCAAAATGTGGAGCGCCAAGTACATACTGCTGGTGAGTATAATGAAAACTTCTACCACATTTGTTTGATGTTATCACATTTAGAACAAAAGTGAGAATGTCTGTTAAATGTTTTATCATAACATACTTCAGTTTTCTGAAAGTTATTACCGTCAACCCAGATTGTATTGGGATGAAACACCCGATATTTGTCACTAAATAAGTGGTTTGCGACCCTATGTTCCTATGCGATTTCTCATCCTTGTTGTACGCCTGATTTGCCATGCCATTTTGTAAACTTTTTTTTTATCACCCTGTATTTAATAACTTAGTGTTAATATACATGAATTAGTATACATAAAACGAGAATTTGGTAGTTATATAACTTTTTTCCGGGAAATTGGAAGAAAAAATTTAATTATTGGAACTTTATTATTATTTTTCCTCAAAATATTGGTAGAATTTTAAAAGGAATACCAACTTTTGCTGCAATATTATAAAGCTACCATTTAACAAAACAGGTTCCTAAAGCCAAATTTAATGCGCATGGACCATTTTTAAACCGTAACTGGAGATAGGAGTCAAAATGACTCCGCGTTGTTCTTTGGCTCTGATTATCACGTGGTTTTTCTCCTTGAATAAAATCATCTCCTCAGTACCGCCAAGTACTTCTTTTATCATTACATGATTTCCAGACTACATTGCGTTTCCAAAATAAATTCCAATGCTGTTTACAAAAGACAAAAAAGAAAAAATAACATCGGAGTCTTTTTGACTCTACGTCTCTGATCGCGTAAGGAAATTCATGTCTCCAGTTACGGGTTAATTATAGTGATTAATTAACATATTTTAAATAATAACTTAATTAATTGCACACATTTTTTAATAAACTTCATTAATTTACTTAGAAAACATCTGATTTATTATGTGTGCAAAATTTTCGCACAATTGAGTGAAAAATGAAAGAAAAAACTGTTTTTAATGTCCATTGTCTCCTTAAAGGTTTAAATATTCATCAGATTTATCAGATGCTATTCAACTTTCATACGTCAGAATGCAATGATTTTTCATAAAACTCAAACTGATACGTTTTCATCTTGCTTCAATATCTTCAACTGATAAAAGATTATCTTAATATGATTTTCAGTTTGTTTAACAATAAAAACGAAGCATAAACTGTTAAGTAAAAAATAATTAGTATGATGTTTTAATTCATTATTGAGGTTTATTATTATTATTATTATTATTTGGAAAAATAGTTATTGTCCTCGGTCAGGGTAGGAAATCAAAAACATATCTGAAGCGCTTTATTAGCTGAATCCCGCATTTTATTCGTTTTCTGACTGGTCTATACAGTAATCTGTATTTTTCCTTTACTTTCAACAGAGATGGATACTTCTGTTGCCACTATGACAAAAAAGTAATAAAAACTACAAAAAAAATTAATGACTCACAAACAAATTGAGAAACGGCTTTCAAACAAATTGCAATTAAAAATGCATTTTTTTTCTCTATGCGATATAAAATTATAAATATACTACGATATAAAATTAATATTGTGGGATGTTTAGAAGTTTAAAAATGAAATTTCATTTAAAATTGGTCCAGGAATATTAATGTATAATCCATGTCGTACGTAATGTATGACCAGCTCCGTAGAAATTTAAAAATTTACAGTACCGAAAATTGTAAAACTAAAATTTGTTCACGATGGGTCCAGGAATGTTAATGTTTAATGCTTAGCGTATGTAATGTATGATCAACTCCGTCCGATTTTTTATGTCTTAAATTTTAGTCTTTGAAAAAATCATTTTCCAAATGGTCGTTGTAATTTTTTTTTTTTTTTTTTTTTTTTTTTTTTTTTTTTGTTCCGTAGAAAGAACGGGGAGAATCCGAAATTTCTAATTCGAAATTAGGAATTTTTTTCATCCACATAAAAAGTGTATCTCCTTTTTTTATATAAATTATAATGTTGAATTTAAGAAATTTTGGAAGCTCACAATTAATTAAAAATAATATTTAAACAAAGACTCATCCATTTTAAATTGAAAACGAAACTCCTTTTTTTTTCTTCCTTTTATAATTAATTGCATAGCTGCCAACTTGTACGGATTTTTGCTACCACTAAAATATAACAGAAATTTCTGCCTTATTTAATTATCAATATTCATTGCAATTCGGCGATTGAATTAGCCAAATTTTTCCATTAAATTTTAGTGGTAGGAAAAATCCGTACAAGTTGGCAGCTATGTAATTGCATTGCGTCAACAAAAATTCAAAACTAAGTTTCAATAAAATACAATTTCAGAAAAACAAAATTTTTTTTGTTTTTCTTTTTTGTTGATTCTATACATGTAGTTCATTCTTATAGATTACTCCTCCAAAGAGCTCATCTTTTGAAATATTCTAAAAAATATACCCCCCTCCCTTCCCTAAACACATTTTGCGTTCTGTGAAAGCTTGCCTGAAATTTTTCGAATCAAATAATGGCATTCGATCTTCTTTCTAAACTTAAGACAAAAATTATTTTCTTTCTCACTCGCATATATATATATATATGTGTGTGTGTGTGTGTGTGTGTGTGAACATATATATATATATATATATATATATATATATATATTGGTTTAAATGTTCGACAGTTTTCATCAACATCATAACATCATTCACGAAATTACCAGTGCCCATGAAGAACTCTGGATTGCTTTAAGGTTTAATCTCTTTATTATTCATACAATATCTCAAATTTCCCAGTTGCGGTGTTTTTTAGCCTTAAAATGAAATTTATTTTTGTTTCCTGCTATAAGTTTTTTATGTGCGAACAATTTAACATTTGGAAGAGGTTTTTTTTTTTTTTTTTAGATATATACTTACAGTTTTATATGAATGCGATGAAAATTAAAATAATTCTCTCCGACTGCGATTTAAAGTTAATTTGCATTCCTATGTATAAATTTGCCACTGTAAAGTAATTTAAAATATTTGAGAATTAGAATTTATTTTAAAACAGGAAATTACTTACAGTTCTTTATTTAAAATACTTCGCTTATTTAGACAGTCTTAAATCAAATTAAATCTAAATCATTCTGAAGAAACTGGTCTTTAGATAAGGAATTCTATTTTAAAGAATCTCAATAATTAGAAAAACGAATGAATGGTTAACCAGTGCTTTTCCATCTTTTATTAATTATTTTTTTAGATAATTCATCCTATTTACCTTCTTATTAAATAATCATACTTGAAAGTGTAATTTCCTATATAAAAATAAACTAAATCTTACTTAAGTAACTTTTGATGGATAAATTGAAATGCATCGCTTCACTAATTTTATAACCACAATTTTCAATTTATTTGAGACGCTTTTGTTAATTTAACGCATAACATTAGATTATTAACTTTGAAAAACTCTTTTTAAAACTTAGAGTCTATTCTTAACCTTCAGACTACCAAAAAAAAGTATATGCAAGAACTAGCATTCGGGTCCATTGGACCCATATGTAAAATATATAGGATTTCAAAATATACAAAACACCCATTTATCTACAATGAATATATTTGTTATTAATGCACCTTATACAATATATAAAAGTGATATATATAGTAATAGAGTAAGAAAGTAACACATACAGTAAGAAAGTAATATATATAGTATATTATAATAACTACAAAACGTTTTTCATCATAATAAAATTATTCTGTACATGAAGTACAAATAACGACGGAATGTTCTCCGCAAACATTTTTCGTACACTTCTTGCATAATGTTCGTGTTTTTCGATCTTTTTTAGAGGGACAAATATGACATCTTGATTTTTTTCGTGGCGGTTCAAAACTATTTGCGTAAAGTTGTTCTGAAGTAGATGTTGAGACGGCGATACCTCCTTCACCTACTAATTCTTCTGCAAGTTGAATAATGAAATTCCGCCTTTTTTTCATTTTCGGATCACATTCAGCATTCAGTGACAACCATATTATGTATGCATTCATCGCACTTATATCGATCATATTATAAAATACAATCAAAGGCCACCGACGTGTCATGCGTTTCACACTATATGCTCTTACCATTTTGTCCATCGTATCTACTCCGCCTTTGGTTTTATTATAATCTAGGATTATTTGTGGCTTTTTTTCTAAGCTGTTGTCAATATCATAAGTGTTATGCATTGTGCTTAGCAAAGTAACAATTCTACCTTTTCTGGGACAGTAAGAGATGATGGTCGCCTTCTCTTGAAACCCAAATAAAGTAGAATATACAGAACGATGTTTTGGATTTGTGAACACAGCGGGTAATTCAGGTTTATTTTTTCGAATTGTTCCAATAAGAGATAATTTTTTTGAAGTAAGATGTGTTGCTAATGCATATGACGTAAAAAAGTTATCACATGTAATATTACGACCAGAATTTTCAATTTCCTTCGTCAATCTTTTAACTACATTTTCTCCCTGATGAGATTCTCTTACTTCATTTTTGCCTGTATATAGTTCCAGTTTCCAAGCATACAATGTTACGCTGTCACAAATAACCCAGAACTTCAATCCATACTTTCCAGGTTTAGATGGCATATACTGACGGAAAGGACATTTTCCACGAAAAGAAACTAATTGCTCATCGACAGTCATAGACCAATTAGGAATATAAGGGTCTTGTAAATAGCTATTCCACAATTCAAAGCATTCTCTTATTGGCTCTAATTTAACAGTTGATCTTCTTTTACGCCTCTCAGCAGCATCATCAAACCTTATGACACGTAATATACTTGTGAATCTATTGCGACTCATAATGTCCCGAAATATTTGTCTTCCATTTTTTATGCTCCAAAGTTCGCTTACTGTTTCATTTTTCGATTTATATACTCCAATAAGTAATAAAAGTCCGATGAATTTTTTAAGTTCTATAATATCTATAGGTTTCCACTCTTTATCGAATACTCTATTGCCTTCCGCGTTTGTCCATTTTACTATAATTTCCAAAAGTCTTTTTCGGAAATAGATAAGAAATGAGGATGATATGGAATCCACTTTACGATTTGCAAATCTTGAAGGTCCAGATTTTTCACGTAAAATATTGATTTCAGTACGTCTTCCTTGTGGTCTGGCAACTTCATTCTTATACCAGATCTGTGAATTATTTTTTGAAACAAAAGTAGAATTTGAAGTACTTGTGGTTGCTACATTTACTTCATTGGAATCATTATCAGATTCTGAGTAGGAATCAGAAATTTCATTATGTATTTCAACATAATCTACTTCACCTTCATCAGACGACAGATTTTCATCATCGGTGTCGAATTCTATATCGTCCGGATTTTCCATAATTTTTTGAATTTCCTCTTGAGTCAATACTTTTTTTCTGTTCAACTTCAATTCAGTTTTTAACAAAAAATAAGTTAGGAAATAAGAAAATGATGAATATTTGTAAAATAACAAAGCACGTACAAACTACACTTACACTATGACGCAAAAGTTTAGACAATGACGTCATTCAGCTTTAAAATGTAGAATTATGACGTCAGAATTACAAAAACCTGTAAATATATTCAAAAACTGATTTAAAATGCTATGTACAAAAGACAGTCGTTTTATTTGCTATAATACTAATTTTTTTCATAAAAATTCAAATGTGCTTGTCGCAAAAGTTTAGACACTATTCTAAATTTCTTTGAATATTCGCTGGCATATGCAAATTTAGAATCGATGATGTCACAAATTTGGAGTACTTAAGTTCTGCAAACGATTGCGCTTCATAGTCGACATGCCGAGAGCTAAAGAAATTCAAGTGAATGAGGTTTCAAGGATTTGGCAGTTGAAAGGTGAAGGGAAGAGCGTTTCTGAAATTTCTGCTATTATTAATAGGTCAAAAAAATCTATTTATCGAGTTTTATCGAGTGGTTCCGAATATAAAGCAAAATGTCGGTCTGGGAGGCCACGTGTGACAAATGTACGAGAGGATCGCCTGATACAAAGACTAGCGAGTACTCAACAAATGAGCGTACGTGGAGTTCAAAGCTCATCGGGACTCTCTGTATCAAAGGATACGATTCGTAGACGAATTTTGGAAAAAGGAACAATCGTTTATAGCAAAATGCAGAAGAAACCAGCTCTGAAACCACATCATAAGTTAGAAAGACTTATGTGGACTCGAAAGCATATGTCATATGGAGAGAAATGGCAGTCAGTCATATTTAGCGGTGAAAAAAAGTGGAATCTGGATGGTCCAGATGGTTGTTTATCGTATTGGCATGACTTGCGGAAGGAACCTCGTCGTTTTTTTAGTCGCAGACAAGGAGGGGGCTCGGTGATGGTTTGGGCAGTCTTTTGCTATAATGGACAAGTATCTCTGACCTTCACCAGTGGTCGTCAAACTTCACAGCATTATACACAGACATTAGAAGAAAACCTACTGCCATTTGCTGAGCTTCTAGGGGGTCCTCAGTGGGAATTTCAGCAAGACAATGCTTCAATTCACACTGCAAAACATTCAAAATCTTGGTTTAATTCCCATAATATAAGAGTTCTCGACTGGCCAGCATGTAGCCCAGATCTTAACCCTATAGAAAACCTTTGGAGCATCATGTGCCGCAAAGTTTATAGCAACGCTAGACAATACTCTTCTGAAAAGGAACTTAAGACATCTATTGAGAATGCATGGTACGATATCGATCCACAAACTATGCAAGATTTAGTTTCTTCCATGCAATCTCGTGTATATGACGTAATACATAAGCATGGATGCGCAACCAGGTTTTAAAAATTGTTTATTTCGATTTTATTTAATTTGTGTCTAAACTTTTGAGACAGCAGTTTATTTTTGTTACCATTTAATTTATTGCAATATGCACAATTCCACTTTTCTTTGTTATAAATATTGTTTATATGTACAGCACATTAATTTCAAGTAGTGATTTGAAAATTGAATAAATATTTTTCAAAGTATGTAAGAATTTCTTCATTGTCTAAACTTTTGCGTCATAGTGTATTACTTGTCTTCAAATATCAAGTCCTATTTTCAATGAAAAGACTCAAAAACATCAATAGACACCATTCGCTCACTGTGTCTGTTGATAAATGACTCTCTGAACCAGAAGTAACCTTTTATATATAGAGCACGAAGTTTACTAGATCAGTCTAGAATGTTCTCAAAACTTCATTATAAAGTCGCCAAATTTGGCGAGATTGGCGCTAAAAATCCATCGCCAAATGGGCGATAAACAGCCAATTATGGTAACCCTGTTCCTCCTCATGATTTATGGCAACCCTAGAAAAAGAAAGCAACAGTATATTACGTTTGTTTTAATGTTGGGTCCAATGGACCCGCGTGGTAAACAATGAAACAAATTAAAAATAGGTAAAAAATTTCGAACAAAATTTTAATCGCAATTGCATATACATAGAGGAGACAACTGCAGGAAAAGTCATGTAATCGCGAAACTTTGAATGCTATTTTTCATGAGAAAAATTTACATTAAATATTGCTGTCGGGTCCAATGGACCCGTCTGGTAGACGGAAGGTTAAATGGGAACAGACTTTAAAAAGTTAGAAAATATTATTCTGTTACAAAATATTATTACTAGAAAATATAATTATGTTGAACAATTATTTCATATTGTATTGCAAGAGCATATTACTAAAAAAAATATATTTCTCTGGAAAGTAGATGGAATGCCGTTAATTTTTTTATTAAATTCCTTAGGTTTACTTTTCGGAATGAAGATTTCATCTTAACATCTTTTGCAAAACTCCACAAAGATTTAACCCTTAAATGCCTGATTTTTCAAAAATCATTTTAATAATGTTTTTCGGCTTTCATTTTTTAAATAAATCATGGGAAAAATACTTTAAAATTCATATTTTGTTTTAAGTATGGTTTACATCTAAAAAACAGTTTATTATTAACCGATAATACTGGTCATTAATTGAAAAAGTAAATTTCTCTGATAAAATTCTATAATATTAAACACACAAGAATTTTCAGAACAATCATAAGAAATAAATTTTACTTGCTCACGGCAGAACAAAATAGAGTATTTCGCAAGCTTCCAAACAAAATAAAAAGAACATGTAGCAACATTTGAAAAAATAAATCTATCTTTATTCTTAAAGAGCACAAGTCTTGCCATCTACATGTTGAAAATCTATTTTATAATATTTTCAGAATGCATTTTATTGGCAACATTAGGCATTATAGCTTAAATATTATTCTAATAGTATTTCAGAAGCCGAAATTGGGTATGTTGCCGAAAGGCAACACCCGGCATTTAAGCGTTAATTTTCACTCTTGCTCGTTTTTGGCATAAGAACGCTCAAATTTTTGACTTTTCACCCATTGTTTCGCTGCATTTTGATCCATTCCAACAAGCAAACGTCAAACTCATTTGGAAAATTACAATACCCACTATTAGTGATGGGCGATTCTCGAGAATTCGACAATCGAGAAAAATCGTCATCGTAAAAAATCACAATCGATACAGCCATCGATTAATTCATAGAATCTACAATCGAGATGTTTTACAATCGATTATAACGAGAAAAGCTAAAAACAGTTATTGGAAAACTTAGCTATTATTCTGGCCGACAATTTCATAGTAGTGATAGGGCTTAGTGATGGGCGATTCTCGAAAATTTACCAATCGAAAAAAATCGTTATCGTAAAATACACAATCGATACAGTCATCGATTACTTTCGAGAATCTACAAAGGAGATGTTCTAGAATCGATTATTGAAATCATTGTTTTTACATATATATAAGGCAGATTTTATTAAATATAGGGTAACTGAAAACAGATGGAATAAAAAAACAACAAACCAAAGGGAAACTATAAAGGAGCCATAAGACTGGAAAAGTCTTGTAAGGGTGCCCCCTGGTTGAAAAAAGCTGAAAAACGCGAGTAGCTATGAAGCGGTAAGGGAAGTTTAAGTATGAAAAATTAGAATTTTTCGGCAATTAGTACCAAAATGGCCAAAGAAATAAGAATCAAAAGCACCCCTAGTGGCAGAAATATGAACTAGAGGATGATAAAAGGGATCAAAAATTTTTATTGATTTTTCTACGTCATTTGAGATTGGATCTTTAATTTCCCCATTTTTATAAAGTCTTCGACTGGAATACATTAAACGAACTCCCGCGGGGAGCAAAGTAGGAGGGGGGGGCAAGGAAAGTGCATAATATGAATAAGTGGTCACAGAACTTTCCAACGATATGGCACATGAGGGGTGTCGGCTAAATTTAGTAAAGTGCCCCCGCTCGGGGGCAAAGTAAGGGGAGGGGCGCGGGCGATATATAAAACGAAATAGTAGTCACAGAGCTTTCCAATGATATATCACATGAGGGGTGTCAGCAAAAGATAGAAAAGAGTCCCATTTCCCAGGATTCCAATTATCGTGCCCCCCCCCCCCCGAAATATACCCTGCCCATCCTTCTCTTTGAAATTTTCATATATTAAAAATTATTTATCGGAGGGCTCCGTAAAAAAATCCGATCTAAAATGTTTAAAAACGCTACGATTTCAAAAAAGTTCGAAAAGTGCCTCTCTCGGGGCGCCAAACTAAGGAAGGAAGAAGAAAGGTTCATAATATGAAAGAGTAACTTTGCGATGATAACCGAAAACTTTCCGATGATAGATCAAATGACTGGTCCAAAAAAATTTTGAAATCTACCCCTTCCACGTGGGTTCCCTCTTTTATCCTAGAATATACCCGGAAATCACGCAGCCCCACTTTTAAAATTTTATATTTAATAAATAATATTTATCGGAGAGTTCCATTAAAAAACCTCATTTAATGATATTTATTGTAGAAATCTCTACAATTAAAAAAAAAAGTCACCCCCGCACCGCTCCCCCCCCCGAACCCCTTCCGGAATTCAACTCTGGGAGGAGAAAGGTTCATAATATGAAAGAGTGGTGAAAGGACTTTCCGATGATATGTCAAGGAGAGGTTTGGTAAAAGTTTGAAAATTACCCCCCCCCCTCCCTTTGTGCACTCTCGCGCACCCCAGAATTCACTCACCTTCCTCTTTGAACTTTTTATATTTAATAAATAGTATTTATCTGAGTCTCCAGGTATGGGGCAGCTTGGCAGAGCTAAAATAAGAGAAACATTGAAAATTCGGGGCAAAATGACACTAAATTTAACAGTAAAGTTTGAAACTAGGACTATACAGAACTGAATACATAAACCACTATGCTTCATAACCCACATCGGTTAATACCAATAAAATGATAAGTGTCAGTTAAACTGATGGCATTGAGCTCACAGGTTATTAACACTAACTGTATATTATACTCTTATTTCAAAGAATAATGTCCCTCAAAAAATAAATGAAGGGAAATATCCCCCCATTTGCTCCTTTTATACTTAACCAATGAACCACCAAATCTAATCAGGGAAACTCCTTAACTATAATAAATCAGTATATCAAATTTGAAGCAAATCAGATAATTCTGCACGAAAAAAAGAAACATATCGCTAAATTAAGGGTGGTCTAACAACCTTTAACCCTTTTATACTTAACTAATGAACCTCCAAATCTAATCAGGAAAGCTCCTTATCAGAACAAACATAGAAAAAAAATTAAAGTAAATTGAATAATTCTCCATGAAAATCCATTTATCTAAATTAAGGGGAGGGGACTTGCCCCCTTTTCGCCCTTGTATACTTAACCAATGGACCTCCAAATCTAATGAAGGAAGCGCCATATCGGAATAAATCGGTATATTACATTTGAAGCAAATCCAATAATTCTGCATGAAAAACCCTTTTATCTAAATTAAGGGGAGACTAGCCCCTCCCCTTTATACTTAACCCATAAACCTCCAAATCTAATCAAGGCAGCTTCTTAACATAATAAACCGGTATCCCAAATTTGGAGCAAATCGAATAATTCTGCATGAAAAACCCATTTATCTAAATTAAGGAGGGGGTCTAACTCCCCTTTCCCCCCTTTATACTTAACTAATGAACCTCCAAGTTTAATCAGGGAAGCTCCTTAACATAATAAACCGGTATACCAAATTTGGAACAAATCGAGTAATTCTGCATGAAACACCCATTTATCTAATTTAAGTGGGGGACCAGCCCCCCTTCTCCCCCTTTATCCTTAACCAATGAACTTCCAAGTTTAATCAGGGAAGCTCCTTAACATAATAAACCGGTATACCAAATTTGGAGCAAATCAAATAATTCTGCATGAAAAGCCCATTTATCTAAATTAATGGGGGACCAGCCCCCCTTCTCCCCCCTTTATACTTAACCCGTAAACCTCCAAATCTAATCAAGGCAACTTCTTAACGTAATAAACCGGTATACCAAATTTGGAACAAATCGAATAATTCTGCATGAAAAACCCATTTATCTAAATTAAGGGGGGCGGACCAGCCCCCCTTCTCCCCCTTTATCCTTAACCAATGAACTTCCAAGTTTAATCAGGGAAGCTCCTTAGCATAATAAACCGGTATACCAAATTATGAGCAAATCAAATAATTCTGCATGAAAAGCCCATTTATCTAAATTAAGGGGGGGGGGTCTAGCCCCCTTCTCCCCCTTTATATTTAATCCGTAAACCTCCAAATCTAATCAAGGCAACTTCTTAACATAATGAACCGGTATACCAAATTTGGAGCAAATCGAATAATTCTGCATGAAAAACCCATTTATCTAAATTAAGGAGGGGGTCTATCCCCCTTTCCCCCCCTTCATACTTAACTAATGAACCTCCAAGTTTAATCAGGGAAGCTCCTTAACATAATAGACCGGTATACGAAATTTGGAGCAAATCGAAGAATTCTGCATGAAAAACCTATTTATCTAAATTAAGGAGGGGGGGGGGGACCAGCCCCCTTTCTCTCCCTTTATCCTTAACCAATGAACCGTCAAAACTAAACAGCGGAACGCCTTATCAGAATGAACATAAAAAAAATTGAAGCAAATCGTACATTTTAATCAAGAGTTATCCCGTTACGTACATACATACGTACGTACAGTACATGCATACACACAGAACCGACGGGTACATTAGCTCTCAGGCTTAGATAGCCTGTGAGCTAAAAAGAGATTGATAAGCAGATGGACTCCTTTGAGAAATTATGACTTAAACCAGAAATGCGGTAAGTTTGACTCTGAATGCTTCATTACCATCTCGCATTTCGGCAAATCTCATCTCGATGATTTTTCCAGCATTTCGACGCTTCCAGACGGGAATCTGCTCGATGGTTGGTTCTCTCGCGGTTTTAAACCTTTCAGGATGGGAAGTCTCTCGAGAGTTTCCTCTCGCCCTTTTCAACCTTTCCCGATGGGAAGCCTCTCGCTTGTTACTCTCGTCCTTTTCGAAATCTCCCAATGAAAAGCCTTTCGAGGATTTCTCTCGCGCTTTTCAACATTTCGCTATGAGAAGCTTTTCGAGGATTTCTCTCGTCCTCGGAAGAGAAGAAAAGTAAGAAAATTTATCGAGAGTACCAAGGGACGAGATAGAGAAAAAGGCATGACAATGAGCTGTGAAATGAAGCCCTAATTTTCAAAGTTTCTCTTCTTCTCTACCAAGATGTCACATACCTGGAACCCTCCGATAAAAATTATTTATTAAATATAAAATTTTCAAAGAGGAAGGTGGGTCGGGTGATTTCGAGGGAGGAGGACGTGAGAGTGGACTCATGGGGTGCAATTTTAAAAATTTTACCGAACCCTTCCTGTGGCATATAATCGAAAAGCCCTTTGACCACTCTTTCATACTATGAACCTTTCTTCGCCCAAAGGGGGGTGGGGAAGGGGCGAACAAATTTTTAAAACTGTAGCCGATTTCTATAATAAATTTAAATATCACTTTAAATATGGGTTTTTTATGCAGTCTTCCGGTAAATATTATTTATTGAACATAAAAATTTTAAAGTGGCGGCTGTGTGAATTCTGGGGTGAAAGAGTGGGCCCACGGGGGGAGAGAGGGGGAGCAATTTTCAAACTTTTTTTGGACCAGTCATGTGATATGTCATCGGTAAGCTCTCGGATGACTCTTTCATATTATGAGACTTTCTTCCTCCCCTCCCCAATTTGGCCCCAACTGCGACTGTAGTTTTTTCCGCTTTTATCA
Organism: Maratus speciosus; assembly: GCA_963932465.1. Taxonomy (NCBI): domain Eukaryota; kingdom Metazoa; phylum Arthropoda; class Arachnida; order Araneae; family Salticidae; genus Maratus; species Maratus speciosus. Next base: position 232,540,370 of record OZ010792.1, on the reverse strand, counting down.
TTTTAGATCGGATTTTTTTATAGAGTCCTCCGCTAAATATTATTTATAATATATGAAATTTCAGGACACTTTTCCAAATTTAGCCAAGACCCCTCATGTGACATATCGTTAGAAAGGTTTGTGACTACTTATTAGTGCTATGCACTTCCGGTGCCCCCCCCACTTTGACCCCCCCCGGAGGACACTTTTCCAAATTTAGTCAGAACCCCTCTTATGAGATATCGTTGAAAAGGTCTGTGACTACTTATTGATGTTATGCACTTCCGGTGATAGTCCCCCCCACTCTTTGCCCCCCCCTGGGGGACACTTTTTCAAATTTAGTCAAGACCCCTCGTGTGAGATATCGTTGGAAAGGTCTGTGACTACTTATTGATGTTATGTACCTACGGTGTCCCCACCACCACTTTGCCCCCCCCCGGGGGGCACTTTTCCAAATTTAGCCAAGACCCCTCATGTGAGATATCGTTGGAAAGGTCTGTGACTATTTATTGATGTTATGCACCTCCGGTGACAGTCTCCCCAATTTGCCCCTCCCGGGGGACACTTTTTCAAATTTAGCCAAGACCCCTCATGTGAGATATCGTTGGAAAGGTCTGTGACTACTTATTGATGTTATGCTCCTCCGGTGTCCATCCCCCCCCTTTTGAACCCCCCCCCGGGGGACACTTTTCCAAATTTGGCCAAGACCCCACATGTGAGATATCGTTGGAAAGGTCTGTGACTACTTATTGATGTAATGCACCTCCGGTGACCGTCCCCCCCCCCACTTTTCCCCCACGGTGTGTTTTTCTAAATTTAGCCGAGACCCCTCATGTGACATATTGTTGGAAAGGCTTATGACCACTTACTCATGTTATCTACCTCCCGCACCCCTCCCCCCCTTTCCCCCCACGGGGAGGGCATTTTTATAAATTCAGATCCATACTTCTCATGTGACATATGGTTGGAAAGGCCTAAAGACCTGTGACGACTTAATCATATTATGCAGCTGCTGTGCCCCTCCGCTCGCTTTGACCCCTCCCACAAGAGATCTGGTCCGACGTTCATTCGTTTCGATATTATATTTTTTACAAGATTTTGTAGTGCGTGCACACCACACCCGCCTGCTATCATATATCAGTGCCGTATATAGCAGGTAACCTGTTCGTGATTTCATATTACAAGATTACGTATAAATTGGGGGCCCCAATTAAAGGAGGGGCCCGCTAGCGGTCGAAGTCACCTAGTCTTTATTAACATCGACTCATTCCAGTTCACCCGCAGACTATTCTTGATAAATGTATGACGTATATAATACATAATATATGATTTATAAAAGAAATTTGCAAACTGTAGTCATCGAGAAAAAAATTATACAATCGAAAAATATCGAGATGTCCATACAATCGAGAAAATCGAGAAAAACATCTCGTTATCGCCCATCACTACCCACTATGGTTGATTTTTACTTTCTTCTATCTTTACAAGAAGAAAATATTGGATTAGTTAAACAATTCCCCTGCCGGTTTTCGACGGATTTACACGTTTTAGAAAATCCTGAACATGATTTGACTATTTTTAGAAAATGTCTGTCTGTGAGTCTGTGAGCTTATCTGTATATTACACAAATTTTGTGGGCGCTCTACTTCAAGAAATAATGCACGGAATTAATAAAGTTTTATATTCAGTTAATCCCTGATACAAGTTATTGCTGATTACTTTTTAGTGAAAATTACCCAACAGATGGCGATGCTGTGATTCATTATTCAGGATTCCGCAATAGCTTTATCTCAAGAACTAATGCACAAATTTTCATCAAACCTCAGATTAAGTTATACCTCGGTATAATTTGGGTCTGAATACGTTGTCTGAATACGCTGCCTTTACCGCCCGAATGCTGCAGGTGGTGCCGCTATGCTGCATTTTCCCGATTTCTGCAATAGCTCTCTCTGTCTCATGAGCTAATCCACGAATTTTCGTCAAACTTCAGATTCCGTTAGTCCCTGATATCAATTGGTGCTAATGAGTTTTTGGTGTACTAACAGGTGGCTCTGATATACAGAATTTTGAACGATTCACGCAATACCGCACTACCTCAAAAACTAATGCACGAATTTTCATCAAACTTCAGATTCTGTTAGTCGTTGGCATAAGTTATTGCTGATTAGGTTTTGATGTAAATTGCCGGAGAGGTGGAGCTGCTATGCTGCATTATTTCGGATTTACACTATTTTAGCGATAGTCACAACTTATAAACTAATGCACGGCATTTCACATCTTTAGAATCCTCATGATGGGCATAGATTGCCATTTAATTTTGGCACTGCGATAGAGAATTTTGAAGTAATAACACGTATGAGATAGAAGAAAGTTTTAGGATTGGCTCATCCGACCAGTTTAATCTCATTTAAAAACAAATAATAAATACAAAATAAATATAATAATGTTTGTCTAAAATACATTAGTTTATAAAAAGACAATTACGTTTGTTAGATAAATTATTTTGATGCAGATTTTTTGCTTTTTTAAGGAAAAATAAATGCAGTATTTCATACTTACCAAAACTGTTCTCGCGACAAAATTAATAGACGAATATAACTAATTATTTTTTAATAAGAATACAATTTGGATTGCTAAGAACCTAATGAACTATGATCATTATTTCATTTTAATGGAGTCATAAAATTAAAATTTATAAATATATATTTATTCAGATTATCCCTATTTACATATTTATATTTTCTGTATGATAGATTATTAAAATAGCTGCAAAATTTCTTCTCTATAGAGTATAAGCGATCAGTGTTATATAAATATCAACTATAATTTATGAGATAGAAATTTTTTACAACTAATTGTTCATGTTTTTAGAAAGCGCATTTAATGTTTTTATTTTTGAAAATCTATTATGTTTCCATCAAGTTCTTAAAACTTTTTAAATTTATACGCTGTGCATTAGGTTATTGCATATGGAATTTCAGATTTCAGGATGAAATATTTAAATATTTAGAAACACTGTCAGATGGCGCAAGTAGTGTTGATCGTGAAGGTTAAATATGCATGCATGCGAACAAAGAATCATTAGATAGCTAATTGGGAGTGTTAACATAAAGACAACATCGACACAAACCGCAGATGGATAATTTCCTTTATCAATTCACACTGGATCCCAACACAGCAGAAGCAGGAATATCAATAAAACACCTGGAGATGATACGGTTAAAGAATTAACCGTACACGCATTGTTCCAAAAATTACTACCCGGCGATATTAATCTGAAAAATAGAACACGGTGACCGCCATCATCATTCATCTAAAACAACCAGAGGTAACACTAGTTTAGTCCGACCCTCACCAAACTGAAGGCTGCCCCAAAATTCACGCAAGAATGGAATTTTCCACCATTTTTGCGGTAAAGTGTTGCCAACGAAAACAACAGTCAACGTGACAGTTGACAGCTCAGGGTTATTAAAAATGGAGCGCTATACGAAAGAACAATGCGTTTTTACTCTTCAATTACCACATGAGTCATTTCCTGGTCGTGTAATTTCTCATTTTGGTGATCAGAATTGGCAGTCCTGATCATGCCATTTAACGCCATTGGACTTTTTTCATTGTTTTTTGTTTTTTTTTTCTGTCTAACTTTTATGCCAACAAGAGATTGAGAGCTGTATCAACGAAATTTAGCAACAAATTTGCAAAACAGTCGTGGAAATTTTCAACAAACGAGTGCATATGCCAGCAAATCGGTGTACGCCATTTACCCAATATGCTATTCCATGCATAAACCTATATTGTATACCTTATGAATAAATAAAAAACTTACAATTTTTAATTATAGACATGCGTTTTCTATCAAAATTACTTCTTGAGTGAATTTTGTAACATCCTTAATAAGGGACATGGCTGAGCAGGTAGGTGTATACTATTCGGCATTTTCTCGTCACTTGCACGTACTTGGTAGAGTCGAAAAGCTGGATAAATGGGTTCCTCAGTAGGCCACTAAACAAAACCGAAAAAGTCATCTGGAAAGGAGGTGGGTTGATAAGGGCTATTTTTCGCCCATCATACACGCGAAAAAAAAGTTTCGGTTTCCGAAATTTTTTCAAGGTTTTTGCATACTTAAAGATATGTACTTTTTTATAATATAAGATTTCCGTTCTAAATAAAATAGTAAGTCATAGAAATTACAGCCTGAAAATAGTGTTTCAGCTTTTCCCTACATTTTTGTCATTTTTTTTTCATCTTTGAAATATTTTTTCTTTAAAAAGCGTTCCATGAACCAAATTAATTTTGACTTGCAATGATAATACTCTTTATAAGCTTTCATATGAGCATTATTTTATTTTGGTTATGTGTGCGCTTCTACCTATTAGAGAAAAATATGTTTCGTGCGAGTATCAGAGACTTCTCAAGGCGAGTATCAGTTGCACTGCTATCGGAGCGTCTTCAGATTTATTTTGCTGCACTCAAAAAGTATTTACGTTGTTCAGATGTCAATGTGGTGTTAACTATTGTAAATATTTATTGAAAAATTTAATGATAAATCATTCCTGGAAGTCAGTATGATTGTTGAAAAGCGTGGCGAAAAACAAATAGTGATTTTCGTATATTTTCTAACACGAAAGTTATGTCGATACTTAAATGGTCTAAAAACTGCGATCTACAGAGTTGTGCTCTAAATGCAGATCATATGCATTTCGTGTACTTCGGGCTCGAAATACTCCTATTTCTTCTTCTGTGGTAACAATAAGAGATATTGCGTCAACGACTACTGCTGACGACACCACAAATAAGCAACCTAATATAAATTTACCTCTACCTCGTTGCCACATCTCTAACACATATTGTATAGTATGTAAGCGTAAGAACTTCATCGTGACTGTACCAAAAGCAGCTCAAACTCAAACCTTTATAGAAACTGGAATATATATTTCGTCGGGAAAACAATGCTGTAAAACTCATATTACGGGATTGGTATTCAGTGAGTTGTCTCTGGAAGCTTTACACCCTGTAAGTGAAAATACATCAACATATGAAAAATATATTGAAAGTATTTTAAACAATATCTGAATAGTAGCAAAGAAGAAAGTTCTCGATTTTGACACACCGGAACAGCTTTCCGAGTCCGATTATTATACTCTCATGGGTAATATCCATGTGCGATTTTAACTATATTTTTGAAATAGTAAAGTCCAAAATGCTTTCCTCAAAAAGGAGGTCATCTCGACTTGCTTGGCAGTTTTACTTGTAAAGCTTAGAATGGTCTCTCTAGTGGCGTTCTGTCCACATAATTCAATGTAAGAAAAAGATTAATAACGTCTTCTGTGCAATGTGCACGCAAAAGAAGATCTGGACTGAACTAACTGTAATAGATCTTCAAGATTTTCAGAAATATACCAATTTAAACAAAGCCAATTTTACATCCAAGAGCACTTAAAGTAAGAAGATATTTGTTCTATTTACATACAAATTATCCCTATTTACATATTTGTATTTTTTGTATGCTAGATTATTAAAATAGCTGCAAAATTTCTTCTCTATAGAGTATAGGCGATCAGTGTTATATAAATATTATAACTATAATTTTTGAGATAGAAATTTTTCATAACTGATTGTTCATGTTTTTTAGAAAGCGTATTTAATGTTTTTATTTTTGAAAATCTATTATGTTTCCATCAAGTTCTTAAAACTTTTTTAATTTATACGCTGTGCATTAGGTTATTGCATATGAAATTTCGGATTTCAGGATGAAATATTTTAATATTTAGAAACACTGTCAGATGGCGCAAGTAGTGTTGATCGTGAAGGTTAAATATGTATGCATGCGAACAAAAAATCGTTAGAGAGCTAATTGGCCGCGTTAACATAAAGACAACATCGACACAAACCGCTCATCTCTGTTTAACGACACATCTCTGTTTAACGACTTTCAAGAAACCTCGAAAAATCGTCCTTAAACAGAGATCGTCCTTAAACAGAATTTGTGGAAAAGTAATATTTGAAAAACATTTCCCTTCACACTTTAGAGGCTTAGGACTGTCAATGCATTTTTCAATGTATTGGCGTGTTTAGAAATGTAATTATACAGCACAACATTACAGCATACAGTGTTACTTAAAGTACAATAAAAATATTGATAATACATTTAATTAAACAATGTTACTTACAGTACAATAAAAATATTTATAATACATTTAATTAAACAAATTAAGTTTTTAAAAAATCAAAAAGTGTAGATTGCTTAATTGGTGGTCGAGTTTTTAGTACCCTTGTTTCAAGCTTCTCAAGAATATACAATGAGTTACCTTTCATATTTGATGAAACAATATACTGGCGAAGAATATCCAGGGCAGAATTCGCATCTGAGTAAGAAGGGGGTGATGTCTCGCTTTCTGAATCATTAGCTTCATCACCATCTTCTGCATTTGAAGATGCATTTTCATCTGCGATGTCTTAATAAATTTGATCTAAATTTCTGAAGTCGATTGTTAAAACGTCTTTGTCATATAGGTAAAGTCCATTACGCCCATCCCCTTTATCTGTACTCATCTGAATTGCAAGAAAACTTGTTTTTCTATCAGAGGAAGTTCCTTCATTTAACATGTATAAAGCGTTAGTGGAAAACAAAAACTACGGAAAAATCGTCGTTAAATAGAATAATTTCGTCTTTAAATAGAGATTTTTTTACTTAAACGAGCCGGGACCGCAAAATATCGTACTTAAACACAGATCGTCGCTAAGTGGAGCGATATTAAACAGAGACGACTGTTTAATATAAATTATTTCTATCTAATTTTTCCGGTGCATATATATATAATATAAATATAATATAAATAATGTAATAAATATTTGAAGTATAATTTTAATATGTGAATAAGTGAAATACTAAAATTTAACTTGAAAATTTTTCAAAAGTTTAATTCGATTGATCACTTTGAATATAACTAACAGAATTTACCTATAACGGAATCCTGCCATAAACGAAAAAGTGCCATGCTTCCGGCTATAACAATACATTACATATATAAGTACAGTACAATTATAACTGATAATATATACTTCTTAAGAAAAAATTTTTAAGTGATTTTTTTTTATGAATTGTAATTCTATGTTAGAAATGTCTGTGAGGAAATCATTCGTAGAATGTAAGCGCTTTGTATCCATGGGACGCGTTCGCAACGAAAACTAACTCTTTCAGAGCGTAGGTAGAATTCTATCCAATAAAGATAGTCCCATTTTCTGATGTCGTTTGTGGCTGACTGAAATGTCGAAGAAGAGAAAAATAGTTGTTTCATAGAAAAATCAGCGTAAATAAATTCAGGTTGATAGCTAATCACACAAATGAGCATTTAAGATGAGGGGGTGCGGATTTTAGTGGTATTCTGCGGATGATAATACTTATTTACAGTAAATACTCCAAACTTTCTTTTCTCATTTGTGAATTCGACTTCCTACCTTTATTACGAAACCGTTTGTATTAAAAATCAGACTATATGGGGGGGGGGGGGGGGGGTTCTCCAACTCTTCAGCAAATATGACGAATCATTCATTGAAACAAACATCAGTTATTTGTAAGGACCACAGGATGTTATAATAACTGTCGAAAAATTTGAATTGAAATTAGTTTTCAAGATTATCATTATTGTACAAGAATTGAAAAAAGTGGTTAACTGTTAACATTAGTATATTCTTATTGATGCGATTTTCTTGATGAAATGTAAACGAAAAAAAAATGATTTCAAATTAAAACGTGCTATTTCAGACCTTCTAAAAAGCCATAAAGTAGAAGTAGAATACATTAGAGAGCAAAAAAAAAATTTTTTAAGAAAGCTTGTTTTTAATTCATGAAATTGAAATCTTTTTGTAGAAGTGTACCAAATTGCTTTCAATCGCTCCAAAATAAGAAGCTATACCTTCAAAGAGCGAAAGGGGTTTGAAAAATGGCGTCATCTTTAATAAATGTCATCATTATATGATGAATTTTCATTGAGAAAATTGCTATGTTTTAATATAACTGCACTCAAAATCAGGTAAATTGAAAAATGTAATTTTCGCAGATTTCTGCCAAATTACAATATAAACATGTTTTCTTACTTGTAATAAGAAATTTAATATAATTAATACTATAAATCTTTCCGAAGTGTACAAATATTAGATTTCTTTTTTTTCCTCCTTAAAATGAAGTAATCTCAGGTAATGTAAAAGCTAACATACAAATCGAGTGATCGTTATCCATAGATTAGGATTATGCATTAACGGCACGGTTTGACGTCGACGACGAAAAACAAATAGCCTATGCGGATTTTATTCCATATTGTCTATCTATTACACGTATTTAATACGAGAATTTTTGATAAATAAACTTTTTTCTTACCTTTAATAAAATAGAGTGTGTTTCTTGTGATATCAGATCTATTTATGCGTGCTAATCATACATTCCATCGTCGTTTTGTAATGCCTTCAGTTTTACATCCTTTGGTTTTTATTATTTTAGGAAATGAATAAGAGGATAGACCCACATCACAAACTGATCGCTTTCTGCCATAAAATAGCACACAGTACCAAGATTTTTAACTTTATTCACACTCACGAACTATACTTGATAACAGAAGCAACACGTTCGTTTGTTCATCAAATTCTGTAGCAGACGACGTGTGAGTCATTTGCATACTCTTAATAGTTCCAATAATACCCATTTTTCAAAGTAAGATAGAAGCTTTAGTGGTTTAAGATTTTGAAAAACTCATCTTGGAAGATTACTTTTTCGGCAACAGTTTAATAAATGTAAGAAATGCCGACATCCATTTCCAGTTTGATTTACGATTCGTGGTTTCCTTTTGGCCATATTATCTTTTTTTTTAAATAAAACTCTGTTCTGCAATAAATTAATCTCCCAACTTCATTTTTCTTTTGACAACAAGAAGGCATTCAATTATTAATGGGAGAAAATGAAGTATATGAATTTGAGGAATTTTTATAACAAATTATCCAAAAGTTCGGTTTCGTTTCCCTTTTCAGCCTAAAAATCTCAGTTTCGCTGAAAAACAGCCGAATATTCGGTGCATATCTAAACTATAGTCGGATTTCGTAAAAACATGCTTTTAGAAGAACCCGTATGCAGCCTAAATAGCTTAAGGTTATTTTTCTACCATTCTTTGACGATTGAGTATACTATATTGTTCAACGATTTAAACCGTGTTGAGGACATTAAAATACTTAATACTAACAATAACTGTTTCACTTTTTATAGATAGATAAAAACAAAATGTGTATAACTAAAATGCACTGATAGAAGTTAAATTTGCACTGGAACTGAATCTCAAACAATCTGTAAGAATTATATATATTATTTCCGTTGTCAACATTCCTTTTTCTGTGCGTATACAAAACTCATAACGATAAATAAGGTATCCCACGAAAGATTCTTGAAAGGAACAGTCTTGCAGATTTTGCAACAGTACACCCACATTTCATTAAAACATGTTGTTTGATTACAATTTGCAGTTAATTAAAAATTAATGAAAAATGTATCAGCAAATAATCTCTAACAGTTGCACTGCGAAAGCCTCACATGGGTCTACTGGATTATTATTATTTTTTTAACTTTGCGGGTGGCATTTAAACTCTGTTTACTCGATTAGAGACCACAGAGAGGTTTCCGGCCTTCTGATTGGTTGGTTTCTTTTATGCGATTTGTTTTAGCGCAATTATGAAAACGCAAAACACTAACTTAGAAACAACTGCTCATTAAGTTTTTTTATTTCCTCATTTTTATGAAATGTTTGTTTTGGGGGAAGTTAAACTTCCGACTTTGTATTTTAATGAAATCGAATCAATTTCCCAAAATTTAATTTCAGTTTGCAGCGATGTTAAAAATTTAGCAAATTGCAAGCAATGGGTGAAAGAATTAAGAAATTTGAATAATAGAAAATGGAATTCAGGATCATCAAAGCCTTGTGGACAAAGATTAACTTGGTAAAGCAAAAAAAGGAAACATTCCTTGGAAAAAAAAAAAAAAACAACGTTAAATTAAACCAGTCAAATGCAGAAAGCATTAGATTTTGCCATTATGGGCATATATTTACTAGAAAATGTGCCACAATTTTATTTTATTCTGAATGCATTTTGTTTAAAATTAATTTTACCTTCTAATATTTTTAATTTTTATTAAATTGCTTCATGTGAAAACTATTTTGTTATTCAATAAAAGATTTATTTATTTCCCTAATTAGTTGCGGATTTAAATAATAATGATAAAGAGAGCAGTTCAAAGCACACATAAAAAATATACGTTTTTTCCCTTTTTCGTTTGTTAAAATAAACGATTTGAAACATCCTTCTCATTTAAGCTTACGGGAAGATTTAAAAAAAAATAATGGATTTTATCTGTTAAACACCAATTTCAAGAACCTTTTATTCAGATAAGAGAGAAAAATTAACAACCTTATTATTATTTTTTTTTTTTTTACAAACCTAATATTTTTACAAGTTATACGGATTTTTTTGGTGATATTTACGTCTTATAGAATATCTTACGTTCCTTTCCCCTCTCTTCATTAAATTAAAATTAAAAAAATATGCATCTTCGTACTCCCACCTTTTGTTAATTGTTAAAATGTTTTTGAACATCTCCAAGGTAAAAATCATCAAAACATGAATGAAAAAGTATAATCATAGTATGATGCATACATGTACAAACATATTTTTTTTACTTTTTACATAAGAGTTTTTTTAGTCCCTTTCCCACCTAAAAATTCTGAATATTTCGTTAAAATAGTCAAAATGGAAATGAGAACGAAAGTATTTTTTTTTTTGTATAAAAAAAATACAAAGGAAAGTTTTATCGTGAAAAAATAAATCACAAAGTTACTAAATGGTGTATACAGAATGTTGTAAAGTTAAAAACTAAACTAACGTCAACACCTTAAATGTTGACCGAAACGTCGATTTTTAACCTTTAAATTTAATGTTTGTTTAGTTTATAACGTTACAACATTCTGTATTCATCATTGAGCAAACTGGTGATTTATTTTATTTTCACGATAAAATTTTTAGTAATATTTTTCATGATGTAATTGTTCAGACTACTTAATAAAAAAAGAATTTTCGTTCCCTGTATAAAATACTAAAATTTTAAAAACTTTTTATATGTATAAATGTGTATATTTCATAATATAAATAGATGCAACGCAAAACGTTTTCGAAACTGATAATCAAAAATCAGATTTAATTCCTTAAAGAAAACAAAAGTCACAAAAGACAAACGTTGACTAAAAAAACAAGCTAAAGTTTAGTATAAGAAAAGCAGATGGCGCCATTACATATATTTTTTTAATGTTTCCTTTAATTCATGTTTTCTAATGTAAGAACATTTTGCGGAAATCTGGATTAATTAGTCATTTGACAAGAACCGAGTTAGATTAAAATGTTGAATGTTAAATGCTGATTCACTTATATACAAAAAAAAAAAAAAAAAAAAAAAGAAACAAAAGAATTGTGCAATGGTATATTACTGCTGTCATTAGAAATTCCAATTTCCAAAGACCTTAAATATCAGAAAAGACGAAAGAGAAATTAACCAATCAGGATACCGGAAACTTCTATGTGGTCTCTAATCGAGTAAACAGAGTTTAAATGCTACCGGGTGTCCTAAAAAGAACTGACTGATTTTAAAATTCAATAACTTGCAAACGGTGACAAATATTTATCAAATTCTTGCAGGAGGGTTATGCATGAGGTCAAAAGTTTTTTTACAGTGATTTTCATTTAGTTCGAATTACTAACAATAGATGGCGCTGCAATCAATAGACGCTAAATTCAGGCTCGATTTTTGGTACTTCGTGGCCGCTCAATACATTTCCATCTCCCTTTTCCGCATGGAAGACGAGATCGGTCAAACAATCGAGCCTGTTTTAAGGCCTATTGCTTACAGCGCAATCTATTGTTTGTAATTAGAACTAAAATCTAAAATCAATGTAAAAAACTTTTAACCTTATGCATAACCCGCCTGCAGGAATTTTTTAAATATCTGTCACCGTTTGCAAGTTATTAAATTTTAAAATCAGTCAGTCCTTTCTAGGACACCTGGTATATTTCTTTAATACTTTTCTTTATTTCTACAATAAGAAAGAATATATTTTTCCCTAAAGGGTGCTTATAAAACTTTATAAAACCTTCTGTATCCTAATCAAGTTATACATATTCACATTTCGCTAAAAAAAAGCCTTTTCTCTTTTTAGTAATTTCCTACGTTACTTTTTACAAACTACTAGTTACAACCACTGCTTATGCTGCTATAGTTGGATTTAACAAAATCTGAATTAAATGCGACCGCTTCTTTGAAATAACAAACTCAGTGCGTAACATTTGGGGCTGTACATGTACAACATACGTAACGTATCAACTTTTTGGCAATTTTGTACCCCTACCCCCCCCGCTTTACGATATCATACATTAGCATTCCTCGAACATGATGATATCGTTATCAGGGTCTAAAATTTTTTTTTATTTTTATATTTTTTCTTTGTTTTTTTTATACGTTTGCAATGATATACAGATATGATTATAAATTTATTATTCGCATATTTTTTTTATTTAAATGACGAGAAGAAGTTAATAAAATATCACTATTATATATCAAATAACACTAAGAAATATTTACTACTTAAAAGTATTTAATAATAACTTTTTGTTGCATAATGTATCCAAAAGTAATGTAGTGTTCTTGCACTTGCCCCCTGCACGAAGGTAACCAGAAGTTCTTAGAAGCGAAACAGGTGGAGAATATTCTTCCCCATTTTTTACTAGTAAACATAACACGTATGATTTTGAAGCTGCAGTTTTCAGTGAATCTCTAAGAACTGAATCTCTAATTCATGTCTGGTTTCTCTAACAACGAATTATGTAATATATATATATATGAATTAAAGCTTGGTGAAAATTACCAAGAAAATAAAATTTTGAATTGATCAAAAATGGTAACATATCAAAAGGCAACCTCCAACCCCCCCAAACCCACCCCCCCTAGAGACATCTTACGATATCAAGTGCCAGGCCCCCCTCCCCTCTTTACCCCTAAAATGATAACATTACATATGTACAGCCCTTTTTTATGTGTATTACTCATTTTTACGAAGTTCTCTATATTAATGTAAATTTTAATACGACTATTCTGAGAGTCAAGTGCACATTTTTAACATCTCAGCGGTAAAATATTGGTTTGTATTTCTGTCATAAGCACCTTCAAGGATGTCTATGTTTTATGTGCGTACATACACTGGTCATCAAAAATTAAGGAAAAGTCACAAAATGCTAATTTTTAAATACGCGAATTCTCAAAAGGAAGTAATGTAATTTGAATAATTCCTATCTCTGCAGAACAGCTAGTCCATATAACATCTCATTCAGGTCACACATGGTCACAAGAGTCACAGTCACTACGGCGAAAAAAAAATAGGAAATTCCATACGTCTCAAATGACTACTATATGTGACTGCTGCTTTGTGACGAGTCACCAAGTGACTTTTCAATGTCATTTCATTGAAACTCTCGTGTGACTCTCATCTGGAGATTCAATTTCAAAGTCATTGTGCACGTTGCATTATGATAAATCAACAAATAATGCCACATTAAAGTCACATGGTGACTTTCTGTCACATGACTTTGTCAAATGGTGACAGAGACCCTACTGTAAAGTCACCACTGTGAAAAGTGGTGAAAAGTCACCATGTGACTTTAATTTGACATTATTTGGTGATTTATCATAATGCAACGTTCACAATGACTTTGAAATTGAGTCTCCAGATGAGAGTCACACGAGAGTCTCAATGAAATGACATTGTAAAGTCACCTGGTGACTCACCACAAAGCAGCAGTCATAGTGACCTGTCAGTGAAGTCACATATAGTAGTCATTTGAGACTCATAAAAGAGACGTATGGAATTTCCCATTTTTTGTTTCGCCGTAGTGACTGTGACTCTTGTGACCATGTGTGACCTGAATGAGATGTTATATGGACTAGCTGTTCTGCAGGAATAGTAATTATTCGAATTATATTACTTCCTTTTGAGTATTTCCGTATTTAAAAATTGGCATTTTGTGACTTTTCCTTAATTTTTAATAACCAGTGTATTTGAACTCTGGCAAAATGTACAGAGTTTATCTTAAGAAACAAAGAATAACTATTCAAGATTTTATCCGTAAATATGATCCCGGAAAATAAGTTTGTGCTCATGGTTCTTATAAATATCCTACGTTTTGTTGCAAATACTCATTAAAACAGACGGAAGTGGCAATCCCAAAAGGTCTAACTGAATCTAAATCTTTGTAAAATGCTGTGCATTAGTTCTCGAGATAGACCGTCCAGAAAAATATTGTTACGTACAGACTCACGGGGTGAGAGACAGACAATTTCTAAATACCCTGAAATCGTGTTCAAGACCTTCTAAAAAGTATAAATCTACCGAAAACCGGAAGTCGAAATTTTTTACGAACCCAATACTTCCTTCTTGTAAAGAGTAGAAGAAAGTAAAAAACTGGATAAATCTTATTCAAAGTAGGAGTAGCACAGTTGAATTTTATTTCAACAGAGAGAAGAATGTGTAGACCAGAAATCGAACCTGGATACCTTGGCTTGCCGTGCCAATTCTCTACCTTTTGAGCTATCCGGACGATACCTGGCTGACATAATTCACTCTTAAGCATAGCTGCTATTCACATCCATGTCAAAAAAATAAGAATGAATTATGCCAGCCAGGTATCCTGATTGCTTAATAGGTAGAACATTGGCATGGCAAACCAAGGTTTCCAATTTCGATTCCTCGTCTGGACATTTTTCGCTCTGATGGATTAAACCTCAACTGTGCTACTCCACCTTTGAATACTCTTTAAAGCTACTGAAATGTTTATGCTTTATCAAATGCAGTCATGCAGTTTAATTAATTTGAAAATGTCGTTGTATAAACATGACTTAAGAAAATTAAATTATACTAACAATTCTCTTTTTAAAAAATTACTCCTGTGCAAGTAAAACAAACACTGTTTCTTTGAATTAAAGTGTGTAATATAGTTAAATGCTGGGTTTCTAAATATAAATAATTGAAATAAATAAAATTACTAAGTGTTACTTTTTAAAAAGATGCTATTACAGTCATCACTCAAAAGACGTATCCTTCTATATATAAAAAAAAATAACGGATGGACCAATGGACCAATGAAAATCTGCGTAGGAAAAACGTATCTGATTGGGCAGAGCTTTCTGACGCAATAAGGGGGTAACCAAGGGGGCGGCTCTGTCACCAAATGTCGCCAAGTTTGTCGCCAAATTAGCGATATATGGCCAAATTTGGCGACCAATATTAGTCACCAAAAGTGACGCCAACTTAGCACTATTTCCAGTATTTCGCCAAATTTCCATAAATTCCCATAGAAATCCTATAGGCTTTAGTTGCCTGCAGAAAATAAACAAATTGAGATATTTCAATGCACAAAAAATATAGCTTATGAATAGAGCTTAATTGAACCATTTACATTATTTTTAAGCACAAACGCTAACTATTTACAATACTCGTAATATTATATATATAATTTTAATTTTAATCATTCTTATAATTATGAAACTCTGTAAGCTCTAATGATTATGTGCTTGGAGATAAGGAAATAAAATTGCCAGGAGTTGGGGAGGAGTGCGTTTTTACCAAGTGGAATCTAAAAATTGAATGCACAGAAAATAAGGGATCTCGAAGTGATCCAGAATGGAAACGCGAAACAATTTCGCCTGGGGTTGACTAGAAAATAGGGATTGCTTCGCGATACCGAATGGAATCGCGAAGCGATTACGCGGGGGAGTTGGTGAGCGTAGCGAGCAAGGGGGCGGAGTTAGGAGACAAGGGCGGAGCAAGGGGGCGGAGGGACCTAGTTATGTAAAATTTTATGTTCTAAAAATATTCATTTCAACCTTTATTATAATCAATTCATATGTTTCTAAAAAATTAAAAGCTAAGAGTTTTTCTTTTATGAGTTGCTTTCAGTTATGCATCGGCCTTGTTTTAAATGTATCACTATGTTCGCATATAAGTAAAAGGTCACTGTATTAAAAATGACAGAAATGTTCATAACAAATTGAATACCATTAGCATTTAAGTCACAAAATAAAAAACACATATACTGTATTTTTAAAATCTTATTGAAGTAATAATAATTTAAATTCAAAATAGATACCGCAGCATAATTTAAATACTTCTTTTCGTCAGAGCGATAAGCTAAATATTGTGAATTTTTAAACTCTTTGTGTAAACTTCGCATTGTATGAATAACATAAATAAATAGAAAAATCTCTCAATGTTTCGTCAAAAAATTTTAAAGGAATTGTGATTATATAATACTTTTGCTTTTATTAAAAATTAGCACATGTAGATTCACGCATATGCATAATTAAAATCTTCTGTAATGTATGTGTGTTTGGGATTAATTAATTAATAATTTTTTCTATGTATGTATGCATATACTCCCTTAAAATTTCGTTTGGGAGGGTTTCATTTTGAGCCGAAATTCGGTTTCGGTCCATCTCTAATTTTTATATTGGAAAAAAAAAAAGGAATTTATTCTCGAGACATTAAAAAAAAATTCTTAAAATATACTGAATTTTATGGAGCGAGTATCATTTGAAAGAATGTTAATAAGGTTTTTTATTTATCTTTAGCGTCACGATGAACTAATTATATTTTAACAGTAAAAGTAATTTATAAGATTATAGTGTATTCCAATCGATTTAATTACTGGACTAAATTAGACGCATTGATTTAAATTAAAGATTCATAACAAAGTCTCACCTTCTTGAATGATATAATTTATAATCTCTAAATTGATGATGTGGCATTTTAATACCTTGTTTGTGGGACACGGAAAAATACGTTTTTGTGCATTGGAGGAAGACTTTATTTCTGATACCGTGAAGTTTGTAAGGAAGAAAAGGGAAAGTGTAATCCAAGCGTGCTTGCTTTTAATTGGCTGTGAGGCGGTTTTAATTTAAAGTGACATTTCAAAACGTAAATTTTGCGCTCATTTTTGAAAAATGGCCTGCATACAATGCGTTAAATTATAGTTAGTAGTGTCTGTAAATTTTTTAATTTATAATAAATACCGAATATTGAATTCCTAGTATTAAGAATGTTTAGGAATACTTTCAGAATAAAATTTTAGTAAGATTTTTATTCATATATTTAAATTTAAATTTAAATTCCTGTTTTTAATGTTTATTAAACACAAATAGCATTGCATCATAATGATGGAACACACTTAAGTTTATTTAAGTACGTATACGCAAATGTATATTGTATATTTATGTATACAAACATATCTATGAGTGCGTCCATGAGATACATTGAGGAATCACTCGATTATTGCGAAATATGTAAGTAATCTTCATTGGTAGAGGGTTATAACAATAACAGTTTGTGGAAATTAGATATGAGATTGGGGGATTTAGATAAGAAAAAATCATCTTGGATAGATTACTTTCTTCTATTTCAGCAACAGATTACGAAAAGTAAGAAATTCCGACATTCTTTTTCAGTATGATTTATGACTCGTCGTTCCTTTCGGTGATATTATCTTCTTTCTGAAGTAAAGATCTTTTCTGCAGTAGATTTATTCCCCAACTTTATTTTTATAGGGGCATTAGCCTTTTGACATCAATAAGATATCTTAGTTATCCAAAGAGAAAGTAAGATGTTTTATGCTATGTAATTCTCTACGTGAAAGTGACTTTATATGTACTCCAGGACGAACACAATGAACCTATTTTTGAGGCATTTAAAATACTTAGAATCTGGATAGAATAACAGAAAATAGAATCATATGACAGAGAGATAGAAGATACAATCGAATTATGCTTTAATACAGTAGAACGCCGATTATACGGACCGAGGCCGATATGGTTAATGAAAAATCCGGATAATTGGACAATTTTAAAAAAGTCTATGACAATTTTTTTTTGGTAAATTCACACTTTTCCAGGCTTAGGACTGGCAATTGCAGTGATGCACATTTTAGCGTATTGCAAAAGGAATGTTTATAAGTTTTTTTTTGTTGTTTTTTTATTTATTTTTTACTTTTTTTTAATTTTATTTTCTACAAAATTGGACGAACAAACGCGAGCGAAGAGAGCGGAGGGCATCCCTCTTTCCGAGAACACCAAGGGACAAACGAAGCAATTTTTCGACCCCTTGAAGATAGAGAGATTTTCGTGGGAAAAAAATAAGCGTGGGACTCTCGCGCGGTACAAGTAAAATGTGGCGTGTTTATAAGTTATTTTTTAAACTTTTTTAAATTTTATTTTCTACAAAATTGGAATAACAAACGCTAGCGAAGAAAGCGGAGGGCATCCCTCTTTCCGAGGATACCAAGGGATAAAAGCAGCAATTTTTCCTCTCCCTTCAGAGAATATGCAGATAAAGAGAGATTTTTGTGGGAAAAAAAATAAGCGCGGGACTCTTGCGCGTTAAAAAGTAAAACTTCTTGGGTTCTCGAAAATAGTTGACTTTATGCATTACGCTCTTTGCATTTGTTGGCGATTTTATTATTTCAGGATTAGGAAATGGTTATTTAACAGTTACCTTTCGTGACATCCAGCCGAATTCATCCTACCGCGCCTAAAGGATCCAATATTTTAGGACTTTTTTAAGTATTACTGGGATAGCTTATTTCCACACTATATATTCTAGATGCTTTACTCATACTCAGGCACTTGTGCTACAGCGCCTAGAAGATACAGTGTGCAAAACGGCTACAAAATAGTGCTAAAAAATTGAATCCCATAAATGTACAACGATGTTGAATAACAAGATGTCGATCGTAGCGCCATCGTAGTGATTTAAAAACGATAGTCATTCTAAAAGAGACTCTTTAACCTATTTCACGTCATTCCTTAACTAAATTAGCTTATAACAGACCAAATTATCTTATATTTATAGTTTCCGATATTTAACATTCTATAATTTTTGAAAACACAGTGATTATATTGAAAAGAGTTACGAGATGGCGCTCGTATCAGCATATTGCCGCTGAGCATTGTTGGAGATTTATGGGATACAAGTTTTTAGCACTTTTTAAAGCATTATAGGAATAGCCGTTTTCCACACTGTATCTCCTAGGCGCTGTACTTGTGCTACAGCATCTAGAATACATAGTGTGGAAATATGCTATCCGAACAATGCTAAAAATTTGTATCCGTTAAATGTGCGACGATACTGCTGAAATCCAAAGAGTCGATAGCAGCGAAATCTGCGGGATTTTTATATTACAATGCATAGACTAGCAATATTACAGCGCCTAGAAGATACAGTGTGGAAAACGGCTACAAAATAGTGCTAAAAAATTTAATCCCATAAATGTACAAAGATGTTGAATAACAAGATGTCGATCGTAGCGCCATCGTAGTGATTTAAAAACGATAGTCATTCTAAAAGAGACTCTTTAACCTATTTCACGTCATTCCTTAACTAAATTATCTTATATTTATAGTTTCCGATATTTAACATTCTATAATTTTTGAAAACACAGTGATTATATTGAAAAGAGTTACGAGATGGCACTCGTATCAGCATATTGCCGCTGAGCTATGTTGGAGATTTATGGGATACAAGTATTTAGCACTTTTTAAAGCATTATAGGAATAGCCGTTTTCCACACTGTATCTTCTAGGCGCTGTAGCAATATTCTTGTAGTTTTAGAAAATATCCCGCAGATGTCGCTGCAATCTTTATATTTCAACAGTATCGTTGCACATTTAAGGGATACAATATTTTAGCGCTTTTTTAAGTATCACAGGATAGCCAATTTCAACACTATATATTCTAGTCGCTAGATTTGTGCTCTGATACATGAGGAAACTTGTTGATTTTAAACTTTTCGACACCTATTTCCGATATCATTTTGTATCTTCCGGTTTGGTGGATGACAGAACTTGGGCCGGGATCCAGATAGGTTTTTTGCTCTTAGCGAAACAAGATCGACCAATCAGAAGCCTGCATTTTTGCAAACAGCGAAAAGTTCGCAAAAATGCGGGTATCTGATTGGTCAATCTCGCTTCGCTCACAGCAAATATGTGTCTGTATCTCGGCCCTTGTTCAGCTAAGTTTTCGCACTTGGAAAAGATCTCGTATCTCTGTAAGAGGGGGCTCGGTGGCCGAGCGGTTAGGACACTGCGCTGCCAACCGCCAAGCATTGAGAGCGGCAGAGGTCTGCGAGTTCGACTCTCGCTGGCTCCATTGCACACTCTTTGTGGAGCTCCTGGATGTAATTTCTCTTTGTTGTAAATTTCATTGTGCTATCTCGTCCCTTTATATTGACGATGACTTATAAGCGGACCTAGATGTCAAGCACACAAGTCAGATGTATGAGCGCGTCCAGAGGAGCCACCGGTTAGTGACCGGTGAGATCGGTTAGTCACCAAGCCGTTCAGTGCTGCTAACCGGTTCGCAACCAATGTCGTTCAGCGCAAGTAACCAAAGTGACCGGTGAGAGACCGAACTAACCGAAGAAAATTCTTGGTTAGTTGGGTCACGTGATCGGTTACATGAAAGTTTATTTACATTTGCATCGTACATGATGAAACAATAATAAAAGAATAATTACGGCAACGTATTACAGATGGCGCCAATAGTAAATAACACCAGTGCCGTCCAGTCCCGGTAGCAGAAAGTTCGAGACGGGAGACCGGCGTCGCAGATTTTCTTTTCTCCTTTGCAGATTCTTTTTCATCTAACTTTTATTTTGCTTCGTATTATGTTTAGCTCTTTATTACTTAATACAAAAAGTTAAGACTATTATTAATAAAAATTTATAAAATGCCTAAAAACGCTACAGGTAAGTGATTGTTTGATTAATTAGCGCTTTATTTATAAAAATATTTTATCTGCAGATTATTTTTGCCCCTGAATTATCTGTCGTAGACACTTGGAGAAATTTCTGCTACTGGGCGTCCAGTATGTCTGTCGACCGGTTAGAGACCGGTCACTTACCGTGACGTCACGTAACCAATCTCACCGGTGACTTTGGTGAGGTCTGCTGGACTCGCTCCATGTGTAAACAAATAAATAAATAAATAAATAAATCTCTGTAAGAGTAACAGCATGAAAGATGAACGCTTATAATTAGGCGATTGCTTCAAAAAGATTTCAATTTTGAAGTTTTTATTTTTTTTTATGTTATAATCATAGATTTTGATGAAATCGCAATGGAACCAAATGGGTGACTTACACTTTAAAATAAAAAAAAAACAATTATCAAAATCGGTTCATATTTGTGGAAGTTGTGCGTGAACAAGGCCAAAACATACATACAGATCGAATTGATAACCTCCTTCTTTTTGAAATCGTTTAAAAAGATATGTAATCATGTATTTATATGTGTGTGTGCGAGTAAATGGACGTATGTATAATCATAATACAATATACGCAACAAAAATGGGATGTACTCGTATTGATTGAAAAATAGAGATTTCGGAAGGAGAAACTCTGTTTTATAAATATAAATTATTTTTTATGCAAATCTATTTTTAGTATATGCAGAATGCTTTTTCATTAATAGATTTAAATGCCGTATTTACTATAAAAAAAATTCGGTTTATTGTATCCGAAATAACAAACATAATAAAAGGTGGTCACAAGACAATATTTTAGTTTGTCTTTGGAATTTCTATCATCTTCATCGGTAGATAACTGTAATAATACATTTTGTCGAAGTTAGATAAGAGGTTGAGTGATTTAAGAAAAGAAGTCATATTCGTGAGCACATTACTTTCACCTTTTTGAGCAACAGATTAATAAATGCAGGAAATACCTACAATCATTTTCAGCGTGATTTACGATTCGTTCCTCCTTTCTGTGATATTATTTTTACAGAAATAAAATTCTGTTTTGCAGTATATTTATCACTCAACGACTCAACTTCATTTTTATAGGAAGATTAGTCTTTTAACAACAATAAGATATTTCATTTATCTGAAGGGTAAATAAAGTGATTTAGACGATGAATTTTTCAACATCAAAATGGCTTTGTATATTGCAGAAAATACACAATGGAATTATTCTTGACGTGTTTAAGTTTCCCAGATATTCATAAAATTATTTTAAGCAAACCACTCCTGTATTGCGAAATACATAAGCAATTTTCATTGGCAGTTTGTTGCAATAAAATCTGTTTCTTAAAGTTATATAGGAAATTCAGGAATTTAAGATAGCGAAAAATTGTTTTGGACAAATAATTTCCCCTTTTTGAACAAAATATGAAAAATGTAAGAATTTCCGGTTCTCTTTTTCAGCATGGTTTGTGACTCGTCATTCCTATTGCTGACGTATCGTTTTTCTGAAATAATGTTTTGTTACACAAATATATTTGTTTCTCAATTTTATTTTTATAGGAACATTAGACTTTTGACAAAAATAAGATATTTAAATTTAGCGTAGAGTAAATAAAGTAAATTATGCTATGCATTTTTCTATATGAAAATCGCTTTATACGTTGCAAATGATAAGCAAAGAATTATTCTTGAAGATGTTAAAATACTCGGATATTTACAAAAATCTTCTTATAAGAAAAATTTCGCGAAGACATCTATAACTGCGATCACGAAAAACGTACATAATTTTCTTCATCGGCAAATTATTCCAATACATCTGTTTTTGAAAATTAGATAGTAGGTTGAGGAATTTAAGACAATCAGATTTCTTCTTTGATAGAATTACTTTCCCTTTTTAAAAATCATATTAATAAATGAAGCACCGGCACTGTTTTTCGATGGGATTTGCAATTCGTCATACGTTTTTGTGATTTGTTACTCATTTTTCCCTATTATATTGTTCTTAAGCAAAATTCTGTTCCGCAGCAGACTTATCCCTCAACTCCTTCTGTATAGAAATATTAGCCTTTTGATAACAGTGAGATACTTCACTTATCCGATGAATAAAAGAAGTGATTTATCAGATGTATTTTTCTATATAAAAATGGCTTTATATATCGCATGGTGGATTCATCCTAGAAAAGTTTAAAATACTCACATAGTCATAAACATTTTCTTAAAAGGAAAACTTCACGGAGACATTTATAGTTATATTACGAAAAACATAAATAATCTTCATCGGCAAATTAGCCCAATACAACCCTTTGTGAAAGTCAAATATTAGTTTGATGAATATAAGACAAGGAGATTTCTTCTTCGGTAAATATTTTCACTTTATTTGAACAACAGATTAATAAAGTAAGAAACACTGGCACCTTTCTTCAGTGTGATTTGCGATTCGTTATACCTTTTTGTAATTTGTTATTTTTTCTTTCCCTATTATATTCCTCTGAAGTAAAATTCTGTTCCGCAGCAGATTTATCCCTCAGCTCCTTCTGTATAGGAATATTAGCCTTTTGACAACAGTGAGATATTTCACTTATCCGATGAAATAAAGAAGTTATTTATGCAATGTATTTTTCTATAGGAAAATGGCTTTATATATCGCAGGAGAAGCATAGTGGATTTATTCTTGAAAAGTTTAAAATACTGAGATATACATGAATATTTTCTTAAAAGGAAAATCTTAGGAAGGCATTTATGGCTATATCACGAAAAACGTAAATAATCTTCATCGGAAAATTAGTCCAATACCTCCGTTTGTGAAAGATAGTAGTTTGATGAATATAAGACAAAGCCATTTCTTCTTCGGTAAATTATTTTCACTTTTTTTCTTAACAAAAGATCAATAAAGTAAGAAACACAGGCACTGTTTTTCAGTATAATTTGCAATTTGTAATACGTTTTTGTAATTTGTCATCCTTTCTTTCCACATTATATTTTTCTGAAGTAAAGTTCTGTTCCGCAGCAGATTTATTCCTTCTGTGTAGGAATATTAGAATATTAGCCTTTTGACAACAATAAGATATTTCACTTATCCGACGAAGAAAAGAAGTTATTTTTGGAATTGCAATGTATTTTTCTATATGAAATGGCTTTATATATCGCAGGAGAAGCCTAGTGGATTTATTCTTGAAAAGTTTAAAATACTGAGATACACATGAATATTTTCTTAAAAGGAAAATCTTAGGAAGGCATTTATGGCTATATCACGAAAAACGTAAATAATCTTCATCGGAAAATTAGTCCAATACCTCCGTTTGTGAAAGATAGTAGTTTGATGAATATAAGACAAAGCCATTTCTTCTTCGGTAAATTATTTTCACTTTTTTTTCTTAACAAAAGATCAATAAAGTAAGAAACACAGGCACTGTTTTTCAGTATAATTTGCAATTTGTAATACGTTTTTGTAATTTGTCATCCTTTCTTTCCACATTATATTTTTCTGAAGTAAAGTTCTGTTCCGCAGCAGATTTATTCCTTCTGTGTAGGAATATTAGAATATTAGCCTTTTGACAACAATAAGATATTTCACTTATCCGACGAAGAAAAGAAGTTATTTTTGGAATTGCAATGTATTTTTCTATATGAAATGGCTTTATATATCGCAGGAGAAGCCTAGTGGATTTATTCTTGAAAAGTTTAAAATACTGAGATACACATGAATATTTTCTTAAAAGGAAAATCTTAGGAAGGCATTTATGGCTATATCACGAAAAACGTAAATAATCTTCATCGGAAAATTAGTCCAATACCTCCGTTTGTGAAAGATAGTAGTTTGATGAATATAAGACAAAGCCATTTCTTCTTCGGTAAATTATTTTCACTTTTTTTTCTTAACAAAAGATCAATAAAGTAAGAAACACAGGCACTGTTTTTCAGTATAATTTGCAATTTGTAATACGTTTTTGTAATTTGTCATCCTTTCTTTCCACATTATATTTTTCTGAAGTAAAGTTCTGTTCCGCAGCAGATTTATTCCTTCTGTGTAGGAATATTAGAATATTAGCCTTTTGGCAACAATAAGATATTTCACTTATCCGACGAAGAAAAGAAGTTATTTTTGGAATTGCAATGTATTTTTCTATATGAAATGGCTTTATATATCGCAGGAGAAGCCTAGTGGATTTATTCTTGAAAAGTTTAAAATACTGAGATACACATGAATATTTTCTTTAAAGTAAAATTTCATGAAGACATTTATAACTATATCACGAAAAACATAAACTAGAGAACAGGAATTCTGCTTTTTCAGAATTTAGTGTCGGCCCCGATGAAAAAAAAATATATATAGATATATAAATATAGATACAGTAGAGTCCCGATTATCCGAGTTTCTATCCGTGGATCTTTTTCCTCTGATGGACTTATGGCTTCCATTATTATGAAACAGCCATTGTAAATGAACTGTTAGGTAAAGATGAAAAAATTATGGCCAATTTTCTTTCCCATTCTGACCAGAAAATCAGAGTTCTAACTTTTTACGACTGTTCTTTCATCTTCACCCAACAATTCATTTACAATGGCTGTTTAATAAAAATGGAAGACATCAATCCATCAGAAGAAAATAACTCGGTTACAGTGGCAACTCGGTTAAGCGGGACTCGGATAATCGGGACTCTACAATAGTTCAGTTTTAAGACTTAAAACACGCGATTTTATTTTATATAAAATGACGTCATCCGCATCCGATGAAGAATTCCTCATTTGCGATCCAGTATTAAACATCTACAGTAAAGTACGCATAAGACGTCACTATCGCTGAATAATACACAAATCCAAAAAAGAGATTTCGTCATTCAAAAAACTGGACAAACAAAAATCGGCTATCTCATGATTCCTGTGCCTTCATTTGTTTGCAATATTAATATAGATACTTGAAATTAAATTTAGTTTATAATAGCTCCATGTTTTATCATAAATCATTTATTTATATTTTTTTCAAAATAGCACGAATTTTAAATACATTTGTTTCAGTTTTTATGAGAAAATGGCAACAAAAAGATATAATTGCTATTTTCCAACTGCATTTTCCCTTTACTTTCTACAGAAATGGAGTATTTGAGTTGCCAAAATTAAACAAATGATGCTAAAAACTTAAAAAATAATAATATCTCAAAAATAAATGGAGGTGCAGTTTTCAAATAAGTTGCATTTAGAAGTACTTTTTTCCCCAATACGATGGTATAAAAATTGAAAATGTGCAATGCTTTGAAGTTTAAAAAATTGCAGTAGAGATTATTCCATACAACGATACATCTGCTTTGTTTTACGGCTGGATTATACAACGTAATGTTATTTTTTGAAAACGACACATTAATAGGTGGGAAAAAGAAATAACATACCGGGGGGCTAACAATCTTCATCGGAAAATTAGTCCAATACATCCATTTGTGAAAGTTAGATAGTAGGTGGAGCAATATAAGACAAGGAGGTTTCTTTTTCGGTAAAGTATTTTCACTTTTTGAACAACAGATTAATAAATGTAAGAAATACGGGCACTCTTTTTCCGTGTGAATTAAGCTTCGCCATTCCACTGTGGGATATTTTCTATTTTTGAAGTAAAGCTTTGTTCCGAAGCAGAGTTATACCTTCAGCAGTATTATACAACTTCATTTGTATAGGATATTAGCAACAAACAATAGTAACATTAGGGGTCAGGTAACCTTTGAAGCGTCCAAAAATCGATTTTTTTTTTAATAGCTTATAATTAAATATGATTCTTTGGGAACATTTAAAAGCAAACCCCATACAAAAAATCGCATTAGAAGAGAAGTTATGTCTAAAACACTTTGAGCTTTTGCTGTATGATCAACGGGTTTTGAAATCTTTAAAGCCAATTTTCTCAAAACAGCGATTTTGATCATTGCGCGCACGATTTCTGAAAAAAGGCTGCCTAGAATTTCACGAAATTTTTGGTGGATGTATTAAACGTACAGAAGCACAAAATGACCTATTATTATGTTTCTCAAGTAAGAAGTTTAGAATTCACGGCTACTTTTGTATAAAAAAATCTCGATATTTCGAATTACTCTAAAAAATTTTTTTTTTCTCGGGATCTACAAGTTTTATTTTTTTCATTGTAGGTCATTTTGAAAACACTTTATATCTGTACTCATAAAAAAATTTTTGGCTTGTTTCAACCATTCAAATGGGAAAAATCATGCGCGCAATGCATGCAAGAATAATTCTTTCGTAAAAATTGTATTATCTATAAAAAGAAATTTTAAAAAACTATATATGTGTATACCTTTTCTAACAACTTTGATCGATATAATAAATCGTTCCTAACATGTTTTTTCAATTTTATAATTAAACGTTAAATAGTTAAAGAATGACTGCAATTCTTACGGAGGTCACTTTTCCATGTACCTCATTGGTTCAAAGGTTACCTGACCCCTTAACAACATTTTGACAACAGTAAGATACACTGCTCAAAACAATTAAAGTATATTGCAGTTTTAAGTGGATTTTGTATCTGGTAAACTGTTTAGCTGATTGATACATGGTCGACAGACATAGTAGGTTATATGAGAATAAATTACACATGTTTGGCAGAAAAAAATGCATTTTATTGCGCATTTGTGTACTAAAGGAAAAAAACACAATTTGTGCATATGAGAAAAAAAGAATAAGAAAAGGTGTTTTCTTCAAAGAAAATCATTTTCAGTAGGGGGTATGGTTTCCACGGGTGACCAGCAACGCTGAACACCTTTAAGGCATGGACTCAATGAGGCTATTAATGACGAGTTGGGGTATCCTGCCCCACTCTTCCAGAAGAGCTCTTTCCAGTTCTTGGAGAGTTTGTGGTGGTTATTGGCGGCCAGAAACTCGTCTTCCTAGAGCGTCCCAAACGTGCTCGATTGGATTCATGTCTGGAGAACACGCTGGCCATTCCATTCGAACGATTCCTTCCTCGAAAAGGAAATCCTCCACCAGGTTTGCACGATGTGGCCTGCAGTTATCGTCCATTAAAATGAAGTTATATCCGATTGCTGCAGCGTAAGGGACTACAATAGGTCTGAGGATCTCATCCCTATATTGGCGACCAGTCAGAGCTCCATCTCGAATGATGTAGAGGTCAGTGCGCCCGTCAATGGAGATGCCACCATACACCAACACTCCTCCACCGCCAAATCTGACACTTTCGTGCACGAACGGAGGATTATTCCTACTGCCACGGTCCCTCCAGGTGAAAATACGCCTATTATCCGGATGCACAGAAAAACGGGACTCGTCAGAAAACAGAATATTGCTCCATTCATTTCTCCTCCAGTTGACATGCTCGGTTGCCCACTCCCTGCGGTCGCGACGATGCCTTGATGTTAATCTAACACATACCATCGGTTGGCGAGCATACAGACCTACAGCATGGAGCCGGTTTCGGACAGTCTGAGTTGAAATCGTGGTGCCTGTAGCCGAGCGAAGGTGTTGTTGGAGAAGAGTAGCTTTCATGGTTCGGTGTCTCCGAGCTGTTAACGCTAAATACCGATCTTCATTGGGCGTTGTTGCCCGTCTACGACCTTGCCTGGTCTTCGGCCTGCACATCCACTCTCCAAAAAACGGTTCCAGATCCTGGAAATGACACTTTGTGACACTCCAATGGCTTGCGCTACTTCGGCTTGAGTTTGGCCCCCTTCTAACCTACCAACAATTCTCAAAGCTTCTGAATCTGTCAAATGACTTCGCTGAGACATCGTACTCATCGAAACAAAGCAATCACTGAATGCCGATCATCCTTGTCTTCATTCTCTTTTATCCAGTTGAAAGTCAAATTTCATTCGCTGCCGCTGAAACGACGTTTTTGACGTCGAACTCAAAATTTGCATACTCCACAGTTTGAAAACCAGAAAAATTTGCATTTGTGATTCTCTTCTTCTATTTTCGGCAAAAAAATTTTCGTTTATATCTTTATTTTATATAAAACTTCAAATATCCTTTAATTGTTTTGAGCAGTGTATTTCACTTATCCGATGAAGAAAAGAAGTGATTTAGGCGATGTATTTTTGTATATGAAAATGGCTTTATATATCGCAGGAGAAACACAATGGATTTATTCTTGAAGCATTTAAAATACTATATTGAAAAATAGTTTAAAAAATACATTGAAAAATATTTTCATCTGTAAATTATAATACATCCATTTGTGAAAGTTAGATAGTAGGTTGAGGAATATAAGACAAAGGGAATTCTTCTTCGGTAACATATTTTTCACTTTTTTGGAAAAACGAATTAAAAAATGCGAGAAACACCGACACTGTCTTTCAGTGTGAATTGCGTTTCGTCATTCCTTTATGGGATATTATTTATATGTGAAGTAAAGTTCTGGTCTGCAGCAGAACTTCATGTTTATAAAAATATTAGCAACATTTTGATAACAATAAAATATTTTACTTATCCGATGAAGAAGTGGAGTGATTTACGTGATGTATTTTTCTGTATGAGAATGGCTTTATATATTGAACGAGAAACACAATGGATTTATTATGGTAGCGTTTAAATAGTCAGATCTTCATAAATATTTTCTTAAACGTTATATTTCACGGAGCGAGTACTATTTGAAAGGATATTTATATGCACTTAGATTAAATTTGGAACAATATCTGTGAATGGGCAAACAATAGATGGCGCTGTAAGCAATAAGAGCTAAATACAGGCTCGATTTTTTGGCCTTTCTCTTTTTCCATGCGGAAAAAGGAAATTAAAATGTATTGAGTGGGTCCGGAAGTGCCAAAAATCGAGCCTGAATTTGGAGTCTATTGATTGCAGTGCCATCTATTGCTTGAAATTTGAACTAATATCGAAAATCACTGTAAAAAATTTTCGGAGCTCATGCATAATCCTTTTGCAAGAATTTTTTAAATATCTGTCACCGTTTGCAAGTTATTGAATTTTAAAATCACTGTCCTTTTTAGGACACCCGGTATATATAAGCATAATACAGTATCCGTGAGAAAAGGATAAAAATATTAAAGCAAAAGAATTTCGAAAAATATTTTATAAGGAGAAATTTCGATTTTTCTTTTTATTTCAATTATTTCTTAAATGATCGTATTTTAGTGTATCTGTAGGAATTCTTGTTTAAACAGTACTAAGTACAGTTACTTTTAAAATATTAAATTTGATGAAAGTTTTAAAGTTACTTATGTTATATATGAAAATTTAAAAAAAAAACTACTTTTTAAAATTTGGCTTTTTGAGAAATTAAACATGTTTAATTTTTATTAATTTAAAACAATTATTTATGACACATGTGTTTTTTGCGTCATTATTTATTTCATAAGTCATTATATGCTGTATAGAGAATCTTTTAAAAATCTTTTTAGCCTTTTTAATAATAAAAAATATGCCTTTTATGAAAGTTGGGACACTTTTTAGAAAAATAAATGAACTTATTTTTTAAATAAAGATTAAAATGTAAAACATTTACACAATTTTATGTACATTCATTTATCACGCAACATGTAAAAATTTCGTAAAAATCTGGTAAGTCATTTTTGCAAAATTATGATCGAAAGTTGAAAAAAAGCTGTCTTGATCTGATTGGTTTTAGGGTTTACAAATGAACATTAACTATGTCACATATGAGGATAGGTTTTCTTTTTAAAATAACTTTTGTTTTAACCTAAAATTTTAAATGCTGTTTTGTTTAAAATATTAATTTTAATATAAATGGTTAATTTGGTTTATAGGTCTGTTTTATAAGTATAAGATCTATTCAAAATATTTTATAGGCGATCATTTTTTATTAAACGTGCAGTATTTGTTCAATAATTTTAAATGCCAAATTTACTAATAAAGAAGTTTTTTCTTAACGAAATAAGAAACATGTTAAAGGTTAAATAAGAAATTATTGGAAAACTATGCTTTATGGGCTAGAGGGCTGGAATACATTAAGGAATTATTTATGATTATTATGTTCTAAACATATCCTTAAAATTAATTAAATTTTATAATAGAGGATGTTGAAAAAATTAAATTAGATGGGTATTAGCAATTTTCTTGACGTATATGCATATCGAATGAAGTAGTTTAAATCAGAATTCCGTAATGGAAACTTGTTGCTTTCCCTTGAAGACAGTGCCAGACGATGGGAAATGTGCAAAGCAGGGGTCGTACTCTGCAGGGAAAGTTTTCAGTATTTTTTATAGAAAAATAAATCTAAGTTAAACGCGCGAAATTTCATCTTATTTAAGAAGATATTTTCTATAAAAAAAATAATAATGGCCCCGAAGAATTTCCTGGTCTTGAAATTTCAGAACAAGTACGACCCCTGAATCAAAGAAACTTTTACACAGCGCAATTACTCAACCTCGCCAGAATAAGTGAACGAAAACTCACATAAGTGATATATGGAATGACAGAGCTTTGTGGGAGTACATATTATGGTACGTTTTCTCAAAATTTCTGTTATTTTATAGATGGAGGTATTATGAGGTAGTCTGTCGTAAGATAAAGGCAAAATACTTAAATTTTAGTTAGTCTTGAAGTCCGAAACATTATTTATTAATATTTAAAATTTTAATCTTTGTTAATATAAATAATATTAATAATTTTTTTAATTTTTGAAAGCTATATGTTAATAAGTTTTTCTTAGAGAGTTTAGCACCACATATTAAGATATTAAATATATGCTATGCAAAAATATAATAAAATTTACAACACATTTACATGAATTTTCTCAAAATTTAATTTTTGTTATATAACGTCTCGTTCCACTAAGCTCTTCCATTTAGTAATTGCAAATACAGTTAGACTTATTTTTTCTATGGCTTCAAATAATTGTGAAACAATCTCATTTATAGTCAGTCAAATCGAAAAGTTGATATGAACTCGGAAGTCCCTTATATCAAACCATACATTTGAGGCTCTCTCAGAAGCTTTTCAATTATTCTGTGTAAAATGGATAAGGTTATCGCGCACGATAAAACAATTATGTAACATTACTCGATAAAACCGGTGGCAGTCTTCCTGCGTCCAATTTTTAGGTAGATTTCGTATGAAATACTACCTATTGGCGTCGTTCCTATGTTGGAATTTCTGAAAAAAATTTGCAGATCTACGCCGATCATGACCTCTAGAACCCAAAACCACCCTCAGTAAAAAACTTTATATATCTACCTATCTATATATCTATATATCTATATATATCTTTTTTCTGGACACGATAACTTCCACAATTCTGCACAAATCTCTTCCAAACTGATACATAAAATCAAGGGGCATCAAATCTCGGTCAAGCTCGTTAATGAGGAAAATCGACCAAGGGGATGGAAATAGGGAGGGGTTTTGTTAAAACAGAAAAAAACCCATAACTTCTTAATTTTTGTACATATCAAATCAGTTTAAAGTTTTTATTACTTCTAAAAATAGGGTCAAAAATTTATGTATCACAGATTTTTGATAAAGTTAAAAATGGGCTCAAGGGGCGCAAAAAATAGGGTTTTTGGGAGAAAAAAATTCCTAACTTCGTGAATTCTAGAGATATCAAATCCAATTAATTTTATTATACATCTCCTTAATATTATCTACAACTTTTGTATTCACAAGTTTTTGATAGGACTAATTCGTACCGCAAAAAAAATTAAAACGAAAACAAAAGAAAGGGGGGTGAAGAGGAAAAATTTCCATAACTCCGTCAATTTACAAGATGTAAAATCCCCATGAATTTATTATATATTTTCTTAATATTGTCTTCTACATTTATATAGAAAATTTTTTGATAGGACCAATTCTTACAGCAAAAACAAATTAAAATACATAGTAGTTGAAGAAAAAAATCATCTTATTAAGAATGTATTCAAATCCAAACTGCTTGTTTTCTTACTCATTTTTAAATTAATTTTTGCTCTCAAACGCGTTCAATTGATAGATTCTTTTTTCCAGAAACAATATAATGTACTGTAATGATCGATTTTTTGATAGAGGCAGAATATATTTCAAAAAAGGATGTCAAAGTGAGCATTTTGGACAGAATTTTCCGAAGCGATTGTGTTAGAAACGAAAAATATTGCTCTACTGATAAAATAATTGTTTATTAATTAAGTTTCAATTAATTGAAAGAAAAATAAAAACACATGTCGCTTATAAATCTTTTCAAAAATCACGTCAGCAAGTTTCGTATTTTTTCTATTAAAAATTAATCTGAAAATGTGCCAGAAAATTTCGAGTTGTTGAGCATGGAAAAGAATTTTTTTTTTTAATACCGCCTTAACATGATTCTGTAAAACCAGCTATTATATAAAAATGAAATAAAAACTCGTCAAAAGCGGTCAAATAAAACTGTTAAAATGGATTTATATCTACTCATGATTTAGTTTTTGTTGGTGCAATTAATATACATAACTTCGAAATCTACCTCCGCCTGTAGGCCGGGCCTGCAGGGATTTTTTGATTAATTTATCCGATATAACTTGTGTTACGTTACACTAATGTGTAATATTACACCAGTTATACCAATCTCAATTACACCATTAGATAAGTTAAATTACTCCATAAAATTAGAGGCAGCATGTTGCCCCCAATTTTATGGAGTAAAGTTACATTCTTTTTTTTACAGTGCGATAATGAAGTATACCTCAACGTTTTCTTTTCCATCGACTATTTTTCACTCAGCGCAGATAACAAAAACAGAATTTTGGAGATGTAAGCAAAAATGTTGTTCAGAGGAAAACAAATGATTCTAACATAAGATCAATATATTCTTGACCATATGCTGGGCTAAATGTTGACGAAAATCGGTGGCGTGATGCTTTTTTAACAAAATTAGAGTGAAATATCAGAATGGTGTAATTCCTTATTTTTTCTCGTAAATAATTCAAAGCTTTTTGAAAAAACCCCATCGAATTGTTTTTTTTTAATACACATCAAAAGAGCTTTATAAAGAGCTTTTCATAATGTTTGACATTTTATTTCTTCTTTTCGGTGTCATTCAAACTGGAATTTTGAATGTAATGGGAAATGATATAATACCGTCTTGTAAATAACACATTTACCATCTAAAAAAACAAAATTTCTCGGTCCTCTAGAAATACAGAAAAATAAAGCATCTAGTGTCGAAATTAGTTAATTTGCAGTTCCATTTATTAGCTTAAGGTCAACATGCAATTCCCTTAATGGTGAAAACAAACCTAATGATATTTTCCCTCGAGGCATTCTTCTTAGCAATAGCTAGTTAACTGTTGGAATTTTGTAATAAGTGAAACAAAATTCTGCGTTTCTCATATGGCTGCAAATAACAGACATAAAAATGATATTATTAATGTTACAGCAAATTTCATGCGTTTCTTAAATAAAAGCTTTTTTTAATTAACTGAGACAGAAATATCAAAAATCCTTTTAAATTTTCTCTATAGCATGCTTTTTGTTATGAATAAAGTTTATATATCTCAAAAAGTTAAGTTCATCTACTTGTATTCTTGCTGTTTCATGCTTGTATTTTTAATTTAGATTTTAAGGGGAGTTAGAAGGCCCTATACTTATCATGTTAAATTAATGTACCTTTTCTCAGAAACTACTAAAGATATTCACTTAATAATTTTTAATGTACATAATAAAAAAAATTCCTATTAAAGTAGAGTGAAATTTATAAGTAGATATCCTTTACTTATTTTTTTTAAACTCTGGAATAAAAACCACTTTCAAATAACAAAAAACTTGCAGACTTAAAAGATAAACTATTTTAACCCTTTCGGTCTAGCCTTTTTCTTAAAGTCCAACAAAATTGAAACTCTTGTCAATTTCTTTCGTTTTTTTTACTATTTCAAAGCTAGATGGCGCTACTTGTCCACTAAAAAGTCAAAATATAGAATGTACGTATGTGATTATGAGATTTTTGCGTATCTGCAAGGCGTTATTTATAGTTTAAAGCATTTTAAAAGTAAGGAACACATTTGTGACCTTCAGGGCCGACAGGGTTAATAAAAATTTTGTACATATGTTTAGTAACAAAAGTTCACTTCAGTGATACGTGTAAAGTATTCATGCAAGATTACATACAATAATATTTAGTAGTTTCTATAAAAAGGTACAATGAAGTTCAAAAAACGTCATTTTGAAAAATTTGAGATAAAAGTTTATGTGCTATGTAATGTTTATGTATGATGTAAACAAAATGAATTGCTTAAAAATTTTTACTTTCTCGCTGTCGTAGAAACAACAGTAATATACCATTCGAAAGGCAACACAAAGAATTAAAAATATTATAAAATAAAATAAAAAGATTTTTTCACGAATTCGCCTTCCATCTGCTCTTATGGAAAAATTAACGTTTTTACTTTTCATCGCTACTTTTAATAGTTACTACTTTTAACATTGTTTAAACATTTTAATGCTATGCGCAGTCAGTATAAAAGGTTTTATTTCCAGACAATATACAATAAAATCCCACCAAATGTGTCATTAGACATGGTATATTACCTGCTTTCATAATCGAAATGCCATTTTTGACATAGAAGTCTCCTATATATTAAAATATGCGCCAACATCGATTTTCCAAATAGTAACACTCACTTTTGACGCCATATTTAAAATTCATGGTTCAAGGCAGATCAGAAAATGGTATCGTTTATATACTTTTTTTTATTAAATCTTCATATTGTATTAGAAAATGTGCTAAGGATCATATACTCAAATAAAAAAGTACATATAAGGTCTCAAAAGAAAACTTTGACACTTACACCGGTAAAATTGTAAAGGAAATTAAAATATAAAATAAAGTAAATAAGCATTGGTCTCTGAAGTTCTATTTAAAAGAATTTTGTACATACATTTTTAGGTTTCTGATTCGATTTTCTTGTATGCGATTGAATGGTAGCAGAATATTGTCCCTTTACATCTCCGAATAGTAAAATTTCGATATATATCAAAAAATATTTATTGGAATGAACTGCAAACTGACACAACTGTGTTTTTGACGATGCCTATTCTATTTACAAAAATACATAAACGAGGTTAATTACCGGAGAGATGGACCACGTGTTTTCATATATTTTACTTTTCACAGCATATACCGGGTGTATTAAAAAGGACTGACGGATTTTAAAATTCCATAACGGTACAGATGTCATATTCGCCCCATATTGGCGCGATTTTTTTCGGTTGCCAATTTGGCGAAAACATCAACAGCATAAACAACATAATCCGGGTTACCACATCAAGCAAAATAACGACACTTTGGCGCCAGTTAAGTACCTGTTGCCTATATGATATTGGCGACAGAAAAAAATCGCTCCAATATGGGGCGAATATGACATCTGTGCCTCCATAACTTGCTAAAGGTGACAGATATTTAAAAAATTCTCGCAGGAGGGTTATGCAAGAGGTCAAAAGTTTTTTTTTACAGTGATTTTCGATTTTAGTTAGTATTACAAACAACAGATGGCGCTGCGATCAATAGACGCTAAATTTAGCCTCGATTTTTGGTCCTTCGGGACCCACTCAATACATTTTAATCTCCTTTTTCAGCATGGAAGAAGAGATCGGCCAGAAAATCGAGCCTGTATTTAGCGGCTAATGCTTACAGCGCCATCTATTTTTTGTAATTCGAACTAAAGTCGAAAATCACTGTAAAAAAACTTTCGACCTTATGCATAACCCTCCTGCAAGAATTTTTTAAATATCTGTCACCGTTTGCAAGTTATTGAATTTTAAAATCAGTCAGTCCTTTTTAGGACACCTTGTATGTATAGTGTATGATGTTTCTTCAAAAAAAAGCCCTAATGCAGAAGTTCATATCTTTATAGGAATTCTTTTTTATTTTTTTAAAATTTCTACTATGGGGTCCATTTCACCCGGAGAAGTCCGTGTGTGATTGACCATATCAACGGGAGATATTGAAATGATATGATTGCACATATATAAAATTTATAAAAACTTATTTTAATGACATGAAAATTAAATGATCATACTTACAATTAAATTACTTAACATTAAATTTACATGAACTATTATAGTCTTTTAATATAGATTTTAATAGAATTTTCAAATTATCTTCAGTCCAGTCCTCGCGGGTAGATGAACATTTTCTAATATAAGTAGTCGGCATTTTCTGAAAAAAGAAAAATACATTTTCTTTGTATTTTAAATTCAGCTTTTTAAAATTCTAAATTTAAAATTCACGAATATACGATCCCATCCCTCCCGAGAGAAAACTTGGTCCATCTCTCCCGTCTACACATGGTCCATCTCTCCGATCGCCTAAGTGAGAAGGCTAACCCAACCCGATTCTACACTGTAGATATTACGTCGCCATTTTAGATTATTTAGAAGCCTAAATGTTCCCCGAGATTACATCATTAAAACTAGATAGATCACATATAAACCAAAGCTTTTTAAATGCATAACTATAACCATATAAAAAATTATTTGACTTACCAAAATGACTTACTGAGCACCAATGATTTCTAGCTGAAAAATATCATGTCTTTTGAGAAGTGAAAGCCCTATGGTCCATGGCTCCCTTACTTACCCTTTATACTTTTCCAGGCTGATTTGATCGCTCAAATAAAGTGTCAAAAGTAGATGTTACCATTTAAAATTGAAGTTGGTGCAATTTTCAATGTATAGATGACCCTATCTTTAAAATTGCATTCTTGTTCTGAAAGAAGTCAATATTCCGTGTTTAATGACACCTTTGGTGTGTTTTATCGTAAATGGTCTGTGAATAAACGGAATTGTATTTTTTTTTATACTGACTGTATATAGATTGAAAGTTATATTTAAAAAAAATTATGAATTTCTTAAAGATATTTATCAAAAGAAAGTTCAGAAATATTTTTCAAAATGAAAAGTGACTTTGATATCTTAGAAGGTGAACTTTAAAAAATCTTGTTTTTTTAAGTTCTTCTAAGAGATCAAAGTCGCTTTCGGATATTTTTGAACATCGCATGTCTCCTTTTTAAATTTCCCGGAGAATGGATTTCGTTTCAAATGAGGATCTTTTCAATGGCATTTTTACTCTTCTTCTTTTTGTCTACCCTTAACTCTGTATAATATTAATAAATAAAAAGATGTTTCGAATAAAACTTTTCTACCTGGTTCAATGGTTACTGTAGTATAGTCAAGTTTTATATGCAACATTTAGCATCAGAGCATTTTTAAACAAGTGTTTAAATACAGGTACAAGTCGATTTCCCGTTCATCACAGGACCGTTACTGTGACGTATAAAAGAATAGAAGGATGATCACAATCAACACTTATTGTGGTTTAAGAGTTTTTTTGAGAAGATTTCATGTATATTTGATGTGCTAATTTCCATTATAGTAACATTATAGGGACTCAGATAAGAGTTTTGCTTCAAAATAATAAAACGAATCTATCGTTAAAAAAATTAGTTTATGAAACTTTTTTAGGGACATTCTTCAATGGACTTTCTCTACACAGTCTCTTTGTAGGTTCCAGTGAAAATCTCCCGTCATAGGCTTACCTCATTATTTTAATATCCTGACAAAATCTTTCACCTTTCTTTTTGCTCATATAACCCAAATTTTCTATGAAATGGTCCAAGTGACTGTGTAATTGTAACGACCCCGGCAATGCCGCTAAATAGTAACTCAGCCATATTTAGGTATGAGTTTTAAAATACCTATTTTTTTTTAACTAAATTGGGAAAGAGGATGATGGAGAGCGTTCCAGATTTTGCGTAAACTATGTGGCGGACAAGCAAGATAGATTTATAGTTCCAATAACTGAGAAACATTCAAACTTAATTTACATAAATAATCTTCAAAACTTCACGCTGACAGCCACTTCTTTAAACTACTACACTTCTTTCAGATGCAAAGCAAAACGTTAGCACAATTTTCAACTCAATAAGGTCTACAACCCATAGTTGTCGAGAAAATTTTTATTCACTCCATGATAGTGCAAAAACTTCTTACCAAAGGCCAACCATACTAACCCAGACTTCAATTCTTTGGCAGGTAACGGACACACCCACTATAAATCCTCTGGCGTAAGGTTTAGATCACTCCAAGAGCCAAATCCGAAGACACACACTTTTTCTTCGCCTTATATTCTCCGCAGATTGAGCGAAGAGCGTAACTTGCATAAAATAACAACGCAAACAAGCAACCGCGTTCTCCATGAGATTCACACATACCTTGTAAAATTAGAGTAAAATAGAATAGAGAGGTTTCTGTTGTGCCACACTGGTTAAATGTTTGACGTCACGCTGCCACTCAAAATACTAGAGACTCTTTATAAACTAGTCGCTTCTCCACTACTTAATTAATGAACTTTTATGCTCATATTACATCTAAGGTCTCTAGAATTAATGTGCACGTTGTTTACTAACCCATCACAGCTGTGAGGTTTCTGAATGCCCAGAAAGTTTCTGACAACGAGGCCGAACGACGTCCACAAACCTCGCGCACCCTCATTCATGGAATCTACGACCCCAGGATCGTTTGTGAGCTGTCTTATTTCAAAGCCATTACAAAAGAGAGATTTTAGATTTCGTCACTTATCGCAGACATTATTTGTCCTATGTACCCAAAGCCTGGATCTTCCTCATCAAGACCCTGCAGAAGCTGTTTCATCGGTCTTGATTTATCAGCAGTGGAGGTAAGATGATTTTGTGTCATCCATCTCAGGGTTCACAACTGAGTTTTTTTTTCCTCCTATAACCACATTGTCTTTCATAGGTCATTCTCTTCTCACACAACGGTCTCGTTTGTCTCTGCTGTCTCATATGCACAAAAAAAGAATATTTTGTGTAGTCACTTTTCTAAACAAAGTAAAATTTCACCCTTTTTAAGTCAACACAAATTACCTGTTGATGTGAGTGAATTTTTATCTTCTCCATTATTAACACTATGGAAAAGTCTTTGGACTCATATTCTTCTTTCATTTTGTTTGTATTAAGCCATAATTTTTGCTATTGTGTAGAAGGACACATTTCAAACTCGCTTACAGCTGTGAATAAATAGGCACCAATGATCTTGAAAATATTCAGGAATGTCATTTTTTATCAAAAGTCCTCTGGTATCATGGCATAATATGGAACTGCTTTCCTGAGAGAAAATGTGTAGGATTTTTTTTTCCCTTGCACAGTAGAATACAATTTTGGTTCACTTTCAAGTATATTCTGTAAATATCAAGTATATGACCGAAAGTAAGCAACGCTAAGCTTAGCAAGTTGGAACGATTAGCAACGCTAAGCTCAGACTGAAGATCGTTCAGATGATGTGACATTCGCAAAAATGAATAATTGGTAGATAAATGTGTTTTAGTATTAGGAATAAGCAAGTCTTACATAACCGAAATCATTTCTAACATTCCAGGCACCAAACAAACAAAGAAAAATGTTGGATTGTGACTGGAAATCCTCAGCCCTCAGTACAACAAATCGACGACGAATATTAAATTTTCATTCAGGACTTTGTGTCATATTGATGGGACACAATAATAAAATTAGTCATCAAGTTTTTAAAATTCATTAAACTTTATTTAATAGTTGCTTAGTTTATTCCATGAAATTTTCAAAAATTTTCATTTATGCCGAAATAAATTTACTTTCTATGATAAATAACATAAATCCTGAATTCTCTATAGCCGTAGCTAACGTTATATTTTTATTTCTGTAGTAATTTGAAAAGTAAATAGTAATCCATTGTCGTTTTTAAATAAATAATGAATGATAATAATAAAATTTCATAGAGGGTTATTGTCTGAAATAAAATGTATAATTTTACGTAGATTTACATGTTTTATTCATGAATAATGCATTACAATGTAATTGTAAAATTATGAGCGAATTTCAAGAGTATGTTTTAATCCTTTTATTTTCGAGATTAAATTTCACACAGAGGTTTTTAATTAAGGTTTGCAATAAAGTCACGCCTACTTGAATAATATGATTTAAACTCACTGCGTAGATTATGTAGCATTCTAAATTACATTTAATTCCCCCCCCCCCCCACCTTAAGTATATTTTAGTTTATAATAAATACTGTTTACTGGATGGAGTATGGTAAAGATTTTAATAAAGGAATAACAATAAAATTAACTGTTGATGTAATTTTATGAGTAAAAAATCCTTTCAAGAGTGTATTTTTTATGCTTATTCTTGAGACATCCGATTGAATTTCATGCCAAAGCGTTAATATTATAAAACCACATTCTTATTTATTTTAAATGGTGATTTCATGCAAATATTTTGAGATGGATGTTAATATCAAACTCCTATATTCAAGATCTATTTTTATGCTTATTACAGACATACTATTAATTAACTGAATATTAATCATGAAACGCAAATTATTAAATTTTATTTTTATTCTGTTGAAATAAGAACCCTTCTCTTTCAATATTAAAAAAATCAGAATAAGTAAAAGCTCATACGTTTTCATCACCAGTCTTCTTAACTCTTTGTGAATCAACAATTCCGGATTGAAAAATATTTGCTCAGATGTTAGCATACACCAATTCAAGGATGTAAAAAATACTTTTAAAAATTTCGAACATACAAAAAGAAAAATATATATTGTCTAAAAAGTACTTTTTTCATACCTCCAATAAGCAGAAAATTACATAGGTATCTCTCATAAATATTGTCAATTTTATATTACAAAATTTTAAAGTATACAACCTTATCTTTGTAAAAAGTCTATTTTTGGAAGTCATCAACCTTTTTAAGGGTCTCAAGACTCTTAAAATTGGAAAAAAATGAAAGAAAAAGACTATTTTCTACATTTAATATCTTAAAATGTATAGGGGAGACCGGGGCTAGTAGGTGCAGTTTTTAGTTATTAATTTTCATTAATTTTTTGTTTAAGTTTTTTATGAAACTTTAACTGTACTTTTAAAGAACAGGCAGAATCACCCAATCGGAGCACCCACCAAATTTGGCATAGGTTCTATTACTCCGGCGGAAAACCCTATGCACCACCAATAAAAAACACCGCCAAAAACAGGCCCAGAAAAACCAGACGGCAAATAATTAAACATAGGCTAACAATCAGTAGTGAGACTCTCACTAGAAATAAAATCTACATACATAAGGTTACATAATTTGTAAACCAAAATAAAATTTAAACAAAGAACGAGAACACCTCTCGTTAAACACCAACAGTACCAAAATAAAATATCACAGATGTTCAAGTCACTGACTTGAAAACTTATACAAAACTGGAATCACACATTGAACTAAATTATAAATTAAATTGACCTGCAAATATACAAATTGCATTAGACTAGGGGAGCAATCATATCAAAATATTCAGAAAAAATAGGAGTTTAACATCCAAAAATTTTAAATTTCGAAAATTTTGAAGCTTTAAGAATCCTGCGACCCCTTAATTTTACAAAATTTACGAAGATCAGTTTAACAACAACTCTGCAAACAGCTCAAATCTATACTAATAAAATAAACAAAAATGATTTGTCAACTCTTCAGAATTCAATTTTGAGAGTTAAAAAAAGAAGTCTTCTGGATTGAGATAAAAAAGTTTTCTGATTTTAGGCTTCAGATTTAATCCTTTCATTTGGAACCCTAAAATTCTGACAAAATTCATATTTTCCTTAAACTATGAATTCATGTAGATATTATTTAAGATGTAAGTTTATATCAAAATTATTATTTTTATGCATTATGCAGAAATCATTACATTCAACTTGGCAATTAATTGATGTGATATTTAAAGCATAAAATCAGATTTTTTAAAAATATAAACAAACATATAACAATCATTCTTCTTCCAGTTTTTGAAGACGAAAAATAATTTTTTATTCGTATGTTATTCTATATAAACAGCTCCTACAAAAAGAACTCCCGTGGTCACAAATAGTGATCAAGTATGGAGAATATCAAAAGATTTATTCGTTGCCAATAAATGTCTGTTTTAGTTATGGCGAATTTCTGGACGCAATACATTTCTATCGGCAAACCTAAAAGAGAAAATTTAGTATATATAAACCATGACCTGGTATAATTCTTGCGGTGTTTTATTGAGTTTGGTGTAATACTCAGCAAAATTGTTCTTGGGGTTTTATTGTGTTTATCCATTTATACAGTAAGTTAGTAAAACTTTAGCTGTGTACATAA
Source organism: Maratus speciosus (assembly GCA_963932465.1). Taxonomy (NCBI): domain Eukaryota; kingdom Metazoa; phylum Arthropoda; class Arachnida; order Araneae; family Salticidae; genus Maratus; species Maratus speciosus. The sequence goes on along the minus strand of OZ010792.1, from coordinate 232,497,443 downwards.
ATGGAGAAATGTTTGTTTCTTCAATCTATAATAAAACTGGTGGTTTATATGGCTGTCTGTAAACAGTACTGTAAGAAAGATATTTATCTTTTATCTGCATAGCAGTCAATCTTACCGGATTTTTTTTCAAGTCAAATAAACATCTTTGAAACAAGAAAAATATTTAATGAAATTGTTTAAATTTTATGTAGATCATTATAATAATTTTTATTAATAAAATTTTTGTTTTATTTGGTTTTTAAAACACGGAAGATTGTCGAGTATGAATGTAGTTTATAGATTTTCAACGCAACATAAAATACGCACCAAATAGTAACTTTCTTCAAATTTTGGTCAAGATGTTATATTAATTTTATTATTTGAGTAAAATTTTGAACTACTTTCTAGTTTCTCTTTCCAAAATGGTCAGACGGTTAATTGTAGGTTCACGTTCAGAACCACTTAAAATTTGCGTTATAGTTCTATTAGTTGCATTAAATTTTAAAATCGATGTGATATATTATCGATTTTTTATTTTTAATTATTTTATATTTTATTTCATTTTTGAGACCTCTTTTCACACTTTTACTGTCAGGGTTGTATGAATAAGAATTAGGGGAAGGCGGGAAAAAATGACGAAGTTTTACAATTTTTCCTAGCCTTTGAGAATGGATTTATGATCTGATGTTTTCATGAGAACTTCGTCCATATCTTGCCGGATAACATGAATATTTTGAATTGCCTCTTTTAATTATTAAAATGGCAAACCACGGGGTTATCTAGTGAAGGGCAATTTCCGTCATCTTACCCAATCATGGGGTAAGATGTCGAAAATTATTTTTTTTAACCAGTAACCAAGTTTATTGCAAAATAAATAGATCTCCTACGAATATGAAGAAGATTTTGTAATTTTTGTCATGTTACCGAATGATTGGGCAAGATGACGAAAATTACCCTTTTTTTAGACACTAGCCAACATTATTGCAAAATAAATAGATCTCCTGCGAATTTTTAGGTCTTGAATTCTGCTTTCAAAATAATTTAGATAGGAAGCAGAAAAACTTAAATGTAGAATGGTGATTTCTTGCTTTGTGTTAGTCAAACATTTTTGAGAAACACACTGAAAGCGTGCTAATGCTCATAACTTCCCTGAAAGTGGGAAAGCGCATGTTTATCCTAGTGATGTGCATGCCCCGCCTTTTATTGGTGACCGCTACTTGCTAGCGTCTGTGATTAACTGTGAGAAATACTGAATTCATCATCTTACCCCACCTCCCCCTATTTGTAATCCTGAATTAAATGTTTACCGAAAAAAAGATATTATCACTAGAATCTTTCAGAAAAAAAAACAAGCTAATTAATAGGTAATATAAGAGGATTTAAATATATTAAATATATCACATAAATAAATGGGTTTGGTTTGGTTTGGTTTGTGTTTATGACGGCCGATTATCAACACGTGGGATATAGGCCCTGGGGGGAGTGCCCTTCGTGGGGGTCTTTCTAAGGGAACCTAACCCGTATTTACGCATGGGAAACCACGGTTTCGAAGAAAACCACGAAAACTCCGAAACGGTTAGGCCGACGGGCGCGATTGGGTTCGAACCCAGCACCTCCCGTCTACCAGCTTCGAGAGCAGAACCTCTCAGCCACTGGTGGGGCTCATAAATAAATGGGAGTAATAAATCAACATAGAATTATAAATTAATGATCTTTAGACTTTGCTTTAAATGTGCTATAAGGCCTCCCTTCGTGATAAATTTAAAGATTCTGGGCCAACTGTAAGCACCGTATAGGTTTTGAGCGTAGGTCTGTCTGTACATCTTCTGCCTGTCTGACAAGGCCGATTTCTTTTACAGGAATTACTAATTGTATAATGTTGAAAGTAATATCAAATAAGGTATACAGCTCATATTTTTGAAAAAGTTTCGACCTGCTAACCCAATACAATAAAAAATTACGGCCTTAAAACAATGTTTTTTATTCACGTAAACTCAGTCTCAAAACCTGTAGAGTATTTCCCGTTGACCTAGAATCTTGAAATTTGGTAGAAAAGGAGGTCTTAAACACATATCAGGAAAAAAATCGGATTTTTAATTTTATATCGATCTATTACACTGTACAAGAAAACGACATTTTTACAGTACAATGTACTGTTCATCTTGCGCTCAAACTCGATCACAGTCGAATGTGCTGCAGCTTTCTTTGGTTTCTTGACTATATAAACATGAAAAATAACAGTAGTTGCGTAAAATGATCAGCACATTGTGCTGGCAATTCGGACGCCAGCAGTTTGTACTGGTAAATCTACAGTGTTTTTTTGTTTTTTTTTTTACAGTGTACATAACAAACTTGTCTGTCCAGACTGTTTTCTTTTTTTTTCTTGGAAATGCTGAATGTACCAAGCTGAAATTGATATCAAATAATTAACGTCCACTGCTTCATTGTTATGTAAAAATTTCCAACTTATACTATAATACAATAAAAACTTGCAGACAACACGAGTATTCAATATTTGAATTTTCCGAAATCGGGACAGTTGCCAAATTATCGTATTGTAGACAAAAAAAAATTATATTTCTATTCGATAAGCATGAAGCCATTAAAAAGCGAAAATACTACTAGGATACAATAAAATTAAAGAAAATGTTTGTTGTTTTAACTTTGTCAATGCAACGTGGTGTAATACATTCTTTCTTCAACTATCATTAACAATTGTGGCTAAAATTTAATAGATTGTTAAATAAATTGCAGTTGTACTATTCAACAATTACATCCAGCTATAAGTAAGGCGTTCTTATTTTTATATATTCGTAAAGAAACTAAGTACTTACTAGTCTTTAGGTAATATGACATAATCGAACGGAATTCTCAGTATGCGAGTCTTACCAGAAATGTCCAGTTTTTTCTCTTTTCTTTTCCATTTGTTATACACATATAAATGTATATATAGAGAGAGAAAGAGAGAAAGGGGCAAAATTGATTTATTAAACTTCAAAATTTACCATTTTTAAGCATACCTTCTTCATAAACAAACAAACAACTAGTCGGATGTGGCAATCCTAAAACTTTCTTTTACCTCATACATGCTATTACTTCCTGAAAAATTCAGCATATCAACGCCACCGATTAGGTTATTTACACCAAAATCTAATCATCAACAACTTAAGTGAACTTCTAACTGAATCTGAAGCTTGATGAAAATGCGTGCATTAGTTTTTGAGATACAGATATTGCGGAAATCTTTTAAAAATTCTACATAGCAGCTGTTGGGCGATTTACATGAAAAAATAATAGGACTAATTTATACCATGGACTAACTGAATCGGAAGCTTAATGAAAATTCATGCATTAGTTCTTGAGATGCAGCTATTGCGGAAACCGTGAAAAATGAAGCATAGCAGCGCCACCTCTTGGGCGATTTACACCAAAAACTAAACAGCACTAATTTATATTTGGAACTAACGGAATCTGAAGTTTCATGAAAATTCGTGCATTAGTTCTTTAGATAGAGCTATTGCGATAATCATGAATAATACAGCATAGTAGCGCCACCTGTTAAGGAATTTTCGCCAAAACGGAATCGGCACCAAATTATATCAAGGACTAACTGAATCTGGAGTTCTATGAAAATCCATGAAAAAAATTAGTCTAGGGATATAGGTATTGCAGAAATCGTGAAAAATGCAGCACGGCAGCGCCAGCTGTTGGACGATTTTCACCAAAAAGTAATCAGCACCAGATTATATCAAGGTCTAATTGAATCTAAAGTTTTGTGAAATTCCGTGCATTATTTCTTGAGCTAGAGCGCCCACAAAATGTTTGTCACATACAGACTCACAGAGCGGCAGACAGACTCACAGCCAGACATTTTCAAAAAACCTTGAAAACTAGTTCAGGACCTTTTAAAACGTATAAATCCGTCGAATACCGGAAGTCGAAATTTTTTACGAATCCAATATTTTCTTCTTGTAAAGACAGAAGAAAGGGGCTGTGCATATGTAACGGTATAAATTTTTTGGTAATTTTGTGCCCCCTCCCCTCTTAGGATATCATACATTATTACCACTTGAACTCCCCCCCCCCCCCCGGCAATGATAGCGTTATCAATGTATAAAAATTACATGTACTTTTCGCATACTTTATTCATTCATATGAAGATAAGTCAATAAAATATGAATTTATATATCAAATAACAATTAAAAGAAATAGTTACTATTTAAAAGTATATAATAATAGCTTTAAAATATGAGTTTATATATCAAATAACAATTAAAAGAAATAGTTACTATTTAAAAGTATATAATAATAGCTTTAAAATATGAGTTTATATATCAAATAACAATTAAAAGAAATAGTTACTATTTAAAAGTATATAATAATAGCTTTTTAATACATAATGCTTTGAACAATAATAATGAATTTTTGCACTTGCCCCTGTACGGGATGGAACAGACGGAACTTTTATCAACAGAATAGGTCGTCACTATTTTTTCTCTTTTATTTACTATTAAACACAAGTATCATTTCAAACATACTTCGCATATGGTTTGTCGAACAGCGGTTTATATATGCATACACGTATGACAGAAGAATAAGAAAGCCAAACGTTGGGGTGTTCCATATTTTAGAATTTAATAATTTTATAATCATTTAAGGATTTTAATATGATTTGATACTTTCATAAAAATAGATTTAACATACTAAAAATAGATAACATATTATTTAAATGTAAAGACCAAGTTACAAATAAAAATAAATCAAAAATGATAACGATATCAAAAGACAACCCCCCTTCCCCCAAGAGATATCTTACGTTATCATGTGCCAGACCCCATCCCCCCCCCCCTAAAATTATAACGTGTATATGCATAGCCCCAAAATAATAATAAAATAAAATCGTAACACAGGCTTATCTTTCGAAGCTGAAAATCGTTTATACCTTCTTAAACAACAATTATAATCTTTACAAAAATTTAATGCCTTGTTGATTGATTATTGCTCTTAAAGAATTGTAATTAAACTAAAACTTATTAAACATATATTTTAACAGGGGATTTTTTTATGAGTGGAGTGCCCTATAATTTTTGTAACAATGCTTTTCAACAAACGAAAAACTACTAACTGCTGATTGTGCCTCGGGCGAATGAAAAAATACATTACTCCGCAAAATATAATTACAAATTTTATCTTAGTAATTAAAGGATTTAAATTTGTTTAAAAGATTCTCAATTTCCCTCATATGAAATTATCAAAAATTTTTAATGATAAGTAGTAATTATATTTTTTTCAACAGACACTTACGTATAACTGTTAATTGGTCAAAACACATTAATTCTACTTTTTTAGAGTGTTAATCTTACATTATGCTATTTAATTCTCTTGAAAATTGTACACTGTAATAATTTATCTTATATTCTTTAACATAATCTTTCATTTTTAAACCAAGGGCACCGTTTTATTGAAAGAATAAAGTTCATTGTTTGAAATATTTGTCAAAATATTTTTAACCATTTGGAAAAATGGTTATTGTCCTCGTCAGGGTAGGAAATCAAAAGCATACCTGAAGCCTTTTATTGATTTAATCCGCATTTTATTCGTTTTCTGGTTGGTCTATACAGTAATCTGTATTTCCCTTTACTTTCAACAGAGATGGATACTTCTGTTGCCACTATGACAAAAAATGAATAAAAACTACAAAAAAAATAATAACTCAGAAACAAATTGAGATACAGCTTTCAAACAAATTGCATTTAAAAGTACATTTTTTTTTCTATACGACGGTGTAAAAAGTAATATTGTGGTATTTTTAGAAGTTTAAGAATGAAATTTCATTTAAAATTGGTCGTCAGATTTCTTGGAAATATGACGATGGAAAAGCCTTTTCCCGAACAGCCAATGAAATGCTTGGATAATACGTAAGTTTCAGATGGATAATACGTAAGTTTCAGGAAATCTAAGGATTCGCAGGTGATTTTTGTCGCTTGAAATTTTTACGTGTAATAGCACTATTAATGTTTAATTCATGACGCACGTAATGTATGATCAACTTCGTGCGGTTTTTTATGTCTTAAATTTTAGTCTTTGAAAAAATCATTTTCCAAATGGTCGTTGTAATTTGTTAATTTTTTTTAGTACAATAGTATGAATGACATTTGTTTTTTATGAAAACATATAATTTTTAAAAATTAGATTAAAATAGAAATAACAATCCAATCCTTTTTAGTTATAAGTACACGGCGAGCAAAATCAATTGGAACAAATTTGAAATTAATTACTTTATGTTGCTATGTAATTTTTTTAAAATATTGTACCATGAAAAAGAATGAATAAATGAATAAATAAAATTTAATGATTAAATGAATAAAAAAACATTAATTAAAAATTGCATCACATGATACAAAAATAACATGAAATATTTACATACAAATTATTTAGGATGTTTTTATTTTTATTTTTATTCTTCTTAATGGAAAAAAAATCATTTGATAAATTATAATTAAGCTTTCAGTAAAATATGCATATAAATACTTTCATTGCTTTCATTTCAAGAATAAGAAAAAAATTTACTCTATAAATAGCATTTTTTCAAACTAGTTCATAAATATTTTTATTCCATTTGTCTTTTTTCTCATAAAACTTCTGCAGCGAACAAAATGAGTTTCGTAGAGTTTTTCCATTATTGAAATGCGGCACCGAATTTCTGTCTCTTCCCTTAGTAATCGAAACCATAAATACGATTGCAGCATTTTCAGTTTACAGGGAAGAACAATAACAAAACAATCCATAGTTATTTGAGTGATTCATACTAAAGTTTTTTCTTTCTAAAACAGTTTTATAAATGTAAAACGAGTCACCATCATATCTTTTTGTAAATTTAAATGCGCAAATAAGTGTTATGTTTTTAAAGTTTTGCAATTATATATATAATGTTCTTATTGTTTTTTTTTTATATTGCTCTTTTGCGATGGAATTAAGGGGTCTATTTATGTACCGAATACACCCAAAATTCACCATTTGAAAACCATTATGGTCAGTTTATACATTGGAAAATTCGGTAAGCATTTATTTAAATAAAAACTAGAGCTTTTCTAAATTTCTAAAAAGCTTTTTTGACTGTTACCATAAAAGCTATATTTATAGACATAATACATGTGGAATTAGTAAATAGTGAAACAACTTAACTACAATATTTAGATTGATTACAATTGGTTACGGAAACAATTACAAACATTTAATTAGACACAAAGTACATAAAGAAATAAACAATATGTGAGTTAAATCGTGAGGTAAAACAAGAAAGAATGAACAACGTTAATAGCACAAATGAATGTATACAAACTGTGCAAGTGTCCATACAGCTGTTTTGGGGCTTCTAAAGCTTCACCATCAGTGCAAATCAAAAGTTAAAGGCTAAAACTTAGCGAGCCAGAGAGACGCATCTCACAGCTCGACCGTCAAAGGCGAAAAGCGGTGAGCGTCGTAAAACAACAGCAGAGTCAAACTTTCTGGAACGTACGAGAAGACCATTTAGAAGTACTGAGCCATTCTGGGTGAGTTTAAGCAGAAACGAGAAAAGGGCAGAGGAGATAGTGCGAGTTAAAGAAATTGAAGTCACACTCGTGAAAGTTTGACTCAACTGTTGTTTTGCTATGCTCACCCTTACTTCGATTTGCGCGGTCGAGCTGTGAAGTGCGTCTCTCTGTCTCGCTTTGTTTTAGCCTTTAACTTTTAATTTCGCATGTTGGAGCGAAATTAAAAGTCCCGTGATTATAAGCCCCGAAACAGCTGTACGCACCTTTTTTATACATTCATTTGTCCTATTAACGTTGCTCATTATTTCTTAACTTAAAATGGCCATTTACGGTCTTTACAATCGTAACTTAACAGAGAAACAGTTTTTCTTTTTCTCATTATACATTACTCACAAAACCCGCTTACACTCAACATCACTCACACAAACAAACGTAACTTACACCCACTCTTAAAAACACTCACTAAAAACTAAGAAGTTACGTTAAGCCTTGCATAAAAACTAGACTATTCCAATGTTTACCATTCCAATAATGACCTCACCTATCATTATCTTGGCTTGTGAGTCTTTAAAGTCCATTGGATTCAGACGTTGCTCATTTTCCTCTCTCACACACATATATACATATATACATTTTTAATATATGCGTCTTTTTTTTTCTAAAGTTTGGAAATTTTACTTGTTTTATACTAAAACAAAAATTGCATACCAAAAAATCTTAAGATTTTCACCAGTTATTCAATGAAACACAATGAACTTCTATGAACTAGTAACATGATAAATCTTAATTCTGTGGAGTTCAAGAATTTCTTTAAAATTATTAAATATTTTAAAAATATAACCTTTTTGTAATAGAATAAACAATATTAAAATTTTAGTTTGATTTGATTGAAAATAACCAATAATTGCAAAACAAATAGAACGTAGCAAAAAGATTTCTGAACTTTTCCAGTAAACAGTTACATAATCTTTAAACGAAAAGGAATATTTAATCGATATAAAGAAATTGTATGAGAACAGTCAATTCATGGTGCCGGCATGTCGCTTGATTCTAAAACCATATCAAAAATAGGCGTTCTTTCTAATGTTTCATGGAAGATATAATCTGAAATAGTTAGAGGGTGCTAAAATAGAGATGAATATACGACATGTTTTTATTTACAACTTAATCGAAAAATTATTAAAAGTCTGACTAAATTATAATAGAGAGGCCACAATAGTAGCGAAATCCCATATTAAAACAGCTGACTATGATGACCCTCTTTTCGGGAACTACTGAAACGATTTCAACACTTTTTAAATAATTTTGGAGATAGTTAAAATATAAATTGATTGCCTGGTAAGGGTGGGAAATGCAATAACACAGTTTTTAAAAACAAAAAGGTCGCATTCAGAACAGTTGACATCGATGTGCTTTATTTTCAGAAACAACTGAACCAATTTCGGTAATTTTTAATAGTTTTGGCAGTAGCTACGCTAGAAATTGATTCAGCTAAAAATTAAAATTAAAAAATGCAATAGTTATGCTAATTTTTAAAATTTCCTATTTTTTTTTCTTTTTTTATTATTATTTTGTTTATTGTGTTTGATTATTGTGTTTTTTATTTTTATTTCTCGCTGAACGATCAATTTGCAGTATAAATTAAAAGCAAAACTGTTTCAAAAAAGCATTAATGTCGTCCCAGAAGTGCATAGGGAAAAGTGCATCAATACCAGCGGTTTTGTGTGTAATTTCCTAATTGTTGACACCTCCTTAAATTAGTAGTTTTGGATGTGTATAAAATTTTGAATAAAATATTAGATGTATTCGTATTCAATTTTCAATTTTCAATTTCAGTAACCATTATTGATGGATTGTCATATTTATTTCGCAAATATTGTTGAAATATGTTTCCAACGTAAGCAAAATAATTTAGGGCCAATGGCCAATGTTAGCTTTTGCAAAATAATAAAAACGCGCTGTAAAAAATATTATTGGTCAATTAAAGTAAATAATACAAAACAAAACAAACTGGGCCCTAGGTTTTTGTATTTATGTGAATGTATGGAAATGCACTTTGATTTGCACTTTGAGATTTTATGAATAATTAAAATTTTGTTAACATTTATCGAAGATTTAAAATAAATTTAAACAAATTTCCGATGTTGCTTTTGTACAACAAGCCATAATGAAAGAAATACATACCCATTAAGTTTTCCTTTAGTGCACTAATACAGTGATACTTTGGTTAACAAACGCCTATGCTAACGAAGGTTTTTTTTTTTTTTTTTTTTTTTTTTTTTAACTCGGCTAACAGGTGCCTGTGCTAACTAATATTTCTTTTTACTATTTATCTAACACAGCTAACAAAATCCAATATGTATATTATTACGCACCTCTTATAAGTATACTATAAATGGAAAAAGTTACAGAAACGTTTACTGGAATAATCGAAACGTCTGTGAAAATTTAATGCAATTACATAAAATGTAAAAGTCGTCCATAATCGAAAAATCTATCTCGCATTTAAAAAAACATAGAACAAAAGGTTGTACGGAGAGGCTCTCTTTACTGTATGTAATTTTAGGAAACGTTTTACAGTAGTTTTACATTATAACAAACAATAGTAATTATCATTATATTGGAACGATAAATCGAATTATGAGCCTCTATTTTCATAAAACCACATTACAAGTTCTTCGAACAATCTACTACGCTTGTTAATATGCTTTAATATTGATAAAATCATATTTTTTAATAAGGATTTTTTTGTCGTCGTCGAAAATGTGCTGCCCACGTTTAGACGGCTCACAGTGGGGTATTTTACAAATCTGGGCGGCCAAAAGTCGATTTCATAAAGTACAACGCAAGATCGAATGAATGGATATAAGTTGAAACTGAATCATTGGGGAATCACGTGATGCGATTTTTACCTCCTTTAAGTGAACGATGACCTCCTGTTATCAGTTGAAACTGGAGTGTTGCGTTAAGTGCATGAGTGTCAAATCGTTCTTCATTGTGACTTTCTATTTTTGAATTTGAATAACTTTAGTTTTGGAAGTATTTAAAATCTAATCGTTATGGATAGTGACGAGGCAGGTATGTATCATTATTTTTTTTAACTTTGAATTGAGAAAGAAATAGTTTAGTATTTACAAAATTAATTTAAAATAACGCATATTTTTCTATTATTTTTTCCCTTGTTTCATAATTCACGAAGGGTTTAGTTATATTTCCAAACATTTCCAAGCAAAGTTACTTGTTGTACCAATAAATATACACCCTTCTATTTGTGTTTTCGTTTAAAGTAGTTCCACCTTTGTCCCCTTTTTAAAATGAAGGCGATACAAATATGCTCTTCCAAAATTCTGAGTAAGCATACAAAATTACTATATATTGATTTTTAACTGATATTTATCATATAAAGTTTAATATGAAAAAAATTGTTATGATTCAATAGAAAGTGATCAGATTTGTTTATTTTTCAGTTATTCTGATTGAAATTTAATTTATATAATTTTAAAAAAAATTGCTTTAAAGTAATGTATTCATTCCTTTTTATCTCTTTTTAAGCTCTTTTCAGATAATTGAAATAATTTATTGCTTGTTATTAACATTTGTTTATCTAAAAAATAAGTCGAGGCAATTTTCATATGTTTTTATTAAAAGTTTGCGAAAGATTGTGAGATTTTTTTAAAAATAAGGGATAAAATGATGTTGCCTATCTAAATTGCATATAATTATTATACATTCTTTTTTGTTCATATTTTGTATTTATTTTTATTTAGGGCCTTCGAATGTCAGAGTAATGACTCAAAAAGAATTTTTAAACATTATGCAACAGCAGAATTTGTTAAACATTAATCATAGATTAAATTTCCTTGAAAATTACCTTCTTAACCTTCCGTCTACCAGACGGGTCCATTGGACCCGACATGTACATTCAAAATATTTATTCAAACCAGAAATTTCTTCAAAACAAACTAAATGTATAAATCAGACAATAATAAGTTAAATAAACAAATTAAATAGTTTTAAGTAAAAATTCTGGTGTAGAATGTTTTTATAAAACTTGAGTAAAATTTCCGGTAGTTCTAGGGTTAATGGCGATAATTTTGATGATGATGAAATTAAAAACCTCAAGCACAATTTCTCCCAATTTAAATCTCAGTTCAACAGCAAATGGATCGAAGCCCATTACATAAAAGCCAAGCTTATATGTTAGATAAATTTGTGAAAAATAATAAAGAATGGCTTGAAGGTACAGTAGAAATTTCAAGAAAAAGAAATCGACCAGGAAGGCCATCAAAAGCTTTCACTGAATCAAGTGACAGGTCAAAGCGGAGAAAGTCTGAAAGTTTGAGGAGCTCGACTGATGTGGAAGTACTTACACATACTTTACACAGAAGATTCTTTACTGACCCATCTCTAGCAGCGGAAATTACCCGCATTGATGAAAATTTAATATATCGATTTAAAGTTATTCTTGAAACCATATCCAGTGCCACAAAATTCACCATGATAAATTTAAGAATATACAGAAAAAACAGCAGAGCTCTACGTCCAGTTATATAAATGGTATCCAATGTCACCCACAATACATAAAATATTAATCCATGGACGCATTGTGACAGAGAAAGCTTTACCAGTAGGCCAATTGTCTGAAGAAGTAGCCGAAGCACGGAACAAACATTTTCGATTATTTCGCCAAAATCTATCGCATAAATTTTCAAGAATTTCTTGTAACCGTGATGTTCTCAACAGATTGCTTTTGAGTTCAGATCCAGTTTTAACTGGAATAAGACCCACGATAAGAAAAAAATCAAAATTGTTCCGTAAAGAAACTCTGGAAATGTTACTGCCTATGGAATCTTCTGAAGCTCGTGATCCAGAGGATTCTGATTATGAAGAAACATATTACGATTCTGAATTATCATCTGATTAAAAGATCTCACCTTGGTGATTTACAAACTAATTGTTCTTATCATTAATAATCTGTTTTTATAATTTATTCAATATATTATTCCATTTTTTTTATCATGATTATCATTTATTTTATAATACTATTTATCATGATTATCATTTAATTTATAATACTATTTATCATAATTATCATTTATTTTATAACACTATTTATCATAATTATAATTTATTTTATGATACTATTTATCATATTATCATTTATTTTATAATACTGCTTATCATAAATATCATTTATTTTATAATACTAATTTGATCAATAAATATCAATGCAAAGTTGCAAAACATCCATGATTTTCAAGTTATTAAACAATATTTATTTCAAAAAGTGCATTTATTTACTGCTTTAAACGTTTAAATTAGTTTAAAAGAAAAAAATAATTTTGGCCGCCCAGATTTGTAAAATACCCCACTGTGCGGCTGTCAAAAACCTGGTGTTATTTTTATCGTTCGTACATTAATACTAAATATCATAAAATTTAAATTTTTACATCATCAAAGAGAAATCAAACATAATTTCTAATGAAATTCATTTGTAAACTGTGGATCAGTTTCGTTACTTTTTGTGAATATTTTAAAACATTTTAAGCATGATTATTTAAGTCTTATCTCAACAATGAGTATTCGATTGCTATAATAACATAGATGTAAAAAAATAAGTTGATTTTTTAGGGTTCCGTACTTAAAAAGTAAAATAGGAACCATTATAATATCACTCCTGTGTCTGTCTGTCCGTCTGTCACAGCCATTTTATTCGTAAACTATGGAAGGCGGAAAGTTCAAATTGGGGGAAAGTAATAAAGACTATTGACCCACATATTCACAGATTATTAAGCATTCACAAATATATTTAGGATAATATAGAGGGGCTAATTAAGTTACTTGAAAAAAAATTCTTTTCTTTGTATATCGTGTGGGATATTGTGCGAAAGCATTCGTAACGCTGGACTCAAAAATACATTTCTTTTAATTTAAAGTATTATATTTTCAGAGATAACTCGAAAATGTAGCGCAAAAATATGTCACCTCCCCCCCTCCCTCATCTATTTCCGAATCGATTGAAACTGAAATTATGAAAAAAATTAGAGGTAGTTGACGTTAAGTTAAACCTTGCAGGAAAATTATAGCGATTACCCTGGGTCACATAATTTTTGAAAAAAAAACCGCATTTCTTCATTACACAGAAATTTCGATTTGCAGGCATTCAGCAAAGGTGTTGAGGAGCGCTTGTGGCACCTATCATAGCAGAAGTATAAAAGTATTGTTGACTCGAAAAAAGTTGTGAAAAAAAGTATTGAATTTTCTAAAAAAATCTTCGCTAATTAGCCGAGATATTAACCCTTAAGGACACGGATGGTTTGGACATTCATAATGATCGGGCGGCATACTCTATGTACCATCGGCTTTTAAAGCCCAGATAGCAACTTTTAATGATATATTTGTGTAATGCAATTCCCAGTAGCAGTATAAAAGCAATAAACGTCAAATTGTTAAAAACAGACTAATTTAATCAGAATTAATCACACGTATAATATGGGAGTCGCAGCTAGTTTGCATTGAGTGGATCTCTCAATACGCCTCCCGTGTCTTTAAAAGTTTATTAAAAACCTATCTGAAAAAACGCGGCAAGGACCAAGGCTTGATTTATTTAGGCTTGATATCTCTTTCAACTTTTATGTCATAATTACCCATTCATACTTTTCTAGTATATGCAGCTATACCCAACACTACGTTGTATAGTTTTTTACAATATCTTATTATTCTTTTAGCAACGATTTTTTAATAATACTGTTAATAATTCATATATTTATTGTACGAAGCCCTCTGAACGCGAGTAATACTCGCACTTGACCATTTATTAAGCTATCTGAACAGTGAGTATTTGATTACTGTAATAATATAAAGTAACTAATGACAGTGTTATTGGTAATTGTTTGGCAGAGCAAATGAACACGTTCACGCCGGCGCGGTGGGTCACACTCGACTGTCTCAGAGTTGTCAAGTCTCCGGCTTTTTGCACACCACTGTTTTTTTCGAGAAAATGTTGTACCTTTAAATCGCCCAATTGCTCTAATTAAATAAAACAACATTTTCTATATTAAAATACTGGTATCCAAAAGGCCAGAGATTTCCCAGCGTGAACGTGTTAAAAAGAACAAAAACACAGCATAAGATTATCGCACTTTCGCACAAAACTAAAATCTGTCAACAAAAAGGCAGATTTTCATTTTATCTTAAACATAAAATTAACATAAAATTAAGTTATATTGATTAAAGATATGTTGCACCAGAATGGGTGTACTGTTCGTCTTCGAAAGCCGCGCCTAGCATTCTGAGACGATTCTACCTGCTATCTAAAGGGGTGATAGCGCTCAGATGGGTATTTTAGGGAAGTTCCACTTGTATGTTGTCACTAAGATTGGCACTCAGCCAAACGCAGCTAAACAGCCTCCTATCATCCCTATTTTGATAAAATTAAAACAGACCTGACGCATGCTCAAAAGCGCGAAGGGTTTCGCTTTCCGAAAACGAACAGTAATTGGAATCGTGTTCAAATGTTTATTATTATTATTATTATTTTTGAAAATGCATATCAACGTCTCGGTGCACAAAATAAAATAAAAGTCTAAAATTGTACGTCAAACGTGGCAAATGAGGTGCGTTCGAATTATAACTTTATAAATATTCAGATCTTGGTACAACAGCTGTTGCAATGGTATGCAAAAATGCATGCATATAAAATTTATTGCTATAATATATATTAAATTCAGTAATATGGAAATAATATGACTCTATCTTAAATAGGATGTAATCACCATGGAAACATAGAATCATTACCTATCATGGAATTAATTACGTATGATATGATTTAATAGAATGAAGAAAACTTTTATTAATATCTTTTTAAGTTTTGATTCGATTTTCATAAAATTTGAAATGGCTCGACAAAATTCTGCAATGATTATATATATTAAATTTCAAACCATTCGGTTGGGTAGTTTTTGTACTGTTATATGTGAACAGATGGACGAACCAGACGACGACTATAGGTGGTACGTATTTATATAATTACGAAAAGCACCTAAAATGAGAACATATTTTTTTTATCTTACGCTGTTTACCGGGACAGTGTTTATTTAATTGAACAGCTTATGCAATGTAATATAAACCAAAGCAGTTTGTTTCTTTAAATAATATAAAATTTTTATTATTTTTCCCAGTATCAAAAAACATTGAGTTTTACTTTTTACTTGTGTCATTAAGTTTTCCCGTTCTTAAGTGTAAATCATAAGGCTGTTCTCAACTACTTTCGTCAACTAGCGTAAAACGTTTTTACACATTCACTAACTCATTTATAAATGTAAAGGTACAAAATTGGCAGTGCTGACTAGGGAAGCGATTTGGAATCAAACTGTTTTTTCCATTTTTTGATCAACAGATTACCTATCGAGTTATAAGCGAAATGGGTCACGTGAGCGAGGCGTTTTTTCTCCCTTCCTGACACTTTTTCTTCCTTCGTCTAGAAATTCTGTTCAAAACGTCAAGTTTGACAGCATTTTCTAAAAGACCTATTACGTTTACAATAAAATGGAAAGAACAGTTCGATGACACAGTTTCTGAATAACAACACCTGCTTGTTTTATGCGTTTCCAAACATAAATCAATTTAAACTTATGTCAAAAAGTTGCCCCTTTGGATTTGAGAACAGCCTTAAGTGTAAATACAGTCAAACTCCCTTTTAACAAAGTCCCTATTTAACTTAGTTTTCTACTTAACGAAATTTTCTGTTGAACCTTGACTTTCGACAACATTAACATGTAAATTAATCTCCATATTACGAAAAATATATTCTACATAACGAAATTTATTTCACTTTCGTGTGTGTACAACATTTAAACGGAGAGGTGCTGTTGCGATGGATATGTGAGTTTATTTCAGCGAATTGTATGAAAATGAAATTATATATATAGTTAATCATTTCCATTTAAAAGTAGAAATGCTAAAAGCCTTCGATATAATAAGAAGGGGATTCCAGTTTCACGAAAATTTTACAGAGGAATTGTTTGGATAGTTACATAAGTGCGAAAATTTTTATGAGCAGTGTATTTGTTATAAGAAACATCAACAATGTAATATTACAGACATTTTTAAAGTTAAGTATTTGAAATACTGAGAAAAAAGAGAAAAGATGCGTTACGCCTTCAGTTTTTGTTTACCTCTGTTTATTATGAGTTTTTCTAGACATTATTCTAATGAATTTTTCTCATATGCACTACATTACATAAAACAAAAGTTAATGCCCGAATTAAAATACATTTTTTCAATATTTCCATTTAAGGTGTATTTTTCGTTTTATGCATGAGTATTTTATTATAAAAAAATTATGGATTTGAGCTGATTTCTATTCAAAAAATTTTCTTCATAACGAAGTGTTTAAGTGGAACGACGAGACTTCGTTAAATGGACGTTTCACTGTACTAACAAAGAATAGCGAATATGTACTGCAAATTTCCGATTATCCGATACATACTTTTAACCGACGCGCTTCACATATTATATCCAATGTTCGCGGATGTATTTGATGGTGTTTGTGACTACATTTCAAATATTTGGAAGAAAATATATATTTTTTTGACTTGTAATCAATTATACAAAATTTTAAATGTTGTAAAATTGGTAATTAGTGATTAAAATATTATTAAATTATTTAACCACAATGTAAATTTTACTTTTAATCGTGAAGTCTAAATATTTTTCCTTGCAAGAGGGTTGATTGATTTAGTTGATAACCTCTCCTCACTTTATAACAGCTAAGAACGCAAATCTATCCACTCAACATAAATCTGAAGTATGAAATTAGTGAAGCGAAAATTTATCCAACCAAAATTTCACAAGTAGATAAATTATTGTCCTCAAAGCATTGTTCTGCAAAGTATCTTCTATATTTAGAAACAATCTAGAACAGGTATAGTAATGTACTGCAGTCACTCTAATAAGTGAGGTCACATTCCTTACATATATGTTTTACATTTTTGTTCTTACTCATAGAATACCATAGAGGAAGAAATATCTTAGTTGTTGTTACGTCAAAGAATAATAGCAATTTGTTATATTTCCAACGTGCATTGTTTCTATAGTGACAAGAAAAAATTGCGTTATATTAAGGAGGATGGGCGCCTGCATGAGGGTGGGGGGCACGGGAGGGCAATTGATCTTTGCTGGATTTTCAAAATTAATTAACAACAATGTATTTTTATCTTATGATTTTGAAATAAATAAAAAAAATACCTTTTTGAAGTAACATAAAGTAATGAAAAACTAAGAGGACAAAAATAATGATTTTTCTAATGAGGGTATTCTAGAGGGGGGGGACGTTCTAGCCTCTTGTGCCTCCTATGTTGACAATGTTTAGTTCTGTTTATGTTTTAACATTCATGTCTTTAAAAATTATCTTAAACGGGGTTTCAGGTGGCGAATAACCTCCCTTGCGAAAAAGATAATAGACTGTTTCAATTCTTGTTTCGAAAAAAAAAAAAGCAGATAAAGGCTTTTGAATTTTTATTATTTATTTTTTTATATACATTTATAAGTTTTTTTTTTTCTTTTTCTTATATTTAAAAATTTTCTTGCACAGGGTGGTCTGGCGAAAAATTCTTAGTTAAGCCTTTTTCAAATTTATACTCTCCATTTTAAAAAACACATTGAAGATCCCGACTGGAGGCCTCTTGTACCTTCCATGGTCGCATGAGCTGGAAAGATTTTCAAAGAAATCGACAAAACGGGATTGGAGTCTAAACTTTTTTTCAATCATTCTGTTACAATAACTGATAAACATTTTCTGTTATATCTTAATGAAATTATTTTTATCGCTCACGTTCATCTTATGTGAATACAACCACTACGTTTCACTGGAACGTTATTTTGTTTTCATTACAGGAAAAAATATTTTTACTTTGTTTTGTCGGGAAAAAATACTTCATTAAAGCGTATGGAAATTTATATATTAATTTTGTTGAAGAAAAATAGAAATATTTACATTTACCGAAACTTAAACAAAATTTACATTAATAAAGTTCAAGCGAAATGCTGTTAAAAAATAATAATTTAAAAATGTATTAATGTTAAAAACCTGTGGTAAAAAGTTTCAAAGCCATTTTTAAATAAAATACTACATGTCGCGAACAGAAATAAGCCGTTCTGTGTATTAAAACATTACGTAACGATGAAAATATTCCAATATATTGTGGAAAATCGGTATATCGATATTTTCTAGGCAATAGTTTTCGCATATCTGTATCTCTAAGACGTTATATCGATATTTTGAAATGTTTCGCTATTACTAGCCCTATGTCTGCTGATATAAGAGGCGTTTAGAATAAAAGTGGATCACGTCATTATCAAGGGACATTTCGATGTAAAGTTAGTGCACTTGCATGCGTTTCAGAATCACAGAAGACTAGTACTATCTTTTGCTAATATTTTAAATTTCGGATTTGTTGTTTTACAAAAAGAAAATAATATTTTCTATAGAGTATGAATTCATCTTCAACTCGGTTGGAGAAGAAAAATGGGCTCGATTCGTTTGGATTCCTAACACACCATATATTGTTCCAATTTCAGAATTCAGGTAGATTGAAAATTGAAATTGGAATTTTATTAAATAAGTCTTTTGGCGACACAATATACATTTCGAGAAAAATGTAAAACAATGAGTTATTTAAAGAGGAGATATTCACAATCACAGCGTAATACAGTAGAATTTCAGGAACAGCCCAACAAGAGGGTACCACTTTAGAGCTTCACAGCACACAGCCTGATGTGACACAGAAACTAAATAGAACCACAACTCTCAAACATTCTGTATTTGCGGAAGAAGCTTTATGTGTACCTTTGGCCTATAAGCAATGCTTAATTGTTTGACATCATCCATTCGGAATCCTTCTATATTCTTTCAGACCGGACCTTAACAAGGGCGGAGCTTGACCGCCAAAAGTGTTCAAGAAATTTCACAAGTTTCACGCCTATATTGTCTGATAAAGCTTCGTTTACTAAATTTTAGCTCCATCTAAAACAACGTCTATTCAGTTTTGATATCTTTTAACCTGGGCTATACTGATACGTACTCCCACTCAGTATTCGTTGACTTACCATATTGGCATTTTGGTGGGACAATATAACAAAATCCGCAACAATATACTTGGGGTATGGCCTGGGAAATGGTCCAAGCCACAAGTGTGGAAAATATAAATTGTGGAAAATCGACAATCTAAAAAAAAAATGTTTTAAACCGATGTCATGATTATCGCTCTAACTGTCGCGCTGCATGCAAACCAGAACCTTTGACATTATCATGAAAACTTATAATAAGCAAGTCATCACTTTCTTACTTGACAGACGTTTACTATATTTTCGATCTGTAATAGAAGTAGAAATTTCCTATAATTCTATATGCTGCTATTCCCGTTCTTCTCCAATTATTTTTATATGAAAGTAATCCTTTGAGTAAAATTATATTTAATATCATGATACGCCAATAAATAATATTAAATATATATATATATATATATATATATATATATAAAGAAAAAATAATTAATAATTTAGAACGCTATTTAAAAAATTTGTGATTTAATCTGAAGATAATCATTATCGAAAATTCACGAATTTTTTGAAAAACATAAAATTCTCTCATGTATATTTTGTTTATCAGTTTTTTGTTTTTCTAATGTTATGTAACTTACAAGACGACAGCACACACCTGCATTTACGACTGGTGTTATATATATATATAAATCGGTGTTTAGATGAATGTTCCATATACAAATCTACAATTTTTGACCAATTTGCACAAAAAATTTATGTGCATGCGTATTATAAAAATATATATTACTGACTCCTTTAAAAATATATCAGACCTCTCTTTACCCCGTATTTCAACCACCTGCTATAGTTTCTCTGTATACAAACATTTTTTCCTAATGCAATTTTTTTCCTGTTGTATGGACAATATTTTTATAAGCCAATGAAAATTTAGACTCGCTCACTATACTTTCGCATTCGAAATTGACGTCATTCTGATCAGATAATATGCATTTATATATAAATATAATTTTAAGCGTTTACTCTAAGTGCGTTAAAATGACGCAGTACCTTCTTTTAACTTTATCTGAAGTTAAAACATCTGCTATAATACACACATTTCACTTTTAAGAAAAATATTTAGAGAAAAATTTAAAGAAAATTCCTTAAATATGACGTCACTTTCTTTGAAACAGTTTCAGTGCGACTTCAGACTGACTCTGAATTAACGGTTCCTATGTCCTATTTCCAATTTGCTTGTATACTACAGATAAATCTTATAGCTAAGTGTTTTAATACTTTAGATGTAGTACAAATAAATAAATAAATAAATAAAATAACCTTTCTTTTATTACCTTTGCTGGGGGGGGGCTGCTTGCATATTAACTGTCTTCACACGGGCCACAGAATATCTTCCAGATAATTCAGTTTTCAGATGCAAAAAAGAGCTACTCGAAGTTTTTTTCTCTTAAACAAATTAAGAAATTTTTTAAGTTAAAATTTTATTTTATTTTTCAAATATAAACGTATAAACGTATAACTGTTCTATAATACAAATAGATGGCACCACAATTTTTATGCAAATCTCTTTCCTTCTTTCTGCTTTTTTTTTAACTCAAAATATAATCACTTATTTTTCTTATATTTATTTTTATGCCTTATCAATCAATTGCAATAAAAATATACCAAAAATTGTACATTATTTGAATTTATTTGATCAATCGACATGCCAACGCTCCGAATTTAAATACAAAATCATTAATTTAAAAATATTTTGGAGTGGTACTTTTTACTTGATAATACAATGAATAAAAATAATCCTGTAACGTTTCTTTCTGAAATAGTATAGGGTGTCCCAAAAATCCCTGAAACATTTTAAAATTCAATATAAAACCAAGTATTCTCGTGATAAAAAGTTTTCTTCATGCGAAAAGAAATTGGTTCCAAACTTCGGTTATAGATCATCATCGGCGCCACTTGTCCGTATGTTTGATTTCAAACATGCGTTTTTTTTCTGATTTTCAGATTAGATTCGATTTGGTTTCGAAGTACAAACCAACGCAATTTCTCGCTGGGAGTAATCAGTTTTGTGTCACAACCACAAAACTGAACTGAAAATCAGAAAAAAACGCATGTTTGAAATCAGACATACGGACAAGTGGCGCCATCTATGATCGAAGTTCGGAACTAATTATTTTAATTCGCCTAAAGAAAACTTTTCTTCTTGAGAAGCATTTTAATCCAAATTGCACTGCTGTACGACAATTACCTGATTTTATACTGAATTTTAAAATGTCTCATAGACTTTTTGGACACCATGTAAATAATTTACATTACTGAACTGAGTTAACAAAAAAATAACAATATCGCTAAAAGTCTTATGCCAGGAATGGGGTTCGAAGCCACTCATCCTTTTTGAAACCATAATTTCTCTTTCTAGATCAATCAGCCGTTTCGACTTGTTCAGCATTCTTCTGAAATGACACTATTTTAAAACTTGTTTCACACTTTGTTTAGCGACAGAAAATCACCATAAAATAATCATTACGCATTCTCAGATCAGTCGAAATCTATCTTAAAATTCAGTTTTGCGTATTAATATATAGATTTTTCTACTTTGAGTTTTAAAAAAGAGGTTACGTTAATCCAACATTTAAATTACTGTTAAAACTCGTAAATGTAAAACATGGATATCAAAGAGTTCTCTTTCAGTCATTTTGGTAACCGGTTTCACTTCTGTAAAATAATTTAAAGCTTAACTTTTAACATATTTGCTTTAAACAAATAGTCGAATGCTAGATATATAAAAATAAATAAATTAAATGAAGCAAGGTGAAAATTTTCATTTTATATAAAATGTAATTTTATTAATGGCAGCTTTAATCCTCAGTTTCAGCAAACAAAGAATTCGCATTTTAAATAGAGCGCTGTTACTTGTCGAAAAGTAAATACTATAAATTTAGAGAAATAATATGAAATACGACTGTATGCTTGCAGAACTTCTCAGACATAATGCAAATATGTCTGGCTCCTTTATAATTAATTATATTTCATCGAATGTTAACTAAAAACAGACAAAATATACAAACTTATCCCTTTCAAAATTAAAATTTAGTTTCATAATTCAGCCTGCGCAAATTTAATCTAGTCATCCCTCGTCTTTTAGGTAGCTTTCATTACAAAAAGCTACCTATTGCAGCCGTTCGGAGGAAAGCGATTTCAAAAAATTTTGGTATATTTTCATCGATCATGACCCCCAGACCCCGAAACCACCCTCCGTTCAAAATTGATATATATATATATCCATATATATATATATATATATATCTGACCTATGTCACACTGTAACTCTCGTATTTATGAACCGATTTGGATGTAATTCGGTATGTACATAGTACATACCAATGTCTCGACCGAGTTCGTTGGCCAGCTTCATCCGCCATTTTTTTTTTAAATGGCGGCCATTTAAAAATTTGTTAAAAATTTTAAATTTGAAAAGTGGTACCAAAAAATTGAAAATGGAAAAATATTTTTTCTTATGTATTTGACCTTTAAAGAAAGATTTCGGAGCAGTTTTTGTTTCGTCTATATCTTAAAAAATGGCTCAGTTATAGCATTTTGAATTTCTAGCGTGGCTGACATTTTGAAACGTCCGGAATTTTGTCACTTGATAACAGGCGTATTTATGAACCGACTTGGATGTACCTTGATGTGTACATAGTACATACAAATATCTCGACCGAGTTCGTTGGCCAGCTTCATCCGCCATCTTGTTTCAAAATGGCGGCCATTTAAAAAAATTTAAAAATTTAAAATTTAAAATGAGATACCAAAAAATTGAAAAATGAAAAATATTTATATTTGTATGTGTTTGACCTTAATACAAAGATTCCGGAACAGTTTTTGTTTCGTCTATATCTAAAAAAATGGCTGAGTTATAGCATTTCGAATTTCTATTGTGGCTGACATTTTAAAACGACCTGATTTTTGTCACGCGATAACAGGCGTATTTATGAACCGATTTGGATGTAACTTGGTCTGTACATAGTACATACAAATGTCTCGACCGAGTT
Source organism: Maratus speciosus (assembly GCA_963932465.1). NCBI lineage: Eukaryota > Metazoa > Arthropoda > Arachnida > Araneae > Salticidae > Maratus > Maratus speciosus. The sequence goes on along the minus strand of OZ010792.1, from coordinate 232,473,817 downwards.
CGTTGGCCAGCTTCATTCGCCATCTTGTTTCAAAAGGGTTGCCAATAAAAAAAATTAAATTTAATATTTAAAATTTGGTATTAAAAAACTGGAAAATGAAAAAGATTTTTTTATGTGTTTGGCCTTGATACAAAAATTCCGGAGCAGTTTTTGTTTCTGAAAATTTGTTCTTTTGTTTATTTCTTAAAAATCATGGTTGAATTATAGCACTTTGAATTTCTAGCAAGGCTAACATTTTGAAACGATCTTTTATTTGTCACGCGATAACACACGTATTCGCCTATTTCGATGTAAGAAGGCATGTGGATAGTATATATCAATATCTCGACCAAGTTCGCTGGTCAGCTTCATCAGCCATCTTGTTTCAAAATGGCGGTCATTAAATTAAAAAAAAAATTATATTTAAAGTGAGGTGCAAAAAAAATTAGAAATTGAAAAAGGTTTCTTTCTTAAGTATTTGACCTTGATATAAGGATTCAGGAGCATTTTTTGTTTGTCTTTATCTTAAAAAATGGCTCAGATATAGCAGTTTCAATTTCTAATGTGGGTGACATTTTGAAAAAACTGATTTTTTGCCTGCGACAGCACTTGTATATATCAACCGATTCCGATGTAAGTGAGCATGTGCACAGCAATTACTAAGGTCTCGACCAAGTTCACTGGTTAGCCTTATCCACCATGTTGTCTTAAAATGGCAGGCAGTTTAAGAAATCGCCGAATTTGGCAGCGAAATATAAGTTACTTTAAATAAAAGCAGCTTGGGTAAAGCTGACAAATTTCGTAAAATTCTCATTCATAATGATTTAGTATTGATAAAAATTAGTATTGAATCTCCTATATTCGGTTTCCACTAAATTGAGCTTCGTGTGTTTGAATAATATAAGTTGGTTTTTTTAAAATAAGGAATATGAAAGCTACCTCTTCCTCCCGGCACTGGCCAGAAGGACTTTTCTTTTATTTAACTACAATCTTATGTAACTCTTCAAATAAATGATAGAAATTAAATTGTCAAATTTCATAAAAAATTCAGAATCATATTATCGAAACTGTTTTCTAAATTCTCTTATAATAATGATGCTAATCTTCCTTTATGTCTACTTTTTTTAATAAAAGTGGGGTAAACGATGGATTTATGATGAATGGATGATTCATTTCAAAACCGCGGAATTTTTAAGGAATTGATTTCTTTTTCTTTTTTTTCTGAAAAAGATCAAAATTGTATAAATCACACAAACAGAGTGAAATATTGCTCTCGAAAAAATATAAGAGACGTTAAGACATCTACAGACTCGCATATCAGTCTTTGATGCGGCAAATCATTTTGTTAAAGCTGAGAAATCAGTCCATCAGTTCTTAAAGATGACAAAACTCATAAAAACAAAGCCGTAATTACGCTATTTCAAAATGTTTAAATTTTAAGGATATCTATATTATAAAGGACAAACATATCTGTGCGTAACGCATACGTCATTTTGCGAATGGCAACACTTTGAAATTTGAAATAAAATTTTGGTTTTGTAATTTTCTCTACTGCAAATTTTTATACTTTTAAACATCGCACATTTTAAATTTTTACACCGCCGTATAAGGAAAAAAAATGCTCTTTTAAATGCAATTTGTTTGAAATCTGTATCTCAATTTTATTTTAAGATATTAATTTTTTTGTAGTTTTAATTACTTTTTTTGTAATTGTGGCAGCTGAAGTACTCCATTTCTGTTGAAAGTCATGTTGAAACTAGGGGGGGGGGATGAAAATAATAGATTGCTGTATATTTTTGTTGCCATTTTCTCATAAAAACCGAAAAAATTGAAATTAAAATACGTGCTATGTCAAGAATATCGTCTGTTATAAAACCCAGTGAGTTTTGGCTTTATTTCGCGTTTATTTATCAATTAAATGATTTTGCCGTGCCAGCTCCATTGCGAAATATTAATAAACAATTTGTACATAAAAAAAGTTCATAATTTCTCTCGCGCTAATTTTCTACAATGAAATTAAAGCTTAATCAATAAATAAATAAAAGAATAATGTATAAGAAAGCACGTATGTAACATATAATCGAACAATTTAAATATTTAGAGCCGAATTGGGAAAAATATATGCTTTTAAATATAATTTGTATGAAATAGAGTTGCTAGGCAACTGTTAAAGTAAAAGAGAAAAAATAATCTATACATTGAAAACACAAGATAGCTTTTTTAGACATCTTCTCTGAACTTTCTACTGTACCAATTTTGCTAATAATTCTTTTTTTTAAATGAAAGCTGTTCATTTGTAGATGTCCTCGCATTAGCTATTTTTCTAAATGTTTCCACTTTTATATTTTTAATTTAATTTGAAAAGTTTTTTTTTTTTTTTTGAAATTTCATCAAAATGTTAGCAATCGTATTATTTCCACTGTTGCAGAAAAAAAGAAATATTGGGGTTTATTTATCCTTAATGATATCATTTACTCATTACAATTAAAAATAACTTTATTTTAAGTCTGAACAGAAAATGACGTCACTATTTAAAAAACATTTTTGCTCATAAAGCTAATGTCACAATATATTTTCATTCGGCTGATACCGAATTTGAGACACGTGGCGTAATGCTTCAGTAAGTGCCATATTTAAAGAAACAATCCTTTTCTTTGATAAATTTATATATTTTACACGAATACATCTAAAAGACATCAGTTTCTGGATTTTGTACTTCGCGGTACTGAAATTAGAACCTCAAGCCAAAGGAATACATTTTCACATGCAAAGATTTAGCTGACAAACGGAATACTTCACGTTTGAAAATCTATCTATATTATAAAGGAAAAATATGTCTGTGCGTAAGGCTGACGTCATTTTGAGAATGGCAACGCTTGACGATTAAATGTCGGTTTTGCAATCTTTACTACTGCAAATTTTTTAATTTCTAAACATCGTGCATCTTCAATTTCTACACCCGTTATATAGGGAAAAAAATCTACTTTCAAATGCAATTTGCTTGAAAAGTTTATCTTAATTTATTTATTTATTACGTCTTTTTAAATAATTTTCAAGTATAATGCGTTTTAATCTATATCCATTGCGTACAGGCTCCATTACGAAATAAGCCATTTGCAGTTAAAATAATATAAATAATTGAGCATTTGTCCCTGACTAATTTGTATAGCGAAATTAAAACTTCATCAATCTATTATATTAAAAAGTGACTATCCGTTTGTATTTCACAACTGTTCCTCCTAGAATATGGAATGTTGGGTGATCAAATTAAGGCCAGGTATCCACATGGGTCCGAGGATGAGAAAAGTGGTCGTAAAATTTTAAAATTTGATTAGTTTTCGAGATAAAAAATTTTACGTTATTTTTAATGACCTTTCTGTAATGATGGAAAATAAAATTGTTCCATTTTTGTGGATAAAAGAAAGAAGAGGGAAAATGACAAGGATGATTAGGTATCATTGTTTGAAATCATTTTTAAATTGAAATTAACGTTTATTTGACTGAATAGTGAAAACATTATTGTAATTTTCAAGAAAATTTCCCGAAATACAAACTGACACATATTCAAGCTTCGGGAATCCTTTATTTTAGAAACACAAATTCGACTCTCGACTGGAATATTGAGATTAATTCTGTTGACGTCAAAAGAAAAAAAAATATCGTACGTTATTTTCATTTAATTTAAAGCCGAAAAGTAGATTTTCAACTATTCCCTTAAGATGGCTAATAAAACATTTCAGAAGCAGACATTAAAAATGAAATATTTTAGCGAGAAAAAAAATAATTCTCTAAATATTTATTTTAATTTATAAATATAAAATGATTCTGAATAAATTCCTCCAAACAAATTCATTTTTGTATAAGATGACCCAAATGACATCATTTCTACCAACTCCTAAATTCGAAGCAAAATCTTGGAAGAGCGAAAAGCTCTAGGCAAATAAAGTTATAATATATGTGCATTTTTATTGGGAAAGCTTTTGACTTAAATTGTAAATATAACTTATTATTTGAAATATTGTGTTTAATAAAATTAATATTGTAATGGCTTTCTAAATTTACAATAAAGTTAAGATTTCATTTTTTGCAAAAATATCGATTGTCTCATGCAATTCAAAAGCAACACAACGGGTTGCTACGCAACTAGTTATTTTAAAAGTTAAATCAATTATGCAGTTTTACGCCGGGTTTTCTGAGGGAAAATGACTATACGTTAAAGTCTTAGTTTTTTCAATTACAGTAGAACCTCTTTTATCTGAAACTCTTTGAATCGAAACTCTCGGTTAACCGAAATCTATTTTGTAAGTTTTGATTGTTTTTTTTTTTTTTTTTTTTTTTTTTTTTTTTTTTTTTTTTTTACTATCACATTCCTTGTGATTAAAATCCATTTTGAAAGCTTTTTTTTTTTTTTACTATCATATTCCTTGCGTGCAAGCGGTCCTTTTCGAACTCCGAGTACATATAAATATTTTCGAACTACGAGTACGTATAAATATTTTCGAACTACGAGTACGTATAAATATTTTCGATCCCCTTTCTTGCAGTTCCTTTGAATTTAACGTGAGCTCCAATAAGCTGCGGAGTGGAACGAAGAAAATTAACAAATTAGCAATTCTGAAACTTTTGAATGTTTTGCAAAAGGTTTGGAATGGCTGGAGCAGCAGGAAGACTCTGATACTGGTGAACTAATAATATTAAAAAATTCCGTGATAAAGCTTCAAAGCAAAGGCAATCGAAACTGCGACAAACAAAACATTTTTTCAAACCCTTGTGATACATGTAAAAGGTACCTAATTTCAAAATTAAAATTCAAGTAATTTATTCTTGTTTCTATTTTGCTATTGATTTATTTTTATTAAGCACTTGTTACAATAATAAGAAATATTATATATATTTCTCCTTAATCTTAAAATTGAAGCAGTCTAGATTTTCCGAAAGAGGGTCGGTCCCAATTACTTCGGATAATCGAGGTTCTGCTGTAATGTAAAACAAAAGAGAAATGGAGAAACAATAATGAACTTTTGTTTAACTTTACAATTTTTCCGGTTCAGTCTAAATTCTCTTCAAATAGTAACATACAAGTGTCCACTCTTATCGCTGTCCAGTAGCTAATTCCAAAACTTTTAGTTTTCGAGGTGTATTAGTTAAAATTGTAAAAATGTTTCAAGTGTTATCCTTCCTTATATAAAAAGTGCTTTATGGCAAACTGTTATTATTTTTTTAATTTACGAAATTTAAATTTTTATGGGTCTATATCTTAAATTTTGGAAAAAAAACTTTTTCCATGCAATAACAACTAAAACAACGAAAATTTCAATTTTGTACGACCAAACCTTACCAAGTTATGATACATCGAATTGTTTGAATTTCAAGATTTTTCTGTAAAAAATTCATAAAATTCAAATTAAATAAAATTATATCTTTAAATTTTCATTATAGATTTAAATGAAAAAAAAAGTCAAAACATAAAAATTTTCTACTAAAAGAAAATCAAGAATTACTTTTGTTTGTCACAGGATATACTGTGACAGACAATAATAACGCTGATTTTATTTTTAAAATTTCTTTTAATCATTTACCTGGTAATTTCAGGTTCGTAACTCATTAGTACAGATGTCAGGAGTACGTATACATAATTTTTCAATAATTACTATTTCAAGTTAGCATCTACAGTTAGATCATGGGCAGAATTTGCTTTTCATCCCAAGTTTTTTGTTCAATCTATTATTAACTATATCAGTGTTGTTTTTATTTCGTCCATATTTTTAAAAAAATCTTCTGCTTTTTTCCGAATTACTTTTTTGGTACCAATGAGTGATTATGACTACAAGCGATAGTGATATCAGTCTTAATAGTATGAGATTTGTAAACACAAACTAATTATTTACCATTAATTTTTGATTGTAAACAATTGCAAAATACAAAAAGATTGAAAAGTACTCGTAGAATGTTTCAACGTTATCGCGCTCATTAAGAATACATAACTGAAAAGATGGATAATTTTTGCAAGAAAACTGAAAATAAAAGTTAACCTTCTTATTTTAAACTTCTTTATTTTCTGTGCCTTACAAAGCTTAAAAGTTTGTTTAATGCCATTCATCTGAAAATTTTGGTACATTCCTAAAACTGAAAAGTACTTAATAAAAGTTAACCTTCTTATTTTTAAATCTATCAACAATACAAGAATAAGATATTTTTCCTGCTGATTCAATGCGTCTTACACTCAGTCACTCAATCCTTTTTGTGGATTTTGTTCACTAGGAAAAACGAGATAAATTTAGAAATTCAATTTATTGATTAGTGATTAGTATTAATGATAACGTAAGAGGAATCGAAAATAACACATAATACTTATTCCGAATTTGCTGTGCCTTACAAAGCTTAAAAGTTTGTTTAATGCCATTCATCTGAAAATTTTGGTACATTCCTAAAACTGAAAAGTACTTATAAGCGAAGCGCCGCATTCCGTCTGAATTACTCTTTCAGACTGCTTCACGAATGTGTGTATGATCTCCTTTAATGAATCTCGTGGATGTGAAATAGATTGATTACCAAAATCCAGCAGCAATTCGATTGATACTTTGCATTCGCAGCACTTTCGGTTCTCTAAAGCTGCATACATACGGTACATGGTATCTATATTTAGAAGATACCTTAAAGGAAATGAAATAGCTTAGAGGGTTCAGGTTCAACATGCATTTCGATCGCATAAGTACTCACAGAACGCAAATCGTCTTAAATTGCTGATTCGTAACAGAATTTCTCAAACATTGTTAATTACTTACTTTATCGATTAAGATTTTTTCTTTCATTTTCATATTACATAAGAAGATGTGTTAAGGGATGCATTAATCTTTTGTATCTTAACAACTCCAATTTGAGGAACATTTGACTTAAATGCAAGAAATGTAAATATAATTAAGTATAAAAAAATCTTTAAAAGAATTAAGTGAATTAAATTTAAAAAATAAAAAAACCCGACTGCGTAAAAAGCGAACTAATTAATTATTTCTCAACAATGTTAAACTGCTTTTTATATTACTTACCTATTTTTTTTTTTGTTGTTGTTTACTTGTATTGATGACTTTTAAGTTCTGTTTAATTGTTAGTTCCTATCTATAAACACTGTTTTGATAAGGCCTATAGATGTCTATGAAGGTTAGAGTTACAGTAAAGCGAGAGATCTTACCTACACAACTTCCAGGTTGTGTAATATTTAAACGGAGCTTCTGACTGTAAAATAGTCAATGAAACATCGTCTTCATTTTGAAAGACCTATCCAATGATATGCCACACAATATAGTGCGTAAAAAAAATTTCGTCTCTACCACCATTTTGAATTTATAAAAACAAAACTAAGCCTATAACCATCGAACGGTTTTAAGACGAATTGATAGAGACCTCATTCATTAAAATCCATCCAGCCGTTGGGATGATGTTTCGAGGGTATAAAAAGATCCACATACCCAGATACGCGTGAAACACATAACCCTTCTTGGCAGTCAGGTAAAAAAGGAGATTCATAAAACAAAATGTGACTATTTATCAACAAGACACATTTGTGAAAAGTGTTATGCATTTTCCAGCAAAATCAGCATTCTTATAGATAAATTTTATCCGTAACTACGTATGCTATCGGGAGACACAAGAGATATGAAAAAAGCAACGTGGTAAAAACAACCTTGATACTATCTCAATTTTTTGTTTAAATAACTTTCCTAATTGTTAATAATTCCTAATAAACTATTAAATCTTTTCTGTAACTATATTAATATTTGTATATTGTTTTCATTGCACTGTTTTATTAGGGCATTACCTTAGATTGCTTGAATAGCTTTTCCACTTTATGAAATCCTTGGAATAAACAGCGATTTGCTATAAACAAATCGTTGAATCAATTCTGCTCTTTTTTGTCACAAACTCAAGAATCATAAGAAACAGCTCAAAAGGCACAACCTATGGCAACCAAATGCAGTAATAACAGAAAAATCATTTAAGAAATTCCTAGAAGCTATAATTTTTTTAATTCATTTAAACACAGTCATAATTTTAGCATTTATAAAATGCAGGTATTAAAGACACAAAATAAAGCTTTGATTTTAAAAAGCAATATCATAGAATTTTTTCTTGCGAATTTCATGCAATATAGTGTATTTTTTGCATTTTTGCCTTATTGTCTTTAAGATCATACAGACACAACCTGCAATTTGACTTCTATAATTATCATTCAAATCTCAAATACACTTTACCAATTGACTAGTAAACTATACTTCATAATTTTCCAGATTACTGAGTACAGAAAATCTGATATCTTACTTGTTTAGGTTGCATTAATCAGATTCACGTAAAAAAAAAAAACTATGTTAAATAATTTAATCGATTATCTGAAATCAATTTTGTTCGCCATGTCTTTGTTAAGCACTGAAATTGCACAAGGACATTGTATTATTCACGCACGAGGCATAAGCTAATAATATTTCATTCGAATGTTATAACAGGCTAACATTTAAAGAGAAATTACTTTGCTATATTATTTTGTCTCGATATTCATTTAAATAATGTAAAATAATAGAAAGATTGTTTTCTAAACCATTTTGGTCTTCCAATGTGTCAACATGTGAAAAAATAAGGAGTTGCACTGCAACAATTTGCAGAAAACTTGAAGAGGGTTAGTGCCACTGACGTAGGCAAATCTTACACACAGAACCTAGAAAGTAAGAAATGTACGTACAAGTTTATCTACTATCTTATACTCAAAATTGCATCAATATGTTTGTGGATATTTATTACTATCGCGTCAGGGACACAAGTTAACCTCTCGCTGCGCTTCCCACAATTTCCACGGGCAACGTAAAAGTAGCAAAATTTGCGCAACCCGCTATTTTCGCAGCGATGCATTTTTTCCGTCTATTTAAAAGCACAGTGCAATCTTTTCCTGTTTAACGGTTCACTTCGACTTTTCTGCGATGTTTAATTATTGATTCAGTTCTCGGTTAACAGATAGCGTTAGTTGTCCTCATTTCTGTGAAGTTCATAAGCTTGTTTTGCTAGCATTCCACACGCTCTTTTGAAAGCTCAAAGATTTCTCCACTCCATGAGACTAACCGCTCAACATTTTGTTAGTCTGACCTATCAAGAAACCTAAACTAGTACCTATCAAGCTACCCCCTCCCCACCCTATCTTATCAAGAAAGAGCCTCATAGGCAGTGTGGTGTTTGTTGTTAAAAAACTGAAACTAGCAAAATATTTGCAAATAAATGCGAATTTGGTGCAAAGATTGTGAAGTAGGACTTTGCCACGTACCTTGTTTCGAAGTTTATCATACTAAACTTCATTTCTAGTACAAATTTTGTAACTACTTTGTATATTTTCATTAGAATGTATGTTTTACCTTTGTATTTCATAAAACAAATCCTAATTTTACCAAGATTAACTTTCATAATTTCGCTTTTGAATGATTATTCTTCGAATTCAGTTTTCTGACAATAGGTTTTTATGAGCTAATTCTACATTAAAAACAAAACTTTGGTAAAACATTTTTGCATATTTTAACTCTAAAATATATGTACATTTCAAATATAGTAAAGTGAGGACAGATGCCGCAGTTTTTCTTTTCTTCTTGTAAAATGTACAATAAAGCAAACAACAACAAACTAAGTACCAGAAATCATTGATCAAACCCTTTAGAATCTAATTTCTATGTTAAACAAGTTAAAGCCCTCTTAATAAAGCAGACATAATTATTTTCCCAAACGTCCTTTTTTAACATCATTTTTTAAGTGCTGGGTAAGATGCCGCATGCGGTGTGGTACAGATGCCGCATGAAGAAAAAAGCTATGCTGTTTATTTTTTTCAAATAAATCACATTTTTATTTCCTCAAACTACTTAAAATGAAAATAAATAACAGTAAACTTACATAAATTATATATATATCACTAAATTGTGAAAAGTTTAACGAAATTGCAAAAGTGTAAGCTCGAAAAATAAAACTTAAGACAAAAAAATGAAAATGAAACGAAAAACATTTGAATTTACGTGAGTGGATAGCATAATTACTGGAAACAATAGACAGCATAATTACAAAAAAGATATAAATCACTGGTTTACATCCAGGCGAACATTGCAGTTTGCTCTTAATGTAAGCATTGGTTATATTCTGTTTAGGCCCTAGTCTAATTTTTTTTGGCCTTTCCTCTCCTACTTTAATTTTGTATTTCCATTCGCCCACAATCAAATCACACTTCCCGTTGCAAAAGTAAAGTGAGCCTTTGTCATGCAGCTATCGATTGAATTTGATGCACTGAACCCTTTACCGCTTTAGACTTTGTTCCTTGATAAGACTCCAGACACAATCAGTACATTCTGAGTCATCAAATTCCAATCCAATACATACTGCCATCAAAATCTATAAAAGAACGATTTCGCCATTATCGGAAGATGACTCATATATTAGTTTCTTCCTTAAGTAAGGTGTGTTCAAGTTGATATTTCCTTTCCGTTTTTTAAACATTTTACTTCCACCAAGCTGTCGTTTTTTGACGCTTTCTAGTGTCTTTTGCTTTTTATTTCATTCTTCTTTTTTATTGTTTATAAACTCTCTGCTTGTAACATTTGCATCCTTTTGATTTCTCTTACTTGGCTGCATGGGCCTTTTGACAATTGGGAGAAGAGTTATTTTGTTTAACAGTTTAAATGTTGAGACTTGTAAAGGGCTTATGTTTTCCTTGTTCACACATGGAGAACCAGCATTGTTGCTGAGAATATTTTGATAAGAAGCAGAATGCGCTAATATACCTTCATTTAAATGTTAGTTATACTTAAATCGCAGTGATGAATATATTGAACCGAAAAACAAAAATATATTTTGCGGCATCTGTCCCTCAACCCCTGTGCGGCATCTGTACCATAGTGGAGGGTAAGATGCCGCGCCGCCATTTTGTGTCATGTGAGCGACACGTGAGAAAGGCAAGCACATGTCTGTATTCTACGATGATCTATTCTACAGTTGTAATTGGTTTTGGGATGAAATCTCTGCTTATTTGGCTTAAAATATGCAATAAAACTTTATTAGAATAATTTTAGCAACTTTCCACGCAGGTTTGAAGCATAAAAGCAGGCAGAAATATTTGAATACTAATAGTAAAGCAGTGGAAACACATACAACACAACAGACAGCACTTAGGCAGACAACGAAATTCTTAATTTGGCTTAGGGAGTGCTAGTGTCGCCAATACAATCTCTGCGGCATCTGTCCGACAGCGGCGTCTGTCCTCACTTTACTATATGTAATAAAACAAATACGCAATTTTTGAACGTATTTGGATAAAAAAAAATTACGCTGCGAGAGGGTTAAATATAAGTATGGAATCTAACAAAAGAACTTCTATAATCACAACACACTGAAATCATTCATAGAAGAAATATGTAATCCACGTTTTCTTGCAGTTCACCGCTCAATAAAATAAACTATCTCAATTAGCTAGTTTCAGTGAACACAGAGAATTAAAAATTCATAGAAGTAATAACTATAATTAATCATTTGTTGAAGTAATTTACATCCACTCGTTTACAATCTACATGGTACTTCAGCACTTTGCAATTTTTTTAGATAATTTGAAAGCGCTATTATGATAATGCAGAACGATGTATGTTTTGGTAATTTTATTGACGACTTATATAGAGTTATTCATAATTCCCTCCGAGGTTCGAAGCGCTATAGTAAAAAAAAACTAAGACGAATAGAGCAAAAACGAACATTTAAAAGAATACAGAAACAAATCAAGTTTTACTTACATAATTTACAGATGTTCTATGTGTGAACCCTTGGTCACATGGTATACATCAATGCGATAGTCCAGTTCCTGCCACACTCTAATCAACATGATACTATTAACGTTCTTTGAACTTATTGTACCACAGATGAATTGTCTTCTCATTTGTTCCCTGTGTTCGGTATTTCGTACCAAATGCCCGCTGAACAACATCACCGATTCAGATTTTGCAAATTCTAAGGCACAAAACGCTTTCTGTTCGCCTTTAAACGCTACACAGTCTACGCAAAATGGGAAGGTACCATCTAACGGCAACTGCTGACAATAAAACTTTATTTGTTTCTGTACTCTCCCAAATGTTCTTTTTTGCTGTATTCGTCTTAGTTGTTTTAACTACAGCGCTTCGAAAGCCCGCATAGAATAATGATTAAACCTGTATATTTGTTAAATTTTTAATATTATAATTAGCGAATCCAAAACTAATGGAGTCGTCTGTTGGTGTAATTTTTAATTGATGATTATGTTTGGAATTAGGTGCAGAGATTTCATAGAAGTGTTAATATTAGGTACGGCCTTTTTTATTCATTCTTTAACCGTCTTTTAAGTCTTCATAAACTCATACCTTAAGGCACCGCAACTGGAACACTTTTAATATATTTCACGTTATTAAACTTATACTTTGGTAAAGTATATTTGATTAGTGCACATAAATACGAACACTAATTAAAATGTTATAAATTAATTTTAGTAGTTATTTTTTTAATTCAAGCTTATTGAAAATACAAGTGTATTGATGTGTTTAATTTAATCTAAAACAATTAAAATTTCCAAAAGCATACATTGAAAAAAATTTTTCATATATGTATTTAATTTAATCAAAAACAAATACACCTAAATGTAAAATAATTAATAAATGTTCTTAAAGGGTAATTTTATAATATATATGTATCAAGGAACTGACTGTGGACTAACTGTAAAACTTCTATTAATCATTAAATACGAAATTGAATACGACACTCGAAAGGAGAAAAAATAGAAAATATCTAAAATGTCAAAAAATAGAGTTGAATAAATTAAATTAGTCTAATTTGTTTAATAAGACAGTGGGAAGTTAAAATAAATTAAAAGATGAAAATGAAGCATAGTTAGAAGAATAATTCATTTACGAAGAGTCAGTTCCCTTTTTTTTCTTTTTGCAAAATTTGAATAAGTCCTCATCATAATAAATCTACAAATATACAGATATAACAAAAGATCATCTTTGTTTCACGTATGACATTTACAACAATTATTTAAAATGTTATGTATATTTCTTTTGAATTAATTTTTTATCTGTTAGGTATATGTTAAATAATGCGACAATCAATAATTTAAGGGGTCTCAGGACTCTTAAAATCGGAAAAAATGAAAAAAAAAAAAGACTATTTTCAAGATTTAATATCTTAAAATGTATATGATTTTAAAACACAATTTTCATGGGGATGAAAAATATAAGTATATTCTTTCATTTCATGCACTTAAAAAATTTCAAGATGCAGAATTAGCATTTATAAGGGGCTCCAAACTGTCAGACATTTGACGAACAGAAAATTGGTAACAGCTTACGCACAGGGTTACAAAATAAATATTGCAACTAGAATGAAAATTTTGGTGCCTACTGATACTTCAGATTATAATAATCATCGGATATAGTGGTGTATATGAGATTGTACCTTAATTAATAGGTGATAATGATTAAATAATTTCAATACCTCTATTTTCGAAAAGTATAATCTTCGCAATATTTAATAGCAGAGTTCTGTGTTTTAACAACACAAACATTACTATTCGAAAACAATGGTTCAAAATCATTTATTTTTAACACTTTTGCAGTTGACGCCAATCCTCAAACTTTATTATTCGTGAGGGTGAACTTTGCACACCATTGGATGTTATAAATTTAATTATACAAGTTATAAATTTACATTGTTCAGAAATATTGTCACGTATGCCTATGTAAGGGGTTTATATATTATATATTATGCATATTTAAAGAATTTTAAAATGTCATGGTCACAGAAAACTTCTTAAAACGTTATCATTTGTGTTCAGTACAGTTTTTATTAATTGTATATCGTGAAAATTTTTTATATCTTGGATGTATGTACGTAATTTTAGAAATTATTAATTCAATTAGATTATTTTGTTTTTTCTTCTAAATTTTTATTTGCATAAATACATATATGGGTAATTCTACGTAAATAGATGACAATGATGAAACTGGAGGATATTTAAATTTTTTCAACAGAAAACCTAATGCATTTTTTAACACGTAGTTTAGTCATAGTTTTACTAAATCAGCTCATAAAATTGAGGCATTAATTAAAACATATATTTAAAATAAATTTTTAAACTTATCAAATAGCATTCCTTCAAATGCAACTATTACCACCCAAAAATATAAAAAACGTCATTTCTTATTTATATATATATATTTTTTTTTTTGTCTGACTTCTGTCTTTTAATATGAACACATAAAATATTATTCCTATGTATTACATTTTTTTTTCGTCTGCACATGCAATTTATATTTGGCAAAAGGCTTGCATACTCATATTTCAGATCATTTCCTCACTCATTAATGATTCTGTATATTTTAGATAGGCGATACTACTGTAAACTGAAACATTGCGCATGTGCGGAACACATGTGCCTTACCTGCCTGTAAAACAATTTTCAGTCATCCGGAAGAAATAATTCAGTGTGTAAAGAATAATTTAATAGAGAAATTGGGTAAATGTCAAGATGATGTTATCATTCCCTCATTTAAATTTATAAAAATAACTTATTTTCTAAAAATATATTAATGGGTGGTTTAGTTTTCCCTAAAGGGATAATTTAACATGTATTTTTTTTTTTTTTACTTCATGAGTACAAATTTTGAAAGCTAATAATGTACATTTTATAATTCCCTTACTAGATATTTTAGTCCAGGCAATAGAGACCGTATAGGGACTCTACCTAGCAAAATTAATGATAGTACTGGAAATTGGCTTTCTAGATGTTTTTTGGGTCGCTGAATCCAAATTTGTAACTTCCCACCAAAATTTCCCCCGGCAACCCCCCAAAATTGTGGTTAAAAAGCCCCCAAAAAAAGGTTTTTATTAAAAAATTCCATTTTTTTATTGTTTTAGGAGGAAAGTAGCTAAAACTTCAGAAAGTAGACAAAATTTGCAACAAATTAGATATATGACATTATGACTTAGGATGAAGGGGAAGGGGGGATCTGCCTCGGAACATGCGCAGCAGTGCTGCGTGGACTAAGTTGCGCAATTCCACTTAACCACTCACGCGTTTACATTAGTCCTCCCATCTTCCCTCCGAACTTTCTCTATGAGGTTTACTTTAAGTTTTTTGGGTCGCTGAATCCGAATTTTTAACTTACCCCTAAACTTCCCCCCCCCGAACCCCCCCCCCCCAATAGTTGTTTTTAACTTAAATTTCTTATTCTTTTAGGGGAAAAACATTACGAAATTCAGAAACTAGACAAAATTTGCAACAAATAAGATACATGACATTATGACGTAGGATAAACGGGGAGAGAGGGGGTTTCTTCGGAACATTCCCCGCGCGCTTTTCTCAAAAACCAAATTTTTTCAAAAAATCAATTTTTTGGGGGGTTGCCGGGTGAAATTTTGGTGGGAAGTTACAAATTCGGATTCAGCAACCCAAAAAACATAAAGTGAGTCGAAATTCAGAACTAGTATTAATTTTGCCAGATAAAATCCCCTATTGTCTGGACTTCATAATTTAGTGCACGTAGCGCCGCAGTGCATGTTCAGAGGCAGCCCTCACCCTCCCCGTTCATCCTAATTCATAATGTCATATATCCTATTTGCTGCAAATTTTGTTAACAAATTAAGTTAACAAATTAAGTTAAAAACAACTATTTGGGGGGGGGGGGGGGTTCGGGAGGGAAATTTTTGGGGGAAATTTAAAAATTCGGATTCAGCGACCCAAAAATCTTAAAGTAAACCTTATAGAGAAAGTTCGGAGGGGAGATGGGAGGGAGAATGTAAACGTGTGAGTGGTTAATTGGAATTGCGCAACTTAGTTTACGCAGCACCGCGCGCATGTTCCGAGGTAGATCCCCCCTTCCCCTTCATCCTAAGTCATAATGTCATATATCTAATTTGTTGGAAATTTTGTCTACTTTCTGAATTTCTAGAGACTTTTTCTCTAAAAGAAAATGATTTTTTTAATAAAAACCTTTTTTTGGGGGGGGGGACTTTTTACCAAAATTTGGGGAGGTTGACGGGGGAAATTTTGGTGGGAAGTTACAAATTCGGATTCAGCGACCCAAAAAACATCTATTAAGCCGATTTCCAGTACTACCATTAATTTTGCTAGGTAAAATTCCCTATTGCCTGGACTATTTCCTTATGTGAGGAAATGATCCTTGTGTGAGAAAATTATTCTATTATTTTTAAAAACTTGTGAAAATAGATTTCTGTTGAAAATTTAATGCCTTTAATGAAAATAACAGCGTATTTTTAAGCAAATCTGTGTATAAAATGTTATTTATTATGTAAAAGGTAAAGAAAAATCAGCAAGGAAACAAAAAAAAAAAAAAAAAAAAAAAAAAAAAAAAAAAAACGTTCGTGGAGAAATTTCATCAAAATAACTTGTGAAAGAATTTAGCATTCAGTTGAAAATATTCCTGGTACACAGCAGAAATGTAGTTTATCAATATGAGGCAATTAAGAAAATAAAGTAATCTTAAATACAAAAGTATATCTTATTGTGTAAAGATTTCAGCGAAAAATTTATTTGTAAATTCACTGGAGAAATTCAGGCTGTATATTTCGAAAGAGATCGGCATCAAAGCATTCTCCATTCGGATATTATGCACACAAACAACGGCGACTCAATAAATTTTATTTAACAGAGCCTTTAAATCATTTAGATCGGATAATTTTGAAGCATTAAATTGAAATGTATCTTGGAGAACTATTGGAAATTGATGAAAAATCAGTCAAAGTAAAAGATGTTGAACCTACAGTCAATGGAAAGTTTAAGTAGAATACGATAGAGGATAATGTCGTGACTATCCAATATGTGACATTTCTAAAAAAAATTAACCTCTAGAGCCTTTTGATAGCAGAGGATGTAGATTTAATTTTCTTGGACAAAAGTTTTCTTAAAAATATTATTTGAAATTGTTATTCACAAAATTGTCATTTCCTCACATTGTAATTATCACCTCATTCTAATAAAAAATATTATTATTTTTCTGAAAATGTTGACATTGCATTAGTTCTGGATACTGGTGCATGTACGTTACTCAGGCCCCGATCATGACTAATTGGGGCCCTGGGCAAAGATAATTTTGTTGGCCCCATTCGAATCGTTGCAACATTATTCAAATAGATGGTCAGTCATATGTGTAATGCATAAACAATATTTTCGCACCTTGGATTTTAAATAGAAGAAAATTCTTAGCTCCGTCAATTCTGAATTAAGTACCTTAACCCATTAACCGCCAAAACTATTACGATAGAAATTTTCAAATTTCTTGTTGAAAGTAGTTTCCCAGTTCCCACCACAAATTCAGTAAGGTAAATTTCGCTTTACTAAAATAGCAAAATTCCTGCCAATAAATAAGACATTTTTTTAAATTCTAAAATAGTGGTGCAAATGTAATTAATTCATTGCATGAGCAATTATTTTGACTGTTGCGTGAACGCAACGTCAGCGGTTAATGGGTTAATTAATAAAAATACTCTTACTTTCACAGTACAGAACAAAACTCTTAAAAAAAACTTTAGCAACTTGTTTACTTTAAGAGGAATTTAATAACTTCAACTTATGGAAGAGTGTCAAATACTGTAACATATAAATATGCGTTAATCAAGATTATTTTACATCTTTTTAAGTTGTATTTCACATAACATAATATCAAATCAAATACATTCTATTTCACAAGTAGAAAGTGTTTTTTCAATAAATCTAAAAAGATAGTAATTCTGCATTTGTTTTTCACTCAATTCATTATTTAACTCAACGTTAAAAGAAAAAAACTTTGATTACGGAAGAAAATTTATCTCATGACAATTAGAACTGATTATTTTCAACCACTAAATTTTAGATGTGATTTAAGTTCATTGCTAATACAGTCTATTAAAATCAAAATATTATTTTTTATTTAATACTGGTTGAGGTTAGCTTTACGAAAGCATTTAGCTCTGTGAATTGAAAATGAAATTTGTTTTTCAGAAAATTTAGTAGAATATTTTAAACATGAAATTTATATTTTGTATTTGAAAATTTTTAAAGTTGGAATTGGGGAACAAAAGGTAAATAGTTCATAAATTAATATATGGATTTGGGGGCCCCTGGGCAAAGTCCCGATTTGCCCATGCGATAATAAGGGTCTGACGTTACTTATTTCTGCATAATAAGTATGACATAATAATTATTATTTTTTTAAGTAATGAAAAATATAGTAGTCATAGTTCAAATTTTTATGACGAGACCATTTTATGAACAATTGTTTCAGTGCATACTATTGATGAGCTGTGATTTTAGGTGTGTTTTAAAGAATTTACATCTCTTTTGAAACATCTTATCGCAAATAAACTTAGTTTTAAAATTTCACATCATATTTTAGAAAATATAAAAGAAAACATATTGGTATAAATAGCGACAATAATACAAATATTGTAAATGTTTGAATATAGTTACGCATTTAACTATAAGAGAGTAATAAATATTCTTAAAAAAGGGGAAAATTACCTAGTTAACCAAAAAACATAACAAATATAATATCAAAATTTAATAATTTTAAATTATTAGTAATTATTTAACACTTTTTTAATTAAATAATTATTTTGTTTCATCTATTGTAACTACTACAATTATGTTTAAATAGTACATTGTTTAAGCAATTTTATTAATATATTACTTTTACATATCAAGACGATTCTATCTTTCTATAATGCTTAGAAAAATAAATTTTATCTAATGGTTTTTTTATTTACTTTTTACTGTGAGGTTAGGGTGATTTATTCGAGTTTGAGAATTAAACCCAAAATATTTCTTCCAAATGGAAAATCGATACACACCACACTGAAATATCCAGTAAACTTTAACGACTCAATAATTACTTTTCCCAGCTGTTCAGAAATAAATGGCTCATTTCAATGTTTAACTCTATAAAATTTAACTAAAAAAAAAAGAGTTATTCTAAATCCTGCCCCTTCAAAAATATTTTTAAGACATAAAATGAGATTTTTATTAGTCATTTATTTCAAGTTTTTTTTTTCTAATATTATTTTAAAGAACATTTCAACTTTGAGTTTGGTTTGAAAGTTTAATAAATTTTGGGCAATGATGTATTATGTTTAGAAGAAAAAATAATTATTTCGCAATAAATATAATTTTTTTTTAAATATTATTTTCAGTTTTAATGGCAAAAAGGTGTAATTTCAAAAGTCATTATTTGGTTTACATTATTTGTTAAACATTCATAGCTATAAAGTATGAAGGGTTTTTATTCGTTATACCTAATAAAAATTTGCATGTTAAAACATTTTATTGAAAATCATTCGTTGAAAATGAGAAATAACAAATTTAAAACGAAATTAGTAATTTATTTAAACAGCCGTTGGCATATTCATCTTTCTGAAACGTATTAGCATATCAAGTACTTTCTTTTTCTTTCTTTTTTTTTATAACAATATTGTCAGCTCATACAATTGTAAGGTCATCAAAAAAAAAAAAATCTTGTAATTTAATGGTTATTTATTGCGAATTTTAAGTTTTATACCTATATTTAAAAACATGACTTAAAATAAATATGTTTCTACTTCTTGTGAAATGCATGAATCTGAGTCATTAAATACTTGCCATTGGCCGATGATGTTCATCAAAAGGTCTTTAAAAGTAGGAACTTTATTCGATATGTGCGTAATTATTTTTTAAATATTATTTTCTGTTTTAATAGCAAGCAGAACAATTATCAGTAGTGATCATTAAAATTACGTTATGTGTTCTATTTATAGATAAAAAATATGATGTGCGTTTGCCTAATTAAGTATAATATTCTTTATACTTAATTAAGATGTGCATGTTAAAATACTTTTTTATAATAACTTTGGATAAGATAAACGGTAATAAATTTTAAAGGGAAAATTAGTAATTTCTTTTAACAGCTTCATTTTTCTGATGTTTTTTTGTAATGATAATGTTAGTTCTTGAAATTTTATGATTATTGAAAAAAATGTAGTAATCCTTAATGATTATTTATGCAGGATTTAAAATTTTTATACATAAATTTAAAAACATTATTTTAAAAAATATGACTATACTTCCTTTGAACTGCCTGTAGCTAAGTAATGAAATTAATAATGACTACCATTGATCGATGGTGTTGATATTATTATTATTATTTTATACTAGCAATTTATTTAACATATTAGTTTCAATTTTAATGGAAAGCAGATATGGTGTCAATGGTAATTATTATTTGAGTGACGCTACATGTTAAACGTTCAGAGTTACTCTGTAAAAAATTTGTGTTACTCTATAAAACTATAGTTATTCTATAAAATTGGTGGAAGCATGCTGCCACCAATTTTATGGAGTAATTTAACTCATATAACTGGTGTACCTTAAATTGATATAATTGGTGTAATATTGCACCATACAAATGTGAAAATACCAGAATTCACATTATTATGGTATAACGTAACACCAATTGTATTGGATAAATTAAAACATTCTTCATAAAATGGAGGTAGCAAAGCTGCCACCAATTTTTTCGAGTAACGTTACACTGAATTCTTTACAGTGTACAATATATGATGTGTTTTTATTTCTTTTACTAAATAAAAACTAAGGTATTAAAGTATTCTTTTGAAATTCATTTGATGAAAATGGATCTAAAAAAATAGCAATTTCGTTGAACAGATTAATATTTATAGTATGTATAATATACATTCAACTACGTTATTAAATATGGTATCAGTTTATAAAATTCCATTACTATGGAATGCATTATAGTAATTTTTAATATTTACTTCTAATGATTCCAAACTTTAAATTCTTGCATTAATATTGAAAAATGTAAGTAAAATAAATATGGCTCTCCTTTTACTGAACTGCATAAAGCATAGTCATTATATATTTGATAAACCGTCTCTTCACACCTATCAACAATGTTAATCTTAAGTTCTTTAAAAAAATAATATTTCATGTGTGAGTTAATTTGATATGAAGTATCTTTACGTTATTAAATATGGTATCAGTTTTTAAAATTTCATTACTATGGAATGCATTATAGTAATTTTTAATATTTACTTCTAATGATTCCAAACTTTAAATTCTTGCATTAATATTGAAAAATGTAAGTAAAATAAATATGATTCTCCTTTTATACTGAACTGCGTAAAGCATAGTCATTCTATATTTGATAAACCATCTCTTCACACCTATCAACAATGTTAATCTTAAGTTCTTTAAAAAAATAATATTTCATGTGAGAGTTAATTTGATATGAAGGATCTTAAAATTGACCACAACAAGAATTGCAAGAAAAAGTACTATGGAACATCATAACTTGACCTAATAGTGAAAATGTTACACATGTGTAGAGTTTGTATTTCAGATAAAAATGTTTAGATAGCAGCACAAAAGTTTACACATAAATACTGCATGAAACAGCACCGAAAATGCTGACGATAAAACACAATTAAATATTAAAGATTTGTAAAAATCACCATAAAAATATAAAACACACAGGACGCGCTTCGAGCTGGAAAATTAACAGCCCGTCGGGGCTCGTCCTGTGTATATTTTTATGGTGATTTATACAAAGCTTTATTATTTAATTTACACATAAATATTTCTACGTCACCCAATTAAAAGATCTACATTTCTGAGATATGATCAGTTCTCAATAAGTTTTGATTTGCGTTACGTCCTTGTTTTTGTTTTGTAAATAATATACATGTATGTACCTTACTCATCTGCTATCTCATTTAAATTATGTTGTTATTTTAATAACTAATATTTCATAATGTATAATATGCTTTTAACAACTGAAAATGTCAAAAAATTAGAAATACTAATGAATATTTGATATCCAAATGAAAATACACATAACTGCAGAATTATTTATAATAATTGGGTGTCAAACTCAAAACTGAATAAATAAGTTATTCAAATCTAAAAATCTAGAAAACTATAAACAGAAACAGTCTAATATAAAGGTGAAGAAAAGTGTTAATAAATAGATTCAGCATAACTATCGTGATGCCTGACGATTGCAAACTGCATCGTTTGCACAGAGCTAATATAGTTAACAGTAAGATATCCACTATGATGTTCTCGGTAGTTTGTTTTACTATGTTTCGGTATGTTATATATGTATACATATGTGACGATTTGACTAAAAGCAGTGGGCGTTTATCGGAGCTATTTGTGTTTCCAGCTTAAACAGCATAGGCGTTTTAGGTCGACTGGTTTGTTGAGAATGTGGTGATCTTTTAAATGCTATCGCCCAACGGGCGATAAACGTGCCAGTCTGTTAGTGGTATGGCAACCCTTCCAATGTGGCAATCCTCCAGTGTACAGGTGGATTAGAAATAAGTTTGTTGTTCGAATGTGCAGATTGAAAAAAGGAGTAGTGAAATGTTTTGGTGATAGAAATAAAACTTATTATTTTAATTTAAGATATGAGTCAGATAATAAATTTATTGAAATA
Organism: Maratus speciosus; assembly: GCA_963932465.1. NCBI lineage: Eukaryota > Metazoa > Arthropoda > Arachnida > Araneae > Salticidae > Maratus > Maratus speciosus. The sequence continues at coordinate 232,451,321 of OZ010792.1, read as the reverse complement.
CTGAGCAATCACCTCAATGGTGACCCGGTGTTTGAACGCATATTTATTTTGTGACTTTATATAGAGAATGTGCTACGGTTTTCGCGCTTTCGAATGACAAAACCAAAGTGATTTTGTTCTATGTGTTTATGTTCTACAAATGAAAAATAAATTGTGGAATAATCAGCTAAATGCTGAAATGCTGCATCTGTGTATATATCTGCATATTGTGGAGAACTATGCAACTTCATATTAGGATTAACGATGTCCAGATAAGTTTAAAAAATTTCTTATTCTTTTTAATTTTGTTCTCGATTTTCATTTTAAGCTTTTTATTTGTCCTATCCCCTTAAACTTTTATGTGAGCATGCTTTATTTTTATTTTTATGAATTGTGAATTATATTTTTTATACTTGATTCAATTTTGAAATTTTTATTTGTATTTTGTTGGGAGGCATAAACATACAATGTCGGAAGTTAACGCAGTACAAATTCCTGTATATAACAGATCTGACCCTGCTTTATGGTTTATAATGTGCGAAAGCACATTTGCTCTCGCCACCCCCAAAACCAATTACTGAATCGATTACTAAATATAATTATTTAGTATCCCATCTCCCGCCCGACATTGCATCATTAGTTCGCGATGTTCTTATAAAACCTGATGCTACTGATCCTTACACTAAATTGAAAACTGAATTAATTAATCGTTCAGGTGAATCTTCTCAGCAGGAAATTCGTAAACTTTTATCTGGAGAGGAATTAGAAGGCCGCAAACCCTCAGAATTATTGCGCGATATGAAACGTCGTGCCGAATCTCTTAGCGTTCCCGAAAATTTAATGATGGAATTATTTCTTCAACGTTTACCATCTTCGGTACAGTCAATTTTAGCCGCTGTTTCAAATCTTTCTTTAGATAAAGCAGCTGAAATTTCTGGTAAAATACTTGAAGTTACTCCATCCCCTGTGGAAATTTTACCAGTTTCCAAAATAAATGACCAGTCACTCGAAAGTAAATTGTTTCGCGAAATTGAAAAATTAAATAAAAGACTTGATCAGCCATCAACCTCTCGAGGTCGATCCCCATTCCGCGGATATAAAAATCCCCGTAATAGAAGTAATTCTACTAAGCGCGACTCTTCTGTGTGTTGGTTTCATCGTCGTTTTGGAAATAAGTGTAAGGAAGAAAAATGTGTCAAACCTTGTTCATGGACGGGAAATGCAGACAGCAATGAATAGAGGTGACTTATTCTTTGCCCCAAGAATCACGTCGCCTATTTATTGGAGATCAAAAGACAAACGTTTCCTTTTTGGTCGACAGTGGGTCAGACGTGTCATTATTATGTGCTAATAACTTTCAAAAGAGAAATTCCTCCCAACAAAAGCTCTTTGCAGCAAATTCATCAACAATTAATGTTTATGGAAAAAAAACCCTCACATTGGATTTTAAATTAAGGAGACAATTTACATGGACTTTTCTAATTGCCAATGTCAGCACACCCATTCTTGGAGCTGATTTTCTCCATTATTTTGAATTGGTGCCTGATCTTCGTAATAAATGTCTCCGGGACATGAAAACTAAATTTCAATCCATTGGCCATATAAAACATACAAATTTCCATTCAGTAAAATCTGTTTTTACTGATACTATTTATCATAAACTCCTACAGCAATTTCCTTCCATCACGAAATTGCCAGATTCCAATCAACCCGTTAAACATAATACGGTTCATCATATAATAACAAAAGGCCCTCCTGTCGTCGCAAAACCGCGAAGGTTAGCTCCTGATCGCTTACAAATTGCAAAACAAGAATTTCAAAACATGATGCAATTAGGACATCTGAGACCTTCCGGTAGTAACTAGGCATCTCCTCTCCATATGGTACCCAAAAAGGTACGTTGGAGTGGTGACCTGTTGGTGACTACAGGGCTCTTAATTCTCAAACAATTAAAGATAAATACCCAATCCCTTGTATAGCAGATTTTACCAGTTCATTACATGGTTCAAAAATTTTCAGTCAGGTTGACCTTATAAAGGCATACCATCAAATCCCGGTCAACCCAGACGATATTCATAAAACTGCTATATGCACACCCTTTGGATTATATGAAAGTACACGAATGCAATTTGGATTGTGCAACGCATCTGCGACTTTTCAACGTTTTATAGATGAAATCACCCGTAATTTGCCAGGTATTTATGCCTTTGTTGACAATATTCTTATTGCGTCTAAAAACACTGATGAACATTTGGAACATTTAAAACTTTTATTTACAAAATTACAAGAATACGGACTTTGTATTAATGTTTCAAAATGCGTATTTGGAAAATCTACAGTTGAATTTTTGGGATTTAATCTTTCCGAAAAGGGGGCCCCACCAGTGGCTGAGAGGTTCTGCTCTCGAAGCTGGTAGACGGGTAGTGCTGGGTTCGAACCCAATCGCGCCCTTCGGCCTAATCGTTCGGAGTTTTCGTGGTTTTCTTCGAACCGTGGATTTCCATGCGTTAATACGGATTAGGTTCCCTTAGAAAGACCTCCACGGAAGGCACTCCCCCTAGAGCCTATATCCCTCGTGTAGATAATTGGCCGTCAACAATCAACCCAACCCAACCCTTTCCGAAAAGGGAATTTCACCTCTTCCTGATAAAGTTGAGTGTATAATAAAATTTCCTTAACCAACCACTTTAACCCAATTGCGTCGATTTTTAGGAATGTTCAATTTTTACAGATGTTTCATCCCGAACGCTGCCAATATTCTTTCCCCCTTAGTACAATTATTAGAAGGGCATAAAAATAAGAAAAACATCCTTCCCGTGTTCAAAAACCAACTGAACACCTTGAATGGAATGATCAAGCTGCTGCAGCCTTCGATGCTGCTAAAAATGCAATTGCTAACGCTACTCTTTTGAAGCATCCAATTCCTGGCGCTCAACTTAGCCTATGGGTAGACGCGTCCGATGTTGCAGTTGGGGGTACTTTGATGCAGTTTTCTGAGAATAATTGGGAACCAATAGCTTTTTTTAATCAAGCTTAATTCAAGTCAACGTAAATGGTCAACGTATGATAGGGAATTATTCGCTATTTACTCTGCCATAAAAAAAAAAATTCAGGTATATGTTAGAAGGACGACATTTTGAAATATACACGGATCAAAAGCCACTAATTTATGCCTTTCGACAAAATCCAAATAAATGCTCTCCGAGGCACTTACGCCATCTAGATTTAATTTCACAGTATTCGACTGATATTCGGCATGTGAAAGGCTCTCAAAATATTGTTGCTGGTGCACTTTTGCGTATTGAAATCGATTCAATTACAGAATTTCCAGCATTAAATTTTCATGAATTTGCAGATGCACAGAAAAACGATCCTGAAATTCAAAAACTTTCTGAAAATAATACATCGTCTCTTAAATTTGAACTAACACCTTGTAAAACGTCTGACTGTAATTTTCTATGTGACATCTCAACTGGAACTCCTCGTCTAATTGTTTCTAACTCCTATCGAAAGCTTATTTTTGATCATCTTCACAAACTTTCCCATCCTGGTATAGCAGCTACTACTAAGCTCATATACGCCAGATATGTATGGCCAGACATGAAGCGTCAAATTAAAACGTGGGTTCGATGTAGTGAACCATTCCAGCGCTCTAAAATACAGAGACACACTAAGGCACCCTTGGGTACATTTGCTCTTCCGGATGCACGCTTCGATCAAATACATATAGATCTCGTAGCCCTTCAGCTCCATCTGATGGCTATACTCATCTTTTAACGATAATTGATCGTTTTTCTAGATGGCCAGAGGCCATTCCTATCAAAGATACGCTAGCAACGACTGTATGCAGTGCGATATTCAATACATGGATCTCCCGCTTTGGTTGTCCTTCAGTCATCACATCAGACCAAGGTCCCCAAATGCGATCGGCTATATATGCCGAATTTACTCGCATGTTAGGCACGAATAAAATACGCACAACGGCATACCATCCAATTTCCAATGGAATTATCGAACGTTTTCACAGGCATCTTAAATCATCTCTGAAAACTCGCGAGAATAATAGATAGTCCGAGATACTTCCTCCTAGCTATCAGAACAGCCGTTAAAGAAGACTTGCATGCTTCTTGTGCTGAACTAGTGTATGGCACAACTTTACGACTTCCTAGTGACATGTTATCTACGTCAGTTATCCCACCTTGTACTGATGATTTCATTACAAATCTTCGCAACAATATGCGACTTTTAAATCCAGTAGCAACATCTGCTCATTGCACTGACAAGTATTGTATTAACCCATCTTTACAAACTTGCTCGCACATCTTTTTACGAGTTGACAGAGTGTAGCCGCCATTATCTCAGCCCTTCACTGGTCCAAATCCTGTTATTTCTCGAAATAATAAAACCATGACCATAATGATTAAGGAAAAAAAATTGCGAATATCAATCGACCGTGTTACGCCTGCTTATCTGTTATCAGAATCATATGATAATAAAATTCCTGACTCTGTTCAACCTCCAATTTCTACTAAAAAAGATGACAGCAATTCACCTAATTATGTTACGCGTAGTGGTCGTCATGTACATCTTCCCAAAAGACTTGCAACTGTTATTTAATTTTGTTTATATAATTGTATTTCTATATTACTGTATTTGTGTATACATATTTCTTTTTTTTTTCTCTGCATGTTACTAATATTACTGTCGTTCACCTTGTTCACCGGGGGGGATACTCTGTGGGGATCTTTTAAATGCTATCGCCCAACGGGCGATAAACGCGCCAGTCTGTTAGTGGTATGGCAACCCCTCCAATGTGGCAACCCTCCAGTGTACAGGTGGATTAAAAATAAGTTTGTTGTTCGAATGTGCAGATTGAAAAAAGGAGTAGTGAAATGTTTTGGTGAAAGAAATAAAACATATTATTTTAATTTAAGATATGAGTCAGATAATAAATTTATTGAAATACTGAGCAATCACCTCAAGAATAAAACAGTCGATGAACACAATAAATGCAGTAGATTGAAATAGAATCCAGCTTTATTGACATTCTCAGAAATGACTTTAGGGGAAATGCTTAAAATAACCGATGGAAAAATAATAGAGTTCACTCACATTAGTAACTCATTTAAACGAAGTTCGATCTCCCCTCTACCTTCCGTACGATTTCACAGTTCTATTTATTCCGTTGTTATTGCACATATTCTGTAAACATCGCCGTACTCAGCTCGATACCTTTTTTCTCTACATTCAACCACCATACTCTTACTACATTCGTAAACTCACTAACGTATCTGTCCGTACATCTACATTTTCCATAAACTGACCAACTCATAAACTGACTGACATTTTCAGCTACAGATCATTTTCTCCAGTGTTGCCAGATTGGGGACTTTTTAAATTCAGATTAATTGACTGTCAGCACTTTTTTAAATAGTATAATTCGCCTTATTTTTCAGAATTTTTAATCTATTTTTAAATAGGCCGAATATTTCTATTTCAAAAAAGCGGTGACAATCAACAATCTGGGGACAAAAAAGTCCCCAATCTGGCAACACTGATCTTCTCCCATAATATCTCAAACAGTCTTAAACAGCTCAAAAGAAAAATAAACTCCCAAAAGTTCTCAAAAAAGCTCCAAGAAAACAACAACTACGCTCCGTATCCAGCTTTGCGAATATATTTATACTACCTTGGTTCAACGTTACAACTTAAGTCAGCTGATCTTTCTCTCCCAATCATAGTCGCTTTTTTGAAGGTTTATTTACATTTCCGGTCGGAATTAATTTGGAAATAACCAGGTTTCCTGGCGCCAAACATTGTTCTAGAACTTTCGAAAAGCTCTGGACCCAGACGCACTAGGTATAAACAAACTTTACTCTCTATTGTCGAGATTGCGTCTAAAAATAGCTTTTCTCCTCGCCAGACAATTTTTAACAAAAAGAAAAATTTATTTATTTCCACGTAAGTTTTAAAAGCATTGAAATATTCTAGATGATACCTGGATATTTTTTATAGAAGAATGATTTTAAACAAATAGGTTTTTTAGACGGGATGAATTATGAGTTATAATATTTTAACAGTTAAGGAAAGATTTTAGATGAGTTTAATATATCGGGAATAATAGCGAATTTTAATAGGAATTTAAATAATAAAAGGGGTTTTATAAAAGAAATATAAATAGTTAGAGTCATTTTTAGATTTACGCACTTTGGAATAAATATTATTAGATGTATTAGGATCTTTTGAATATTAATAGACTAGGGTTTTAATTTAATAAGTCGGTATACTAAATGGAATATTATGAAAAAGGGAAATTTATATAGAATAATTGTAACCTTAGAGAAAAAATTTAAATTTTGTAATATATATATCTATAATATAAATTGGATATATTAATTATCAATATCCATGAAGTAATATTCTTCATAAAATTTCTATTATGGTTTATCAAAAATTGAAACATCAAAAATTACCGAGACACAATGATCAAAGCTGGCCCCACACTCTCGTGGTAGGGTTGCCATAATAATCATTTGTCTCTCTAAATAGGCAAATAAAAGAATGAAATATTAGTCGAAATGTGATGTCATTTCACCAAGGATTTTATCCGGTTTTAATGTCAGCATTGCTGCTTTATAAGCAACAAAGTTGCTCCAGCAATTAAAAAGTTCCATGTTTCTATCAACTCTCTGAAGCCATATTGTCATCCGAAGTTAGCGGTAATTTTGAAGTTTCGTGTAATAGTACCATCAGATTCATATTCTATATTACTGAAGGAATGCAAATAAAATATATTTCAAATATTTATGTATGTTCTCTTAGAGCCATTTTTATCTATCATTAATCTATCTGTATCATTTTTTTCAATATCATTAATCATTCTTTTATACTTCTGATGATGGCTAATAGATTGAAATTTCGTTATAATGGAATTTTTCTTTTTTTTCGCGAAAATTTGATAAAGGAATGCAATGCGCTTCTAACAAAATTAAAAAAGATTTGAACTCTCTAATACGATTAGTCACATCCTTTTTTAGTAAATTTACGAAAAGCTTCCTTGCAAAGGTTTTTACGTTATAGCAGACTTCGTTACAACGGGACTCAATGTACATTCTTTTTAAATAAAAAAAATCCAATACTTAGATAACAGAAAAATCAATTGTAAACAATAAAAAAGACGTGCAAACAGTTTATCTGGAGTACGTGTTTCGTCATGTTACATAATTAAATTTTTGAGAAACTTTCTTAAAGTTAACATTATTTTAAAACAGTTCACATTTGTTTTCCGATATCAGTCATTACGGAAGAGTTTGAAAAGTTAGTGTAATGCACAAACTGCCTATCACAAATATTGATTTAATGCTTAAATCAATACTTGCTTAGAAATTTTAAGATCTGTTCTGTGTGTTACATTCTTATTTGAATTTAATACCATTAAGAACATTTGGAATCAGAGAAAGGTTTTATACAGGATTTTGGTAATTATATTTGATAATTCAAAAGGAATGGTACAAGTGAAAGTTATTTGTTTTTTCTGTTATATAGTTAGTCCATTTTTCTAACTGTTTCATTCGCTTTCTAAAGTTGTGTACATGAAGTACTTTGTTTCAAAATTTGGACAGGTAATGAAAACAACTACTACCGCTGATGTTTTTGGGTATTTTAACATACGCATAGTAAGCTTTTTCTTTCGGTCATGCTGAAATTTTGAATAATCATAACAACTAATGCTTCTAAACGAAAATTGAAAAGTTACACTTTTGCATTTTCTTAGTATTTGTGAGATAAATTCGTTACAGCGGTCATAAATCTGTTTTCTTTTTCTTCCAAACATTTTGATTTACCTTACATTTGTTCTATAACATCAAGATCTGATTACAGATAATATAATGAATTTTTAATCAATGTAATTCATATAATAGTCCAAATGGGAGAAATTTAGTTTGATAAATATACTTATATGCCAATAAATTTATTGTTAGAACGCACTTTTACGCCGTTGATATTGTTACGTGAGTAAAATTTTATAGTAAGAACCTCTAAAGCAAAATTCAGGCAAACGTAAAACTCGTGTTCCCCTAGCAGCTTAAAAAGTGACGTTATTCGTCATAGTATGGTTGTCGGTATTTTATCTGACTTAAAACAGTCCTTAGCGAAAGCAAAAACGAGTGCAAGAACTTTTGGGAGGTCCTACCTGTATGAAATATTTTGGCTCTCCACATGACCACAACGCGATCACCTTCTAAAAAAATCGCATATACAGTATACACTTATGCATGTGGGCAGAAACTGACATATTCACATAAAATAAATACTTGATTAAGCATTAAAATATGCAGTTTGATAACGTAATACATTTTTATATGAAAGTAAAGATGTATCATTGTATTAACACTAAGCTGTCCGCACGTCTAATCTAGATTATTTCGTGTCGCGCCGGTAGAACTGACTTACATCATTTCACTTATCGACGGCGGTTTTTCGAGGTTCTTGGAAGACAATAAATCGTCAAGTTTACTAATCTTGTCGTCAGTTCCCATAAGCTCTCAATCTTGTCCCTCTATTTTCAATGTATTATCTAGTTATCTAGCATCTATTATCTATTATCTATCTACCTAGTATCTACCTAGTGTTTATTATCTAGTATCTATTATCTAGTGTCTAGTACCTATTATCTGGTTTCTATTATCTCGTATCTAGTTATCTATTATCTAGTTATCTAATATCTATTATCTAGTCCAATCTATAATCTATCTAGTAGTATTTTCAATCTATTATCTAGTTATCTAGTATTTATTTTCTAATACCTATTATCTAGAATCTAGTATCTAGTGTCTATTATCTATTATCTAGTATCTAGTTATCTATTACCTAGTTATCTAGTATTATCGTGTTATCTATTATCTATTATGTAGTAAAGTCTATTATCTAGTAGTATTTTCAATCTATTATCTAGTATCTATCATCTAGTGTCTAGTACCTATTATCTGGTTTCTGTTATCTCGTATCTAGTTATCTAGTTATCTAATATCTATTATCTAGTCCAATCTATAATCTATCTAGTAGTATTTTCAATCTATCTAGTTATCTAGTATCTATTATCTATGTATCTAGTATTTATTTTCTAATACCTATTATCTAGAATCTAGTATCTAGTGTCTATTATCTATTATCTAGTATCTAGTTATCTATTACCTAGTTATCTAGTATTATCTTGTTATCTATTATCTATTATGTAGTAAAGTCTATTATCTAGTAGTATTTTCAATCTATTATCTAGTTTATATCTACCATCTATTATCTAGTTCTCAATCAACAATTCTGAACACTACACTAGATCCACCGGCGCTTGCTCTATAATTTTCGCATGGCACAAACATGGAGCCACCGGCGCTTGCCGGATACTTTTCGCACGGCACCAACGTGGTGCCACCGGACGGCATAGTGTTAAATAAACATTAAAATAATAGTGCCGTATAACAGAAGCAACAATCGCCGACCTCTTCACAATCCACATTCAGTTTTGGTCCCTATCGAGAATTGTACTGTACTGTGTAGACTAGACTTTAACAATGCCTAAAGGTCGAGTATAGCTTACGAACAATATGTTCTGTTAATGAGACAGACTTTTACAGAATACTGCACACGTAACATTTTATTTGTAAAACATTTCATACTTTATAAAAATATTTTAAATACATACGTTTTATTGCGAAATAAATAACTCATAGCTAAATGAATGCCAAATATTTAGACAGTTTAAATAATAACTTTTGTTTTCTGGTACGAGGCCCTAATTGTCCGCACCTATAGCACGCCCCTAAGGAGTGTTCTGCTCAGACGGAAAGAACGCGAACACCAGCTATCATCAATCAGGTGTGAATGTGTTTTATTTAAAATCAGGATGAATTTTAATAGACTGTGTGCATTAATTTGGAATTTCAATTTTTCTGATTAGAAAGTATTTTTATTCAATGGACTATATACCTCACCCATAAGAAAAGTGACATAAGTCAAAAATATTGCAGTTCAAGGGAGTGCCAAAAGAAGACTTGGCTTTTTTTTACTGTAACATCAAACACATTTCATTTCTCTTTGCATGCAGTTGTAAAAGCGTACATAAAAGTGGAAAAAAATCAACACGTAGTAGAGGTAAGGAAGATTGAGTGAATTTATCCCCTTACACAATTTGCTGACCTTCTATGGTGGAAAAGTGACATATAACGTAATCTAAAGTCCTTTCGGAAAACTACACACTTATGGCCATTTTTCTGTGGCAAGACGAGATTTATTTTAATTATTATTTTTAAAATAATTATTTACCCCTATTAGTGGAATAATAGGTAAAATGAATTTTTTTAGTGGTGTCACTTTTCCTGCGGGTGAGCGATATGTTCAAGTTTATATGATGCTTTGATAATGAAAATGTTAAATTATATTTACCATCTATCAAAATAAGCTTCACCAATTAAGAAATAAAAACATGCATATTTGCCCATGCATTCATTAACACGTAAAGTTACTTTTGTTTATAAAACAGTGCTACAAAACGTACCATATTTAATAAAAAGAATAATTATTGCAGGTTACGAAACTTTTCTTTAGCTTATTTTACTGCTCTATAATCCATTTCAGCTTCAGTCGTACACAGCGCAAGCTAAGAGGAAAAGATCTTTTATAACCTTTTCTCCAATTTTAATGACAGTCCCATGACTATTATGAAATTCTAGCTGCGTTTTCCTTTTTCTACTCCATACTGCGAAATCGAAAACCGTATGCTCTGATCCAGTTAAAAAAATCGTTGCAGTATATATGTTTTGTCACGTAATCTGAAAACTGTTTTTAATACCGTAGGAGATGAAATAAAGTTTCGTATGGATTATTGTTTGTAATTTTCCTTGTACGCTTTGTCTGTTTTTTTCAAGACATTACCTGACTTAGTGTGTTATTTTCATGTTTTTTCTTTCAATTCAAATTTCTTTCAGTAGCCTGTTTTTTTTCAGGATTTATTCTAATATTTATCCTTTGTGTTTATTTTATATTTTTTATATATTTGAAATTCAAATTAATGCTCTGTTTTGTATCATTTAAAATTTATGAATGGAAAAACATTGTTCAGAAATTGTTTAAAAGCATTAAAATGTAACATAATAATCTACTGTATGGAAAAAGATAAAAATTTACAGAATTGCAGTCTTATCTCCAGCTAATAAAAAACTTTTACTATACAGTAGACTATGTTTTTATGCAAAATATTTTTAAATCAATAATTTTAATTTATGTTCAGTCGGATAAAAAATAAATAAAAATAAAGAGAAGACGTTACACATTTTAAACATTAAATTTACCGATAATAGAGAAAATTAAATTTACCATTCCACTGTAAATTATGTCTTCTTTTAATTTGTGTGCGTGTTTTTTTTTTTTTTTTTTTTTTTTTTTTTTATACCGAAATTGTATTCAATTCCAACATTTTTCATAAGACCATTCAATTTTAATATAATGTACTGTATGGAAAGAGATATAATTTTTAACAAATTATAATATTATCTCCCATCAATAAAAAACGTTTACTACAGAGTAGACTGTGTTTATATGCAAAATATTTTTAAATCAATAATTTTAATTTATATACAGTCAGCTAAAAAGTAAATAAAAATAAAAATACATTTTAATGATAAAATTGTCCAAGAATAGAAAAACGATATTAGCCATTTCACTGGAAATTATGTCTTCTTTCAATTTGTGTTTTGTTTTTGTTTTTTTAATACTGAAATTGTACCAAATTCCAATATTTTTCATACGAACATTCAATTTTAATATAATATACTGTATGGAAAGAGATTTAATTTTTAGCAAATTATAATCTTATCTCCCATCAATAAAAAACGTTTAATACAGAGTAGACTGTGTTTGTATGCAAAATATTTTTAAATCAATAATTTTAATTTATATACAGTCAGCTAAAAGGTAAATAAAAATAAAAATACATTTTAATGGTAAAATTGTCCAAGAATTGAAAAACGATATTAGCCATTCCACTAGAAATTATGTCTTCTTTCAATTTGTGTTTTGTTTTTGATTTTTAAAATACTGAAATTGTACCAAATTCCAACATTTTTCATAAGAACATTCAATTTTAATATAATCTACTGTATGGAAAGAGATTTAATTTTTAACAAATTATAATCTTATCTCCCATCAATAAAAAATGTTTAATACAGAGTAGACAATGTTTATATGCAAAATATTTTTTAATCAATAATTTTAATTTCTGTACAGTCAGCTAAAAAATAAATAAAAATAAAAAATACATTTTAACCATCAAATTGTCCCAGAATAGAAAAACGATATTAGCCATTCGACTGAAAATTATATCTTCTTTCAATTTGTGTTTAAAAAGAAAATACTGAAATTGTATCAAATTCCAACGTTTTTTATGCTAACATTTAATTATAATATAATCTACTGTATGGAATGATACAATATTTTTAAAATAATAATAATTTTATCTCTGAAAAATAAAAAAAAATCATTTAATACAGAGTAGATAGACTATGTTTTTATGCAAAACATTTTCAAATCAATAATTTTAATTTATGTACAGTCGGCTGAAAAAATAAAAATAAAGAGAACATCTTACACATTTTAATTATGAAATTTTGTCACAAAATTTAAAGGAAATTTGCCATTCGACTGGTATTGAAATTATGTCGTCTTTCAATTTCTGCATTAAAAAAATTTACCAATTTGAAATTAACGAACATACTGAAATTGTATCAAATTCCAACATTTTTTATAGCAACATTTACTTTTGACAGCTTTTAGTTAAAATAATTTTAATTTAGGACAACAAACAGCTAGTCATTTTGTCAAATATTTCAGAATTTATGAAGGTTTATGAAATTTTTATGAATTTATGAGTTTAGAACTCATAACTATAAATCCTTATTTTTACTGATAGTGCCAAACGTGATAGTTTTTAAAGCATAACTCAAAAACTGCTTGGCAGAATGGTATAGTATGTTGGACTGACAAATTTAAAGCTTCCAGAAATCGATTTCTGTTAAACAATATACATATTTTGAAGTTGATTTTCGAGTAAAATATTTACTATAACCTATTCAATTTTTAATATAAATCGATTTTCAAAATCTTCAAATATGCGAATTCAAAACTATATCTTATTCGCCTCTTATGTATTAGAATAAAACTAATTTTACATAAACTTTTCAAGATATTTTTGTCCTCTTTCTTAAGATACAGATTTTACTTAGTAGTAGGAATATTGTTGAAATATATGCGCAATCTCTAAAGAATTCGCACTCGCATAAAAAATTCAATTGTTAAAGTAAACTATATCCTTTGCAGTTTCTATTTGGGGTGGAAAAAGTAAAAATATTGTAACAGGAGGACACACAACAATGAGTACACATAAAAATGAATACACATGACAATGAGTACACATAACAGTGGTACATTTAATAAATTAAAATTTTTACTTTGGAAATTTGCATACAAATAAATAAATCTGTTGATTATATAAAGTTTCTTTACCTATTTTTTATAAATTTTTAAAGAAAGTTTTTATCTTTCATAAAATTTAAAACTAAACTTGAACTAATAAAGCCAGAGAAAGAAAAAAACTTACCTCAAAACCTAGACATACTACTTAATATTTCAAACGTGTAATGAACAAAGTAAAAATGACATGAGATTTCTTTTGTAGAAAATTTCTACTACAATATAGAATAGCAAGGGTTTCTAGGAGATACAATTCTTACTGTTATTTTACTAAATTGAAATGCAACTTACATTTTATTCGGACAAATATTAAATTAGAAGCATGGAATTTAAAAATAAATATTTTAATCAATAAGAAAAGATTTATAACAGATTGGTTAACACTATTAAACATTAAAACATATAAACAACATATTACTTAGGATTTTATAAATATATTAGTTTTTTATGAGTGTTTCAGATTCGAATCATGAGATCAACAAATTGAAAATTTACGCCAGATTTCTTTTCAAGAAAGTGCTTTGTACAATGTATACTGGTAGTGCTTTCTCAGAGACACAGTTCTTATTATTTATTCTTCTAAAAAGTAAATGCAATAGTAGAGGTTATGTTTTTCCACGGAGAAATTCTAAATTAAATGTATGGAGTTAAAAAATAAATATTTTAATTAAACAAAACAGATTTATTAAACTATTAAAACTACATTAATAAAATTAAAATAAATACAAATAGTATTTCTCGCCATGTTAAAAAATATTTTCTGTTTTAAATTGCGTCTGTAGTCATTTGGACTGTTCAGTTTCAGAGCTATAAAAAGGTAAAAAAAAATTATTAAATTACAGAGAAATTTGTCTTAAACTAAATAGTTATTGAACTATTATTTTAACACAATCAAACTGACTGGTAAAGTTATCATACGAATTGAATGTTTCCAACTGAGCGAAAAAATGCCCAGGCTGGGAATCGAACCCAGATCCTTGGCTTAGAAGGCCAATGCTTTTCCGTTTAAGCTAACGCCCCACCAGTGGCTGAGAGGTTATGCTCTCGAAACTGGTAGACGGGAAGTGCTGGGTTCGATCCCAATCGCGCCCGTCGGCCTAATCGTTCGGAGTTTTCGTGGTTTTCTTCGAACCTTGGATTCCCAAGCGTTAATACGGGTTAGGTTCCCTTAGAAAGACCCCCACGAAGGGCACTCCCCCCAGGGCCTATATCCCTCGTGCAGATAATTGGCCGTCATAAATACAACCAACCGTTTAAGCTAACTGGGCTGACAACCAGCCAGCATATTTCGCTCAGAGAAATATGCTGGGAGCGAAATATGCTGGGCGAAATATTTCTATTATATGCTGGGCTATTTTCTGAGCGAAATATGCTGGCTGGTTGTCGGCCAGTTAGCTTAAACGGAAAAGCATTGGCCTTGTAAGTCAAGGATCTGGGTTCGATTCCCAGCCTGGGCATTTTTTCGCTCAGTTGGAAATATTCAATTCGTATAAATAGTTATTATTTTTTAAGAAATAACAGGGTTTTTTTATTACTTTTTATGTATAATGCAAAACAAAGTTCCAATTTGGGGAAGTGAAACGCTCGACTAGAAGTTGTTTTACATTTTATCTAAATTCATTTATAGAATTATGCATATAGAATGTTAACAACCCCATCAGGGCCGCCACGAGGTAAATGAGACATACACAGATTAAAAATATAAAACGCTATTTATTGAAACTAAAATAGGGAAATAGGAAAGTACTGAGGTGGAGGTTGTAAATTTAAACTACGCTACTCTAAATTAAATTCGCTTCTATCTTAAAATTAACTCTCAAACAATAAAAAATGCAAACTATTAAATCTAAATCTAACTTGCGTATGGAAGGCTGACTGTACCATCAAAATAACTTGTTATAAAATTCATTTAATACATCGATTAGTATTAATACAGTTTAGAATGAGTTATAGATGCATTATTTTATCTTGTTCCAAAAGCATTATTGGTTACGCATAACAAAAATATTTTTAAAAGGATGATTTATTTTGCCTTTGCATCTTTTCAGATTTCTTGACTTTGGAGGGTGGGGGAGAATTTTTCAATTCTGAAATATTTCTATATTTCTATTATAACAACATTATATTTGCACATTTCCTATTTCTACAAAATACTAAGAAAAATATTTAAAATAAAACATTTGAGTGGGGTTATAAAATACTGCACAAAATCCTTATAAATTCAAATTTAATTCATGCTCCTAAATCCTTCAGTCCTTCTAAAATCCTTCTAAAATTTATTAAATGATTATGTAGTTTGAAAAATTCACGAAAAATGCTTTAGAAGATAAAATTTTCATGAATTTATAATTCAGTACATAAAGGCTTAAACTATGGCAAAATGCTTCCTTATAAAAAAGGATGAATTCTCTCAGCTAACTCTAGACCTCAAATAGGTCACGGAATGTGGAGTCGTTTAAAATTTCAAATCTTGAAAGGCGAGAACTCAAGTCTTCTGTTCCTCCATGAGGCAGGACCCTAACAAATCCACTGAGACCAAATTTCAGTTCTATTTTCATACCCCGCAGATTGACTAACATGTCTTAATTAGCATAAAACTATAGCGAAAATTGCAAAGTGGAGATTCAATGAGGCACAATCTCACTTTCGAAAATTTAACAAAATTTAAGGACAAAGGTCACTTTCATGCACACAGGTTATAATCCTTCAAAACGCTCGAACTCAAATACTAGACTACCTTTACAAGAGAGTAGTTATTTTTCCAGAGGAATGCAAGCGATACATGTAAAATTTAGTTTAAAATTTCTTGAAAGGTCTTATAACATTATCTGTGATTTGTAATATGTATTGAGTAATCTATGCCTTAGGTTCTGCAAAATTTTGAAAATTAAAAACAAAAATCAAACAAAGTTTTTAAGTAAATAACTTGAATGAAATCGGTTTTTAGAAAAATATTTTTTAGTTATGCCATCAGTTGTTTGATTGAAAATGCAAGTTATTTGCTTCAGCAAAATTAAAAGTAGTTTATTTTCTAAATAATCTGATGTCCGATTACTTTAAAATTCTTGCATTTAGGCGATGTTTTCTGGGAGCTATTTTTTAAATTTTGGTTTCAAAGCTTCAAATCTAGCTTTGCTCTAGAGATGGGAAATATAGTTACTTTTGGTTAACAGGTTACATCGTTGCACACTTGTACAGGTAACAGGTTCCAACAACCTGTTATTTTTATAACATATAACTAATCGCTGTGTATGCGGTCAACGGATGTTTTAAATTATAAGGCATTTTAAACAAAATGTTTGAAATAATTTTTTTGACATAATTATAAATGCTGTTTTCTATTGAGATGAATCAAAATTAGTTTGTGATTAAAAAGTTAATATTTGCAAGACAAAAACTTACCTAGTTATGATACTTTGAATTTCATGAATTTTTAGCGTTTTCTGACACTAAAAACGTGTTTTTCCATTTATGGTGATTAAAACATTGAAAATTCATAAAATTCTAAGTATCATAACTCAGTAAGTTTTGACCATAAAAGAATACATTTTTGCTGTTTTACTTGTCAGAACATGGAAAAACATTTTCTAAATCAAACTTATAGGACAGAGGCATTCTATAAAATTTGTAATTTCTTATCTATTTAAAAATTAATCATTATAATGTAAATCGGTTTTTATGTGATGCAGAACAAAATTTGAAACATTTTTGCAATTGGAACTATACCTTTTAAAACTAACGGTTTAGAAATTAGTTATTGGTAAACGATAAGAGATACCCTGTATAATAATTAACATAGTTTTAACAACACGATTTCTAACTCCCCCCCCCCCCTCAAAATAAGAGAATCATGCATACAGGATGAAGCACTTTCCAACACATTCAGAATACCATTGCAAAACATCACAATTGACAAAGGTGGAAGATGACGTCTTTAATGAACAAAGTCGGCCGGGCGGGGGGCCTACCGATTGGCTTTAGCACTACTAGCCCCGTCCAGACTTTAATGAACAATTCGGAAAACGCATAATGCGTTTGAAAACACGATTTCTGCCATTACCATGAATAATCGTTAAAATATACGATTTTTTTTTTTTTTGCAGCCTTGTATATATGATCTACAGATACGTATGAATACTACATAGTATGCAAAAAGTTAGTTCAGTTAAACGCATAATGCATTTTAAAATTTCCGCTCAGCAATTTCAACCAATAAACGAATGTTGTTGAGAACTGTTGTTCGACCTTGTATATGATTTGGAATTGATACACACCAAGTAATATTTTAAAAAATAGTTAAATTTAAAAACGCATACCACAATTGAAAACGCTCTTCCAGTAATTAATGTTTCGTGGCTTCAAAAGTTCAATTGTTGCTCATTTTCTTCTATATCAAATTATTTTTGTGTGTTCCTGTAAATAAACGATAAGTTCTATGCGCACCCTATTCTATAGTAATAACCTTGTAGTACACCTTAGTGATTTATATCAATTTCAATATGCTGTAAATACTGTAATATTATTAAAATACACAGCAAGCGATTTCCCCCAAATACCTTAATGTAACAGAATTCTTTTGAGTGGCCCTATAAATGAACCAAATATGCTATAGACATTTCCTTTACAATACCGAACATGATGTACTAAACCCAAATAAGATATATCCATTTCATGGCAATCGGACTAATATTTACGCGAGTTAAAACAGGGACAGACAGACGGACAGACAATCTGAATTCATAAACACTTTTCAACTACGTTGGAAAGTATTAACCCCTTCGGGACGGGAGCCTTTTACGAAATTTTTAATCTTTTGTCACCGTTTTTTAAAAACAGAAATTTGTGTCTCCTTGAATCGAGAAAATGCGCTGATTAAATAAGGCAAATTTTACAGTAAAATTTTACTGGTGAGAAAAAACAAGTATTCTGAGCACTTCATGCGGCAGTATACGTGTCGCTCGTCTCCAAAGGGTTAAAAAAGAGAAATTTGATCCCCGACTTCATAACAACAATATCTATCAACGCATATTCAAAGCTAATTTCAGAAGAACACAAAAATATCATTTATATACTTTTAATCAAATGCAATTCATCCAAACAAATTTCGTTCGTACAAATATGTTTTTCAAATTAATTACAACTGTACTAAAATTACGTTTTCTCATAAATTATAGGAGGCTATTTTCTTTCTTTTTTTTCAGCAAAGCAAATTAAAACAATTACAAAACAAAATAATAAAAAAAAACTTTGCCAAAAAACAAAATTTATAGTGCAGGAATCCCTTTCGCCCCTCCCCCCCCCCATCCCCTAAAAAAACTCCATGAGTTCGTAGTAAAAACCCTTTAAATATACAAAAAAAACCGCCAACGCAAAACGCTCCATTACTTACAAAAACATGAAGAGTAAATAAACATTCTTAATCAAATGTCATTTCACTTGGATAAAATAGTCCATTCAGATAAATATATCCTTCAGCCAGGGTTCGTACGGGTACCGTTATTTTCAAGGCCCAATATCAGAATTTTTTTTATAGAAAAATAAATCTAGTTTAAACGGACGAAATTTCGCCTTATTTCAGGAGAGATTTTCCATAAGAAAATACTGGTACCAAAGAATTTCTTAGTCATGAAATTCAAGCACCCATACGAACCCTGTTCAGCGTATTTTTTAATTTAAAAGACTGTTGTACCAAATGTTTCGAAATAAGGAAATGTTATATTGACCGCAGAAAATTTTAACAGACATATAATTGCAAACATCTTCTATTATCTCTCTTTATTCATAAGCTTACGAAGCGATGAAAAGATAATTTTATATGTGAAGAACCATTTACTGATGGTGTGATTCAGAATGAATTAAGGAATTATCTGTGGTTTGTTTTCAGCTGCTTTCGGTTGAAATCAATTGAAGTTTTAATGTACCCGTTTTAAATGCGCTAATCAATTAAAAAATTATAAATTCATGGATTTTATTTGAATGTAGCTAAGCAATATTTTGTTATTTTTGGAAATAGATTTTCTATTCAAAATGGAGAATTAAAGTTTTTAAGAGATAAAATTATAAATAAATGTATTTTACTTAAATGTTGCAAAAAGGTACTTTTTATGAATTTAATGAATCTGAACTCCTGTTTCGCCGCATTTTTTTAAAGGGGGGTGTGAATCAATGTTTTTTTTTTTCATTTACATAATATAAATGAAATATATTGCAAAATTCAACAAAAATCACTCGTTGAAAATTTGAAGCAAGACATAAAAGCACGAAAATATATTTTTAGTTAAAAAGAAATTGCTCAGATAAAAAATTAGACAAAACTTTGCTGGGTTTTATAGATCAAATTTGACTTTTTGGTATGGAAATGCTAAATGAAGACAATATATACGATTCATGAGTACAAGCATGAGCTTTTTTCTTAGAAATTTTCAGATGTTTTCCTGATTTACTATTTCTGCCAGTGTTTGGTTTATGCTCTACTTTGCGCAATCAGAATCGGTGAAAGAATGTGATGATGCTGATGACCCAGCACCAGGCACCAAGCCGAAAAAAGCGTTTAATTAGTGCTGCAAGTCATTACTATTCATACATTAGAGATTGACGAAATGCACAATAAATTTTTAGCACCACACACCTAACAGAGTTGCCCATAACTAGAGTGTGAAGACGGGCCAAACTAGGGGCGCACGTCTGAAAAGAAACGATGGAGAACGTTTTTTGTGAATATTGTTCTATTTTAAAGCCACGAAATTGATTTCTTGATTAAGGCAAATGAATAAAGACGCTGCCATTTAAAACCATATGTTATTTAATTAACAGGGACTTTTCGGTAACATATTAATTCAATATTAGGTTCCAGCATAGTAACAGGGTTTTTTATCCTAATACGTTAAATAATGCCCATCCCTACGTCTGCTCTGTATCACAAAACTTTAGAAAACAAGACAGACGACAGGTCACAGTATCTTTCAATTCAAATGGGAAATAAATTAATGAAATCACGAACATAAAATTATAAAATTACTACGGATCTCTGCCCCCTCCGCCGGGCCGTTTGTGCTGAAACCTCTGGACATTCAGCAGCCTCGAGGGTTACAAACATGCTTCTAATTTATTCATTGGTCGAAACACATTTTAATATATCATACTAACAAATTTAAAAGTTATGTATTTAAAAACATTTTCAGAAATTTAAATTGTGCATGGTCGGACAGGGAGATTAAGTTCATACAACGTCCGTCTTGAAATATTATGAAATTTACTTAGGAATTGCTAAACTGTAGTTATTTCTATATTAATAACTTAAAATTTTGTTTGCATTAGAAATAAGTTTAAATTCAAAGCAATCACCATAAATGCCTTCATACAGTAAAACATAAAAAATCATTTTTACTTAAATGTAATTCGCCTATTTCTCACCAGGGCTCACTATAAAGGAAAGAAAATTCGTGTTAAATCAGCGGTGCCTAATTTTATCACCAATATGGCTACCATACAGCGATACATACAAAACTCAAGATTATTTAAATTATATTAATATTTTTCTCGACAGGGGGCGTTAGCAGTTGCTCGTGCATCCCTGCAATGAAGAGCTCTTTGCATCCAAGTAATTCGGCAATTCGCCAGGAGATTGTTTCAAGAATACTATAGAACAACGAAAAATAAGGATTAGAGAGCATGTTAGGGAAAAAAGAGGGAGGGCAAAGGTTCGATTAAAAAATGGCAGCACACTTGTTCTTATTTTCGAAGAAAAATCCAAATTCATCTTAAAATTTCAACAAAATAAATGTCTGAAACATACCAAACCGTAAGAGCTACTAGCATCAAAGTATAGAATAAAATTAATTCAAGCGTTTCAAGAAATAAATGAAACATTTTGTCCAAATTAAAGAAATACCTATCTATTCTATTATTTTTTATAAACTAACCATCTGTATGCCTTGAAGCGCTAACTTTTTTTAAGAAAATGATACTGCAAGTTTTATAATGCAAAAAATATATTAAACGAATTTTCCAGAGCTGAAAAAAGTGCAGATTCGGTGGAAATTTAGCTACATGTTTTATCTGTTTTAGCTACTATTTCTGTTAAAAAAAAAAAAAAGAAGAAAAGATTTTTTCATGTAAAGGAAAATGGGCAATATAAGGAATTAAAAAATGCTTTTTCTCTCCATATTCTTTTAATTTTTTTACTGCTGTGAAACACATTACATTGTCAAAAGGTGGAAAATCACAGAAGGAAGTCATTTTATTTAACCGTGTTTTATGGTTACACATCTTAACCTAACTTTTATTACTTTATGGCCCATTTCACAACCACTTCTTTTGACTGAGCAGAAAGCAGAGATATTTTTTACGTTCTTTTTCAAAATGAACTCCATCTCTAACGAATTTCACTTTGTTTGACGCTATTTTTTTTTTTTTTTGAATCGTTAAACCAGAAAGTAATATAAGTTATGTTCGTCTCATTAATAAAACATAATCTATATTGATATTTTTGTTAGTAAAGAAAAGATCAGGAATAGCGTTCTACTAAAAGTTTTAGTGCATTTTATAGCGTATCTTTAATAAAAATGAAATGTTTAATATGCAAAAAATGTTTTTCTTACTTGCGACAAAGTAAAATTATCATTAAAAAAAGTAGACATCTGCTAGAAGTGCTTAGACAACTTTTAACTAAAACATATTTTTCATGATTTTATGAATCATGTTGAAGTGGAATTTGCTTGAGCTTGAAACCGTATGATACTGTCGGTAACTCTTAAATGTTATCTCAAGAACATAATGAAAGTTTTATGTAGTTTATTTTCCCTTTTTTCGTTTATTAAATATAATTCCATTCTTTTCTAGATTTTTGTTGATCTTTATAAAAACTAGTTTCATCTAAAAAATAAATTCTCAATATTGTTTGTTGATAATTTCATATTAGTAGAGAGATGTTCTCGAGGGGATCGCATCAGATGGTGGTTCTCGGGTTCGCTGAAAAGATGATTAAAAGAACTCCAACATATCGATGAAAGTACAATCACTTATTTATTTATGTTCAAAAACAAAGGATGACATCTCATAAACATGGAACTTCGGATATGAAGCAATACAGAAGGACACATTAAGTTTCTCGATGTGTATAAGCAAATTCGTTTCATCACTGCTACGCATAGTCCCAGAAAAGAAAAGGAAAATAACAGCGGTCCTTTAACGGACCTTCCAGTCAGGCGGTCAGGGACGAACTCCGTCATAATGCGTACTGAACTCATATGTCTTGGCATATTGTATTATCGCCAACTAATCAAGATTTTGACGCCTATATTATAGAGACAAAAAAAAGGATTGGCTGCAGGATTAGACGACAAATAACGTGGCAGCTCAGCCATTCGGCACACCCACAGGATGTGAAGCAACCCTACATGTTTCAAGACTAAGAGCGACAACAAGTCTCGCATTTGTTTATATTAAAAAACAGATTGCAGTTAAATGTAATTGAGTAATCTTTAATCAATGTATGTGAACTGTAGAAAGCATTATGATAATTGAAGATATAATTTATAACTGAAATTCCAATAAATACATCTTTTCTTTATTTCATTTTTTTACCCGTCAAGTTCTAATAGGAAATGAGGGTAGTTTATTTATAGCGCAAATGAAATACGTTAAAGAAAAAAAATGAACGGTTAAAGTGGAAGTGCAGCTGTACGAATTATAACTGCGCATGATTGCTGTTAACTAAAAACCGTTAGGAAGGGAAATAAATAAATAAATAATCGAGAATGAGAATTTTGAATAAGTGAAACAAAATATCTGAAACCATAAATCTTTATATGTGTTGAGAAAAGTTCCTTGTGAAAGGAAAAGAAAAAAAACTAAATGAATGTAGAAGTATGAATTGTTTTAGGAAAAAGAATTACTATAATGAATTTTCTTGTTTAAAGTAGATTTATAGAAACGGGGGGTGAAATTGATATGTTGCAGATAAATCTGTCACAGATGTAGTAATGTATCTTATGCATAAAATCAACAATACATTGTTTATCATTCTATGAAAACCAAATATAAATAAAAACAAGAAAGAAAAATCACACATTAAGGATAGATTATGAAACACTTTTAAGCACATTCAGACTACTGTAACAAAACGTCACCGACGATGCCTAAGTTAGCAATTTATAAAACGGATAACATATTTGAAAATCCAATTCAGCAATAACCATCTATAGTAAAATATCCAATTCTTTTGTGATCCATATATATGATCTATAAATTTGTATATGCAGTAAAAATCCTCTAATCCGACATCCTAAAGTCCGGCACGGCTTTCAGAAAAAAACAGTATTCCTCGTTTAATCACTCCTGAAGATTATTATAATCTGATGGAGATTCAGAACTAGACGCTGTTTCAGGTTGTTTGCCTTTAGAGAACCCCATATCACAACTGAATCAAGAAGAAATAAAAGAATGGGTTGAAGCATATTTTGATGATCCGACAGAGTAAATTTTGACAGATGAGGCCATCATCCAGAGTGTTATCAACCCATCAATTCTCAAAGACTTTGACTGTGATGAAGATAATGTAGACGAGACAAGCAACATCAGCAAGCAGCTGATACCGCTAATGCCTTGCATACATTTATCCACGCAGCAATTCGTTAAAAGATGCGTAAATAATAAAACTCTACATCATAAGAAATAACATCCTAAAAAAAGAAAAGGAAGACTAATACATAACAAATTGGTATTCAAGATTTGTTTAATATCGCTTCTACGAGTAGGCCTACAGTGCACGTTTTCATTTTATAGCATGTACATATGTTGAACTTTACATTATTAAGTATTTTTTATTCTATTCCATATGTTTAAAAAATAAAAAACATTTTTATACTGTCACTTTTTGTTTAATTCTAACTTCTACACGTTTTACCCGAAATCCACTTTGTAATCCGGAAAGTTTAATAATACGGTATACCTGAAGCCCTGAACGTGCCGGATTAGAGGAAGTTTACTGTATTTAGTTTAGTTAGGAAACACATAACACAGTTGAAAATTCCACTTCAGAGATTTCCTTCAATACACGGAATTGTCCTCGAATTCTTATGTGCAGCCTTGTATATAATCTATAAAATTTGTACACATAACTGTAACCTAACTATAACCAAATTATCACCTAATCGTAACCTAACTGTTACGTAAAAATAAAAATTAACGTAAAACAAAAGCAAGTAATATTGAAATTAAAAACGCATACCACAATTGAAACCAAACTTCAATCAATTTTCGTTCATGGACAGTTTCTGTAACTGAATTATTTTGTGTGACCCTGTAAATGAACAATAAATACTATGCACGTCCTATTCTACAGTAAATATCTTGTAGTGCACCTCAATGCTGTATATCAGTTACAAAATGTTTGAAATAGTGTAACATTTTTAAAATACATAACAAACAATTTTTTCTCATAGGCCATAATGTAATGGAATTCTTTTGAGTGCTTCTATAAATGAACTATAAATTACACACTTCACTTTCAATATCGAACATGCCATGGTAAATCTGTATTTCATATATCAATTACATGACAATCCGAGTATATTTACGCGAGATAGAGAGCGGACACACTGCCAGGCAGACAGACGGCCAGACAAACCCTATTCATTAACACTTTTCAACTCTGTTCGAAAGAGTTAAGAAACAGTTTATTCAAAACAGCAACACTGATATGGAAACTTATATAGCAAACAAATGACAACAGCTAATGAATTGCATTAAAGAAATTGCATTCATCGGTAGTTCCCCCTACTTTAACTGTAGTTCCCTAACATCACTAGAATTCCTGGCGAATTATAAGTTTCAGTATTTTTAACTATGTTTCGGTAGTTTTTTCTAGAATGATGCTACAGTTGTTATTTTAATTAAATGGATAATTATAGTGAGACCATCAATTAAAAGTTGACTCCGGATCACCGTGAACTTCCTAGCCCAATTCAGACCAGGCATTTTTTGAATGGTCCTTAAAATCAAACAAGCAGATTGGGTGTCAAAAAGTAAAAGACTATAAAAATACCTAATAAATGAAGAGCTAAGATGATAAAGGTGGTACTTGACAAAATGAAAAAAAAAATTGAGTTAATCATATGACTGAAGATAATCCGTGGTCTTCTACCATCTTTTAAATTACTATTTGAAGAAACTTAATACTCACAGAGATTTTAATTGATAAAGGAAGCATTTGACAATAACGCAAATGCAGATTTGGAAATTTACAGATCATTTTCTCAAAATGATGATTGTGTGACTTACCACCTTTATCATCTGAGCACTTCAAATGTACTATTCACTAACAACATTTTAATTTTTGTTTCTGAATCTATGGGACTCGATTTCGAGAGATCTGGCATGGAATACTGGAGCATTGCTTCTGTCCGAGGAATTCACACTTATTTTCTTGTTCCTTTTGGTACTGTTTAACATATTTCTATGTCGATTTCTATTTTCCTACTATTTTTTAGCACATTTTCTTTAATACTGCACCCTTACCGGGTGTTCAGCAAAGGACTCCCTCATTTTACAATTAAATAACTCGGAAACTAAGATCGATAGAAGAAGGAAGCAAGAGGTACGTTTATTTTAAAAGCCGTAAAAATCTGATACAACAGTTTCAAAATTAGTTGCAAATTTTGACGAAAGGTGGCGCCGTAGTCACTGTGGGATCCCTAAACAAAGTATTCTGTAGCACAAAGTGGTCAATCTGCTTACTGGAGGAAATGAATGAAGTCATCAATTCTGTGAAGCAACGTGTTGCTCTAGTAACTCGAGTATTGCCGGTTAAATCACATCCCTACGGCAACAAGGCGCAGTTTTCAATCGCAGTTTAAAGTTGCAAAAGGTCCTGATAAGAAAACAATTTGCAAACTTTTCGAGAAGTTTCAGTGAACAGGCAAAGTGGCTGATGATTGGAACGACTGCTTGCAAAGGACAGTCTGCAGCCTATTTCTCCAACTCTGTACTGCGACTTCATTGTACAGCGCCACCTGTAGACAAAAATTTTAACTAATTTTGTTAACTATTGTATCAGATTTTTACATCTTTCAAAATAAACACAACACTTGTTTCCTTCTTCTATGGATCTTAATTTCAGAGTTATTAAATTTTAAAATCACGGAGTCCTTTGCTGGACACCATGTAGAAAACATCTTTTTTCTTTTAAAATGTACTTCATCTAGTCCTCAATTAACCCTTTCCTGCGCGGAGTAATTCTGTTTATAAACTGGTGAAATAATGACTGACACCAGAATTTATAAACAAATTTATTAGAAAATACGAACTTGCTTATTTTCACGTACATTAAAAAAGGGAAATTTTAATTAAATATTCTTGGTGCCGATTGTCAGTTTTGGAATTAAAAATAGGTGTCCTTTTTTAAGGACACTGCCCTAGAAAGGGTTAAAAAGGTTCATTAAACTAATATTTGCAAAAGATACCCAATAAAACCAGTAAGATTCGAATTCTGTTGAAAAAATAATACATTTATAGTTTAGTCAAAATCTCTCTGCCAACAGCTAATAATCAGAAAATTTATAAACTATATATTAATATCGTTTAAAATAGTAGCAACTTTGCACACAAGAAGATAGTAAAAGGGTATGGATAATAAAACTGAACCATTTAAAGTTGAAAACGATATAAACGAAAAACCTTAGATAGGACACGAAGTTATTGTTCTTTATTTGTACATAAAGTGAATTGTTTCTTATAGAACTTCAGACTTCAGTCGCAATAAAATAGAACAACCCTTGTCCAATTGATGTTTTATTGCCACGAGGAAAAAGAAGCTTAACAATGAACTTTGTTTAAACAGAGACTGAGGAAAACTAAGAAACTTTAAAAGTAGAAGCGCTTTCTAAAAGCAAAGCGTTTGTAAAGTATTAAAAAAAAAGAATAATTTTAATCTGTTTCGGTACATATGCATACGCTTCATGCATAAAAATGTAAAATACTTTTAAAAAATCTATTAGATGCAGGACTTAATTTCTAACAAAAAAAGTACCGCAGCCCTAATATTCCGGAGTAGTAAAATCGTAGCGTGCACCCTCCATCCCCCTCCCCCCTCCGGTTATCACTCCAATCCGAATATTTACATTTCAAACATTATTTTAAAAATTTAAAGCATCTTCTTTAGCAAAATAAAAATTTTAAATATATCTATCTCATGTACTTAACTCAAAACTATTCCACTTTTTAGTTTATCACTCCTTTCGAATAGAATTTTTTGTTTAATTTTAATGTTAATTAATCACAAAATTCTTTCAATTAAGTAAGGTAAGGATTATGATTCGGAAAAAGTGTTAACACTAAAAAGGAATTGTTCACAGCTATGCATATATATATATATATATATATATATATATATATATATATATATAGACAGATAGATAATAAATGAACAACTAGAAAAAACATTTACAAGAAAAATTTTCTGAAAATCTTATTCGCCGTTTCATCTCCATCTCCTGCATATGCGACATACAACGTCACATATAAGTGTTTTGACAGAAAAGAATGTAGAAACATGGATATGGGAAGGGAATGAAAGGGTGATTTAGGCTTCGATTTTTCGGAATCGCTTTTGCACTAAGCTCCGGAACACTGTATAACGGTGAATTCCGATTACTATTTAAATATTTACTGAAAACTGAGAAGTACAGGAGCTGAGCTCCGGTGGGCTCCGGCGGAAATTAAGCCCTATAAGATGTAAAAGAAACCACTAGGTTAATGAGCATTCTAGATAATAAGAGCGAAATTCTTGTTTTAACTCTTTCATATTGAAAAAACATGCTTTAAAAACAAAAATCATATAATTAACAACAAAAACAATGACATTATAATTAATGTCATTTCGGTACACTAGCAAGTATAAATTCAATTGCGTAGCTGAAAATGTTTAATTTAGAATTAATAGAACCTTATAAACCGATAATCCAGTTTAAGGAAACTGCTATAAAAATTATAAAAAATTACTTGAACACGTTTCCGAAAATCAGTATTTGTCTTTGTATATATTGCGTACCACAATCATTTCCTTAATGTGTTTTTATAGTTTATAGAATTAGAAAATATACAATTAAAATGGTACTGCATAGAAATATAAAACTTTTTCAGCATGGAAACTTTCTCCGCTATGTCATTCAATATCAAGAAAGCTTGACTTTTATAATTGGAAAGAAATTATCCACTTAAAAATATTTTTGCTTTCTCCAACATATAATAGTTTTTAGAACATGATAAAGAAAAGCATCTAAGTCTCATCCTAAATCGTATTGCTCCAAAGCAATGTTTTAAATGAATTTTATAAAAAAAAAATTGTGGTACTTGTTTTAATTTTACTCGTAATTTTCTGAAATTCTGCAAATAAAATGATAAAAGCAACTTTTTTTATTAACCATTTGAAAAAATGGTTATTGTTCTCGTCAGGATAGGAAATCAAAAGCATATCTGAAGCTTTTTATTGGTTTAATCCGCATTTTATTCGTGTTCTGATTGGTCTATTCACTAATCTGTATTTCCCTTTACTTTCAACAGAGATGGATTACTGGATTACTTGTGTTGTCACTATGACAAAAAAGTAATAAAAACTGCAAAAAAAATTAATAACTCAGAAACAAATTGAGATACAGCTTTCAAACAGATTGCATTTAAAAGAACACTTTTTCTCTATACGACGGTGTAAAAAGTAATATTATGGGAATGTTTAGAAGTTTAAGAATGAAATTTCATTTAAAATTGGTCGTCAGATTTCTTGGACGATGGAAAAGCCTTTTCCCGAACAGCCAATGAAATGCTTGGATAATACGTAAGTTTCAGGTGGATAATACGTAAGTTTTAAGAAATCTGGCGGGTAGCAGACGATTTTTGTCGTTTGCAATTTTTACGTGTAATAACACTATTAATGTTTAATCCATGGCGTACGTAATGTAGGATCAACTCCGTGCGATTTTTTATGTCTTAAATTTTAGTCTTCGAAAAAATCATTTTCCAAATGGTCGTTGTAATTTGTTAAATTGCTTTTTCGGTATTTAATTCTTTAGTGTATTTTTTGTATTATTTAACACAAGTATCCATATCAAACAATTTTTTTAACATATATAAATACATATAACACAAAAAATACCGGGTGA
Source organism: Maratus speciosus (assembly GCA_963932465.1). Taxonomy (NCBI): domain Eukaryota; kingdom Metazoa; phylum Arthropoda; class Arachnida; order Araneae; family Salticidae; genus Maratus; species Maratus speciosus. The sequence continues at coordinate 232,421,661 of OZ010792.1, read as the reverse complement.
TCCAAAAGTTAAATGAAAAAGTAAAAATTAAATAATTTGTAAAGTGCAGTCAGAAGTACGATGCAGTTTTAACATAAATACACAGGAAGACATAGGATTTTTCAAGAACAAAAACCTTTATCTCCTGGATAGTTACATTCGTAAAATCATGTGGTGGTGGTGGTGGTGGGGGGGTGGGGTGTTAAAGAACGACAGTCGACTTTTTTGTGAAATTTGAGAAGACTGTGTCTTCTTTTAGCTTAAGAGATGTACTATTATTTCGCGACCATGGTTGAAGATAAATATGAAGGTAACATTTGAAAAACATTTTTGCAGACAGGCATAAAGAGGGAAGAACGATGAACGTCCATCGAGAAAGCACATTTGAATATTTATGTGAAGAGTAGGGGCTAAAAAGATGAAAATTGCGTTTTCAAAAGTCAGAACGATGAAAATCGTATTTACTTATGTATAAGTCGATCCACTTTCGCTTTATAAATATTGTCAGAAAAAAAAAATACATACATTGATTTTGTTAAAAAAAAAAAAATCTTTCTAAAACATTTTGAAATGAAAAAAAAATCTTTCCCAAAACATTTCGAAAAACATATATAAACAGGTAAATATACATAATAAATTCAATTGATACAAAAATGTTTTCTTTGCATTCCTTCAAATTCGGATTTTCGGTCAAACTTGACAAACAGTTCAGCAAATGATTTTCATGTCATCATCCTATATTCTCAGTTTCATCAACGAGAATTTTGTGCAAATCGCTTTCAGGGTCAGTAATGCATTGTTTTGCATCATCCGGATGATGTTTTCTATTGGTATAGCGATCTCGTATATTTTTTTTCCATCGCCCAATAGTGTAACATCTGGCTGCTTCAGAGTACCGCCTTAGAATCAGATGGCAAGCTGAAAGCTGAAGTAATAATGCCAGTTCCCGGGGGATGGCAAGAAAGAGTCGATTTATTTTTGTTGTTGTTGTTGTTTTTAAAGTGTTCTTTGTTAAATCACTGTAGCGAGCAGTAAATGTGCCCACAACTAAAACTAAGGGGATCTGTTCGCATATAAAAGAGCAAAATTAATACAACCGAAGGGTTTGAAATTTAATATATATAATCGTTTCAGAATTTTATCGAGTCATTTCAAATGTTATGAAAATCGAATCAAAACTTAAAAAGATATTAATAAATGTGTTCTCCATTCTATTAAATCCTATCATACGTAATTGCTTCAATGATATCCCATGATAGGCAATGATTCTACGTTGTCATGGTGATTATGTCCTATTTCAGATGGAATCTATTCTATCCGTATTACTGCATTTAATATATATAATCTTAATGAATTTTGTATTCATGTATTTTTTCATAAGAGTGCAATAGTTATTGCACCAAGATCTGAATATTTATAAAAGTATTTATAGTAAGAATGCACCTCATTTGTCACGTTTTATGTAGAATTTCCGACTTGTTTAAATCATCATGTTACTGGAAAAACGCATGACATTGTCTTCGATATTGTGAAGAGTCACGTCTCATGGTGATTCTCAATAATGATAGCTGTCACACTCTGAATAATTGTACAACTGCGTTGCAAAATGTGCTGTTCCGATGTACAATACAGACTACTGACAGAACTGAAGTAGTACTAGTTGGCTGCAGATGTAACAATTCTGATAACACAAATCTCGATATTTAAAAAAAAATCTCAATTTTTATTTGTGGATTTCTGAGGAAAACCATATCGTTCTACTGCCTATATACTTTTCGAATTTTTGAATTTTTACTTTTTGTGTCAATTTTTGGCTTGTCTAATTGATTATATGAATATATCTTAAATTAACAGATTCAATAATTTAAAAGAATTCCAATATAGTAAATCAAACTTAATTTTATTTGCCAACATTCTGTGAATTAATTTTCTCTGTGAAAAAATTGAAAGAATAAATAATATCGTCCAACAGAAAGAAATAAAACACTATCCGTATCTATATGCAAAAGGAGAGGGAAAATAATGCAGAAGGAAATACAGTGTCATTTATTTTCTCCGAAATAAATCGTTTCCTTTTCAGGTTCTGACCACAAAAGGGATTTAAAAAAAGGAATATCGTTTTTTCCTGACGCTTTATTATAATCTATCAAAAAAGCTGTCCGTGATTTTGCTTCTGATTTAATAGAACGAGGATAGACATATATATATTCGTATTTAAACTGTAAAGCAACATTTCGTAGTCTGAATCTTTGGAAGATATAATCAATTTAAATTACAGGTATAGTGTCAAACTACACTGTAAATAAAAGAAAAAAAAACACTGTAGATTTGCCAGCAAAAACTGCTGGCAATTCGGACTCCAGTAGTTTGTGCTATTAATTATACGCAACTACTGTTATTTTTCATGTTTATCCCTCTAAGTGTTTGGGGCGTATTATTCCGTTCACTAAGCTCCAGGTTTCACAGCAATACAAGCAATATTTAAGATAATATAATTCTATAGATTTAATGAATTTTAAATACATTAAAGAATGATTAATACTCTCAAGGATTACATTCATATTTGTAATTGAGTTTTTTTTATAATGTTGAAAGAATCATATTTTCTTAACATTTAAAAGAAATGCAAAGAAAACAACATTACAATTTTACCCTTTTGCAAGACGCTCGGAGGGCTATATAGTCAAGAAATCAAAGAAAGCTACAGCACATTCGACTGTGATCAAATTTTAGCGCGAGATGAACAGTAATTTGTGCTGTAAAAATGTCGTGTTTTTTTTTTTACAGTGTACTCTGGGTAGCGTCATTCATTTTTTAAATTTTGGTTTACCAGCAAGAGAGAAAAAATATTATGTAATTTTGGAAAGTAATATGTTATGAAGAGCGATTTAACTTTATTCTAAAAAAAGAAAGAAAAATAAAAAATAACATATAAAGTTATTTTGTTCACAATATTTTCAAATACATTTTTACGTGGTGCGATCTAAAAGTTCACAGTGTGAATTTATGATAACCCATGTACCACATAAACCTGTTCTGAAGTAGAAATTTTAATTAGCAACGTTTAAACCATTTTAAGCGAAATAAAGTAGAGTACACCAGGGTACGTTTACGATTTTTTTTTCAATTAATTTTCTAATTTTTATTCCTATGAAATTTTAGACATTCTGGTTTTATAAAGCAGTTAATAAAGTCAAAATTTCTGTATTCAGTTGTTGCCCTATTTTAGTTTTTAACCTTTAAAAAAAATTTGTTTAGGTCCAAGTTTTAAGTGAGGCACGTTTACGCATATTAGAGGTGAAACCAAGGAGTAAGTAAAAAAACACTTAATCAAATTGAAATGTTTTATTTATAACTTAAAACACTGTTTAAAAATAAAAAAAAATAAAGAGAATTAATTAAAGAACATTTTAGAGGCTAAACCGAAACATAGGGCTTATTGCTAATTAAAAACATAAACTATTTACTCTTCTTCATCATCACTGTTAGAGTTGCTACAAACAAAAAATAAAGTATTTCCTTTTGCACACTTGTCATGGGACCACCTTTTGCATTTAAGACATTGAACCTAGTCTTGTCCTTTTTTGGATTGGTTGTATGATTTCAAACAATAAATATACACACAGTTTTCATCTTCGTCATCAGATTCATTCACTATTTTCTTTTTTTCCAGAGTATACCAACTTTTTTCCTTTTGCAGTTTTTGGTTTCATCCTTTTTCCTTTGCTGTCTTCTTGTTCTGTTACCATAGAAACTAGTAAAATTTTACATAATTTCTTCTTTTCGAACGTGCCTAAAGGTACCCGATGTCAATGCCTAAACGTGCCCCGTCGCCATGTTTGGATTTATTTTTAAAGTGCAACGAAAATTAATAACATTTCTGTTCATACAAATTCAGTTCTGAAAAAAGGATAAAATTCTGCTAATGCTCATATATTTGTTTATCCTTAACTAAGTATTATTAGTTCACAATAAGTTTCACAAAGTTCAACACAAAATTTATTCACTTTGATAGAAAACAGGTTATCCTTTCCGCATGCTAGACCGAAGCTCGAGTGACGCTCAAACACGTGTGAGAATACCCGCTAGGGAGCAGCATCAATCTGTCATGACTGGTAAGGGACCAGTTATAACTCGTTTCGAAAAAAGTGGACTGCGTAAATGTGCCACGGTATATCCTACGTATCACAAATAAATAAGTTACATCTTATTAAATAAAATATGTATTTCTAACGTTTATTTCATTGGTGGATTATTTTAAATGCATTCAGAGACCTTTTGGATAGCACCAGTTAAATAGAGACTTGTTGGACCAAACTGTTGAAATTACATGAATTGATTTCTCACATAATTTCTGCTGATCTGTGACAGCTTTTGAAATAATAAAGAATTGAAAATAACTATTATAAGTACTCTTTTTTTTTCTATTGTAAAAAAAGTAATAATAATAACATCGTATAAAAAATTATTTCATAATTTATTTAAAATTTATTTTTATGAAAGATATGGGGTTTATTGTATTATATAAATTGCTTTCTTACGTAACTTCGGTTAATCTAAAATAACATATGAAATAAAAAATACATGAATTAAGGAGTCCGGGACACAAAAAATCTTCGAATTTTGCAAAAACATTTTATTTCGTTAAAAATTTCTGTGTTTTTTCTGCTTAAAATGACATTTAAATCATGTTTCTATCTGAATTAGAAAAAAAAAATATTTTTTTTTTCGTTTTGGTTTGTTTTTAAAATCTAGCTTTCAAGCAATGGCTATCATGGAAACGACTTCTTGTAAAAATGCGCTTTTCTTCATGATAGGTTTTTCCACCATTTCTCGTATTTAAATTCTTATAACTTGAGAACCGTTAAAGATAATGGGGGTTCAAACTTGGAACATATCTTTTTTCAATTATTTTACTTTAATTTTGATTCAACATATTTGAAAAAAATGTTTACTTTTGAAAATATTATTTTTTTTAATAAAAGTTGCACGACATTTTTTTAAAAGTTTTTTTCGTTAAATATTTTTAACTTTTCTATAAATTAATATTTTTAAAAATTCTGAATCAAAATTAAAACATACATATTTCTGTTTATTTAAATGAAAAAAAAAATTAAATTCTATAAATAATATTCCGAGTTATAACGATTTTAATTTACCCCCCCCCTTTTTTTAATATATTTTATATTTAAATATTTTTTTAATTATGAGAAGTTTTATCATGTGATTTTGTTTACAAATGATAAGGTTAACCATCACAAAAAAATTCAGAATTTTAACTCAATAATTAAAAATTATTTTAAAATGTGTTTCGAACCCCCTTAAAAATGGATATTCAAACTTAATACATGATTGGAGATGAAAAGTTAGTATTTTGATACAAGGGATTTATTGTCACCCTCAGCTATCACGAATTTCACTCATAAAGTATGCGAGTTACCTCATAACTTATGAATGAGCAAATTTCATCTTAATTTACTCCAGCGAGATTTTAATTCAAGTTAGTGTCTTCTGTAGGGCTTTTACCTTATTGCCTCGATTGCGTATAGCCAATTTTGGATGATTAAGTTTAATCAATGAGGAATTTTATGCAAATACATTTAAATTGTTTCTCGCATATCAGAATTCAGATATTCGCAAAGGGTGGAAGTTGCAACATTGGATTCCGATCTTACATCTAGAGATTATCCAAGATAATAAGGACAATGATTTTATTAGAAGATTGTGTTATAAGAAGCAATGCAAGTAGAGTAAGTGCAACCTATTCACCTATTCAGTTCTACAGATTAAGACAAAACTGCTTGACACATTTTGAAAGTCAATAAATAATCAAGTAATTGGCATCCGAGAGGCGGTTTCGTCGAAAGTACTTCTCTTGATCGAGAGTTTTGTTTGAACAGAAATATAGATAAAACAATTGCCGATAGATGACGCCGTATCTTCAAAGCTTAGTAAAAATATCAAAGTCTTGAATCCCATCCAAATTGTGCTTAATCTTATTCTGCACATTGAAATGTGGTAATACATAGCACAGCCATCTAAACAAAAAAGAAAACAACACTCTATACATTTTAAACGCTAAGTCATCGCAGAAAAAAATTAAAAAGCATTGGAAATTGTGTCTTTTTTTTTCAACTTAATGTATTAAAATAATGATTTGTTACTGCTTATCTTGAGTTTTAAATGATTTTTGTTTTTTTATATTTCAATGTATAGCTCATTCTACGGAAATAAAATTAACTACTTTTTTATGTGAATAACATCAGAATTTAAAAAGAAATTGATTTGGAAATAAATATATGTATGCCTTTCTTCCTCTACTTTATAAAAACTAAATTTAATAAAAAATTCTGGTGCCAATGTGGCTGTTTAGGATTAAAATTAAGTTGTATAAAAATAATACAACCGACCTTCGAGGAGTTACTGGAAATTTTCAAACCTCAGAAGTATTTTAGTCTTAACTTATTCTTCTGCAAGTAATTATCTTATTTTTTATTGAATTTTAAAATATTCCGAGGATTTTTGGCCCACTCTGTATAACATGTTAACAACATGAAAGCACTAATCGACGATGATGATAGTAAATGCTGGCCTTTCACTCGGTCCGCTTTTTGAACACCACTATTTTTCAAAGAAAAATCTTCTTTATAAATTTCGTAGAAACTTGCCTAAAAAGTCGTTTTTCTTGCAATTGTTGCAGAAACCTACCATTAATTTTTTCTGAAATTTTACTGGTTTTCAAAAAGCGGACCAGTGGGAGCCCTGTAAATGTCACAAATTCAAAATTAACATTGAAATTATCGTTACAAAAAAAGTTCTGTAAAAAAGTAAATTGATAAATAAACAAAAAATTTATTATTAATTCTAGTCAACACTAGCATTAAGGTTTTATTAATTTAAAGTGCATTAGAAATAGCTTTTATACTATTTAAAATTTGGAAGCAGTCACTCGTTGAAAAAAATCTTTAATCCCAATGCAGCAAGTTAGACAACTCAAAGGTTCAACTAAAAAATATATTAATCTTGAAAGCTTAGTAAAATCATCATAAAAACTGTATATATATTTATTAAAAAAATTTAATTTTGACAATAAAAAAATATATTGAAAAAATAAAATTTATTAACAACATTTTTTTTTTATTTCAGACATTATCAATGAATTTAAAAATTTTGATGCTTTCAAAAATAATTAATAGGTTTATTCGTAAATAAAGTGTTAATTATAGTTAACCGAATTAACTTACAAAAAATAATTAGAAAAAAGTACTTTTAATCTAAAAAGAGTCAAAACTTTCACGCAGAATGAATAAAAATAACCGCTTTATATAATAACAATGTCATTCAAAACACAAGGGTCCTTATTTATGAGAAATTTGAGTACTTAACTGTTTGTAATAAGGACATCATTAAAAGATAAACGAAATGACATTTTTACACAAACAAAAACACTTTTTATTTGAAACTTTTTACAACATAAATTTCTTTGAAGCTACGTAAATTAAATCACTTTCAAAGTTAACTTCCAACCTCATTTTTTTTTCTAAAAAAAAATGGTCTCTTTTTTGCCTGTTTTCTTAACAAACCAGCTTTTGAATTAATTTTCACAGTCCATGAAATTGCTTTTCTTGCATTTTTATGCCAAATTAACTCTAAAATATAAAACATAAAAACATATCTAAACACTAAAAGTTGAAAACACAAAGACTGCTTGTATTTAAAATTGAATGCAACAGAAATGAATAACCTAAAAAAACGCTAACTTTTTTTAATAAGCGGTGCGTCTTTTATTTTATTTTCATGCAAAAGATTTTTTAAAAATATATTGTTTTACAAGCAGATATTACATTGCGCACTAGAAAACCTAATTGCATTTATTCGACTTTGAATTTAACTTTTGAAATGTGGAATATTTATTTTTTTACCTTTACAAGTATTCGAAATATGTTATCTTGAAGAGTTATTTTTAGATTTAATTTCGTTCTAATATGAGAATTGAGAAATTGAATTCGTGTTTAAAAAAAAAAAAGTTCAGAATATAAATTTTATTTTGTATTAATTTCACATAAAGAATATATAATGTTGACATAAAACTGACGAATGTGATTTGAAATCATCCGATTTATTGCAGATTTAAAAAATAAAAAATCGAAGTTAAAACTGCAGTGATTGATACGTTTTACTATTGAAAAACCCTACATGAGCATCCAGCCTTAGTAATGAATTTCGTGAATGTAGACCAAGGGCTACTGTGTCTCCAGAAAACATCGATGTATAGAATCAATTAGTGCCCGAGCAAAAATACGTGACTGAATTTAAATTTTGAAACAGTCACTCTTTGAAAAAAGTTTTTAATTAGTAAAATGTTCAGTTAAAAAATATATTTATTTTGAAAGCTTAATAAAAGCATCACAAAGACTGTCAATATATTTATCGAAATATTTTATTTTAACAATAATAAAAAAAAATACATTACAAAATAAAATTTATTAACAACAAAATGTTTTTAAATTTCAGACATCATCAATGAATTTAAAAATTTTGTTTCTTTCAAAAATAATTAATAATAAGTTTAATCATAGATAAAATATTAATTATAGTTAACCGAATTAAATACAAAAAATAATTAGAAAAAGTACTTTTAATCTAAAAAGAGTCAAAACTTTCACGCAGGATGAATAAAAATAACCGCTTTATAGAATAACAACGTCATTCAAAACACAAGTGTCCTTATTAATGACAACTTTGAGTAGTTAACAGTTTGTAATAAGGACATCATTAAAAGATAACCGAAAATGTCATTTTTACACAAACAAAAACACTATTTGAAACTTTTTACAACATAAATTTCTTTGAAGCTACTTAAATTAAATCACTTTCAAAGTAATTTCCAACCTCATTTTTTTCTTTTAAAAAATGGTCTTTTTTTTTGTCTGTTACCTTAATAAACTAGCTTTTGAATTAATTTTCACAGTCCATGGAATTGCTTTTATTGCATTTTTGTACTAAATTAACTCTAAAATATAAAACATAAAAAAATATAAACACTAAAAGTTGAAAGCACAAAGGATGCTTGTATTTCAAATTGAATTCAAAAGAAATTAATAACCTAGAAAATAGATTATTTTATTTCTATAAGCGGTGTATCTTTTATTTTAGTATTTTCATTCAAAAGATTTTTTAAAAATATACTGTTTTACAAGCAGATATTACAATGTGCACTGGGAAATGTAATTCTATTTATCCGAGTTTGAATTTAACTTTTTAAATGTGGAATATTTACATTTTACTTTTACAAGTATTCAAAATGCGTTATTTTTAGATTTAATTTTGTTTTAATATGAGAATTGAGAAAATGAATGCTTGTTTTCAAATCCAGTTCAGATTATAAATTTTATTTTGTGTTAATTTCAAGTAAAGACAATAAAATGTTGATATACAGCCAACGAATGTAATATAAAGTCGTATTATTTATTGCAGTTTTAAAAAATAAAAAATCGAAGTTAAAACTGCAGTGATTGACACTTTCAGGTTTTAACAACCCTTAAATGCGCATCCAATCTCAATGATGAAATACATGATCAAGGGCTGTTGCGACTCCAGAAAACATCTGCCCGAGCGAAAATACCATATTAGCCTAAAATCAATATATATATCTCAGAATCTTTAGTCTTTCTAGAATCATATATCTTTAGACTCAATAAAATTTAATCTAAAATCTGTGTTTCGGCAAATATTCAGTTTAGGTCGAAAAACACCTGACATTTTGCCACATACTGCAGCTGCAGGTGAGTCTCGTTGGAAGTTACTTAAGAAAACTTGTGCTCAAAGGCCTTTGTGTATTTTTCATTCCTGCTATCATTATTTGACGATTTGGAACGCATTGATGACAATAAAGCATTTAGCTCTAACAGTAACTGGACATTCTTTCTAATGATAAATAAAACAAGATTTGTATGATTAGCTCTCTAAGCGGTTTGACGTATATTTCCATTTCTCTAAAATGACTTAAATCGGTTGTAGACAAAAATAATTTTAGGAAAATTGTATTTTAAGATGAATGTCAAATAAAGGGGCATGAAGTGTATATTAGAAACAAACAGGGAAAGAATAATTAAATTAGCAATAGTTTTATAAGTATCTTCCTGAAAATGTAGAAAGCCCTCAAAACGCTCAGAGGGCTAAAATCGGCTCATGGAAGTGGAAGTAGCACTGGAACTGAATGCCAAACGATCTTAAGAATTTATCATTATTTCTCATATTTATAATACGTTTGATACTTTCATTTTTTCTTCCAGACTTTTTGCTTTCAAAGAATATTTATGTAACTTTGCAAAGCTTTTTGTATGGTGATTAAGCAATAGATATTCATAATATAGTGTTCGCTGAAAAATAAATTTTTTCTATTTACCAATTTATTTTATTGCTGTTTATAATCAACCAATTTTACGTTCACTGTTGATTCTGCTATATTTGTGTTTGACAAAGTTTCTTAATTAAATACGACTTTCCTTTTTTCAATAGAGGCTCGGGGAGCTATACTTTTATGCTTAATGTTAATATTTTATAAAAGTAAAGACGTTCTGACATTTTATGTAAGTTTTATAATAGTTCATGAAGTTCATGAAGTATCGACGTAATTTTGAACAGTGAATTGACTTCTCCCTAGTACAGTTCTCGATTATATGCGTATGTCAGTCGTATGTGACTTTTTAAATGTCCCGACATGAGGAATAGAGAAATAGAACTTTTTATTTTATGTATAAACTCTTTTTTTGAGCCACTTCCCCGTGTTATGTGTTTACAAATTTGAGAACTTGGCAAAATGTATAGATGTTTCCTTACTAAGAAACAAATGATTACTTATTAAGGTTTTTATCCCAAAAAAAGACGATGAAAGATTAGTTTGGAATTATTGTTCTTGTACTTGTGCTGAGTTTTCATGCAACAATATTCCTGAAATTTTAAAACTATTGGAACATTTACTGAAAAGTGCTTATGCATTATCAAAAGCAATCATGCATTTTAATCAATTAGAAAATGTCGTTTCCTATACATGGCTTAAGAAAGATAATTTAATATGGACACTTCTTTTCTAAAAGTACAAGTAGCTTTCATTTCTGTAAATAAAACAAATAATGTTTTTTCAAGATAAAGTACATAATATAATTTTAGATTTGGTTTTTCAATAAAAACTAGTGAAATAAATAGTTAAATGTATTTTTTTAAGTTGCTATTGCAGTTTTATCACTAAAAAATAATCGCTGTATGTTTAAATAGTATTTGGATCTTGTTTAATCAATTAAAATATCTTATTACTCTTTCAGTATGTTTAATGTTATGGTTTGTATATGGAAATCTTCTCCTTGGAAAAAAAAAAACATTTAAAAATTAGCGGGTGCTACCTCCAATTAGATAACGCATAAATAGAGTTGATAGACTGATAATTCTAGTGGCTATTTTAGTACTCCATTATAAAAATATTAAAACTCCTAAATCAAGGTTATTGTTTTTTTGTTGTTGTTGTTAAAGTAAACGCATTTTGTATATTTTAATATACATTTTAAGAGAATAAAAAGATAGCATGGTAATAATTTCTTTTAAAAAGAATGTTAACAAGGCAATTCAAATAATTATTCAAGTAATCTACTTGCCATCTAAATATTTTCCGATAAAATTACCATTAACTTTTACTGTTCTTCGTTCCGTGGAAAGCTATTAAAATGCCTGAAAACCATTCATTTTAGTGCTAATGTCTCGTTTGATCCTTAAAAGTTTCTTCCTCATAAAAGTAAACACGAGCTTAAATTTCGTAAAACATATTGTTTTACTAATATGTTTTTTTATAAATACACATATAAACACATAAAACTGACATAAGATTTGCGGATATAAATGCTTTATTAAAATTATTATATCATGAGGTTTTTAAATTTATAAATTTTCACATGAAGACAGTTTGAACATTTGGGGCTCAAGTTTCGGAAAACTGCGTTGCATGCAGAATTAATATTCTTGTTTCATTCTATTTAATATGATACTCTAGATCTTTAACTATATAAAGTTTTAAGTGAAACAATAATAAAAAAAAATAAAGTAAAAAATAAATAAAAAGAAAGAGCTTGAATTCTAAAATATTTTAGTGACGTTAACCTATTTAAATGGAACTATAATACTTATCAGCATGCAAAACAATTCGTTATAAAACATCTTTAAATGTATCTAACTAATCAAATTAGAAGCAAGATAGTGTTTGCGGATAATAATTTTGGATAATATTTGTGTAATATTTGAGGATATAAATGCGTTATTAAAATTATAATATCATGATATTTTCAAATTTTTGAATGTCCACTTCAAGCCAATTTGAAAATTTGGGGCTTAAGTTTTTAAAATGTGGGTTGCATACAGAATTAATATTCTTGTCTCATTCTATTTAATATACACTTAGATTTTTTACTAGATAAAGATTAAAGGGAAAAAAAATGAGTAAAAAAATTAAAAAAAGATTGAGTTCTAAAATAGTTTTGATGACGTTATCCTTTTTCAATAAAGAAATGTTAAAATTCTAGTGCTAAATTGACCTTGACTAAATAGTTAAAATTCGTATGAATCACAAATAAAACTTACTAAAATTACTTTTAGCTGCGTATATATAATATAAAATTATTTAAAATACATTAAAATACCTTAAAAATACATTAAAAATCAAATTAAAATCCTAAAACGTTTTCGGCCAGAATTTGGTCAAATAGCTTTTTTTTATAATTATTTTTAATATTATTTACAGATATATGACAGGGATAAGATATATTATGTTTTCAATGATAAGTTACAACAGATTTCATTTTCGAATTTTTATTTAACTGGCCTTTTATTAAATAGCTAGTCCTTAATTTTAGATTAAAAAAAATTGTCACGTTCGCGAATTTTCAATACATTTAACCATTTAAATGGCTGGCTATATTTAATGGTTTTAAGTTCGCGCAGAATTGTCTGATTCTTGACTTTATCAACTGTAAAAATTATGACTGTAAAATGATTATAACTGTAAAAATTTACATACGTTCATTTTCATGATATACATACACAAATATATATAAATATTCATAGATGAAAAAGTTAATTAAGGTACAGTCGGCCAAAGAAAAAAAGGGGAACATCCCATACATTTTAATTTCCAAATTATCCGAGAGGAAAAAACAGAAATAGCCATTCGACTGAATATGATACCTCCTTTTATTTTCAGTGTTTGTTTTTGTGTTTTTGCTGAAATTTTTAATACGAACACCTCATTTTCAGATAATATTTGGCTTCGGTATATTGCAATCTATTTTGAAAGATTACAGATAAATTTAACATTATCAGTTCCAAATTTTAAACCTTCATAATTTTTAAATTTGGTCGAACGATTTCCCCGTTCAGTATCTATAAGCAAAATTTTCCGAAAAAGACAAATATGTTAGCAAAATTAAATGTTCGTGTGAAATTTAAGAATTTGTTATAGACGGCCCCCTAATCTTATTTTTTAACATAATTTGAAATCAGATATAATTTCCATGCGAATGGCTATTTCCATTTTTCCTGTAACAATTTAGTTATTAAAATGTATGGAGTGTCCCCATTTCTTTTTGACCGATAGTACATGCAGAAATATGCTCATAAAATAGAAAGTCCCACACTACACCATTTTTAGGTGCGTTCTTAATTATATAAATGCGTAGCACCTGTATTCATCATCTGGTCCGCCCGTCTGTCTGTCCACATACAACAGCGCAAAAACTACCCAACCGAATGGTTTGGAACTTAATATACATAATCTTTGCAAAATTTTGTCGAGTCATTTCAAATTTTATGAAAATCCAATAAGAAAATATTTTTAAAAGTTTTCTTCATTCTATTAAATCCTATCATGCGTAATTAATTCAATGATATCCTATGATATATAATGATTCTAGGTTGCCATGTTGATTACGTCCCATTTAGGATGGATTCCTATTATTTCCGTATTACTGAATTTAATAAATATAATGGTAATAAATTTTGTATTAATGCATTTTTGCATAACAGTGCAACAGCTGTTGCACCAAGATATGAATATTTATAAAACTAGGTATAGTATGAACAATTTGCCACATTTGGCGTACAATTTCCGACTTGTTAATAATTCAAAAAGTGACAAAGGTATAGCTATACAAAGCATAATGTTGTTATAAGTATTTAGCGAGAAAAATGCATAGATCATCAAATACAACTAAAAATACCTAGAGTATTATTATTCTCATATTCGATTATATCATTATTATTATTATTATTATCATTTAATAGGTTATAGTAAAAATAATCATGAGAATATTAAGACTTTAATATATATAAGAGAGAGATATTTTTTGATATATTAAGAGATATAAAATTTAAAATTGCGCGCCATTCTTTTCTGTAGTTTTTTTAATAGCGATAGATGAAAAGTGCGATCTTTGCGATAAATGAAAAGTTCCTACTACACATGATTGTTGTAGTAAACTGCAATTGATACACAACTACATATGTTTACTACACATTGTTATTATTATTAATTAGGAGGACTAACAATATATGAATATAAAACTAACAATAGTTTAAAATTCGTTTAATGATTAAACTTCTCAATCTGGCATATTTTTCAAAACAATATTTCATGGCTGTATTAGTATTATACTTGCTGTAAACCATACAAAACTCTTATTTGCGATTCTTGATTAAGAGCGCACACTTCTTTTTAATGAACATTTCTGCAGTACTCCAACTTTTACTTTTTTTTTTTCCCCTTCATCTGTCGTTACTGCTTTAGATGAATTGGGTTAAATTTTAATCAGCAAGTTCTGAAAAGTTTTTGAAAAATATTTTAATTATTCTGCTCATTACTTTGCAAAGTCACAAACTCAAGAGTGCTTAAATTAATGAGACATTTTGAAAAAACAATAATAACTAAAGAGCTTTTATAATAAGAACTTTTAAATGATTTCTTTGACTAGGCTAAATCTTTTAGATCAGTGTTGTAACTAAAATTAAAAAAGATAGTTTTTTTAATTAAAGTTTTTCCTGAATTAGATTTTTATTTTTAAATTAAAATCTATATCACATTATACATAATGTAAAATGCACGTAAATCAATCAGGAAATAACAATGTAACCTAAAATCTTGCTGAATATTTGGAATGTAAATATCAGTAATTGAAAGTTAGTTTAATAATAAATTGTAACTAAATCAGAATTTATACAACTGGTAACTGTATACGTAAGTGTATATGTAACGGTATATGTAATTATCTATGTAAATGTATCTGTAAATTTTTGAAAAATATTTTAATCCTTTAAATTTTGAAAAAAAAACAATAATAACTTAAGAGCTTTTATGTTAAAAACTCTTAAATTTCTTTGTCTAGGCTAAATCTTTCATATCAGTACTTTAAGAATTGCAAAAAAGATTGGGTTTTTGCAAAAGAATTTCCTGCATTAACTTTTTATTTTTACAGGAAAATCGCTTTTTTAATTTACTGATAAAAAGTACACAACCAAGTACACTTTTCTGAATGTTTGAAATGTACATATCTGTAATTAAAAGTTAGTTTAGTAATAAATTAGAACTAAACTAGAATTTCTACAACTTGTAAGTGTATATGTAAGTTTTTGGAAAACATACAGGGTGTTCGAAAATTCCTGGATACATTTTAAAATTCAACTAATTGTCATACAGCAGTGCGGTTTGGAGTAAAATGCTTCGCAGGTTAAAAAGTTTTTTTAAACGAATGAAAATAATTAGTTCCATATTTATATCATAGATGGTGCCACAATATGGCGTCCATATGTTTGCTTTCAAACATGCATTTTTTTTTTCTTATTTTCAGATTTGTTGAGGAGTTAGTAGGGGGGTGTTTACATTTTATTTTTTTTACCACGTCTTCACATTTTCACAGCTGCATGCAGAGCTATGTGTTTTATGTTATAGCAAAAAAAAAAAAAAAAAAAAAAAAAAAAAAAAAAAAAAAAAAAAAAAAACACTAACCTTCTTTTACCTCTCCTGTGAAATGTGGTATTTAGAGTTGTGTCACATTTTTTTGTATGTGAGCGTTTTGATGTATTACATAACAACTTCAGCTTCAGCCTTAAAAGAGAAAAATTTGACATAACATCATCTTCTATGCGTATCTTCAGATATTTAAAAACAAATCTAAATCATGCTTACATAGATCGAAATTTTACAAACCGAATAGATCAAAGTTTTATCGCCACTCCAATGATTTTTAAACTTATTTTATAACTCGAAAGCATAAGAATAAAAATAGTATTTGCCTAGAAACAAATACTTTATCACAAAAGTTTTGAAAAGTAACGTAAGTATAATAAAAAATGCATGTTTTTTCAACAAATATATATATATATATATATATATATATTTAAAAAATAAATATGTATACACCATATTTGTCGAAATGTTTATGTTTGATTTTCAGATCCTAACCAAAAATGTACACATCTTCAAATTTTATATTCTGTGAAATCCCGAATAGAAGAACTGGATTTGTTTTATTTTATTAAATTTATTTTATTTTTGATAGAAGTCAGGAAAAACTTATGCTCACAAATATAAATAACAGCTATACTTGCTAAAAAGGCGAAAATATTTCATATTTGTATTGAATATTTCAACTTATTAGATTTATTTCATTAAATAGATAACTTCTTAAAACATTTTTAGCAGTTAAAAATTTTTGAAATACGATAAGATTTTATATTTTTATAACATTTTTCTTATTGCATATTTTATCAGTAACAAGCAAAATTATTCATCATAAATGAAACTAATTTTAAAGAAAAATTTATGTGTATGTTACTTTAATAACATATACATTCAGAAAGTTTAAAATATGAGAGAAAATAAATAATGATAGTTAAAGTATTTTGTTATTTCTGCCAAAAAACAACAAATCAATAAATAGTTTTCGTAAAGAAACGGTTAAAGAAACTTTTGGTATTCTACATTCAAAAGTATTTATAAATATTCAAAAGATACTTTATGTCATATCACTCAAAATTTTTAAAATAACTTTTCATAGATGATACTGTTCTGAAATCCAAGTATTTTTAAATAATTACTAGATAAAGAAAAGAATACTTTCAAAGAAATAAAAGGAAAACTAAACAAAAAATTGTGAAAATAATGTAAAAATAATGTATAGAGAGAGCAGATGTATAAGGCAGATATATATATAAATAATTAAAATGAATTTGCATATAGGAAAAATATTGTCTTAAAACATTATGTGGGTCAATATCTGAAAATTCGACAATTTGCGTCCACTGTCAATAATCTTTCATTAATTATACTAAACCAAAAACTGAAAAATGCAATATATTGTTACATTTGTTCTAACAATTACCAATAATGAATGGGCATATAATAATGTATAAATAATTAATTTTAAGCTTTAAACAAACAAATTCATCACTTCAATCCGTGTCCACAGGTACAAATATCCAATATTAAATGTATGCCGTAATTTTTTTATAAATATTATTTACTATTACTATTATATATTTATACCTATATATATAGAGAGAGGGAGAATGGGAAAATATAATTCTCCTTTATTAGTATAGATTGCATAGTAAAATATTGTAGTAAATATATTTGTCCCTGAGGTTGACCATCATCTCAGACCCTCTAACACACATTCAGGTTAACAGATAATAGGTGGCACTGGCAGAATTATTTCCATTGCAACAGCAATTAAAGTACAACTAGCCACGATGGATGAAGGTAAGTTGTTCTTCTCTTTATTTCATATTTAGAAATATTTAGTTTTTGTTCTGAATAGGGATGAATATTTTTTTATAGCATCATTCATGTCCCCATATTTAACTATTTATTAAAAAAAAGCTTATTGCAACTTTTTTTATGTAACATACAAATGTCACATGGCATATTTAGTAATTTACATGTGTGCAAAATGATTCAACAAAATTGCTGTGCAGCTGCTAAGACAAAACCATCACCTCAGTCCCCATCATCTCAGTCCCAAGTATTAGACACTGATTATGATGTTAATAGACCCTTTCTTCCATAAAAGTTCATCCTACGCATAAAATATATATCCTCGATCTCAAAATCCTACAGCATTTAAATGACAAAACATGTATTATAATATATAATTGTATGTCGTAGTTGATACATTAATTTAAAAATAATAAAAATTTTGGAATGAAATAGTTCGGTTTTCAGATATTGACCCATGTACAGTACATTAATATTCCCAGAATCCTAAATTCAGTATGCATATGTAAAGGTCACCGTAGCTAACTTGAGAAATGCCAGTGACTTGCAATTATTAGTCGATATTCGTGTGAAATATAGTGAATGCATGTCTTGATAAAAATATTTAAAGAAAGGCTTTAAGAGTTTGAGAGGTCTTGAAGCGTATTCAACTGATCGAAAGTGTTCTCACTCATACAACAGCGGATCTCAGTGGGAGGACGTGAGGATAACGTAACTAGTGTTACCAAGTTTCCCAATTTTGAGGGTGTTCCAAGAACTGTCTCGTGTAACCCCTGCATGAGACGCTAAAAATATCGCTTTTTCATGATGCACAAATTCTTTTAAACTTATTTTACTACCATGCTATACGTTAGTCTGGATCAGGGCCGAAACTAAGGGGGGGAGGGGGGAGAGGAGGCATGTGCCCCGGGCGCCAGAAGGAAGGGGCGTCATATGAAGGAATATACCATTGGAATGGAGCATTTTCTTCTGATGGACTGATGGCTTCCATTATTAGGAAACAGCCATTATAAATGAAGTGTTAGGTGAAGGTGAAAAAGCAGCCGTAAAAAGTTAGAACTCTGATTTTCTGGTCAGAATAGGGGGAAAAATGGCCATAATTTTTTTTTTTCAAAAGAAAAATTATGGCCATTTTTTTACCCATTCGGACCAGAAAATCAGATCTCTAACCTTTTACGACTGCTCTTTCATCTTTACCTAACACTTTATTTGTAATGGGTGTTTCCTAATAATGGAAGCCATCAGTCCATCAGAAGAAAATAACTCGGTCGAAGCGGAAACTCGGTTAAGTGGGTCTCGGATAATCGGGACTCTACTGTATATTTCATTTTTAAAATGATCTTTAGAATATTTTTGTTGGTGTTCAGAGGGGAGTCATGACCACCGTGACCTCCCTCTTGGATCCGCCATTGTAGATTACGTAGTTCAGTATTACCTATTTTATGTTTACATATTTTAAATTTTAAAATAAGTTGGCTATTAGAGAATTAGTAAAATTCTCTTTGTAAATATACTTTGCGGAAAAGGGGGGGGGGGCGCCAAAATCCATGTTTGTCCTACTAAACAAAGTACAGTAAAATCTAGAAAAACAGAATAGCAAGAGGGAAGAAAATTCAGTCTTACACAGATTTCCTGAGAAGGCAGATTTGAACGGTATTATCGTATCATGAAAAATCGGGATTTTTGTCGTTCCGGGGCGCAGTGGTTCCGTTGGACGCAGGGATTGCAAATAGTACGTTTTCTCCGTAAGTTGCACTTTTTTCAAGCTTATTGCACGGTACTGCTAAAATGGAATCACAAGATACAGAATAAAAGCTCTGTTTAAATCAGGCTTTCGTCATAACAGGTATTATTGTATATATATATATATAATAAATATGTAAACGCCATATTTGTGTAGTACATCTAAATTGCAAACTAATTAATTTTTCGTGATAGCAACCTTGATTGCAGAATCTCAAAAATCGGCCTAAAATGGCAGTTTCTACAACCCATTCTAAAAGTTACTTTTATCAGAAACTTACGTAATAATAATGCAAAATTTAGAAACGAGGCGTTCATTAAAACTGATTTATTAAATTGGGCATCATAAGCCATGTACACAATAGAAAAAGATAACTATTTATTGATCTAGAAAGACGGTTTGCGAAAATATAATAACTCGACTCTTCCGCGTTACACACGATTTCGGAAATCATCTCTTTAACCATCAGACACCAGTAGATTTCTGTAATTTAAATAAGCATTCTTTTGTTTCCCGTAATTTTGTAAACGTTTCCGAGTAGTTTTTGCAGTGTATTAAATCAATTTCTTCAACATGATATAGATATGAAACATCGGTGTTTCGGATGCTACACTATGACGCAAAAGTTTAGACAATGACGTCATTCAGCTTTAAAATGTAGAATTATGACGTCAGAATTACAAAAACCTGTAAATATATTAAAAAACTGATTTAAAATGCTATGTACAAAAGACAGTCGTTTTATTTGCTATAATACTAATTTTTTTCATAAAAATTCAAATGTGCTTGTCGCAAAAGTTTAGACACTATTCTAAATTTCTTTGAATATTCGCTGGCATATGCAAATTTAGAATCGATGATGTCACAAATTTGGAGTACTTAAGTTCTGCAAACGATTGCGCTTCATAGTCGACATGCCGAGAGCTAAAGAAATTCAAGTGAATGAGGTTTCAAGGATTTGGCAGTTGAAAGGTGAAGGGAAGAGCGTTTCTGAAATTTCTGCTATTATTAATAGGTCAAAAAAATCTATTTATTGAGTTTTATCGAGTGGTTCCGAATATAAAGCAAAATGTCGGTCTGGGAGGCCACGTGTGACAAATGTACGAGAGGATCGCCTGATACAAAGACTAGCGAGTACTCAACAAATGAGCGTACGTGGAGTTCAAAGCTCATCGGGACTCTCTGTATCAAAGGATACGATTCGTAGACGAATTTTGGAAAAAGGAACAATCGTTTATAGCAAAATGCAGAAGAAACCAGCTCTGAAACCACATCATAAGTTACAAAGACTTATGTGGGCTCGAAAGCATATGTCATATGGAGAGAAATGGCAGTCAGTCATATTTAGCGATGAAAAAAAGTGGAATCTGGATGGTCCAGATGGTTGTTTATCGTATTGGCATGACTTGCGGAAGGAACCTCGACGTTTTTTTAGTCGCAGACAAGGAGGGGGCTCGGTGATGGTTTGGACAGCCTTTTGCTATAATGGACAAGTATCTCTGACCTTCACCAGTGGTCGTCAAACTTCACAGCATTATACACAGACATTAGAAGAAAACCTACTGCCATTTGCTGAGCTTCTAGGGGGTCCTCAGTGGGAATTTCAGCAAGACAATGCTTCAATTCACACTGCAAAACATTCAAAATCCTGGTTTAATTCCCATAATATAAGAGTTCTCGACTGGCCAGCATGTAGCCCAGATCTTAACCCTATAGAAAACCTTTGGAGCATCATGTGTCGCAAAGTTTATAGCAACGCTAGACAATACTCTTCTGAAAAGGAACTTAAGACATCTATTGAGAATGCATGGTACGATATCGATCCACAAACTATGCAAGATTTAGTTTCTTCCATGCAATCTCGTGTATATGACGTAATACATAAGCATGGATGCGCAACCAGGTTTTAAAAATTGTTTATTTCGATTTTATTTAATTTGTGTCTAAACTTTTGAGACAGCAGTTTATTTTTGTTATCATTTAATTTATTGCAATATGCACAATTCCACTTTTCTTTGTTATAAATATTGTTTATATGTACAGCACATTAATTTCAAGCAGTGATTTGAAAATTGAATAAATATTTTTCAAAGTATGTAAGAATTTCTTCATTGTCTAAACTTTTGCGTCATAGTGTATAACATTAAGGGGTCGCAAGACTCTTAAAATTGGAAAAATGAAAAAAAAAGGACCATTTTTAACATTTAATATCTTAAAATGTACACGATTTAAAAATATAGTTTTCATTGGGATGAAAGAGATAAGTATGTTCTTTCATTTCATGTATTTAAAAAATTTCAAGAAACAGAATTTGTATTTACAGGGGGCTCCAAACTGTCAGATACTTGTCGAACAGAAAATTGGTTTTACAGCTTACGCGCAGGATTACAATATACATTTTGCAACTAGAATGAAATTTTTTGGGCCTAATTATACTTCAGATTGTAATGATTATCTTGAACCTAAATGTATTTGTATTTAAAACATACTTATATTTTTAATACAGAGTTGTATTTAGCTAATACAAAATTTTGAAATTTTCAACAGTATAATCACCAAAAAAATATTTTTTGAACAAAAAAAGAAATTTTAGGTTCAGTATATATAGACTAACATAAAACATATGTTTTGAAAATTTCATGTAAAAATATTCAGAAGTTTCTGAGATATGCTGCGCGTTATGCCCCAAAACTTCATTTGGAGAAAAATGACTTCAAAGTCTTGGAAATGTCGCTTCAGCTATTACGCGAGTATAATTCTAAAAGCCCTAACTTCTGTTCTAATGGGAATTTCAAGGAAATAATTATATCAAAATGTTCAGAAACGATAGGAGTATAACACCTAAAGAAATAAAAATGTTGAAAATTTTGTAGCTTTAAGAATCCTGAGACCCCTCAAAGTAAACATTTTCATTTTCAACGAAAATGCTACATTATGAGCTTTAAATGAGCATTATTTTGCTACATTTGCATGAAAAATTATGTTAGACAGAGGGAAATGTTTAATTGAGAATGGATAGCAGCAATATATATATATATATATATATATATATATATATTTCGCGTGTATATCAGGTCGAATACCGATTAATACACTATAAAAAATACTCGGAAACGTTTCCGAAAATCACGGAAGGCAAAAAAAAAAAAAAACACTTTTTTTCAGAAAAGCTTCTTTAAATCTTGGAAATATATTAGGCTCTAAAATTTTCTTAGATAAAAGAACATATGTTGGAATCGTTCGTAACACGAAGGAGCTTACATTTGATATTCGTAAACCTTCTTGCTAGATAAATAAATATTTCTATATTTTTACAGTGTAAAATATTCAAAACAATTCTTAGATAAGTGAACATCTAGTAATGCCTTTGGAATCCTCTCAAGTTTTATAAAATGTTCAAAATAAATATTTAATCTGTAAGTGGCATATTTATTTTTTAGTTTAAAATTTTTATTGTGCATAAATAGTTGCAAAAAATATTTGCTAAACATGACAAAGCAAAGTATTTTGCATGAAATGTAATATTTGCCATTATCAATAGCTGTATTCAAGTTTTAGAAAACTTAGTTAAAAAGAATTTAAAGTCTTTTTAAATAAATGTATTTTTAAAAAGTTCTTTTATTTGCATTATTATTGTGCTCGCGTTTTTTACATGAAAAAAAAAAGATTAATTGTTTTTCAGACTTGTAGAAAGTAGTACTTTGAAAATCAGTACTTTTGGATTTATAATTTTAGAAATGTTGTATCCATTAAGTATATCTGATGAACACGATGACAGATACCTGTGTTACGCGAAATCAGTTTCTGCAATCGATAAAACATTAAAAAAATTTATTACTAAGCTGTATTGTCAAACTTGTAACAACTTTTTCAATTATACTGGAATTCATTCAACCTATAAAATTAAGACTGGAAAAAATATTGTTATTTGTTGGTTTGTTATTATTAATTGAGTAGTCCAGAATAGTTTTGCTTTTACATTTGTAAAAATTTCATGAAAATTGTTTTTTCTTCCCTTGAATTTTAGAATTGTACAAACAAAGTGTAAAAAGAATCAAAACTTTATAGAAACCGCTAGAATTTTTTTCTGTTCGTTTCTTGCACATAAGCCAAAAATGCGTTTGAAAAATTTTGTTGTAACATATATGCAAGTCTTCAATTATAATAAGAAATTAATTGGCGCAATGCAATATAAATAAATAAATACAACGCTTAAAGCACCAAAACACTTTACTTCTTGTTGCAAACAAGTTTTGGTAGCCACAGTGTACCGTCATTAGTGCAAATTGCGATTTATATATTAAATTATGATTATCATATCATATCTTGCACTGATAACGGTACGCTATGGCTACCGAAACTAGTTTGCAACAAGAAATAAAGTGTTTTGATGCTTTAAACGTTGTTTTTTTATTTATTTATATATGTAGACTAAAACTCACATACAATGAGATATTGACCAGTAAATTAGAAAATAAGCAGTCCGTGATTTCTGAAAAGCACAAGATTTCAGGTTGAGTTCTTATTTTACGAAGTATTTTCAAGAAATTTTACTTACATATTTGTAACTATGTACATATTTATACAAAGCTATCTACTTTTACGCTCTTTTCTTACCACTGAAGTTTAATCGTTATTTTCTCTTATCTTACTCGCAGGTTTTGGCGATTTAAAGACTAATAACTTACTTTTAAATTTTAGTGGTTTCTACACTATGTTTTTATTGCAGCAGTATTTCCTTTTTCTCATCTGTAAAACATGGAATGCACTGCATAATACAATTATAGTATATATGTATATATATATATATATATATTATAACATAGATCAATAAAGAATTACTTTCAAAGAGCGGAATAAACTTAAAACATTTTTCTTTCACATATTCCTCAAAAATAAATATTAAATGTATAAGAACAAAAAAAGATATTTTTGCGAAATATACTGCGCAACAAAACTAACCACTCCGTTCTTAAAAAACAGCTTATGCAGCTTCCAAATGTATCTACTATACTATATATGATTTTTGATATTTTTTTAATGTTTTCATATTTCTTTTCTTTTCTGAAGATGAACTACACGACCGTATCAACTTCTGAAATGCAATAAAAATGTTATCTTAAAAGAGCATTTCAAATAAAAACACTTTTTTTAATTCTAAAGTTTTGGTTTTCAATTTCATACATTCTTTAAGTAAGAAAACAAATATAGAATAGAATTTTGAAGTTTTATTTTAAATGTCTCATATATATATGAAACTCAATGTACTTTTAAAGTATATAAATACCATTCTACAGTGTTATTAGTTATTAGAAGCTCTCATTGATCTCTTTTTTTACTTTTAAAATATTTCTTTTAGTAAGTCTTTCATAACGTTGCAAATTTCTTAAATATAAATATTGTTTTGAAAATAACTTCTGAATTTACTTAGAATGGTTTCAAAATGTGTTGTAATATTCGTTCTCCAAATTGTCCCAGTAAAGAACATTGGAATTATACACTGACATCTAATTGGGGCGTTTTGTATATTTCCAAATATGGCATAAATTTCACATTTATAAGTGATGAATGATAAGTTATCGTTTGTTTATCAAAATTTTATTTTCTGGGAGGAACATTTCAAGAGAATGGTATCTGATCATGCTATGTTAGAAATTACATATGTAAATTCATATATTACATATGTGGAGATGCGAGAGAGCATGTTCCTGCAATATAAGGGTCGCATAACTAAAGGGCTGCTAACAAGATCGAAAACTAAAAACAATGTTTATTTTTATTTTTTTAATTAGTTTAAAGGTTTTTTTGTTAAGTTTAAACTAAAATTTAATTAAAATTTAATTTTAATATTCAGTGGTTTTTAATTTTCATATTTGAATTTTTATTCATTTTTCATGTGTAAAATAAAACTATGCCAATTTAACATTTTTTTATTGTTCACTTGCGAGCGTCCTCTTGTTATTTAGCATTTTAAGAGTTTAAATTTTATTTGAAATATCATGTGGATTTTCTGTTATGAGAATATTTTATGCGCAGTGTACTGACGGTAATTTAAAGTACAACTTTAATTAATTACCTCTAACAAATTAATTTTCTCAGGGGTGAGAATTTTTAAAATGTAATTTTCATTGTAGTAACTGAAAAAAATATTACATTAAAAAAATTGCAGTAGATCATAATGCAATATCCCATAATCAAGTAGATAAAGGGGTAATTTAAAAAATGACCATTGAAAAAGCCAACATTCTGTGAATTAATTTTCTCTATGAAGCAATTGAAAAGAGAAAAGATATTGTCCAATGGAAAGAAATAAGACACTACACGCATCTATATGCAAAAGGAAAGGAATAATAAAACAGAAAGAAATACAGAGTCATTTATTTTCTCCGAAATAAATGGTTTCCTTTTCAGATTCTGACCACAAAAGGGATTTGAAGGGAAAAAAGAGTATCTTTTCCTTCCTAATGTTTTACTATCTACCCAAAAAATAGTCCTTGAATTTGTTTCTGCTTTCAATCGAGCGAGAAAGGTATATATTCGGATTGCAACATCAAAGCAATATTTGGTTGTCTGAATGTTTCAATGATATATAATCAATTTAAATAACAGATATTGTTTTAGATTGCTCTGACCAGCATCATATACTTGTAAAATTTTGATTTACCAACTATTAAAGAAGTATAATGTATTATTTTAGAAAGGAATGTGCTAAGAAATGTGCGTTTTCTCAATATTTATTCCTTTATTCTATTTAAAATATTTCATAACTTTATTTAGTCAACAATATCTTTAAATATTGTTTTACGACATACATGGTGCGAACCAAAATGAATGAAATACTCCGAATAAAAAAAAACTCGGATTTAGGAATGAATTTGGGATTATTGCGGATAAAAAACTTGTTTTGTATACGAAATTTTATTTAGTAAGAGGAATCAACTGCGTATCCCAAATGAAAATGTTACATCTTATTAAAAAAAATTTCTAGTTCCTAAAAGGCTTCTTTAATCGGTGGATTATGTTAAATACATTTCGAGAAATTTTGGGGCCATTTAAGTGGAGTCAGCCAAACTCTTGATGTTGCAATAATTAATTTTTTACATAATTTCTACTGATCTATGATTGTTTGTAAAATAAATTAATAACAATAAGGAATTGAAAATTATAAGTTTTTTTTTTCTTTTATTGTAAAAAAAAAAAAAAAAAAAAAAAAAAAAAAAAAAAAAAAAAACTTATAAAGCTATTCTGTCCATAATTAATTAACAATGTCTTTTTAAGAAAGTTCACCGGCACAAAAAGTCTGAAAAAAAATTGTACTGCGCGCGTACTTCTTCCTCATCACATCTGGCATCAAATGTAAATCTACGCTGCGGAAAATAGTTCTCTTTTCTTCCACTTTCGGATAAGGCACATCCCACACTCAGATGACAGCGACAAAATGAAGGGCAACACGGGAGAAAAAACCGGTCGAAACAAAGAAGGAAGGTGTTTCAAACCTGTTTTAAACCAGTTTTTTCCCTGAAATCGTGCGACATGTCTTATGTGTCGCCTTAGGCACATCCTACACTGAGACGACAGCGACAAAATAAAGTGCGACACGGGAGAAAAAAACAGTCGAAACAAAGAAGGAAGGTGTTTCAAATCTGTTTTAAACCAGTTTTTCCCCCCGAAATCGAGCGACATGTCTTATGTGTCGCCATAGTGTGTGACCTGCCTTAGAGTGGGACCTACCTAAGACATCAGTATAGTCTTCGAACTTTTTCATCCTAGCAGTAAGAAGTAATATGCATACAAAGTATCTAAGAATACATAAATAATTAACAAACCTTTCTCCTGCCGGACATCTGCTCTTACGATGAAGGGTATTAAGGTGGTATTTCTTTCCCAGTAATTCATAAGAAGAAAAAAAAAACTGTGGTTCTCCGGGAGTGCCAATAGAAGTGAAAACTTCAACAATTACGTGTGTGTTTTTTTAGTCGTCAGGAAATGTTTTATGCGTTGAATTGTGTAGCAGCACTAATGAAAGCATCTGGGGACATGAAAGCATCTGGGAGTCTTGAAAGCACAGCCGTAAGCATCTTTTTCTGGAAGCAACTCAGGGTACTTTTGACCCCCCAAAATCTTTGTGTTGGTGATTCCCAGAAACTTGAAACTTCGTAAATCTAAAGTAATGTGGAAATGGAACTAAATGCTGAAATTTCACGTTTCTATCTTTTTTATTTCAGAAGATATATGAACTTAAACTTTCGCCTTTTCGACACTGATTCACCGATCATCAAAACTCAGAGGTACGTCCTGTATCCCTAGAATCTTGAAATTTGGTATGAAGGTAGTGTTTGGGATACAATGAAAGGGAAAATTTAAAAAATCCGGAAAATTTGGATAAAAAGTCGAAAAATAAAAAAAACCGAGAATTTGGCAGAGATGTGATATACGAACCAGGTTTGGCGCGATTTTTTAACGTCAATTTGCCGAAAGCCCGTTTTCCAATACCAGTTACATTATATATATTTCAATTATTTTCTATTGTTTTAAAAAGTAAACAACAATAAATAAACGGTAATTTCATTAATAACTATAGAACAAAACAATTGTACAATTTAAAAAAATAAAATAAAAGTAAATGAACAATTTATTAATAAATAAGCAACAGTAGCGGGGTTACCTTGTAAAATAAAGTAACGCCATTTTGCTGTCAATTAGGTACCCAAGTGCGTATCTGACATCTGTGCCCCGTATTTTATCTTCCGTAATCGAAATTCCCGCCAATACTGTTGGTCATTGACCAGACCATCAACACGATAAAATACAGCGTTATCGGTTTTTAGTTACACGAAATAGGTAGGTCACGAATACGGTATAATTAATTTTAACTGACGAAAAACAAAATAATAATTTGTTTTAGCAATACGCTGGGAGAAAAAGTGAGTTTTAGCTTCCTTCTTCTTTTGCGGGTTGAGCTGAAGAGGGAAAAGTTCCTGTCATTCACCGCTTGGCGCGCTAGTGTCTATGTGTCAAAATGTTAGCATGTCGGTTACGTTACAGTGTCTCGAAATCAGTGGTTTTTCCCCATCTCAAAAAAAGCTCAACGCGCCTAAAGAAGTTTTCACTTCAAAAATCGAAATTAATCCACAGAAAATTTTTGGACTGTCAACTGAAAAAGATACTTTGTCAAACCCAAAAGAAGACTAAACATTATTAAGAAACTTTTAGCAGCTTCTTTTATTCTACCACTTGCAAAATTAAAGGATGCTTCACACATAAAATGAAAAAGACCTTTAGGCTTTCATTTATAATGAATATGACACTGAATTTTTATACCGTGTGTGGGTAATCTAATGGAAAAGTTTGAAAGCGTACTTGTAAATCTGTTTGAAAACTAGTGATATATTTTTAACATACATCTGTAGTAATATTAAAATTTAATTTTATCGACGAAGTAAACTTATTTTCTAAATTAATTTAAAAGTACGACTTAAAGACAATCTCGGCCATTTTTTTTTATATAAAAAAGTTAAGATATTATGCAGATGATGTAGACAAACTATGTTTAAAATTTATTTAAATACATTTATTTTATTTTGTTGAACAATTAATTTGAAGTTTAAAAAAAAATTTTTTTTTCAATCTTCCAGTTATATTGACAATAAATTATCACAAAAATTACAATGTAAAGAGACTGCATGGATTATTTGCGCTTAAACACATATTACAACTTGAAAAAATAACGAGGCTATGGGTGTCGATTTCTATTTAAGGATATTTATATCTGAGAACTTTTTATTTTAGAATTTTAGCAAAAAATAAATACAAATATAAATTAAATAATATCGGAAAATATATGCAGAATACTTTTTAATAAATCAAACTAATTATTTTAAATTTTATCTACGTATTCTCCATTTTTAACTTCGGAAGAAGCCTAAATACTTGTTTATCTGTCGCTGTGGACTAGTTACGGTGTATCAGAGAGTCTTTTTTACCATCCGCGTGCACCCTGGAAAACTTTGACGGTGGACGGATATTAGGCAACTGCCACGCAAAATCAGTGAGCTATGTGCCCCCCTTTCTTTGTAGTTCTCAGTTAGTGTTAGTTAGGCTTGACTACCTTGCAATGATTTCTCTGTGCTCGTTGGTACCTTACTGCATTTACATTCCTCGTTATTTACCTACAGCAGTCTTTGAAATGACATCGAAGTGTAGGGCAACCAAATTTATTTGGATGCCCTATGCGCCTTCTGAGGGTTATATTTAACCTCATGCTTCCAACTCTGGAATGGCCTCTGGGACTCCACCAGAGCTTCCAAATTATACTTTTTTAGACCTTGCTTTGCTTCAAAATTCTTCTTTATGTTCCTTTTCAATTTAGATGGAGGTTACGCGCGTCGGCGTTTCACGCCGTGTTGGAACTCCTTAAGCACCGTGATGTCATGTCATCTACGTATTTTAAGCTATTAAACGCAAAATCAGGAAATCTCGCTTTCTTCGGTTGATAGTTCTTGGAAGGGACCATTTTGGCAAGTTAAGATAGTGCGCGGCTTATTGAAGCAAAGATTAAGAACCTAATTCAAAATACAATCGAACTTTTTTGTAAGATGATGTTTGTACAGTTAAGGATGTGAGTTTCAAAACTTATCTTAACCAAGAAAAAAAAATTTGGTAAGACCAACTTTTATTCTCAAATCCCTAGTTTACAAAGCGAGTTTTAAAAGTAAATGAAGATTTTACAATGCCAAAAATATACGATAAAACTACGAGTGTCGTTCTAAATACTGCGTTTTTTCTGTGTAGAATTGCTAACAGAATAGACGAACAGAGAAAACATGATTTTCTTCTTTGGGGATAAGGCGAGTTTTGAAACTCACGTTCTCAGATCTATTATAATCTTTCTGTTAGTGCGGCGTCGTAAATTTTATGACACACATAGTTTTTTTGTACACTTTGTTCTCACATAAGGGAAAAAGTTTCAATCCAGTTTTTCCTATTGCTCTTTTACTATATTACATTATTTCTCTTCGAATTATTGTTGTTATGAAACACATTAAAAAAGGGGACAAAAAATGTCCGGCAAAAAATTAGAGCCCATCCCCGCTGAAAAGTTATAATGACTTCATCCGAAGTTTGACTGTAATTATCGTAATAAGAAAGTTTTCCTTAATATATATCTTAATTTTTTCAAAGTCATAACTGCAAAGCGTCTTTTAAAAGATCATTTGGAATGTAGTGATAAAATTTTGCAATATATTTATTTAACAGCTTCTACGACATGTGAAATTGGAAAATTTCTTTGATCTTTGTTCTCTGTAGCATTTTCACGTAAAAACGTGTATTTTCCATGTGAAGATAACCTATAATAATGCATGGAAATTATTCCAGAGGGAAACATTCGCCTTGAATACAATATTTCAAATGAAAATCAAATTTCAAAGTAATTGCTTAAGAGGCGCAAAGGGCCAACATAGTGAAAAAGGTTCCATGCCTTGACTCGAACCCGGGCCATCAGTATAGCGTACTGACGTTCTACCGACTAAACCACATGGAACGATACCAAGCCTGGAAAATTTCTCACTATTATATGTTGGCAAGGATACAAACGCAGCACAAGATGGAATATTTATCGTGAGCCACAGACATGGGGCAAACACGAAGCATAATTAAATCCTAAAAAATACTTTGAAATAAATTTGAAAAAATACTTTGAATACTTTGATTTTCATTTCAAATATTGTATGCAAGGCGAATGTTTCTCTCTGGAATAATTTCCATGTGTTAATATAATTTCTATCGATGCTGGATTTAATTATGCTTCGTGTTTGCACCATGTCTGTGGCTCACGATAAATATTCCATCTTGTGCTGCGTTTGTAGCCTTTCCAACATATAATAGTGAGAAATTTTCTAGGCTTGGTATCGTTCTATGTGGTTTAGTCGGTAGAACGTCAGTGCGCTATACTGATGGCCCGGGTTCGAGCATGGAATCTTTTTCACTATGTTGGCCTTTGCGCCTCTTAAGCAATTACTTTGAAATTTGATATTCTTTGAAATTTTCATTTGAAGATAACGTATATTAGCCGGCATCTGACCTTTATGTCTAATAGATTCCTTATCAATTAACTTTTTGTGTTCTTACTTACATTAAAAATATTTATGTATTTGCGCTTTTAGAGCTATTTAAAATAATCTCTCTGTATGTTTTATCCAATTAACCAGCATTATGTAAGCAGTTCTAATATCTTTTCTAATATCCATTACAGCACGATGTGTACAGTTATGTACAGTCTTGGAAAAAATGTATACCTTCTTACAAACTCCGCCGCAAATATAAAAAAGGTGGCTGGAACCAATCGATTATTAATAAAGTACTATTATACATAAAGGGGGTGTCTACGTATAGAAGTTATACGTAACATCAGAATTTTCAATACTAACAACCTAATTTTGACATCCCATTTGGAATGATCATATACTTTACCTTCGTATAGCAAACGAAAAGACATTCGGTAATGTAGGTTAATAGTTATGCAGGTTTGAAATTTAGATTAGATGTCAAATTTATTTATTTTTTTTTAATTTTTTTTATTTATTTATTTATTTATTTATTTATTTTTTGCAGAGTTGAAGGTAGTTTATTAAGTATAATTCAAAAACTACTTTGCTCAATGAATTGTAATTTTGGATTCGTAGATTTGAAGCTTCTAGAAATCTACCTCTATTTAAAATATAAGCATATAGCACTCTATAAACACTTAGTACCCTATAAGTACCTAGGGTCTGTGCATATACAGGGTGATTCATAAATATCGAAACAATAGGTTATTTCCTTAAATATTGCCCCTAGACCCATACTTCCAATTACAAAGTTTCATAAAAAGGTGCAAAATTTAATGACATAAGTTGCAACTCCATAGGAGGTCTATTTGAAAAAATACGGAAATTAAATTTTTATACAGCCCCCGTAGTGTAAAAATTCCAATCAAGAAAACTTTCCTTATCCATTCCTGAATTAAGCACAAAAAATTGCATCTTCATATCTGAAAAACTCGCAGAGTTGTGGCCGTTTAAATAATTCATCACGTTTTAAGGGATTAGACACAAATTGAAATGCGTGCAATCGAAGAAACAATGTTAGTTTAAGAGTTCTATGGAGCATGTAAAAAATATATTTGATGAGCTAGAATTTTGATTTTTTTCTTTTTTGTGATGGTTAACCGTATAATTTGCAAATAAAATCACATCCTAATATTTCGCATAAAGTTTTTTTTTTAAATTTAAATGTTTAGTATTTTTTTAAGCGGATTTAATTTAAAATCTTTATAACTCGAAACATTATTCATCGAATTTCAAATTTTTTTCATTTAATTAAAGAGGAATGTATAATTATAGTTTTGTTTCAGGTATTTTTTTAATTTTAATTTTAAAAATACTAAAAATATTTGCTTAAAAAAATATGTAACTTATTTTTTAAAAAATCATATTTTCAAAAGTAATTTTTTTTTCAA
Source organism: Maratus speciosus (assembly GCA_963932465.1). Taxonomy (NCBI): domain Eukaryota; kingdom Metazoa; phylum Arthropoda; class Arachnida; order Araneae; family Salticidae; genus Maratus; species Maratus speciosus. The sequence goes on along the minus strand of OZ010792.1, from coordinate 232,388,628 downwards.
TTTGTCGAAACAAAATTAATGTAAAATAATAATAAAAAAAAAAAACATGTTCCACCTTTGCACCTTTTTAATTTACGATTAAAAAAGCATCATGAAGAAAAACGCATTTAAAGTTTTAAACATTGATTGGCTCCTAATAAAATATTTAAATGCATTTCAAAAAATTGCACGTGAAAAAGTCACTTCTTTCGGAAGCTTAAACTTCCGATTCAGTTTAACTTTTGCCGTTTCCACCACCTTTTTGTACTACTTAAATCTCCATAAATAAATGTTTAATGTAGAATTTGAAACAATGCTTTTTCAAACACGCCGATTAAGAGTTTTTCATAATTTTAGCCCTTACAAATTCAGGCTGTTTATCGCCCCGGCGAGGCCGATAAAAAAGTCTGTATACTGGGGCCGGGCCAGACCCGGGATTGGCGACTTTTTTCTGAAGACTCGACCAGGCCGGGCCGATCGTATTTTTTCATACCGAAGCGGGTGTTGGTGTGATTTATGACGGCCAATTATCTATACGAGGGATGTGGGCCGAAACGGGGGCGGGTGCCTTCCGTGGAGGTCTTTCTAATGGAACCTAACCCGTATTTACGCAAGGATATCCAAGGTTCGAAGAAAACCACTGAAAACTCCGAACGATTGGATTCGAACCCAGCATGAGAGCAGAACCTCTCGGCCACTAGTTATACCGAACCGGGACTGGCTTCCTTATTCCTAGGTCTCCCCTGGGCGAAATTTTCAGTCCCGGTCTCGAAACAACCCATATTAAAATCATTATCTCTGACTGACCTGACCCGTGCAAAAATAACTAAAATTTGGCTCAGCCCAAAAACCTTTACAACAAATGCATATATTTTTAAATGGCCATTATTTTACAATAAAATTTTAAAATTCATATTTTTAAAGGATATTAGATTTTAAGGCAAAAAATTTAAAATACAGTAAAACTAGTGAAAAAAATCTGCCTATGACGGAATCCCTTCTTAAACGGAAAAATCTGTTGATCCATGGAAAATGAATATAATAATGCCTGAGAAAAAATAGACTACATCTACAACTCCTAAGAAAAAAAATTGTCTATAACGCTTTTTTTACTTTCCTATGTGATTCCATCTTAAAAGATTTTACTTTATAGCATTTTTCATTGTCTCTAACACATGGAATATGGATTAACGTTATTAAAGGAGAAGTGAATCATTTACATATAAATACAGATTCATTAATAAAACAAATAATCATAGCTTTTGGCACTTCTTTAAAAATAATAATTATAAACATGAAAAAAGAAAAGATATAATAAGTATTTTTGGTCAGAACTCCTCCATACGAAACAACTTTTAACCATATCGATGTAAAAAAGTATGTAGAAATTCTGTCAGGTCGGTCCAGGCTACTTGAACTTTTGTACTTTGAACTTTTTTTCCAGGCATGGCCGAACTTTTTTTTTCCTATGGGTCGGTTCGGGACCGAGCCTAGATAATTCGACCCGTGCAGACCTCTAGTGCAGACCACCAGCATACTTTGAAAACAAGTTTAACGTAAAATCTATACGCTGCCTATTTTATGTCCAAAGGAGAGGCACTGTCTTATATCGACTTTTAATATTGTACAATTTGTGGCTGATCCCTATCTTGCATTCAAAATGAGTCAAAAACTCGTCGCTCACAGGCATGGATAAATGGTGTAAGTCACGAATTTTGGATTTTGATATCTTTGCGAATTTTGAAGATATCGAGATGAATTTTTTTGTGTTTAATTGAGGAATAGATAAGGAAAAATTTCCTAATTGGGAATTTTACTCTAAGGGGCCCGTATAAAAACTTAATATTTGTATTTTCTCATATAGACCCACCATGGAGTTGAAACTTATCTCATCAAATTTTGCACCTTTTTTTATGAAACTTTTCAATTGGAAGTATGTGCCTAGGGGCAATATTTAAGAAGATAGCCTATTGTTTCGATATTTATGAATCACCCTGTATAACGTTATCATTTTAGGGAAGAGGAGAGTCTGCCACATAATATCGTAAGGTATCGCTAGGAGGAGGGGGGTTGTCTTTTGACATCGTTATCATTTTTGATACAACCAAACTTTTCTCTTTTTATTTGTAACTCGTTTTTTACATCAAAATAGTACGTTATCTTTTTTTAGTCTGTCATCTATTTTCATGAAAGTACAAAAGTTATTATTAAAATCATTAAATGAATATCAAATTATTTAATTCCAAAATTTAGAATACCTCAACATTTCATATGTGCATGCATATATAATCCGCTGCTCAAGAAATCAAGTGCGAAGTATGTTTGAAGTAATACTTGTTGTATTTACTAGTAAATACTCGTAAAAGAGAAAGAATGTTGCTCACCTGTTTTGTTGATAAGAAGTCCTTTCTGGACCCACCCCCGTGCGGGGGCAAGTGCAGGAAGTCATTTCTAATGTTTAATGCATTATGCAACAAAAAGTATTATTAAATACTTTTAAATAGTGACTATTTCTTTTAATTGTTATTTGATATAAAGTTACTTAATATATAAAGTGATATTTTATTGACTTGTCTTCATTTGAATCAATAAAGTATGTGTCTGTGTGTGTAAATTTGTATCTGTGTATCACTCGAAACAAAAGAAAAAATTCCAAAAATCAAAACGCATTTTTGACATTGATAACGATATCATTACGCGGAGGGGGGGGGGGGGGGGGTATTCGATTGATTATAGCATAAGATAGCATAATGGGGAAGGGTCCAAAATTACCAAAAAGTTGATAACGTTATATATGTATTAATACTTAGTCACCCTATTTTTGTGTACAGACCATTTCATTTAAAATATATTTAAATAATAATTAAAATAAATAATTCCGTTAAATCTGCATTAAAAATTTTTCATAAACCAGAAACTATATTCCTTAAGTTGAATATATTTACATATACATATTTATTTATATTTATATACAATGCTTTTCTTTAAATTAGTTTTTATGCGATAACTCGTATCTTTTATTACATATTTAATTGATTTGGAAAATATTCTATGAGTTTACTAATAAACTCCACTCTACTAAAATCTGACAGAATCAATATCAGATTCTGCATGCATAGCATAAACCTCATTAAACTTTAAATTCTACAATGCAGTTAGCAAATCATGATTTCCATTGAAATGCAATATGTAATTGAAATCAAATCATAAATTTCAGAATATGTCATTGTAACGTACAATTCTGAAACTCCTATAGCCAATTAGTTCACGTGTTCACCAAAGTTTCTCATTCTGCATTAAAAGCATCTTAAAAATTACTTTTATGTAATATCAACGATTGTTAATTTACTTGAAAAAACATTTTGCGTTTATTTTGCATGTTTTAAGTAATTTTATCGCGATATCTTCTGCCTCGAATATTACTAGATTCTAAATAACATTTTAAAGGATGTAAAGAGTTTTTAGTTTAATTTTTGTATATACGGACATTATATGTATGGGCATTTTTTAGTATCGCTAAATGCCCTGTATTACAATTTTAAATTATAAAATATTATTACATGCTGTTATAACATTCCTTTTTCAGCATGCTGAACACATGTAATAATCATATATTATGTAAGAAAAATGTCACAGACGTTCCTTAGCACAACAAATTTGCAACATAATTGAATTATTCATACTAAAATTTTATTGTTTCGCTATTTCCAGTTGTTGTATTTATTATTCCTAAGGAGCATTTGTATTTATTAGCGTTTCATCTGTACAAGATACATTTATTTCATTCTCTAAATGTGTAACTGGATCTTAATCATATGATCTAATCAATTGGTTTTCGTTTTTAATAAACGTTATTTACTTACAGAAAATGCCAGAGCAATGTATTACAATATTCCGAGTATAAAAAACTGTTCTAACTACACGTTTCTAATTGCAATTCTAATACGCATTTAATATTTTCATCAATTTTCAAAGTTTGCATTTTTTATTAGTAGTAAATTTAAGTAATATATAGTTTAAATGATGTGCTAGTTCTAATAAATAATAGTAATTTTGGAAACTTGCTAATTCTTTGACAGACTCAATAAAATGCACTCACCAACATTTAACTAAACTTCCGAAAAATGCGAGTTAAATTGACCCAAGTTAAATGTGTTTCTAACCAGAAAATTTACTTCATGTATCATAATAGATTTAATATTACATTTCTGTATGAAATCTATTTGAAATTTTTTCTTTAAAAAATTTTTCGTTCAAAACGCGCTTAGCCTGGAGCAATTTAACTCAAATTTTAGAAAAGTTTAATTCGAAGTTGGCAAGTATGATACTTCATATGATACTCTGATATATGCATTCATCTGTAATGAAAAATAAAACTTTATTTCTAATCTACCTTAGTTTTTTGTTTACTACACTGACCATGATATTACAGAGTGCAAAATAAATATTTAATTATTACTCTTTATAATATATCCGATTAATAATATTCAGCACTTTTTAAAAAAGAATTAGGTGTTTAATTTATTATTCAATATATTGATGTAAGGAGCAACTTCATTATCCATTCATTCTACAGTAAGAAGCAACAAATGGCTCTGAAGTTTGTGAAGAATTTCTTCCTAAAATACTTATCCATAATCCGAAACTCAAACGTCATTTGCATGCTACAAAGCAATAAAACTTCAATCAATAGCTGTAAGATAATGTATTGAATGCTAAGTCAAATACTTTGAAGTCTTAATATTTAGAGTCGAACAATACATATAATTACTTTTCGAACCTTTCATAAATGTTTACTAAAGTGGATTTTGCTTGTAATTCAGATACATCAAAGGACTTCAAATATTTTATCGTTTTATTTATGAGAACAATATTGTTGAAATCACAATTTAAAACCAGTGATTACTCACGCATCTCCATACTGAATTGAGATGCATTTATTAAAAGTATAGAAATTCAGCTTCAAATAAAAGAAATGATATTTGTATATCGTTTCGATTATAGATAGCAGGCTTTTAATATTATGTGCAATCTTACAGCTGATATATTTCTAAAACTCAAAATAACAGTAGCTAAAAGTAAATTGAGGAAATGAAACATTAAGTTCATAGGAATATTATCTTTAAATGATTTCTAATTCGGCTCGCACTGGATATCACGTTTTAAACGGAACCCGAATAATAAATAGCGATTTAAAATAAAGTATAGCTATTTGTTAATAATTTGGATGTTAAATTTATGAAATACTATCGAAATAATAAATCTAATATAGCTTATTAAAATAGAACTATGAATATAGAAGAAACATTAAATGTATACGTCGTATGTAGAAATTTTTAATTTAAAAATAATGTGTTTAATAAAAGCTAACGCTACTTCTTCACATATTGTTAAAAAATTGAAAATTGTTCTTTATTTCTATACTTTGCTGATGTACTGTTACATTACAACAATCGTATGCAAAACTTTGCAAAATTATGTTTTCTGACATCAATCCTTCATTTAGTGTTCATGTAATTAGTGTTGAATGAATAGTTTATAAACAATTTTTTATGCTTATTGAGATAATATTTTTTTACTAATTATGCTATGAAGAAGTTTTCTTTTATAAAGACGAAGGATTAAAAAATTTGAAAGAATTAAATAATTTATACATCTTATTTTTGTCTAAATCTGTTATGTATTTTTATACTTTGCTGTTTTATTATTGCATTACAACGATCGTATGCAAAACTTTTCAAAATTATGTTTTCTGACATCAATCTTCCATTTCTTGATTCTGTAATTAGTGTTGAATGAATAGTATATAAACAATCCTTTATGCTTATTGATATAATTTTAAGTAGTTATGCTCTGAAAAATTCCTTTTTTTGTGAAGGAAAAGAATTAAAAATTTGAAAGATTTTTTAATCTTTCACCTAATAAAAATAATTTATGCATTTTTTTTTTGTCGAAATCTATTTCGTATGTCAAACATTAAATATATAAATCCTCGAAAGAATAAATTTTAACATCCGTGAATAATTTTCTTAAGACTAAATTGAGAAAGGGAATTGTTCCTGTATTACCCAAATGGCTCTCTGCGATATCCTTTGAGACTCATAAACAAAGTAATCAGCCAAACGTCTACTTCTGTAAAAGTGTTATAGTTAATCAGCTGTAGAAGTGGCTCAACTCAATTAGCTGGACAACTCAAGCGGTTCAGATTTAACAAAGTTTTCTTAACTTAAACTATTCTCCATGTACCTCAAATGTAGTGGAAATATTTTAAATTATTTCCAAAATACGTTCACACGAGAGAAGTGCGTTACATTTTATTGAATTACTATTTGTAGGAACAATAATTTAAATTTTTAACAAATGCTTATTAAATATCCGTTTGCTAAAATCATCTCTAAATAAAATTCAAAATAACTTTAAGAAATGTAGAAAAAATTATAAAGTAATTATATTTTCCAAAGATCTTTAGAGTTAAATGCCATCATGGAGGTAGTTATTATTACTATTTGTTAAGAACAACAGGTTAAATTTTTAACAAGTGTTAGCATATGATAATATAATAAGTGTTATAATGTAATAATAAATTGTTTAATGTATTTGCTAATTATTAAAATTACTGAACGAAATTTAAAATATGTTTAAGAAATGTAAAATTGTATTTAAATATATTATATGTGATTATATATTTTATTCATTTATATTACAGTATGATTTTATAATTGTAAGTACTTGTATTTTTCAAAAATTTTTAAAGTCTAATACCAACAGAGAAACCTTTATTACTAATTTACGATATGTAGGACCAATAATGATAAAAAACAATAATACCAATAATAATAATAATAATAATGAGTTTAGTTTTTAACTACTCTTTCTTAAATATGAATATTATTAAAAACATTTCTAAATTATGAATTAGTTTGATTTAATAACTTTAACTAATGTTAAAAATTATTTTTTTTCAAATCTGTAAGAGTATAAAATAGAACAGTTATTAGAGAAATATTATTAGAAATAATTTTTGACTTTTAACAAGTGCTTCTTAAATTTCCGTTTATTAATAACAACACTATATAGGCAAAATATATTTTTAAAAATGCAGTAAAAATAAAAAAGATGATATAGTTTTCAAAAACATTGAACTTTGTGCGTCATAAACAATCATTGAGCACACTTATCATTGAGCACTGAGTATTTCATCATTATTTATTTCATTATTGTTTATTTTACTTTATAAATAGGTTTCATGTCAAAACGAATTTATACTTATAATTTTCATTATTTTTAACACCAATATTTTGATTAAACGTGATCTTAGAGGTATTGAAAACTGCTTTTCGATTCTTCAATAGCAATAAATATGTATAATAAGATGCTTCCTTTATCGCAACTCTTAGCTAAAGAACACAATACTTTTTCATATACCAGCGAAATATTTTTGAGAAAACGTACTCAGCAAATTTAAGTAAGTTTCTTTTCCATCTTTGATGTATAATTGAAAGGGGAAAAAAACAGAAATATATTTCAGAATCTTTACAAAATCTAGTCGGACACTCATTCGTAAGATATTTCAAAGATAGGTTCGCAATATATCTATGTAGACAAAAATACAGGGTGCCTCATTCCAAGCCAAACAAATTTTAGTTTATAACTTTAACTTTAAATAAAATTATTTCAACGATTTTTTTAACAGGCTAACCTTGCTTTGTAAGAAATTATCTCATTCCAGTTAGAACTGTAATCCCAATCCACTCGTGTTGCTGCCATTATCCATATGCAAGAAGATCTGAACTGGATGCACCATAATTCGGAATGTTGCTAGCAGTACGATGGCACTGAATAAATAACAGTGTATTTTCAGTATTTCTGGTTATTACCTCATATTTCATTCAAAAGAATGGGAATCTGATCAAAATATTATTATAATACCTTCTTTGTCGCTAAATTTCTAAACTAAAATTCGCTTTCATCTTTCGTCAACACGCCGTGTATTTAAGAATAATTTAATTGCGACCTTTAGTCATTTTAGTTTTTTTAAGTACATCTGAATTACATTTTCATTTGGCGAGTACATTCCAAAAAAAATCTGTAAAGTTACTAAAATTGTCCTAGGAAACCGGGATTCCTAGAACTTTTTATGTAACGGCAACAACAAAAATTCATGTAACAGATACACTTTTGCACCGTAAATCAAAAAATCTGTAAGGTTACTAAGAATTTTTTAGGAAACTGGAATTCCTAGAAAATTATATAACGGCAACAACAAAAATTCATGTAATATATATACACTTTTGCACCGTAAATCAAAAAATCTGTAAGGTTACTAAGAATTTTTTAGGAAACTGGAATTCCTAGAAAATTATATAACGGCAACAACAAAAATTCATGTAATATATATACACTTTTGCACCGTAAATCAAAAAATCTGTAAGGTTACTAAGAATTTTTTAGGAAACTAGAATTCCTAGAAAATTATATAACGGCAACAACAAAAATTCATGTAATATATATACACTTTGTAAGTCAAAAAATCTGGAAGGTTACTAAGGATTTTTTAGGAAACTGCGATTCCTAGAACTTTTTATGTAACTGCGACTCGGATTACAGATAAAATTTTAGTACAATTATTGTAATTTTAGTAGAATTTTTTTTTTTTTTTTTTTTTTTTTTTTTTTTTTTTTTTGTAGTCTGTAGCCTTACAAAAACTGGTTTTGTAGATTTACAGATTTACATCTTTAGTTGTACAGTGTGCAGATAAAATTTTAGTAAGAATACAGATTTCTGTACTTTTACGTCAGTAGAATAACAGATTTTTATTTACAGTGTACTACAGATTCACTCTGTTTACATGTAGGTAGGTGATATAAAAAACGTTAATCTATTAAACAATTCAAATGACAACAGAATGCTGAAATCATACAAACTTTGATTTAATTCCTTAAAGACAATTTTACAATGCTTTATAACTAGCTTCTTCATATATATTAGGGTTAATGCTTATCTAATTAGACCTAATATAGCAATTGCTTTATTGACATCTCCCGTATCAATATTCGATGAATGATGGAAATATAATAGACCGACTCATTTCTGATTTTCAAAGTTTTAAGCCATTGTTCCGTGAATTTTACTTTTGTATCTCATGCGTTCAAATCATAGACAATAATAAATACTAGAGAGTTAATTGACTTGATTAAGTGAAATAAATTATGCTACATAATTTCAAATCCTACATGCATATAAAAAAGTAAAACACAAAATATTTTTAATACATAAAACTCTTATTTCCCCACTCATCTGCCTTGAGAAATAACGATGGTGTTGCGCTTGTTTTTTATAAAAAGTAGTATCAATAAATAAGTGCTAAAAATAACTTTAATAACGATACATATACCTTATTATTTTATAATTATTTTGAAAATTTTTCTTTAGAGTTAAATAACCCCGCCCCCTCCCCCACAAAAAAAATAAATAAATAAGGAAAAAGAAAAAGAAAGAAAAGAGAAAAAACTACTCCCGTTGCAATAAATTGCTTTACTTTCATTTGATAAACCATATTGCATTTTCTTAATAATTCTATAAAATTACTTTTAAATTCAATATTCTTTCCTACATTCACAATTATCTTCCTTTTTTTTTTTTTTTTTTTTTATCTTTTTTTATTCATCCAATACTTTTTGCTGGATTCTTTCTCCAAAGTACTTTAATCGATCGTATTATGTTAAAGATAGACTTTGAATTTTTCCCATCATATCATTAAGGAAAGCCTTACAGATTAGAATCCACCTATGCAGTATCTTCCTGAATAGCATCAACCAATTACCTGATCGGAGAGAAGCATAAATTTCAAAGGCGCATTTGCACTCCTTTCTTAATTTCAGAACATGGAAGTCCATTTGCTAATGAGATACGGGAACAGAAACTTCAGAAATCAGACTAAGTTTGCTTATAATTTAGAGTGCTGATAACATTAAGGATTATGATTTCAACAGTTGATTCGGAAATTGGAGGAGTAATCTATGAATAAATCAAAATTACAAATCGATTTCTTTAAAACATTTTTATTTTTTTTAAGCTTTTATAATTGAAGACACGGATATTAGAAAGTATTACGTCGCATTTTTCTTAAAAATTGAGTTATTTTATGAGTAGTGCTATGAGGTAATCAATCATATGGTAAAGCAAAATTACGAAGAATCTATTTAGTGTTGAAAATACGAAGCATTGTTTTTTTAATATTTACGTTTTTACATTTAATAATTTAAACTAGTCGTTGGAGTCGAATACTTACCCATCGTGGATATGCATAATATAAAATATGAAAATAAAACATGTGTAACCTATTTATAAAATACATTGCAATTCCAAAATAAAATTTAAAAGTATATTTAAATATTTTCATTACACAGTATTGCTCTATTACTGAATTGGGCGTACTACTTGATTATCCCGTCGACCAATTTCGACAAATTATATAAATTGCCAAAGTACTCGCAAAATTATACAAATTGGCATAATTTTTATTTTAAATAACGAAAGAACAAACAAATTAGTAAAATATTAATAAAAATACAAATGAAACGCCGAATCAAAAACCACTTGATGACGCAACAAACACGTGTAACGTATTTAACGTCAAGTGAATGTGATATTTAAGATAAGCCATTATTGGCATTTAATCTTATAGTTTGCCATAGTTTTTTGGTCGACGGGATAATCGAGTAATAGCGAATTGCGTAAAAGAAACATCCTAACTCCAAAAATGATAACCATATTAACTAATAATTGACTGCGATAGATTAAGCGTCTCATTTCCAATTAAAATATATCTTTGAATTAAAATTTGAATTTAATACAGGGTCATGAAAAATCGAAGAGTGTGAAAAATATGATTACAAATATCTCGGCAACTAATTATCCGATAGACTTAATTCTTTCTGCAAATTTTTGGTTTTTTTATTGTCTTTTATATTCAGTCCTTAAAATAAAAATTTTTAAATTTTTATATACCTTTTATCAGAACGAATATTTCAAGAGTCCGAAAAAAATAGCTCCGTATAATCGAGGTTACCGATATTCAATTGGCTTCTTTCCATTATGACATACCAAGCACACACCAATTTTCAAGTCTCTATCTCAATTTGTTCGAGAGATAGAGCGTTTATAGACACACACACACAGATGGACGGCAGAAAAAAAATTCTAAAAATATGTTTTTCGGAATCTCCAGTGTTGAAACGTGTAAATCCGTGAAAAAAAAAATTCGATTTTTAAACCCTATACTACGTATAATGGGTAAGTAAAAGTATTTTTTTTTAATGTTTAATAATTAAACGTTGCAAAATATTCCGATAAATTTAAGTACCACTTGTTAATATTTTGATCATATGGTGCTAAAAAGAAATAACAAGAAAGAAAAATCATGCGTTAAGCGTAGATAATGAAACATTTTTCAACATTTCCATAATACTTTGCAAATCTTGATAAGGCACAAAAGATGCCTAGGAATCAATTTACAAAACGCATAACACATTTGAAAACTAGAAGTCAGCATCCACCTTCCATAGTCAGAAAGTTACTCGAAATCTTCGATGCAGCCCTGTATATCATCTATAGAATTTTATATATTCTAAATAGTATGCTAAATTTAGTGTAGTAAGAAAACGCACAACGCATTTATTTCACTTTCAGCAATTTTTGTCAATAGACAGAAATGTACTCGAATTCTTTGTATAGCCCTGTGTATCATCTACTGATTTATATACATGTCATATATTAAGCTAAAATTTAACTTTATTATTAATAGAAACGCTTAAACTACAAAAAACAAACTTCCAGGAATTACCACATAAAGCACATACTGAAACTGAAAACGCACTTAGAGCATTATTTCTAGTAGACATTATTGTGAACCTGAGTAATGTATATCAATTTCATTAGGCTTGAAATGGTGTACCGTAATTAAATACGCAATTTTCCCCCATAGACTATTTTGTAACCGAATTCTTTTGTGTGGTCCTGTAATTTACATGCAACCTCAGAAATTCATATCAATTTCATTATGTTTTTACTAGAGTAACACATTAAAATACATCGCAAATAGTTTTTTTTTTTTTTTCAATAGATCATAATGTAACGGAATAATTTTGAATGCTCCTGTAAACAAACTATAAATGCTGCACACCCTATATTCTACAAAAAGTATGTTTTAGTGCATCTTATTAATTAATGTAAATTTCATTATGTTTCTAATAGAGTAACATCATTAAAATACGCAGCAAACGATGTGTTCCCGTAGACCGTACTGTAACAGAATTCTTTTGAGTGTCCCTGTAAATGAACTATATGGGCTACACTCTTCATTTTCAATACAGAACATACCAAAGTAAACATTATTAACATGTATCAATTACATATGGCAATCCGAGTATACTTACGAAAGTTATGCATCAGAAAGACGGCAGACAGACAGACAAACCGAATTCATAAACACTTTTCAACATTGTTGCTAAATGTTAAAAAGACTTACTGCACAAAACGTTCTCTCCATTTTTCCCGGAATTTAATTTTCTACATAACACCTTATTCCACTCATGTTTTCAATCAATCTGGTTTTTTTTTTTTTTTTTTTTTTTTTTTTTTTTTACTTATACAAATAGAGGACACAAATTATTGCATATTAGACATGTTTTTAATGATAAATTTGATTGCTAGATGTAAAATCTCTATACAATAAATTGCAAATAAGTTTAAATGAATGAGAAAATTGCTACTTCATTAAATTCGAAAGCATTATTTCTGCTTGTGTGTTTTTAAATAAATTAGAAATTTTAATTTATTGAATTTATGTTTTTCATTTTAAAAATAAATTAGAACTTTGGTATCAATACAGCCAATACGCATGCGTGCAAGGAATTAACGAAATTTTTCCTTCTTTTTCAGACTTTCGAGAACAATTAACGAAAAAAGCATGTTTTCTAGGAATACAGAAATTATTTGTTTAAAAATGACGAATAATTTAGTGTATAAAGACGAATTTTTCTGGCAGTGTACATTCTACTTGGATTGAGTAGTACCACTACGAGAAAAACTTTCTTGTACTCTCGTGCTGAGAAGATGTCTTTTTGTGATTGACGAAGAAGGACGAATTATTTCGAAACTTTACCGTTAGCTTCTTTTTATTGTGTAATTACGAAGTTGTATTATGAGACAAAGCTTTAGATATTTTTTATTTTTTTTTATGTTTTAAACCTATTTAGAAAAAAATCTCGCTTAAATTCAAACTTTCAAATAGATTGAGCTTTAAAAGGTTGGTATGGTTCAAACTCTGAAATTGAAAAATTAGGGGTTTTAAAAATTCGAGCACTGCAGTTGAAGACTTTTCATTCATTCCTAAATCAGAATTTTTAAGGTAACTTTAATGGATTTTTTTGTACGCATGCCTTCCAAAGATTAAAACTTCTTTAAAATGTTATCAAAAGTTTTTGTTACACATGTTTAACAATTAATTGAAATCATAACAATTAATTCAAATTATTTACCTATTGAATAACATTTAAATTTGATTAGAATTTCATAAAATTTAGTATAGCATTAAAAGAATTCACATAGAGAAGAGTTTATTCTAGTAACTCTGCATTCTTTACTTTCATGTTATAAAGTATTTTGTCTTTTCTAACATTTTTTCTGAATGTAAAGTTTATCTTTATATTTTGGGATACACTGTGAAAAAAAAAACTATAAGGTTTTTAAGAATTTTCTAGGAAATTGGGATGTCTAGAAGTTTTTATGTAATTGCAACAAAAAACATTCTTGTAATTATTCCGAGTTACCAATACAATTTTAGCAGATGTCTGTAGCTTTTAAAAACTAGTTTTGTAGATTTACATATTTCTTTCTGTACAGTGTAGAGGTAAAATTTTAGTAAACCTACAGATTTCTGTAGCTTTTACAAAAACTAGTTTTGTAGATTTATATACCGGGTGTCCCAAAAAGGACTGACTAATTTTAAAATTCAATAATTTGTAAACGGTGACAGATATTTAAAAAATTCTTGCAGGAGGTTTATGCATAAGGTCAAAAGTTTTTTTTACAGTGATTTTCAATTTTAGTTCGAATTACAAACAATAGATGGCGCTGCGATCAATAGACGCTAAATTCAGGCTCGATGTTTGGTACTTCGTGGCCCGGATAATACATTTCCATCTCCTTTTTCTGCATGGAACAAGATAAAGGACCAAAAATCGAGCCTGTATTTAGCGACTATTGCTTACAGCGCCATCTATTGTTTGTAAATCGAACTAAAATTGAAAATCACTGTAATAAAACTTTTGACCTTATGCATAACCCTCCTGCAAGAATTTTTTTAATATCTGTCACCGTTTGCAAGTTATTGAATTTTAAAATCAGTCAGTCCTTTTTGGGACACCCGGTATATATATATATATATTTACAGTGTGCACAATTTAATCAAAAATATCTCCACCACTTTTCTTGGTGCACATTCATTTTAAAAATAGAAAAATAACCTAATTAGACCGAAGTAGCAATTTATCATAATTTAATTCATTCACAAAAAAAGGTATTCAAATTCCAAGGAGAAAAACACTCTACCGAACAAAATTTTATTATATTTTAGAGTTACAAAAGAAGTTCCAAGTGGTTTAAAAAAAACAGTAATGAGGTTTATAGCTTATGTAATACATTTACACGGACATAAACTAATTATAAAAACAATCCTTTAACGAAAAAAATGCTTCAAAGATTTATTTTGCATAGATATAATTGAGTTATCTATATAATTAGATCAGACACTTTAATTTTCACAGGATTTCTTAAAATGTTAGACATTTTTAATACGGTTTCATTTTTGTTACATTTACTCTTTTATATTTTTTTTTACTTTAAAACCCTCCGACTGTCTTGGAAAAGGGCAAAATTGTAATGTTGTTTTCTCTGCATTTTCTTTTAAATGCTAAAAAAATGATTCTTTGAACATTTTATAAAAAAAACTTAATAACGAATATGAATGCAATCCTTGGAAGTATTAATCATTGTTTAATGTATTAAAAATACATTAAATCAATAGAATTATATTACTTTAAATATTGCTTGTATTGCAGTGAAACCTGGTGCTTAGTGAACGTATTAACACGGGCTTGTCAGTGAGGGGATTAATTACTGATTCTTTATTTTTTATTTAAATGTCTAGCTTTAAATCAGTCATTTCCAAGCTGATGCTTTTTTAATAAATGCCATTTCAAACAAATATTTATTACACCCGAAATAAAATTTTTATAGTTTACTGAACTAAATTTATAGTTACAGACAAGCACGATGCTTCAATAAATTAAGTCGGTGATTTAAAAAGCTACGTAAGTCACAGATATATGCATTTTCAAGTTCAGTAATCATTACAAAGTATACGACACATAACTGCTAGATTTTTAATATTTTTGTGCTCATTATATTGTACAGTGAACAGTGAACAATGGATGTGTGCAGGGGCTTACAAGTTGCCAAGCAACTCCACGCCCTGGACATGAATAAATTGGGTGAAGCATCTCAGCAAGACCTGAGAAAAGCCTATCAGTGGTACATATACTAAAATAATAAGTTAAAAGTAAAACTTATTAGTGAGGAAAAAGTCTTCAGCACTAACACAGAAGAAGAAATGAATAGATGATAGGATAGGGATTATTTATGCAGACTGACTGTGAAAGGAAAATAGTTCATACGGTGATTTAAAAAGCTACGTAAGAATCAACAAAATCAACGAAAATAGTGATCCGAAAATAGTTCACTATAGTTCTTATAACTTTAAATTTGTAAGTCTGATATCAGTAATTTTTTATGACAATTAAAATTTAAAGAAAAACTGTAACAAATTCTTCAACAAGTGTTGTTTTCCCAAGAAACGAAATTTAGTACTCAACACATTATAAAAAATCGTATTAATCATGTTTTTGTTTTCATTAGTTATAAATCATTATTTGCATCTATTCATGGGATGTAAGGCACATTAGTCAAGCAAGACTTTTAGTCATATTCACTATTACGTCCGATCATATTTTCTTTTTGATCTATTGTTGGTCATTGGAATATACGCAGATCATCCAAAAAGTATAGAATACCTATGCGTAACTCAGTAGAAATAATACATATCCAAACAATAACATTATTTGCAATAAAACTGAACCTAATCCTGCATTTCGGCATGCTACTGTTTTTTAATTATTTATCATAACGAAGCACAAGTTTCTCAATGCCACTATTGTACACATTTACCACAAATGAATGTCATCATAATGTTTCTGGATTTTTTTTTATATCTTTATCGTTTTTTCAGTGTTTTTCTCCTTGAAGCCCTTTGTTTTTTGAAAAAAATGGAGTGTCTTCATGGCAATTGAAAATTTTTGCTGAAAAATTATTTTAAACGAAAATATAAGTATAATATACGTCAATTTAATGCCAAAGAGTTGTAATAAATAAAAGAGTGTATATAATGTAAAAGAGTTTGCAAGTTTTAATTTCATAAGAACAAGTATATACTGAAAATGGGCTGGAAACTAACAGCATTAAACTTTATTTACATTTGAGTAAAAGTCTACTTATTGAGTTGTGTGGATTTTTTACTTCTTCTCATTGAAGTTTAGTCCTTTTCTCCGTTATTAGAACATTTTTTGAAATAGTCTTAGCCATAATTATGACTATTTTGTGCATTTTAAGAAAGATAAATTACCTTTATTTGTGTTTTTTAATGAATGAATGAATTTACTTTTATTCATTTTTATGTTTACGTAAGATTATAAAGCAATAATGAGAAGTTATTAAAAATAAATTTAAAAACTCAACTTGTGTCATTTTTGTGTGCTTTCTTTTGGTTTAAAGCACATGGTCTTTTATCAGATATTTTTGCAGACTTTGCAAAGCTTCGCCAACTGAATTCTGGTTTATGACTAGAGAAATTCATATAGTAAGTTTTATGGAAAGTATTCTGATAGTATATTTTAAAGGAAATATTCTAATATTAAATCTTATACACGCCATTGTTTTAAAGAGAAGGAAAAATTCTTCTAAGCGCCAAAACTTGTAGAGAAAAAAAAACACAAGAATGAAATTTAATATGTTGAGATGAGAAAGAAACGAAACAAAATACATTATTATGCAGTGAAAAAATGCAATGAAAAGTGCTTCATAATCAGTGCTTGAAGTATAATTTGTATTTTTTGTTTTTACATGGAAATTTCTTTTAAATACCTTAAGCATGATCCTCGATCAGGGATTTAGAATATATTTATTTTAAGAAAATACTCAAAAGTTAAAGTCTAAAGTCTAAAGACTAAAGTCTAAGTATACACATGCTAGTTGTTAAAGGAAACAACACGTTTTAAACATGAGCCATAATTATACCTTTCTCACAATAATAAAATATTGATTGCAACTTCATATGCTAAAGATCAAATAGTTACTTAACGAAAATACACTTTGTTGGTATATTTTACAAGAAGGAGTTTAAAAACTTTGAATTTTTTTTTAAACAGAAAAACAGCTTATTTAAATATTTATATTTGATAAATTTGAATTTTGAATTATTCGAGAAAAAGCAAATTTATTTTTTATTTGAAGATTAATTTGAAATAACCAATGTGTTATAGTTCGGCTTCTGAAATGCTTATAGATGCGTAATTTGAATCAAGAGCTTCTACACAAATCATGGAATTCTGAACAATGCATACATAATGGTCTTGTATTCTGACTGTCATACACTTCAGAACTTGAGTTCTTCGAGGACTCATTAATGCAACAACCAGATCGAATCCTATATATATTATTCAAGTTACATAATCCAAATATAGCATAAAATGAAGCGAATTCCCTTATATTTTCATATCTATTTATTTATGCCACAACCCATAGCTTGATATTTCGGCCAGATTTATAGAACAGAATTTTTATAATTTGAGAGGTGTACATAGGAAACTCAACGTGCATTTTTTTCAATCATATTATAAAGAAAATAATATTTAGCATTTCTGGCGTGACAGCACATGTGGTTTTAAATTATTCTGTTTTCTTTTAATAAATTTCTCTCTTTTTTTAATTTATGTACTTCTTTATGTCGAATATTATTTAAACTGTATGTTTTAGTCTCTAATTTTAAACTCTATGTTATGTTCAGATTTATAGAACAGAATTTTTTGAATTTGAAAAGTATAAACAGGAAAATTAAAGGGCATTTTTTTCAATCATATTATAAAGAAAATAATGTTTTGCATTTGTGACGTGAAAGCACATGTCGTTTTAAATTATACTGTTTTCTTTTATTAAAATCCTCTCTTTATTTTAAATTTATTTATGAATTTATTTAAAATTTTATTTAAACTCTATTTTATCCTATTCTAAATAATTTAAATTAATAATTAAGCTATTTTTCTCGTTAACCGAATTCACAGAAATTCTAAATTTTAATAATAATGCGAGATCAACTACATTTTCATCTAAATCAAATAAAAATAAATCAAATATGTTGCCTACAAAAATATATCTGCTTCTATTTTACAGTTCATTATAATTTTTCATTTATGCATTTATTTATTTCTTAATCATATAATGGCTAAGCGGCAGCCTCTCCTTTTCTCTTTATTCAGACTATCTATGCATTTCTCATAAGGTTTCCAAGCTTTTTCTAACATACTGTTGGCACGCTTTCAGTGCTTCTAACGTATCAAATTTATCCTCATAAATTCAAATATCTCTTTATGTTATCCTCTAGAGAATATTTTATGATTCATATACTCTTGGCAAATTAAATATGGCAATATGTCAAAGGCGTGTGACTTTCATCATATTTGTGGCATATGCCTATCATCATTCCTTCTCGAATCGCCACGTCTGTCGAAATGTACTATCAACGACAATAGACAACTATCCCTGATACCACTGCTATCCGTTAGCTATGGAATTTATAATATTTTATGTACTTGTGCACAGTGATCCGGAGCTGAAATTTTTTTTTATGCTCCAGCTACAGTTACAGCTCCTCTCCCAGATAAAATACTACAGCTCCGGCCACCGCACCAACTCGGCTCCGAATTCGACCTTTTGAGTTGCAGATTTTAATTTACACAGATAAATTTTTGCTCACAAATTCTTTCTTTACCTTCATTAAAGATCTGACAAAATGCATTTTTCTTCTCATAAAACTTGAAATGCTTATTCAAACAATCTGACATCGTTTAGCTTTTACTTTTAAAAAAAGAAAGTTTGGTGGAATTTTAAATACGAAAATCTTAAATTTCTTCTACACTTTTCAAACAACCAAAATTGTGCTACACATGTAAACAACAGGCGGCCATATTTGTTTTCAAATAGTTTTGCCACTTAGCTCAAGTAGAAAGTAGAAGTGAAGTAATATTACCATATTTTTGTGAGAAGTTTTACATCTCTAATAATAATTTAAAAAAAACCTAAAAAATTATGTAATCAAAATACTGAATAATGATGTAATTAAAATATTTTAAGCCTGGTAATTTAAAAGACTGGGAAATTTTTTTTTAAAGTACATTGAAAAAACGAAAGGAGCCTGGAGCATGGGAAAATTTAGAGCTCCAGCTCTGACTCTAGCTCCAGGTAAAACACAGCTCCAGCACCGGGTCTCTGAACCTGGACAATTAAAAATATTAGGTAGCTTTCTTTACAAAAAGCTACCTATTGCAGCCGTTCGGAGGAAAGCGATTTCAAAAAATTTTGGTATATTTTCATCGATCATGACCCCCAGACCCCGAAACCACCCTCCGTTCAAAATTGATATATATATATATATAGATATATATCTATCAATATATATATATATATATATATATATATATATATATATATATCTGACCTATGTCACACTGTAACTCTCGTATTTATGAACCGATTTGGGTGTAATTCGGTGTGTACATAGTACATACCAATGTCTCGACCGAGTTCGTTGGCCAGTTTCATCCGCCATTTTGTTTCAAAATGGCGGCCATTAAAAAAAATTTTAAAAATTTAAAATTTGAAATTTGGTACCAAAAAATTGAAAATGGAAAAATATTTTTTTCTTATGTATTGGAACTTTATACAAAGACTCCGTAGCAGTTCTTGTTTCGTCTATATCTTAAAAAATGGCTGAGTTATAGCATTTTGAATTTCTAGCGAAGCTGACATTTTGAAACGTCCTGAATTTTGTCACGCGATAAAAGGCGTATTTATGAACCGATTTGGATGTAACTTCGTTTATACATAGTACAGACCAATGTCTCGAACGAGTTCGTTGGTCAGCTTCATCCGTCATCTTGTTTAAAAATGGCGGCCATTTAAAATTTTAAGAAAAATTTAAATTTGAAATGTGTTACCAAAAAATTGAAAATTGAAAAAATATTTTTTTCTTATGTGTTTGACCTTGATAAAAAGATTCGGGAGCAGTTTTTGTTTCGTCCATATCTTAAAAAATGGCTGAGTTATAGCATTTTGAATTTCTAGCGTGGCTGACATTTTGAAACGTCCTGATTTTTGCCACGTGATAACAGACGTATTTATGAATCGATTTGGATGTACCTTGGTGTGTACATAGTACATACAAATAACTCAACCGAGTTCGTTGGCCAGCTTCATTCGCCATCTTGTTTCAAAATGGCGGCCATTTAAAAAAAATTTAAAAAAATTAAATTTAAAATGAGATACCAAAAAATTGGAAAATGAAAAAGATTTTTTTTTGTATGTGTTTGACTTTAATACAAAGATTCTGGAACAGGTTTTGTTTCGTCTACATCTAAAAAATGGCTGAGTTATAACATTTTGAATTTCTATTGTGGCTGACATTTTAAAACGACCTGATTTTTGTCACGCGATTTATGAACCGATTTGAATGTAACTTGGTCTGTACATAGTACATACCAATGCCTCGACCGAGTTCGTTGGTTAGCTTCATTCGCCATCTTGTTTCAAAAGGTTTGCCATTTTTTAAAAAAATGTAATTTAAAATTTAAAATGAGGTATTAAAAAATTGGAAAATGAAAAAGATTTTTTTTATGTGTTTGGCCTTGATACAAAGATTCTGGAGCAGTTTTTGTTTCTGAAAAATTGTTCTTTTGTTTATATCTTAAAAAGTAGTTGAATTATAGCACTTTGAATTTCTATCATGGCTAACACTTTGAAACGATCTTGTATTTGTCACGCGATACCACACGTATTCGCCTATTTCGATGGAAGAAGGCATGTCTATAGTATACATCAATATCTCGACCAAGTTCGCTGGCCAGCTTCATCAGCCATCTTGTTTAAAAATGGCGGCCATTAAATAAAAAAAAAATATATTTAAAGTGAGGTGCAAAAAAATTAGAAATTGAAAAAAGTTTCTTTCTTAAGTATTTGACCTTTATATAAGGATTCAGGAGCATTTTTTGTTTGTCTTTATCTTAAAAAATGGCTCAGATATAGCAGTTTCAATTTCTAAAGTGGGTGACATTTTGAAAAATCTGATTTTTTGCCTGCGGCAGCACCCGTATACATCAACCGATTCCGATATGAGTGAGCATGTGCAGAGCAATTACTAAGGTCTGGACCACGTTCACTGGTTAGCCTCATCTACCATGTTGTCTTAAAATGGCAGGCACTTTAAGAAATCGCCGAATTTGGCAGCCAAATATAAGTGGCTTTAAATAAAAGCAGCTTGGATAAAGCTGACTAATTTCGCGAAATTCTCATTCATAATGATTTAGTATTGATAAAAATTAGTATTGAATCTCCTACATTCGGTTTCCACTTAATTGAGCTTCGTGTGTTTGAATAATATAAGTTGGCTTTTTTAAAATAAGGAATATGAAAGCTACCTCTTCCTCCCGGCACTGGCCGGAAGGACTTTTTTTCATACATTCCCGATCTTTTCTTTTTACGAAGTGTGCTAGTTTTACTTACCCAGATTTTGGAGTAATGGAATATTTTTAAATATAAATTAGTGATCACGTTCGAGTGAATCTCATTACAGCATTTCTTTACGGAAAACATCTTAAGAAATCATTGTTGAAATTTAATTGACGAAAAATCTTAATAATATTTTTAAGGATTTTTATTATTGACTATTAATTTTTTGTTACATGTGAAGAATATTTTTCAAAGTATTACATATTTTCTCAAATCAAAAAAACTTTCATCTAAAACCAGCAATGTACTAAACAACTTTACATTTTTTTAAAGCAAGAATTATTGTAAGTATATAGTAAATATAGAATTACAGAGAGTGTGGTAATCCACGTATAATACCAGAGCGTTTCATTTCGTCATGGCTTTTAAGTTTTGTGACACCCTATTCGCTTAAGGAGGAAGTGTTAAATTCATATCCAAAACGTAAACTTTGTATGCTGTATGGTTTGGCAAGAATTTTTTAAATTAATATTTATTAAATAATCACAAGATTTTTCAATGCATAAAAGGCGTTCTTGTACGTGATAGTAAAATCTTTAAAAAATCAAAAAATACAGGGATTTTTCAGTCGAAATTTTGTAAAAGATGTTTACTATGTTGTTAAATTTAAAATATATAAAATACAAAAAAATGTGCATCTAAAACCAAATACATTTTGACAAAGCGAAGATCATCAAAAGAATAGTCGGTTATTACAGTTCATCTATTAGAGAATCATTAAAAATTATATGCAGAAATACATCTGTAACGATACTTTATTCTACAATTTCCTCAAAATCTGGATAAATTTAATATGTTAGAATGACAGCTTTCACCCACTAGCCATTTTAGCCATTCTAACTTACGCTTCATTTTGGGACATTTCACAGTGATTTTTCACTTGAATAGACTAGATTCTCTGTTTTATATTTTATTTTGAGCCCTGATGACGAGTACGAGTATACTTGAAAGTACTAGGTTTTTAGATGCACTATATTTCGTATTTTATATATTTTATATTTAACAACGTAATAAACACCTTTTAGTAAACTTTGACCGAATTAATTTTTATTTTAATTCATGTAATATGAGAAAAGTAGTGTAGCATAATTTAGCATAATTCCATATCCACTGTGTTTACAAAGCACTATTTAAGTTAAGATTAAAAGCAGCTAGGTTAATACTCATACACCCTATACCGAACATACTACCTGAAGGAAAATATGGAACGTTGAGAGAAAGGGAGGTTATAACACATGTTCGATTTATTCTTGAGTGTTCTCAAACAGCTAAAAGTATTTAAATTCCTAATTTTATCATTGTTTATGATATTGTACAGTTTTTGTAATATTTCTTTTGCAATAACTGTTAAAATTGCCGGCCTATACATCCACAAATTACCGTAACCATAAACCACAGCGTAACACGAAAGTGACCGACATGTAAAAACATTATGTCCTAAATATAAATTTTACACTACACATTGCTGTTACGTAACGTATAAGAACGTCATGTCCTAAATGCAAATTTTACAGTACGCATTGCTGTTACGTGACGTGTAAAAAGAGTCACTATAACGTTATTTTGATATTAATATGTCTCCTTTCATGAAGAATGCGTTGTTTTGTTGTTGCCTTGTGACGCGTAACTCAAAAATCGGTCAAAGTGATTTCCCAGTTAAATTACCAAGTGACAGTCAACTGAGAGTGACATTAACTGTATAACATTTTGCTAACCTCTGTGACTATGACACTTGTAACCATTTGCGACATGATAGTGACGTTATATTGATTAACTTATCTATTAAGGAAAATAAATAATATTTCATTAAGAAAGACAGGAAATGGAATCCTCAGGGATTTTAATGAGAATCCTTTTAAAATATGTAACCTTTAACATTTTCATTGATAAAATAAAAATAACCATTTCCTCCCTCAACCTATAAAGCATATTATGTAATCTAAGAATACCTCTTTAAAGGTTTTGACCCATCTTCGATGAAATTCCGTGACTGGCCCTGAAATTACTTTTTTCGTGTTCTTTCTTTTTGGATACTGTGATAGTAATCTGATGTCCGAGACGGTTCCGCCATCTCTGTTTAATGTTTGTTTAACATAAATTAAAAGAAGGAATATCTATTACTTTTCTTTTTTTTTTCTCCAGAACGTATTTTAAAAGTTAATTAAAGATTTTTCTTTTATGATGAGCAAAAACTCTATTAAATATGTTTTTATGTGACATGCATAGTAATAAGCTTGATATTTTTATTAATAAAGTGTCACTCATTTATTCTTCTCCCTGTTTATTTTTAGCATATGCTACCTCAAAATATTTAAACAAATATTACCTAACCTATCTCAGTTGTTTTTAATTAAATTTACTAATTAACGAAAATATGATCACTTTAAAAAGCAATTTTTCTCAAATTAGCTATTAAGTATTCAGAATGTTCATTAATTATAATGGTTTCATTACGCGAGATATTATTAATCTGCAAACAGCAGAATCGCTAATGTGAATTACAAGATGTAATGTTATAAGGTAATTGCTTTTAATTTCAAAAAGTGTTGAAGCTATCATTTTAAAAACTCGTCTTGTCTTAGTCAATTTTTCTCCAAATGATTTTAATTTAAGAGCTCTAATGGACGTACTATAAGAAGAGCATTTTTAATACGTAAGTAAAATAAATGCATTGTGCCTAAAATGAACTGACATTTTTTTTTTTTTTTTTAATTCTATAACTACTAATCAGTGATTGAGAGTTATTTAACTTATTCTTGCAGGAAATTGCAGGAAATTGACGTGTAAAGTTGAGGCTTTTTCAATAAAATATCTTGTTTTAGTTCCAAATATTCTTATAGATTGCTGACTAAAATTGTTAGAAATATAACACTAAAATTAATGTTCACTCAGTTTTTAACCCTAATTCTGTTTGTTGAAACAAACAAAAACGGTTTACGTTTATATATTGAAATGTTACTTAGAGTATTAATATAGTTTGAAAAATGCAACGCCCTCTATTGGAGATATTTGGAACTTAAGTAAAGAGTTCAGTAAAGAAATTCTGGACATCACACAAATACTCTCCTGAGTGAATAACTTCAACAGCTGCCACATCAGCAGTAGAAATAACCATGAAATATTATAAACTAAGAATTTTTCTTCAGAAAATTCATCAAAAGGGTTTCAAATTCATTCAAAATTAGCGATTTTTCGCGAAAGTTGATATTAAAAATAACAGAACAGAATAAAAGACAAAAGACTTAAATTCCTAAACTAATTTATGGAAACCTTAATTAAAGAAAATATGAAAATAATCTACAATAGTTAATGCCATTGACAAGTTAAAAAAAACAATTCTGCAAACAATTAATATAATCGATAAAGAAAAAACAGTACAAAAATAATTCTTAAAGTAAAGAGAAATTATCTTATATATAAATTTAAAGAGGTGTATTCTAGAATTAGGTGGAATGAATTGGAGAATTCAATTTGCTTTCTTTCAATAGTTTTAGATTTAAATAAATTTAATTACACATCCTTCATTAAACAATTTTGCAGAGTTCTGGAATATCTTTTTTTCACTTTCATACTGTTTCCCGAGACGACGCGACGCAATGAAATCATGTATTTAATTTCATTAGAAGAATGTGGAGGTTGTATTTTATTTTTCAAGAGTTTTTATTTTATTTTGGCATGAATTGTATTGCTTTAGTACATTTTTTTCCAATAAAAATACTTTTTACCTTTCAACAATTATACAAAAGTTGTTTTTCACAAATATGAAAGTTATTAATTGCAAATACATTGCTTATATATTTTTTTAAATAATGAAATAACACAGTGTCCTTATACAAAACTTTCATTCGTATACTGTAAAAAAAAACGGACTAATAAAATACCGAAATACTACAGGCAATCGAGACACCAGTACTATTTTCGTATTTTAACGGAACATTTTTCCCGTAAAATTACAGAAAAAATTCCGGTGTTTTTTTTTTTTTTTTTTTTTTTTTTTTTTTTTTTTTTTTTTTTTTTTTTTGCATTTACAAGGGAAAACTTCTGTTAAAATACGGAAATAGTACTGGCATTTCGATTGCCAGTAGTATTTTCGTATTTTAGTCCGTATTTCTTTTTTTTTCTTTTTTTTTTTTTTTTTTTTACATTGTGGTTCTTTAAGATGAGATGCCGATATAAAGCCTTCGAAAATTCCAACGTCGAATTATTCAACTTTTGATTTGAAAAAATGCGCATGTGCAGGTTTTTTACTCAACCATCTGCCTAACACGTCTTCCAAAACTTTTAAACGCGTTTATCGCAAAATAATTTTTTTTTGAACTGGGCATTGTGCAGAAAGTTAGTAATTAAGTTATCGACTTTAAATACTGACTGCATTGTAAAAAAAAATATGACCAGTTTTCCTGTAGGAATCGGAAAAAAAGTTGTCCTTATCATACCGGAAAAATATCCGATCCAGCTCGGAATAAAATCAGTAAAATCGGAATAAAATCCATAAAATACCGTTTTATTGACTATTTCCTTTTTTTTACGGATTTTATTCCGAGCTGGGTCGGAAATTTTTCCGGTACGATAAGGACCACTAGTTTTCTGATTCCTACAGGAAAACTGGTCATTTTTTTTTTTTTTTTACAGTGTGAGGCTTTGTGACACATGTAGCTTAATAGAAAATTAAATTTGTTTTTTGATGATGAAATTAAAAAATCATCACAATTGTATTTATTTTCCGATAATGGAATAACACTTTTTCTCATAAGTAAATATTTTGTATTTTTTCTACAAATTTACTTAATAATAATAATAATAATAATAATAATAACGTAAATTTTTGGTAAAATATAATGAAGTGCCAGATTTCTACATTGATTTTAAAGTGTTTAATCACTTGCTTGTTTCGGTACAACCACTACCACACAACTGTGCCCATCAGTCAGCCTTCAGTCAGCTATCAGAACAGCCTTGTGATGAAAAACATAAATCAGATTTCAGATTCTCAACATTTTGATGAGGAGTGTCATTTTATACGGATATAATTTGTGTAGTTATAAATTACATACGAAATACTGAATATTTTAATTGCATGATTTTTTTGCATTTCTAGCTTGGCACAAAACCAACAGAGTGAAACAGCGTCCAAGCCGGCACTCGAACCGGGGCCATTGGCATAGCGCACCAATACTCTGCCAACTCAGGAGGAGTGAGGAGTATCAGGATGGGTATCGTCTGAGTAGCTCAGTTGGCAGAGCATTAGTGTGCTATGCCAATGAATCGGGTTCGATTCTCGGTTTGCACACTTTTTTCACTCTGGTAGTTTTACGCCTAATTAGTAATGCAAAAATTTCATGCAATTAAAACATTCAGTGTGATTTAAATTTTTTTGGAATTTATTGTTTAATATTTGATTTATTGTTTAAAGTCTAATTTATATAATATTTTCGTTTAGAAATAAATTGTCGACTATTAATTTAAGACCGTGTACCAACGATCTTAATTTAACACTCATTACATTAGCATCTCCGGTTACTATCTTTAACAATAAAAGTCATTTAGGCTGTATGCCTTTCGAAAACATCAAAACAACTCTATTCTAAATAAACTCAAGCTGTAATTTCTATACGTCTTTGATGGTCCACAATACAGAGTAAATTTTATATGCCCTCTACAGATTCTTCAACTGGTTTTTCATATATCTATTATTTCACTGTTTATAGTTTCATATCCAATCAAATCACAATATTATCAACATTATAAGGCGAAATGTATTTATTTATAGTATACAAGAAAAACTGAATACAAAAAAATCTGTGAATTTTATTGTATTTTTTCGCCAAAGATATTTTATCCAGTAACAGAGTTGCAAAATGTTTTCTACAGTTGTAACTGATTTTTCATAATTATCTAAGTCAATACAATATTTGAAGACATACGAATTTGCTCAAAAGAATGCAATTTCAAACGATTAAAGATCAAACTTCCAGAACAAATTTACTAAAACCGGGAAAAACTCTGAAATATATATTTAGAATAATTCAAGGTGAATCAAATAAAGCTTTTCGTAAATGGTGTTGAGCTGCCATGGAGGGAAATTCGGAAAATGTAGCAAAATTCTATATAACAAAATGTATTGCTTCACATTAAATGACTATTTCTATCTCAAAAAACATTAATAATTTTCAATAGGAAATATTATTGTGTGTTCCTTGAAAAACATATTTTTATAAATTGTAACAGAAAATATCCCCACCGGTTCCAAACGTTTACTGGTACGCGACCCACCTTTAAGTAAAAAAAATTTCGCGACCCGCCAAATACTGTATCTAATAACAGTATGGAAATTTTATATGACCTCTACAAACTAACGGCTATCCTATCCTGTGAAAAAAGAAAATTTTCTTACGAAAGATGCACTATCAACAAAAACAATATTTTGTAATCCCAATGTGTGTATGTTGTATAATAATTAAAACAACAAATATAATTAAAAAATACGTTTAATTAACATCAAAACACAATTTTACAATCAGTGAGATTGCTGGCACTGGTATTAACAGATGAGAGCATCAGTATCAGAGTTAAAACTGGTTAATTTTAATTTTAAGTCACTTTGTACACGCAGTTTATTTCTGTACTTGTTTTTCAAAGACAGCACAGTAAAAAAAGCATGTTCACACAAGTATGTTGTGTTGTACCCCAATCAAGGACCTCAAAGCTGATTTAGATATTTCTGGATATTCTGCTCCTATGTTCATAAAGATGGAAATTAAGGATTTTTCCAGGGTTGTCATAACGATTGTGCGACTACTGGCATATCTCGCAACGAGGTCATAACATAATACCGACTGACTGTTGAAGAAAACGCTGCCTTTCCGCGAAGTTTTTGGTTTAAGCAACTAGCTTTCATGATTAATGCGGTTGTAAAATATTGTAGTTGTTATTATTATTTTTTTAAAACAGATGAAATAAAAGATATATTTTGTGGCAAACCTTGATTGTTCCCCGACCCACCAGTGGCTCGTTACCCATAGGTTGGGAATCGCTGCCATAGAGTACACACAGACACACACATAAACATATATATAAATATTTATAATGGGTGCTCCATTATGATTGAAACACGCTTTAACCTGTTGGAGATACGTATGCGGTGTAAATTCCAAAAGGGTTTAAACTGAAATGGGATTTAAGACTATATTAAAATAGGAATGCCATTATTTTTCAAAACGTTACACTTTTTAAATATTTATACAGTCCCTGGATCCTATAAATTATAAATAAAAACTGTACGCCGTGCTCTGATATCTACAACACTGACAATTCCGTTTCGTCTACGACAAAAACTCATTGTATTATGAAAGTTTATGAAATTCGGAACTTTGTGGCACTGAAAAAAATCGCCTGTCTGTTTTTGGTTCCGAGATTTTACAAACTATAACGAAGCATTATAACTCGTTGAGTTTTTAGTCGTAGAAGAATGGGATTTTTATTGTTATACTTTTCAGAGCATGGAGAAAACTTTTTAAAACGTAACTTATAGAGCCAGGGTGCAGTGTAAAAGTTTATAAAATGTAACTTTCTGAAACTTATTTCATGAACATAATCTGAAATTCTACTTTACTTTGAATTTTTTTCAGTTTACAGTGACTACGTACCGGGTGTCCTAAAATGGAGTAACTGAATTTAAAATTCAGTAACTTTCAAATGGTGACAGCTTTTAAAAATTTCTTGCAGGAGGGTTATGTAAGATATCAGGACTTTTTTTACTGTGTTTCCAGATTTTCTTATAAAATATTAGCAATAGATGGCGCTGTAGGCAATAGGCGCTAACTCCATCCCCGATTTTTTTAGTCTAACTTTCTCCCAATATTGATGCGAAAGAAGGGGGTTAAATATATGGATTGGGTCCCTAAGAACAAGACTGGATTGTCAGCTAAGAACCACTCCATATATTTAACGTAACTCTTTCACATCAATGCTGAGAGAAGAACGAAACAAAAAACTGTGCCTGGATTTGACGCCCATTTATTGCAGCGCCATCTATCACTGCAGTTTTAAACTAATATCGGGAATCACAGTAAAAATAAAAATCCTGACATCTTACATAACCCTCCTGCAAGAGTTTCTTTAATAGCTGTCGTTATTTTAAAATTATTGCATTTTAAAATCAGCCAGTATATTATAGGACACCCGGTATCTACAATAGATAAAAAACTAAAGCGCGTTTCACTCTTTTTGGGTCGACTGTTATATGTGTGTGCGTATGTGGGTGCATATGTGTATGCGTATGTGGGTGCATATGTGTATGCGTATGTGTGTGTGAGCGAGCGCGTGTTTCTCTAGATTAACTTTTTTTACGATTATTAAATAAAATTTCCTCTATATCTACGTACGATAAAAATATATGGCAATCTGTTAAAATAAAAGATAACTGAAAATTTACAAATACATATTGGTTGTGGATATTTTAGATAAGTTCAGTGTATATTGGCATGCATATTTAGTTATTTTTATAATGCATGTGATACGAACTCTAAACAATAACAAGACAAAATAACCTAAAAAGCGGAAATTCTGATATTACAGTGGAATCTCTAATTTTTTCCCATGAGCCTTTAATAACTATATGATGACATTTACTTCATAAGGAAACAAAATCTCCCAAGGGGCTCAAAAGTTCGTCCATCTTTTTTAAAAACGTCAGATACGAGTACAAAATAAAATTAAGTTGCCTTTATGCTTCATCTTCAAAACAAAGGTAAATCGAGTAACTCTCTAAACCATTTTTTCTCCCCTGCGGCCAGTATAGATTTTTTATTGTCCATTTTCTAAAATCTTTAAGGTATAAGCAGATTGAAAATTTTTGATTTATTTTTGGGGCAATAAGTAAGCATGGTTTAATTTTTTTCCCTCAGAAAGTTTAATGCTATTAAGACAAAAATTCTAAACATTTCTAAAACTTTCATTCATTTAAAATGATTGATATAAAAAAAGCTATGTTTTATAAATGACTTTACCTTAAAAAAAAAAGAAATTTAAAGACATTATTTCATACTACTATAAGAAATATGCATATGCATATGCATGCATTTGTAGGTTTTAGCTCTATTTTCTATAAATAATTAGTAATTTAGAAAATATCTTGTAAGTTCATAATTATATCCCTTTATACGCGCACACACACACGCACACACACGCATATATATATATACATATGTGTGTGTGTGTTAAGTTATGCTTCTATATATGAAATAGTTAACGAAAAAAATGGGAGGAGACAATACAACTACCAACAAAACAACTATCAATATCAGTTTAGTAGAATTTTCTGTTTTATTTTTGTAATATGAGGCGTTCACAACCACAGTAGAAAATGTCCATTTTGAAAAAAAAATGAGATAGTCCATTTAGAAGGTGCATAAAATCAGTTTTATCCACTCCCACAGTGAACAAGTCTGTTTTCACATACTTTCTCATATATCGTCGCCTCAGAGCAACAGTAGGACATCTAGTAATAATCGCAAATGAGATGTCTGACTTGCTACTAGGAAAAACTGTGCCTGCATCTAATGGAACAGTGGGGAATTTTTTTATAAAACACATCTTAGATATAGTATTAAACCTAACTTAGTGTCTCAGAAATCGTTCCACTAGATGCAAACACACTTATTCATAGTAGTAAGTCAGACATCTCATTTTTTATTATTACTAGATGTCCTACTGTTGCTCTGAGGCGATGATATGTCATCTGTTTACAGACTTGATTTACATGTGGAGTGGATACAACAGATTTTATGCCCCTTCTAAATGGACTATCTCATTTTTTGCAAAATTCACTTGGTCTACTATTGCTGTGAGCTTCTCATATCTAACTAAGATAAAGCTCAACCGATAATTTTTAAATTAAATGTAAATTAAGAAATACCATTAAGAACTTATTAACAATAGTAAAACATTAATTATGAAATTATGCCGTTTGTGATAGGAATATATTAGTCCAGGCATTAGGTGCTCAAAAAGGACAAATAGGGGAAAGTTTTGGTGTAGTTTTGATATTTGGTGCCTTTATGATTTGTGGGTCGCTGAACACGAATCTGATGTTTGCCAACAAAATTTATCCCGGGAAACACTTTTTTTTTTGGCAAAAAACGGGAAAAAAACGGGATTTTCTTTGTTTTCTTCCAAATAACTTCAAAATTACACATTATACGTTAAAGTCCTCAATACATAAATTAAGGAGGATAAAATTTCCTACATTTTATGTATTAAAAGTTTTTTTTCTCTGATCAATGGTTTAGCCGTGACAACGCCACAAAAAAGGCAGTGAAAATAAAAAAATTCAGAGAAAACGGGAATTACGCCGCTGTACGTAGATTTAACATGAACACTGACCATTTTACACAAGCATTGACTATAAATTATACTAAAGATTATATGAATGACTACATTTTCCAATGAAGTTGCTGATAATAAATAAGACGACTCATTATGAATCATTATTTAATTATAAATAAACATGTACATTTATTTAAAAAACAAAAAAATATTATTTCCGCTTTCTTTTACTTGAGGGTCAATGCTTTTCACCGACATCTACAGCATAGAAAATAGACGTATGGAATTAGTGGATGTTTTTATTACTACCAACAATATAAAATAAATGTTTTTTTTTTTTATAAAAAATATTTGATACCTTCTCGCATGACTTTTTCTTGACATTTTAGTTCAAGTACCTTTTTTTTTTTTTTTTAAATCAAAGACAGCATAATTTAAGTTAGTCACACAAATAAACTTTTGCACCATTATGCAACGGCAACAAGATTTAAAATGTAACGTAAATGTGAATTTGGTTGAAAATATTTTGTTTATAGAGGAAAATTACAATGAAGAGCACATGAAGTTTTGCAAGAGCGAAATGTTTTAATTTATGACCAAATTTGGACAAAAATTGCCAGTTATGTGTAGATATATCGGTACAAAATCATTTAAAATATATTACTTGGCTGCAAATTCTGAGTAGTTACAAAATCGAACCAGACAAATTCTCCAAATTCAGATTTGATACAATGCAAAACATAATGTAGGCATTTTCTCATGATATATTAATCATGATATCTTATGATTTCCTATCTTTACATAAGGTTCCTGTTAGGTTTCCTGAAAGGTTTGTGCAGAAATAAATATGAATATACAACAGAATATGCAACAAAGCAATTTTCATTAATGCTGTCGAATGTTTGTCCCATACCTTACATTTTAGAAAAAGAAATTTTAGAATTTGTTATAATAATACAAAAATAGTTTTATCACTTTAGCTTCCATACCGTTAAGAAAGTATCATTAAAATTATCAAGAAGAACGTAAAATCATGCGTCAATCAGATTATGGAACATTTTTGAATGCATTCGGGCTACTATAATAAAACTTCGTTGTTTAATAACGTGAAAAACGATGTCTAAGTAATAATTTGTAAAACATATAACACGTTTGAAAACACAATTACAACCAAAATCGAAAAAATAGCTAAAAATTTTGTACATCCCCGTATATGAACTATAGATTTATCATATAATTCACAATATGCTAAAATTTAGAACTGTTAGTGAACGCATAGCACAGTTGAAAATTCCTCGTTAGCAATTTCCGTCAATAAGCGGGTATATAGATGTCTTGTGCAGCCCTGTATATGATTTACAGAATTTATACATGCTAAATAGTATGCAATTTTTAAAATTTTTAAAAATGTTGTTCCACAACTGAAAACGCACTTCCATCAATTATTGTTCATACAGAGAAAAATATAACTGATTTATTTTGTGTGCCCCTGTATATGAAAGATCAATGGCACATCATATTCAATAGTAAGCATCTTATAGAGCACCTCGGAGCTATATATCAATTTAAATACTTTTGAAAAGGTGGAAACATGAACAAAATACACCACAAACAATTTTTCTCCATAGATTGTAATGTAACATAATTATTTTTAGTGTCCCTATAAACGATCGATAAATACAACCCATACCATATTCTATAAGAAATCATCTTGTAGTGCACTTCATAGATATGTATATAAATTTCAAAGTGTTTGAAATTATGAAGCATTATTAAAAACCACCATCAACGATTTTTCCCCATAGGCCGTAATATAATGAAATACTTTTGAATGTCCCTGTAACGAAATTATAACTGCTACAAGCAACATTTTACAATACCTAACATTCAATAGTGAATATCAATAACATTTTCCAATTTCATGGCGATGCCACTATATTGACGCCAAAAATAATTTTGGCCAGCTAGAATCGGTAAATCACCCACCGTGCACTGCCGTAATTCCCGTTTTTTCAGAATTTTTTTGTTTTCACACCCATTTTTGCGGCATTGTCACGGCTAAACCATTGATCAGAGAAAAAAACTTTAATACGTAAAATGTAGGAAATTTTATTCTCTTTAATTTATGCATTGAGGACTTTTGCGTAAAATGCATAATTTTGAAGTTATTTTGAAAAAACTCAGAAAATCCTGTTTTTTTTTCAGTTTTTTGCCAAAAAAAACGTGTTTTCCGGGATAAATTTTGTTGGCAAACTTCAGATTCGTGTTCAGCGACCCAAAAAATATAAAGGCACCAAATATAAAAACTACACCAAAACTTTCCCCTATTTTCTACCAAATGACTGGACTATATTACAATTTCCAATATTACCAAAATTAGGCAGTCATATGGTAAAAAATGAATAAAAATGTCCTTTCATCTACTCAGTCGTTTTCAATGCTCCAAACGGAGATAGATGAGGAATTTATTTTACAGATATAGCCAGTTTTATCAGGAACACTGGGTCGTTTCCTTACATGGGAAATTAAAAAATGGAAATCAAGGAATATATTGAAAATACTCACCGTAAAAAATATATAAAAAATGTATAATTATTAAATTAAATGTTTAGTAACTGCATTCTGCTGTTGTATGTTCTTGGATCGAGCTACCTGACTGAGATTACAATCACGTTAAGAAACATCCAGAATTAATTTAACGTCGGAACATCAGTTTATCGCATTATTTCAAATTGTAAAGACTGTTCGCAAAGATGCCAATCAATGCGTCCGCGGGCCGTCGCGTCGCTGGACAAATTTCTTTCTACAAAAATTATCAAACAATACTAGGAAACAATATGCTACTCAAAAATCTCAATAAACGAAGTATTTAAAACTTCATAATTGCGCCATCCAAAATAAACCAAAGGAACTGTTTATCCGAAGTCATTACGTTGATATCTTGTATGATGAAGCCATACATGTGGCCAGAAATGGCATTCAAATAGTGCTAAATGGATGGACGTAGAGTTGACAGCCGTAATTTGTTGTATTTTAGTTTCAGTGAATTTTTCAGTATCAGTTAAGGCTGTGTTTAAAGGTTTCAAGATGTAAGGTATGCACCGAATGTACAGTAAGCATTCGGTATTCGGCCATATTACCAAATGCTCAATTCCGCCGAATATCAAAATATTCGTCCTAACCGAATATTTAAAATACCTTTTAAAAATATTTTTCAAAACGTTAATTAACTTCTATTTTTAAACGTTCTATTAACTTCTATTTTTTATTTAATTGCCAATAAATAAAGATATTCGAGAATAATTAACAAATTGCTTTTACATGATTTATTTTCTTTTAGAAAAGGACACATAAGAACAGTAATTATTAATTATGACATTCTTACAAATTAATTATGTATAAATGTAAGTTCCCGAATATTGCCTGGTAATCCTCTTCTTTCTTTTCCACAAACAGAGTGTTTCTAAACAAAATGGAACAAACATTCAGGGTAATAATAGGCCTCAAAACAAAAAGGTTTCGTAGAGGAAACCCAGGATCGCAACCCACTTTTTCGATCAAAAATACAGTGTATTTGACTCCAAACCGAACTTTTATTTTCGTTCGCAAATTTAACAATAATGAAGATATTATAATGATACTTTCAACTGACCACTTTGCTTTCTATGAAATATGGAGATATGAAAAGAAATGCTATACACTCTCAGAAATACTTTCTTCAATTCACGATAATATTCCTGGCAGTACAGCTTTCGGTATATAGGGCATTCGCACAATCTTTTCATTTTCAGGAATAAAAATTTGGTGAAGTTAGACTTGCTAAAATAACATTTTAATCTGATAGACAGATTCGTTAATCTGATAGACGAATGTCTTAATGATTCAAAATAATGAAAAAATGGTCAGCAGCGAAAATTTTTTTATTTAACTGAGGTTTAAGTTAAACTTGCGAGTTTAATTTTCCTTACCATTTGACCCCTATAACTTTTTATTTTCTTCTAAATTTTTACTTATAATGAATTTGTATAGTACCCACAGGACATTCAAATAAGAAATAATAACAATGTAGTACTTTTAATACAGAGTTTTTGTATAACATTGTCTGAAAGGGGTGTTAAAGAAGGGACGATAAGGTAAGAAAAGGGGATGGTATTGGAGAAAAGGGACGGAATTGTAAAAAAAGGGACGGTAAGGATGGAACGGTAAGGAAAATTACCACCTATTTGTAGGAAAATCATGTTAAGACTAAGTGATAGCCACAATGTTCATTGATTTTTAGAAACAGTTGTTAACATTGGATTAAATTAAATTTTTTTTTTAATTTACCTCGAAAAGTGCAGGAATAAACCTTGGGGACGGTGAGACTACCAATAAAGCCACGATGCTTGAAATTGATATTTAAATGCTGATTTAAATTCTACAGTAAATTCCCTGACAAAGAATTTTAGACATTCTTTCTCTAGCATACTTCTGCATGAGAAAAAACTTGAAAAAAATTTTGTGGCTGCATCTGAAGTGATTTTCTGTATAATTTTAGAAGAGGGACGGTAAGGAATCTAAAACCCAGGGACAGAGTTAAAAAAATAATAACAACCGTAAAAATGTTTGCAGGTTAATTTTTTTCTACATATTTACATAAAACAACAGTCACAGTTTTGGAAAAAAATTACGTCGAATTACTTTTATTGAAACAATTTTATACAGACAGCTCCAAACTTAAAAATCAGCATCAGGGACACGGAACGGTATAGGAGTTTCTTGGATATTTGGACCCCCAACATCGTCCAAAACTTATTTATCTTGTTAACATTGTTGTGCAATGTGCAGTCATGCAATGGGATATTCTCCAGTATATGAAATCAAAAAACCCCACAAGAATATGTGCTAAAATGAAAATTATTATTCAGTCAAAAGATTGTGATAATGCACCATATATCCGAGAACTGAAAAAAAAAAATCCATTCTTTTTCCCGTTCTAGGTCAGAAAATTTCCGTAATGTGAAAAAGGGAGTTTTCTTAAAAGATACGTCTCTCGTTCTTCCATGAATCTTCTCATTCTTCTCTTGGCTTTCAACTTGGGATGATTTTAAAATGCAGATACGGGTTTACTTCAAATAGGGGATTAGTAAGATTTGTTAAATTTCTTGTTCTGAAAGCTCGGAAATTTAAACCTAATTGTAGAGATATTTTGTCGTTATGAAATAATGGTTGGTGTTTTCACACTTATAGAACAATAGAGGATAAAAATTATTACATATTAGACATATTTTAATAAGACATAAGTTGATTGTTACACGTCAAATATGAATATTATATTTTTAATTAAATTCGAGAAGAAATGTTTGCTTTTTTGAATAAAATCGATTTTTTAACTTGATTGAACTACTATGCATTTCTTAAACGTGTTCGTATAGAATATATTTTACATGCGAATATTTTTTTAATACTCTAAAAAATAAATTGCGAATAAATTTAAATGAATGAGTAAATTGTTACTTTATTAAATTCGAAAGCATTATTTTGGTTGGTTTGTTTTTAACAAAATTAGAAACATTAGTTCATTGAATTTTCGATTTTTTATTTTAAAAATAAGTTCGAACTTTGGTATTAATAGAGACAATGCGCATGCGTGCAGGGAATAAACGGAATGTCCCTCTCTTTTTCAGATTTCCGGGAAGAATTAACGGAAAAGGCATGTTTTCTAAGAGTACGGAAATTATTTGTTTAAAAATGACGAATAATTTAGTGTATAAAGTAGAATTTTTCAAACAGTATGCATTATCATCATTCACATTCAAACAACGGTGAGAGAGACATTCCATCATTCAGAATTCAACTGTCAAAACATATATTGCGTCACTGACTAAAATTGATTGACTTCGAATAATGTCATTGCATTTTATACAAAGCAGAATTAATATTATGAAAATATTGCTAAAATATTTTTTTTATTGTTGAAGTTGTAAACAAAAATTGCGGTTATATTGGTATGTTGTATATACAAAAAATTGCTGGAAATTTATCAATCCTACGATGAAACCAGAAAAATCCGTTTCAGCTATCTAAAAATAATCAGGTAGTTCCTTTAATTAACCCAGACACAGAGGCAAACATTTTTAGGTCCTCTTGTTTTATAATATATATACGATATGATATGACAAAGTTTTAAGGGTATCCTATTCTTAAATAACATCTCAAATCATAGAATTTGTTTGGGGTTTTTTCAGCCAAAAGTTTACTGATGAAAAGATTCGCGTTAAATATTACACAAAATTTTTTGAAAATTTTAACTTTTTACTTTAACCTTTAAACTATACCGAATAATCGGTATGCGGGGTATATGTGTTCTAAATATCCGGAATTTGGACAAAACCACTACTCAGTGCATCCTTATTCAGTGTAAGATACATTATAAACTCGTTAAAATTCTTAATAGCGGCATTATGGATTTTTTTACAATAACTTCTCTATCAATACTTTTTACAACATTATTGTGATTTTTGTTTCCATAGAGACTTCTTTCTGTGGTATATTTTTCGTCCAAAACTTCGTTATATGCAATATTCAGATTTATTTTCGCATGTATATATAATTGTATGTGTGTTATCTATGTGTGTATTAGTTTTTGTTTTTCCTATTATGAAATGTTGTTTTATCTTTGACATGAATGCCCGCAATAATATTTGACAACTTATGAAAATGAGAAGTAAATGGAAACTTTCAATTACGTATTAATTGTAGATATTTCAAACAGATTTCATGGAAATTCGAATGCATATTTTATTATTTATATATTGAACATAATCGGACTCTGCTTATTCCAATTTATACTTCTGTTGCGATTTCTACCTCGGGTGGCGACTTCTAATCGCAAAGTTCCAGCTCCTGTTTCGTGTTTAGATGATGAAAAGTTGTTCAAAATTAATTCTAAACTGGTATATCTTTTCTAATTAGCCTAAAGGTGCATGAAGTGATTGTATCATTTAGAATCAAACAAAACTCAAGTAATGTAAAATAAAATTAAGTAATGAAATTTTGTAAAACTTTAATGGTACTGTTCAGTTATAATTAATCATCTTTAATATAAAATGTCAATTAAAAATCATCAGATTCATTAATAAAATAAATTAATTTAGTATATACTATAGCATGAGCCTCCGATGATAACGAAGATTTCAGACATTTCTGAACGCAATAATTTTTCAGATGTTTCTTTCAAATTAATATTTATTATTAGTGTTCGAATCGACTCCATTCAAGTAAAAAAAGCGTGAAGAATTTACCATATTTCTTTTCTGAAAAATAACTTTGTTAATGAGTTTATGAAGATTTTTTTTTATTATTAATTTTGTAATATATATTCGTTCTAATAGTTGACCTATTTTCTTGCAACAAAAGACCTTGAGCTTACTTCCTGAAATTCGTCATCTCTAAAGTAAAAAGATATATATTTTTTTTCATTCAAATATTTTAGAATACATTTAGACTTTCTTTTATCGTTGTGTTCTGAAAATCAAAATAAATTTAATTATACATTTTCATTCAGAGCACAAACTTTCCAGATGCGCTTTTTGGGAAATCTCTTTTCATAAATAGGATTTTTTTTTCTCATTTAGACTTAGAAAACTTATTGATTTCGTTACCATGTAAAAACTAAGGTAAAATAACTGTATTTCATTATCTCTTTAAAAGTTGACTTTCTTTTACTGAAAATGTTGCAAAAAATAATCTGAATAAAATACTTTCTTGCATTTTCAGAAACATTTATCAAAATCAATGAAATTAATTCCAATTTAAGTGGAAAACTTTTTTTCTTCGGCTTCTTAAAAATGAAAAAGTTGCAAGTTTCACAAAGTTATTCCTTTCTGAAGACAGAATATCGCACATAGATAATTAAATGTTGAGCACAGCTGAATTTATATTCATTTAAAACATTCTCAAGCTGCAATGAATGTATAACAAAATTTTAATTAAAAAGAAAAAAAAAGAATTTCCTTTCATCATATGCTGATTACTTTTTTAAGGTAACAGGCCGTTTTACATGCATGAAAAATACAATTTTCATAATTATTTTTCCGTAAGAAAATTACTATGTAAAAAAAAATAATAATAAACGATATGTATGCTCTTTGCAAAGAAGCAAAGATTTTTGTTTAAATTTACTATCAAGAAAGTATATGAGTATAATTTTTTTTAATGAAATCAAGATTTCTTTTGTTTTTGTCACTGAAAAAGATTTTTAAGCAATCTGAACTATAAGAAATTCAGATAACAGTAATCATTTCATTGTAAGAAAAATGCATTTTTATGGCTTACTGTGGCAGAACTAAATGTTGCTACTGAATGTTGGATGTTGCCACTTGTATATCGAAAACTGTACTTTATTGCATTTCAAATAAAGAGTCAATTTAA
This sequence comes from Maratus speciosus, assembly GCA_963932465.1. Classification (NCBI taxonomy): domain Eukaryota; kingdom Metazoa; phylum Arthropoda; class Arachnida; order Araneae; family Salticidae; genus Maratus; species Maratus speciosus. Next base: position 232,347,957 of record OZ010792.1, on the reverse strand, counting down.
TGCAGTATTACGAAAATACAAAATGAATTTGACCAAGTTTTCAGACCAAAAATAAATCATAATTATCAGACTATAGAGTCAATCATGATACCTTGCTTTTCTAAAAATAATTATTCATTAAATGACCAGGGTATGTAATACAGAATCTATGTAAGACATAAATTGCATTGAATTTTAACAGTATTTTTTGTACTGCAGTCATCATAATAAATGCATTACTTCGATAATAAAAGAAGGTTTCTATTATTTCACTTACACATTAGTATTACCTATTTCTTTTAAAATATGTTTATTTTCTGTGACAATACACGTTTTTCGTAGGATAGATTACACAAAAGACTCTCTATATCAACCTATGAAGTACATCGTAAAAAAATTCGTAAAAACTTTAAAATGATAGTGTAGAAATATAGTTTGAGATCTGCTGATATTTTACATTCATGACAAACTATTTTTATGACAATTTTGACGGCGGTCTACGTGCATGTATTTCCGAGGGAAAACGTTAATGGTAAATACACTGGTATACATAAATTTAGGGACATAAACGAAATGAAAATTTTTGCACAAAAATAAAATTGTAAGCGGTCAAAAGAAAGGGATATGTATAATAATGTATAATAAATAAGTACTAATTCCCTACTCGCACAGAACAAAATGGCCAAAAGTGTTATAAACACTACGTTGAACCAAATTATAATCATTTTATTCGTCCCAATGTCACTTTCAAGTGAGTCATTTTTAGTGACTCCATTGAGAAGTCACCAGGACTCTTCTTTTGTGATGAATCTCCAGATGACGTTCCACTGAAAACCAGATGATTACCATGCGACTGGCTTTTTGTTAATCCACTGTGAAGTCAGCCTGATAGTTGCACTGTCACGAGTCACCAAGTAACACCAGGCAAACAATGAAGGCACTGGTGACAGTCATAGAGACTTCATAGTGAATTCTCCAAATGAGGGTCACTTGAGAGTCCCGAGGTGAATTTGTTGTAACGTCTTTTTAGTGATGTTAGAATACAATGATCATGGCGACTTCATAGTAGAGTTCCAAAATGACTGTAACATGAAAACCACCGGGAAATTTCATTTTACTGTTCCGTTGTGACTCGTCGCAAAGCAATAACTCTGGTGACTTTAGAATGGAATTACCAAATGACGGTAACTTGAGAGTAATAAATATGCGAATTAAAAATATCAAATTTTGGTAGATCATAGTAGTTGTGATACCAGTAACAATTTGTGATGCCATTCTACTATTAGGGCAGTAATTAGTTGGCAAATCTTCCGTTATATCAATTTTATTTGAACACACACTACACTTTTGATTACGAAAATTATAATTTTCTGTTTCTCCCTTCATTTATAGATACCAGTGAATATATACTGCATACATAGGGGGAAAGTTTATCAAAGATTTTATTACTATCATAAGCTTAACATAAGTAAAGTAAAGCAAAATATGTATATTTATACATATTTTCCTACAAAACTGCTTTGATTTAGTAAAAGCACCACAGCCTTCTTTTGAAATATATCTGGTACTAATATGCTCCACCAATTAGTGCAAAAGAATTAAATTGAAAATTTCAAGTCTTATTGTTGAAATCAGAGAAAACAAATACTGAGAATATCCATAAAAACGAAGTCTACAATAAAGGGATCTGTTCATTAAGACCACCAATGTATTCTTCTACAATAAGCTACCTGTTTAACACCAGTGTTTAACTTTCCGAACATGTAACGACAACAGCTCTCAAAAATTCACAGGGCGTGCAATTGCGGAAGTCATTCTTCTTATTCTTCGCACTATCCGCAGCTAAAGAAAAGATCCACCTACTATGCATCCAACCCTCTTGGATGTCATGTGATCAAAATAGGCAGGATTAAGATAGGATGAATTTCGCCAATCGTCGAAATACCATTTAATCAAGGTAGCCTGAAAAGCAGCCGAAATCGGTGGAATATCGCAACCTGTCTTTTTCGCTTGCTGTGGCACCACCACATGCTGTTTGTTATCTAAATGACTTAAATCAGCAAGATTCCCCATTGCACACACTCCTATTTGATAAAATGATGGATCATTATCCACACCAATCCGTAATCCTTAGTGACAAAGTGCTTCTCATCCTAAAATGTTGAAATGATTGAACGGCACCAGGATTTACAAACAAATTTAATTAAAAATAAGTAAACGCTTTTCTTCACTTACATTGTAAAAGGAAGCATTTTTTTTTCAACATTTCTGCTGTCGTTGTGGGATTTGGGGATTAAAATGAGGTATAATATATACGTCCCACCGCCCTTCAAAGGATAAAAAACTATTCCCACGTTATAATCGTGTCACGTGTGTCAGTCCAGCTAAACAAATTCACACGATGAGTTAGTGACCATAATATTTTGACATATCAGCATAAAACATACGAAGTCCATAGCAAATATCTGCAAGAAAAATTGTGGATGGAAAACAAAATTCTCGAATAAAGTTTAAAGAATATCACCCCACACACACACACACACACACACTCACGCTCTCAAAGAAAAATACACAAACAATTAAAACTACTCTGTTCCAAAAAATAGATAGAGCATAGTAGAAGTTATTATTACAACAATCAGATTTGATCACTTTCATCCTTTAGTTGCATCTGCATAACAAACTTTGCACTCGTAAAATGCAATGTAAAAATTGCCGTTTATTGTAGAGCTACTATACTAAAATCTGCTGCGTTAGACAGGAATGCAAAATTGGAATTTCTGCAATTCAGAATATAAAGCACACAATACTGATATATAGAAACAATATCTTGTGACGAATACACTTTCTCTCTGATTTTTTCCCCAAGAAGAATTTCAATGGAAAGAGCTACGGAAGAAACTTACGGCTCATATAATGAGATTCCGAAATCAGTATCTAAAGCAGATTTATGAATTGCCTTTGTACTTCCTTTGGGACTTACATTTAAATTTTATCAACCATGAATAATTTTTCACATTTTTATTCCAATTAAAAAAAAATGACATTTAACATTTAATAATATAACAAATTATTTTACGTTAAAACTATTTGTAAAAATCCAGATTTATTTTATTGTTAAAACGAAAAATTTGATTATCATTTACAAAAAATCTCGAGTAAAAGCGAAATTCTCTCATCCATATTGACAAATTTAATAATTTTGCAAAATTCTAGAAGGGAAAAAAAATTATTTTTTTCATCCAAATTTCCTTAATATTTTCTTCATAAATTTTTCATTAAATATATGCCATATTTTAAACAGAACATGACATTTCACATGTCAAACTTGAGTTGCAAAATAATCTTTTTATTGATTCTTTCTCAAAATTCAAGATCTCATTCTTGTATTAGTTAACGATCTTCTCTACATATAAAATAATACATTAAAGCAAAAAGTAGTAGAATATAAAGTAATATTTTAGTTCTTTTGATCCTTAGTATTTCTTTAACTAAATAAAACATATTAAAAATAAATCCTGCCAATCTAATAAAACTACTCGTTTTGCCCTCTTTCCAAACGTACGCATGACTTGATATCCGAAAAGTTTATTATATTTATGCTTTTTCGATATTTATTGTTTAATGTTAGAAAATAGAAACATCTTATTTACTTACAACTATCTTTTGATCACATGATGTCATAAAACTGAAAAAATTCAAATTATTGTTGTTCTTCACTCATGACCTTTGCTAGTGAGTAGTGAAATCAGACTTCAAAGATACTGGGAATTCAAGGGCATCATTTAAAATTTTTCTGGGGGAACAGGCGTAAAAATTTGCTTTGTCTTGTTGTATACAGCTATAAAGTAATTTATGCACATTTGTTCTCACATTTATTTTTACTTTTTTTACAAGAAGAAAGTATTGGATTCGTGAAAATTTTCGACTTCCGGTTTTTATACGTTTTAGAAGGTCCTGAATACGATTTGGTGGTTTTTAGAAAATGTCTGTCTGTATGTGACAAAACTTTTGTGGGCGCTCTATCTCTAGAACTAATACACGGAATTTCACAGAACTTTAGATTCCGTTAGACCTTGATATAAACTGGTGCTAATTACTTTTTGGTGTAAATCGTGCGAAAGGTGGCGCTGATGTGCTGCATTTTTTCCGATTTCCGAAATAGCTCTATCTCAAAAACTAATGCACGAATTTTCATCAAACTTCAGATTCAGTTAGTTCCTAATATAAATTAGTGCTGCATTTTTTGTGGTGTAAATCGCCCAATATATGGCGCTGCTATGCTGCATTTTTCATGATTTCTGCAATATAGCTGTACCTCAAAAACTAATGGATGAATTTTCATCAAGATTCAGATTCATTTAATCCCTGGTTTAAAGTTATCCTAATTAGTTTTTGGTGTAAATCGCCCAACAGGTGGCGCTGCTATGAAGAATTTTTTACGATTTTCGCAATATCGCTATCTTAAAAACTAATGCACGGATTTGCATCAAACTTCAGATTCAGTTAGAAGTTGACATAAGTTGTTGATGATTAGATTTTGGTGCAAATCACCTAATTGCTGCTGATATGCTGCATTTTTCAGGAAGTAGTAACATGCATGAGATCGAAGAAAGTTATAGGAATGCAACATCGACTAGTTTGAAATTAGGCGAAGTACTCATTGATGATAAATATATCACGGTTTCAGAACGTCGCATTAACAAGTCTTAACCTTCAGACTACCAAAAAAAAGTATATGCAAGAACTACCATTCGGGTCCATTGGACCCATATGTAAAATATATAGGATTTCAAAATATACAAAACACCCATTTATCTACAATGAATATATTTGTTATTAATGCACCTTATACAATATATAAAAGTGATATATATAGTAATAGAGTAAGAAAGTAACACATACAGTAAGAAAGTAATATATATAGTATATTATAATGACTACAAAACGTTTTTCATCATAATAAAATTATTCTGTACATGAAGTACAAATAACGACGGAATGTTCTCCGCAAACATTTTTCGTACACTTCTTGCATAATGTTCGTGTTTTTCGATCTTTTTTAGAGGGACAAATATGACATCTTGATTTTTTTCGTGGCGGTTCAAAACTATTTGCGTAAAGTTGTTCTGAAGTAGATGTTGAGACGGCGATACCTCCTTCACCTACTAATTCTTCTGCAAGTTGAATAATGAAATTCCGCCTTTTTTTCATTTTCGGATCACATTCAGCATTCAGTGACAACCATATTATGTATGCATTCATCGCACTTATATCGATCATATTATAAAATACAATCAAAGGCCACCGACGTGTCATGCGTTTCACACTATATGCTCTTACCATTTTGTCCATCGTATCTACTCCGCCTTTGGTTTTATTATAATCTAGGATTATTTGTGGCTTTTTTTCTAAGCTGTTGTCAATATCATAAGTGTTATGCATTGTGCTTAGCAAAGTAACAATTCTACCTTTTCTGGGACAGTAAGAGATGATGGTCGCCTTCTCTTGAAACCCAAATAAAGTAGAATATACAGAACGATGTTTTGGATTTGTGAACACAGCGGGTAATTCAGGTTTATTTTTTCGAATTGTTCCAATAAGAGATAATTTTTTTGAAGTAAGATGTGTTGCTAATGCATATGACGTAAAAAAGTTATCACATGTAATATTACGACCAGAATTTTCAATTTCCTTCGTCAATCTTTTAACTACATTTTCTCCCTGATGAGATTCTCTTACTTCATTTTTGCCTGTATATAGTTCCAGTTTCCAAGCATACGATGTTACGCTGTCACAAATAACCCAGAACTTCAATCCATACTTCCCAGGTTTAGATGGCATATACTGACGGAAAGGACATTTTCCACGAAAAGAAACTAATTGCTCATCGACAGTCATAGACCAATTAGGAATATAAGGGTCTTGTAAATAGCTATTCCACAATTCAAAGCATTCTCTTATTGGCTCTAATTTATCAGTTGATCTTCTTTTACGCCTCTCAGCAGCATCATCAAATCTTATGACACGTAATATACTTGTGAATCTATTGCGACTCATAATGTCCCGAAATATTTGTCTTCCATTTTTTATGCTCCAAAGTTCGCTTACTGTTTCATTTTTCGATTTATATACTCCAATAAGTAATAAAAGTCCGATGAATTTTTTAAGTTCTATAATATCTATAGGTTTCCACTCTTTATCGAATACTCTATTGCCTTCCGCGTTTGTCCATTTTACTATAATTTCCAAAAGTCTTTTTCGGAAATAGATAAGAAATGAGGATGATATGGAATCCACTTCACGATTTGCAAATCTTGAAGGTCCAGATTTTTCACGTAAAATATTGATTTCAGTACGTCTTCCTTGTGGTCTGGCAACTTCATTCTTATACCAGATCTGTGAATTATTTTTGGAAACAAAAGTAGAATTTGAAGTACTTGTGGTTGCTACATTTACTTCATTGGAATCATTATCAGATTCTGAGTAGGAATCAGAAATTTCATTATGTATTTCAACATAATCTACTTCACCTTCATCAGACGACAGATTTTCATCATCGGTGTCGAATTCTATATCGTCCGGATTTTCCATAATTTTTTGAATTTCCTCTTGAGTCAATACTTTTTTTCTGTTTATCTTCAATTCAGTTTCTAACAAAAAATAAGTTAGGAAATAAGAAAATGATGAATATTTGTAAAATAACAAAGCACGTACAAACTACACTTATTACTTGTCTTCAAATATCAAGTCCTATTTTCAATGAAAAGACTCAAAAACATCAATAGACACCATTCGCTCACTAACTGTGTCTGTTGATAAATGACTCTCTGAACCAGAAGTAAGCTTTTATATATAGAGCACGAAGTTTACTAGATCAGTCTAGAATGTTCTCAAAACTTCATTATAAAGTCGCCAAATTTGGCGAGATTGGCGCTAAAAATCCATCGCCAAATGGGCGATAAACAGCCAATTATGGTAACCCTGTTCCTCCTCATGATTTATGGCAACCCTAGAAAAAGAAAGCAACAGTATATTACGTTTGTTTTAATGTTGGGTCCAATGGACCCGCGTGGTAAACAATGAAACAAATTAAAAATAGGTAAAAAATTTCGAACAAAATTTTAATCGCAATTGCATATACATAGAGGAGACAATTGCAGGAAAAGTCATGTAATCGCGAAACTTTGAATGCTATTTTTCATGAGAAAAATTTACATTAAATATTGCTGTCGGGTCCAATGGACCCGTCTGGTAGACGGAAGGTTAAGTAAATATTATTAATAATTAAAAATGTCTGCGCTTAAAATGTTTAATGTGAATATTTCGGTTTCAAACAAATGAGATAAACTATCACAACTTTTGTGCAATTTCTGAAAAAAATATTATTCTAACATACGATAAATACCACACTTCGAAATATCAAATTCCTTGAGGGGTGCTGATTTCCAAGCCATCCCAAACAGGCATGAACAGTTTTGAACGAACAGTAACGAGCTTAATGTTACAGAAAACTACTAATAGTCTATCCAAAAGAAAAACTCCATTCTTTACACGAAAATCTGAATACTAGACGAAAATGAAACGCATAAAGTATTATTGTCATTTTTTATTAAAAATGATAAAGAATATAGGAAAAATGTATAGAAAATGTAATTAAAATATTAAAACTTAGTTTGGTACATGATGTTTCTTTAATTTCTAATAGGCCAGGTCGTCTAACTTTGCCTTTCAAGCTGTTAGAGATATTGTAAAACAAAAAGTACATTACATATATTAACATTATTCAGCGACTATGATTAAAATGGCATTGAAGATGCAACCTAAGTTTTAACTACTTGTTTCCAAAATTATCCTCACCTGAAAGTATTTTACCTTTCTAAAACATTAAACATTTTAAGGCTTAATAATTGTGAATTTCTATTAAGAATGAGTAACAATGCGAAATAGAGAAAAATAAAAAGTGAAATTTACAAACTGTGACAGACAGCTATTTTAAAAAACTGTTACACAAAAAATAAAGATTCCCTTACACATAATTACCTCTAATAATAATGTCTTTCCTAATATATGTGTTTTAAAAGTAATATTCGAAAAAAAAAACTAGGATTCCTTTATTAGTTTCCTTAAATTCATTTCAAAAGAAAACTAATTACACTTTTAATTTAATAAACTCGAAATACTTGATCTTGTATCTCGATATTTTTTTTAATCCAGGGAAATTATTTTTAAAATAAAATTCATTGCAAAACATCTTTCAAGAATAAAATTCTCTGAAGTACAAAAAAAAAGATGATTAATGTCTGAAAAGATTTCTGTGTCTCGTTACTTGAAATTAATTCTTTCTGTATCAGTCTTTTCTTATTTTTTCAATGTCAACAATAAAGAGGAACACAGAAGTACATGCAACATATGTTATGCAATTACATTCGCTAACTTAAAAAATCCTTTTATAACAAGAAATAACGTTTTTAATCAAAAATATTTTGAAACATCGCATTAGCTTTTGTGTTTCTTAATTTAATATTAATGATATATTATTTTATTTTTATTTGAACTGCAGCAAAGAAATAGAAATACAATTAAGCATCGAGTAATAATTGAAATCGACCGTCAACCGTTTGAAAATACTTTTTTTGCCAAAATATTTTCTTTAGTAGAAACGTCTTGTAAATCTTTAGAAAGTTTTTAAAAAATCGTTATAGAAATCTAAATGACACTGCAATTAGTAAAATATATGCCAAGAAATAAAGAAAAACAAAAGGGAAAGAACGATTGTGATTTCCTTGTGTTTGCACTAGGCTTTTTAAAACCATATGTATTAAAGATGCAGATAAATGTAATTTTTTTTATAAGAATTTATTAAGAATTATTTTATAACATCAATTCTTAACTCAACATTTACTGACAGTTGATTCGACAAGAAAGTCATTGATGTAAATTAACTCCAGTGGTAAAAAGAACATAAACTAGCACATGCATATATTATACTGGCGGTAACTATATTTAACAAGTTGGAAATTGCTCGTCAAACGTGGCAAATGAGGTGCGTTCGTACTATAACTAGTTTTATAATTATTTTTTGCACCCCATATTGTACTGAATGTATAATTTTTTGCACTTCATAAGGTGCATAGTCTGTAACATCATTAAAATGCACTTCCAATAATATTTTTCCCATTCCCCGTAATGTAACGGAACACTTTTGACTGTCCCTGTAATTAAACTATACATCCGATTTTCATAAAATTTGAAATGGCTCGACAAAATTTTGCAACAGTTATATATTTAAAGTTTCAGATCATTCGGAAGGATGTAACATCATTAAAATGCACTTGCAATAATTTTTCCCATTGCCCGTAATGTAAAGAAAAAATTTGACTGTCCCTGTAATTAAACTATACATCCGATTTTCATAAAATTTGAAATGGCTCGACAAATTTTTGCAACAATCATATGTTTAAAATTTCAGACCATTCGATTGGGTAGTTTTTGCTCTGTTACATGCGGACAGACAGACAGACGGACGGACTGAACGACGACTATAGGTGCTACGCATTTATATATTTACGAATTAATTATTAGTAAAAATGAAAATTTTTACTAATGGCGTAAAAAAAATAAATTCATGCAAAATGTTCAGACTTTTAAATATAAAATACATTATTTTTTTTAGTGGAAACAATCAATAATAAATGTTAACTATCGGTCAACTATCCATAAATATAAACTTTATTAATTGCTAAATACGGCGATTTTACGCTCTTGCCATAGACACTACCACTTCAACCTTTCGTTTATGTGGATAAAACATGATAATTTTTCTTAACAAAAATTATGATACTGACTAGGGTTGCCAGTTTGGCCTCCATTATTATTCAGGTATTTCGTGTTCATATCAGAAGTAATGAATAGTATTTTATGCTTTATTTCTGCACCTTGAACAAAAAGGGCCAATGTCCATTTTTCTCAAATGGCAGAAAACCCAATTTAAGTTTAACACATTACATTAACACCCAATGTTAGTACATTGGCTTCGACAAAATATTTTGTTTTCAATGATCTAAATTTGGGAGGGCTTTGGCCCTTTTAACAATTACTTTATATCGCATCCTGAATTCATTCGTGCATTTAACTCAAATTTGGCAACTGCATTTCTCAATTTTGGACATTGACTTTTTGTGTTCCAAGATACAGATTTAATGAGAGACATTTAGCGATCACGTAAAGTAAAAATACTTTTTTAAATATTTCCAGTTTGAATTTTAAATTTCGGATTTAAATTGAAGACCAAACTGACAACCTTGATACTGACGATAGCTATATATCAAAAGCAAAGATTTCAACTATCAATGACAATACAGTATTTAAAACTTTTGTGCAGTTATTCATGATTCTAACTGAAAAAAAATATATATATATAACTATTTGTTGATCGAAAATAATAAAATATGCAGATTTTAATGGGACACGTGTTTAATTTTTCACTTTTCTGAGCATCAGAATTAATATTGTTCAACATTAGTTACATATTTTAGTTTTGCTCATTAATCGATATAATTGCAAAAAAATTAACAAACGTCCAAAAAAAGAAAAACTCCATACATTTAATACCCAAATTGCCTAGAAAAAATAACGGAATTAGCCATTATTAGATGTGCATTATGACTTCTTTCAGTTTCTGTTTACAAAATAAGATTAATAACCATCTTCATATAGAAATTGTATCAAACTTTGAAATTTCAAATACGAACACCTAATTTTTATATCATATTTGGCTTTTTTGATAACTAAACCGGAAGTAATTTGTTCAAGTAGTTCAGGAATTATGGCGATCTATAGTTTAAAGTCTTATGGTTAAATTCGTTTTATCAGTTGCAAAGTAAATTGCAATACGGGTAGTTTTTTTAAGCATAGTTCAAAAACTAGCTGTCGTAATAAGCTCTAATTTTGAACTCACGTGTTTAAATTTTCTAAATATCGAATTTTGTTACAAAATTTATGTGGTTCAATTAATTTTGGAAAAAAATATGAAATGCAACCTACAAAAAATATGACAACAATCGATATCGAGAAGATTTAAACAACGAATAGCAAATTCCGTTTTTTATTTATTTATTTTCGTTTTTTGTGCCAATTTGGTGATTAAAATGTATGTGGTTGTTCTGTCTCTCGCTTTTGTTTGGCTGACTATACATATGTTTTTGTATTTATGTCAATTAATGAGCAACACTAACACATTTAAGTAATGTTGAACAATGTTAATTCTGGCACTCAGAGTATCTTGCAGCGTTTTTGGATCTTAAGGTAAAATTTATAAAAAATCAAAACGTAAAGTAAAAATTAGGTGCTTGTATTGAAAATTTCCGAATTTTATGCAATTTCTATATGAAGACAGCCCCTAAGATTTCATTTTTGAGCATAAATTGAAGGACGGCATAATGTTCAGTCGAATGCTTAGTTCCATTTTTTTTCTCCTCTTTTCTTCTGGAACAATTTAGAGATTAAAGTGTGCGGGGTGTTCCCTATTATTTTTGGCTGGCTGTACATTCATAATGATGATAAGAGAGAAACAAAATGAATAAAACATTTCATTTTCAATGCTTTAAACGAGAGATTTTAGTTTTGGTTATAAAGTCGAGTGAAACAATCACAAAGCAATATATATATACGCTCATAATGTTGACAGGGAGAAACTAGGTTTATGAAATCTGTCACTATAACAAATCTTCGGGAAAAGCAAATTATGCGAGTGGTTGGAGACGCGACGTTCATTTTTCATGCTCGAGAACATTTACACTTTGATTACAGTTCTAAGGTTCATTTTATTCTCCTTATAACTAGTAAATCTGCAGATCAGAAGCCTCAACGTCAGATCTGCAATTTATTGTTTTTAGACACACTCTAGTAATATTCAATTTCCTGCAAACCGCAATTTAAAGTTTTCAAATTACGTAATTATTTATAAGAATAAAAAATACGAAGTTTTCAGACATTAGAAGCGTTAAATTAAAAACGTTGTTATGGAAGGATATTTTGAAATTTCATGAGCTACTAATTCTGGTATTTTTTGTAAATAATAAAATATTCAGGGGGCTCCGCCCCCCTGAACCCCCGTGGTCTCATTAATTTACATATGTAACTTTTTATTGATTGCGCTAATGATTATGGTAAATCTTTTTACACTTCCGAGCCTTATTCTTCAATACTGGTGGGCAGAAAAGGATTTACATTGACGCAATTATATTAAAAGTTTAGGTTTTTCGAACGAAAATGTAATTTCCTTTTAAAGATAAAAAAATTATCATTCATATTTTCTGAAATGAGGCGGCATTAAGAACTAACACTCGTCAAAAAATATTTTTTCAGGCAATCTAGATAATGTTTGTTTTTAAGAATGTATCGGGAAATAAATATTTTCAATGACGTCCTTTTCGACAGCGAAAATTTTGCGGTGCATAATTTTGACATTACTATCAATTTGCTTTTCAAAAGTTTTTTTTTTTTTTCTCATTGAAATTTTCGATTAAAAATTAAATATTTCTATTAGCTGCGTCCAGACGTTAAACCGTGAGATATTAGTAACTTTTTTCAATAATAAGAATTAATATCATAACACAAGCCCCTTTTATTTCAACCTCAAAGCGTATTTGTTTTATTTTTGATATATGAGATCAAATTCACCTTTCCGTTGCTAGGAAACAGTTAAAAGAAAATTAAGACAATGAAATATGTGATTGAAAAAAAGTAAATTAAAAAAAGAAAATATTATATATTATTGGAACACATATATAAAATCCCTCCATAAGATATACACCGAATTTAAAAACTCTGACAAATGTATACACAAAATTTCAAACTAATATGAATAATGTATGGTTCTAATTAGGAAATTCCATCATCCATAATTTATCATTTAAATCTTTCAATCATATGAGTCATTTCCTTTCAACAAATAAAAATGGAAAAATTGTCTGAATTGCTGTAGGAAAGCATTAAGGCGGAAAATAAAATGTTCTATATATTCCGAACGAATGAACCAAATTTAACCAAAAACTATACAGCTAAATCCGGTGACCTCACCAACATGCATCCTTAATTTCAAGCTAATCAGACGCTTTTTACGGCAGTTATCGCGGGACAGACAGACTAACAAACAAACAGACGGACGGAAACCAAAACTTTTCGGGTCTCCACAGTAAGCCTTCACTGACGTTTCAGCAATTATTTAAAAAGAAATTTGAAGTGTTAAAAAGAATTTAGTTTTTGTTGGCATGCCAACTGTTTTTTCATTAGTTTAAAGAAGGTTTTTTAAATCACTTAAGGGAACCGAGAAAACAAATTCAACTAAAAAATAGATTTTTACTTTTTTATATTATTAAATAGTTTAAACTTTTATCTTTCCAACGATGTGTTACACATGTTTATATATAAAAAATAAGTGTTGAAATTATTCATTCTTTCTAAGAATTATTCATTCTTTCACAGCTTAATGGCCATTTAAATCTTTAATTGACTTTTTCTCATAAATTGGATTGTTCATGTTTATGTTCCTTTTTTTCAATATCTATTAAACTTAAGAACTCAATTTTTTTAATGCTTATATTATGTTATATTATATACTTTAATTCGGGGACTTAATGATTTGTTGAGAATTATTAATTTTAGGCAGTGAAATCTTACCAAAACTGCTAATTTAAAAATGACTTTCAATAAATAATTAATAATTAATTTTGAGTTTCACTTAGAAAGAAAATGGTTTGTTAAAATACGTAAATCATGTTATTCTAATTACTCTAAAAAATATAGACCTCTATCTTTCACCATTTCTGAGAAAAGGGTACATAAAGTTGGCGATTTTAACAAGGCGGATATAGGGCTTTCCCGGTCCCCTTAAGGCGTTATACCACCTTGAGATTTTCCAAAAGTCGAAAATTTTTATTTGGACTACTTAAATTGTTCATACTTTTAGGAATATTTTAAGCGTTTAACCGTTTCAAAATTCAAATTATCTAGAGTTATAGCGCTGCGATTTTCCGAGAACTTGGATTATCAGCGAGTATCTATAGGCAACATGAGAGCCCAACAAGATACTAAAGAGGCCAGGAAATTGAAAAAAGCTGACTGAAGAAAGCTTTTATTAACGAAAATTGCTGAAGGGGGATTTTCAGCTGTGTTATGCGTTTACTAACTGAACTAAATTTTACCATGTTATGAATTATATATACAAGTCTATTGATCATATACAAGGCTTCACAAAACATTCGGATAATTTCCGACTATTGATGGTAATTGCTAAAATTGTGTTTTCAAATGTATTATGAGTTTTCATCTTAGATATCAACTTTAACCTAAAAAGGTGAAGTTTTGTTACCCTATTCTGAAATGTGTCAGAAAGTGTTTCACAAACCATGTTTTACGCATGATTTAAATTTTTTCCCTATTTCTATAACTATTTTGAATTTATTTCGACGCTTTAAAAAAGTCATATTTTTTCTCTTGTCTCAGAAAAGTTTTTTTTTCACCAACTTAAAAGTTTTTAAAAAGGTTATTAAATTAAATTAAATTAAATAACGTTACTGCGTAGAACGTGCGTTGCCTTGTAACCTGTTACACTTTTTATCTCTGTCCAAGTTTTTTTAACTGAACACATACATTTCACTAATGACGAGCTATAGTTCAAAGTAACATTTTTAACTATCAGGATACTTGAACTTTCCTGTATTGTTTATGCTCCCAACAGTAAAATACTTTACTTGTTTGTTTGGTGAAAACAGCAAAATATCCAGATTATAATGAGACGCATATTTCATTTTACAATAGCCCAAACGCAAGAACTTATTTCGTGCAGTATTCGCTGCATATTTAAGTTTAGCTCATAAATTAAGTGACGCAATCACAAAAAATATATACATCCGTAATGATGACAAAAGAGAAACTAGATTCATAAAATCTGTCACTATAATTGATCTTCGGGGAGCGAAAATTACGCGAGTGGTTTACCGCATTCATTTTTCATCCTCGAGAACACTTAAAGTTTGTTTCCTAGTTTTTATTTTCTTTTTAATTTTTATAATTATGTTAAAGCTGTTTTGACGTGTTAAATGTAATTTATTTTTTCGAGAATAAGTAAAGTGTTTTTTTAATTAGTTCAGAGAAGGTAATTTTAAAAATTACATAATTAAAGAAAATAATTTTACTGCGTAAAAACATTTTAGAGGTCCTTTCGTAATTTTTTCTTCACGAAAGTCGTTAATAAAAATAACAAGCGAGCCGAAGATCAGACAAACCGAAATTATAAGCACCAAAATTCATGAAAATATTACCTCTTTTATTTCGAAGAATGTGTTTGGGTAGAATAAGAACTACGACGTCCATTCTGAGGAAGCAAGTATATTGTAAAAAATATATATTTTTTAATATAGTAGGAATATTTATGAAAATATAATATAATCTCTTCCGAGTTATCTACCATTCCGAAAACTGTTCCTTTATTTTCAGAAGCCTCAGAAAACAGTTAGTGTACGGGATTTAAAGAAGCGTTTCCGAAACAAAAGTTCCACAAAGAGTGTGCAACGGAGCCAGCGAGAGTCGAACCCACAGCCACCTACACTGTCAGATGATTAGCGGTGTAGTGCCATAAACACTCAGCCACGGTGGACCCATAAAAGTTTCTTGTGGTGCTCATAATTCTCATAAGCATTACTGAGTATTTTAGAGAGCATAAATCAGATTCCTCAACCTGGCATCAACACAAAATATCTGTTTTTCTAATTCTATCAATTCTCAAGCAAACATCTTCACATTCAACAGAATATAATCAACAGTTAAACGTTCTAAATTTTGACAGCATAAGATGAATACCTTTCTTTTTGTG
Source organism: Maratus speciosus (assembly GCA_963932465.1). NCBI lineage: Eukaryota > Metazoa > Arthropoda > Arachnida > Araneae > Salticidae > Maratus > Maratus speciosus. The sequence goes on along the minus strand of OZ010792.1, from coordinate 232,332,101 downwards.
TGTGCGTGAGGGGGGGGGGGGGAGATGTTACTCTTACATGCATAAATTATGTTACGCAACTGAAAATGTTTATCTGAGAATTGATAGCCCCGAAAAAACATTTCGCGATTATACCGGGATGAGAAAACTTCTTAATACATTGTACACTACTCGGAAATTCTTCCGAAAATCACCAGCATTAAAAATAAAAATGTTTCAGAAATACCACTTTAAATCTAAGAAATCCAGCGGTTTTTAATGTTTCTGAAAATAAATAACGTTTTTCGGAAACGTGAATAACTTGGAAGAGTTTATATTATATTTTCGTAAACCTTCTTGCTAAATCAGCAAAATTTCTCTTTTTTCTACAGTATTAGATAAAATAATTGATATCCGAGTGCGAGCACGATAAAAGAATTTTAACTTACTTTATCATTTAAAAAAATTTAAATGTGGTGAATGTGTGAATTCGTATACTGTACACGTTTCAATTATTTTTCTTATATCTGCAATAAAACCTCCCTGAAGCGACCACGTTCCGTTCCAATGAAAATTGGTCGCTCCGAGAGGTGGTCTCTTAATGGAGGTCATGTTTATATCTAGATTTTAATTGTTGAAAAAAAGTAACAATTAATGATTAAAAACACTTACGATACTCATCAGCGTACAACATAAATAAAAACTATATTAAAAACACACTAAAAATAAATCAATCGTTTTTAATCATTAAATTTGACATCTAAGTCCAAGTTTTTCTTATGGTAGCAATTAAAGTTACTAAAATTTATTTTTCACATTAGAAAAAAATATGAAAATGTAAGTATCAAAACAAAAGTTAATTACATAAGTTACTTACCACAGAGTTTAAAAAATGAATACAGTGTCATTTGCTTTGATTTTACGATTTTATCTTTCATAACTTTTACTTCTAAGTCCTTTCGAAGTTCAGTAAATAAATGTTTTTTTTTTTTTTTTTTTTTTTTTTTTTTTTTTTTTTTTTACGGGAACAAATAATAACGATTTCATTAATTTATCGATTTCTTTGCGAGTTTCCTGACAGAATAGGGCAGGGGAGTTTATTGACAGTCATCCTTAATTTGTCATCAGAGTTATATTCATTGCTAAAAAGGCACAAAGGCGTTTAAACGCTTAAAAGTTAACGTAATAAATAAAAGTTCTAAACTTAGTTTAGAAGTTTGATGAATAATGCGTTCTCCGGAATTATTTTTCTAATAAACCATTCTTCAAGCGACCAGGAAAAAACGAAATTTGTTTCATTTTCTTCAAAGAAATTGGTCTCTCATGGAGGGAGTTTAAGTGGGATGGTATCTGAATAGAGGTAAAATTAGTATTGAGCCTATGGGAATAAATTTCGTTCCATAAAAAAATGGTCGTTAAAGGAGGTGGTCACACGGGGAGTCTTTACTGTATAATGATTCTGAAACTTCTGATTTGTGGAAAAGTCATTTATTTTTTCATGGTTGAGCAAAGTTGTTTTTCCTTTGCTTAATTAAATAAAATAATCATATGACGTAAAAATAAAGCGCCATTTGATACATATGTTTCCGTTTGCAATGATTAGACGTTTCCCGTATTTATTTGTTATTTGATAATTTTCTCTGTAGTTACGTATAATTCTGAAATATGCATAAGCTAAAATTGAAATAAAATTCTCCAATCTAAGCAAATTTTTGTGATATCACGCAAGGCTGACGGCAACTTTTTCGTCAGTAGTTTACCGTGTTTGTCCATTTTCCTTCAAACTGTTGAATTTTCTTCAATACAATTTCTAAAAACAACCAGAAATTATTCATTTTAAGATATAAGTAATGTTACATTCTCATATCTAATCGTGGAAATTCCGTTAAGCAACGCAGGATTTCAGGCAACTCTGTTACTGAAATTTTTCCGTTTTTTAACAACAAAAAAATGTTTTTTTATTTAGTGTGCATTCGAACTTATTAGTGTTGTCTCTCTAACTTATTAATTATTTTATCCCAGTTCAAGCATTTTCATGAAATACCCATTACACTAAGGATAACTGTATTTTAAAGCAAATTTTTTAACTAATTAGCAAATTTTAAATTATTATGCAGTTATTTATACTTCCGACTGAAAAACATTTTATTTACTTGTTTAGTGGAAATAACAAAATATCCAAATTATAATGAAACACATATTTCATTTTACAATACATTAAACGCGTGAACTTATTATGTTCAGCATTAGAATCTACGGGAAGCAAAAATTACAGAGTGGTTCGTCACACTCATATTTATCCTTGAGTAACAGTTTGTTTCTAAGATTTTAATTTATTTTCTGTTTCCATAATTTTTTTAAAGATATTTTGACGTGTTAAAAAGTAATTTATTTTTGTTGGCATGTAAAGTGTTCTCTATTAGTTTAAAGAAGGGTTATTTAAAAATTATTTAATTAAATAAAATAATTCTGCTGTGTACAAACATACTAGAGCGCTTTTTATAATTTATTAAATTTCCATCCTTGAAAATAGTTAAAGTTTGTTTTTACAATTTTAATTTTTTTTAATTTTTTTTTTTTACTATTTAAAAGCTAACTGGACAATCTGACCTGTTAAAATGTTTTTTTTCTTCTAATTATGAAAGATTGTTCATTTACTAGCTTAAAGTAATAAAGATTAATTAAAGAAAATAATTTTATTGCATACAAACAAACTAGAATCACTCTTTGTAAAGTTTTTTTTTTTTTTTTTTTTTTTTTTTTTTTTTTTTTTTTTTTTTTTTTAATCTTCGCCTGAATGTTAAAGGGAGAAACAAAGATTAGACAAATCCATGTTATAACTACTAAAAGTCATGAAAATAGTTTAATTTTATAACTATATAAATATTCATTAAAAAGTTTATAAGAAAAAACATTGGTGAGATATTGTAAAAGTTTTATTCAAATGTTGAACTTCCAATTGTAAAACACTTTAATTATACATATTAAAACACACATACACGCACATAAATAACGCCTGAATTCAACAGTTAAAGGTATATATAAATATTATACAGACATACATACAATAAAACCAACTGGTGTGAAAAATTAGTCAAAACCAGGAATCGAATCCGGGACCACAGTATACAAGACTGCTGCTTTAACCACTGAGCTACTCCGGCGGACAACTGAGTCTGCAATTTCCCACTAATAAACCAAGTTGGGGAAGTCACCAGCCATCTATACGACAGCCTTTGAAGGCCGGTCAACGATGAATAGGTTTTACTACACTGGCCTCCAAACGTTAAGGTACAGGGACTGGATGCTTTCGATTTGCACACGGTTTGTCGAATACCTACCAACATTATTGACGAATTGTTCTTGAACGTATGGGATGTAAAGAACATGTTTTATTTCATATTTCTCGATGAAAATTTAGTCGGGCCGACAATTAGGGGGCAATAATAAATTTAATAATAAAATAATATTTGCGATCAGCTATGCAACAGAAAATGCTGTAAATGGTTTGTCACTGCGTTAAATGACTATTTGGGACCTGTTCAACGTTTGTGTGCATTTGTGTAAGCATAGCACTCATATTCGTGAAGATGTTAACGTTTTTGTGAAAAATTCAAAAGTTTTTTGTTTATAGCATATAGAGTTTTCAACCGAATTTAACACAACTTTCAAAAACCTGACAAAGAACAGTAGCAATAGTACACTTCAATTAAAACATGCATATATTGAATATTTGATGAGATATGGGCACTTGTATGAAATAATTTTTAACTGCGCATGCGTGGAAGATTTCAAAATTTTTATTTCATAATTTGGTAGTCAGCTATTTAGGGCGACTTATCTAAAATATCCAGCCAAATATCGAGAAATTTCACAAAGATAGGGGCGATATAGTGAGTTGCTTTCTAAAAATAGCTTTATTATAAGGGTTTTCCACAACTTTTCAATCAACTCACTATATATTTCTGAGTTTTCACAATATTTGACTGGACTTTTTATAGAAGTTACCCAAAATAGCTGGCTACCAAATTGTGAAATAAAAATTTTGAAATCTTACACGCATGCGCAATTAAAAATTATTTCATACAAGTGCCCATATCTCATCAAATGTTCAATGTATTCATGTTTTAATTGCAGTATACTGTTGCTACTGTTCTTTGTCAGGTTTCTGGAAAGTTGTGTTAAATTTGGTTGAAAACTCTGCATGCTATAAACAAAAAACTTTTGGATTTTTCACAAAAACTTTAACATCTTCACGAATATGAGTGCTACGCTTACACAAATGCATACAAATGTTGAACAGAACCCAAATAGTCATTTACCACAGTGACAAACCATTCCCAGCCTTTTCTGCTACATAGGTGATCGCAAATATTATTTTATTATTAAATTTATTATTAGCCCCCTAATTGTACCCACGATAAATCTTCACCGAGAAATATGAAAACAAACATCATGGAAGACGATAGTATTCCAGTGATGCAGCCTTAAGCCTAAAATCTTATCGTATCGTATCGTAGAATTCGTAGATGGCGGAACTCATATATACAACTAACTCGACTTCAAAGAAAACCCGAAAAGCCGCCTTTCAATAACTCAGCAAATATAGCTATTATTCTGATTTTTTTAGAACAGTCTTATATCTGCAGTCTAATTCTATTCTGAAATTTTTACATTTCTAAGGGCAGTATATTTTGAGATCTAAATAGTCATTTTTAAATCGAAAGCTATAGAAGAAGTTCCTAAAGTCAAAATCTGGAAAACGGCTCGGGCGATTTTCTTTAAATTGATATATAATATGAATCTGTTTTATGTGAAGGGAATAAGCTGTTTCCGGAAAAACTCTAGTTTTCTTTTTATTTCGCATTTTTTCCCTCCGAAAATGACATGGGCGATCTTATTAAAATTAATATATAATATGAATCTATTCTAGATGAACCGAATATAGTCGTTGAGCCAGAAGCCAAAAATAGTGATTTTGGTTTCATCTCTGAGGACTTGATGATATATACTTTTTTGTATTCACAGTGGTCCAAGGAGTTTATTTTATGATGATACTATGAAATTTGTGGTAGCTTATAGACGCCATATTGAAAAAATGAGCGCCATCTATCGCACATAGATACATATGATTTTTATGCCAGTATCACATAATTAAATGGATTTCAATGAAAAAATGGAAAGAACAAATATTGTTAAGCATAAAACGTTATACAAATTGTATATTTATTAAGATTTTATTTTAATATGATTCTTATCTACATTTAACTTTATGTTTATTAACATTTTCGATGGGATAAACATCTTGTTTTGCATTTTAATGCATATTATTTTCATGTGGTAAGACACAGCAATTCACGAAAAAAAAAATAATACTGGTGAAACTATTGTACTTAGTCTGTTAAGAATTAACACCTTCGGGACCACGGGTGCATATATGCACCTTCGGAAACGTGTTTCCATCGCTTGCTTTTGATACCACTAAAAAAAAAGTAAAATTCTCCTTATTTAATTAAGAGTTTTCTTGATGGCTAAGCTAAATTCAATTGTTTGACAAAAAGTGGTGTAAACCGAATAAAATTCATGTAAAAGCATCATCATCGGTTGACATTCCTGTGTCCAAATAACTTCCATCGTCATAGAACAATTCTACATTCTGCATATGCTTGAATATCTGAGGTTATTAAAAAGACACGCATATGATGGTGATACACATGTTCTTGAACCAGAACATGCCATCAGTTCCAAAATATCTTCAGGAGCATGTGCACTGCCATTCCACTGGACCTTTAGATAGCCTTTTCCTTCACTATGTGTTCCGAAAATCAAACCATATTTATCTGGGGATGGAAGATCAGGATAAGCCAGTAGGCACTTCATCCAAACAAGACCGTGGCAATTAGCTCGCATTACCTATAGATACAGTGTATTACTACATGGCAGAAGGCGATGTGACTGCACAGACTCCTTTTTTACAGAAAAAAATATATAGAATATAGCGCAATTCATTGATGTCTGAGTATTTGTGCTTTCCATAATAGAGATGGCAAACTTACGACTCAAGCTGTTCATTTGATTCCTCTGCTATATCAGCGTCTGTATCAAGCGCCTTAAAAGCATTTTGAAATTCAGTGTTCTGAATCATCATTTTCCCTTGCAAAAGCACTTACTGTATCGCACCCGACAGGGAATACATTTTAGGTAATGCATTACATACCGCTTTACCTAAAAGTCCATGCATCTCATTCAAGTTGTAGTACTTTAACTTTACCCTGTCATTGGATCCACATTTTACAAATATTAACCCTTTCTAGTTTTTCAAATCGTTTTCTAAAAAGAAAACCTTGTGATATCTGCTACATCAGTATATATAGAGATAATAATAATATTTCTAAATCCAGACGCTAAAGCATTGTGTGTGCGAAATAAAAGTCGCGTATAACCTCTTCTTAGAAGCAGGTCAATTTAGTGTATTCTTCAACTAGTTATATCGTGAATTTATAGCATTTTTCTCCGTAGATAACGTACATCATCCGTATATTCAACTATTTCAGATAATTTTCATTTTCCCATTCTTGAGAAATGAAATGTATAAGTTCTTTCTTGTTCTCCTCATCATATAGAAACTGCTTCCATTTTCGTACTGGGTGTCCAGGAGTATATAACTTTTATCGCATTACCAACAGTTCATATTTTTCATTCATTTCGTTTTATTGATACCTGCCTGTATGTATCAAATACAACATCTATTCTTTGAGAGTATGTAGAATCTTTTATTATTTTAGAAACCAGATTATTTTCTAGTTGTCCAAATGATTGTAGATCCTGCGGTAGCTTTGAACAAAATACATTCCATCAAGGATATTAACATTACTATCATTTGCATTCTTTCAGCAGTCGCAATTTTGTCATAACATCCATAAGTTTGATTTTTCAGTTTTTCGCATTAAACCATCAAGTGTTGCAAAAGACAATGGAAGAGGCCCTATGTGGTACGAAAAGACAGTTCTCATCATATCGAAATTTCTTCGCTCTGCAATGATTGTCATCTGAGCAAACATATTTCTTTCTGCCTAGGCAACAAACTCTGATTTATTTAATTTTACACTCTTTTTCTTATTAAAGTCAGAAAATGTCTTTAGCTTCTTTATTTTTAGAGGTTTGGAAAACCCGTCTGGTTTTGAGTCTTCAGACAGATATTCTCTTTTGAAAATTTGGTAAGCTTCTTCACCCATCTCATGAGCTTTGACCATGTCTTTGACAATTTCTAGATTTGTCAGAAATTGTCAGTCGCTCCAGTTGATTCTATTACCGTGTCTAGATTTATCAATTCATTGGTAATCATGTTCTGTAAATATGACATATCACATTCGTCTTTCTGGATCCTGCTCAAAGACAGATCTGGATGTAGAACTAATTTTGGTTCTTTCAGGAATCATGTGAAGAAATTCTGCCATGATATTAAAAGTATCTCTCGACTGTGGCAGATCTTTGACTGGACCTTTTGACCCCTGCATTTCTTTACTTATTGTCTCTTCAATCGCCCAGTTGATTTAATAGCATGCTACAACAAGAAAATCTTTCAATCACCCTGTTTATCAGAGGCCATTTTCAAATATGGCGTCCATTAACTACTCTGTTTTGAATGAATCACGGATAAATGTCATTCTGATGTTGTGGTGAATTAAAAAATGTGTGGTTTACAAAGTCTGCTGACATGAAACCATACGAGTCTCTGGCTCAACGACGGCGGCCATTTTCCAATATGGCGCCCATAAGCTACCCTGGTTTTGAAAGTATCATGGATAAATGAGGTGCTGTTGTTATGGTGAATCCAAAAATATATAGTTTACCAAGTCCGCTGACATGAAACCACACGAGCCCCTGGCTCAACGACTAATAAGACCAGGTTTGTTTCCTGGGAGACTGTTATTCGTTATATAATAAGCATGAAAAATCGGACTATATTTTTCCGCCATTTATGGGAATTTCACCGAAATTGCGCCTCTGTATTTGTGCGCATAATTTCTTCTGTTCAACTTTTAGGGGAATGTTTTCGTACCTTCTGTAGCTCAGTCGGTTAAGCGCTGGTCTTGCAATACATACGTTGTGACGTCTGTCCTCTTCGAAGCAGTAAGCATTTTTTTTTATCCTTTTTAAGTCAGTTAATAAAGTAGATTTGATTTTATGTTTCTATAAGAATGTATCTGTTTATTTTGATTTTTTTCTGTATGAGTTTCACATATCACTATTCCGTGACAATTTTTCAAAAAATAAAATTACTGTAAGATCTGTTTAAGGCGGACTCTGTGTAAGCCGGAAATCTGCCTACTACGGAAAGACTTTCAAGTCCCGGCGAATCCATTGAAAATAACATTAATACGTGCTCCGTAAGCCGGTATCTGCCTAACGCGGAAACGGAAAGGTTTTTAAGGTCCGCCGAAAGCCAATTTTTACATAAGACGGAAAAAAGAATATTTTAAAACCGAAAAATGTATTTGTTCAGTCTATAACAGTTTCTTTTTATTTACAATTTTTAACACAAATGAATTTTTGTTTTTCTACGGTACATAAATTTAATTTAGCGTTTTTATTTTTTCCATTACCCTTATAATAAAAAAAAATAAAAAAACACGCCGTTGTTCTACCATTACGTTTTTAATAATAATAATAATAATAATAATAATAATAATACATGCCGTTATTCTAACTGTAAATGGAAGACTACGAGATTTTTTAAAAAAAAATGTCATACATCCAAAATTTAAAAAAGTAAATTTTTAAAAATCATATATATTTTTAAATTTTTAGGATAATTCAAAAAAAATTTAAATTGTATGGTTTATTTATATGTATCGTATTTCAATCAGTTTCACTGAGGAAAATACGAATTTTTATGTGTAAAAAACTGTAAATAAAAGGAAAATGTCGATTGAACAAATAAAAATGCGTACATTTTTCTCTTTTACTTTTCATTAAATTCATAAAATGGTAACTTCATACTTTAAACTCTTTCTATGCGTAAAAAAAATAATAAATGAATGCTCAAGCTCATGTTTTTTTTTTTTTTTTTTTTTTTTTACAAACTTAACAAGTATTACTAATTAATATTTCACGTTAAAAAACGGTACTGAAGATTAGAAACGTAATCTAGTAAAATCAATCCCGTTTACATTTCTGAATTATTGAAATTAGTGTTTGGTGGTGCTGCCATCTGTCTTTCAAATGTAAAAATATTATTCCATATAACGCCTCTCAACTACATCTGCAATTTTAAATACTGGTAAATAGGCCCCAAAAATTTAATTTGGGTCTCGAAAATTCAGATTAGTACCAAGCTTCAATATATTTTATGAATAGCAATTATATTTAAGAGATTTACTCATTTATCGTTGCTTTATCATGATATCAACGAGATTACATTTTAGCGAGGTCTTGGCGATTTAATGTTACCAGTTCACTTTGGCAACTTTTTTCTTAGAGTTTAATTTCATTTGATGCTGTGGAAGATTGATGTTTTCCTGTGCTATTTGATTTCTGTATGGAATGTATGTATATTCGAACTGTTGCTCAATGAAAATGGATACTAAATTATTAAGCAAAAAATTTTAGGTTAGAATTTGATTTAGATAGATTTATTTAGTTTTATTAGTGAGCAATTATTGTATTTTAAATAAAAGATTTAAAGAGTAATATTGCTTGATATTCTTCTTAAAAAAGTAAACTTTTTACGTAGTAAAATTTAACAAAGCTTTATATCTATGAAACAAACAAAACAAAAATCCCATTTTGTATATAGGTATGCTTTTTTAAGAGAGAAGGAGGGGGGCAGAATTAAAGGTGAATGGAAATCACGATTATGAGTTCATACCATTGGTCTTTAAATTTTTTTTATTTTTATCTTTTTATTATTAACCTAAAAAAAAGCAGTGATATCAACACAAAAAAACCCTTAACGGGTTAAAAGTTTGTGACGCAGCACTTTATGTTATTGCTATAAGAATTTTAAATAAGGAACTTAAAAATAATTATGTCAAATTTTAAGTGACGCTATGCTATTAATTAATGTATATATACATACATTTATATTATTTATTTCATCATTTTATTTTTGTTTTACTTATAATTGCATGTGTAATAATTATGTTAAATTAAAAAGGATGTATAAAAATTTAGTCATTGATACTTTATCAATCACATCTTTCATAAATTCAAAATATTCGTTTTAAAAGATATGATATCAAAATTTAAGTGACGCCTTGATGTAGCTTTAAACAATTTGTTTTAAAATTCAATTTCAATTGTTTTCGGTTTGGCTAAATATATTTACACATGTAACCAAAACTTTTAATTTACCAATACACTGTTAAAAATATCACTCTCACTGAACCTACACAATGCACTGTAATGTATTTATATGAGAAATTTAATTTATCTTTTGTGCCACGCTATCCAAAATCAAAATTAAAATTTATGTAAATGATTTTTGTGCTTCATTGTACCCAAACTAAACGAAATGTATGCAAATGGATAATATGGCGCACAAAAATCATTTACATAAATTTTAATTTTGATTTTGGATAGCGTGGCACAAAAGATAAATCAAATTTCTCATATAAATATATTACAGTGCATTGTGTAGATTCAGTCAGAGTGATATTTTTAACAGTGTATTGGTAAATTAAAAGTATTTGTTACATGTGTAAATATATTTAGCCAAGCCGAAAACAATAAAATTGAATTTTAAAACAAATTGTTTAAAGCTACATCAAGGCGTCACTTAAATTTTGATATCATATCTTTTAAAACTCAAATTTTGAATTTATGAAAGATGTGATTGATAAAGCATCAATGAATAAATTTTTATACATCCTTTTTAATTTAACATAATTATCACACATGCAATTATAAGTAAAACAAAAATAAAATGATGAAATAAATAATATAAATGTATGTATATATACATTAATTAATAGGATAGTGTCACTTAAAATTTGATATCATTATGTTTAAGTTGCATATTTACAATTCTTATAGCAATAAGATAAAGTGCTGCATCACAAACTTTTAGCCCGTTAAGAGTTTTTTGTGTTGATGTTCTTTACATCCCAGAAGTTCAAGAACAATTCGCCAATAATGTTGGTAGATATTCGACAAACAGCGTTCAATCGAAAGCATCCAGTCACTGTACCTTAACTTTTGGAGGCCAGTGTCTTACATCGATCTACGATAAATATAATAAAACACACATACTACAATATATATTAAAACACACATACACACATAAATAACGCCTGCATTCAACAGTTAAAGGTATATATAAATATTAGTCAGACATACATACAATAAATACTCTGGTCCCGGGTTCGATTCCTGGTTTTGGCTAATTTTTCACTCCATTTGGGTTTATTGTATTTATTGTATGTATGTCTGTATAATATTTATATATACCTTTAACTGTTGAATGCAGGCGTTATTTATGCGTGTATGTGTGTTTTAATATATATTGTAGTATGTGTGTTTTAATATATATTGTAGTATGTGTGTTTTATTATACTTTAATTATATTTTTAGTGAAAACAACAAAATATCCAGATTATAATGAAACACATATTTCATTCTCAATGATTTAAAGTAGAGAATTTATATCGTCCAGCATTAGTTAAATGTTTTTTTTTCTTTTTTTTTTTTTAGTTTTGCTCATAAATTAAGTGACATAATCACAGAAAAATATACATTTGTAATGATGACAAGGAAGAAACTAGATTAATAAAATTTGTCATTATAACTAATCTTGAAGGAGCGAAAATTACGCGAGTGGCTTACCACGTTCATTTTTCATCCTCGAGGATACTTACAGTTCGTTTCCAAAATTTTAATGTATTTCTTATTTTTATAATTATTTTAAAGGTGAAGCGAAACAGCATCGAAAACTAGCGATAAATAACAATTAAAATAATAAAACTTTGTAAAAAATCACCATAAAATAAAAACGTATCATAGAACGTGTTTCGAGATAAAAATAGCGACAGCTCGTCATCAGCTAAAGTAAACACGTAAAAAAACCAGCGTGGAAATTACTTTTGTAATTCTTTTCGCTCTTCTCTTGTTTCTTTTCTTTTTATTTTGTTTAAAAAAAAAAGATTCTTTTGTTTTTTTCTTGTTTTATTCTTTTATATTTCTTTATTTATTATTATTATTTATACTTATATTTTAATTTACTTATTTTATTTTATTTTTATTTTGTTTATTTCTTTTATTTCTATTTTTTCCCTATCAATTTCACTTCTATCATTTTGGCAACACTTTCGTCTTCTGCATGTTCCCCTTTCAGCTAGAGAATCTGTCGTATTCTTTGCAAGCTCTATTCTCTACCTTTCAGCTCATTTTTGACCTTGTCCCCTGACGGACATGTGTATACTTTAGCTGATGACGAGCTGTTAATATTTTTAGCTCGAAATGCGCCCTATGTTTTGTTTTTATTTTATGGTGATTTTTTACAAAGTTCTATTATTTTAATTATTTTAAAGGTGTTTTGCCATGTTAAAAAATAATTTATTTGTTTTTCTTGGCCAAGTTTTTATATTTTTTTAGCCTTTAGATAAGGCTATAATAAAAACTGCTTTGTTAAATAAAACAATTTTACAGAGCATAAACAAATTAAAGCATACTTCATAAATCCGCAAATGGTATATTCGGGCATTTTTCTGAAAAGTAGCGAACAGGACAAAGATTGTCTAAAATTTCAAGCAGTAAAATTCATTAAAATATTACATTTTCATAAAAAAATTAGTACGTATGGAAAGTATAAAGTAAATCCATTCTATGAAACACGTAAAAGAAATGTAAAATAAAAATAACCAATACGATAATGAACTTAAACTTAATTTAGATAATAATGTGGTTCATATTTTAAAGGTTTAATTTTTTTAACCATTTTTCAAGGACGTTTTGGCGTCTTAAAAACTTATTTATTTATTTATTTGTTATATATATTTTTTTTTCATTTAATTACCTTAGTAAAGGCTGTAATAAAATTTACTTAGTTAAATAAAATATTTTTTCTGCGTACAAATATATTAGAGCGTGCTTCGTAAATCATTAAATTTTTTTCAAGAATTTTTACAGAAATTAACGAGCAAGACAAAGGTAGACTAAAATTACAAGCCGTAAAATTCGGCAAAATATTACGTTTTCATTTTTTTTCCTTATTTTTTATCAGTATATATGAAAAGTGTGTAGTAATTTTTTTTCTATGAATGTAAGTAAAATAATGGTTTTAAAAAAGGACTAATATGATAGTGAACTTTAACTTAATTTGTCATTTAAAATTAGTTAATAATGTGGTTCATGTGCAAGTCAGAGTTCGTACTCATCAACGGATTCAGGGGATTTTAGGTGTTTTAGTACCAGAAATTTTATAAAGTACTGGTCGCTATATCTAAGATAGAGTTTTTTTTCATTAAGTAACGCAAATATTTTTTTACGAAAATTCTGGTAAAAGGTGCTTGAAAGTCCTTGAAGCACTAGCGTCTAAATTGCGCCCCTCACAACGGCTCATATCACAAATGCACCCGCGAAATTCCCTAGCTCGGTGCGCTGGCTCAGGATGCTTTGTTTACTTTCAGCTTAAAAGCGGAGCATTGCATATCCGTCTTCATGGTTTTTAGAAAAAAAAAAATCAGAAAACAGCTAACAAATATCATTCATGTACAAGTTAAATGAGCTTTATTTAAAACCGGATTTAAATGCTTGATATTATCATTTATTTGTATTATTATTATTTTATTTAAATCTGAATAAAATCAGTTTATTTTTTCTTTTAAATTGATTTTTACTAGAGATGGGATTTTATATTTATTAATGTCCAATAAAGTGAAATTAAAACAATATTACAGACAACTTACACATAATGAAAGAGGTAACATTTTATAAAATTCTGTCTTTTAGAAAAGAAAAAACTCGCTATTATTTTATGGAAGTAAATACTAGAATACATTTAAAAAAATCTACCTTTTAATTATTGATGCGAGATACAATATCCTAAAAATAAAAGTATGGATAAATATTCTTTTTAAAAAACTGCTTCATTTCCTAGTTAGATGATCACTTTATTTTTGTACGAATATAACTAGACTGATGTGCCAATTCCAAAACTTTAATCTATCTCATACGTGTTAATAATTCAAAATTCGCTATCACAATGCTGAAATTAAATGGCAATCTATGTCCATCATGAGGAATGTAAAGGTATATAGGTTCGTTGAATTCAATGTATTTAATAAGAAGATATAAGTATCGTATTGTTTCAAACAAATCATTGAATTTCGGAATCCGACCTCTTAGATGTCCGCAACCAAAATTCTAACCCAAAGTATCAAAATCAACAATATACACCCAAGTTTAATAAAAATCTACTTACGTGAAAATGTAACAGAATACTAAGTTTGATAAAATTCCGTGCATTAGTTTTTTAGATATAGCTTTTTCGAAAATTGTGAAAAATTCAGCATAGCAGCGCTACCTGTTGTGCGATTTACAACAAAAGCTAATCAGTAACAGCTTACATCAACGTCTAACTTAATATGAAATTTGATGAAAATCCGTGCATTAGTTCTTGAGATATAGCAATTAATTACTCAGAAATCGTACAGAAAGCAGCACAGCAGCGCCGACTGTTGGACGATGTACACCAAAAACTAATCAAGCTAGTTTATATCAAGGTCTAACTGAATCTAAAGTTTTATTAAATTCCGTACATCAATTCTTGATAGAGTTATTGCTGAAAACGTGAAAAAATCAGCATAGCAACGCTACCTGTTGGGCGATATACACCAAACACTAATTAGCACCAGTTTATATCAAGGTCTAACTGAATCTATAGATTTGTGAAATTTCGTGTATTAGTTATTGAGATAGAGCGCCAACAAAATTTTTGTCACATACAGACACTCACAGACATAGTGATAGACAGACATTTTCTAAAAACCATTAAATCGTGTTCAGGATTTTCTATAATGTATAAATCCATCGAAAACTGGAAGCCGAAAATTTTTCCGAATCAACTAATTTCCTCTTGTAAAGATATAAGAACCCAAAAATGGGAAATATGGATTTTTCATTTACGATTTTTATTAGCATTTAAAATCAGTACAAAAACCCTCAACGGGTTAAACATTTATGGGAGATTCTCAAAAGGTGGGACTTTTTCATTCAGGTCTCTGATAAATTCAAAATATGGGTTTTAAATGAGATGATGAAATTTTAGTGGCGAATTTATAGGACTTTAAAAGGTTTGTTTTAAAATTTGATAAAAATTATTTTTGGTTTGTCTTTTTAAATATATTTTCACATCCAAACGATACTTTTAAATTTCCCAGTACACTGTTAAATATATCAAATTTTCACTGAGTCTATGTCATACATAGAAATGTTTTATTTTAATCAATTGAGTTATCTTTTGTGTCAAGCTATCCAAAAATCATAAGTAAAATTTATGTAAATGTTGTGTTTGCATCATAGTAGCCAAATTAAATGAAATATATGCAAATCGATAACATGACAGAAAGAAAACCCGATAGTTTTTTTTTAAATTCCTTATTTAAAAAAAATAATCTTTAACATTCGCTGTTCAATAAAAAGAATAAATAAATAATTACTGTTAAGTTTGTAGCTTATAATGAGCACGTGGAAAGCATCTTCAAAGTTTAGTCATATATGCATTCTTATACTTAGCACTCACATTTTGAGTCTTTGCTGACTGATAATTATAAACAGTGAAGTTCTTAACAATAAATGAAGCGAGTATCATTTAAGCCGATACAGCTCAAATCAATGAGTAATGTAGAAAATTTCCGAAGAAACAAACGAAATTTTTGAAATACAGATAGTTCGGCCAAATTTGCAGCAGCATTTCCCCCGAAAACGAATGTTTGGCGAAACTCAGATTTTGGGCCGAAAATGTAACGAATATTTCAGTCGATCTACACTTAAAGTTGCTAAAACTTTTAAATCTTTATACGCAGCTCGTTAGTCGCTTATTCTCTGATCTCTAATGCCAGATATTTAAGATCTGACTGCTTACCTTTACCTAAGAAAGCCATTTTAAAAACTAATATTCATATACTATTTATTCTTTCCTTTGAATACTGAAACAACCAGAGATTTGATAAGTAAAAAAATAACAAAATTATCAAAAATCGTACTCATAACATCTAAAGCCTAACTTTGAGCCTATTTTTATCCAGAAATATTCCTCTACATTCGTCTATTTATTTTATTCAGAATCAATAAATAAAAATTTAATCTCACTATTATCAAATCTATTTAAAATCATTTTGCTCCCCACTCCAATAAATACACACACGCGCGCGCGCGCAAAAAAAAAAAAAAAAAAAAAAAAAAAAAAAAAAAAAAAAAAGGTGCTTTTATAATATAATTTGTTCTATAAATATTTTTTGCACCGCATATTGTACTGAATGTATATTTTAGTGCACTTCATAAGTGCATATCAATTTCATTCTGTTCGAAAGGCTGTAACATCATTAAAATGCACTTGCAATAATTTTTTCTGATGTTTTTTCTGATTTTTTCTTTGTAATATAACAGAAACATTTGACTGTCCCTGTAAATAAACTATACATCCGATTTTCATAAAATTTTAAATGATTCGACAAAATTTTACAACAATTATATATTTAAAATTTCAGACCATTCGGTTGGGTAGTTTTTGCTCTGTTATATGCGGACAGACGGACGGACTGAACGACAACTATAGGTGCTACGTATTTATATAATTACGAACACACCTATAAACAATATTTTCCCTTTAAATAGGGACGTTCTCAGTAGCATAGGGAGTTTCGCGGGTGCATTTGTGATATGAGCCATTGTGAGGGGCGCGGTTTAGACGCTAGTTCCTTGAAGCGCACGAACCCTGTAAGTTATTAGTTTTTAATGATTTCAATTTTTTTTTTAAATATTTTGAAGCTAAACAGCTTCAAAATGACGTGTAAAAATATAATTTATTTTTTTCTTGTGTAAACAAAGTTGTCTCTGCCTCTCCGAACGTAACGCTAATAGTAAAGATTAATTAATTAAAGAAAATAGTTTTACTGCGTACAAATATGCACAATTACACTCCGAAAAATATTAAATTTTCATCTCTATTCAAGATTTTTTTACGAAAGTTAATGAAAGAAGCTAAGATCAGGAAAATCAAAATTATAAACACTGAAAGTCATGAAAATAGTCCGTTATCATAGAAAATTATTATATATAGGGTGTATCCCTTTATCGCTGACCAATAGCTAATTCCCGAACAATTAGCTTCAAAGATGTAGTTCCAATTGTAAAAATGTTCCCCAGAACCACCGCATGATATTTTATCCCTAATATTTGTCTTAGAAACATTTGAAAGGCACCACTGGACTGAGAATTGTGTCTACTATCAGAATGTGAATGCAACTTTTGAAATGGCTGTGTCATCTACGTATTAAAATTTGCACCAACTTGGAATTTTCAAATGATAACATCCACGTTTGACACCATATTCTGTTTTGCGGAAGGAAAAAAACATAATAGTACATGTACTTTTTCTTAAATCTTCATGTAGTTAGAAGAAGTCAAAATTTCAGGATGGTATTGGTAAATCCAAAAAAAAATTTCTTACCAAAAAAATCCTGCGATTGGTTTTTTTCTTATGAAATACTATAAATAGAACGAAATATTTTTCTTTTGGATTTTTTTTTAATTCAAAAACGTACTTTTAATTATGAAAATCATTAATACATTCCTATTAAAAATGTATTAATTATGACCGGCATTAAATTTATGTAAAGCGTACCACGATCGCCAAAAACAGTAGTGTATAGGTTTACAGCTCATTCCAATCCTTTGTTTTCAATATACATTTTTTTTTCTTTTTGCGAGGTCAAAGAAGACCGTCCCCTTTTATAAAAGAATCTGTCTTCGTATTTTTTATATGAAGAAATGAATTTATTTTACATATAGAATTAC
The DNA here is from genome assembly GCA_963932465.1 of Maratus speciosus. NCBI lineage: Eukaryota > Metazoa > Arthropoda > Arachnida > Araneae > Salticidae > Maratus > Maratus speciosus. The sequence continues at coordinate 232,314,125 of OZ010792.1, read as the reverse complement.
TGCATAATTTTTCTGGTATCTAATCGAATACCCGATGTAATTTTGGGGTTTAATATGTTAATTTTTTTTTTCAAAATTTGTGGATAAATTTCTAACACTATCTTTTATAACTCTATGAAAATTTAAGAAAAATACATAAGCTATACCTTTATCCGGGCTGCTTTGATCCAAGGAATTGAAAAAAGTATCAACTATGAGTCTTGCCGTTTAAAAAAATAAATGTTGGTGTATTTTTAAATTCGCAGGCGACCACTTATCGCATCATATTTGAATTGTAGGCACAATTTCTAGTTGAACTGTACTTCTTACATCTCTCTGCAACAACTTGGTGATGAAATAGCAAAGGGTGATGCAGGGTTTTCTTTCCACGATTATAAATTTATTTATTGCATGGAATGTTAAAAATTCGTGAAAATCTGCCAGCCGTATGAGTGAAATCATTTGTGAAAGGTGCAAAATAACCGTTTAGAATACAATGAATTTTAAAATAAATATTTCTCAAGCTAAATATGGCGATAGCATACGTTTTGTTATTGTTATTTATTTATTTTATTTTTCAACAACTTTTGTTCTAATAAGCGAAATTTTGAAAGCGATTTTGTATATGACAAAACCAACACATCTTAATATGCTTTAAATTTTTTAACGCTGTTTTTTTAGAGGGAACGTTCGTTTAAAAATTACTTACTTCTTTAAAACTTTTTGTTAACCAATATCTTATTTTTTTCCTACTTTTGTTAGAAAATTTTTGACTAAAGAAAAAGAAAAGAAGTTCTTCATTCTGTAAACTTGTCTGATATGACCATGTGTCTACTTGCCTTGTTTTTCTTAACTGAACTGTTGTTGGAAGTATCTGTATTTGATGGATTGATTCCATTTTAAAAAAATCACTGAAAACTTTAAAAAATGTTTACAAAAACAAGTTCATAGCATGTTTTAAGAATTTGGTAGAAAAAAAAGTTTGTCAGAAATGCATTGTTGTTAATGGAGATTAATTTAACAAAAAAGAAATAAATGTTTAGTACATACATTGAACTTTTACACTTTATTTCATAGTTATGATTAAATTTCTTATTTCAGTACTATTTGTATATGCTCTTTCCTTTAATTTCTTCCGAAATTTCTATTCCGATCTTTTCAAACAAAAAGATTTTAAAATTCTAGATATAGATTTTTTTTTCAATTTTCATCAAAATATTTACTTCAAATAATTTGCTGTTTTATGAATTCTTATTTAAATTTTTTTTAAGTTTAAAATTTTGTTTTATTAGATAGGAAATGTGCTTGTTGTTCTTAATTTACTATTTCAGTACATTCTAATTTGTGATTTTGGTTCCGATTCTCACTATTGTAGCTGTGATTTTGTTCACGGAAAATAGCAGGAAGTCGAAAGAAAAAAAAGCATACATACCACTGCAAAGTATCGCTTTCTTTCACAGCAAAATGTATCATCAATTTTCAGAATCAGGCCGTTTATCATTAGTAATATACGCATATTATTTAGCCTTAAATCAAATCTTATATCATTACTTAATGAAGATTTTTTTTTTTTATTTCAGGTTTTATTGGGATCTGCTGATGTTACTGGTGCTAGTGACTAATCTCATCGTGTTGCCAGTAGCCATCTCATTTTTCAACGATGACCTCTCCACACGATGGATTGCCTTTAACTGTCTCTCAGACACACTCTTCCTTCTCGACATAGTTGTCAACTTTAGAACGGGTAAGAGACTTCTCTTTTGATTCTTTGAAAAAAAATAAACGTTTCTTTTTCCTTGTGGATCACCGAGATGCAGACTGGGAAGATAAAAGCACATGTTTTGAACTTGTTATGATATACTTACTGTCAAAAACTAAGCACGCAGCCATAAAATGCGGAAAAATCGACAATTACTGCTTGGATTGATACGAAATGCGGCAGAAAAGTATCAAATATGTTTATGCATGAAACAAAACAAAGAATTATATACAAAAATGAAAACAATATTGAATTCCATAAGTTATAAGATGAAGTCATATTGGAGTCATTAACAAAAACATGTTTAAAGCCATAACAAACAAACAAACGAAACCGACATTTTTAGGATATGTGAGCACCTCTCACCTGCATACAAAGTTTACAACGTGTGACCATGCATTCCATGGTGTGATCAACAAATGTACAATCAAGTAATCGCCATTCCTCCTGTAGAGCAGTTTGCAACTGCCTTGAAAATAAAATGCACGAAAGTTCTGAATACTTTTTATCAGCACTTACATGCAGTTCCTGTAACCCTTCACAATGCTGACTTCTTATACGACTGCTTTTTTTGCATATTTCTCGACACAATTGGCAGTGAGCGTAATTCAATGTAAGAATTTTAAACATTCATTTTTTAAACAAAATACAAACACTCAATACACACTCAACTAAATTATTCATATTGAAATTACATTTAGCAATTTTATTAAAATACTCAGATCAAGACACCAATATATATTGGAATGTTGCTAAGGCATTTCTAGTGGCCTATTAAAATATATGTTATTTTTCAATTTATAAGTAGTACGTCGCTATCATTTTTGCTATAACATTATGCGCTCCAGCATTTATTAAATTAGATTGGTGCGTGAAATTATTCTAGAGTCTGTTCACAACAAACATAAGAGGGGGTGACCTAAATCAGTTAATGGAAAAAGGTATTTCATCTTTGAATGTTTTTTTTTTTTTTTTTTAATATATATAAATACACACTAGGTGTTAAAGATAATTAAGATGCAAGCGATAGGGTTACCAAAATTGGCAATTTCTTGACTAAAACAAATTAAAAAAGCGTAAAATAAGAATATATAGAATAACCATACGATAACGACCTTTGTGCTAAGCTCAAATTTCCCCATGATTTTCAACTGATTTTCATTTTATGTTTAAGATAAAATATTCGGTTGAGGAAAAAGTAATTTCGTTTTTCTTCATGTTTTTCAAAGCGAATTTATTCATATAAATTTCAAACACTTATGAATGAGATATGTACCGTTTTGATCAATGACATTTGCCACTTTTCTGGTAAAACCATAATTCCATCACTGTATAACTTCTGAGATTTCTGGCCGAAAAACTGAACCAAGTGATTTTCACAAGACTCTTTTGAAGTGAGCTTTACACCATTAAGAAAGTTCTGCAGAGACCTAAACAAGTAGTAGTTGAACGGGCTATACGGTAGGTGCATCATAACTTCCCAGTCAAGCTCTCTCAAGTTCTGACGAGTCACCAAAGATGTGTGTGGTTTAGCGTTGTCGTGATGCAAGACAACGCCTTTCCTATTGATCAATTCTGACCGTTTTTTTTATTCACCTGCTTCAATCGCATTATCTTTTGGCTGTAGAGAGTCGAGTTAATGGTTTGGCCAGGTTCAAGCAGCTCATGATGAACAATTCGTTTCCAATCCCACCAAACACTCAGCATTACCTTCCTTGGCGACAGTCCGGGTTTTGCCACCGTTTATGAAGCTTGTCCGGCTTCGACCACGATCTTTTTCGCACATTATTGTCGTACGTGATCCACTTTTTATCCCCCTTAATCATTCGTTTCAAAGATGGCTCGATTTAGTTTTGTTTCAGCTGCGATTCACAAATGGAAACTCGGTCCATTAAATTTCATCCTTTTTGAATTTAAATTAATTAAAAATCATCTTCGTTCATCAATCTTCGTAAAAAAAAAATGGATGAACGCGATTTTGTCCTACAGCGTTTAGGAAAAATTTAAATTTAAAAGATAAACTGGTGAACCACACAAATAGCCATCTATTAGATACATAAATAAAAATAACAAAAAGGAAAAGGGAAATTCGAAAGGAAAAATTCCTTACGAGTAAAAAAATTTCCATTATTACGCAAACATTAAAAAAAGAAAACGAAAAGTAAAAGAAAAGGAAATTATTTTTTTAATCAAATACCATATGAAACGAAAGATCTTGAATACCTCAGTAATTGATGCTATGCAAGAAATGCACATTGAAAAGTAAAACAAATGTTTGCTAGTCTTTCATAAAAGGTTTAAATAAAGCTTTTGTGATAAGATTAAGACAAGAATACTTGAAAAAAAATGAGTGTTTTGAGAACAATAGTTTTTCCCTTTGCATTCAATAATAGATTTTGTATTTGACAAAAAAAAAAAAAAAAAAAAAAAAAAAAAAAAAAATATTGCGTAATAGGACAAATAAATCTTTCAAATTTGTATTAAATAACTTTTTTTAACGGAATTAAAGAGTTTGTTTTATAATACTCAGTTAACACTGTTTTCATTTCCTTTAATTGAAACTAAATTCTTCTTATTAATTTTTTAAGAATAAACTTATTTGTGACGGTAAAATGTTATCGAGATAGAAAAAACGAAAGAATTAAGAATTAATTGTAATTTTTTTCGGTATTGTTGTTAAATTATTGGTGTTTTTCCCCTTCAGAAATCATTACTTTTTCCGAATAGTGATATTTGTTATTTAATGGCTGATTAAATAAGGCAAATTCGGAAATAGTGGTAGATTTTTAAATTAAAAAACACTCAATTGGCAACATTTTGTGAAAAGTATCTGACAATCAGTGTTTATGCACATTTATCAAACTGAAAATCTCGTCAATCTGCAATACCAAAATGTCTTTAAAAAATAATAGTAAGCAAATTTAGCCTATTCACATTCATATAACACGTCTACTTTAACTGTATTCAAAAGTGGAATTTTTAACAACTTTAACGTTGCACGCAGAATATTGTGTTATCAAAATATTACGCGAAAAAATTTGCATCCAAATAAAGATTTGTCAAGTTATTTGAAGATATTATATTAATACTTTTTTCATCGTTTTTTTTTTTTTTTTTTTTTTTTTTTTTTTCAGTATAACTTCAAAGTAAATTTTTGGAAGATTTCAACATAAAATGTGATTCAAAAGGCTTAGTAAAAATTTTAAGGTGAAGTCAGAAATAAAAAAACAGCTTCAATTTTCATAGAGGTATTCGGTCAAAAACATAATATTAATTTTGCTAAAGCTCATTGTTAAGCAAAGAAATTCATTCGAAATAAAAGCATTACTGCTATACAATACATTAGTATTGTTATACAAAGAAAGAAAATATACGTTTATTTTATAGAAAATACTTCAAAATAGCTAACTTCTATGTAGCTGCATTGAGGACTCTAAAACCTTCCTTAGGCGTTATGCAACAGATGTGACCACACCTGATATCGCGCTTAGAAGGATCTCCCACTCTTATAATATTTAACACAAAATATCAAAATATTGAGTATTCGTTTGGTTGCGAGTTATTTATTTAACGATAAAATTAATATGCTTTTATACATAAAATGTAAATTTTTTTATGAATGAAATGTTAAGCTTAGATGTGCGCTTTCGAGTGCAGAATATATATTTATTGGCCATAGAGTTTACTCAATTTGTAGTCTGGCCAATCCCTCGGGACGGTTTTAATACTCTTACTTTTGAATTATCTTTGTATTTAAAGGTTTTAAATCACATTTTTTAAAGTAAATATTTTTGTTATTCAACCAAATATTGTTTACCTTATTACAGTAGCATGGATTTTCTAAAACATCATTTCCGTATTTTAATATAAGAAAGAAAACTCATGTGTCCAGGATAGATTAAGTAACGCTTTCCAACACATTCAGAACATATTGAAACAAAACTTCACAATTTATTAAAGTGAAATATGATGTCTAAATAAGCAATTTGAAAAACGCATAACGCATTTAAAAACCCAATTTCAGCTATTAGCATTAATAGTCAGAAAAATATCTGTATTTTGTTTTATGCAGTCCTTTATATGATCTATAAATTTGTATTTATGTTAAAAGTTATTTCAGTTAAACGAATAGCACAGTTAAAAATTTCCATTCAGGAATTTCCGTTAATAAACGGAAATGTACTTGATACTTTTGTGAAGCACTCCACATGATCTATAGAATTTATATACACCAAGTAATATTTTAAAAAGTAGTTCAATTTTAAAATGCATACTACAACTAAAAACGCACTTCCAGAAATTATTGTTCATAAGCTTCAATAGTTCACTTATTGTTAAAGTTCTATTGTAGAAACCTTGTTCTGTGTATCCCTGTAAATAAACGATAAATTCTATACAAACCATAATCGACAGTAAGCGCTGTATAGTACACCTCAGTGATATATATAAATTTCAGTATGTTTAAATTACTGTAATATCATTAAAATACGCCGCAAACGATTTTTCCCTATAAACCGTAATATAACGGAATTCTTTTGAGTGTCTCTGTAAAATAAACCGTAAATGCTAGACTCATTTATTTTAATGCCATAGTGATACCGAATGTTTTTTGTAACATACTACTTTAAAATATACTTTCTCAGTGATATTTTATGGTATTTTTACTAAATTCATATTTCTACATTGCGGTATCACTCAGTAATTAGTAGAATATTTTTTGACATAATAAAATAACTCAATACTAAAAAGGAAAACTCAATTTATTTCACAGATAAAATAACGACCTCTCTAGACAGAGAAATAAATAAACTCATTTTTTCTACGGGGTTACAAACGTCACATAATGTAAATTCATTTTTGCCAAACAGCAACTAAAACAAAAATAAAAATAAACAAAGATAAAATTACATAAAAATTATAATTGCACGAAGGCGCGTGCTTGAGCACACAATAACATCTATGAATTTCATGGCAATCGGATTATATTTACGCGAGTTTGAGCACGGACAGACAGACAGCAGGCAGGCTGACTGACAGACAGACAAACCGAATTCATAAACACTTTTCAACTGTAGTGGAAAGTGTTAAAAAGTAGTTTTTATGTGATGCGGCTATGTCTTTCATGTTCTTTTTTTTTTTTTAATTATCATATTTTATAAAAATTAAATCTAAAGCAACATGCTTTTGCACCTTTTTGCGTTTAGTGACTATTTTCTGAAATTAGAATATGAGATAATCATTAACACTGTCAGTGCCTAGCATTATCATTCGATTTGTGTAAATGATTATTAACCGTCTTAGGTAGCGAATCAATAGATACAAGGATTGACTATAAGTAAAAAGTTTATGTAAGGTAAGGCGCCCTATTTTCGTCCCCCCAGTCACTTTTAGGCCCTAAATGTTGTAATTTTCAGTGAAAACTTATCAAATTTAGATTTTACATAGACTAAATACCCACGCACATAGAGACATAGGCAAATATCGTACAAAACATTTTAACAATGCGAAAAATTGTTTTTTCAAAAGTATCTATATCGGGCAAAAGAAAAAAAAATGGTCCCAATTTCGTCGTCCTCAAAAAATCCAATACGCCGAGGCTTAACTTATAACTAAATCAAAATTTATTTCTAAATGAGTAAATAATTTAATTTCCATTAAATTAAGACACAAAGAAATGTACTAATTACCATTGGAAGAATAACATAACGAAACGTTAGCCATCCAAAGATGAGGAAAAAATTGAAAAAATTGTCATGAAAAAACATTCCTAATTTTGTCCGCGGGACGAAAATAAGAACTGCAAGGGTGACGAAATTGGGACCACGCTACTTCCCAATATGGTGGAGCTTCAGTTCCCGTAAGATGAACTGAGCTACCTAAAACTCACTGTATGCTACTGCCAGCATCTTACCTACTTAAAATACATGCAATGAATAAGAAATAAATATCACAGCTTTAGGGAATTTTATGTCTATGAAGATTTAAGAAGAGGTCATTCTTCAGCTAAATCTAAATTAATTAGGTGTTAAAAAGATCACATAATTTCATCAATACTAGTTGACGTTTACTAAGAGAATAAGTTTTTTATTTAACCCCTTGAGGGGCGGTGGGATATATTATATCTCACCTAATTTTAATGCAGATTCGCAACAGAAACTTTAAATTAAATTTTACTTTTTAAACTTTGGTGAAAAAATGTCATAAAATTGCTTTTCCTCTTTTTGAAGAAATTCTTTTTTTTTTTAATTCCGGTGTTAATTCAACATTTCACAAACAATTACTTACTCCTCAAAGGGTTAAAGAAGATTTCCTAAACTGAAAAACTGGAAGTTCCTTTGCACCTTTAAAGCATAGTTTCATAAAACAATAGAAAATTATACATCAGAATATCTGCATTTGTGGTTGTCACGAAAACGTTCAAGCAATTCATAATGCAGTGATTTGTGCATGTCAGCATTAAACATTTCTGTGAAAATGTAATGACTTTGTCTGCTAAGATACATCATAATTAGAATGTATGAATTCAGAATGTCTAATTTGCGAAGATGACGTGGAAAAATTATTTGAAAAGGAAGTCCATAATACAGAACTCCTTATAAGTTATTATAAATAGCAAAACGATGATAAACATATCGCTATTTATCAAACGTTTATCAAGATTTTGTCAAAACTGTTACTTTCTCAAAACATTGATAAACGTTTTGAAAAAGTAACAGTTGAAGAAACCATTTTTGATTGTTTACAAAATTTTCGAAAGCAACTAAATCCATTTATGTGGACACAATTTTTCAAACTTGTACACATGATTATTTTGATAATGCCAAAAGAATAGCCATTTCTCAAAAAATCATTATGCCTGTGGATTTTCTGAAAACTGTACATTTTTATGCCAAGACGAAATTTTGGTATGAAATACTGCATACTGGTCAAATGCACAAGCGACTGTATTTCCAGCCATTGTTTAAAATTATCCCCAAATAGTAAAAATCTTTTGCTTTTTTATATGATGGTTGTGCTTTTCAATTTAAACAAAAAGATAACTATGCATATATGCCTGCAATGAATCAGACTTCTTTCACAATTAACTTAATTGAGCATTTTTTTTTCAAATACTCCTGGTATATATGCTATAGATTTATTTTGTGCCATTGTATGATGATATATGTAGAATGAAGTGCGTGCTAAAAAAGCAATTTTAAGAAATATTGCTTATTTTGTCAAAATTGTTCATGAAAAAACAAAAGCAAGCATACTCCATACATCAGATGAAGAAATAAAACAATAATGTTTCATTACTTTGAGAGAAAGTACCAACAGCGAAAGGCATTCACCAAATACAATTTGTTAAAACCATGAAAAATGACACTGTCTGCTACAAACCATACACTAACATCATTCGTACAAACAATTTGTGTTTCATTAAGTAAATAATGATACAGGAGAAGTTGCAAGTTACATTATTGGTAAAGAAGGCAATTATTTATTCTGTTCAGTTGCAGAAACCATGAAGTTGCTATGTGATTATACTGAGTGAATCTAAAATATGATTTAAAGATTCGTGGTTTTACTATTGAAGCGATAAACGAAAATTATCAAATAAAGTGCTAAGAGGTATTTAACCCCTTTGGGACGAGCGGCACGTATGCGTGCCGCATGAAGCGCTCAGAATCCTTGTTTTTCCTCACCAGTAAAATTCTACTGTAAAATTTGCCTTATTTAATCAGCGCATTTTCTCGATTCAAGAAGACACAAATTTCTGTTTTTAAAAAACGGTGACAAAAGATTAAAAATTTCGTAAAAGGCACCCGTCCCGAAGGGGTTAAAGCATAAGGAATTCTCAAGTTTGAACCTGATGACCACAATACGTGGCAAAAAAGAATCAAATTATAGCTGACATTAATGCTCTCAGATAAATAAACGCCGAGAATTTTGCAAACCCTAATTCATTTGAGAATTTTTTACATTTTTTATGTTATTTTAAAATGTAACCATCATTAAAAAAATTTTCTATGGAAAATTAATTTTTTAAAAACTTATTTTAATTATTTTGTTTAATATTTAAACTGAATTTTTTGGAAAATTCTTTTATGGACAAAATGTCACAAGAGTAACACTTAGCATTTTGCAAAATCAAATGTAATTAATTCTTGTGTTATCAGATGAGTTCAATGATTAATAATTTTTAAAAAGATATAATTACTCTGCTATATTCTGCAAATTTTATTTCTATAGACTCGTATATGCATTTTTTTTTTGTGGTCACAAGAGTAACAAAATTTTCATTCATTATCTAGGCAAATAAAATGCTTTTTGTTAAAAATTGCATATGGTTTATAAGAGTAGAGAACATGTATTTTTAAGTCGTTGCATCAAATTTATCCTAAATATATTTTGTAATGAAAGAATTGGTAATATTTATGGAAATTTGCTCTGACAGTCACAAGAGTAACAATGGACGTTCCCCTATATTGATTTATACTAAGCGCTGCATTTCTCTTTTTCTTTTAAATAGTGGCTTTATTAAATATCTTGGGTGTTAAGTCACAGTGCAAAACAAGTATCAGAAAAATCATTTTCAATTTAAAGTTCAGGCAGTAAATTGCCTTTTCAAAATATTTTTAATTTGTCACAAATTTTCTAGAGTGTCTGGACGTTTTAGTTACTTAAAATATAAAATAAAAATTTTAGCTCCAATTTGATGAAATGAAAAGCAAAAATCAAAATTTAATGCTGTATTTACACAAATAACAATTCATGCATATTGTAATTTTAGTAAACACTTTAATAATTAAAATATACTTTTCAGAGTTTTTAACTAACCACTTTACAATCAAAAATTAAACAACAAATGTTGTATTTAAACGATTTTTTTATGTCTGCCCTTTTATATCCGGATCCATCTACGTCATACAGAAATTCTAAATACTTCATAACAAGCGTTTCGTTTTCCCTTTTATATAGGATGCAGCTTTGCTAAGTGTTAAGAAAAGACGAGATAGATTCATTCTAAGACTAACCTATATTAGAAATAAAACAAGTCACACAAATGTTCTCTTTCGACAATCGTCTATGCAGAGTAATCCCAAAAATATTAACCACGCTTTAATTTTTTACCTGTTAAAGATTCACAAACAATATAAATTGCAAAAATGTTCAAAATAAGGTAAAATAGTTAAGGTTATTAAAGCAAAAATGTAAGGTAAGCTAGGGGTAACTGGACCCAGGAGGTAACTGTGCCATAGGCTATTTTATAGTAACCTGTTAATGTCTTTTAAATTTTGGCTTTTGTCAACATTTCTCCCACATGTATACTTTTTAAAATAACGTGTGTCAGCTCAATCATAACTCTGCTTTTGCTGTGATAGACTGCCGAAAATTAAGGGGGGGGGGGTTACAAACAACATCGATTTGGTTGAACTTCCTCGGCTTTTTATTAAACAATGTCTTTTTTTAAGTTTAAGCAAATACATTAATATTATAAGGTACCTATACATATTTACTTGTAATGTAAGGTCGGGTATCAAGTTACCCCATATTTTTTTCAAGAATGGGGTAACTAGGACATGTATCAGGGGTAACTGGACCCTCTGGGATCCACTTACCCTAGCAGTTATAAATAATCTTTTGGAGTTTCTCTTACTACGGGAAATTCATTTCTCCATTGTTTTTTGTTTGCAATGAAGAAAATCATTAATACCTTATTAAAACTACAATAAAATTTTAAAAAAGCATGTTGGCTGATATCAAACCAAATTTCCTAAGTGAGATGGCCAAACCTCGAGATTTCACGATGCAAATGAAGTTGCGTACATAAGACAAAGTGACATTATGAGAAAAATTATTGAAGCCAATAAAAAATAGTTCTGTTCGATATAAAAACATAGTTATGTTCTCCACAGATTTATCGGACTTATCGAACATTCACTGAGTTAAATAAAAAAAGAGAATGAGATACTTAAGTACTTAAATACCTGTTTGTTCATAGATTTTTCTTGTTCATTTTTCCCTGAAATATCCATGTAACTTTTATACTTATTACTTATACTAAAGAAATAAGTACCTACTATGTAACTACTAAGTATCTAATGTCTTTCGTATAAATAAATCTAATAACTACGCATTTGGTGCTTTTTTTAAACACCTTGACAGAAAAGATTTCCCTTACAACGCTCTACAATTGATACACTGTAAAAAAAAAATAATGCTAGTTTTCCGGTAGGAATCGGAAAAATAGTTGCCCTTATCATACCGGAATAATTTCCAACCCAGCTCGGAATAAAATCCGTAAAATACCGTTTTACTGACTATTTCCTTATTTTTACGGATTTTATTCCGAGCTGGGTCGGAAATTATTCCGGTACGATAAGGGCAACTATTTTTCCGATTCCTACCGAAAAACTGGCAGTATTTTTTTTACAGCGTATACAATGTACATGATCTCCTCGGCTTAAATGTTTTTTTAAGTTTTTTACACTTTTTGAAACCGAACCTGATATCCAAGATTTAAAAAAATAAACGATTGTGGAACACAGACCTACCTGGTTTAATTACCTCATTTTTATGGGGCAACTAGACTCATGACTACACTGTAAAAAAAAAAAATAACGCCAGTTTTCCGGTAGGAATTGGAAAAATAGTTACCCTTATCGTACCGGAATAATTTCCGACACAGCTCGGAATAAAATCCGTAAAAATAAGGAAATAGTCAGTAAAACGGTATTTTACGGATTTTATTCCGATTTTACGGATTTTATTCCGAGCTGGGTTGGAAATTATTCCGGTACGATAAAGGCAACTATTTTTCCGATTCCTACCGGAAAACTGGCATTATTTTTTTTTACAGTGTAAAGAAAAAGGATTTTTTTTTAGACATTAAAATGTAATTTTGAAATTTTCTGTTTGATAGAGGGAACCTAACCTAACATGTTTACAAAGGTTCAGACTTTAAATCAAAATGAACATAAGTTTCTGAAAGCTGAATTGCCAGAATCTCTAGAGTCACATTGTAAAATCATGGCCCAGTTGTCCCACGTAACCTTATATGCTTGAAGAGATAACAGTACACATAAAGACTTATAAATACCTTTTAAAAAACAGATCAATAAGTTTCGCAGTCTCATTCGGAGACAATTTGAAGATCTATAACAATAAATAAACTTTTTTCGCAAAAGTTTTTCAAAATGAATTTGATAAACAAAACAACGAGATCATAATATGTACTGATATAATGAAAGCAAGTGCTTTAAAATGGTCAACTGTAAACGTGTAACAGTGTTTTGGTCGTTGAAGAATGGAATTTGTACTATTTTACTTGTCAGAACATGTAGAAAATTTTGATAATGAGATCTGATAAATGTCCTCGGTAGTTTATTTGATACGCTGGGATTATAGCAAACATTTTATTACTTTTTTCCATAACATCAGTTTAATTCCTTTGATAGCTCTTCTAATTCACGGTTTCATTGGAGGAATTGCTTTAAATGTTTAAACTATACGTTTTCCTTTTCTTTCACCTGCGCATTTCTCACCAAAAATGCATATAGTAAGTGTAGTCTCAGAAAAACTTTTTGAGAAATCGTAAAGAAGATTAGTTGTGGCTGCAACGGTTCTCTTTTGTACACTGTAAAAAAAAAAAAAAAGACCAATTTTTCTGTAGGAATCGGAAAAATAGTTGCCCTTATCGTACCGGAAATTTTTCCGACCCATCTCGGAATAAAATCCGTAAAAAAGGGAAATGGTCAATAAAACGATATTTTACGGATTTTATTCCGAGCTGTGTCGGAAATTTTTCTGGTACGATAAGGGCAACTATTTTTCCGATTCCTACAGGAAAACTGGTAGTATTTTTTTTACAGTGCACACGAGGGCAAAACAAATCGGGACGTTCATTTAAAGTAGAACCCGACCCACTACAGGCAGATGGGTACAATCTATATATATATAAAGCTAAAGTACGTGGTGGCGCAAAACGGTTATTATTCTTTTGCCGATGGCAACGAGACAGAAATTTTAGAAAATGACATTTAGAAAATCAAGCCTGCTAAAACTAACTTTAGCTGGCTTCATTATTCGTTACGATATGAAATATTTTGCTTATTTATCGCAAACATGAGTTACTTATGATTACAATATTTTGATTTGCTGTGGTGTGAAATATTTGCGTATTTCTTACGAAGAATGAGTTACTCATAATTACAATATTTTGATACGATAAAATGCTAAGGTACGTGACAGCAAAAAAGCGGTTATTTCTGTGTTGCTAATTGCAATGATTGGTTTGTTTAGAAAATCAAACCTGTTAAATCTAACTTTAGCCTACTTCGTTATTTGATGTGCTATTTCTCGAGAAAAAGGAATCACTTATGATTACAATATTTTAATATGAGGATTTTTTGATGATGTTACAAGTATTTTGTGGATGTAATGACATATCGTGATACGGCATTTCGTTCGTTGATCAGAGAAGGGCATAAGTTGAGGTGCTAAAATTGCTAATATTTCTCTAATTCTTTGATATACAGTGAAACCTCCCTGTGCGACCACCTCCTTGAACGACCATTTTTTCATGGAAAGAAATTTATTCCCATAGGCTCAATACTAATTTTACCTCTATTCAGAGACCACCCCAGTTGAACTCCCTCCATGAGCGTCCAATTAAAAAAAATGAAACAAATTCCATTTTTTTCCTGGTCGCTTGAAGAAGGCTTTATTAAAAAATAATTCCGGAGAGCACATTATTCATTAAACTTCTAAACTAAGTTTAGAATTTTTATTTATTCCGGTAACTTTTAAGTGTTTAAACCCCTTTGTGCCTTTTTAGGCAATGAATTTAACTTTGATGACAAATTAAGGATCACGGTTAATAAACTACCAATTACCCAGCCCTCTTCTGTCAGGAAACTCCCAAAGAAACAGATAAATTAATGAAATCGTCATTATTTGTTCCTATCCAAAAAAAAAAAATTGCATTTATTTACTGAACTTCTAAAGGACTTGGAAATAAAAGTTATAAAAGATAAAACCGTAAAATCAAAGCAAACGTCAATGTGTTCGTTTTTTAAACTCTGCAATAATTAACTTACACAATTAACTTTTGTTTGATGCTTAAATTTTCATATTATTTTCCTAAAGTGACAAATAAATTTTAGTAACATTAATTGTTACTTTTTTTCAACAATTAAAATCTAGATTTAAACATGACCTCCATTAAGAGACCACCTCTCGAAGCGACCAATTTTTATTGGAACAGAACGTAGTCGCTTTAGGGAGGTTTTACTGTATATATATTTTTAATGAGCTTACGACGTGAAGTTTATAATTTACGCAGACGATAGTGAACTGTGGACGAAATTATTCAAAGAAGATTCATTCAAAATTGAGCTTGAAGGATTATGAGAGCCACAGGATGTTCCGATCAACGGCAAAAAAGATTTATCCAGCGAAGGCGAAGTGTAAGGTCATAATATGAAGTAAGAATTCCGGATAATAGCTATGGAAATAGGATGGAGGTGTGCGATTTTTAGCGTAGATGCCCTGCACGGTATCAGCTAGTTTAACCCCTTGACCTCCAGGCTTAATTTTGCCGGTGAAGGCTACATACCACATATATATATATACTATGCGGTGTAAAATGTTTGTGTCATAAAACTCACCTTCAACCAGCGCCCTGTTATACATTTGCATATCACAGACCAATCCGGTTCAAATTTCCACCATTACCATGTAGTGAACGACGTACAGTGTGTACGTCATGACCGTTGATTACTGAAAGGAGAAGACATACATCCTGGTGATCAAGGCGTTAAATAATTTTTTGACTATCATCAGCATTGAAATACGTGACAATACAGAGCAAAATTTCTCAGATTCTCCTTTTGATAAGATAAAGTTCAAGCCTTTCAGATAATCAATAGTATATTTTCAAACATTTCGTTTACTTGTGATCAGTTTCGTTATTTCTAAACTCTTCCCACATTTTGTAAGAAAACCTTATCTAATCTCCCACTTTTCTTCCTACACCTGATTTTTATTTTTTTAATTTCGTTATTTTTTAACATAAACATTCTTTGTCAGAAATTAAATGAAAAAAAGCTTTTCTTTTTAAATAAAGAATGTACTTTAGGATAAATTATAGCATGATTATAAAGATTCGAGAAGGAAGTTGAGTTTCCAAACAATTTACTTTTCAAACATTCTATGGTATAAAAATAGTATTTTGCCACATTTTTTTCTTCTAATTATGGGTTATTTTTGTATTGACGGACGAAAAGCTGGATTCTGTGTAACAGAATGTGAAGTCTTCGCTTTGTGTTATTTATGTGACTCAGTGATTTTCACTCATTCATTACTTGCATAGCAAATTTATTATTTACTATATGTTTGTCCCCAAACTTCACATCTCAAGACACACAATTTATGTGTTCACGAGTTACTTTTGGTACACTCTCAATTTTTTCAAAAATTAATTTGTGTAAATTCACTATATAAAGAACATATATGTGGGATGAAACCGAATATTGTATTGCTTAATTAAAACTGATATTCTTCAAACTGTGAATATATATATAAAAAAGAGTTCAATAGATCATCAAACATACAACTTAACACTGTAAAAACAATTCCATTAAAATACGGAAATTACACAGGCAAACGAGATGGCAGTACTATTTCCGTATTTTAACGGAAATTGTACTGGCGCCTCGATTGCCAGTACAATTTTCGTATTTTAGCGAAGTATTTTTTAAAGTGAACATTCAAATAACATTGTTCAACTGAATAATAGTTACCGCAAAAGCTTCCTTGAGCCTTGCGTTAAAAAAATAACCACCCACAACTATGGCTGAAATCTATAGAGCAACAAGATCTCGCTCTCCTGTTTTCACTTCACTTTTTACGAGTCTCCCTTGAGATATCACGTTCATTGAACCTTTCAGACTATTATCTTTTATTGTTCCTCAATTTATCTTTTATTTCCACATATATTATTTTGCTTTTATAACATATCATTTTTTTTTACCTCATCTAGGTATAATGCAACAAGATAATTCAGAACAGGTAATCCTTGACCCCAAAGAAATTGCGCGCACTTACATACGCACGTGGTTCTTCCTAGACCTTCTCAGCTCACTTCCTTT
Organism: Maratus speciosus; assembly: GCA_963932465.1. Lineage (NCBI taxonomy): Eukaryota > Metazoa > Arthropoda > Arachnida > Araneae > Salticidae > Maratus > Maratus speciosus. The sequence continues at coordinate 232,297,253 of OZ010792.1, read as the reverse complement.
TGATTACATCTTCCTAATTTTCAATCAAGGCTACGGCGATAACTACCAACTACTGCATGCGGGACGTGCACTAAGGATACTGCGATTTGCGAAAATGCTCTCGCTCCTGAGGCTGCTCAGGTTATCAAGGCTGGTGAGATACGTCAGTCAATGGGAAGAAGTTTATGTGAGTATTGCGCAGTTCTTCAATATTTTTCGATTCGTGAATTATTAAAATAATTTTTGCTTTTCCAGATAAAACATACATATTTTCTTTTGCTAATGATGATACAGTAGAGGTCTGATTATCAGAGTCCCGTTTAACCGAGTTTTGACTTTAGCCGAGTTATTTTCTTCTGTGACAAATGGCCATAATTTTTTCTCCAGAAAAAAATTACAGCCTTTCCTCCCCCCCCCCCCTTTCTGACCAGAAAAAAAAGAGTTCTAACTTTTTACGACTGCTGTTTCATCTTCACCTAACACTTCATTTATAAAGGCTTCTTCATAATAATGGAAGCCATCAGTCCATCAGAAGAAAATGATCCATTCCAAAGGTATAATAAGTTCGATTGAAAAAAACTGTTTAATACTTTGAGCAGAAAGAAGAGGCTACACCTGCAATTTCCATGACACTAATAGAATCATATAGCCGCCAATGTGTACGGATTTGCTGCCTCTAAATTTTAATACAAATTTTTTCCTTATTTAATCGTTGACAATTGCTAGATTTTGGCGATTGAATTAGGCAAAATTTACTGGTAAATTTTAATGGCAAGAAAAAATCTCTGAAATTGGTAGCTATGCAGTAGCATAATACTGCAGGAAAAAAAAACTGCAGCAAAATTGGCATTCAATAAACACAACACTATCAAGGGCTTTTTGAAATAAACAATTTCATTCCCCGTTTTCATAAAAGTAATGGAAATGTACATCAAAATATGTTACTAGTACAAAAAAAAACTAATAAATTAAGTGAAAATTTTTATTTCATCTCCTTCGTTGGTGACAGTTTGTGTAAATCCTGTTTGCCCGAGGTGAGCTAGGTCCATATTAACTCGGATAATCGAGACTGTACTGTATCGTGCTAGTTAATTAACTACTATTGATAATATCGAGAGGTAAATCATATGGTTTTACGTTATGGTTATATGTTTTTGATATCATTGTTACATCTTTTGTATTAATAGGTTATTGATAAGCACTGAAGAAACTACCTACGTTCGCGCTTCAATTGTATACCTTAATTGAAATATCCAAATTGTACTTTATTAAGCAATGTGAAATAAATTATTTTAATACTTATATATTTATAATGTCAATGGGAAGAAGTTAATGTATTACACAACTCCTTAATAGTTTTTGCTTGATGATTTACAGGGTGGACACATAATTAGTTGTGAAAAAATAATAGCTTATCATACACACAAATAAAATAAGATAATGGGAATGATTATAAGATTGAGAAACTCACAACGTTTAAATTTTTGACAAACGTTCGACGTGGTAGGGCTAGGTCACTCTGCTAGCGTTCCTTTTGTAAAAAAGTTCTTTTTGTGAGTGTTCAACGTCGATCGAACCGTACGAAGAGCGAATTCGGTATTTTAATTCCTCAATGTTTTTTCGAAGCCATAGGCTGTAAACCTGGTCTTTAGTAACCCCATCCATTGAAAGCTGGAATGAAAGGACTGGTGATCATGATATCCAAGGAATAATAACTCCGCGACCAATCTAAACTGAGATTTCACACTGAGGTAAGAACTATGTTCACAAACTTTCGCTATAATATCATTAATCTTTTATTCAACTGATATCTTATATCTCGCTAATTATTCATTTCTAACTGATGCCTAACACATTTGTCCCCCCCCCCCTCCCCCTGAATTAAAGTCATTTTTGCTTGATCAGAGAAAGCAAATATATTGATTTTTGCTGTTTAATAATCACGAAATTACATTTTTTGGATTACCACATTTCCATTAATACTTTCTAGCACTGTTTCTTGTGTATAAAAATTTAAATAATTATTTAACCACTCGATAATATAAATTTAAATAATTATTTAAGCGTAAGACATTAAGCCTTCCTCGTGCCATCGAAGTGGTAGCACGTCACCTTTATGCCTGGTAAAACACAACAAAGTTCTTTCCGAAGGACTTGCAAAATTCTTATTTTTATGGTGTTCGTAAAAAGTTTCTTTCCTCTTTATTTTTGTTTCAAATCTATTGGATAGTGATAGGCTGCTTTTAAAAAGTATAACATTTCCGTTAATACTTTCTTGCATTCCTTGTGCTTAAAAATTCAAGTAATTGTTTAACAACCCAAAAATACGATTGATAATTATTGAAATAATTATTTACTCGTAAGACTTAAAATTTTGCGCCTGCTTTCAAAATGGTAGCACGTCTTCTTTGTACTTGGTACAGAATTCGAAAGTTATTTCTGAAGGCCCTGCGCATTTCTTATTGTATGGTGTTATAAGAAGTTTTTTTTTCTTTTATTCCTTTTTTATTGCTTCACTTCTTTCTTTTTGAATCAGCTGTTTGGTTATAAAAGAAATATTTTAATTCTAAGAAAGTTTTCCAAACTTTTTAAATCTGATTAATGCAAAATCAAACTGTTCTTTAGATTATTTATTTATTTTCCTTTCATCTGTTTCTAAATGTCATTTACAAATTTCTTCGTTTAAATTACACGAAAAGAAAATTTTTCATTAACAGTTGCGCATTTGTTGTCTGTCACTGTAAATTTCTCATAAATCTACTTTTTAAAAAAGTATTTTCCTTTTAAATGTTGATAAGGGTGAAATTTTTTTTTTCAAATTGACAAATAACAAATAACATAAGAAATAATAACAAATAACATGCGAATTTTTTTTTCAAATTGACAAATAATAAATAACATATGAAATAACATGTTCTTCAGATATAAAAATATTAAATGTCTTCGTCCGATGAACCGAACTGTGTTGTTTTAAAGTATTATTTAAGAACTATTAAAGTATTATTAAAGAACTATTCACACAATTTTTAAAAAGTTGACACTGTACATTTTTTAACACATCTCGTAAAATTAAAACGGAACAAGCAAATTTCCTCTTCCGTTTTAAAATTAATTTTAAGTTTCAACAAAGCAATATTATCGCACTAAGAAAGGTATTTCAAGTTTTACTTTTCGCTTACATTTTTTGTTCGTTTTTGTTGTTGTTGTTCTTGTTGTTGTTGTTACTTTCATTGCATAAGTCTCATCATTGATTACAACTGCATAGCTTAGCGGAAGAATATTCTAAGTTCTATTTTTCTCAAATATTGTTTATTCTATGGATGAAGGTCTTATAACGAATTCTATCATATGGTAAAACTAAAATACTACTATTCTGATTAGCCTTGAACACCTGATACATTATTTATTAAGAAGGTACTTCTACTAAATAAAGCCATGATCTTAATAAGACCACAAGCCTATATCCTATAGGGTACAGTCTCGGTACGACAAATGGCAGCATACGTCTGGCAGTTTATGTGTCCTTAACAAGTGTGGATAGTTTCAACAACATTCGATACCCCGGTGTTGTCGTTATTTTCCTACTACGGAGTCTTTAGACATGTCGTTGTTAGAAACACTTTCATATGAAATCAGCTCAAATTATTGATAGAATTTTAAAATCTTTACATGATGTTTGAGATAATTTAATGGTCTTCTAGAACGATTATTGAAATAGTCTGTATTTTTATCCCCTAATAAGACCCTAATAAGAATCCCCTAATAAGACCCTAATAAGAATCCCCTAATAAGGCCCTAATAAGAATCCCCTAATAAGACCAAGCAGTATAAGACCTGGTCTTATTAAAGAACACTCCATTTCCATCGTACATTATTATTACCGAAGCTAATTCAACATTTTCTGTGACAATACTTAATAGAAAACAATGGAATCTATCAAAGCAGTAGCAAAGCAGCACAATATAGTGAAAGGTAAGTGGAAATCGGCAGATTTGGCTACTCAAAACGGCATACCCGTAAGTGGAGTAGCGACCGAATATTGTATTACAAGAACACTTTGTTTTGTTCTATTTTGTATAATACCCGTAAAATATCTCCCAATTAAAGTTAAATTATGTATTTAAAAATTTTTGACCTTTTTTAAAAAACATACTCCTACTAAAGCCACTTTAAAATGCCTTTTCTTTTGAACTCACCTGGCCATATTTAAACAGCAACAAAAGTATGATGTTTTAAAATTGTGAAAATACGTATAAATATTGCATTCAACAACATTTAAAATGTTAATTCTGATATAACATTGTTTCTTGTGATCTGAAACCTTAAAGGTACCTTATTTAGTACACGTACTTTCTTTAATATATACAGGTACTTTATTTAATATTAATATTTCATAATTTAATATTAATAAATTTTCATATTTGGAAATTAAATGTTAATGTGTTTTCCACAGAGAGTTTGGTACCACCTGCTGAGATTTTAAACATATGCTACCAAAAACAATATCTATACTAATAAAAGAAAGTTTCTCTGTGTGTGTGTACATGTGTGTGTGTCTGTCTGCGATGGCTAGGAACATTTTCTACGGGTAAAGAGCTCAAAATCTGCTTGAGGTTAGTCCAAGGATTCTCCTGGTTCACCTGATACTCAGAATTTAAAATTTTTAATAATTTGCTAAGTTGCTAAGTGAAATTACAAAGAATTATCATTAAAAACTCATCTTTGTCCTTTCTAGAGGGAAAAGACTTGCCCAGAAAACCGATTAAGTATCGAAGGAAGCGAAGAACCAGCCTTTTGTTTTTATGTGTGCGTTTTTAACAGTTTTGTTTTAAACTAATCGACCAAACCGCTCGATCGGATTAAAAATAAAAGACATATTCTAAAAGATCATACTCTTACGTCTCAAATGCCGCAATCGATTCGAAAAAATATCGCAGTTAACCCTTTGAAAAAAAAAAATCAAAAAGGGTTGTCCCCCCCCCCCCCCCCAACGCATCTCCAGGGCGCAATTTTAGAGGTACCACCGACAAACCAAAAATAGGCTCTCTGAAACCTTTTTCTAATCGATGCACGGTGAGTGATTTACCGATTCTAGCTGGCCAAAAGTCGATTTTTAAAAGTTTATCCTAGCGTAATTTATTTTTTGCCCGTTATAGCTCAATAGTTAGGGCGTTGTATCCTGCTATTGGTTTCGATATAAATATAATTGTATAATCCATAGACTAGCGCAAAGTTGGTGCTTCTCAGTTGGGAATGAATCAATCATTTTGAGTATAGTTCTTTAATCTGTTACTTGAAGCGGAATAAAATATACTGCTCGATTATGCACGCTTCCAAACAAAATATGGACTTTATTTTATCGGATTTATGTGCATAAAGTTTGCACATATCAGCTGTTATTTCATATTTAATGTCGCAAAATAGCTCTGTATTTTTTTTATAGTTTTCCAGTTTTAATATAGAAAAAGTTATATGATAAAGCACGTTTAATCTCAGTTTTTTATATGATTACATAGTTTACATTATTACCTTTTCGTTGCAATTTAATTTGTCTGCCCGTAGGTGCCCTCCAGTTTTTAGAATTATAGCTTTTTAAGTCTAAATACGTTTTTTTTTTTTTTTTTTTTTTTTTTTTTTTTAGTTCAAGTACCATTTTCTTAATAAACTTTTGCACCATTATGCAACAGCAACAAGAATTAAGATTTAACGAAAGTGTGAATTTGGTTGAAAATATTTTGTTTATAGAGAAAAATTACAATGAAGTTTTGCAAGTGCGAAATGTTTAAATTTATGACCAAAGTTGGACAAAAATTGGCAGTTGTATGTAGATATATCAGGACAAAATGATTTAAAATACATTATTTGACTGCAAATTTCGAGTGGTTACAAAATTGATCCAGACAAATTCTCCTAATTCAGATTTGATGCAAAGCAAAACGTAATGTAGGCATTTTGCCATGATATCTTATGATTCCCATTCTTTACATAAGGTTCTTTTGTGCACAGATAAATAGAAATATACAACAGAGTACACAACACAGCAATTTTCATTAAACCTGTCGAATGTTTGCTCCGTATCTTAAATTTTAGAAAAAGAAATTTTAGGATTTGTTATAATAATACAAAAATAGTTTTATCACTTTAGCTTCCATACCGTTAAAAGAGTATCATTAAAATTATTAAGAAGAACACAAAATCATGCGTCAATCAGAATATGAAACATTTCTCAACGCTTTCGGACTGCTATAATAAAACTTCATAGCTTAATAACGTGAAAAACGATGTCTAAGTAATAATTTGTAAAACATATATTACGTCTGAAAACACAATTTCAACCAAAGTCGAAAAAATAGCTGAAAATTTTGTACATCCCTGTATATGAACTATAGCTTTATCATATAATTCCCAATATGCTAAAATTTAGAACAGTTGGTGAACGCATAGCACAGTTGAAAATTCCTAGTTAGCAATTTCCGTCAATAAACGGAAATGTTTTGTGCAGTCCTGTATATGATTTATAGAATTTATACACACTAAATGGTATGCAATTTTTATAATTTAAAAAAGTGTTCCACAACTGAACACTCACGTTCATCAATTATTGTTCATACAGAGAAAAATATAACTGATTTATTTTGTGTACCCCCGTATATGAAAGATGAATGGCACATCATATTCAATATTAAGCATCTTATAGAGCAGCAAGGAAATATATATCAATTTAAATACTTTTGAAATAGTGTAACATGAACGAAATACACCACAAACAGTTTTTCTCTATAGAGGGTAATGTAACATAATTCCTTTTAGTGTCCCTGTAAATGATCGATAAATGCTATCCATACCATATTCTATAGCAATCATCTTGTAATGCACTTCATAGATATGTATACAAATTTCAAAGTGTTTGAAATTATGAAACACCATTAAAAACCACCGCAAACGTTTTTCCCCCATAGGCCGTAATGTAATTTAATACATTTGAATGTCTGCTACACGCTACATTTTTGCAATACCTAACATTCAATAGTGAACATCAATAACATTTTTCAATTTCATGGCGATGTGACTATATTGACGCCAAAAGTAATTTTGGCCAGCTAGAATCGATAAATCCCCCACCGTTGGATGGTGCAATTAGTATTAAAAAATATGAATTTTGTAGCCCTTTCAAATACCCGCCGACGCAGGTCAATTTGTGCCCCACGGATGATATTTTTTCTACGCTAAAATTGTTTGTATTTTAACACAATCTTTTCAGAGCAGCTCAATCGACCAGATTTATATCATCTATAAAAATTTCCAAACGTTCGGAGGAGAAGAAATATTTTTTACAAAATAAATGTGTGAAACTTTCGACGAAAGAGAAAATACCAAATAGTATATACCATCAATTCAATATTTGTTCGCGATTCTTTCATTTAAAAAATATAAATTCGGACGAAATGGGGTTAAAGATATAAAATTATACAAATTTTAGGGTTCATTTACGGTTATTATCACGGGCAGGGCAACGTCGGGTGGGTCAGCTAGTAAATGAATAAAATTTGCAACAAAAAAGCTTCCACATCAATCTCTCAAAATTAAATTTTTGCTACATCAGATTTTCCACAAAGCTCTTCAGTTACGATCACAATTGTATTGTATAGTATTTTAATGTTTTTACTACAAGGTCTCTCTTTTATTTAAAAAAAATAATTTACGATACATATATTCATATCATAGTAAACATTAGCATATAATCCTACTTGCTGTGTGCTTTACGTAACAAAAGTATTTTGAATTTTAATTCATTTTAAGTCTGATGGCTTATTTTATACAAAAAATATATTATAATAATAAAATATCATGATTTCAAAAATAATAATAATAAATAAAAATTTCGCATTTTATATCACATTGTTTGTTTTATATTTTTCGTTGGATGTTATTATTATTATTATTATTTATTTATTTTACTTTTCAAGACTTTGAGGTTCACTACTTTTTTCCTGTTGAATTTGAGAGTAAAATGTTGATGCCTTTTTAAAAAATGCATATTCTTACTTTGTGTTTTATAGCAGCAAACAATCATATGGCCAATTCACAAATTTCTGGACGGTAAAACTCGTGGAGAGATCCTTTAGTGCGTGCTTTATCTTTAATTCAAATGCACTCTTATTCAAAATCAATACAGCTAAAATTCTCTGTGACCTTTTTCAATCTTTTCCCTCTATTATCTAGGAAAGAAATTAAATTTCGTTATTGGAGTTTCTGAAAGACAAAGTAAAGACTTTTTAAATCATCATTAACTTTATTTTTCACTGATAAATGATGAATCTTTATCTTTGTCTTGTATCTCTGGTAAATACAAGGGCTAAAAAAATTTTTATGTTAATGAGTAGAGTAAACATATGAAAAAGAATATGATACTAAAACTGAAGAATATATAGTATTTTTTTACGAATGTAAAACTTGCAATACAGCTTTTCTCAGAAATGATTACATTATTTTATGTCTAACTGTGACGCCTACACACACTGTGTACAAGGTAGACTATATTAATTTTCGCCTACATTACTTTTATGCAAATATTTGTTTAACATTTCCAGTCTTTTATTAAACCTACGCAAACATGGATTACCGTATATACATATATAGTCCTGAGTACATTTTGAATTTTTCTAAATTCGCCTTTGATGCAAACAAAGTATAAATATTTGAAATTCATCTTTTATCTAACAGCTCTATGAAAGAAATGCAATGAGCTCTCATTTAATTCCCGTTTCTTTTCCTGATATTATGTGTTAGGTTATACACAAAAGATGATATAAATAATAGAAAAATAAACTAATTGAAAAAATTCATATAGGCAATGCTTAAATATTTTTTTTTATTTATGTGATACATTATTTCCACAGGGATTGCATCTTACTATGTAAGATACAATCTTGACATTTTTTCACAGATTGTTACACACATTGTCCTTGACGGCCGTCATGGAATTAAATTTTTAAAAAATTACCAAACTTTCAGTTTATGTGAAATATGTAAGGAAAAAAATATAGGAATATAACAATCCAGAGAACATTATCGTGAAACAAAGATATATTTTAACCAATTCATATTAATTTGATATTAATTTTATGATCAACATAAAATTTAAAAAAAATTCTTCTAGTTGACAGATATCAATTTAGATAGATTTCATTTCGTACCGCACTACTTTTTACGATACATTTCTAATGTTAAGCCGACAACATAATTTTAGGACGATACGAAAAGTTTCGTAATGAAAGAAATAGGACTTGGACCCCTAAAAAATGAACTTGTAGGATGAACTATTTGCTTAAAAAAGGGTACTAGAATTTAGAAGACTATATATCGTTAAATTAACTTAAAGGCATTACGTCCATTTCTGGCTGCTTAAACGCGAAAAAGCTTCCTCACATACTTTCTCACGTTCTTTCGATGGATACAGTCCATTTGCTTATATAAACGATGGATACTGTGTATAGCGATCTTATGAAAAATTTAACACATATGCACTAAATAACTTATTACACATGTACTTTCAATTTGAAACAAATAGACGCTACGGCGCATATTTTAATTAGCTAGAAAGTTCAATGCTGGAGTTGTTCAAATTTCAAAAAGTCTTTTGTATCGAAATTAACTTTTTGACTCACAGCCTTTTTCTTATAATCCAACGTTATACTAATTCGAATGGTTACGTTTGAGAATACGAAATGGCGTAAATGTAAATAAAGATCGATAGCTATTAATTTGAATATTCTTCTAAATGAATGTTTTATTTGAAAGTTAATTAGATGTTAAATACCATGGATCATGTGCACACAAAAAAATGTAAAATTTCGAATAGAGGCAATCTGAAAAATTGAGCAAGAACTAACAAGATTTTGCGTGGCAATAGGTACACAAAATATTTTCTAATAATATATGCTGCATATAGCCGGATACGAATGGACTGATAAATGATCCTAACTAGTATTAAAATATTGGCAATGTAACAGAAAACAAAATCCACTATGTGATTCAAGCTTAATCGATATGCCCAAATTTCTGGTACAAATCTCTAAGTATTGAAACATTTTCTTTTTGCAATGACTGTTCTTGGTACTAAAGTTTTAGAAGGTAGTAATGTATTTGTTTTAACTGAGATTTGGTAGATATAAACATTTATAATATCTTAATTCTCATTAAGAGGTCTCAAGACTCTTAAAGCTTCAAAATCTTCTAAATTTAATTTTTTTTATGTTAAACCCTTATCATTTTTTAACATTTTGATATAATTGTTTCCTTGAAATTCCCATTAGAACAGAAGTTATGGCTCTTTGAATTATACCCGCTCAATAGCTGCAGATGCGTTTCCGAAACTTGAAGTCATTTTTCTCCAAATGACGTTTTTTGGCATAAAGCGCAAGATATCTCAAAAACTTCTGAATATATTATCATAAAATTTTCAAAACATTTGTTTCGTGTTAGTCTGTATAAACTGAACCTAAAATTTTCTTTTTAATGTTCAAAAAAATATTCTTTTTAGCTGATTATACTGTTGAAATTTTCTAAATTTTGTATTATCTAAATACAACTTTGTATTAAAAATATAAAAATGATTTAGATACAAATTTATTTAACTTCAGGGTAATTATTCCAATCTGAAGTATAATTAGGCAACAAAATTTTCTTTCTAATTGCAGTATTTATTTTGCAATCCTGCGCGTAAGCTGTTATACCTATTTTCTGCTCGTCAAATGTCTGATAGTTTGGGGCCAACCTATAAATGCTAATTCTGCATCTTGCAATTTTTCAAATACATGAAATGAAACAACATACTTATATATCTTTAATCCCAATAAAAATTGTGTCTTAAAATCATATACATTTTAAGATAATAAATTTTCAAAATCGTCTTTTTGTTTCATTTTTTCTGAGTCCTGAAACCCCTTACATCTTTTCAACGTAGCATATCTGTACACTAGCATAGCCCCTAGTAATAGTTTCAGTAACTTTCGTTTTATTGACAGATGCAAAAAAACCTGCACATGCTATTTTGATCTCGCCTTGATCTTTGATCTGCATCATCGCTTTGATTTCCAGACAAAGAGACTCTTTGATACTACTAATCATTTTTAATAAATAGGTTCGGCACCTAAGGAAACTCTGAATTAATTTAATCAACTAAATGATCCCTCAGACCATTCTCATTAGCAAATACTTGCAACATAATTAATCGAATTAACATAAAATTCTTATAATTCCTCATTTTACTTCCAAATGCTTATTTCTGACGTGCTTTTCTTACGTTCAATTTGAGAATTATTCCTGTAACTGTTCTTATAACCAAAATATTTTCTCTTTTCTGTTACGCAATAGCAAAGAACTAAGCTTATTATCCATTTTCCAAATAATTTAACATTAATTTATTAGACAAAGCATTAAGATGCTTAATATGGATCGTTTCTCTCTTCTGCTGCTGCTGCTATTTGATACTAATTTTATTATGAATGCTATGAAGTGTATAAAATTTCCGTCTCGTATATTTACAAGGATAAACGAACGAAATATTTATTCATTCTACTTTTTTTTTTTTTTTTAATAGCTCATTATTTGTTTGTTAAACGTTTTCCGATTTTTACTTCACTTTTTTCCAAAATTTTAGTTCATGTAATTTTCTATCTACTAGGTATATATGTCACCGTGAAAGCCCGAAATTGGAAAATGTCGACTCTCACCGGTGAATGTCAACACATATCAAATACGTCGGTGAAAGACCGAATATTTGATTATATTCATGTACATTCGGACCATCACCGGTGAATGTCGACAAGCACAGATATGCTTTGGCGGAGGTCGAAAAGAGAAGCGGTGTTCAACAGAGAGGCTTACAGTCTGTCGCCAAATTCTTTGTTCTACTCCGAGTCAGTCAGCTTTGTCAGTTTTATGCAAGGTTTGACGGTGCGCGCAACATTTTCTTAAATTTTATTTTTTTATTCACTATCCGAATTTATATTGAATGGATACTGCAGTGAGCCGTAACCTTTTTTTTTTTTTTTTTTTTTTTTTTTTTTTTTTTTTAAGAAATACATTAATTGAGAGTAAACGAGAAAACAATTATTTTTGTTTTTTACAAGAACAGTACTCTAAGGCTAATGTCAGACAGACCTCTTTTTGCACGCTTTTTTCCTTACGTATTATCCCTGCACAATGCCGCTAGCATTGTGTAGGGATAATACGTAAGGAAAAAAGCATGCAAAAAGACGTTCGTCTGACATTAGCCTTAATATTTCTGCTAAAACTAAGTCCATCACACTTTTGGATTACAGACGATTAAAACATTTTTATATTTTAAAAATTAATGATACGCGCTTCAAATACGGAGAAGTAAATACAAATTTCCAATATATTCAACATTCACCATTAGTGCATGGTGAATGTCGACATTTGCCGGTGTAAGTCAGAAATAAGAATATTTAGCAAATATTTCGGACATACACCAAGCGGCTATGTGAATGTGAACATTCACCGGTGAAAGTCGACTTTCTCCAGATTTCGGTCTTTCACGGTAACATATATACAAAAAAGCAAAACTGACAAACAGCATTATGAATGCAGCAGTTTCTTCTTTTACTGCCACAAAAAAATATAGGCAAATCTTTACCACCTAAATCACAGTTTCATAACTTGTTTTCGTCTAGCAATTTTAAAGCCTGAGAAAATCGTAAATGAGCAATGACTTTATTTAGTACAATACACTGTAGGAAAAGAGAAATTTTGATTTTACGGTGCAACACTGGCAGATGGCGTTGCCAGTTTATAACCGTAATATTAACAATAATAAACCATAAATTAATCAGTAATATACCGTTAAGTAGTAATATGTGGTTTAATTCACTTAAAAGACGGTATATTACTGCTTATTTTACAGGTTATTGTTGTTAATTTTACGGTTATAAACTGGCAAACCAGCTGCCAGTATTATACCGAAAAATCAACAGTTTTTTTTTTGTTTTTTTTGTTTTGTTTGTTTTGTTTTTTTTTTTGTTTCCTTTTTTACAGTTTACCAATTTCATAGTCTCAATGAATATAAATCCCGAAAACAAGGTTTTATTTTTCTTGTGGAAAATAAAAACATTTTGCCATTTATAGAAGAAATACTTCTGGCAGCTATAAATATACTCAAGTGTGTTATTTTAAATTTTTATATAATTGTTTTACAGTTATATCTATATTATAAATCAAAAATATGTCGATGAGTAGCGCTGACATAATACCGGCAGTAGTAACGACCTGAGCAATGAATTTCTCTTTTATCACGAATTTTATTAACTTCTAAGCATCGTACAATTTTAATTTTTACTCTATTGAATAGAAAATAAAAATCTTTGAAAAGTGTGTTTCAATTTACTGATTTTTTATGATTTTTGAAATATTTTTCATAAAGATATATATTTTTTTAATCTAGTTCGAAAATAAACTTACAACCAAATCACGGAAGATTAATCCATTTGCACTTAAAAAAATATTAATAATTCAAACTAAATTGCCACCAAACAGAAACTAAATTTCCAAACGAAATTAAATCTTCACAAATAACTAATTAAAACTGGTATTTAACAGATATGTATTAACTACGAGCTTAAACTCTGAAATCAAAAATAATTCTATAAATACAAAAATTAAACGCAATTAACCGCTGGCATGCGGCTAATACGTAAGTACCAGTAGTAAGTGTAATTGTTAGGCAATATTAGGAAAGAACTAAATGTAAAAAATATATTAGAGTTTTCGATTAAAAATGATATTTACCTACGTTCTCTATATCAGACAGTATATCGGGCGTCCTTAATCCAGATAACCCAGGATGTATCGCCTGCATTGTTACAAAAATGATACAGCTATTATAGGGAAAATAATAATAATAATAATAATAAAAGTATAATTAAAATTCTGTCACAAGATCAAACTTTTTACTTATATTTTTTCTACTGATTTTAGAAAGATTTCAAGCTAAAATTCAAAAGAAAAAAATTATGTAAATACATATAGTTCAAGAGGCATATAATTTAAAACAAGATATTCTGTAAATGCATTTATACCTGACATTCGAATTGCGTTTATTTTACTATGGATAGTTCGAAATAGATGTTAGCGTTACCAGATTAGAATTTGAACATTGCAATCATTTATTATTTATCCTAGTTGATTCATTTAACAAAACCACCAGTTTACACAGACATGATAATGGAAAATCTTTTTTCAAGAAGACCATTTTAGGCTTACTGTACCTTAATTCTCCTTTAAATGTTACATAATATTTTCAAATTTAATCTAAAGTAATTAGCCTTACATATTTTTAATCGTGTATTAACTGGGACATAGTATTTAATTAATTAGTAACAATTAGTTCATTCCATGCAATAAAAAAACATTCTTATCCATATCTATCCATATGTTCACTTTATTATTTTTTCCGTTTTATTATTTTATTGTGTGTTATGGATCAGTTGTTTTATATAAATACTTTAGAAAAAGTTTTTAATGTTATTTTAAAAAAAGTACTTTCGCTAAAGATTTAGAAAATATAAAAGTAAACACAGTTTCAAAGGTAGGTGACAAAAAGTATATAAAATTGAAGAAGAATAGTGTGTGGTAAAAATAATATTATATTTAACAGCATACTTTACTTTTTTAAAGGTATTTTTATATTTAAAAAATCTTCATTCTTAAAAAAAAGAGTAGGAAATCTTTCAACCAGAACGTTTTTTAGGTGATATTATTTATAGCTGTTTAATGCCAAAGCAGAATAAAATAAACTAACAAACAGAAAAATAGTCTTATACGATTTTTTATTTTACTTCGATTTACGTTTTTTTTCTTTTGCAAACAAAATACTGACAGTATAAAATGACTTTTATACGGCGAAGTAATTAAAAGAAAAAATATGTAAAATCGACTTCATGTGATTAAACTTTATTTGATTCAGCTTATTCCACACCAGTTGAGGTATTTTAATGAAAGTGACTAGGAACATCACAGTTAGTTTTTGTGACATCACCTCATTGTTGCCCACATTAAATTTAAATCACATTGTTACTAACATCATTCATGTTTGACGCGCAGTAGAAGATCCTATATTAAACGTTTTTATGTGCCTCTTAAAAAATAAATAATAAGAATTTATAAAATTTCTTTAAAAAATTAATAAACAAATAAAAAGCTAGGCATGATTTGAAAACATAAAGTAAGACTGTTTACCTTTAAATGTAAGAAACAATTTGGTAATACATAAGTAAATAGGAGCATACCTTCATTTCTCTCCTAATCCAGTTGTTCGTCATACAGACTTGCCAAGTCTCTGGCTTTTTTCACACCAATAATTTCTTAGAGAAAATGCTGTTCTTTTAAATCGCAGAATGACTCTGATTACATAAAGCAACATTTCTTTGTACTAAAATTTTGGTATCAAAAAAGCCGGATACTTGGGAGCTCTGGTCATATAATTCAAGACTGCGTCGAGAGCTTAATCCGTTTAAAACATTGAGGGGCGGTGATAATATCTTATATCCCACCTAATTTTAATCATGTTTTGCACCAGAATCTTTTATTTAAATTTTACTTTTATTTGTAATTTTGGTGGGAAAAGGTTGTAAAATTGCTTTTCCTTATTTTGACATAAAATTTCCGTAAATTCCGGTGTGAATTCAACATTACTGAAACACAAGTAAAAAAACCTGAAAGGGTTAAACATTTTAGGTAACTAAAACATTCCTTTGCTATTATAGGTATAAAATAATTGTGGTTAGTAATCTGTTTCTCATTTTTAAGATATTAGCACGAATTGCCTTTAAATGCTCTTATATCAATAAGCTACAAGTATTATTATGAATTTAACATAATAATTTGGAACGAGCATTCCAGGTAATTAAGAGTTCAAGGTCTTACTTTTTCTTTCATTATTTATTCAGTCGGAATGATTTAATGTCAGACATTAAATGGTTTTCTCCAACAAAAATCCTATAGAAATTTTGTGAAAATCAGCCACTTTTTATTAAAGTTACAGCCTAGAAAGTAAATACGAACGAAAAATCATGCATCAGACATAGATTATGAAACACTTTCCAACTCTAGCAAAGCATTAATTTAAAATTTCATTTTCTCGTTCACTGAAATAATATATCCAGTAATGTATGCGAATTTTTTTTGAGCAACCTTGATTTGATATGCAGGTTTTTACACATAACATATTTTGAAATTAAAATTTAAATCAGTTAGTTAACGTATAAAGTAACTAAAATTCTTTTCTGGAAATTACCACACTTAAATGACACTTTATCGATTTTTTATGTAACGCTACATTAACACCGTATATATATAAACTCGGTTTATGGCGTCAGATGCCGCCATCCGAAGAATCTACAATAGTCTTTTTCCATTTTTTCCGGACAAGGGTTCATTCTTCCTCCAGACCTCACCTCTATCCCTCATTGCCTTTGTAATATCATCCATCCAGTTTTTAGTGGTCTTCCCCGTTTCCTTTTTTTTTTGTTTGTTTTATAATTAAATGTGATTTTGGGTAGTCTTTCATCACTCATTCTTTTAACATGATCAGACCGGATAAATTGTTTTTTTAATATCATCTAATACGGTTCCCTTTACTTTCATCATTTCCTTGATTCTTTCATTTCTTACTCTTCCTATTCTTGATATCCTACATGATCTTCTTAGGACAGCCATTTCTACCGCCGCTAATTTCCCTCTTTCTGTCTCCATAATTCTTCATCCTTCTGCTTCATATAACGATATGCTGTTTACAATATAATTGTATATATTATATTTTCTTTTCCTAGAGATCTGCTTACTCCACCACAGAATTTTATAGTTTTACAGCGTTTCTCCCCTGACAAATTCTGTATTTATTTTCCTGTGAGTCTCTTCCTTCTCTATTAATATCAACACCTAGATATCTATAATGCTTGGAGTTTTCTATTTTTGTGTTATTATTTAGATTTAGGTCTGTCCCATTTCCTATGATGATGTAAACTAATGAATAAGCTGGAAAAAGTATAAAACAGTTGAAAATGCACTTTCAGGAAATTTCGTTCACAGATGTTAATCTCAATACTTTTAGGTAAACCATTATCTACAGAAATTATGCATGCTGCATAATATACTAAAATTTAATTCTGCTGAAAAACGTATAACACTACTAAATCCGTCCTTCTATTTATTACAACATACAATCGGTAAATGTATCCAATTTCTATTGCACAGGCCTGTATGTGAATTTATTTATATTCTAAAGGTATACTAAATGTACTATCTTAGTAAACTAAATAATACTCTCTTAGTATATTAAAATATTGTTCAGCTGAAAAGTGCATAGCGCAACTATAAATACATTTTAGGTAATTTGAGCTCGTAGATGGTAATGCTTACGAAATCGTTGATTCAGCCCTATATGTGTGATCTATACCTTTCCCACACCCCCTGATCTATAGTATTACACTCTCCTTAATGCATCAAATTTACTTAAGCTTAAAAATGCATATCAGATATGAAAACGCATCTCCAGCAATTATTTCTGATAGTCATTCCTATAACAGAATTATTTTGTGTGTCTCAGTAAATGAATGAAAAATATTACAAACTTTATTATCTATACATACTATTTTGTTGTTGTGCGCTTCAGTTATGCATATCAATTTCATTATGTTTGAAGTACTGTAACATCTTCGAAATAAATTGCAATTATTTTTTTCCTGAAGATCGTAATTATTAATTTCGTTATGGAACGTTAACCTGAAATAAATTGTGAACTATTTATTTCGTTTCAGATAGACTTTTTTAAAAAAATGCATTATTGAAAATTGTTTTAAAAACCATAAAAAATCAGTAAATTGAGATACAGTTTTCAAACAAATTACATTCGAAACAATACTTTTCTCTATATATAACGGTATAAAAATTGAAATCGGGAGTTGTTTACAAGTTTTAAAAAATTGCAATAAAAGAGAAATTTATTATTAAGGTGTTGTCACAGTTAATATGACATCAGTGTTATTCTCGAACATGTTTTTGTTTTATCGTATTATATAGATTCTTACAGACTTAAATCTTTGTTTTATTTTATCTTTTTTCTGTCGTCATTGGTTTCATTTAACTAAGATAAAAAAAAATCTAGATTTTAAAAATGAGCTAGAAGTCCATTTGCACTGTTTATTTTAAAATTTAAAAAAAATTAATATTCAAATTTTGAAAATTTTTTCAAAGCATTTTCATTTTTTTAATTTTTGCAGATATAATCACACATGCGTACCTATTGAACACATGCAAGGTTTATCAATCGTATGGGCAATTTTGTTTTAAAGCTATTCGAGCATAAAGTTGTAAAACAAACTTGAGTACTTTTATACAAGTAGGGAAAAAATTAAGACAAATAGACTGTAATTTTTTAATATATATATATAGCTAAACTTATCGTTTATAAATTTAAGTTCAAGTTATTCTGAAAGATTTAAAACTGAAGTTAGCATGTATATATTGTTACTCGGGCATTGCATGTATACATCTTGAAAGAGAAATGCTAACAATTTCTTGTCGACTCAAAAGGAAAGTCTTTCGATGTATTTAGAATGGCGGAAAGAAAATTCTTTTTGAATTGTACTATTCATTGTAAAAGTCTGAGAAACTGTTCATCAGAGTTTTAAACGACCGCTTGAGAGTTACTTGATAAGAAGTTTATTTAACAGAAAGAAGAACATGTGTCAGAGAAACAACTCTAGATTGTAATATATGTACTTTCTCTAACGAATTTCAAGCTAATATAAAAAAAAAATTACTCTTACTATAGAAATTCTTTAAAACTATTAACATTTCTTGAAGGTAAATAAATTTCAAGCAGAATGAAGAATTTTTGTAAAGAGAAAGTTTTTTAAATGTTTGGATGGAATCTTTAGATAGTTAGCATTTTACATTATTCTTAGAGACTTAAATTTTATTTTATTTCATTTCATTTTGGTCACCATTTCATGCTCTTAATTTTAATTCTGTTGAAAATTAAAAATTTTCTTGGTTGTAGATAGAAAATACAATACTATTCTGTTCTTTCTTTTTTTTTATAAATTAACTTCCAATTTTTAAAATTTTTCCATAAAATCATATAAGGTCCTTTGAAGGAAATCAATCTTAAGTGTAATTTTATTTTTAAATTTCTCGAGCATAAACTAGTAAAGCAATTTTTTTGTCAAACAAATTAGTTCTAGTATCACATGATTTATATACAAATAGAAAAAAAAAATGTGTATAATGACAAATAGAATGTAGTGTAAGTTTCGAATTTGATATTTAAATAAGTTAATTTTCGATTAATGCTAAAGTGAGTTTGAAAGATCTAAAACTTTCGTTAACTTTTTTTTACATGAAAGGTAGATCGGAACAGTGCTTATATGTCTTTTCGACTGAAAAAAGAAAAGTCTTTTCGAGTATACAGAATGAAGGAAGAGGATTTCTTTTTGTACAATACAATTCTTTGTGATGGTTTGTGGAACTGTTCAGCAATTTTAAACGATCAGAAGGGATTTACTTGACAATAAATATATTTAACAGAAAAGGGGACATGTCTGACAGTACAAGAAAGAACTTTGTTCTTTAATGTAGGAGTCCTCTGGAAAGAATTTTAAGCTAACATTTAGAAAAATATTCTTACGGCAATTTTATTTTAAACTATTAATAATTCGTGAAGATAAATAAATTTTAAGTTTGTAGAGGAGTTTTATAATGATGATTTTTTTTTCTTTTAATGCCTGGGTGAATTCATGTGCATTCTTAGTTACAGTGGAAAAAATGAGAAACATTTCCTGAAGCTTATTTATGAGAAAATAATATAAGCTCTTCCAAATTACCCACCATTCAGACAGACGTTCCTTTATCTTCAGAACCTCGGAAACTAATATGTACATTCAGCTGAAAATGTTTACTTGAGAATTCTTAGCATCTGAAAAACTTATAACTCGTGTTGATACTTGTTGAAAATCTGAAATATTCACTGTAAAAAATTCTATGTAACGCTCCCGAAAAAGTAAATGAATTTTTAGATTGTAAAGAATTTTTATAATGATGATTTTTTTTCTTTAAATACCTAGATGAATCCGTGTGGATTCTTAAGTACAGTGGGAAAAAATGAGAAATGTTCCCTGAAGCTCATTTACGAAAATATAATATAAGCTGTTCCAAGTTACCCACCATTCAGAAAGCTCTGAAACCAATATATATCTTCAGAAGTTTGTAGACAATTTTTATAATGGTGATTTTTTTTTAATGTCTGGAATAAACCATGTGGATTCTTAGGTACAGTGGAAAAAAATGAGAAATGTTTCCTCAAGCTCATTTAAAAAAATATAATATAAGCTGTTCCAAGTTATCCACCATTCAGAAACCTCTGAAACCAATATATATCTTCAGCTGAAAATGCATACTTGAGAATTCTTCTCATCCGAAAAACCGATATCTCGTGTTGATACTAGATGGAAAAACTGATATATTCACTGTAAAAAAAATTATGTAAAAGTTCCGAAAAAAAAAATTAAGTTTGTAGACAATTTTTATAATGGTGATTTTTTTTCTTTTAATGTCTGGAATAAACCATGTGGATTCTTAGGTACAGTGCAAAAAAATGAGAAATGTTTCCTGAAGCTCATTTATGAAAATATAATATAAGCTGTTCCAAGTTTCCCACCATTCAGAAACCTCTGAAACCAATATATGAGCCGTTCAGCGCACAAATAGATTAACTCCATCAAATGAAAATGTTCAGTATAAACAGTTAAAGTTATTGTAACGATAAAAATATTGTATCTATGTAATATTTTTTCTCGGCATATTTTGATTGAATTCATTAATTATTCTTTTAATCATGAGTAACTTTTTATAAGTATACAAATAGATAGAAAATTTTCGAAGCTCCTTTTGTTTAAAAAAGCACCACTTAAAATGGAGTTAGTTTTCTGAATGCCTTATATATCTTCAGCTGAAAAAGCTCACATGAGAATTCTTAGCATCTGTAATACCGATATCTCGTGTTGATACTGGATTGAAAAACTGATGGGTGGTCCAGTGATGGGTGGCAAAGTGGTCCAGCGCTGGTTGCTCGACCATTTTTAAAAAATCTGAAATTTTTGTACAACAACCCTAACATAATGGAAGTTCAAAATGACTATTATTTTAATTTTATTATTTTTTGTTTGTGCATAGCGGCCATCTTTGTTTCATCGTCTGCAGCAATTTTCTCACATGAAAGGTTTACGGAATTGTAAATAATTCATCGTTTATTTCTCCAATTCAAGTGCGGATTGAAGCAATTTCTACAGAATACATTGGGCTAAAAATTTGGTAATAGAGTAATTTCCGAAACTAACTGCTTATTGGTGAAATTTAAGCATAAAGTTTCAGTTTTTTTCCAAAATTTGTCCGTTTACAAGACGAAATTTTTCTAGCAAGAAAAACTGTGAACATGACATAATTTTTTTTACAAATAGGCCGAAAGTACTTGTACTCACACGCCAAGTTCCAGATCTGGGACTTGGTTTCTCTTCGCTAAAAAAAATCCCAAATTTTTCAAAAATGTCAAAAATCGCACTTTTTAGTCTTAGATATCTCTGGTGGGGCACGAGATAAAAATCTGAAGTTCTGGTTTCTGAGAGTATTGTATGGTAGTGCTATGAACAAGAAATTTCAGGATGGAGATTTTACTACAAGCTGAGATATGGCAAGGGCAACATGTCAAAAGAATACCGCCAAACTATTGTTTTTCTGTAGTCACAGCTAAGTATTTATCTCAGAGTGTCATTTAAATTTATCTTTTTTATTATCCTTAAATAATAGTAACAGAAAATAAAGCCGTTTGCAAAGCTTAGCAATTAATTTAAAAAATAATTATGCCTAAGGCGTACATTTTGTATGGTTTCAGTAATGTTTTTTGTAATTTTAGTAACCAAAAGAAACCTCAGCACTTTTATATAAAGAAAAAAAAATATTTTTATACAAGACCTGACACAAAAACAGATTAGGGAAAGAGAAAAGCTGTTAATGTTGGCATACATGTTGAAACATGATCAAATGTGTCAAAACACATTCCTGCTTGTTGGTTTAAAAACCACAATTTTAATGCTGTTTGCCAATCCCTGAAACTTGTTCCTACCATAAGTATATTCCTGTAAATGAAACATTATACGACGTTACCATGCATCAGCCTTAAGTAATTTTTAGAAAGTGAAGATATCCAAAGCCCTTTCAAAATTTATACTGCAGAAAATGACATTTTTGCATAAGAAGTAAGCTAGGAATTATTAATGAACTGAGATTTGCACATAGTGATTTCAAAGTTTATTTCTATGAGCCAGCAGGTCCAAGGTATTCAATCAAGTTATCAAGAAATGACAAGCCTTGGTTCCTACAAATAAAATTTTGAGAAAGGTCAAAATTGTGGTTTTTAAACCAACAAGTAAGAATGTGTTTTGAAATGTTTGATCATGTCTCAACAAGTATGACAACATTAAAAGCTTTTCTCTTTCCCTGTTCTGTTTTTGTTTCAGGTCTTCTATAAAAATATTTTTTTTTCTTTATGTAAAAGTGCTGAGGTTTCTTTTAGTTACTAAAATTACTTACAACAAAAATTACTGAAACCACACAAAATGTATGGCCTTAGTCATAATTATTTTTTACATTAATTGCTAAGCTTTGCAAAGGGCTTTATTTTCTGTTACTATTATTTAAAGATAATCAAAAACATAAATTTAAGTGGCATTCGGAGATAAATACTTATCTGTGACTACAACAAAACAATAGTTTGGCAGTATTCTTTTGACATGTTGCCCTTGCCATATCTCAGCTTGTAGTCAAATCTCCATCTTGAAATTTCTTGTGCTTAGCACTACCATACAATACTCTCAGAAACCAGAACTTCAGATTTTTATCTCGTGTCCCACCAGAGATATCAAAGCCTAAAAAGTGCAATTTTTGACATTTTTGAAAAAATTGGGATTTTTTTTAGCGAAGAGAAACGAAGTCCCAGATCTGGAACTTGGCGTGTGAGTACAAGTACTTTCGGCCTATTTGTAAAAAAAATTATGTCATGTTCACAGTTTTCCTTGCTAGAAAAATTTCCTTTTATAAACGGACAAATTTTTGAAAAAAACTGAAACTTTATGCTTAAATTTCACCCATAAGGATTTATTTTCGGAAACTACTCTATTACCAAATTTTTAGCCCAATGTGTCTTGTACAAATTGCTTCAATCCGCACTTGAATTGGATAAATAAACGATGAATTATTTACAATTCCGTAAACCCTTCTTCTGAGAAAATTGCTGCAGACGATGAAACAAAGATGGCCGCCATGCACAAACAAAAATTTATAAAATTAAAATAATAGTCATTTTGAACTTCCGTCATGTTAGGGTTGTTGTGCAAAAAATTTCAGATTTTTTAAAAAGGGTCGAGCAACGAATTAATGATTTTCTGGACCACTTGAAATGGATTTACCCTGATATATTCGCTGTAAAAAATCTATATAAAAGTTCCGAAAAAAAAAATTAAGTTTGCAGAGAATTTTTATAATGATGATTTTTTTTACTTTTAATGTCCTTTTAATGTCCTTGTGGATTCTTAGGCACAATGTAAAAAATGAGAAATGTTTCCTGGAGCTTATTTACGAAAGTGTAATGTAAGCTCTCCCAATTTAAGTATAATAAAATAAAATGTGTGAATATAATAATAAATATTAGAATGTAGAATAAATGGGTGAAATAAAATCTTATGCTCAATTTTTATAGATTTTTGCCTGTAAATTTCAGAAAATTTATATTAATTATAAAATCTTATTGTCAATGATGGTAACCAAGATTTTGGTTATTCTTTACAGAAATAAATCTGAAGCTCATTTACGAAAATATAGTATAAGCTTTTCTAAATTACCCGCCATTCAGAAAGACATCCGTGATTTCCGGAAGTGTTACATCGAACTTTTTACAGTGAAGATATCAGTTTTTTCGACCCGGAGTTAAAACGAGATATCGTTTTTTTTTTTTTTTTTTTTTGTTTTTTGTTTTTTTTTTGTTTTTTTTTTTTTAGTTCTCAAGTAAACACTTTCTGCTACGTAACAGGTTTTACATAAATAAGTAATAAAATGATGTTCATTTTACTTCGCTAATTTAGCATGTTTGTCTGTTGAATATGATGGCTGAACATGAAAATGTTTACTTGAGGATTAATGGCATCTGAAAAACCGATATTTCGTGTTGATACTGGGTTGAGAAAACTGTACAAGCTACTTCGTAACGTTTCCGAAAATCAGGTGCAGCAAAAGAAACTTTTGTTTCAGAAATGTTTCTTTAAATCTCGGAAAAACTATATTGATTTCTGAAGATAAAATAAAGGTTTTTGGATTCATACGCAACTCGAAAGAATTTATTATGTATTTTTATAAAACTTTCTACTGGATAAAGAAGAAAATTTCGCTTTTTACGATGCAGGTACTTCATTCTAGCTTTTATTTTATTTTATTTTTTATGGTATTTGCATACTTTTAATATTATTTCAGATAAAATTTAAAATTTTCGTGGTTTTAAATATCAGCCAGAATATTATTACGTTATGATTTGCATTTTCCAGTAATTTAATTTTTAAATTTTGAAAATTCGTCAAAGGGCAATTATTTTTTTTGCACTGTTTTCTGGACTAACTATACTCGTCCAATCATCGTAGAAATATAAATTCATTGTACATTGTATACCTTAACCAGTTTCCTCTCCCCCCTCCCCCATATGCACACCCTTCTTTACGTATGCGAAAATGTCTATAGTTTAACATGTGTTAATAAAGAGTTCCTAAAAAAATCCAAAATATATAAATGTGACTTAATTTTTTTATCCTCTCTAATGATATTCAAAATCCAAAGTTTTCGGGTTTTTTTTTTTGTTTTTTGTTTTTTGTTTTTTTTTTGGTTAAATTCGTGTATTATTTTTCAGATAACCCCTCAAAATATGACGAATTAAGCTTATTCGTGCAATATATCTTACTTTCTCTTTCATCCCTTTATTCTACTATGTATCGATTCCCAACCATAAATTCTTCGGAAAACGTTTATAATATCATTTTATTCAACTAAAATTAGCTTCTATTATGAAAGATTAAGAAAGTATAAGAGTAAAAACTACTTCAAAGATAGCTGAAAAATAAGAAGCTGGTGAAAAGTGTATGTGGTAATAATGTAATTATATTAAACGCTGCACTTTAACTCTCAGGAAATAAAAATATTATTATTCGTAGGAAAAAAAAAATTCTAAAACAACTTTTTCAAAAAACTTTGAACTGGAAAGCTTTTTAGACGTATTATTTGCAGCTGATTAAAGCCAAATGTATATGAAAATCGTGAGGGAAAAAATTCTCTTTTTATGTATGTTCGATCATTAGCTTGTAAAAAAAGTTAGTCAGTTATAGTCTTGTCAAATAAATATATCTGCAATATAAAATTATTTAACATGGTTAGAAAACAAAATTCATTATTGTACTTACAAATAAACTACAATAGTTGCTTTAACCCCTTAACGATCGCATTAAATTACGGTTTAAAAATTCAAATTGCTTATTGGCACCAGTTTTTTGCAACAGAAAAATTCAGCTTATTTTATGACAAGTAAAATGATATCATTATAAAGTCAATTACACTATTTTATAAAAATGGTGAGAATCAAACAATCTGAATAAAAGACACAGACTGTGAATATCACGGGAGCGAGAATTAGGCTAACGTCAGACGAACGTCTTTTTGCACGCATTTTACCTTTATGTAAGGAAAAAAAGCGTGCAAAAAGACGTTCGTCTGACATTAGCCTAAAGGGGTTAAAAGAATTCGGTACCATTTGAACTATTCTTTTGTTTGAGTATTTTATAATATCATAGTACCAAATTATTAAATGTTTTTATGAAGGAAATCATTTAAGTGCAGGTTACCGTTCATCGTTCACTTAGCTAAAATATATGTCAACTCCGAGATTTTTTTTCTTTCATTTTTATACAAAACTAGCAAATCCCGCGGCTTTGCTCGCGTAATATTTGAAATATGCCAAGTGATATTTATATGTCTAATTTTTATTAAAAGGTACTAACTAAATTTTTATTTTATTAAAAGGTAATATTTTAGTTTATTAAAAGGTACTTATTACTTTTAGGAATAATTAAAACAATTACTATTTAAAACACAATTTGTTTAAGCATGATTGTTACACTGCATAAAGCAGAAATGAGACTTAAATTAATAAAACGAAATAAAACTAAATAAATAATAATTTAGAAAATATTTTGAACTTTTATGCTCAGTTAATACGCTCATTTCAGTATTCATTTAAAGTTTTGAATTTTCTAGAAACCATCTTCTTACATCTTAAAATTAACCATCATGTCAAATTCCAAGTTCTACCACCTCTCTCAACATAAAGGGCTGTGTTGAAATAGAAACTGTCACCATTAATTTGCCAACATTAATTTTGAAATTGGTTTGTTATTTCCTAATATTCCACAGAAACGTAATTTAGAAAGCTTTTAAAGGCCTTTTTTAGAGCGTTTGTTGTTCCTGTGAACCCCAGGTGGTAGAATCATCGGCATAAAATATAGCATGTGTAGGATCAGAGACTGCTACCATTGATTCGCAGCTATTACTTTTATATTTGGTTTATATTCCCTGAAATTGCGTAGAAATCGTAATTTAGGACTTTTTTAGAATGCTTTTCGCACCTCCCCTTCACTTCACCCCTTTTTAATTCGAATTTATTTTCGACAGTCCTTCGAGGGCATTTATATTTTATAAGTAACTACCATGCCATATTTAAAGTTTCTAGCCTTTTCAGTATCACAGAAATCGCAATTTAGAAAGTTTTTAGCTACTGAAACCCTCTGGTGGTAGTGGCACAGACATAAAATATAGCTTATGATTGAGCAGGTTCTATCACCAACAATTTGTCATCATTATTTTTTTAATCGGTTTGGTATTTGATAAGATTACATAAAAATTGTTATTTACAACGCTTTTCGCTCACTTCATCTTTTTAAATTTGAAATTTTCTTTCGACAGTTCTTAGAAAGCAGTTGCATCTTGTAAGTAAATACCATGCCATATTTCAAAGTGTTAGACCCTTCAGTTAAGCAAAAAAAGCAAATTAGAACATGTTTTGCTTTTGCAACCCTCAGATGGTAGTGACAGCAACATAAAATATAACCTATGTTATAGCAGGGACTGTCACCATTGATTTGCAACCATTACTTTTGAAACAGCTTTGGAATTTCCTGAGATTGAGTAGAAATCGCAATTTAGAATGTTTTTAGAACGCTTTTCGCGCATTTTCGCCCCTTTTTAAATTTCCAATTTTTTTGAAACTGTTCTTAAAGATCATTTATATGTAATACATATGTACCTTGCCTAATTTTAACTTGCTAGCCCCTACCGATCACAAAAATCGAAATTTGGAACGCTTTTTTGCTCCTGCAACGTCTAGGTGATAGTGATACCGACTTAAAATAGCGTCTATGTTAGAACAGAGGCTGTCAGCATCAATTTCTTAACATTACTTTTGAAATCAGTTTGATTCTTCCTGAGATATTGGTGACAAATCGGCATTCAGAACGTTTTTAGAACGCTTTTCGCTCATTTTGCTCCTGCATCTTCTCTGGGTTAGTGGAAACATATATAAAATATAGCCTATCTTGGAGCAAGATCTGTCACCATCATTTTAACGCCATTATATTTGAAATCGGTTCATTATTTCCTGAGATTGCATAGAAATTGCAATTTAGAACGTTTTTTACAAGGCTTTTAGCGCATTTTAACCCCCTTTTAAATTTCGATTTTTTTTAGGAAATGTCCTTAGAGATCATTGATATCTTATAACTAACTACCATTCTAAATTTCACGATTCAAGGCCCTTCCGTCACGCAAAAACAGCAATTTAGAACGTTTTTCTCCTGCAGCCCCTTTGGGGTAGTGGCACCGACATAAAACATAGCCTATGTTGGAGCAGGGATTTTCACCATCATTTTGACGCCATTATTTTTCAAATCGGTTTGGTATTTCGTGAGATTGTGTAGAAACTACCATTTAGAACGTTTTTTAGAACGCTTTTCGCGCATTTTCACCCCTTTTAAATTTAGAATTGTTTAAGAACTGTTCTTAGAAATCCTTTATATCTAATAAGTAGCTGATACTTCAAATTTCATATTTCTAGGCCCATCAGTAACACATAAATCGCATTTTTAGAACGTTTTTTGCTCCTACACCCCCTTTGGGGTAGTGGCACCGACATAAAACATAGCCTATCTTGGAGCAAACGTTGTCACTATCATTTTGACACCAATATTTTTTAAATCGGTTTGGTATTTCCTGAGATTATGTAGAAACTACCATTTAGAACGTTTTTTAGAACGCTTTTTGTGCATTTTCACCCCTTTTAAATTTCGAATTGTTTAAGAACTGTTCTTAGACACCATTTATATCTTATAAGTAACTAATATTCCAAATTTCATATTTCTAGGTCCTTCAGTAACGCAAAAATTGCATTTTTAGAACGTTTTTTGCTCCTGCACCCCCTTTGGGGTAGTGGCACCGACATAAAATATAGCCTATGTTCTAAGTTGGACTAACACCATCATTTTGATACCATTACTTTTGAAATCGGTTTGGTATTTCCTGAGATTATGTAGAAACTACCATTTAGAACGTTTTTTAGAACGCTTTTTGTGCATTTTCACCCCTTTTAAATTTCGAATTGTTTAAGAACTGTTCTTATACACCATTTATATCTTATAAGTAACTAATATTCCAAATTTCATATTTCTAGGCCCTTCAGTAACGCAAAAATCGCATTTTTAGAACGTTTTTTGCTCCTGCACCCCTTCGGGGTAGTGGCACCGACATAAGATATAGCCTATGTTCTAAGTTGGGCGAACACCATCATTTTGATACCATTACATTTGGAATCGGTTCGGTAGTTCCTGAGCTTATCTCCGACAAATAAACAATTTTTACCTCTTTATAATAGGAGTATGATGATATGATATGATGATGATGATAAAGTAATACAAAAACTGAATTTAATCAAACTCTTGGTGATCATCACCTGTTAATCATAGTTTTTGGAATAAAAAATTATTTTTACTGTACAATAAATATCAAAATTGATGAAGTTGTGGTTAGTTTCATATGGGTATGCATCACCCGGCGCCGTGTAGTGTACAACTTGTCAAAAGTCATCTGAAAAAAAATTGAATTTTTCAAATACCACATTTGAATCATTTTTATGTTCAGTTAACATATTTTACAGAGAAACATGATAAAATAATAGCATTAGTATTAGCACTAACATTAAAATTAAAATTATTTTGTTACTCTTGAAGTATAAATTCAATTATGCAGCTGAAAATGTTTTAGTGAGAAGTGACTGCTTTCTAAAAACCGATCAGGGTTCGCACAGACTCCTTAGACTCCTTGGAAACTCCTTAGAAATGAAAACGTTCCCAAGTAGTACTTAGAACTACTTAGATCAGCAAACCACTCCTTAGAAACTCCTTAAATTGTGTTGCGGCTTCGGACGCAAGCGATATTGCTGCCGAGGGGGGGGGGGGGGAAATCGGGATTGTAAAACGCACGATAAATCCTTTATGCACGTCATTTATCTGAAGCTCAGCATTGATTGAGTAGGATAATCTTAATAGCAGGACTCCCACTAGGTCCGTTTTTCAATTATTAGGTTCGTAAAGTCCATTTTTCGACAGTTAGCCGACCTTTATTTTAAATGTTATCGATGTTTGGCAGTTAGCCAAGAATCTCGGAAACATCGCGTTTTTCGCAAATATGTTCCAAAAAATACCGTCAAATTTCGTCCATCGATCGTGGAAAAAAATCATAAATTTTGTCAAAGGATCGTGAAAAAACGCAAATTTTTCCTACAGATCGCGGTAAAACTCGACGCGAATTTCTTAAAAGACAGCGCAAAAACGCGAATTTACTCAAAGGATCACGAAAAAACGAGAATTTCGTTAAAGATCGAGAAAAAAAAGCAGATTTCCTCAAAAAGATCGCAAAAATCGCGAATTTCCTCAAAAAATCGCGAAAAAAGACGAATTTCCTCTGAAGATTGCGAAAAACGCAAATTTCCACAAAGGTTGGCGAAAAACATGCGAATTTCCTCAAATCATCGCGAAAAATACGCGAATATCCTCAAAAGATCACGAAAAAATAAGCGAATTTCTGCAAATGATCGCGAAAAACACGCAAATTTCGACAAAGGATCGCAAAAAAACATGCAAATTTCGTCAAAGGATCACGAAAAACACATGGTTTCCATCGAAAGATCGCGAAAAAAAATATCAGATTCGTTTAACAATCGAAATAAAACGCGAATTTCATCATAAGATAGCGAATAAAAATGCGAATTCGTCAAAATTTCATCTTCAAAGAAAGCGATTACCGTTGTTCTAAAAGAATAAATTCAAAACTTGTTATATTTTTTCTTGTATGTTGCGTTTAGCATTCTTTTTTTTTGTCTTTTAAAATTTTCTTTAAGATATATCATGTACGTGATATACATGTTTGGGGTTAAACTAATCCCTATTTATATGACCTAGGTGTGATTCTAGTCCGAATTTGTCCGAAAATGTAAGGCATTCATTTCCGAAAACTTTAAAAATCGGTAACCAATCCGAAAATTCGGACATATGGTCGCCGAAAAAAAAAAATTTTGTCAATCATTTGCAGAAAAATCGTCAACTTCGTCAAAGAATCGCAGAGAAAACGCAAATGTCGTCAAAGAATCGCGAAAACCACCCGCAAATTTCGTCAAAAGATCGCGGTAAAACACACAAATTTCGTCAAAAGAACGCGAAAAAACCTACAAATTTCGACGAAAGAACGCGAAAAAACTCAAAAATTTCGTCAAAAGGTCGCGAAAAAACCCACAAATTTCGCCAAAAGATCACGAAAAAACGTCAAATTTTGTCGAAAGATTGCAAAAAAACTCACAAATTTCGTCAAAAGATCAAAAGAACCACAAATTTCGTCAAAAGATCGCGAAAAATCTCAAATTTCGTCAAAAGATCGCGAAAGAACCAACCACAAATTTCGTCGAAAGATCGCGAAAAAACTCACAAATTTCGTCAAAAGGTCACAAAAAAACCACAAATTTCGTCGAAAGATAGCGAAAAAACCCACAAATTTCGTCGAAAGATCGCGGAAAACCAAAAATTTCGTCAAAAGATCGCGAAAGAACCACAAATTTCATCAAAAGATCACGAAATAAAGCGAATTTCGTCAAAGAGCCGCGGAAAAAACACATAGCTAGTGCCAGGAGTAGATTTCCCCCTATCCCCCCCCCCCTCTGATGTAACTTTTCAGAAAATGTGCTGAGAATTTCAGAATTTTTTTTTTTTTTTTACTTATAATTACCCTTTTGACATACCATCGGTCACTGCATAAAAAAGTGGATTGTCAATTTTGTATTTAAACTTACAAAATCAGTGAGCAATATATTGTGAATACTGTGCAATTTCAGCAGTAACAATGAGATTCTAATAAAGTAAAATTTGTTTTTAAATGTTTTTCTTTCCAAATTGGGCATTAAAAATTGGAGTGTGCATACCGCATAACAATGCAGCACATAAAAACATCGACAACAAAAATAAAATGGCAAATCCTTAAAACTTTTTGGACTCCTTGGATTTTTTGGGTACTCCTTGGATTTTTTCTTCCCAACTCTGTATGAACCCTGTATTCTGCTTCGAGAAAACTGTTATAACACTATAAAAACTACTCGGAAACGTTTCCTAAAATCAGTGGCGGCAGAAGAAACTTTTATATATACATAAATGCTTCTTAACTCTCAAAAATATATTGGTTTCTGAGGTTTTTTTATATAAAAACCGGTTTTCGGAATTATTTGCAACTCGGAAGGGGTTTTTGTATATTTTCGTTCGTGGTTATATTATATTTTTCTAGAGTAAGAAACACGTGTCTTTTTTTTTTTTTTTTTTTTGCAGTGTAGTTAAATAGGTCACTTTTCCTGAAGATCTCTGTGCCTTTTTTTATATAAAACTAACTCGAATCATTGCATGTAGAAGAAGTTCGGGTGTTATGGAATGATCGGGTAATATGGAATACTTCAATATCTGGCACATACGGTGCTGCAGCCAACCGTAAAACTGCTAAACGACTTCCTAGTACTTCCAAAAAGCACTGCGCTCAGTTCTGTTTGAATCAATAGTTGTTGGAGTGGCACGGTGAAATAAAATCTTATTCTCAATTTTTGCAGGCAAATTTGATAAAATGTGTATTAATTATAAAATATCATTGTCAATTATGTTAACCAAGTTCAGTATGAAGTAGAACAGTTATATTTACTGCTGTGTTAGTCAGAGTTTTCCTCTATGATTACTTGCTGACGAGTGAAAATTTTATGTTTTTCAAAATGGTGTGTCAGGTAATATGGAATATCAGCTAGGCAACTGTTTCAAGATGAGTCTAGTGAAGACGAACAATCATTCCACCCCGACTTATCATTTCAATTGGGCTTTTTACCAGGTTGTACACCAGATGAGGAAGATGCAGTGTGCCTGTTCTGCAATGGAAAATATTCAGAGGATGGAAGAGGGGAAATAATGCCTGATGTGGGCTCATGTACACTGTGGTGGGCCGAAATAATGGACTACATTTGTGTTTTTGTAAAAATTAAAACAATTTTCAAATAGTCTGATGATTTATAGATGATGTACCAATGTTTACTTCTTTATTAAATAATTTTAGTACTGTAAATCGTAGTTTTTCTTTCAATTTTAATATTCCTTATAACTCTACCTCATATTTTCTGACTGGTTGCCATTACCCGAAAAGTGTAACTCTTTTTTAAAAGCTACTTATTGAATTTTTGTATTAAACTTTAGACGCATAAAACATGTGTTAAGAAATAGTGAAAGTTTGTTCTTTACTAACTTTTAATAGATCTTTTTTTTTTTTTTTTTTTTTTTTTTTTTTTGCATGCGAATAAAAATTTAAATGGTATTCCATAATAACTGAACTTCTTCTATATATCTTGAAAAAGAATTGCGAACAATTTCTTTTCGCCGAAAAAGTTAAGTCTTTTTGGCTATTCAGAATGAGATAAAAGAATTTCTTTTTGTGCTCTACAATTGTGTGTGATGGTTTCTACAACTGTTCATCAAAGCTTTAAAGGGCCACTGGAGATTTACATGGCTAGGAGAATATTAAACAAAAGGGGGAACATATGCCATAGAAACTACTCCGTTCTTCAATATATGGACCCTCTGGAATGGATTTCAAACGAACATTTAGGAAAATAACGTATCTTAAAACTTCTATACAATTATTTACGTTTCTTAAAAGTAAATATATTTCAAATGAATGGAAAAAAATTATGATGATGATTTTTTTTTATGTTTGAATTTGAAATAATATTTCGTGTGATATTCTTAGGTACTCCGATTTCCAATTGTTTTATCATTCTCGACTGCTTTTAATTTCAGTTGAAATGTTTAAAAAAAAATCTAGGACTTAAACACAAATCCTGTATATAGGGTGACTGCACCAGTAGTTGATACCCCTCCAGTAGTTGATCAAATTCTTAAAATATTGAAATATTTCAGGCGGAAATGAGTGTTACACGTGGCACTAGACATAATATTTTTGTTTGAATGTTGGAGCATCTGTTGTCACATTGTTGTCAATTGCCTGCTGTAAGAGAAGCCATTTTATGAATTTTTTTTTATTAGAAAATGTAAAAATTTAGTTTTTGATTAGTAAGAGACTATTACGCTAAGTTAAAATAATCCACTTCTATCTTGCTTATTTCAAATAATAGTTTTATATAAATTATTGTTAATCACCGCTTAAGCATGATATTTTAAAGATTAATTTTTAAATTTTTGACTGATTTCTTCGATGGATCAACTACTGGGTAAATGGCAATGAAAGAAACTATTTACTTGTAATTTTGTTGCTATTTAATTTCAGGAGATTTCATTTTTGACCATTATAGGACATTCTTTAAGGGTGGTAGCAATCATTTTAGTTTACTTCTAAAATTTAAAAGGAAGAAAATATTATAAAAACCCCGTAGCACCGACCTTATTTGATCAACTACTGGCTCCGTCACCCTATTTATGCTTTGGGGGATTTTCCCAGAAATTTAACGTTCAAATTTTGAAAATTCCTCAAAGTAAAATTAAAGATTTGCAATTTATATTGAGATAGTCACACATGCGCACTCACTTCAAACGTATGAATGCATTGCATACTTTTCTTAGAATAAAATGTTTGCTTGTATTATTTTTAACTCTTCTCTTTTCTTTTTCTCTACATTGTCAAAATTTCTATAGTTTCTCAGGTGTTAGTAAGGAAGTAGTTATATCATAATATTAAAATATTTATTTGCTTAAAAGACGTCATAAAAACACATTAAAAGTAAATTAAAAACTCTTTATTTACATGTTTCAACTCATTTTCTGAGTCGTCGTCAGAATGTATAATAGAAAATTACAAATGCATAATGAAAAATGGAAAAAATCATCGAAAATAAACAAGCAATCATGTAACGCGCCCTACATTTTCGCGATTGCCCGTGTTCCCTCTATGTCGCGATGCCGTAATTTATTTAACCATTCAACCCATAAATTCGGGATACGAAAAGATAATGTATCGTTACAAACTTCTGAACCTCTTAAATAAATTTCTATGGACTCTCTTATGAATAATTGTAAATAAAAATTAGACCTGTAGATGATTTTACTCTCGTTAAAAAGTATGTTAATGTTCTCTATTTGATTTAGCCGGGATAAAGTGGTATTACCTCTATTGTATTTTATGTCCGCTATATGTTCTTTACATCTGATATTGAATTTTCGTTGGGTTATACCTATATAATGATTTTTGATTCCTCCCTCCCTAATAAATGGAATCATATAAACTCCTGAGAGGTCATCTCTATTAATCGGATCAATTTTAGTATTTAAAAGTATCTTTAATTTCGGAGGCGGCTTCGCGATCAAACATAAGCCAAAATTTCTTAAATGATTTTTTATATGTTCAAAGAAACCCGGGAAATAATTTGCTACAACCCTTTTCATAGTAACTTCATTAATAGTTTTATTTTTATTTTTAGAATTATCAAAGGAGCTCTGAATCAATTTGTTAATTAATTTTACCTGATATCCATTATCACTAGCAATACGTTTAATTTTCTCTAATTCATCTCCGAGATTTATATCAGAAGAAATCTTGAAAGCACGATTGATTAGGAACCTGAAGGTGGATAATTTGTAAGGCAATGGGGTGCATGCATCGGAAGGTATAACGTTTAAATTTGCGATAGGTTTTCGGTAAACTGAACGAATTAACTCACTCCCCTTTCTCTGTAACTCAACATCTAAAAAAGGTAATTTTCCCCCTGTTTCTAGTTCAAAAGTAAACTTAATATTATTGTCAAGTTCATTTAACTGTTGTATGAAAATCATTAACTCATCTATATTACCTCGCCAAACAATAAAAATATCGTTTACATAACGTAACCATACTAAAGGAACTACCTCAAAAGCGCTGAAAATTTTAGATTCGAGGGGGCGTAATTTAAATTCCGCCAGAAAGCCAGATATTGGGGATCCCATTGGAGCACCACATGATTGTTCATAAATAACATTATCAAAAATTAAAAAAATTACTTGAAATAATTAAGTTTAAACCACTCTTTAAAGTGTTCTTCGTGGGCAGATCAAAGTATCAATGGAATTTAGTTAGTTAGAAAGAATGGAAAATCTATGGATATCACTTTATTATTATTATTATTATTATTATTATTATTATTATTCCTTCAATGATATTTAACATATAAGGTTTTGCCAGATAGACAACTAAAAGCATTTTCTAAAAGACCAAACATACTTTGGAGTTAGACAAATTTTTAAACACAGAATGAAGCTTTCCTTGTTGACAGAGGGGGTAGGGTATGATGAAAATTTTCTGTACTCCACAAGAAACTTCACCCAACTCGTTGAATGTCCAATCAAACTGAGGAAACACGCGATATTTTAACGATTATGGCAGCCTTCTTGAATGGCACTCACGAGCTAATGCTAATCCTATGGGTAGGGATTTTTCTAATACCTCGTTTGCATTTCGACATTTTTAAATATTTTTTTTTGCATTGGATAGCCGAGATCCGTCTCTACATTGCACCTTTTTTTACTTTTTCGATTTTGGTTGCAGATATTGTTTAGAATGACACTTTCATTTTCAGAACCGGTTTTGAAAGGGAAAGTAACTGTATAACCTGGTAAATCTGGTTAACTTGGTAACGTACAACAGTTGCAGATAGAGATTCAGATTAAAAATTAAGGTGTGATTGGGCTTTTATACATACCTATGTCTCAAAAATAATAAATTAAGCTTATTCCATTGTTTTCTCTTTTTTCCTTTTAAATTACCTGATTCCTTTTTATTGAACGATTCATATGCATAAATATAAGAAAAATGCTTTTTATTTTATTTTTAAGATATTTTTTTACCAAGTGTTGAAAAAGCGCGGTAAAAACAGCTTCAAAGAAAGTTGAAAAAATAAGAAGTTGCAGAAGAATGTTTAGTAAAAGTATCATGTTAAATACCAGAATTTACTTTTCATAAAGAAAAATATTAAGAAAAAATTCCTTAAAATCTCTTTAATAATTCTTTAATAAATGCTTTGATTCTAAAATAACAGAGAAAAAACTTTTAACCAAAAAGTCTTTTACGTTATGATATTTGCTTCTGTTTAGTGTAAAAAAAAATGTAAAAAAAAAAAAAAAAAAAAAAAAAAGCTAAAAAAATAACCAATTTTATGCGGATTTTTATTTTAAGCTTATTCAAGCATAAACTGGTAAAAAATAAAAAATAAATATTATAAAAATAAAAATGATATTGTCAAACAAAAACAGTGGCAGTATAAAATGACTTTACCGTGGATTTCAAAGGAATTTCATTATACTGAAAATAGATTTCTAACATTTGTTTTAAAATCATATAGACACATACATTTATGGATCAATGTTCAAATGAGCATAAAAAAACAAAACTTTCATTAGTATTTTGTTAATGTGAATCTGAAAATTGCATGTGTACTTCTTGACCGAGAAATGCGAATGACTTCTTTAGGACGGAAAAGAAGTCTTCTATGATATTCAGATTGATGAAAAAAAAATTTCTTTTTGTGCTATACAATTCTTTGTGATGGCCTGTACAATTGTTCACCAGAGCTTAAAACGACCGCTGGAGATTTACTTGAATAGGAGAATATTTAACAAAAAGGAGGACATATGCCACAGAATCAATCCTGTTCTTTAATATATAAGACCTTATGGGACGGATTTCAAGCGAACATTTCAAAACAAAAGAAATTCTGATTGTAAAACGTCTCTAAAACTATTAACATTTTCTAAAGAAGAATAAATTACAAGTGGAATAAAATTTTTCAAACTGTAGATTTTGTATTCAGAAAACGGTCTTTACATTTCAGTTCATTATAAAATTCTGAAATTTTCTCTTGAATTTTATTGGTTTCAATTGAAGTTCAGAAAATATTTAGAGATTTTCTAGATTCTAAATGTAAGCTAGAATGTCATTCCATTTCCAATAGTTTAAATTTCGAGTTTTACATTTTTACCCGAAATTCTGTTACATTTTAATCTAATTTCAGTTGAAATACGAGGGTGGATCCAAAAACAAGTTACAAGCAGCAGCATTTGAAAAGTAATTATTATGGAGGGAATATTTTTCCCCCAAAGTAGAGACAGGTGGTGCTAGTTATCTTACAGCGATTGTGCGGGTAGGTAGAGTAAGTTAGGAGACACGTTGGAGTAATACCCTGTTCGCACAGGATGCTTAAGATATCTTAGAACTCTCTCAGCGAGTTCAACAAACTCCCTTAGTGAGTTTCAACTTTCTTCGGCTAGATACAGGCACTACCACTCACTCTCGTTGGCTATAAAGCTTCGTTTTTACTGACTGGCTGTTGCGGTCGGTTTTATTTTAAGTGCATGCGCATACTTTACATTTGTTTAGATATCAGACGCAGTTACGTTCATTGGGTTATCTTAGATAAATTTTTGGATGTGAGCAGGCATTCAATTCCGGGAGTTCCGGGGTACCACTTCAAAAACGGCGGTCTAAGACCTCTTAAGTATGCGGTGTGAA
Organism: Maratus speciosus; assembly: GCA_963932465.1. Classification (NCBI taxonomy): domain Eukaryota; kingdom Metazoa; phylum Arthropoda; class Arachnida; order Araneae; family Salticidae; genus Maratus; species Maratus speciosus. The sequence continues at coordinate 232,259,003 of OZ010792.1, read as the reverse complement.
CAAGGTATAATTGAAATGGCAAGACGTTTATAACCGTGGTCTCGCTGGGAGGTTGACGAGGCTACGTGAAGCCATCCGATGCAAACTCCTTGGCATGTTGAGTGATGTTGCCAAATTTCTGTATGACAATGCCAGACTCCATATTGCTCATGCAACTCAGGAATTGGTACGCAGGTTCAAGTAAGAAATTTGGAGCCACCTCCCAGACAGTCCAAATTTGGCAGCGAGTGATTTTTTCCTTTATTTCGCAATTGAAGGAACACTTTTGACTGCCTAAGTGGATCTGCTCAGGGGTGGGAAACACGTCTGTAGCGCATAGATGCCCCCCCCCCCCCGGGCACCTTTATTAAGTCTTAAAAGAAAAAAGGGTTACATCAATGAGTCAGCAGACTACGGAGACCGCCGAAAAATAAAACGCGAGTAATTGGCGACTTAATGAAACATAAAAAAAAGTACATAAACACGTTACAGACTATCGTCATAGACCAGATCACCATAAACGCGACAAGGGGCGATAGTAAATCCAAAGCGACAACTGTTTAAGGCAAGATAACACAGTCTAAGAGGATAGAAAGTAAAAGAGAATATTCCTTTATGCAATTTTAGTTAATTCTTCAACTGCTTCCCAGCAGTGAAATTACGCTTGAAATTATTGAACATTAAAGACGTAAGCCAATGTCCAAGCCGGGAATCGAACCCGGACCACTGGATTATTACCATATTCTAGGAGTCCGGGTTCGATTCCCAGCTTGGGCATTTTTCACTCTGTTGGTTTACGCTTAGTTAGCAAAGTGATAATTCATTTCTTTAATATTCAATAATTTCAAGTGTAATTTCACTGCTGAGAAGCAGTTGAAGAATTAATTAAAATTGTATATTAACCGATGCTGGGTTCATTTGCGTCTCATGTTACGTTGCAAGATTGTGTGCTCATGAAGACTTTTCCATCTAATAGCTGCTGTAGCAGACTTACCGATTTATGTGAGTGAGAGATACCAAGCTGGGCATCGTCCTCGTGGCTTAATGGTAGAGCACTGGAGCGCTATTCCAGGGGTCCGGGTTCTATTTTCGGCTTGGACATTTTTCAATCTGTTGGTTTACGCTTGGTTAACAAAGTGATAATTCGCGTCTTTAATGTCCTTTATGCATCAAGTATAGAACTAATTGTTAGATAGGTCCATTAGAAAGCTAAAATCTGGAACAAGGTTCTCTTCAGACGTGATGCGAAAATAGCTGCCGAGAACTGGCTCAGTGGGCAGGGACGTGATTTCTACCAAGCAGGTTTAAACATGTTGGTTCAGGTAAATACCTAACTCGATTTGGGTGATAATGTGGAAAGTCTATTGTTAATAAATAACTTTTTATTACCCTTGTAACCTATTTTTTTTAATCCATCCTCTTAATAACATGTGTACGCGTACGCGTAATTACACGAGTTTTACATTTTTCTTCAAAATACTGTTAATTTTTTTTTTCAATTGAAATAATTACACGCGTACGCTATTCTAGATGTAAAATGCCTTATAAACATTATATACAATAGAAAAATTTGTTGAAGTTAATTTATGATCCTTGGCTTTGGATTCTTGGCATCTTTGCTTTTTTTTTTTATTATTTGCCTCTAAATTTTACGTATAAATGCGAACATAAATATCATTATTTTTTCTATAAATATTACTTTTTTTAATGACATTTAAAATTTGAGAACATACAAAAATAGTTGATTCAGTTTTTTTTAATTATTTACTGAAAGATTAATATCTTGAGAGCATATCTTGGTGGTTTAAGTAAAAATATTTGAACCATTCAACAAAACTATTCTGCTAAGTTATTCAACTAAAATTAAATTTAATACTAAAACTACGGTTTACATATTTAATTTCAATGGATTGGAATTATATACGGCAAAATGGAAAATAAAACGTTTTTTAAAGCATTAAAAAATGTTCGACATTAAATTTAAATTATTCACATATTTAATTTTAATGGAGAATAACTGAATAGAGTAGAACGAAGAATAAAATATCTTTTTAAATATTAAAAAAAGATTGGATTTTAAAATTACAGCATTGTCATATTTAATTTTAATAGACAGTAATTATATACTAAAAAATTAAAAATGAGAACTTTAGTTAAATATTAAAAAAGATTTTATATTAAAATTTCATTATTTACATATATAATTTTAATTTTATTAGACAGTATATGTAAACTGCAAAATGGAAAACAAAAGCTTCTTTGAAATTATAAAAATGATTTCGTAACAAAATTGTGTAACGTAAATATTTTATGAATTAATTTTAAACCACAAAAATAGAAAATAAAATCTCTTCTAAAAAATTTTTAAATATCCATACCTATATAAATACCAGCTTTATAATTCATGTAATTTTATATTTAGAATTAAATGTATAAACAATGTATCTTGCATAACATACATTTCATATATAATTTATTCTTTGTCTAACGCAATTATGATAGGAAAATGCGTGCTTTCTTTTATGTTTTGACATTAAATTAAAATGACAGATTTTTTTTTTTTTTTGTAAACAGCAAATTACCATTTACATTTTGAAATGCGCTATTTTAATAGACTAACTTTACATAAAATCGTAAAATCACGTTAATAATGAAGTGCAATTTTAAAGTCTCTTTTGCTTTTTATAAGCTTTACAGTGTATTACGGATTTCAATTATAAAGCTTTCATACCTTTAAATGAAACTTCACATTGGTGCTAACCGAAGAATATCCGATTAAATATTTATAGAGAAAATGGGATTATTTTCTAAGTACGGTTACCATCTAAAATTACTTCTTGTTTTCAATATAGCCAACTTTAATTAAATTTTTTCCCATTTGTCTACATTCAACTAAGCATTTTCGAAAATGCGTGGAATGTCCCAAAACTTCATTTAAAATGAGGATTTCTGACGTATAAAAAGCTCTTTGTGACAAAATCCTTTTAAGAAGATTAATCATTAAAATTTCATAAACGTCACATTGTTTTTGCCTTGATTCAAACTTTTTAAAAATCCGTTGCGGGGTTTTGCGAAATATTTAAAATATATATAAAAATACACCAGTTAATTTTAAAATTAAATCAAACTAAATACCTTAAATTCATTAGATACCTAATTATTTTTCACAAAATATGTTGATAAGATCAATAATTTATGTGTGTCTTCAGATCGTTTTGGTGCTATGAATTTATTTATTGAAATAAACTTCTTTCAATTTAAATATAATTTAAACCCCCTCCCCTAATGTTGGGAGCTTGTTTCTTTTATAAATACGTTTATATTAATAATTTTTTTACACTCTTTCATTTAACTTAACTCGTCTTTTCTATGTACAGATGAAATTTCGTAATCAATTTTTCACTAAATTTCTGATACGCTGGAATTATAAAAATTATGTACCAGGCGTTTCCGATGAAAATATAACATTTAATATTTTTAGAACATATTTATAAATTATAGGGAGTACAAATTAGTTTTGTCCGGGTTTCGTATGAAACTCAAAGTGATATAAACCGAATATTATTTACAGATGTCTAACCTCTCTGAAACCACCGAAATCAGCTGTCACTATAAAACATTCAAAACATCCAGCACCATCTTTTGAAAACGGACCGAACTAATTTGTAAACCCAATATTAAATCAATTTTTATGGAGTTTTTCTTTAGCCGAGTGTAGGTGATAAATCGCCAAATAATCTTCATCGTTCCTACTATTTACATGTTGTGAAAACAGTGGTGTTAATTATGCACAAACCACTCTCGCTAAAATAGACCAACTGGCTGTGAAGCTCTCAATAACGAAATATCTTAAACACTAAAAAGTAGAAAATATAAATAAAAAATAAAGAGTGTATTACGCCTTTTTTTAAATAATCTTTTATTATTAAGAACTTTTACGTTATTTGAATCAAGGACACGTTTTTACTTCAGCTTTTACGTTAATACTTTTAAAACAAAAGTTCTATCCTTTCAACAGAAAAGTTCTTTCAATATTAAAAAAGAATGTGATTGTCAGTGAAATATCTGGTGCTATTAAAGTTGCGCTTTAAGTAAAATAATATTCTATTGGAAAACGATTAAGTAATATTAATTGCAATTTAATCAGACATTTAGAAAATATATTTTTACATGTCTGATTAAAATTTAATTGATATTATACATTTATAAAAGATAAAAATATCCATTGTCTTTTTAAAACAATTTCATGCTTTGTTGTTGTTTTTGCTGTTTCGTATTACTTAAAACATTACACATTAATTTCCATTTTTGAAAGGTTCATATATATAATTAAACTGAAATTTAAAACAGGTAATATGGGTTGGAACTGTAAATGAGTCAGATTAATTCACATTAGACCTTGGATGAATTGTGATAAAATTTCATATCTTGCAAATTTTGTCTTATTATTATTCAAAGGTAAACCCCAACACATTTAGTGTACTTAATTCGAATAATGCATGTTAATAACTCTTCAATTTAAATTAATAAATATAAATTATAGTGTTTTGACTAAAGATCCGTTTCATGTAACTGTCATCCTGTTAGTCATTACTTATAATATTATACTATATAATAAGTATATTTATATATAAGTACATGTTATTATATAAGTAATTATACTATTACTTATTTGTATTACTCATTGTTACAGTCCTGTTAGTCCTAAAACTTCGTTTATGCCCCTAAGAATCATGGTGATGAATTAGATAATGGAATATTCACATCAGAATTACGCATTTAAAGGTATGCAATTCCTATAAAAATAGGATACAACATAATGTTTAAATTATCCTAAATGACGTGATAATATAAAATCCAAGCCTGTATGGGTCCCACGGGATGCGGTCACTTGATGCTGATCTCAAATTATCATTTAATATGGATTAAGAAGTTATAGTTTTTATATTTCTATTTTAATTTTCATTACATAAGAAACATGGTGATAAATTAGATAATGGAATATTCACATCAGAATTATGCATTTAAAGGTATGCAATTCCTATAAAAATAGGATACAACATAATGTTTAAATTATCCTAAATGACGTGATAATATAAAATCCAAGCATGTATGGGTCCCACTTGATACTGATCTCAAATTATTATTTTATATGGATTAAGAAGTTATAGTTTTAATATTTCTATTTTAATTTTCATTACATAAGAAACATGGTGATAAATTAGATAATGGAATATTCGCATCAGAATTATGCATTTAAAGGTATGCAATTCCTATAAAAATAGGATACAACATAATGTTTAAATTATCCTAAGTGACGTGATAATATAAAATCCAAGCATGTATGGATCCCACTTGATACTGATCTCAAATTATTATTTTATATGGATTAAGAAGTTATAGTTTTAATATTTCTATTTTAATTTTCATTACATAAGAAACATGGTGATAAATTAGATAATGGAATATTCACATCAGAATTATGCATTTAAAGGTATGCAATTCCTATAAAAATAGGATACAACATAATGTTTAAATTATCCTAAATGACGTGATAATATAAAATCCAAGCCTGTATGTATAACGATTATCTCGTTATATATGTTTACTTTCCATTCTCCCCCCCCCCCAGACAGTTTCAATTAAAATTCTGTTTAATAACTTATTTATTTTGTGCACTATAGTCAAACAGTGCAGCCCCTAAATTAAATTCAACATTTAAAAACTAAATCGATTGTAGTAACAGCCCTTCACATTTAAATTAAATTATTCTAAGTACTCATCTCTTTAATAAAATAAAATCAGTGAATCACTCTCCATTTTCACTTTCTGATTCTTTCACACATACGATTTAACCTTGTACAGAATTCGTTACGGCTGTCTGTTAGTTTCAAAAGCATTTTAACTTCGGTCATTTCCTTATTTGGGCATGAAGATAACTCATCATTTAAAATCCCTTTACATGCAATCTATTTATTAGAATTATCTTCGCTTCACACCCTTTTGTTCAGATGTATGGCAATTCTGCATTTTTGTGGTAAAGCGGTTCATCTTTGATTTAACATCTGGTCTAGAAAAATACATTCTCATGCTTTTTAGCCTAACGAATTCGGTCTGTTACTATGCCCTTTCCAGATACACTTTTTATTTTTTTACATTTAACCGCAGCTGTATCAATGTACAGATTAGTCTCCGTCTATCATGCTCAGGAATGTATGCAGCCCACAATCTGCCCCCCCCCCCTACACAATTAATATGGTAGAAGCCTACCGTACATTTTTGGCGAACATACCAGCCAATGTTTCTCACTGCCTCTTGTGCATGGCGCAAAAATACTTTTAGATTGGCGATACTGTAGTCCGCCAAGCAAGAAAGTTGTAACTGTATATTCACATATTCCTGCTCGCTCTCTAGCCCCGTGATGACGTCTTAAAAGAGGCTCCTTATTTGCTTTCCCCCTGTACCTCTCCCTTGGACTTTCATCATGAAAATAAACAAACTCTTCGTTTACCCGAATTGGGGTTTTTTTTAATAGGACCTGGTGTTAAAAACTTCACTTTTTGTCAACACAAAAACGGCCATCTCTTCACTAGCAAAAAACGTCTTCATAGTATGGGTCCCATGGGATGCGGTCACTTGATGCTGATCTCAAATTATTATTTGATATGGATTAAGAAGTTATAGTTTTAATATTTCTATTTTAATTTTCATTACATAAGAAACATTGTGATAATTTAGATAATGGAATATTCGCATCAGAATTATGCATTTAAAGGTATGCAATTCCTATAAAAATAGGATACAACATAATGTTTAAATTATCCTAAATGACGTGATAATATAAAATCCAAGCCTGTATGGGTCCCATGGGATGCGGTCGCTTGATGCTGATCTCAAATTATTATTTGATATGGATTAAGAAGTTATAGTTTTAATATTTCTATTTTAATTTTCATTACATAAGAAACATGGTGATAAATTAGATAATGGAATATTCGCATCAGAATTATGCATTTAAAGGTATGCAATTCCTATAAAAATAGGATACAACATAATGTTTAAATTATCCTAAATGACGTGATAATATAAAATCCAAGCCTCTATGGGTCCCATGGGATGCGGTCACTTGATGCTGATCTCAAATTATTATTTGATATGGATTAAGAAGTTATAGTTTTAATATTTCTATTTTAAATTTCATTACCGCTTTTTTTATAGCCATTCGAAAGTTTGGAGATTTGATAAAAATCTGGAAATTAAAATAGAATATAATACATAACACATTCTAAAATATTTTTTTTTTATTTTCATAATGGTACTATCTGCTAATATAGTTTTATCGTTTAATTTTTTGATTATTTGATAAAGATATTTCAAATTAAATGATGTCAAGTATTTAATATAGTTCAAATTTGTTTCTCTGTGAAAAAGAGAAAAATAATTTACAATGTAAGAGAAACGGTGATTGAGAAAAACTTGCGTTGTATCTATTTCAAGTTCAGAAAGACTGACGCTATTTCAGATCTTTATATGTATATTTCTTTAACTTTATTCTCTTTTGTTTTTTTATTAATATAAATGGAAATCAATTTATTCTCAAAATTTCACCTGAAAAAAAGTTAAAATTAAAAATAAAAATACCATTTGAAACATTGAGATTTGTCAACATTTACAAGAAAGATATAAAAATTAACAGCTCTTTCTTAAAATGTTATCTAATTCCACAAAAAAATATAAATAATGCTTTAAACTTTCTCGGAATAATCTCATAAAACATAGTTTCATCCATGAGAAGCACAAAGTGCGTACAATCGTGAAAAAAAAAAGTAAATCCCTCTAGTAACTCTCCAAGAAACTGTTGTAGAAGAAAGTTTCTGGTACTAAACGATTGGAAATAAAGTTTACTTTTAAATGATGTATATGAAATTTGCTTAGAGGGCCATCTACATATAAAAACGAACCCAAACTTTGTTTTTTCGATCACAATACACAAGTTGAACACCATAAATAAATTCTACATCCTTCAATTAGCCTAAATACAAATTTAATGAAATTCGTACAATTAGTTTCAGAGAAAATAATTATTTTAAAATGTGTCTATTTTAGGGGCTGTATCCAAATTGAAGTCCGGTACTCGATTGTTGAAATGCTACAGAATGACAATGTCACTTCTATTAATGTATTACTTCTTGTCAATAGGACCATTTCACTCGCTTAATATGTTTCGACTATTGCCAGCCTAAATGTTTCAATAAAATGAGCAAGATATATTTTTTTCAAGTTATGCTTTTTTGCACATCATAAACGGCCCTTTAAACCATCACTTTGGCGTTTTTTATTCATAATTCGAAAACTGCTTGGAAGAAAAATTGGAAATTGAGAATTTGCATAAAGCAGGAGATAATAAATATAAATCTATCAAAAAAATTGTAGGTTACAATTCATATTTTTTTTCGAATATTAATTTCATAATTCATATTATAAGATTATTAAAATTACCAATTCAATGTATTAATGTTTGGATTTTTTAGTATTATAACCACACAAAAAAATATCAGATTAGGATTATAATTTCAAACGAAAGCACTGTTTTAAATAAATTTAAAACATTAACTAAATACATAATAGATATTTTTCATATAAAAATGCTTTTTAGTTTGGTTAGCGGGTATTCTAAAAAAATATTAAATATAAAAAATCCATTACAGCTTTCAATTAAAAACTGTTATGTTCTGTGCAAGTGTAGCAAGTGTAGTGTTCTTTAATCCAGGGAGCCCGGATTGGATTGCCTGGTAATTTTAATGAGAAAAATATGTATATATATGTTTTGTTTTGTTTTGTTTTTTTACATTGTTATTGGTTTTGTCAAATTCTTGGAAAAATAAATGGAAAAATGTTGCTTCTTTATTAAAACTGTACAATATTTATGATTGTTTAAAAGCGACATATTTTAATTTATTTTGAAAGCAAGTAATTAAGTTCAGATAGCCTCGAAAAAAAAATACTGAACATACGGTAATTTCAATAGAAATTACAGATCTATGTTTATGTAATTTTTTTAAAGTGTATTATTATTACTAAGTTTCTCTCTCTTCACCAAAAATTATCGTTGTTGGAATGCAGTGCCCTGGGTAGTTTAAATCATTAAGAAAATATGGGTACTTCTTATAGGCTTTGAAACCAACTCAATCTGAACCAGGAGAAACCCTGTCTGGCTCTGTAGATTCTCCTGGTACGGAGCGTAGAGCAACATCTTCGATAAAGAGGTTGTAATCGCAGACACAGGAATAAATTTATTCTTTATTCTGAGGTTGTAATTGTCGAACTCTTTGTTGAAACCCAGCGTAGGTCGCCTATTTCATGTCTTAATAATAAAATGACCTAAGAAGTATTTATAGGCCATGCGGTATAACGGTGGTATTTATAAATCAGTTCTTAAATTGAAAAGTGTCTCAACCTTAATAAAGAAGTTGTCTTGTTAATATTTAGATTTACCATTAAGCAAAAAGGGGGCATTTATGATTATCTTAATAAGATGTAAAAGAAAGGGTAATTATTAATTTAATATTTACATATCAACATCTTTTTTCTTGTGATGGTGTAATACAGCAAAAATATACAGACAATCTATTATGTTATTAAAATAATTAATATTCATATTTTTTTATTAAGGAACTGTTTAATATGCGGTTATTCATTCAGTGTTAATATAAAAAAAGATTTTAAAAAGGATAAAAATCATGAATGTGGGTTGGAAATATATATTTACGTGTGAATTATAAGTATATAAATGATTTACAGTAAAATAAGATATAAAAACAGATCAAATTTGCATTTGATATTTTATGCATACATTTTACAGTTGCAAACAATTCATTTTTAATTTATATACTTATTTTTAATTTTTATTTCTTATAATTGATTAATAAAATAGTGGTATTTTTGAGGAAAAGAGCTCACATTTCGCAGCTAAAAATTTAAAAAGTTTCCTGGAGCCAAATGGGATCTATTTTATGAATAATTAACATTATCTTTTTCTTGTAACCCAATCTAAAATTAATATGCTTTCTTCAATACCTAATATTTTAGCTTTGCAAACAACACAATGCCTGCTGTTTAATGCCAGGTAAGCTAATGAGTGTCGTATTTAAATGTTTGATGTATGCTAAATATATCTGCTAAATATCTCCTTTCGCTCATATACTCCTGCATTATCTGTGTATAGCATGAGTGTATTCTGCTTAATATATGTAATAAACATTTTAACATTTACTTTACGCTTATTGTGTTCAGTAATAAAAGTCTTCAAAAATAGGCTTTACTATACCTAAGGTTTACTTGTATTTTTGCATGTTTTTAAGTGCATCTGAATATATTCTAAAGTTATGTTTACTTTGAAATATCATTTCTATTTTCCATTTTCCTTTGTTAACCTAATTTATAGGTAATAAATCTGGACATATTTTCTATCGCAAAGCTAGTGTGAAAACTTAATAGGGTATATTCTAAAGCAAAAATAGTGCATTCATTAAAATGGCAATAATTTTTTAAACAGAAATAATCTAACACATAAATTTCATTCTAAGCTTTGGCATTACCTTCTTCTAGGATTTTTTCAAGTTTATAAAATTGTAAGTCTTAATTAAAATAATTTTGATGTAATCTTATTTTCACATAACAACCGTCTTCAAAATTAAATGCAGCAATTTGCAATCACTTAGCAGTCTCATTATGACTCAGTCCGTAAAAGCTTCACGTTTTTTTAATTATTAGGAAAAGAAACTTTTCTATCTTTTCAGATAAAATGTAAAAGATAATTAAATGCAATTTGTTTCTAAATTTAAATAAAATAAACTGAAATATTTCAATGACACTGAAGCATTTATAAGTATTAAAAATTACATAATCTTTCTAATTTGACTTATTTGGAAACAAAAAATTATTAAATCTTAATTTTTCTTCTTCGTTTTCTTTTATATTTCAGATACTAAAAAAATTTTAAAGACTTTTTTTTTGTATTTTCCTTTTTCTTACTCATTGCCATTCAAAAATTTAGACTTGTATTTTCTTAAATAAACAATTTGATAGAAAGTATATTAATTGAAAATAAGTAACCTAAATTAAAAGGCATGTTTCTGAAATTGGGAAAAATAAATACAATTTAGTTTCAGATGTAAATAATCATTAGCTCATAAATGTATATATAATTGTGCTTTAATATGTATTTGTTCTTATGTGTGTTGTGCTTGTTATTGTTGTTAGAATTCCAGGTAATATTGACTTCTTCAAAGATAAAACTTTACTGTAAAATACGATAAGTATTATCAGTATTTTATCCTTCATGAAAGGTTATCTTCATTGTGCACCATAAGTATTCAGTAAGAAAAAAAATAGAAAAATTGTACGCAATATACATTGTCAAAACAAAATCAGGGTAATGTATAAAATAGGTTTTAAAAAATAAATACATAGTTTTTTAAGAGCGTCTGTAAGACAGTTAAATTTTTAATATTTATTTACAACAGAATGCTTCTAATGATACAATACAATTTTCATTATAAATTTTATAATTTTTTTTAATTAACTTAATCCATCCAAACTTTCTTTATTTGTAAAAAAGGTCAGAATAAATATTTGAAATTATAACTATTCAAAAAGAACAAAATTTTCAATTATATTTTTTTTAGTATCACTATTTTATACAATTAAATCAACCATATGCATTTCTGTTATAAAGAATAGCTCGGTTTATTTAAGATAAAGCTTTTCAGATCATAAAATTACTAATAATACTTCAGTTATTAATTCCCAGTTACCAATTAATGCAAATATTAATTCTCTAGAAAGACTTTTTGCTTTATCTATTTCCTAAACCCGCAATATTTCTTGATAAATTCTTTTACACAATATATTCAGTGTATATTTATAGCATCATATAAAATATGACTTATCTAACAATATCTAAAGTGTTTTCCAAAAATGTTCAATTTCCTTCTTTGAGCAAACAAATGACTGTGAAAAGATTTCCATAAAAATGAGCTGCCGATAAAAATTTTCCATGAAAAGCATGAAATCAACACTTTTTGTCAAAAAGCGCAAAATATTCGTTTGCATTCTTCCTTCGCAGGAAATAATTTTTTTTTTATGAAATAATTTCACTTCAGTAAAATAAAAGAAAATACGAATTATTGTTCAAATTTTGTTATTCTTATAAAATTTTTCTCAAATGGTAAACTTCGCAAGGAATTTTAATATGCAGTACATGAATGTGTAAGTTAAAAAAAATATTATACATTTCATATTTCACATATTTGTTTTCATAAAATTTTGTCTGTAAAAAGTCTGTTAGTTTTTTCTGCACTTAAGAGAAACTTTATCAGAAAACGTCATTTCATTACTGAGAAGGACCAAGAGAAGTTTTGAATGATATTTTTAAATAAGTACACACATTTAAAAATTCGCTAGATTTATAAGACGATAGTGTTTGATAGTAAATAGAGTTTCTTTCATTTTATTTGCATAATTTCTTTTAACTGTATTATTAAAAGACTTTTTTATTTAAATGCTTAATATCATTAAAAATTTGAATAAAAGTCTATCTAAAATTAATTCTAAATAAATTTTATTTGAATCTAAAATATTTTTGCGAAATTACAGTAAGAAAAATCGAAACTTTTTCTTATTCTTTTACATGAAGTTATTTAAACTAATACGCTATAAATCATTCAAAAGGCATAAATCAAAAATATCAAACATATTAAATATATATTAGTAAAATAAAATCATAAAACAATAATTTTGTGGAATTAAAATGAACAAGTTGTTTAAAGATTTTTATTAAAAAACTAGCTTTTGTTTTTGCTATTGCAGAATCTGCTGTATTTTTGCAGTAAGTAAACTTAATAATATTTTACTATCAATGTACATAAACATATTCGAGAAATATTTCAATCCTTAACCAATATTTTTTAAAGTTAATTTCTTTTTTATTATTCTTTATTTATTTATTTTCTATATTTTTGTATTTTAAATGAAACAGAATTCATGTATTTTGACTACAAGCATTTTTGTAAATTGTTAAATAGATAATAGTTATTTTCTAATTTCTTCACTTACTTTTCTAGTTTCTTTAATCACATAAAATAAAATTGGTCCTTGTTCTCAAAATTTCCCTTAAAGTATGAGGACAAAGTGTATTAAAATGTCACTGTGATAGTTTTCATCTTTTTTGTAATCACTGACCTTTCTAGTTCCCTAGACATATAATAGGTAAATTTTAGTCCTTATTTTCAAGGTTTCACATTTTTTGCATTTATTATTTTTTAAGTGTTACATATTTCATGCACTTTTGTACGGACATTTTGGTAAATTTCTTAAATGTTTTCGTTTTTATAGTCACACTGTAAAATATTTATGTAACGTTACTCCACAAAATTGGTGGCAGTTCTATTTTATTGAATAATTTAGCCGATATACCTGGTGTTACGTTATATTAATATGTAATATTATAACAGTTATATCGATTTAAATTACACCATTATATAAGTTAAATTAGTCCATAAAGTTAGATGCAGCATGTTATATCACCAATTTTATTGAGTAATGTTACATACATTTTTTACAGTGCAGTAACATTTTTAAGTTCTTTATTGCACAATAGGCAAAATTTAGCCCTTTTTCACAATAATTCACGTAAAATAGATATCTTCGGCACACAATTTTTATATCACCATTTTTTTTTTTTTTTTTTTTTTTTTTTTTTTTGTTCTTGATTTTGTTTGCGTTCTAATGTTTTTATTTTTTCAGTTTCAGCTGTATACGTTTCTCTGCACGCTAAACATGAAAAGGATCACTAGATAGACTTTGAATGTATATGTTCTTTAAAATACTACCCAAGTATACACTTTTTTCATATAAATAGCCAGAAAAAAAATCATAGTCACATTTTAGAATGTCTTAGAGTAGAATTTGTAGGCGTAATAAGCAGCATAAATGTATCAAGAAGGGGTCTATCCTGAAAAAATTTCTTCTTTCTTCCCTCTTTGCAGATGCACAACTTGGCCGCTCTCACGCAAAGCACGGGACCCATGAGGGCACTGTTTGAATTTTGCGGGGAATCGTGGGCTTTGCAGGTGGGTAAGCAACCAGGGGTAATACATATCTCAGTATTTGTCTGAATAAATCACTATCATATGAAAACTCAATTCTTCCAAATTTGAAACTCAAAGAGATTCCATCTGATGTAGAACTAATCATCTGATTGCCACATTTTAAAAACCAATGTACCATCAAAAGCTGATAACATTTTATTGTATTTTTTTTTTAATCTATGTATAGCCAGGAACTAAAATAAGTTTCTTAAAAAAAAAAAAAAAAAAAAAAAAAAAAAAAAAAACATACCCAAAACAGAACACATTGAAAAAATATACATTTCGTGATTTTCATACATATGAAAAAATTCCATAACAATTCCTGTGCCCTTTTAATTAAATACAAGCAGGTGTAACGTCTAAAAATCAATGGTTTAAAAATAAAATCCAGTATACAAAGCGATAATGTAGTTCGTGACTAAGCCCGCTGGAGTGAAAAAAAATTGCTATTTTGATTGCCCCGCGGAAATCGCGGGGAAGCAGTAGTAGAGTTAAAAATAACTTTTAGAAGAATGCGATGTTTCATACTTCTTGATCTCAACTGATCTAAAAATCTTTTATATTTATTTAAATTTGCATAGTTATATTTCTGTTTATAAAAATTAATGGTTAAAAAAATATTTCATAGATGCGACATAAAAAAAAGCAATATTGTTTTTTAAGAAATGTGTAAATATGGAGACTTCCTTCAAAACTATCAGCGAAGTTAATTTAATAATTCACACGTTCTGCATTTTTCTCCCTAACAATTTCAATGTTCTATACTGCATTAACTTTTTTAAATTCAAATATAAGGATGCTGGACCATGATTATGAGTCTTCTATGGGTAATTCCATTTTTTTTTTCATCTGACCTATATTTACACAGAAACTTCAGAATAAAAAGTACGTGAAAAAATAAAAATTTTCAAAATATTTTTATTACTATAGTACTAAACAAACATCAATAATTTTTGCATATAAATTAAAAATCCTATAAATATGGTTAGTTAAAACTTTACAAAAAATTTAATTTCATATCTTTAAGTTTATATTGATTTTAAAAAGAATTGTGAACTATATAAATATTTAAATCAATATTTTATAACAAATTTCATTTTCGTAATGTCATTATGGATTCCTTTATGATATGAATTTTTTTCTACATTCAGTTCACATCACTAGCTTTATTTATATGGGAGCTTCAATATTCTGACCTTTTATGAAAATTTTTGGCTTAAAAAAAAATTTAAGCATTATTTTCAGTTTTCAGAAAGTAAATAGAAAATGCTAGTTTTTTTTTTTTTTTTTTTTTTTTTTTTTTCAGATATTAAAATATCTAAAAGTTAATTTAACAAAAGGCGTATTTCATTTTGGGATCTCTTTGATGTTTTAAGAGTATGTTTGGCAGAACCCTGGTTTTGCTTTGTTGCTTTCTCTTGTGCTGTATATTATTAATTGAATATGAAATGTTTCTCTTTTTTTCTTATTTGCACCTTTAAGCTGCTTTTTGCACCTGCATTCTCTATCTTTCCTCTCTAAGAATTTAGATATAATATGAATTGAAAGAATACAGCAGGCACTGTGGATGGTAAAGAAAAATATTTCTTATATTACGACAGCATTCGTTCTACAGCTTTACAGAAAGGTGACGCAATTTATCTACTTTTTTAAGTTTGAAGAGTGTCCCTTTTTGTCTTAAATTCATACTTCTTTCACAAAAAACTGTATCCTTTAGGGTCGTGGAAGCATCTTATAATTTTTATTCGAGAATTGATGTAAAAACATAAATTCCATCTGACAAGATAAGAGTTCGCTGTATAATTTGAGTTATTGGACTTGACGTAACTAGATAGCTGACTCCAGAACTGAAATCCATTTTGGCTAATGCTCATGCGTGTAAAGTTTATACACGCTTCAAAAAGCATATAACACTACACTGCCATACATAAATAGGAGCTATTGGCTGCACTTGCAGCTCCGTTTATAAATCAATTACAGCCTGCTCATAGCAATACGAATTCGCACAATGTCTAATAAACACGATGTATTCACACGTCGTATAAAAGCAAGTCTGGCACTTTTATCATAGTTATTAACATCACACTCAAAACAGTACTACATAGGTGTCACAAACGGCGTAGGCGCTTCTCATCCGTCCTTGTAACATTGATACTTTATAAATACTGGAAACGTGGAACGTAATTCTGGAAATAAACAAGTGGTTTCAAATATCAAAATCCCTATCCTATATTTTGCAATCTGGTGCTAGGAAGAAATATAGGTGTAATATGCTTAAAATATTGCGTTTTCCAGACATTTGTACAAATAAAATATATCAGAAATGCTGCCTATTCAGAACCCTCTCTATTAGTGTGCCCATTCCAGGATTGCGATAAAAGAGTGACGCTGTTCTATTTGATAATATGAAAGAAGTTATGAGGATGATTTTTTTTTCGATTTAGTTAAACTAGTATGCACAGGCTTTGGTGATTTCAAGCTAATCGCAAAATTTGTTAGCAACCTTTCCACCGATTCAGTAACCAACATGTACCAGGATGAAGGAATCTCAAAATCCCCAGAAATTATTGGCATGATTATACAGGGTGTCCGGTCTCAATGGTGTCCAATGGCTAATTCCTAAACCGTTAGTCATAGACATATACTTCCAATTGCAAAAATGTTTTAAATGAGGTAAAGAAGTATTTTTAAAGCGATTTTGGTCAAGAAAAACATTTATTAAAAAATTAAGAAATTTAAATTTTTATACGGTCCCCAGGTCCTATAAGTGATATTTAGTAAAAGTATCCTATTGCACTGACAAGTAAGACAAAAAAAAGTCCCATTCCTCTGCGATTAAAACTGACCAAGTAATAGATGTTTAAAGTTGGAGTATCTTTTTTGCTGCAAAATAAAGGTCAGTCACAAATTTACTAGGAATAAAAATAATCGTCAGATATAAATTTAACATTAAACATTGAGAGTAAATTAACATTACAAATATATTTTGAGATTTTTGTTCATTCTAACATATTAAAACAAAATATACAACTTGTACTAAAAATATAAGTAAAAAAACAAAAAAAAAAACAGAAATTTTGTTAAATGATTATAAAAGCAACAGTCACAACTCTTTAGAAAATGATACATAGTTAGATTACCTAATCTAAACTTAATTAATAAAAATTAAGGTTATCTTAAAAAGTGCTCGAAGTGACGTCCCTTCGGCTACAATGCAGAAATGTACATGTGAAATAAATTCTTCTACTACTATTTTCAACATTGTAGGTGTTACAGATCTGCACGCCATAGCAAAACGATTCTGCCACAAATCTGCTCGACTAGTGGATTCTATTCCATATACCTTATTTTTCAGAAAAGCACAAAGAAAAAAATCTAAAAGATTCAAATCTGGCAACCTGGGAGGCCACTTAATACGACCTCCATATCCGGTAATATTATTTCCAAAAGTACTGGTTTGATTTTGGTCTCTAAAATATTTTTTTTTCAAACAAGTTTTTATAAAGAACTAAAAAGTTGAATTTGAAAAAAGCATAATATCATCAAAATGTATAATAAACAATTCCTGCTCATACATCGTAATGTATCTGACTTCTTTTGTGCGACACTGTATAAAAAATATAAACGCAACACACTTTCATTTGGAAAAATTACATTGTTAATCTCTATGCCTTACATAAATGTTACTGACTTTGATTTTAAAATTTTGTTTGTAGGCAATAATGTATACAAAATTTTTGAAGTGGTCCTGTAAAATAAATATAAATGGTACGTACCTAAAATCATATTAATATTACATAGTCATTGGATTTTCATAACTATGCAAAATTTAATCTTGATCGGATATTTGGAAGTGAGTTAAAATTGGAATACAAATTTTGAATTAGGAAGACATACATACGAACGTCGTAAGTTAAAAGCTTATAAAAGTAATACAACTTTTTAAAATAAAATCATCAAAAGAAACACACTCATTTCCTTACCTATAAGTTTCTTTTTCCAATTCTCTCTAATTAGTGCTAAAAAATTGTTTGATTGAATTGTTTCAGAAATCATAAGATTTCTTAAATTTTTTAATGACGGAATTAGACGCGAATATAGGTATTAAGACTACGATATTTTTAAAAATCTCAACCTTTTTTCTTTTAATTTATCGCAGTGTGCTATCTCGCTGCCTATGCAATGCATACTTCGTTAGTGACTCGTCTGATATTTTTTCAGGCATTTAATTCTGTTCAGACGGTTAGGCTCATCGAGATAATTTGTACTGAATTTTTCCGTCATAGATCCAATACATCCAAGCTTTTTCCAGGAATTTATCAGGCAGTCATGGCTGTGCATCAGATGTTCGACTCTTTGAAGGTGATTCATTTTCTGATACAGAACTGACAGTTTCTTAATATGTGGTGACTTGCCTTCATTGCATCAGTGTCTGAAAAATCACTAAATTCACAAAGTGCATCTTCGTTATGAATATAAATATCATTGAAGAGAAGATTTTATATTGTAATAACGTATTCTTCCTTTCCTGTCTATGATTTGGTTGAACATTTCGCAATTTTCTGTTTTTGAAGCATCGTTGAAATCATCATAACTTTGTAACCAAAGGTGCAGACATTCTCTAAGATTTTCAGATTTAATCCTAAAAACACAACTTTACGAGTATTATGTATAAATTGGAGTAACGCTAAATCTGTGAAATTTTGAGGTATATATAACTGATTTTTGCAGGTTTCGGCACGCTATTTGCTTGCTCACTCAAACGCAGGTACAGACATGTGTCAAAATACAGTTGAAAGATCGAATCACAATCAACTCCATAAGGTAATAATAAGGAGTCATTATGTCCTTTAATTCTGCATATCAGTCAAAACGGATTTCAGTTTGAAGATTATCTGCTTATTTTCAATGACCCAGTGCTATCTCTCAGTTAATATTATGCCCCGAATACTATTTAAATTATCAGTGATGTTTTTACCGAAATAATTGTTTTTTTAAATGATGACTTACTTTTCGCGGTTATTCTGCGATGAAAAGTGAATCAAAAATAATATTAATCTAATTTTTGTATTCTTTAAAATTCATTCTAACGCAATTTGATGATTCATTCAGAAAGAACAACGTACCAGTTTATTAAAAATTCCGTAGAAGATAAAATTCCCGAATAAAAGTTATCCCAAATAAAACCATATTTATGAAATAAAAACTTTTCGTAGATGTGGTGTGATCTTTTTATATTTGAATTTCCTCTTTGTCTTCCAAATCTTTCTGGAGTTTTTTATTTAATGCAAGCGACTTGTCATTTTTAAAAATAGTGTGAAAACTACGTTTAGTTATTTTTAATTTCAGGCACTCTGAAGAATGAAGATATACATCAATTAAAATGCCTTACCTTCTACATTAATCTTTCATCATTAATCTTACTTTCAACATTAACCTGTTATATTACTTGCTTAAATTACATACACTGCACCAGGGAAACTGCTGAAATAGAAAAGAGCAAAATGTACAAAATATATATAAAAAACTAAAGAAATTATATTTGAAAAGGGAAATATTAAACAAACAATGTTAGAGTGAAAATAAAAACTCAATAACGGAAATTCGGAATCCGAAAATACGTAGCCCCACCAGTGGCCGAGAGGTTTTGCTCTCGAAGCTGGTAGACGGGAGCTGCTGGGTTCGATCCCAATCGCGCCCGTCGGCCTAATCGTTCGGAGTTTTCGTGGTTTTCTTCGAACCTTGGTTCTCCAAGCGTTAATACGGGTTAGGTTCCCTTAGAAAGACCCCCACGAAGGGCACCCCCCCCCCCTTAGGGCCCATATCCCTCGTGTTGATAATTGGCCGACATAAATACAACCAACCAATCGAAAATACGTAAAAATGGAAAACTGCGAGTTCATAGACATTTTCCATCCCTATTCATTTTATTATTACTTTTTACTCTAAAAATAATTTTAAAACATTTAGTATAGGTGTAAAATTGCATGATATTTTTCATCGGCACAATATTTTCTTTTATTATAATCTTCTATTACAAAAAAATTGCCCCAAATGTCTTTAAATTAGACGTAAAAGACTATATTTGTTTTTTCAAAGCAAAATGAATTTTAAAATGCAGCAAAATAGAATTTCGTCTTAGAGGTTTTGTAATGTATCCTATATTTAATAGCACAGTTTTTCAGATCCAGTGCTAGATTTTATTTACATCAGACATTTCTGAGATGAAGGGAGTAAATTATTTTTTAATGTTAAATACTTTAAGCCAAAGCAATATCACGCTTACAAAAAAATTAATTAGGCAGAGAATCAATTGAAAAGATAAATGAATATATTTAAATAAAGTTTTTAGAGATTGTTGAGCGAAGATTAAATATGTTATTTTAAATAATGTTAATGTAATTTATGCAACTGTAATGTAATAGCATACAAAAAATAATTAGACAATAAATCATTTCACTAGTTAAATAAATCACTTAATGATTTAACATTTATTGATATATATATATATTGATTTTTTTTTCTTCATTATCTAATAATTCAAAATTGAGGAAAATTTGTATCTTCAAGTTTGTTTGGCATGCTGAACCAAAATAAGCAGTAAAGTTACAATACTGCTAATTTACTTTTCAAAGTTGACTTCAGTTTTAGAATGTAGCTGACATCCCATGACAAAATAAAATACTTAAAATTATAAAGGACTCTTTTATACGAATGAAAACAATATTTTTCTCTTTTCCAGCATTCGTATTTTTATTTATTAGTCCCCGATATGCTATTTCTTTCTCCCAGTTTATTTTGTGTCGTCTCCAATAAATAACGTTACCTTGTATAAGCCAGCCGTAAAACAAAAGCCGATGTTTCATTGTGCGATTAAATACTCTAAAGCATTTTATAAAACTTCTAAGCATCGCACATTTTGAATGTTTATACCGTCGTATTGGGAAAAAAGGTACTTTTTAAAAATTTGTTTGAAAACTGCATCTTCATTTATTTTTGAAATATTAATTTTTTTGTAGTTTTTAGCAACATTTGTTTTATGTTGGCAACTCAATTACTCCATTTCTGTAGAAAGTAAAGAAAAAAATGGTTGAAAAATAGCAATTATATCTTCTTGTTGCCATTTTCCCATAAAAACTGAAAAAATGTAATTAAAATACGTGCTATTTTGAGAAAAATATAAATGAATGATTTATGATAAAACATGGAGCTATTATAAACTATATTTAAGTTTAAGTATCTATATTAATGCAAATGACGTCATTTTACATAAAATAAAAGCATGGTGCTTTAAGTCTTAAAATTGAAATATGTTTTGCATTACAGTAGAGTCCCGAGTATCCGAGTCCCGCTTAACCGAAATTATTTTCTTCTGGTGGACTGGTGGCTTCTATTATTATGAAACAGTCATTATAAATGAAGCGTTAGGTGAAGATGAAAGAGCAATCGTAAAACGTTAGAACTCTGATTTTCTGGTCAAAATGGGGGGGGGGGAGGGAATATGGCCATAATTTTTTTTTTTTTTTTTTTTTTTTTAAATATGGCCATTTTTTTCAGAAGAAAATGAAGTAATGGAAATGTCGGGGGCGACACTAAGTTCTGAAAAAGCAGAATTCCTGTTCTCTAGTTGTATACTTTCATTAACAGAACAACACACTGCTTAGGAAACACGGGTTCATTACTTTTTAGATGCACAGTGCACGGTGATAATGACATTGATATTTTGACAGTTATACCAACCGTCCTAGAAAAAGTATAAATCGAATAGTTGTTAATGAATTAGTTATATCTTTTTATGAATTACGTGGCGTTTGCTGAAAAATATAATTTGCATCTCTGTCGTTCGTGTGATTTGACAAGCCACACATCCACAAAGTAGACTTGATTTGTTTAACTGTGTATTAAATAATAAACATAACAATCCTCATTTTCAGAGAAATGTCATTTTCCCAAGATAAACAGATCAACCACAAAAATGACCAATACTGGAATACTAGCAGTCTGTTCGTTATTAACCAACTATATTTTTAAAAAAGCTTTTCTGTCTGTGTATTTATCATTTAAAAATAGACTATTACGTCTATACTATTCTGTGCATTGTTAAAATTAATATGTCTATCTAACATTTGGAGCAGCCAATTCATAGTACTAACTCTGTACAGAACTTCTTTATTGTAGAATGAAACTACTATATGAGAGTGAATGGCACAGTTGATGACATCATGAAAACTGCTACCGTTGGTTTATAACATATCACTGGTAAGCATTCGTTTAGGAAACTTTGCCAAAAATGGTGTTTAGAAAAATAAAAATGTTATCGGAATTGTATTTTTATGATTTGTTTCAAGAAAAGAAAATTATCTAAACAATTATCTAAACGAATTTTATTTTTATTAATTTTTTTATATTCTTTGCAGATAAAAATGATAGAATTTTCTTTCTTGATTCAACAATACAGTTTAATTACGGGTATTTATATAAACTACTCTGTGTAAGTCTGTATCACTTTCGAGAAATGATATTTTTTAATTTTTTATACGTTTATTTTAAATGTATATCGCATTATTATATAAGCTTGTTTGAACTTTGTTTTCGATAGAAACCGAGCAAGCGTATTCGTAATGTATTTTATTTTTAGAACAGGTAATGAAATTTTTTTTATATCTATTAATGTACTAATTATTAATCTGAACATGATATAAATGAAAAATGTCTTTGTTTGGAAAACAGTATTAAATAGCTATGTATGAAGTTTCTTGCTGCCCGTGATAATTTCCCATCAAACATTTTTAAAAATAAACTAAGGTACCTGTAACCAATATGGACAGGAACACCCTAAGGAAAATTGATTTTTTTTCATCCCCATGTACACGTCATAGGACACCAAAAATATATGACCACTATCCCTGGACTGTTGACTATCATTATTAAAATTAGCGACCTTGTAATTATTCTTGTTTAATTTTAATGATAAAAACAAAAAATGTTTGCAAGTGTCCATATAAGGAACCACCTGTTCCTATTATGGACATGCATGTCCATATTAAGGACAAGTGTCTCCTTATTAACCTATTACACAAGGTGTATGGGAGAGCCACTCTTCCAAGGAATTTTAGAAGAGAGGGGATAAAAGAAATATATTTTAAAGCATTGCGGGGAAGGGGGGCACAGTAAATATCTCCAGATCATGCACTTTAGAAGGGGGGGGGTCATTTTCGGTTGTGGCTCTTCGAAGACCTTTGCAAAGCACCCCAGTTACTACAAAATATTATGAAATAATATAGTTTGTTTTGCTTAGCTTTATTGCATCTGTCTGCAGAATTTACATCTGTTATTACTCAGCCCTCAAATAAAAACTTCTTCATCATTGACAGTAAGTCCCACACAGTCCTCATGGACATATCTGCCGCATAGGATGCATAGCCACATGTCTGCAACAGCATTATACTGCATAAGAAGCACTACCAGCTCTCCTTTGTTGAGGAAGTTATACCGCTGGTACCTGCGATTTCGCCAACAGATACCCTACTGAGGGGAGGCTTTTTTTTATTTTTCTGGAAGAGCTTTTGTGGAGGATTTTTTTCTTGGAGGAGGTTTCATGAGGATTGGAGGATACAGCAAGTGAATCTTCAGATTCACTTGCTGTATTTCCAATGTGAACATAAAGTATCCATATTGGGAATCGAGCATAGTTTTACTAAATCTTGTAATAAATAAACAAAGAAAACATTTTTAAGCAATATATGCAATAGCAATCGAAAATATGTTTTATCGGCTTTTTAAAACACCCCATTTTTCAATATTTAAAGTAATTTTACCATATCTAATAAGAATTTAAACTTACCTGTAATTACGATTAGCACACCTCGAAACAACAAGTTTCCTTCCAAATGGCGAACAGTGCGCTTTTTTGCACTTTTCAGACTTAATTATCTTTGCAACTGCTTTTCTTCACGGACATGCAGTGCCATCTCTCGATCAAAATTGTTACTTTTAAAGATATTAGGGGTGTCCATATTGAGAGCACTGTCCATATTGGGTACAAGTACCTTATTAAATATACGAGTTAAATTCTGAAACAAGATTCTATTTTAATACATTACACATTACAGTCTGTTACAAAATTATAAGACCACTTAGAATTTCACCTTTTTTCAACAAAGAAAATATTAGTTTGAATTTAAAAGTAGTTGTATGAAAATAAATAACTCTATAATGTTTATTTAGCTCAGGAAAAAAAAGTTTGAATAATTTTTTGTTTCATGCCAAACGATTTTACGTAAACCCTTTGTTTCATAAATATAAGACCACTCTTATATTATTAATAAAGCAGACGATTTTATTTTGAATTCAGAATTTAACTATAACCTAAACAATCTGTAAAACTTAAAAAGAAGAATAAATAACGAGAAATTCTGAATAGAATCTGATTCTTTGAATTTATTAGTAAAATGCCTCGTCGGAGTGGGCTGTCTGAAATAGAAATGAGAAGACTGTGGTTCTACAAAGGAAAAGGAAAGTCTGAACGTGAAATAAGTAAGATTCTTAACAGTTCTAAAACTGCGATTCATAATGTTTTAAGGAAAAAAGAATTGTATGGAACGCATAAACTATCTGGTCGTAAAAAGAAGTTATCAGATTGTGATAATAGGTGGATTGTCAAACTGGCAACGAAAAAATACCAGTCGACTCGTAAAATAGCATAATAGATGACTAAAAAGGTATCACATACAACCTTGTGGTGAAGTTTGAAATCTAATGCTGGTGTTACTCGTCGCAAATTAAAAAGTAAACCACTACTCCTGAAATGTCATAAAGAAGCTCGTCTTAAGTGGGCAAAAAATGTCATGACCTGGAACTCTGCATGGAGAAATACATTGTTTTCAAACGAGAAAAAATTCAATCTTGATGGCCCAGACGGCAATAATTAGTATTGGCATTATTTAAAGCGAAGATCTCGCAAGTTCTTCAGTAGTCAGATGGGAGGCGGTTCCGTTATGGTGTGGGGCGCATTTTCATATGCAGGAAAATGCGATTTTCCCTCCAAAGAGTTGAAGGGAAAATGAACTCGGACAGTTACTAACGGATGCTATTTCGAAGTCTGATACCCTTCGGACCACTTTTAGGAAGTGCAAAATGGAAGTTTCAACAAGATAATGCTCCCAGCCATTCATCGAAATCAACAAAAGAGCGGTTTAAAAGAGAAAAGATTGATGTTTTACCTTGGTCAAGTCGAAACCCTCACCTAAACCTCATAGAAAACTTGTGAGTTTATTTGTCTCGCCAAGTGTATGAAAATAACACACAATATCATTCAACATATGAATTAGAAATGACCGTTATGGAAAAATGGCACAATATTCCCGAATCTTTCCTTAAAAATTAATAAACTCTATACAAAATCGTGGGTTTGAAGTTATTCAGAAAAATGGTGGAGCAACATCTTACTAAATTTGAGAAAACTGTTCTTTACCACAGGTGGTCCTATAATTTTGTATGAGTTCTTTTTGACACTTTTTTGTTATATTGATGTTTTATTTTATCCGAATTAATTTCATTTCTCTAAGTTGCTACATTTTCCCAAAAACTTGATGTACTAAAATAAAATATTCTTTATTTTGATTGAAATAATTCTTTAATTACCTAAACAGCAAAATATGTTGTGGTCTTATACTTTTGTAACAGACTGTAATTTCAATAAAATACCTTTGAAAATAAATTTTATTTCATCATTGAAAAATTAAAAACTAAATATTTTGTGCGTCACGTTAAACTACTTCAGTACAATCAACTGCTGTAAATGCTACAATTGTTGATAAACTGTATGTGATTTCTTTCATCATTAATATTTGCTAGGTTCGATGAAATGATCACGTATTGCTTACCTATCCATCCCTCAAATTATTATTACATTATTATTAAATACTTATCGTAAACTCTGGTTCATGCTCATTCTTTTAAAATATGCATTTTTTTCTTTTAAAATTTAAGGGAAAACTTTCTTTAAAATTTTCTTCTACACACTAGAGTTTAAAATAACTAAAAAACATCAAAATTTGCATCTAACAAGGAAGATCTCCTTACCGGGCATACTCATAATATTTGAAAAAAATACTAATTAAACTACTTATGTATGTAACAAAGGATCAGTTAAATTCAGTAGAAAGTCTGTAAAAAAATGAAATAGTTTCGAGTATTTGGCGCGAAAAGACGAAAGCATCACGCGATTTCTCGAGCAGGACTTTTCCTCGCCAAAAGCAAACGATTTTAATGCACCTGAAAATTGCTTGTTTACTGAATTTTAGAATGCGTGTAAATAGTATTTAATGAGTTTAAACTTAAACAATGAGAGAGTTTAATAAAGACATTTTTATATTACATATTTATGTTGCTTGTTATTTAATATTATTACTTTAAAAACAATTTCATATATAAAAAATATATTCATATATTTAAGCGTATTCCAAAATAAAGGCAAGATGAAGAATGCTGCAGTTATTCATTTCAATATCAAAGAAGTCGTTTTTTCTATATCAACAAAATTGAATCGACAGTGCTCAATTGGAATTAATTATGAGATTGAAACAATTTTAATTATTTTAAATTTTGTTTTAATTCATAAAATTTTATAGTTAACTTTCATTATAAATATATATGACAAAACTATAGTTAAATCAAACTTAAACTGACAAGACTAAAGTTATTTACACTAAATTTATTTAAACAAGTTCAATATGAAACATTTTTATCTTAAAGGGTATTTGACATAAAAAAGTATTTTTCGAAATTTTACTCCATCGCCAACCGGTGATGAATTGCCAAGTATCAAAATCTTCGTTATTTTTTTTACGGAGGTTTTATCGAGTTTTTGCCGATTTTTTTTTTTTTTAATAAACATATCTATCCTCGTGATTAGAACATTCTATAATTTTTTTCAGATTTTTTGGAGTATGCCCGTATGGAGGCCTTCCTTGTGAGACATATACGTTTGGAAAAACTATGCTGTTGCCATCATAAAACTTTCTTCTGTACCATTCTAATATATTAATTTATAATAGCATCAACGATTATGAATATACAGTCAAAAACATCGCCTTCTTCAAAGTACCAAAACACAAACATATGCAATTAAGATCTTTTCCCCCTTTCCTCCCTAAAGTATATATCCTTAACTACATTATACAGAAAAATAAATGTTGTATGTACAAAATTAATACTTAAATTTTAAATTTAAAAATTCATCTCACTAATGCGTGAGATTAAGTGCTGCGCGCAGGAAAAATCTCTAAATTATGCATATAGAAAACAATTTTTGACCAAAAGAGAAACATAACTCACCTACTTCCAACTTAAAACCAAAATATACGCAAAAAGTTTTATTTAAAATTTAATTTTAGCACAAAATAAAAAAAAGTTCAAAATTTTCAATTTTTTTTTCAAGTTTTTCAAATGCAAAAAAATAAATAACCAAAATATGTGAATTTTTTTTATTTTAGCAGGTAGACTATAAAGAAATGCATATTTGGTTATTTTTTTTATAGCTGTAGCTTACATAGTTTAGAAGTAACAGTGCGCGCAAATTCCAAATTTACTAATCAGAGAAAACGCTTTTTAAAGTTTCAATATCTACGGACATTCCATTATACTCACCGTCTATAAATGATTATAACTCAAGAAATAATGCAGATTTTTGAATGGGGTTTTTTTGCATATCGTTAAGAAATTTTAAAACATTCAGAATAAACCAAAAATTGAAAACTTATTTTTTGAAGTTTAAAGTTCCTGTGCCCCCTTAACATTTAACGCTGAGTTACATTGCTCAGTGAATTAAAAGAAGAACAGATTGACAGTGACACCTCTTGTGTAGAAAATTTTTTAATTAGATCGACATATACATATTTAATCATAAAACTCAAATATAAAAATTGGTATATTTCTATAGAATAAAAAATAATATATAGCTGCATTCATCGTAAAAATCATAGGGCTAATTTCTATAATCAGGTCCACAGCTAAAGTTGGAGTAAAAACTTAGCCTTTTCCCCCACAATGTGATTAAGAGTGCATGAAAGTTAGAAGAATGGAGTTAATAATACGTCAAACCGGGCTCTCTAAATTCCATCAAGTGATTGTGGACCGAATTAGGAATCTTTCCTCAAGCATAACAACGCTCCACGTTAAGAGATGAAAGACAAAATTGAACTAGTATCTATTTTAAGAAAAATAATCCTGTTTATATATATTATATCGTGCAATTCTATAGATGTAAGGGTATAGATATCACAGAAATTCTGAAAAACACAGCATGGAAAAGCTACCAGTAGGAGAAATGCACAAAAATATCGTCAGTACTATTTTATGCCACGGTCTAGCTGAATTTAATGAAATTCCATGCATTAGTTCTTGAGCTATCAAAGTAATCATAAAGCACATAGCATAAAGCAGTCCCTGTTAGTAAGTAGACACTAAAATATAATCAGTACCAATTTATGTCAATGTCTAACAGAATATGCAGTTTGATGAAAACACTTATTGGTGCCCAGATCTAATTGAATGTGCAGTTTGGTGAAATTTCGTGCATTAGATTTTGAGATACAGCTATCACAGAAATCGTGAATAGTTCAGCTTAGCAGAGCTACCTGATGGGCGATGTACACCCACACCTAATGAGTATCAATTTATGTCAGGGTCTAACTCATATGAACTCCCGTACATTATTTCTTAAGATAAAGCGGACGCAAAAATTCACTGTTTGTCATACTCAAATAGACAGACAGACACTTTCAAAAATACTCAAATCTTATTCGGATAACCTAAACGGGAAACTCCAACAAAAAATGGAAGTCGGAAATTTTCACGTTTCCAATACTTTCTTCTTATGTATAATAGAAGAAAGTAAAAAATAAAAATTCAAAGCAAGATTTTTTTTTTCAAAAAACGCCTTTGAAAGAGAAAAAAATCTCTATATCAAATGAAAATTCGAAAAATTACCTTCTGAAAATACAGTAGACGGCATCTTCGAGATACCGCCAGGAGATAGACGGTAATAATTTGACATGAAAGTTAACAGTGATAAATGGAAGTAGCACGAGCCCTAATTTTCAACCATTTCGTCATTTAGAGCTTCTGAAATCGGTACGAAGTGAAAGAACTGTGCTGCTTTAAAATAACCAATAAGTGGACCAATAGGTGGACTTTTAAAGAAATCAATTTCTCGGGATGACCGTTTTCTCTGTCTTCAAGAACGATTCTCTGTTTCATTTACTGCTAAGCAGCTCTCACCATACTTGCACCGTCGAAAAGAAGAGATGTATCTATAAGCGTAACGTTTATAGACCGCTGCATGCAGATCAGCCTTTTGCAATCCGTTGATTTGTGCCTTCTGAAGTCCTCGCATACAACAAACAAATTAAACTCTGTCCCGCATCACACCAACTTAACCAGTCAACTCCGGTGTGTGTATGTAAGGGAGGAGAATCATTAAATGCAATTAAAATTAACTAATATAACTTCCTGAAAGTGGTTAAATGAGATTGAAAAAAATTAAAGCAAAACTTTCAAAATGAATGTGACTAAAATGGTGTGCTATTGCCATTTATTGATGTGCTTTCGTCACTTCTGTACCGTATTCATAAGATCATACCTACCGTAATGGATTAATAGTGTAATAAGGGGTACTGTACTCTTCACGGTAAAGCCTTTGTTTCTTCTACAGACTATCCAACGATTATAGATAGCGTAGAAGGATCCAGGGTTGCTATAGCCTTCAGTGCAATTTTTTAAGAAAGCCAAAAAATTCTTCCATAAACAAATGTAGCATAAAAAACTCTAAGGAAGGTCGCAGTATTTTTAATTGCTCCGGGCACTCAAAACTCATTCTATATCACTGCCCTTGGGACTTGGATATCAAGTTCAATAGTATCCACAAAATACATGCATATAGATTCAGTGATTTGATTATTTGGGCAGGAATTACTGACGATGTCTTTACATCTTGCTTCATGGTACTGAGCAGTTTCGTATAGAGATGATATACTTTTAAATATGTTTGCACGTTACTTGCGGCCATTTATACCAATTCCGTTCTACTAAACTATGTAGATATAGCTACCACAGAAATCGTTGAAAATACAGCATAGCAGAGACACTTGTTGCGCGATACGTTCCAAAATCTAAACAGCACTTATTTATTCCAGGTCTAATTGAATATGCAGTTTGATGAAATTCCGTGCATTAGTTTTTCAGATACAGCTATCACAGAAATTGTAAATAATTCAACATAGCAGAGCCACCTGATGGACTATATACACCTACACCTAATCAGCATCAATTTATCTCACTCTCTAACTGAATATGAAGTTTAGTGAAATCCGTGATTTATTTCTTGAGATGGAGCGGCCACAAAAATTCGAACAGACACTTTCAAAAATAGTTAAATCGTGTTCGGGATAATACAAACGTGAAACTCCATTAAAACTGGAAGTAGAAAATTTTCACGTTTCCAATACTTTCTTCTTATGTTTAATAGAAGAAAGTAAAAAACAAAATTCATAGCAATCTTTTTTTCTTCTCAAAAAAACGCCTTTGAGAGAGAAAAATTTTCATATGGATCGTGTATCAAGAACACACATATTTCACATTATCGGCCAATACTTACAATCAGAAACATTTTTTCCAATGGAATGATCTTAAAGATCGCTTGACTTGAGTGTTATTGAACATGTGTTATGGCATTCTTAAAAGGAGTTCGCATTCCCTTTCTGTCTCTCACCAAACCTTTTACAAATTAAGAGCTTATCTTCTCTGTGTATGAGAACAGATATTCCAAGCCAGAGTAGACGATCTTGTTTTCGGCATGAGTGAAGTTGTCAAACATGCATACCCAACGGGGACCATCACATTTAGAATTGTCAGATCTCCACCACTGAACATTTTTACAATCCTCACTCTTCCTTTGTTTACATGTTGATCAATTTTCTTGC
Organism: Maratus speciosus; assembly: GCA_963932465.1. Classification (NCBI taxonomy): domain Eukaryota; kingdom Metazoa; phylum Arthropoda; class Arachnida; order Araneae; family Salticidae; genus Maratus; species Maratus speciosus. The sequence continues at coordinate 232,227,892 of OZ010792.1, read as the reverse complement.
GTTTACTTACATTAGCATTTTTTATTATAGCCCATGATCTCTGAAAATATTATCGATCTCAAAAAAATATTTTACGACTTTTTTCACTTTATTATTTAATTTTTGGACAAAAATATATTTATGTATCTTTAAATTTGCTGAAAAGGATAAATCTATACAACTACATATCAATTTCTCACTTTTAAAAAAAAGCTTCTTGATTTAAAATTTGTTGTTGTAGTTGTTTCTGCAATATAAATCGACAAATATGAAAATTCTTGCATTTATTCGAGAAAAAATATTTATTTTAAAACATAATATTTAAAAATAAAGTATTAGAAAAACATTTTTGGTACTATAATAACTTGTCACATAGAATTCATGTCCTTTTAATAAAAATATCAAACACTTTATTTTCCACTCCATTGATTTACTGACACTTTGTGCAGCTGTCAAAGTTTCTTGTGCATTGAAATTTCCACATGAAGTATTTTCGTTAGCACTATTCTTCACTTTGTATAAAATCATTTTTCTTTTCTCTTAAAATTACACGTTCAAAAATTAGGCGGGTTTCAAGATACAAATGTTTAAAAAATATATGCAATAAGCATTTTACACTGTTTAAAAGATTTTATTAAATATTTCCACCGAAAATTAAAATAATAAAAAAAATGTGTTATTTAAAAAACAAAAGATACTTGGAAGTCATTGAAAGTGTACTTTTAAAGAAAATTTCTAAAAGAAAATAAAAAGGAAAATGTTGAAATATAATCTTAAAAAAATTCAGTGTTCAAAAATCTTTATATAACGATATTAGAGTTTCAATAGATTTCTTCAAGGGCTTTAACAGCAATAGTTCTTTATATTTATATCATATCGGTTGAATATACACAAATCTATTTTAAGTTGACTTTAAGAATAAAAAAGATTTGTACTGCTAAAGAAAAAAAAACACAATAGTGATAGCGTATATTTTTCTGTGTGCACTTACGTCTTTTTCAGGATAAATTGGAGATTTAAATGCCAAGAAATAATAATTTGTTTAACAAAATACTTTATTTTATCTAATGGCGTGAATTGGTGCCTTCTCTAATAGCAATTTATCCTAAAACGTTTAACGTCAGCTTAGCTTGTGCTTATCATAGTCTGCAATTTGAACAGAAACATTCCTTGATTAATACAAGGGTAAGTCAAAAAATCAAATTTTCGCCTTGCTGTTTAATTCATTAAAAAGAAACACAGTTTGATGTATGGAGACTTTTAACATGAAACCAGTTGGAAAAACTTGTTCAATCTATGCCGAGCCTATATTCGAAGTAATTCCGAAAACTTGCAGTTCAGTGTTAATATTTTTGTATTATTTTCAACTGTGAGGTTATCTAAAAAATTATCACTGTATGTAAGTTTTAGCGATTAAGCGAACCGCTCAAGCTCTTCATTCAAAATAACCGCATATGGATGTTTGACCACTATTTAAAGAAATAGCATAATTTTATATTTATGTCCTGAAAGAATCATGCAATACTTATACACCATACGAATCCAATATACACTATCCAATAAGAGATGGCCGATCAACAAAATTGTGTGAGGGTATAATAGGGTTGCCAGTCCATTAAATATTTTGGCTAAAATTAAATGTCTCACGTAGGACATGGGTTTTTTTTTTAATAAACAGTTTAGATTTGTATACAACACATATTGTGTAGTTTTATGGTTCTTAAAAGTATCAACTGGTACAAGTGAGACACAAAAGCAATGTGATATCTGATGCATGTAACTTAAATGTTTGACAAAAGAATATTATTCATACATGGGGTGATATGATTCCTCTTCTCCATCAATTAAATTTCTCAGTCAAACACAAGTATGCAAGTTCTATGATAAATATTTGTTTAATATAAGGAATATGGTTTTTTATTACCTTTAAAACCCTATGTCCCTCACAACAGATTTTTCTGTCCAGAAATTTGTAGTCTATATTTGGACGCCTGCTTAAAACCAGTTAGTGTTTTCAAAATTGTATAGCGATGGTAACAATGTTCCGCGCTATAGCTTTCAATTCTATCGCTTTTATATCACTCCTATGTATCACATAATTTCAGTTTTAAATTATCGAATATGAGGAGTGGGAATACACCTTTGAATAAAACATGCTTGAAAACTGTAGCTCAGTTTAACGACTTTTTATGCATTTTTAGCTTCCAAGAACGATTCATTTTTAAATCTATCTCGACAATGAGCTTTTCTTTGCTTCAATAATGTAAGGTATACTGGCATTTTTACTACAATTGCCAATTTATTGCCCAGTGCTGGCGCATATGCGATTATTCAGGAGCAAGTAATTATTTTTATATAATGTTGAATTCACACTAGAATTAAAAAAAAAAAAAAAAAGTTTTTTGAAAGTATGGAAGTGCATTTATACAGCCTTTATTCACCAAAGTAAAAAAAAAAAAAAACTAAAACTTTGTTAAAAAGTTCTCGTGCAAAATTTGTTTAACCCGTTCGGGACCATGGGTTCATATATGCACCCTCAAAATGTTCTTAAAACTTTTGAGTTTGATACCAGTAAAAAAAAAAAAGTAAAATTGATTTTATTTAATTACGACATTGTCGTGATTTATAAAGCTAAGTCAAATAATTAACAAAAAATGGTGCCAAACGAATAAGATTCGTGTAAAAGATGCTAGTCTTGAACGGGTTAAAATTAAGTGGTATAATCCCATTGCCTTTTATGGGGTAAAAAAGTAGATTGATCATATGGTCAGATTAACCATAACTACGCACACCATGATTACGCACTTTGTAGCTAAACTCAAATCTCTCGAGGAAAAGACCCATTTTTATTTACGTTAAACATAAAATTAGCATTAAATTAAATCAAATTTGTTGAGACTATGCTCATATGTTTGTATTATTATTATTCGATATTTCTATTTCTAAAGAAAACTATTATTGTTTTCCTAATGAATTGCTTTTTTCGGCAAGATTTATTTAGGCACTAGAATGATTAAAATCAAGGATTATAATTTATTTTTTAAATTTCCTTCATGCTGAATATCCCATACTTAACACATTATCTCCAAACTTACATAGATTCCTACATGCATACATCCCACTTAAATACATTTTAAAAATTTACATGCAGACTTATATACAATAACTTTCAGTACATAGAATAGATATCCCAATTATTTCTTTATCTCTAACACTAAAAGCACTAAGCAATCCTGTCTCTTAATGCTCTATCGCTAACTTTTGTTGTATTACTGATGACTGGTATCCCTTATAAGACGACTATTATCCATTACTAAATGATTGATACTGACTAGTCTCATAGCGGTAAAGATTTCGAAATATTTAAATGCATCGTTTTTATTGCCTTACTTTTATGCACCTTGTAATACCTTACATGGAGTTCATGTTTAGAATTCTTTGTTTAAAGCCGGACTAATTAGAAGTCATAATTGCTCCTCATATAAATTGCTTCTGACAGAGTGCAATTCAAGGAAATCCGGATGCCTAACATAAATTTCTTCTAGAGCCCATATCTTTTCTGCTAATGAGTTTTCAGACAGCATAAATCTCGAAACTTTATATCTTTCATCCTTTAAGATTTCATAATTCACAGAGACTTGAAACCCACTCTTGAAGGCACTTGCTATTTTAGCGAAATATATACACGATGCAAGCGGCCAAATCGACGATGTTGACGTTACGAAGCAGAGTGGACAGACATCCCAACAGACAGCTCGGGTTGCGTGCGGCTCTTCGGAATTAAGACTCTTTTCGTGTACCATACCTATGTTTTAAATGTCCGTCCGTGTGCCTGTTCACGTACCGTAAACAAAGATCGTCGTTGCGTGACTTGCGAGTAATTATTAAAATTTTTTACGGTACAACCTGCATTACTTTTTTTTTATTAATTTCACATGTTGAAATCCTAGATTCAATAAAATAAAACTCTGGCAACCTAAGCGCGTAATATAATTGAAATCTATACGTTTTTAGTGCATATTTTCTTCATTCTGGATATTAGAATTAAATTTTTATTGTAAGATCACAAATTATCTTTATATTAACTCATTTCTCAATTTCAGCAAGTAATGTTCTCTGCTCTTTTGATGAAACTTTAACTAAGCATCTCTTTTCAAATCAAGGCCTACTCCAAAATAAAAGGGACGTAAAAGGATATTCAGTTAATTCTATGAAGTTATTTGCATGCATAATATTCTAATCAGAACTTTAGACAGACACATGTGTGCTTTTAAGCGTAGTTTATCATTTACTCTCTTGTTTGACAATACAATTGTTTAAGCAGAATGGCATAGTTAGCTCATAAGGTTGAAGAATAAATTAGGTTTATCTTTTTAGTTAATAAGAAAACAAGCAGCTGGGTCTAAATTTCAAAGATTTCATCTGAACTAACTTAAAGATAATTCTTCATGAAAATTGTTTACAAATGCATTCTAGATTTTAATACAGTTTAAATTAATGAAAAGTAACAAGAAATGGTAAAATCCTCTAGTTATGAGAAAATACTCAGTTTTTTACATGTTTTATTCCAATGGATTATTTTGAATTATTGTAGCGTATTCATGTAATCTATTTATGAAATATTAATTCAAGTAAGACCTTCATGCAGACCATTCGAATCAGTTTATGTTCAACAGAATCTACTTAAAAAATTGAAACCAAAATTAGATTACTACATTCCATCATATCTATGAACATATACTCAATGAACATATAAGCGAATTATTATCTGATATTCCAACAATGCTCTCCTTTCAAATATTTTATTAAAAATGTTTGTTGAAATTTCAAAGGTTTACACTTGTATACTCTGTAAGCTGACTTTATATTTCAACGAAATTTAAAGTAAAACAACAGATTTTAAATGTTGAGACTAACAGATTGGTAGACTAAAGTATAATGTGTGTATACTGTTAAAGTCTATGGAAAGTGCGGGATTTATTGTAACAGGTACTTAAACCAAAATTTCTCGCTAAAATAAGAGTTCATTTTATTCAACAACTAGTATCGAAAACAATAGAAAATCCGAATAATTATTTGTTATTTAAATAAAATTAACAGTTCCAACTCATAATTTTATACATATTCATATCCACATCACCAAAAGAACATCACAGCTTTTAAATATAGGGTTATTGAAAATGAATAAAGTTATTTTGAAATAATACAATAAACTCCTTTTGACACATTCGCTTACCAGAGTGGATTTAAAACGAGAGTAAACTCAAACATTTTCATTTTATTACCTTATAAACATTCCATATGATTTCCTCCAGTCATGCGAACAATATCAGGACAATAGTCTAGTTCATACCAAACTCGTTTAATCATGTCTCGTGTTATTATGCTCAAAGCATTTCATATCCGTGTTTTAGGTCGTCCTAGTTGCGCGGTAGCGCAATGGCGTAGTCTCGCGTAGTCTCAATGGCCGTCGAAACACCACTGCCAACGCGATTCCCATGCTGCAAAGACTCCCTGGAAGTCATCTGCCATAATCTCTTTCAGAGATTCTTTGACAACCTATTCGATGGCGGGAACATCTTCGAAACTGTGACCTTTCAGGCTTCTCTTAAACTTTGGGAACATAAAAAAGTCTGACGGACTCACATCGGAGCTGTACGGTGTCTACGATAAGGTTGCAGCCTCTATCCGAGCCAGGTAGGCGGTCACAACGAAGATAGTGTGGGCTGGAGCGTTGTCGCTCTGGAGCTTCGAGTGATCAGAAATATCCGGTCGTTTCCGTTAGACTTCTCTGTGCAGGCTAGCAAGGATTTTTTTGTAGAAAACGGTGCTGACAGTACGCCCCGGAGGTAAAAATTCTTTGTGGACCACCCCTGGCTTGCCCAGATAGCTCCATGTCTTCAACAATCTCTCGTCTATTCTTGAACTTAGTGCACAATGGGAAAACCTGGGACCTTGACAGGGCATCGTCTTTGTAAGCCTCTTTAATCAAAGCATGCTACTTGGAAGCAGTTTTTCCGGGTGAAAACAAAATTTAATCGCATAGCGCTGCTCCAGCGAACGCTCCATTTTTGCCGTTTTCTACCTTGACAAAAACGCAAAAACAACTTTTGCGCCACACGTGATCCTCACTGCGTCGGAGCTCGGAAGCGACTGCCGGTCACTGCGTCGCTTAGACCTGCGTCACTGGGTCACTGCGTCGCTTAGAAATCCCGCCGCCAGAATGCGCTGTTGTCGGCTGGAGCGCAGCACGACTCCCAGTCTCATTACTTAACGGACAAACCTTACAGTATTTTATAACGCCTTCAGCAAGTGAATTTTTTCCATGAAAACAGCAACAGTTCAAAATAATAAGACTTTGCTTAAAAATTAATGAACCACTGCCAAAAAATATTTTTATTATAATCTAATTTGGAAATCATTATTTTAAATCAAATTACAAAACTTTTTTTAATAAAATAACAGAAAAAACGTATTCATAAAACTACAAAATGAAATTTAATTAAATGTCAGCAAACGAAAAATATTTCTTACAAATTCGCAAAGAAGCTAATTATTTTAGAAAAGTGAAAGCGGTGTTTCATTTTGCATCTGTTGCATAATTTATTACAAGTGGCATGAATATGGAAGAATGAAACCGCTCTGTGTGTATGCTGTTTTTGTTGTTGTTTTTTTTCTAGTTATCCCTTTTTTTCAGTTCAATATAAATTTTAAAAAATGGCATGAATTAATAAACGTTAGACTATTTCTGCATTTTTGGTTATTGTAGTTATTGATGCTGTTTCTTTTAAACATATTTATCTTAGTCATTGTAAGAATTTCTGAAATACATAAACTATTTATGAAAATATCTGATAGGGTGACTGCTCCAGTAGTTCATACCCCTCCAGTAGTTGATCAAATTTTTGAGATATTACACCATTTCAGGCGGGAATGATTTTCACACCTGGCTCTAGACATAATACTTTTGTTTGAATGTTGGAGCACCTCTTGTCACATTGTTGTCAGCTGCCTGCCGTAAGAGAAGCCAATTTTTGATTTTTTTTAAATTATAAAATGTAAAAATTTAGTTTTTGATCAGTAGTAGACCATTACGCTAAGTTAAAATAATCTACTTCCATCTTGCTTATTTCGTGCAATAGTTTTACATGAATTATTGTTAATCACAGCTTAAGCATGATATTTTAAAGATTAATTTTATAATTTTTGACTGATTTCTTCGATGGATCAACTACTGGGTAAATGGCAATTAAAGAAACTATTTACTTATAATTTTATTGCTATTTAATTTCAGCAGATTTTATTTCTGCAATTATAGGACATTTATTAAGGGTTGTAGCAATCATGTTAGTTTACTTCTAAAATTTAAAAGAAATATTATAAAAATCCCGTAGCACCGGCCTTATTTGATCAACTACTGGCTCAGTCACCCTACGTTAACTGATAACAAAAATTTGGTATTATTAAGTGCAAAGCCTGCCACTAATCTGCTTCAAAAATATTATTTTCGATGTGTTAACACGATATTTAACCCAGATCGGGCCCGGCGTTCTAATAGTAAAACATATCTTTACAATTAGTGTTATTTTGTTTTTCGAATTAGGTACTTTTGTTATTACCTACATATACCTACAAATTTTATAAAAAAGAAAAAATGCAAAATCGATTAATTAGAATGGTTTTCTGGGTATGTAAGAATTTGTTTCCCTCTACAATGATTCATTCCTGTAACACATTGATTTTTAAGACTCAAATGACTCGATAACTTAGTGATGTTCTAAGAAATAACCCAATGGAAATATAATAACTTTAATCTCTACATTCTTTTTTCTTCCAAATGCAAACGAATTCGCAGTTTTACATATTTTTATGAGTTATTTAATATTATTATCTCCATTTCATACACTGTAAAAAAAAATCTGTGAAGTTACTAAAGTTTTTCTAGGAAACTTGGATTCCTAGAACTTTTCATGTAACGGCAACAACAAAATTTCATGTAACAGACACACTTTTGCGCCGAAAATCAAAAAAAGTGTAAGGTTACTAAGAATTTTTTTGGAAACTGGGATTCCGAGAACTTTTCATGTAACTGCAGCCAGGGTTACAAATAAAAGTTTAGTAAGATTACTGAAATTTTAGCAGATTCATTTGTAAAGTTACAGATTTTTGTAGCTTTACAAAAACTAGTTTTGTAGATTTGCAGCTTTTTTCGTACAGTTACAGGTGAAAGTTTAGTAAGCATGTAACTTTACATCTGTAGAACTACAGATTTTTTTTTACAGTGTAGTTTTAATAAACTCTGCCGTTACAATCCTGTATCTTTTATTTCAAATAAAGTTTATTTTAACCCTTAAATGCCTGATTTTTCAAAAATCATTGTAATAATGTTTTTCGGCTTTCATTTTTTAAATAAATCATGGGAAAAATACTTTAAAAAATCCCATTTTGTTTTAAGTATGGTTTACGGCTAAAAAACAGTTTGTTACTAATCAGCAATACTGGTCTTTAATTGAAAAATTAATTTTCCTTGATAAAATTCAATAATATTAAACACACAAGAATTTTAGGAGCTATAATAAGAAATAAATTTTACTTGCTCACTGCAGAACAAAATAGGGTATTTCGCAAGCTTAGAAACAAAACAAAAAGAACAAGTAGCAACAATTGAAAAAATAAATCTATCTGTATTCTTAAACAGCACAAGTGTTGCCATATACATGTTGAAAATCGATATAATAATATTTTTAGAATGTATTTTATTGGAAACATTGGGCATTATAGCTTCAATATTATTCTAATAGTATTTTAAAAGCCCAAATTGGGTATGTTGCCGAAAAGCAACACCCGGCATTTAAGGGTTAAGAAATACATCAATTTATTTCAAGTTAATATAAAATAAAGTTTTATTACACTGTTATGTAAAGTCAGTTCTCAAAAATGCAAATCTGAACCTACTTGTTTGTTTTGTTGTTGCTGTTGTTGTTCGGTTTTCTCAAGTACAACTATAAAATGTACGTAACCGCACACACACACCTTTTTTATAAATATAAATATAACTTGACATTATTCTATTTTACATATACATCGAGCTTTTCCTGCAAGTTATGGTGAGCAACAATTTTTGACAAAAATGAGTTTTCTGTGGCAAACTATATTATTGTAAATTTAGAAGATCATTGCAGATTTGAAGTAAATTTTTCGTGTGGCTTGAAAATTGTAGAGGAAACAAAATTTAAACGGTAATTGAGAATAATTTTAAATCAGATTTTAAAACGTATCTCCTTCGAAATTGATAATAATTTGGTGAGAAAAGCTTGATATTTTTAAAGATAAATTGTTTAAAAAATGTATGTGCATTTCCAAAATACTTAATCCGAATAGTTTAAAGAATGAAAATTAAGAACTTTAAATTGTATTAACTGTAATCGCCGGCTATATCGAATCCATATAAGTACATGTATCTCATTTTATTTAAATTTTTTGTAAGGCAATAATTTAATGTAGATACATTTGTCGAAACAAAGTTATACGTAAGTGAAGTACATGTTCTAAAGAATAAGTACGCAGTTAAAAATTTGTTGCTGGATTGAACCAACTTTTAGTGTTCCAGTAGCTGCAATCATAACATGTTTAATCGTTGCTCCAACATTTATTATTCCTACTGTTGAACCATAAGATTCTGCTGGTCCAACAACGAACTGTTAAAATTCCGAACAATAAACAACTCAAATACTAAACCATAAAGTCTCTACGGTTATATTTAGCAAAAAAGAACTATTCAGACAGGAATCTCTACTTAAAGTAGAACATAATACGACATCAATGAGTCTGAGTCGGTATTCGAACCTCAAACCTCTTGACTTGTAGCCAGTTTTCTAACCACTAGACAAGAAAGGAGATACATTCGTGCTCTAAATCAGCAAGTTGAGGTAAATACAACAAAATAATTTAACGTAGATACATTTGTCAAAGCGAAGTTATACGTAAGTTAAGTACATGTTCTAAATAATAAGTATGGTGTTAAAAATTTGTTGCTGGATTGAACGAACTTTTAGTGTTCTAGTAGCTGCAATCATAGCATGGTTAATCGTTGCTACAACATTCATTATTCCTACTGTTCAGCCATAAGCTTCTGCAGATCCAGCAATGAACTGGTAAAATTCTGAACAATAAGCAACTAAAATACTAAACCATAAAGTCTCTACGGTTATATTTAGCAAAAAAGAACTATTCAGACCGGAATCCCTTTTTAAAATAGAACGTACTACGACATCAATGAGTCTGATTCGGTATTCGAACCTCAAACCTCTTTGCATGTAACCAGTTTTCTAACCACTGTACAAGCAAGGAGATACATTCGTGCTCTAAATCAGCAAGTTGAGGTGAATACAACTATTTTCTCTGATTTGCTGTTAAATAGCTTCATTTTTTGTGAAAGTTATAGTTTTTTTCAAGGTTGAACCATTTTTTTTTTTTTTTTTTTTTGTAAGATAGGAAGAGCTATATTGTTCTTCTAGTTTACACCATATTCTTACACCTTATATTGCATCTTATATACATCTTAATTTACACCATAGAATGGTTCAAATTTAAATTTAACTTTTTAGCAGTGTGCTCATATGTTTTCCAAAATTTAGACAAATACTTAAAACTGTTACAAGTTAAGAAAATACCGAAGATTATGTACCTTTTATTTATTTTTAAGTATTCATTTTAAATTAAGTTTATTTTAAGAAATATTCCGAATTATTTAAAGTAGATATGTTTAAAAGAAATGATTAGACATTTCTTGGTTTAATTTTGTTACATGCTTTGATTTAATAATATATCAAATTTACTGGGGATTTTTTCTCTCTTAAGAACCCTGATTCAATTCTCTGAAGTGAATCAGTAAAGCTTTTTTCTATATTTTAATATCATCAGTAAAAGGGGAGAAAATAAATATTTTCTTTTGAAGTCTTTTCTTTAGAAAAATAATAGATATCCTCTTACGTTTTTAAATTTTATTTTGGAAATGTGAAAGTTCAAATTCTTTAAATGGTTTTTAAATCTTTTGTATATATTTTACTTTATTAACAAAAGCGTTTGTGCTAAGAAATAGAAAATCTTTTAATCAAATAAATTCTTTTCTAAGATACAGCCAATAAAAATTCGTCTCATATAAACTTGCTATTCAAAGAAAATATAAATTAGTTCAACATCTGAAAAAAGTAAGAGATTGTAAAAATTAGCTACCTCTAAAAGATAAAAATTGAGACTCACACAAAGTATTTCATTTTATCTTATTTTTCTCAAAAGATAACAAAGTTAGTTTTAATTTTAAAGACGACGAGAAATAAAAATTGTCTTACAAAACAAGCACATTTTCAAAAATATTCATATTAAAACCTTAATTTATTCAAACAAATCCTCAAATATTTCCTCCTAAAATTATATTAAAATTCACATCATAGTACACGTAAAATTATTTTACCAGTTTAGGTCTATTCCGAATTTTTTCCAATGCCATATGATCCAATTTTTTCCAATGTCACATGATTTATTTTATCAGAAATAAATAATCTACATACATTACATTTTTTTAATAAAGTTTAACATAAGTAAACAAATTTTTTTAGAAACTTAATAGATAAATCATTTTGTTTTAAATTTATATGTTGATATTATTAGAGAAAAGTCAATCGCATATTCGGTATATAAAGTCAAATTCAGTCATAACTTAGTCTAATCATCATTAAAATTAAGCTACTCCATTTTTAAGCCATGTTTTTCCTATTTTCCCCCCTTCTTCTTCTTTTCTTCTTCTTCCTCTCTTTTTGTTATTGTTTTTTGTTTTTTCTTTTGAGAGACTGGTTTGGGGAATCCGTTTTGGAGTGCTAAAACAAAAACTTCAATGATGAATAAAAAATTCTGACTACACAGAAAATGTAGTAACGCATTGAACATGGAACTTGGAACGAGATCATTATATAAAATCCCTGGAGCCGTGGTCTCTCTATCTTTGCTAATAGCAATGTGGATCTTAGATTTATGACCGTAGCAGAAGTCCAGAACAACAGTCAATAAACCACAAGAAGCAGAAATTAGAAGTATGGTTAGACTATTTTCGTATGGATTTATTTAAATAATTTGAAAAGGTGCTCGGTTAGTTAAATTCATTGAAATTTTAGGACTTTTTCGATTAAGGCAGCACTATTTGCTTACTATCTTGAGGAGCTGGTTATGTGTGTGTTATGTGTGTCATGTGCGCTGTTTTGTCCGCATCGTCAGTAATATGGCCTAAGGGATGTCTTGTGACATTTCAAACGAATTCTTTAGGATAACTTAAGGGATATGACTTAAGACCGGTTACTTCTACATGTCACTTCACAAGACTCCAGATATCATGATATAAATGATTCATTCACAAACTATAAATGCATAAAGCAACTTACAGTGATTTAATGCTTTACACCACAGAGGCAAAAAAACACCTAAAAATTAACCTTAAGGTGGACTGCATTTTACATTCCCTACTTTTCTTTTCTTTTTTTTTTTTTTTTTTTTTACAAACATTTTGTTGAAACCGCGAAAGAACACAGTTCTTATTTAGTACTGAATATTATACGATTCTTTTAAATAGAAAGAAGGATTAACACATGTTTGAATATTTAAATGCAATTCTACTTCGATGTAAATCCGTATCCGCGTATGAAGTTTTCAGAGCGATGTGAAAGTACTATAATGCCTCTTTAAACTCGAGCCACATATAATCACTAGATTCTAATTTAAATAGCATGCTTATTTGTGCCCCGTAGCTCATACTTCATTTATATATAGCTAAAAAATGAAAAAAAGAAATATATTTTTAATTTTTTATTAAATTCTTAAAATATTGATTTTACAAGAAAATTTACCTGAGTGGGTCTTCTACAAAACGGTGCAAGGTTTTAAAATGAGAAAAAAAAATCGGGATATTTTTAAAAATATATATTATACGCTTTATTTATTTTTTTCTACATTTTTAGTGGCTAAAATATTTTATTGTTGCAGTTTCATAGCCAGTTGACATATTTTAGCGATCGTTGTTTGGCGCATTATTAATTCCGTTGATGTGACGCGTGTACAGATGTAATAATAAAAAATATATATATTTCGCAATTTTTATCCTGCGCCCAGCTAATAGAAAAACTGTTAAAATAATTAAAATCCGTATAACGTACAAACAAAACGTACTAAAATTGCTTTTAGGTGCATATATATAATATAAAATTCTTTTAATACATCTAAATATCTTAAAAATACATTAAAAATCAAATTAAAATCCCAAAACGTTTTCGGCCAAATTCGCACGACCATCGTCATTACCATTGTCATCACGACCGCTGACGATGGCCGTGTAAATTTTATTATATTTTAATGTACTTTAAATAATTTTATATTATATATATATATGCACCTAAAAGCAATTTTAGTACGTTTTATTTGTGCTTTATATGAATTTTAATTATTTACTCAAGGTGAATTTAGCAGTAGAATTTTAACATTCCTTTACTCTTAAAACAATTTATTAATTTATAATTAAGTTAAAAAAATATTCAAACACATGCTGAAGCTTCAGAACCAGTTGGGCCATTTCATCGAACATGATTTGGCGCACAACTAATTTTATTGTTATTGTAACAACCCCTAAAGAATATTTGGCGATTTATCACCTGTACCTGGCTAGTGGAAAAATACCAACTAATTTATTAATTTATAATTAAGTTCTATAAATAATAAAATATGGTATTGCCATTGGAAACGCACCTGTGTACATATTTTTTTTATGGATGTAGCATATACGGAAGTGAATGAAAAATCGACTAATAAATTCCATATTTGCATACATGAACCAAGTTAAGTTAATGAAAAATATATTGCCTGCGAAAAGTATGTTTTCATACTTCTTAAAAGTAAGTAATGAAAATAACATATCATAATATACAGAGTATCCACAAAAGAATGTCCCAGTTATAAACTTTAATAGTATCAAGTGTAAGCGTTGTAGAATGTTGGTTCAAAGCTCAGAGTAAGTATAAGAAGTAGAGTCCGAATTCCATTGTTCTTTCGGCCTGAAGTTGATGCCAACATCTTTTCCTTTCGTCGCCAAAAGGCTGTCATTTTTTGGCTGTGATCCCTTTATTGGTAACTGCTCGATTTCATTCATGCAACAAAATAAATGTAAAGCGAGAACTGGAGGGAAATTCCGAGAAGATTTTGGCGGGAGAAAAGCCGATTTGGCGTGTTTTCTCTGCCCACCATCGCGTTACAGTGGGTAGTGATCCCGGCTTCAAGAAAAGGTTGCTATTTCTGAGTCCAGTTATATGAGAAGTCTATGGTTCAAAGTCACAAATAAAGAATAACTCAAACAGTTTCAGATAAGCGCATGCACGAGTACTGCTTTATTATTGAATCGCTTGCAGTGCCACATGCGCATAATGGCGACTCCTGGATGTAAAGCGTTATTGCTGGACTGGAGATTAAAAAGACGTTAGAGTCGTGCGATTTTTTCCTTTAAGACTTTATAAAAGATCCTGTCTACGTTTTGCCAGAGTTGAGACACAGAATTGAAGAGGCTATTGCTCCCACTAATCCGGACTTGTTAACTGAAGCGTGGTAAGAATTGGACTTTAAGTTGGATATGTGCCGTATAACTAAAGGCACTCACATTGAACATTTGTAAGAAAAACTAGATTAATTTACCTTGAATTTGAGGTATGATTTGTTGCAAATAGTCTAAATTAAACCGTTATAATATGGAATTGAAACTGAAATATACTTTTATAAGCAACTTGTATTTCAAGCGCGTTTTCCTCAAAACAAATTTTTCGCATTCTATACGTATTTAAAATACCTCCATGTGTTTTAATTTTCTTAAAACTTTTCACCCTATCTGAAGGATAATCTTGAAGCACACTTCACCAAATCTGTGCATCCGTTTTGGAATAGGGGAGACTAGGGAGGGTTGACCCACTTTTTACAAAATGATTTTTTATTTTTTAAATATTGAACGTAGGATAAAAGTTTTATATATCATTTTATTCATTATACAATCAGTCATCAAAATGAAATTGCTACATAAGTGTAACATATAAGAAATTTGAAAAATGATTGATTTTAATCATGAAAAAATAATGGGTCAAGGCTCCCCACATATGGGAGGGTTGACCCTCTATATGGGAGGCTTGACCCACTTTGTTTTAAATTGCAATATTTGTGAAGATAAATAAAATCAGTTTTAAAAAGGCAAAATAACTTTATTCTACATTCTTTAATTATTATAAAAAATATAATTTTTAATATGATGCTTAAACAAACCTGTTGAGACGCAATAGCAAGTCAGAGGAGAAAATTTTTGTTTTAAACAGCAATTTGTCTGAGCAGGTATAATTGTACAGCAGAGAAAAGGAAATTTTAACATTTAAGGCAGTATTCCGTTAGAGATATGTTCCGTTTTCTTAGTGTTTCATGTTATTAAGTCCGGATTTAGGAGCCACTGTCCCTCTTTTTTTTTTGTCTCCTTGTCCTAGTTTCTGTGACATTCGACCTGGCAATTCTAGTTGTCATATTGTTTGGCTTCATCTCACTGTATTCACCCTGGTGAAATTTGTCTACATACCTTCCTAAAGTTTTTCGATCGATGCTATGTTCTTTTGCAGCCACATGAGCACTTAACTTATCATTAACATGATTCAAATCTTTAAGGGACAATATACTTTCAGTACTAAAATGTTGAAATAAATGACTGGCACCGGAATTTACAAACAAATTTATTTGGAAATAAGAAACAGGCTATATTTCACATACATATTAAATGGAAAAGATTTTAGCAAAATTCTGGTGCCATTGTGACGGTTCGGAATTAAAATTAAGTGGTTTTATAAACATACCACAGCCCCTGAAAGGTTTAAGACTGCTGCTTTCATCCTGTCTAGCCCTTTCTAGTCTTTTCCACTGTTTATATTTAACTATTGTAAGTAATACTTAAATGGAAAATTATTCCTATCAACTTCCCATTTTCTAGCAATTTTTCACATCTTTCTTTAGTCAGTTTTAAACATTTTCTTTTCCATCACACCATTTTACTGCAGCTTTACAGAATAAATTTACATTCTTTTATATATATAACCATTAACTTTTCACTATGCACAGTGTATAATAAAAATATTTCCAAAATCATTTAATTAAGGGAGCCTTGAGCATCTGGTCAACCCTCCCTCACATTTACTGGGTCAAGCCTCCCTACATAGACCTTTTCTAAAGAATAGCACATTGTTATGTTAAGCCTAACTTACTGTACAATCTTTATGCCTGGAATGAAAGCTCGGTATTTCTGCATTACTTTAAACCTACTTACTTAAATTTCTATGATATATTTTATCTGAAAAAAGTTTACAAAATATTTCTAAAAAACACAACTTTTAAGTTAAAAACGCCTCACAATTGATTTTTTCCACACTTATTTTGATTATCTCTATGGAACGAAGACTGTTGTTTGAGCATTCCAGTAGCTTTGGTTGACACCTATAGATAAAACTCTGAAATTCTTTTAAATATGAAAATTGATGGGTGGGTCAAGCCTCCCGTATGGTCAACCGTCCCTAGTCTCCCCTATCGGTTTATTACGGTCCTCGAATTAATAATAATGTCTAGAAATATGTGAATTTTTAATACGTATTTTTTGGGCCAGTATAGTATCATTATTGTTATTAAATAAGTGTGTCTAAAAAAGTGTGTTTTGAAAAATGAAACACATGGAGTATTTTAAATTGTTAATAAATAAAAAGAAAAGTGCCCAGTTAAACTAATGGCATTGAGATCACAGGCTATTCACACTAATTGTATATTATACTCTTATTTCAAAGAATAATGCCCCTCGAAAAATAAATTAAGGGGTGGATTAACCACCGTTTCACTCTTTTATACTTAACCAATGAAACTCCAAATCTAATCAGGGAAGCTCCTTATCAGAATGAACCTAGAAAAAAATTTGTGAGGCAAATTGAATAAGTCTGAAATGAATAATTTAACTAAATTAAGGGAAGGGTGGGGGGGAGGGATTTTCCTTCTTTATACTTAGCCAATGAAATTCTAAATCTAATCAAGGAAGCGCATTATCGCTATAAACCGGTATATCAAATTTGAAGCAAATCGTATAATTCTGCATGAAAAACCCATTTATCTAAATTACTAAATTAAGGGGGCTATTATCTCTCCGTTCCCCCCTTTCTACTTAACCAATGAACCCCCAAAACTAATCAGGGAAGAGCCTTATCAGAATGAACCTAGAAAAAAAATTTGAAACAAATCAGATATTTCTATCAAGAGTTATCGCGTTACGTACATACATTCGTACATACATACATACATACAGAATCCTTGTGCACATTAGCTCTCAGGCTTTGACAGCCTGTGAGCTAAAAACTAATTAATAACATTTTTTTTCAGAAAATTAAATTTCTTTTCAGATATTTGTTGAATTTATGGCACAAAGCATTTCTTTGAAAAAGTTCTTGTTTAAAAACACAAATTAAGTCCAGCGTGTCTTTAAAAGATATTTGAATTTTGTCATTAAATATTTATTCATTTTACTAAGACGCGGCCTCCACTGACAGCTGGGTAAGAATGTAAATCCGTTATATTCATCCAAAATCCTATTTTCATGCAACTGATTTAGATCAATGAAGCTTTGTATGTTTTCGTTGAGTGAAATGTGAATATATTTAGGTGTTAAAACGAGACCTAAGGCAGATCTTCCGAATTCATGAATGCTTGGTTTTGTGAGATGAAAGCTTATTTTCATATACAAAAGATTTTGTTGCATTTTATTTCCAGGTACATATAACTGATATAATGTGTATTTCAAAATTCGTTATTTACTGGAATGATTTCTAACATTTTGTTATGGAAGATAATCTACAATCTTCTAAAGTTATATTCGAGTTTTTGAAGAATTAAAATCCTCGGATTTTTCTTAATGATAAACTATGCAAGAAACACACACACACACACACTCACGCTCACATTAATTGTCATAGTATACATATATATATATAAAATAATTTATAATGGTTAGATTAATTACGATAATTTATAATTAATTGATTTATATCATTAATAATATTATTTACTTGGTTTGATGATTTTCAACGGCAGAATTCGCTTTTAACTGTAACACATTAATATAGCGGGGGTTTTGCTGTGATTTAGGGGATGCATGATTAAGATTGAAATATGGTATTTAAAAATTCTATTGCTGAGTAAGTTTTTAACTCACATGTTCCACTTTTATTTCTATTGTGCATGATATTGTTCTGTCCGGGTTTTACATTGATTAATTATATATTTCTTTCCTTTTTATGGTGTGGTTAATTGGGCAATGGAAGTAATAAGCTTTTAAGCTAGTAGCTTATTATTTCTTCCTCAGAAATTAACCGCTTTTTACTAATGATTTCGTAATATTACCCTTGAAAACGAGTTACGAATCACTAGTTCCAATTTTATTCATAATTGTTCTCTTATTTTAAGATCATTTTGCAGTTTTTCTTTTCGAATTAATGTTTTTAAATTTTGAGATCATACATTTCGTGCAAAGGATTTGTTGATGTTGACAATGATTCATTATTTCAGGTCTTATTTCATTGGTTAAATTGTTTTAGTTACAAATTGTTTTACAAAATATTTCAAATATTTAGATTTCCTACGTATATTTCATTATTTACTTGTTCTTTATATGATTTCGCCGTCCTGTTGATTTTCCGTTCGCCAATTTTGAAAGTTTTAATTTTTTAATACTTCATATATTGGTGATTAGAATTCTGGTTTATTAAAGTAGAAACAATTCATTAACCCGGGAGAACTCGCTAGTGAGAATGCCCAATTGCTTTTCTTTTACTTTACATTCATATAATATCAACTTTTTTTGGTTGGCTTAGTACTTTTATTCACAAAATAGGTAAAATAATTGAAAAACATTTTGAAATTTTAATTAAAATGAAAAATGATTTAAATAAGAGTCTTAAAAAAGTACGACTGTGAGAGAAAATCTCATGCAGAGAGTTCTCCCGGGTTAATGATTCGTTAATTTAATGATTGTTGATCCAGCTTTATTATGTATAATGTCAGTATGTAATGTATTGATACTCAATTTATTAATTTTTATTTAAAAAAAAAGATGATGAATTGTAATATTATATAATGGTTTTATATATACATATATATATATAACATCTTTAGTTAATGTCAAACAAAAAATTAATAATGAAATAAAAAGTGTTTTTATCATGAATTGGACACGAAATGGGATATACGAAAATGAACTATTAAAAAATAAAGCGAAATGCGAAGATTTAATCATCATAAAGGAGTAACATCCACGTGTCGCACAAAATGCATTATTTCATATAATAAACGACGAATAGTCAAGAAGAATATCATTGCCACTAACGCATTGAATTTATGTAAAATATGAATAAAATCATATGAAAAATACGAAAAATAAAAAGAAAATTTAATAATAATAATAATAATAATGATAATAATAATAATAATTATAATAATAATTATTATTATTACACTCACAGTATTTGAGAATAACTACTATATGAATCCAGCAGTTATGCTATGCTTACAGATAAGTGGCAAAACGAAAAGCCAAGATGTTTAATTACTACAGTTGCAATTAAGATTTAACAGAAATAGTTCAGTTATGTATGAATTTAAAATCAATTATGAAGAAATTATTACAAATTAAAACTAAATAAAATAAAAAAGAAAACATAATTATATATATATGTGTATATATATAATTATGTATATATATATACAGAAAGAGAGAGAGATTGCTGTTAATATTTAAAATTAGAGTTTTAATTATATATATAGAGAGAGAGAGAAAGAGAGAGAGAGAGAGAGATCAAAATACGACAAACAAGTTCTTCCACCAAAATCTGACAAAATCTCTAATTTAAAGATGGCAAGTAATTAATTTATATATAGAATATCTTTAAATCAAAACCTAGCTAACAAATTCGTACATCAAAATGACCAAAACTCATTTCATTTAACATGCATGATTTTCACTAATTTTAATTAAAACATGGAAAAAAATAATAATAATAAAATAAAAAATAATACCAAAAAGCAAAAAAGAAATTTTTTCATCATCAAAAAACAGTTTCTAATTTGCACATGCGTAAAATAAAAGCTGTTATTGGCAAGAAAAATTGTCGTTGGCGAGATTTGCGACTGGCTAACGTAGAAGTACCTTAGTACCTTATTCCTTTTTTTTTTTTAATGTTGAGAAGCAGTGATTGATAAACGTAAAATTTGCTCGTAATCATTACTTATCTGAAAAAAATTATTATTATTATTTATTGTTAGTGCTTGTTTCTTATTTTTACTTATAAAACATTGAACGGCATTTCTGAGTATTAACTTTTGTTCGATATTTAATTCTTCTTCGAAAAGTAATACAGAAAATATTTGTATTATATCTGTTCTATTTAAATTCAGTAAATGAGCAAAACAAAACAGCCATACTTGGGTACATTTTAAATCGATTTTTCTTATATAAATATCTTTTCTGTTATGTATGCTACTGTAAAAAAAAACTTCGGTGTTTCAATATGAAATAATAATAATAATAATAATAATAATAATAATAATAATAATAATAATAATAATAAAGAATGATAAATAAAGAATTTCAATGTAACTTCGAATTTTGTCTTATGTAAAACTACATCTTTTTATTATCATTATTTCTTTCAATAAATCTTATGGAATTCATACGACTTCTTTCCCTTAGAACATATTTCTTTCTCTTATACAAAGCATAGTATATGCATTTATCACGGAAAGCATGAATAAGAATTTTAAAATTTAAGTTTGAGTATACGACGATCACTTGGGTAAAGTTATAAGTAGTTTCCTTTTTTTTAGAAAGATTTTCTGTAAATAACTTCTGTTTTAAATGTAAAATTGTATAGTTTGAAAAATATATATATTGATATGTGGATAATGCTCTAATCGTCGCAGCGGCCATCTCGTCGTTCTGGCAGGAACTTTTGTACAAATATTAGCTTTGTTTTTGTAAATTAGTATTGTGATTCAGAGATCATTAAACTCCTGCCTAGCAGTGTTTGTTTTTAATCTTTATCGAATTCGACACTTGTTTAGGTTATACAGAGACATTGATTATTTTTTGTTAAGATCTATTGTTGAATTTCTTACTAATTTACCATCTCTTTATAATTGCTTGTTTACATAGTCCAAGAGAGACACTTGTCATGCATGTTTAAATTTAGTAAAATGCAAACCAATACCCCCAATGGAAGCTAAAATCGTTATGGCGACTATCGCTATTAGTAGAACTGAAGATGAACGAGATTTCAGGTCGATGAACAATATTTTTACAACAGAATCTTCTTTGGCTCTATAACATATTTTAGACTTTATGAAAATATTCTTATATGGGATTCTTTAAGAGAATTTAATCCTAAACTTTGGGTACAACATAGTACGAAAAGTCATGATCGACCTCGGAACCTCCTGAAATTTCAATTGCTACTAGGCTGAATGCAGTATTCATAACTGAAGTGCAGCAAGTTAGCTTGTGTCTATGAAATTGACAAAATTTACTACTACTAGTGAAAGTAAATCTTAAGAAAAAAAAACGAATTAAAAAATATTTTATAAAAATAAATGTAGAAACAAAATACTACAATTAAATTTTATAGCTAAATTATTTAACTCTAATCGAATAATGACGGATGCCTATATACACTGTGGTAGGCTGACGTTCCACCGGAAATTTTTTAAAGCAATTTTTCATTTTATTTCAACAACCCAGCATATTAAATGCTTTTATATGGTAAATTAGTTCTATTTAGAGAAATGTAATTGATTTCATATTACAATTAATGATGAAAGGATAAATGATTAATATTCATTCATTTATATACATATTTTATATACTCTTTGCCTCTGTTTTTATTCAATTTGTTTCATAATTCGCCTCTGACTTCATCTGATTGGGCCGTATGATTGGCTGATACCTTCTATATTCCTATTGTCTGTTCCTTTAACCTGTTCCTCTTTCTTACCTTTTTCCTCTCAGTGTTCCTCCTGCTTTCAAAGTAGAAGCATATATTTTTGACTAGCGTCTCATTCCTGGATGGTTCCCTATGGAAGGACGAAAAGTGGGAAAGTCAGCTTCTGAATTGGGGTGATGTGCAGAAGCGGATTCATGTGTTAACAGAATTAAGATTTGCTTCAAATATGTTATAAACTATTTCGAACTGAATACCATTATCTCTGTGGTATGTCTTTTGTCTCCTATTCGGTAGATCGTGAGATCGAATCCAAGCGGAGGAGAATTTGAAAAAAAAAAAAAAAAGTTCTTTTTACTTTTCAATATTTATTTAACTTGTTAAAAAAATTAAATAATAAAATCCAAACTTTTTATTTAAAAATTTTAATTAAGTTCAAAAAATCATTTTAATTTAAAAAAATCCTTTTTTTAAGTCATTAAGCTCAGAAGTATGGTGCAGCTTCTAGCAATATGATCCCAAATTTTGCAAAAGAGTGCAGCCTCCAAAATACTTTTGCTTTGACGTTGATGATATCACTTATCATCAATTGCTTTTAAAAAATGAAATAATTCAATGCATAATTTTTGTCCTTTAAACTTCGTTTACAAAGAAAAGAAATATATGTGCTGTAATGTTTACGCTAGAACCAAAGTATTATGTGGTGATAAAAAAATATAAATGAAAAGTACAAAATTGTTTTTTTATTTATAATAATTCATATGTAAACAATGATGCCAAAATAATATGCCGTGATTTAAAAATATAAATAATAAATAAAAAGTACAAAATTATTTTTTTAATATTTGCCTTTTGATTTAATAATTATAAGACATTAAAAATTGAATTTAATAAAATATTTAATAAGTTCTTATACTATGATTTCTGAACTTTTTTTGAAAATTCTATTAGTTCAAATTCTCAAAATTAAAGCTGCTGCAATAATTCTGTCAACAGATGTGTCCACTTCTGTACACCACCTCAATGAAACAGTGGACTTTCCAATTTTCGTTCTTCCATAGTGAACCATCTAGGAATGAGACACTAATATATTTTTGAGCCTGATGAAGGAAGACAAAGTTATTTTGAAAGGCCTCGCGCATTTATAAGTTTTAGGGTGTTTTAAGAAGTTCTTTTTGACTTGATTTCATGTTATCGTAACACTTTACAATATGCTATGAATCATCATTGAAATGTTCGTTTTTAATTCATTGCCACAATTTCCAGATTTTCAAACTATATACAAATAACAAACATCTATAATTCGAATATTAAATTATAAGATGTATTCAAACTACTAAACTTTCTCAAATTATTGAAAATTAGTTAAGTTAAATTTAAAGCATTTTGTAATAATATCACCTCCAGTGCGTTCGTGAAAAGTTTTTTCATCACTCATGTGACAGTGAAATTTTTATTAATATTTTTATACGTTCACCGAAATTCTCGTGAAATAAATTCTATAGCAATAGCTCAAAAGTAACTTTATCTGGAAAAGCAATCGGGAATCTGTATTGCAATTCATTTTTAATGAATATATATTAAAAAAAAAATTCCGATGGCAAATCCAAATATAAAATGTTACAGATGGTAAATTCTTTCCTTTGAAAGCAAACTATCTTCTTTAAAGAAAAGACAGATAGAGATTTTAAACTATTTTAAGAAATGGGTTACTTTGAACGGTTTTACTTCTAATATTGAAAACTGCGTTTTTTAATGCTTCAAATATAACCTATTTCTTCTTTTCTTTCTTCCTTTATATATATATATATATATATATATATATATATATATAGTAAGAAATAATCGTCTTAAAAATTGTTCTTAAACTTTTCTGTAGATTAAATAAAGCTGCTTTAGGTTACAAAGTAAATCCAAAATCATATAAAACTACAAATTAGATAAAATAAAGCTTAATGTTCAGTGAAATTTATTTATTGTCTTAGACCATAAAAAATTGTATTTCTATTCAAAGGACTTTAAAGAGATCGTAAAAAAACGCTCTTAATAAAAAATGAAAAAAATATGTTGTATGATAAACTTATTCTCTTGAATTTATAAATAATACAAAATGGAAAGAATTACTGAATTATATATTTATTATATATGCATACTTTATATTTATATATGCATACTTTATATTTATATATGCATACTTTTAATCCTAAATACAATCTTTACATTAATATTAAATTTTCTTTTAAAAAGAAGTATAATATATTTTAAAACCTTTTTTTAGTTTATCTAGGTTTTAAAAATAACTAGGTTTTTAAGTAGCCCGCTGTAAGTAGCGAAACTACAGTAGTCGGTACTTTCTGTAGTAGTTTGTCGCGTAATGCGCTCATTTTGAAAAAAAAAAAAGTTTAGCGAGCAGAAAGATACAAAAAATGAGTTGTTTGTAGCGATCCCTTGTACTACTTTTAACGCTATTTCAGGTTTTAAAAAAGGGTACCAATCTTCAAATCGCGTGATCTTAAATTAGGGGAGACTAGGGAGGGTTGACCCACTTTTTACAAAATGATTTTTTATTTTTTAAATACTGAACGTAGAAAAAAATTTTATATATCGTTTTATTCGTTAAACAATCAGTTATCAAAATAAAATTGCTACATAAGTGTAATATATAAGAAATTTGAAAAATTATTGATTTTAATCATGAGAAAATAAGGGGTCAAGGCTCCCCACATATGGGAGGGTTGACCCACTATATGGGAGGCGTGACCCACTATATGGGAGGCGTGACCCACTATATGGGAGGCGTGACCCACTTTCTTTTATATTGAAATATTTGTGAAGAGAAATAAACTCAGTTTTAAAAAAGCAAAATAACTTTATGCTACATGCTTTAATTTTTATTAAAAAAAATATTTTTGAAAATATGACGCTTAATCCCTTAACAGTGTGGCCCCGAACTGGATTCAGGCAAGAACACTTTGCTTGCTTCGTTATTAAAAGCATTTTGATACAAATAATTTCTAACTGTAAATTTATTTTTATTCATTGTCAGATATTTTTCTATTAAGTAAGGTAAATATTTTAGTATGGAAAAAGTGGTGTCCAGCTCCATTTTTAATTTTTTTGTAAGAAAACAAATGTCACTGTTAAGGGGTTAAACAAACCTGTTTAGGCGCAATCGCATGTCAAGGGAAAAACTTTTTGTTTTAAACAGGATTTTGTCTGAGCAGATAAATTATAGTGTAGGGAAAATTAAATTTTAACATTTAAAACAGTATTCCGCTAGAGACAGGTTTCGTTTTAATAGAGTTTCATGCATTATAATCTCCGGGGTTAGTAGCCACTTCCCCCTTTTTTTTGTCTCTCTGTCCTACTTTTTATGACACTCGACCTGACAACTCTAGTTGCCACATAGTTTGACTTCATCTCACTCTATTCATCATGTTGAAATTTGTGTGCATACCTTCCTAAAGTTTTTCGATCAATGTCGGGGTCTTTTGAAGCCGCATGAGTACTTAACTTATCATTAACATCTTTTAACGCTTTCAGGGGCAAAGTACTTTCAATACTAAAATGTTGAAATAAATGACTGGCACCGGAATATACGAACAAATTTATTTGAAAATATGAAAAAGGCTATATTTCACATACATATTAAATGGAAAAGATTTTAGCGAAATTCTGGTGTCATTGTGGCGTTTGGGAATTAAAATTAAGTCATTTCATAAACATACCACTGCCCCTGAAACGATTAAGACTGCTGCTTTCGTAATTTCTAATACTTTCTAGTCTTTTCCACTGTTTCTATTTATCTATTACAAGTAATATTTAAGTGGAAAATAGTTCCTATCAATTTTCCTAATTATATTTGATTAATTTTTTTTTGCATTGGATTCTACAGTAGTTTTGCGCATCTTTCTTTAATCAGTTTTAAACGTTTCTTTTCCATTACCTCATTTTCTGTAGCTTTGCAGAATAAATTTACAGTTATTTCTATACATAATCATTAATCTTTCATTATGCACAATGTATAGTAAAAAATATTTCAAAAACCCCTTAATTAACACATTGCCGACGGGCAATTTTTATCAAATCCGAATTTTAAAACAGTAGAAGGTCCTCCCTATTCTGAAAGTTTTTTGTAAATTGGTGTTCTAGATAGGTTTCCAAAGTTTATATATCGGAAAATGTTTTTCAATGCATGAATTTAATATAAAATGTTTTACAGTCTAAAATAATAAGGTCAACATAATATAAATGCATTTTCTGTTAGGTTTTTTGAATGAAAATGAGAATTCTCGTTTCCTGTCGTGAATGTGTTCAGAGAGCCTTGAACATCTGGTCAACCCTCCCTCACATTGACTGGGTCAAGCCTCCCCACAAAGCCATTTTCTAAAGAATAGCACATTTTTATGTTAAGCCTAACTTACTGTATAATCTTTATGCCTGGAATGAAAGCTCTGTATTTGTGCATTACTTAAAACCTACTTACTTAAATTTCGGTGCTATATTTTATTTGAAAAAAACTTACAAATTATTTCTAAAAAACAGAACTTTTACGTTGAAAATGCCTTATAATTGATTTTTCCACACCTATTTCGATTATCTGTATTAAACAGAGACTGTTGTTTGAGCATTCGAGTAGCTTTGGTTGACACTTATTGATAAATCTCTGAAATTCTTTTAAATATGAAAACTGATGGGTGGGTTAAGCCTCCCGTATGGTCAACCCTCCCTAGTCTGCCCTACTTCTTTTGTGCAAAATGTCTTATAGGCAACAATTTGCGAATTTCAGCTTGAAATTACTGTACGAATAGTAAATATAAAATTAGTCAGTATATCGATATGCATAAATGTGTTATGTACAATAAATAGTATATCCCTTCCTTATATTGCTTGTTCAGATGTATAGCTCTGATTTCATGCAGCCCTAAAATATAAATGAGTTTTAGTTTAACCGCACTTTTATGGAACTATATATAAATGTTTGTTTTATTGCGTTCTTCTCTTAATTTCCATAAGAAAATTGCAATAAGTGTATAAACTAGCATTTTGGAAACTAAAACAAAACATTTGCAAGTATATTATCGTTCTTAATTTTTTAATGCTCTTGATTATATCGCATTTATTTTATTGTATACCGTATATTGCATATATGAGGGCCACTGTATTAGTCAGTGCCCGCAACTTAGAGTGAGTCCTTTGTAAATATCTAAAAGTAGCGAATTAATGGCTACTGTTGAAAAGTAGTTTGCAGTCGCTATTTTTTAAAACAAGTAGTTGAAACTGCTGTTAACTAAAATTTCCTTAAAGTAATTGTTGTTGTAGCTTGGTACGAAATAAAAGTAGATTTCCGATCACTGGTCATGACACATATCAACTACCTTTTATGGTATTTTTTTCCCACTATTTTGAATAGTAATTTTTTCCTTATTTAATTACTTTTCTAATTCACCATATACCACCATTCTAATATGTTTGTAAATATTTGTCATATTCTGGAATAAGGAAGCATTTATCGCCACAGTTTCAAAGCATCTAAAGTATCATGATTAAATTGTGCACATGCATTTAATTATTTATTTAGTGATATTATACTACGACACAAAGGTTCTATTATTCAGCTATTTTAATACATTTATTATTGTGTTCTCTTAATAAGCTAAAACAGACATAAATTAAGGTAATCTTAACTGTAAAAATCATATGTGTCGCCAAAATTATTGTTAAATTGAAACTGTGCCACAAATCTAAAAAGTTTGGGGAACACTGATTTAATCTAATATTTCATATCCTTTACGTGATTGTTTTCATTCTTAAGTAGTATAACAATTTTAAAACCAATAATTAAAACAATAAATTTGTAATTATATTTAAATTGCAGATAAATTTTTATTTAAAATATTTGAATATTGAATGCGTATATATTAACTGTAGATAAGTTTGCTTTACGAGCAAGGTTTAAGATTTATTGGACTTTATTTTTAAACCTAGTTGTTTTACTAATTATGAATTATAAAAGATTTTATTTTATTTTTTTTTTTGGGGGGGGGGGGCAAAGTATAACTAAAAAATGTACTACAAATTTCAAAATATACTACCTTTTTTAATTATCTCCATTATGGTTTCAAGTTTTCAACTATACCTTCTTCCACCAATTATTCAGAATATTTTATCTTTTCGAAATTTCAAATTGAACAATTTAATGACCAGCAAAATCATCTCATTAAAATAAATTATTGTATCATAAAATTCTAAAACTAATAGAAGACAATGCTTAAAATTTGTTTAACTAATCTTTAAAAAATTCTGAAGAACGAACGAAATGGCTGTTAAAAGACATTTGTGATAGAAATTATCGAAATTATTTTATTATGTTTATTATGAAAAAAGTATTCCGTTACTCTTATAATCTAATATAATTTACTTCATATATTATTGAATTAAACTTATTCCTTAAAAGAATAAATCGAAATTCAAAGTCCCTTTTACTGTTTAGTTAATTCAAGTTAAATTTTATAAATTGTATTTTAAATTAGATTTTAATATTTCCTTTCTTCTTTTCAATGTAAAATTCCTGTGTTATTCGTACTAATGTAATTTTCATGAAATGTTTTATCATTATATGTATTTTCTCTACTTGCTATCAAATTCTTTATTTTGAAAATAAACTCAACCGAAATTTTTTAATTAATCGCTCTAATCTATCTAGTTTTATATGTATATATATATATATATATATATATATATATAAAATATTTATGAATTTATTTCATTCATGATGTATGATTTCAAGCCCGAACATTTTAATAACATGCAAATGATTACTATATAATCTTTTATACGCAGAGAATTCCTTTATTTTGCAGTTTCATTTATGTAAACTTGATTAATTTAAAGTACAAAAAAAAATTACAAAAAAATTCAATCTCATTAGTAATTAAAATTTTATCAAAAATGTAGCTACAGAAACATTTATTAATGTACATTATTAAAAGTGCAATTACAATCAACCTAATATTGCTCCATATCAGAAAAATTATAATAATTTTCAAATCTGATTTATTAAATACTATTAGTGTTGGGTTCCACATAGTTATCATTTGAAATAATTACAGAAAGTGTTTTAAAATCTCCATTATAAAACAAAAATATCTCCATGAGTAACTCTGATGTCGTATTCACTGTGGCAACACCTGACCAATAAATTTATATTTTACTGGATTTTTTTATACTTTTGAGCACCTCTCAATTAAAATTTTTACGTCGCCGAATAACGAAAAAAAATTTTCTTTCAAATGAAATTTATCTAAAAACTGTGTTTCAATATACTAATATTTTATGTTTTAAAAAATAATTTTCAAGTTTGATTTTTTTTTTTTTAAATCCATCTCTATCGCGTGCATCCCGACTAAGTTAAATTAACGCTTTTCCACTTAAAACAATATAAATAGTTCATCATTTGCTTATGGATAATAAACCACAACGAAATTAAAATTTCTCCAATAAATAAGTAAGACAATTTGAATAACATAAATAAAACACAAATTTAAAAGACATGTTATAGTACTACACGCTTAAACCACTGAAATTATTATGATCAAAAAGTCTGCTTTAAAGCTGATAATACGGCTAATACGAAAGTATATTTACTTTCTTCTCTCTAAAGAAGAAGATATTGTAAACGAGATTTTTTCCCGGTTTCCGACGGATTTACACGTTTTAGGTGTCAGAGATTTCGGAAAACATGTTTATACAAAATGTGCGCGTGTACGTATGTCTGTATATGCGTATCTCCATTTTGTGTCACCGAAAAGTGTATGAAGTTATGCATAGAATTGAACCAAATATCATATGTATATATTTTTGGCTACGGCAAGCAGGTTTTTTTTTTAATTAGGAAATATTCCTCTGGAATAGGTCGCTGTAATGGCGATTTTTGTGTAATTTTTTCGATTTTTCGTAGTTCTGTTGTACATCGACGGCTCGTGTAGCGGCGATCTACAATGTTTCACCATCATCGCGGATATTGATCAATCTTAAGGCATTTTATAGAAAATTTTGTGTTCTTTCAGATAAACTTGGTATGACAAACGTTATTCTGCGGAAAAATCCGTCATATCTATTTTAAGTAGGCAAACTGTGTAAAATTCCACATTTATTTTGCTTTGAAGTTTTACCGGTGGATTCTTTATTTCGCGTCTGGACGCTGTTGAAGTGTCGACTTTCCGCGAAAACGGTAAATCATTACAGCTTTTTAATAATAATTAACTTAATTAAACTTATTTTCGACTTGTCAAACATAGTCATACCTATCTCATTTTGTTCGTATGACTTTTTACTATCGATTTACATAATTGGTTTTCAATTCCGCGATGACGGGGCTTCCGATGCCACCGGCTCCCGGATTATTAGTTTCATTCATAGCAAAACATATTTTATAAGCTGCGAAATATTATAGTTCTACAACTGCATAGAATGCAGCGCCTGCTTGATATGTTCTGTATATGCCTGTTGGAGCCCCATATCATGCGCCACCAATGTGCAACAACTGTTACGAAGGCATTTCACAGAGTAAGAAGTAATAAACAAATTTTACTACTGAATTTTTTGGCCTTCTCAATCCCCTGAGCTTGCACACTTTGATTTTAGACTTTTGATATTGTTTAGATGTTGATGACTGTGTGCTTAGTTGAAAATAAAATCAACAGAATAAACTTTACTCAAAATATATTATTTACATGAGTATCACAGGGTTCGTACGCTTCAGAGAATTTTTCAGGAGAAATATCAGTATCTTTTATTGAAAAATAAGTCTGGTATAAATGCGCGAAATTTCGCCTTATTTAAGAAGAAATAAAAGTTATAAGAAAATACTGATATCGAAGAATTTCCAGGTCTTGAAATTCCAGGACCCCTGGTATCATTAATTGGCGGTAAATCAATGTGTTTTAAATCGCTGTAAAATGTAATAATAGAAATTAAACACCTGGTAAGGGTGAGTAAAAAAAGCAGTGCGTACAGCACTGTTGCATTTTGAATACAGTCCCAAGAGAGTCCGGTGTAATTGTTCTAAATATGAAGGTCATAGTTTCTTCTTAAAGGCGGAAGTAGGATTGGGTTTTTCTTGATATTAAGAGGCTACTTCAGTCAAATGAAAAGACACATTCGCTAATGCTAATCCTATGGAAGAAATTTATAAAGATATCTCGGTCGCATTTCAATATTTTTAAATGATTTCTTTTGCATTGAATAGTTGAGATGGATTTGTATGCAGGCCGTTTTTTACTTTTTCGATTTTGACTGCAGATTTTTTTTATGAGGATGCTTTTACTTTCGAAACCGGTTCCGAAAATGAAAGTGTTCTCATAAGAAATACCTGTAAACAAAATCGAAAAAGTAAACAACGGCCTTTGTACAGATCAATCTGAACTATTCAATGCAAAAGAAATTATTTAAAAATATTGAAATGCGACCGAGATATCTTTATAAATTTCTTCCATAGGATGAGCATTACCGAGCGGGTCTTTTCCTTTGACTGAAGTAGCCTCTTAACACTTATTGCAGTAAACAAGTGTAAAGGGGAATTCTTTATTTAGAGTATTTGTTGGATGGAAACAGACATGTTTAAAAAACAATTATCTCCTTGGACGTTAACACTTTCGCTGCTAGTGTATCAGTAATGCACGTCCTTATTGTTATAAAAATTTAACAAATGTTACACAGGCAGGTCTTCTTAAAAGTCTTAGCAGAAGACGAAGAAACCACATCGTCGCCTCAGAGCAACAGTAGGACATCTAGTAATAATAAAAAATAAGATGTCTGACTTACTGCTATCAGTAATTGTGTTTGCATCTAGTGGAACAACTTCTAAAACATAAAGTTATGTTTAATACTATATCTCAGATATGTTTTAGAAAAATTCCCTACAGTTCCATTAGATGCAGACACAGTTTTTCATAGCAGTAAGTCAGACATCTCATTTTCGATTATTACTAGATGTGCTACTGTTGCTCTGAGGCGATGATATGTGAAATCCATTACATTCATCATTTTGTAACAAAAAGGGTGTGCACTTTTTTTATTGGATAACTTTTGCTCTAATAGCATTAATGTTACACTGCCAGCGAAATTGTTAATAAAATGTTACCTCCTTAAAAGCTAAGTTTGGAAGAGAAGATATGGAATATCACTCTTTCCGGATTACATTTTTTAACTGAGTTTTGATTGCACTCCCTCGAATATATAGCACAATACAGTGGGCATATACTGGGG
Source organism: Maratus speciosus (assembly GCA_963932465.1). Taxonomy (NCBI): domain Eukaryota; kingdom Metazoa; phylum Arthropoda; class Arachnida; order Araneae; family Salticidae; genus Maratus; species Maratus speciosus. The sequence goes on along the minus strand of OZ010792.1, from coordinate 232,195,571 downwards.
TCTAATTTTAACATTCACCGCAGTATATTAACTGCTGATCTTTTCCAATAAATGCACCATACAGGTTTTGCGGCTTAAGTATTTTATTTTACAATGCACGATCAATAATTTTTTTAGAGCCCTCTACTATCCAATTTAATAAAATTATTTTCTTGTGTTATTCCCCTTAAATTTCTTATACAAATTTCACTAAATTTTATATTAATATGATTACTTCGTCGGGATACAGACAGCTAGAAATCGAGATATTTGTTTTATAATCAACATCAGTTACAGAAGATGCCATAAGAAAGAAGAAAAATTAAAATGAACTTAACAGAGAATTTAAAATGCTTTTACATTTTAATTTACATACTCTAAACTACACAAGAAGTATTTTGAAAACATCAAAATCAAACCACAAGTTTTAAATTTATTTATTTATGTTCATTTTTATTTATTTATTTATTTATTTATTTTCATTTTTATTTATTTATTTATTTATTTATTTATTTATTTATTACTATTTTGTAATTTAGTTAAAAGAATTTCCATCTGTCAAAACTTTAATCATTCTCTCCAAGATCGATTTTTTTTTTCAGCACTCAGACGTCATTTTACTTTTCATGACAGGAATTTCCTTTTTAAGTTTGTGTTCTCAAATTCAAGCGGAAATAAATTTACTTGCAGTAGATTGATTGTAAAAGGGAATTTCATGGCAGACGATTTCTATTTAATAGTTTGAATGCCCCTAGATAGATTTTCAATATTATTTGCTCTGAAGCTTTTGTAAAGAAAGAATTTATTTGTAAAAGTAAAGTGAACTGAATAATATAATTTAAACGAGACCAAAATGCATGCCTCTCTTGGGATTTATTTATTCTGTAAGTCTTCAAGATTTACCTTCTAATTCTATCTTCTAATTACATTTATGACTTCTCCATTTTTACTTCCTGTCACACTATATTTAATGGTAAATTATTCACTCAAAAATGAGAAACGAACCTGCTTTTTTAATGATCTGTTTTTGAGAAAAGATGTTATACAGTAAAGCATAGTTTATAAGCCAGTAGACTAAGCATACATTTTCAAAATCATTTCCATAGGCATCAAAGTCATTTACGTGGATGTGCAAGTTACATCTGTAGACCTGCAAACGAAAGTGCAGATTAAGTCTTTGTGCCCTAAATTAAGAATCAAAAAATATATTTCCTCAATACTTTTTCTGTTATGTTATTAATTCAGATTAAAAAATTGAAACACTAATAATGTAAAATTAAAAATAATTCATTAATTCGAGGTAATAAACTGAATCGGTACTTACTTTTATGTACCGTCTGGTCAATAAAGTTAAAAACTTTGTATTAAAATAAAATGTATAAAAGTTCATTGCATTTAATTAAGGGCAATTGTAATAAGAAACGTGTATATATCTTGATACAAATTACTAAAACAATTTTTCTTTTCGTGTAAAAATAAAAGCACGCGGCACATCAACTAAATTTTGATAAAAAGCACAGATTACAGTGTTTTTCAATGAATTGCGTTTAAAAGGAAGACCTTTTTCGGCTATCGGGTAATGTGTTTGTTTTTATTAACACTTAACAACAAAGTTGAAAAGTTTTTATGTCTTCAGTTTGTCTGACCATCTGGCATTAACTATAGCATAATCCCTATTGAAAATGAAGACTGTAGCATTTATAGTCCATTTATAGGAGCACCAAAAGTATTCCGTTACATTACGATCAATGAAAAAAAATCGTTTCAAGTATACTTTAATAATGTTGTACCATTTCAAGCATAATGAGATTGATATGCATTTAAGAAGTGCACTAACACATACAATCTGTAGTATATGGGGCACAAAGCATTTATTATTTATTTACAGGGCCACATAAAAGAATTCTATTACATAATGGTTTGCAGAGTTAAACTGTTTGCAGAGTATTTCAGTTATGTTACACTATTTCAAATATGCTCAAATTGATAAAAATTACTGAGATTTACAACAGCAAGATACTTGCTGTAGAGTATGATGTGTATATCATTTATTGTTCATTTACAGGGCCACACAAAAGATTTCGGATACAGTACTGTATTCGATGTACTGTCTATTAGCGATAATAGCTGGAAATGTGTTTGCAGTCATCCTATGCATCTTCAAGTTTAACTAAATTTTGCATGTTATGGGGAAAGTATAAATTCCATAGATCATATACAGTACTACATAAAAGAATTCGTAAGTATTAGTGAATAGGAGCGTAAATTACTTAAAGGTGGTTTTTAATTGAGATGTATTTTCAAGCTGAACTATATTTATCATACTAAGAGAAGTTTGTAGAACATTAAAAAAATCACATACATGGCCACACATAAAACTGGATAAGTGACCGCTTATGGATGACAATTTCTAAATGTCTGATTTCACAAGTTTTAAGCCTGTTTTTTGCCTGAATTAAATTATTTTAATAGGTGGCGAGTGTAAAAATGTGTAGGTAATATACAGTATTTAAGAAAGAATTCAGATATTTTTCCACAAAAGATCTCCATCTATGGACGGTAATTGCTGAATCTTGTTTTTCAAATATGTTATGCGTTTTGTAAAACGATTACTTAGGTATCTTATTTACTTTATTAAAAGCGAAATATTGTTAAACTAATCTGTAAGGGTTGAAAAGTGTTTCATAATCTATGACAGACTGGCGGTACTGGTAGAAGTGTATATTTTAACTCTCTAAACTTGTGTTTTGCGAGTTCGGCTTTAATATCCTCAACGCTACATATAACCAGTTTTTCAGGCTTTAATACCCTCAACGCTACATATAACCAGTTTTTCAATAGAAATAAGTCATTTCTAAAAGAATAATACTTATATATCTCTCTAACAGCTTTTAAAAACGATGAATAAATCAAAAACGCAAATTTAAATATATAAAACAATAAATTTATTCCACAATTAAGATATCTTAACTTTGATATAGATATTATACACAGCTCCAAGTCAAAAAATTAGAATAATTCATTTCATTTGTGTTTCGAATTGCATTTAGCTTTATTTCAGTGTAGTACAATTGAAAAAGAACAACGGTTCATGTTTTAATAAATTTGCATGTTATTAAAGAAAATTAAAACTGTAAAATATTTAATTTTGAGTGAATATTGTATTTTTGTGAAATTATTTTTGTTATTCAAAATATTAGAATACTAAAATAGGTGATTCAGAAACTTAGAATACTTAAGAATTTTCCTCATTGGTTCAGAAGCTTGAGTAAATTAAGCATAAAATTAGCTTCTGTGGGACTTCTTCTTAAGTTATAAAAACGCATTGCATCACCATTGTTTTCATTTTGTGTGAAACATGGGTCGTTCGTCCGACATAACGGAGTTTACAAAGTATCGAATTCAAGTATTTTTTTTTTTTACAAATGCTCTCAACCAATTGTTAGTAGAGCAATAAAGTGTATTTCAATGACGGATATTTTGAAAACAAGCATCTGAATAACGGCCGAAACCAAAAACTACTTGGAGAAATTATAGAAAATCTAAAGAATATTGCTAAAAAACATTTTAGAAGGATCAAAGTGTATTTTGAGTAACATACGGTGATCAAGGTGTTCGTGTATGACGAATGAAGCAAGAAGCATATGACAAGGACGACATGAAACGATCAGTGAAACTTGCAGCTAGTGTAATGGTACGGGCTTGCATGACTGTAGATGGTCCTAGAAGGCTATGTATCGTTAACGAAAGGATTAATTCAGAAATATATCAAGAAATTCTTGAGAATTTCCTGATACCATCTTCGGAAGATCTGCGTGGTGAAAATTTTATCTTCAAACATGATTTAGCACTTTCACACACGTCAGTATCCACAAAGAACTGGCTTAGCCAAGACCAAATTAACGCACTACCCTGGCCGGCTAATTCGCCGGATTTAAATCAATAGTGAATTTGTGGGGAATAATGAAAAAAAGACTGCAAGATATTGATTGCGCCAGAAACAAAGTTGAGCTTCTTTCCAGCATAAAGTCGACATGGTCATGTGTGGGCAGAAAACATTGCGAACCTTTTGTAGCTAACTTGGCAAAGAGAGCTCGTGCTGTTATAAAATGTAAAGGTGATGCTACAAAATATTAAAGAATGACTTTTTCCTTTTTTTAAAAATACGTTATTATTTACAATGCATTATTCTAATATTTTGAACCAGATAAATGGTTATTCTAATATTTTTATTTTTTCCAAGTGTGAATAATTATTTAAGTTTTTGTATTATTTCCTTTAATTTTTATGCTCAAAGATTCTACAGTCTATGTAGATTCTTACAATATTAAGTTTTATCCTGTATTACTTTATGTATAAGCGATACATAAAAACTTTTTTTCAAAACTATTTTTTTTTATTATTATTGCAATTTTTTGACTTGGAGCTAATATTGTTAACTCTCGTCAAATTTTTGCTATACTTTTAATAATATACTACGGAAAACTACCACACAGTTAACGTAAGCTTAATGATTTTAAGATAATTTTTTAAAATAATATATTTAAAATAATATATTTATTATATCCTCTTCAGTTCCGAAGCTAAAATAATATTACAAACGCTTATTCGTTGGTTTTTTCCAAACTAAATGACATCGTAAATGACAGAAAAAAAATCTTTTCTGAAATGGATCCTTTAGGCACTTAGTAATTTAGGTTCAAAAATGTGGATCTAAAACAACAAACCCCCTTAAAAACATCAATTTAATAACCATTAACCCAAATTAACGCTATCACAAATTTAAGAGCTTTAAACAAGTAAATAATCTACAAATCCTCAAAATTTTTTATTGAAAAAGATTTAAGTTAAAATACTTACGAAAAGTTCTCCCTATCTTGGTCATACTGTCTTTTGGGCATTTTTAGACATTTTGCAAACTCAGATGAAAATAACATTTATTTTATGTGAGAATCAGCTTAGATGCAGCCATTTATTCGTTTGATTTGAACGCAAAAAACATTCAGCTGTTAAGAAGTGATGTGAAAATGTAACAAAATCGGACATTTTAGTTTTTATAAGAAAAAGAACAGAGGTCCCTGTATGGGGGCCCGGGACCGACGAGGATAAAGTTTCTCAATTTTAGAATATTTTTATATGCATTACTGAAAGTGACAAAATAAGAAACACCAATTCGCTGATACCACTTAAGTTTGTGCTTTGTTTTTATCGGTTTCCGGAAAATTTTATATTTTGTTTTTATTTATTTAATATGTACGCCTCAGTTTTCGGGATATTTTAGAAGCGTGTGAAATTTCCGGAGAGAGCAATGCGGAAATATCAGTACAAATAACTACCAGGCAATTCAAAAGCATGCAATTGTGAAAAAAATTTAAATTTGAAGGAAAATTACTTATAAATCAATCGGGACCACAATAAAGCAAAGTATAATTATGAAGGTCAAATGAAGAATAAAAGCATAAACGGTGATTACCTGTGGTTGTTAATTTGTTTTTGTTTTAGGTACATTTCCCAAGAAATACTACCTATTGCATTCTCCTCTATGTTGGAATTTCTGAAAAAAATTTGCAGATAGAACACCTCTAGAACCCAAAATCTTAACCTGTTCAAAACTTTATATATGTACTAGTGCATAACCCCCGTCAAAAATGACGGAATGTGAATGATAAATCTCCAAGACAATATTTAAAAAAAAAAAAAAAAAAAAAAAAAAAAAAAAAAAAAAAAAAAAGATGCCTCATGTATTTTGTTAATCAAAAAGTATTATCCTTTGATTTTTGATAATTAGAACGAAGATATTATGGAAACTACAGTTTAAAATCATTTTTTAAATATTTCAAAATGGAACAGGTAAAGATCAAAGTTGCATTGCATTTGTAACATATATATAAATTATTAAAGGAAAAATTACGCTTAATTCTATAAAACTTTTTATAAAATATTTTACATATTCATATTGCATGCGTAATTAAGGTTTTTTTTTTGCCCAGATTTGTGTATTTTAGTTTTAAAATATCAAAACACTAAAATATATTTTTTAATTTTACATTTTATAACATCATAAGTATAGTTTCTCAAACTATTATAACATAAAAGAAATTTACTAATAGCATAATTTTTAATTAAAAAATAGTTAATTTATCCCAAATAACATTCATCAAAGAAAAATTTATAAGCAAACAACATTAAAAAATATATAAAATAATCTCTGAATTTTCACATTTTCATATTTCAAATCTGGCTGCCATAATTGTCAATATTTATAAAAAAAACAATATAACATTAACACTTTTTAGTTTCTAAGGTTATTATTAAATTAAAAAAGATCCATCATTATGCAAGGTAAATAAATCGTATTTTTTAATCAGATTATTAAAATATCAATTTTCTTCTGTTCTATAAAAAAAATGTAAATGATTGAAAAACGTAAATATTCTGTAACAAATGTATAGGTTAATAAGATATTTTAAAATTATTTCGCATAAATATGTATTAATAAATACGTATAATATTGTAAAATACGTATAATACTGTAAAAATGTGAATTTACAGATAATAGATGGCGCCACGCCTAGAACTAAATTGCTGGGATTTTGTGTATGAACATTTGCGTTTTCTAAATTTTAAAACTAAAAAACATAAATTTGAGTTACAAATTACTTAATTACATTTATGCAAATAATACATCTTTTATCAGTGTATCCAAATCAAAGGATGAAAACTTCAGAAAAAAAATGTTTATTTCATAATGATTTTTTAATATAACTTCGTAACATTAGCGGCTCGGCCCATGGAGGAATGAAGACTACATTATATTGAAGACTTAATGTTTATAGCTCCATGGCTCGGCCTTATGTAGCCATCATGCAGCTCATCAGGCAATGCTAAAACGATCCTTAAACTTAAACTATAGAAAACAACAATAAAAACTGATTTGATCGAATAAATTCAAATCCACCGCGTGTTCAAAACAGCATCAACAAAAATGTTAAAACAGTAAAGCACATGTTGCCAATTGGTAATCAGTACAGTATGATGAATGATTCTAAACGTAAATGACTCACCATTTGTCTCACTTTTTTTTTTTCTTTTTTTTTTGCAACAATAATAATAATAATGATTAGCAAAGTGAAATGTAATTTCTGAAAATTTCACATTAAATTTTAATATGCTAATTATATGAAAATATTAACTTGTATTTTTAACAAACTTCGATTGTTTATATTAATTGACGATAGATGGCTGCAAAAATAGTTTTTGAACGTTTTAAACAAAATTAAAATATTTAAAGACTTTAATAAGCTTCTACAAATATTTTAAGAACAAAATCAGATAATTAACCTGTAATTTTTTTAATGAAGCGTTCAAAGACTCATTCATTTGTTTCAATATTCGGAAATTGTGAATGGCAACAGTGTTCTTTTGTTTATATCTAGTAATCTGATGTTTATAATAGCTTATTTTTAATTTGGAACTTAATACATTATAATTGGATATGATATACATGTTTTAGTGAAAATATGCTGAACAGACATGATTTCTAGTAAAAAAAATTATCATTTAGCTAGCATATGTTAAGATATATTTTTCATTAAGCCTAACATGGCGTTTAGCTACGGTCGATTCGCACACTGGAGTGGTCCGCACCGGCATCGTTCTGACGGCTTCCTGCGCTCAGATTTTATTATAAGTAGATATCACTTTTTTATATTCACTATAACTTCCATAATTCTGCAGAAATTTCTTCCAAACTGTTACGTAAAATCAAGGGGCAGAAAATTTCTTCTTATGGGCAAAATCGGGCGAAGAGGGTGGAAATGAGGAGGGTTTTCGTGAAAACAGAAAAAAAAAACATAACTTCTTAATTATGATATATATCGAATCAGTTTAAAGCTATTATTACTTATAGGAAAGCGACAAAAATTTATGTATAACAGATTTTTGATATGATTAGAAATGGTTTCAAGAGATGAAAAAATTGGGTTTTAAGGGGGGGGGGGGGGAAATCATAACTTCGTAAATTCACAAGATATCAAATCAGTTTAAATTTATTATAAATCTTCTTAATATTATCTACAATTTTTATTTTGACAAGTTTTGATAGGACTAACTCTAACTGCAAAAAAAGGGGGAGGGGAGTATAGAAGATAAAAAAGCACATCTCCGTTAATGCGCCACTAAGGCGATAAAAAAGTGTCATTGACATGATGAAAATTTTTGACAACGCTCAGAGATGCTGTATATAGAGTTGCATTATTAAACGTGCGCGTGTCTCAATAAAAAGAACCTCAGAATTTAAAATATAGTGCATGGTTCATTTAATGAAACAATCACTACACGGTTTACATTTATTATACAAATCTTCTTAAAATTATCTATAACTTTCGTAGTAACAAGTATTTGATAAGATGAACTCTACTAATGCATTATGTTACTAAAAATATTCAGAAGGAATGAAAAAAATAAGAGTTGAAGAAAATATTATCGTATTAACATTATTCTGATAAAAATAACTCTTAAAGAAATATGAAATTAAAAACTCGTCAAAAGCGGCAGATAAAATTATTAAACTGAGTTTATCTCAAATCTTGATTTAGTTTTTTGTTGGGTAAATTTGTACTTAACTTCGAAATCTAACTGTGCCTGGTAGGCCGAGCCGGCAGAGATTTTTTTGTCTTTTTTCTGAGAGGATTAAATTTTAATTTCCTTAAAGTGCTCCGAGACTCAAAAATCACTAAAAAAATACATTATTATTTTGTTAACCTTAAAACATCCTCTATAGTTTTTTAATAAGAGGACGCATGTGTAAATAGGATAATGAGATGAAAAGATATAACTTTAAGTTGAACCGTCGTGATTTCCATGATTTTTCAATATTTGTCATATTTAACCCTTAAATGCCGGATATTTCAAAAATCATTGTAATAATGTTTTTCGGCTTTCAGTTTTTAAATAAATCATGGGGAAAATACTAAAAAAAATCCCATTTTGTTTTAAGTATGGTTTACGGCTAAAAAACAGTTTGTTTCTAATCGGCAATACTGATCTTTAATTGAAAAAATAATTTCCCTTGATAAAATTCTATGATATTAAACGCACAAGAATTTTAGGAACTATAATAAGAAATAAATTTTACTTGCTCACTGCTGAACAAAATAGGGTATTTCGCAAGCTACCAAACAAAACAAAAAGAACAAGTGGCAACAATTGAAAAAATAAATCTATCTTTATTCTTAAACAGCACAAGTGTTGCCATCTTAATGTTGAAAATCGAATTAATAATATTTTCAGGATGTATTTTATTGGTAACATTAGGCATTATAGCTTCAATATTATTCTAATAGTATTTTGTAGCCTAAATTGGGTATGTTGCCGAAAAGCAACACCTGGCATTTAAGGGTTAAATGGAATTATTCAAATTATTTTGAACCTTTGAGTTACATATTTGATATATTCAAATTATTTTGAAACTTTAAGTAACATATTCTTTAAATTATCTTCGGATATATATATATATTTTTTTTTTTAAGATAAATTTTAAAATATGATCAAGTAGTAAAAAGAACTCTTAAAGCAAGAAATAGTTTCTTTTAAAAATTACTAATTCTTTTAAATAAATATTTTCTAAATCTAGAAATCAAAATAACACTTTTCTGTACTCGAATAAAAAAATAAATATAAAACATAGCTAAACTTTAAAATTTATTTATTTTATTTTATTTATGTTTTTTTTCTATTTATTTACATTTCAAAATATATACAGGGTGATTCAGAAAAATGGTTACAAAATGACATAGCAAATCAGGCATACAACAAAGATGAAAAATCACATAGGAACATAGATAGGGTCGCGAACCACTTATTTAGTCACAAATATAGGGTGTTTCATCCAAACTCCATTTGGGTTGACGGTAGTAACTTTCAGAAAACTGAAGTATATCATAATAAAACATTTAACAGACATTCTCACCTTCGTTGTAAATGTGATAACACCAAACAAAAGTGGTAGAAGTTTGCATTATACGCGCGAGTAGTATGCGCTTGACGCCCCAAATTTTGGACTGTAATTATCAATTCATACGTTATCATCGATTGCTTGAGCAACATGTTTTTTCAGATCTTTTCGTGATGTTATCATATTTCACACAAAACAAGTTACATATCGTTGCATTTTCATTATAATGTTTTTATTTTTCTCGAAATTATTACCATCAACCTGGGTTCAGTTAGGATGAAACACGCTGTATTTGTGATTAAATAAGTGGTTTGCGACGCTATCTTTTTTCCTATGTGATTTTTTATCCTTGCTGTACGCCTGATTTGCCATGTTATTTCCTAAACGTATTTTTTTAATCACCTTCTATGTACAGTATGCCCAGCCACACTTCGGAACGGCTGTTGCTACATCCATAAAAGTGGTGTCTAAATATAGTAAAGTAGCCATGCGCTACTGAATGAAACCGCCAACGGCACCACCTAGTGGAAGGAGTTGGCGTTCCTATCTCAAAAACGGAAAGAGATGCACATTTGTCCGAAATATATAAACTTTTATCCTTCCGTTCAAGTTTCGTGACGTCACAGTGTAGGGAATCACGAAAAAACAAATGCGCGTTTTAACAACCGTTCTATTCTTCTCATAAATGCCTACAAGGTGTCTTTTGTACTAAATCAGTAATGCTCTACAACTTTGTAGAATATTTTTGGTTTTCGCTATATCTTTCCATTTTGGAGATAGGAATGCTAACTTCGCAGTTCTCCACCAGGTGGCGTCGTACGCGGTATCATTTAGTAACGCATGGCTACTTTACTATACCTAGACCTCACTTTTATGAATATAGCACCAGCCGTTCCGAGAGGTTGAAGAAGTTAAGGCTGTTCTTAACTGCTCTGATCAGCAAGCTCAAAACGTTTTGACACATTTACAAATTCATTTTTTAGTGGAAAGATATAAAATTGGAAAGCCTGGCCATGGAAGCGATTTGGAATTGAACTGTTTTTTCCATTTTTTTATCAATAAGTTACCTATTGAGTTATAAACGTTTTTGATCACGTGACAAACACTATTTTCGCCCTTCACGGACTGGTTTTTCTGCTTTCTTCGGGAACTTCGGTTCAAAACGTCAACTTTAACACAATTTTCTGAAAGATCTATGGCGTTTGCGAAAAAAACGGAAAAAATAGCTCGATGACATAGTTTCTGAACAACAACACCTGCTAGTTTCATGCATTTCCGAACAAAAATAAATTAAAACTTATGTCAGAAAGTTGCCCTCTTAGATTTGAGAACGCCTTTAAGAGGGTGGCAAGGGACTTTAGTGGATATACTGTATTTATTCATCAAAAGAAATGGAAGAAAAATTAATAAATAAAATAACTAAAATTTTATGTTCCAAACAGCTTAATGGGTTATCAAAACAGTTTAGCTAAAGTTTGATTAATTTTACATTTTATGTTTAAATAGGTACATTTAATTAAAACCCTTCTGTTTCCAACAGAAAATAAGTAGCATTCATTCAAACATTCGTTACTTCAAAATTGAAAACGTAAGAAATAATTTGCATTGCGTTTAGGATTACGGTTGATTGCTATGCAATAAATCGCGTAGCTCGTATTTTATCTTTTCAACTTATTGAAAACTCATTTAAACAAATTCATATTAAAACCTTTCATAAATAATTTCAAAGATAAACTCCAAATAGACCATCAAGTGTTTTAAACATTAACGGAAAATTCAATCAAAATTAACCAAAGAAAGTAATTAATTTCCACCAGAAAACGTTATAACGATTACCTAAATGAATGCGCGACAAATATAAAACAACAGAAGAAAACAGAACATTTCGTAGATATTCTATTTTGACAAATGAAGCCCTTTTCAATTTCAAGTAAAATAAAGTTCGAATGTAATAAACAGGGACAACAATGCTTGTGTATCGCAGGGGGCTGCTAAAATTTATAATTATGCGTCTTTTTTACATCAGATTTTAAACGTGACCTATTCTTCAGAAAACTATTTTTTTTTACATTAATTTTATTTTAAGAAAATAAAATTACAAATAAAATTTTAATTTGGATAATTAGTCGTGCATGCTATGAATTTACGAAAAATCGCTATTTTATTTATTATTTTTTTTATCTTATTTGAAAGTTTAAAATTTTATGTTGTAAAAAGAAAAAAAATCATTAATTGAAATTTATTTGGAATTTATTCTGGAAATTTCATCCTCATGGAATCATAAAATACTAATCAGTAAATTAATTTAACGCAGAAGAAACGTTTCTTTAAAATTTAATTTGTTTCAACGAAGCTTCTTTAAATAGTAATAAAGTTTCGAAATAATTTTAGCCAACAATTTTATTTAAAACATTATCTGTCCTAGATCTCAATGCCTTTGATAATTTCAGATCAGCTTTAAATGAATATGTAAATTATTTCTTGATGTCGGAAAATCATATATATATGTGTGTGTATATTTATCATTTCTTTCTAGTTAGGGCACAGTTTTTGATAAGATACCTACTCAGTAACTCATACGTTTAAATGATTAATTGTAGCACGATTATAAATATTCACAAAGAGGAATTTCCTAAGGTTACTGAAAATGGGAAATAACTTGAAAATGTTCAGAGACTGAGTCAAAGTTTAATGAGGATTTGAAACATTTTAACTATATTCAATAATTTCTCGCTGAAAGACTAGTAAAGATCAATATCAGCCTTGCCTATAGTTCTTGCATCATTTTATAAATGGTTAGGCATATCATTGGCAAAATCGGAGCACAAAATGAAAGACTGGATTAACATTCTTAATTTAATTTCTGCCGTAATATGTAGCAAAGTTAAGCAGAAACATTGAGCTATTTCCCTATTCTCCTCCCTCATTTAAGGTTTATAAAATTAAAGTACTCCTTTCCAAAATCTTAGCATTTTCAGTTGACCAGATATATTTGAAATGATGGAAATCAACTGAAGTTTCATCGTGAATTAAAAACTCTGTACTTTTTGCAGTTATTTATTTATATGCCATAGAAATAAAAAATATTTGTTAAATTGTAAAAAAGAATAAAAACAAAAGTTTTAATATTGTATGACAAAATGAATCATGCAAAACTAATTTTGCCACTATTTTGAAGTCCAGGCTCCATATCTTTTTGAGTCATCATTCCTTTTTTTATGCTATTTATTACGTATTCTCGATTATACCTAAAAACAAATAAAATTTGTAAATATATATATATATATATATATATAATAAATTCAATATCCATAAAATTTTATCATATTTTTGTTATAACTTTTTTTTATTGTCTGTGCTTTAGGTATAGTTTACAGAGAATTTAATTTAATTTAAAAATATATATAAATTCGTTAGTTGCTGAAAACCTCTGAAAACGGTGTTTTGAGATAATTCAGCTTAAAGATGCACGCCTCGTACAACTCTTAAAGGCTCAAAATTTATAAAACTAATAATAATATTACTATTATTTAATTATTATTATTATTATTATTATTACTATTATTACTGCTTTTTTTTCTTTGGTCATTTCAAACTTATCTGGTACCCTTAAAAAACTGCTTTAGAATGCACATAATTGTTTTAATACAAAGTAAATTAGTAAATTAGTTTTATTAAAATTGTGCAAATATAATTGATTCACCCCTTTTTTTACGCATTTAATTAATTCCAATTGTTTCATTAAATTGGTTAAAAGTAATTTTAAGTCCATTAATAATCATATTTTTATTTCACCATTTTATTTATTTTTTATTAATGCGCCATTATACAATCAAATCCTTCTTTTGATTGTATTTCTTCAAGAATTTTATAATTAAATCAATATTTTTTTTCTATCAAAAACTATTCTATAATAATTTTCTGTCGAGTTAGACCGTTGATTTATAACTTTTTAATGAAGTACCCTAAGAATCCTTTAAAAACAAAACTTGTTAGCTTCAAAATTTCTTTTATAAATTTCTGATACAAATAAGAGCTCTATAAATTATTATTAAAATAAATTTTCAAAAATAACTAATAGTTCTTTTTTTAAGGCACTATACATAATTATCTCGTTTTAATGACATTTTTATACATTTCATTTGGCATAACGTTATTTAAAAATAAATTTAAAGCATTTATATTTTTAAAAAATCCCAATTTGTCTTTTTAAAAAGTCAATTTTTTTTTTCGTAGTTTTCATCATTTATTTCCCTCTCGTTTTTTTTTTCTTTCACCAAATACATTAAAATCACTATAAAATGAAATGATAGTTTTCATCTAAGGCATTAGACGCTTCAAGAGAGTATACTCTCTCTGCATATATTAAATCTTTAACACCAAATCTGTTTCAAATGGCATATGATAATTTACTTTTATCAAGATTTATTTCAAGTTCGTTTGAATGAAAACGTAATAACATTCCCTTCTCTGTTAGAATACACGCCGAATTATTCCATCACGTATTTAGTCCACGAACATGCATTATTCATCACGTATTTAAATATCAAATGAGTGCAAGTCAAGGGATTTTCTTCCTTATTTCCACTGTCACTGTTTGAATGGGCTTATACTTTCTGATCCAGATAAAACTCAAAACAAGGAATGCGAACCAACCTTTGTTAGGCATTCTCAAAATAAATAGTGGAATACATTGATCTTTCTTTTATTAGATCACTAGAAAAATGTCAGTTCTTTATCAAGGAAAAATCGTAATTAGATAAACTTTTCATTTAACTTCCTTTTCATTGGATCAAACTTTAAACGAGTTTTGGAATTCATTGGATTGTTATGACTTGTCAAAATAAATAGCGGTGTGCATTAATCATGCATGTATTCATCGGATCGCAATCACATTATGAATTATTCACCACGAAAAAAACGTATGCCGTTTACGTACTTCTTTAAGGTTCTTTTGTTATTCCATTAAATTTTGAAAGATTTCGGAAGTTCAAATGCTTAATAGAAACTATCCAAAATTTATATATGTGTACGTTGACAATTCATTTATAGAAATGAAATCAAAACTTCCGCTTGTTCACACGAAGCAAAAAGTATTTTATTTTATTTTATTTTCAGTCGATAAAACTTTAAATGGATTCCAAAAATCAAATTTTTCTGCGACTAATTAAAGTTTAAAAAAAAATACATTTAAATATTTTCACACTCAAAGGTAAATAGAGGTAAGAAAATGTGTTACCTAGGTAACACATTATTTAATCAACAACTTCAATCAACAACTGGAGGATCCAATGAAGCAATGTTCAATTCAGACACTTTTCTCCGGGAGGGATTTCTGTGACTCCGGGGGGGGGGAGACATTATAGAATTCCGGCATGAGAAATTGCACTTTTTGAAAACAGAAAACACAAAATCTGAAATCTTCCTGGGAGGACATCTCATTGCTCCAGGGGGTAAAGCCCCCTCCCCCCGGGCCACCCCCTGAATTCAACACTGCAATGAAGAAACAGCTCTTTCTTCATTGAATCCCCCAGTTGTTGATTAGCTCGCGTAATCCACCGTTTCTGATATTATATAAGCGGTTCGTCTCATGGCATGACTTAGTTATAATGATGAGAAAAGTGTTGATTAAATAATTATGCTATCGTGTATTGTGTGAACACATATCACTTTTGTGAAAAAGAAAACTGCAGTTTCTAAAAAACTTGGGTATGATATTTTAATTAATTTCTAAGATAAAATATCAATACGAAGGATATACATTTCATTACGGGCGAAATATGACTACCCGGCATGTTAGTTACACACCTACATAACTGAATAAATGAATTGGAAATTGCACGTCAAACGTGGCAAATGAGGTGCGTTCGTACAATAGTTTTATAAATATTTTTGGCACCGCATATTGTACTGAATGTATATTTTAGGGCGCTTCATAAGTGCATATCAATTTCATTCTGTTTGAAAGGCTGTAGCATCATTAAAATGCACTTGAAATAACTTTTTCCCATTGGCCGTAATGTATCGAAAAACATTTGATTGTCCCTGTAATTAAACTATACATCCGATTTTCATAAAATTTTTAATGAATCGACACAATTTTGAAATAATTATATATTTAAAATTTCATACCACTCGGTTGGATAGGTTTTCTCTGTTATATGCGGACGGGCGGACAGACAGACCGAACGACGACTATAAGTGCAACGTATTTATATAATTACGTACGCACCTAAAAAAGAAGAAGAAAGGCCAGAGAGCAGCGGACGCATCTACATTGAAAACCGCAAATGACGGAGAAAAAACGTGCGCTGCAATTTTCATATATAGTCCAGGCAATAGGGGATTTACCTGGCAAAATTAATGGAAGTTCTGGAAATTGGCTTACTTTATGTTTTTTGGGTCGCTGAATCCGAATTTGTAACTTCCCACCAAAATTTCCCGCGGCAACCCCCCCCCCCCCAAAAAAAAAGGTTTTTATTAAAAAAATTAAAAAAAAAATTTGTATTGTTTTAGGGAAAAGGTACCTAGAAATTCAGAAAGTACATAAAATTTGCAACAAATTGGATATATGACATAATGACTTAGGATGAAGGGGAAGGGGGATCTGCCTCGGATGCTGCGTGAACTAAGTTGCGCAATTCCACTTAACCACTCACACATTTACATTCGCCCTCCCGTCACCCCTCCGAACTTTCTCTATAAGGTTTATTTTAAGTTTTTTTGGGTCGCTGAATCCGAATTTTTAACTTACCCCCAAAATCCCCCCCCCCCCCGAAACCCCCTAAAATAGTTGTTTTTAAATTAAATCTTTTATTGTTTTAGGGGAAAACTATATAGAAATTCGGAAAGTAGATAAAATTTGCAACAAATAGAGTATATGACATTACGACGTAATATGAACGGGGAGGGAGAGGGCTGCCTCGGAACATACACTGCGGCGCTGTGTGCACCAAGTTATACAAGTCCAGGTAATGGGGAATTTTGCCTGGCAAAATTAATGCTAGTTCTGAATTTCGGCTCACTTTATGTTTTTTGGGTCGCTGAATCCAAATTTGTAACTTCCCACCAAAATTTCTCCCGGCAAACCTCCAAAAAATTGATTTTTTGAAAAAATTTGGTTTTTGAGAACAGCGCGCGAGGAATGTTCAGAGGCAGCACCCCTCTCTCCCCGTTTATTCTATGTCATAATGTCATGTATCCTATTTGTTGCAAATTTTGTCTACTTTCTTAATTTCTACATAGTTTTCCCCTAAAACAATAAAAAATTTAAAAAGAACTATTTGGGAGGGGGGGGGGGGATTTAAAAATTCGGATTCAGCGACCCAAAAAACTTAAAGTAAACCTTATAGAGAAAGTTCGGAGGGGAGATGGGATGGCGAATGTAAACGTGTGAGTGGTTAAGTGAAATTGCGCAACTTAGTCCACGCAGCACCGTGGCGTATGTTCCGAGGCAGATCCCCCCTTCCCCTTCATCCTAAGTCATAATGTCATATGTCTAATTTGTTGCAAATTTTGTCTACTTTCTGAATTTCTAGATATTTTTTACCTAAAATAAGAATTTTTTAATAAAAACATTTTTGGGGGCCATTTTGCCAAAATTTTGGGGGGGGGGGAGAAATTTTGGTGGGAAGTTACAAATGTGGGAGGAAAATTCACACAGGCTTCAACAGGAACTACTACTGTTTAACTCGTTAAAATGTTTAATTGAAACTTTTAAACTTCTAGATTACATGATACTAAACTACTAACATTTATCTGACATACAACACAGCACGACATTTAACGTTTAATTGAATAATATCAGTAGCACGGGTCTACAGCGATCCCGTCTAAAAAAAGTAAAAGCGGGCAGCGCCCAATTTAAAATCAGCTAGGAGAGAGCACCGCTCTCCTCCGACGCAGAAAACCATCGCCCTCAAACTCCAGCGTTCGGCCTTCCGTTTTCGTTAGCTCATCAACTTCTCGTGAGAAATGGACTTCGCCTTCTTCCGACATCTGGTCTGGGCTATTGTTCGCCACTACATTCGTCCATCCTGACCATTCTGTGTCCTCACAGATCATCCACCATATAGACTGGACTGGTACCGTCCGACTTTCCTAGAACCTGAAAAATACTAGAAAAACACACACAAAAACAAACAGCATGACAAATATGCAATATCAAACTACGTATACAGACGAACACAGTCTTTCCATCAAAAAAAAAGAAAAAACACAGTTTCAGTTCTTTTTTTGCTAAATATAGTCCAAAAAAACCCACAATGCGCAGGTGAGTTCATCACGTGGATACAGTCCTATGAACAGTTTTTAAATAGAGAGTTTTTTTTTCTTGTATAAAACAGTCAAAAAAAAATATGTTCAGATGACAGCACAGTCACTTTTGATAAACACAGTAAAAAAAAAGATGAGACGATGCAAAAAAAAAAAACACATAAAAATGTCAGCTTGGATTAGCACTATATTTTTTAGGTTGGAGAAGCCCACGGCTTCATGTGATCGGCTGCAGTAGAGGTCACTCTTGGACCCTCTTGAAAGCCCACTTTTTCGACATCGTATCGATCATTGCGCTTCACTTTGATCACTTTGTATGGACCAAGGAATTTCGGTCGTAGCTTCATACCAACCCCAAATTGGGTTCGTTGGATTGCAACTAAATCACCGATTTTATAACATTTCGCTTTTTTGCGTTTACGGTTGAAAGTTTTGCGATTTTCCTCCTGAATTTTTAATATATGTTGTTTCGCGATATTTCTGCTATTCAGTCTTTCCTCGACAAATGCGTTTTCATGTTCCTCATCAAGAATTTGTTTTATTCTTAAATCTTCCCTATTTCTGATTTTTACTCCCGTTAAAAGCTCAAAGGGTGTGTATTGAGTGCTTCGGGAAATCGTATTATTCATTATTCGTTGAACAGCCGGTACGTATTTGTACCACTTCGACGGATCGTCGATACTTAATTTAGCAAGGATTGATATGAGTGTTTCCTGTTGTCGTTCTACCTGTCCGTTTCCTCTGGGTATTCCCGTTGTAATTAGAACATGCTCAATATTTTCGTCTTCGAGATACTTTTTAAACTCACTGGAAGTGAAGGCGGCACCTCGGTCGCTGATTATTCGCTCTGGGTTCCCGAATGTAACTTGTTGAATTTTTAATTTAGAAATTGCCTCCTTTGCAGATGTAGTCTTGACTGGATAGAACCACACGAATTTAGTAAAAGCGTCCACTACAGAGAATATAAAATTGTAGTTTTTGTTGGTCGAGGGCATTGGGCCTAAGTGGTCGACATGATAAGTTTGGAGAGGGGAATCATGTTTAGGAATGGGATTTAGCAATCCTTCACCTTTCCCTCGCTTTCGGTTGTACAGGATGCATTCTACACAATTTCCTATAACACTTTCGATTTGTTTTCGAAGATTAGGGATATTATAATCCTGCTTTATTATCGCTTCGGTCTTCGCTACAGCGTAATGTCCTTTATTATGAATTTCGCGAATAATTTCTTTCTGCATAATTTCCGGTACCATAATTAGTTCTCTACCATCTTCATATTTGTACACCATATTTTTCCTAACAAAATAATCTTTACTTTCATTTTTCTCAACTAGTGTTTTGATAGTTTTAATGTAATCGTCTTCGTTTTGTGCTTTGGTTAATTTTGTTGTAATTTCATCATGCGAACGTGTTGTGACTAATACGGTGTTACGACTCAACGCATCAACGTGTTTCATTTGACTTCCGGGCCTGTGGACAATTTGATAATCGAATTCTTGTAGGAATAATGCCCACCTTGCTCCTTTTGGCGTAAGATCTTTCTTCTCTAATGTTTTTTGAAAAGCGGAACAGTCAGTTACTATTTTAAATTTATTCCCTAACAGGTATGTCCGGAATTTCTTTAATGCTTCAATAACAGCCAGCGCTTCAAGCTCGTAACTACTATATTTGGCTTGGGCGGGTGTTGTTTTCTTACTCATGAAATGAACGGGGTGTAAGTTTCCATAATCGTCTTTTTGTAACAAGACTGCTCCAAAACCTAAGCTGCTAGCATCCGTGTGTAACTCTGTCTCGGCCCCTTGTCTAAATATGTGCAACACCGGTTTATCCGATAATTTATTTTTCAATGTTTGGAAAGCTTCCTTTCGACTCGCTCCAAAATTAAATTCGTTCTCCGTTTTCAGGAGATCACTTAAGGGTTTAGCGATTCTAGCATAATTCGCTATATATTTTCTAAAATATCCAGTTAACCCTAGGAAACTCTGGAGTTGTTTCTTATTTTGTGGCTCAGGGAATTTCTCAACGGCTAATGTTTGTGTTTCTGAAGGGCGAATTGTTCCGTTTTCCACTATGTATCCTAAAAATTCGATCCTTCTTTTCAAAAACTGGCATTTAGAAAAATTGAATTCGAGACCATACTCTGATGCTACCTGAAACACGCGTTTCAGTTTAGAAAGCGCCTCTTCTTCAGTCTTCGCAGGGACGATTATATCGTCTAAGTACACGGAAATCGTTTTATCTCTTATTAACTCTCTGAGGCATGCATATATGTAGCGTTGGAAAAACTGCGGGGCGGAGCTTAAACCAAAAGGCATTACATTATACTCGAACTGGGAATTATTTGTAACAAACGAAGTAAATTGTTTACTGTCCTCATCGACTTCTACGTGGAAAAAACCATTCTTTAAGTCCAATTTGCTAAAAACTTTATTTTGCCCGATCTCGTCTAAAATATCATCTATTACCGGAAGGGGGTAATTATCCCTAATTATCTTTCGGTTAAGCTCTCTGTAATCAACGCATAATCTGTAATCGCCATTTTTCTTTTTGGCTAAAACAATAGGCGCGGCGTAACTCGAACAACTTTCTCGTATAATGCCTTTATCAAGCCATTCCTGGACTTGTTTATCAACAAACGCTTGTTCTACAAATGCTAATCGCCTAGGTCGGTGCGTAATCGGTATTTCATCGCTCAATATTATTTTAACTTTCAAGTTAGCACTTTTTATTTTCTCAGGCTTGTAATTCTCAACTAAGTTAATTAATTCCTTTTTTAAACCGCAGTCAATTATGTGAGTAAGATCAATTTCGTTTATATTAACCGAATTTACCATTTCTGCTAAGTAAACAGATTCATACTTAGGAGTGTCAGTTAAGCATTCTTCAATCATGGGAGTGTCTATGGAATTTGACCGCAAGCCTGGGATGGTCATGGGAATGTTTACAACATCCGACTGCGAGACTGACTTGGCCATGGGAATGTTTACAACATCTGGATGAGTGTCTAACTTCGGAATTTTTAAGGAAACCGCAGTTATCATATTAACAGTATAATTTTTCTCCTCATTTCGCTTACTCATAACTTTAAGGCCATTACCAGATATTTCAAAATTTAATTTACTTAAACAATTATTTCCGAGGATCATATCATATTGTAAATCATTTAAAACGTAAATATCACAATAGATACTAATATTATCAATTGAAATGTCGGTATTGAAAAAACCCTTCGGACTCACTCCTTTTCCGCTAATTCCTGTCAGTTTCACATCGTTTTCATTTAATTTAGGGCATCCTAAACTCTTATAGATGTCATCATTAACCATTGTTACGTCAGATCCGGAATCTACCACACAGCTGACCTTTTTCCCCATAATTTCAATAATTTTGAGGATTTTATCCGATGGGCAGGAATTTTTATTCGCAGTATTTACTGATTTATTATTATGGAAGTTACTTTGCTCAGCCCTATGTTCGGTTTCTTTGCCTCTAAAATAAGTTGGCCCTTCTTTTCTTCTGGGACATTGATTTGATTTATGGGAGGCGTATTCATTACAATAAAAGCATCTAATTTTGAAAGGGTTAGCGTTATTCCTCGTGTTAAGATAATTTTTTTCATATTTGCTACTCTGCGGAATGTTATTTCTGTTAAAACTTTTGTTTTCAACATTTTGAGTAAAACGCTTTTTAACATCGTTATTGGGACTTCTCGGTTCGGAGTTTTTCCTGATAATATTGCGAGCTGCCTCATAATCATCAAGCTTACTTATAAAATCTGAGACCTTCGTAAACTTAGGCAAGTCATCAATAAAATGTTCCCTTATCTCAAGCGGTAATCTCTTCCTTATTTGGTCAATAACCAAAATGTTTTTTAAATCATCAAAAGACGAAATGTTAAGACCCGTAAGCCACTGTTCCAAAAAATTAGTAATTTCAAATGAAAAATCTCGCCACGAGGCCGAATTTTCCTTTCTATGCGAAAAGAATTTTTGTCTAAATTGTTCTGGACTCAGTTTGAATCTTTTCAGTAATAACTGTTTCACGTAATCGTAATCATTGGAGAGTTCCTCCTTTTCGCGACCTATTATGTTTACTATTTCCAACGGTAACAGACCTAACAAATAAGTTACCCAATTTTCCTTTTCTACGCCCAAACGCTTGATTTGGCGCTCAAACAATGTAAGGTAAATACTAATTTCTTCTTGGTGGTTGTACTTTGTAATTAATTTCAAAACATCGGGGCTTTTAATCCCGCTACTCAATGTTGGTATTTCGATTTTATTTTTCGCGGCTATTTCGAGTTCAAGTCTTTTGAGTTCGAATTCGCGTTTGCTCTCTTCTTCTAATAGTATTTTTTTTTCGGCTTCTTCCCTTTCAGCAACAATTCCGGCTAGAAGATTTTTTATAACATCTTCATTATAATTGCTCGATTTAATGATCATGTCCGAGAGTTGTGGCTTAGTAGAGCTTTCTGGAGCTTCTAGCCCCAATTCCCGCACTACCCCTAAAAGGTCTACCTTCTTGGCACGTACTAAATGCGCCATTATTTTTATTTCCAGCTTAATATCAATTTTTTTATAGCAACACAAACATATAAAAAGGAACTCACTTACTTTTAAAGGGAAAATCCTTTCTTGAAAATATAAAACACAATAATAAAATAAAAAATGGTTTGTGCGAGCTTGTACCACCACCGGTACATTCGCTGTGTGTAAAATGAATATTCTTTTCACATGCGTAAGAGAAAAAAAGACGAATCAAAGCTCACGACAAAAAAAGCACAGTGAGCCAAAAATTAGCCAAAACAGCCTACAAAAATTAAATCACTAGGCTGAGTATATCGCACTAAAACCACATAAAAAACAACAGCCCACAAAAATAAATCACTAGGCTGCATTAATTGATTTGATCGCACAAAAGCTCACTAAAAAAACACACCGTGAGCCAGTAACTATCACATCACTCGCGAGAAAAAAAACACAGACTCACACAAAAAAAACACTGTGAGTCGTTCACACTCAGGGATCCTTCGGCCCGTGAAATTAAGAAAATATTTGGAGCATTCGTTGCACCCAGGTTGTTCTTTTCCTGATTCTTTCGAAGCAACTCCGCAGCTTACACCAAATCCTTTGGATCCGAGTAGTTGTAGATTCAGATTCCGTCCAGGTTGTAGGATGTCCAAATGTCCAGGGATTGATTTCAAATTTCAAATCGTAAAAAAGAACTTGTTGAATCCGGTAATTCAGTTCATATCCAGGCCGGGCCCACAAAAATTTGTGGGAGGAAAATTCACACAGGCTTCAACAGGAACTACTACTGTTTAACTCGTTAAAATGTTTAATTGAAACTTTTAAACTTCTAGATTACATGATACTAAACTACTAACATTTATCTGACATACAACACAGCACGACATTTAACGTTTAATTGAATAATATCAGTAGCACGGGTCTACAGCGATCCCGTCTAAAAAAAGTAAAAGCGGGCAGCGCCCAATTTAAAATCAGCTAGGAGAGAGCACCGCTCTCCTCCGACGCAGAAAACCATCGCCCTCAAACTCCAGCGTTCGGCCTTCCGTTTTCGTTAGCTCATCAACTTCTCGTGAGAAATGGACTTCGCCTTCTTCCGACATCTGGTCTGGGCTATTGTTCGCCACTACACAAATTCGGATTCAGCGACCCAAAAAACATAAAGTAAGCCAAATTTCCAGAACTTTTATTAATTTTGCTAGGCAGAGCCCCTATACGGTCTCTATTGCCTGGACTAATATGGTAGAATAATAACAGAAAGTCCAAAGAATTTCTATTTAAAATCACGAGGAAAAGTTTTACTTAAAGTTTGTATCAAGGTTTATTCTGCACAACAGAACCAATAGTGACTGATACGATGAACAAATTCATAAATTTTCTTCTTTTTAAAATCTTAAACATTCAACTAGAAGACAAAATCCGTTACTAATTTTTAATATTAACACCTATGAGAATAAATATTGTAACATTTAGTAATGGATTTGTCTTCTAGATCAACTTTTAATATTTAAAAAATATGTATCAATTTGATCATTGAATCAGTCGCTATTGGTTATTCAAAGTTGTGTTGGATACAGACTTGATAACGCTGATTTTGGAGTAAACGTTACTAGCACTAGCATTTGACAACGGTTTTTCAATTTCATATGAATTTATCTCACGGTATTCATTGCAGATTGCTGGTATCGTGACCCAAAAGAGAAAGCAATGAGAACACCAAATGTATTTTAATCACCGAACTGCCCCATAAAAAATTTGAAAAACAGAAATAGCCATTCGACTGGAAATTATATCTCTTTTAATTTACATTTTAAAAGAAGCTCAGAGATCATCTTCATACTGAAATTGTACCAAACTCTAGAAATTCAGTACGAACACCTAATTTTAACTTTTGGCTTTTGGGGCATATTTAACTTTTTTTTAGTAAATTTTGGATTCAATCAAGTAGTTTAGAAATTGTGAAGGTTTAAAGTTTAAAACGCTTAATATAATCGCTGCCAAACAGATTCCAAAGAAAGTAGTTTTGTAAGCATAAGTCGAAAACTACTTTTGGAATGAAGTGATACTTTAGATTATCGCATATTTGAAGCTTCTAGAAATCTATTTCCGTTTTAAAAAATACATAGGTCATTCATATGTTTTTCGAAAATTTATTTTGTAAATACATTTTTTGAAATTAATTTTTGAAAAACATATGAATTGTAACCTATATATTTTTTTTTAAACAGAAATTTATTTCTAGATATGCTAATCCAAAATTATAGCTCATTCCACCTAGTAGCTTTTGCGTTATGCTTAAGAAATTACACCCATCTCCTTTGCAATGATTACAAACGAATTAAACTTGGCAATTCCAAATTTTAAAACTTCATAATTCGTAAACCACTTGACCAAATGACTTGCCTTTTTATTTATCCTAATGTAAAATTATCAAAAGAGCCTATGATATCAAAATTAGGTATTCGAATTGAAAATTTAATATAGTTTCAGTATGAAAACGAACCCTAAGATTAATTTTTTAACAATTTTAAAAAAGACACAGTATCAAAAGACTATTTCTGTTTTTTCTGGGACAATTTGGAGATTAATACGTTTAGTTTTAGTTTTTTGACTGCACATGGCGTACTATAAACATTATGTTATACAAGGTGATTAAAAGAAGATTTTACTAACTTTAGGAGGTGCACACTATAACAAACAACTTTTATGTAGGAGACGAGTGTCATAATCCACTTATTCAATCAAAGTACACGGTGTTTCACTACGAATTCTAATTTTTAATTTTGACGATTTTGCGTAATTTTGACGATAATGAAGACAATTTAACAAAATTTGCTAGAGACTTACTTTTCTTTGTGTGAAATGCAACTACATCATAAGAAATGGTACAAGGAGGCAACATCAACCTCAAAACAGAGCTAGACTAGATGCTAACATACTTCAAATGTAATTTGACAATACATGGAGTTTCACTTCACTAAATACTGTACACTTCCATTTACTTTTCATGATGCCATTGAATTTCATGCAAAGCGAGGAGGTAAGTCTGTTGAAAGTTTCATTGAAATATCTTTATTTTGTTAAAATTATGAACAATATATATGTTTGAATGTATGTATGTGAGATACCCGGTATTTTTGTGTAAATAAATGGATTACGACACTGTTTTCTTGTACAAAAAGTGTTAAAGAAATATGTTCTACCACCTCTTAAAGTTTGTGTAATCTTTTTTGCATTAATATAAATACTATTATAAACTTTCAGAAAATGAAACATTTTACAGTAATATTTAATATCCATTTAGGCCTAATGTCTCAAACTTGGGACAATCTGTATTTTCGAAAATAAATTTATTTTCTTTTAGAAAGATTTAATTTTTTTACGATTATTTTACGCAATCTACAAACATAATATTCATAGTTAAATGCATAATTATTATATTGCACACACACACACACATATATATATAAAAGTTATAATTAAATAAAGTACTGTTGATGGGAGGAGCGGGGCGGACAGGCACAAATGGATAAAGTATGTGGTGTAGTTTGGACGCTTCACCCAAATTTATTTAACTTTATTAGCATCACCTGAATTTATCCGATTTTATTAGATTAGCTTGAATAAACTACTTGAATTTATTAATTCTTTATTAATCTGTACCTTTCTAATCCGTATGAAATTGAAAATTTAGAAACCAAACTAGATTTTGCTAGGCACTGACACAATAAATCATGGCACGTATTGGTCATTCTTTTTTAGATATCAAGCAAAATAGCAACACTTCATCTAGAATAAAAGTTAAGCACATCATTTTCATAGCTTTAATTTTAATTTAATTTATTAAAATATTAAAAAGGTTTTTTAAATATAACTTTCGATTGAAGATTTAATATTTTTGTTCTAAATAATTTTTCTGACGAAAACATCTATGACTTTTTGTTAAAATTTAAAACTTATCAAAATAATTTCTGTCGACATAATGTTAATGGGCTGATAACGGATAAAATAATAATAGAATTTTTTTTTTCTTTGAAAAAATAGAACGTCATTCCAAAATATAAAACTTGTTACGACTTAATATGACGATTTTCTTGTAGGTTCTGGATATAAACTTTGCCAAAGATTAAAGAATTTCAAATAGGTTTTATCTGAACTTTTAGCATTTAATAAGCGTTTCTTTTCTTTTATCTGGAAGCTTCAAGTTTGTATTACAGATTGAATTAATATAGTATAAGAAAATCCATGATCATTATTATTACTTTGTGTTTGAGAAATAAAAATTGTTTAACTTCATTTCATGAAATTCGGGGAAAAGAAAAAGCATTGTTTAGCATATTTTTCTGCACTTGATTTCTTTTAACTTTTCCTGAATTATGGCTTATTTAAGGATAAACTCAAAAAACATATAACTTTTCTTTTTACTCAATTTTCTTCTATTAAATGTAAAAAGTAATATTACATCACATTTTAAACAAGGTAAAGCCAATATTTACATTTCATTTGAATAGCGATCCAATTTTAATCCCATTTGATAAATTGTGCTCATGTATGTTTGGTTTTTGTAGTCATCCTTCTAATCACTTTAGAAAAAGATAAATATTTATTTAAACACTAAGAAAAATTATATTTTTAAAATATTTTAATGACGTCAAAAGAATTCTTTCATAAATTTTAGATTTATTCAATATCTGTCGATATACTACAACATTACTCTTTTAACTTAAATGAAAAATTCTAATTATACATTTTAAAAAAATGTATCATATTATTCAATTTAATTTATACTAGATTTTTTTAAAAGTTTGAATAAGTAATGAATAACTTAAAGTATGCACTATTTAAATTTTTTCCAAGATACTTTATTTAAACATTTTTATTTGATAGTGCCTTTCATCAGTTTACCTTTAACATTTCAAGTCTATCCCTGTATATTTTACTTTGAATAGCTAAGAAAAGTTCCTTTCATTAATATATTTACTCTTTTTCAAGGCTGTTTTTTATTAAAGTTTCTATTACATGCATAAAAGTTTCATACTGTCATATATTCTCACGTACTTTTATTTTCTTCCATACATTATGTCAAAAACATCAATAAGCTATGACTTTACCACAGAAAACGTAGAATAATATAAACTGCAACATATCATGTCTGTAAAACATATTTTCTGGGCATGCATTGAATAAAAATATATAAAAAGCAAAACAAATACAGTGACTTTTCATTAAGTATTAAAATGAATCAGCAGCCTTCTTTCATAAAAGATAAATTCAATAAATATCGCTATAATAAATAAAATACATTGATAAATGGCAGAAAGAAAAAGTTTAAATGATTCTTGAGAACTTTTCTCTCCCCTTAAAGTATTTTTCTTTTAGTTGCGACATTTAAAATCTGTTTCATAAATTTGTTTTTCAGTTGAGTTTCTTTTAAGGTTTGTTGCCTAAATAAATTTCACTACGCCTATATTTTGTTATTTGAAAAGAACAAAGTAATATCTTATTTATAGTATCTAAAATTGTACTTATTAAAAAAAAATGGTGGTTATTTTAACCTTTACTAATTCAACGCTTTTAATGTAATTACTCACAATCATTTAAATTTCAAGAAAATTCTTGGGTTATTTTCCTAGTACACATAAACGAAAACTAGTTGGATGTGTCAATCCCAAAACTTTCTTCTATCTCATACATTTTAATACTTTGACTATCATCTTAAATTTCTGCTTCAGTCAATTAATCGAAGTAAAAACGAGTTAATCTGGACCATAATATTTATTAAGATCAATACTTTTTCGGTATTCTGTTGTACATCAGCTGTTTGTGAATAGCCGGCTTAGCAGAATGCGAAGTTTCCGTCGCTTCACGAGCCGCCGTTGTACAATAGAACTACGAATAATCGAGAAAATTACACATAAATCGCTATTACAGCGGCACCTTCCAGCGGACTATTTCGAAATTCAAGGAAGACCTGCTGGCCATAGACAAAAACGTACACAAAGAAATTAGTTCAATTCTATGCATAACGTCATACCCTTTTCGATGATACAATGGCGACACACGGACAGACAAACATTCTATATAAACATATGTTTTTTGGAATCTCTGACCCCTAAAGCGTGTAAATCTGTCGAAAACTGGAAGTCGAAGAAAGTTCGATTACAATACTTTCTTTTATTGAAGATAGAACAAAGTAAAAAACCTATATCATAGAATGCGATATGTACCTATAGCCTTGAATAATTACCGTACAATATTATTGAGACATTGGAACATTAATTTTTTTTCACAAATGAAATTATTTCAATCATAATTTTTAAAATAGTTAGTAACCAAGTTTTTTCTTTTATTTTACTAACAAGCCAATGTTCCTTTTTTCAGAATTTCTATGGAAATCTAAACTGAATTAAATTCTTCATCAAATTTGCTCAAATTGTCTCTCTCTGTCAATTTCAACCTTCAGCTGCCTCTTATTATTACCGAATAGACATCTATATACATATTTCTAGATAACTTAACTAATTATTTATTATGCATAGCAGCAAAATAAATAAGTATGCTCAATATCTATCCGAT
This sequence comes from Maratus speciosus, assembly GCA_963932465.1. Classification (NCBI taxonomy): domain Eukaryota; kingdom Metazoa; phylum Arthropoda; class Arachnida; order Araneae; family Salticidae; genus Maratus; species Maratus speciosus. The sequence continues at coordinate 232,166,258 of OZ010792.1, read as the reverse complement.
AAACTGGAGTGCAATTCCTTAAAAAATGGGATCTCTTTTATTTTTACCTTAAAAAAAAGTATAAAACACCTAATATTCTATAGGCTTTTACGCTTATTGTATTTCACATTGGAACCAATTAAGAAATCTCTAAAACGAATAGATAAATCCCTACTGTTTATTTTAAAATACGCTATTTCCCTAGTGTATAAATAATTCCGCCATCATATTTGATGGATGGGATTTTTATAAATTTTATAAAAATAAACGTAAAAGGATTTATAATTCTTTCTAAATCATAAATAAATAGGTGAGTATTTGTTTGAATAGATAAATTATTTTTTTAAATAGTCATTCAAGGATTTTTTTTTTTTCAATCAAAACATAATGGTAAAATTATTTCCGACAATTTGTTAAAGTTTGCTTTTATATTCTTAGTACAACTTGTGAATGGTTCTAACTCATATTATTTTTTACAATATTAACAAAATGACTAAAAGAATTATTTTCCATCATTATATTATCTTTTTGTCTAAAACCATTTACCCTTAATTTGGTTACTGTAATTATCACTCCTCCTTTTCAAGTCCATTTATCTTTTTTTTTTTTTTTTTTTTTTTTTTAAAGAAATTTCTTCATGTATTTTCAGCATGTCCTCATTTGTTTTGCTGCTCGCGAGTTCTTTAAGAGATAAATTATTAGAGCGATAGCGACAATGAGATGTTTTTGCATTATGATACTCCGATAATTTAAACAAAGTCACTTAACTGTTGCAGAGATAAATATAGATTTTGTCATAATTATGCGCTTAGTACAATTTTATTCTTGCTGTATAAGTGTAAATATGTTACATAAATAAGAAAGTACATTCCTACATTAGTAACGCGATTGTTCAGTTAATCTGTTGATTTTCTACACAGTAAAATTAAAGGAGAAATAATAATTTTTAATAAGTCAAGAAATGTTTATTCAAGATGTTATTTAAAATTGAATTAATAATTAAATTAAAAAATTAAGTGAAGTAATTGATAAATTAACAGATAAAAAAAAACAAGTTAGTCCCTAAATTATTTCAGAATATTCATTAACCCCCTAGTGCATGATTTTTTATTTTTCCTTTAAAAAAATATATTTGATTCCTTAATGGGCATACATTAAAGGAAAAATACTAAAAAAATTATGACTTTTATATTTTTCCGTATTTTGGATTTTTTAAATGGTTGCCAAATGGCAACACTATGCATTAAGCGTATTCTAATCATATTCTACGATATTTCTCAAATCATTTTTCTATTAATTGTCGGGTTGAATTTTGCAGCACGAGGTTCTGTTTTTTCTTATTATTCCAAGGCTAGAAATTACTTTTGATTTTAAAAGTGTCATTATGTTCACTGCTGTTTAATAGTTATTAAAATACAGTTCATGATTTACAGGTTCAACAACTGGATGAGCTAGCCTAGCATTGAATCAAACGCTAACCTCCAAGTCATGTCCACCTGGCAGACTGGTTGTATTGTTTTCGCAATAAATATCAAAATTGTATGCAAATCTTGATACTCCTGCGAAAAATAACAATTTAAAACCACATTTATGCGAGTTTTTTTTTTTTTTTTTTTTTTTTTTTTTTTTTTTTTTTTGTGGTGGGGGCGGGGGGATATACTGCTTCATATGGTGACGAGCCTTTGGCGCACTTATTTTCTCATAAACACAGTGAGATTTTTTGATGGGAATGGATAAGAATTTCCATTCAGGGTACCGACTATTGGTCTCAACTTGAATAACTTATCTGTCATATCATCGTTCAGATCGGAAAATTGTCATATACCGTATACTTTCAAATGCATTCAAGATCATAGTGCGACTACCTGGTGATACACCAATGATAGAGTTCCCAAACAATCTTATGATTTTAAAGTTTGCCATGCTACTCAAGATACAAATCCTTAGATATTTTTTATATCTTTCGAACATATATTGAGTGGCTTTTGAACATGTTTTAAAACACTATACAGGCTTGTTTGTTGAGATATATGCTCGAAACGTACTGGGTAGAAAAATATAAAATTTATTTATATGGTGTTTTTAATGATAAAACACTTTCAGGCAGAGAAATATCTCCAATAATCTTTATCCAAGAAGGATCTGGCTGAAGAGTTTGAAACTTTCACCTTTTTCTGTTTACGTTTACCGGGCTGCTTTTATTTTGATGTATATTCACTATCGTTTGCATCAAAATTGTAGTCAATTTCATTAGCTGATTTTTTTTGCTTGTAAATCACAATCAGTCTCATCATAAGTGTCTGAACCGTTTTTGAACAGAAGGGTTTGAATCAAAAGGTGGATCGTCATCCCTGTCGCTGTAAGAAATATCACTTTCACTGGACAATCCAATCCAAATTTCTTCTGTTAATATATTTTTTAGTATCTTTGCTTTAAAATATATCTTTAACATGATGAGGCTTTTATCAGAACAAATTTTTTGATGAAAAAATAGACAAAAAGCAAGATGAAAAATCAACAAATTCATTGAACAGAATACTAAAAATGTAAATAAAAGCGGAACTCAATTCATGGTGTTGCCAAATGGCAACAAACGTATATTCGCATGCATACAATATTTGTTGCAAAAAACCTTACTTAAAGTTATTTAAAATCACTTTTAAAAGCATATTCTTTTGAAAAATATTTTTTTTCAAATGAAATTTTGCATTTTAAATATTTTTTATTTGTGTTAGAAATCCATCTATGGCTAGGAAAATGGACGGCTTGAAAAGTTCCTTTTTATTTGTAACTGATAAACAACTAGTATCTCCTATGGTATTTTTAATGTACTAAACCTAAGTATAGGGTCAAAATGAATACATAAAGCATAAAGTTATCAAGAAGCAACGGTAAATAAACGATAGGGAGATAAAATTTTACTTGTTGCCAATTGGCAACAGTATGCAATATCCAAAATCCAAAAATTAAAAATGTATTAATTTGCAGACATTTTAAATATTACCGGTAAATACAAGCTATAAAAGAGCATGGTTACTCGATATCTGTGCTTTAATTATAAACTTGTTAAAGATTTCAAGAAATTGAAAAAGTACAGATATTTATATATACGCAGCCACCGGAAAAGACAGGCCGCCATACTCCATCGATCTCAGCTGCTTTTGACCTTGATCACATGTCAATTCGAATAATTTATTAAAATCCAATTACCTTGTTCATGATCACGTGACATATAAGAAGGGTGGAAGCATCGCGGTCTACCCTTTCCGTTGGCTGCAATGCGATCCAACCCGGTCTATTCGGGTTAAAGATAATACGAGGGTGTATCAATAAATTTTTGCCCTCACATAGAAATAACTGAGTGAAATTTATGAAGCTGCTTCATTGTATTAGTCCTTTTCTATTTAGTCACCGCACACAGTAACACATTTATTCAAACGGTATTTCAAAGAGAGTTGGGAGGATGGTTTCCAGGAGGTGCGGTGGTCGACCCAAAGAAAAGCATTTTTCTAACTTTTACCGACTTCCTAATGAGACATTATTGGAAAGGCCTGTGGCCACTTATTTATGCTATGCACCTCCCGAACCCCTCCCCGAAATTTGCCCCCGGGGGGCATGAATGATGTCTTCAAAATTTAGAAAAGTGCCACTCGGAGGGCAAAATTGGGGGGAGGGGCTTTGGAGGTGTATAGCATGAATAAGTGATCGCAGGCCTTTCCAACAATGTCTCTTTAGGGGGTGGGTAAAAGTTAGAAAATTCCCCCCCTTTGGGTCTACTATTGCGCCTCCTGAATACATCCTCCCCTCTCTCTTTGAAATACCGGTTGCACAAGTGTGTTACTGTGCACACTGACTATATAGAAAAGGACTCACAAAATGTAGCAATTTTATAAATTTCAATCAATTATTTCTATGCGAGGGCAAAAACTTACTGATACATCCTCGTATAATCTCGGGCATGCAGAACTTAGGTGAAAATCATTTCTAATTAAAAAGACTTTTTACATTTAGTATATATTCTTAAATTGTCCGCACCAAAAAGCCTGTTTGTGATACTTTCGGAATAGCCGCATGCTAACAGTTAATTACGAAAGAATTCTCTATTTGTAGCAACCTTTTCTATTTTAATTGTTTCGGTGTTTAAGAGCGTTTTTCAGTTACATAACTGTTAAAATCGTGATTTATTTCTTTATTTGATTGTGAAGTTTTAATTTCATTTGCCAATTTAGTTATGGAATATTACCAGCAAACAAACAAATTCTACATTTTTTACATTGTTTTAAGTGGAATAGGTGTAGAAAAGTTTGGGAACCTATGGTATAGACGTATACAATACATTATATTCGAACGCGTTCGCATCTCGTTGTATCCCACATTTGGTTAGCATCTGCTGATTGAATTTCAAAGCGAATTTAGCATTCAAATCTCAAACAACCAAAGCGTTTAGGCATACATTCTTACCATGCTATTATTAGAGACAATTTACACCTAACTTATCGTCAGTATTACTCGCACTGTTGAAATAAGAACTTAATGTATTGTGAAATGGTTATAAATTCCTTCTATCTCCATAAAAAAATAGAAAATTGCCCTGCCCCAATTCGGTCCTTTTCCCATTTTTTATTAAACTAGTACTTTTATAAAGGTTTAATTTTCAACATTCTATTATTGCATTAATTATGTGAAAGTTCTAAATGCTCCTTCTTAGACTTATTTACAAACATGTTATAAGTATGCACTGCAGCGTCACACTGAAAAAATTTATATAACGTTACTCCATAAAATTGGTGGCAACATGCTATCTCCAATTTTATGAGTAATTTAACTTATACAATGGTGTAATTTAAATTGTTATAACTGGTGTAATATTACACATTAGTGTAATATAACACCAGTTTTATCCGTTAAATTACCCAATAAAATGGAGGAAACAAAGTTGCCACCAATTTTATGGAGTACGGTACATAAAAAAAATTACAATGCAAATGAGCCAATAATATAATTGTTCCAAAAATTATAGCCGCGTGCTTCCAATTTTCATACAAATTGGATTGTTCCATTACATTAATTTTTATCCTCAATCCACTCTATAGTCAGCTGGTACATTAGTCTTAAAATAAAGATGAAATATTTACTTAGAAAATATTCATTTTGAAAAAAAAATAAACATCTAGAGAATTTCTGATCATCTATAAGAAGGTACAATTAAAGCAAAATTCACATTTCCCTAACGTCATTTAATTTACCAGATAACTTACTTTTCTCCGTATCTAAATAATTGTGCAAGAAATTAATTACTCTATCAAAGTATTATAACAATTTTATTTTATTAATTCTCATCCCAGATCTTTTCCCAAATTAAATTATAGTCTCCAAATTTTTTAAAAGCATTTTATTCAAATTTATAGAGGCCTTCTTTATCACTGGGAAATGATCAGAAAGAAATATCGAGTAAAAGAGAACCAAAATTTAATAAATTTCTAAAGCGTTGGAAAAAAAAATAAGCTAGAGCAACCGAAGAACTTTTAAATAGCTTTCAGAAGATATTTATAGACTGAATTTTTCCGAGCTAAGAGATATTTTATTATCTACGAATGTCAAACTTTATTAAAAAATTAATTTATTTTTGCCTTCAACTATGATATTTTTTTTCCAAGTAAATTTTTCTTATTAATGAGATTTTTTTAAATTCATATTTTAGTGAATTATTTCAAAATCTAATTAAGAGAGATATATTGATAATCTGAACTTGTAGAACATGCATCTAAATAAGTTTTTTCTTTCTTTATAGCTTTGCGAATTGAAATTATTTTTAGGTTTGTTTGTTTCTTTTTATGTATTTGAAAGGGAAAAAATTATCTGTACAAGAGCAACGTTTTTATTTAGGAAATGTAAATGAAGTTATTTATAACTCCTGCATTTTGTTAAAAATGATTTAAAGAAATTCTATAATAGTTATAAAAATGTAAACTGCTGTAGAGTAAGAAACATTTTTTTAGGAAATTCTTGGCACTGATTTCAAATTCTTGAAGTGCAGATTATCAAATCACAAAAATATATTCTCTACATATATAAAGAAAATTCGTTAAATTATGATCAGTCAAATAAAACTATATTTTATTATTAAATATTTGGCTGCACTTTTCCTTTTAATATTTTGCATACGTATTAATACTGCAAAACTGTGACTGTTAATTTCGAAATCTGGAGTATTTCTTTTTCGAAAATTACTAAATAAAATTACACTTTCCGAAATATTTCTTTTTTAAAATTACAGTGAAATCTCCCTAGAGCGACCACATTCCGTTCCAATAAAAATTGGTCTCTTCGAGAGGTGGTCTCTTAATGGAGGTCTTGTTTAAATCTAGATTTTAATTGTTGTAAAAAGGTAACAATTCATATTACTAAAATTTATTTTTCACATTAGGAAAAAACATGAAAATTTAAGTATGAAAACAAAAGTTAATTACATAAGTCAATTAGTGCAGAGTTTAAAATATGAATACATTGGCGTTTGCTTCGATTATTGAAAATTACTAAATAAAATTACACTTTCCGAAATATTTCTTTTTTAAAATTACAGTAAAATCTCCCTAGAGCGACCACATTCCGTTCCAATAAAAATTGGTCTCTTCGAGAGGTGGTCTCTTAATGGAGGTCTTGTTTAAATCTAGATTTTAATTGTTGTAAAAAGGTAACAATTAATATTACTAAAATATATTTTTCACATTAGGAAAAAACATGAAAATTTAAGTATGAAAACAAAAGTTAATTACATAAGTTAATTAGTGCAGAGTTTAAAATATGAATACATTGGCGTTTGCTTTGATTTTACGGCTTTATTTTTCTATAACTTTTATTTCCAAGTCCTTTCGAAATTCAGTAAATAAATACAATTTTTTTGGACGAGAACAAATTATGACTATTTTATTAATTTATGTATTTCTTTGAGAGTTTCCCGACAGAATAGGGCAGGGGAGTTTATTGACCGTCGTCCTTACTTTGTCATCAGAGTTAAATTCATTGCCTAAAAAGGCAGAAAAGGGTTTAAACACTTAAAAATTACCGGAATAAATAAAGATTCTAAACTTAGTTTAGAAGTTTGATGAATACTGCGCTCTCCGGAATTATTATTCTAATAAAACCTTCTTCAAACGAACAGGAAAAAACGGAATTTGTTTAATTTTCTTCAAAGAAATTGGTCTCTCATGGAGGGGATTCAACTGGGGTGGTTTCTGAATAGAGGTAAAATTAGTATTCAGCCTATGGGAATGAATTTCGTTCCATAAAAAAATAGTCGTTCAGTGAGGTGGTCGCTTAATGAAGGTGGTCGTACAGGGAGGTTTCACTGCATGGTTTCACTATATTTGATGATTTGATTTTTATCTTTATGTAAGAGTCATTTTTTTATTGAAGCAGTTAACGAGATAACATTTTAATTTGTGTCCATATTTACTATTCTTTCTAGCCAAAAATATGGTGTATATTACTTTAAAAAAAACTTTAACAGATGAAATAAATTATTCAGTAAGCAATTAAACTTGTTTGTATGAAAAATTGTTCTTTAAGTAACGAATTATAGTAAGGAAATAATTGTTTAGAATTTAGTCAGATTTCTGTAAATAAAAATTATGTTTAATTGTAATAAAATTATTAAAGTTAATTTAACTATTACGGAATAATTTAGATTTATTTAAGGGGGGAGATCACCAACAGCAGTTCGATATTGCTTGATTTTAACACATTATTTAAAAAAAATTGAAGCTGTTATAATAATATATAGCTGGAACTATTATATAATATATAACATTTCTTCAAATAAAACAATTTTTTTAGAATAAATTTTACAAATCTTTGTTTACGTATTCCTTTAAATAATTTTAATGATATATAATTAGAATTTAGTTTAATTAAGACATACTAATTATGGATTTTCAAATAAGATATATGTGTTGCGCGCAGAATTATGAAAAACATATTCGATATATCCACTTAATATTACATATATTTATTCTTACGATATCGTACTTTAACTTCAACCTAAAATGATAATCAAGTTTACAGATGAAAATATTTTTTTTTCAGGCAATTAAACCAAAAACGCAAAATCTATGACAAAATTTCAATAAAAATTAAATAAATATACACTCATTGCCATAAAAATTTGCGCACCAAGAAAAAGAAGCCCAAATGAAACGAAATTTTACAAGCGTAAATACTACTGTGATATAAGTAAGTGAATAGAAAACCAAAGAAAAAGGATCATTTATTACAAAAAAAGTACAAATGAACGGAAATTTTAGTACTCTGTTCAACCCCCTCTAGCGCGAATGCACGATGCGATACGAGCGGGTATTGAGGCATACAAGTTCCGCATGATGTCCTGAGACATCTCGTTCCACAGTTGCTGTAAACGCGCCTCGAGTTCAACCAAACTCGTAGGGTGTCCAACTTGCCGTCCCAAATGATCCCAGATATGCTCGATTGGTGACAAATCTGGGGATCGAGCAGGCCAGGGAAGGGTGGTAATGTGACGGAGGCAGGCTTGTGACATCCTTGCTGTGTGTGGCCGAGCATTGTCTTGCTAAAAAATGGCTCCTGGGAGCCCTGCCATGAGGGGCAACACATGTGGCTAAAGAATGTCCTGGACGTACCGCTGGGCTGTTATTGTGTCATGGATCAATATTAGGGGTGACCGTGTATCGTAAGCAATGGCACCTCATACCATCACACCAGCTGTGGGAGCGGTGTGTCGCTGTAAAGCGAAGGCAGGATTGATGCGTTCACCACGGGGCCTCCACACACGAACACGATTGTCATCGCTGCTCAAATTGAATCTAGACTAGTCGCTGAAGACGACCTGGTTCCATTCCGTTGCAGTCCAATCTCGTCGTGCGCGACACCACTACAAACGGAGGCGTTGGTGGTTGGGTGTCATTGGCAGCATACGTAATGGGCGCCGCGATACCAGATGTCCTTCAGCAGGCGCCTTGCGATGGTTCGAGAAGACACAGGGGTGCGTAGTGAAGGTGCTGCCTGTGTCTGGATAGCGGCCAAAGAGGCATTTAGCTCTACACGTGCGTTTCGTATCATGTGACTGTCTTCTCGACGACTAGTCCGTTTAGGGCGTCCCGAGCCTGGTCGCCGTGTAAATGACGTCTCTTCAGTCCACTGGTCCCAACACCTCCTCACAATAAAATCAGAACGGCCTACTTGACGAGCTACTCGCCGAGCTGACCACCCAGCTTCCATCATCCCGATGATTCTTCCCCTCTCGAACTCTGACAGCTGCTCATATTGTCTTCGATGGCTGCGTAACGGCATGTCTACCTCAGCGTTTCCTTTGCAAAAGAAAAGGTACACTCAGACAAGTTCTGCTTACCAGTTTTATACTCCAGGGAGGACGAAGTTCAACGCCCTCTAGTGGCATTACGCAATGCCCAATCACGCTGCATTTCTAATCATTTATTTATCTGCCTGATATGTACCTTCATGCCAAGTTTCGTTATGATCCCACAATTATTTCTTGGTGCGCAAATTTTTATGGCAATGAGTGTATTACAGGTACTTACTTTAAAATAGGTAGATGTTATAAAGATATATAATGTACACTATAATTCACAATTTTAAGTTCCTATGTTACTTAGTTTTGAAAATAGGATGCGCGCAATGTCAAAAATATCTTATTTGAGTAAAATGGCTTTACAATTACACAGTACCCTTAAAATGACAAAAATCTCGAATATTTTTTATTGATTTTTTCAGTGGTCCATACGGTTGTGAATCATGACTCCAAATTTTAGATCTCAAATCCAAATAGTTTTAAATGTATTTGAACTTTTCTCAGTGTTCTCAGAGTGTTCTGAGCGTTCCTTTACAAACTTTAAATGTATTTTTCTCAGACTTTTATTTTTGTTGATGTTAGTGTTTGTTATTCCCTAAGGCTTTTTTTCTGTTGCAGATAGAGTTTTGAAATTTTTTGAAGACACTTATATATATATGCACTACAATAATTAGTATGGATTTAGGTCTGAGTGTTATAGTTCTTTTTTTATGTCAAAGTTAATATTTCCAAATTTTTCGTGGCGTTTTTTTTTTTTCAGGCTTCGCGCAACAATTTTTTTTTTTTATTTAAATAAAAGTTACATCTTTAATTCAATACTAACTTTTGTTTCCAATAATCCAATGAATATAAATCACTTAAAATAACCAAAAAATATTAAAAATTAAAAATGTTATAAAAGTTTTAAATAAAAAATATTAAAAATTAAAAGTGTTTTAAAAAACTTCGAGTTTTTCAAAAAAAATTGTAATTATAAAAAAAAAAAATGATGATTGCTAAAATGATTTTTTTTACCAGAATCAGTTTAATTTTATAATCCCAAACAAAATGATTAATTATTTTTAATGTAACTGTCTCCAAAAATTTTTTTTGATAAAAGTACTGTGTAGCGTTTAAAATTTACCTTGATTTGGATAGGCAATCGTTCCGCATATTTTATCATAAAACGTCCATTTAAGTATCACATATTTTTAGTATGATACCTGTTCTTCCTTGTCTGAAATATGTTCATGGATTTTTGTCTTCATTGACGTGACTGCAAGAGGAGGAAAAGTTGTTGCTGATTTTTTTTTTCGAGCCTAGACCGATAACGATTTTTAAATGCTACCACGGATGAAAATATTTTTTCGCACAAATATGTTATTGAAAACTGAATTTAAATTTTCATTGCTGTTTCACCCAGCAGTAGGAATACACATTTTATGGCGTATAATAAGTTAAAACATCTATTAATATTATTACCAATGGCTGCAACAATTTAAATTTCAAAACTAAACATCTAAAACTCCAGAAACATAAGAAGTTCTTAGAATTTTATTTTCATTTTGCCATTAGTAAAACATAAAAAATACAAATAATAGCGAGAAAGTTTCGCGAGCAACCAAAGTTTTCTTGTAAATTGCTGGTGCTCCAGGTTGGCGACCGTCGGTTTAAATAGCGACAGGCAACCGCTCTGGGATCGGAAAATCCCTAACTGTCATCAAAAAATGTAACTATTATACCAATGATTTTAGTTAATTATTATTAAAAATTAATTAAAAATTCCCATGATTAAAAATCATCCCCTTATTAAAAATTCCCATGATTAAAAATTATCCCCTTATTAAAAATTCCCATGATTTTCTACGTATTTCTCTGAAACCGGATTTACACTATTGTCTAAATTTTTAGAAGAACTTCATTTTTTGTAATACTTTTGGATCATGCTTTATTTTATTTTGTGTAAAATTTAAAAAAAAAATCTTGTAAATACCACCCACTGTGTTTAAGGAAAAGGGTATTTTGATGAAATTAGTGTTACAGTCTGCCAAACACAAAAGTGGCTCGTTACTTGTTAAGGAACCACTACAATCCCACCTGCATTAATATGTTTTAATCATTATTCCGTGCTTTTATTCGCAGTGTTTATTTTACCATCAAATTATATTGTATATGTCAAGTTAATTCTTAATTATGCATAATTATTAATAACTAGGGGGCACAGCCCCTGCTCGCTAACGATCGCCAACCCCCGTGAATTGCTACGCAAATCAAATTGAGACCGCTACGCGATCCCAGCTCGCTCGCCACTACTTGTGTCAGCTCTAGCCAGAATGAATTCTACCATAAATCATTATAACATATTGAATTTACAAATACTGTTAATGTATAAAACGGTGATGAAAAACTTTATTGAAAATGTAAATAAAAATGTATTTAGATGGTGCTGCTAGTGGTTTTAAATCACTGTAACATTATGCAATTGAAAAAATTTTGAAATGCAAAATAATAAACTGAAAAAAGTACCTTAGAAATAGAATTAATTTAAAACCACAGTGAAAACACAATTAAAAATATTTTTAGTTGGACCGCTATGCGATCCCATCTCGCTTCGCTCGCTCGCTACTATTTGCATCAACTCTAGCTAGAATGAGTGCTATCATACATTCCTACTAGGTTATCCCGTCGACCAAAAATCTATCGCCAAACTATAAGATTAAATGCCAATAATGGTTGATGGTAAATGTCACATTCACTTGACTTTAAGCAAGTTACACCTGTTTACGTCACCAAGTGATTTGTATTTCGAAGTTTTATCAATGTTATACTAATTTATTTGTTCTTTCTCTATTTAAAATAAAAATTATGCCAATTTGTATAATTTGGCGAGTGGTTTGCGATTCATATAATTTGGCGAAATGGATCGACGGGATAACTAAGTAGTACCCATAAATCATTATAACACATGAAATTCACAAATATTTTTAATGTATAAAACAGTAATGGAAAACTTTGTTGAAAAAGTAAATAAAATTGCATTTTGGTGGTGATACTAAATATATTTTAGTATCACCACCACCATCATCATCATCATTATATAAAGTTTGGCAGTGTGACTTATGATCGTCATTGAGAAAGCTGAGCTGGCTGGAAACTGACGCCGCTTAAATTTAAATGGCATGTTAGTGTCAGATGGGGTCCTTCTCCTTTCATTTTGCCTATAGTATTGAACAGCACTGCTTAAATTCATTTAAAATTATAATAAGATGCTATAAAAGATTCTACGTATCATGCTAATGAACTGTAAACAAAACATTTTCCGCTGTCTCTAAATACAATCTTGAACAAAAAGCTGATTCGCCGAATTCAACACGTTACCGTAAAACGGACCAATAGCAATTGTTACCCATGCATCACTCAAACGCTTTGTGTTAAAAGAGAGATTCTGCCTGGATTTTGATTTATTGTATGGGTCGAGTCATGTGACCGTAAATTAACCACTGAGAATCGTCGATGTGGTTGTTGCCAAATAGCAAGCTACAAATACAGCCTTTTTTTAGCGCTACGTAAGAGAAATATATATATAGATTATTTCATAATTAATTCCTATTGAGTGCATAATTTCTGAAGGGATTCGAGACAGTGTTTTAAGTTAATAACGAGAAAGGAGGTAAAATGAGATATAAAGCGGCAGCAGAATATATGTGGAAATCTGAGACATTCATTAAATAGTGGGGAAAGCGATATTTGGAGGTTGGGAATGCAAGCGATTTGCCGGACAGTGGATTAGACCGGGCGAGAACAACAGTGAAGGATACAGCGATCGCCGTTGAAAGCCGAGAAGATGCAAACCATCTACCAGAAATACTTCCTGAAGCCTGCCGAAAAGTTTTTTGTTCTGTTCTGACAGAAAAAGTTATGTGTTACAAGAAGACAATAATCGTAAACATCGCAGAAAACTGAGTAGACGACGAAACGACAAAATAACATTGCTATATTGGAATGGGCTGGCAAGTCCCCAGACGCAAATCCGATTAAAAATATGTGGTCGTACTACATCTAAATGAAGCTATAAGGAAAGTCATTGTAAGAAACAGGTGATATTTTAAATCAAGAAGACGTGGCGATCTTTGCCAAATGAATACGCCGAAAACCTCATCGAAAGTGTGAAAAAAACATCTCACAGAGTCAGTAATGAAGCTGATTGGACGAAATTTTAGATAATTGCTCAATAGCTAATAATATTTACTTCTATAAAAGACAAAAAAAAAACAGTATATTTTTTTTAGTTTGCAGCGGTCATTTTCTTGTTGAACAGAGCGCATATTATAAATAAGGAAATACCAAGCTGAACTAATAATAATCATGGTTGTCTATCGCAAAAGTTGTACCAACTGAAGAAAAAACAAAAACTGGAGCATGGTTTTATTAATATACTACAAGTTCATAGGCTAGAACATATCCCATTTCAATTAAATTTCTTTATATTTTGATTAACGCAAATGCATACTATAAATAAATACACTCTATTTAATTGAAAAGGTAATTACTTGATGCTTATCACAAATTCGGGCAAAAATAATTGTGAAATAAATACTAAATTTTCATATAGTAGAAGAATTGTTGAAGGGTAAACCCAATTCATTGGTAATTAAGATTACTCAAATTTAAGTTTCTAAAATTTTGCAAATTTTAAAGTTTGCAAAGTTATAAAAAACATTAAAATCAGAAAATGTTTAGTAAATATCCTCGTTTAAAATCTCTAAATAAAATTTTAAGCGTTATACGTCGGAGTCGAGAATCATTAGATTCGATTATAAATTTAAAACTAATTTTTTTTTCAAACTGAAAATGTAATAAATTTATTTATTTAATCATATTTAATTTCATATTGCTAATAATAATACTGGTAAATATTCAGTCAGAGACCTCAACGTCAATTTTGCAAAACATTTTATTTTCCGCCTTATGTTTTGTGGCCAACAGCAGTAACGTGAGGTTTCGGCAATTATAGACATTTTCATTTAAAATAAGTAGTGATACACTGATTTTTAAATGATACGTGTGGTACATTTATTCATTATCTATACTATTTTTCTATATTTTAATAAAATTCAAAGCAATAAAACCATTCATATTTCAGTTGTTATGATCTTAAAATAAATCTCACTAAGAGCTATTTATTTTATATGCAATTGCTTATAAATTTATCATCAAGCGTCAAAGATTTTGAAAAAAGTACTTTTAATTAAGATTTTATTATCTTGAGTAATAATAATAAGATTAAATTTCTTGACTTTTCCCTCTTTCTTTATTAAGAAAATGCTGTTAAATTTATTTTGGGAAAATCACGACACTGTTAATCAATCGCCTCGAAATATAGCTGTTACTCGTTTTGATCTGCAATTTGACCGTTATATCTTTCATATTAACAAAGGATTAAAAATACAATAATTAATTCTCAAGTATGTCCCGATAAAGAAAAAGTATAATTAAAGATAATTTCAAGTACTTTCCGAAAGAAATGAAATATGATTAACAAAGTATTTAGTTTTCAAAAAGGAGAAAGTTTTTGTGTATAAGTGTTCTTTTGACTCTCATTTTACGAAATGATACGAAAAGAAAAACGTTTTATTATAATTGCGAAACAATATTGAATTACCGTTCCAAATATATTTAATTCTTTTCGCTTACGGTATACGATCAATACCACTAAATTTTAGCATCAAAATTCGTTTATATAAGAAATATTATTTAGAATTATTGTATTTTTCTTCTGTCGCAATTTTATCTACTTTTTTATTGTTGCGTGAAAATTTTAACTTCCTATATCACATTCGGCGGCCCCTCCCTGAAATATATATTTATGTGCATGCTATTCCACACAATCCAACTGATATAGATTTAGAGGTTAGGAAATCTTGATAAATTTTTGCCAAAAATATGATTAATAAAGATAAAAATAAAATGAAGACAGAATTTAGTTTGTATTTAATACAAGTGTAGTGTAGTAATAATTTTGTGAAAATTAGGTTGAAACATAAGAGGTCGTTATTGTTGTATAAACCCAAGAAAATTCTGCAAAAAATATAAATATTAGATGTAAAAAAAATTCTACCGTTTTTCGGCAATTTTCTTTTATTAAACAAATTAAGTAAATTACAAATCTCTATCAATATAATCGCCATTAACTTCTACTGCCCTTTCCAAACGCTCAGATAGCTGTGTTCCGCAGCGATAAAAGGTTTTGTCTTTCGGCGCAATGAATTCGTTGATTGTTTTTCGCACTTCACGTTTAATATCGAATTACTGTTTTGCTAAACTGTTTTCTAGCGCGCTAAAAAAGATATTAGTCGCATAGAAAGTGCGCCAGCTGTGGTAAAATTTCCCATTGCAGACCGTTTACGTTTTGACCGGCCACGGAACTTCTATGCGCCCGAGCGTTGTCGTTCTGCATTATCACTGAAAATGGTAGTACCACTGCCCATGTTCAGTAAAAGGTCTGTTTCTTGAATTTTCTCTGCCAAACGTTTTATCTGAAGAGCATAATATACACCTTTAACAATTTCTGCAGGTTTGCGGAACTCGTAATCACCCCGTTTCCTTTTATCCCACTAAATACAAAGTATTAGTTTTTTATTATATTCAAACTTAATATCTTGCACGTGCAATCTGTTTTATGGTATACAATGAACTGTGTTTGCTTGTACAAGAATTAGTAACTTACGCATAACTCTCTTTCAAATAACAGGCAGGTCTTAATTTGCGCCAGAACCCACCGGAGCTCAGCTCCGATACTTCCCTGTTTTTAGCAAATATTTAAATATTGGTAGGAATTCACAGGAGTTCATAAATACAGGGTTCCGGAACCCAGTGCAATAGCGATTCAGAAAAACCGAAGCCTAAATTCCCTTTCCATTCCCTCCCATCTCCAAGTTTCTGGAGTCTTTTCTAAACACTTATGTGACATAGTGTGTCGCACACGTAGGAGATGGAGAGAAAACGGTGCGTAAGATTTTCCGAATTTTTTTTCTTATAAATGTTTTTCTAATTGTTCATTCGATATGCATGCTGCGAACAATTCTTTTTTGTGTTAACAGTATTTCCGAATCATAATCCTAAACTTATTTAATTGGAGAACGCTGCGATGATTAAGGAGGCAAGGGAACTTCAAACTCATTTTTTTTTTTTTTTTATTGCACCTTAAATACTATTCAAGGATACTCTATATGAAATGTGACATATATTTATCACACAAGAAAAAAAATTGGAGATTCCTGAATTGGATTTTCCTGAATATTTTAAGCATTATTAAAAATTTTCAAAATGTCCCAACCTCACTCCATATCAATTAAAATCCGTAATATTTTTTATGCCAATTTGGTTTGATTTGGCACAAAGCAAACTGTGCATGGAATTTTATATATTTCAATATAAAGGTAAGAAAAAAATATTTTTTCTAAATTTTATGAAATTTTCAGCATTTTTGCATCTTATTTCTGCACTTAACTACCTCTAACTTTTCCAATTATATTTAGTTTAAAAAAACTAAGCACAGTTTTACTTGTATATGTAAACCAAACTGGCATAAAAAATATTGGGAATTTTAATTGATGTAAAATGAGGTTGGGACGTTTTGAAAGTTCTTGATAACGCTGAAAATGTTCAGGAAAATTCCTTTTTTTTTCTCCATTTTTTAATTTCTTGTGTGATAAATATCTTCGACAATTCATATAGTGTGCTCTTGAATAATATTTAAAGTGCAATTATAAAAAATAAAATGAGTTTGGAGGTCCCTTGTCCCCTTAATTAACAATAAAATTGGGCAAAGATTTCTATTCGGAAGGAGTGATAAACTAAAAAATGGAACAGTTGACAGTTAAGGGAGCCGGGAAAGCCCTATATCGACCATGTTTAATTCACCAACTTTATGTACCTTTTTCTCAGAAATGGTAAAAGATAGAGGTCTAGATTTTTTAGAATAGTTAAAATAACATGATTTACGTATTTTAACAGACATTTTCTTTCTAAGTGAAACTCAAAATTAATTATTAATTATTTATTGATAATCATTTTTAAATTAGCAATTTTGGTAAGATTTCACTGCCTAAAATAAATAATTCTCAACAAATCATTAAATCCCTGTTTTAAAGTATACAATATATCATAATATAAGTATTAAATAAAAATCTGAGTTCTTAAGTTTAATAGATATTGAAAAAAAGGAACATAAACATGAAAAATCCAAGTTTTCAAAAAAAGTCAATTAAAGATTTAAATGCCATTAAGCTGTGAAGTACTCTTAGAAAGAATGATTAATTTCAACACTTATTTTATATATATATAAACATGTGTGACACATCGTTGGAAAGATAAAAGTTTAAACTATTTAATGATATACAAAAGTAAAAATCTATTTTTTAGTTGAATTTTGCTTTCCCGGTCCTCTTTAATATATGCTAGTACATATATTATTTTTTTTTATTTTGCTAAAGAAAAAAAAGATGCTTTAAATTTTGCAAATAATGTATGAAATATAAATATGCGGATTGGAGTGATGGCGATAGAGGGAGGGGAGGGGCGACACGCTATGGTTTTAGTACCGCAGAATATTAGGGCTCGGTGTTTTTTTTTTGTTTGTTTGTTTGTTTTTTTTCTTTGTCAGACATTAAGCCCTGGATAACACCATCTAATGAAAACAGGGGAACTTTTGTGTACACCTAATACTAAACAAAAGTGATGAGTTCTATGTGGGCATCTATCTATAAGATTTCTTTTTAAATGTTGTGAAAAAATAAGGCATTGGTAAAGATTTGGCTTATTTCAGGCGCGAAAGGTGATAAATCTCTTTTGAAAATACTAAAATACTAACGTTACATAGAATAAAATAATTGCATGAATTTTTGCATTGCTAACTAGGCGTAAAATTCATGCAATTACAATATTCAATATTTCGGGCGTAATTCATAACGTCACATAAGTGTTTTGATAGAAAAGAATGCAGAAACTTGGAGATGTGAGGGAAAAGAAACGGTAATTTAGACTTCGGTTTTTCGGAATCGCTATTGCACTGTGTTCCGGAGCCCTATATTTATGAACTCCTGTGAATTCTGACCAATATTTATATATTTGCTAAAAACAGAGGGAGGGGGTATTCTTCCTTCATAAATATTAGGAAAATTACTACATACAAAAATATGAAATTTGATAGTACAGTAGTGCTCAAAAGTATTTTGGCAACCTTAAATTCTCTCTTATCTTATTTAATATAAAAATGTAAAAGAAAATATATTCCTTATAATTGAGAACACTATGACTGCAGTTATTCAAATGTATCAAGTTTCAACTTGTTTGTTTACATTCGGCACCACCGAAGAAATATGACTCCTCCTTAGCTCAAAAGTATTTTGACAATTAGTTTGCATTTAATTGTTGAAGGTGTCGGTGGCGCATTAGCTTCGATTAGTGTTTATATCGACTTCTTGTGATTATTTTTAAATGCCGAAATGTAAAAAATATTGAAGTAATTCTAGAAAAGCTGCTGTAAGTGCACTTAAGAAAGGTAGACTGCAAGCAGAATTATCTCGTTCTTTTAACGGGTCTCGGCAAATTGTTATTACATGGAATAAAGTTTTTAATAAACAGAAATACATTGAAAATAAGCCCGAAAGTGGTCATCTGAAAAAAACAACTTGCAATGTTGACTGTATTCTAAAAATGATATCTACAAGTGGTTGTCGTAAGTCCGCTGTAATAATAAAAAATGAATTGAAAGAAAATTACGGCATAGAAATACACGTTTCATCAGTCAAACGACGCCTAAACCTCTATGGTTTACATGGAAGAAGACCAGCAAAAACACGTTTGTTATCTACTAAGAATAGGAAGGCTAGAGTCGCATTTGTAAAACGCCATAACCCTTTCAAGGACAAAGCAATTCCATTGCTAAAGTGTTGAAATTAATGATTGACACCGGAATTTTGGTTTAAAAAAATTCGGTTTATTATGTGTGTGAAATATAACTTTTTCATATTTACAATTAAATTTGTTTTCAAATTCCGGTGTCAGTCGTTAAATTCAACACTTTAGCAATGGAATTGCTTTGCTCCTGAAAGGGTTATGCCGTTTTACAAATGCGACTCTAGCCTTCTTATTCTTAGTAGATAACAAACGTGTTTTCGCTGGTCTTCTGCCATGTAAACCATAGAGGTTTAGGCGTCGTTTGACTGATGAAACGTTTATGTCTATGCCGTAATTTTCTTTCAGTTCATTTTTTATTATTACAGCGGACTTACGACAATCACTTGTAGATATCATTTTTAGAATACAATCAACATTGCAAGTTGTTTTTTACGGATGGCCACTTTGAGGCTTATTTTCGATGTATTTCTGTTTATTAAAAACTTTATTCCATGTAAAAACAAATTGCCGAGACACGTTAAAAGAACGAGCTAATTCTGCTTGCAGTCTACCTTTCTTAAGTGCATTTACAGCGGCTTTTCTATAATCACTTCAATATTTTTTTACATTTCGGCATTTAAAAATAATCACAATAAGTCGATATAAACACTAATCGAAGCTATAGCGCCACTGACACCTTCAACAATTAAATGCAAACTAATTGTCAAAATACTTTTGAGCTAAGGAGGAGTCTCATTTCTTCGGTGGCGCCGAATGTAAACAAACAAGTTGAAACTTGATGCATTTGAATAACTGCAGTCATAGTGTTCTCAATTATAGGGAATATATTTTCTTTTACATTTTTATATTAAATAAAATAAGAGAGAATATAAGGTTGTCAAAATACTTTTGAGCGCTACTATTACTGTATTATAGAGAAATATTTGATAAATACGCTGATGCTGACAGTTTTTAAATCTAATAATTATTTTAAGAGATTTAATGTTAAAGTTTATTAAAATCGTTCAATTAAAAAAGTTTTATAGGAGCAAAAACTATACATCGAAATTTAATCACTTTTTCTAAGGATATACATTAGAAGCTCCCGGTGTGCAGACTGCATTTATATTTTTTAATTGAATTAATTTCTGAGGGATTATTTCCATTTTAAATTCAAATTTTCAGCATTTCGAGAGATATTTTTTACATATTTTTGAAAAAGTTTTTATTTTAAATTTTTGCCAATTGTAAAAACAGCGCAAAGAATAACATTTGCTTCAAATTAAAAATTTATTTACACGTGACTATTATAAGCAGAAAAAAACTTTCAAATTAGAATTAAATGATTACGCATTAAAAGTAGGAAAATATTGAAAATTGCGTCTTAAAAGCTATAATTACATGTGAATTTTAAAAGAGAAAGAAAATTTTAAAATAATAAATTCATTAATATACGTTAAAAGCCGTAAATGGAGGGAATTACGTCATATTTGAAATGACTAAATAATAATATTGTAAAACAGTTTAAATTAATAAATATATTTATACGAGGCATTTATTTCACGTTTCTAGATGATCTTTTAAATTATTGTTGCCAATTCCAAGGCACCGCAAATAAAAATATTTCCTTTCTAGCAACAAATGTATTTTCCCGCGAATATTAAGAAGAGAAAAAAAAATTTAAATAATAAATTCATTAATATGCGTTGAAAGCAGTAAATAGGAGAAATTTAGTCATATTTAAAATGACCAAATAATAACATTGCAAAACAGTTTAAATTAAAAGGTATATTTACACGAGACATTTATTTCAGATTTCGAGATGATCTTTTTAACTGTTGTTGCTAATTCTAAGACAGCGCAAATAATATTTTTTTCTAACAACAAAAATATTTTCACGTAAGTACTAAAAAGAGAAAGAAAACTTTGGTGAAAATTACGTCAGATTTAAAACAATGCATTTAAAATGCAGTGATGGAAAATTGGCGCAGGGGTGGAGCCTATTGACACCACAAAATTATAGTAGTATTTTGCCTCTTATCTAATGATCAAATTTCTGAGTTTTTATTAAACTGAATAATACCATAAAAATTTAGTGGTGTCAATAGGCTCCGCCTCTGCGCCAATTTTCCACCACTGAAAATGTCTTATTTAAAAAAACTTTCTTATAGTGTTGTTAAAAATACCGGGAGACAAAGACTCTGTATACTTAATTAATTTATATTAGCTTATTTTCAAATATTTAACTGATCTTATTTAATCAAAGACGAAAAAAGTCATTGGATCTCTTAACAGCAACTATGATTCAGCCTTAAAATTCATCCAATCAAAAGGAAATAAATGGAAACCCATTTACAGGGAGATCGTCACTGTTTTTTACCCGACTGAACAGACGAATTATGTGTTTCACGCGTATATGTTTATGTGAAGTTCTTTATACCCTCGAAACATCCCAACGGCTGGTTGGATTTTAATGAATGAGGTCTCTATCAATACGTCTTAACGGCCCGATGGTTATAGGCTATGTTTTGTTTTTATAAATTCAAAATGGCAGCAGTAACATACAAAATGGCGGTAGAGACGAAAACAAACTACGCACCCTATTGAGTGACATATCATTGGATAGGTCTTTCAAAATGAAGACGATATTTTATTGACTATTTTACAGTCAGAAGCTCCGTTAAAATGTTATACAACCTGGAAGTTGTGTATGTAGGTGTATGTAGGATCTCTAGCTTTAGTGCAACTCTAACCATCATAGACATCTATAGACCTCGTCAAAAAAGTGTTTATAGATAGGAACTAACAATTTTTAAAAGTCATCAATACAAGTAAATATAAAAAATAGGTAAGTAATATAAACAAGTAATATAAAAAAAATATTTTAAGTCAATTCCTACTTAGGTCAATAAGATAATTTTTTTTCTCCCATTCTTCTTTCCTGTTGAGTGGCGCTTAAAATGCCTCGATCAAGAAGAGGGCTCTCTTGGTCTTAAAATACCTTGATAAAGAAGAGGGCTCTCTCGATTATTGAAAATTAACTAATTTAGTTTAATTAATGAATTAATATTTGAAAAAAATTGGATTAGCATCAAGTGCCATTCGTTACAAGTTATTTCAGCTTGATTGGATGAATAATAAGTATTCTATTAACGATTGAAAATTTGAACAAGATATATATGTGGAGCAAACATGCAAACCATGCTTTCTCCTTTAGATACAAATTTAAAAAAAAAAACACAAAAAACTGATAAATAAGAAAATAACTTGTATTTAATTCTCATTTTTATTGTGTATTTTTATTACTGTTTATTAGAAAGAATTGCAAGCATACCTAAGATATTAAACATAAAACAAATTAATACAATGCATTTAATATTTGGAGAAATCACGGTTTGACCGAATTTAGAGGAGGAAACATGTTTTAATTGTATGACAAGTAGATAAAACGCTATTTGAATGAAATACGTTCTAACTCACAAATAATACAATAGCATTATTTTATTTGAATAAATACCGAGTTTCAGTTGATTATTGTTAAAATAAAATGACAGATTATGGTACCTAGTAGTATTCATTAAATATTTACTAAATAAATACTCGTTTGCCAGAAATCCACTTCAAATTTTAAAACCAATATCTTCATCTAGACAGTTATACACATCCCCCTCTTCTTTATTGCAGGCTTATCAATCATGGATAATGTGGTTGTATCATTTGAATATATCATCAGGGTGGTTTTGCCACTGTTCACTATACATTACCTTCAAAAGTTTTTTAACATCTTTGTTCTTTTCAACTGATATGGCGTGGCTAAGAGGAAGATATTCTAAAACAACCCTTTGAACAAGGCAACAGTAACTCCCTTTTTAAGAAGATTTACATCATATTCTTCATTTAGATCTTGAAATCTATAATTCTGGAAGCCTTTAACTTTAACAGTTCTCTAATTTTTTTCTAAAATAATCCGTTTCAATTGTGATATGTATGGTAGGTTTCGAAAGTACACATTAAGTGACAACTGTGATTGGCAGACTGGAGAAATCACTGCTTGATTGAATGCAGGCTTTGGAGGAAACACTCTTTGATTGAAACGTCAAGTTTTAAAATTGATTTATAATCGGAGAAAAAATTTTTTTTGTAAAAAATACCATTTATTTCTGTGCAATTTAACACAGAGTTCATAAAAATAACAATAACTCATTTTTTATTTTTTTGTGAGAAAACACGGTTTGAATGTTTGCTCCACATATAGAGAGAGTGTGAGCTAATAGTAGGAATTGAAAAAAAAATAGTTTCACATTGATGAGAAGTAATTAATTAGTTCACTTTTTACGCAGTCGGGTTTTTTTATTTTTTAAATTTAATTGTTTATTTAATTATTATTCAATCTTCCGTAATCTTTTTAAAGCCTATCAAATTAAGGTGTTTTTAGAGTCCGTGGTGTCTAAAGTAGGGTTGCGAGCGTAAATCGTAGGGGGCTGAGCCCCCTATTATACTTTAAAGAAAAACACACTCCGAAGTTTTCGTTAGAACAAACGTTAAGCAAAAATTTTCGAATATAGTTATAAGCAACATAACAATTGTTCATTTTTAAAGTCATTTTATACAAAATATTTATTTTCAAATCTACGTGCACATTATCATCAAAACGGTTAACCATATTTTATAAAAATTACGAATTTTCGATCAATTTAATTTATGTAAAATTTAGGTTGGATAGTTCGAAGCAAATATCTTAAATCTGCTCTGTTCTTCACTATTCAACGAATGAAAAAGTTTTCAAATTTCAAATTAAAATATTTCCTTCTTCTAACAAAGAAAGGCATAAAAATTTTAAAAGTTGTAGCTTTAAAAAAGAATGTTTCATTAATTTAATATAGTAAATTATCTTTATTTTCCTTAATTGCAGCTAATATTTTATGTAATACTTCTGTGTGTTTAATGTTTATTTGAATTCTTATACTTAAAAAAGAGGAAAAAATTTGAAGCATATATTTGAGTTCTATTTTTCAGTAGTTATATGATACAAACGTATAATATTTCGGAGAAATTTCACATTTCTCCTTCAAGAACATTTCAAGCTTACCTTCTATGAAGCCAAGTTTTGCTGGAAATTGAATAAAGATTATTAAGGTAAAACCTTAATCAGATTTTTGATGTAACGTCAAAATGAAAAGTTAAAATTTAGCTTCAAAGGATTTATCCTCATCTTGTGGAATCATATTGTCTATCTCGCTTACAGTTTTATCAGTTTAGTGGGGGTTTTTTGAGTATGGGTTTAATGTGAAATTATAATCATTGCATGATAATTTAAAGCCAATTTGTGTTTTTATTTAGATTACATGTTTTGATTTTTTTTTTTTTAACCTAAACTGTTATGTTCGAAAAGTATTCTCCCACCACTATTTTCAATGAGTAATATCTTTCTTATTTAATGACAGAAATTAATGATTAATTAACGTTTAACAGCTATTCATCATGACAAATCGATTGATCACTGTCAATTGAAAGTGAACAAGAACATCACGACTCTTGTAGGAATTTCATAGTCAACTGCATTGATTCATTGGTTCAATTAATGTTGAAATGTTATATCCTGAAAAAGTAGTAGCTGTGCGGACCCGCATTGTGAATACCACCGTATTAAAGAAATAATACCAAATAAAAAGAAAAGTCGTGTTTTATGCCAAAATGTTTCATTTAGAATATTTATCTGCAGGAAAACAGGCACATTAAATTTAAACACATTTAGTAGACTGAATATTATTTCGCGGACAGTAATTAATATTGGTGCAAATTGCATTTTTAACTTTAACTTCATCAAGAATTATTTAAGTCTCGGCTAGCTTTGGATAATAAAAGAAATTTTATTAACAAACTATTGAAAACAATCCTAAACAAAGTTTTGAAAAAGAAGAAAAATAATCTGTGTTTTATTGACAGATATTACTTACACGCCAGAATCGTTAAGCTTAATAAGTACATTTTAGTTTTAAAAATACTTTCCTAGTTAATATTCCGTACATAATACATTATACCCATGCATAACGATATTCTTTTCTTACTTTTATTAGTAAAGGGTATAATGAATGATTTTGATATTCGAATGAATCATTCGGGCAAAGGTATACCTATCAACCTTTCTATTCTTTTTAATCAATTTAAACCAGAAATTTTGTATAAAAAGATGAAGTATATTAATTGTTTTTCTTTTCAGAAAAATTCGGGTTGAATTGATAGTTTATTAAAAAGAGTACGAAGGTTTTCAGTTATGCTTTGAATAATTCAAAATCGTTTTTATACCCATCACGAGCTTATATATTTATATACAAGAATCTTAAACATGGGGTGTCCGAATCAAATGTCCCTGATTTTGAGACATTGCTACAGTTAAAAAAAAGGTAGAAAGCATGGGGGAAATGTAAAAACAGATAACAGTACTCGCAAAGTTTTTAATAAAAAACTAGTGCACTTCCACTAGTGCTGCTTTAATGTGCGCCACACATTGACTTTTGGGTAATTTTTTTCACTTCCTGTAGTGCATGAGAATTTTCTGAGCCCCGAATTCTGCAGTTGTGCTTATTAATTTTTTTAGAGACATGAAATGTTGCCTCATCAGAAAAAATTAACCATTTGAGGAAATCATGTACATTTTGGATGCGAGATTATATCTCCATGTCAAACGCCACACGCAAAGGTCCATCATTTGGTTGCAGTTTGCGCACAAGCTGCATTTTGTATGCATACAGCCTCAATTTTCCCATGAAGGACATTGTGAAGTGTTGATCGTGGCATACTTAACTCCGACGCAATTGTTCGGATCGATTTACGAGTGCTTCGAACAAAAGCTTGCCTCACCTCTTCCACGCGTTCATCTGAAACTGCACGTCGAATACCTCCTGCTCTTTTCAGCACACTTCCGGTTTCAAAGAACCTTTTGGTCCACTTTTTAATGCTTTTAGCATCGGTTGGATATCTTTCGTACACGGTTCTGAACATTCTTTGCACTGCGATTACGGATTTGTTTTCAGCATACTTAGAATACCAACATAAATAGAACAATTTGTGCTTCTCCTGCGGTGTCACCATGTTTCCCTTTGTCTGCTCGCAACAACAGCAGGTGCATCATAGCATCAACAGAAAAAAATTGCCACCAAACTTTAAACTTTCGGCTGTCATATTCTTTAAATAGCGCCATCCTGCGTCTGAAATATTTTTTTAATGGAATTTAAATTAGGAACATTTGATTCGAACACTCTGTATTTACATGCGCCTTACATTCTCATATCTATTTGATAAAATATAAACCCACAGTGATGAGTTCAGGGTGTGTTCTTGGAGCACATTTCCGGCCAATTCTATCCAAAACCACCTCCCACCACCATAAGATATGCGATGTTATAATTATTAATACTCAAAAAGCGCAATTCACTCCTCCTTCTAAGAACTCTATAATGTATCCCGGCCCCTAGAGCAACAGAAAACATGCCAGTATAAATGCAACAATTTTCAATGTATGCAAAAAATATAACAACCTCGGTTTCAATAAATGGAAATAACAGTGTATAATTATGAATTTTTTATAATCAACTAAAACGAACTCAATCTATTAGACTGTTGCAAAAGTTGGTAGCATTTAATTTTTATTTCAGATGAGCAGCAAACTTACACGAAGCCGTCTCTGCGATACAAGAATCATATAACAATAGAGTCCTAACATGAGCTGGGTGCTTTTATCGCAAATGACACGCTGTTTTTTCAATGGATAAAAGAAAGGAACAACTCCGCAATTAAAAGGATATGAAATCAAGTATCAGAAATGAAAAGAAATTCAATTATCAGTGTGTACAATACTCCTAAGACTTAGCTTAAAAATAGTTTACGTTACCCGAGGATTTTACACTGGAAATCAATTTGAGAATGCATCACAATGAGCATCGTGTTAATTTAACGAGTATTTCATATTAATCTATTTCGAAAGCATGCCTTTATTATTGTCATGCGGCACATCATAAGAAGATTTTATGAAAAAGAAAAATGCCGTTCTCTTTAAAATGCACCGCAATAGTTAAAGTTTCCTCCCTGTTTCGCTAGTTTTAATGAGATTCTGTTCTGCATATTTTTAATATTCATGAAATCCATTTTTAAATTCAAACAAATGTAAGTTTCTCAGAGGCTTATCAAACTATTTGACGTTACTATTGAAATAGAAAAAAATCTCTGACATTTATCAGGTCAAAACAAATTGAACTAGCTGCATAATAAATACCTTAAGAATAATTATTGCATTGATATAACAAAGATTCTTCAATATATTTCAAAAAATAAGAGGAATTTTTTTTCATTTCTTTTCTATGCTATTTAATAAGCATTCTTAAAGTAGTCATGAAAAAACACGCCAAGGATTTTCTATTTTTTATTGACAGACGTCAATTTACTGTTCTATATTTACATATGAAAAAAAATTATTAAACATTCAAAAAGTTTGAAAAATAATTTTTGTTTAAGCGCACTTTTTTGAATTTAGGAATTAACTTCTAATGATTTAACTTCAAATTTATTCATATAGGAATTCATAGAGTAAAATAAAAATTATTACTCATCCTTCAGTTTTAAAGTGTTATGTTTGGAGTTTGCAAAATTGCTTCAAAGTATTTTATGTCAGCAAAATCAACTTTTTGTCTGCAACACATTCATAATAAATTAATTAGCTGAATTATGTGTTGTAAAGTATTACTTGTTTACTACCTAATAAACTAAATTTTAGTAGCACAATGCGTTTTCGCCTAACTTAGCATGACATATCTATTCACTTATATTTGTTTATAGTTACATAAATTTATGTTTTCGATACTCCATGCAAGCCTGTCAAGTGTGACAAATAAACGTTTGATCAAAAAATAATAAGTCTGATAAGAATTTTTCCCGTTAAATTTACTGAAAAACGGATTTGAAAATATAATCCAGTATAATATTGAAAATACTCAACTCAATTGAGTTCTATCCTCTAAGGTATCGATAGTGTTACATGATACAATCAATCACAAAGTCACAACCAGAAAACAAAACTTAACAGATGATCTTTCAAAGCGATTTAAATGAATACATTTGAAATCCAATTTTAAGGACGGTTGAAAAAATATATATTAATGTTACGGCCAAAACCCGAAGCTTGGCCAGTTTGCGAGATTGCCGACCAGTTCGCGAACTGGCCAAGATTCCGGGCCAAAACCCGAAATACATGAAATGAACATCTTATTCCGGCTTTTGGCCGGCCAATTTGGGAAGTGGGGATTCAAGCCTGTCGGTAGGTGGCACTGACATGCACATGTGATAGGAACATAACGTCATTTTCAGGAAATGATTAATACAGCAATCACTATAATAGAGACCTTTCTTAAATCGATTTATTTCGTGCGCATAGTTCATTAACGCATGCCATATTTACTAGCTATAACTTTGCATACGAGATAATATTTGCTTACCATTATCAACTTGGTTTTTCTGTCCTAATTTTAGAACCAGTAGAGTGAAAAACCAGAAAGTTACCTTACTTAGACGCATGGGATGTGAAATATTTCCTCTTTATCAATGAAAACGCTAAAATCTCATTTTTTTAAATAGATGTCTTCTTTTGATAAATTACGTCAGTCTTTTTATGTCCTTTTAACTTTAGTGGTCTAAAACATCATTTTTGCAAATAGAAATGTCTTTTTATTTGTTATTGTATAAGGAAATGGTATCAATAAAGTTATAACCTTCCCCATTATTTCCTTTTCACTGGAACCTGATTAACACCATTGTGCAGAAGATTCTTTAAAAATGTTTTAAAATAAAAATAAAATTGAAACGGATTTTGTTTTTTGTAATAAGTCTGACTCATCGACAAAGGAACAATTTTAACTTTAAAACGAGAATAAAAATGAATCACTAAATATATTATGAAACATCTTTTAACTCTATCAGAATGTTGTTAAGAAAATTCCCTCGTGTTCATTTAATGAAATGAGACATTCAAATAAACATAAAAAAGTGGTAAAATTTCATTTCAGGAATGGGTGTCGGCAGCCCTGCATGTGAACTGCAAACCTCGTGATACACTACAAATAAATTAAATTTAAAAACCGTATCTCAGCTGAAAATGCACATGAAGAAAAAAATGGCTCCTAACCAATCCAACAACCAATTATTTGAGTGACTCTGTAAATAAACAATAAATTCTATCAAGTCCATAATCAGTAGAAAACAGCTGTAGAACGTCTCAGTAATGTATTACACTTCATTATGTTTGAAGTTAAATCATTAAAATTCCCTGCAAACGATTTTTTCACATATATCATAATTCTTTATCGGAATATTTTTGGCCGTCTTTATAAAAACGAACCACAATGGTTACTTAATCAATACTCTACAGAAAACACATTGCTTCCCTCTTGAGTGAGGCATATAACTTTCATTATGTTTGAAATAGTGTAACATAATTTAAGTGCACTAAAAACGATGTTTCACCATTGACTGCAATGTAACAAAATACTTTTGAGTGCCTCTGTAAACAAACTGTAATTGTTACTTATTCCATACACTATAGATAACACTTTGTCATCCATCTTAACGATGCATACCAGTTTTATTATAATTGAAGTAATATAACAACATTAAAATGTACCGGAAAAACTTTTCCATGTGATGGTATTGTAACGAAATGCTTTTGTGTGTCCCTGTAAATTAACTAAAAATAGTACACACTTCACTTTCAATGCCGAAAATAATTCATAAACTTCAATAATATAACAATTACAAGTTAATCTGAGCCTTTATTCGAGTTAGAGCACGGGCAGGCAGACGGCCAGACAAACTGAATTCATAAACACTTTTCAACTAAGTTAGAAAGGGTTAAAAAGTAAAAATGACAGCGTGAAACCATACAGACCTTCAAAATGAGTTTATCTCTTTTTCTTTCGACTTCGTCTGATTACTCCTAGTCATTATATTAATAGATATTATTTTATTTTCTTCGGAACAATTACAATCGTTTCGAAGAAATTTAGTTTAAAACATTAAAATTTAAAACAAAATAAAAATATTTTTAAAAATGTGTGGTCTCAAACAGGCCGACTGCCTATACCCACTTCGCGAACTGGCTGATCTCACCTGGCCACTTCCCGAATTGGCCAGTTAGTTTAAAACGTTGTTGTCCCATTCGCGAATTGATCGGCCAGTTCGCGAATTGGCCGATTTCGAGTTTTGGCCGCAACATATATATATATAAATTTTTGGCCACCTGTAGCAAGGTCATTTATACCACGCCTGAAAACAATCAGTGTCTCAAAGTGATAAACTCTTCCGCGGCTTGGCAAAAAGATATGTCATTATCAAAGTATTTCTTGGGCAAAAAATCGTTTGAGTATTGCAAAAACTACTAATGAAAACTTCTGTTTGAGGAATGTCAGGAGAATTTGGAGGTTGAGGCACAATTTCTATTCCAAATTGTTGATCTATATGTTTGACACATTCGTATGTGATCAGGCGTTATCCCGAAGCAATAGATCTCCATGTCTATCCTGGAATATTGATCACTTAAGGGGCAGTTTTTCTTTCATCTAGCTTCAGTAACCTCATGGAAATAATGACTAGTGAATAGAGCTAGAAGACTATTACAATCCATGAGATCTTCTTGGATCCAAAGGGGAGTTTAGAAACCTTCCTAGAGCG
The DNA here is from genome assembly GCA_963932465.1 of Maratus speciosus. NCBI lineage: Eukaryota > Metazoa > Arthropoda > Arachnida > Araneae > Salticidae > Maratus > Maratus speciosus. The sequence continues at coordinate 232,135,342 of OZ010792.1, read as the reverse complement.
TCTTTCACTTAACCACTGTACGTAGCACGTAAAATTGTCCTGCGATGTCAACCATAATTACAATTCGACGCAGATACCTACCTTCTTCTCTTCTTCTTAAGAGAGAAGAGTACATTTCCAAACTTCATGCATTATTTTCAGCATTGAGTTCCTACATAAACCATTTGCTGAGCTTCTCATTTTAGGTAGATTTCGTATGAAATACTACCGATTACATTCTCCCCTATGTTGGAATTTCGGAAAAGATTTTGTAGGTCTACACCGATCATGACCCCCAGAACCCAAAACCACGCCCCAGTAAAAAACTTTATATATATATATATATATATATATATATATATATATATATATATATACACATACACACACACACACACATATATATATATATATATATATATATATATATATATATCACATTTTTATTAACACGATAACTTCCATAATTCTGCACAAATCTTTTCCAAATTGATACATAAAATCAATGGGCATAAAATCTCGATCAAGTGCGTTAATGGGCAAAATCAGACGAAGGGGATGGAAATAGGGAGGAGTTTTGTGGAAAACGAAAATACCCCATAACTTCTTAATTATAATACATATCAACCCAGTTTAAAGTTTTTAATTAATTCTAAAAAAAGGGTCAAAAATTTATGTATGACAGATTTATGATAAAATTAAAAATGGGCTCAAGGGGCGAAAAAAATAGGGTTTTGGAGAGAAGAAAATTCATAACTTCGTCAATTCTCAAGATATCAAATCCAATTAAATGTATTGTAAATTGTCTTAATATTATCTACTACTTTTATACTGACAAGTTTTTGATAGGACCAATATCTACAGCAAAAAAAAATAAAACAAAAAGGGAGGGGGAGGGGGTGAAGGAGAAAAAAATCCATAATTTCGTCAATTCACAAGCTATCCAATCCGTTTAAATTTATTATACATCTTCTGAATATTATCTACAATTTTTATATTCACAAGTTTTTGATAGGACCAATTCTTACAGCAAAAACAAATTAAAAATACATAGAGGTTGAAGAAAAAAATATCGTATTACTCAAATCCAAACTATTCATTTTCTGACTCATTTTTAAATTTATTTTTGCTTTCAAACGCATCCAATTGGTAGGTCTTCTTATTCAGAAACTATATAATGTGCGTAATGGTCGATTTTTTGATAGATGCAGAATATATTTCAAAAAATGATATCAAAGTCGGCATTTTGAACCGAATTTCTCGAAGCGATTGTGCTAGAAATGAAAAACATTGTCCTACTGGTAAAATAATTGTTTATAAATGAAGTTTTAATTATTTTAACGAAAAATAAAAAGATAGGTCGCTTATAAATGTCTTTAAAAATCACATCAGCAAGTTTGGTGTTTTTCCTTTTAAAAAATGAATCTGAAAATGTGTCGGTAAATTTCTGTTGAGCATGGGAAAATATTTTTTGAATACTGCCTTAACATGGTTCTGATAAAATCAGCTGTTATAGAAAAATGAAATTAAAAACTCGTGAAAAGTGGTCAGATAAAATTGTTAAAGTGGGTTTATCCCTAATCATGATTTAGTTTTTGTTGATGAAATTAGTACCTAACTTTGAAATCTACCTGCTCTTGTAAGCCGAGCCAGCAGGGATTTTTTTCTATTACTTCCAAATTTGAAAAGTTACATATAGCATCTGAGCAGCCTCTCATACAGTATGTGTGTGTATGCGCGCTTTAAGGGAATCACCACCTTCTGATTACATAACCCGTGTATATAGTGTTTTGTTGAACGTTGTAGAAAAGTTTTGAACCAAGTTTGTAATCGCTTTCCGAAAATTGGACTTTTTCTTTGTGAAACAACATAATTAACCTTATGCTTTCTTGTGGGAGATTTTCAAATCACATTCCATGCCTTTTATAATAAATCCTATTTCAAAGTAAAAGTTATCTATCCAATATAACTTTTGTAAATAACTCGATGATTCCAATTATTCAAATCTGGATACTTTGACAATTTTTGAAATTGAAGAAAGTTAAAATAGTAATAAGTAACATAAAATAAACAATAACAGACTTAAAAACAATTTAATTTTCTATCTAGTATGATCTGATTAATCTTAATGTAGTCTGTAAAATCTGATTTTTTTTATTTTTTATTTATTTATTTTTTTGTGTGTGTGTGTGTAAACGATAATACATTTTGCGTTTTTCATCTTTTATCAGTGTTTTCATATGCAAAGTATAAAAATTCAAGAAAGTTATTTAAGGATAATATATTTCGAATATGTAGTTCGGCAACAAATTCTAGGAAAAAAGATGATTTCGTGCTTTGGAAGAATATTTTTCAAAAATACCCTTAACCAAAACTTCGTAACTGTTTTATATTCTGAAATGTTCAAATACCAAGTATACATTATGGAAACTATATTCTTCTTGAAATAGCTTAAAAAGAACGCATCTCACATTACAACACTACGGAATTTTCGCCATTTCGGGTTTAAGCACGTAACCTGACATAGAAAACTTTGAAAAATGCCTTTACAATTTTATTAAATTTGTTCCCCGTTTCCTTAATTACGTTATGAAAACCTTTGTATGGCATGAAACTTCTTTTTTCAGTTTATTTTTAATATTTGATTTTCAGATACTGAATTTATAAAACTTTTTGAAATGCAAATTTTCAATAAAATATCACGACCTAAAAGCAATTTTTAGAGAGGTGCGTTCTCTTGAGTCTTGAAATGTATATTCTACCGTAGAATTTATTTTGGAGATTTATCTCTTGAATTAAATTGAAGTTATTTGGGGGGGAAATGCTGCATAAGAGATGTGATTTGTTTAATTTTTTTAAGGAATAATTAAATTAAAAAATATATCTATATTTTAAAGCACAAAAGTATGTGTAAGAAACGCTAACATCATAAACAGGCTGCAAACAATGTGGTCAATAACTGTATGAGAGTTCTAATAATAGAATTAATTAAATATCAGCCCACGCTCGCCAAAATACGCCACTTTTCTGTGAACACGATTATGGAAGCTCCTCTGTACTTGCATGCATCTACAGCGTGCTGTAGTTGGAAAAAAATATTTGTGGGAACTCACCTTTTCACAGAGTAGATGTTGATGCTACCGAATTTTTGCTAAGCCAAAAGCCAATTTAAAATATATAGCCAAAATCTGACTTTCTTTTTATTAATAGTTATAATTATTATATTCTAGTTTTTACAGTATCGTATTTATATAGCATTCATCTAAAACCATTCTCATAGTAACATTTTCCATTATGAATCAAAATTTAATTGAAATAAGAAATCCAGTAAAGATAGGGCAGCTGACGTCACTCAAAGCAGAACGGTGCCTTTAAGAGATTGGTCGAAATATCCTCTTTCTTGGTGAATAGGAGAAGATCTTCTTAAAACTAGCATAAATTATCGTTTCGCTTGAAAAGAAAAAAAAAAAAGGTTTGTGCTCGTAAGCGATAGATTTTTTTTTTTTTTTTACAGTAACAAACCAAATATTTCTGCGTACGGCCGTTCCCACGCGGTCCCACCTAAGCACAGCACTGTGCAACACCCATATACTTACACGCACACACAAGCTAACTTTTGTGGCAAAAGAAAAAAAGGGAGCATTTCGCTAACAATCCAATTTGGCAAAAATGCACTGTAACATATTTAAACTAACATTTGCATGATTTATCCCCCGAAGTTGGCAAGGGCACCTTCTAGCCTTTTTTTTTTCAGCACTGTGGGGGGGGAGGGGGAGGGGGAAATTGAAAAAATGTTTCCTGATGCACAAGAAAAATTTATGAGAGTACAGTCTAACTCAGGATTTTGGAAATGTTTAACTTATCATCAGAAATCTTTAGGCGAACTAAGCAGAATTTTCAGAAACTTTCAGCAAGCTTTCCGACATTTGCGGCAGCAAAGAAGTCATTTAATCTCAGAAACATTTCCGTTAACGTCGAAAAACTAGCTTTTTTACAAATTTTTGATTGGCCGATCTACAATATAACAAACTGATTAAGTTTTTGTAAACGTTTCTGCTGTGTCATGGAATGCATGCAATTTTTATAATTTATAATCTTTGAATGGTTGCTCAGTATGAAAGAAATACATTCAAACATTATATTAATATTAAAAAAATTTTGTTTTAAACAATCACAAATGGGTATAAATCTAACAACTGGATATTATTCATTCAATTTAAATTGAGTATTCATTTTTAGCTTTTATCAACCAATGAATTGAACGTGTAACAACTAAACCTATGCCATCTTACACTTCAATTATGTTGAAGGTATTTTCTTTTCTTCCAAAATATAAAAATAAAAATTATATTAATAATATTTAAAGAAAAAAACTAAAAATGGCTATTAATATACTGCAGTCCCCTTTTCTTGTTGCTGTTTGTTTATAAATACAGTAGCCCCTCATAATATCGCATTTATTGTAAGGCGCGAGAAAAACGCGATATATGCGAATGATCGATGTAGGTCTTCAGAAATTGGTGCTGACTGGGTTTGAACCTGTAACCTACTATATTACAGACGACCGCCGTAGTTTGGAGCAAAAGGCTAGCTCAGTTGTTCTTTACCAGTGACTCATCATATATTGTTCTTTGAAGTTGTTGTTGTGAGATATGACGTCGCTACGCACACCATCCCCACTGAAACCGTGTTATTTAGATATTGGCTTGCGCTCTTTAGCTATTTGCTGCGAGGTTATGCTATTAAGGGGGAATTCGTTGTAGTCTGACATCTGTTGTGATTTGTTGCGTGTTTCTTTTCCGTGTTCCCAATGCAGGTCCCGAAAATTTCCCTCTGGCTGTATGTAAACTTACTGTATAGAAGACGAGTGCAGTAGTACAGAGTAAAAGGCTAGCTCAACAGTTCCGTGTCAATGACTCATCATATATGGTTCGTTGAAGTTGTTGCGGGAGAGGACGTCGCTATAATCGACATAAGACATTTATAAAAAGGTGATAATACACATAAGAAAATGTTTCATATTTGTCTCCAATCACATTCCTATTATATATATGTATATTTTTTTAATAAATGTTTAATAATTCTACTTATTAATTAGAATCGCTAAACAGCATGGTTTCTAACTTATCGTAAATATTTAAACATCTCGCAAAGGAAAAGTTAAAAAACCATATAACATTGTTATTAATCAAATCACGGATTAGTTCGCAATACAGAAGTACAGCATCTAGAAAATATAGTGTGGCAACCGTCTATTCCAGTAATGCTTTAAAAAGTGCTAAAAATTGAATCCCATAAATGCTGAATGATGCTGAATGACAAATGTCGATCGTAGCGACATCTAGTAGCTCTTCACCGGCCGAAATAGCATTTCTCAATTGAATCCTTATACAATATTTACGCTTGAACTGCCAGATGTCACTGCGATCGCCATTTATCATTCAATATCGTTCAACATTTATGGTGTTCAATTTTTTAGCACCTTTTGGTTGGTCGATTGCCACATATTTTCTTCTACGCACTATAAGTACTAGAAGCAAGTAGCGCATATTCAGTGCGACCACTTTTAAAGTTCAATGGCAACGCTTATTTTATGTTTGCTTTGAAATAGCTGCAATATAATCGCCTCTAATTCACTGATAAAATCAAATATGTTTTATTTTACATATTTCAGCTGCGTTAATAAGAAATAAAATTGTACAATAAACAGGTCTTTAACAAATACTGCTGACACATATTATAAATAAAACATTTTCTTTAAATGATTAGGTATATATAAAGCGTGTCTTCAAAACAATACTACTATTGTCTCTTATTACAATTTATTCCCTGACATTACGCACTTTAAAGATACATCCGTTTTATCACACAATTTTAAAACTCTAAAAATCATTTAATTAAAATTACAATGTTGCAGGGAATTTTTAAAGCTTCGCGCACGCAAAAAACATAGTAAAAAAAAAAATTCTACCCGATTCACATAATACGTAATTCAAGGCGAAGTTCACAAATCTATAATTAAGTCACGCAATATCTTTAACACTTTCAAATTTCATAACTGCGTTTAAAATATGTAAAAATAATATTTATACTCTTTGAGTTTCGAATTTAAAATAAAATGGATGAAGCTCATAGATGATATTATTTATTAAATTATTCTTTTTTTCACAAAGGTAGTGTAAGTGTACATCGGAGCAAAAAAATATTAACAGGAAACTTTTATTAACATGAAAGAAAACAATTGGCGGAAACTTGTTCCACATGAAAAAAATCTAGTATAGTTTATCATATGAACCTTAATTTAGTATAGTAGACCCTTGTTATATCGTGTCTCGTTACACCGGTCATTCGGATATATTGCTATTTTTACGCGTCTCCTGAAATTAAATTGTTTTAATTTAACCCTACTTTTTAATAAATTTATGCGTAATTTGATTATAATAAGTGTAATTATTTACCATTATTTCATATAAAGAAATTCAATTAGCATATATAGGCGCAGCATGCCCTATAACGAGTAGCTACTGAAATTTATTTGAATAATTATATTTAAAATTTAATTAAATGGTTTTTTATAGTAAAAATCCTACAAATAAAAAGAATGTTTAATCAGTTTAAATTACGAAATAAATAAAATTAAAATTAAAAGTAAGTATTTTTTAAACTAAGAAAATATTGGTGGATGTGGTTTTAAAAATAATTAAATATCTATTTTTTGTGATTTATAACACAACAATAAATATTAGCTGCCTTTATGAGCCAATCAACTATTATTTGCACTTTTCCAGAACACTCCGCTGATTTATTAAAAATAATAATAAAACAGCTAAACATCAACTGATTTGTAGTTTTTATTTATCCGAAAAACAGCTAGAATATCGTTCTTGTACAAGGTAAGCCTTTAAAATCGTATGCATTCAACCCGCACAATCCGCGAACATCAGTCCAAGCTCATCATTTTGTGGCCAGCATGCTAACCACTGGGCTAAGTGGGACCGTTAGAATTACTACTGGTGTTCAAATGAAAAGGTACGAAACATCGTAACAACCAAACTGGTTGAAATTTGAATATTCTGCTTTGGGTTAACGTTGACCGTTTGGGTCAACGTTAACCATGCGCGGGTGCCCACGTATGAGCACAGTTACGCCGGATACTCCAATCGCCTCCCTCGATGTCTCACTACACTGTTAAAAATTTGCAGCATTCTGGCAGGTCATTTGACCGTTTTTTCCGAAAACGTTTACACAACCGTAATTTTAACACTATTCTGACCATATTATTGGCCATTTTATGGTCAGAATATAGTTAAATTATGGTTATGAAACCGTTTTTTCAAAAAACGGTCGAATGACCTGCCAGAATGCTGCAAAATTTTTAACAGTGTACGTTATCCCAAAGCGGCCTATTCAAATTTCAACCGATTTGGTTGTTACGACGTTTCGTACATTAACGTTTGGGTTAACATTTAACTAGTGAGACATCGAGGGGCGCGACTGGAGCATCCGGCGTCGTTGTGCGCATGCGTGGGCCCCCGCGTATGAAAAAGGGGGGGAGAAGCAGGCAGTTATGTGTTCCGTCCAATTGATGCGGCAGTGAGTATAAGTACATCATGGCTTTCCCTTTGCAAAATTCGACGATTGAGGAGCAGGGAGGTGCCTGGTTAAAGTCTGGTGCAGCGTGAAATCTGATAACACCTCGCTACTCCTCAGTCGTCAGATTTCGCAATGGGAAAGCCATGATGTCCTCACACGCACTGCCGCGTCAATTGGACAGAGCACATAACTGCCTGCTTCTCGTCTTCCTTCATGCGCGGGTGCCTACGCATGCGCACAGTTACGCCGGATACTTCAATCGCCTCCCTCGATGTCTCACTACGTTATCCCAAAGCGCCTATTCAAATTTCAACCGATTTGGTTGTTACGACGTTTCGTACCTTTTCATTTGAACGCTCCTAGTATTTTGGAAAACCCTGCGTAAGATCTGTAGAATTTATACACACCATAATAATTTGACCGCATATTATTGTGGCATACTTTATCATTTCAACAGAGGGATTGACAATAAGAAAATATCACGTAGAGAATTATGAAAAGTTGCACAAGAAGCAAATGAAAAATATAGACTCGTTGCTAACAAACTATAGGATTCAGTCTGATTCAATAATTTATCTTCTGTTGTTTGCAGAGATTTCTTCTAATCTTCAAAGAATATCGATTTCGGGATAGAAATATTCCGATTTTGTTCTTGTTATTGTTTCTCAACGAGAATTTGTGGAATTTGTAACAAGGCTCCTCATCCATTTTGTATGTACACTGTAAAAATTAACCTTACTTGAAACATATTTTTCAATTAATAATAATGGAACGTTTTTCATTTTTATTTGTTTATTCTCCCTTAATTTACTTAAAATTCTGAAAACTAAATTTAAGGTACATTCGTGGGAGGAAAAAAGTAAACACCCCTTCTAACTATGCAACTAATTGTAATAGAAGTATGTTATTGGAACCAAACGATTGGAAATAAAGTCTACTTTTAAATTATGTATATAAAATTTGATTATGTAGGCATCTACAAATCAAAACTAAACCAAACTTTGTGGTTTTCAATGACAACACCCAATTTTGACAATATATTTTAAATCTTCTGTTCAAACGAAACGAAACTGCTTGTCGTTTGAATAATAAGTTTTTGAATTATAAGCATTCAAAATTTAGAGCTTGTAATGTTAAATTACATTTTCATATTTTTATTAATATCTCCTGAATGTATAATCTTAATGTGAAAATTTTGTGTGTGGTTAGATATAATACTGGAAAACCCAAACATAAATGCATTGAATCTACAATTTTAAATATTTTGTATTATGAATTATGAAATTAATATTCGAAAAAAAAAAAAAGTAATTGGAACCTAGAACTTTTTTGATAGATTTATATTTATTATGTCGAATTGTTAATTTCAAACTTTTCTTTCGTTTTCGAATTATAATTTAAAAAGTCAAAATGATTTTTTAATGGGCCATCTCTAATGTGCAGAAATGAATAATTTGAAAAAAATATATTTTCCTCATTTTATTGAAATATTTCGCCTGGCAATAGTTGAAACTTATCAAGCGAGTGAAATGGTCATATTGGCAAAGCATAATACATTATGGAAGTGACAATCCTTCTACAGCATTTCAACAATCGAGTACCGAACTTCAATTTGGATACAGCCCCTAAAATATGCTCGTTATAAAATAATTCATTTCTAGGAATCTAATCGTACGAATTTCATGAAAATTTGGATTTGGGCTAATTGAAGGGTGTAGAATGTATTTATGGTCTCAAACTTGGGTATTGTATTGAAACAAACAAAGTTTGGGTTCGTTTGGATATTTAGATGCCCCCCTGAGCAAATTTTATATACATCATTTAAAAGTTGACTTTATTTCCAATCGTTTGGTACCTGTAACTTTCTTCTACGATAATTTGTTGCGGAGTTAGCAGGGGAGTTTTAATTTTTTGCTTCCACGACTGTACATACAAGGAAAAAATAAACCGTCACTTGACATATGGGATGAAACCCCCAGTAACTGACACCTCAAGAATTCTTTGTTGTTCGAATCACTATTACAAAATTTTAAATCCATTATATGCAATTTTTTCTTTTTGAAATGATAGCAGAGATACATTAAAAAATGGCTGTGGACAAAATTCTCAAAAAACAAAGATTGTATTATTAGAATTAATTTATTTTTATAAATAGAGTCAGTAACTGACCAGTAGCTGATTCCAGATTAGTTCCAGTAACTGACACCAACCCCATTTTGAAAACCCAATAACTGTCACAAAGTGAACCAGTGTCTGACACATCCTCTGCAAAGATTTTTTTTTTTAAGTTATTTCATATTTCAAGGAAATTATGCTTTAAAAATACTTTAGTTTTTATTATAAAGACAAAATACTTAAACATTATTTACAGTATATGATATCATACAACAGATGCATGTGTTCCTTTTTTCATGTTTAAAATCATTATTAATGCAGAGATCCAATAACTGACATTTATGAACCAGTAACTGACAAATGGTGTCAGACCCTAGTAGAACAGCTTAAATTTTAACGGTGTTGGCTACAAGATAAACTTAATTATGGTTTTTTTTTTTCAAATAATATATTTCAATTTTCTTTAATATTACCAATAATTAACGCCCCTGTCAAAGACATGTGAAATGAAATTACTGATAATGCAGATATCCAATATCCTGACATTTATGAACCAGTAACTGACAAGTGGTGTCATACCCTAGTAGAACAGCTCAAATTTTAACGGCGTTGACTACAAGATAAATTTAATTATGTGATTTTTTTAGTTCAAATAATATATTTAAACTTTCTTTAATAGTACCAATAATTAACACTTCTGTCAAAGACTGCTGAAATGAAATTACTAGAACAAATAACCGGCTCCGCCCATTAAATTAAATAACTTTAAATTAGAAATCATGCTCCTAATGTATCATAGGCACCTATCAACTAATTTTTACAAAAATAACTTTAAGAAAGGGTTTTGGTTTGTTGTATTACAAATAGATTTTAATAAATCATTTTCATTACCTCAATTTTAGAAATAAGGTGGATGCCTCAAAATGGTACTTTTGTGGTCTCAAATGTTTCTTCTTCATTGAATATTTTATTCGCCTACTAATGGTGAATAAATTGACTCCAAAATAAAAATGTGTCTAAATTACCACAAGATGACATTACTTTGAAGAATTTTAGAAGAAAATGCTTATTTGAGTCATCTTTTTTGAAGTGTCAGTTACTTGTTCGGTGTCAATAAGTAGGGGTTTCACGTTATTTTCCCGTTAATAATGTTGAACGGTTTTCATTTTTATTTGTTCATTTTCCCTCAATTCACGTAAAATTTTGAAATGTCAACTAAAATTGAAATTAAATTCCCAAATGATTTGTATTTATGGGACGTCATTCAGAATTGAGAGTAATTGTGACGTAGTCTTTTTTTTTTTTTTTTTTTCATTTCTTAATAGAAATTAAAATTTGTCCAGTTATCCTAAAATCATTGAACATTTTTAAATGAAAGCAAAAAACAATAGAAAATTCTGTTTTCTAAGCTAAAATTAGCCAAAAATTTTCCAATTTAAGCGTGAAAATTCCATGAAATCTCTCAGTATTTCAGGTAATTCTGCTACCGAAATTTTTTCCTTTTTTGATGAAAAGTTATTTTACAGTGTACTTCTAGCATATGAAAAGAGATTTGTTAGTGCAATATGGCAAAAAGAAAGAAACTTAAAAATATATTTAAAGAAAATTCTGCTTTCAAAAATTAGATTTTGACTGAGTGTAAAAACTTTATATTCCGAGTTCTCCATAAATAACCAATTGACTTTTGTAAAATCTCAATTTTTGGAACCATCGTCGAATTATGAAATATAAAACATGATTTTTTCGCAACATATCCACTCAGCTATCCCTAGGGTCAAAATTTACGAAAAGCTTTCTTCGTTCTAACATTTGACTTTGAACTTCCTTCCAGACTTTTCATGGAGATTTTCCTGATAGTCTAGAATACAGAAAAAGTTTATACTCTAGAGTAGACGGAATATATTTCAAAAAAGTTTCCACCACTTCGAAAATTTAAGCTGATATTGCAAGATTTAACTTTCTTTACTCTGAAACAAGAAAAAGATTTGAAGTCTCATAAATTTTCATTTTTGAACTTTTCTCTTTGTCTCTTCCAACACGGAAAAAAAACGTATGTACATTTCGAACTCATCCTCGTAGGGAAAATTTTAAAATTTGCTACAATAAATGTTTGCTTTAAAATATGAATGATATGGATTCTTTCATATCTAATTTGTGATTTTTATTACACATAGGAAAGGTCTTAATATAAGCCCAAGATATAATCTAAATGAAACAGGGTTTACAAGAAATCCCCTCAGGGCTGTTATTTTCAAATGAGGAGCACATGAGACTAATTTAACAACAAAAGCAGCAGTTTATTACTTCGCTGTAAGATGGAGGTAGAGCAGTGGTGTAAATAAGTTTAATTTATATGGTTCTAAGCAAGCAAAATAAGATTTAAAAAAAAAAAAAAAAAAAAAAAACGAAAAGGGGAAGAAATCCTTTTCCAATTTCTTAAACTTCAAGTCCTTATTAATTTCAAAAAAGTTTCTAAAACAACTTTACTTTTTGTAAGCATAATCATTTCTTTAAACTGCACAACTAAATAGACACATGAGCTCAAATATCTCTTTATTCTAAATGAATGAAAACACAATTTCTTACCAACGCAAGCATCCTTGCAGCATTTATGTTTTCCACGTGCCTAACGAAGTCTTCAATTACTTTTTTCAATACATCAAGTTCGGTGAAACTCTACGATAAGTTTTGATCGCAGCTAGAGCACTTTATCGGCGAAATCCCATTTTTATTGCAAACACCTCACTATATGGAACCCTTACACAACCGCAGTCAGTTAATTAGCATATCTTTGCAAAATAATCATGATAAATTCGCAGATTCATACACATTTTGAGAAAATTGATGAAAACACAGTGAAAACATAAAAGGAAAATTTTCCTTTTCGATTGAGCGACAAAGTGTGATATTTTATGGTTAGTCCGATTTTATGGTCAATCTTCCGTAATCAGCACCGTAGGCAAATGTCGTGTTTTAGCAAATGTGATTTGATTTTGCACAAGAATGTTTTTAACACTTTCGAACATAGTTGAAAAGTGTTTATGAATGCTTTAGATCGGGACGAAATTTAAACATAATATAGAGCTGAACAATTACATTTTTCCAATAAAAATGCTGCATAAAATTCGCTAAAACTTACATTTGGTATGATATAAACGAACTCTTTGCTTTCTTCTTTCAGTTTTGGAAATGAGCTTTAATTTCGACAGCTATGTTCCTAGTCAAGAAAAAAAAGTAGAAAAGGAAAAACAATTCTCTATCCTTTCTAAAAAAAAAAAAGACGAAAAAAGATAATAAGAAAATCAAAACTTGCTTATATAAAGAGAGTTCGAATATTATGGAATGCCATTTAAATTTGGATTTAAAAGCCAACATAAAACATTTGAGATACATTAAAAGTTAGTAAAGTACAAACTTTAACTATTTCTTAACACATTTTTAATGTGTTTAAATTGGAAGGAAAAAATTACAGATCAATATTTAGATTTTGAAAAAGGCTCTTACTGTATTCGAGTAATATGAAGGAGTAGGGTAATGTGGAATACGGTTATAAGAAATATTAAAACTGCAAGAAAACAATGATTTCGAATAATAACAAAATTATTTAATGAATAAACAGTAGTATATCATCTAGAAATCATTAGATTCTTTGAAAAATTGTTTTAACTTTTACAAAAATGTAGTCTGTGCTTTTGCCCTCCCCCCCCCCCCCGCCCCCTAGTCCACATGGGCCCACATCAGGTATTTTATCCACTGCTTCACTCTTTCATCCTCTGAATATTTTTCACTGCAAAACAATTGCATCTTACTCATCTGGTGTACAACCTGGTAACCCCGTTTCAGATAATATATCGGAGTGGAATGATTGTTCATCTTCCCTAGACTCGTCTTGAAACAGTTGTCTATATGATATTCTATCTTACCCGACAGGCGATCTTGAAAAACAATAACATCTTCACTCGTCAGAAAGTTAGCATAGAGATCAAATGACTAGCAGAGCAAAAAATATAACTGTTCAACTTAATACTGAAATTGATTAACATCACTGACGAAGAAGTCTTATAAATAATACGAGTTTTATAAAATTTACCAGCAAAAAACTGAAACAATTGAGAATAATATTTGATTTCACCGCGTCAATCCAACAACAGGTATCCAAACAGAACTCATCCCAGTGCATCATAGGAGTACTAAGAAGTGGTTTTGCAGTTTTACGCTTGGCTGCAGCACCATACTGGCCGGATATTGAAGTATTCCACATTGCCCGACCATTTCATAATACCCGAATTGACTCTAATACATAAATCACTAAAAGAGTTTATACAGCCTTATTATTACAATTGCATTCTGTCTAATTTTTTTTTTATTCAACGAAATGGTAGAAGTTTATTCACAGTATACAAAGTTATCTATTACAGCTAATTATTTACTTTTAATAGATTATTTTGTAAAGCTATCCATGAAGGATAAAAAATCCAGAAAAGGTAGATCTTTTTTGTATCAAATAAAGTCTGTCATGGATTTGTTTGATATCAAAATATTGGATTAAATTTTCTTGAAACACATTTTAATGAATTCAGAGAAATGTTAATGTTGTATAAATGAATTAAAAAGTTTCTTATTCAAAGTTTCACCCTTGTAATCCAAACTTTAATGGAATGAATATGCATTATCAATGACAATGAACTCTGATGCACAATTAAAATGAATGGATTTTGTTTTATATGTGATTTTCATAGAAATTGCAAAATAGAATTTTGCCCTTACACCCTGGTCCTGATGATGTACCACTCTGAAAATACATAAATATGCGAACAAGTTTATCATCGTCACTAAACCTGTGTACCGAATTTGAAGAAAATCAATTCGTTTGATATGTGATTTCAATCAAAAATGTAAAAGAAGGATTTTGCCCCAGTAGCCTGCTCCTGATAAGGTACGGCCCTGAAACCACATGAATATCGTACCGTCATGGACAATAAACTTCTGTGCCTCGTTCGAGGGAAAATTCGTTCGATAGAAGTGGGTCAAAAGTCGATTGGAATATTTGACCCAAACAGAGGGACAAAAAACAAAGAAGGTGGAAGAAGCAATAATTGTATAAAAAATTATTTTTCGCACCACCCACCTTCCGAAGAACTGGAAACTATTTTCCTGTGTTGTTTTTGTTTCATGTTCTTAATTACTCCTTCATCGCTTTAAAAAATGTTTGTCGCATCTTACTATACCTGCTTTAAAAAAAAATTCCTAATTCCCATCTTCACTTAAATTGTATGTTGTTTGTGTGTTCAAAAGAGCTGCGTAGCACCTGGTGCACATAACTCCTATATTCTTTACACTTTTTAAATATATATACAGGGCGATCTGAATTCATAGCACAAAATTTAAGGTTAGGTACTGGACATTGTAGCAATCATTTATTGTATAGGAATGTAAGGGTGAAAGTAACATGGTGAGGCGCGAACACTGGAAATAAGACATGAAAGGAAAGGCAACATTTTATTGACAGAGTCGTCGAGAAATGCAATGTTTACAATAGCTGTTCAAAATTGCATCTGTCAACAGTGATACGTGCTTGGCATCATCGGTGGAGCGATTGTCGTACGCTTCCGAAGGTGCCAGATATTTCATACACACGTGCAGCAGCTACGGATATTCAAGCATGAGTCAACTGGGGTCGCATAAACAAGTCTCTATAGATGTCCCCATAAAAAGTAATCGAGACTCGATAAACCGGGAGATCGGGGTGCACAAGAGACTGGTCCAGCTCACAAAGCTGGAAGAGGTTTGCTCCTATTTTTGTGGAAGAGGGTTTGTCAAAACTACTTCAAGATGTCCGGATCGCCCTTCGTAAGCGACTCTGGTTTCAGCATGATGAGATGTCAGCCCATTACAGCACTGTTGTAAGAGTGTGCCTTTTTCGGGCGCGCTGGATTGGGGAGAGGATATTTATGCAACTGCAGGAGAATTTCGTTGGTCAAATATCCTTTGCCGCTGCACGTGTGACTGAAATACCTTGCCTCTTTGAATCTGTACGCCAATCGCTCCGCGGACGCTGCCAGGCGGCATTACTGTTGGTTGACGCAATTTTCAGCACTTATTGTAATCACAGCGCTTGACAATGACGCTGTCAATAAACATTCCTTTCATGTCTCCTTCCTGTGTTTGTGCCTCAACGCGTCACTTGTACTCATACATTCCTATACAATAAATGATTCTTGTAGTGTCTTATACAGGGTAGCGAGTGGTCAGGGAAAAACACAGTCAGAAAAGGTGCTAAACACCAGTATTTTGTTAAAGAGAAATTAGACTTCTTTAATCTCTTTATATTATTCGAAGAGTTTTCTAGAAGAAAATACTGGTAGTTCCCACTTTTTTTTTTACTGTGTTTTTCCCTGATCACTCGCCACCCTGTTATACCAACCCTTAAAGTTTGTACCATGAATTAAGAATCACCCTGTATATATTGCTGCGATGAGGTTGTTAAAAAAATTACCACCTCTATCTTCAAAATTAAATTAGTTACGCTTAACTGAAATCTAACCATTAGGGTTGAGGACCATATATCAAAATAGAAATATAAATTTCTGAGATGGTTTAAATAAGAGGAATCACGGCGGATAATGCTTTTAGAGTTGATATTAGACAAAATGTAATTGATGCTTACAACAATATTAGTCGCAAAATTGTTACAGGGATGTTTTTAGAGTAACTTAGTTACATTTTGGAATTGAGAGGAAACGTGTGGAGAATGTTTTATAACCTTTTTTTAATTTTATTTATGTATTTTAAAACTATATGTGACTCTTTACCTCATCTCTGCATGCATAAAGTTTTATTTAGATGTGATATTTTTTATATTTGTTAACATATTTTTGATCAATGAATTAATTTTAAAGATACACATATGACGTTGTTTGCAATGATCTTGTTCTATCAATAATAATTATTTTCTATTTGACTATATTTGTCTAGAGGGAGAGAGGGGGGGGGGGCTATAAAATTTTATTTATTATAACTTTATGAAAATCTATAGAAGTTATACAGTGCAGGAAAAAAGTTTAAGACAACATGTTAATTTTGTTGTTTAGAATAAAATTCCGAAAACAGTTATATATCTTGAATTTAGTTACATATATCTCATATAATATGTAAAATTAATTTAATTATAAATGTAAAAAAGTATTTTTATCTGCAAATGTTAAAGCCTTCTAATATTAACAAATGGAAATAAGTTTAGGGCCAGTATCTTCTTTTAAAGCTATCATAATGAGATGATGACTTCTGTATTTTATGAGGGTACATTATGTGTTGATGCTTATAGGTTAGTAGCCTCCAGATTTCAAGTTTTGAGACTTACAACTGCTAATTTGAGCATAGACCGCGGGAAATCATTGACTGAAGAAACAAAGGGTAAAATTGGTGTATTTTCGAATTGCGTGCTGAGTGAAAGGCAAATTGTCCTAAAAATAAATAAATTTAAAACTGATGTGCATAATTTTCTTTGTGATTCGATGAACTATGGAAGAAATGAAAGAAGCGGCGGCCCCCATAATTCTCAGCCCTGTGTAAACAGAACGTTATTAGAATGGTGGATCACGGCGGATAATGCTTTTAGAGTTGATATTAGACAAAATGTAATTGATGCTTACAACAATATTAGTCGCAAAATTGTTACAGGGATGTTTTTAGAGTAACTTAGTTACATTTTGGAATTGAGAGGAAACGTGTGGAGAATGTTTTATAACCTTTTTTTAATTTTATTTATGTATTTTAAAACTATATGTGACTCTTTACCTCATCTCTGCATGCATAAAGTTTTATTTAGATGTGATATTTTTTATATTTGTTAACATATTTTTGATCAATGAATTAATTTTAAAGATACACATATGACGTTGTTTGCAATGATCTTGTTCTATCAATAATAATTATTTTCTATTTGACTATATTTGTCTAGAGGGAGAGAGGGGGGGGGGGCTATAAAATTTTATTTATTATAACTTTATGAAAATCTATAGAAGTTATACAGTGCAGGAAAAAAGTTTAAGACAACATGTTAATTTTGTTGTTTAGAATAAAATTCCGAAAACAGTTATATATCTTGAATTTAGTTACATATATCTCATATAATATGTAAAATTAATTTAATTATAAATGTAAAAAAGTATTTTTATCTGCAAATGTTAAAGCCTTCTAATATTAACAAATGGAAATAAGTTTAGGGCCAGTATCTTCTTTTAAAGCTATCATAATGAGATGATGACTTCTGTATTTTATGAGGGTACATTATGTGTTGATGCTTATAGGTTAGTAGCCTCCAGATTTCAAGTTTTGAGACTTACAACTGCTAATTTGAGCATAGACCGCGGGAAATCATTGACTGAAGAAACAAAGGGTAAAATTGGTGTATTTTCGAATTGCGTGCTGAGTGAAAGGCAAATTGTCCTAAAAATAAATAAATTTAAAACTGATGTGCATAATTTTCTTTGTGATTCGATGAACTATGGAAGAAATGAAAGAAGCGGCGGCCCCCATAATTCTCAGCCCTGTGTAAACAGAACGTTATTAGAATGGTGGTTCAAGATTGTGTGTATTCTTCTAGTATAAAATCTGCTCTATAAAGCTCAGTAACGTCCAGAACTGTCATAAATGAGGTAAAAAGTTCCTAATGCTTAAATATGCTAAATTCAAAGCCAAGCTAAAACTACAAATCATCACAATGACGTAAGAATAAAATTCGCATCTTCCAATGTCTTGAAATTCAATCTATGGCGAAATTTGGTTTTTAGTAATAAAAAAATCATTCTTGCTCGTCCAGATGGTTTAAGATCTTACTGACATGATTTACGAAGTGAGTGATATCTGCTTTCAAGAAGTGTACAAAATGGTGTCTCAGTTTGGACGGGTTTTAGTGCAAAAGTAAAAATAAGTTTGGTTTTTACCAAGACAGAGATAAACTCCTTTGATTATCAAGATATTCTTGGTAATAATTTTGTTCCATTTAAAGATGAACTTATGAAGCAGAATTTCGTTTTGCTTAAAGATAACTCTTCTGTTGACAAATATATGTCAACTTCAGGTTGGTTATCTGAAAACAACATTAAAACTTTGGACTTTCCAGCTAACAGTCCTGACTTAAATCCCATGGAAAACTTGTGGAGAATATTGGTTCATCAAATTTATGCTTACGGAAAACAGTTTGATTCGATTGCTGAATTGAAAGCAGGCATTTTTAAAACATGGAATCATATATGCATTTTCACGTGCAAAAACCTGGACAAATCCTTGCAAAAGCCAGTTTTGATAGTCATCCGTGTTAAGGGGAAGCAAAACAAAATACTGAAAATTAATGTGTAAATCTTTTATACCTGTAATTTAAATTTTAAATAATAATGGTCCTAATTTTTTTCCCCACCAAGTTGTGTTAAGTAGAAATTAATGTCTGATTTATATTAAAAACATATTATTGTAATTTAAAACAAATAACAAAACTTGTATAAATTTGATGTGTTAAATTTTGTAATGCTATTATTTTTTTCATTACCGTCAACCTACTTTGGGCCACTTTTTCCTGGTTCCACTAACATTTCCATTATTAAAAAATATTGCATGTGATTTTTCAGCGTCGAAATTGAGTTGTAAACAATTAGCATGAAATAATGAAACAAACTGTATGGTTTTTAAAGAGGCAATTTTTCATTTTTTTTATTTTTTAACTATCTTTAAAGTTTTGGAAAAAAGTAGCTCCTGCCTGGGTCTTCTTTGGTCCATTCACTTAGTTTCATATAAATTAAATACATTTCATATGTTGGACTATTGAAACCCTCTTACAAAATGATCTGTTAATGAATTAACTCTGCAAACTCGCATTAACTCTTTTATATATATGTATATATATATATATATATATATATATATATATATATATATATATATATTTAAACACAATAAACCAATTGTAAATATTAAAGACATAAGAAACAGATTTCGTCATGTTATCCTCAGCAACTGGAACAAAAACAATTAATGTAACATTTTGCTACAGTAACATTTGAAAACAGAGTTACTTAAAACATTTTTAAAGAGATTTGATTGTATAAAAGGCATTTCTAAGTAAATGGGGCTAGTTCGGACTAAACCAGGCCTGACACAAACTATCCACGAAAAACTAATTTTCATGTTAGCTTTATGAAAACGGAAACATTTCCTGCCAGAATAAAAAGTTAAAGGAAAAACTATGATCACACATGAGTTACAGGTTATTAAAGGTAATATTTTGACACTTGTCTTATTTGTAGCTCTTATCCAGATTGTCTCACTATAGAAAGTTTGGGGAGTTAAAATCTACACACGAAAATAGTTGTTTACAAACACATCCAGTGTTGCCACTAACAAAAATTTAAACTACCCCAAACTATTCAAATACCCTATAGCAGGGTATAAAATATTTTTCAAGGGCAAAAGCGCCGAATTATCTTGTATTGTTTGTTCGATGCAAAGGATAAACATTTTTTTTATGTGATGGACCAAAGTAACCCCACCCTGCAGGGACCAAATTAAAAGATTTAGTATTTTTCTTGGCGGTCCTAAACTTTTTCCAGCACTGTATTCCGTTAATATAATCTTATTCCCTAACTTATTTTGAAAATTTGTGCAATTTATATTGTCTACTTATCTTCAACAGATAAAAATTTATACCGTGCTTTAGCCTTTCGGAACACCGTGTATATACCTTAGCGTACAAATTTCGAAATGAGGAATGGACTTCGATCATCCTTTTTCTCTGAAACACTTTTTAGAATATTTTACGAAACTTATTAGGCGTCACTTGCTGAGACATTACAAAGAAACAGAATGACATTTTAGCCATTTTCTAGAACACAAATCAAAAAATGTTTCTCTAGAAAAATCTGCATATTGTATAAAAAAAAACTGTTATGCAAGTTTTTTGTCTGATATTTTCAACAATCGAATCAGAAAAATATTAGAATTTATTGCAATGGCTCAGTAAAAACCAGATAAGGAAATGGCGTTTGAACTAGATTCACAGACTTTAATATCATATGGCATTTACAAATTTTGGGATGATGTCGTAAAAAAAAACAAATAGAAGATTTTTAAAACACATAACAAGTAAATGGTGACACGTTATTCTTGAAGGGGAGAAATGTGTGAAGTCAAGAAATTCATCAATGAGCGTCATTGTTTTAGTTTGAAATATCACTGATAAATGATTGCACTGCATTGCCTCAAACTGTAATAATATTTAAAGTAGCCTGCCAATTTCAAACCGATAAGCATGTTTTAGTGTCTCAACATCTAAACAGGATGAACTTTGATCCACTTTTATATTTGAGTTTTGAGCGTTTTGACAGGTTGAGGTCGTACAGTGCAATCTATTGGTGATATATGTAACTAAACGAAGGTGGCGTAGTAAATTCGAGACTTCACACTTTAACCCTTAACCCCTTGACCTCCAGGACGAACTCTGCGCACGTCCTCTCATTTCAGTAATCAATGACCATGACGTACGTCGCTCACTACACAGTAATGGTTGCATATTTGAACCGGCCTGGTCTGTGGTATGCAACTGATATAACGGGGCGCTGGTCGAAGATGAGTTTTATGACACAAATATTTTACACCGTATAGCCTGGTGTACAGCCTTTCACCGGTGAAATTAAGCCTGGAGGTCAAGGGGTTAAATGCATAGTATAACTCAGGAGTTACATCATATTTTTTGCCATTTGGCACTTTCTATTGGTCTTTTGGTGAAGTATTATGTGTTACTTACGTGTGATAACATGCTTTTAAGGTCATGAGTCTGTTAATGGTCTGATTTCTTATCACGTGGAGGTTATAACATCTTTTGCCATATTTTGTTTATTGCTGCTTGCAATGCGCTAGACTGGCGTTTTTTCTCTATCTTTATAAAATAGTAATTATTAATTCTGCAAGCTATTAAAAGCATTATAAAAATTATTGTATTGTTGAATAGTTGTTATTTTGCACTTTAAACACTTTAAAGAAAGTATATAATTTAAAATTAATATTTTTTGAGCGATTTTTGTTATTTAACTGAGGAATGGCATTATGACAATATGTCCAACAGAAACATAAATACATTTTTTCACTATTTAACAAGTGGATAATTAACAAAAATAGACACAAGTATAATCTTTTCCGAACAAAATAAAAAATCATGCATTAAAGGGTTAAATCTCTTTCAAGAATAACTCCAACCACCGTTTATTTCTTACTGAATTTTAAAAACCGCTAGTTGATTTTATTTTAAAAAAAATTATTAAAATTTTATTTAAAAAAATTATTTAAAAACAAACTTTTATTAAAAGGACATTCTTGACATCGTTGATCGACGCGTTTTTCAACATTTTTCTTATATTGTTGAAAATTTAGCTTTCATTTGTTTCGAATTCTTAAAATTTTTCGCCTGTTTTCATGGTTGTTACTTAGCGTTTGCCGAAATTTAAGGTTTAAAATAACTGAGCTGCACAGTTATATAAGTTGTTCTCTGTCATTGAAATGTACACTCTAAATTTTTACAAATATTTATTATTATATATTCTATTTTCTTTTATATTGGGCATTGTATATTGAAAAATTTTAAACAGAGAACTTTTAAACATTCAGTTTTCAATTTTCCAATCGGTGCTTTCTTTCTGATATTTCGTATATTACTATAGAATATTCTTATTTTATTCTATAGTATAACAGAATAAATTCAAGACATTTTTAACCCCTTAAAAATTTAGCTGATATCTTAAAATCCATGTTCTACATACTGAAACAATGTAAGCTCTAACATCGAGTAAGATTTTGGTTTCGTGACATTTTCTTCCGCCTTCGCTCACTGTTATTTTGCTGAAAAGCGCTTCATAGAAACATGCAGATTGAAGCTTCTTTAGTTCTGTTGCAATAAAGATTTAGATTCAAAATCTTTCTTTTCAATATCTGCATGAAATAAGGCCGAAAATATTTATTGCTAAAACAGCTTTAAAGAATTTTTACGATATAAAATGCCAAGCAAATATTTTCGTGTAGCAGCTATTCAGAACTCCCGCTGACTCCGATTTATTTTGTTATTTCTGGGTTACCTTTAGCGTTTAAAATCTTTAAAATTTAAAATCAAAATGCATGATTTCTACAGAAATTTAATTATAAGAGTCAAAGAGAATGACAACGTTATCATTATCACAAATAATACAATTATTCCAAAATGAACTGGCGTTTTTTTTTTTTTTTTTTTGTTGTTGTTGTTTTTAATACTATAAATTGTAAATGTCAATAGCTTTGTTAAAGTTATTCATGTAGGAGATTTGATCTGTGAAGTCGGGAATTTATTTACTACATTCTTTGTTTTAGTTCTTAATATGCGTTGCGCTTTGTTAAACAGAACGTCCAAACTAATGTATAAAACTGAATCAAAATTCACTCAGCTCTTAGCAAAGTTCCCAAATTATCCGTTTTCTGAATACCAGTATTTTTTAGAAACACTTTCGAGGTAGGTTTCTTTCAACATTTGCGACAAAAATAAGCTTCAGGCCAGCTTTCTACAAAATTTCCAAAATAAACTCCAAAAGGAAGATTTTTGAGTGAAAGAAGAAATGTTCAGAAAATGAATTGTTTTGTAGCTCTGTCTTAACATTTAATCAATTTAGCATTTTAAACGCCAAAAAGTGATTTGCATTTTCAAATTGCAGTGTTGTTTTCAGCCGTATTATAGTCTGAGACAGTACAGTGCCATTTATCGATGATGTTTGAAACTAAAACAAGGAAGCGTAGTAAATAAATTCTCGAGTTACTCAATTCTCTTCTACATAACTAAAATCAATGGCTGTCACCATTTATCTGTTATTGATTTTTTATTATTATTATTGCATCTGAAAGAGCATTTTTTTCCTATTCGGCAGTGTAAAAATTATAAATGTACGATGTTTTGAAGTTTAAAAAAAATACAGTAAAAGCGAAATTTAGTAACCAGGTGTTGACATCGTCAGTATGATGTTAGTGTTACTCGCGGATATATATTTATAATATACATGTAACATTCCTTATGCTACGTTATTAATGATAATTAAAAAAATCATTTATAAAACAACTAAGTAAAGATTTAAATTTTAAGAACTGTCTATTTTACTTTCAACACTATGTTATTTATTTATTTTTTTTATATGTGGCTCGCATGCATAGTAACATAAAATATTTGTGCCTATACAAATAAAAGTTTTAGTGTTGGTACACGATAGCAATTTTATTAACATGCACATATTTTCATATCACATTTACGACACTAACAATATGTATAACACCTATTTTGTCATGTAATTTTTCATTTTTCCATCGATCAACAGTCATATCAATAGTATTATTGGAGAAATCAACGTTTATATTAATCAAGCATGGTAAATCCTTGTAAAAAATTACAGATAATTTGTTAAAGCTGCAAAATTTTGCACGACAGAATTCTTAAACATGCTAAAAAACCCTCAATACTTACATGAAATGTTATGTCGACCAAAAATCTTTATACCATTTAAAAATTATTACATAGCGTAAATGAAGAAAGAAATATGAAATATATATCCTTTTGTTATCTCAAAACATAAGAAAAATGGAATCTATCTTAAACTTTAATCTTTACTTTGCTATATATAATACAGTGTGACTTCGAAAATCCGTCATTCAGAAATCCGACATCAAAACCATCTTTTTCCCTTCCTCTTCCTTTTACATTTTCAAGTTATGGTAGAAGAAAAATAGCAATTGTTTACGAATTAAAAACTTCAAGATCGAGAGTAAAAATGCAAAAAAATAATATTTGACATTTTTTTCATTTGTCAGAGGCGATTATTTTCTGAACAAATTCTCTGGGAGCTGCACTGTTGCTTAGACAGGACGTGGAGACTAAGTACACGAGTTCTTTGGAGTCTCTCTTCTGACGCTGTTCTAAATAGAACTACGGATAAAGCTAGTAAGAGCTCCGAAGATGAGGATGAACAACAGGCAGAAGAAAAGGTGTCACTAAAAATACGCATAAATTTTAATTGAGAATTAATATCTGCTTTAGAGAACAAGACTGTATTTCCGAAATAGATCCGAAATAGAAATTCATTTGTATAAAATACAAGAAAAACTTGTTAAAAAACGGGTAAAAATTTGAAGCAAACAAAATCGACATCGATGCTTCCGAAATTACACGAGAAGAAATAATTCCACACTTTATTAGATTTTTTTTCTGTAACACAGCAATTATCAATTAATGTAAGTTTATTTTTATATTTAATTTTCTCTTTTTCTTACGTAACTATCAGTTAATAATGAAATAAATTATAACTAAAGGCGCCATAAGAATATACTTTTGATATTCCTAGTTACTACTTTTGTCATTCCTTCAAAAATCCGGCATAGTCTCGGACCCGATGATGCCGGTTTTTTTGAAGTTATACTCTACATTCAGATAATAGATTTCGGATTAATTAAAACTCCTAGCAGTGGGCTTGAATAATTCCAAATTTCTTCGGTATTAGCTATTTAATTGATAACACTATCGGTACCAAACTCCTTCCTGGGAAAATAATGATTGATTCTTATAGAGTTTAGCTCACTAAATCAAAATAGGGCAAGGAAATTACTGTAAATGAAATTACTGTATGACGTACCAATTTTTAGATTAGGGTGACTTGTCAGCCTACCTACCTACAAGTTACCTACAAGTCAATGTGTATAAACATTAGCGGAGATGCAGTAGCAAAATCAATTAAACTATATTTGCTGATACTACTGGATACGAAAGAGAGGGGAAAGGTAGCACCAAAAGAGCAACGCACGAGACAAATGTGCACAAAACATATTTTATTGATTTGTTATCAAAGACAGCGAATATACCTTTTACATATTTTCTTTTTTATCTGGCATTCTAAATTAATATAATAATCCTCCATTATTTTTTATTATTGGAAACCTGTTTCTCTTAAAAATGATTCGTCTCGTAACAATTTGGATGTCATATTTAAATTTAGGAATTTCAGATCCATCGAGATCACTATTTGTTTCACAGGGAGACATTTATTTTATT
This sequence comes from Maratus speciosus, assembly GCA_963932465.1. NCBI lineage: Eukaryota > Metazoa > Arthropoda > Arachnida > Araneae > Salticidae > Maratus > Maratus speciosus. Next base: position 232,109,556 of record OZ010792.1, on the reverse strand, counting down.
TATTTGTTTTTGCCGATCAGTATGGTTTAATGGAATACTATATTGTAAAAATTAAAAAAGCATAAATTGTATACTTTAAAACATATTCCAACAGCATATTCCAAAAATTGATATATCGTTGGATAGTATATACTATAATGTGCGCAAACCTCAACTGATAACTCCGTCTATGCTAAAAATGTTATTGTACAAAATTGTATTTTATTCTTTCACATTTTCCTAAAAAAGTTTCCTCAATAAATCTAAATCTTACAAATCGAAACTATCCATAAAGAATTCGCATAACCGCAGTATTTGTATGCACCACTTCTGGCAGATACTTGTCTCTTCCGCTATCTTTTAATACAAACATAGGAAATCTATATACTATTCGTCTGTTGATTACTTTGGAAGAGAAGTTATTCAGAAATACATTACTTTTGGCAGAAATTCAGCCTTTAATATTTCTGATGAATCGCAATCATATAGAAATTTATGAAAAGCCGGAACCACTAAAAAACGACTAACTGAGAGAATTGCCTTTTTGTTTTTTGAATATGTTTAATTCCCCATGTTTCTTTAACTCTGTTCTGACTAAGTCCTTTTACTAGCCATCGATTATTTATATAGTATATGAGGACCCCAGAAGCCAAGTTGTATAAGTGACAAAATTGAGAAAACTGAACTAAGTGCTCAGGCTATCTGGAAATAAATCTATTTGTTTGGGGGTAAAGAGATATAAGAAATTTTCTTATTATGTGCTGCGTTCTATAGGTCAACTACTTAATTTCTTTAAACTACTTAACTACATAACCTATTTAATCTCACTTAAGTTTTAATAATTAAATTAAATTTCAAAAATCAAAAAACCCGACTGCGAAAAAAGCGATCTAATTACTTATTTCTCATCAATGTGAAAGTATTTTTATATTACTTACCTAGTTTTTTTATTTACTTGATGACTTTTAAATTGCTTTTAATTGTTAGTTCCTATCTATAAACACTGTTTTGATGAGGCCTATAGATGTCCATGAAGGTTAGAGTTGCAGTAAAGCTAGAGATCCTACCTACACAACTTTCAGGTTGTGTAATATTTAAACGGAGCTTCTGATTGCAAAATAGTCAATGAAACATCGTCTTCATTTTGAAAGACCTATCCAATGATATGCCACTCAATAGGGTGCGTAATATTTTTCGTCTCTACCGCCATTTTGTATTTTACGGCCGCCGCTTTAAATTTATAAAAACAAAACCTAGCTTATAACCATCGGGCCGTTAAGGCGAATCGATAGAGACCTCATTCATTAAAATCCATCCAGCCGTTGGGATGTTTCGAGGGTATAAAGTAATCCACATACCCAGATACGCGTGAAAGTACCGCCTTCTTGGCAGTCGGGTAAAAAATATTGTTACTCCCCTTTTCTTTTACAGTTATTGAATATACGAATTCAAAGACCGCTATGAAATGCGCAACAGTTTCACATTTTATTTCAGTCATTTACTATTAATGTTCAACTTTGATGTTCAATTTACTCCAAATCTAAATTTTGTCACTTGTAACCCTTGGCTTCTGGGGTCCTCATACATTTTATTAGTTTTTATTAGTATAGATACGTTTCGTATTTTCTCTATTTTAAAATTTACGCTATTGTCACCAATCTTTTACCATACATTTCAAATACTTAAAGATTTTTATGATTCGAATTTTCCACATCTTATTTTTCTTTATGTAAAAATGTGGTTTTTCATGCAAAAGGGAGGAATGCGATAAATTTATGTTTGCTATTACAAACTTTACTTTTGCTTTAGACTTCAATTTTTTTTTCAACTTAACTCTCTCGCTGAGCATCCCTTCGATTTCCACGGGCAACGTAAAATTAGCAAAATTTGCGCAACCCACTTTTTTTTAGGATCTAATTCTATGTTAAAAAAAGAACTCTTTTACAAAAAAAAATTGACATATTTTAACTTTAAAATATATGCAATAAAATAAATGCGCAATTTTTGAGCCTATTTTGATAAGAAAAAAAAATACGCACCGAGAGGGTTTATGTTACACGGAGACCGCAAAACAAACCCGTACTTGCTGGTCAGTTTCCTAGCTAAACGTTCCTGTAAATCCTGCTAATGGGGCAAAGTCAGAGTACTAAGTTAGGGACATTGGCGAAGTTCGCCTGATCACATATTCATGGCGGTGTTGCTCTTTGATCGCGAAACAGAAAGCATGTGCTTTATAGACTGACTATACCGAATGGAACTAAAACCAGAGACGTATCAATGTTAATGAAAGAATGAAACGAGAGCCACACAGCACGCCAGCAGCATTCCCCGCACCGGCAGGAACAATCTGAATAATTTTACAACTTGAAACGACGAGATCAGCTTGGGGTTCTTCCTCTATGGGAAGAGTTCGACTTTTTATTGTTAATTTTGTATGTTTTCATTTGAAACTCCTCCACAGTTTTAGCTTTATGACTTTGCGGTTTGTTAGAGTACAAGCATCCTTACAGAATGCTGTACGCTTCTAGTTTAATTTGCATCAAAGAAGAGAGGGTTTCCGCGACGAGATCCACGACAGATTTAGATGTGTTAGAGACACCACTTTTCTAGACTATTCCACTGAGTAAAAATTGCCTCCAAAGGCTGTCACAAGGAAGATAGTCCAGTAGTTCATGCGGGTTTCATACTAATGTATACTAACGGAGAAGCTATTTTAAAAGAGTGGAGAAAATTGAAAATCCTTTTTGCGTTCAAGTTGCTATTTTTTATTTTTCGTGGTGCTTTGGGGAGCAGCGATTACATGTAATTTATATTAGTTCGAAACATGATCACAATTCATCAAAACAATGGTGTAAACTACATTTAGATGTAATCAATTTCCTGGACGCAAAATATCTATTTTAAGAATCTTTAAATTTTAAAACAGATATCATTGACAGCTAGTTTTAGCCGTCGAAGATAAACTATTACAACACATCAATACACACAGACGTTTTAACACATATTTGCCGATAATCAATTCCTATTGAGACAGCAGTATAAAATCAAAATCTCTTTTGGAATAATAATAGTAAGTGACTATTTACTTAATTTTTATTTTCAAAATTAACTTTTTATAGTACTTAAAATCCGATCCTTTATTTCATACAAAATAGTGAGTTAATTGAAAAATATATATATGTTGAAATTTTAGAATTATATACAAATATATTGAAAAAACAAAAATTGAAAAAAGTACAAACACCTTACCACTGTAGGGTGCTTTTACACCAACTATTGTCTTGTATTCTTCCAATTTGAACATGCCATTTCTCGTTTAGCCGTTTAATTCTTTCGATGGTGTCAAAAATTCCGTCTGATTTCTTATCCGTTTTATTCGCTTTCTGTCTCTTCTGGTTATGCCCAGCGAAAATATACAAGAACCTCTTTCGAGTTACCCATGATGCCGAAAAGCCTTTTAGGTAGCTTTCATTACAAAAAGCTACCTATTGCAGCCGTTCGGAGGAAAGCGATTTCAAAAAATTTTTGTATATTTTCATCGATCATGACCCCCAGACCCCGAAACCACCCTCCGTTCGAAAGTTGATATATATATACACACACATATATATATATATATATATATATATATATATATATATTAGGGTGGATCGTAGAATTTTTTTTTAAATTCAAATTCGGCCCGGTGTGCGAAAGTTGCGTATTGTATTGCTTATTATCTAAAAAAAAATTTCGCCCCCTGAATTGATATCTTCATGCGCCCCAAGGGGCGCGAAATCCTCGAATTTACGCTAATTTTATGAATTTTAATAGCTATTAAAAATTATTTTGTTATTGGCCCATTGTGGATACAATGCCATTATGTCTCCTCACCATATATAAAAAGTTTCAAATCCCTCGAACATTATGTTCATGCTCCCCAAGGGGGGCGAAATCCCAGAATTTTTAGCTAAATTATGCTAATTTTCCTGAATTTTAATAGCTATTTAAAAAAACTAATTTGCTATTGGCTCATTGTGGATACAATGCTATTATGTCCCCTTACCATATGTAAAATGTTTCAAATCCCTTCATCATCATCTTCGCGTGCCCCAACAGGGTTAAAACATTATGAAATCTGACAAAATTTGACTTATTTTAGGTTTGTATGAAGATAGTGTTACATGATAAAAATGAAGATTTACACAAATTTTTATTAATTTCGGCTATATATGTTCCTTTTCCATATTTACATTTAACTCCTCAGTTTTAATAAGCATCAAATAATTATAATAGGTAAGAGCGCCCCTTGGGCGCATGAAGATGATATTCAAGGGATTTGAAACTATTTACATATGATGAGGGGACATAATAGAATTGTATTCACAATGGGCCAATAACAAATTGTTGTTTTTTTTTTTAATAGCTATTAAAATTCAGGAAAATTAGCGTAATTTAGCTAAAATTCGAGGATTTCGCGCCTCTTGGGGCGCATGAAGATATCATCAATTCAGGGGGCGGAAATTTTTTTTACATAATAAGCAACACAATACGCAACTTTCGCGAACCGGGCCGATTTTGAATTCAAAAATTTTTATTCAACGATTCACCCTAATATATATATATATATATATATATATATATATATATATATATATCCATATATGTATCTGATCTTTGTCATACTGTAACTCTCGTATTTATGAACCGATTTGGATAAAATTTCGTGTGTATATAGTACATACCAATGTCTCGACCGAGTTCGTTCGCCAGCTTCAACCGCCATCTTGTTTCAAAATGGCGGCCATTTAAAAAATTTTAAAAAATTTTAAATTTAAAATGAGGTACAAAAAAATTAGAAATAGAAAAATATTTTTTCTTATGTGTTTGAGCTTGATACGAAGATTCCGAAGCATTTTTTGTTTCGTCTGTATCTTAAAAAATGGCTGAGTTATAGCACTTTGAATTTCTAGCATGACTGACATTTTGAAACGATCTGATTATTGTCACGCGATAATACGCGTATTTATGAACCGATTTGGATGTGACAAGGCATTTGCATAGTACATAACAATGTCTCGACCGAGTTCGTGGGAAAACTTCATCCGCCATCTTGTTTCAAAATGGCGGCCATTTAAAAAAATTTTAAAAATTTTAAATTTAAAATGAGGTACAAAAAAAATAGAAATTGAAAAAGATTTTTTCCTTATGTGTTTGAACATGATACAAAGATCCCGGAGCATTTTTTGTTTCGTCTATATCTTAAAAAATGGCTGAGTTATAGCCCTTTGAATTTCTAGCATGGCTGACATTTTGGAACGATCTGATTTTTGTTACGCGATAATACGCGTATTTATGAACCGATTTCGATGTGACAATGCATGAGCATAGTACATAGCAATGTCTCGACCGTGTTTGTGGGCCAGCTTCATACGCCATCTTGTTTCAAAATGGCGGCCATTTAAATATTTTTAAAAAATTAAATTTTAAAATTAGGTATAAAAAACTTGAAATTGAAAAAGATTTTTTCCCTGTGTGTTTGAGCTTGATACAAAGATTCCGGAGGATTTTTTGTTTTGTTTATATTTTAAAAAACGGTTGAGTTATAGCACTTTGAGTTTCTAGCATGGCTGGCATTTTGAAACGATCTGATTTTTGTCACGCGATAACACGCGTATTTATGAACCGATTAGGTTGTGACAAAGCATATGCATAGTACATAGCTATCTCTCGGCTGAGTTCATTTGCCAACTTCATCCGCCATCTTGTTTCAAAATGGCGGCCATTTAAAAAAAATTGTATTTAAAATGAGGTACAAAAAAATTAGAAATTGAATTTTTTTTTCCTTGTGTGTTTGAGCTTGATACAAAGATTCTGTAGCATTTTTTGTTTTGTCTTTATCTTAAAAAATGGCTGAGATATAACAGTTTGAATTTCTAATGTGGGTGACATTTTGAAAAATCTGATTTTTTGCCTGCAACAGCACTCGTATTTATCAACCGATTTAGATGTGAGTGAGCATGTGCACAGGAATTACTAAAGTCTCGACCAAGTTCATTGGTTAGTTTTGTTGCACCCATTATGTTGCTTTAAAATGGCGGGCACTTTAAGATATCGCCGAATTTGGCGACCAAATATAAATCACTTTAAATAAAACCAGCTTTGAAAACGCGACTAATTTCTCGAAATTCTCATTCATATTCAGTATTGACAAAAATCAGTATTTAATCTTCTATAATCGGGTTCCACTAATTTGAGCTCCGTGTGTTTGAATAATATAAGCTGTCTTTTAAAAATTAAGGAATATGAAAGCTACCTCTTCCTCCCGGCACTAGCCGAAAGAACTTTTTTATCTTTAGAAACCTCAGAAACCAATGTATGTCCAAAATTTAAAGAATCATGTATAAAAACTTAATATAAATATTTAATAACTTTTCTCAAACCGGAATATCGGTATTTAGGATATCATCAATTCTCAATTAAATATTATCAGTTGCATAATTCGATTTATATATGTAAGAGTAACGAAATAATAATAATTTTAATGTTAATGTTAAAACTGTTTATCAAGTTTGTCGGTAAAATATGTTTGTTGAACATAAAAATGTTTACTTGAGAATTCATAGGATCCGAAAAACCTATATTCTGTATTGTTAAAACTGATTAACACACTATAAAAACTAACTCGGAAACGTTTCCGAAAATCAGGGGCAGCAAAAGAAACTTCGTTTTTATAAATGCTTCTCTAAATCTTGGAACTATATTGGTTTTTGAAGTTTCTGAAGATAAACAAGAACGAAAAATCATACGTCCAGCATAGATTACGTAACACTTTCCAACACATTCAGAATGCAGTTTATTAATGTGAAATATGACGTATAAATAGAGAATTTTAAAAACTCATAACTCATTTGAAACCCGATTTCTGCTATTCATGCCTATCAATAGACGTAAAAATATCCGGTTTTTTTTTTAGTTTTTTTGTGCAGACCTATATATGATCTAGGAATCCGTATGTATACTACACAGTATGCTAAAAGTTAGCTCATTGAAACGAATAGCACAGTTGAAAAGTTCCGTGAATAAACGGAAAAGTACTTGAGAAATTTTGTGCAGCCCATGCATATTATCTATAGAATTTATCTACGACAAGTAATATTTTAAAAAATAGTTCAATTTAAAAACGTGTACCACAATTGAAAACGCACTTCACGCAATTATTCTTCGTGGTCTTCAATAGTTGAATTTCTTCGTAGCCAAATACTTTTGTATGTCCCTGTAAATGAATTATATATTCTATGCACACTCTATTCTACAGTAAGCGCCGTGTAGTTCACCTATATATATGTGTAGTGATATATATAAATTTCAGTATGTTTAAAATACAGTAATATTATTAAAGTACACCGCAAACGATTTTTCCCCATAGACCGTCATGTAACGGCATTATTTTGAGTGTCTTTCTAAAGGATTCGTAAATGCTGTACACTTCATCATCAATACATGGCTTAGTTTATAACAAAAAAAGTACCGGAGCCCTAATATTTTGCACTACTAACAACCGTAGCATGCCACCTCCACCCCCCACCTCCCGTCACTCCAATCTGCCTATTTATATTTTATACATTATTTGCAAAATTTAAAACATTTCTTTTTCTTTAGCAAAATAAAACCCTTATATCTGTCAGCATATGCTTAGCTGCCAACTATTCCATCTTTTTAGATATCACTCCTTCCGGATAGAAATCTTTCCCTAATTTTAATGTTAATTAATTGCAAAATTCAGTGATTAAATATGGTAAGGATTATGAATTGGAAATAGTGTTAACATAAAAAAGGAATACATTTTCATGAAAAAATGAAGGAAATTTACAGAAATTAACATTTATATGCTGAAGAATTGAACAACGTTTTTCAATTTCCTATAAAAAATGCATATCTTAAACTATAATCGATTACACTCATGTCCAAAATTAAGGTCACAAACATAAAATTTGTGAAAACTGATTGACTATTCACTGTGTTGCCACGAAATTTGGCACAGAGGTACATTGCAATATGAGATAAAATATAGCAACATAACAATATGAAAAAGATTTTAATTGTGAATTAAGATGCAGGGTATATCAAAAAGTGTTAAATCATGAATCAGAGAAAAAGCATTTATCTCGGGAAAAGTCTGTCTAATACGGAGTGTGACCACCGTGCACTGCTACACAAGCCTCTCAACGAGCACTCATACTGTTTATGAAGGTGCCAATAAATGTTTGTGGCAGCAAAGCGCATTCACCCAAAAGCTCGGCTTTTAACACCTGGCGGGTCTTGCGAGCGAGGTTACGCTGTGCAATGGCTATTCCTAGACCATCTCAATCATGTTCAATAGGTTTGAGGCCCGGAGACCTCGAGGGCCAATTCATACGGCGAATATCTTCTTCTTCAAGAAAATCATCAACAATGTGAGCTCTGTGTGGCTTCGCATTATCGTCCATAAACATAAAGTCCGGGTCTACAACACACCGGAACAACCTCACATAGACTTGAAGGACCTCTTTCCTATAGTGATGTGCGTTGACAGTACCCGCATCGAAGACCTGCAGTGGTGTACGACTACCCAACATTATTCCACCCCAAACAAGGATTCATTTGCCACCAAATCTGTCGATTTCTTTTATGTAGGAGGGTTGACAGCGAGCTCCACGATCTCTCCAGATGAAGATTAAACGAGAATCACTTTACGTGGTGAATATCGACTCATCATTGAAAAGAACACGCCCCTATTCTTGTTGTATCCAAGACTGATGTCTTCGGCTCCACAACAACCGGGCTCTCCTGTTGCATGCAGTGAAAGGAACACACATGACTGGACTCTGGGCGGCGTTAGGAATGAGGTCCTTGAAGCCTATGTGAGGTTGTTCTGCGGTGCTGTACGCCTGGACTTCATGATTATAGACGATAATGGGAAGCCACGCAGAACTCACATTGTTGATGATTTTTTTGAATAAGAGGATATTCGCCGTGTGAATTGGCCCTCGAGATCTCCGGACCTCAATCCTTCTGAACATGTTTGGGATGGTCTAGGAAGAGCCATTGCATAGCCTGACCCCCTTTCCAGGACTCGCCAGGAATTAAAAGCCGTGCTTTTAGAGGAATGGGCTTTGTTGCCACAAACATTTATTGAATCCCTCATAAACAGTGTGTGAGACCGTTGTGAGGCTTGTATAGTAGTGCACGGTGGTCACACTCCATATTAGACAGACTTTTACCGAGTTAAATGCTTTATCTCTGATTCATGATTTAACACTTTGTGATATATCCTGTATCTTAATTCACAATTAAAATATTTTCCATATCGTTATGTTGCTATATTATTTCTCCTATTATAATATACCTCTGTGCCAAATCTCGTGGCAGCACAGTGAATAGTTCATCCATTTTCACTGATTTTATGTTTGTGACCTTAATTTTGGACATGAGTGTGCTTTCGCTTGACAATATTTTGTGGAGAGCCCCTGAAAAACAGATAAAATTAAAAATTTGACACCGTTATAGGAAAAATTTGATGATTTTATAGAAAAAGGAGAAACACTGCTTGTTTGCTTTCTATCACAACAACACTACATAACAATTATATCTACTCACAAATGAAAATGACTTCATAAATGTGCAGAGCAGAGCATTAAAATGGGCAACGTTCATGATACAAAAAAGCGCTATTGCACTGGGCTACGCACTTATGCGCACCGGTGAATTTTGAACAATATTTAAATATTAAGTAAAAACAGAAAAGTAACGAAGCTGAGCTCCGGTGGGCTCCGGTGCAAATTAAGCCCTTCTTCAATACCGAACATGACATATAGTGATACTCAGGAATATCTATCTATCGATTATCAACAACTTAACAATCATCATCATATATCAATAAACATCAATTAAACATCATATCAGTTAAACCAAATTCATAAACACTTTTCAACTTTGTTGGAAAGTGTTAAAAAAAGCCTTTTGGAATTGTGGGTAATTGCGAAGAGGTAATTATACATTTTAATTCGTGGTTATATTATATTTTCTTAGAGAAAAAACATTTTGTCTTTTTTTACAGTGTAAATACAAAAACCAAGTTAAGTTCTATAAAAGAATTTAACAAAGCTAATTTAGCGTAGCAATTTAAATGATGTCAGCTAAAGTATCACATTTTATGTATCCGAAGCGAGATCATTTTAAAATTTTGATTTTGAAATTCCTCGTGGGATAAAAAATCTTCTAGAATCTTAAATCTTTATAGAACACGATTCTAAACTTTCATTCAAAGCTTTTTATGAGGATTTTACTTTATGCTGTTCAAGATTTCAGAAAATCTACAGCTTCAATCGCATGCAGAATGCGTTTCGTAATTTTTCTTCCTTACTAAAATTCAAGCCCTTCTCCCAAACCCTTTTTTATTTATTCTGAAACAAGAAATGGCTCGACATTCATGTTAATACTAGTTTCGAAAGTTTTTATGTCGCTTTTCACGAAGAAAAAAAAAATAGATTTTTATAACGACATAAAAAATAAGAGATTGTCTTGTATGTGTGAAAAAAAATTACAGTCATATAATCTTGCACTTTTTTTTTTTTTTTTTTTTTTTACTTACAAAAAACACAGAAGGCAAAAGGTGTCATTCTCTAGTTAGTTATTGGACAGGTATTTCCAATTTTAAGAGTGAACATTCTTTTTCCATTAACCGTTCATTAACTTATTAAGTAATTTTCTTAATTATTGACTAGACTAAGGACCTAACTACTTTTTTCGAAAAGATCTGACAGCATTATTTTCAAAAAATAATGTTATCCTTATTTAAAGACAGAAATTCTGTGGTTAAATAAGGTGGATTTCATTCTTTAGCTCCCAGTGTACTATTTCTTTCTCCCAGCTATTAAAGCGTCGTCTCCAAAAAATAACGTTCCGTTGTATAAGCCAACCGTAAAACGAAGCAGATGTATCACTGTACTGTTAAATATCCTACTGCAATTTTTTAAACTTCTAAGCATCGCACATTTTCAATTTCACATTACTTTTTAATGTTTGAAAACTGCATCTCATTTTATTTTTGAGATATTAATTTTTTTGTAGTTTTTAATAGCACTTTTTTAATTTTTTCAACTCAAGTAATCCATTTCTCTTGAAAGTAAAGGCAAAATAGTTCGAAAATAGTAATTACATCTTTTTGTTGCCATCTTCGCATAACAACTGAAAAGAAAGTAGTAATTAAAATACGTGCTCTTGAAAAAATATATAAATGATTTCTCATAAAACATGGAGCTATTATAAACTATATTTAATTTTAAGTATCGTATTTACTCGTGCATAACGCGCACTTTTTCCACAAAAATTTAAGGCAAAAACCCTAGGTGTGCGTTATACGCGGAATAATTTTTTACTGCTGGATGTAATCACACGATATACATATGAATCAAGAAATGTCTTCAAATAAGAAATTAAAACTGGAAAAATCTTACTTAATAGAAGTACTGCTGAATCTTTATTTCACTCCTTGCACTTTTTTATCCAACAGCGTTAGAAACATTATTTTAACGCTTATTGGCAATCCTCATTGCCGCTACTGCTGTTGTCCTCGTCATCACTGGTACAGTCAATATGATCGTAAATCATATCGTCTTCAGTTCCATCCATCTGATTGGAAATTTCAGTCACTTTGAAGCCCCTTATTATCCTTGAGATTTAATTCCGAGTTTAACGCATCCACTCACATACAGTTGGGAGTGGCGCACGCTTCATTTTCCCGCTTGGAGTGAAGTTGTAATCTGTTGTTGTTTTCCACCAATTGTAGGCATGCCGAAATGAAACCTTAAATGGTCGGTTGATGACAATATCTAAGGGTTGCAGCGCTTTCGTCATCCCACCTGGTATCACAACCACATCACTTGAGCGACGAATTTTCGCTCTTACTCTACGCGTTGTGTATCCATGGAAGCTGTCCAGGACCAGCATCGATGGCTGACGTAAAGCACCAAGCCGACGTTCCCACACAACGTTAATCAAGTCTTTCATGAGCTCATCCGTCATCCACCCTTTTTCTTGTGCTCTTACAACTATGCCGACTGGAAAAGATTCTTTTGGGATGGCTTTACGTTTAAAAATCACATATGGTGTCAACTTGTGGCCATCAGCCTTAAAGGCATAGTTATCTAGCATAAAGGTGCATTGTTGCTTGTCTGCTCCTGTTGTGCTCGCTTGATCGCTTCTATCTCCAACGGGATTAACGGTTGTGGCTTCCGGCATATCAAACCACAATGGAGTTTGATCTTCATTGCCGATTTGCGACATCTGCAATCCCTTTTGTTTTCGTAGCCTTATAACGTATGGGGAAAACTTTCTACGCTGTTCTTCCTTTTCTTCCGGCAGCTTCTGCGATAGCGTTATTCTTCTCCTTATAGAGAGACAGTTACGGATCATAAAGCGTCTTACCCAGCCATAACTCCCCTTGAAGTCTTCTCTTGGAATATTCATTTTCCTTGCAACTTTACAGGCCACGAACATCAACATTTCCGTCGAGACTGAATAACCCGAACGTCACAAATCCGTTACATGAGTTAAAAGCTGCTGCTCCACTCGCAAATATTTACACGAATTCCGACCAAAAGCACGCTTTTTTCAGTTTTTCTTCCATATTCTGCGTTCTTGCACACTTTACTCACCAACGCCGAACTTCCGACTTGAAGCAAGGTTACTATTTTCTTTTGCATACTGAACTATGTAATGTCGCAGTATAACTACATCTATTCTCCATCTTACTCTCACTTTGTCAAAGGACGGTCTCAAGTATTTCTTTAAGCGAGTGACGTCACCACAGCGTGATACATCACTCACTCCTAACCCCCGTCACTTACTCACTCCCACACTCATTCCCTACCCGAAGACTAAAAATAGATTTTCGCCTTCTTTCCTTGCCTGAAGTAACATTTGTTTAGACTTTCTTTACTGAAATTCATTTGGTCATTCATTCACTTGCATGTCAAATTTATGGTGCGCGTTATATTCCAGATTTTAAAAAAACTGCCATTTTTTTCTTTTAAAGTACGAGGTGCGCGTTATACACGAGTAAATACGGTATCTATATTAACATTACAAGCAAATGAAGGCATATGAATCCTTATATAACCGATTTTTTTTTGTCGAGTTCCTTGAATGACGAGATTTATTTTTTAGATTTGTGTATTATTTAGCGATAGTGACGTCTTGTGCATACTTTACTGTAGATGTTGTTCAAGACTAGATCGTAAATGAGGAATTCTTCCTCCGGATGCGAATGACGTCATTTTATATAAAATAAAAGCGTGTGTTTTAAGTGTTAAAACTGAAATATGTTTTGTTCTATCGATATTTGTATACATATTTTTTTTTCTTTTCATTGGGGCCGCACTAAATTCTGAAAAAGCAGAACTCCTGTTTTCTAGTTTTTTTTTGTAACTTTGTGTCTCGAGAGTCGTTTATTAAGTACCAATGACGATACGATTGGTTTAGGTCGCCACAGTCATCTTTTGAACATTGGCACTAAACAGATGTTTATAAGGTAAATGCTGCACCTGTAGTGGGCCACTAATTTTTAAAGTTTAAAAACGAGCCTAAAATGAATTTCTCGAAAACGACTGAAAAAAATATAATTGACTAACATCCTTAAACCTGAACTTTCCATAAACTGCGTGGAATATTTTTTTTTTTCTGCTAGTACATTTGTTTATTTTCTGAGTTATTTATTTTGGCAAATTCTTACAGATTTTATTGAGATAAGTTTTTATTTCAAACACTGTTTTTTTAATATATGTTTTATTTTAAATTAAACTACTATTGATATAGTATACACTGTAAAAGATTTGTTTAAACAACCGAAAACTTAAAAGTTCATGCATCAGACTAGGCCCATACACTTGTAAATCTTCGGACTTCTACTGGAGCCTAGAGGAAGGTAACCTTTTTTTATTTTTCCTTTTTTCTGAAAAATACATTTTGAAACTTTGAATATTTATTCTGATACATGATCTAGGCTAAAAATATGTATATTTTTGGAATTCACTAACACTTTAATAATAATTAGATAAATGTCCTTAAGTAGTCCACTACTGATGCATTTACTTTAATATATAACACCTCGTTTATAATGGAATCCAACCCACAGTTGTGGTTCATGCAACGTTCATGTTGAAACACTATTAGAAAAGCGAATAAACAGCACAGTTAAGCTTCATTACTGTCTAAAAGGTTCATGTAGTGAAATTTTATGTTGCCAGCTTGTTTTGAAATTAGAGGAAAAACTGTTTTGATTCATCAAAATATCAATCGTAATGCAGGGGTGTCGCTGACAACAACTTTTATGTTTTAATAGCAGACTTCGCCGCCTACGCTGTTCGATTTCTCGAACCAAATGAAATATATAGGGGAATTTGACTTAGGTTTTGACCCTTTATGTACTGAATTATGGATTCATGAAAATTTTATCTTCTAAAGCATTTTTCATGAATTTTTGAAACTACATTAGAAGATTTACATAATCATTTAATAAATTTTAGAAGGATTTTAGAAGTATTGAAAGATTTAAAAGGATTAATTAAATTTGAATTTATAGGGATTTTGTGCAATATTGATAACCCCACTCAAATCTTTTATTTTAAATATTTTTCTTAGTATTTTCTAGAGTTAGGAAATGTACAAACATAATCTTCTTATAATAGAAATATAGAAATATTCCCGGATTGAAAAATCCCCCCCTCCCCCCCCAACAACGCCAAGAAAACTAAAAGAAAATGTAAAGGCAAAAGAAATCATCCTTTTAAAAATATTTTTGTTTTGTGTAACCAATAATGGTTTTAGAGCAAAATAAAGTAATGTATCTATAACTCATTCTAAAGTATATTACAACAAATCGATGTATTAAATGAATTTTATAACAAGTTATTTTAATAGTAGTACTTATAAGTACTGTCAGTAGATAAAGGGTTAAAGCAATGTGAACTTTTACTTGAAATGTCCTTGCACATTGCTGAAAAAAGATATGAACGCCATTACGCTGTTATATTTCCTAATGTACCAAAAATGTAAATGTATGTCACGAACTCTTTTAGTTGATCATTCAAGTAGGATGCGGTAAAGAGCGGTAGAATCATATGCAATGTACTAAAACCATTCCTGAAAAATTATAAAGTCTCTTCAAAATCCGTCCAGTAAAACTTTTTAAAAAGGCTTTTATTTCATAATTGGATTCACCTGATTACAGAACTTTCCTCCATAATTCTATGGCCAAGCAGCGTACGACGATATGTTTGTATACTATAACCTTTCCTATAAATTTTTCTGGTGCAAAATCCATCAAAATCTAATCAACAGAACTCAAGTTATAAGCAGCAGGAACGAAATTCACATTTGCATTTTATCTATACAGGGTGTATCTGAAATGCTTCAACAAACTTAGGAGGATGATTGTACTCATCAAGACGAACAAAAAATGCAGTAGAACGTAGGGTAGCAAATGACCTTTAGAGGTCGAAAGTCACAAAACTAATAAAAATATCGAAATCTCGCATGCTGCTTTTCTGCAGAACTGGCTAGTAGCTCGAATTTGGTTTTCCTTTCACTTTGTGCATATCCGGTCAGAAAGAGATAACAAGAACTTGGAAGAAAGCCAAAAAAATCTGTGAGCAGGAATCCACGTATGCAGGACTCCAAACTCTTCGAGCGTGTCCACCAGTGTCCTTCCTCCGTAGATGTTCTCTGTGTAATAATGTCCGCCGTCGACACTTTAAACAATTGTTGTAAAACATTTGTTTTCTCTGGACATCACGAGCTGTGTTGTACCTATTCTGCACAAAAAATAATTTTCTGGACTGTTTCTTTCTTGTCTCAATTTGTCCATTTCTAGACACATTTTCTCGATTTTCATCCTTTAAAGGTCATTTGCGACCCCATGTTCCATTGCATTTTTTGTTCGTCTTCATGAGTACTATCATCTCTCTAAGTTTGTTGAAGCATTTCAAATACACCCTGTATAAGGGGATAAACTCGGGATTTCCGGGTTAGAGAATAAAGGTAAAAACCATCATGTATATTATTAGTGATGCGACATCCCTCTTTCTCCGGACATACCACAGGCACAGCGATGAATGAGATATTTTTCGAAAGGTTCTGCAAGCGACTTTTGACGTAATGTACTTACATATCGTTAAAACAAGTTGTTTGATAAAAAAATTGCAATTAATTAAAAATTAATGGAAAAACGTATCAGCAAATTATCTGAATGATTGCTGCTAGAAAGCCTCTCACGGCTCTACTTTTTTTTTTTTTTTTTCGATAACCCTAATAGATGATTTACATTTAATATATTTTTTAACACCCATTAACAATACTACAAATCATATTTATAAGAGAGCAACATTACATTAAAACAAAGTTTAGAAACTTATTGAAAGAGGATACTTTCGTATTGTCTTCGCGCAAGAAGTAAGTAGTCAAAGAAATTGCCAAAGATCACTATTTACAATTAACCTTTTTGATTCTGTTTATTTCAGCGGTTTAAGCGCGAAATGGATTACATGTCTTTTTTTTTTTCAGATTGATGAATGTCTTAATTTCGGTGTATAACATAAGTCGGAAACAAATGCTGAGCTATTTATATTAATTTGAGTGCAAACGGATTTATCTTTCGTAATTGTCTGCACGCGTTATTGATGCATTTGAAAAAAAAATCATGCTTGAAAATTATTTTAAGATCGATAGAACATGAGTAAATTGCGATATAGTTTTCAAACAAATTTCATTCCACAGTACATTTTTTTCTCTATTCGACTTTTTAAAAACTGAAAATGCGCGATATGTAGAAGTTTAAAAAACCACAGTAAAAGTCAAATTTAACCGTCTGCTGTTGCCACCGTGAAACTGACGTCAGAGTTATGGATGGACTCGTATTGTCTTTATAATATAGCTAGTAGATATAGATAAAATATACATATAGTACCACTAATTCCAAACAATAATTTTGTGATAATTTTCTCTTCACGTAGTGCTGAAATTTATCATAAAGTTTATTCTTTGGAAATAATGGGCCAAATAAAATATAACAAATCAGAAATTGTACGTCAAACGTGGCAAATGAGGTGCGTTTGTACTATAACTAGTTTTATCAATATTCAGATCTTTGTGCAATTGCTGTTGCGCTCTTATACAAAAATGCATGAATACAAAATTTATTACGATTATATATATTAAATTTAGTAATACGGAAATAATATAACCCCATCTTAAAGAGGACGTAATCACCATGGCAACCTAGAATCATTACCTATCATGGTATATCATTGAACTAATTATGTAGGATAGCATTTAATGGAATGAAGAAAACTTTTATTAATATCTGTTTAAGTTTTTATTCGATTTTTCTAAAATTTGAAATGACAAAATTCTTCAACAAACTTAGGGGGATGATAGTACACATCAAGACGAACAAAAAAGGCAATAGAACATGGGGTCGCAAATGACGTTTAAAGGGTGAAAATCGCAAAACTACTAAAAATATCGAAATCTCGCGTGCTGCTTTTCTGCAGAACTGGCTAGTAGCACGAAGCTGATTTTCCTTTCACTTTGTGCATATCCGGTCAGAAAGAGATAACAAAAACTTGGAAGAAAGCCAAACAAATTTGTGAGCAGGAATCCACGTATGCAGGACTCCCGAAGTCTTCGAGCGTGTCCCCCAGTCGTTCTCCGTAGATGTACTCTGTGTAATAATGTTCGCGGTCGACACTTTGAACAATTGTAAAATATTTGTTTTCTCTGGACATGACGAGCTATGTTGTACCTATTCTATGCAATAAATAATTTTATGAATTTTTTTTTTCTTGTCTCAGTTTGTCCATTTCCAGACGCATTTTCCCGATTTTTATCCTTTAAACGTCATTTGCGACCCCATGTTCCATTGCATTTTTTGTTCGTCTTCTTGAGTACTATCATCCCTCTAAGTTTGTTGAAGCACTTCAGATACACCCTGTATATATTAAATTTCAAAACCCTGCGGTTGGGTAGTTTTTGCGCTCTTATATGCGTACAGATGGACTAGACAACGAACATAGGTAGTACGTATATATAAATATTTTACAGACATACATACAATAAATACAATAAACCCAACTGGAGTGAAAAAATAGCCAGAGCCAGGAATCGAACCCGCGACCACTGCATTCCAGGCAGTCGCTCTAACCACTGAGCTACTCCGGCCGATATCTGAGACTGCAATTTCTCACTAATAAAGCAAGTTGGGGAAGTCACCAGCCATCTATACGACAGCCATGTATGACTGGACAACGATGAATAGATTTTACTATTACATCGATCTACGATAATTATAATAAAACACACATACTACAATACATATTAAAACATACATGCACACATAAATAACGCCTGCATTGAACAGTTAAAGGTATATATAAACCTTTACTCAACCTTTACTCCCCTTACTCAGGTATCGGCCTGAGTAGCTCAGTGGTTAGAGCGACTGCCTGGAATGCAGTGGTCCCGGGTTCGATTCCTGGCTCTAGCTAGTTTTTCACTCCGGTTGGGTTTATTGTATTTATTGTATGTATTTCTGTAAAATATTTATATATACCTTTGAATGAAGGCGTTATTTATGTGTGTATGTATGTTTTAATATGTATTGTAGTATGTGTATTTTATTATAATTATCGTAGATCGATGTAATAGTAAAATCTATTCGTCGTTGTCCGGTTATCCATGGCTGTCGTATAGATGGCTGGTGACTTCCCCAACTTGGTTTATTAGTGAGAAATTGCAGACTCAGGTATCGGCCGGAGTAGCTAAGTGGTTAGAGCGACTGCCTGGAATGTAGTGGTCCCGGGTTCGATTCCTGGCTCTGGCTATTTTTTCACTACAGTTGGGTTTATTGTATTTATTGTATGTATGTCTGTAAAATATTTATATATACCTTTAACTGTTGAATGCAGGCGTTATTTATGTGTGTATGTATGTTTTAATATGTATTGTAGTATGTGTGTTTTATTATAGGTAGTACGTATTTATACAATTAAGAACGTGCCTAAAAATAGACAGCCTTGTATTGATATCCAGGATTCGCTCATTTGGGTTCCTATTATCAAGTACTAAGTGGATAAAAAGAACAATATATTGTTTGACGGCTTAAAATTTCCAATAGTTTTGATGCATTCTACTTTTAACTAAGAAAATGTGCATCTTCAGATTTTTCGATATCTAAATTTATTTTTCAAACTAGTTCTTGGTATTCCATTTTTTTTTTTAACGACGACCTAAAAATCAGGCCAGTAAAAAAGCATTAATGGCTTAATGACACTGACGTTGAAGAAACGAATATTTATGGTTGTCCGGGAAATTGGAAAAATGAAGCTGGAATCCAATAAATGTTCTTTAATTTGTACTGAAAGTACTTTTTGAATGGATATGAAGAAAACTTCATCTGAATTTAAATCAATATATTCAGTTGGCGGTTATATTTCATTTTAATTTTGAAACGTCACACTTTTTGACGTTTGAAATAAAAAATAGGTATAAAACTGAAAGAATTTTTCTTTTAAACATTATTTTATAAGCTTTGGCTGTAATTCTTGCCGTATCAAAACATTTCCTTTAGAATACTTTAATTTAGCGTCAGCCCGATTATGAAAAATTCGCCAGTTTGATTTAGGCTTGGCAGTAAGCGAACTAGTGAATTCATTAAAACAATTATAATTTTTGCTCTGTTTATTTTTACCTTCTTCTATCTATACAAGAACAAAGTATTGGATTCGTGAAAAACTTCGCATTCTGATTTTCGATGGATTTATACGTTTTAGGGGTCAGAGATCCCGAAAAACATGTTTTTACAAAATGTTTGTCTGTGAGTCTATCTGAATGGGACACAAATTTTGTGGGCACTCTATCTCGAGAACTAATGGACGGAATTTAATAAAACTTTAGATTCAATTATTCCCTGATATACATTAGTGCTGATTAGTTTTTAGTGTAAATCGCCCAACATGTGGCGCTGCTATGCTGCATTTTTCACAATTTCCGCAATCGCTATATCTCAAGAGGTAATGAACGGATTTTCATATGAAGTCCTTGATATGAATTGGTGCTGTTTATGCTTTGGTGTAAATCGTCCAACAGGTGGCGCTTCTATGCTGCATTTTTCACAATTTCCGCAATTGCTATATCTCAAGAGGTGATGAACGGATTTTTATATGAAATCCTTGATATGAATTGGTGCTGTTTATGCTTTGGTGTAAATCGTCCAACAGGTGGCGCTGCTATGCTACATTTTGCAAGGTTTACATGATTTCCGCAATAGCTCTATCTTAAGAACTAATTCACACATTTTCATCAAACTTTATATTCTGTTAGTCCTTGATATGAAATGATACTGGTTACCAGTTGGTGTAAATCGCCCAATAGGTGGCGCTGCTAGGCTGCATTTCTCACGATTTTCGGTGTAGCTCTATCTCAATAATTAACGTACGGAATTTAGTCAAACTTAATATTATGTTGCACATTCACGTAAATAGATTCTTTACTATCATCATGATGGACTTAGATTGTCACTGTGATGGCGAATTTTGCAGTATTAACATGCATCAGATAGAAGAAAGTTTTGGTATTGGCACATCCCACTAGTTTAAGAAATGTCAAAAATTAAATTAAAAAGAGAATTGAAATGAAATGATAAGAAACTGAATGACTAAAAATAAGCTATAAGGGATTACCAAGCAAAATTTCTCTCTTACTTGATAAAGAGAGTACTATTAAAAATTCTGGAATATAAAGAAGTTATAAAACTAAAATTGCATTCATAATATCATGCGCACAAGCTGTATTAGTTAATATTATCAAATTATTAGAATGATGGAATAATTAAAATGAAATCTTATGTGTAAAAATCAAAAGAAAAAATAATATAAAAATAAAACAAAGATAATTGAAAATGTACAGTCGTGGGGGAAAAAAAGTGCACATTCCTCACTAACTCTGCAAAAAATCATCGTAGAAGAAAGTTACTAATACCACACGATTGGTAAAGTCTACTTTTAAAAGATGTGAATAAAATTTGCTTAGGGGGCCATCTACATATTAAAACGAACCATAACTTTGTTTTTTCTCAATAGCAGTACACAATTGAAGAGCTAAGTGGAAGAACATGTTAAGTAACAAAAATTACATTTGAAGAAATTTGATGTGAAAGTTTTTGTTGTCAATTTTAATGATTTATTTTCTATTTGATACCATGTGTTTAAAATATTAACAGGTGTGGTAGAGGTCTGCACGGGCCGGAATTTCCAGGACCGGGCCCGGCCCGGTGTAAAAATTGAAAGTTCGGCCCGAGCCCGGCCCGGCCCGTTTACATTTTTACCGTTCTCGGCCCGACCCGGCCCGTACAAAAATCAGTGAAAACAGGCCCGGCCCGGCCCGACTCAATTTCTACAAAAAATTCTGTTTTTTCTCGACATACAATTAAGATTCTTTTAATGAATACTGCATGCATATTTATGGGAACATTTTACAGTATATTTTAAATTACCATGTGTTCGCAAAATAGAAAACACACAATAGTAAACATTAACGATTACTTAGAGTGTTTTAGTCAACGTCTCTACAGACGTTTCAAAATTTAAATAAGGGTTCATTAAAAGATTATTGTAGTTTAGAATAAAGGGTTAAAAAACATGATAACTTTTGAAGCTTATAATAAAAAAGTAGATTTGTGAAAATATTTCTGCCATTTTTAAGACTTTTCTCAAATCCAAAGGAGCTACATTTTGATACATGTATGAATTAATTTCTTTTCGGAAACGCATGAGATTGGCAGGTATTCTTATTCAGAAACCATGTAAATGCCGTTTTTTTCTTAGATAAAAGTAATATATCTTTCAGAAAATACTGCCAAAATTAGCGTTTTGAATCGAATTTCCGGAAGCGATAGCACAGGAAAGGAGAAAAATGTACACTCACGTGACAAGAGTCTCTGTTATCTCTGTACGTAATTTAAGAAAAATGGAAACGCTATTCGATTCCAAATGCCTTCAATACTTAGACCTGTCAATTTTATGCCTTTATAGTTAAAAATTTTGTCAGAAAATGTGTCTGAAAGTTTCGCATTGTTGAGCAGTAAATATGAGAACCACCTTAAGGTACATTTCCAAAGATACTGTTAACAGAAGTTCATTATTGCTATTAATACTTTTACAAAACATAATGCCTGTCCTACACATCCTGAGAACGATTAAGACCAGTTCCGTCCCGGCACAAGTCTGCCGATAAAATTAAACCCGGGATCAGGCATCATGTAACTGCACGATGCCGATGTCTATGATGGACATGTTACATTTCTGTATTGATGTTGTTAAACTCGCATCGGCTCGTAACGCACATTTATACTTCTCGAAAAAGTTATATTCATTGGAAATGGCCTCGTATTTTATCTGCTTCTCTCAAATTCTTATATCGGGCCGATAGGCCCGATTAATTTTTTTTATCGGCCCGGCCCGGCCCTGCAGGCCCGTTCAATTTTTTTGCCGGTCCGGCCCGGCCCGTTGAAAATATTGCCCTAATTCTGCCGGCCCGGCCCGTTTGAAAATTCTCCTCCATTCCGCCGGCCCGGCCCGCAGGCCAGGCCGGGTACGGTCCTCGGGCCAAGCCCGAGCCCGTGCAGACCTCTAAGGTGTGGTACTAAACTCTATCAAAAAAACTTATTCATGTTTAATTTTTAAATATTAAAAAATATTAATATTATTTCCATTATTAAATATTAAAATATTAAATATTAATGAATAATGTCTTAAATCTTCAAGCTAAATAGAACTTTGGTATTTTAGCTTTACCATGTGATAGAGTACCTGATAACACCTTCGTCCAAAAGATAAAATATTTTTTTAGAAAATGTAGCATAACATGTTCTTCCACTCAGCTCTTCAATTCTGACAGCATAAATGAACTCTACACCCTTCAATTAGCCTAAAAACAAATTTTTATTCAATTCGTAAGATAAGTTTCCGAGAAATTAGTTATTTTAAAACAAGCGTATTTTAGGAACTGTATTCAAATTGAAGTTTGGTTCTGGATTGTTGACCGAGAGAGCCTCTTTCTTGATCAAAGCATCTTAAATGCCACTCCAGTCATTGAAGACTGCTAGATTACAGGATAACATAAGAAATTTCAAAATATCTTGTCTTTTCTATCATAGACGGTCTCTTAAACCATCTTTTTGGCGTTTTTAAGCATAATTTGAAAACTACTTGGAAGAAAAATGTGAAATATAGGATTTCCATGAAGCAGGACTTAATAAATCTAAATCCATAAAAAAACTAGTTGGATGTGCCAATCCCAAAACTTTCTTCTATCTTATACATCTTAATATTTCAAAAACTAGTTACACATGTTAATACTTCAATATTATTAGTTCATTACTATACCAACTTTGATTTTCATCTTAAATTTCTGCTTCAGTCAATTTAATGAACTAAAAACGAGTTAATCTATATCTTGATATTTGTTAAAATTAATAGTTTTCCCTTATTCTGTTGTTATCAGATGTTTTTGAATAGCCGGCTTAGCAGGAAGTGAGTTCCCGCCTTTGCACGAGCCGCCGATGGACAATAGAACTACGAAAAATAAAGAAAAGTATACAAAAATCGCCATCACAGAGACCCATTACCGCGCGATATTTCCAAATTCAAGGGGGACCTGTTGGCCAAAGCCAAAAACATGCACAAAAAATTTGGTTCAATTGTATGCATAATTTTATACAATTTTCGATTGTACAATAAAGAAAATGGTACAGACATCGTAATTATAGCGCACCCTTCCAGCGGATTTTTTCCAAATTCAGGGAGGACCTTCATGCCATGAACAAAAAGAAACACAAAAAATTTGGCTTAATTCTCTGCATAACTTCATACACTTTTCGATGGTATAATATTCAAAATGGCACAAAAATCGCTTTTACAGCGCCCCCTACCCGCAAATTTTTTCCAAATTAAGGAAGGACCTGCTTGCCATAGCCAAGAACTTAAAATAAAAATTTGGTTCAATTCTATGCATAACTTCATACACTTTTCGATGGTACAATATGCAAATTCACTATTACAGCGCCCCCTAGTGGCAATTTTTTTCCAAATTCATGGAGGTGCTTCTTGTCATATCCATAAACTTAAAATAAAAATTTGGTTCAATTCTATGCATAACTTCATACACTTTTGGATGGTACAATATTCAAAATCGCTGTTACAGCGCCCCCTACTGGCGAATGCTTTCCAAATTCAGGGAGGATCTGCCTGCCAAAGCCAAAAACTTAAAATAAAAATTTGGTTCAATTCTATGCATAACTTCATACACTTTTGGATAGTACAATATTCAAAATCGCACAAAAATCGCTGTGACAGCGCCCCCTACCGGCGAATTTTTTCCAAATTCAGGGAGGACCTACCTGCCATATCCAAAAACTTAAAATAATTTTTTTTTTCAATTCTCTGCATAACTTCATATACTTTTGGATGGTAAAATATTCAAAATCGCACAAAAATCGGTATTACAGCGCCCCTACCGGCAAATTTTTTCCAAATTCAGGGAGGACCTACCTGCCATATCCAAAAACTTAAAATAAAAATTTGGTTCAATTCTATGCATAACTTCATATAGTTTTGGATGGTACAATATTCAAAATCGCACAAAAATCGCTGTTACAGCGCTGCCTACCGGAGCATTTTTTCCAAATTCATTGAGGACCTACCTGCCATATCCAAAAACTTAAAATAGAAATTTGATTCAATTCTATGCATAACTTCCTATAATTTTGGATGGTACAATATTCAAAATCGCACAAAAATCACTGTTACAGCGCCCCCTATCGGCGAATTTTTTCCGAATTCAGGGAGGATCTGCTTGCCATAGCCAAAAACTTAACATAAAAATTTGGTTCAATTCTATGCATAACTTCATACACTTTTTGATGGTACAATGGCGACAGACACACGGACAGACGGACACACGGACAGACAGACATTTTCTATAAACATGTTTTTTGGGATCTCTGACCCCTAAAACATGTAAATCCGTCGAAAACCGGAAGTCGAAAAAAATTTCGATTACAATACTTTCTTCTATTGAAGATAGAAGAAAGTAAAAACTGTAAGTTGAATTCATAATTTTTTCGAATATATATTAATTTCATAATTCATAGCATAAAATTATAAAAATTGCAAATTCAACGTATTTATGTTTGGGTATTTTAGTATCATTGCTACACAAAAAATTAGCACATTAGGAGTATAATATCAGGAAATATTAATAAAAATATCAAATGTAATTTAACATTAGAAGCACTATATTTTGAATGTTTATAAATCAAAAAATTATCATTCAAATGACTTGAAATTTGGTGTCTAGGCATAGTTTGAACCGAAGATTTGAAATATCTTGTTAAAATTGGGTATTGCCATTGAAAAAAACTAACTTTGGGTTCGTTTTAATATGTAGATCCCCTGCCCCCCTCCCTAAGCAATTTTTATATACATCATTTAAAAGTAAACTTTATTTCCAATCGTTCGGTACCAATTAAAAAGAAAATTAAGTAGAATTAAAAAGAAAATTATATGTAAAATTAGAGAGGATTTAGAATGAATATGATAGCAGTAATAGTACATAATCAACAAAGATGAGTAATAATACAGGAGAAATGCACAAATTCAGCTATAAATTTCTGTATTATGAGAATTAAAAAGAAATTGTTTTAAAAAATGAACACCTAAAAATAAGCTATAATGGATCTTCAAGCTAAATTTACCTTTTACTTGATAAAGAGAGTGTTATTAAAAATGCTAGAATCTAAAGAGATTATAAAACGAAAATAACAATCATAAAATCATGATGGGGTAATAAGAAACAAAAAACATCATATTTTTTTTCGTAATGAGAAATATATCTTGCCGAAAAGAACGATGTTCGTGTAGCACTCTACTTGGGATCCATTCACATGGGTATTCATATAGGTACCCATTCATGGCTTATAATCACTTAAGTGGATAAAGGGAAAAATTATTGTCGGCTTATACTTTTTAAAAAGCCTCCTGCAATACACATCTGATTTTTTCTAATCAGATTTTCTATGCATCTTACAAATTATACGATACATGCTTTCCTTTTTAGAATAGTTCTTGGAATTTCATAAACTTTCAAAAAGGAGACGTAAAAAATGATGCCAGAAAGAAACGCATTAATGGTTTAATGGCACTGATGTTGCAAGAACAAATATTTATGCCAGAATATTTCAAAAGAGAAACTAATCTAATTAGATCTAATAAGTGTTCCTTAAATGGTAGTGGAAGTATTTTTAAAAATTTCGAAAAATGTCTGAATGGATAGGAATGAAGAATTATCTGAAGTTCAATCAATGCATTCAGTTTTTATTCAAATTGGCAGCTATATTTCGTTTTAATTTCGACGGTGAAAAAAATCGTTTCATAATGCATTGTGCAGTATGTCAAACTATAACATATTCTTGACTTTCAATTTCTTTCACAACATTTTTGCCATGAATTGGAAATTCTGGTATTGCAGTTGCCATGCTAAAGTAACAGTTATCATGTACTTTTTTTACATATCACATACGTAATACTACATGCTTTTTTTCATTTTTTAAAGTCTACATAAAATCACAAACTAATTACGGATGCCTATAATATTATTATACTGTAATTAAAGAGCAGCGAGTTGAAGGAAAGTGAATATATTCGCTGCATGTATTATATGTATCCTATGTCCTGCGTATGCACTGAAATCTGACAATGAAAGTGACAAGATTTCTCAGTAATGACAATTTACCACAGATATAAAATTTGGTACAGTCAAGTTAACCTGCTGTGTTTCAGTTACGGATCTGTATTTCAGCCTAGTTTAAAATATTTATATTGCAAATATAAAAAGATATAATAACAAAAAATATTGTGTAATAACTGCGTTCAGATTATGCTAGATAAATCACTTAACTTGAAGGTTTTTGAAGCGGACAATCCGGAAGCAAAATTTTTGACTTGAGTAAGTTTCTCAAACTCATGTAGCTTTCGATACTCGCTTAACCATGAGTTAAGTGGAACTCTGCCTTCTGAACTCTTTTTCTTACTTGAAACTGTTCTTAAATTTTGAGTTGAGTTCTAAAACTAATTAATCATCTTTTTCGAATAATTCTTTGAATCGTTTATGTATTTAACGCGTCGCAAATAATAAAAACAGTAATAAACTAAGTACAGTCAGAAGTTGTAGTTACAAATTTAACTTAAGTCTCTTAAAATGTTTGATAATGTGGCCAGGTGAAGTCTAATTCCGGTTTGTCCGGTTCAAAAAAGTTAAGCTAAGTGGCTCAATTTTCATAATCTGAACACAGGTGTTATATATAAAAAGGTACTAGCTGTATTTCTTTTTACATAATCTCTAATTTTTTTTAATAACATGCTTGTTCATTGGAATACATTGCCTGAAGCTCTAGCATGTATTATTGACCAGAACGCTGTACTTTATTCTAAACTGTTCTAATAATAAAATCATTTGTAATTAGTTTGTTTTGATTATAACTAAAGAAAATTGTTTAAATCTATCAATAATGATGCTACTTTTGATTCATTCATATTGATTTGATGATGTTACAAGTAGATAAAGGGAAGAATTTTTATTGGGTTACACTAATCAGCCTGATGCATACGAATATAAATCTGACTTGAAGAAAATACACCTGATAGCTTATCCGATAGTTTATTTTGTAGAATTTGATAAACTCAGAAACGTAGACGACAGAAAAAAAAAGCGTTAATGGTTTAATGACACTCATATTGAAAGAACGGATGTTTATGGATGTTCCGAATATTGGGAAGTTGAAATTTGTATCTTATAAGTATTTTCCAATTAGTATTGAAAAATTTTTTTAATCTTTTCAAAATATGATTGCATATGAAATAAAACTTATTTTACCTTCAATCAATATATGTTTAGTTTTTCACTAGAATGGAAACTGTATATGAGTTTATGTTTTAGTTTGCACACTTCAAATAATGAAAAAAATCACTTTAACATGCGTTATGCAGAATCCAAACTTAAACATATTCTTGAATTTCGATTTATTTTTCAACATTTTTCGAATTATTTGAAAATTCTCCCATTGCAGTAGTCATGCAGTAGCCATGTTAGTTTACCTTTTCTTTTAACATTTTATACATGTTTTTTGTCTATTTTATAATCTACATCAAATCACATAACATTATATGGATGCTTATTAATACAGTAGCGGTATAGTCGAATGAGCGATAGAGAGATGAGAGAAAGACATTTAAAATTTAAGAAAATGATATTAAACAAGTAATGTTTTATGTTTGTTTGCAAAATCTTACGTAATTTATACGAATATTACAATTTTCTTAATAAAATAACTGTAACTAAATACATTTAAACTAATCGAATTATACATAACTATTTTAAAATTGTAGTTAAAGTACAACTTATTATTTTTTGAGAGACACAGAAAAAAACGTTATAAACGAATAAGTAATGTTAAGGGGTTTCAAGACTCTTAAAATTGGAAAAAATGAAAAATAAAGGCAATTTTTCAACATTTAATATCTTAAAATGTATATAATTTAAAAACACAATTTTTATTGGTATTAAAGGAAATGTGTATGTTCTTTCATTTCATGTATTTAAAATATTGCAAGATGCAGAATTATTATTTATAGGGCGCTCCAAACTGTCAAGCATTTGTTGAGCAGAAAATCGGTATAACAGTTTATGCGCAGGATTACAAAATAAATTTTGCAACTAGAATGAAATTTTTTGTGCCTAATTATACTTCAGATTATAATAATTACCCTGAACCTATTTGAATTTGTATTTAAAGCATTTTTATATTTTTAATACAAAGATGTGTTTAGCTAATACAAAATTTTGAAAATTTCAACAGTATAATCCCTATAAAAAAATATTTTTTTGAACAATAAAAATGAAATTTTAGGTTCAGTTTATACAGACTTATATGAAACATATGTCTTGAAAATTTCATGAAAAAATATCCAGAGGTTTTAGAGATATCCTGCACGTTATACCCAAAAGCATCATTTGGAAAAAAATCACTTCAAAGTTTCGGAAACGCCGCTTTAGGTATTGAGCAGGTATAATTCTAATAGCCATAACTTATGTTCTAATGAGAATTTCAAGGAAACAATCATACCAAAATGTTCAGAAAACATAGAAGTTTTACATCTAAAAAAATTAAATTTTCGAAAATATTGAATCTTTAAGAGTCCTGAGACCCCTTAACGAGGACTTAATGAGGCGAAATATAATAAGAGGATACAGTATTATTTTAATATGTTTAAGATGCACAAATAAAAAGTACTCCTTCTATTTTTCTTTTACATATTCTCTATATCATTGAATAAAAAGCGTCAATCCTTCGTATGCATCGGCATGTTATTATGGTGAAGTAAGCTGAAGCGATTAAGCCAAAGCTGTGTTTAATGTCTAAACAGTTTAATACTTTAAGACTCAACCCACACGATCGTGCGGGTTAGGCATTCATTTAATTGTTTGTTTCTGAGTCGTTTATAATAAAAACTCGAATTGAACGATCGTTCTGGTTTGCAGATAGAGTAAAGTATCATTTTTTATCAACAGGTAGCGGTTGCAGCCCATGTTTTACTTTCTACAGACATGACTAACTTTGTTTACAAATACACCGGGTTTTAAAGGGATAAACATTGCAGGATGTAAAATTATCTTCTTGATTCATTTAAATTATTTCACCATTCATTTCCTTATTATTCTTATTAAATTCTTATTTTTCGTTATATGAAAAAACACATATGTAATGTGTACGAAGTAATATAAGACTGTTCTTTTTTGGTGCTATTACACGAAGCGCGTCAAAGTTGCATCTGCCTTCGGTTAACACAATGTTAACCTATAGGTTCTAAAAGAGATCCTCGAAGCAAGCAACTTTCTGTTGCTGGAGCAATTTTGCAAAGAAGCAATGTCGCTTCTAACCAACAATATGCTTGGAAAAATGACGTCACGTTTTGATTAACATTTTGATTTTGATCAACACGTTTTGATTTTGATTTCCTTCATTCGCCTCTATAGAGCGATGATTATGAGTATGGAAACATGTTGATATTTTTATGACAACCCAAGCACTACGGAGTGGAGAGAGAAACCATAATCGTTGTGTTGCGGCAATTTTTATTACTTCAAATTATCCCGTGTAATAGGAACTTGAGAGGGCAATTGCTTTTTCTAAAACAAACACTACAAGAAAAATAGAAGATTTTTATCTAATAATTCGTTGGAAATGTTCAAAGATGTATTAAAAAACATCTGAAAGAGCAGGAGGGAGCATTAAATACCTTCAAATAATAATTTCTGCTTGCTGCATCTCTAATTCTAAAAATAGCGTGATCCAGATACATCAGTAACAATTTTGTTACAGATACTTTTAAGTATTTATTTTTCTCTAATTCACAATCTTTCCACTTCTGTCGAAATAGGGAAGAATTATATTTCCTTTGGGGCAATTCCACAGAAAGTTATCATTTTTGGGGGGGTGGGGGGTCAAATTTATAATATGTTTAATTTAAGGGTATGATTGGAAAACTTGATATTTTTATATTCTATAAAAAAAATCCTAATAAAAAGACATTCTAAATTACTGTTTACAAACTAAGTTAAGTACCATTATTGTCTTTGTAAAGGCATACGTCAGTTACACAATAAAAGTTACGTCAGTTACACATGTAAATGCCATTTTTTCCCTTTTTTATTATTCAGAAATTAATTAAACAACTTACTGTTATAATTTGGCATTACTTAGTGTTATTGAGAACATTAAATCACTTTTTTTAACTGGATAGTTTTGATAATTTTTACACTTCAGTGAAGGCAGAAAAAATGTTTGTATATTTTATGTTACGTCAGTTACAGAATTTTGAATTGCAATTTTTGGGACTCAAAGAGAGATTGAAATAATCTGCAGGTATTTGGGTATTAAGACCTTAGTTAGGAATATTTTAAATTGTAAAAATTTGTTCTAGCTTTATTAGTAAGTTTTCTACATAGATTTGAAAACAAAATTCGATGATAAAATGTTACGTCAGTTACGATAGAATTGCCGTTTGTACATAGTAGCAGTTTAGTTTCAAAGAATGAAGTGAATATTCAAATGACTGTCGTATAAAGTTAAATCCTTCTTATATATGTTTATTTGTTTTAAAGTGCGTATCAAATATAGAATTTAAAAAATTGATAAATTTTGTTAAATCTTAATCCCCAGGGAGAATTGTGGAAAATAGAAGGTATAAAATCATTTACAAAATATGATAGAATGGAGAAAAATGTGTACTTTTATATGTCTTTACAACATTTCAGTAGGTGCTGTTAAACAAGTAGATAATCAAACGAATATTTCAATCACTCTTGTATTTAATACTATAGACAAAAAATTGTTATTATGATATATTTTCAAAACATTTAATTTAAATTTTAGTAATTTTTCATTATAGAAATGTATACATGTATAATGTATGCTAATATAGGATATCATGTAAAAAAAATTACATAAATAATTTTATATGAAAATTTGGATAGAAAATTAATAATAAATATTAACCTCTTCCAGTAAAATGACGAGTTTTCATCTTTTGTGCAAAGTGGTAAAATATCGCATTTCACTCATCATCCAACAAAAGCTGACTAAAATGCTATCACTACCGGAAAATTTCTATAGTAATTAATATAAAATAAATTTAATTGGAAATGCTTTTAAATCAGTTTTGATTTTTAATTAATGAATCATAACAAAATATATCATAACAAATTAATAATGTATTTTAGACAACAAAATGTATAAGTAGATTCTAAAAAAAAGAATTGTTTTCTTTAATGGAAAAAAAAGTACTTCTTTCATGCACAATTTTGAACGTTAATCTTACCGTAAAAGGTTAATACAGCGGACTAAAATATAAGTTACAATACAGTTACTTTCAAATTACATACAATAAATATCGTCTGTTAAAAGGTACGTTTACGTTATTCTTAAAGCTTGTTCTTAAATGTTTTCATCGTTCTTCCATACATTTCTCAATTTCAAATGAAAATAGTGTTCACAATGTTGAAAACGTGTGTGTATTTGGCGATACGTATTAACGTTAAATTCACCTTTTACAGAGCGTTTGTTTAAAATGAAATAAAAACTTGGAAAAAGAATCTTCTCGGAAAATTTTTTTTCGAGTGTTTAAAGATGCATAAATATAATTGTGAAACTAAAAAGCATTAAAAACCTTCATGCAGAAATTTTTGTTTGCATCTCTATTTCAGAGAAGAAAGCATGATTTATCTGTATATGTCCACTATCGATATTTGAATAGATATTAAGATAAAATGGCGCTAAATGTATTTAGTTAGAAAACGTATAAACTGTATTATTGTATCAAAAAAATTTTGAAAAAAATAATAAATTGCTACTTGGTATTTATTGCCATACACAAGCGGTTCCCAACCTTTATTGGTACGCAACTTACCTTTAAGTAAAAAAAAAAAAAAAAAAATCAATTTAACAAATTACAACAACCATTTGGAAAATGATTTTTTTCGAAGACTAAAATTTAAGACATAAAAAATCACACAGAGTTGATCATACATTACGTACACCATGAATTAAACATTAATAGTGTTATTACACGTAAAAATTGCAAGCGACAAAAATCGCTTGCGAACCGTCAGATTTCTTAAAACTTGTGTATTAACCACCTGAAACTTACGTATCATCCAAGCATTTCATTGGCTGTTCTGGAAAAGGCTTTTCCATCATCCAAGAAATCTGACGCCCAATTTTAAACGAAATTTCATTCTTAAACTTCTAAACATCCCACAATATTACTTTTTACACCGTCATATAGAGAAAAAAAATGTACTTTTAAATGCAATTTGTTTGAAAGCTGTATCTCAATTTGTTTCTGAGTTATTAATTTATTTTTGTAGTTTTTATTACTTTTTTGCCATAGTGGTAACAGAAGTAATCCATCTCTGTTGAAAGTAAAGGGAAATACAGATTACTGTATAGACCAATCATAAAACGAATAAAATGCGGATTAAACCAATGAAAAGCTTCAGATGTGCTTTTGATTTCCTATCCTGACGAGAACAATGACCATTTTTCCAAATGGTTAAAAAAAAAAAAAAAAAATCGCGACCCACCTAACTTGAAGATCTATCTAATATCAGCATGGAAATTATTGCATGCCCACTATAAGCTATCAACTATCCTATCGTACGAAAAAGGCTAATTTTCGTACGAAGGATGCACTAACCACAAAATTAAGAATCGGTAATCCCAATGTGTGTAAGTAAAATAATAATCAAAACAATACGCACATTACAAAGATAATCAAAAATACGTTCAATTGTTTTCAAATCCCAACTTTACGATCAGTGAGATTTCTGGCACTGGTGTTTACCGATGACGGCATCTATATCAGAGTTAAAACTGGACAATTTTAACTTTGAGTCACTTTGTAATCGCAGTTTCTTTCTGTACTTGTTTATCAAAAACAGAAAATAGAAAAAGCACGTTCACACAAGTATGTCATCTTGAACAACATCAAGGACCTCAAAGCTAATTTAGATATTTCTGGTTATTATACTCATATATTCATCCGGAAGGAAATTAAGGATTTTTCCTTGAAAACTGCCTTCAAAGAGGAATCGCAAAATAGCTCAATTAAGGAGTCTTATTCAGGTTTTCATAATTTTGGGCTTTTAAAATGTTCTTCGTCAAAAGGATTTCCAATCCACAAGCTCTAGAGTAGGTTGACATAACGACTGCTGTCATATCCAACAATGAGGTCATAACATAATACCGACTAACTGTTTAAGAAAATACTGTTTTCGCACGAAATATTAGTTTTATGATTACTGCAGTTGTAAAATATTTTATTTGTTATATTGTTTAAACATATGAAATAAAACGTACATTTTTGCGGCAAACCGTGATTATTTCGCGACCCATAGATTGGAAACAGCTTCGCTTCCATATACATTATCTTGGATTTTAATACGAGTAGATAAAAGTGTCATAAAAATAATGAAAATATCTTTTATTGTCTTATCTTTAAAATTAGAATTCTCCAGTAGATCAATAATATTAAGGAACAACATATAAATCTAAAATGTCTTAAATCTTTTTTTGATGAAACTGGACTTAATTCACTAACATGCTAGAAATATATTTCTTTAAGAGATTAGATATTTATTCTTATTCCACGGAGAATCATACTCGTAACAAAGTTTAAATAATGCAATATTAGAAAGGGTTCCGAAAATAAATGTATCGTTTGTTATCCTTCTTTTCGTTTATATTTGTTTTACAATACACTACTGTTTCAATTTTTTTCTTTTTTGTACCCAGTTTCATAGCAAAACTTCTGGAAGTTCATACTTTTTTGAATGAAATGCCGGAATTATATCCGAGTTTCATAGAAATCCCAAGACAATACTCTGATAAATGACTGAAACACACAGGCTGATTCTGTTAGTAGTGTGTAAACTATTGAACTTCTGCATCGTTTTTCTAGCCATATCTAAAAATAAACAAGTGGAATTCCAAAAATAACGTATTGATCTGAAAAAGTTTCACGTTTAAGTATTTTCATGTACCGATTTATCAATTGTGTTTTCGTGATGAAATAAGAACTTGTTATTTTTTAAAAGTATAAAATAAGCACTAGATTTTTAAAACAGTCTCAGGATTAATTTTCTCATTAAAAAAAATTCTTCTTGTATAGGTATGTGTACTACTCCTAAATACTCCCTCATAACATTGTTTCGGGATTTTCATGTTCATCAAAGTAAAACAGCAAAACTTTTATTTATACCCAAACACTGGCAAAAAAAAAAAAAAAAAAAAAAAAAAAAAAAAAAAAAGCAAATGTCACAATTTTTATTCTTTTAAAATATCATTGAACAACTGTGGCAGAAATACATGAGTTCTGTTATCCAATAATTCTGAAAAAAAGGAAATCAAAAGAGGAAAAAAAAGGATAGATAAGGGATATCCCATGGCTTCTTTGTATTACTAACACTGACCGTTCAGAGGCTTTAGAATCAGATAGAATATTTCTCCTTATATCATATAAGTAACAATTCAATTCCCTTTCGAATTAATCTTTAGATGTAAAACACTCTAAGAAAGACTACATTCTTGTTACTCAAATATCAAGAGGCTTTTTTTTTTTTCCTATTTTTAATTTGTGGATCATAAAATTTGCACATTGCTTCCGAGCCCGTCCGAGTCCAAAACGGGTTCGGGTGAGCTCGGGGAGAAATCGTCGCATCTCTAATGCACATAGGGTGACCGAGCCAGTAGTTAATCAAATAAAGTCGGTGCTACGGGTTTTTTATTATATTTCATTCCTTTTAAATTTTAGAAGTAAACTAACATAACTACTACAACCCTTAATGAATGTCCTATGATGTGCAAAAATGAAATCTGCTGAAATTAAATAGCAACCAAAATTATAAGTAAATAGTTTCTTTAATTGTCATTTTCCCAGTAATTGATCAATCGAAGAAATCAGTCAAAAATTCAAAAATTAATCTTTAAAATATCATGCTTAAGCTGCGATTAACAATAATTCATATAAAACTATTAGAGGAGAAGGTCCAAATACCGGCTACTAGGTGTTCTGAGAACTCAGCGCAGCGCAGCTTACTTGTGATAGGCAGAGTTTGTAACTTTAATTTTGAGAAGAAAGTTACGAAAAGTACGTCGCTGAAGTCTGTGTCATTTACAAATAGTAAATGCAAAAGTGTCGAATCTACGTAATCTGGTACATCAAAAGTTTTTCAGATATGTGTTTCTCATTTTTTTTTAAATATACTGATAGTACATTGGCTTAAATTGTTGATTAAGTTATTTTCTAGACATATTTAGCTCTCAATTGCCACGCGCACAGTATTGGTATTTTATTATATGAATGAGTAATACCGGTTTTAACTTATACATAGCAGTGGTCCGAATACCGGCTACCTAGAGTGGTCTAAATACCGGCTAGCCGCTATTTGGACCTCTCTCGTTTGCTCTGTTTGAAGGGGAAGAAAATAACTTAATTTAAATAGTTCCATAATTAATAAATTAATTTAAATGGTTCAGAAATAGTCCCGTCCCATTTCACAATATGAAAAAAGCAACCATGGCCGTAATTCTTCAGGACCGACACTGGTTACCGGATCACTTTCCAAAAAAGAGCTGTTGGATACTACAAAATTGCCTGTAATAAATGTGAAGAGAAAGAAAAAAAATGATGGAGTAAACCAGGCGAAATAGGCAGAAATTTGATTTTAACGCTCTCGCTGCGCAACC
Source organism: Maratus speciosus (assembly GCA_963932465.1). Classification (NCBI taxonomy): domain Eukaryota; kingdom Metazoa; phylum Arthropoda; class Arachnida; order Araneae; family Salticidae; genus Maratus; species Maratus speciosus. The sequence continues at coordinate 232,073,141 of OZ010792.1, read as the reverse complement.
CGAGATTTCCTTGGGCATCGTAAAAGTAGTAAAATTTGCGTAACCCGATATTTCCTCGGGGATGCATTTTTTTCGTCTAATCCTCCTTGATTATTCCCACCAGTTATTTTTTTATTGTAAATTATGCCTTATTGAATCGGAGCATTTTCCCGGCTAAATTAGACAAAAACTTTTGTTTTGAAAAACCGGTGATAAAAGAATAAAAATTCTTAAAAGACGCTCGTCGCAAAGGGGTTAAATACGCAATTTTTGAAGCTATTTTGATAAAACAATTACGCAGCGAGAGGGCTAAAAAAGTGAAAAAGGATAATAACCAGCAGAGGAGGATGATAAATTTGTGTCTTCTGCATGGGTGCTTTCTCTGTGGACAAGAATGGGGGAGGGGATTCTGGGTTCAATGTTAAGAATGCGATATGTGGGCTGATAGGGACTATACCGACGCAGAGAGTGATATTATGCTTTTGATTTTTTCAGGTAAAATAATTCTCATTTCATTCAGCAAACTTTTTTTTTACACGTTAAAAAACAAAATTAGAAACATAATGGGAAGAAGACTGTGAGAGATAGTCGTAAAGAATTTTAGAAATTTGACAAAAATACTTATTTATTAAAAATTGTGTATTTTGTCTGTGCATAAGAAATGTTATTAATCAATACAATTTATTAAAATAATATTCTTATTGCTTAATAATTGTCATTAGCTCTATTTATGTGATCTTTTGGAAAAAAACTTAGGTAGCCGGTATTTAGACCCCATTTTAAAAACTCAAAATTTGAAGACTTTCGGAATTTTGCTGAAAACGCCTTTTAAACTGATTTTTTTTTCTCTAAACAGGTGTAAGACGTGTCTAGGTACCCTGCTGTCACTTTTTATTTTATTAATTTTGAAAAATGTATGATCTAGATTGAAAACAAAAAGTGGTAGCCGGTATTTGGACCTTTTCCTCTATTTACGAGTAAAATGAGCAAGATATAAGTGGATTATTTTAACTTACCGTAATTGTTTCCAACTTATCAAAAACTAAATTTTTACATTTTCTAATAAAAAAAAGTCATAAAATAGCTTCTCTTCAAGCAGACAGCTGACAACAATGTGACAATAGGTGCTCCAACATTCAAACAAAAACATTATGTCTAGTGCCACGTGTAAAACTCATTTCCGCCTGAAATGGCGCAATATTTCAAAAATTTGATCAACTTCTGGAAGGGTATCAATTACTGGCGCGGTCACTCTACATACACACACATATACAAAGCGTTCGATAACGGAAGTTCTTTTTTCTTTTTAAGTCGCCTAAAAAATGACAAAAAATTTTGAAAGATTTCACTCAAGGGTATCCAATACACATTACATATCCTTAAAAAAGAATTTTTACTTTCAATTACGTTTTAATAAAACCTGAATGAAATCGTTAAACATTTTGTTTTAAAAAAATTCAGCATTACATGCCGATTTAATAAAAATACTTATTTTCTACAATTCAAGCTCACTGCATAAGAAAATTTAAATTAATAAAGGGTATAATTTTGTATTGCTGTATTAAGTAAGCCATACATTGAGACATAAAGAAATTTAGTTTCGTTTTAATTTCATTACTGCTTTTTAGACAAAGTATACATTCTAGGAAATAGCCTCAATATTAAAGTAAAACATTCTTCACATTCGTAAAAAGGCTCAATAATTATTTGTAAAAAATAAAAATTCCAGACTAGAAAATCTCAAATTTCCAGTGATTTTCGTTATTCCAATTATGGATTAGGTGAAATATTTGGTTAATTAAAAATTAGTTACCTATTGTTATTATGTGTTTACATATTTGTAATTTAATCTAATTAGTAATTAGATATGCAACTAAATGGATATTTGTTTATAGTTAATTAGTTTTTCTCTCAGAATTCAGCATTGTTATTTTTGTGTAAACAATTTTGTGAATTATTTTCAAAACTCATTAAAACATGTATGCTTTATAAGCATTAAAAATAATATAATAAACACCTAAATATAAAAATACCGCTTTCAATTATAATTATTTTAAACGAATTTGGTAGAAAAGGCTCATTTATGCCCCATTATGGGGTAAAAAAAAAAAAAATATTTCCTTTTTAACACTTTATGGATTCGGTTTGTCTGCCCGTCCGTGCTCTAACTGGCGTAAATGTAGTCCGATTGCTCTAAAATTGATATATGTTGTTGGAGTTTTCCATGGCATATTCTGGCTTGAAAATGAAGTGTGAAGCATTAACGGTTCATTTACAGGGACACTCAAAAGGGTTCCGTTACATTACGGCCTATGGGAAAAAAATACTTTGCGGTGTATTTTACTGATATTACACTATTTTAAATATATTGAAATGGATATATAATGCTGAGATTATTCTCCTTATAGAATAGGGTGAACATATAATTTATCTTTTATTTACAGGGACGCACAAAAGAATTCGGATACAGGAGAAAATTAACAATAATTGAACTATTGAAACCTACGTAAAATAATCGTTGGAAATGCGTTTTCAGTTGTGGTATGCGTTTTTAAATTTAACTGTTATTTAAATGTTACTTGGTGTTTATGAATTCTATAGATCATATAATACAAAGCCGCACAAAATTTCGCAACAATATCCGTTTATTCCTGAAATTCCTGAATCCGGAAATTCCCGAATGGAAATTTTCAAGTATGCTAGGCGTTTAATTGAACTTAACTTATAGCATACTAGGTAGTATACGTACATATCCATAGATCATATACAGGGCTGCACAAAAATATCGTATATTTTTTCGACTATTCACGGTAGTAGAAGAAATTTCGTTTTCAAATACGTTATGGTGATGTGTTTTCCAAACTGTTCATTTAGACATCATCTTTCACCTTAGTAAGCTGTGAAGATTTGTTATAGTATTGAGAATGTGTTGGAAAGTGTTTCACAATCTATGCTGCACGCATCATTTTTCGTCCTTGTTTTTTTAATGCTTTGACTGTTTAAATATCATTTACAACCTGTATTTACCGCTTCTCTGATTGATTTTTGTTTAAAGATTGTTTAAACGTGTTAACAAACAAAATAAGGAACATAGGTTTATTTAGCATATTTTAATGTATTACATCTATTTCATTTTTTGTTTTTCATATGAAGAGTTCATAACATCATCGTAGTTTTTTTAATGGTTATATATGTATGAAAAAATAAAAATGAAAAAAACTGCTATGGTGTTATGAGAACGGCATATCGAGAAAAAAAATCAAACTTATACAATTGAAAAACATTAAACATTGCTAAATAAGCCCATGTTTCTAATCTTTTTTAATGCTTTTAAACAACAAACAAACAAAAAAAAATCGGAGAGGCAGTAAATAGAAATCCTAAATTATATTAAAACATCTTAGAAAAGGGGAACATTTTTTTCCTATCTGGGTGTGAAATGCCGGGAGATATGAGCCTTATCCTCAAAACTCCTTTATATTAAATTTTGTGATAACAATCGTTGCTTAATGTATGTTTCTTTTTCTTCCAGTTCTTCAACATGGCTAGCGTATTTATGAAAATCTTCAACTTGATATGCATGATGCTGCTGATAGGACACTGGAGTGGTTGCCTGCAGTTCCTAGTCCCCATGTTACAGGGCTTCCCAGCTAATTCCTGGGTGGCTATAAACGAGCTTGAGGTAAGTTTCAATTGCTTAAATTCCAACTAATATTGAAGGTAAACTATACCTATTTGTTATGAAATAGCATTTCTGGAAATGTACCAGGGAGTGTGGTGAATATAACCCTTTGCGATCGTATATCTACTCTCAACCACCAACAGTGTTGAATTCAGGGGGTGGCCCGGGGGGACATTTTCCCACAGTGCAATGAGGAACTCCCCAACCGCCCCCCCCCCCCCCCGCCTCCGGAAGATTTGAGATTTTGTGTTTTCAATGGTGAAAATGTGAAATTTCCCCACCCCCCTGGAGTCACAGAAATCCCAACCGGAGAAAAATGTCTGAATTCAATACTGGCCACTAAAGTTTTTTTTACCGTTCCGCTCATATGTCTGCTCTCAGCCGCCACAGCAAAGAATCATGCAGATCATGCATTATATTAAGTCAAAACGCTTCGGAGATACGTAGAATTCGGAATATTATTTTACAAATTGTGTTTACGTGTAATTAAGCTTTTTCGCTTCTTAAAATATTTTTACCCGACTGCCAAGAAGGGTATGTGTTTGACGCGTATCTGGGTATGTGGATTTCTTTATACACTCGAAACATCCCAATAGCTGGATGGATTTTAATGAATGAGGTCTGTATCGATTTGTTTTAACCGTCCGATGGTTTAGGTTAGGTTTTGTTTTCATAAATTCAAAATGGCTGCCGTAAAATACAAGATGGCTGTAGAGACGAAAAGCAATTTTGGCGCACCATTTTGAGTGGCATATCATTGGATAGGTCTTTCAAAATGAATACGATGTTCCCTAGACTATTTTACAGTCAGAAGCTCCGTTTAAATATTGCACAGCCTAAAACTTGTGTAGGTAGGATCTCTAGCTTTACTGGAACTCCAACCTTCATAGACATCTATAGGCCTCATCAAAACAGTGTTTATCGGTAGGAACTAACAATTAAACACAACTTAAAAGTTATCAATACAAGTAAATAAAAAAAATAGGTAAGTACTATAAAAAATAGTTTTACATTGATGAGAAATAATTAATCAGTTCGCAGTCGTGTTTTTTTATTTTTTTAATTTAACTTTTACTTGTTTAAAATAACACTCAAAAACGACAAACAGAAAGTTACCGAAAGAAGTGTACCGTGAAACTGAAAGTCGTTTAAAAAACATAAGATATAAAATGTAAAGAGTAAAGATTGTTCAGTATGTTCAAACAGAAAAATTAAGGGCTACTTATTGGAGGCTGCTTTGAAAGATACCGCATGATGGAGAACTCTAAAATAGAATGTTTACATAAAATTAATACATATTATTGTGTTACATATATCCCCCGTTTTAAAAAGAATGAATAAATTTTGTTTTTCCATCATAATCTTGCATATTATGTATTTCTGTTCGTTGAACAAAAATTAATTCCGACCAGCATGACGCCGATGTACGAGTATAAACTTAATACGACAGCAAGAGGTTAAACGAGCAATTCTGTTTTCGGGAAAAGAAATATTACGCCTTTAAATTTTCTTCTTCTACTTTAAGTTATTTATAAATGGAGAAGAGTAAAAAAAAAAAAAAAAAAAAAAAAAAGCAACTTATAAGGAAATTCATTATTTTCTTTATGTAATTTCTGCATTTTAAAAATCAAACAACCTTCTGTATATCAGTAAATTATCAGTAGATTATCCCTGTTGGCTTAATGAAGATTTTAACATTTTTATTTACAATTTAGATTTTTAAAAGTTAAAAGTAGAGTTGCAAAAAACCGGTTTATTTCCAGGTTTATATCCAATAGATACTGTTTATTCTAAAAAAAACTGGTTTATTTTAAAAAAAAACAGTTTTTCCCAGGTTTAAACCGGGTTATTTTTTTTTCTACTCTTTGAAACTCTAGTTAAAAGTAAGCACAGGGCCCGATTACCTCTGAAGCTATGGGAATCGCAGTGTCATTTCAGGTTCTTCTTTCGTTCGAGAAGAGTTCCCTACATTCGACATACCCGGAAACTCACCAAAGCAACATACAGTAAAACCTCCCTAAAGCGATCACGTTCCGGTCCAATAAAAATGGGTCGCTTCTAGAGGGGGATCTCTTAATGGAGGTCATGTATAAATCTAGATTTTAATTGTTTGAAAAAGGTAACAATTAATTATACTAAATTTTATTTTTCACATTAGGAAAAAAATATAAAAATTTAAGTATCAAAACAAAAGTTAATTACATAAATTAATTATTGCAGAGTTTAAAAAATGAATACCTTGACGTTTGCTTTGATTTTACGGTTTTATCTTTTAAAACTTTTATTTCCCAGTCCTTTCGAAGTTTAGTAAATAAAGGCAATTTTTTTTTTTGGACAGGAACAAATAATGACGATTTCATTAATTTATCTATTTCTTAGAGAGTTTCCCGACAGAATAGGGCAGGGGAGTTTGACAGTCATTCTTAATTTGTTATCATAGTTAAATACATTGCCTAAAAAATCGCAAAGGGGTTTAAACACTTAAAAGTTACCGGGATAAAAATAAATCTAGACTTAGTTTAGAAGCTTGATGAATAATGCGCGCTCCGGAATTATTTTTCTAATAAAACCTTCTTCAAGCAACCAGGAAAAAACGGAATTTTCTTCAAAGAAATGGGTCGCACATAGAGGGTGTTCATCTGGGATGGTCTCTGAATGGAGGTAAAATTAGCCTATGGGAATAAGTTTCGTTCCATGAATAAATGGTCGTTCAGGGAGGTGGTCGCTTAATGGAGGTGGTCGCAAAGGGAGGGTTCACTTTATATGATTCAAATTACTAAAAGTATTATATCATTCGACTTTCTCGATTTTGATTGTTTGGACTAATGATAATGCCTGAAAAATGAATGACTTTGATTGGTTGGAAAATAGGGTGGGCAGAAAAAAAACTTTTTTTCGATTTTCGATTATGTGTAATGCAGAAAAGTTGCCACTGGTGGCACTAAGTTCACACAAAAAATTTGAGGTTTTTCGGACAATTTCATCATTTGCCGCAAATGGTTTTAAGTTTTGCTCAAATGCTTATTTTTTTAAATGTTTAAATAAGCTCTAATTTTAATTAATTTTTCAACTACATTTCAGCAGTGATATTCAATAAGCTCTAATTATGTATTATTTAATAATTATGTGTATTTTGAATTAGGCGATTTTTACAGCCTTTTCGCATATAAGTAAGCAAAAATTGTAAGCATTACTTGGTTCGTTCGTCGATATATTAACATTCTTGCTCTTCCTTCTGTTTTTCAGTGCGTTCAGAGTCACCTATTTGGATGATGGACAACAGCATATCTTGATAGCAACTCTAGAATGAGGGGAGAATGAGGAAATAGTAGGTGGGAGAAACTGCCAGATGGGATGTTAATTATTTTTCTGCTCTAAAATACAGATATTCTCAGAAGATTCAAATAGTAGGAACTTTGAAGCACGCAGTTCATCTGAATCAAAATTTGAACCAGGATCGTCAAAAGAAGACACGTCCAATAATGTATATCCCTTTCTCACACAGCATCCGCCGCATTCAGAACTGGTATATTATACAAGGAAATTGCGTTAAAAGTTTCCTCCGTGCTTCAAGATATAGGAATTGTGTCAGCGGAGGAGAAGAATCTCGTCATCGATAAAGACAAGGTTAGGTGACAAAAAAAGAAACTTTGAAAGAAGATACAGGAGGAGGGATATCTTAGGGGATGAAAAATTACAACCATAGTCTTTGATGGTAGAACAGGTAAAACTATCTTCATAGGAAAAAGGGACAAGTGGCACCGTCAAGAGAGACGAAGCACATATCACTAATGGCGTGCAAAAATATACGTGTCGCTTTCTATGAGCCTATTTCTGTTTCATGGACATCAGAAATGCAAAAGGCTGAAGGTTTGTGTACTCTAGATTGGGTACACTATTGGATATATTAGATTGCTCCGATTGGGTTGGCAAAGGTCTTAGGTAAAATGTTTCTACCATCTAGTTTAGACGGTTCATGTCGGTGTCGGAGGGGAAGATCGTTCGTATGAAGAATATCAAATGCAGCAGTTCTCCTCTTGAATTTTTCCAAAGCAGGTTTTATACCTGGCTTAGAAAATTATATAATGATTTCGCTATTTCTCTGCAGCGACCAGAAGGGGGTGTCAAGTGACCCAAATATTCCTAATCACGTTCAGACAACATGGGGATAGTTCTTTTGTCTTTCTCTCGACCTTGCCGCTTGTCCCTTTTTTTCTATGAAGCTCGTTTTATTTTTCTACTCTGAAAAAAAAAATATGCTTGTAATTTTTCTTCCTCCAAGATCTTCCTCCTCCTGTATCTTCTTTCCAAGTTTCTTTTTCGGTCTCTTGACCTTGTCTTTATCGATAAGAGATCCTTGTTCCCTGTTGTCACAATTCCTGCATGCTGAAGCACAGATGAAGCTCTTAACGCAATTTCTCTATATGTTATACGAGTTCTAAATACGGCGAACGCTCTGAGAAAGGATAATGCATTTTGGAGTATCTGCTTTTGAATGCCCTGGTTCAAATTCTGATTCAGACGAACTGCCAGTTTCAAAGTTCCTACTATTTGAATCTTCTGACAATATCGATATTTTAGAGCACAAAAATAATTAACATCCCATTTTACAGTTTCTCCCATCTCATATTTCCTCCCTCATCCTCATGATGACTGATACGTTTTCATTGGTTTCCGCTCCACATTCTCCTCTCCTTCCAGAATTGCTGTCAAGACATGCTGTGGTCCCTCATCCAAATATGTGACTCTGAACGCATCGAAAAACAGAAGGAAGAGCGAATAACATAATAAAGACAAAAGAGAAAAGCCGAAGAACGAACCAAACAATACTTACAATTTTTGCTCACTTACATGCGTAAAGGCTATAAAAATTGCCTAATTCAAAATACACATGAGTCAATATCTGAAAACTGTACAATTTCACTTCAGAATTTTTATCTTTTTGAATTAATGTACCAACTTCCAAATACAATTATATACTATGATACATGTTTTCTCATTTGAATGTTGTAGTTTTTTAGATCAAGGATGTATATTTTATGCTTAGGATAAACTTTTATGGAAGAAAGTGTCACCATAATCAGTGTCTAATAATTGAGACTGAGATGATGGGGACTGAGGTGATGTTTTTGTCTTAATAGCTGCACAGTCATTTTGTTGGATCATTTTGCACACATGTAAATCATTAAATATGCCATGTGACATTTGTATGTTACAGAAATAAAGTTGCAATAAGTTTTTTTTTTTTTTTTTTTTTTTTTTTTTTTTTTTTTATAAATAAAAATTTAAATATGGGGACATGAATGATGCTATAAAAAAATACTCATCCCTATTCAGAACAAAAACTAAATATTTCTAAATATTAAACAAAGAGAAGAACGACTTACCTTCATCTATGGTGGCTAGTTGAACTTTAATTGCTGTTGCAATGGAAATAATTCTGCCAGAGCCACCTAGTATCTGTTAACCTAAATGTGGGTTTAGAGGGACTGAAATGATGATCATCATCAAGGACAAATATATTTGCTACAATATATTACTATACAATCTATACTAATGAAGATTAATTATATTTTCCCATACTGTATATATATAGGTATAAATATATAACAGCAAAAGTTAATAATATTTATAGAAATGTTTACAGCATACAATGGAGAATTTGCACGTTTTCTAATTTTATCACTAAACAATAGTACATGAAAAAATAAGAAGGATAGCCTGCATATTTTTTTTGAGCTTTTATTTATTGATTTATGATTGTTTTAATATCGCACTATGTACCGTATCCCGAAAACGCCCCGTAATACATCTGACGTCACAGTTCATGACAACAAACGACTGTTATTGTATACGTGCGTCACTTTTCAACTTGTCCATTTGAAATATTGCTGTTTCTAAAATTATTATGACTGGGAACACAAAGTCATATTATAAAAACAGTGAAACCTCCCTGTGCGACCGCCTCCATTAAGCGATCACCTCCATTAAGCGACCACCTCCCTGAACGATCATTTTTTCACTGAACGAAATTTATTCCCATAGGCTCAATGCTAATTTTACCTCCATTCAGAGACCAACCCAGGTGAACTCTCTCCATGAGCGATCAATTTCTTTGAAGAAAAGGAAACAAATTCCGTTTTTTTCCTGGTCACTTGAAGAAGGTTTTATTAGAAAAATAATTCCGGGGGGCTTTAAACTTCTAAACTAAGTTTAGATTTTTTTATTCCGGTAACTTTTAAGTGTTTAAACCCCTTTATGCCTTTTTAGACAATGAAGTTAACTCTGATGACGAATTAAGAATGATGATCAATAAACTCCCCTACCCTATTCTGTTAGGAAACTCTAGAAGAAATAGATAAATTAATGAAAATATCATTATTTGTTCCCGTCCAAAAAAAAAAGCATTTATTTACTGAACTTCGAAAGGAGTTGGAAATAAAAGTTATGAAAGATAAAACCGTAAAATCAAAGCAAACGTCAATATATTCATTTTTAAACTCTGCAATAATTAACTTATGTAATTAACTTTTATTTTGATGCTTAAATTTTTATATTTTTTCCTAATGTGAAAAATAAATTCTAGTAACATTATTTCTTACCTTTTTCAAACAATTTAAACCTAGATTTAAACATGACATCCATTAAGAGACCACCTCTCGAAACGATCAATTTTTATTAGAACGGAACGTGGTCATTTTAAGGAGGTTTTACTGTACTGTATTGTGCCACTCTGCACTAATACAAAAAGTAACTTCTAGCAAAAAGTTGTTTTTCAGTGTGCCAAAAGACCCTGCCATTAGAAAATCATGGACTAAAGCTATGAAGAGAGATGACAAGAAAAATCCTAATTTATCTAATACATCATCTCTTTGATCTTGTGAATATTTTTTTTCAGTAACTTTATGTTTGATTTTGTTCAAATATTACTGTTTTAGAACATTAATTGATTGAATAAATAGTTACTCAAGAGGAAAAAAAAAGCATTCATATTTATAATGTGCTCATTCGTATTTAAAAACAAACAAAAACACTCTGTAGTAGATTTCATGCGTATATCGTATCTGTAAAGATTCATAAGCAATAACCCTGTTTTATTGATGATTAAATAGGTAAAACGTAGAAACGTATAAGAAATGACACACACAAATATGTTAGTTTTTAATTCAGGAAGTAAATAAAAATTTTATTTCGTAAGTGTACATTTTTATTAAGTTAGGGACTAGGTTTAAAAAATAAAGGATTTATTTCGAAACAATATTATGTCATGTCTTAATAGAGATTATAAAACGTAAAAATATTGAAACTACTCAAAAAATTTTTAATATTAAATTTTCACTTTCTAACATAAAAATGCTTTAGGTCTCCGCTGCCTACAACACCGTGTAGCAGGCGTGCTTCAACCGTACTGCATAATCTTTAAAAAAAAAAAAAAAAAAAAAAAAAAATCAACAGAAAAAAAACCACGAACCAGATCCTGCTGCGCACGCACTGCAAATTCTTGTAAATAAAACCTAAAAATTTACAAAAGTGCCCCCAGAGGGCGAAGTGGGGGGAGGGGGTACCGGATGTGCATAATATGAATAAGTTTTCATACACCTTTCTAACGATATGTCACATGAGGCGTGTACTCAAAATTTAGAAAATAGCTCCTCCCCGGATGACCCTCGTCTCCCCCTGCATTTCCCACTCTTTCAAATATCTAATGTTAAAAAATAATATTTATCTGAGTGTTAAGTGAAAAATAGCATTTAAAACGCAATAAACAGTTGATCTGAAGAAAAAAAAAAGAGAAAACTGTCCCCCCCCCCACCACCACCAAAAATCAACTCATCTTAAATTTATAAAATCCTTATTACGCGTTAAAACAACGTCAAAATTTAAAAGCGACCGGTTCTTTATTTTTCCTAATTTTAACAATATCCCGTCAACTCTCTCTATGTGAAAAGACTTTTAATGGGTTTAAAAATCGATTTTTTCATAAACGTACCGTTCAATATTTTTTTCAAATTGACATTTTATAAATCAACGTACAAAATAACATCCAGATGCGAAAGAACCAAATTTGTAAAATCAGTAGTTTAAAATTTTCGAACCTTTATTTCCCAAAGCCTAGTATCTCTTTTCTTTCCGTTCTGCTTGCTAACAAAATGTAAACATTGGCATGTCGTGAACTGTGACGTCATAGTAAGTCACGCCCCGATTTGGAGCGACGTGATTTTAGCTTACTATTAGGATTAATTATTTAATAGTAAGGATATTTTTTTCGCGTTTTTGAGAACATTTTTGAAAACTATGGATGTGGAACTATCAGAAAAATATATAAATGATCAAATCCCCCATGTGTGCAAATTCCTCATTAATATTGGATATTTGTACCTTGGGACTGGGACTGAATGATGATTTCGTTTGCATAAAGCTTAAAATTAATTATTTATGCATTATTATATGTCCATTTATGATTAGTAATTGTTATAAGAAATGTTACAATATATTACATATTTCAGTTTTTCGTTTCAGTACAATTAATGAAATATTATTGGCAGTGGACGTAAATTATCCAGTTTTCATATATTGACCCAAATAACTATTAAATAATTCATAATCAGAGCTTATTTAAACATTTCATACACTAAACGTGACATTTCAAGTAAATTCAGCTGAACTAAATTTAATTTAACATTTTTTAAATTTTTTGGTAAAAAAGTTCAAAAATCAGGCTTTGAGCAAAACTTCAAGCCATTTGCGGCAAATCAAAAAATTGTCCAAAAAATCTCAATTTTTTTGTGTGAACTTAATGCCACCAGTTGCAGCTTTTCCGCACTACCCATCATCTAAAATAAAAAAATAAAAAAAATTCCGCCCACCCTATTGGACAATCATACTGCCAGATATGAATGACTTTGGTTGGTTGGACAATCAGACTGCCTGATAAATGAATGACTTTGGTTGGTTGGACAAACTGAGGAATTGTGATCATGTGGTTGAAACTGGTGAATTGTAAGAAAAATTAATTTGTTATTAAAGATATTTTTATGAAACACTTTTTTAAATAAATATATATCAATGAGTTAATAATTTGAAAAGAAAATTTTGGAATGGAATTAATTCGCTATAAAATTTGGGGCTCTTTTAAAAATTTCTAAGGGAAGGACGTGTTTCTCGTGCATATTCCGTAATCAAGGAATGTGTAAGCTGTTAGAATCCCTGAGTTTAAATATATATCAAAGCAATGTTTTAGTGTTATTTTTAAAAGTATGCATACTATGCAATTATATATTTGAGGAGCCAAAAATATTGTTCCAGTATCTTATATAATTATGGAATATAAATATTTTTATTTATATATACATATTTTTTTTAGTTCAATCACAACTTGAAATTATAGTTTCACTGCATTTGAAATATTTTTTTAATAACATATCGATTACAACCAAAGCAGCAAATTTTGGGGGAAAAAATCAGAAAACCAAATACACGTCTCAAATTATGTTCACCACATATTAATAAAACAAAAGTTTGAATGTTGACTTTTTTTTTGTATAAGAGTGTCGTTGAATTCATTTGTACTTCATACATGTAAAATGACTTATTGAAAAGTTACTCCACTAAGTGGCACTTAAAATAGTTTAGAACTGATCTCAGAACGATCCAAAGATACCTTGCTGATTATCTATTGGATAAAAATGACAAGTAAGACGAATGCCATTTTTTTCATTAGATGTGACATAGTTTTTAGGAGCGCTTTATGAAGTTATTTTCATTTTTTCTTTCTTGAAATTTTTAAAGAAATTTCTGAGTTTATAACCTGAAAATATTTCCAGATTTCTTCTTGAATGACTTACTTTATTTGATTTTTTACATTCTATATTTTTTATTCAAGCATTTTTTTTTTCTTTGTAAAATATTTCGTTAATTCTTTATCTTTTTCCTTCATCTTTGAAATATAGCACATTTCATTCCTAACTTTGTTGTAACTGTTGTATTCAATAACGGAATTTGTTTCTTCTTAAAACTGAATACAGCAGAACCTCCATTATCTGAAGTAATTGGGACCGACCATCTTTCGAGAAAGTGAAATTTTCGGATAATCGAGAATGATTCAATTTTAAGATTAAGGAGAAATATATGCAATATTTCTTATTATGGTAACAAGTGTCTAATAAAAAGGAAGCAATAGCAAAATAGAAACAAGAATAAATTACCTGAATTTTAATTTTAAAATTAAGTATCTTTAAAATATATCACAAGGGTTTGAAAAAATGTTTTCTTTGTACCAATTTCGATTGCCTTTGCTTCGAAGCTCTGTCATGGGCTTTTTTAATATTATGAGTTCACCAGTATCACAGTTTTCCTGCTGCTCCAGCCATTGCAAAACATTCAAAAGCTTCATAATTGCTATTTATTTCGTTTTCTTCGTTCCACTCTGCAGCTTACAGGAGCTCAAGTTAAATTCAAGGGAACTTTAAGAAATGGGGTCGAAAATATTTATATGTACTCGCAGTTAGGAAAGGACCGCTTCCACGCAAGGAATACGATAGTTTAAAAAAAAAAAAAAAAAAAAAAAAAGCTTTTAAAATGGATTTTGCACTATTAAAAAAAAGAAAAGCTTTAAAAATGGATTTCGGTTAACCGAGAGTTTCGGATAAAAGAGGTTCTACTATACAGTTATTTAATTTTATTTAAAATCGCTTACTGGAATAAAACTTTATTTTCATACTTCAAGCAGTTTTACCAAACCAGGTTTAATACTAACGATTAGAACCCGGATTGTATTCAATTGTATATTTGCGTATGCATGGGCATATTTAGGATATATTTTCTGTAAATGCATATAAACGCATGAATATTTAGAAACATCTTTAAAAGTGCGCATATGTGTTATCTTTCTTTTAAAAAAATGCATAAATTTATGCTTTAGTTCTGATATGAAATAGCTAGAGGAGAAGATGGTGGAAAATTCAATTTACGTATAACAGAAATGAATAATGCCTAAGATTAAACGTAGCTAAGAATTTTTAAATAAAAGGTGAATTAAGAAAAACCATTAACAATTTTCTACTGATAGTAAGACATATACTAGGATATTATACCACATCGGAAAAGTATATGCTTTAATAATAAAAATTGTAATTTTACTGAATGTGGTAAACTAGTCATATTGCAACAAAAGTAAACATGAATTTTAATCCGCTCAAGTATTTTCAATAGTCAAATACTGATAGCAAGAAAAAGGAATTATTATACAGAAATGACCTCTGAAATCGAATGGCTGAAAAGTTCTACCCAGAATACGGTGGGATACTTACAAAAGAAAATGTATTGAAAGCCATTGGTTTGTTCATTATGTTTAAAATATATTGTGAAAATACATACCAGAAAAGTATAGAAAAAATATTTAATTAAAAATTAAACATTTGACATTAGGAAGGGTCAGGTTTGCAGCTTCTTTAATCAAGCTACCTAACTGTGCTTTGAGGCCGGTTAGAGAGACAAAAAATTATAACAGAATGTTCATTTTATGATAATAATTATGAAACGTCCTAATTTTAATTAACATTAGAGCCTAAGTTTATCGTACATTTAAAAATTAGAAAGATACCTTAATGACGCTCATATGCCTTAAACGCGCTTATTCCGGCGCTTTATTTGAATTAGATTTATACCAAACAATGATAAAGAGCAATATGACATTTAACAAACTAAATGATACCAGGTTTTAAAAAATGTATAAATGCGCCAACCATATTAATATATACAGTTCAAAACCTAATTTCAGCAATTACTGTCCATAATTGGAAAGGTACCCGAATTCTACTGTGCAGCCCTGTATGTGGTCTACATACTATGCTAAAATCTAGTTTTTCTGCAATTACCATCCATAGACGCTAATGTATCCAGTTCTATGCGTAACCTTGCATATGAATTTATTTTTTAATCTGCAAACATCTTTTAGTGTACTAAATATAAATGCGCTGGAAAATGAATTACACGTTTTACAAAATAGCAAAATCATGCGTCAAGCATAGATTGTGAAACACATTCGAAATGCTGCAACAAAAGTTCACCATTTAATAAGGTGAAAGAAAGTATCTAAGTAAACAATTTAAAAAACGCATAACACATTTAAAAAACAAATTTTGGAAATTGTTATATGTAGTCCTAAAAATATCCGAATTCTTTTGTGCAACACTGTATATGATCTATAAATATGTATAGTATATACTACATAGTATGCAAGCATTTAGTTCATTTAGGAAACGTATAACACTGTTGAAAATTCTCCTACAGCAAATTCCATCAATAAACGAATATGTACTCGAATTCTTATGCGTAGCCGCCCTTCTATAGAATTTATACACATCAAGTAATATGCAAAAAATGAGTTATTAAAATGTATTGCGAACGATTTTTCCCCATATTTCATAAGTAATGGAATTCTTTTGAGTGTCCTTCTAAACGAAATATATATGCTACAGATTTTCCAATAGCGAACATGCCATGCTAAACTCCAATAACTTATATCAAATATAATATATGTCAACCCAACTATATTTATGCAAGTTAGAGCTTGGTCAGACATGTGACCAAACACACAGATAGACGGCCTGGCAAACTAAAGTCATAAACACTTTTTAACTATGTTGGAAAGTCTTAAAAACCATCCTAAAGCAATTCACGCTCATAGATAGTAATGCTTTCAAATTCTTTTGAGTAGCTCTAGATACGGTCAATAGAATTTGACTGTAGTAATAATAATAATAATTTAACCCTTTATGTACTGAATTATGAATTGAGGAAAATTTTATCATCTAAAGCTTTTTTCGTGAATTTTTGAAACTGCTTTAGAAGATTTACATAATCTTAGTAAATTTTAGAAGGATTTTAGAAGGATTGTAGAAAAATCTCCCCCCCCAATGCAAAGAAAGCTGAAAAGATGCAAAGGCAAAAGAAATCATCCTTTTTAAAATATCTTTGTTTTGTGTAACCAATAATGCTTTTGGAACAAGATAAAGTAATGCATCTATAACTCATTCTAAACTGTATTACTACTAATCGATGTATTAAATTAATTTTACATTAATGGTACTTATAAGTACCGTCAGCAGATAAAGTGTTAACTGAAAAACGCAAACCAATATTGGAAACCCGCTTCCATAAGTTATTGTTCTGCAACTGAATTCTTTTGTGTGTCCCTGTAATTGAACAATAAATGCCATACACTATATTCTGCCTAAGCATTGTGTAATGCACTTCAGTAACATACATAAATTTAACTATGTTTGAATAGGTGCAACATCATTAAAATGGCCTGCAAACTATTCCCCTTAGACCAGTGGTTCCCAACTTGGGACGTACGCCCCACCGGGGGGCGCTGACTTTTTAGGGGGACTCCAAATTAGTTACTCAAATACTCGCTGTATTTATTATTTTTTTAAGCAGTGTTGTAGATAAAAAAAATATATAAATAATTCTTGCAAAATTAAAAAATTAAATTAAAAAAATCAAGTCTTTTGATTGAATTTAAACAATATTCCTAATCAAAAGTTTCAAATAGATTTAAAACCAGAATAATTATATGAAAAATCCTTTTAAAAATTTTGACGGGTTTTTTTGTGGGTTTGTCATTTTTAAATATTTCTATAATTTTTCTGGGTATTAATGTATTATACAAATTTTCGATTATTTAAACAATGAATCTTACTTCAAGGGTGTATCTAAATCTGACTCTCTTGAACATATTTAATATAAAAAATATTTTGAATATCTGAATGAGGTACTGCCAACTTTATAAAATTTATAAATCTTTAATGGAATAAGAAAAGGAAATGGGTAAAGAGTAAATATCTATGGTTGTAGTGCAGGCGTCCAACATAATAAATAAGTACAAGTATATGACATATACATTTTAAATTTCAAAATTAGATAATACATGGCAGTCAATTAACGATAAATGGGTAAAGGGAAACAGAGAAATGTGTTTTGATGGGGAATAACGGCTCCTTAAAATTGTTAAATATAAGAATCTTGAAATGTTTCTTGTATATTGTGTTATCCATAGAAAAAAAAAGTTAGTGTCCAAAGCATTTCGCTAAACTCTTAATAAGTTACTAAAAGGATTTATATAATGTGTCAAGGTTATCAATTTTAATGCTAAGTGTGAGAGTTCCGTCAAGCATTTTGTGAAAATAGAATTGCATATCATATAACACTTTTATTTAACACTGAGGTAAGTTGGAAAGAAGCAACAAAACTCTTTTTGGAATAAATACGAAGATGCTTATAGACTATGCTTATAGATGCCTTTTATAGACTTATGTTAAATAAATTGTGGCAGAAAATTCTCTTTAAAAAATGCTTCTTCCATATAAATACAGTTCAATTTTTAAATGATAATAAATATATGGTGTACTGTGCGTGTGTGCGGAGTGGGAGGGCATCGTGATTTTACAGATGCTTCTGTGGGGTGTGGCCAATAAGAAGTTGAAAACCAATGCCTTAGACCATTATACAATTGAATTATTTTGTGCAATTTCACTGCAGTCGATTTTTTGCTATAGATCATAATATAATTTAATTCTTTTGCGTGTCCCTGTAAACAAACTATAAGCGTTACATATTTTCAATAAGGAGCATGTCGTAGTATATCTCACAAGGAGAGGGTCCGAGGTTGGTGTCACCGAATGCGATGTACATTGGTGAATTGAAAGAGTATAGTTAGTATATAAATATATGAGCGTCATAAAACGCAATCCCCAGTGGTTCTTTAGAAAATAAGCCGCAAAGTTTAAGCTACAGTTTATAATAGGATAAATTTCCTTCTTTGGTAAGTGGCTACGTGGCATGGTCGGCAACATGCTAGGTTTGAGTTTTTTCTACCAGAGTTCAAACTCGACTCGGACTTGTTTTTCGGAACGAAAATTTTCATCAATAATTTTCGAACCGCAATTCAAAAAATAAATATAATAATTGAAATTTATAAAAAATATGAATTAAATGTATGTTTTTAGCATATAAGTGCTTTTTTAACTACGAAATTTGGCGTGTTTAATCATATAATGAAAAGAAAGAAGAAAAAAACCCGTATATTTATATGTCTATAGACCAGAAATCTTTTTGTTGTTATTAAAAATTGTTTACAGTTATTTTAGTGAATATCTACAATTTTTAACAGGGAAATAAATTAAAATAAGTGAACAAATATATTATTTTCATTTTTTTTTCCTCATTCGAATTCTTTAAATATTTCATGGTTTGTTAAAAATATGCTTTTATTTTTAATATGATTTTTTTTTTAAGTTTGGGATTCTTGATTTTTTTATTAGAATAAGTGTCTACGTAGTAATTTCTTTCAGAAATCATTTATTTTTCTTGTTTAATATTTTTATATAATGCAGTTTAATTGCCGAAACGTCAGTGAAGGCTTACTGTGGAGACACGAAAAGTTTTGATTTCCGTTTGTCTGTCTGTTCCGCGATAACTGCCGCAAAAAGCATCCGATCGGCTTGAAATTAATTGGGCATGTTGATGAGGTACTCGGACTTAGCTGTATAATTTTTGGTTAAATTTGGTTCATTCGTTCGGGAAATATAGAACATTTTATTTTGCTCTGTAATGCTTTTCTATGGCAAGTCAGACGATTTTCAAATTTTCATTTATTGAAAGAAATGGCTCATATAAAAAATGGATTTAAATGGTAAATTTTGGATGCTGAAATTTTTAAATAAGTTTATTAAATTATTCCAATTATTTTGAAATTATGTCAATATATTTGCGAGATTTTTTAAATTAGGTTTATAATTTTTTGGGGAACTTTATGCATGTTTTCCAATAATATAAAGCATTTTGTTTTATCAATTTGACATAATACATATTTCATTTTTTTACCTTTTCTTTCATCAGTTGCCTAGCAACGTATTTGGTCTTAATAATATTAGTATAAATGCGTCTATAATGTTTCAGTAAAGCCAACGTCAAAACGGATGAATTAATGCATTTGTATTTTTGCATATAGATGGATTTTAACCCCAGAAATAAAAATAGGCAATATTTTATTTATTTTATTCAAATATTTTGCTTAAAAATACAAAAGTTCATTATTTTCATAGAGAATAATGTGACATTTTTTCAGAAAATTTATCAATTTTCTTTAATCGTTGCCAAGAAAATCAAAACCCTGAATAATATTTTCTCTTAAACAATTTTCAGTTGAAAGATTTTGACGTGAAACAGGAAAATGAAAAAAAAAATTAAGAATAAAAAAATTAATATGGCGACATATTGGGAATAAAAAGAAAACTCTCAAGTATTTCTTAATATCACAAGATGAAAGGTTTTGAGTAAGTACGAATATCAGGTGAATTAGACGTCATTTATCAAAAAAAAAAAAAAAAAAGATATTGGAATAAAAAGATCTTGGCTAAAATAAAATTAACTATTATTCACGGAGGAAAGAGATAGATGGAGATGCAGTATGCCGTAAAAACAGTTTGCAATATGATGTGCATTATCGCTCAGATTTAAATGCCCTCATTCGGCCCAAACAAAACAAGCACGTGGAACAGGGACCGAATTCTTTGACTTCATCCGTGCATTTTTTCTGTAAAATGAAAATGATCTGCTTATATTTAAGCATTCTAAAGTAGCATTTCATCGTATTATGAATTAAAAACTGTATTACTAAAAATATTTTTCTTTTCTTTCTTTCTTTTTTTAAGCACGCCGTTGTGTTTGGGTCGAATGTAGCGGATTTTAAGGTTACATTTTTGGCGTCATTTCAAGATTTATTGTTTGCGTACGGTTAACATGAGGATTTTATTTTAAATTTTAAATGTATTAATTTATAAAAAAAAAACTTATGCTTATCCTTATAAATCACAGCGTAAAAAAAATCTATGATATACTATAACCATCCGCACAATCAATAAAAAATTACGAATGTAAATTTAAATAGACTACGGGGGGTTCAGGGGGGCAGAGCCCCCGTAAAGAAATGCAATTTTTGATTTAAAAAGTTACCAGAATAAGCAGCTCATCAGAATTTCAGAACATCAGCGTATAACCACTTGTTTAACACATTTAAATTCTAAATCTTTACGAAGTATTTTGTATTCTTATAAATATTTATGTAATTTGAAAACTTTAAAAAGCGATTGTAGGAAGATGAATATTACGCAATGAGTGTTAAAAAACAATGACTTGCAAAGATGACGTTGAGGCTCCTGATCTGCAGATTTACTAGCTATAAAAATACAATTTTAAGTGCAAATCTTTCCATGTTTATATATTTAATGAAAAGTAAAGATAAAATAATAGATAAAATACAGTTATTTTTGTGAATATCTACAATTTTTAACAGGGAAATAAATTAAAATAAGTGAACAAATATACTATTTTCCTTTTTTTCCTCACTCGAATACTTCAAATACTTCATGGTTTATTAAAAATATGCTTTTATATTTTTAATATGATTTTTTTAAGTTTGGGATTCTTGATTTTTTATTAGAATAAGTGTCCACGTAGTAATTTCTTTCGGAAATCATTTATTTTTCTTGTTTAATATTTTTATGTAATGCAGTTTAATTATAAAAGTACAATTTTAAGTGCGGATCTTTCCATGTTTATATATTTAATGAAAAGTAAAGATAAAATAAATAAATAATAAGAATAACAAACTAAAAAAAAAAAAAAAAAAAAAAAAAAAAACAATTGTAACTTTTATAGACTATAAAATTAACCTAATTTTAAAATTTATTTACTGTTATTTACATAAATAAGCTACTTTTTTTTACAGTGAAATAAATATATCGTTTTTTACCAACTAGCTTTTTAACTTTTGAATTTTTAAAATCTTGGATTCTTATTATTATAGTTAGAATAACTAACTGTCTATAAAATACAAATTATAACAATTAAATATAAACTGTCTATATATACACTCTCTGTGCGTGTAAAAAGATATTGAACTGCTGAAAATAGTTATTACGTAGGTAATAATTACAAAACCAAAAATCCGAAATTAAAAAAAAGTCATATTAAGAATTTTAAAAAGAGTATTAAAAAATCATCAAGTATTCGAAATACTTTCATATAGAAACAAAATTAAAATAATATAATTATTTACGCATTTATATCACGTGTTTAAATTTGGTTCTTTGTGAAAAATAGTAGATTATTCATTAAAATAACTGTAAATAATTTTAAATAACAACAAAACATTTCTGGTCTATAGACGTATAAATATGCTTTTTTTCCATTATGTATTTAAACATGCAAAATTTCGCAGTTAAAAAAACACTTCTATGCTAAAAAAACATATATTTAATTCATATTTTCCGTAAATTTCAATTATTATACACATTTTTTCAATTGCGGTTCGAAAATTATTGATAAAAGTTTTCATTTCAAAAAGTAAGTCCGAGCCGGGTTTGAACCCGGGTAGAAAAAACTCAAATCCAGTGTGCTGCCGACCATGCCACGGAACCGCTTGCCGAAGAAGGAAATTTTTCCTATTATAAACTGTAGCATAAACTTTGCGACTTATTTTCTCAAGACCCCTTGGGGGTTCCGCTTTATGGTGGTCATGTATTTATATACTAACTATACTCTATCGAAACACAAATGTTCATCGCATTCGGTGAGACCAACCTCGGACCCTCTCCTTGTCAGTAACATATATCACTTACGTAGACATCGAAGTATATTTACGAGAGTTAAAGCGCAGACAGACAAACCAAAGTCATAAACACTTTTCAACTGTATGGCTAAGCGTTAAAAAGTAACGGAGGCTTTTTTTAATTAGTTATCTATTGAATGCATTAATTACCTACTAAATTTCAAACATGTCAGTTCATCTGAAACTCAAAGCTCTATATATAAATAGATTTTTCTCGTCGATAAAGTTTTGGATCACTTCTACATATTAAATCCAATAATATGCATTATAAATATACAATAAACTAACATTTATGGTACTTATTATGTATTTTATCAAAGTTACGTATCGTTAACGAATTCCAATATTCCATTGAAATTTAATAATTGTTAAGTGTTTTGTATCGAGAAAATGCCTCAAAAATATATATTATAGGTTTTTTGGAAAATAACCAATATTTTTCTTGCAATATTTTAAGAAGAATTGAAAGAAGTATTATACTAAATTAAATTATTTTAGTATAAGATGGATAGACAAAAAAGTCTTGAAAAATATGAGACATTTGAAAATGTAGTTTTTTAAAAGAATCGGAAAGGAATGTTGTAAATTTCACATCATAATCAATATTTGGTGTTTCCCATAATCCTCGTTGCATATATTTGCAATTGGTTGATTGCACTCTTGTTTTGTTAGTGAGCTCATGAAGTTCTTATTCTTTTGGTGTAGTTGTTTTAGTATTGATTTTTTAAGGGGTTACATACGCTCTCAACTTTCAAACTAGTTGGATGTGCCAATCCCAAAACTTTCTTCTATCTCATATATTTTAACATTTCAAAATGTTGCTACAAATGTCAATATTTCATTTTTATAAGTTCAATACTATATCAACTTTGACTTTCATCTTAAATTTCTGCATCAGTCAATTAATGGGAGTAAAAACGAGTTGATCTCGATCACGATATGTATTAAAATCTATAGTTTCCCGTTATTCTGGGGTATATCAGCTGTTCTGGAATAGTCGACTTATCAGGATAAGAAGTTACCGTCGGTTCACGAGTCGCCGGTGTACAATTAAACTACGAAAAATCAAGAAAATTACAGAAATATCCTTATTATAGTGCCGCCTTTCGGTGGAATGTTTCCAAATTGAAGGAGGACCTTCTTGTCATGGCCAAAAACATACACAAAAAAATTGGTTCTATTCTATGCATAATTTCATACACTTTTCGATGATACAATATTCAAAATTACACAAAAATCGCTATTACAGCGCCCCTTCCGGCGGAATTTTTCAAAATTCAGGGAGGACCTTCTTCCTATGGCCAAAAATAAACCCAAAAATTTCGTTCAATTCTAGGCATAACTTCATACCTTCTCGATAGTACAATATTCAAAACTAGCAGACCCACCCGGCGTTGCCCGGGCCCGTGATGAATGAACCTCAAATTTGTATGATTTTGTACCTTTAATTCCCTTTTGTCTGAATTTATATTTTTAAATATAAAAAATCGCAAGAAAAATATTAAATTGAAGGTACATGCTATTTTGCGTAAGTTGATTTTTGGAGTCTATGTGTACCAAAAGCGAGCGGAACTGCGAGAAAACACTCAGGCTGCTGGTTTCGTGGGCATTTTTAGACATTTTATTTTGTAAAAAATACTTCTACCCCTCCAAACGTTTCAAAATTTTTATAGGAGATGTAAATCTGGTCTATTTAGATGCTTCGATTGAAATTTGTTAAAATAAGAACGTTGACTAAAATAAGAAATTAAGAAATTTGCTTAAATTACTATTCGAAAATAGTGGGTAGTTCAACCTTCCACCGACAGGGAGCGCAATATGTTCTATACAAATATTACTCTACGAAACAGTGGTCAAAGTGCTGTTATAACTTACGTGAAACTTTCAAGTCGATCGGTTAGTTCGTTTTCCAAATTTTAACGAATTCGCGTTCATTCTCTATTAAAACAAGCGTATCTTTTTTTTAAAAGTCGATTTTTTTCCATTTCGAACAAAAAGTTCGGAATCTATTTTTTTTAATTTACATACTCTTAATTAGTCAACAAATATAGGCCGAGAAGCTAAAGTTTAAAATCTGTAAATGCTGTATTTTTTAAATTTGACTTAAATTTGAACTCCCATTAAAATTTTACCCTATGGTTTTTATCTACTCTCCAAAATAAAAGTAGGTGTTTTTCAAAGCAGACATAATGTCTGTAACTTTTAATAAGTAGCATATATCTCATGACTCCCTCAAAAAACGGCACATAAAAAGTCAGAAACGCTAATTTTTTAAAAAGAAATCTAGAGCCCCTCCCCCCACCCCTCCCTTGAATTTCTCGCACCATTCTTTTTTACACTTTATCATTTGTGTTGTAAACGTTCTTAAAGTTTCAAACAGATCGCCTTGTTAGATCTCCTAATTTTAACAAAATCGCGTTATGTTAGTTCCGCATTCCACCACCAGGGAGCGCACTCTATTCTTAACAAAAGCTCCTTTACACAACCTATCAGTAGATATATTACTCGAGGAGATGGCGGTCTTCAGCAAGAATTTAAGATATTTGTTGAAGTTACTATTCGGAAATAGTGGTAACTTAACTTTTGTCACATTTATATGTACTAAGTAGCATGTATATGAGGACTCCGTCAAAAAACCGCACCTGAAACGGTATGAAAGGCAAAGGTAAAAAAAAAGAAATATTTCGCCCCCACCCACCTCCCCACCCACCTGCCCAAAATTTCACGCGCCATTTTTTATAAACTTTTTCTAATGTGTTATAAACTATCTTAAAGTTTCAAGCAGATCGCTTTGTCATATTTCCTACTTTAAATGAAATCGCGGTCTCTTAGTTCCACTTTCCACCACCAGGGAGCGCACTGTATTTTTAACAAAACTGTATCTGAACGTAACTCCGTTGAACAACCTTTCAGTAGATATGTTACTCGAGGGGGGTGGCGGTTTTAAGCAAGAAATTATGATATTTTTGAAATTACTATTCGGAAATAGTGGTAACAAACTTTTGACATTTTTATATTTAATAAGACTCATTTATCTCATGACTCCGTCAAAAAACCACACCGGAAACAGTAAGTAACGCAAAAGTTAAAAAAAAAAGAAATCTATCGCCCCTCCTCCTCTCCCCACCTTCCCGAAATTTCACGCACCATTCGTATATAAACTTTTTCTAATGTGTTATAAACTATCTTGAAGTTTCAAACAAATCACCTTATTAGATTTTCTACTTTAAATGAAATCGCGGTCTGTTAGTTCTACATTCCACCACCAGGGAGCGCACTCTATTCTTAGCAAAAGCGTATATGAACGAAACCTCTTCACGCAACCTACCCGTAGATACATGGATGGGGGGGGGGGGGGCGGTCTTAACCAAGAATTCAAGATATTTGCTGAAATTACTTTTCGAAAATAGTGGTATCAAGACTTCTGAAATTTTTTTTCTCGAATAAGTAACATTTATGCTGTATTTTTACAAATCGCACGCCGTTCTATAATTACTTTTCGAAAATAGTGGTATCAAGACTTCTGAAATTTTTATCTCGAATAAGTAACATTTATGCTGTATTTTTACAAATCGCACGCCGTTCTGAAGAATACTACAATAAAACGTAACGGGACTACAGTTTAAAATAAGCATATAAAAAAAATAAACCAATTAGTGAAATTAGCGCCCCCTCCCCCTTTACCAGAAATTTCACACGCCAGTCTTTATTTAAACTTTTCTTTATGTGTTATGAACTGTCTTCAATTTTCAAATGAAAATCAAGAACACCTGTCAGTATCAAAAATGAGAATTTAAATTCTATTAAAACTGTTGCTATCCGCTACAGCAGCAGAAAGCATTATAATGCAAGGGCTTATTTTTACCAATTTCTAATTTCTAGTGGTAAAAGAGCCAGTAAAGAGTATTCTAATCTCTTATTTAACGATTAAAAAACACATTTCTTGCTATCTAAAGCTGCTATCAGATTCACCAACTTTTCGAGCAACTAACTTTACAGCCGATTTTAACACCAACTTTTTCCAGTTGAAAGGGAGAAAAGGGTTACAATTGTCGTTGCTAAAGTTGGAGGAAAACCCGGGAAAACCAGTACTACTAGTACCAGCCGTCAACATTTATTGCCTTTTCGTATCAATCGCTTATCTCTGATTCGCTGAAATGTTGAAAGGTGGGAGGAAAAGTTGCGGCTAGGACAGACTTTTTTGAGATGTGGATAAAAAGTTGGGGATATTGCTGTTTGCTATCACACTGGGTGTCGAGACAACATTTCGCGAAAAGTTGGAGGAAATCAAGAGTTGGCTCAAAAATTGCTCGAAAAGTTGGTGAATCTGATAGCAGCTTAAATGAATCAGCATCAAACAGGCACCTCCAATTTTCCGTAAACCAACCAAAATCGCCGATTTTTTAGCAGATATTATCGCTCAACCAATCAAAGTAGAGAAAAAACAGAAAACAGTGTGGCAAACAAAAAGTCTGCCAGGTTGTCACGTTGGTTGCTAGGTTGTGACGTCATTTGAAACTAATCCCTTCTCTTAAACGTTCATTATTATTAAATATGTTTTCAAAGCATGTGTTTCATCTTCATGCTAAAATTTAATGTTTAGTTGAAAAAATAGTCACTCTTACATTAAGCACTCAAATTGATTTATTTAATTGTATCCCGGTTTACTTAATTATTTGTGCAAAAGCTTTATACAACCAACCAACCGAAAGCAAGCGGAAAGAAAGAAACGTATTTTTGATACGATGCTTTATGAACCAACCAACCGAAAGTAATCTGAGGGAGAAAAGGCGTACTTTTTGATTAGAGTGGTGTCCGAATATTAATTAATTAGCTAATAATTAGAATATTAAAATTCTGAGGATATGGTGCATTAGGGGAGACCTTGGACTCTTTTCAAAAATTTTTTTAACCTCGTACGTGCGTATGTTTTTGCTAGCCATCGCACACAGACAGACAGACAGAGTGATTTGTTCTTTTATTAGTATAGATTACGCAAACATCGCTATTACAGCGCCCGCTTCCGGCGGAATTTTTCCAAATTCAGGGAGGACCTTTTCGTTATGGCTAAAAACATACACAAAAAGTTTGATTCAATTCTACGCATAACTTCATACACTTTTCGATGGTACAATATTCAAAATTGCACAAAAATCGCTATTACAGCGCCCCCTTCTGGCGGATATTTTCCAAATTGAGGGAGGACCTGCTTGCCATAGCTAAAAACTTAAAACAATTTGTTCAATTCTATGCATAACTTCATACACTTTTTGATGGTACAATGGCGACAGATACACGGACATAGGAATACACGGACAGACAGACATTTCCTATACACATGTTTTTGGGGATCTCTGATCCCTAAAACGTGTAAATCCGTCGAAAACCGGAAGTCGAAAAAATTTTCGATTACAATACTTTCTTCTATTGAAGATAGAAGAAAGTAAAAATGGATTTTTTGTTTTTGACGGAAATTAAATCCTTATAGTGTGCAGAATTATGGGCAAAAAGTTATAAAGTGATATATCAATTATCAAGAAGGATATGAGCAAAAATGTGAGCGTACGCACGATCAAAGTATATTGAATCCTAAACTTTAAACGGGATTTTCTGGAAACTACATTTTTCAACATGGGCAGCATGATAACTCGAACAATTTTTAACATTTTTGGATAAAATTTTCGCTCTTCTACGCATAATTTAATCATGTAAGGGCATCCATCGATCCATTTTTTGAAAATTTTAATTTTATATTTTTCCAATAAGTTTAAAGGTCAAAATTTTAAACAAAAAATGAAAAAAAAATTTCAAACTAGCACAATTTCTTATTTTTCAAAAACTCAAAAATTTGAGCAGGTGCCCCTTAGCTACAACCTTTTTTTAGAAGAAGAAAATGAAATTTTAATAATTTTTTGTTTCTACAGGAAGTAAGGATGCTTCCCACCGAACCCGGATATTTTAGTACAACTCAACGCGTCTGCAGGTTTCCACCGTAATATGTGACCAAATTTAGCAACAAAAAATATTTTTAAATACTTGAAGCAATAAAAAAACAATAGTGGAATTATTAGTTTTTCAATTAATTTTACTCCCTTCCTAAAAGAAATTTGTGTCATTAAAATTTAATCAACCAACCAACCAACCTAAAAGAAAATTCTAAAATATGTCAATTTTTCTCCGCACTTAATTTTTCACCTGAGAACGTATATAACCTCTTAAATGAGT
This sequence comes from Maratus speciosus, assembly GCA_963932465.1. NCBI lineage: Eukaryota > Metazoa > Arthropoda > Arachnida > Araneae > Salticidae > Maratus > Maratus speciosus. Next base: position 232,044,579 of record OZ010792.1, on the reverse strand, counting down.
TTCTGTTGGATTCTAACTCACAAGAAGAGGGCCAACCTTGGTAATCACAGATTTAGATTGTTTTAATATATGTTGTAGAGTAGAGAACCCTTAATTTCAGGTTCAACGGATTTTATAAAACGCTCCTTAGTTCTTGAGAGACAGGGGGGAGTCTAATATTATAACACAGCTTAAATACTTACTTTGTAAGGAATGGGCTGGGATGGTCGTAGCACAGCTAGTACGGCATTTGCACATTATACCGCGTCTCGGGTTCGATACCCTAATGCGCTACATTTGTTTTTCTCATTTTTTGTTTTATAAATATACTTGTAATTAAAATTTAATAATCCCACTGCCAATTAAAAATTATAATATCGCATATCGGTTATAATTTGAACTGATTTATTTATTCATTTTTTTTTTTTTTTTTTTTTTTTTACTTTTAACCAAATAGTTGTATAAAATATTATAAAATATGTTTTCATGAATCAATACAGACAAACCAATTGATATCCATCTTTCCATGATTAACATTACTTTTCTGTAATAAAACATGTTTGTCAATCTATCGACTATTAAGATCTTAATTATTGATTTTCAAATTAAACAAATACGTTTGTACTCAAACTTACAAGTTTTAAATTGTGGCTGGAGAATTCGCGCCAACGATGCCTTGCTTAGAAGTAATTAAGGTATTGACATAAGAATAAATAAACGAAGAAAAACTATTGGAAAACAAATATAATTTAGTTTTATTTGTTTCTTTATTCAAGTAACTATAAAAGTATATACGGGACTTCTGTACAATAACACAGATTAAAAATTATTTTTTTATATTTTGGAAGCAAATATATTTTAGTTTTAAAATAAATAATCATTGTTTAACGTCTGATATACGAGTTAAAAATAATAAATATGTTACAAATCATCAGACATACAAGTAAAATTACATAAATACATTTAATACAATTAAAAAGCAAACGTTTCAAGCTAAATTTTAGCCCCTCATCAGTGCAACAAAACATTCAAATGACAGAAAACTATATATCATGTTTACAGTTAAAAATTATCAGCAGTTAAAATTAAATAAAGTATAAAAATTTTTTTAAACAATGCTGAGTATTCAGGAGGAAGTGCCCATGATTCATTTATCGGCGACGTTTGCTTACGAGTGAACACACCTTCCAGAAAAACTCTACTTTTAATATTATTGCAACCGGATCTGATAACTTTCATATTCGTGAAATCTGGGATATGGTCGGTATCCAAAGAATGCTGTACAATTTTTGACTGTAGGTTTCCAGATTTGTAAGTACGTTTATGCTCGGCAAGGCGAATGGCGCAAGTGCGACCAGTTTCGCCAATATATACTGAGTCGCAACCTTTACATGGTATACTGTAAATTGAACCGGTTCTTAGTAAGGGGGGGAATTTTAGGTTTAGATTTACAAAGTAAGTTTTTCAAAACATTTTGAGGCTTGAATGATGTACTGATGTTATGAGACTTCAAAAGGCTAGAGATTTTTTCAGAAAGATATTTGTTGTAGGGTAGAGATATGTAAATAGCGGGAGCCTTACAATTTACAGAGGATGACACGTGATGCTCAGAAAAAAATCCTTTTTAACCATCTTAAAGGATATCCATTTAGAATTAGGTCACTAACTATCTTCTTTTTTTCAAATTGGAAGGCTGCATCAGTATTACAATAACTTTTAGCTCTGTGGATTAAAGTTCTAACGACTGCGATTTTATGGGAGAGTGGGTTCATAGATTCAAAATTTAGGTATTGCCCAGAATTTGTCGCCTTACGGTATACAGATGTTAAAACTTTTTGAAAATCAGTATTCTCTACTCTTTCAACCATAATGTCGAGGAAAGGTAATTTGCGATCAGTCTCGATTTCGGCAGTGAATTGGATTGCTGGACAGATTGCTGGACTGGATTGCGAAGCAGGAGGATTTGAATGAAATTCTACAAACTGCGAACTCTATCTGTCCAACAATCCAATTCACTGCCGAAATCGAGACTGATCGCAAATTACCTTTCCTCGACATTATGGTTGAAAGAGTAGAGAATACTGATTTTCAAAAAGTTTTAACATCTGTATACCGTAAGGCGACAAATTCTGGGCAATACCTAAATTTTGAATCTATGAACCCACTCTCCCATAAAATCACAGTCGTTAGAACTTTAATCCACAGAGCTAAAAGTTATTGTAATACTGATGCAGCCTTCCAATTTGAAAAAAAGAAGATAGTTAGTGACCTAATTCTAAATGGATATCCTTTAAGATGGTTAAAAAGGATTTTTTCTGAGCATCACGTGTCATCCTCTGTAAATTGTAAGGCTCCCGCTATTTACATATCTCTACCCTACAACAAATATCTTTCTGAAAAAATCTCTAGCCTTTTGAAGTCTCATAACATCAGTACATCATTCAAGCCTCAAAATGTTTTGAAAAACTTACTTTGTAAATCTAAACCTAAAATTCCCCCCCTTACTAAGAACCGGTTCAATTTACAGTATACCATGTAAAGGTTGCGACTCAGTATATATTGGCGAAACTGGTCGCACTTGCGCCATTCGCCTTGCCGAGCATAAACGTACTTACAAATCTGGAAACCTACAGTCAAAAATTGTACAGCATTCTTTGGATACCGACCATATCCCAGATTTCACGAATATGAAAGTTATCAGATCCGGTTGCAATAATATTAAAAGTAGAGTTTTTCTGGAAGGTGTGTTCACTCGTAAGCAAACGTCGCCGATAAATGAATCATGGGCACTTCCTCCTGAATACTCAGCATTGTTTTAAAAAAAATTTATACTTTATTTAATTTTAACTGCTAATAATTTTTAACTGTAAACATGATATATAGTTTTCTGTCAATTGAATGTTTTGTTGCACTGATGAGGGGCTAAAATTTAGCTTGAAACGTTTGCTTTTTAATTGTATTAAATGTATTTATGTAATTTTACTTGTATGTCTGATGATTTGTAATATATTTATTATATTTTAGTTTATTTGTTCAGGAAATTAACTATAAAAGTATATGTTGGTCTGCTGTAGAACGTCGTAGTAAATTTTCGTTTCGAAGTAGATATTTTACAGGTTTTTTTTTACTTTCTCAAAATTTAAGGTATATTACAGCTTTGTTTCTTTCAGTCCTTTTCTGGTGTCGTCTAATAAAAAAAAATCTACTTAATTATTTACATGTCATCTGTTACTATCATATGTAACTCAAAGAAAAGGAAACCTTATGTCAGTGAAGGTAAAAAGGGAACTGGTGCGAATGGATTTCCAGGTTTTGGTTATTTCGTCATCTCTAACATTTTACGAGATGGATACCTTATTTTGAGCAAAGAAAATGGAAATAAATAAATTTTAAAAAGTAGTCATTATTTCCAATCTGCTGATACTCGTTTCCTTTTTCTGATATTATTTATGACGGAATTAATGAGATGCATTTTTTTTAAATTCGGTTTGTCTGTCCGTCTGTCCACGCTCTAACTCGCATAACTATACTCGAATTTTCATGCAATTGATATATGTTATCGCTGTTTACCATAGCATGATCAGTTATTGAATAAGAGGTGTGCAGCATTAATAGTTCATTTACAGGGGCACTCAAAAGAAATCCGTTACATTATGGTCAAAGAAGAAAAATCGTTTGCAGAGTATTTTAATAATATTAAGCTATTCCAAATGTATTGAAATTATTATAAATCACTTAATTTCACTGTAAGATGATTACTATCGAATAGGATATTCATAGCATTCGTCATTCATTTACAGGGACACACAAAAGAAATCGGTTACAGAGTAATAAGTCTTTGAGTAATAATTGCTGGAAGTAGGTTTTCAATTTCGGTATGCACTTTTGAATTGAACTAACTTTTTGCGTATTACTCGTTGTTTATAAATTCTATACCTAGTATACAAGGCTTCACAAAAGAATTCACGCATCATTCTCCTTAATAGCGGAAATTGCTGAAGGGAAATTTTCAACTGAGGTATTTATTTCCAAACTGAACTAAATTTTTGCATGCATGTAGTTAATAGATACAAATATCTATATCATATACAGGACTGCTCAAAGATTACGGATAATTTTCCAATTGTATGTGGGAATTGCTTAAATTGGTATTTCAAATGTGTAATGCGTTTCCGAATGGTTCAGTTAGACTATATTTCAACGTGTTAAACGGCGAAGTTTTGTTAAATTATTCTGAATATGTTGGAAAGTGTTTCATAATCTATGCTTGATGCACGATTTTTCTTTCTTGTTTATTTAACATAAAAGCTTTTGATATTGAATATAAAAATGCCTTATCTTTCATTCATTTTATTTTCTCTTACAATGTAACGAAAGAATGTTTTACAGTTCATTCGCCATAGGAATTTGTAAATTTTAGCTTCGCTTTAAGGTTAATGTTTTTTCGCAAAACTGCTTGCATTCTTGGAATTTTTAAGGCAGACCCCATCTTACAGATTCTTGAATATATGATTAGGAAAATCTGAATTTAAATAAAAGAAGGTAAGTAGAATGGCGCTTGACTAACAAAAACAGAAGCAGGAATCTTTTTTGATAGATAAATAGAAACAAAAACCGCTTACAAATTGATGATAGTTATTTTTTTGTTGTTGCTGTTGTTGTTCAGCGATACAGATTCATAAATCAAATTGTGTTATTTATTTCTTACGATTGTTTACAAATTTTTGAATTACACTTGATAAATATTTAGCTACAAATGAAAATGTATATTTCAGAAAGATTTTTTTTATTTGTTTTTCCCGCTGTTTGTTCCCCATTCTTCAGAAATTTTTAAATAGACAAATGTAATTATTTTTATGCGTTTTATTTTCCTTGAGCTTAGTCAGATATTTCAAATATTTGTGCGGGTTTCTTACGACTTATCGTTATTAATGTTTTGTTCAAAATAGATAACTTTCCTTACACTGTAAGAAAATTAAAATATTTTCTAATATAGCAAGGATATTTACAAAAATATAAACTCTTCAGAGTCATCTATGATTTCGAAAAAAGTTCCTTAATCCTTTTCCAAGATTTAAAGAAGCATTTTGAAATAAAATTTCTTTTGGGACTATGCATATATAAAGTTATGAACTTTTTGGTAATTTTGGACATCCCCCCCTTACGATATCCTACCTCGACCCCCCCCCCCCCGCCGCCCGGTTATGATATCGTTATCAATATTCTAATCGTTATCAATATACTTTATTGATTCAAATGAAGAGAAATCAATAAAATATCACTTTGCATATAATATAATTTTATATCAAATAACACTTAAAAGAAACAGTTTCTATTTAAAAGTATTTAATAACGGATTTTTGTTACATAATGTATTCAACAGTAGTAATGTCTTCTTGCACTTGCCCTCCACACAGGTGGGAAGCTAGACAGAATTTCTTATCAACAAAATACGTGGGGAACACTCTTTCCCATTTATTTACTAGTAAGCACAACAAGTATCATTTCAAACATACTTCGCAGTTGGTTTCTCGAATAACAGATTATATATTCATAGACATATGACATATATAAATATATCATATAATAAATAATGACATATATAAATAGTTTTATAATCATTTAAAGATTTTAATAGCAACTTTGTATTTCCATAAAAATAGATAACAGACTAAAAAATATAACAGACTATGTAAAGAATAAGTATGAATGTAAAGAATGACTGATGTAAAGAATGAGTTACAAATTAAAAGAGAAACTTTTTGTTGGCTCAAAAAAGATAAGGATATCAAAAGACAATCCCCCCCCCCTCCCGCTAGAGAAATCTTACGATATCATGTGCCAGTCCCGCCTCCCGCTAGAGAAATCTTACGATATCATGTGCCAGTCCCCCCTCCCCCTAAAATGACAACGTTATATATGCACAGCCCCTTTTCTGTATGTAATCTTCAGAAAGGTTTCCGAATACTTTTTTCATTATATTAATCAGTCCTCCATCTCGGTATCAGCACAAACATCGTTTTTTCGGATGTTATCAATTCTCAAGTAAACAGTTTCATGTTCAGACTAAACTGAAGACGGTTAGTCCTACAGCGAATACTTCTTATGATCGCACGTTTATGGTGCTACCAGATGGAGATCTGATTCAGATTTAGCAATTTAGACAATTGTTGACAAAAATCCAGGTTTCGAGATCCTTGAATATTAAAAATAAATATGAAAAGAAAATCTCTGTAAATGTTGAAGACCAAATGGCTTTTATTTACCGTAAAGTCAGACACGTAAAACGAAATGCCAGAGAGGGACCCGATCGATAAGAGATGTTACAAGTTCGACGTACGGAGAGTGGATGAATAAGTTGTCATATATTAGTATCAGTGCGTCGAGCCAAAATCTTGCCATACTGAACCATTATTACCCCAAAGATATATCACTTAAAGGGAACTTTGAATTACAACCTAGCCAAGTTAATTGGCGCATCAATATTTTAACATGCTTATACAGATGCCAAAGCTGAGTAATGGAAAAAATTATATTTAGAAGCAGCAACGCAGACATTAATCAATGCCTGACGCCGACTTTAATATAAACAGGATAGGTTTTTGAGACCGAAAAAGAATTTGTAATGACTATCAAACTGAGCATTAACAATAAGCGTTTAAATTGCTGCTGCAAAAAGGCATATGGTCAAAGAATATCTTTTTAATTTATTCGTTAAAGGAAAGGAAAGTATGCACGCAGAGTTCATGATTTTAGGATGTGAAAAAGATTTGTTTTTGCTTTATTTTATTAACGGCTTTGACTGAACTTGGGAGCGTTAAAGTGAATATCTCTTAAAGCGTAAAAGAGAGGAAGAAATAGATTTTTTTTTCAGAAATGAAAAGAAGTTTTGGTTAAATTTATAATTGTGAAAGGAGAAATTAAATTTTAAAATAGGGGGATGAATAGTGATATGTCATGATATGCTAATTTCATCATCACAAGGACAAAGAAGCTAAATTAAGACAATGAAATGATCATTATTTAAATACTCTTGTGTGTAAAAATTAGAAAATAAAAACCGATACTTTGTGTTGACATCGGATAGAAAAACTGATCAATATATTGTAAAAACCATTTGCAAGCGTTTACAAAACTCACAATCAGCAAAAGGAACTTTTTTCATAAATGCTTCTTTAATCTCGAAAACCTATTGGTTTCTGAGATTTCTGGAGATAAAGAAACGCTTTTCGAACTCACGGGTAACTCAGAAGGGGTAATATTATATTTTAGTAAACCTTGTTAGATCAAGAACTATTTATCTACTTTACAATAAATCATTTGTAATTGAAATAAACTATGCAGAAAAATGAAATTATTTTAAACTATTGATGTCAATGTTTACAAAATGTAGTATACAATTAACTTTTATAGATAGATAGACATTCAATTTTTATACAATTCAAATTTCTCCATCCTAAAGAGAAACTCAGTAACAAATGAATGTTTGCAAATTTTTATACAAATAAAAATAACAAATCATTTAATATTATGACTAAACAAACATCAGTAAACTTCTGAACTAAAAAAAAAAAAAAAAACTTTTTTTTCTATTTAGATTTTTCAAGAATTTTTAAGTAATTTATGTCAAAATTCCTTAAATAATAAATTTTAACCCCCTCACTGACAACCCCGTGTTAATACGTTCAGTAAGCTCCAGGTTTCACTGCAACACAAGCAATATTTAAAGTAATATAATTCTATTGATTTAATGTACTTTTAATACATTGAACAATGATTAATACTTCCAAGGATTGCATTCATATTCGTTAAGTTTTTTTTTTTTTATAAAATGTTCAAAGAATCATTTTTTTTAGCATTTAAAACAAAATACAGAGAAAACAACATTACAGTTTTGCCCTTTTCCAAGACAGTCGGAGGGAGCAATAGCCTCGCACTATTTTATGCACATGAACGGTTTAAAAAGAATCCAAACAAAAAAATATCATTAGTTTTATTATTATTATTTTATCCATGCATTCATGCATTTTGCCCGACATGCAATAAAGAAAATTACATCTTTTGGGGCTTAATTTCTCTGTCATTTTCAAGTCTTATAACTCAGATTTTATCATTTCTTTTGTTTAATTTTTTTTTCTTTTTTACTTAGTTACTAGTTAGTATGATGCTAATATAATATTTCAAATGCGTAAAGTTAAAACCAGTAAATTCTTCAGTGTTATAAGGGAAAAATAATGGGATAAAAGCAACATTAGCAACCTGTATCAATTGACCTTTGTGTTAAGAATTATGTTTCACATTTACAGTTGCAAACAAAAACAAGCTAAAAATACCTGAGATGATTATGAGTATTCCATGCGTGTAAGGAACCAATGTCGATGTTGTAATTAGGACACGTATTTCACGTGTAAGCGTACCAAATGGCCTTTGCAATAAATACATAAATTCTTCTCTGTCATTAGCATCTGAAGTAATGGTGCTGCTACCATTATTTTCCTTTTCTTTTTTATCATTTTGAAATAGGGACGGGGCTTCCTATAGAATCAGCTGCTTCAATTTCAGTTATTTGTGTTTTACGTTAATTTAATTTCCTGATCACGTAATCATCGTTGCACAGAATTTTTGTATTTTTCTTATAACGCAGCATTTTATCGATTTCTAATATAAAAAGAATTCGCGATTTCTGCTTTCTATCGATTAATTTGTCCTTTCTTACACAAAGTGTTTTCTGAAAGTTGTTAGGGTAAGAACAAAGTTTTAAAATCTTTACATTAATAAACAGTGAAATGCTCCTTACACAAAATTATATTGCTAACTGCTGTTTTTCTCCTTTACTGTTAGAAAAAAACAGAGTAAATTATTGTGAGTGAGAATTTATTTTTTATTGTTTTCAATGGCTTTTTAACAATACATTTTAAATGATTACAATATTTTATAACGTTTTCCGGTGAAACTTTTAAAAAAATCTTTATAATAAGCAATAATTGTATTGACAAAAACTTTTGATGCATAATTAAAAATTTCATTTCGGCAGAAAAAAGTTATAAAATTTTTAAATAGTAAAAAATATGAAATTTAATATAATAAAATATTTGATATTAATTTTTATCGTCTATCTGTGATCGTCTAAGTCAGGGCTGTCCAACCTTTCAGTGTGTGCAGGCACACCTCACCTAGTGTCAAACAGCGAAGCAAGCCATTATTCACATGTCTGGAAACATAAAACAATATTACCTCACTACAGGACATGGTTGCCAGTTAGGCCTTATTTTAGGTAGATTTCGTATGAAATATTACCTATTGGGATCGCTCCTATGTTGGAATTTCGGGAAAAAATTTGCAGATCTACACCGATCATGACCCCTAGAACACAAAACCACACGCAGTAAAAAACTATTGTTGGTGATTATATATATATATATATATATGTACTATATATATATATATATATATATATACGTTTTGTTAAATATCTAGAAAAATACATGAGGAATTAACCTGAAACTGCAGGTGTGTAAACAGTATAGTACAGGTCATATACTTCCGCAAAGATTTTTTCCCGAAACCCCATAGGGGACCGTCAAAAAATTGAAAAAGAACGAATATCTTTTGGACAACCCTGTAAAAACTAATGCAGCAAAAGCGTTTAAACTCGAGATTATTAATAAGTGGCTTATTGTAATATACTGTGTTCATTTTTATGAGGATAGCATGCATACTAGTAGAGAAATTAAGGTTTTTATAAAAACAGTCCCAAATTTCGCCAAGTTTTTTGCTTATAATTTGCAGAGTTCTTAATATGAAAAACGTTCTTTTCAGAAAATATGACGAACAACATTGTACATAATACTCTGCAGTCAGAATTAAAAATAATAAAAATTGGATGAAAAATGAGCAGGTTTACTTAAAAATGTCTCACTGCGCATGCGCGAATGCAATCAAAATATAATGCACATAATGTGTTAGCTAAATGTATAGAACAACTTTTGTAAAAGTCTCAAAAACATAGTTTGAAAAGTCTGATAATAATTGTTTATAGAATATGCTCAAAATCCGTTGTTCCCCAAAAGAAGCAAAAACATGAGTAGTTCTATCCATATATCCATTGATTAGTGCCAATTTAGCATACACAATATTGCACGTACTACTGTATTTGGATACAACCCCTCATCTTTTTGTTTCATTTTGGGAACAACGGATTTTGAGCTTATTCTATAAACGATTATTATCAGACTTTTTAAACTATGTTTTTGAGACTTTTACAAAAGTTGCTCTATACATTTAGCTAACACATTATGCACATTATATTTTGATTGCATTAGCGCAAGCGCAGTGAAACATTTTTTAGTAAACCTGCTCATTTTTCATCCAGTTTTTATTATTTTTTATTCTGACTGCAGAGTATTGTGTACAATGTTGTTCGTCATATTTTCTGAAAAGAACTTTTTTTTATATTCAGAACTCTGCAAATTATAAACAAAAAACTTAGCGAAATTTGGGACTGTTTTTATAAAAACCTTAATTTCTCTACGAGTATACATGCTATCCTCATAAAAATGAACACAGTATATTAGAATAAGCCACTTATTAATAATCTCGAATTTAAATGTTTTTGCTCCATTAGTTTTTACAGGGTTATCCAAAAGATATTCGTTCTTTTTCAATTTTTTTACGGTCCCCTATGGGGTTTCGGGGAAAATCGTCAGGGAAATATATGACCTGTACTATACTGTTTACACACCTGCAGTTTCAGGTTAATTCCTTATGTGTTTTTCTAGATATTTAACAAAACGTCAAAAATCGGAAGTGACCGGTCACCTTTGGCCATATAGTGTATATCACTTTTTTATGAACACGATAGCTTCCATAATTCTGCAGAAATCTTTTCCAAGCTGTTGCATAAAATCAAGAGGCATAAAATCTCGGTCAGGTTCGTTAATGGGCAAAATAGGACCAAGGGGTTGAAAATAGGGAGGGGTTTTGTAAAAAAAAAAAAGAAAAAAACCCATACCTTCTTAATTATAATGCATAGCGACTCAGGTTAAAGTTATTATTACTTCTAAATAATGGGCCAAAAAATTATGTATGACAGATTTTTGATAAAACTAAGAATGGGCTCAAGGAGCAAAAAAATAGGGTTTTAGGGAGAAAAAAATTCATAACTTCGTCAATTTTCAAGATATCAAATCCAATTAAATTTATTATAAATCGTCTTAATATTACCTACATATATTATCTACATGTCTATCTACTATATATTATTATTTTATATTGACAAATTTTTGCTAGGACCAATTCTTACCGCAAAAAAAAATTAAAAAAGAAAACAAAAAGGGAAAGGGGGTTGAAGAAGAAAAATATCCATAACTTCGTCAATTCACAAGATATCAAATCCGCATGAATTTATTATATATCTTCTTAATATTATCTGCAACTTTTATGCTGGCAAGTTTTAGATAGGACCAATTTTTACAGCAAAAACAAATTAAAAATACACAGAGGTTGACAAATTTTTTTTATTAAGGATTTACTCAAATCCAAACTGCTTATTTTCTGACTCATTTTTAAATTCATTTTTACTTTCAAACGCATCCAATTGATAGATTTTCCTATTCAGAAACAATATAATGTGTCGTAATGGTCAATTTTTTGATAGAGGCAGAATATATTTTTTCAAATGATGTCAATGGACATTTTGAACCAGATTTCTCGAAGCGATTGGAAAACGAAGTGCTGGAAACGAAAAATATGGTCCTATTGAGAAAATAATTGTTTAGAAATCAAGTTCTAAATAATTGAACGAAAACTTAAATCATAGGTCGCTCATAAATGCCTTTAAAAAAATCACGTCAGCAAGTTTGATGTTTTTCCTTTTAAAAAATTAATCTGAAAATGTGTCAGTAATTTTCTATAAAAACATGTATAATAATCACTTATAAACAGATTAAGTAAAATAATGCTATAAAAAGTGATAAAATATCTTTATTAAGATTTGACGATCGTTTCGTCGCACAAACGGCGATATTTTCAAAATCATTCACGATGGAAAATATTTTCACATAATTAAAAAACAATAAACATAGTAAACAATATCACGAGATATGATGCATAATGAAAAACATTGCAAACATAAAATTAAATTTAAATTAAATTAGCTATTTGGGAGCGTGGATTAATTTTCATAAAATTTAACAAAACAATAACATGGTAAACAGTGTCGCGAGATAACATGCATAATGAAAAACATTGCAAAACATAAAATGAAAATAAAAATAAAATTATCTTGGCTATTTGCGAGCGTGGATTAATTTTTACTATTGTTACTAAAATTATATAGCCTCTCTTTCCAAATTTTAGGTAAATCAAAGGACACTGAATCATTGCAAATATTCTTGTTGCGTAAAAATATCTCTATTGATTCTCGGGTTATGGGATGGTAAATAAAATCTTGATGTATAAATTATCTTGCTATTTTTAAAATCGATCTGTAAAGGTTCTTCGCTGCATAATCTGGCCAAAGCTGTGGTTTTTCTGTTGTATTTGATGCCTGCTATATGTTCTTTGATTCTAGTTTTAAGGTTTCTACTTGTCATACCTATATAAAACTGCTTTGTTCTATCTTCTTTGGTGAAAGGTATTTCGTATACTCCTGATAAGAAGTATACAAAGATTATATAAGGAGACTCTCTTTTAACTCTTTTCAAAAAGGAGAATTGAAGCAAATTACCCTCATAGCATGCATGGTCACGGTGACGTCGTTGTGACGTCACTGTAAGTCATTGTGGTCACGTCACATCTGTGACCAAAATGCCACCACTCAGTGATGTCACATTGTGACTGAGATGTGAACTTCTTAGAAAACTTTAAAAAATTGCAAAAATTCTTTAAAACATGTTATTTACTGTAAAATTATATTTTTCTGGCAATTAAAAGAAAATTGTGACGACACTATTATGTCACTGCATGTAACGTATGTCACGTCACATATGTGATAAAAAAAACCACCATATTGTAAGTCACAGTGTGACAAAAATATAAACTTCAAAAATCTTTGAAAATGAAGAGAAATATTTTAAACAATCCCGAGTTACAGCGACATAAGGAATGAAAATATATTAGTGGATAGCAACTAGTAAATTCTGTCATAGTGATGGGCGATAACGAGATGTTTTTCTCGATTTTCTCGATTGTATGGACATCTCGATAATTTTCGATTGTGTAAATTTTTTCTCGATGACTGCAGTTTGCAAATTTCTTTTATAAATCATATATTATGTATTATATACGTCATACATTTATCAAGAATCGTCTGCGTGTGAACTGGAATGCGTCGATGTTAATAAAGACTAGGTGACTTCGACCGCTAGCGGGTCCCTCCTTTAATCGGGGCCCTAATTTATACGTAATCTTGTAATATGAAATCACGAACAGGTTACCCGTTATATACGCACTGATATATGATAGCAGGCGGGTGTGGTGTGCACGCACTACAAAATCTTGTAAAAAATATAATATCGAAACGAATGAACCTCGGACCAGATCTCTTGGGGGAGGGGTCAAAGCGAGCGGAGTGACACAGCAGCTGCATAATATGATTAAGTCGTCACAGGTCTTTAGGCCTTTCCAACCATATGTCACATGAGAAGTCTGGATCTGAATTTATAAAAAAGCCCTCCCCGTGGGGGCAAAGGGGGGGAGGGGTGCGGGAGGTGGATAACATGAGTAAGTGGTCATAAGCCTTTCCAACAATATGTCACATGAGGGGTCCCGGCTAAATTTAGAAAAACATCCCGTGGGGGAAAAGTGGGGGGGGGACGATCACCGGAGGTGCATTACATCAATAAGTAGTCACAGACCTTTCCAACGATATCTCACATGTGGGGTCTTGGCAAAATTTGGAAAAGTGTCCCCCGGGGGGAGTGCAAAATGGGGGGATGGACACCGGAGGAGCATAACATCAATAAGTAGTCACCGACCTTTCCAACGATATCTCACATGAGGGGTCTTGGCTAAATTTGAAAAAGTGTCCCCCGGGAGGGGCAAATTGGGGGAGACTGTCACCGGAGGTGCATAACATCAATAAATAGTCACAGACCTTTCCAACGATATCTCACATGTGGGGTCTTGGCTAAATTTGGAAAAGTGCCCCCGGGGGGGGGCAAAGTGGTGGTGGGGACACCGTAGGTACATAACATCAATAAGTAGTCACAGACCTTTCCAACGATATCTCACACTAGGGGTCTTGACTAAATTTGAAAAAGTGTCCCCGGGGGGGGGCAAAGAGTGGGGGGGACTGTCACCGGAAGTGCATAACATCAATAAGTGGTCAGACTTTTTCAACGATATCTCACAAGAGGGGTATTGACTAAATTTAGAAAAGTGTCCTCCGGGGGGGGCGGCCACCGGAAGTGCATAGCATCAATAAGTAGTCACAAACCTTTCCAACGATATGTCACATGAGGGGTCTTGGCTAAATTTGGAAAAGTGTCCTGAAATTTCATATATTATAAATAATATTTAGCGGAGGGCTCCATAAAAAAATCTGATCTAAAATTATAAAAACGGAAAAAACTACCCTCGCAGTGGGGGCCAAATTGGGGAGGGGAGGAAGAAAGTCTCATAATATGAAAGAGTCATCCGAGAGCTTACCGATGACATATCACATGACTGGTCCAAAAAAAGTTTGAAAATTGCTCCCCCTCCCACCTCCCGTGAGCCCACTCTTTCGCCCCGGAATTCACACAGCCGCCACTTTAAAATTTTTATGTTCAATAATTAATATTTACCGGAAGACTGCATAAAAAACCCACATCTAAAGTGATATTTAAATTTATTATAGAAATCGGCTACGGTTTTAAAAATTTCTTCGCCCCTTCCCCATTTTCCTTTGGGCGAAGAAAGGTTCATAGTATGAAAGAGTGGTCAAAGGGCTTTTCGATTATATGCCACAGGAAGGGTTCGGTAGAATTTTTAAAATTGCACCCCGCATGATTCCACTCTCACGTCCTCCTTCCTCGAAATCACCCGACCCACCTTCCTCTTTGAAATTTTTATATTTAATAAATAATTTTTATCGGAGGGCTCCAGGTATGTGACATCTTGGTAGGGCTAAAATAAGAGAAACTTTGAAAATTAGGGCTTCATTTCACAGCTCATTGTCATGCCTCTTTCTCTATCTCGTCCCTTGGTACTCTCGATAAATTTTCTTACTTTTCTTCTCTGCCGAGGACGAGAGAAATCCTCGAAAAGCTTCTCATAGCGAAATGTTGAAAAGCGCGAGCGAAATCCTCGAAAGGCTTTTCGTTGGGAGATTTCGAAAAGAACGAGAGAAACCAGCGAGAGGCTTCCCATCGGGAAAGGTTGAAAAGGGCGAGAGACACTCTCGAGAGACTTCCCATTCCGAAAGGTTTAAAACCGCGAGAGAACAAACCATCGAGCAGCTTCCCATCTGGAAGCGTCGAAATGCTGGAAAAATCATCGAGATGAGATTTGCCGAAATGCGAGATGGAAATGAAGCTTTTAGAGTCAAACTTACCGGTTGGTTTAAATCATAATTTCTCAAAGGAGTCCATCTGCTTATCCAATCTCTTTTTAGCTCACAGGCTATCTAAGCCTAAGAGCTAATGTACCCGTCGGTTCTGTTTGTATGCATGTACGTACGTACGTATGTACGTAACGCGATAACTCTTGATTAAAATGTATGATTTGCTTCAATTTTTTTTATGTTTATTCTGATAAGGCGTTCCGCTGATTAGTTTTGACGGTTCATTGGTTAAGGATAAAGGGAGAGAAGGGGGGCTGGTACCCCCTCCCTCCTTAATTTAGATAAATAGGTTTTTCATGCAGAATTATTCGATTTGCTCCAAATTTCGTATACCGGTTTATTATGTTCAGGAGCTTCCCTGATTAAACTTGGAGGTTCATTAGTTATGTATGAAGGGGGGAAAGGGGGGTAGACCCCTCCTTAATTTAGATAAATGGGTTTTTCATGCAGAATTATTCGATTTGCTCCAGATTTGGTATACCGGTTCATTATGTTAAGAAGTTGCCATGATTAGATTTGGAGGTTTACGGGTTAAGTATAAAATGGGAGAAGGGGGCTGGACACCACTCCCCCCCCCCCCTTAATTTAGATAAATCTGCTTTTCATGCAGAATTATTCGATTTGCTCCAAATTTGGTATACCGGTTTATTATGTTAAGGAGCTTCCCTGATTAAACTTGGAAGTTCATTGGTTAAGGATAAAGGGGGAGAAGGGGGGCTGCCCGCCCCCTCTTAATTTAGATAAATGGGTTTTTCATGCAGAATTATTCGATTTGTTCCAAATTTGGTATACCGGTTTATTATGTTAAGGAGCTTCCCTGATTAAACTTGGAAGTTCATTAGTTAAGTATAAAGGGGAGAAAGGGGGGGTAGACCCCCTCCTTAATTTAGATAAATGGGTTTTTCATGCAGAATTATTCGATTTGCTCCAAATTTGATATACCGGTTTATTATGTTAAGAAGTTACCTTGATTAGATTTGGAGGTTTACGGGTTAAGTATAAAGGGGGAGAAGGGGGCTGGTCCCCCCTTAATTTAGATAAATGGGCTTTTCATGCAGAATTATTCGATTTGCTCCAAATTTGGTATACCGGTTTATTATGTTAATGAGCTTTCCTGATTAAACTTGGAGGTTCATTACTTAAGTATAAAGGGGGGAAAGGGGGGTAGACCCCTCCTTAATGCAGATAAATGGGTTTTTCATACAGAATTATTCGATTTGCTACAAATTTGGGATACCGGTTTATTATGTTAAGAAGCTGCCTTGATTAGATTTGGAGGTTTATGGGTTAAGTATAAAGGGGAGGGGCTGGCCTCCCCCTTAATTTAGATAAAAGGGTTTTTCATGCAGAATTATTCGATTTGCTTCAAATTTAATATACCGATTTATTCCGATATGGCGCTTCCTTCATTAGATTTGGAGGTTCATTGGTTAAGTATACAAGGGCGAAAAGGGGGCAAGTCCCCTCCCCTTAATTTAGATAAATGGATTTTCATGGAGAATTATTCATTTTACTTTAATTTATTTTTTTTTTCTATGTTCGTTCTGATAAGAAGCTTTCCTGATTAGATTTGGAAGTTCATTATTTAAGTATAAAAGGGTTAAAGGGGTTAGACCCCCCTTAATTTAGCGATATGTTTCTTTTTTTCATGCAGAATTATCTGATTTTCTTGAAATTTGATATACTGATTTATTATAGTTAAGGAGTTTCCCTGATTTGATTTGGAGGTTTAATTGGTTAAGTATAAAAGGGGCAAACGGGGTATATTTCCCTTCATTTATTTTTTGAGGGACATTATTCTTTGAAATAAGAGTATAATATACAATTAATGTGAATAACCTGTGAGCTCAATGTCATCAGTTTAACTGTCACTTATCTTTTTATTGCTATTAACCGATGTGGGTTATGAAGCATAGTGGTTTATGTATTCAGTTCTGTATAGTCCTAGTTTCAAACTTTACTGTTAAATTTAGTGTCATTTTGCCCCGAATTTTCAATGCTTCTCTTATTTTAGCTCTGCCAAGCTGCCCCATACCTGGAGACTCAGATAAATACTATTTATTAAATATAAAAAGTTCAAAGAGGAAGGTGAGTGAATTCTGGGGGGCGCGAGAGTGGACAAAGGGGGGGGGGTAATTTTCAAACTTTTACCAAACCTCTCCATCGGAAAGTTCTTTCACCACTCTTTCATATTATGAACCTTTCTCCTCCCAGACTTGAATTCCGGAAGGGGGCGGGGGGGGAGCGGGGCGGGGGTGATTTTTTTTTAATTGTAGAGATTTCTACAATAAATATCATTAAATGAGGTTTTTTAATGGAGCTCTCCGATAAATATTATTTATTAAATATAAAATTTTGGTGGCTGCGTGGGGGGGTGCTGTGGGTGAAAAGTGGGGCTGCGTGATTTCCGGGTATATTCTGGGATAAAAGAGGGAACCCACGTGGCAGGGGTAGATTTCAAACTTTTTTTGGACCAGTCATTTGATATATCATCGGAAAGTTTTCGGTTATCATCGGAAAGTTACTCTTTCATATTATGAACCTTTCTTCTTCCCTCCCTATTTTGGCCCCCCGAGAGAGGCATTTTTCGAACTTTTTTGAAATCGTAGCGTTTTTAAACATTTTAGATCGGATTTTTTTACGGAGCCCTCCGATAAATAGTTTTTAATATATGAAAATTTCAAAGAGAAGGATGGGCAGGGTATATTTCGGGGGCACGATAATTGGAATCCTGGGAGTTGGGACTCTTTTCTATCTTTTGCTGATACCCCTCATGTGATATATCATTGGAAAGCTCTGTGACTACTATTTCATTTTATATATCGCCCGCGCCCCTCCCCTTACTTTTCCCCGCGCGGGGGCACTTTTCTAAATTTAGCCGACACCCCTCATGTGACATATCGTTGGAAAGTCCTGTGACCACTTATTCATATTATGCACTTTCCTTGCCGCTGCCCCCTACTTTGCTCCCATCGGGGGTTCGTTTAATGTATTCCAGTCGAAGTCTTTCTAAAAATGGGGAAATTAAAGATCCAATCTCAAATGACGTAGAAAAATCAATAAAAAAAATTGATCCCTTTTATCATCCTTTAGTTCATGTTTTGGCCACTAGGGGGTACTTTTGATTCTTATTTCTTTGGCCATTTTGGTGCTAATTGCCGAAAAATTCTAATTTTTGATACTTAAACTTCCCTTACCGCTTCATAGCTACTCGCGTTTTTTCAGCTTTTTTCAACCAGGGGGCACCCTTACAAGACTTTTCCAGTCTTATGGCTCCTTTATAGCCTCCCTTTGGTTTGTTGTTTTTTTTATTCCATCTGTTTTCAGTTACCCTATATTTAATAAAATCTGCCTTATATATATGTAAAAACAATGATTTCAATAATCGATTCTAGAACATCTCCTTTGTAGATTCTCGAAAATAATCGATGACTGTATCGATTGTGTATTTTACGATAACGATTTTTTTCGATTGGTAAATTTTAGAGAATCGCCCATCACTAAGCCCTATCACTACTATGAAATTGTCGGCCAGAATAATAGCTAAGTTTTCCAATAACTGTTTTTAGCTTTTCTCGTTATAATCGATTGTAAAACATCTCGATTGTAGATTCTAGGAATTAATCGATGACTGTATCGATTGTGATTTTTTACGATGACGATTTTTCTCGATTGTCGAATTCTCGAGAATCGCCCATCACTATTCTGTCACGAAAGGGGGAAGGTGCATAATAAATAAAATGCACGATACAAGCATTAATAAATTAAATTTTCATGTTATATTTTATCAATTTGATGGATTATGTGGTCTCACAGACCGCTCACAATAGTTATGTAGCAATTTTTGTCACATCAGTTAAGGGTTAAACAGTATTTTAAACAGTCCCGAGTTACAGCGGCATAAGGAATGAAAATATATTAGTGGATAGCAAATAGTAAATTCTATCACGAAAGGCGGAGGGGGGGGGGGGGGGGGGAAGGGGACATAATAAATAAATTGCACGATACAAGCATTAATAAACTAAATTTTCATGCTATATTTTATCAATTTGATATCTAAGACAGTAAAAGTATTCTTTTTTCATGATTTCAATTTTATCTAGCATTGCAATTTAATATAATAATCCTCCACTGATTGTTACACTCTCATATAATTATTGCGCATTTCAGATTCAAATCAGTTGTTTACAAAAACAAATAAATGATAAAAGCACACCTGCTCAAATCGTCTGCTTCGCGATATTACCATAGAATAAACAAGAGAATACGCGGGAAGTCACTTCACTCCACTGTTTAGAACACCAGCACGCCTACAGCACTTCTTTTAATATAAAAGAAAGACATCTGCCATTTTAGGATATTACAAATATACGGATATTATTGATGAAGCATATATGTAAGTCTTATTTAATTTAAATATTTTGTTCCTGTTTTGTATATATTATAATGATGAGTTAAGTAGTTTTATGTTACACATATAGAAAGAGACTGGTCTGTATTGTTTTCAGAAGGATATTTTTATTCGATTCTGTTGTATCTTAATCTGCCATCGCTCGAAAAAAAAAAAAAAAAAAAAAAAAAAAAAAAAAAAAAAGCTGGCGCAGAGACTGATTTGTGCCTACATTCATAGTAGAATGAATGTAAATATTAATTTTTAGTCTCTTGAGATTGAAAATGTGTTGAAACAGTGGTGTGGAATTTTTTTCGGCTTTTTAATGTTTTCTAGTTACTAACACTTATAGCATCATTATTATTTTGGAGTTAAATATGAAATTAGAAATTGTTTCAGATTAGAAATTAACAATATGTAAGATTTTTTTTTTTTTTTTCTGTTTGTGATTTTAATCAAACATTTAATTGTAGACACTCAGAATCAGTTATTAAATTTTCTTCGATTGTAAATTCATTTTCTACGTTTTCGATATATGTAATCACTGGAATAAAAAAATTAAATATATTTAAGCATTGAAATAAAGTGTTTTTCATGCCTGTGATAACAAGTTTATAGCTTAAACTGCTTTAGTTTATTTTTTTAAAAAGTTGGTAATGTACTTTCGTAATACAGGACTGAATATTTTTTTAAAGCGATTAATAACTACTTTCTACATTAAAATGTTCTTTAAACAATAAAAATAGTTAATATGCAATCATTTATTTTACGTTTATATGTTCTTTTTAATACTTTTCAACAAAGTTGAAAAGTGTTTATGACTTCGGTTTGTCTGGCCGTCTGTCCGCTGTCTAACTCTCGCAAATATACTCGGATTGCCTTGAAATTTTTGGATGTTATTGACGTTTACCATAGCACGGCCCCTATTTGTAATGAAGTTTGTAGCGTGTTTAATTCATCTACAGGAACGGTCAAGAGTATTTCGTTACACTACGGCCTACGGGAAAAAATCGTTTCAAATGATTTTTAACGATTTTGCACGCTTTCAAACAGAATAAAATTGATATGAATTTATGAAATGCAATAAAATATGCATTCTGAAGAGTATGTGGTGCAACGAATAGTTATTGTTCATTTACAGGGCTAAAAAAGGGATTCCAATACATTATTATACAGGGATGGAGGGAATTATTTGCGGCGTACTTTAATTATGTTAATCTATTTCATATATAATGAAATTAATATAAGTCGCTGAGGTTTACACACTATACATTATTTCATGATAATAAGAAATGTATATAGCATTTACAGGACACACAAAATATTTCCGATACTATATTGTATCCGAAGTTCATTAGGGATGATTGCTGGAAATGCATTTTTAATTATGATATGCGCTTTTATGATTCACTATATTTATGCATAGATCATGGTATATATAAATGCTATAATTCATATACAGGACTACATAAAAGTATTCGTAAGAGTTACTGGGTATATGCGCAAATTGATTAAAGGTAGTTTTTAAATGAGTTATGGATTTTTACGTTAAACTGCATTTAATTTACTAAGAAATGTTTGTAGAATATAGATAAAATGATATACAGGGTCGCGTAAAGAATTGAATACATGGCCATCTATAAATTATAATTTCTGGAAATGTGATTTCAGCAATTTTAAGAGTGTTTGAATTAAATTTTAACTAAGCAGTAGCACGTAATAAACGTTCTAGGTAAACTACAAGATTATACAAAAGTATTCAAGTATGTTTCCATATATTAGTATAAATTGCTGAAAGAGAATTTCAACCTGTTATGTGTTTTCTTGCAAAAATAAATTTTCCCATTATATAATATGTATATCAACTTGCAGATCAAATACAGGGCTGTTCAAAAGAATTCGAAAACATATTTGGCTATGGACGGTAAATGCTAAAATCAGTTTTTCAAATGTTTTATGTGTTTTCTAAAATATTTACGTAGTTATCTTATTTACGTTATTTCCCTAAATTACGATGTCTTGTTAAAGCATTCAGGAAGCGTTGGAAAGTGTTTTATAATCTATGCTTAACGCATGATTTTTCTTAATTGTTTTTTTCTATTTCGCAGATCAGTCTTTTCCTATAAAACATACCAAATCTATTTAACTCATATTCACAAAATACAATATACACGGGAATAAAAAATTTAAATAAATATGGCTTATCATGTCATGTTTAATAAAGCAATGACTAATCACAACACATTAAAATTTTACACATTCTTAATATCAAGCTTGAACTCAAGATAAAGCTTAAAACTTAATAAAAAAAGATGTCAGTTGATAAGCATTGTTTCTTAAGTGGAAAAATTTAAAATGTTTTAGAAGAATAGGACTACAAAATAGCGATATTTTGCTAAAAAGTACGGTAAAAAGATAAGAATTTATATTTCAAACAAAACTTTATTTTAAAATTGTGCATTTTAAAATTCATCACAGTGTTTATGGCAAGAACCATCACAGTATTAATACTCAGAATTTTTTCCAGAGAGAAACATTCGGCTTGCATACAATATTTCAAATGAAAATCAAATTTCAAATTATTTGTTTAAAAGGCGCAAAGGCCAACTTAGTAAAAAAGATTCAATGCCGGGAATCGAACCCCATCCATCAGTATAGCGCACGGACATTCTACCGACTAAACCACGTGGAACAATACCCAGCCTGGAAAATTTCTTGCTATTACATATTGGCAAGGCTACAAAAGCAGCACAAGATGGGATATTTATCGTGAGCCACCGACATGGGGCAAACACGAAACTTAATTAAATCCAGCATCGGTTGAAACTATATTAATACTTAGAAATTTTTCCAGAGAGAAACATTCGCCTTGCATACAATATTTCAAATAAAAATCAAATTTAAAATTAAAATTGCCTTTTTAGCATGTAATTTGAAATTTGATTTTCATTCGAAATATTGTATGCAAGGCGAATGGTTCTCTTTGGAAAAATTTCCAAGTATTAATATAGTTTCAATCGATGCTGGATTTAATTAAGTTTCGTATTTGCTCAATATCGGTGGCTCACGATAAATATTCCATCTTGTGCTGCGTTTGTAGCCTTGCCAACATGTAATAGTGAGAAATTTTCCCGGCTGGGTATCGTTCCATGTGGTTTAGTCGGTAGAATGTCAGTGTGCTATATTGATGGTCCGGGTTCGAGTCCCGGCACGGAATCTTTTTCACTATGTTGGCCTTAGCGCCTTTTAAGCAATTAATTTGAAATCTGTTTTTCATTTAAAATCATCACGTTGTTTATGACAAGTTCGTAACAAATGACACATATTTCACAAATTGGTCACAATGTGACTTCAAAGCATTGTCGCTTTCGTCACAAAGCTAATGCCAAAATAGTCACAAATGACACACTTTTCACAAATTAGTCACACCGTGACTTCACAGAATGGTCACAATGTGACGTCACAAACGACCTCTAAAACGGCCATAACGACTTCGCATTGTAGTCACTGTGACGTCACATCGACGTCACGTGACGTCACATCGACGGTCACAAAATCACAGTGTGGCTTCACAACGACGTCGCCGTGACGTCACCATGCCTTACGGGTATTCTCCTTTTCGTCAGAAAGCAGAAACGTACCAGAAACTTTTATTTAAGATACTTTTTAAACATATGAAAGTAGGAAAACAGAATTAAATATTGTCTTCCATCGAGCTGCCCCTCCCCCTTTCTGACTTTCTAACTAAAAGTCTTTGGTTCTTTTTTTCTTTTGATATTCCATTATTTTAAGTCACTTGTGAAGAATAAACTTTACTAGTTTTTTCTCAAAAGCACAAGAAAGAAATAAAATTTACTGAATTATATTTAAAAATCCAGGGTGGAGCAATAACCTCCGTCCCCCCCCCCCTTTTATGACGGCACCTATTCCCTGTATCCATGCCGAATTTTTTATAATTTCCCTTTAAATATACCTTATAAAACAGTAATTGAAAAAATTACCTTATAAGGTCAGCGATTTTCACCCATTGAACAATGAAACTTTAAAAAATAAATTGTCATTTTTTTTATGATTTCTCAAGAAGGAATTTCTAAATGCACCAATAAATAAATAAATAGAAAGGTTAGAAAATACTTGTTCTATTTTCAGCGTCATATTTGCAAATCAAATTCTAGTAGAATCTTTGGATGAAGGTTTAAGAATATGTTGCTTCAAAATTCGACTTTGTAAAAAGCACGTAAAATGTTATATTTAGCATAGAAACACAAGTTTGAAATGTATCAAACTCTTCTATCTTATTTGATATGTAATAAACAGAAAAATGGTTAAATATATATAAGTTTAAAAAACTAAGCTGTCTTCTTTATTAATGATTAAATTTTTTTGTCATGATCCTTATTTTGCAACTGTTAATAAATAAATAAAACTACATTCTGTTTTTACTCTTTTTTATGTAAGTATATTGCACAAGCTTAATATACGTTCAAGCGCGCTTTTTGTCAAAAAAGGATGAAAACAATTCTATTTAGCAAATGTTTAATAGATATACTTTATAAAATATGTATATATATAGGAATTAACCTGTACTTATTTTGTGTAAATGGCAGTACTTAATATTTTCTTGGGTTCTTGAGTGGTTTTATCAGTAGGAGCTCTTAATATTTCCTCCAATAAACCTCTTTCGTAGCGAAATACTATGCCATGATCGTGACATGAACATAATCACTTGGAACTAAGTATAATGACAAAAGGCACAAGGAAAATGAGTTTGCGAGCATATTTTTTGTAAACGGGAAATTTAGTGACCTTAATACGTTTAGCTTATATCATTTTCCTTGACAGCTCAAGTCCACTGCTCTTAATGAATATATTTGGATCGATCAACTATTATTTGCGCCTATTCCTGTCCTTCATCAAAAAATTTAATAAATCTATTTTAATTTTATCAATTGTAGTTTTCATTGATCCGAAAAATAGCTTGCTTAGACCATTAATCTATCTTCAGTAGTGCAAAATTTCAAAATAATTGTTAATAACTGTGTCTTTTCATGCTAACATAGGTGAAAAAACAAAACTTTCTAAACACGGTAACAGAGAAAACAAATATAGAAATTAATGAAGCAAATAACCGTTTTAGAAAAAACAAGTCGAAATTGTACGTCAAACGTAGAAAATGAGGTGCGTCCATACGATAACTAGTTTTATAAATATTCTGATCTTGGTGCAATAGCTGTTGCACTCTTATACAAAAATGCATGAAAGCAAAATTTATTAGGATTATATATATTAATTTCAGTAATATGGAAATAATAAGACTCCATCTTAATTAGGACGTAATCACCATGGCAACCTAGAATTATTACCTATCATGGCATATCATTGAATTAATTACGTATGATAAGATGTAATAGAATAAAGTTATTAATATATTTTATTAATATCTTTTTTAAGTTTTGATTTCATTTTCATAAAATTTGAAGTAACTCGACAAAATATCAGAACTATTATATAGTATACATTAAATATTAAATCATTCGGTTGGGTAGTTTTTGCGGTGTTATATGCGGACAGACGGGCTCACAAGTGGACGGACCAGACGGCGACTATAGGTGCTACGTATTTATATAATTACGAACGCTTAATCTAGTAAACATGCTTTGGTGCAAAGAAATGACCCATTTATCTACTTCAGCTTAATAATCGTAATATTTTATTAGACATTATTTAGACATTAGACATTATCGTGTAATATTTTATTATTTCATTATTTACTAATAATCGTAATATTTTATTAGACAGATTCTGACAATTTTTTTATGTTTTTTTTTTTTTTTTCTTTCTGGTACTGAGTATATTTGTCTTTTAAACTTATAGAATTGCATCATTTCGAACAAACTCTCACGTTTCTGATATTTGTGTTGTCGCGAATAATCATGGAAAAAAAAAAAAAAAAAAAAAAAAAAAAAAAAAAACAGTTCAATCACAGATAATATATTTCAACTCTATTGCTGTATAAAATATCTTTAGCAATAAAATATGAGGAAATATTTAAAATGAGAGATTTGTTTATTAAATTTCATATTACCTTCCGGATTTTCCTGTACAATAACTCTACACACATCCTAGCACGTCTTCTCATTATTATTGGTCCCTGTGGCAGAAGGAGATAAGGATTTATTTCCCAGTCAATTTTAAATCGATTCGGAGCCAACATACGCTATTCTATTTACAGTATGCATAATTTTTTACTGGTCCTCATGTTGCTATCCGGATATGCGATGACGTGCAATATTGAAAATCACATATACTTTAAAATTTTCCATTTTTTTACTAAATAGCCAAAATATTTTATCTAAATTTAATCTTTAACAGCTAAGATTTCATTTAAACGAGTGAAACAGAATAAATATTCCTCTCGTTTATTGTCTGCATATGCAGTCATGAAGCGGTATCTGCTTTTTAAAAAAAAACTGTTTTTCCATTACGATCTTAAAAACAAATTATTTCTTCTCCCGCAATTTTTTCTACTCAGTTGTATTGTGTGTGTGTAGTATTATAACCAATGGGGTTTCATCAGTTCTGTGACATATTTGTGTTTATTTATTTACATTCGCAATGTTTAGAAAAATAACAATTACGCAACGATTTTACATTCATAATATTCTGCTCTGTTAGTATATATAGCAAGGGCAGTTAGAAAATAATTCAGAGTGAATTAAGAGTTAATTTATACTAGCTGACCCGCTCGGCGTTGCCCTTGCCCGTGATAATAAACGTAAATGTAATCAGTGTTGATGAAAATCATTCTAAACGAACCTAATGCCCCCCCCCCTCCCTTTCTTTGTTAATGTCCCCCGTATGTTTTCTTCTCACTTCTTTTTTCACATTGGATCATTCAATATTTTTTTTTAACTATTCTTATTATCCAAACTCTTTGAATATTTTTATAAATTATAAATCCAAAACCTGCTTCCAAAACCTGTGTGAAAAATCGTGATTAAGTGTAGAGTATTTAGCGGTAAAAGGACTTGTGAAAAGTGTTTTCTCTAACTGTTATGATGGGATATAAGGAAAAAATGTCTATCAGATTAGGCCTTTGCACGGTCAGTGATAATAATATAAAGAAGCCGTGGCATAACTTATCCTTTTGTCTGTAGTCCTTTACCAGAACTACTGGAAAACGGAACCCATGCATTTCGGTCATAGTTGTACAATGATATTTAAAAGGAATAAGAATTGTGACTTTTGCAGATTTCTGAAAGTAGTTGGGTGTAAAGAACAAATTTACTATTGTAAGAGGATTTTCAAGGACTTGGAAATTACGAAAAGTGTTATAAAGGAATATTTAGGGTTAATACTTATTTATATGTAGCAATACCTTTTTTAATTATAAAATGAATCTTGATACTTTTTTAAAACATTATTAACAATTTTCTACTTCATGCTTTCGGTATCAGACGCGCGCTGGCTGTGATGACACAAAGTACAGCTCATATTCTAAATATTAGAATAATTGAGAAAATGTAATAAGAAAAAAATATTTTTCATTTATTTATTTTTGATACTAAGTAAATGCAATTAAATTTCTTATAAATTAAATCTGGAAGGTTTAGATAAGATTTTAACATTTACAAAATATAAAATACAGTACAATAAATTAGGTATACAGCTTTCTGAAATACAACTAAATATTAGAATAAAATTTAGATTGGTTCAAAATATTAGAATATTTTATTTTACGCAACAATATTACCTTATGAATATGAACTAAATGGTACTTAATATTTTGTAGCATCCCCTTTAGCTTTCATAACAGCGTACAATTGATCTTGCAAACTATATACAAGGTGTTTACAAACATTTCTATCAATATTAGCCCAAATAGATTTTATACGTGCCACTAACTCAGTTTTACTTGAAGGGGGATTTTCTTGGAGTTTTATCTTCATTATACACCATACGTTTTCGATGGGATTAAGGTTTGGTGAGTTTGGTGGTCAAGGAAGTACCTTAATGTTGCGTTGGCGGAACCAATTCTTAGTTGACACCGAGGTATGCGGTGACGCTAAATCTTGTTGAAATATGAAATCATCTTCAAATAAATCTTCTGATGATGGAATCGTGTAATATTACAAAATTTCTTCATATATCTGAGAGTTAACCTTTTTCGTTGACGATGCATAACTTTCCAGGTCCTTCTGCACTCATGCAATCCCAAATCATGACACTAGAAGCAAATTTTACGGAACGTTTAAGCCATTCTTTATCAAATGCTTCTTGCTTCGTTCTTCAAACTTGAATACCTTGATTACCATATGTAACACAAAACATACTTTCATCACTAAATAATATATTTTTCCAATCTTCTTCGCTCCATAAAACGCCTTGATTTACACCAATTCAATCTTATACACTTTTGATTTGCAGTCATGAGAGGTTTTGTTTTCGGTACACGAGATTCAAACTTAAATTTATGGAGACGTCTTAATGTTGCCTATGTAGAAACTTCAACTCCCTCTTCTTTCCATTTTCGGTGCAAGAATCGCACACTTTTAAAACGGTTTTTTTTTTAATTATACGCTTCAGTTTCCTGTCACTCTAGCAAATGTCTTTCGTTTTCGGCCGCTATTTCGGCGATTATTTTGAAATTTTCCATTTTTTTAATATTGTGTTAGTATTTTACTAACGCTTGATTGCGAACAATGTAAATAATTCGCTATATAACATTTATTTTTACCGTGCCGATACAAAACAACCATACAAAGTTTAATAGGTTCAGGAATATCACTCACACGACCCATTAAAAGACGAAAAAGTAAACAAACTGCAAAAATAATACTGATTAATAAAACATATAAATACTGATTGATAAAACAGTCTGAATTTAATCAATGATGCCATCAGTTATGAATTGGTGATAATTAAAGGAGAATTAATGTGAAATATTCTAATATTTTGAACCACTTGAATAAATATTCTAATATTTTGACTTTTCAAAATAATTTTTTTTCAATTAATCTTTTCAAAAATTATATTAATTTTAAGATAATAAATAAGTTTAATCAACAATAAGTTCCTAATAAAAATATCGGTTGCATATTTGCATTAAAAGACATTAAATTACCAAACGATATGTTCATTTTCTAAAAAAAAAGTAATTATTCTAATATTTTGAACATCGGGATCGGTTGACCTTGGTTTGCGATAAATGAATCCTAACTCATTTCTAGGAAGTTAGCATATGTCTATTAGTTTAATTATTTTCTTTATAAAATTCCTGGTTTCATTTGATTTTTAAAATAATATCATGATTTGTAGCCATGAGTGCCCGAGCACATCCACGAGTTATTTCATTCGATTATACCTCGGCTTCAGAAAAACCACATGCTTCATCTCATGTTCACTTCAGCCTAGTTTTTTTCTCCACGACCTACTTACATATATATTATATATAGGTGTTACAGGGATAAAAATGGGGTGATCAATCTAGGTCCCTGCATGGTTATTTTAACGCTTCAAATGACAAAATACGGCAATTCATGAACTAAATTTGAGCTACAAAAACCTCTCTCTAGATACAACATAAATCTAATTTAATCTTTACATGGTTGAGATTTATGTTAATGTTCTAAAAATTTAATTTTTGAGAGATTTTAATTAGATTTTTGAAAAAAAGGGTGAACAATTGTGTTTTTCGATTGTCCACTGTCTAAACGTAGGACTATATTCCAATTGCAAAATTTCCTTTTAATTTTCCAAAACTAGTTTATGGTTTCACAAAATTGGTACATATCACCCTTAATGTCGTTGAAATCAAAAATTGTTCGGTCTAGCCCATTTGTTGATTTTACATGAAATTACCTGTAGCATAGAATTCTGTATATAGAAACGATAAAAAAATTCCGCTTAAAACAAGCTTCTTTTTTTCCAAGTTTTTCGGCATCTAACTATTCTTATAGTACAGTTAATGCAGTGAGAACAAAGTCTGTATATTGCGCAATCTTGTCTTAAACGGAAAAATTCATAGTCCTGGCAGAACAAATATCATATCTGCTAAGAAAAAAACTTGTCTAAAATGAAATTTTTTTCTTGTCCTCTAATGATTCCACTTTTACAAGTTTTCTGTATAATCTAAAATTTCCCCCATTTTATGTAAATACATACATGGGGGGGGGGGGTGACAGACTTTGAAAACTTTATCCCCAAGTTCCAAGATGGCTGTATGCGCCTCTGATAAAGCAACGAGTAAACGTATGGCAAATTATATACTACTATCTTTAATATCAACTTTTACGAAGAGTAAATTCAGGGTAATTAGGCAAATAAAAAAAGTAATCCTGCTTAAATTTTTCTCAACCCAAATATAAAAAGACAAAAGCGATTTCAGAAAAACTTCTCTTTATCCTAATAGATATATATTTGTTGAAATATCTTTTAAGATGGAAATAAGGAGAACTAACAATTTCAGAAGATATCTGAAAATAGTGAGAACTCCCTGGAGGAATTGTAAAAAACAAAGGTTTCTTCAGCTTCCAATTTAAAATTTTCTTCCATTCTGAAAAATATACCGAAATAAAATTTGAATTGGACTTTATTTTTCAAGAAAGGGATAATACAAACTGCAGTTGAATAGCTTTGAAATAAAAGATTTTAAAGTTCTCGAAAGAGTTTTTAGAGATCAAATGTTTTATTATGGCTGTTGTTATTATTATTTTGGAAACTTCTTTTCTGTAATCTCGTTTGTTGTCTGCCTGTTTTAAAAGCATTTAGATTTTAAAATATTCATTAAAAATTCAACTTATTTATTATTTTTAACTACAAACCTAGGACATGGTACTATTTAACTCGTTATATAAAAAAATTTATATTTTTTTGCCAGAATTTTGAAAGCACATTGCATGACTATGGTTCAAAGACATAACCATCAGATGAAATTTTGTTTTTTATGAAAAAATAACATCGAATTCCGTTCTCATTATTTTTTTAATTGCATAACAACTAAACATACAACATTATAATACAACTGTAATAACTTTCCATGCCTATTATTGGTAAACCAGCAGAATCAACCAGCATTTCCCATGTTAACAAGGGAGGCCTTCCAGGGAAAATAAATGAAAATGCAATGCCCTAAAAATACGGCGATCACAATAATGGAGCTCTGTGCATTCGTGCCCATAAACTGTTAAAAAGACAATTAAAAATAAGTACAAAAGTAAAAATAATTTTATAAAACCATTTTATAAACATTCAATGCTTATCTTTAAAATCACGCCTAACTTCATTTTGTTGGAAAATTTTCCATCAAAATACGTTAATTTGGCATAAGTCCCGATTACGGAAAAATCGCAGCTTTAATGAACACTTCGCATAAAGAGTGTCTAGTTTTTATTAAAAAAATAATATTAATTTTTGCTCTGTTTCTTTTTTAAGATATGGTAAATGTGAAAAAAAGGTACAATTTAAACTATTTATTCAGAAATATTAAATTATTTACTCAGCATAATCGTAATTTATTAATGTTGAACTATTAATTGATAAAAGGTTTTCTTTTTTAAATATCGCACTCTATTTTTTCATTTATATTTTATTTTCTACTTTTTAGTGTTTAAAATATTTTATTGTAGCAGTTTCACAACCAATGAGCCTATTTCAGTGAGCGTGATTTGGGCGCATAATTAATTCATTTGCTTTAGATTAAGTTTTAACACAATTTTCAGTTCGTAAATAAATCATAACAGTTGTAAAGTTCCAAGTGGGTGAAAAAAGTCCTTCCAAGATTCGAACCAGGGATGTCTTGGCTAAAGCAACTCCCCTACATTTGTAGGAGGCGTTGGAAGGAGCCGCCAATGATCTACCAACTGAGCCATCCCCGACGAATCTGGAGGACTAATTCACCCACTGCAGTTTCAAAAATAGTCTTCGATTGATTCTGTTGAGTTGATTCAGATATCAGACCAGATGGTGTGGTCGTTAAAAGTTAGTTGGGTGACTCCTTTAGATTCGTCCGGGATTGCTCAGTTGGTAGAGCATTGGCGGATTCAGCCAAGACATCCTTGATTCGAATCCTGGCCCGGACTTTTTTCCTTCACTTAGAAATTTACATTTGTTACTGCAACTCGTATATATTTGTAATTATAAAGATTTTTTTTATGTTAGTCACCTGCTGGTGGCAAACGGAAAGATGCCTTGAAATCAATTTATTAATTTACAATTAACCTCTAAAACTGTTAATATTTTGTACTGTCATCGGAAACGCACCTGTGTGCATAATTTTTATAATTCTAGTATTTCAATTTAGTATCAGGTGAGGGAAAAAATCGATACAAAATTCTCTCGTTAGATACATGAACCAAATTAAATAACATAGTATAAAAAAAAAAGGGATTTTACTTTCACGAAATCATAGTAAAATCCCTCAGCTTTATGAATGATGATGTAGGAGGTATTTTTGGCCCGTGTAACTTAAAAATACACCATTTCCCTGATAATATGGGGGGGGGGGGGAATACAGCAGTCCCTGACAATACAGCAAAAAATTCAACAAATTGGGGCTGATTTAGTAAAATTCTGTTTCGTATAGCATGATTTTAAAAGGGAAACTTGTATTTTCATTAATAAAAACTAAATCTACAATAATTGCATGAAAATAACCTTTTCTATATGTATTCTATATGCATGATCTTATATACATATACAAATCGCATACACACATTTTATAATGTAAATATGTTTAAATTACAATACATACATACAATCATTACATACAGGACATGCAATAACCCCCTTTTTAACATATAAAGGTAATATTAATAACTTTTTCGCTAATTTGGAGTCTTCTATAATCTCTTTTTCATCCTAAAACTTCTAAATATACAATTCAGCAAACGAAAATGGTAACTAATCTGTCCCTAATAGACTAAGATGATAGAAATATTATAGAATATTATAGAACTGGTATGTTCTTACCCTCATAAAACTTTCTTATAAATCAAATAGTCTGCAGCCAAAATTAAATGACAATCTATTTGTTCTTGAGATATACCTAGGTATCGTGAAAATCGTGAAAAACAGAGCATAGCAGCAAGACCTGCTGGGCGATAGACATCCAAATCGTAATAAGGATTTATTTATTATGTCAGAGTCTAACAGAATATGAAGTTTGGTGAAATTCTGTGTATTAGTTCTTGAGATACAGCTATCACGAAAATCATGAAAAGTTCAATGTAGCAGTACTGCCTTTTGGATGATTTATTTGAAAACCTAATCAGCAATGTAAATGTCTAACGAAATCGGATATTTGATTAAATTCCGTGCTCTTGAGATTCTTGAGATAGAGCGCCCACAAAATTTGTGTTACGTACTAACAGACATATTCTAAAAACAGTCAAATCGTGTTCAGGACCTTTAAAGTGTATAAATCGATCGAAAACCGGAAGTCAAAATTTTTTACGAATCCAATACTTTCTTCTTGTAAAGATAGAAGAAACTAAAAAAAAAAAAAGAAAAAGAAAGACAGAAAGAAAGAAAGATGTTTGAAAACATGAATTGTATGTTTTCCATTTGATATATCAAGTTTTTGTAAAACAAAAGCTATCATAAAGCAAAAGCAAACGCTAAAAACAAATGTAACAACTAAATTACAAGCTAAAATAAAAATGAATTACATATATTTTCTACAAGCAAACAGAAGAAAACTCATTGATAGCAGTAAAAAAAATAAGAAGCATCTCACACAAAAAGATAAATAAAAATTATACAGCATATATAATGAGAAAAGAAAGCTAATTTACTAAGCAGGACATAATTGGTAACACGGAAAATTGCTCCTGCATAATTGATTCATCATATAATAAAGAAATAAACAATTTTGTCATTCAAGAAATTTTACGCTTCTTGGGAACATCATTAATTTTTGCTAAATGGGCAATATATAAAAAGAGTAGAATTTTTAACGCAAGAAAAGCATATTTTAGCATGATTTCATATCTGTAC
Organism: Maratus speciosus; assembly: GCA_963932465.1. NCBI lineage: Eukaryota > Metazoa > Arthropoda > Arachnida > Araneae > Salticidae > Maratus > Maratus speciosus. The sequence goes on along the minus strand of OZ010792.1, from coordinate 232,010,671 downwards.
ACTTGTTCTTCGTGGATGGAACTGGATTTTTTTCTTTTTTTTTTCTTCCACTTTAACATTAACCGCTTTACACTATTTGCAAAATTTTTATGATATAATGATTTTTAATTAAAAGCTATAATAAATATGAACGCATATTCGCATATTTCCGCGTAGTCCGTACGAATTCATTTATTCAAATATCTAATTAAAAAACAGAGTGCAGAAAATTTATCTTAAAAGACATTAAAAATCCTTTTTTTAATGTAATCCTCATTGAGTTATAATGAATCGGATACTAAGCCAAATTTTAATTATCAGAAATTATTTATATTTCGTCCGAATTTTAAAAAAATATTCCCATCCATACGTTTAGAAGTTTAAAAATAATGTGCGCTTCATTACACTCGAATCTATGAAATAGTACCTGAAAAGGTGAATTTTCGAATATATTAGAAACGATTTATTGGAAAAGAATATAGGTAATGCGTGAAATAATAAGCGGATAATATAAAAATGAATTGCTCAAAAGCAATTCTTGCAATCTGCCCTCTCATTACCGAAAGTTTTCATACAACTTAGGCGTCAAAGCAGATTGAAATCTTTTTCGCTTAAAAGTGTATGAATTGTACGTTTTATAAGCATCTTACATCTCATTTGAGACTGAAATAGAAAAATATTTTTCCTCTGCTATTTCAATGCCTGTTTTCATTAATATTTAAGTTTTGATGAGTTCATATGCCCTGTGACACCCAGAAGACATCCACGATTTAAATTTGTTTCATTTGTCTAAATAGATTAATTTACGGAAGCAGATTTACTGGAAACAGTACTCGTGTATTTGTGCCGCTATTCCACAAAGATACTTTAAAAGAATATGAATTGTGATTTTTGTAGATTTCTGCAGTGGTGTGGTATAAATAACGAATTTGTTATTTTAAAGAGATTTTCGACGACATGTAAGCCACGACACGTTGTCATGAAGAAATATGTAAGAATTATACTTATTTCTATGTAAGGTGAGATTTTTAAATGAGAAAATCAGTCTTGAAACAATTTTAAAATATTATTAACAATTTTCTATTTCGTACTTTCGGTACCACCTCGGATTTCATCAGACTCGGGCTCCGATAAAAGAAGCTGAATTCATCTGTAATGTGCATGTATGTCCGAAAATTTCTCAACAGCCACTGAATTAATTTGAATGAATCGCGCGGTCTCTGATGACACAGTGTTTCGAGCTCAGACGAACTCGGGCTTCAGAAAATGAGTCTGAACTGATATTGAGTTTGCATGTGTCCAAATGCCTTCGCGATATCGATGAAAAGGGCACTAGCCATCTCCGAGCTATCAAATCCATCATAGATTAATTCTGTCACTCTAAACAGCTGATGCACAGTGGAATGTTTAGGGAAGCTAAATTCTTCAACAGTGCCCTGGGTTACTTGATAGGAACAAGAACAGTTTGCTTCCGGGAGAAAAGAAAATGACGAAAATGGAAAATTGCATTCATCAAATTTGCAAGATGCCATATAGAATGGGTGAATTTTTGATTGGCGAATTTGTTACTTCATCACGCCTGAGAGCTTTGCTATTGGGAAAATATTTCATCACCGAGATGACCTCCTCGGGAGTAGTCGGATCAATTGGTCTGATAGCCCTACGAGGCTAAAAGGTTCTTGACAAATCGATAGACATGGTCAATGGTATTTGGGTTGAAAACATTTTATGAGGCTAAAATTGTTTCTCATATTGATCAGCAACCATCTCCGTTTTTTTAGTGTCAAGACCATAGTTTTCAAAGTGAATACCAGTGCCCACTATGACGGGTGGTGAGATGGGGGTAAAAAGTTTTAATACCCGTTTTAGATAGTTACATAAGGAATTATCCGCATGGGCAAGGGAATTAATATAATCAGAATATTTATTTTTTTAATCACTTAAAATCTCGTTTAATTATTGACGAAAGACGATTCACTGTGGATGCCAGGGTCTCTAGATGTTTCCCACAGTCGTTGTAACTGATTTCTGGTGTTAGTTTTGATTTTAATCTCTTTTGGAAATTCTTAGTACTTTTGAAGAGCATGGTGACATTTTAGCAGTTTCCAAACAGTTTTTGATTAAATCGGTAAGACTTGCGACAGCTGACTGCACATAGTCAAGCTAATTTAGAACGCCAAAAGGGTGTAGTGCATTATTCAGAACTTGAGTATAAATATACCGATCTACAGTAAAATTTGAAAATAGGGCCAGGAGGATAGGAATGAGATGAAGATTAATTTGAATAGGGGACGGATCAAAGGTAAGACCCAAAAAAGGGGTAATAGGAAAATAGTAGGAAATGTTATCAAGTAAAGCCAGGTGAATAATCGTACTACGACCCTGGGCGTCAAAAAGCGTGGGGAAGAGAGGGCAGTAATTTCATTACCTTTATTAAGGCTGTACTGTTAGAGGGTTCCTCCTAAAATATCAGTTACACCAGAAGCACAACAAGCAAGATGATGGGAATTGAAGTCACCTGCCAGTGTAATATTACCATCTGGCCTAAATACTTTATCAATTCCAAAGGTTGAGCCAAATGAAGCGAAACATGGAGGTAGATGAATGAAACAGTAAAAGAATTTTTGAATATCCAGATTAGTGTTTTCTAAAATACAAAGGGCGAAGAAGGGAAGGGTCTTTTTTTGGTCGACCGCGCGACTCACAAATATAGTAGTACAGCCATATGGCGAAATTTCATTATTATCTATACTGGGTGTAAAACAGGTTTTGAAATTTTGGATGTTGAAATTAGCAGCATTCTTGCATCAAACATCATGTATAAGGATGAGGTCAACAGGGTTGTCGCTCACGAAATCCCTGAGCTCATTGAGCTTCGGCCAGAGGCATTGCAACATAAAATTTTGAATAAACCCATTATTTGCTGTCGAAGACGAGCTGATTATCTTATTAAAACAACCAGCTTTTTGTTACTTTTAGAAGCTCTATTTAAAAAGAATGTGATAGGAATATTATTTCTACTTACCAAGTTTGCATAAGATACGCTTGAGGGAACTTTAGAATTTTTGAAAAAAGATTTGGCTTTTTTTGATAGTAACAATTCTACTATTTCTGATATTCTTAAGAGTTTTGATGCAACCACCAAAAAATGCAGTATAGTTTTCCTTACAACTAGCACATTTTATATCCGTGCGTAAGTCTCATAAGGTAAATACAGATACAGTTTTTTATCGCAAAATTCTGTAAAGAAACCTACCTAGTTCTTGAAAATTCATTTTAACAAAGTTTTAATAAATGCATATTATTGGATTTTCCTTTAAGCAAACTGTAGTTTTTTTTTTTTTTTTTTTTTTTTTTTTTTTTTTTAATTAAGCGAATTTTGTAATACAGTCAAGGAAGTATATAATAAAACATTTACTATACCAATAATAATTCAACAATAGTTTGACATATCAAATTTAAAAAAAAAATAAAGTAAGCTATTTACTTTATTTGTTGGAAAGGTTGTTTATTTGTTAAAAGTATTAGTTCATGAGACAGGCCATATATTGCAATAGGCTTCATCGTAAAAATGTGGGATTTATCAAGACATTCTTTTAAATTACGGCCGCATTACTCATAGATGTTAAATTACCAATAAAAGACGCTGTCGCTACAAGGCAGAGTTGTCAAATGTGAAAAAAATAAATAAATTTATACTTTTGCGAGACCTCATGAACCTGATTAATAATTTACTATTATATTTATATCCTCAACCTAGAAACATGTATATATTTATTTATAACACTTAATTTATAACAGTATAACTAAAATAAATATTTTCACTTTCTTCATCATATTTTGAATTATATATCTTTTGACAAACACTTTAAAATTTAATGTTTTCAATATTACACATCTATTGCCATATAATTCTGATCAATATATCACTATCTTTAGATACTCAATGTAGAAACAAGGAAATATTGATTTATCGCATTTATCTCATAAAAGAAAGCGAAATCTGAAAGATATATTTTCTTCCAACATCCGTGTATTATATAATATCAGGAAAGACACTGAAAGTGATCTGGGTACATCTCGGCACGGAAATAATCTTTAGCATCAAAAGTTAAACAATTTATTTTTATTTTCTCTGTGTGATAGACGAATAGGGATTTTCACACTTTATCATCTTAACTTTTATCTTTATGCTTAGAAAACTCTTTATATATATATATATATATATATATATATATTAACTTAAAAACCGAAACTCAAATTTTTATAGGAGCATGAATATTTCTTCTAGAAATCCAAAATTAGTCGTACTTCAAACGGTTAAATATTTTTAATTACATATCGTTTGATCCCAACTTTTAATTTCATTGTTTTCAAAATTATACATTTATTGTCCTATAATTCTGATTAATACAATAGATATTTTTAGATACACAATGCAGACACAAGGACGAATTGATGCATCCCACCTAATTCAAAACAGAAAGCGAAACTTAAAAATATATTTCTTTCTCATTATCATAGTTTTAATTGCGTATCTTTTTATTCCAACTTTTAATTTCAATGTTTTCAAAATTATACATTTATTGTCGCATAATTCGGATTAATCTATTGCTATTTTTAGATTCTCAACGTAGAAACAAGGACATATTGATTTATCACATATAATGCATAACAGAAAGCTGAGACTAAAAGATATATTTCTTCCGTCATTGTATCTCAGGAAAGACACTGGAAGAGATCAGTAGTAAATCTCGGTATAGAAATAATCTTAAGCATCAGAAGTTAGACCATTTATGTTTACTTTCTCTGTGTATTAGATGAATGCAGATTTACACAGTTTATCATTTTAAATTTTATAATGGTGTTTAGAAAACCTTCTGTTGTTCGTTGTTATTTGAAACAAATTTATAAAATGCTCCAAAATTTTCGTACTTATTTTCAGATTTTAAAAGAGTATATAAAAAATTGGGTAATTCTCTTGAAGTTTTTGGTTGGAATATTTTATATCGATAAATAAATAACAATAAACGTGTTTATTTATACTTATATTCCTTTAAAGTTATTTTAAGGAATAAAGGGCTTTTCTTTTTAAAATAAAGTACAATTTTGTTATTATGCTAAAAAGGGGAGGGAAGGGGTAACGATTTTACTTTAGTAAATAAATACATAGAAATGCTTAATTCATCTTTAAAAAGTTAAACTTAAGCTTACACTATGTTCAAAACTACTTAAAAGATGACAGAATACCAAAAAGATGTTAAATTATTTTAATACCTTAGTACTTTCAACTATAAAAAAAAATACATACCCAGAATTTGGCTCAGTTTACTTAAATAATCATAAAACGAGTAATATTCCACTTCCCTATATCCATGTTTTATTTATTAATGTTTTCCGGATCTAAAAATTAACTTCAACTTTCACTCCTTTCGTCACCATATACGTGAATTTTGAAAATTAGACGCCAACAACAATTGTATTTCTTATATTCTTCGGACGAAGACTATGTTTTTTATAGTTGAAAGTACTAAGGTATTAAAATAATTTAACATCTTTTTAGTATTCTGTTATCTTTTAAGTGATTTTACTTTATTTTTATTTTTGCAATTTAAACTTACATGTTGTAACATTAGTATATACTGTATGCATACTCTTCTCAAGAGCAGACAAATTAAACATCCTGTTAAAAAAGTTAATAAAATGTTTTTCTCACATTTCTTTTCAATTTTTATAAGCAAAATTGCTAAAACAAATAATCTTTCTGCAGACTTTGAATACAAAACAAAAGTTTATCATTAAAACTGTGAAAATATCTCCAAAAATCTGTTTTAAAAGCATTTTTAAACCATACCAAAAACTCGAGCACTTAGATCTGCGTAAAAAGAAATTTTCAAGTCGTAAATGCATTTTAACTTGATAATCGTTTTCTGCGTCATTTTTGTTTTATATAAACTGCATTATATTAGATAGATTTCCTATGAAATACTATCAATTGCAATCTCCCCTATGTTGGAATTTATGAAAATTTTTTGCAGATCTACACCGATCATGACCCCTAGAACCCAAAACCACCCTCAATAAAAAAATACTTTATCTATCTATCTATCTATCTATCTATATCACTTTTTTATGGACACGATAACTTCCATAATTCTGCACACAAATCTCTTCCAAACTGATAAATAAAATCAAGGGGCATAAAATCTCGGTCAAGTTCGTTAATGGGGCAAAATTGGACTCAGGGGGAGGAAATGGGGAGGGGATTTGTGAAAACCGAAAAAAACATAACTTCTTAATTATAATACATATCGAATCCGTTTAGTTATTATTACTTCTAAAAAATGGGTCAAAAATTTATGTATGACACTATTTTATATATGTAAGAAAAAAAGGTCCATAACTTCGTCAATTTACAAAATATAAAATCCGCATGAATATATTATATACCTTCTTAATATTATCTACAACTTTTATATTGACAAGTTTTTAATAGGACCAATTATCAAAAACAAATTAAAAATACATAGCGGTTGAAGAAAAAATCATTGTATTAAGGGTGTACTCAAATCCAAACTTCTTATTTTTTGACTCATTTTTAAATTCATTTTTATTCTCAAACGCATCCGTTTGATAGGTTTTCTTATTCAGACACTATATAATGTACTGTAATGCTCGAATTTTTGATAGACGTAAAATATATTTCAAAAAATGATTGTGTTGGAAACGAAAAATATTGTTCTACTGAGAAAATAATTGTTCATAAATCAAGTTCTAATTAATTGAACGAAAAATAAAAGAAACAGGTCGCTTATAAATCTCTTCAAAAATCACGTAGCAAGTTTCATGTTTTTTCTTTTAAAAATGAATCTGAAATGTAAAAAAGTGGCCCAATAAAATTGTTAAAGTGGGTTTATCTCTAATCAGGATTTAGTTTTTGTAGTTAAAATTAGTACCTAACTTCGAAATCTACCTGTGCCTGTAGGCCGAGCCGGCATGGATTTTTTTTTTCCATTTATAAGGTAAACTTAAAATTGAAATTTCAAAATCTTAATTTCATACAAATTTATCCCTTCTTATAAACAAATCAAAGACAGTTATAGTTGTAAATTGCCTAAAAGCTTTTTTTGATGGTAGGATTCTTTAAGAAGATTTAAAAGTGAGCATAAAATATTATATCCAAAAATAATTTCTACTCAGAAAGATACATTAAGGCTTAAATTCTTCATGCACAACAATTTACAACAAGGCATTTAAAACAATCTACATTTGTTCATTCTTTCCTGTTAAGGATGTGCATTATGCTCAGTGCTCGGACGCCTATTATATCTTAGTATCGCATTTCATGAATAATTTCCTTCCTCTTATTTAATCACTGAATTTCTGTTGTATACATAAGGCAAAGGAAATTATTTATAAAAAGTGCTACTAAAATGTAAAAAAATGCTATTACAGCGCACAATTCCCCTCACTGTTTCCTGAACAAAAATTTACATCTACTTTAAAGCAGCCAAGTCAGCTTCTTATACAACTTTTTTAAAAAGCTCAAATCCGAACTCCGGTCTTACTTCATTCCTTGTAAAGCCATTGGCTTCAACATTTTCTCTAAAACAGAACTCCTTGTCCAAGGAACCTACTCATTGTGTAGTGATATTACAATTGTCAACCACTTTGTCTCATGAATCCTTCAACTATATGAGGAGTTGGAAAAATATGTGGAAATCCTGGCTTAAACTTGAGAAGAATCTAGTTTTTAACACTTTCCAACATAGTTCAAAAGTGTTGACGTATTCGGTTTGTCTGTCTGTTCCTGCTCTAACTCGCTTACCATACAATTGATATATGTTAATGAGGTTTACTATGGAATGTTCGATATTGAAAATAAAGTACATAGCGTTTATAGTTCATTTACAGGGACACTTAAACGCAATTCGGTTACATTACGGTCTGTGGGGAAAAATCGTTTATTGTATTTTTTAATGATGTTACACTATTTGAAACATATTTAAATTTATATATATCACTCAGCTCCAGTGCAAGAGGCTTACTATAGAATATGGTGGGTCTAGCATTCGTCGTTCATTTACAGTAACATCAAAGCAATTTACAGTAACATCAAAGCGATAAAAGCAAGCGTCCTATCTTAAATGGGAGGGGTAACCGCAAGGTTACCTCTCCCATTTAAGATAACCGAGGTTACATCAATCCGACAATAGAGGTTAAATCAATCAAGGTCACACGCCACGTAGCGGACGGAGTGAACTACAGAAAGATGCCTAACTGTTTTCTTATTTATGGATAATCTATTAATTGCACATCTATGAAATAACTGCGCAAGTGCAAACGTCGTGTTTTCATTTGCATTTATATTCTGACAGTAATAGAATATTCTATTAATTTTTATTCGTGTTTTTGACTTATTTATTATAGTTAATTTAAATAAAAACTGTTCTTTTTAAAATGAATATTATTTGTTAAAATGGCAAAATGTTGGTCATCGAATAACTTTAGTTTTCGAAATTGTAAGAAAATTCTTTTCTTATAGAATTTATATCTGTCCTTTTCCAAAGAGTAAAACAAGTTAGTTACGTATGTTTACTTTAATTTATTAAAAAAGATAAAATATAATTTAATATACACTGTTAAAAATATCGTGAAAAATTACCTCTATTTTTAAAAGCTCTCTATTTTCTGACCAATGAGAACGCTACATAGACACCTACGAAGCGTTCTCATTAGTCAAAAAATAGATAGCCTTAAAAAACAGAGGTAATTTTTCACGATATTTTAACAGTGCATATTATCAAATGTTGTTGATTTAAATACGCTCGATTTTAATTATTTTCTTTTAATGAAACGAAAGAATATGCATAAAAATTAGTAAGTAGTTAATGTGTAAAGATTGAATTTTGTAGTCTTATTTTTTACTCAATTCTTGATGTGCTAAAGTTGTACAAAATGATACACACGGTTGTATTCCCGATGAGAACACAACATTTATGAATGTTTATAATATGCATAGAATTTAATTATAAATAAAATATTCAATTTTAAGTCCTTTTGCTCGCTTATCAAGCGCAAACGATAAATTTCCAATATTGTCTTAATCACATTGCAATAATCTTATTTAACTAACAAATATTTCATTCATTTAATTTAAAACTCATTTCATTTTATATTCGGAATCACTTTAATTTAAAATGCTTGCATTGAATGTTGTACTATTAAACGAGCAAGTGTTGTTCATTTATTTGTTTAAATATTTTATGAGTCTAGGCAATAACTTCAATAATTTTCCTAAAATCGCCAGATCAGATTTTTTTTTTTTTTTTTTTTGGAAACAGAGAAAGCCATTTAGAGAATCCCTGTTAAAAACTCAATTACGAATTTCAGATTGTTACTTACTCACAGAAGATGAATCTTGTTTGCCAGATTTATTGCAAAATATTTTTGTTACAGCTTGTTTTGATAAAAAAATATGTGTATTTAAAAAAAAGTCGCAATGTCATTTTAGTTTAAGGGCAAAAGGCAGTAATGCTTTCGTAGCATTAGTGCCTTTCTCCCGAAATTAAAATGGTATTGCGACTTTTTTTTTATGTACATAATTTTATCAAAACAAACTGTAATAAAAATATCTTGCAATAAATCTGGTAAACAAGATTCATCTTCCATAAGTGAGTAAAGATTCAGAAAATATGCGCAGGAGATGCGCAGATAGTAGATATTCTGTCATATATGACGTCATACTGTAAACCCGCGTATATGCATTATTCACCCCGTCCACCAGATGACGCAGCTGTGTCAATATACTCCAGATTCCAGTATTGACATTGTACGCTTGCTTATATAGCTTTGGTAACACACATAAGAGTTCGGTTACAGTACTATCTAAGAACAATAATGGCTGGAATGGCGTTTTATTAAACTATTTTTTCTACTATTATTTGATGTGTACTACTTGGTGTTTATTTGGTATCCTATAGAGGATATACAGCGCAGCACAAAAGATTTCGAGTACATTTCCGTGTATTTACGGAAATTGCTGAAGGGATATTTACAGCTGCGGTATGCATTTTCTTACCAAACTAGCAAACTATGTAGTATATATACAAATCTATAGATAATATACAGGGCTGCACAAAAGATTTTGGATATTTTGCATACCATTGATGCTAATTCCTGAAATTGGGTTTTCAAATGTGTTTTGCATTTTTCAAGTCCACAATAGAGTTGTTGCTGTGCTACAGAAATAGAAGTGGGAGGTCCTTAACCATCTTGCATACCCTCCGGATTTGAGGCCTTGTGACTTTTATTTGTTTGGGCTGTTAAAGAAATTCCTAAAGGGACAAAAGAATTTCTCAGATACGGCAGTATATGACGTAGTACACGATTGGTTTAAGCAACAACCAAAATCTTTCTCCACCGACGGCATCCGACGCCTTACCAAATAATAGGATGCGTGTCTCAATCCCAGAAAATTTCCTAAATATTCCCATTTGGTACGAAAATTTTTATAGCCGATGTTTTATTAATTTATGAAGTTTAACGTATTAAACAAACGTTACAATAATCTTTTAAAATTTACGCATTTTTACTTTTCTTACAGATAAAATAAAAATATTGTTTTTAATGTAAATAACGTACAATCAATTCAATAATATTTATGATATGCATATAATATATATATACATATGAGAAATATACATTTAAGATAATATACATATAAGAAATAATAATAAAATTACAGATGGGGAAAAATTCATTTCGACAAATTTTTAGAATTATATAAATCTAAACAGTTAAAAATAAATAGAGGTACTGCCATTACACTCAATAAAGTTTTGTTCGATATGAATAAATTAACACAATACCTGAATTTGATTTTTTACAATTTAATCTCATAAACTTACATATTTACGTTATTAACAGAATTTTCTAGGGGTTTTCTTTTATATTATTACTCTAATTATCGTTTTGTAAGTTAAAGGTGGCCAATACAAATACGGTAATAAAAATAATAATAAATAAATAAATAAAAGCAGCTAAATAAATAAAGCAAGCATCAATAGAATATCGTCTGGCACCTGCTTCATTTTAGGAAAGAATAGATATTCAAAGCATAGAGGGTAAACATATTTCTTCAACATAGGTAAATTTCTGAGGCTTGTTAATTCTTTCCCCTTGCCGGTAGTGACGCTAGTACTGTTGCCATTACAGATTTTGCCTTAAATGTCCCATCTTGGTCTTTAATGTATGGTACTGGTTTTCCCTCAACTTTAGCAACGATATATATATATATATATATATATATATATATATATATATAATCACCAACAATAGTTTTTTACTGCGTGTGGTTTTGTGTTCTAGGGGTCATAATCGGTGTAGATCTGCAAAATTTTTCCCGAAATTCCAACATAGGAGCCCCTCATCTTTTTGCTTCCTTTTGGGAATAACGGATTTTGAGCTTATTCTACCAACGATTATTATCAGACTTTTCAAACTATGTTTTTGAGACTTTCACAAAAGTTGCTCAATACATTTTAGTAGGGTCTGAAATGTTTTCCAGCTCAATTTTTGTGCCAAGTTTGATATTTTTTGTTTATTTTGTAGCTTTTGACATCTAGGTTCCAAATATCTTAGGTGCAATTTTTTTCTTACACATTTTTGAGGTTATTTTCAAGATGGCGTCCAAGATGGCTGTCATTTACTGACTTTTTCAATATTTGTGGGATATTATTGACCAGTATATCAAATTATATGTTTTTGGGGGTCAAAAAATGCAGATCTACCATCAAAATAGGCATAAATTGGGTTATTTATTATTTATTTATAAATTTACTACAAAATTACTAATATACTAGAGGCATAGAGTTTTACATGACTATTGTTTTGGCATGCTAAGACCTTCTCTTTGAAATACTGCCACATCCTACAGGTATTACAGTAAATTCTGTCTAAGGCGGACTCTGTATAAGCCGGAAATGTGTCTACCGCGGAAAATTTTTCAAGTCCCGGCGAACACATAGAAAATTACATTAATTCATGCTGCATAAGGCGGAATCTGTCTAACGCGGAAACGGAAAGGAATTTAAGGTCCCACCGAAACCAAAATTTTGCATAAGGCGGAAAAAAGAATAATTTAAAAATGAAAGGCATTTTGTTTATTAAACTTTAAAACTGATAAGTCAAATACACAATGCCGTGCATGTTAGTTAAATTCCGTAACACTTTGAAAAAGTTCATTCAAAAGGACAGAAACTGTTTAAATTTTATGGAATTTATGCTTGGGCCATTTTTTCATGTGCAAAATTATATTTAAAAGTTAATATTTCTAGTTGAATGAAGATTTATCAAAATATGTTTTCGAAAGTGCAATATATTATACTTTAAGGATTACTCAAATTCAAAGTTATAGCGTTCTGTCTCATTCTCGAAGTTTATTGGGGGGAGGGGGGGGTTAGTTTTTTTTTTGTGTGTGTAAACTTCCAATTCGCATGTATTACAGCAGTACTAAGAAGTTGAATAGCGTTTCTCATTTATCTATAAAGACAAAAGATCTTTCCGAATTTCAGTTTTCAACCGATTTTCGAGTCAGGAAAATCAATAAAAAATCATCAAATTCGAGACTTTTTTTTTTCGGGGGGGGGGGTGCATAAGCCGGAATATTGACTACCGCGGAAAATTTCCTTAGTCCCGATCGATTCCGCCTTAGACAGAGTTTACTGTATTTCCCTGCGAGAAAAATTCGACTCATAACGTGAGAAATCGCACGATTGTGAAGTTGAAGCTACAACCTTGTTTGAAGAGATCAGAGTAGTAGTTGAAAAAAATTATCTTCCACATATTACACAATGCAGTGGTGATATGGCAAAGTTCTTACTACAGTATATGAACCAATTTAGAACTTTGCTACATTTCATCCGTGACACTCGCAAGGAGATTCGGCATTGCATCTCGCGTCATTAGAGGAACAAATCAAGTATTATTCTGCTCATGACTTATTTCATTATGCCAGACTCATTCCAGTATACATAGCACAGATGAAGGACCTCAACACAACATATCCAGAAGTATGGAATGCTCTTGAATCTGGTTGTTTTGCAGTATCCAAATCCAATGTGCCACTTACGAAACTATTTTCAGACCAGAACTTGGAACAGAAAATCAAAGAACTGAAGTACATGGGTGGAGTTACTGATTTAACTCAGAATGAAAACGCCCTCGAAAGGTATTTCTTGTGTGCACCAGAAGTATTACGCATTGTTTTAACTTTCTGTGAAAGGTACTGTCTAAATGAAGTCTCTAAGCCCAGGAAACACTATCAACTTCAGACTTCCATATCGCTAAGAATTTTTCACAATGCAGCCATAGTCAAGTAGAGTATTCGGGATCATTGTAGAGGAAACCCTTTCCAAGATAATACCACACTAATGAATATTGCATCCTCTATGAAAGTTCCAGAATCTGCGAAGGATGATATTCTGAATCGTCGACCAAAAAGGCGAATTGGAATTCGAAGAATTCGTAAGAGACTAATTCAAGAAAATAGGCAACTTCTTGCTCGTTTTCTTGTTGTTATGGGATCAAGACCTCAAATGTCTACAAACCTAAAAGATGCATTTGAAAACAAAAAGTTTTCTGTAATGCCAAGATAATTATTTTCTTCTGGTGGATATCTTCATATTCCATCTGACAAAAGTTCATTTATTGCAGAAGTAGAGCAATATAATAGATCACCCATACTTGAATCATTAGAATCCTCGATTACTTCTACGACAGAAAAAAGTTTGTATTATACATGGAATGGCAATCGTACAATCAGTAAAAAAGACACCTGCCATGAAAACTTGTGAAGACATCGCAAATGCTTTTACCGAGATCATTATGAAAATGACAAACGGATACTCTGACGCAGTGTTGCCAGCTTGGAGACTTTTTTGCCACCAGATTGTTGATTGTCACCGCTTTTTTTAAATATAAATATTTGGCCTATTTAAAAATAGATTAAATATTCTGAAAAATAAGACGTATTATACTATTTTAAAAAAGTGATGACAGTCAAATAATCTGAATTGAAAAAGTCTCCAATATGGCAATACTGCACTGAAGGGAGAATAACATTTGACCAATACCTTGAGCATTCATTGAAGGAGCAAACTAGTAAGAAAAGATTGGCGGCGACAGAACCTATTAGATTTACTATAACAAATAGTACCAATATAACGTTGGTTTCATTAAAGACGTTTCTTTCACATAATGATACAAAATCACAGCTGACTGAGTATCTCAGGAATAAATTACTACAGGTTTTTGCTGCTAGTGAGAAGAAAATATTTGTCGTTTTTGGCAGTAAGGCATACAGTACCCACGCGAATGTTTTCGATTCAGAATTATGTGATCATACACATGAAGAAGCAGACATCTTTATACATCTTCATGTACTTGATATTGTGAACCATCATGATAATTATAAGATTGATGTATTTTTGCAAGATACTGACATTTTGATATTGCTGATTGACTTGGTTTCAAGTCATCTAGTAAACAGTGAAATCAATTTTGTTACTGGTCGAGGCAACAAACACAGAAAAACTAATATTAATAAAAGATGTTGAGCAATAGGTGCTCATAAAAGCAAAGGTTTACTACGTTTACATTCATATACAGGTGGAGACTGGGGAGGAAAATTTGTAAGCATTTAAAAACAGAAGTGGATAAAAGTGTATATGAGTCTTCAGTGTGATGATAATATTATAACAGTTTTTCAAGAACTTGGGGAATCTAATGTTGATCAATTATCCAATCTGCCGTTGTTTGAAAAATTCACCAACTGGACTTATTTGAAAAATAGTAATTTTTAAAGGATTTCAGAGTTAAGATGGAACATTTTCAGAACTAAAAGTTTCGAGGGAGAGAAATTACCACCAACCCTTGGAGCACTGAAGCCACATATTCTAAGATCCCACTTAATTTGCACCATTGGAAAGGGCTACAGAAATCCTCGACCTACAATACCCCCACTTATTGGCAAAGGTTGGGAAAAAATGGCGAAGGAGTAATTTCTCCAGTCAAATGCCTGGAGTTACCTGCGCCCAAAGAAGTTATTGAACTTGTGAAATCTGAGTGTAAGAGAACATGTACAGTTGGAAAATGTTTTTGCTTAAAGAATTTTCTGGTTTGTACTGGCCTTTGCGAATGCAGTGACTGCAACAATACAAAGGACTATCAATATCATCACAGCGATAGAAGTGATTCAGAAGAGGATACATAAAATCCCAGTACTGTATATAGACGTAAATACTGTTTTTAATAATTTTGTTCAATATCTTCAATAATTTATGTTATTTAATTTAAATACTTTGGTTGTGTATAACTGGTTAATAAAACACTAGTATATCTAATGTCTTTCATATTTTTGTGCTTTATTTGCATCTTATCGCTTAAAACACTTGAAAAACTCAATTTACTCCTAATTTTATTGTATATTTGTATTTCTTGACCCTGAAAATATATAATTTGACATACTGGTCAATAATATGCCTCAAATATTAAAGAAGTCAGTAAATGGCAGCCATCTTGGACGCCATCTTGAAAATCACCCCCAAAAATGTGTATAAAAAAATGGCACCTAAGGTATTTGAAATCTACTCATCAAAACCTTCGCAATACAACAAAAATATCAAACTTGGCACGTCAGTCGAGCTGGAGCCACATTTTACGACATTTCAAACCCTACTATTTAGCTAATACATTATGCAAATTATATTTTGATTACATTCGAGCATGCGCAGTGAATCATTATTTAGTAAACCTGCTCATTTTTCATACAATTTTTATTATTTTTTCAATCTGATTACAGGGTATTGTGTACAATGCTGTTTGTCATATTTTTTTAAAAGAACTTTTTTTTATATTAAGAACTCTAGAAATTATAAGCAAAAAACTTGGCGAAATTTGGGACTGTTTTTATAAAAACCTTAATTTTTCTACGGATATACATGCTATCCTCATAAAAATGAACACAATATATTACAATAAGCTACTTATTAATAATCTTGAGTTTGAACGCTTTTGCTACATTAGTTTTTACAGGGTTATCCAAAAGATATTCGTTCTTTTTCAACTTGTTGACGGTCCCCTATGGGGTTTCGAGAAAAAATCCTCGCGGAAATATATGACTTATACTATACTGTTTACACACTTGCAGTTTCGAGTTAATGCCTCATGTATTTTTCTAGATATTTAGCAAAACGTCTAAAATTGCAAAAGACCGGTCACCTTTGGCCATATAGTGTAATTAATTTCTGTCGAAATTGAATTAACTTTATTCAACGCAAGGAATTGTTTTACACCAATCAAACGCTTTTATCGTTTACTGCGGCTGCTGAGAAAGTTATGTGTAGCACTAGGCCATTATAGCACTTGTTAAAAATAAATTATTAAATAATTCTAAAATAAAATAATGTCCTGGAGACGTGAAGTTGTTTAATTATTTTTAAATAAATATAAAAGTAAAAAGGTTTTTTTTTAAAACCACTATAGCAGCTTACTTTCCTTAAGTACGCTCCACAATTTAAATAATGGACTCATGGCTTCAAATAGTCACGCCACTCTAGAATTTAGTTTGATAACTTTTAATAAATGATCATAAAGATACAAGGTTGACTCATTGAACATAATGTACAATTGTACCATGTAGAATTATAATACATACGTACAAATTTAGGAATGACAGAAGAATTCCTCTCGGAAAAAACATTAACACGGGTACATTTTCACTACCACCTCCTTGTCGCGTCTCATGAACAACTCTGCGGTGGGGGGGGGGGGATATAACCGTAGGTAATGGCGTGAAACTGGGGACTGCCACCTACTGTAATAATCTTTAAGGGTGTTCTCAAATCCAAAAGGGTAAGTTTCTGACATAAGTTTTAATTGATTTTTGTTTGAAAATGCATGAAACTAGCTGCTGTTGTTATTCAGAAACTATGTAACTGAGCTGTTTTTTTTTTTTTTCATTTTTTTGCAAACGCAATAGATCCTTCAGAAAATTGTGTCAAAGTCGACGTTTTAAACCGGATTTCCGCGCGAAGGAAGAAAGAGACTCAAGAGCGGGCGAAAAACGCGTTTCTCACGTGATCAAAATTCCTTATAACTCAATAGGTAATTCATTGATCCAAAAATGTAAAAAAACAGTTCAATTCCAAATCGCTTCCATGGCCAGGCATTCCAGTTTTATACCTTTATGTTAAAAAATGAATTTGTAAATGTGTCAAAACGTTTTGCGCTTGTTGAGCAGAGCAGTTAGGACCAGCCTTAAATATGAGATATTCGTTAGCATCCAATTTTCATCTTGAAAATCGTACCTATTTTTTTTAAATGCAATTCACGTTTTTTTCCAAAAATTTCCGCTTCAATAGATTAATTTGGCGTGAGCATCGAACTCAACAATGAAAAATTCACTTTTTTTTTTTTTTTTTTTTAACACTTGGAAGGAAAACCCAAGCAAGTGAATTTATTAAAACTTATATGCTTTTGCTCTGTTCCTTTTTTTAAGGTAGGGCAACAAGAAAGACAAAATGAAACATTATTTAAACCATCTTTTTAGGATTTTTAAATTGATTTCTCAACGTATAATCGTAAATTATATAATATTTAACTAATTATTGAAAAAGCATATTTTTTGTTTTAATATTAAACTCTTCGTTTTTTATTTATAAATTATATTCTACATTTTAACTTTTAAAATGTTTCATTGTTTTCAATTTTACAGCCATTTGGCATGTTTTGACGAACGTTTATTAACGCATAATTAAATCCATTGTTGTTTCAATTATATATAATTGAACGAGCTACAGAGAATATTTGGCGATTTTCATCTACAGCGGGTTAACGGGAAAATGCCTTAAAATCAATGTATTAATTTATAATTAAGTTATAAAAATACTAAAATGTTGTATTGCCATTGGAAACCTTCTTGTAAACGTAAGTTTTATAATTCCGTCGCATCAGGAAGTGGGTTAAAAAAATCGATAACAAAATTTCATCTTTACCTACAAAAACCAGGTTAAGTTAAAAAAAATAATATTAATAATAAAAGAGTTTGCTGCTTAATTTGTTGTTTAATTCATTGTGGAACCCAAACAGACTATATGAAACTCGCTACGGTACTTATACCCGCTTTGATCGAACTTCTACATTTATGATATTGCAGGCTTCATTTTAGAAAGCCAGTTTCACTTGAACAAGTTTTAATATCGTCAGTCTCCTGTTAAATTCAAATGCTAACTAGTAAACTATAATTAAAATAAATTTATTTTACATTACTGGTGGTAATAGTTTAAAATATTTTGATGAAACATTTTAATTTATTTTAACAAAATTTTTAGAATGTTAGAATATTCTTACGATGACAAAAATGCAAAGAAATTTGTAAGACTTTGTAAATTGATTTATTACTGGAAACTTTCGATATTAGAAATTTTGTCGAATATCTAGAGAATTATTGAACAAAGTCTAACCGTCGAGGTGAAGGAGGAAAAGACCATTTTTCGGTAACAGGCATAACATTTTTGCTGTTGTTATTATTGTTACAAGTAACATTATGGATATTAAAGTGAAAAAATTAAAGTGACATATATATTTTTTTATCAAATAAATATTAATAGTTTACTTTTGCCGCCTTTACATATAATATTATATTTTAAAAATAAAATAATAAAATTTTTAGTTTCTTAGATTTATAACTTCTCTGTTTTTTAACTTATTTAAAAAAATATTCTCTTTATCATAACAACTGATTTCAGATAGGAATATAAATGCCTGTTCATTTCCACATTTATGGGATATTTCTAAAAGTTGCTTCGTTTTGCTACTTTCTCCATTAAAATAGATTTCCTTTGGATTGTTCGTTTAGAGAAAATAACACCGTTCTTCTTACAATTTATCCATCTGCAAACATTGAGTTGAAATCTGTTCACTTATCCTTATTGAACCTTAATGATTTTTTGAGAGGTTTTCTCTCGTGAGCAGGCGAGATTTTATTTAATGTGTTGCAAAAAAAGGCAAAAATTAAAGCACTAATTCAAGCTGAAGTCCAATATCCTCAACAAATAAATTTGAGCTGGAGATTTAATGTGTTTTTACTCTGCTCTCTACCTATACTTATATTTTGTTTCTTCATTTCTTCATGTATTGGCTTAAAATTCAGATTTTGGAAAGCAAATACTAGATGTTAGTTAAGATATAAGCATTGTGTAATTTAATTGTAAGGAAAATTATTGAATTTTGTTTTCTTTAATATTCAATTCAATTAAAACATGTTGAATTGGGTTTTTTTAATGGCATTTTTCAAAAGTGAAATAGCTTTATCCCCTTAAAATAATACATCTATCTTTACTTTAAAAATTTCCTTATTTTTTATGTAAGAATAGAAATTCTTTAATAATATATTTCTTTAACTTTATTATATCACCCCTTTATTATTTTATTGTGTTAATATTGTATTATTAAACTTCTTATACTGTGTAATACATACTATAATAGAAAATATATTTACCACCATAATGTTATGAGAGTAAATATTATTTATAAATAACAATACAATTGAAAAAATACTATTCAAATACTAAGTGGGTTGAATAAATAAATAACATGCAGATATGATGAATTTTACAAATTAAGATGAGGACAAGATTACGCCCATATTTCTGATTTTACGCCTATTATTTCCCACACAACTTTTTATCTTTAATGTATTTATGGAGAAGTTTAGTCAGAGCTAAATTAAGCTAAACAAAATAGATAAAATGGGATTTTAGAAGACGCTAACCTAAATTTCAGTTATTCAAGAATGAATATTTTTTTAAGTGTAAGTTGAAAAATCTAAAAGTTAATTAAAAGTTAAGTTAAATATGAAAAAGTTTTACTGTATTAAAGCGACGAAAGAGCAAACTATTATTATCGCTTATACTGAAACTAGTTCCGGTTATAAAGAAGAATGCTGTCCATAGAAAAGTTTCTTAAATGTAGACAAAATGATTACTCATCAAATTAAAATTTCACCTTTTTAGAAAGCCTGATATCGAAAGTGTGCTATACGCTGAACAAAACTCTCCCGCTTTTGAATATTAGGCAATAATATAAAGTGTTGGAAAGTGCCTAGACTTACAATTTGTGGATTCTAGATTAAATATATACATATATATATATAATAAGCTACATAAGATTTTCAATGTACATTATAAAAATTCATTTGCATAATAATCTAGAAATAAAAATAGTTATATACATTTAACATACATAAATTTTGATTGATAAGTTATATGATGAATAACTATGCATAGTAAACATACATTAAAATTCACTTACGTAATAAGCTAGAAATATGAAATTTTGTATACCATACACATTGTGTATTCTGAATAGGAAATAATCTATATGTGGTAAACAAAGCACATTCTAAAAATCCGTTTGCGTAATAACATAGAAATATGAATACTTGGATATCATATATACTCCAAAGATGTGTATTCTGCAAGAGAAACAAGCTACATGATAAACTAGACTGAATTAAGGATTCGCAACTGAACCGCAGCAGATTATTTTCTGTGTATGAAATTCGGAGAATTTATCGTACCCCAGCTGAAAGTAACTCAATACCGAATTTTAAAAAAATAGTGAAGTAGAAAAATAAAATGCCACTCAAATTATCGACGGATTGAAATTCGTGGTGTTTTTGTTTGTTTGTCTGTTTGTTAGTTTGTTTGGTTGGTTGGTTTGGTTTTGGGGGGGGGGGGCGGGGGGGGGGGTCCACTTCTCAGGACTCTTAAAATTGGAAAAAATGAAAAAAAAAGACAATTTTCAACATTTAATATCTTAAACTGTATATGATTTTAAAACACAATTTTAATTGTGATGAAAGATATAAGTATGTTCTTTCATTTTATGTATTTAAAAAATTGCAAGCTGTAGAATTAGCATTTATAGGGGGCTCCAAACTGCAAGACATTTGACGAGCAGAAAATTAGTATATCAGCTTACGCGCAAAATAAGTATTGCAACTAGACTGAAAATTTTGATGCCTACTTATACTTTGGATCGTAATAATCACCCTGAAGCTAAATAAATTTGCATTTAAAGCATTTTTATATTTTTAATACAAAATTGTGTTTAACTAATTATTTATTATTATTTAGCTTATTATATAGCTAACTATTTTGAAAATTACAGCAATATAATTACCTAAAAAAAATATTTTTTTTTTTTTTAATAATAAAAAAGAAATTTTAAGTTCAGTTTATACAAATTAACATGAAACATATGTTTTGAAAATTTCATGAAAAAAATATGCAGAAGTTTTTGAGATATCCTGCGCGTTATGCCCAAAAACGTCATTTGAAGAAAAATGACTTCAAAGTTTCGGAAACTCCGCTTCAGCTATTGAACGGGTATAATTCTAAAAGCCATAACTTCTGTTCTAATGGAAATTTCAAGGAAAAAATTATATCAAAATGTTCAGAAAATATAGGAGTTTAACATCTAAAAAAAATTAAAATTTCGAAAATTTTGAAGCTTTAAGAGTCCTGAGACCCCCCCTTAAGTCGTCGTAGTTTATTGTAAATTTAAAAGACGTTGTAACTCTAAGCATTTTGGCATAGATGACTTCTTTGAGTTAATTTTCAGCAAATGATCATTGTTAAAAGACGGTCAAATAACAAATTAGTCAGTTTAGTTACACGTGAGCTGCCGACATGTGTTAGTCCAAGTGAGAATTCGTTTCTACCAATGTCCACACTTACATTATCGAGTCTAAACCCTGCAATCGACGAATACTTGTAGCATATGCTAGAGACACAGGCTCGACCATAGGGTTTGCATTCGAAATTTGACCTTCAATTACTCAGGCCATAGACCGAATTTCAAATATCTGGTCACTTTATTATCTTTGTCTTACTAATTACATTGCATTGATCAAAATTACATTGTAATTGATTGAGCTATTACCGAGAAAACGAGATCTTTTTTCGCTTTCGGCTCGCTGCGCTTCAGTAAAATGCATGAAGTCAACAAGGTAACATTTTAAAATAGCTTTTACAAAATAAGCTAAAAATACGGTGAGTTGAGTGTTACATACACTCAAAATATGAACATTCTAAATAACAATTTATAATAAATAAGATATGTCATGTAAACAAAATTCATTAGAAAATTTCAGTATATTACCATATAATCCGATTTGCCGTTTACTATTAAACCTATTTATTTCAGTTTTTAGTTTTTACGTCACTCCCTGAAATTAAAGGTTTTTCTTTAATGGATTCGTGGTGTGTACAAATGGGATTTTATCTAATATTAGAACGAAATTCCAAGATCAAGAGCCAATTTATGTTCCACATTCCCATCACAGTTTAGTTTTACGGAAAATAAAGCTTAAAGAGAAGATTTTAACTTTTCCCATCAGCTGTAGTTTTTGTTTCAGTTTTGTTTTAAATATAAATAATTTATAATTATACCCATTGATTTTCCTCTAATTTAGAATATTTCAAGAATGTATGCATATTGTTAAGATTATATTGTAACAAATTTGTATATAAATTCATTTTGAAACATGTGAAAATAAGAATGAGTAAGAATATTAACTTGCTGATAGTAAGTTATCATCATCAATGCTATACATAATTTCCCTTCTTATCTTTGGCCAATAGCTAATTCCTAAACCGTTATTTTCAGACGCATTGTTTCAAGTAAAAAAAATGTTTCAAGTACCGTTCTTTACCATATGAAAATACATTTACGCCAAAATAGTTCTTTTTACAAAGTTATGAAATTAAAAATTTTATATAGTCCCCCGGTTTGTCCCTGTCTATGAGTTATATTTAGAAAAACTCTCCTTACTCTATCAAGTAAAATAGTGAAAATACCATTCTTCTACATCTAAAACTTAAAGTGTTGCGATACTTTCATATGTCTCTTTTTATTATATTATTAAAAACTGTAAAACGTGTTTTTAATACCAGAAAACTTTTAAATTCCATAAAAATTTAAAATAACATGACTCGGTAAATTTTGGATGTACAAAAATAAAATGTTCATTATTTTACTTGATGAATCACAGGAAAAGTTTTTCTAAATTCAACTTATAAAAAAAAGATCCTATAAAAATTTATAATTCCGTAACTTAAAAATAATAATAATTATTATTTTTAACTATTTTTATTCAGTAGATTTTCATATGATGAATAGCATCAATTATAATGTTTCGGAAATTTGAACTATGTCTCTAACAGTAACGGTTTAGGAATTAGCTATTGGTAGACCTTAAGAAAAAAACGCTCTATAACTAAAGTTTTAGAAATGTGTTTATTTAAGCTGATTCAGCGTGTAGAGTAGAAAAGTCCTTGGATACATTTTATCTAAATGTGGAATGGAAAGTTAACCTGTAATTGATGTTACTGGTCTCTCAGACCGCGGCTTTTTTCAATTTTCATAATTTAACTTGCAATTTTCAGTTTAACTACAAACACTACCGAAATTTTGTTCCGTTTGGAACTTTAGCACTATCATCAGATACTTTTGAATAGGTAAATTTTAATTATAACAGGTCCCGTAAAAAGGTTTTGTACAAAAACACCATCCTATGAGTTAATCATGCCTTTTATTCATCTTTCGATGGAGCAGTCTCACAGACCGCTTCACATTAGTTATCTAACAATTTCTGTGACATCAGTTAAAGGTTAATGGTTATATATTTTTAATTTTCATTGCGTAGCCAATCAGCGATAAATCGCCAAATAATGAAACTTCATTAATTATTTACGAGCGTAATTTTGAGACTCCGCAATATTTTTTTGTACATATATATAATTATATAATTTTGTATAAGGTTATTTATTTTATATTTTTTTATAAAGTGAATGAAAAAAATATTCCTTTCTTTTTTTATCAAAAAGGTTTACTTTGTTAATCTTTTCCTTGTTAAATCTAAATTTCGTAATTTCTAAAAAAAACTGTTTTAGATCTGCATAAGATGAAGAGCAACAGTTTTGAAATTGTAACTATACCTCTAAAACTAGCAGCTAAGGAATTAGATATGGATGAAACCTGAAAAGGAAAAACTTGTATATTATAATATGAATTTTTATTGCCTTTTCAATAGAAAATTTTTATTATTTCTTAAACGAAAGGGTGGCATATACGTCTATATTAATGAGCATATCTAATGACAATAATTATTGTAACTGCAAAACTGTTTAATATAAAATACGGTTGATCCACTTTGAATCTTGATTTAACGAAAAAGAAGATCGTATTTCAGCCTTCCAAGAAGCTTTTAAATATGACAGCCTCGAAAAAGAGTTTGAAATTGAGTGGCTAACAAAGAATTTTCTGTTCCTTTTTTTCTATTTTATGACATAAAGATCATTTGAAGGGATAAAGTCTTCAGCGACTGATAATTTTTCCACCTAAAATACTGGCAAAAGGAGTGAGAAAACAGAGCATATAATGACTGCTTCGTATTTTTTCCTTTTTATTCCTTTATATAAGTTCAAATTAAATTTTACTTTTTTGAGAGTATAGTAATGATTATTTTAATCCTATGTAGATCGTATTATACGTATACAGTGCCAGCAAAAAAAAAATCCTGACACTCATTGAAAAATGTAAAAAAACATTCGCCTAGTAAATTTCTATTACCAAAAATTACATTTTGTCATAGTTACCTTGTCTTTTATGAAATGTTTCAGGCTATTAAGTATAGAGGTTGCCAAATTTTGGAAATAGTGCTTGTCCATATGAACCTACAACTTTTTTAATACCTCCTGCAGTTCCATGACGCTGGTGTGTCTCTTGAAATTTATTTTTCAGGTGGTTCCAAGCATTTTCTATTGAATTAAGGTCAGATTAGTTGCATGGCTATTCCAGTACTGCTATATTACAGGGTTATTCTAAATGATGGACCCATTTTCAAAAAATTATATTTATTAAAGTACAAATCCAAGGGTTATTCTAAATGATGGACCCATTTTCAAAAAATTATATTTATTAAAGTACAAATCCAAAATGAACAATCTTTATACCAATGAAAAGAGGAAGTTTCAAAGTTTTTTTTAAGACATTATAAATGTTCAGTGTATCGACCGCTGCACTGCAATTTGCGACTCACTTCTTGCGAACTAAAGAACGCAGAAACCCTTGTGCTCCACAATAGCCATCTCATTCACAACTGACAGTGAAATTAAACTGCAGCCTATTGCTGCGCGACCCCTACCGGCCGCTTCTGAACCATCACCGCTTTCAAAGCCGAGCACAGCAGATACGCTTTCTCGTGTGTTGGATGAGTTTGGCTATCGCGTCGATGTTTGCCGTGCAGTAAACGGCGGACACATTGAACACTTATAATGTCTTAAAAAAAACTTTGAAACTTCCTCTTTTCATTGATATAAAGATTGTTCATTTTGGATTTGTACTTTAATAAATACAATTTTTTGAAAATAGGTCCATCATTTAGAATAACCCTGTATTATCATTTAAGTACTTTTGAACAAGTTTTGTGTTTTGAGCAGATGCTGCATCATGCATGAAAATTTGACATCCATCAACGGACCGAAATTGCAGTCAGTGGTCTTGTAGAACTTCTAAATATTTACTACTGTTCATAGTAATATTTTTTGGATGGAAAACTAGTCCACTTCTACCTTTTTTACCACTAAAAGAACACCATACCATGACACTATCTGTATGCTTTACGGATTTAACAATAAACTTTGTGTCATATCGTGGGGAACCTTTAAGTTGTCGCAGCATCATCGAAGCCCCTCTGATTATCCTGAAAGTACTTTATTAGAAAAGATTATTTTTTTAAATCTCCTGATATCCAATTTGTATTGTTCTTACAAATATTTAATCTTTATTTTATGACATCAGAAAACATGGGTTTTATCGCTGCCCTTCGGGCTGGTAGTTCTTAGTCTTTCTGAAGTCTATGGCTGATGGTCTTTACTGTCACATTCATTAGTAAATCTAAATGTTTCATTTTTATTTCTGAAATTGTTGTTATTGGTTTTAACAACACAAAACGTTTTAAAGATATATCAGTTCTTCTAAAGTCTTTCTTGGGCTTCCTGAACCGGTTTTGCATTTTGGTGTACTGCCACGTGGTATATTCGCACTCGCCCTTTTTAGGACAGAAATAATTTGCCATGATGTTTGTAAATCTAAGGCTATACGTCTTACAGGAACATTTTGACTTAATAAAGTGAAAGAGATAGTTTTTTGAACAATTGTAAGCTTTTTACGTCCTGTTAGGTACTCAGAAGAATTTTTTTTTTTCTGCAGAGACAAAAATAAAAAAAATCCCTCTTTTTTTGAACTACTACCAGTACTAAAAATAAAAAAAGGAGAAAGCTGACTTATCTCAATCTGCAAGCGCTACCACTTGACGTGACCAACACGTAATAAAAACTCCCGCCCGCCTCTTCTATTAAAAGAGGAAAAAAATAAAATAAAACATCTGAACATTGAGATTGTGGCTTGAGTGTCAAGTCTTTTTTTTTTTTTTTTTTTTTTTTTTTTTTTTTTTTTTTTTTTTTTTTTTTTGCTGGCACTGTATATATATATATATATATATATATATATATATATATATATATATATATATATATGTATGTATATATATACACATATGACGACATGAGTTTCAAAACTCGCCTTATGCAGAAAATTAAATTTTGAGAAATCACGAAAAACCTCTTACTGCGTCCAACGGTTTTCATTATTTTACAATGACAGAAATATACGATAAAACTAGTTTTTTTGTTTTTTTTTTTTTTGCAGATGTTAATGTTTTTTCGATGCAGGTTTACCAATAAAATACATTGACAGAGAAAACTTGATTTTTTTAAATTTTGGATAAGCCGAGTTTTGAAACTTACGTCTTCATATATATATATATATATATATATATTAGGCGTGCCGGAAAATTCTGCCCGCTTGGGAAGTCAAAGAAAACAATACATTTTTCATATTTCCGAATATGGTCCAAAATGGTTCATTGAGCCGGGTTAAGCTTTTTCGTAATCTCCGATGTTGTTAAAAAAAGATCTTGCTCTATCATTGTACTGACAATATCGCCATGAATTAAAGACAACTTCCCAGAGCGTGGATTATCCTTGAGGCCGAAATCAACCGCTTCAATTTTTTAGAACCAGCTCCTGTACGTTCTATCCGAAACTGCCTGTTCAACAAAAATTTTCACTGAATTTCGACACGCTTCTGTAGCATTTCTTCCTTGTTGAAATTCGTACAAAATACAGTATCGTCAAAGAATTTTATCAGTAGCCATGTTTACACGATCGCGTCTTTCTTATTAATCACATGAGGCAATTTTTTTCAGTTAATTTAGAAGAGCACATATCGCTCACCCGCAAGAAAAGTGACACATCTCGACAAAAGTAAATTTCACAAGAGAGGCAAAAGGAAATTTACATGATTTTTCTGTGACATGAAATTACAGCACTTAGCTCTGCATGCAAGGAGAAAAAACGTGCATAAAAGTATAAAACACCTAAGAATGAAGGCATATGATGAGGTTTGGAGGGTTGGATAATTTTACCTCCCCACACAATCCACCCCTCTTCTGTGATCACGAATGGACAAATAGCGTAATAAACTGATTTTTCGAATAACTACACTTATGAAACTTTTTGAGTAGCAAGACACACCTATGACAGACCTATTTGTGGAATAAAACGCAAAATGAATTTTTGCGAGATGTGTCACTTTTCTTGCGGATGAACGATATGTAAAAATGCAGTGATAAAGAGCGACCGCATATATGTCTCAAGTGATCATGTGCATGTGTGTTGAAACTTGAAATAACATTATCGGATTTGTATTGTTCTTACAAATATTTAATCTTTATTTTATGACATCAGAAAACATGGGTTTTATCGCTGCCCTTCGGGCTGGTAGTTCTTAGTCTTTCTGAAGTCTATGGCTGATGGTCTTTACTGTCACATTCATTAGTAAATCTAAATGTTTCATTTTTATTTCTGAAATTGTTGTTATTGGTTTTAACAACACAAAACGTTTTAAAGATATATCAGTTCTTCTAAAGTCTTTCTTGGGCTTCCTGAACCGGTTTTGCATTTTGGTGTACTGCCACGTGGTATATTCGCACTCGCCCATTTTAGGACAGAAATAATTTGCCATGATGTTTGTAAATCTAAGGCTATACGTCTTACAGGAACATTTTGACTTAATAAAGTGAAAGAGATAGTTTTTTGAACAATTGTAAGCTTTTTACGTCCTGTTAGGTACTCAGAAGAATTTTTTTTTTTCTGCAGAGACAAAAATAAAAAAAATTCCTCTTTTTTTGAACTACTACCAGTACTAAAAATAAAAAAAGGAGAAAGCTGACTTATCTCAATCTGCAAGCGCTACCACTTGACGTGACCAACACGTAATAAAAACTCCCGCCCGCCTCTTCTATTAAAAGAGGAAAAAAATAAAATAAAACATCTGAACATTGAGATTGTGGCTTGAGTGTCAAGTCTTTTTTTTTTTTTTTTTTTTTTTTTTTTTTTTTTTTTTTTGCTGGCACTGTATATATATATATATATATATATATATATATATATATATATATGTATATATATACACATATGACGACATGAGTTTCAAAACTCGCCTTATGCAGAAAATTAAATTTTGAGAAATCACGAAAAACCTCTTACTGCGTCCAACGGTTTTCATTATTTTACAATGACAGAAATATACGATAAAACTAGTTTTTTTTTTTTTTTTTTTTGCAGATGTTAATGTTTTTTCGATGCAGGTTTACCAATAAAATACATTGACAGAGAAAACTTGATTTTTTAAATTTTGGATAAGCCGAGTTTTGAAACTTACGTCTTCATATATATATATATATATATATATATTAGGCGTGCCGGAAAATTCTGCCCGCTTGGGAAGTCAAAGAAAACAATACATTTTTCATATTTCCGAATATGGTCCAAAATGGTTCATTGAGCCGGGTTAAGCTTTTTCGTAATCTCCGATGTTGTTAAAAAAAGATCTTGCTCTATCATTGTACTGACAATATCGCCATGAATTAAAGACAACTTCCCAGAGCGTGGATTATCCTTGAGGCCGAAATCAACTGCTTCAATTTTTTAGAACCAGCTCCTGTACGTTCTATCCGAAACTGCCTGTTCAACAAAAATTTTCACTGAATTTCGACACGCTTCTGTAGCATTTCTTCCTTGTTGAAATTCGTACAAAATACAGTATCGTCAAAGAATTTTATCAGTAGCCATGTTTACACGATCGCGTCTTTCTTATTAATCACATGAGGCAATTTTTTTCAGTTAATTTAGAAGAGCACATATCGCTCACCCGCAAGAAAAGTGACACATCTCGACAAAAGTAAATTTCACAAGAGAGGCAAAAGGAAATTTACATGATTTTTCTGTGACATGAAATTACAGCACTTAGCTCTGCATGCAAGGAGAAAAAACGTGCATAAAAGTATAAAACACCTAAGAATGAAGGCATATGATGAGGTTTGGAGGGTTGGATAATTTTACCTCCCCACACAATCCACCCCTCTTCTGTGATCACGAATGGACAAATAGCGTAATAAACTGATTTTTCGAATAACTACACTTATGAAACTTTTTGAGTAGCAAGACACACCTATGACAGACCTATTTGTGGAATAAAACGCAAAATGAATTTTTGCGAGATGTGTCACTTTTCTTGCGGATGAACGATATGTAAAAATGCAGTGATAAAGAGCGACCGCATATATGTCTCAAGTGATCATGTGCATGTGTGTTGAAACTTGAAATAACATTATCGGACGTAGTAATGGGAGAAACTTTAAGGGGAGGTAGGGGACATCACAAGGATTCAGATTTGCATAGCAACCCAGGGTCGGAAACGCTTTCCTGTCGCGTTAGTGACGACACAAAGCACAAGAAAGAAAGGACACGAACAGGGAGAGAAAACGTGTTTATTATTCTTATTACTGCAAAAATTCCGGGACAATGCTGGAAAGTGTTGAGGAACTTATTGCACGCATCGTGGCAGCTGCTGGGGAAGTCCAGGCAATCCCAGTATTTTCGAGAACATTAGATCTTCCATACGCCGGAAATGCGTTTCCATGCATCACGGCCCGGGGTCGTAATTTCGAACACCTACTTTGATGACGATCGTTGTTTCTTTAATGTTCTTTCTTCTTAGTTTTTGATGTACTAAGGATAATAAACAGGTTTTCTCCTCTTATTCGTATCTTGTCTTTCTTGTATTTTGTGTCGTCACTACCGCGCCAGGAAAGCGTTTCCAACCCTGAGTTGCTATGCAAATCTGAATCCTTGTGATGTCCCCTACCTCCCCTTAAAGTTTGTCCCATTACTTCTGGGACACCCTGTATATGTAATGATAAATTAAATTCTTCACTATATTCAAATCTAGGTAAAAACAAATAACAAAATTCACAACTAATAAAATATGAAAAAATAAAATCATGAATAACATAGAAAAACAGCTCATGGCTAACGGCTTGCGTTGTGGTTTTTAACTAGTTTTGTGTGCCCGTCCCCCTTTTGTGTGCACTTATCAAGACTAAATGGATGAAAAGACGAAACAAGTTTAAGATCAATGAATGAAATCCACGAATGTCCATTCAGCAAAACTATTTGCCTCTAATATCTATCCATATATCATTTGTATCGAATAAATTGATTATTTTACTTTTCTTGATGAAATCACAAGTTAATTCGTTTAAAAACTGCATAGGGTAGTTTTGTCTTTTAGCGTTAATGTAAAAACGAAACAATTCACTAACGATTTCTTCAATATTTGAAATTAGTTTCCCTACACAGTTTAAACCGCTTAAGTATATATATCTGAATATCGATATATGCAGGTTACAATTAAAAATTAGCAATTTTATTGTTTCAAAACCTATTTTCTCCTATCATAAAGTCCAGTGACTAAGACTCCATTTCTAATTTCCAGTTTAACATCTAGATAATTGACATCGCTGTGATTCTCATATAAGCTTTTTAAACTTAGAGTATCTGGATAACCTTTAAAATCACAACTTTCTTTATTTTTATTCCTCTTAGCAACTAAAATATCATCTGTACATTTGCAAATCACCAAGTCCTTATTCAATAAAAAACCTGCCTATTATATAAACTAGGGGATCGTACCCGGGCTTCCGGGGTTAAAGAATATAGGTGAAAACAGTTCATTTAATTGAAAACTAATAATTTTTTTGTATGCAATAATTTTTTTAGATTGCCCACTTACATTAAGAAAGCATTTTTCATATGGAAAATACGAATTATAAAATAAAATAAATTTTTGAAATTTATCAAAAGCGATATTTTCTTATTAGCCGCATGCTAAGAGTTATTTGATCAAGATTTTGCTACTTATGGCATCCTTTTATATTCTGATAATTTCAGACCTTATACATGTCTGTTAAATTTGTTTTTTATTTGTATTATTTTATTTATTTATTCATAGGGAAGGTTTTTTTTTTTTTTTTTAATGGATATTAGCCGTAAGAAAATGACGAACTCTTTATTTTGTTTCAAGGGCGAATGGATTAACCTTTCGTAATCGAGCTCCGCGCGATATAGATAAATTAAAAAATATTTCATGCTTTAAAATTGTTTTTAAAACCATAGACAATCAGTAAAATGAGATGAAATTTGAAAACAAATTCCATTTGAAAAAAAAATTCTATTTGGGAATCTAAAAATTTAAATTGTACGATTACAAATATGTTAGAATTGTAGTTTTTTGAATATTATTCTTTTATTTGTTTATAAAAGAAGTATTAATTTCGTTAATTTGTCTTTCTCAAATATGTTAGATTGGTGTTTTTTTTTAAATAATTTTTTTCATTTGTTTATAATGGAAGTATTAATTTCGTTATGCAAAAATACTCAGAAACAAATGCTGAAAAATGTTTGTTGCTTTATGTGCAAAATGATTATTATTATTATGTATTGAAACCGGCACATGATAAGATAAACTTTAAAAAAATCACGCTTAAAAGTGATTTTAGAAAGTATAATACATCAGTCAATTAAGATACAGTTCTTAAAAAAATTGCATTTGAAAGTATTTTTTTTTCCCTATGCGACGAAAATTGGAAATGTACAATGGTCAGAAGATTATAAAATTGCAGCAGCGAAAATTTCAAGATCTAAATTTGATCGTGAAGTGTTGCCATTCGCAAAATGACGTCAGCATTACACACAGATACGTTTGTTCTTTACATTATATAGATACTTAATCAGTAAAATATAATAAAGATCAGTTATTAGGATGTGGTTATCAATTGAGGCTCTTATGCTTGGTATTCCGAAATGAAAAACAGCAATTTTCACCTTCTCAAAATTTGCATAAGCACTTCTTATATGCATATCCATCATTTTTTTTTAATTGTATTTTGTTTGATCATTTACAAATCATTTTACCTCAAAACTTGAAGTCACGATTGTCAGCAACATCTTTCATGTGAACAGACTTTGCTTGAGATTCTAATCTCAATTCAGGAGAGTAAAAATTTCCGTAATTTATGTTTTTTAGACGCATTTGTGTTAAAATGTTTAGTTTTATCTAAGAAAATGATCGTTTTCTTTTAAATATGACTTCATTTTCCCTTAAATAATCATTTCGCTTAGTGTCTGAAACTTACTATCAGTACACATGTAGAAGGAAAACAATATAGAAAATTTATGAGGAAAAATGCGTGTTTTAAAAAGCAGTATGTTATTTTCCGTTATTATGTCCCTAGTATAATATTCTGCTTCTAATGGCATTTTGCGACACTAAACCCTATACAACAATTTTTATCAACAATTTTGAATTTGTATCAGAAAATAGCATGAATAAAGATAAAAATTCCTCATTATTTCTCTCTTGTCTACAATAATGAAAGCTATCTAATTTTCACCATTTTGAAGAAATTTCATAAAATACTTTTAAAATTAAAATATAAAAGTAGGCATATTTTTAAAAATGGCAGATAGCGCGATCACACCTGTAAATGAAAGCTTTCAGTTAACCAAAAATAAATAAATAAATAAATAAATAAATAGTAAAACTGGTTCAGCAGAAAGGTCAGGGCAGATGACTAAAAAACACATTTGTGTTTTAAATATATAGATTATATAAAATTAAGAAAAATTAAATTAAGCAAATTATGTTATTTTTATAAAATTATAATAGAATGTCCCAAAGAATAGCATTAAAATGATATTATTCCAGAGAATTTTGGACAAAAACGTCAGGAATATGATATTATTTTAAACCACAAATTATTTGTTTGCTTGTCTAACTCGGCGGAGAAAATCCATCCAGGCGAGAATCATCAATTTCTGTAATATAAAACACTATAATTTGCATGCCACCTCTCTTTTATAAAGACACTCTAAATTTTTGTAAAACATTGCGTTTTATCAGTGTGTGATTTCGATTACATTATTTTTAAAAGTGAAACATTTTCACCTTTTAAGAATTTCAA
This sequence comes from Maratus speciosus, assembly GCA_963932465.1. NCBI lineage: Eukaryota > Metazoa > Arthropoda > Arachnida > Araneae > Salticidae > Maratus > Maratus speciosus. The sequence goes on along the minus strand of OZ010792.1, from coordinate 231,977,136 downwards.
AGCAGCTGGGGTGTGAAAATGGCGTACTTCTACAAAACATAATTCAGGTTTAAGAATTAAAATACAGGTTTTTTTATAAAATGACATCATTTGCATCTGCTAAATCAATCCACTTTCACAATTTAGTCTTAAACTTCGTCTATAGAAAGTATGCATATGACGTCATTTTCATGGAATAACAGACAATATTCTTGACATAGCCCATATTTTAATTTCAACTTTTTTTTTCAGGTTTTATGAGATAATGGCAACAAAAGATACAGTATCACCTATTTTCGACTATTTTACGTTTACTTTCAATGACTTTCAATAGAAATGGGGGTACTTTTGTTGCCACGATAAGAAAAATGGTATTAAAAACTACAAAAAATTAATATCTCAAAAATAAATTGAGATACAGCTTTTAAACAAATTGCATTTAAAATAGCATTTTTTTCCTTATACGACGGTGTAAAAATTTAAAATGTGCGATGTTTAGAAGTTTAAAAATTTGTAGTAGAGAAAATTGCAAAACCAAAATTTTATTTGAAATTTCAAAGTGTTGCCATACGCAAAATGACGTATGCGTTACGCACAGATATGTTTGTCCTTTATAATATAGACGAGTTGGAACCCGTCGAAATTCGACGAAGTAAAATGTTAGAAAAGAACTGTGTGATCGAATTTATAATAAACCTACAAAAATAATTACAATAAAAAATTCATCTAACATTGGTTGTCTCACTCTTAAAACAAATAATATTTTTAACCTAAAATTACCAAAATGTTATTTCCACAAACTTCAACTGCTTAAATTATTGAAAAATTAAACTCTATTAGAATACGTAAATCAAGATGAGTAATTATGATAAATTTATCGATTGAGACTTTTATGTTTGTTTTTATGGAATGAAATATCAGTAAAAAAGATTTCGCTTTGTCACATCATAAAAATTTTCCCCATGAAATCTAAATTGTACGTTATTTTCACATTCCCATAATTTACATACGCACCACTCAAATTCACAATTTGAAAGTATTTTAACGCGCAGTAGATTATTAATGAATGTATTTCTAAACTTAAAGTCACGTTTGTCCGATACAACTTTTCATGTGAACATTCGTACAAACTTAAGTTCTAATCTCAATACCCGCGAGAAAAAAAAAATAAAAAAAAAAAGTCAGAAATTTGCCTTTAGTTGTCATAGTATTGGTCAAATATTTCGTTTTATCAAAATAAATGATGGTTTTGTTTTAAATATGACATAATTTTTACTCACTGAATCATTTTGCCTAGCGTCTCAAACTCAGTATCAGCGTAATGTAAAAAAATTGAAATGTAACTGATTTATGAAGAAAAATGTGTGTGTGTGTGTTTTTTTAATGTCTGACATCATTTTCTGTTCAAAAATTATAAAAAAGTTACTTTTATTTGTATTGTGAAAATGGCATCAATAAGAATATAATCAATAAAAATAATAAACCATGACAATTTTCCCTTTACTTTCAATATAAATGGAGTACTTCAGTTGCCACAATTACAAAATTTGTACTAAAAACTACAAAAAAATTAATATCTCAAAAATAAATTGAAATACAGCTTTCAAACAAATTGCATTTAAAAGAACATTTTTTTCCTTATACGACGGTGTTAAAATTTAAAATGTGCGATGTTTAGAAGTTTAAAAATTTGACGTAGATATAATTGCAAAACCGAAATTTTAATTCAAATTTCGAAGCGTTTCCATTCGCAAAATGACGTATGCGTTACGCACAGATATGTTTGTCCTTTATAATATAGACTAGGGGATCGTACCCGGGCTTCAGGGGTTAAAGAATATAGGTGAAACAGTTCATTTAATTGAAAACTAATAATTTTTTTATATGCAATAAATTTTTTAGATTGCCCACTTACATTAAGAAAGCATTTTTCATATGGAAAATTCGAATTATAAAATAAAATAAATTTTTGAAATTTATCAAAAGCGATATTTTCTTATTAGCCGCATGCTAAGAGTTATTTGATCAAGATTTTGCTACTTATGGCATCCTTTTATATTCTGATAATTTCAGACCTTATACATGTCTGTTAAATTTGTTTTTTATTTGTATTATTTTATTTATTTATTCATAGGGAAGGTTTTTTTTTTTTTTAATGGATATTAGCCGTAAGAAAATGACGAACTCTTTATTTTGTTTCAAGGGCGAATGGATTAACCTTTCGTAATCGAGCTCCGCGCGATATAGATAAATTAAAAAATATTTCATGCTTTAAAATTGTTTTTAAAACCATAGACAATCAGTAAAATGAGATGAAATTTGAAAACAAATTCCATTTGAAAAAAAAAATTCTATTTGGGAATCTAAAAATTTAAATTGTACGATTACAAATATGTTAGAATTGTAGTTTTTTGAATATTATTCTTTTATTTGTTTATAAAAGAAGTATTAATTTCGTTAATTTGTCTTTCTCAAATATGTTAGATTGGTGTTTTTTTTTAAATAATTTTTTTCATTTGTTTATAATGGAAGTATTAATTTCGTTATGCAAAAATACTCAGAAACAAATGCTGAAAAATGTTTGTTGCTTTATGTGCAAAATGATTATTATTATTATGTATTGAAACCGGCACATGATAAGATAAACTTTAAAAAAATCACGCTTAAAAGTTATTTTAGAAAGTATAATACATCAGTCAATTAAGATACAGTTCTTAAAAAAATTGCATTTGAAAGTAATTTTTTTTCCCTATGCGACGAAAATTGGAAATGTACAATGGTCAGAAGATTATAAAATTGCAGCAGCGAAAATTTCAAGATCTAAATTTGATCGTGAAGTGTTGCTATTCGCAAAATGACGTCAGCATTACACACAGATACGTTTGTTCTTTACATTATATAGATACTTAATCAGTAAAATATAATAAAGATCAGTTATTAGGATGTGGTTATCAATTGAGGCTCTTATGCTTGGTATTCCGAAATGAAAAACAGCAATTTTCACCTTCTCAAAATTTGCATAAGCACTTCTCATATGCATATCCATCATTTTTTTTTAATTGTATTTTGTTTGATCATTTACAAATCATTTTACCTCAAAACTTGAAGTCACGATTGTCAGCAACATCTTTCATGTGAACAGACTTTGCTTGAGATTCTAATCTCAATTCAGGAGAGTAAAAATTTCCGTAATTTATGTTTTTTAGACGCATTTGTGTTAAAATGTTTAGTTTTATCTAAGAAAATGATCGTTTTCTTTTAAATATGACTTCATTTTCCCTTAAATAATCATTTCGCTTAGTGTCTGAAACTTACTATCAGTACACATGTAGAAGGAAAACAATACAGAAAATTTATGAGGAAAAATGCGTGTTTTAAAAAGCAGTATGTTATTTTCCGTTATTATGTCCCTAGTATAATATTCTGCTTCTAATGGCATTTTGCGACACTAAACCCTATACAACAATTTTTATCAACAATTTTGAATTTGTATCAGAAAATAGCATGAATAAAGATAAAAATTCCTCATTATTTCTCTCTTGTCTACAATAATGAAAGCTATCTAATTTTCACCATTTTGAAGAAATTTCATAAAATACTTTTAAAATTAAAATATAAAAGTAGGCATATTTTAAAAAATGGCAGATAGCGCGATCACATCTTCAAATGAAAGCTTTCAGTTAAACAAAAAAAAAAAAAATAAATAAATAAATAAATAAATAAATAAATAAATAAATAGTAAAACTGGTTCAGCAGAAAGGTCAGGGCAGATGACTAAAAAACACATTTGTGTTTTAAATATATAGATTATATAAAATTAGGAAAAATTAAATTAAGCAAATTATGTTATTTTTATAAAATTATAGTAGAATGTCCCAAAGAATAGCATTAAAATGATATTATTCGAGAGAATTTTGGAGAAAAACGTCAGGAATATGATATTATTTTAAACCACAAATTATTTGTTTGCTTGTCTAACTCGGCGGAGAAAATCCATCCAGGCGAGAATCATCAATTTCTGTAATATAAAACACTATAATTTGCATGCCACCTCTCTTTCATAAAGACACTCTAAATTTTTGTAAGACATCGCGTTTTATCAGTGTGTGATTTCGATTACATTATTTTTAAAAGTGAAACATTTTCACCTTTTAAGAATTTCAAAGCAGCTGGGGTGTGAAAATGGCGTACTTCTACAAAACATAATTCAGGTTTAAGAATTAAAATACAGGCTTTTTTATAAAATGACATCATTTGCATCCGCTAAATCAATCCACTTTCACAATCCAGTCTTAAACTTCGTCAATAGAAAGTATGCATATGACGTCATTTCCATGGAAAAACAGACAATATTCTTGACATAGCCCATATTTTAATTTCAACTTTTTTTTCAGGTTTTATGAGATAATGGCAACAAAAGATATAGTATCGCCTATTTTCGACTATTTTACGTTTACTTTCAATGACTTTCAATAGAAATGGGGTACTTTTGTTGCCACGATAAGAAAAATGGTATTAAAAACTACAAAAAAATTAATATCTCAAAAATAAATTGAGATACAGCTTTTAAACAAATTGCATTTAAAAGAGCATTTTTTTCCTTATACGACGGCGTAAAAATTTAAAATGTGCGATGTTTAGAAGTTTAAAAATTTGTAGTAGAGAAAATTGCAAACCGAAAATTTTATTGAAATTTCAAAGTGTTGCCATACGCAAAATGACGTATGCGTTACGCACAGATATGTTTGTCCTTTATAATATAGATAGATAAATATCCGCTAGGATGGAGGTGCAATTACCCTCCATTGGGATACCCCTTACTTGTTTATAACCTTTTTTTCTTCAAATAGATAATTCTCAAAAACATATATCTATATGTATAAAATGTAAATTTAGCAAGAACATATAATAACACATATTTAATACTGATTAAAAACTATAATATGTAACCCAAATTTTTTCCTGTGGGTGTGCATTTGCTTGACATTTCGCAGACGTGTTTTAATTTATGTTTCCCTTTATCAATTTGAAAAATAAGAAAATTATTGTTCAATAGCAAAGAAAGTCTCTAGAAATTTTCTGGGGTAAAGAAAATAATTCCGTCCGAAGCTCGAATCAACCACATTTAGAACTATAAACATAGGCTGCCACACAGGTCAGCGGTGTTTTCAGACGTTTCTGTACGTAGTCTGTCATATAAGAGATCTTTTTTATCAGCGGGCCACTTGTCACCACTATTTTTTAATATTATTTTTTTTATTTATTTAATTGGGGAATCTCTGTTATTAAATAAGGCAAATATTACTATTTTAAGATAGTGATAACTGTGTACGGCCCGCGGGGCACAAGTTCAGCACCCATTTCTTCTACTTGGCTACATAAGTGAGTCTAAAATTTACTCATACAGACTATTCATGAACATTTCCTCAGATATTATTATATGAATTTTTATTGGTTTTTAAATAAAATAAAATTTTCATTACTGTTTAAAACAAATAATGGCAGAAATTTCAACATAAATGAGCATTTATCCATAATTATTTCAAATGTAAAATCGTTTAATATTAAATATCGCTTACTTTCAATTAATTGGTTTAATGGGAAAAGAAGATTGTATTTAAGCGCTAAAAGAAACTTTTAAGTATAGGCATTGTAAGCCTCGAAAAAGAACTTCGAAAATGGAAGAGTAACAAAGTATTTTTCTGCTTTTTTTTCGAATTTTTGACATAAAGATCTTTTGAAGGGATGAAAACTTCAACATCTGATAGATTTTCCAACAAAAATGCTCGCAAAAGGAGTGAGAAAAATGAGCCTATATTGACTCTTTGATCTTCTCTTTATTTCTTATATAACTTAAAAATCCATTTACCTTTTTGGGAAGAATTACGTCTAAGAATAATACTTCTATTCACAGAGGGATCGGATCAAAAACTTTGAAAAAGAAAGCGTATATTTAGCAAGGACATATAATGTATATAATATCGGTTAAAAACTGCAAATGTGTAACAAAATCCATAATTTTTCTGATTTCTATAATGTTTACTGAAGCAGCTTGACTTTAATTATTTCTTTTTAAAATAAGAAAAATACTCCATAAATTTCCTCTTCACTAGCATAGAACTGCAATGAATACATTCTGAAGAAAAAAAAATAGATTCAAGCGGAACTCAAACTCACTACAACTCGAACAAAAAACATGTGCTTCATCTTGTAGACTGCGATAATAGAAAAGATGGTGGTGAAAAACACACATTTGTCCAAAATATTTCAACCCATATTACAGAACTTGGAGATAATCGCCTGGGCAAGAGCAATTGCTGGCTTTCCAAGTCTGACAAAATGGCAAGTTTGCCAAGTTTTGTACAAAATCCTCTTAACCGATCAAAATTTATTGCCCTTATCTTATATTTAACTGTATTTCTACTTCAGACCACCAGTATTTCAAAACAATAAAATACATAGTAGATGACAAAGGTTAAACACATTTACCCCGAAGTTGATTGCTTGATGGGATGGAATACTTTTTTCTATAGCTACTGCTCCTGTAGTTTATCGCCACTCTCTTATTTATAAATTCGCTTTAATACCCGGGGCAATCTTACAGAGTTGCTTGGAGAGATCGACTGAAACAAGTATTTGAAACCGAAACCGAATTTCGGCTATCTTCTTAGTTTCGGGAAAAGAAGCGTCTTAAAAATAAATTTTAAGTAATTAATACATATATAGAGAGAGACAATTATTACTTAATTATGCGTATATAGAAACACATTTCTGACAATCATACTTACATATACATGTATATGTAAATTACAATATGTATATGTTACATATACATGTATAAGTTTCAAATAAAGCAAAACATTTATAACAATACTACTTTTATATTTTATTACTTTATAACAACAAATTGTCATAGATTTTTATCAATGATTAATTAATAATATAATTACAAAATTAAGAACAAATCGAATAATGGGTATTCAATTTTTATCTATACACAGATTTTAACTATACACAGAAAATTAAGCCGCCCTTCCGCTTGAGAAAGTTTTGAAATGGCGCCACTGTTTGTAAACTTTATCGTAGGAGGCCCAAGTTGGCTCTCTGTATCTCTGCCTGAAACTTCCAATTTTCATATGATATAAAATGCAAGTAATTCATCAATAACACAAAATCATTTTCTATTTATACAAATTTCATCTAATTAAAAAATGTTTTAGGTATACTCACCTTGTTTTACTTTTTATAATAACTTTTGTAAATAAACATAAGCTGTTTTAATCTTTACTGTTATTCTACACCTTTCATAGAAAGCCTTCGAAACACTTATTCGTATTCAAACCGAAAATTTTCCATCACTATTAAGTCTGCAGATTTTAAAGAGCTCGTGGAAAGCGTTTTTAAAGTTTAGTCATATATTCATTGAGTATAATTTGCACTCGCGTCTTAAATTAGTGATAACTAGGGCTGGGCGATATATCGATAAAACCTATAAAATCGATATAAAATGCAAATCATGATAACGATATTAAAAAACCCTACAAAACGGTATATCATGAATATCATAATCGTGATGAAAACCGCGATTCTCATGGTCCTTTATTAAACCGCAACATTAAGCAGCGCTTCTTCGGTTTCGAGTTCTCTAGATTCCCTAAGTCTAAACCGTGGTATTAAATACCGAATCGTCTGTTCCGATTACTATGATACTAACGGAGTGACTCTAAACCGTGGTATTAAAAATATCGATTCCTCGGTTTCGGTATTCTTGATATTAACGGTGCGACACCTCCCAGCCTAAATCGGGATATTAAATACCGACTCCTCGGGTTCGGTGTTCATGATACTAATGATCGTTTCGGTGATTGAAAAATATCATACATGCAGTTTTCGATGCGATCGCTGACAGCAGATGATATATATATATATATATATATATATATATATTACGGTATAGACGGTGTAAGCTGAATCTCTGAGCGTATACGTTGTATGCTACAGACATCATGGCTTTCATTTCATTATGGTATTTAGATTTCAGCGGTGTTGATGAATATTTTCTCTTTGTTATTGATCAATGTGTGAATCAGGGCGATAAAAAAATGAAATATAACGTTTTATTTGCAATAGTGGATTTAATTAGACAAATGAAATAATAATTATATAGCCAGGTCCCCAGGGCCACTTTTCTAACTTTGGCCGAGACCCCTCATGTGGCATATTGTTGGAAAAGCCTGTGACCACTTATTCATGTTCTGCACCTCATGTGACCCTCTGCCCATTTCCACATCTGGGGGGAGGGACGCTTTTCTAAATTTTGCCGACATCCGTCATGTGACATATCGTTGGAAAGGCCTGTGACTGCTTATTCATGTTATGCGCCTTCCGTGTCCCTCTCCCCACTTACCCCTCCCCAGCGGGAGGGCCTTTTTCTAAATTTTGCCCTCACCCCTCATGTGACGTATTGTTGTAGAAGCCTGTGACCGCTTAATCATTTTATGCACTTCCGGTGCTCTGCCCACCACTTTGTCCCCTGGGGTTTCACTTTCCTAAATTTTGCCGACACCCGTCATGTGACATATCGCTGGAAAAGCCTGTGACCGCTTAATCATTTTATGCACTTTCGGTGCTCCCCCCACCATTTTGCCCCCCAGGGGGGAACTTTCCTAAATTTTGCCGACACCCGCCTTGTGACATATCATTGGAAAGGCCTGTGGCCGCTTATTCTTTTTATGCACCTTCGACGTCCCTTTCCGCATTTGCCCCCTCCGCAGGAGTGTCTTTTTCTAAATTTTTGCCGTCACCTGTCATGTAACATATCGTTGCAAAGACCTGTGATCGCTTAATCATTTTATGGCCTTCCGGTGCACGTTCTAAATTTTGCCGACACACGTCATGTGACATATCATTGGAAAAGCCTGTGACCGCTTAATCATTTCATGCACTTCCGGTGCTCCTCCCACCTTTTTGCCCCCCAGGGGAGCACTTTCCTAAATTTTGCCGACACCCGTCATGTAACATATCGTTGAAACGGCCTGTGACCGCTTATTCATGTTATGCACCTTCGGTGTCCCTCTCCCCACTAGCCCCCCCCCCCCCGTATGGGAAGGCCTTTTTCTAAATTTTGCCGTCACCCCTCATGTGACATATCGTTGCGGAGGCCTGTGACCGCTTAATCATTTTATGCACTTCCGATGCTCCGCCCACCACTTTGCCCCCTGGGGGGGGGCACTTTTCTATATTTTGCTTACATCCGTCATGTGACATATCGTTGGAAAGGCCTGTGACCGGTTGATCATTTTATGCACTTCCGGTGCTCCGCCTACCATTTCTCCCCTCGGGGGGTCACTTTCCTAAATCGATATATCGGACTATCATGGTATAAAGATGCCGATTTATCATGATATTTAATTCTAGACATCGCCCAGCCCTAGTGATAACTCATAATTCTGAGCAACGAAGTTCATAGCAATAGATAAACAGGGTCTTATTTGAACCAATACAGCTCAAATCGATAAGAAAATGTTGGAAATTCCCAAAGGAAGAAATGATATTTTAGGAATACAGATAGTTTCGGTTTCAGTATTTTTGCCTAAAAAAGAATGTTCGCCAAAATTAAGACTTTGGGTCAAAGACGTAAACAAAACCAAATATTCGGTTGAACTCGAGTTGTTTGCACAAATTTCAAAGTTTTCTGTTTAGAATTCCTTTATAGACACTTTAGGGCACGTTTTCTTAATATAAACTAATATTTAAAAGACACTAGATACTCATCAGCGTACAAATATATAAAATCAATATTAAAATTCAAAAAAACATTCATAATACACCCGACGTTTTGGACGTTGCCTGTAAAGTCATCTTCAGGGGTTTTGACCTTCGTTTCGGAACTCACTGTCGACACATCACGAAGTCAATGCTTGAATGAAAGACATTTATACGAAACAGCAGAAATTGCGAAACACTGTTGTAAAACAGAGGGTGACGTTATTTTTTGGCAGATCATAACATCAATATTTAGGTCTGAAAATTAAAACTGAATCTAGTTTTACAATTTTATTTCCTTTAAACTGTTAATTCAGATGTCAGAAACCTGAAATGAAATATTTTCATTCCAAACTTCACCTTTCCTCAAACTGATTTCTATTGATTATCTTATTAGGACTAAGGAGGTTAGAATATCTTGAAATGATTTTTACGTCCTCGAAATGAACTTTCATAACATTGCTTTTAGAAACTAATCTGGATAATGCTGTGGACTGTCTAATGTCGTTTTATTAATCTTCCACAAATAATGGGCCCTAAAATGTACGAAAATTAACTCAGTGATAGTATGTTATCATCTTAAATACTTTTTTAGATATTATAAAAATAAATTTCATTGATTTTTTTAAGTAGTAATTTTTAATTCTTTTTTAATCAAAATTTGACAGAAATGTCAATAAAAATCTGTATTTAACAATAATTATTTCAAATGTGTGAATTTTTATTAGACATTATCGCTTACTTTAAATCCAAGTTTAATGGAAAAAGAAGATCGTGTTTCAGTGCTCGGAGAAGCTTTTAAGCGTGGACAGTCTCGAAAAAGCGTTTCGAAACTGGATGCTAACAAAGAAGTTTCTGCTCTCTTTTAGATTTTATGACATAAAGCTCTTTTTTGAAGGAATGGGAATCTTCTACAGCTGGTAGATTTTCCACTTAAAATACTCACAAAAGAAGTGATAAAAAAAACATATATTGACTTTTCAATCTGTTTATTCCTTACATTTATGTTAAATTTCCGTTTATCTTTTCTGCGAAAAAATGTCTAATAATGACTTTTCTATTCATAAGATAATTGGGTAAAAGCATTATATATACATTATATATGTCTTAAAATGGGGCACTTCACAAAAATTTTCACCATAAAACAGGACTCTTCACAAAATGTTTTGCCTTAAATATACTTTTTATAAAACTTTTGCATCTCTAAACTGAACTTTTCACAAATTTAATAATTTAAAAAAAAAACTTGATCTTCACCAAATGGCTGAACTTGCCAATTAACCTATTATTTAGACTTTTTTACACGTAAAGGATATTGCTAAAAGTAGATAAACAGAGATCTGTATATAATTATAATTTCAAATTCTCAAAACTCCGACTTCCGAGGTTTTTCAAAAATAAAAAAAAATTCACAATTTCACAAAAACAGAACCCAATGAGTAAAATCTGGACAGAACACTGATATATATAGCTTTATAACTCATATAACGAATTGCGCAATGTAAGGTTAAGATTATTATTTTTGTAATTATTTCTATCTCACGTTTCGTCGCAAGTTTGTGTAATGACGAAGACTATTCCATCTTGTGCTGCAGTTGCAGCCTTACTAACGTATGTCAGTAAGAGATGCTAAGCTGATATCGTCCTCGTAGAGTCCTGGTAGAGCACTTGGAGTGCTATTCCAAGAGTTCCGGGCTCGATTCCGACTTGGACATTTTTAACATTGTTGGTTCTACACTTAGTTAGCAATGTGATAAATCAGGTATTAAATATTCGATAATTTTTAGCGTAATTTCACTCCTGAAAATTAATCAAAAAAATTAATTAAAATTATATATGTAAGAAGATGTTATTATGTATGTATTAAGAATTTCATAAAAGTTTTTTTTTCCTTGAAAAATGAAATAATTATAAAATGAAGCCAATAACTTCGTGGTTGTGGTTTTCCATCAGGAAAGTGGCATGTCAAGAATTAATTTAGTTCATGCTTGGACAAGCTTCTGATATGATTTATTATAGAATTCAATCAGTTCATGGAAGCGAACTAAGTCCAGTATATACATTTTCTGTTTCAACTACACTATCTTAAGAGTCCTTGTTGAACAATAGCTCATGGAAATGAATGTATCAAATCAAGCATCGTAAAGAGTTTCCTAAGAAGTTGTTATCTTGCTGGCAAACCAAAAGATATTTCGCACATTTTCATTAACAGTAAAATTCAAACATGTAGCATTCAACTCTATATCTTTGGCTTTCGTAAAGGATACAGTTTTAGTTTTGTCTAACTGAACTAAAGTAAAAAATATTTTTTTTCTAACCAAGATCGCTGAATCTTGGACAGAAGTAAGTAATTCTCTCATCTTCAAAGGGATTTAGTTTTATTTTCATTTGACTTATTCTTTAAAACGTTATACTGAATAAAGCATCTTTCTATGAATAGACGTAAAAACAATGCTTCTGTACGAATACTAAAGCAACAGATAATAAACTTATGACGATTTCCTTAAATGTAAAGAAAAATCATCAAATATAAATACTTTTTTATTTAAAAAATATCTTGGGATTTAATTCTTTCTAAAAATTCATAAATAATTAAATGACGCTAGAACGTAATCTATCTGTTTTTTATCTTGAAAATTGAGAGCTAGAATTTCATCCTTATATAACTTGTATTACCATTTATACACTTATACAACGTACAAGACATCAAGAAAAAATTGAATGAAGACAATTACTTCACTTTTTTGTGTAAGAATTTTTTTAAATACCCCTTTAAATTCGTCTAAAATTATTTAAACGCATACAGTGAAACCCGGATCTATCGTTCCCGCATAAATCGTTTTCCCGCATTGATTGTTTTATTTCTTTGGTCCCTGCACAAATTATATTTAAATAATATTAACGAACCCCTCATTCATCGTTGTAAAAATTTTCTCCTCACCGAAATGAAATTGAAGATCAAGCGGATCCGGCACAGATGTCCTATTCGCCCCATATTGGCGCTATTTTTTTCGGTTGCCAATTTGGCGAAAACATCAACAGCATAAACAACATAATCCGGGTTACCACATCAAGCAAAATAACGACACTTTGGCGCAAGTTTAAGTACCCGTTGCCTATATGATATTGGCGTCAGAAAAAAATCGCGCCAATATGGGGCGAATATGACATCTGTGCCGCGGATCCATATGACATACAAACTGGAATTGCTTTTTTATCTTAAAATAACTCATTTGTGCTGTTTTAGGGGAGAAAAACAGGGATTAGCGCTGATATTGTGACACGTATTGTGACATGTAAATAACTGAATTTGGAACACGTGTTCTTGTTTGGAGAATGGGTTATTCTATTCTGTGTAAATGGGAGGATGAATGCATCCACTTCGGCCAGCTCTCATATCCTTTCACATTCCTGGCTAATCTGTTGTGTGCAGTGTACGTGTTTAACTTCAAGAGTATGAGCTTTCAATTTAATGTGTTCTGCGCTAAATTTTATGCGTTCAGTGAATTTTAAGAATGGCAACAAAAATCCGAACCTTAGAAAAAAGGCTTCACATCAGAGATGAGGTGGAAAAGAATCATTTTGAGAAAAAAATTAACATTGCTAAACGTTTAGGTATACCGCCGTTAACCCTAAATTCGATAATTTTGAAAAAAAAAAAAAATTAGAGAGCAGGCTGGTAAGCATGGGGCTTCTGCAAAAAACAGAAAACTAGCAAAATGTCTATTTACAGTGAATTGGAAAGATTTATCTTCTCTTGGTACAAACAGGCTCGTGTGTCAAGTATTCCTGTGAATGGGAATATTCTTCGAGAGAAAGCACATGAAAAAGCTGCCTCATAAGGCATGGATACTTTTTCTGAATCAAATGAGTGGATTTTACGTTTTAAAATTTGCCATGATTTGATAGCCAGGAAATTATGCGGCGAAAGTGTCGCAGTAGTAAATACTAATGCGATAGAAAGGTGGTTTGAAAAACTTCCGAAGTTACTAGAAGGATACAAGGATTATGCCATCCAAAATGCAGACGAAACAGGCCTGTTTTATAAATGCTTGTCAGAGAGAACGCTATCGTTCAAAGGAGAGTCTTATTGCGGTGGCAAACATTCCAAAAGAAGACTTATAGTGCTACTATGTACAAATAAGGAGGGGTCTGATAAACGAGTACCCCTCGTTATTAGTAAATCTGCTAGGCCTCGATGCTTCAAGGATGTAAAGAAACTGTCAGTAGTCTACCATTCGCATTCCAAAGCATGGATGAAAAATGATATTTTTACAAAATTTCTTTATGGTTTTGATAGATCAAACGGTGCTCAAAAAAGGAAAATCATTCTATTTATTGACAATTGCCTAGCTCATTCCGATGTAAAGCGTGAAACGCAAATAATGCAAAAAGTTATTTTCTGCAAAATCTTTTCCAAAAACAGAAGAGAAAAATATTCTAAAAACAGATCAACGTTCACAGCATGGTTAATAATAAACTGTGATTGTTTTATAGGGGAATAACGTCACGCGTAGTGAAAATGTTTATATATACTAGCACATTTTTAGGAAATAGTGGTAGAAAATCTTTTGGTAACATTTCTAAGCGACAAACGTTCAACTCTACTTGTAATTTTAACTTTGTTTTATTGCTTTGTTATTCGACTTACTACTTTAATTACCCTTTTTTACATTACTATATAAGTGTCTTGCGGCCCGCCAAACGTTTCAAACACATATTTGCGGTCCGCGAGAAAAAAGGTTGTATGGCTGCTCTAACGGGACTACCCTGTTATCGGTTGCATTCAGAAAAAAGTAAAGTTTAGAAATAACCCGAAAAATTTTATACTTTTTTCTTTTACTTTAATAATCTTATTCTTTATTTTCTTGTATATTTGTTATCCTCTAGTAGACCAGGCGGCCTGTTCAAACCGAGTTCATCGCTGAAAATCTATAGGATTAGTTAAAGCTGGATTAGCATATTAAAATGTAACTTGTCTGCTAAGTCATATCTTGGTGGAAACCACCTGCAGTCTTACTTTTGGTGGTTGAATGGTAGATTTATGATTGTATTTTCCTGCAGCCAGTTTTCCATGTTTTCATACGTTTGGGTGCAAGAAAACACAGTGATAAACCTACCAATCAACCACTAAAATTGGGTCTGCAGGTGGTTTCCCCAAAGGTATGACTTGGCAGATCAGTTGCATTTTAATATGCTAATCTATATTTAACTAATCCTAGATTTTCAACCATTAACTCGGTGAGGTGATGGTGTGTGCAGTCGCTGCCCGGTCTGTAAGATGTGTGACATAAATAATTATCCACAAGGAGTGGAGTTGCTTTGCAATTTGGTATCTTTTCAACTCATCCACTGTTTGCCTGTTTTCTATTTAAATTTGTTTGGGCTGATTTTATCCAAGAAGCTCAAACAAAGTATCAAAAGTGGTTATTACCATTTGAAAAAATGAAAGTTTGTAACATGTAGACAACACCTTGTGACAAAATAAACCAGTTAAAATTAGTATAAAGAACTTTACACGCAACTGGATTTTTCTTTTATCCTTGCATTAATTAGACCTGAATTTCTGACCACAGTTCGAAATTTTTTCCCTACGGTGCATAATTGTGAATAATGTTTTCATTTAAAACAGTAGCATTCAAATCCATCTTCAAAATTACGATAGTTTTTATTCTCTGTTTTTGATCAAATAAACATGAAACTTCCTTTTAAGATGGCTTGTTTACAATAAAATTAATTTCGATATATTCATAGTAATATTAAGGTCTTTTGTTTTTCTTGAATCATTCATTAAAAGTTAAAATATAGTAATGTTTCCTGAATTTAAGGTCCATTTTTCTTTTATTTAAATTCTGAAGAAACGATTTTATTTTTCTATATGCTATTTATACAGAATAGAAGCTTACTTTAAATTTAATGTCATTTATTATATAAACTTAATGCTAATTTCTTTATAATATTCAAAATATTAAAATAAACGTGATTTAAGAATAGTTATATCATATTTCCACTGCACCCATTTATGGGCCATCGTTTGACTACACTGTAAAAAAAAATCTGTGAAGTTACTAAAGTTTTTCTAGGAAACTGGGATTCCTAGAACTTTTCATGTAACGGCAACAACAAAATTTCATGTAACAGACACACTTTTGCGCTGAAAATCAAAAAATCTGTAAGGTTACTAAGAATTTTTTTGGAAACTGGGATTCCGAGAACTTTTCATGTAACTGCAGCCAGGGTTACAAATAAAAGTTTAGTAAGATTACTGAAATTTTAGCAGATTCATCTGTAAAGTTACAGATTTTTGTAGCTTTACAAAAACTAGTTTTGTAGATTTGCAGCTTTTTTCGTACAGTTACAGTTGAAAGTTTAGTAAGCATGTAACTTTACATCTGTAGACCTACAGATTTTTTTTTACAGTGTACTAAATATGTACTTTAACCTAGTGCTTCTTATTTATTTATTTTTCTTGAATCTCTAACAATTAAAATTAGAAAGCTCTGTTTATAACCTATTAAAAAGTTTAATATTTCAATTTATATGTGCTTAAACACACTAATTAAGTGATTTAAAATTAATTAGACAGATGTAATTAGTTAGTGAAGTTTTTAATAATTATTGTCTTGCTAATTACCGATTAAATTGCTTCCAATTTTTTATTCATATTTAGAAAAAACGTAACATTGTAATAGACATTTTGTTCAATCAACAGCTTTTTGCTTTTGTCTCAATTTATGATATTAGATTAATTATTATATTTCATTCTATTAGCCACACAGTGAACAAAACAAAACAATAAAAGTAATTTCATAACATCATGTTATATTAGATTCAAGTATGTTAGAATAGAATTTCTAATAAAATAATCCCTTTTTCTTGATTATGCATGTGTAATTTAAACATATATATGTATTTTATTTATATTTATATTTATATATTAATAGACGAATATAAATGTGCTAAAAATCCCATTCATAAAATTTCAAAACTTTATTCTATGATTTGAATGGACTGTTTTACTTCTTTATTAAATGTATTCGAAATTATCGATAATTAATTTTTCACTGATTTGTCACCCATGTAAATTTTATTTTTTGTTCATCTTTCTTCTAATAAGATAACGGAATTACCTGCCGAGAATACTATAAATAAAATGTTGTGTGAGAAACAATCTGTCTATGAAATCTGAAGTAATTTACAGATACTACCCTTGAGCTTTTTAAATATATATAGAAAAGCAAACGTTTAACTGTAATTGTATTCTTTTAAGCATCAAATTGGTAGTCTGGATTTATAGAAACAGACATTAAGAATGTTATTCGAAAAATTCGATCTTTTAAATATAATCACGTCTGTGACCCTCTAATAAAGCATTTGATTTATAACCAATGCCATTTCACAATTTGGGGAAATTAAATTTTATTATGAATTCACACGAGTACCTAGTTCGAGGCAAAACTAGTAAATAGAAACTGTAGACGGATTTAAGACGTTTAAAAACTCGAACATTTTTTTTATTGTGCCTTATACTTCGACCAAAAAAATCAAATGTATCTATATCGTCTGCTCAGTAGTAATCTATTCTATAATGCATTATACACGATAGTTGAATCTTATTTAAGCAGTAATCGGGACATGGTGTAATAACAATAAAATTCATTGGACGTTTCTAAAATTCAACAAAAAACTAGTATGTTGTGGCCATCACAAAACTTTCTTCTATCTCATACTTGTCAATACTTCAAAATTCATTATCACAGTGCATCTATGCTCATCATGAGGATTCTAAAAAGATGAAATTCCGTGCATTAGTTCTTGACATATTACTGTCCCTGAAATCGTGTAAATCCATAAAAATGCAGCATAGCAGCGCCACCTATTCGGTGATTTACACCAGAACCTAATTATCATCAAATTATGTCAATGTCTAACTGAATATGAAGTTTGGGGAAAATCCGTGCATTAATTCTTGAGATAGAGCTATTGCGCAAATCATGACAAATGCAGCATAACAGTGCCACCTGTTGAGCGATTTACACAACCACATAATCAGCATCAACATTTATCAAGGTGTACTTGAATCTGAAGTTTGATGAAAATTCGAGCATTAGTTCTTGAGATAGAGCTATTGAAGAAATAGTGCAAAATGCAGCACAGCAGCGCCACCTATTGGGCGATATTCACCAACACGTAGTCAGCATCATTTCATATCAAAGAGTAACTGAATCTGAAGTTTGATGAAAATGTGTCCATTAGTTCTTGAGAGAGAGCTATTGCAGAAATCATGAAAAATGCTGTATAGCAGCGCCACCTGTTGAGCTATTTACACCAAAATGTACAAAATGTCAATTCATATCAAGGATCAACTGGTTCTGAAGTTTGCTGAAAATTGTTGCATTAGTTCTTGAGATACAGCTATAATGGAAATTCTGAAAAGTGCAGCATAGCAGCGCCACCTGTTGAGCGATTTACATCAAAATGTACAAAACATCAATTCATGTCAAGGACTAACTGAATCTGAAGTTTGATGAAAATCCGTACATTAGTTCTGGAGATTGAGCTATTGCGGAAATCGTGAAAAAGGCTGCATAGCAGCGCCACCTGTTGAGCGATTTACACTAAAAACTAATCAGCAACAATTTATATCATGGACTAACTGAATATAAATTTTTATTAAATTCCGTGCATTAGTTCTTGAGATAGACCGCCCACAAAATTTGTGCCCCATACAGACAGACAGGCTAACAGATTCACAGACTCACAGACAGACATTTTGTAAAAACATGTTTTTGGGGTTCTCTGACCCCTAAAACGTGTAAATCCGTCGAAAACCGAAAGTCGAAAATTTTCACGAATCCAATACTTTCTTCTTGTAAAGATAGAAGAAAGTAAAAATAACGGTGTCAGTTGTTGTTTGCAATATATTAAAGTGTGAAATCTGGGATGTATCTGCTGAGCTTCGTTGTTTTAATCCCAAATATCACCAATAGATGGTGTTGCACTGTCTCAAACTAGCGTACAGAAAAGAATGAAAGTTCAATCCTGTTTTTCTTTTATATTTTGCACTAATATGAATTCCTTGAAAACTTGAATGGTAAAAATTAAACTAAAATCATTCTCAATGACTTCCTTGTTTAGAATTGCCGAACTAAATAAATTCCATTTCGATTCAAAACTCTTTTCTTATTTGAATTTAAAGGAAGTTTTATGGTTCATTAAATGATTTTTAATATATGTTTCTTTCACTTCATGATGCAAGTGATTTCCTTGAATATAAATCAGTCTCAATTAAGCATTTGCTAATTGTAGATCTATCAACGTTTAATGATACTCTTCATTCTCGAAGGATTAGAGGCTGATCTTCATCCAGTCATCTCATCACTACCTAACCGATAAATCTATGCAGTATGTTAAGCTATGTATATATTACCAGATAATCTCATGTAATTTTAACTGTGTTCTGGTAATGGACTGTCTGTGTGTTTGACTGTTTACCTGCGCTGTAACTGTCATACAAATGTTGAGATAGATACGATATTTGAATTTGTGAATGAATGAAATATAGCATGCGCATTTTCAAATATACATGATGTAACTGTATAGTTTTTATAATGTAAAACTATAGAACTTGATGTATATACGTCTGTAAGAGGTTTGTTGTTTGATTGATAGGTGCAGGATGTAAATTGGTATTTACTCAAAATACAAGGCGTTTTCAATCGACCACTCGCCAGAGCTTTCGTTTGAATCTAGTTCACTGAATATAATTAAAGTTAAAAGCTGGCTGTTCATTTCTAGATATATCATCACTAACACATTTTTTTCGAATATATTTATATGTACATTTATATGATTTAGTTTTAACTTTTAAAGAATTTTAAATAATAAATTTGAAAAATGTCTGTTGGATTATCGCATTTCTATGGAAATGCTATATATAATTTTTATTTATAAACTTTTTACCCCGTTCCAGTGAATTGCGAAAGGTATATATATATATATATATATATATATATATATATATATTATATTATATATATATATATATATATATATATTATATTTTATATATATATATATATATATATATATATATATATATATATATATATTATCTATATCAATGACATATCCAAGTCCAGGTTAAAAAATATATAACACTATATAATTAAATGAATCAGCTTCTCATTCTTATATATTCGTCCTATTACTATAATTTTCTAAAAGTTATTCTCATTTTATTTTAACTTTTAAAAGAGAATAAAAATTATTATAGCTTTAAATTTCGGTGTTATTCCCTTTAAAAGCCTCTTCCATCGCTTTAAACGATTCGTAATCTATCTTTCCTAAGCTTTTTCATTCTTAAAACTAATCCGGAGTTTAATAATGTACCAAACAAATTTCTTTTCTCACTAAAGTTTGCTTTTTTTATTTAAAGAGGAAAAAGTACTTGGGCAGTTTTATGTTACATAAAAACTTCTTTAAAAGTCGATAAATTTAAGCAGAAACAGTAAAAAACTAATTAACCCCTTAAATTAAAGCAACGAAGCGTTGATAATCTTGATTAGATAGGTTTATTCCATCCGTATTTTCAACTTCATAGACTTTTGAAATCCTCTAGTGGTGATATAGTTCTTGTAGTTAGGGGCAGGGGTATTCTCCAATTATTAAAATAGCAGTTTTATTTAGCTGCATTTCAAGGAATGTTTCAATAAAGAAGTGGAAAAAGAAACGAGAAAACATTTTAACTTTTATGTGTTTTAAACAAAGAAGTCAAAAAAAATATTTAGAAAAAAAAAAGTTTCGCTTTATCTTATAGTATTCAAAAACTGTTAGAATTGTTATTGGACGTTTTAGGAATTTTCATACTGAATGTTTGTACTTCAGGACTGTGCATATATACATTGCACCCTGATTTTCAAAGGGAGTAACAGAACAGATGAATCTATTATGAGTATTAGTTCTGGAAGAGAACAGCTGATGATTTTCTATTTTCTAAATAAAAGTCAAATACGCGACTGTGACTTTTATGCGAAGAAAATATTTTGACGATTTTTCTGCTTCAAAACGGGGGTGCGACAATTATGCGAGGGCGACTATTACGCGAGTAAACACGGTAATTTCTTCTGTATACATAAAAAGAAAGTGTTGGAATCTCGAAATTTTCGACTTCCATTTTCTAATCGATTTACATGTTTTGGAATGTCCTGAACACGGTTTGACTA
Source organism: Maratus speciosus (assembly GCA_963932465.1). Taxonomy (NCBI): domain Eukaryota; kingdom Metazoa; phylum Arthropoda; class Arachnida; order Araneae; family Salticidae; genus Maratus; species Maratus speciosus. Next base: position 231,956,167 of record OZ010792.1, on the reverse strand, counting down.
TTTTTGGATGTCTGTCTGTTAGTCTTATGAACTTATTTATAAATTTATTTAAGAACTTCATTAACTTAATTCACTGATTTATTATTCCATATATATTATTAAAAAAAATTAATGTTAATAAAAAAGTTTTATCTTTGTAATGGGAACATTCAAATTTCTATATGGAAAATCCTAAATTGTAATGTCATTGTAAAACAATATGAAAAAAAATTAAATCTTCAATAAATCAGGATTCTTTCCTAGCTGGTCTCTCACTCGGTTAGCTAGGAATAAATATTCCTAGCTTTAAACCCAAAGGGTCGACACACCAGAAAGGTGTCTCCTGTCTGTCAGTCTGTGTGTGACACAATATTTGTGGTCGCATGGCAATTAATATTTTATTTCAAGAGTGGATTTGTGTAAGGAAGACCAGGCGAATGCCAACACCTTAAGGGAATTTAATTTTTTTCATCTGAAAAAAATGTTTATTTTTTAATAGTAAAAATTCTACAGCTGAATCGTGATCTTTAGTATCTGTATAAATTTAACCGCACACATAAAAAAAAATTCTTTCAAACTCTGTACAGTGGCGGGATTACCCAGGATACTGGGGTGATTCCGCCACTGTATAGGGTTAATGACGCCACTCTTTAATGACCTAGTAAATATATAAAATTGATACAAGGAAACACATAGCCTACTGAAAACATATTAAAAGCAATGTAATTTAGCAGAATAATGAATAATTGCAATGTTCCTTAAGCTAGATTTATTAATGTGTTAAGTTTACAATTTAACTCAAATTGCAAAAGTCACCCTTTGCCATGGTGGCGGCATTACCCAGAGAGGACAATATAGCGGAAATCCGCCAGCAAAGTCGAAAGAAGAACCGAACTTGTTCAATAAATTACATCAAAATGTCGGCGAATGCATGTAGATTACGGGTAATATTATCTTAAGTACCTAATGTTACAATAAAAGGTGTTTACCACTATTCATTTGAAGCTCCAAAATAAGAAGCAACTAGATGAAAACTAAATTTTTCACTAGAACAAACAAACGACGTACAACAAAATCACTCTCACTCTAGGCACTGCTTCTATTGTTGGCCGCTATAGAGCAGGCGCATTCACTATCACAAACTGCCGTTAGTTTTTAAACTAGGCGGGGTGGCGGCATAACCCCGAGTGGCGCCATTCACCCAGTCTCCCCTATTACAATTTTTTTTAGTTAAAGTTTGTTTAGCGAATCATTTGAATTATCTGTATTCTAAATTTCGTTCGATCCGATTCAGTAAAACACACTACTGAGCCCATTGAAGTGGGTATATTATTTTACGCTAAACCTATATAGTCCAGGCAATAGGGAATTTTACCTAGCAAAATTAATAGTAGTTCTGGAAATCGACTTACTTTATATTTTTTGGGTCGCTGAATCCGAATTTGTAACTTCCCACCAAAATTTCCCCCGGCAACCCCCCCAAATTTTGGTAAAAAGCCCCTCAAAAAGGGTTTTATTAAAAAATCAATTTTTTTATTGTTTTAGGGAAAAAGTATGTAGAAATTCAAAAAGTAGACACAATTTGCAACAAATTAGATAAATGACATTATGACTTAGGACGAAGGGGAAGGGGGGGATCTGCCTCGGAACATACGCGCGGTGCTGCGTGGACTAAATTGCGCAATTCCACTTAACCACTCACACGTTTACCTTCGTCCTCCCATCTCCCCTTCGAACTTTCCTTATAAGGTTTACTTTAAGTTTTTTGGGTCGCTAAATCCGAATTTTTAACTTACCACCAAAATTTTCCGCCCCGAAAACCCCCAAAATAGTTGTTATTAACTTAAATTTCTTATTGTTTTAGGGGAAAAGCATTACGAAATTCAGAAACTAGACAAAATTTGCAACAAATAGGATATATGACATTATGACGTATGATAACCGGGTAGAGATGGGGCTGCCTCGGAGCATTCCCCGCGCGCTTTTCTCAAAAACCAAATTTTTTCAAAAAATCAATTATGGGGGGGGGGTGGTGCCGGGTGAAATTTTGGTGGGAAGTTACAAATTCGGATTCAGCGACCCAAAAAACATAAAGTGAGTTGAAATCCAGAACTAGTATTAATTTTTCCAGGTGAAATCCCCTATTGCCTGGACTTCATAACTTAGTGCACGTAGCGCAGCAGTGCATGTTCAGAGGCAGGCCTCCCCTCCCCGTTCATCCTACGTCATAATGTCATATATCTTATTTGTTGCAAATTTTGTCTAGTTTCTGAATTTCGTAATGCTTTTTCCCTAAAACAATAAGAAATTTAAGTTAAAAACAACTATTGGGGGGGGGGGGGGGTTCGTGGGGGAACATTTAGGGGGGAAGTTAAAAATTCGGATTGAGCGACCCAAAAAACTTAAAGTAAACCTTATAGAGAAAGTTCGGAGGGGAGATGGGAGGGCGAATGTAAACGTGTGAGTGGTTAAGTGGAATTGCACAACTTAGTTCACGCAGAACCGCGCGCATGTTCCGAGGCAGATCCCCCCTTCCCCTTCATCCTATGTCCTAATGTCATATATCTGATTTGTTGCAAATTTTGTCTACTTTCTGAATTTCTAGATACTTTTTTCCTAAAACAATAAAAAATTTGATTTTTTTAATAAAAACCATTTTTGGGGGTCATTTTACCAAAATTTGAGGGGGTTGCCGGGGGAAATTTTGGTGGGAAGTTAAAAATTCGGATTCAGCGACCCAAAAAACATATAGTAAGCCTTTTTCCATAACTACCATGAATTTTGCTAGGTAGAGCCCCTATACGGTCTCTATTGCCTGGACTAATATATCTAAAAAAAATCCCATGAATCACCTCCCATCACATCAACTGGGGTGCAAGCAGATAATGAAGAGGTGACGCTTTCATTTAAAACGTCTTATGTATATGAATGAATATTCCCGAACTCTTGACAAAAACTCAAATCTTTTTCTGGTGGCTTCGTACTGAAAATAAGCTAATCAGAATGGAATATTGCTTTATCAAATAGTAGCTGTAAAACATTTTTTATGAAACATAGAGATCACGGGATACCGTATGGGTGGATTTTTATGAGCCTCTGTGCAAATTTTGAACAGTTTTGAGCATTTATTGAATGAAACAGTTAGAATAAATGTAATATTAGCTTTTTTAGTGAATTAAGGTAATATAAAACTACTAGAAAACAGGAATTCTGCTTTTTCAAAATTTAGTGTCGCCCCTGATGAAAAAAACATATATTTAAATGCAGATAATACAAAACGTATTTCAGTTTTAATATTTAAATACACGCTTTTATTTTATACAAAATTACGTCATTTGCATCCGCTAAAGAATTCCACGTTTACGATCCAGTCTTAAACAACATCTATAGAAAAATATGCATATGACGTGCCTGTCGCGGAATAATACACAAACCCAGCAAAAAATGACGTCGTCGTTCAAGAAATTCGACAAAAAAATCGGATATCTAATGATTCACAAGCCTTCATTTGTAATATGGATACTGAAAATTAAATATAATTTATAATAGCTCCATGTTTTATCAGAACTCATTCATTTATATATTTTTTTAATCCGGAAAATGTTATTACACACGGATTAATAAAATTGCATTCTTTCATATTTTTTATAGGAATTAAGTAAATGCGGAGGAAAAAAGTCACACATACATGCTTTAAACTACATTTTTATAGCACACTATATTCTTGGCATAGTACGTATTTTAATTACAATTTTTTTTTCAGTTTTTATGAGAAAATAGCAACAAAAAGATAAGCAATCTACGATTTTCCCTCAACTTTCTACGGAATGGGAGTACTTCAGCTGCCCCCATTACAGAAATAGCTTTAAAAACTACAAGAAATTAATATCTCAAAAATAAATTGAGATGCAGTTTTCAAACAAATTGCATTTAAAAGTACTTTTTTTTCCTATAGGACGGTGTAAAAATTGATAATGTGTGATGTTTAGCAGTTTAAAAAACTGCAGTAAATATTACCGGTATTTATCCATACAATGATACATCTGCTTCGTTTTACGACTTTCGTGTAACATAACATTATTTTTTAGGAACGACATTGTAATTACTGCCCGAAAGAAATAGCATTTCAAGGGCTAATAAGACAACTGATTTTTTTTTTAAGAAGGCATAGAAAAGGAATTAAAATTATTAATTTCGTATGGATAATATTACAGCCTGTCCTTTTCTTTTCAATAACTTATCAGAAAATAGTTCAAAAATCGATGACAGAATTTAACCTGTAGCGACAAATACGAGCGAGTTAAGTAACAGCGTATTAAATAAAAAATTAATTGAAGTTAGTTCCCCACTTTTTGAAATAATTACTTGTCATGTAAAAAAACATTCCTTTACCTTCAAGCAATTCTTAAGATATTAAACCTATATTTCAGAAATCAGCTATTATTAGATAAAAAAAAGCACTGTTAAAAACTTTTTAACACAGCGTTTTAACAATACTTTTTCAAGTAACTGTTTTTCATGTAAGAAAACGTTATTTTTGCTTCAAGAAATTCTTTTTCAAATATATGGAATTGTTAGAATCAACTTTCATCAATTAAAAAACACTTTTTGAAACTTTTAAAGATCACGTTTAAATTTAATTTAAATTTTAAAGTCTACTTTTAATTATAAAAGTAACTTTTAAGACTGATTTTTTTTAATTCAATCTTTCAAACAATCATTTATTTTAGAAAACTAATTAAACATTTTCTTCATTATTAATTCCTTTTTTTTCCTTAATTCTTTTCTTTACTCCCTTTTACAGCCAAAAATTTTTTAAATACACCAAGGAAAACCTAATTTTTACATCACCTATAATGTTTGGCAATTTTTATGCACAATTATATTCAAATAATAAGTGCTGAATATCATGAAATTTCATCGACTGAAAAACATTAAAAATTATCCAAATTAGCAGCGATGCAAATTCTGCTGCATTAGCTCCTTTTAACTTGTAATATGCATATTTTCTGCTTAGATGAGAATTATCAGTGCCATTTCTCTTAAGTAATAGCTGCACTGCTTCACATTGTCTGCATCGGCTGCAAATTTAATTATTAGACACACAAAACTAGACTCCTGAAGAGAATCACTGAAGTTGTTCATTCTTATAATCTTAAAATTTTACCGGTGATCTCACTTAAAAGTGCAAGCGACCGAAAATTCCAAGTATGTGTGCATTTAAGAATACATTTTGTATTTGCATGCAATTTAATAACATTATAATTCACGCAATACAAATATTTTGAGTGGCTGGCACAGATTTGATCTTTACACTTTCGTTATGAAAATGTTTATAACTGAAGTATCTATATTATAAAGGACAAACATATCTGTGCGTAACGCATACGTCATTTTGCGAATGGCAACACTTTGAAATTTGAAATAAAATTTTGGTTTTGCAATTATATCTACGGCAAATTTTTAAACTTCTGAACATCGCACAGTTTAAATTTTAATACCGTCGTATAAGGAAAAAAATGTTCTTTTAAACGCAATTTGTTTGAAAGCTGTATCTCAATTTATTTTTGAGATATAAATTTTTTTTATAGTTTTTAATACAAATTTTGTAATCGTGGCAACTGAAGTACTCCATTTATATTGAAAGTAAAGGGAAAATAGTCATGGCTTATTATTTTTATTGATTATATCTTTATTGATGCCATTTTCACATTACAAATAAAAGTAACTTTTTTATAATTTTTGAACTGAAAATGATGTCAAACATTAAAAAAGAACATGCATTCTTCTTCATAAATCAGTTACATTTCAATATTTTTACATTACGCTGATACTGAGTTTGAGACGCTAGACAAAATGATTCAGTGAGTAAAAATTGTCATATTTAAAACAATACGATCATTTATTTTGATAAATCTAAATATTTGACCAGTACTAAATGGCCGATACTATGACAACTAAAGGCAAAATTCTGAAATTTTTTTTCGCGGGTATTGAGATTAGAACTTAAAGTTTGTGCGAATGTTCAAATGAAAAGTTGTATCGGACAAACGAGACTTTAAGTTTGGAAATACATTCCTTAATAACGTATTGCGCGTTAAAATACTTTCAAATTGTGAATTTGAGTGGTGCGTAATGTAAATTATGATAATGTGAAAATAACGTATAGTTTAGACTTTATGGGGGAAACTTTCATGATGTGACAAAGCGAAATCCTTTTTACTGATTTTTCATCCCATAAAAACAAACATAAGAGCCTCAATCGATAAATTCATCATAATTACTCATCTTGATTACGTGTTCTAATTGAGTTTAATTTTTCAATAATTTAAGCAGTTGAAGTTTGTGGAAATAATATTTTGGTAATTTTAGGTTAAAAATATTATTTATTTTAAGAGTGAGACAACCAATGTTAGATGAATTTTTTATTGTAATTATTTTTGTAGGTTTATTATAAATTCGATCTGAAGTTCCTTTATAACATTTTAGTTCGTCGAATTTCGACGGGTTCCAACTCGTTTAAAATAAAAAGTTAGTTTAAAATGTCAGAATTAAAACTCTGTAAATGAAACTAAATATCATTTTCACAAAAATACATGAAACATAAGAGATAATTGGTGGGGGGGGGAGGGGGTCACATAAAAATTTAAGAACCGGCTAGTCACATATTTGTATCCATATCATCGATACTGTCTAAATTTTAAAAAAACTCTTTCAACGAAGTACTTCTGCAATTTTCGTAATGTCGAAGAATAAATTTTGTACTCGTCCCATTGTATTAAATGGAAAAGTAAAGGCCTTGTAAACAAACGTTCAAGCCTAAATATAACATGTACAACATCACATAAATCGAGGATCGTATTTACATGTATGAGGCATAATGTTCCCGTTATTTTATTGAGCTCCCTTTTCTATGTGATATAAATAAGACAAATGTAAAAACTTTTCCACAACCTTGAATACTCCTTGTGCTAATATTAAACAAGTAAGAAAAATCATGCGTTAAGCATAGATTATGAAACACTTCCTGAATGCTTTAACAAAACTTCGTTATTTAGGGAAATAAGGTATATAAGAGAACTAAGTAAACATTTTCGAAAACGCATAAAACGTTTGGAAAACTGATTTCAGCAGTTACCGTCCATAGCCAAATATGTATTCTAATTCTTTTGAACAGCCCTGTATTTGATATGTAGGTTGATATAGATACTATATAATGGAGAAATTCAGCAAGAAAACATATAACAGGTTGAAATTTCTCTTTCAGCAATTTATACTAATAGATGGAAACATACTTGTATACTTTTGTACAACCCTGTAGTTAACCTAGTACCTTTATTACACGCCACTATTTAGCTAAAGTTTAATTCAAAGTAAAACACTCTTAAAACTACTGGGATCACATTTCCAAAAATGATCATTTATAGACGGCCATGCATCCAATTCTTTACGTTACCCTGTATATCATTTTATTTGCAGTTCCTCGTAAAAATGCATAACTCATTTATAAAAACCACCTTTAAACAATTTGAAATCATACCCAGTAACCATTACGAATTCTTTTGTGTAGCCCTGTATATCTATTACAGCATTTATAGACATCATAAACATTGCATACATATAGTGAAACATAAAAGCACATACCATAATAGTCCAAGAGCTGTTAAACATTTTAAGGAAGGTATTTGAGGCAGCCTGAAAATTTGTGCAACACCTCTTTTGTAATGGCTGAATACAAAATCGAATGTCTGGCTGAAGGATCGTGGCCCAAAAACTGTGCCAGACACGTGTCAAGTGCCATTTTTTTTTGACTACCCAAAAAAGGTATTTGAGGCACGCTGAAATTGAGACAGAATAATATTTATACTTAGAAAAAAATATTTTCAAAACGACAGACACTTTAGTCGGCCCAAAAACTGTGCCAGACACGTGTCAAGTGCCATTTTTTGACTACCCAAAAAAGGTATTTGAGGCACGCTGAGATTGAGACAGAATAATATTTATGCTTAGAAAAAAATATTTTGAAAATGACAGACACTTTAGTCGGCACAAAAACTGTGCCAGACACGTGTCAAGTGCCATTTTTTGTCTGGCACAGTTTTTGGGCCACGATCCTTCAGCCAGACATTCGATTTTGTATTCAGGCATTACAAAAGAAGTGTTGCACAAATTTTCAGGGTGCCTCAAATACCTACTCAAAAATGTTCAACAGCTCTCCTACTATAATTAAAAATGCATTTCCAGCAATCATCGCTAATGTACAGTACTTCGGATACAATATGGTATCTGAAATCTTTTGTGTGTACCTGTAAGTAATGCTATGCACTTCGTATTATACATGACATAACTTATAGTAAACCTCAGAGACGTATCTGGGAGTACGGCAGTGCGTCCGCTAAGTTCGCACAAGCCGTAAGCCACCTTTTCCTGAACCATTTCGGCATACTTTTCACCTCCTCATAACGTCGTTTCAGGGAGAGATATAGAATTTTTTTTATACACATGTTCGTATGGTCAAACTGAACTAAGGTTCCACGATTTCATGTTTCTATATTTAGTAGTTTTCGAAATATTAAATTCCGAAAAAGCGCTTTTTTGTCACTGACTCACTTAGCATCATCAAATAACTAAGGTACTTCTAAAAGCCGTAGAATCATGAAATTTCACAAGTAAGTAAGTCGGGTTTGTAGCACAATTAACGAGAAAAATCTGAAAACACAGAATTTCCGCCTCTAAACCTTTCAAACAGGGGGTGTTCATTTGGCCGTAAACAGTTCCTTAACACATTCAATTGTGCCAATGTTAGTCGCCAAAACTCGATTACAGAGTTTTGAAGGGGGTCACGTGATTTGAATCAGAATAACATTTTATATACAGTCAGACCTCGTTATCCCGACACCCGGTTTTCACGTCACTCCGCTTATCATGTCAGTTTTTCAAAGTCCCGATTTTTTGTATATGACTTTAATGTAAATAAACTCCGGATTTTACGTCGTTGTATAATTTTCAACTCCGAATATCCCGACGGTTTAGGAAAATTGTCCATTTTTCATAATCCATCTTATAAGCACGGAAGTTAAGCGGTAAGAAATGTCTTAGCCAAACTTTTCACAAAAGTGTCTAAAATACCCATTGTGATAAATCAGAAATTTTATTTCAATCCTTTATCTGAATAAATAAACCCAAACTCTATGAATGACCCACTTGAGCTCCAGGTAGACGTATCAGTCTACTCGCGGTCTTTTTGTTCTGGTCAGGTGGTGCTTTCTTTTGGTTACAAAGCATTTTTCATCCGACTAAAACCGAAGCATTGCATCGCATTGAAACGATCAGAAATTACCGAACATCCATTTCTGAAACAACAAATATTGGTTACAATTCATTGTATAATATTGAAAAAAGAATTGTAGGAAGCACCTCTAGGGATAAGCAAACCTTAATTCATCAATATTTCATGTAACAATAAAAAAACATGTCACCATAAATCCGATTTTTATTCTTTTCAATTTTGTTTTTGTGTTTATTTTGTTTAATAATAAGGTTTTATTGCTTAAAACTGCAAGAACAGTTATGAATTTGAAATTGTCTTAAATTACTTAAAAATACAGCTTTTTATAAACATTTTCTGCAACTCCGGTTACCGCGACACCCCGCTTATGACGACACTTTGTTCTGGTCCTTAGAGTGTCGGGATAACGAGGTTCGACTGTATGTGCTTTTCCAAAGATGTTTGTTAAATAGAAAAAATGAATATGCCTAAAAATTTTAATCAGTATAGGTTATGATATATTTACGATATTAAAACAATAAAACATTTAACAAAATATAACCGCAATTCGGTACGTTTCCAATATAGTAGCCTTGGCGAAATACAGAAAATAGCCTTGACGAGAAAAGAAATTTGATAATAACGTATTTTCTGGCAACCTATTTACTGTGTCATATACACAACCAATTTTTTCCATACGTATACAATTATTTAATGTAAGGAACCTGTTTATTTATTTTTATATACCAACATAAATAATTTGTATATAAAAAATAATATTTTATACATGTATAAATAAAATGTTTATATGTATATAAATACATATATAAATAACATAAAAGTTCACCAGGTTTGTTTTCATAGTTGTTTATATCATTTGGCAACATATCTCAGTTTCTGAAGTCCGAATTGCGCCAAGATTTAAAAAAAATGCCAAGGTTTCTATAGTGAAAAAATATCCTAATTCCATATGAAAGTTTAAAAATCTCCTTTTACTTAAATGAAATGTGTAACTAATAAACTGTCTTTAACGATGTGCGACAGGTGCGGCGTCCGAAGTCCGCTGCTATTGTTATTATATTGTATTATTAGCCTACTTACAGTTAATTTATTGTTAATTTTAAATCTGTAAAAGAAAGATTATAGTTATAGATAAGATATGTTGGTCGCCAAAACCCGATTACAGAAAATTAGCCTGAGTTATAAAGGCATTACATGATTTCAAGCTGAATGAATTTTTATATGCTTTTATAAAAATCTTAATAAGGCAAATCTTTCAGTTTATCTGTCCATCTTTCTATCTTTTACTTCCTTAAAACAAATTTTATTAAAGACCGGGAGGCGTCTGCACAGATCATCACCTCATCGAGTTGACGGCTAAAATTTTAGGATTAGTTAAATATCGATTGGCGTATTGAAATGTGACTGGTCTGCTAAGTCATGTCATAATGGAAACCACCTACAGACCCGATTTTACGAGTTAGTTGGTGGATTTTCCATTGTGTTTTCCTGCACCCATTCCCCCATGTTTCCAAACTTTTGGATGCAGGAAAATACAATAGTAAGCCTATCATTTAACCACTAAAATTAGGTCTTTAGGTGGTTTCTACCAAGATATGACTTAACAGACCAGTTACATTTAAATATGCTAATCTAGTTTTAAGTAATCCGAAAATTTCAGCTGTAAACTCGATGAGGTGATGGTGTGTACAGACGCCTCCCGGTCTATTATAAATGTCGGAATTCTAATCTCAATGGCACTCTGGTCAATCTGGCAATTATCCCTACTATTTATGGAACACTATTCCTTTAAGTTCGTTTTAGTGATGTTAATGAACTTATGCATATGCATCATACATATTATACATATGCATATAATACGTAATACATTTGCATCATACATATTATAGGTATGTGTATAATACATAATACATATGCATCATTATGACGTCAGAATAAACAAAACATTTTTTGACGCAAAATTTGAGAATTGGCATGATATATTACCAAATTTGGCGAAACTTTGCTAAATGTCACCAAGCTTGCCGAATATTTGACGCTAGTGGCTATTTTTCAATGAGTTAATTATTAATGCGAGCCATCTATTTTTATTTTTCCTTATATCATCTGAATAGTTAAATGATATAACGTACTAGTATTTCCAAAGTGCTAATAGTTTCGTCACTGCCCAAAACCTCTTCTATTGTTATTATATTGTACTGTTATTATACTTACTGTGACTATGTTGTTAATCTTTACACCGCTAAAACTTCTGTAAAATGTAAAGAGAATTTACGGAAACTATTAAAGCATTGAAACTGCCAGTTCTCCTTATGATTATTATAATTCTATAATATGTAACCTGTTAATCGATATGTACGTTAGAATGAATCTTCTATAATCCGGTTCATCGTATTTTAGTTTTCAGGTTTCGAATAAAATTAGCTAAAATCTTAAAACCATGGATCATTGACTAATTCTTCAACACGATCAGATGAGAAGAATGATAGATTTTTAAATGGATCATGGCAGTGAGCCGGTAGACCTTCTATTCTTCCGTAATCGAGTCTATTGAAAAGGTTAACGTGAAACAAAAAGATATTAGCATCAATATGGTTTAATGCAAATGCAGATATTGTCAAAGGATTTCATAAGAACCATTTCACTTGTACCCAGTCGTATCAGTTAAAATACAACAATTGGCAGTGATCCCAACTAGAAAAGATTTCTTAATAGGATTAAAAATTTCCGCATTAGAGAACGAATCGTAACTGCTAAGGAAACATGCATAAGTGAGTTAAAAGATATTTGTCACGAAAGATGAATTACATAACAACACAAAATATATGATGTGCTTCCATGATCGTAAAGAGTTCTTGATTTCTCTATCAAAAGCTTCCGACTTGGCGAAAGAATGGGTAAGTAAATTAAATTATGAATAACAGTAACATGATGCAACGTTTAACATGGAGTTAATATGGTAAATACTGCTTGCTAGAGGCGGCCAGTACTTTAATATAAAAAGAAATAAAGTATAAATTTGTAAAGCCCAATAAAACAAATTTAGGTATTTTTATGTTAGCCACGCACAAGTTGCAAATCGCCAAATACTGTTCCCAACTCCATTGTTCATATAGCATTCATTTCATTTAAAGATATATACTTTTCAGTCATTTCATTTAAAATAGAATCATTTCCCTCATTTTATTTAATAGAATATTTAACATAAAAATAAATAAATAAATAAATAAGAAATAATAACATAAACCAAAATATTTTATTTAAAAATCAAAGCATTGTTTCTAATTTACACATGTGAAAAATGAAAACTGCTATTGGCGAAAAAACAAAAGGCTAATGAGGAGATTTGCTCCCGACTAACATAAAAGTGCCGAAATTTAAGTTTTTCATATTAGTATAGTTTAGAATAACAAACTTGAAAAAACATACAAAAAGTAGTGATATCCCAACAAAAAGTTTTCGGTAAAAAAAAAAAAAAAAAAAAAAAAGCGCCAAGTTTTCCTTAATGTTTCGGCCAGAAAAAGTAGTGATATCTGAAGTTCGCACAAGTTAAAAGCCAAACATCCCAAATCTTTCATTGAAAATGGCTTCCTGCGACTTGGCCGTTAATGCCTTCGAAGGAGTTTTTCAAATTTTAAAATAATAAATGACAAATGAGCTACATGCCAACTACGTTTTTTGATTATTTTAGGCATTTTGTGGAAGAGAGTACAGAAATAAAATACACATTTGAAAAAAGCCTTTAAACAACTTCAATCTATTTAAATGCTTAGAAGTTAAAAATAACAAAATACTTGTATTCAGGAGATAATATCCCTAATTGCTAAAACATAATTAGTATCAGCTTTTAACAGTTTATAAACTGAATACCTCTTAATGTATTCAAACAAACTATAATAAATGTTCAAACGAAAAAAATCTCTTTCGTCAATACACAAGATTTCAATATTATACAATAAAATGTAACATATTGTGAGATTTGAAGTAAGTAAATTTTGTTTTATTTCTTGGGTTTTACGTTAATGACTTCAGCTTTAGACCGTACAAAATGGCAATTAAACCACAAGTGGACTAAATGATCTGTAATCAAAACTAATGTTTGTTCAAACTGAATGGTAGTTGTCATAAATCTTTTACTTATAATGTCTTTATGTGAATTTGCCTCTTTGCATTCTAATATTACTTTTAATATTTAAATAATTCATAAATGCGTAATTTCCAATCATTAATTTTGAAATGCTGTAGAAGGCATTAACGGCCAAGTCGCAGGAAGCCATTTTCAATGAAAGATTTGGGATGTTTGGCTTTTAACTTGTACGAACTTCAGATATCACTACTTTTTCTGGCCGAAACATTAAGGAGAACTTGGCGCTTTTTTTTTTTTTTTTTTTTTTTTTTTTTTTTTTTTTTTTTTTTTTTTACCGAAAACTTTTTGTTGGGATATCAATTTCTTTATACATGAGATAATTTAACATAATTGAAATACGCCGGAAAAAAATCCCTCCACCTCTATATCATTATATAACTTAATCCTTTTGTGCGGCCCTGTAAATGAATAATAACTATTCTTTGCGCCGCATATTCTACAGAATGCATATTTTAATGCGATTGATAAATGCATATCAATTTTATTATCTTTGAAAGCATGTAACATCATTAAAAATCATTTTAAACGATTTTTTCCCATAGGCCGTAATGTAATGGAAAACTTTTGACTGTCCCTGTAAATGAACTAAACGTGCTACAAACTTCATTTGAAATAGGGTTCGTGCTATCGTAGAGGTCACTAACATCCAAAAATTTCAGAACGATCCGAGTATATTTATAGGAGTTACAGCGCGGACAGACGGACAGACAAACCGAAGTCATAAACACTTTTCAACTTTGTTGGAAAGTGTTAAAAAGATAATAATGAAATTCAGTTTATTGAATCGGAAGAAAACAAGCTTTGCACAATAGCAATAACGGGAAAAAAATTAATTTATAATGATTAAATTGATATTAAGTTATTTAATTTTAAATGTCTAATATATTTCATGTTATATAAAGAAACAAGTTCTTTCAGCCTTTAACGGGAGAAAGGGTGATTCCTATTCATTGTTTTTAAAAATTGAGAGAATTTTTTTCAAATGCATGGAACTCGATTATAGAAAATTCTCAGTTTTCATCAATACTGAATTTGAATGTAAATTTTGAAAAATTAGTCAGGTTTCCTCGTTTGAGCAGTCCCTCTTAGGCTATCAAATCAAATGAAATATATTTTTCTTTTAAATTTGAGGCCCTTTATGATATGGCTATGTAGTTTTAAGCGTATGGGAGTTGCAACAATATTTACAAAAAAATGAAATTACATTTGCGAGAAACCATGTTCAATAAAACATAAATTAGCAGTGAATGCGATTACGGGAAAATCCCCTATTATTAATACGCTGTCTTGTTTCAAAATGTTACCCAAGCATGAAATTCAAATTGTTGTATCTCAGTCATTTTTTACGATAGAAGCGGAACAAAAAATCCTCTGGAATCCTTGTATCAAGGCTTAACACTTAATGATAAAGAATTTTTTTTTCTTTTTTTTTTGAAATTTTTAAGAAACCACCATTTTAAAACAAGACGGGGGATGCCACTAAACTCGGTCGACATTTTCGTAAGCATTCTACACTCGTAAGCTTCAGTCATATCCAAATCGGTTAATAAATACGAGTGCAACAAGAAAAAGTCCTTTCGGTCAGTGCCGGGAGGAAGAGGTAGCTTTCATATTTATTGGTTTTAAAATTTTGCAAGTTTTGCTCGAAGCTAATTTTACTCAAATTTTAAGAAGCTAAAATGCGACGAACTCGATAAGAGAATATTCGTCAACACTGAATTTGAATGAGAATTGCGTCAAATTAGTAAGCTACAAGCCGCCCTTGGCGACCAGTTTGGTCTCCCTTAAAATTTATGTTTGGGAAAGCATGCTAAGCAATGTATCATGTTACTTTTATTCATAATTTAATTTACTTGGACTCCCTTAAATATAATTAATATAAACCCTTAAGTTAATATCAGTTTTTGTTGCATTAAAATATCTCAATTTGTTGATTTTCTGTAAGCAAGTAAACCCTATTGGTTTACAATGGAAGTCTATGGGAATTTGCGAAATATTAGAGATATCGCCAAGTTGACGTCACTTTTGACGACTAATATTGGTCGCCAAATTTGGCGATCTATCGCCGAGTTGGCGGCAAGCTTGGTGACATTTGACGACAGAACAGGGTCTCCCTATGGTAACCCCTCTTATAGGTATGGAGATGCATCAAATGCAGTTCACTAACCAATGGTCGCCATTTTCAAACAAGATGGCGGATGAAACTGGCCAACGAACTCGGTCGAGACATTGGTATGTACTATGCATAAATCAGTTTATAAATACGAGAGTTACAGCATGACGAATATCAGATTGTTTCAAAATGTCAGCCACCCTAGAAATTCAAACTGCTATATCTCAGCTATTTCTTAAGATAAAGACAAAACAAAATATGCTCCGGAATCCTTGTATTAAGGTCAAACTCTTAAGAAAATGATGTTTTTCAATTTTTAATTCATTTGCACCGCTATTTAAAAGTTTTTAATTTTTTAAATGGCCGCCATTTTGAAACAAGATGGCGGATGAAGCTGACCAACGAACTCGGTCGAGACATTGGTATGTACTATGCATACAATTAATTTCATCATCCAAATCGGTTTATAAATACGAGAGTTGTCGCATGACAAAAATCATATATATATATATATATATATATATATGTGTGTGTGTGTGTGTGTATATATATATAAGTCACATTTGAACGGAGTGTGGTTTTGGGCTCTGGGGGTCATGATTGATGAAAATATACCAAACTTTTCCTTTTCGTACTTCTACCGGACGGCTGCAATAGGTAGCTTTTTACTTTTTGTAATGAAAGCTACCTAAAACGGATATATAACACTTGAACGAAAGGTAGTTTTGGGATTTGGGGGTTTATCATTTGTGAAAAGGAACCTAAATATCCCGGAATTCTTTCGGATGGTTGTATAGGTAACTTCTTACTTTTTGTAATGGAAGCTACCTAAAACATGACAATTCTAAATTATTTTTATCTACTATATATATGTGTAATCCTAATAAAACGATTTTATTAAACGATTTTATGAAACACATTTGCGAAACGATTCCTTGAAACGACTAATTAAACGAATATGTGTTAAATGCGGGTTTGTAGAAAGCTTGCGGAACTGTAATTTTAGTTTGTTGTTACAGCCCCCTACAGCATGGTTTTTTCTTCAACAGGGTGTATATAGAATTTATAGTTATTTTATAGGGCCGCTCAAAAGAATACGAATATATGTTAAATGCGGAGTTCGAAGAAAGTGGGTGGTAATGTAACATTAGTATGTTGTTACAGTCACCTACTTACAGCAGGTTTGTTTCTTGAAGAGGGTGTATATAGAATTTATAGCTTTTGTACATGGTCACAAAAAATAATAAGAATATATATAAATAACAATGTTATTGAATGAATATAAGTAAAACGTGGGATTAAGAGAACGTGAATGGCAATGTAATTTTAGTATGTTGTTAGGGCTGTACTAAAGAATCCGATTACACTTCGCTGTTAAAAATTTGCAGCAAACTGTTCAGTCATTCGATCGTTTTTATAGAAAACGGTTACATAACCGTAATTTAACGCTATTCTGATATCATTGTCCATTTATGGTCAGAATAGAGTTAAATTACGGTTATATAGCCGTTTTCTATAAAAACGATCGAATGACTGGACAGTTTGCCGCAAATTGTTAACAGTGTACCATCTATGGGCGGTAGTTACTCAAAATGTATTTTATTTTCGTGTTAATATCTTATTGAAACTCTACGACATTTGTATACATTATTAAGATTTACCGAAGCATGTTCTCCATTGAAAATATGGGGTGTAGTATTTATAGTTTTTTTACAGAGCAACACAAAACAATACAAATGCATTACACTTTATCACTAATACCTGTTGAAAGAGCTATTTTCTATGACATTTATTTAACATATGATGCTTCGTATATCTCTATGTGTTTAACTGTTTCTTCAACTAACTTTTCGAACGCATTTGAAGCTTACTTGCAACAAACGAATTTCCCACAAACCTTTTGAAAAAGCTTCCGTCATTGTCAAGTATTTAAAAAAAAGTCTCGTTAGTCTTTTTAAGCTAGTAGTACCTCTAGTATTCATATAAAATTGTTACGAAATAAAGGAAATAAAATTATGTACCTGAAATTATTTGTTTCCTGGATTTGCTTATTCTCTGAATATTCACTGCAGTTTTGAGTAATATTATAAGTATTATTATTAATATTTTTATGCGTCGTTAATCGAAGTTTTCTTTTTTACAGACGGCCCATTGGTTCATCCAATACTCCTGGGCGCTATTCAAGGCGATGTCGCACATGCTGTGCATCGGCTACGGACGCTTCCCACCTCAAAGCCTGACCGACATGTGGCTAACGCTTCTTAGCATGATATCTGGAGCTACATGCTATGCCCTCTTCTTAGGTCACACGACTAACCTCATACAATCACTCGACTCATCTCGCAGACAATATAGAGAAAAGGTAAAAGATTCAATTACTATTGCTAAGTATGAATATATATGCATACAGACAAAAGTATCGGGCATTTTTAATGTATCTTTAAAAATAATAGTCTGATAAAACTTTATATACCGTTTGTTTTCAAGAGGCGCATCTAGCTCTCTGGGACGATTCTACTGTCGAAAGGGGTGTTACGTTGAGATGGATATTTTCCGAAGTTCTACTTCGGCATTCACTTGTACGTTGTCACTAAGATTGCCGCTCACTTGTTTGTTATTTTTTACTTCCGATCAAAGTTTAAAATTCTATTAATATCTCGTTTTAATTCAAATTAAAACTTCCATATTTAGTGTTCAAATGGCTAGTTCGGGTGGAAATAAATCTTTCAGGAGTGGTAGTAAGAATATCAGCAATTTTGTGATCAAGAGGCAGAAAAAGGAGAATTAATTTTTCCGATAATCATTCTACAAAACAAACCAGTCAAATTGCTGGTGTTTCTAGTAGTACTATTAAAAAGATTCGCCGAGAAGCAGTAGATGAGCGTAATCCTGTTTTTTGTTTACCTAAAAAAAAAGAGTAAAAAAGGATGTCTTTGAAAAGACATCTATAGATGAATTAGATTACACGTTATTAGACGAACTGTATATTTAAAGATATATTTTAACAAATAAGCTTTTTTAATGTAATTTGCAAGAAGAATTAAAAATAATATAAAATAAAATAAAATGAAAGTTAATTTTGTTTTGCATCGCGAAAAGCAAAAATGTTGCATAACTTTTAAAAAATTTTAAGCGTTTTTGTTTTTTATAAATATTAATAGCAGTGATGGAACAGTGTAGCAGCAGAGAATCAATTGACACCGCAAAATTGTTTTAGTATTCTCCATCTAACTTCAAGACAGAATTTCTGAGATTTTTGAAGGCGAAGAATACTATAAAAATTTAGTGGTGACAATCGCTCAACTGCTTCGCCACTGTTCCATCACTGTAATAGCAAAAATTATTTCCCCAAAAGCACATTCTTAAAAGCCGCAGCTAAACAAACTCCACTAACCACTTTTTTGGTAAAATCAAAACAGACCTGATGCATGCGCAAATGCGCGGAGGGATTTGCTTTCCGAAAACAAACTGTAGCTAGGAATTTCTTTTCAAAATTATTACACTTTATAAAATTATAAAAACATGCGAACAACTCAATTTTTATTTGACCGCTTTTATTAAACCTATTGCATTAAAAAACAAGTGGTTTTTTAGAAAATTGCTAAACTTACTTTTTTTACTGAAAGTTTTGTTCTGTTATGCAAGTTAATAGATAATCATGGACATGAGAATAAACTCTTGCAGTAAATGCCAAAGCGTAAAGAACGTGGTCTTCAGCAGCGAAAATAATAAGAAACTTTTTCTGTTAGTATTTAAAAAAGTGGATAAGTACGAGTAGGGCCCCCACACTGAGGGTTCCGCGCCGTTATGTCGTAATACCCTACTTCAGCCATTCCTAAAAAAATGGTTATGTCATACAGACGGTTTGACGAGTTTGTCTCTTGCTAAATCAATAGAGAAATATAAATTAATGATTTTCTGATTTTTCCCTTTACATGTGCTATTAGACCTTCCTTCATGCCAAATTTCAAGATTCTAGGTCTAGATATAATTTTTACAGTGTAATTATAGTACTAATTTAAAATTCTTTAATACAATTGAAAAGATGACTACGAATAGAATGGGCAATAAGTTGAAGTGGAATTAACCCCTTAACGCTCGAATTCAATTACGGTTGAATAATTCAAATTGCTTATTGGTACCACTTTTATGAAAATAAAAATATTCTCCTTATTTAATGACAGTAAAAACGATACTAAAATATAGCCAATTTCACTATTTTATAAAACTGGTGGGAATCAAACAATTTGAGTAAAAGACACAGCCCGAGAATATGACGGGAGCGAGAATTAAGGGGTTAAAAAAGTTGAAAATTTGCGCTATATTTTTCTAAATTCAAAGCCTTCTTATGACAAATCATTTGTCTGTACAGATATATTAACAGTAAATAATTTTTAACTATGAAAACTATCCCAAGAGGAAATATACAAAGGGAAATAGTTAGAAAGTTAGTTTCAGGTGTCAAGAACTTGGTGTTAATAATATGTGTTCGATAAAATTCGGTTATAGCATTGATATAACTTCTATTTTTAAGCTGTATGAAATTTGAGAATTGTGAATGTTATTATTCAAACTCCTGTTATTTTGAAATTAGTGCAGTAATTTATGGTGTGAAAAGGACATGTACATTAAAAAAGCATCCAAATTGTAATTTCGTACAGTAACTTATTTTAGTGTTAAATGTTCTATTCAGATGCAGTCTCGTCAAATGTGATTTTCCTTTTTTCATTAATCATTTGTTTAACTTGACCAATGCTGTCCGTCTTTCTTTCAACTGATAATCCTTACTGTTTTTGCGCCCATTATAGAAAATTCGCATCATTTTCAAAATGTCACAAATATAAATAGTTTTCTATGATAAAAATCTTGCAACTGTAAACATGCATTCTAAATATCTGCTTCAGTTTAGGCCTCTGAGTAGTCATTTTATAAATAATAATTATTTTCAACACTAAGCATTATTCATAATGTTCGCCTCTCATTCTGCTTACATTTTGGTACATTAACTAATAATTAAGTGATTTTGATAACTTCTGAATTCCATTTGAAATTGGTTTCTATTCTAGATTCTGATTCTACAGCGCGTTAAGAAATTATAAGACCACTAACGAATTGGTGCACTTCTGAAGAAGAAGATACAATATGCGAATTTTTAGCGTGTATATTTAAAATTGATCGTAGAAAGTGTTGTTTACGATAGTGTTGTTTACGATATATTTCAAGATGCCTCGGGGTTAAGAGTTGTCTGCAACCGAAGTAAGAAAAATTTGGTTTTATATGGGTGCTGGTAAAACGAGAATGCTGAACGCAGAAAGCTGAACGAGAAATAGTTCGCTTAATGAAGCGTTCTTAAAACTGCCATTCACAATGAAATAATTAGAAAAAAAGATTCAAATACAATACAATTAATCGATCTGGAAAAAAAAAGGATTTTGACAGCACGTCATGATCGACAAATATTTCGATTATCAACTTAAAAAAGTCTTTCAACTCGGGAAATTTCGAACCGTTTCAGCAAAAGAACCTCACACGTAACAGTTGGGAAGAGTCTGAAAGCAAATAATCCAAATGTATGAAACTATTGAAAAAACCGAGGTTAATGAAACATCATAAAGAAGTAAGACTGAAATGGCCTAAAAATGTCATGCCATGGGACAAGAAATGGAAACAAGTGATATTTTAAAATGAGAAAAAAAATCTGTATGGTCCGGATGGTTATAAACACTATTGGCATGATTTGATGATTTGAGGAAGAAACCGAAACAATTTTTCAGTCGACAGAGGAGAGGAGGACCAATAATGGTTTGGGCAGCTTTTAGTCCTGATGGATTATACCATTTAACCCGAATTTCGGGACGAATGAACTCTGCGCAATATCAGGCTATGTTATATGATCGTTTGATATCGTTTGGACCTTTTTTTGGTGGTGCTAACTTGATGTTTCAGCAGGAAAATGCTTCTTGCCATGTGTCTAAATCCACCCAGTAATGGTTTAAACAAGAAAAAAATCATATTTTGTCATGGCCAAGCCGAAGTCCAGACTTGAACCATATGGAAAATCTTTGGGGCGTATTAAGTCGCAAAGTTTATGCTAATAATAAACAGTTTTTATCTGCCAAAGAACTAGAAGTAGCCATTATAAAAGAATGGCACAATATTTCTGGATCTGTACTTAATCACCCGGTCACTTCTATGAAAAACAGATTGTTTGAGGTTATAAGGAAAAAGGGACGATCAATATTGTATTAATTTACATATTATTTTTGTTTTTAGACAAGTAGTCTTATAATTTGTTAACAGTGTATTTTTCAATCATTGCTTATATTTTTGTTGACATACTTATTTATTGCATTTTTCAAAATTATTGCAAACTATTTTTAATAAATATGTTGTATTTTGATACCTCATGTGTTTAAACTATAATTAGAACCTCTATTTACTTCATAATTTTCAAAATCAAAGTGGTCTTATAATTTCTTAACGCACTGTATTTAATTTAATTTGCTTTATTCTATTTTAACTTCAAGTTATTCTTTTCTAAATATATTGATGATATTTAAAACACTATAACAGCCTTTCATTTTAAACGTTTTTATGCCCAAGTCTCAAAATGTATCTATAAATTCATTTGCTTGATTTTACATTAAGACACATATACTAATTAAATACATTGACTACATCATACGCAATAACTATACAAAACTGTATAAGTCAGTGTTAGGTTACACTTAATTGTATAGAATCATTTTAGTATTTGCTGCATTATACCAAGTCATAAAAAGCTAATAAATAAGCAATCTTATATGTCAGGATATAACAGACTATAACTACGTACATAAATCTGATACGTTTAAGAAACGAAACTGTAACCAATAATGTCAACAAATTTCTTTGAAACCTATTACATAATAAACTAAAAGTTCTCGCTAATTGAAACTAATTTATAGTGGTCTTCGTATTTCCGGCGTTAAGAGTCCCGATTATCCGAGTTTCCGCTTTAACCGAGTTATTTTCTTCTGATGGACTGATGGCTTCTATTATTATGAAACAGTCATTATAAATGAAGTGTTAGATGAAGATGACAGAGCAGTCGTAAAAAGTTAGAAGTCTGATTTTCTGGTCAGAATGGGGGGATGGCCGTAATTTTTCCCCCCATTCTGACCAGAAAATCGGAGTTTTAACTTTTTACGACTGCTCTTTCATCTTCACCTAACACTTCATTTATAATGACTGTTTCATAGTAATAGAAGCCATCAGTCCATCAGAAGAAAATGATCCATTCCAAAGGTACAAGTTCGATTGAAAAAAAAAACTATTTAATACTTTGGGCAGAAAGAAAAGGCTACACCTGCAATTTTCATGACACTAATAGAATTATATAGCTGCTAATTTGTACGGTTTTGTGTCCTCTAAAATTTAATACAAATTTTTGCCATATTTAATCGTTGACAATTGTTAGATTTCGGCGATTGAATTAGGCAAAATTTACTAGTAAGTTTTAGTGGTAAGAAAAATCTTAGAAATTGGTAGTTTATACAGTGGCGTAATACTGCAGCAAAAAAAACTACAGCAAAATTGACATTCAACAAACAAAAAACTATCAAGGGATTTTTAAAATTAATAATTTCATTCCCGTTTTTCTTACAAAAGTAACGGAAATGTACATCAAAGAAATGTTAATAGTGCCATAAAAATGAATGAATTAAGTGAAAATTTATATTTCAACTCCTTAGTTGGTGACGATTTGTGTAAATCCGATTTAGCCGAGTTTTTTTCTTATCCGAGATGAGCTTAGTCCATATTAACTCGGATAATTGGGACTCTACTGCTTATTATTTTATATACTCTAAATTTTGTACCAATAGTCTTATTTGTACGAACAATACTATAAGAAGGAAATAAATTAATTAGGCAAAATTAAAGTATCATCATAAATAACAGTTACAAAAGTGTTTTATTTAAAGTACTGATTACAAATGGATTGTAATCCTTTTTCATTAGCGACTATATTTTTGGAGACGATCTGTAACATCCAATATAACAAAATTACCGAATAATCAGAAAATTTTAGAAATTACTTGATTTAATCTTCATAAAAGAGCTTTTAATTCATAGCAAAGGATAAAAATATGAGATCTTGAAATGGAGGGAATAGCAGCAGTAAGGTTGCCAGATTGTATGTTTTTCTGAAAGTTGTACGTTTTTCAAGCTTATTGTATGTTTAAACCGTTTTCGTATAAGTTTCTTCCGATATTTTTTTTTAACATATCTTTTATATTTTTGAGTATTTTTCTCAGTTTACATTTTCAGTTTGCTTCAAAAGTTTCCCAATTTGATTTAAAAACTTCAATGTTGAAGATACAACTTTTGTGCCAGAATTACACAGAATTTCATTTAGATGATGGCCCGAAACTGAGACTGACTTTTGTATTATTGTCTTGTTATCCAAACTTGACGTTTTTGTAAGCTAAAAGTGTCTTTACACTGCAAAAATTTTAATTTAGTATATAGTTATCTTAAAAAATAAATTTATATATATAAAGAGTGTGTGTGTTTCATTACCTTGCTTTGATTCTAAATGAAAATATTTATTATTTTAGGGTGCCTAGTACTAAAATTTTCATGACCTTTACTTAATTTTAAGATGTTTTGATTTTTTATGTTACTGCAGTTAATTTTCGATTCATAATGGAAAATATGACGGAAAACTTTGTTAAAGAGGATAATGTAATGCAAATACAATTGAAAATAATAATTATAACTGTTAATTAATGAGATATTTCTATAGAAAATTTCTGAAGGAAAATATTTTCTCTGTCAGTATATTTTAGATTATAATGTGAAAATTTACGGTAGCGCGATAAAACTAAAACTAACTAGCATCAATATAAATCTTCCTTTTTTTTTTTTTTTTGAGACAGAAAAAAACCTGGCAACCTTAAACAGCAATAAAACACACGCATTCTTACTTCAAATGACAATGATTTTCTTTACTTCTTTTTCTATGTTCTCGTTATGTTGGTTTTTATGCTATGATGAATACGATATTACTTAGATTACAGATTCTTGTAATGTATCTGATCATCCATGCAGTGGTCGGAAGCAACATGCAGCGAAACAACAGTAGTGTTTTTTTTTTTTTTTTTTTTCACATAATTTGCAATGTAGCGCGTTATCTTTTTGGGAAATGTAATGATGAGAATGGCGGGATACAAAATTGCATTATCTGTATCATTGACGTTACTTTTAACGTTACTTCAAGAAATAAGTCGAAAAAAATTCTACAAATCATCTACTCGCATTTCCTCTTTTGTGCAATATAAGTTTTCTGCGTAACAATTCCATTTATTATATCAGTATATCTCAGTTGGATATATTATATCAGTAATAAATCCAAACAAAATCCAAGAATTGTTGTTTTGTCACCACATCTCCATTGTATAGCTATAGCACGTACGTTGAATTCAGCACCAAGACAAAAATACAGCGTTTTCAAATGAGCCCATGCAGTCGCATTTTACGAAGGGCTAATCCTTTTGGAATAAATCAAAAATGGTAGATATTTCAGTTGATAAAATATAATCTGAGTTCAGTTCACAGCTTATCATGCCAAATAAGATGAGATGCAATTGAATGTATTCTGCTATCGAACTCATACGCTGGTCCTTAAAAGAAAAGGAAAAGACATTTAATAGAATTTTTGATGTTGAAAGTTTAGGGACATTATTATCTTATTAAATGGAATGTTTTAATGAAAATTGCTTTGTAATTATTCCTATCTTTTGTTCTCTAAATATCATACAAAGAGAAATAAGTGTCTCCATGAGATATCTAAATCCTTGATTACACCAATAATTATGAAATCTTATATTCTGCACCGGCCTGCGATTTTGCAGTCTTTGGATTCAAACTGTTATATTAAGAATTGCAAATTTATTTTGCTCATTTCTTATGGAATGAAACATTGTTCTTGCGGTCATTCAATCCTTGGGTAAAATTGCTCTGAACTGAGAAGGAAGGGTAAAAAATTAAGTCCAAAAATGAATAGAAGAATTTCTCCTGGAATTTATTTTCTATTTTCAAGTTTTTCTCATCCTGCAACCGAGACTATTTTGCAGGGTTTTGTAACTTTCCTTTTAGAGGACCTTAAAACAGTTAAGAAAAAGAACTTAACCTATAAAATCATTTTATGAAAGAATTTCTCCGATAATATCTTCTCTGTTTCCTGGATCTTTAGGTACTGCAAAAGAGACTTAATACTTAGACGACACGGGTTTTTATAACTTTATCTAGCAGTCTGAAAACAATTATCCAGGAAGCTTTTAGAAGATTCTTATCAGAACCATTAATATCTATTGTATCACGTATTACATAGAAGCATATTAAAGAGAGATTTATTAAAACCGATAATGCGCTACCATCAAGTACATCAGTTGAAATTTGCATTTGCATCTTATGTATTATGTCCAAAAAAATCTTGTTTATTCGGTTTGCAGGAAAGTAACTTTGTTAAATATAAACTATTTTTAAATAAGCAATTTTTAACTATTATTATTGTTTGTTTGTTTGTTTGTCCATTTGTTTATTTGTTCTTTTTTTATTTTGTTTGTTTCACAAAGGAATAAAACGTGTGAGTGTTTACGTGATCCCTTACAAACTCACCATTAAATAACTTATTAGCAAAATTTAGGAATATTATCTAGAATTATCATTAGTGTCAGACAAAACAAAATTTTAACAATTCATTTTTTAGGTAGCTTTCATTACAAAAAGCTACCTATTGCAGCCGTTCGGAGGAAAGCGATTTCAAAAAATTGTGGTATATTTTCATCGATCATGACCCCCAGACCCCGAAACTACCCTCCGTTCAAAAGTTGATATATATATATATATATATATCTGACCTTTGTCATACTGTAACTCTCGAATTTATGAACCGATTTGGATATAATTCGGTATGTACATAGCACATACCAATGTCTCGACCGAGTTCGTTGGCCAGCTTCATCCGCCATTTTGTTTCAAAATGGCGTCCATTTAAAAAAATTTTAAAAATTTTAAATTTGAAATGTGGTATCAAAGAATTGAAAATGGAAAAATATTTTTCTCTTATGTATTTGATCTTTATACAAAGATTCCGGAGCAGTTTTTGTTTCGTCTATATCTTAAAAAATGGCTGAGTTATAGCCTTTTGAATTTCTAGCGTGGCTGACATTTTGAAACGTCCTTTTATTTGTCACGTGATAACAGGCGTATTTATGAACCGATTTGGATGTACCTTGGTGTGTACATAGTACATACAAATATCTCAACCGAGTTCGTTGGCCAGCTTCATCCGCCATCTTGTTTCAAAATGGCGGCAATTTAAAAAAATTTTAAAAATTTAAAACTTAAAATGAGATACCGAAAAATTGGAAAATGAAAAAGATTTTTTTCGTATGTGTTTGACCTTAATACAAAGATTTCGGAACAGTTTTTGTTTCGTCTATATCTAAAAAAATGGCTGAGTTATAGCATTTTGAATTTCTATTGTGGCTGACATTTTAAAACGACCTGATTTTTGTCACGCGATAACAAGCGTATTTATGAACCGATTTGGATGTTACTTGGTCTGTACATAGTAAATACCAGTGTCTCGACCGAGTTCGTTGGCCAGCTTTATTCGCCATCTTGTTTCAAAAGGGTTGCCATTTAAAAAAAAAAATTAATTTAAAATTTAAAATGAGGTATTAAAAATTGGAAAATTAAAAAGTTTTTTTATGTGTTTGGCCTTGATACAAAGATTCCGGAGCAGATTTTGTTTCTGAAAATTTGTTCTTTTGTTTATATCTTAAAATATGGTTGAATTATAGCATTTTGAATTTCTAGTATGGCTAACATTTTGAAACGATCTTGTATTTGTCACGCGATAACACACGTATTCGCCTATTTCCATGTAAGAAGGCATGTGGATAGTATACATCAACATCTCAGCGAAATATAAGTTACTTTAAATAAAAGCAGCTTGGATAAAGCTGATTAATTTCGCGAAATTCTCATTCATAATGATTTAGTATTGATAAAAATTAGTGTTGAATCTCCTATATTCGGTTTCCACTAAATTGAGCTTCGTGTGTTTGAATAATATAAGTTGGCTTTTTTAAAATAAGGAATTTGAAAGCTACCTCTTCCTCCCGGCACTGGCCGGAAGGACTTTTTTAATTTGTATATATTAATTTAAGAATAAAAGGGAATAAATGTATCACCATGATAGTCAGTAAACAGCAATGGATTTTTAAATGAACTTTTTATGTATAAAAAAAAGATATTCCCCAACACCAACTTCCTTCATATATTTTATTATTTACTCGCATTTGGCGTGTTGGAGACCTAATGCGATTCGTGGGTATTCGCAATTATATCAAAAGGTTCAGTAATATTATTTCTATTATAATCCCCTGTAATATTTAAGGTTCATAGTATTGGCTGAATTATAATGTACTATTTAGAGTTGTTTCTCTGTAATTCTAGATTGAACAGTTAGTAAGACTCTTTATGAGTGTGTGTGAGGCTTAGATAAACAAAACAATTGGTAAGTACATAAATAAGCTGTAATTTTATGTCCTGGTGCAATGAAAATTGCAAGGATAGTAATAAAATATATGTAATGTACGGCTATGCCTAAGTTAGTACTATTACTTACTTACCGCCCTCAACTTCAAATAAAGATCGTTTAATAAAATCATTTTCCTAAACGTAGTGAAGCAGTGAAAAAGTAGCTTGTAATCAGTAGCTATTTCTAGCTATTGAAACGTAGCTTTTCATCAATACTACTTTTTAAAACAAGTAGTTATAGTAGCAAACTAACTTAGTGATAAAAAATACATTTAAAAGGCAGATAAATACCTTTATTTATTCAGATCGACATGTTTAATTGCTCTGACGACAGCATTTTCAAGATCTAGAATGACAAATATTTTCGCAAAGAATTTTAAATTGAAAACTGGTAAACAAAAATCACACGAATTCATACATAATGAAATTAACTACAATTTTAAAAATGGATATTAGTGAACGTGAATTATTTTAAACTAATGTTTCATTATTCTGCAGTCTTTCACCAAAGAAGATGGAACAGTGCAATTTTATATAGGAATGGCAAACAGAAAACTTAAAACTAGGAACAAAGAACATATAGCAGACATCAAATACAACAAGAAAACTACAGCTTTAGTCAGACTATATAACAAAGAACCTTTGCAGATTAATTTTTAAAATAGTAGAATAATTTATCCATCAAGATTTTATTTGTCATCCATTATCCGAGAATCAATGCAGATCTTTTTACACAGTGAGAATATATGAAATGATTCAGCTTCCTGAAATTTGGGAAGAGATGCTCTGCAGAGTAATGAAACAATAGTATTAAATAATGCACGTTCACTAATATCATTGTTAATATTGCAGTTAATTTCATTATGAATGAGTTCACGTAATTTTTGTTTACCAGTTTTCAATTTATTTTATTTTTTTTTTTTTTTGTGTGTGTGTGTGTGTGAAAATATTTGTATCATAGATCTTAAGAATGTTGTCGTCAGAGCAATGAAACATGTCGATATGAATAAATAAAGGTATTTATTTGCTTTTTAAATGTATTTTTATCACTTTTAGCAAATATTAAGTTAGTTTTATGTTTCAAGTGATTTTCATATATATGTAGTTGTAGTAGCACTCAACTGTATAATTCAATAATGTAGATGTAGTTCTAGTTCACTACAAAAAAATAGTTATTCCCACCACTGCATTCATGATAGATTTTAGTTTCGTTTTGATAGTAATGATAGTAACGCTTTGATTTGTGTAATGCAACAGAAAATATTCTACTATAATTTATGTCTTTATTATTCTAGTTAAAACAAGTAGAAGAATACATGGCTTACAGGAAATTACATCGAGATCTACGAACCCGGATTACAGATTACTTCGAACATCGTTACCAAGGGAAGTTCTTCGATGAGGAGATGATCCTTGGTGAACTATCAGAAAGATTAAGAGAGGTATGAACTGAGATTAATTTTATCTCTAATTATAGTTTGCTTTTGCTGATTCTCTAAATCAACGCTTTCGAATCCGCGGCCTCCCAGATAATCAAACACTTTCATAAAATATTGAAAATTCACAGTTGCTTCAAGATGATACGCCTATAACCTCCTGAGACCCAAGAAAATTTGAAACACTTTATCTTTGTCTTTACTACCTTATTATCAAAGGGGGGAAAATATTATTTCTAAAGATTTCTATTTTTTTTTTTTTTATTACTATTATTTGATAAGGAGCGTATCCATTTTAATGGATGTTCAGGTCTTAAATATTAAGAAATGTAAACACAGTTCATTTCGTAAAGTGATACTGAAAAGCACTAAATAAACAAAAAAAAAATTAAACATATATACAGGGTGTCCATAATTAAACGATCCTACTTTAAAGTTGTCTACAGACAAAACTATTGTTCATAAAGTTGTGAAATTTTATGAAAGACATAATAAACCGATGGGAATTTGTTTAGGCTAAAAAAATTGTAAATAAAAGTAATTCAAAATTTTGCCACCAGAGGGAGTTTTTTAATAAATTACACATTTAGCATTACGATAGTTTAAAAATTTTATTATTAACTTAACCTTACTCTACAAACAGCTTTTCACGACATTTCCCTAACTTTTCCCTGAACATACTGCGGTCAACTGTGGAATATGCTATCTTACGATTTTAGATGGTATCTGAAAATGATGAAAATCATGCAGAACATGTTTGGTTATAACAAAATTTGTTAAAGCATCGTAAATGTGTGCTTAATGAGTAATTCGTTAAAAAGTGGCCTCCTAATTTTTTTTCGCTCACACATATTCCCATACTTTTATTATGTCCTCCAAAAAATTTCACAACATTCTGAACAACAGTTTCGTCTGTAGACAAGTTTAAAATAGGGTCGATTAATTATGAACATCCTGTAAATAAAATTTCTAAACTATCTTAATGCTAAATATGTAATTTATTAAAGGTCGCCCTCTGGTGGCGAAATTTTAAACTATTTTTATATGTACTTTTTTTTAGCTTAAACAAATTCCCATACCTTTATTATGCCTTTCCCAAAATTTCACAATTTTATGAACAATAGTTTTTTTGTCTGTAGACAACTTTAAAGTAGGGTCGTTTAATTATGGACACCGGGTATATTTATTATTAATTTAATGAACAACACTGGATTATTTTACACATATTTAAGCAAATATAAATCTTTGAAACAATTTCTTTCACTGGTAATGCATAAAAACATATTGCAACTTGGACATCTAAGTTTAGTTTTCTTTTAAAAACATATTATTATTAATGTAATGTCTAACATAATGATGTGCTTTAAATATTATGTGCACTTTTGCTTCTTTATCTAGCTGTTGTGAAATATCAGGAGGATATGGAATACTTGAGCTAACCTAAAAGGAAACATAATTAAAATCAGATTTCATGATGCTTTTGAAAAATATTCGTTATTGTATTAATTTAATTTTTTTGTTTATATATTTATGAATTTCTAACAAAAGAAAAAGTTAGCCGAAATAATTGTCTTAATTTACATATTAAAAAAAATTATATGTACATAAATCATAACTTGAACTTACTGCAAAGGTCTCTTCCAAATCAAATATTGGGCTTTTGATATTTCGCTATTTCACTTCTGTTAATTTTGCTAACTGAGCCATCAACAAAATTATTGACTGATTCTTTAGTAGCTTTATTTTCAACTTCAGAAGAATCTTCATAAATTTTATTAATATTAAAATATTCATCACTGGAATCACTAAAATCAAGACCAGAGTTATTCCCATTTGCTATTATTTCTAATGTTGTTAATCTTTTGGCTAACATAAAACACAAAAATATGTAACTTTTTATAAAAATATTACGTATAATGTATTTTTATTTTAAAAAAAAGAAAGAAAAAGTAATTTAAACATTACAGAGAGATTAAATAAACATAAAAAACTTGGAAATCTTGCACACGATTAAAACCAAAACTAATATTAAAACTGACTATATAACTTTACTCAAGTAAGACGTAACATCCATTAAATGGATATATTTAAATTGAGCTTTAATGCAATAAATATAGCGAAATTACAGCTAAAAATTAGCTAGGGTAATACAAAAACATTAAAATTAACATATACACTCTAAAATGTGATTAAAAAACAAAATGAGTAAAAGAAAAATTGGATTTTACTAACACCTAATCGAATACCACGTTCATTCACCCACTTCGCCATATTACAAACAAACGAGAAGCCGTTGCAAGATTCTAAAAACTTAAAAATAATCTTTGAAGTGTATATTATATTGGAGTATCAGGACTTGCTTCCAAAGAAATATTTGATGTGATTAGTAAGTTAAAACAAACACATCAGCGGTTTCTCAGGATGCGGGGTCTCAGGAGGATAAATTTATTGCTTTCAATGCTTTCAATGCATTCAATGCATTTCAGTATTACATTAATGAGATAAAACGTTATGACAATTCCTGTGTGCGCAATTCCAGTGCCCAAATGAGTGCGATTGCCTTAAATATATTTTCTAAATTTGGAGTTATATTACACTCTCGCAAGTACATTACAAAACAAATATGTATTACATATTTACATTTACTTACAAGTTAGAAGATGCTGGGGATATTTTTTGCGAAATCAAGTTTAGTTCTAATAGTAAAGAGGTTTGATTTTAATGTTTTTGATAAATTATAATGTGTAGCTACCCGACTGTTAAGAATGAGTTTATTTAAAGCTGCTGAACGGAAAACTTTCAAACTTCCTCTTAGTAAAGTACTGAAATCGAGTAACTTATGTTTGAACATTTGGTACAAGGTACCTTTGGACAGTTATTAAGGACTTTTAATTTCCATTCCAAGAAAAAATACAAATACTTTGCATGCCTAAATTGAATCGAAACATTATCTTGTCTTAACACTTTGAGGTCTAAGCCCGAATGTCACTAGGGTTTCCGTTTTCGGGGAAGCGAACTAAGCCCCGGAGTCTCTCGGGGTTAACTTTTAATTCCCTGAGCTATACAAATATCTACTATATACGTTCGCTGTCTTTTCATATATTATCTACGAACCTTTTATTTTGAAAAAAAATACGTGTCAACACTAAACTGAAGTAAGTATATGAAAATGTCTAGAATAAGAGCTTAATTTGAACTTATTGTGAAGCCTGTGGTGTTGTTCTTTGTGCTTTGAAATGTACCACACAAAAGCAAATTTTACGAAATAATGTTTATATACAAAAAAAACCTATTTTCAGATATTTGTACAACATTTGGCTAAGTTTTTATTTAAATCTAAAAACTTATGTTAAAAAATAATGTTTTCTTATGCGGAACTTTATTTAAAAATATAAAACATGCTTTTTTCAATAATTTCTCTTTAAGTATTAATTTTTAGTACATTTCACAATGTGGCCACTAGATTTTGGTTAGGAGCCAAAGTGGCGACTAGATTTTGAGGGTTTAGGAGCCAGTGGCTCCTTAAAAAATTTGGGAATCTGCACCTATACCTTAAATCTTTTACAAAATCTATTGTAATTCACATATTTCTGGATTAAAAAATAATTATGGATTATTCAGCAATAGATTTCACGTAATTAGCTTATTTGGTGTTAAATAACAAATTATGGTCTGAGATTATTATTATCCATAATTATAGTTCACAAATGTTTTTTCTCTAAATGCGCTTAAATATAGAAAAATATTGTAATGCACACTTTTTTTAACTATTTTCAAAATGAATTATGTATTACTCAATAATAGCTTTGTTGTAATCAGCTTCTGTGATGTCGATTTTTTAAATTTTTCAAAACTTTCTTGTGCCGAATGCTCTTCAATAACAAGTGGAATCTTTATTATAGAAATCGCGGGGAAAGGGGATGCGGGAGATTGTGAGCAATTTTTATGGTACCAACATATAGAGTTCAACCTCTCTAACTGGAGGCGCGTAGTGACGTGGATTTTTGTTGTAAACAAGAAAGACTTAGCCATCAGTAATCACATAACTATCACGGTAAATAGTTAGAACAAAACTGATAAAGGCGCAGATATTCAACTTATTTCAAAAGTTATACAATAGGCATTATATGTCGAAAATGTCCGACAAACAATTTACGTTATTTTCTAACCAAATACTTAAGAAGGTCGCGAGATTATTTATACCTTGGCGTTTACAGTCCCATATTGATGAGGATAGCATCTTATTATACAGACTCTAAAAATAGAGCAGATGGAATCATGAATCAAAAATTTTTTTCTCTTTCCTCCTCCATTATTGTTGAGTCCAGTCCAAAATATCACATGAATCTGTATCTGATCGCTAAATGTCCTCTCACATCAGCAAACACGTCTGGAAAATTATGGTCATTCTCATTGAATGCCAGTCGCGACATTTCAAAGCATTGTATATTATGTATTATTAATTAAGCCACAACGCAGTCTGTTCATGTTAGAAAATTTCTCTTTTGTTTCAAGAACATTCCACCAGATGGCAGCATCAGACAATCCTCTTTGTTGTTTTACTGGTACAGACACTCAGAACAGTTAGTGTTTCTCCCTCCTTTATAGCAGTTGGCAGCAAAATACTGCTGGATTAAAAATCCAATAATATTCCACAGGAATAATAATATTATACATTAAAAACTGCAACAAACTAATATTTAATACATAGTTAAAAGTATTTCTTTATATTTGTGTTTGTAAATAGTCTCAGGAATATTCATCTGTTTTGTTTTATTGTGGAGTGTTATCAATATTGTGTCCAGCATATTATTCTAGTGTATTAAATCTTCAAATAAATGTTTTTGTTCATCCTAAGAAGAATATATTTCTACTGAATACTACATCAAAACATAAAGGTAAAACTTTTAACTTTTTTAATGTTTACTATTGAGGAATTTCGTATTCATGCCTTCCATATGGAATAACATTCCAACAGTCGATTATGAGACTGAACTTATCTCAATTTTAAATATAATAATATGAAAAAAGAAAATATAATATAATTAAATTCAAAGAAATAATTATTTTTCTGAATGTTATATTTTTTCACAAGTGAATGATATAAAAGAAAATTGAAAGAATTGTTCTTATTTTGAAATCAAAAGTATTGTGTATTGATAAGAAAAGAAATTATTTTGAATTTTATTTTGCCAGTTTCTTATTGAAATTTTATTATACAAGTTGAAAATTTAAATTTATGCTTTAAGCAAACAATTGAACATTTAAGAACAGTTTTTCTGAAATCAAAAGTAACTTCAAAAATTGTTCTCAAGAATTTTATTTTGTTCTTATTTCATCATTAGCATTATATTTGAGTTTATAATTGTTGTTTTGATATATTAATAAGATAAAAAGTTTTATTTTTTGTAAAATAAGCGAATATTATTGTATCATAATGTCTAGTATTAAAGAATCTCATTATGTTGATAAGTGAACTGATGACAATTATTCAGTTTGGAAGTTCAAAATAGAACAATTGTTAATCAAAGAAGGTCTATATGATGTTGTATTTGAACCTGAAAGGGAAAATGATAATAATTGGGTAAAAAATGATAGAAATGCTAGGGCATTAATTTGTTTAAATATCTCAGATTCACGAATTGTTCATGTCAGACATGCTAAAAGTGCTAAAGAAACATATGA
The DNA here is from genome assembly GCA_963932465.1 of Maratus speciosus. NCBI lineage: Eukaryota > Metazoa > Arthropoda > Arachnida > Araneae > Salticidae > Maratus > Maratus speciosus. Next base: position 231,920,924 of record OZ010792.1, on the reverse strand, counting down.
TCAGTTGAAATCTGTTCATGAAAGAGTAAATTTAACAAATAAACTTTATCTTCTTAGGAAGCTGTATTACATTAAATATTATCAAAGTATAAAAATGCAGGAACATATTAATTCTGTCTTAGAATTGGCAGAAAAATTAAGAAGTATAGGTGAAGTAATACAAGATGATAATTTAATAGCTATTTTGCTTTCTTCCTTACCAAATTCTTATAGTACCGTTATAACTGCTATTGAAAGTAAATATGAAACACATTTATCATTAAAGTATGTTCAAAACATATTAATTGATGAGTATCTTAGAAGATATGAAAAAAAAATTCCAACAAAATTTGAATCTATTGCTTTGAAGGGTAATAGGGATAAACCAAAGTATTTGAATAAACAAAAATTTTGTTCTCATTGCAAAAAGAATAATCACAACCGTGAAGATTGTTTTCACTTAAAGGGTAATAATACAAACAAAACAAAACCAAATTTGACTCAAGATAGATCACGTCAACAGTTTAAAAAACCAAACAATTTCTCTGCTTCTACTGCTAGTCAAAACGAAAATCTGTCAGATTCTCAAAACTATCATGTATTAATGAAAGAATCAAATTCTTCGAGTTTTGTTATGAAATCTCAACAAAATGGAAATTAAAACAAAAATTTGACTTTTGTTATTGATTCAGGTGCGTCTGTTCATTTAGCTAATTCCTTGGAACTGTTCTCAGAATTAAAGAATTCGAATAAAGATACAATTACAATTGCTAACGGAACTAAATTAACTGCAAAGGGAAAGGGTAAATGCACCTTTAATATTGAAACACTTAATGTCAAACAAATAGAGTTACAGATCATGTGCTTTATGTTCCCGAGTTGGATAGTAATTTATTATCTGTCCAGTCTTGTACTGAGAAAGGTATTGTTCTCATAATACTGAATGTTCAAGTTGCATAAAAGCTAAGCTAACAGAAAAATCATTCCCAAAAGAAACATAATACAGAAGTAAAAAACCACTTGATTTGATATACTGCGACGTCTGCGGTTCTGCAGAAACAAAAAGAATGGGATCAAAAAGATATTTCGTTACATTTATTGATGATTACTCTCGTTATACATAAGTATATTTTATTTCCTCTAAAGATGAAGTATTTGATAAATTAAAAAAGTATGTTGCATCAACAACAAACAAATTTAGATTGAAGATTAAATCCTTGCGTAGTGACAATGGAACTGAATATTGCAACGAATCTGTCAAAGACTGGCCTTAAAAACTTAGAAATAAATCATGTAACAACGACGCCATATTCACCGTCCCAAAATGGAGTCGCAGAAAGACAGAATCGCTCGCTTATTGAAATGAGTAAAGTCATGCTTATAAATGCTAAATTGCCAAAAACATTCTGGGCAGAAGCCATAGCTACAGCAGCCTACTTACAAAATAGATTACCTACAAAATCAACTAAAAAGACACCATATGAACTGTGGAATAGACATAAGCCAAATTTGAGTCACCTTAAATACACTGTTTTCCAAAAATTAAGGAAAAATCACAAAAAGAGCGATAACTCGTTCAAAAATTAACCTATCCGTATGAAATTTGGATATGTTGTTAACTAAAAGATGCTGATTAAAATTACAAAATGCAAATTAGTGGCGCTGCAATCGGATTGCGTCATCTATGTGGAGCATAAAAATGCATGCTAGAGAGTACGGCTGCTGGTGTCGCTGTGATTATGAGATAAGAAAACTGAGATAGCCAATTCATTAGTATGACCTCGAGGTATGATTTGTCCGCATAACTGCGATATAGAGCTATAGGAAGATTGGATGTAGGCCAAAGTCAGATAGAGGTGGCCAGATGGCTAAATGTGAGTCCTTCTGTTGCTCATAGGCTTTCACAACACTTTCAAACCACTGGTTCGGCCTCCAGAAGGTTCAGCGAAGGATGAGCAAGAGCTATGACAAGCCCTGATGACCGATATTTACGGTTATGTGTACGAAGGTATAGAACAGCAACCCCCTCTCATCTTAAATCCATCCTTGCTACAGTCACTGGAAGGTTGATATCAACGTCATCTGTGCGTATAAAGCTTCATGAAGGTGGTCTGTACTCGATGAAACTGGATATTTGTGTGCCGCTCACCTTGTATCTCCGGAGGGAACATTTAAGTTGGGCACGTCAACATATCCACTGGACGGCTGATCAATGGAGGCGTGTTCTCGTCACAAATGAGTTCCAGTTTAGCATCCAAAGCGATAGTATGCATTGTTTGATTTGGAGAGAACAGGGAACACGCTATCATCCATCAAACATTCGTAAAAGATACTCGTATGGAGGAGGCAGTGTCTGTGTTTGGAATGGTATCTCTTTGGGCGGACGTACAGACCTCCATGTCTTTTTACGTGGAACTGTGAATGCTCACGTCTATAGAGATGACATTCTTGATGCTTATGGGCACCCTTATGCCGATGCAATAGGTAAAGATTTCCTGTTACAGGACGATAACGCTAGACCGCACAGGGTTCACATCGTAGAAGATTATCTTCAGCACCAAACAATTCAGCGCATGGAAGGGCCAGCGCGGTCACTGAACTTGAATCCCATTGAGTATCCTTGGGATGCTTTAGGAAGATGTGTCGCTGCTCTCAGTCTACAATTAAATTGGTTGAAAGTGAGAAATTTAAATCTCTCACTAAACATATAGATACAAAGTATCATTATATACGAGATTTGAAAACGAAAAATGTTATAGGTGTTAAATATCTATCAACAAATGAAATGATAGCAGATATAATGACGAAGCCGCTGTCAAAGGCCAAATTTGAACTTTGTAGAAACCTTATCCACCTGGTGTCATATTCTATCACAAAACGGGAGAGATGTTAGAAAATTGCTCTTTTGTTTCAAGAACATTCCACCAGATCGCAGCATCAGCCAATCCTTTTTGTTGTTTTACTGGCACAGACACACAGAACAGCTAGTGTTTCTCCCTCCCTTATAGCAGTTGGCAGCAAAACGCTGCTGGATTAAAAATCCAATAACATTCCAAAGGAATAATAATATTATACATTAAAAACTGCAACAAACTAATATTTAATACATAGTTAAAAGTATTTCTTTATATTTGTGTTTGTAAATAGTCTCAGGAATATTCATCTGTTTTGTTTTATTGTGAAGTGTTATCAGTAATATGTCCAGCATATTATTCTAGTGTATTTAATCTTCAAATAAATGTTTTTTGTTCATCTTAAGAAGAATATATTTCTGCTGAATAATACATCAAAACATAAAGGTAAAACTTTTAACTTTTTTGTTGTTTACTATTGAGGAATTTCGTATTCATGCCTTCCATATGGAATAACATTCCAACAGTCCATTTTCGCAGTTTGTTTATTTCAACACAATCTGTTTAACTTAACGCAGTCTGTTCATTTCGTATTTCACCCCCACTATGGAGGATATTCCCCCAAATGCACGTGATCGATAGCAAACATATACAATAATAACACATGGCCGTAAAAGATGTCCAAAAAAACTCCAATATAATGTCCAAAATTACTTTTATTTAAGCATAAAAAATGCTTCAAGGGGGTGAGGTACACAACGGTAAAATAGAAAAGGCCTGAGTCTCTTCGAGCAGACCGATTAGCAGTCGTGACAAGAGCGAAATGAATAAAGTTAGATTTCACGTGCTTGACGTGACACAATATCGCCAATATACAAGTATTTTTGCGCTTGCACAAGGGTACACAAAACATTGGCTGAGAAAAGATTAGCCAAACTTTGAACAGGTAGATGTATATTTTAAGGTTCCCATAAAACGTACATTCTTGTGGCCTGAGAAGCGTTGAGAACCATCTGCGCTTTGTATAAGTGCGTTTTAAGTTTTAACCGAAATGCTCTGACTAGAGACAAAAAGGTTGGGCAATGAGGATGTGGCTGTTAGGCCTGTAATGCATACGATAAGTGTATGTTATTGCGGTAGCCTACAAAAATGTAAACTCATAAAGTTCGTTGTGAAAAGGAGAGAGATTGCAGCTGTCAGAAAATTAATACTTAGCTTTATAATAATATGCGTTTTTAACGGTCTGAATTTTAGAGTATAGCGCGAGACACAGGCATGAATAGAATGCAAGTTAAGTAATTTTGATGGTGGGCGATGACGCAATAATGCCAAATATGGGCAACTGCGAAATTAAAATCTTTTTGTATTAACCGAAATTTGTGACGTTTTCTAAAGACTGAAAGCGCGTGAGAAAAGGATCTCAAAGTTGAATGGGAAGAACGAATTACTAATCTTATTTTATTAAGGCTAATGAGTAATTAAAAATACGTTAATTTAATTAAATGTGAAAGGTTTTTTAATACAAGCGATGCACTTTTATAAATATGGATTTAATTTAGCAACTGCACTGGTGGAGCGTATTACCTTAAGGTAAATGAAGTATTAAATTGAATTTTAAAGTGAATGTGCGGGGGGGGGTGGGATTTTAACGATAATATATAACAAAATAACTGTTATATTCACATCTTTCTACTGTTCTACTTTTGTGGTTAGCTCCGTTTTGTAACCATGGTAACTTTGTGACATAGTTCCCTTGCAATCTTCCCTTGTAGAGAACCTCCCATCAGGTTCCAGCCTCACAACAAGACAACATAACTTTTCCTTCTTAGCTGCTGGTGTAGCTGAAGTAGACTGTAAATTGTCTCCCATTATCTTAATGAATTAATACATTACCATGGATTATCTAAACATTTGCTCTGGTAAATAATCTCAGAATTCTAGAGATCATTCTAAGGTGATGATCAATTTGGAAATTAGCAGTCGTCGACCAAACTTACTTACCGTACTTACACCAATCGAGAATGACTTCCGTCCAACTTTCTAGAGCTCATTTGAGATGCATTTGGCTCTGTGTCACTTATCTCACTTATGAGATCGTTTGCAAACTGTTTCTTCTAAATTACTAGTATGCCACAAATGCTTTTCGTATAACAGGTATAATTTTACAACAATGGTTAAGCTACAAATACTTTTCTTATAACGTATAGAATGTTACAATTGGGATAAAATAATTTGATAGTTATGGCATAAATTATAGAACGCACTGAGGGTAAAAAGAGATCGTACAGGCTGCTCCTTTAAAAATACCTATATTATTAAAAATTCATTTTATAAAAAGCAGTGGTGTTCAAATATGCCTATCTTATAAAAATGTTGCTAAAAGTATGTAATTAAACTCTTCTCTTATTCAGCTGAGCATGATTCTGAACACACTGACTGAATTTTATTGACTGCATTTGTGCGTTATTTTCATCCTATTGCCTACTCAGTATTTGTAAATCTAAAATTATGGCAGAATTTTTTATAACTCAACAAACTACACTTTGAAAATTAAAAAGAGTTTTCTCTAGAACTAACTGGTATATGTTATTACAACAATAATCAATGGAAGATTATAATTTAATGACGGTATTCAAAAGCTGTAAATGAAATATTCCTTTTTAAATTATCCACATCTCACTTATGAGATCGTTTGCAAACTGTTTCCTCTAAATTACTAGTATGCCACAAATGCTTTTCGTATAACAGGTATAATTTTACAATAATGGTTAAGCTACAAATACTTTTCTTATAACGTATAGAATGTTACATTTGTGGTAAAATAATTTGATAGTTATGACATAAATTATAGAATGCACTGAGGGTAAAAAGAGATCGTACAGGCTGCTCCTTTAAGAATACCTATATTATTAAAAATTCATTTTATAAAAAACAGTGGTGTTCAAATATGCATATCTTATTAAAATGTTGCTAAAAGTATGTAATTAAACTCTTCTCTTATTCAGCTGAGCATGATTCTGAACGCACTGACTCAATTTTATTGACTGCATTTGTGCGTTATTTTCATCCTATTGCCTACTCAATATTTGTAAATCTAAAATTATGGCAGAATTTTTTATAACTCAAGAGTTTTCTCTAGAACTAACTGGTATATGTTATTACAATAATAATCAATCGAAGATTATAATTTAATGACGGTATTCAAAAGCTGTAAATGAAATATTCCTTTTTAAATTATCCATATCTAACTGCGCAGGGCTCATTGACTTTTAATGATTAATATTCCAAAACTGCTCTTCAATCGAAATTTTTCTCATCCGTTAATTATTCGCTTTATATTAAACGATTTTTAACAGGAAAATTTCACTAGCGGCATTTTTCGATTTACTGATTCATTATTAATACTAATGAATTATTGGTGATCGCTGAATCACTGTATCAAATACTTAAAAGCATGTTTTCTTTCTTTGCTTATTATGAAGAGTGGGGACATCAAAGTAATTTATAAAGGTGTTTATAGTATGTAAACCTGAAGTTGATATAATAATACATAATAACATCAAAACAGAATAACATTGTTTGCTCAAGCTAGATTTTTATATTTACCAAAACAAGTTGATCAATGTTATATTGTGTGCTCACTTGAACTAATTTTAAATCTCTTTCCAATAATATCAATCTTTCCAATTGCAGATTTAAATAAAATATGCACTAAAGGAAAAGTATTTCAGTTTTATAATATTTTGATAATACTCGTACATTAATTGTTGCTAACTTACAAATATCCCAAACGTTTCGAAACTCTAAGTGCAAACTTCAAGAGGAAGTAATTTGCATCGATCTGAATCTTATTCACATAGGATAAACTTCCAAAATATAACTAGGTAATGCTGTACGCCTGCTTTTGGATTTGGCGGAGAGAAACACTTGTTTACCCCCATTGAATTCATTCGAATTACCCAATATCATTTTATGTGACGAGCCTACAATAGAGTAACTACAAAACGTCTCGTGCTTCTGATATGCATCTAGTGACAAGAATCACCTTCGCTGTTGCTAATACGGAGGTGTTCTAAAATTAACTGAAAGTTTTTAAAATTCTATAACAAGTAAATGGTTACAATTATAGGAATTACTCCTGCAAGAGATAACACGTGAAGTCGAAATTTCTTTACTGCGTTCCTTGTTTTAGTTCAAATTATTACCGATAGATAGAGCTGTGCTGTCTAAAACTGTTAGAAAACTCAGAGTATCGTATAAAAATAGGTCAAAGTTCACTCAGCTTTTAACCTTCAATTTATCCTTCAAAAAAAGTTTGTGTTTTGAAATTACAGGCTTACGTTGAGCAGAACTGCCGTTTGAGACAACGCAGCTCCAACTGTCGGTGATACTTAATACTAAAACAAGAAAACTGATTAGAAAAGCGCTGAACGCAGCGCCGCCGGTAGTATAGGCTCTATGAATAGTCAGAAATTTAGACAAACTCTTCTCAAACGGGCTTTAGATTGCTTTTTGCATTGCGTCATTGATGTATTTATGGTACTCTTCTATTTATTACAAGTAGCGTTTCTGATCACTCTTCTCTATGTAAATATGATTCATATCAATATTCTCTACCTCGTCTGAAAGTTTATATGTAGAATTTTTAAATACTCTATGTGTATTGCTCGTATTGTGTTTCAAAGTTAATGGTATGTAAAACTATAAACTTGCAAATAATTAGAAAGAGTAAGAAAATAGTAGTTACTTTGTTAGTATTCCTCAGATAATTTAAACAGGAATATAAAATATATGTGATTAGCCCATTTTCTGAATACGTGAAAAGTTAATGTGTTATAAATAAAAGAAAAATTTTAATAGATATACCTTTTCATTAACTTTTTCGCATCCTTGTGCCAAATATTTTCAAAAAAATATTTTTCGTGAACATGACGTGACAACTAAAAAAATTAAATTTTGTAAGTCAGAAAATAATAAATCAAAAAAGAAGTATGAGTAACATAAATGAAGGTATTACGTACACTGTTATAATTATAGTAACAATTATGATTTAGAATTATGATTTAGAAATTAATTAAAAAATAATACAACTGAATGCGATTTCTGATGTTGCATCTTGAATGGAAAATATTCAGTATAAAGTTCATAATTAATTACTTTTATAGAATGCAGTCTGAACTGAAACCATTTGATAAATGTTTTTTCTTTCTTTCTTTCTTTCATTTGGGAAAATAGTGACTCGCAGACATACATATTCAGAAAAAATATTAAAAAGGACAATGCAAGTTTCTTTAAATGCTCTGCAATTAAAACCCAAGTTCCAATCTTTTTATCGACGAAATTTTCATTACATATAATGCCTTTTCTTTTCGTTAGTTTTTAAATCTTGTCTTGTAAGTTTGATAAAATTTTGACCCCATATTAAAATAGATTGAAATTCAATAAACTGAAATCAAAGTTCTTCAATTTCTATTGAATCGATTTTAGACAAGCTCAGCTTGCTTAAACTTCGCGTAGTCACTCTATCTTGATTTCTCGATCCGCTTGATGAACATCAAGTCGAAAATATTCTGTGGCGTGTCATTTATGACACGCCTGCTATAGATTTGCCGTCCCTATCTTAGAGCGATAAGTTTGATAATAACTTCTTCTTTTGCATGGAATTCATTCCTAATAAATAAAATTGTTTTCATTTAGAAAGGATACCTAAATAGAAATGCATAATGCGTGTATAATTAGCAAGTAAACACAGTAGATTTGTTGCTGTTGGTGCTGTTTAAATGCATAAACTGAGTTATTTGCATGAGTAATAGATCTTATTTTATCAAACATTCTCATCAAACATGTAACAGGTCAAACATAAACATATCAAACATGTAACAGGAAAATACTATAATTATATGTTACCAGTTTTAATTCCTCAAATTAGTAGTATTTGATGCTTGTTTACTTGTACTCACCATCATGTTAAACATATTTATTTGTTTTGTTTTTCTTTCCTTTAGGACGTCATAAATTACAACTGTCGCGCATTGGTCGCATCTGTCCCGTTCTTCGCGAACGCGGACACGAATTTTGTAAATGACGTCGTCACTAAGCTAAAATATGAGGTATTTCAGCCGGGTGACGTCATTATCAAAGAGGGCACACTCGGCACTAAAATGTACTTCATACAAGAGGGGATAGTGGACATCGTTATGAACAATGGAGAGGTCGCCACCAGCCTGTCGGATGGCTCTTACTTTGGAGGTAAGTTTCGTCTTATATCTTCCTTTATCCGTAGTTTAATCTTAAGGACTGAGCAATTTTTTTTTAAACCTTGTGGGCTTTCTTTTCTAGCTCATTCTACCATCTAAAAATGTAAGAAAATGATAGTGGTAAACGTAAAACTGAAAGATGTAAAAGTGTTTTTCTAATAACAGTGGAATATGTAAAGGCATACAGACAACTATCAGTGGGATACTAAAAACTCAACTTGGGAAACTGATAGCACTAGTTGACGTATTTGTTTAGAATGTGTTGATTTTATTCTGTAAAGATGATCTGTAGGATGATCAAATAAACCTAAAATAACATAAAATAACCACAATTCTACATCACAAAACTAAAAAAAAGACAATTGCATATATGCAACTCATGTCACACAGCATTTCCCCCCCTCAAATCAGCCAAAGTCCAGAGAGTTTATGGGATTAAGCTTTGTGTTAGTTCTTCCCAGACACAGGGATATTGTAGGTTCTTAAAATGTTACTTTCCCGTTGGTGTCTTCAAGGGAACACATGTGTTCCACTGATAGTCTAACTTAGTAATTCCCCATCAACCTCAAACTCGCGTTACGGGCATAACTCTCGGTTGGGGAACTAGAGTTCAGTTATTCAACCTATCTTTCAAACGTCGCACAGTGGAGTATATGGTGGATTTAGCCGGCCAAAAATATTTCTTACTGAAAAATTGGACTAAAGTTTATTATTGATTAGTTTATCTACTATAACTTTTTAGTACTTTTCTTTGAAAAATACATTATATATACATAAATATACAGGGTATGTGGAAAACATTGTAATGTGTAAAAATGACTTTAATGCAACAGAATATTATTGAATATATTGTATTCTATCCGTCATTCTAAATGTATTTTTTCATATGCAGTGAAACCACCGAGTGTGCGACCACCTCTATTAAGCGACCACCTGAACTACCATTTTTTCATGGAACGAAATTTATTCCTATAGGCTCAATACTAATTTTACCTCCATTCAGAGACCACCCCAAATGAACTCCCTCCATGAGCGACCGATTTCTTTGAAGAAAATGAAACAAATTTCGTTTTTTTTCTGGTCATTTTTAAAATCCTTTGAGCTCTGATGGGTGAATTTCTTCCCACTTAATTTTAATCTACAAATGTCTTATTGGCACCGGAATATTCAACCAAATTTATTTGAAAATAGGTCAATGCATTTTTTCGTGTATATTATAAGCCGAATCTTTTGTTTACAAAATACTGGTGCCAATGTGACATTTGAACATTTTAAAGAATTTATCCCCAGAGCTCAAAGGGTTAAAAGGTTTTATTAGAAAAATAATTCCTTAGAGTGCATTGTTCATCAAACTTCTAAACTAGGTTTAGAAATTTTTTTTATACCTGTAACTATTAAGTCTTTAAACTCCTTTGTGCCTTTTTATGTTCCTTGTAACCAATATGATTTTTTTTAAAGAAAGAATACTTATTCCTACTTGATTGATGCCATCTTTTCTGAAATTCAGGCTTCTTATATTTTTTAAAATTATTTTTTTTATTTGTAGCTTTCGGTTTTCTGAATAATTTTTTTTTCTTTTTTTTTGTTAACAAGATAATCCTTGAGAAATTCTAGTTTTTTATCGAAATCAGGCAATTCTGGTTATACATACGGTTGAAGAGCTCTTGTCTTGATATAATTTTAACACCAGATGGACCTGAAATAATTTTGTACAGAAAATAATAAGATTAATTAATTTTAAAGATATTTAGCTTTTAGACTTTCATTAAAAAATGCTCATATATAGAAACACATAAGTTTGTGTAAAAAAAATCCATCCTGAGATCCTGACAGTTTTTTTAATTATTAACTGCATAGCTGATGCATTTAAACTGAAAACATCAACTAGAATCATCGGAAAGCATAAAAAATTCCTTATACACTATACAAATTTAAAAAATAAAAATTTGATGCTTGATCTTACATTTTAAAAACCATATATAAACATAAGATATGAAATATAAACATATTTACTTGGATCTTTTGAAATCTAGAAATGATTGATATATGTAAACGTTTAAAACAAAAAACTGACTTAAATAAGTAGTCGCATAATCGAAGTTGAAAGTACGGCAGATCAAACTATTTCTACAAGTAAATATTAACTGTCGAGTCATAAAATCAAAGTTGCGCAAAATATTGATCATAAATATAAATTTTAATTATTTTAATGACGTAGACGATACTTTCTGACAATATTTGCAATTTATCTTTCCTAAAATATATATTTTTTTAATTTCTTTTAATGAAAATGAAACATTTATCATTTAAGGAAACACAACGTGCTTGAAATAAAGTATTCCAAATTACCGATTATTCGCAGATATTGTTTTCAACGTTATTAATTAAATATCTAGATCTCATTTAAAGTATAAAAAAATCATTTGGACTCATCGGGAAGTGTAACGAATGTTTTATAGAACATTGAAATTAAAAGCACAAATTTTCAACATGTTCGATAGATTTTTTGCCTGTTTATAAAATCTTCTAAATAAATAAACATAAACATATTCATGTAGAATATATAAATATATTTACCTGGACCTTCACAATCCATGATTAAATACTAGATGTATTTACGAAGCAGCATTTATAAGATGTAAACTAAAACAGCGCAACATTTTCATTATATCATTTTTAAATTTAGAACATAAAAAAGTATCATAGAACTTCGGAAACAGGCGCAGACAATATTTTTAAAAAATTATGGATCAGATATGTAAATTGATACTTTTTTATGTCCGCAGACGGTACGTTCTGATAATAATTTCAATTTATCTGTCGTAGAATACTTTTCAAATCGAAAGGGAAATGCAAAAATTGTCATTTACAGGAACATACAGTTGTGTGTTTGAATGGAATTCTTCTAAAATCGCAGTTTTTCGCAGCAAAATTATTAACTACATATTTTGAACTGTCATCTAAATTTAAAAAGATCACACCGATCGACCCCGATGTATAACAAATGTTTTATAGAATATTGAAATTAACAACACAAATTTCAAAAATATACGGCACATTTTATGTCGTTTTATCATATCTGTTAAATTAAGAAATATAAATATATTCATGTGAAACGTAAACATACATACATGGGCTTTCAGAATCCAGAACTATATTGTATAAACAAAAGTTTATGGGGAAAAAAATCACAGTGAAATAAACAGGCACAAAATGGAACTTTAAAGTACAAATTAAAAACTTACTTTTACAAACAAGTTTGACCTTCTCTGGTACCAATTTTCTCCCACAACAGAAAAATAATATAAATGTACGGGGAATCCCATCTATTTATCTTCATAATTAGCTACATTTTTCTCTCCTCAACTGCGTTTCGAAAAATTGACTTTTGGCCGGCTAAATTGGAAAAATACTCCACTGTGCGTCGATTACTCAACCGCGGGTGTCCAATTGGAGCAAAGGCGCGGGTATTTTTAACTGGACTTTGATTGGGGGGGGGGGGGGGGGTAGACAAAGCTGTTTATAATTCAGTAATTAAACAAAATGTTAATTATAAGAGAGGTTAATGTGAAAGAATGTGTTGCTTTTAATTTCTAGGGGGTTTTGTTTTATTTTTGTTTTTTTATATTATAACTCAATAAACTCAAAATTATATTAATTTGTGGTGAAGCTTTCAGCTTTCAAGGCTTAAGTTCTACTAACTGTTGTATTTGATGGCGCCATCTACCAATTGCAAATAGAAAGACAAAATTCTTAGACCAAAGATTTTGGGTTATATGATTCAATTTTTTTTTTTTTTTAATCATCAAAAAGAAAAACAGTTTTTTCTTACATTTCACTTTTAGTCTCTTCATATTTGTTTAAAGCATGAAATCATAGAAGCAGGAATTTTATGTTAAGTATTGTGTATATATGTTCATTCATTTATAATCGCTAAATAATAATCCGTTGAACTATAATATACCATAATAATTTTAACTACAATCTTGTTAAATTTAAAATAATTATTTTTGTCTTAAAGAAACATTTTTCCGAAGATTTCTTGATATTTTTCCTATTTCGTTGGAAATCTTTAGAAGATGTTTTAAAATTATTATACAAGAAATTAAAAAAAAAATCTATTATAACAATCTACACATGAAATAATAATTAAAAAAATCCCTTCTTAGTCTCGTATAAAGAATAAAGGCTAATTATAATCAAAATATTTTAATTGAATATGCCCAGAAAAGAGGAAATTGCTGGCCAGCAGCAAGATAGGTGCTGGCAATGATGGAGAAGTGCTGGCTGATGGTCTACCACTGCATGACCACAGCTGGACAGCTTCAGTCAACTTTGCTGTTGGAAATCATCAGATAAAATTCTGGTGTGCATCCATTTTATCTCATGCACTGGCCCACCACTACATGGAAGTGCACGAACTTTTGCAGTATTATTGCTGGGTGGCGCTGCGAATATCGAAGACATTGAGTATTTGAACACAAATCTGAAATGAATATCTTAACACAATTTAAGCTGTGAAGCTAATTTTTTTTGTAAACTATAAAAAATATAGCACCACTGCCACCAACAAAATAAATAAGTAAATGAATAAATAAATAAATTCTTTATTTCAACGCACTTTTTTTTTCTCCTTAAATCTGGTTTTACTAGATTACAAAGGATTTCGGTTTTCATAATTTACGCAGTTCAGAATCAATAATAAAAAAAAAGCGTATAAAATACATAGGATTTCTATACAATAGGATAATTTCTATACCAGTTTAATGATTGGGAACGTAAATCACAAAAGAAACAAACTTGAAATAGTGTAATGAGAGCTTGAAAACTACGAGCAGTCGTAGCGTACGGTGAAAGTACTTGTTCATGTCCGATTACGAAAACCAAACAGCATCGAGCGAGGTCAGTACTTGGGAGGGTGACCACATGCCGTTCAAATATTTCTATAAACATTTCTATAACAGACACTTCTACAGACATTTCTATAGCTATTGGTGAAACTAGCTTATAGAAAAAGAGCCATAATTATATAATACTTTGTTTTTTTTTATAGAATTCTATAAGAAATTTTTGTAAGGGAAAGTGCTGGGCCAGCAAAAGAATAGCAGTGGGATATGTGCTAGCACTGCAGGAAAAGTGCCGGATTGAAGTAATGTGATGGCATACCAATGCTGGCCTGCTGTTGGCCATCACTGATGAGCCAGCTGCATTCGGCTCCGACACTTTTCGACAGGTTTAAGTAATGGCACCCTTGCACTTTACCGCTGGTGGCACTGCTGGCTGCCATCTTTTTTCCAGCTGATGGCCCACTGTTTCTTTCTTTGCTGGGTGTAATCAATTATTTTTAATAAATAAAAATACATGAAAATATCTTTATATTTAATATTTGTTGCAAAATAAATAAATAAACCTAGCTCGTTATTTACTTTTATAGAAAGAAATATATAATTTTTTAATCAAGTAACTTTTTTTTAAGAATTGTACTGCAACACAAAACTTTGTAAAAATGAACATGTTATAACTGTATCAGTATTTCTAAACTTTGAACTTAATTTTGTGAATGAACAAGACCATCAAATAGAAGTAGTAATTCGAAATTTATTTGTAACATTAATTATATAAAAATTAAACACAAATATACACTTTCAATATTCATTTTTGAAAATTGGTGCTAAGTGAGAATAGAACTCATCAACGTTATTAGTACGCCATGTGCATGTGATTCCTTTGAGTAATCACCACTACTATCGTCTTGTTAAGTTTAAAATAATTATTTTTGTTTTAAAGAAACCTTTTTCAAAAGATTTCTTAGAATTTTCCCCATTTCGCTGGAAATTTTTAGAAGATGTTCTAAAATTATTATACAAGAAATAAAAATAAAAAGTTCTATTATAATAATCTCTTTGTAATCTATTATAATACAAACATTTCAACCCATGAGGTCGAATTATATCGGCTTTGAAGTTAACCGTCGTTTATATTTGTTAACCTAAAGTTTCTCAACTGGGAGTTGAACCGCGAGTTGAAGGTTCGTGAAGAATGGATCTTATGCACGAGACCTGTGGTCGAGGCTAAAGTTTGTCTGCTGGAGTCTATGGAGAGTTATTAATGCTTGTTTGTTAAAAATACCACAAAAAATTCTTTGTTGTAGCAGTATATACTTAATATATTGTAATATAAATTCAAAATGTTGTTGTGGATGCGTGAAAATGCCCTAAACTTGCAAAATTTCGATTAAAATGTATGCACTTAGCCTGGGTCGAGGTTAAAGTCGTCTGCTAGCGGTGTTTGCGCCTGCGCATACCATAGATTAACATCCAAGATCGGATATTCCCATAGAGCGTAATGGTAATGCGATTGCGATCGTAGCGTCCTTAGTGACAATGAGGAAGAAACTCCCCATCCTTGTTGCATGCTTATTATTGAGTATCTACCTTATTGTGATCTTTCTATGTGATCTTTCTATGTTCTATGTGTCTTTTTTAATGTTGCATGTTTACGTTTTCGATAGAATCTTACACCGATACATGAACATAGAATAGACATTCTATTTTATATATCTAATATCTATTCTATGTTCGTGCACGGATATATGTTTTTTGTTTGTTTGTTTGTTTGTTTTCTTACATGATTAGTGAACGGTTTTAAGTGCAACGAATACTAGGTAAAATTTCGTCTTGAATGCTATATATCAAAAGCAATGGTGTAATATAAAAATATACGAAATGTTGAACTCTGCAAGTCCCAGAAAAGTTCATAATTATTCCCCTTTGGCAGGAAAATTTTTATAGCCCGTGTTTTATAAATTTATGAAATTTAACGTTTTAAACAATCGTTACAATAATCTTTTAAAATTTATGCATTTTCACTTCCTTACAGATAAAATAAAAATATTGTTTTTAATGTAAATAATGTACAATCAATTCAATAATGTTTATAATATTAACATATAAGAAATAATAATAATAATATTACAAATAGGGAAAAATTCCTTTCGACAAATTTTTAGAATTGTATAAATCTAAAAGTTAAAAATAAATAGAGGTACTGACATTACACTCAATAAAATTTTATTCGATATGAATAAATTGACACAATACCTGAATTTGATTTTTTACAATTTAATCTTATAAACTTACATATTTGCATTCTTAACAGAATTTTCTGCGGCTTTCTTTTATATTATTAGTCTAATTATCATTTTGTAAGTTAAAAATGAACAATACAAGTACGGTAAAAAAAAAATAAAGCAGTTAAATAAATAAAGCAAGCATGAATAGAATATCGTCTGACACCTGCTTCGTTTTAGGAACGAATAGATATTCAAACCATAGAGGATAAACATATTTCTTTAACATAGGTAAAATTTGGAGGTTTGTTAGTTCTTCCCCCTTACCGATAGTGACGCTAGTACTGTTGCCATTACAGATTTTGCCGTAAATGTCCCATCTTGGTCCTTAATCTATGGCGCATACTGGCATTCTGGCGGTACAGTGACTAGAATAGCAGATCAACATACCGCCAGCTCTGACGTCTGACGTCACGTGCTAAAGCTCCATTGCCTGGTAGACGACCAAATATCTTCCTTTTTCTGTTCTTGTCTGCTAAAGATTACATTTCTCAGGTTTATTTTCCAATTGTCTCCAATTTTAAAATTTTTATTGTCATCTGAAAGCTACTTTATTTATGAATAGATTTTTCTAGCGATACGATGACTAAACAAGCATCTCATAATGATATCTTAACGTCTTATCTCTGAACTTTCTCGGTATGTGAGTGCGGCCTTTTTCTATCGTTGGCCTCGGACACATCATAGTGCCGCAGTTCAACAATAATATCATTGGGATATCTTTGTAAAAATAATAGATGATTTTTTTTTTTTTGGGGGGGGGGGGGGGATAGATTGCATTTTTTCTTTTCTTTTTCTTACATTTAAAAAAATAGCCTTTTTTACATTATTATAAAACATTTAAATTTTTTTTTTACATTTAAAAAAAATAGATTACATTTATTTTCTAAAAAACAATAGATTACAGATATTTTTATAGAAAAAATAGAATGTTTTTTGTCGCGTTCAATAAAGATGCAAATATTTAAATTAAGTCTAATAGTGGTAGCACAGAGATATCTGCAGCCGTTTCTGATGGTTCTTAAATTTCTGTTATGAATTTTAGGCAGTTTTTTTCATACTAGTGTGCGTATGAAACTCTCTTTTTAAAAATAAGTAGAATTATACATCGTAATTTACTTTTTTTAATTTACGCTGCAAATTTAATTAAAATTTCGCCACTAAATACACCTATCGGATGCATTTTGTGGCTATCATAGCTGTCACTTGTTATAATTTTTTGCCACCACTAATTCCTATTGCAAATCTTATTTAATCACAGGTATATGCGATTAAGTAAAGCGAAAACTACTAAAATTTACTGGTAAGAAAAATCGAAGCAGTTGGCAACTGTGGGATATAAATACTGCAATCAAACCCCGAAATCGGTTAAAGGAATTGTAACTTACTTCCTTCGTCAAATGTAGTTTTTATTGAGCTCATTGAGAGCTAGTAGAACTAGTCAAAAAGAGTTTTAACTAAGATAATTAAGAAAAACTAGTGATAACCAGTTTAAACAAGAGTCATTTAATATGTTTCAATTAAAATTTGAATAACTATAAGCGATAAGACATTTTCTATTATTAAAGGTTTTTATTAAATAAAACAAACTCCAAAATGTTTGTAATGATAAAAACAAGAAATCAGTTAAAACTCAGATACATTAAATAAAATTAATTTTAACAAAACATTCCATTTAAAACTTGTTTTAACTAGTCAAATCCAGACATCGCTCTAATCATAATTAATTCTAGTTTCCGATAAGCATTTCTTATTAAAGCCTGTATTTCCTAGTAAAGGAAGTATAAACAATTTTCCGAAAAATAACTCTGAATGAGTTAGGTGATGAAGTAAGATAATGAATAATAAAAACAAAATGAATCAATAAGCGAAAATCTTTATTAATGTAGGAAAATACCATGGAAACAAATTTTTGTAGTATTTTTCATGTATTTATCACTAGAACGACCATAGCGGTCATTTTGACCGCTACCAAATAAAACTATTTTTTCTTCTTTTTTTTTAAATAGAAATAATATAGAAATTTCTTTATAAAATAAGTTAAATATGTTCCACGTAGAAAGAAGCTAAATAAATGTTTAAAAGTTTCAAATAAAATGTCTGTTGTAAAATATTTTATAACACTTGAGTAAAATTTCCGGTCGTTCTAGTGTTAAAAATAAAGCAATTTCAATATCTCGTTTCTTGTTCTTAATTCTAATTTAAGAATATACTTCAGTAAGGCGTTTATTTCGCAAGCTAATGTCAAATCAACGGAAGTGCTCTTTGAGAATTTCTTTTTAACATTTCAATATTCTTAAATGATTTTTGTTCACATAGTATATATGTCTAACGCTGGTCCTTTGTATTTTTGGGGGTTTGTTTCAGTTTTATTCTGAGTACACTTTTAATTTTAGAACTTAACAACCAATTTTTTCTTGAAATTCAAAGTGTCTCTGAGCATAAAACTGCAATCAAAATCAAAAAAGTATAAATGTACAATGTTAGCTATCGAACTCGAATAACCTATGCGAGAAAAAAAATCATTAAAAAATATAAAATGCAAACGAGAACTTTATAAAGCCGCCAACCCTACTGGATTAACAATAACCTGAAAATGTCACGGCACTTCGCATTACAAGGATTTAATTTGTGTTAACAGAAACAGCATTTTGAATTACACGTTTACTTAGAGACGCAACGTGCAAACTTATTGTGATACAATCGCCGTTTTTCCAGCCGCTGTTAGTAGTGAAATGTTACCACCTCTTGTGTCGAAAGGAATTTTTCCAGATTAATATCGAATTTCGATCGAAATGCATTTTAGTTAGAATAGTGTGCCCGCTGTTTAAATCTCGTCAAGAACAACAATAAATGTTTAATAATTTTTTTTAATGTTGTAATGAATTCGTGTACAACGCCTTAAACAACGGTTACACTTCTAGCAATTCTTAACCTCCCTGTAACTCAGAAGATAATCGTCATATAGAGATGAAATTGCATTGTTATAATATAATCATCATTATTAGTTATCATCCTAAATTTCATACATTGACCTTTAGGATCTGAGACGACGAGTTTCAAAAAACACAGATTTTAGCTTTAACAAATGGGAGCCAAATGAGGGACTGTCATCAAAGTTTAATTAGTTAAGGAAAAATTCAGAATTTGAACTTGGATTTTGTTGATGTAATTATCATATTATTAATACACAGTGTTTTAAACTCCACACATTCATCTTGTCTATATTCGACGATATAAAATTTAAAAAAAAAAAAAAATCATTGTCGCCGCATAGGAATTTTTTTGGAAGTTTGCAGCTGAGCAAGAAATACTTTGTTGGGACTTGTTTGCCTTCTTTGTTAGAATTTTAGGCGCACTAAACTTTCCTAGTAATTTAAATGTACTGCGTATTATTATATTTTTTGTTACATTGTTTTATGTAATGTATGAATTATATATCGTTTTAGACAGATTAAACTTGTCCAGTTAAGAGATTTTATTGTTTTCCATTGCCTTATTCGTATTCTATTTTCTGTAAGATTTTAAGATGTAAAATTACATTTCCATAGCTGCCAACCTTCCGGTTTCTTTCAAGTCAAATAATCATATTAAGAACAAAAAAATATGAAACTAAATATATCTTAATTTAATTGCGTTAATTTTTATTCACATTGCTAACAATCCAATTCCAGTATCATTAGGTTGTGGCTCGTGAAGTTATTCCATCTTGTGCTGCGGCTGAGTGCGTTGGTGCACTGAACCAAAGACCCAGGTTCGAACCCTGGCCTGGATACTTTTTCACTCTGTTGGTTTTACGCCTTGTTAGAAATGTGAATAAAAAATAAATAAGTAAGAATTAATGTAATTAAACTTAGATTTCTCGATCGTAAGTCATCGTTTAAAAATTATTAAACAAATATATCTTGTTTCTATGTGGTATTAATTTGAATTCGTTTCTTAAGTAAAATTTTTTATTCAAAATATTTTTATTTCAATTGAAAAAAAACGGAAGATGAGCAGCTGTGTATTTCTTGGTCAACAGCTAAACAACTGTTGACCTGTGACCAACATCCTAACAACTTTTGGTCTTTTCAAGGGTCTTACTGTGCTGGTTGTCTCACGGTTTTTTCTTTTTGTTTGTTTGTTTCAGAAATCTGCTTGCTGACGAACGCCCGGCGCGTGGCAAGTGTCCGCGCTGAGACATACTGCAACCTCTTCTCATTGTCGGTTGAACACTTCAATGCCGTCCTAGATCTTTATCCATTAATGCGTCGGACCATGGAGTCGATTGCCGCCGAGCGTCTCAACAAGATAGGGAAGAACCCAAGCCTCGTCTCTAACCGAGAAGACCTCCAAACAGACCTAAAAACAGTCAGCCTCTTACTACAGAGTGGGGCGCATAGCGACTCAGAGGACGGGCCCATCGAAATGGGGGGTCATCATCTATCCGTGGTGGCCCGGGGTATGCCCAGGCCTAAGTCCGAGAGCTGCTTTCCGCGCATGGACCTGGGATTCCCGGACAGTAATGCCCCGGGAACCATGCATAGATCAGAGACATTTTATCAGGCCACCAACTTACCCAACACGGAGCAGGTCTTCCAGTCTATGTTCCAAGCGTGATAAGTTCCATGACAGCGGAGCCGTGGAGCCAAGAAAATGTTAGGAGCCCCAATTTTTTTTAATGCAAAATTTTTGTCATAAAAGATTTTTTTTTAGTGAAGATGAAACAACATAATGTTATTAAGCAAGTCTTCCATAACGCGTTTCATGTAAACAGTACAATTTACGATGGAACTTGGGGGAACTTGGTTCCTCGGGGAAACTGAATGAAGTAAGTTGTAAAAACAGCCATTCATTGAACATATTCGGTAAAATAATCAGGACTGATGAAGACAATAGTATTCAACGGGTCTTCCGCAGTATGATAACGCTAATATACCTGATAAATACCTTTTATTCAGTCCAATAATCAGAAAAGTCCATGTCGATTCTATCAATAATGGAAAATATTTTACACTTCAATAGATTCTTTTTTCTTTGGTCACTTTTGATAGATCAATTATGAGTACAAAATATTTATTTTACAACGAAAAAAATAGTTGTAAATTGTGGTGCTGAGTTTTTCGGGTTCTAAAGCTAGTGTGAAAATGTTGAGAGAAGTAGTTTAGTAGATTCGGAATAAGAATATTTTAATCACGTTTTGTCGATTAATTATTAATGTGAAATTATTCGAATGAAGGAATTACATCAAAATAATTCCAATTATTTGCAACTGTATTCAATCTCTGGTTGCTACTACTGAATGTGAATAACTTTGAGTTGAAGATTTTGGTAAAAGTTTCTTTTCGGCTGAGAAGTATTCTTAGAAAATAGAAGGGTTCTAAAATGATAAATATCTCAGGGTCCCTTTCTGAACTTGGCTCCAGGACCTCGGTTAGATCCATATTATTCGGGAAACACTTGAAACGTGTACAATAACTAATCACTGAACATGTTCAACGAGTCTGAGCTCCGTGTGCGGTCAGTCAATCGGTGCTCTGTGAAAATTTAGTATTACTGTGGACTCGACAATACTTAGCACCCAGGAATGACAACGTCACGGGATGAAAAACATTTGTGGGCTCTAGATTGTGTTGAATTCAACCTGTAACTTGTCTTTACTGGGTTTTCCTCCAATCCATGTTCTAAGCACTAATAGTGGTAAAACAAAATAAAGCAGGTGTTGTTTAGCGTGTTAAGAACTGTTTTAGAACGATTTGTCAACATGCTATTAAAAAGATGGGAATACTAAGACGAAGCAACTATTAAAGAAGGGGAAAAAACAAAGAGAAAAAGAGTTGAGCAAATTTTTTGTTGTATATTGCTGTAAATATAATGTAATATTGTTTTCTTTCCTGTTTCTTTAAATGGAAGATTTCAGAATTCAATGAGTTACCTTCCTTTAACAAATAAAATGTTAAAACAAAGAGTATTATAATCGTGTAAGAATGTTTTAAATTATTGAATATTAATTTTATTTATCACTTTCTGTTTTAATTAACTAAGATCAAGAATTAGAAATAGATATACTATTAAGCTACTGAGAAATAAATATGAATCTTAAATGGAAATATTAATACAATAAGAACATCAAAATTATAAAAAGCTTATTTTGTTAATTCGAATCGAATACATTATTGTTCATATTTTTGTTTAGTAATCAAAACATTTTTCATATGAGGCTTATTTTATTCGTCATAATACGTCATTTGCTAATAAAGCATACATCTGTGGTACACTATAGCTATACTCAATGTAAAACATGTTTCAAATATGTAATTTCATATATTTGCATCAGTAACTTAAATAAGAAAAAAAGATCATTTTCGCACTCCTAATATTTTCTTATATTCTAATGTGCAAGTAATTTTTTAAAGCACAAGTAATTAGTAAATGCAAGGCATTATGATATCAGTATTACACGAAAAAAGTATTCGATAATTAGCTTTCAGCACATGATAAAAGGGATATAAATGTGTAATTTTTCGGGCAATATTAACTATAGGTGACAAAAAAATCAACAGTTTTCTGATTATGTTTAAAATTTATTTCGTCGAGAGTGTTTGAAAAAGAAAGAAATGTGCAGAGTCCTTGATAGATATCAAATGTGAGAACATTAAATGCAGGTAGCTCTAAAATTTAATTTAATCTCTAACAATAAATATTTTTCAAAAGTTTTCCTAAAACAATTTATTTTAATAAAGCTTCACTTTTGTTCTTGTTTTGTGATAATAATGCTATTATGAATGGGTTAACAAGCAAAGACGCGCGTAATACCAATTTCTTGCAATAAAAAGCATTTTTTATGCATTCTTCTTCAACTTCTTAATTTATACAATCAGTTACATTGTATATTGGTTTTTCTGATATATATGAAGCTTCTGTTGTGAGTTATTAGTTCAAAACCACTCAACACAGTAGACTTTTATTGCATTTTTATAGGCTTAAATCTGTTTTTTTTTTTTTTGTTTTTTTTAAGTTTATCCAATTAAATAAACCAGAACTTCAAATTAAGAAGAAAAAAAATTAAAACTTAATTTATAAAATTAGAAAAGCTTTGAAAAAAAATACAAATCGTTTCTAAAACAGTTTTTTCATTGAACATATTACCTGCTATTAATTAGAGAGACATTGGTTAATTTGAAATTGCTATGCTTATAGAAAATTTAATGGACTATAATATCATTCATGTGATATAAACGAGATTAAAATAGAAATGAGTAATTTATTACTTGATTTTGCTACGAAATGAATTTGTAAATTGTTTTTTCTTAAACTGGTTTGTTGTCATTTCTACTTGTCATACAGCAAGGTCTCACTTTTTTTAAAATTTGTATATTATTTTATCTTTTTCGAAAAATGAATCATATTTCTTAGTTCATATTATAAAAGTAACATATTTCAGTTGTTCACATTTATCTGGTTTGATGTAAAAATATAGTTTATTTATTCTTTTTTATAATAATCAGTTTAAGAAAAAACAAATTTTGTAATTATATCGCTGTGATTACTTTTATAAAGAGGAAAAGTATCATTTCGTTTCTGTTTGTTTTCTATCTATCCTTTTTGTTTATTTACAGAACTTTGCCTTGGCAAAGAAAAAATCAAAAAAGTAATTTCTTCAATGAAACAAGTTTTTAAATGGTATTTTTTCTCTTTATATCTGTTCATCTAGTCAATTCAGTTTCAAGAGAAGAAGCGAGTTCATTTTTTCCACTCATTGCCAATTCAATTTTGTCCAGATTCAAACACATAAATACAATATCCAAAATTTATGGCGCATTTATTGTTAATTAAATTTTAAAAAATAAAACATATTGTGCTCGTTTCTTTCTCAGAGAAGCTGTTACGCTTATATTAGCAATGGAATCGTATACATGCAAAAAAAAAAAAAAAAAACATAAAGGGTCGAATTATTTTCAGAACTTAAAAAAAGGCTTTTAGTCTCTTTAAAAAACCAGTCATAGGTACGATCTCCACCTAAATCCTGGTTTCTTTACTATCGAGCTTGTTTAATAAATTCAGCAATTCTCAACCCCTAAGAAATTTTGTAATGTGATTTTAAAAAAATTGCATAGAGGAAAAGTTCCTCAAAAAAAGGAAAAATTACCGGCTAGCATCTATTTATAGAACTTTATAAATGCATTAAGATGATTTAAGAAGAAAACTGTTTTTTAATCGATTTAAATTCAGAATACATGATTCAAAAAATGCTAATATTTTAATTACACTATTAATTATGTCAATTACGGAAATTACTGGCATAATTAAAGGTGACTATACTCGATATATAAATATGATTTAAATTATTAGAAACATGGCATTGTTTCACATCATTTGAAAAGTATAAAGTATAAAAAACCTGGATTTTACGAAAATGTGTTTGTTTTCTGGAGAGAAAAAAATGAGCTGAATTGGGAAATGCTGAAATATTCATAAATATCACGTTATTCTAAAAGACTGTACATTAGTATCAAAATATAACATTTTCGGAAACAAAAACTAAAATAAGAGTTTTGTTGGAAAAGCAGATTTATTCTTTCCGGCGTAGTGGTTCCTCATATTAACTACTCGTTTCTTTGACTATAAATTAAAATATTGTTAGGAGTGTTATAAATGTTAGTGTTATAAATATTATCAAGCGATGGTATTTTACAGCATTATGAAATAAAACTCTACTAAAAAGTATGATTGGGTATTAGACAACTGAGATGGAAAAAAAATGGGAAATATCTTTGCATAATAAACTGTACATTTCTGGCAAAATCAATCAGAAAAATTAATTCATTAATTAATTAAAATCAAAAGATGGAGAAATAACAAGAATAGAGGAAAAACAAGTAATATCAATGTTCTTTTTAGCCTGCAAGAAAATCCAGATATGTGTCATTATTTCGTGCTAGAAAGCTTCATTAGGCCTTGCAATTGGTAAAACAAATAGGCATACACTGGATAATTTTAATCCTCATATTATTGAAGTCATGACTCCATATTACTGTGGTCATGGCATCCCCATTAAAGTGTAAGAGAAAACGGGAAAGGGGGTGATAAAGGAATAGGAAATAACTTGGTATAAATTTACAGCATGGCGAAATCAATCTAAATAAAAATAAGAAATTAGATATAATTAGGGAAGAAAAAGCAATAAATATCAAAGGATTTTTTTAACCTGTTAACTTCTAAGACAATCGTTAGGTATAAATTTTCAAATGCAAACAAGCTTTTTGAGCTTCATTATGCCTGTGTAACTGGTAAAAATATATGAAAGGTGGTGAGAAATTCAGATGTACTTTAATATTGTTGAAAAAACGGTTATGGCATTTTGACTGAGTCATTTGTTCCTTATAGAAAAATGTAAGTTAAGGACATTAAATGCATTAAATTTTTGCTAGAAGTGAAACGAAATTTCAAAGAGTTTTATTTTCTTTTTCTTGGTTATTGCGGTTAAAATTAAATAATTGAAATTACTTTTGTTTTATTATCATTATTTAAATAAATCACGTGAAAATTCTCAAAATTATTTCTATTATTTTTTTTCGAAAATAATGGAAATAATTATGAGAATTTTCATTACAGATCATTTTTATTAATTTTGTAATTTTACAATGTATTTTTTTTTCTTCTATATTTTATAATATTCTCAATAAGTTTGTTTATCTTATCTGCGATTGATCTGTATTTTAGACCATGAAAATACGATTTCAAATAACGGGCCATAAAATGTGATTTATTTTAACCAAAAAAAATTGTATCTACCATAATATTCTATGCCGGAGAGAGAGCATCAAAATGTTATCTATAATTTACCTATTTCTTCTTTACCTTGTTTATACTCAGTTCTACATTTGAAAAATTATAAATAAAATAAAATTAATAAATATCTTGATGGTACTATTTAACGTGAAAATATATATATATATTTTTTTTTAATACAAAGATTAAACTAAAATTATGTTGTAATATGCGAGTACTGATCAGTTAAAAAGTGTTAACTAAAAAAAAAGTGGTTGAGAATCGCTGCATGAGGTGTTTTAAACGCAATGCACCCCTACATAGTACCATGGATTTAGCTGTGGATGTTCACGAGCAAAACTAATCGTACCAGTCTGGTTCAGAAGTTGATTATTATTACATAAAGCACTTTCGTGATATATTTGTGCAGCCTGAAGTGCAGGCTGTGGAGCAAAAGCCCTTAGTAGCGAAAAATATACTGTAAGTTATATTTTATGACATAAAAGAAAAATTCCAAGCATTGCTTGTTAGGCCTTAACATAAGCAAATCACCCGTGCCCTGTAACGTTCATTTATATTACAAAAATATATTATTGTTGTAGACAGAGATATAATGTAACGATAGCGATAATATGGAAAGGTGTGTTATGAGCACTACTAGTCTTACTTAGTGGGCCACCCCTGTAGCTACTATGCAGTTTTTTGTAGTGAGTAAAGCCAGCAGTTATATGTAGGCTTTGGTGTATTTAAAAACTGGTGTAATGTGTAACCGGAAGATTTGATAAATGTGAATGCCTGGATTGATTGTTGTTATAGAATCTCTGCAAAACTTGTGTTACTCGTGTATGATTATGATTCTCCTAGCAATACCGTTTTTTACTATAAGTAAGAAATTTCACAGATGCTGACATCTATACATTTATAATGAAATAGTTATTCACTGGCAACCTTAGTAGCACGCGACGGTTATAAAACGTTTTTAAAAACGAATTTAAACTGATATGTTCATAATTGCAATGTTTTTTAAACGTTCTGTGCTGCTAGGGAAAATGTATCTAGAATAAAAATGAAATTTTGCAGAATGGTATGGAATATGAAATTTTTAAATTTTATGCTAGTAACTGGTGCTTTTTATAAATTTTTAATTTTTTGCATAAATAGTTTTCAAAAGGGATAAATATGTAAGAAACATACAAAGGAAATTACATAGACTCCATTTCTTTAAGAGAAAAAAATCTTTTCTATACATTTAAAAGTGATAAAGATTATCAACTCAGTTACATATTTTCCCTATTCATTTTTGTCTTTTAGAACAATATTCGAACAAGATTTAATAACAACTCAGATACAATACTTATTTATAAGTTATGAGCAATATCTAGAAATAGAAAAGCTATTAGTAATTATTTAAACTATACAGATGTAGAAATATTTTTTAATACAAGTAGTATTCAGTATAAGTTCCTATTAAATGAAAAATTAATAATGATGATAAGGAATTTATATTTTTTAATTCAAACATAAAACTATGAAATTTAATCACATAAGCAGTTACTTCACAAATCAGTTCAAAGTAATGACAATACTGAAAAAATTTTTTAAGAAAGTCAGAATTTAGGGAAATTTTAAATAATAGAAATATCATGAGAACTCCATACGACATCTTGAGTAAATTTTCGTACATTGGAATTTTGAAATTATTTGTCTTAATTTGTTTGATTTCTTCTATACATTTATGATGTTTTTATATATCCGACTTATTTGAAACATTTAATTTTTTCTGACAAATACAGTATGCATTCATAAGAAGCAACATATTTATATAAAAAAAATTCAAGTGTGTGCTCAGTTTTCAAAAATATTTATCGCGTTTATTTCATAGAGATTAAAACAAAACCTTTTAAAAGTGATATAATCCTGTTAAAACCATGTTCTATTCATAAATGGTAATTTAATGATTATTTACCTTAATTGGTTTCGTTCCTCCTATATATTTATGATGTTTTAAATATCTGATTTTATTCAAAAGCTTCTTTTTTTCCTTCTTTCTTTTACGAACTAAGTTTACGCTCATAAGAATCAATTTGTTTATTTTTAAAAAATCCAAATCTCTGCTCACTTTTCAAGGATATTTACAGATCTTTATTTCAGTGATGAAAAAAACGTTAAAATTGACATAATCCAGTTTAAAATATGTGTTTTTAAGTAGAAAATTTTGCAACACGTTCTTATGCTAAAACTTATGAAATGCATTAAAAGAGGCAAAAATATTTCGTATAATCATCTAAGATTAGAAATAACACATTTGAATTTCGTCAGCTTCTGTAAAATTTTCTACAACCTTAAGAGATAACATTTATTGGGAAAAAAAATAAAAACTTTTAACAAAAGACAAAAGGATCAAAAACCTCAAGAACATTTAAATATTTTATTAAAATCTTAATTTGCATAAAACATTTTCGGAAAAGAAATTGGCACAAAAAAAAAAAAAAAATCCTATGATTTTTTTTATGAAAAGGATTACCTTTTTAGGAAAACTATATTTACTTTGTTTGTGTCGTTGTTATGCAATTAATTTTATGAAAATAAAGAAACGAATAACCAGTGTTCTAAAATCAAGCTTTTTGCAAAATATATTGATGAAATTTTATATGCTCATTAAAATTAACAGACTTTCAAAAAAGTCTGGCATATTTTTAAAAAAAAATTCTTCATTCATGAGAATTCGATTTTAAAATTCTTTTGTACTAAATAAAATCCCCAATATTTGATAAACAATTCAGTTCAATAAAGTGCAAGTAAGGTCCAACGAAAGTTCAATGAAATTGTATATACTCATTAAAATTTTCTGAAGTTTACAAAAATCTGACATACTTAAAAAGAAACATTCATTAGAAATTCGATTTTAAAATTTTTCTGCATGATATCAAACCCCCAGTATTTTGAAAAATATTCTGTCCAATAAAATACAACTAAAGTTAAATTAAGTACAACTAAAGTTCAATGAAATCTTACATAGTCATTAAATTTTTCTAGCGTTTATAAAACCAGACATGTATCAATTTGTTTTTTGATTTTTTCATTAATGATAAGTGCGATATTAAAAATATTCGGCATTTCGAGAAATTTCGACTGTTTAAAAGATTTAAAAAAAGAAATCTTTCTATTCAATAAAATACAGTTAATATTTAGTGAAGCGCAACTTAAAAATTCAAAATTAATAAATTTTCAATTTCAGATCCTTTTTATTCAACTTCTTCATATTTGTCAACTTCGTGTTTTATATATCTGAATGCTTTATTGTGAAATATTCAGGTCTATGCTGCATCAAACTCATTCCTTACCATAAAAAAAAATTTCAAAATGTTCTGGTTTAGCCATTTATGAATCTACTAAATGCCAAATAAGTGAATGATAAGCATGTTATCTTAATTGTTTGTATACTTTGCTCAAGTTTTGTATGTTATGTCGAAAATATTTAAGAATGTTTTGGTCATAAATAATTATGTAATGAGTGTATTTAGAAATAACTACTATTTTACTTAAGATATTTTAGCTCTATATGTATTTTATCTTATGCACGATGTGTTGTTTCATAATTATTTATATATCATGTATGTATATTTTCGATTTAGACTAATGTAATTTAACAGAAAGCAACTTGAAAGAACGGAGAAGGGTTTTAGAATGTGTTAGTTCGTGAATATTTAATAACACTATAATTTTAAAACACAATGAGAAAAACGATCAATCCCTTTTAAAAATGATGTTCGGAACAAGCCACTACTTTTAACAAAATACAATAATAAAACTTATTAGCAAACAAATAGTAGAATAAGTTGTAAACTCGACTTTTTATAAATAGAGTACAGTGGTGCAAGAGTGCATTTTTCAAACAATAGACTATAAAAGAATGAAAATTGAATGTATCAAAATTATTTGTATTTGTTATCAAGCCATAATAACCAGTTAATAAACTATAATAAAAAGTTGAGTATAATAATAAAATTTCTAGAAATAATCACCAGAAAATTACAAGGAGTTAAATGTGTTACACACCGTAGTGTGTAAATGTATGCATAGTTCTACAGTTTTCAATGTTGTGCGGAGTTTGAACCAGCACCGTTTCTTAATCTCAAACAATTTCTCATCCGTTCGGAATACATTCATAATTTTGTCATCCAAAACCATCACGAAATTATTGGAAGTATGTAACGTTTTAAAACAGCAAAAAGTTCAAATCGAAATAAGGTAAGATGAAAAGGTATCAGAAACTTTTTACTCATGTATTGCCTCTCTTTTTAAAGCAATCACAATTATTTTTCTAGAACTCAAGCCATGGCTTTATACAGAGGGAGGGAAGGAAAATCTCTTTAACCCTCATAATATTTCAATATTTTAATAATAACACTTCTAAACTTTCGATTGTAAACACACTTTAAAATTGTCAAAATGCACATACCGAAATTCCCAAAAATTAAGATATATTTTAAGCAAAGTATTTTATAATCAAACATGGTAAAAGCATTCAGAATTAGTCCCAACAAAATTTTAAGAAACCTCCCGGGCTTCGCGGGCTGGCAACGGATCTGGCACAAATCATCTTTGAGAACACACTCCAAACAAAATTGAGTTTATCAACGAGCTTCACAGCTCACACCAGTGTGTTTGTTATTGTGATATATGCGAACGCTTGTATGTACACTCTTACACTACCCTACACTGTGATCATTATTACGTTTGTATACGTTCATCATCTGTTGCTAAATGCAGCAGATAAGTGAGAAAAAATCATCCATTGCATGTAACATGTTTAGTCGACAAAATATTTACGAATTTATGTGTCAAAATTTATTCTTATAATTAAAATAAAATTACTAAATAACAGTTTGTTGAATTATTTCACATAAATCAAATAATTAATAGAAAGTAAAAGTATTTAAAATAAGGAATATAAATTTTATCACTTGAGACAACTTGTCATGAATCGTTTAAATTTTCAATTTCTAAAAATTCGTAATTTTAATTTAATTAACATGAAATTAGAATTTGATGTAATGCTTGCACCAAAGTAACAATAAATAATTGAAAAAAATAGTACATTGGCACATTTGTTGCTGCAACACTATTCGGTAAATTCAAACGAGATGATATGTGTAATGTCAAAGACAAGCTAAATAATCTCACAGACAACAACTCATCTTTTTTTCTGTCGAAGATTTATTAGATTAATTTGAACATTAATCATGTAACAAATATGAATATATCTACAAATTGTAAAGACGTTTCTTAAAAATTTTCCCGGTCATTAAATTTATTCTCATAATTAAATTTGATATTATATTTCGGTTTATTTTGTTGGGCGAAGTCCATGTCAGACACAATCAATTGTAAAATAACTTCAACATTAATTTACAATTAGTGGCTTGTTCCTAAATTTTCCACTGTGTACAGGGAGATACATTTGAAATATTATAGAAAAAATATATAGTTACTATTCAAATGTTAAAAGTTACTTGAAACAAAGTTTTATTGTCCTTGTTAACTGTTTTGCAACAGTAATAAATAAAAATATGTGAGGTCATTGTCCCTAAATGCGATGCGGTTTTTCATACGTTTGCCACATTTGGAGTATATTTTGCATTTTATTATATAGAAAATGCCAAATATAAACAAAAAAAGAATTGATTATACTATTAATGTTAAGTCAAAACTAATTTGTTTTGAAGAAAATTAATGTAATATAAGCTGTAAGTGATATAACATAATATCTGAAATAGAATCAATAATATATCAATGTCATATTTAGGTCATGTCACATTTATAGTAGTTAAAACTTAAATGAGATGTCTAAAATACCTAAATATGGCAATGCATTTTATGTATGTTAATTCATCTTAATTTTATTACGTTAAGTTAATTGTTATCAATTTTTAAATATTTTATACTGCATTATAATTAACTAGTGAATCGCTTAAGAGTCACCCTTTAACTTTGACTTTTAACTTTGAAAATTGATTTAAAAAAATTAAAAAATGAATGACCAATATAACATTAATTTTACCAAACAATGTTTATTGTTGCATGTTCCACACAATTATTTCATAAAGTAAATTTCTTCTAGTTAGGAATTCCTAAAATGCTGTAGTTGTTCTTGGAATTCAGAACTGTGATATTTTTCATTTTATTCAGTTCATAAAATGTTTTATTCCACAATTTAGGTCACTTCCAATGCTTAAGACCACTCATAACCATTGTGCTTACTTTTTATCTATCTTAATAGTAACAATATTACCTGGAAAACGTCACGCCATTACCCAACAGTTAAATAGCGACTAAATTTAATATTAACATTAGCATCTTCAATTAATATTTTATCAGATAAGCTAGAGTGGATTTCCATCTTTTATTTGATCATGTATAGTAGCGTGAAAAATACTATATTTGATAACAGTCGACCAGCATTAACATTCGCAGTACTCAGATCAAAATATTACTTAAATGCCTATTATTTAAAAAGAGGTGACCCCCCCCCCATAGGTAATTTAGGCCCCTATAGGTAATTATAATGTTTATACGACTCGATGTTTCATTTCGTTGAATAGCGAAATTTACACACAACTAACACAAGAACAAGAAATAATGAAATGAGGGAGGCGCCTACACTCGCTTGCATGTCAGCGCTGTACCCACAGTGCCATATAGTAAACTACATTTGGCAGGATGCCGAAAAATTCTCTTTCTTTCTCTTGAATCGTGATAAATGATAGAAAGCTTTCATTTATTCCCTGATTGCTTAAGATGGTGTCAACGTGACCCCATTCGCAATTTCTACAAATAAACAAAAAAATTAACTGTGCGAAACTTACTAAATAGACAAAATAATGAAAGAGACTTTTATAGGATAATTCCTAGAAAATAATTTTAGCATACATATTCTAAATGAAAAAAAAAACTGCAAAATGTCCAAATATTGTGTCAAATTGACCCCATCTTAGTACTGCGAGGGTTAACATCCTTGACAGCTTATTTAACTTCTAGGACTTTTTAGAAGCTTCCTTAAACATTTTGTTAACTATAAATTGCCTGGGGGAAAAAACAAAACTACTAATGAAATTGTATTAAATAATCCATGTTTATTCCATAATAAAAAATAAAAAAATCTTTTTAAAAATCAACTGAAATATGGCGAAAGACAATAGTTTTGACCATTTTACGTTACATCTCATGTTCCTGGAAAAATTGGAAAAGGGTACTTTTGCATTTCCGCCTACCCATTGGTTTGGAACCTTAATCGATTGAACATATTTTTTCATTATTTGCTTAAATCTGTACCACTATTATTACATCAAATTTTGGATTGCATTTCTATAAAAGCACGATTTTTTTTTATTTTGAATACCCAATTGAGTATTCAGCCACTACTATGTGCTAATTCTTAAAAATATTACTTTAACAAAGTTCAATTATTCACAGTTTCTGCTTTTAAATATCATTTTAATATAATACATGGAAATACCACATAAACTTACTTTAGTACTCTTGAAACGTGCTATCTTACCTTAGTACATCAGCTGAAAGACTCTCCGCATTTGAAAAATTGAATTCAGGTTTAATAGGCCTATCAAAAACACAGACGTCAATGAAAATTTTAGAACAACCCTAGTTCAAAACATGTCATATTTTCCCATTTTTGCTTCCAGTAGATGAAACAGACCTCCAATGCCGTAACATCGATAGTGACATTCGAAGATAAAAAATGAAACGGTAATCTCAATTTCGGGTTTCTTCACCCCATTTTGGAAATATTATCAGAGTTTGATAATTAACTATGTTTACTGTAACAGGAAATTCTCCTAGAAGAAATGCTTTAAAATTCCCCGCTTTGTTTCTGAAATGCAGATGTTAG
Source organism: Maratus speciosus (assembly GCA_963932465.1). Classification (NCBI taxonomy): domain Eukaryota; kingdom Metazoa; phylum Arthropoda; class Arachnida; order Araneae; family Salticidae; genus Maratus; species Maratus speciosus. The sequence goes on along the minus strand of OZ010792.1, from coordinate 231,887,045 downwards.
GTTATGTAACAATCATATACGATTTTTGCCTTTAGGATTTTAGGTACAAGAACCTTGTCGCATTTATGGTTCATCAGATTTAGGCACATTGACCTTATATCCATTATTGATTTCAGATATTTAGAGCTTTATATATTTTATTTTTTATGAGCAATATATATATTGTATTATAAAGAAATCCTATAGCTTTCAGTTTTTAATTTTCTTGTAATTCTGTCAAGTGAAGACAGTGCAAAATATATATGTAACTGAAATGTAAATATATTTTTCTTTCAAAATCTTTTATCATGATTACTTAGTTAATTTTAGATATATTTTTTTTTATTGTTTATTTATATGAAGTTTCAAAGAATCAAATCAAAATATATTATTTGATTTTTAAGTATCAAATATTATATTCAGCATGAAGTTACATTTGATTTTACTTTTCAATGAATTTTTTCTGTATATTCTAAAAAGACTATTGTTATTGTTTCATGAAAAAAAAAGACATTTTAAAAGCTATATAATGATATTTATTGTTTCATAAAACTTTTATATCTAAAATAATTTTATATCTATAAAATTGTTTATAAGATTTCCTATAAACATTTTTTTTTAAATCTGAGAAATTATTGTTATTGTTTATCGATAAAAATGTTTCTAAATCTAAAAGGTTTTTATTGTTTCGTGATAAGGATTTTTAAAATCCCCCCAAAAAATATTCTCATTGTTACTTGCAGAAAATACTTTTGAACATTATTAAATGATCAAATTTTAATATTAATAACATTTTTTAATAATTGTTTGCACGAACACATATCTATCTCTACTAAGTGTGTTGCAAACAATTATTAATTCTAGTAACTGGTTCTATGTAAATCCTGTATTAATAATAATAATACTTTAAAATTTATTTTTGAAAACTAAAAATTAAATAATATAAAAATGAAATTATTTTTGAAAGTAAAAAAAAAAAAAAAATGCAAAATTTGTGCTATCTTTATATAACATTGTAGAGTTTATGTTTTATGTATTTTTGAAAGAATGTCAGAATGTTCATTAATTTTTCTAAAAGAAATGTTTTTTATGTGCAAATGAAGCAAGTACTTAAAAAAGTTTTATGAAGCTGAAAAAATTTTGTAGAGTGTATATAAAAATATGTAATGTTTACTGCACTAGAAGAAGCTTATAAACCGAGAGAATTCTTGAACTGCTGTGATGTACATAAACCTAGCAAAAATTGTTGTAATATTATCACATAACATAAGGCCTCTAGTCTTGATAATCATACATTTGATACGATAGAGCTGTACTCCGTTAGTGTTTTCCTCAGTCAATCGTCTTTTGCATAAAATGATTTGCTCAGTGCAATCAAAATATATATACATATATATATATATATTCTATATCCTCCTTTTTGGAACACTTTTTCATATGCACTGCACACACACACTTTGTTGTACCAGTCAAGTCACTATACGTTTAACGTTGTACTCTTTTTGCAGTATGCATAGTAATTTTGCACTCGTACGGAAAAAAAGCTTGTTTATTCGCTCGGTAGCTTTCCTCGCAGACATGAAAAAGCTTCTGCATTTAGAAAATTGCTTACCTTGCAAAAAGCATGAATAAGTGAGTAAATAAATAAATGAATAAATAAATGTAAAACACCATCCTCGCCGGCCAACTACACCAGAATTTTCATGATGATATATATTTAATTTTTTTTTTTCATTTTTTTTTTTTGTCCATGTTCTTTGGCCATACAATTTTTTAAAAAGTTCCATTTATTTAATTTTAAATGTCATTTTTTCTTGTGAATTCTTTTTTTCTTAATTTGGCTGTTTTTTTAGCAATTCAAAAAAATTTTACCTTAGTTTATATTTTACTTCGGTCTTTTTTTTATGATATTTGTAATGGAAATACTTGAATTGAATATTTATTTTAATTATTTTACTTTCATCTTAAATGTTCAACATTAATTTATTGTTGACAAAGCATTTTTCATTTACAGCAAATAACTGAAATAAATATTTTGCTTGAAACAGCCCATTGTAACAATCTTGCTGCTACTCTTGTAGTAATAACTTGACTTTGATCGGGTCTAAAAAAAGTTAGATTTATTCTTCCAAAACGTGTGGTTGTTTTTTATTTTTATGTTTTTTAAAGAAATGCTATAATTTACTATATCTCTTTATACGGTTAAGTAAATTCTATAATTTTTGGCATGCTTGTTTTTATTCCTTCTATCACGTTAAGTCATAATTTTTACAAGAAATGCTTTAAAAAATTATTTATGCTCAGTTACATCATTAAGAAAAAAAAAAGATGATTACGATTTTCATTCAATAACTTTTATAAATATTCTCTAACAAGAAAATGCTTTGTCTAAAATATCACATTGTAAATTTTAAGTATTTGTCACATAATACATATTGAGTATAACAGTATTTTTTGCTTTAGCTAAGTATCGCATGTTATACTTTTGTTGCTTCGTATTGCTTAAAATTGCTTCAGTTTTTTTTTTTCTGCTTAATAGCGACACTGCTTTTAAAGATTTAAAGTATCATAACTTGTCTAACTTGATCACTATGAAAACAATGTTAAAAAAGTATTAAATGATGATTTATCTTTTAAAGCAATAAAAAGAAAACACCTGACTTTCCCAATTTTTAAAGTTTCAAGCAAATCCATTGCATATTTAAGAAATTTTAGTTAAACTTTTTTTTTTAATTGTCAGACAGGTTATTTGAATAACTAATACATTTCAATGAAAATTTCTTTATTTCTTTCGAAAAATATATTTTTTAAAATAGAAGCAGCAATACTACAGTTAAACGGAATAATTTAGTAAAATGTTCTAGAAATTCCAGAAAAATACTGCGCGTATAGAAACTCTATGCTGAACTTCTTAGGAAAAACAAAATTTTTAGTAGGATTCTAAACATTAACTTTAATTCGCATAAGTATGTTTATAATACCTTAATACGTAAACCTAGGTTTTTTATGACCACCATCAAATTATATTGTAAGTGATAAACGCTTATAATAATTTACCTTTATAAAAATGATGTAATTGATACAATAATGAGCTTGCATTTAATACAATTCGATTCGATGCCTTTCATTTTAAATTTTAAGTAGTAAGTAAAAGATAAATTATTTTTATTTGCACATGATTTTGTGCGTCGAACTTCATTTTTGAGTTCTTTTAAACTGGAATACTAATTTAGGACTTTTCAAAAATGCCGACGAATGTATAAAGTAATATTTTTCCATGTAATGGAATTATAACTGCATCACATTTCCTTTGGTAAATTCTTCGGATATATTCATACGAATTCGTAATCAACCTTTCTATAGTTTTAAAACCTGAATAAACTAATGTATAAATATTTTCTTCAAATGAGGCAGAACATCCACATTTCTTTGAGGAAGAGATAAGTGATTCCATCATGGGCATACGCATGATTTTTTTTTAAGGAGGAGACAAATGAAAAGCACGTACATTAGGCCACGAATAAATTTAGTTTCAGAAATAAATGTAATAATATCTTTAAAAGCATTACTTAATTTTATTAAAATCATAGGCACAACGAGGGGATACCTCGTCCGAAATAAAGGGAAAGGATCTACTCATATATTTTTATTTAAAAGAAAGGCACTGTAGACGAAAATTTATAATCCCCCCCCCCCTCCCATGCAACCTCCCTCCACCCCAAAAAAAAGTCTCAACAACAGGCTGGAATTTCTTAACTCTTTTATTGTTAATATCATTAGCTTACAAAAACTGAAAGGCTGTTGAAAATTGAAAAGATTTAGTAATTACAGTAAGCAGAATGTGAAGTCAGTGAATGAAAAGAGTCAAGTTGAAATACAATTACGGCTTACACTTGTTATAAAATATAATTTTAAAAAACACCTTTTGGAAATTATCAATCCTTCATAAATAAGTTCAATCATAATCACCAGCAGCTTTTTATTTTTCCTTTCTCTCAATGTTTTTATTTATCCTTATTTTTTTTTCTTTCTAAGTTTTAGGTGTGGGGTGGAAGGGGGGATGCTCTGACACTTCTGCATACGCCCATGGATTCTGCCTCAAAAATGCAGGATACTGATCATGTCAATATTGTCAAATATACCTCGGTCAGGGTTCACAATAATGTAACATATGGACGTAACTGAGTATTAATAGTAACTTATCGTTGGTCTCTTTTTACCCCCAGAGACCATGATTGGGAACCTCAAAGAGAATAAATTATAAATGAATGTTTTTCAAAAACGTATATATGATACCAGTTTTTCCCCAGGAGTTTCAAAATGTTTTTACTGAACCACATATTTCTTTACTTTCATCCAAATTTTGCTATATGCATTGTGTCTGAATTACATGAACTATAGTATTCTGAATTATATCAAACCTCACGTTGAATCGCTGACGAACTACATAATCGAATGTTTAACCATAATCTCATAGGATTGTTTCGAGACTTAATACTACTCGCTCTACCATTGCTTATTTTATAAATGCAACTGTTTTGCTTGAAATTTGTTTCGAATCGCGTACAAAAAGGAGGATTCCGTTTAGCTTCTTTCATTTCGGATCGAGGAAAGGACCAAGCTGTTCAGAGTACAACGCAAGACTGGAATAATTATATTTTAGAAAAAATAAAATACAATAAAGGTGAGCTGCGTTTATATTGAGTGGTGCTAATCAACCTTGCGCAGCACCTTGTGGAGTAAGAAGAGATAGTTTGGCTGGCTCGAAACATTTGTACACCTTATAGGTATTTTTTTAACGGAATGGCGTGTTTTGTAAGCTATTCATTTAATAGTTTGTGTTGTTTCTCTCCTGCCTATTTATGGTAACTGTATTTTCCAAGTATGGTACTTTGAATATTGCCTAATACCGATCACTGCTTCCTTAAAGTATATTTATAAGACGATTTAGAAAAAACAACAATTTAAAATGAAATACATGTCTTAAATTATTCTAGTAAATTTAAAATTCGCAAATGTATAAGTAAAAACTTATAATTAAATTTATGCTTTAATGCTCTTTCTTTATTTACATGTAATACTGGTTTTTAACAATATCTATATAACTATTTGTAAAATGTATTTGCATTTATAACTCACTACATTATTAATCAAATAGTTATATATTACTTAAAAGCATATTTTCATTTTTAATAAACATTTTTTTTTTAATCCAGCCTTATTTTCAGGTTACTTACTATCAACCAGTGCTTTCTGAAGAAATTTTATCGTAATTTAATATAAATATATATTTCTTTTTTTGCTTATTATTCAGAAGTGCTGATATTAAGAGAATTAATTAATCATTATTCCATTGATATTGTTTAATAATATATATGAATTCAATAATTAATCAACATTAATTTTTTGAAGGGGGGCGGGAACACACACAATATATCATACAAAAAAAAAAAAAAAAAAAGGCAAAACACCTTTTTCTTATTTTATTTATTTTATTTTTTACAACTTACGCGAACCTATTATAATTTTAAAACATTTACGTTATTTAAATCTTTTGTCATGGTTGTTTGATTTTAAATGCAGTATTTAGCTATTCAAAACAGTGAAGTTTACGGATCGTATTATTTTTTTCCCCATATCATTGGTCTTAAACTTTAATCATTCTTTTATCTCGAATGCATTTTAATACCATTTCAAAAAATAGTTCTATTAAAAAAATAAATTTTTGAGACAAACATTTGTCAACAAGATTTGAAGATTAAAAAAAATACTAAAATAAATAAGCACCCGTCTGTTTTTCACACATTTTTTTTTTTTATTTTAAGCATAACATTCATTTTTATTCTTTAAGAAAACTTCTTTAATAAAATTTTTAAAATAGTAAAATCTGTAGTAATGACAAGTCACACTTTTAAAATGCAAGCTGATGTAGTAAGTTCTTATAAAAAATTATATAATATAAAACAAAACAATAAAAATGGTTTTTTTTTTTTTACTAAACTTTCTCGAATGTGATGATTTTCCCTTATTTGAAGTCTTTTTAATTTCATATTAGAGTTCTGCATTGTCAAAAACATTTAGCGTAAAAGAAAAATTTTTTAAAAATTAAGCGTAATGTACCACGCGATTTCTTTGAGAAAGTTCTTTATATTCAGTTGTACAACATGTGGAACCAGACGGTACATTTCTTAGCGTTTTAAATATAGCTTTCTTATCCATTATTAGTTGCAATATATCGCGAGTATACTATATTTTTCAAGGTATTGTGCGAGATCTCTCAGAAAAATAATCTTTCACTGTTTATATTCATATTTATATCATCCCTGTGAGTGTATTGTGAAATTTACCGTTTTGAACAATATTTCAAATTATTATTATTTTTAAAATCATCAATCCACTTTCTAGTATTAAATTATGTGTCATCTAGAAATTGCATTTAACATTTTATTATATAGTACAGTAAAGTACTATAATTACAGTGAATTACTTTAATAGAAAATTTGCTGTAATCTTGAATTTTTGTACTGTGCGCTTAACCAGTAACTACAAACGAAAATTTGACATTGAACACTTTATTTAGTAGAGGCTTGCCAAGATAAAGATAATAAATGCGATTTTGCTATTTTGGAACCACAAAAAAACCGACAGAGAAAAAAAAAACACTAGCAACTTATCAGGAAAATTGCTAAGTTAGTTCTAATCTTATTCTAATGTCAAAGGGAAGAGTTTTATTGTCATATGTGCATATGTTTGGTCAAGATATAAAATTTTAGATATAAGCGAATTAAAAACTAAAAATGCTATACATTTTATTTCTTAACAAGTCTCCAATTGTATGTTTTTGCACGTGAATAAACAGTGAATATACGATCAATACTAGAGAAAAGAAAAACTCGTTCAAAACAAAGACATTCAAGTAAAAATTTTCCTTAAAATGTTATAAAATCTTAAATGAAAAAATAATTACGCCTTTGATTTATTTATTTATTTATTTTCCCCGCACGCCAAGCTATCATTAAAACAGTATAACTTTCTTTTACTGTTAATAAGTTTAGAAAGAAATTTACCGAAGTAACAATAAAGCATCTGAACTTTCGAGAAAAAACATTATCTTTGAAATTCAATCTATTGCCACACAAATACGAAAATTTAAGCAAATGTATTTGGAAAAATGTCAAAATTATATTTTTGTAGCAATCATATAATTATATTATTTATTTCAAATAATTAATTTTTATTTTAAATATTAGTCTTAAATTTTATTCAGATAGAGTATTCAAATAATAAATTTAATATGCTTTTAATTTTGGGACCAGCCAATGAACAATTAATTGGAAATTATCATATTTATAATTTTTTGACAATAATTCCTTTACTACACATAGGACCATAGGAACTAATTAGGCTTTTTAGGAACTCATGTGAATTAATCATGATTTTTATACGCGAGCAACCGACTAACAATTGGAAATAATTGTATTTATAACTTTTTAGCAATAATCACTAATATTCACAGATCCGTATTAAATTAATTTTAATTTTATATTCGTTTAAATTAACATTAATCTATTATTAATTTAAATTTATCTATCTTTTCATGCATGAGAGCAACATTTTAAACAGCTTTGGGAAATTTCTTATTTAAAATCATAAGGACATGGCATGCTGTAAATAAATTAAATAGTAAAATAATTTTAATTTCTTATCTTTCCAAACAAAGACTGGTATATATTTAATTTTTGTTTCTAAAACAGAGACTGATATTTTAATAATAATACGAGCAACTAATCAAAGTATATCATACTTGGAAATTTCCATACTTCTCTCCTCACCTAAATGTTTCATCTGTCCTTCCTTTGTACTTAATATTAAGTTTACTAAAAATTTCCACCTGCATGTTTCCTGAAACAACTCTAATGAAAACCGGGCTGTAGAATTTAGTGTTTTTCGCCAAATGTTGTTTTCTAATTTTAAAATATCCCTTTTTATTTTTTCATTTGGAAATGATGTGGAAACGAAATCATTAAAAGCTCCAGCTATTTTTTCATTGAATTTTCTTTCATTTTTAATACTTCGTTATACATATACTTTTACCTGTACCTCTCTCTCTCTCTATCTCTCACTCATTTTTTGTAGAAGTGCTGCCATCTGACGGTATTAAATGGTAATAAAAGAACTGTATCTATCTGATTTCTGTTTCGAGTAAGCCAAAATATTGAAAAACTTTTATTAAAACCTTAAATCAAGAGCTGAGAATAGCAAAAGAGGGGATGTTATTTTTACAGTCTGTAAAATGAATTTATGTGAACAAGCAAGCTGATATAATAAAGGTTATTATTTAATGCAATTTGTCTGTTTTTTATTGTTCGTAGTTTTTTTTTTAGAATATACATTTATTATTGTACTTAATCCTTATTTTTTAAATGACCATGATTCTTTAGCTAATTTTTTCGATAGATTTTTCCCTTCATTTTTTTTAAAAAATCGTAACGATACAAAAATGAGACACTAAATACTAGCAAGTTGGAAATTGCTCGTCAAACGTGGCAAATGAGGTGCGTTCGTACTATAACTAGTTTTATAAATATTTTTTGAACCACATAGCGTACTGAATGTATATTTTAGTGCACTTCCATAAGTGCATATCCATTTCATTCTGTTCGAAAGGCTGTAACATCATTAAAATGCGCTTGAAATCATTTTTTTTTTTTTTTTCCATTGGCCGTCATGTAAAAATTTTGCAACAATTATATATTTAAAATTTCAGACCATTAGGAAAGCCGTAACATCATTAAAATTCACTTGCAATAATTTATTTCCATTGGCCGTAATGTAACGGAAAACTTTTGACTGTCCCTGTAATTAAACTATACATCCGATTTTCATAAAATTTGAAATGACTCGACAAAATTTTGCAACAATTATATATTTAAAATTTCAGACCATTCGGTTGGGTAGATTTTGTTCTGTCATATGCGGATAGAGACGGACTGAACGACGACTATAGGTGCTACGTATTTATATAATCAGGAACGCACCTAAAAAGGGTGTACGGCACGAAAGGCTAGTTACTTCGTTGTTTATTTATTGTATACAGCATGCTAATGAATTAGAAAAAAGTATGTCTACCCCAACTTATCTAATGTTGCTTGCACGTTCGATCGCTTTATACAGTTTAGATCTCTCGTGCTATGTTCTTTAATGGATGCAGGTTGATGCAAAAGTAGTGTGACCATTTTTAGGGTTTCGTTCATCTGACGAAACCCTATTCGTCTCACTCCTTTGTCTGCCTGTCTGTCTGTCTGTCCGTCACAGAGCCCGTTCTCAGAAACTATACATGTTGGAGACTTGAAATTTGGGGTACTTATAGCTGAAGACCTCACATCAAACGACAAATCATAAAATTTTGAAAACGTCGGTAATTAACCGAATTACGGGCTAATTAACTTTTAAAATTAACCAATTAACCTTTTTAACACAGGTGCAAACGCACATTCTCCAAATCGTCGGAGTTTCTCCTTAGGTTTGCCAGTAAAATCAGCGGATGCACTGTTACCACGGAGGAAATTAAGCCGAAACATGAAGTATACATTTTAATTCGAAATCCCATCTCAGAAAGTATTGGCCCGAGAAATTTGTAAAAGATATAGACAGACGCGGAAAAAAAAATCTACTTTATTTTGGTATAAAGTTCATATTTCTGCGATGTGTGTAAGTGAAAATATCCACTAAAAATCGATCGATAAAAAATTAATTTATTTATTTGGGAAGACAAGGAAAAGAGATTTCATTTTCGCGCGAAGCAGGTGTCAGACAAGACGCCGCTTGCGGTTTTTCCGTAATAGAATATTTTAATACGAAATTTAAACTTTTTAAATATTAAATTTTTTTTATTCAATTTTCTGGCATCCGGATGCGAAATTGTTTGCCGATTTCATACATACCCAGTTCAAACTCCTAGCTTAATTACAAGCTGAGATATTAATTATTATTTGATTAATCGGTTTCATTTCTAACAAAAGGGTAGATTAAAATGGAGGCATGTGCTTTTTTAACCACGAAATAATTTAAATTAGGAAATCTAACAATTTGCGTGGGGTTTATGGAAATTGGATGTATAGTTTAATTACGGGGCAATAAAAAGTTTTCCGTTACATTACGGCCAATGGGAAAAAATTATTTCAAGTCGTTTTAATGATGTTACAGCCTTTCGAACAGAATGAAAGTGATATACACTTATGAAGTGCACTAAAATATACATTCAGTACAATATGCGGTGCAAAAAATACTTATAAAACTAATTACAGTACGAACGCACCTCTTTTTCGACGTTTGACATGCAATTTCCAACTTGCTTAGTGTTTTATGGGTAAGAATGCACAGAACTCCATTATTCTGATCACCATAATATTGCATTTTTTTTTTTTTTTTTTTTTACCCAAAAAGACTGCATGTTTGTGCAAAGTTGGGCGGTTCTGCTAGTTAATTGCATAAATTACAATATTTCAGACACACCAGGCTATTTTAAATCTTGTTCCAGTACTAAATGGATTGCAGAAATGTTAAGAATGTTTTTCTAATGATTTTTTTCTTTATTTTTTAAAAAGAAATTTTTAGTGACTTTTGCTCTTTTCAAAAAATGAGTTTAAATTAGGCAGATTCATTTTATAAATTTTTAATTTGAGTGCAATCTTAATTCATTTTTCAGATAGTGAATTTGTCTTTAAATTAATTCCCTTTTATTTTTTTATGAGTTTGCACAACACTCTACTGAATGCTGCTGAATTTGGCAAGAAACGATTTATTTAAGTGTCTGTGTATTTTACCTGTATTTATTATCATGAGTCTTTTTTACCCGATTGAAAAGAATGGTTATGTGTTTGACGCATATCTGTGTATGTGGATTTCTTTATACCCTCGAAACATCCCAACAGCTGGATGGATTTTAATGAATGAGGTCTCTATCAATTTGCCTTAACAGCCCGATGGTTATAGGCTAGGTTTTGTTTTTATAAATTCAAAATGGCGGCCGTAAAATACAAAATGGCGGTAGAGACGAAAAAAAATTTTTACGCACCCTATAGAGTGGCATATCATTGGATAGGTCTTTCTAAATGAAGACGATGTTTCATTGACTATTTTACAGTCAGAAGCTCCGTTAAAATATTATACAACCTGGACGTTGTGTAGGTTTGATCTCTAGCTTTACTGAAACTCTAACCATCATAGACATCTATAGACCTCATCAAAACAGTGTTTATAGATAGGAACTAACAATTAAACACAACTTAAAGGTCATCAATACAAGTAAATAAAAAAAAAAAAATAGGTAAGTAATATAAAAAATAGTTTCACATGGATGAGAAACAATTAATTAGTTCGCTTTTTACGCAGTCGGGGTTTTTTTTTTTTCTTTAAATTTAATTTTTATTTACTGATACAATTACAAATTCATATATTTATTCTACGAAACCCTCTGTGCGCGAGTAATACTCGCACTTGATCGTATCGTTTATTTACTATTTCAAAGACTTTCCTGATGTATATAATTTTAGGAGTCAGGGAAGGAGAAAGGGGTTGGGGCAATTAGATTTTTTTTTCTTTTTTGAAAAATAATTTGCAGATTATCGAAAATTTAGAGTAGTCTGAAATTCAGAATCGCTGAGGTCTGAAGGATTCCAGATTTTGGACTTTGTACTGTATATATATTAACTGCATATTTAGTTAAAATTTTTAAAAAGTTTAAGAAAATTTAATTTTTTTAACTCCCTACTACTTTTTTAAATATTAACATATTTGCACAAATGTTTTTTTTTTTTTTTTTTTTTTAGATTTTCAAATGTGTATTACACAAGACTGCGCATCGATTTTTAGATACATCTAATATTACATTTAATATAATTTTTTACTGATATATATATAGTGTAAAACGACGAAATCTAATACATATTCATATACTGTTTATAATAACCTGAAGTCTAATTCCATGCGCAGATTTATTACATATATAATAAACGACATCTACAAAAAATTTTAAATCTCTATCTGAAATACACAAAAAAGCCTTAGCATTTTGGAAGTGAAAAAAAATATATAAACATGGAGAAAAAGCCATTTAAAGTTTTAATTTGTGTGGGTGATTATGCTGGGGGTATTAACAAAATTTACAATATCTCGCAATATAATTGTCGTATGAGTAAAAATGAGGTATCAAAATTTTGGCAATTAAAGAGGCTTTTATTTAATATTTAAAAACAAAATCGATTTTTTAATAAAATTTGAGGTAAACTGTCTCCTTAAAAAGTCTTCATTAAAATAGTCAGTGATGGAATCGACAACAAATAATTGCAGCTTTTGATTAAATGAAAGAAGAAAGGATTATTTAAGGTACCTTAAGTTTAATGTCAGACGAACGTCTATTTGCGCGCTTCTTTCCTTCCTACAACCTTACTACACCTTCGCTTGCATGTGTTTCTTTTAGGTAGCTTTCATTACAAAAAGTCCTTCCGGCCAGTGCCGGGAGGAAGAGGTAGCTTTCATGTTCCTTATTTTAAAAAAACCAACTTATATCATTCAAACACACGAAGCTCAATATAGTGGAAACTGAATATAGGAGATTGAATACTAATTTTTATCAATATAATGAATGAGAATTTCGCGAAATTAGTCAGCTTTATCCAAGCTGCTTTTCTTTAAAGTAACTCATATTTGGCTGCCAAATTCGGCGATTTCTTAAAGTGCCTACCATTTTAAGACAACATGGTGGATTAGGCTAACCAGTGAACTTGGTCGAAACCTTAGTAATTGCTGTGCACATGCTCACTCACATCGGAATCGGTTGATATATACGAGGGTTGTCGCATGCAAAAAATCAGATTTTTCAAAATGTCACCCACAATAGAAATTGAAACTGCTATATCTGAGCCATTTTTTAAGGTAAAGACAAACAAAAAATGCTCCTGAATCCTTATATAAAGGTCAAATACTTAAGAAAGAAAGCTTTTTCAATTTCTAATTTTTTTACACCTCACTTTAAATATATATATTTTTTTTTTTAATTTAATGGCCGCCATTTTGAAACAAGATGGCTAATGAATCTGGCCAGCGAACTTGGTCGAGGTATTGATGTATACTATCCACATGCCTTCTTACATCGAAATAGGCGAATACGTGTGTTATCGCGTGACAAATACAAGATCGTTTTAAAATGTTAGCCATGCTAGAAATTTAAAGTGCTATAATTCAATCATTTTTTAAGATATAAACAAAAGAACAAATTTTCAGAAACAAAAACTACTCCGAAATCTTTGTATCAAGGTCAAACACATAAAAAAATCTTTTTCATTTTCCAATTTTTTAATACCTCGTTTTAAATTTTAAATTTAATTTTTTTTTTAAATGGCAACCCTTTTGAAACAAGATACCGAATGAAGCTGTCCAACGAACTCGGTCGAGACATTAGTATGTACTATGTACAGGCCAAGTTACATCCAAATCGGTTCATAAATACGCCTGTTATCGCATGACAAAATCAGGTCGTTTTAAAATGTCAGCCACAATAGAAATTCAAAATGCTATTACTCAGCCATTTTTTTAGATATAGACGAAACAAAAACTGTTCCGGAATTTTTGTATTAAGGTCAAACACATACGAAAAATATCTTTTTCTTTTTCCAATTTTTTGGTATCTCATTTTAATTTTTTTTATTTTTTAAGTTTTTTTAATGGCCGCCATTTTGAAACAAGATGGCGGATGAAGCTGGCCAACGAACTCGGTCGAGATATTTGTATGTACTATGTACACACCAAGGTACATCCAAATCGGTTCATAAATACGCCTGTTATTACGTGACAAAAATCAGGACGTTTCAAAATGTCAGCCACGCTAGAAATTCAAAATGCTATAACTCAGCCATTTCTTAAGATATAGACGAAACAAAAACTGCTCTCGAATCTTTTTATCAAGGTCAAACACATAAGAAGAAAATATGTTTTCAATTTTCAATTTTTTGGTACCACATTTCAAATTTAAATTTTTCTTAAAAACTTAAATGGCCGCCATTTTTAAACAAGATGGCGGATGAAGCTGGCCAACGAACTCGGTCGAGACATTTGTATGTACTATGTACACACCGAATTACATCGAAATCGGTTCATAATTACGAGAGTTACAGTGTGACATAGGTCAGATATATATATATATATATATCAATTTTGAACGGAGGGTGGTTTCGGGGTCTGGGGGTCATGATCGATGAAAATATACCAAAATTTTTTGAAATCTCTTTCCTCCGAACGGCTGCAATAGGTAGCTTTTTGTAATGAAGGCTACCTAAAAGCTACCTAAAAGCTACCTATTGCAGCCATTCGAAGGAAAGCGATTTCAAAAAATTTTGGTATATTTTAATCGATCATGACCCCCAGACCCCGAAACCACCCTCCGTTCAAAAGTTGACATATATATATATATATATATATATATATATATATATCTGACATTTGTCACACTGTAACTCTCGTATTTATGAACCGATTTGAATGTAATTCGGTGTGTACATAGTACATACCAATGTCTCGATTGAGTTCGTTGGCCAGCTTCATCCGCCATCTTGTTTGAAAATGGCGGCCATTTAAATTTTTAAGAAAAATTTAAATTTGAAATGTGGTGCCAAAAAATTGAAAATTGAAAAAATATTTTTTTCTTGTGTCTTTGACCTTGATAAAAAGATTCGGGAGCAGTTTTTGTTTTGTGTATATCTTAAAAAATGGCTGAGTTATAGAATTTTGAATTTTTAGCGTGGCTGACTTTTTGAAACGTCCTGATTTTTGTCACGTGATAACGGGCGTATTTATGAACCGAATTTGATGTACCTTGGTGTGTACATAGTACATACAAATATCTCGACTGAGTTCGTTGTCCAGCTTCATCCGCCATCTTGTTTCAAAATGGCGGCCATTTAAAAAATTTTAAATTTTAAATGAGATACCAAAAAATTGGAAAATGAAAAAGATTTTTTTCGTATGTGTTTGACCTTAATACAAAGATTCCGGAACAGTTTTTGTTTCGTCTATATCTAAAAAAATGGCTGAGTTATAGCATTTTGAATTTCTATTGTAGCTGACATTTTAAAACAACCTGAATTTTGTCACGCGATATCAGGCGTATTTATGAACCGATTTGGATGTAACTTAGTCTGTACATAGTACATACCAATGTCTCGACCGAGTTCGTTGGCCAGCTTCATTCGCCATCTTGTTTCAAAAGGGTTGCCATTTAAAAAAAAATTAAATTTAAAATTTAAAATGAGGTATTAAAAAATTGGAAAATGAAAAAGATTTTTTTTATGTGTTTGGCCTTGATACAAATTTTCCGGAGCAGTTTTTTTTTTCTGAAAATTTGTTCTTTTGTTTATATCTTAAAAAATGGTTGAATTATAGCACTTTCAATTTCTAGCATCGCTAACATTTTGAAACGATCTTGTATTTGTCACGCGATAACACACCTATTCGCCTATTTCGATGTAAGAAGGCATGTGGATAGTATACATCAATATCTCGACCAAGTTCGCTGGCCGGCTTCATCAGCCATCTTGTTTCAATATTGCGGCCATTAAATTTAAAAAAATTATATTTAAAGTGAGGTGCAAAAAAAGTAGAAATTGAAAAAGGTTTCTTTCTTAAGTATTTGACCTTGATATAAGGATTCAGGAGCATTTTTTGTTTGTCTTTATCTTAAAAAATGGCTCAGATATAGCAATTTCAATATCTAATGTGGGTGACATTTTGAAAAATCTGATTTTTTGCCTGCGAAAGCACTCGTATATATCAATCTATTACGATGTGAGTGAGCATGTGCACAGCAATTACTAAGGTCTCGACCAAGTTCACTGGTTAGCCTCATCCACCATGTTGTCTTAAAAGGGCAGGCACTTTAAGAAATCGCCGAATTTGGCAGCCAAATACAAGTTACTTTAAAGAAAAGCATCTTGGATAAAGCTGACTAATTTCGCGAAATTCTCATTCATTATATTGATAAAAATTAGTATTGAATCTTCTATATTCGGTTTCCACTAAATTGAGCTTCGTGTGTCCGAATAATATAAGTTGGCTTTTTTAAAATAATGAATATGAAAGCTACCTCTTCCTCCCGGCACTGGCCGGAAGGAATTTTTCATGTTGAAACAAAAAAGCGTGCAAATAGACGCCCGTCTGACATTAGCCTTAGGATACTATTATATTATACGATATTATATTTGAATAAAATAAAAACAAATATTTCAATGCTTTTAATTTGGATTATCAGTATATTCGATGGCAATTAAGGCTATTCTTAAATCTAAACTGACTCCTTTCTGACATACTTCTGTGTTCATTTTTACTCATAAACCTATAAATTCTGTAGTTGTTCTTATTCAGAAATTATTAAATCGAATAAAGGAAAGGGATATTTCAGAAAATATTGGAAAATTCGGCGTTATAAACTGAATTTCCGGACAAAGATTGTCATGAGACAGCAATCACTTACCGGAAGAGGAAAAACGCTATTTGATTCCAAATCACTTCAATATTCATGCCTGCAGATTTCATGATTTTACGTTTAAAAATGAGTCCCTGAATTTATCAGTTGCTTCACACTGTTGACTGGGTATTTATTTATTTATTTATTTTAATTCAAAAGTGTGCAACGCTGCCAGAACCAATCCTAGACATTGCTCAAATATTCTGAATATTTTTTTCTTTTGTTTACTTGATGGAATTGCGTTTTGGAGATTTATTTCGTAAAAGAGGTTACGAAGTAACATTTGATAATGTCATGTCAGCTAGGCGTCAAGATCATGCGACTTAACAAAACTCCTTTTTTTTATTTGGAGCTATCTTAATTGCAATATAATTTATTAATAATCAAAATTAAAACAGAGATTTTCAGTTTATGGCTTTTCCCGTTTAATCGTTTAAAAATGCCTCTACAATACATGTCACAATGTGATGGCTGACGTATCTTCCAGTAACGAAATAATAATTCTAGTTGATTCCCAAACTAAGTTTTCACAGCCCATTTGGTTCCAAATCATCTACTTTAAGTCCACTAAGCATGAAAATGTAAATCGCTGATCTGTGCAGTAGCAATTTAACATAGTTAATAGCAATCTGGAACCGGCCATTTTTGTGATTTTGTGTATAAAGATAACTGTTTCTTTAAAAAAGTGGTGCTAACCTAATAAAATTCGTGTATGGGAAATCGGTCCGAATGGGTTAGGGGAAAAAACTTTTTACATGAAAAAAAATATGACAAAATAATTTCAGTTTTTATTTTTACTTTATGAATTTAAAAATTGTTTTACATGCAAATTATCTTTAATTGACAGGAAACCTCTCAGTGTTGCTTTTTCAGTGATATAGCCATAACAGTTGGTGATGCAAAAGCCCAAAATACTGCGGATATTATGAAAATGCCTTTGTAGAAATACATGCAGATATTTATCAATGAAGAACGTCTTCGAAATTCGCTTTCAACAACTGTATCAACAAAAAAATAGACAAAGCATCTCACTAATTCAATAACAGGCGCCCACATACTGAAAGAAAAAAAAATACATATTTAAATTACATTCCTAAAAATTTTAAGGATTATTTTTGTAATGTTTTATATATCATTAAAATAATTATACGAGAATAAAAAACATCGCACCTTAAATCAAGGAGATATCCTAATCCGATGGTGGTGAATACTATATAACTTCCACATATAGAAAATATAAATGATGATATTCTCTGAAAAGAAAATATTCAGTTATTATTTGGCGAAGACCAGAGAAGCTAGACTTAAGCTTTCATGCATTAAGAATAAATAAACAAATAAATAATGACCAAAGTATAGCGTCTAGAATGTATAATGTGGCAACCGGCCACTCCAGTAATGCTTTAAAAAGTGCTAACAAATTGAAACCCATAAATGTTGAACGATGCTGAACGACAAGTATCGATCGCAGCGACATCTGCTAGTTCTTCACCGGCTGAAAGGCTTCTGTGATGATGAAAGTAACATATCATTAGTTCCCCTCTATTTTAAAATTTAATTTCTTCTTTCATAATTATAAACTGAATAAAAACTTCCTTTCCTTTTGAAAATATAGCTGCTTCTTCTTCTCTTTTACGCTTTAAATAACATTCACTTTAACGCTCCCATGTTAAGCCAAAGCCGTTAATAAAATAAATCAAAAACAAATCTTTTTCTCATCCTTAAGGCTGTTCTCAATCGCTCTTCTCAACAAGCGGAAAATATTTTGATACATTTACTAATTCATTTTTTAACGGAAAGATATGAAATTGGAAGGCCTGACTATGGAAGCAATTTGGAATCGAACTGTGTTTTCTATTTTTTTTTTTTTTTAATCAATAAATTACCTATTGAGTTATAAACGATATTGATCACGTGACAAAGACGTTTTTCACCCTTTCTTGAGTGGTTATTATACTTTTGCGATTTTGTAAATTCGATTCAAAACGCCCACTTTAACACTATTTTCTGAAAGATCTCTTGCGTTTGCAAAAAAGGGGAAAAAACAGTTTGATTCCATATAGACCGGGAAGCGGCAGCAGGAACAATCACCTCATCGAGTTCACTGCTGAAATTCCAGAATTAGTTAAAACTCTATTCGCATATTCAAACGCAGTCGGTCTGTTAAGTCATATCTTAGTGGAAAGCACCTGAAAACCCGAATTTAGCGGTTGACTCGTAGGTTTACCACTGTGTTTTCCTGCACCCAAAGGTATGAATACATGGAGGACTGGTAGCAGGAAAACTCAACGATAAACCTACGAGTCAACCGCTAAAGTCGGGTTTTCAGGTGCTTTCCAAGATATGACTTGGAAGACCAATAGCGTTTTAGCATGCGAATCGAGTTTTAACTGCACTGATGTCCAAAAATATGGGCCAATCACAAAATGCTAATTTTCCAGTACGCGAATACTCAAAAGGAAATGATATAATTCGAATAATTACTATCTCTACAGCACAGCTAGTCCATATAACATCGCATTCATGTCACACATGGCCACAAGTGTCACAGTCACTACGGTGAAGCAAAAAAAATAGGAAATTCCATACATCTCATTATGAGTTTCAAATGATCACTATATGTGACTCCACTGAGTCGTCATTGTGGCTGCTGCTTTGTGACAAGTCACCATGTGGCTTTACAATGCAGTTACATTGTGACTCTCATGTGACTGTCATCTGTAGACTCAATTTCAAAGTCCTCGTGAACGCTGCATTGTGATAAGTTATCAAATAATGTCACATTAAATTCACATGATGACTTTCAGGTGACAGAGAGACTACTGTGAAATCATCATTGTGCCCTTTTATGAAAAGTCATCATGTGACTGCAATGTGATATTATTTAGTGACTTTTTCTAACGCAATGTTCATGATAACTTTGAAATTGAGTCTAAAAATGACAGTCACAGGAGAGTCACAATGTAACTACATTGTAAAGTCACCTGGTGACTCGTCACAAAGCAGCAGTCACATTGACGTCTCAGTGGAGTCACATATAGTGATCATTTGAGACTAATAATGAGAAGTGTGGAATTTCCTATTTTTTGTTTCACCGCTGTGACTGTGACACTTGTGACCATGTGTGACATGAATGAGATGCCATATGGACTAGCTGTGCTGTAGGGATAGTAATTATTTGAATTATATTATTTCCTTTTGAGTATTCGCTTACTTAAAAATTAGCCTTTTGTGACTGGTCCTTAATTTTGGACAACAGTGTAATTCTGGATTTTCAGACGTGGACTCGATGAGAAGACTGCCTGTGCTGCCGCCCCCCCCCCCGGTCTAATAGTTTCTGAACAACAACAGCTGCTAGTTTCATGCATTACCGAACAAAAATGGATTAAAACTTATGTCCTAAAATTGCCCTTTTGGATTTGAGAACAGCCTTAAATCATTAACTGTGTGTGCATACTTTCCTTTCTGTTAACGAATATACAGGGTGATTCATAAATATCGAAACAATAGGCTATCTCCTTAAATATTGCCCCTAGGCACATACTTCCAATTGCAATGTTTCATAAAAAAAGGAGCAAAATTTAATGAGATTAGTTTCAACTCCATGGGGGGTCTATATGAGAAAATACAAAAAATAAACGGCCGCCATAGTTTATACGGCCACCAATTTTTTACGGCCGCCATAGAGTAAATTTCCCAATTAGGAATTTTTTCCTTGTCCATTCCTGAATTAAACACAAAAAATTTCATCTCGATATCTTCAAAATTCGCAGAGATATCAAAATCCAAAATTCGTGACTTACACCATTTATCCATGCTTCTTAGCGACGAGTTTTTGACTCAGTCTGAATGCAAGATAGGGATCATCCACAAATTGTACATTATTAAAAGTCGATATAAGACAGTGCCTCTCCTTTGGACATAAAATAGGCAGCGTACAGATTTTACGTTAAACCTATTTTCATTGTATGCCGGTGGTCTGCATCGGTCGAAATATCTAGGTCCGGTCCCAAACCGACCCATAGGAAAAAAAGTTCGCCCTACCTGGAAAAAAGTTCAAATCGTAGCCTGGCCCGGCTTGACTCAATTTCTACATAGTTTTTTTTTACATCGATATGGTTAAAAGTTGTTTTGTATGGAGGAGTTCTGACAAAAATACTTATTATATTTTTTCTTTTTTTATGTTTGTAATTTTTATTTTTAAAGAAGCGCCAAAAGCTGTGATTATTTGTTTTATTAATGAATCTCTATTTATATGTAAATGATTCACTTCTCCTTTAATAGCGTTAATCCATATTCCATGTGTTGGAGACAATGAAAAATGCTATAAAGTAAAATCTTTTTAGATAGAATCACATAGGGAAAAAAAAAAGTGTTATAGACAAGTTCGCTCTTTAGGAGTTGTAAATGTAGTCCATTTTTTCTCAGGTATTATTATATTCATTTTCCATGGATCAACAGATTTTTCCTTTTAAGAAAGGATTCCGTCATAGGCAGAATTTTTTCACTAGTTTTAGAGTATTTTAATTTTTTTGCCTTAAAATCTACTATCCTTTAAAAAAATAAATTTTAAGTTTTATTGTAAAATAATGGTCATTTAAAAATATATGCATTTGTTGTAAAAGTTTTTGGGCTGAGCCAAATTTTAGTTCTTTTTGCACGGATTAGGTCAGTCAGAGATAATGACTTTAATACGGGTTGTCTCTAGATCGGGACTGAAAATTTCGCCCAGGGAGACCTAGGAATAAGGAAGCCAGTCTCGGTTCAGTGTAACTCGTGGCTGGGAGGTTCTGCTCTCAAAGCTAGTAGACGGGAGGTGCTGGGTTCGAACCCAATCGCGTCGTTCGGCCCAATCGTTCGGAGTTTTCAGTTGTTTTTTTCTAACCTTTAATATCCTTGCGTAAATACGGGTTAGGTTCCCTTAGAAAGACCTCTACGGAAGGCACCCCCCCCCCTTCCTTCGGGCCCATATCCCTCTTGTAGATAATTGGCCGTCATAAATCACACCAACACCAGGTTCGGTATGAAAAAATACGTTAGTCCCGGCCTGGCCGAGTCTTCAGAAAAAAAGTCGCCAATCCCGGGTCTGGCTATCCCGGCCCCTGAATACAAACTGTTTTAGCGGCCTCGCCGGGACGATAAAAACCCTGAATTTGTGAGGGTTAAAATTATGAAAAACTCTTAATCGGCATGTTCGAAAAAGCATTGTTTCAAATTACACATTTAACATTTATTTGTGGACATTTAAATAGTACAAAAAGGAGGTGGAAACGGCAAAAGTTAAACTGAATCGGAAGTTTAAGCCACAGAAAGAAGTTACTTTTTCACGTGCAATTTTTTAAAAGCATTTAATTTTTTTTTTTTTTTTACCATTTCTTGTCTTTAAATTATTATAAATCAAGAATCATAAATAAAAAAGGTGCAAACTTGAAACATGTCTTTTTTTATTATTTTACATTAATTTTGTTTCGGCAAATTTGAAAAAAAATTTACTTTTGAAAATATGATTTTTTAAAAAATAAGTTATGTAATTTTTTAAATAAATATTTTTAATATTTTTAAAATTAATATTTTAAAAAATCCTGAAACAAAACTAAAATTTTACTTTCCTTTTTAATTAAATGAAAAAAAAATTAAATCCGGTTTATAATGTTTCAAGTTATAAAGATTTTAAATTAAATCCGCTTAAAAAAGTACTAATCATTTAAATTTTTAAAAAACTTTATGAGAAATATTAGGATGTGATTTTGTTTGCAAATTATATGGTCAACCATCACAAAAAAAGAAAAAAAAATCAAAATTCTAACTCAACAAATATATTTTTTACATGTTTCCTATAACTCTTAAAGTAACATTGTTTCTTGGATTGTACGCATTTCAATTTGTGTCTAATCCTTTAAAACCTGGTGAATTATTTAAACGGCCATAACTCTGCGAGTTTTCAGATATGAAGATGCATTTTTTTGTGTTTAATTCAGGAATAGATAAGGAAAGTTTTCCTGATTGGAATTTTTACACTACGGGGGCCGAATAAAATTTAATTTTCGTATTTTTTCAAATAGACACCCCATGGAGTTGCAAATTATGTCATTAAATTTTGCACCTTTTTTTAAGAAACTTTGCAATTTGAAGTATGGGTCTAGGAGCAATATTTAAGGAAATAGACTATTGTTTCGATATTTATGAATCACCCTGTATAAAAAAGATATTCTTTGACCATATGCTCCTTTGCAGCAGTAATTTAAACACTTATTGTTAATTTTCAATTTGGTGTTCAATACAAATGCTTTTTTAGGCCTACAAGATATTCTCTGTTTATATTAAAGAATGCGCCCGGCATCTGCGTTGTCTCTTCCAAATCGAATTCTTCTCATTACAGTAGAGTCTCGATTATCCGAGTTAATATGGACCAAGCTCACCTCGGATAAGCAAAAAACTCGGTTAAACTGGATTTATACAAATCGGCACTAACTCAGGAGATCAAATATAAATTTTCACTTAATTCATTAATTTTTATGGTACTAGTAACATTTCTTTGATGTGCATTTCCGTTATTTTTAAGAAAAACGGGGAATGAAATTCTTTATTTGAAAAACCCTTGATAATTTCTTGTTTGTTGAATGACAATATTGCTGCTTTTTTTGCTGAAGTATTGCGCAACTGCATAGCTACCAATTTCTGAGATTTTTCCTTACCACTAAAACTTACTAGTAAATTTTGCCCAATTCAATCACCGAAATCTAACAATTGTCAACGATTAAATATGGCTAAAAATTTGTATTAAATTTTAGAGGTAACAAAACCGTACAAATTGACTAGTGTCACGAAAATTGCAGGTGTAGCCTCTTCTTTCTGCTCAAAGTATTAAATAGTTTTTTTTCAATCGAACTTATACCTTTGGAATGGATCATTTTCTTCCAATGGACTGATGGATTCCATTATTATGAAACAGCCATTATAAATGAAGTGTTAGGTGAACATGAAAGGGCAGTCGTAAAAAGTTAGAACACTGATTTTCTGGTCAGAATGGGGGAAAAATGGCCATAATTTTTTTTTCCAAAAACAATTATTATCATAAAAAATGAATTTTGATCACTTTTAACCAATTTTAACCATTTTGCATCCTTTAATGAAAATCCTGATTATTTCTATGGGGCCCCAAAAAAAGGGGGCAACTGAGCCGCATGCTCCTGCATTAGTCAGGACCTGGACATAAAAAACTCAAAAGTTTACATTCATTTACGCTTCCATACATAATTAGATAAATTACTCATTTTTTCTAAAGGCAAAATAACGATTAATCATTTTGGACCATCATTCAATATAGGTATATATATGTTTAAATTTAAGGCAGAATATATATTAATTATGATTTTTTTATTTTTATGGATTTAATGTAAAGGGGGGAAAATGTATAGAGCTCGTATTCGTTAGTACTAACAGCAACGTCTGATCATCGCAATCTTTAAAAACAAAATGTCAGACACTACAGTAGATATGTTTTCTTAAAAAAAATCTGCAAGTTTACGTAAATAATAAAAAATAATGCCTTTCAAAAGATTTTCAATTAAAGGAAACATTCTAATTTCAAGCATAAGATACCGAAAATTAAAAAAAAAAAAATCACACATTCAAAATATAAAAGCAGATTGTTATTTTTAATCCTACATTTTTAAAAATTATTAAGGCAATGAAAAAAATTTAATTTAAAAAAATGTATTTTTCTTATATTTGTCATAAATTTAAATAAATAATTATATATATATATATATATATATATATATATTTAAATTTTTATTCTAAAATGATTTATCATTATTTTGTCTGCGAAAAATAGTTTGCTCAGGAATCGAACACAAAGAAAATTCGTTTCTAAAACTCCATATAACATAAAATTGGCACCGAATGCTAAATTGAAAAATTATTTTTCTAATCCCTACAATAGTTTCAAAAGTTTTGAAAAGAAGAAAAGCCGATACGTTGGAATTGAAACCTGACTGCCATTTTTTTCTACCAAGTAAATTTATTTTTGATTTTGCAAAAGATACTTTTTTCAATTTATTTATCGAAAGTTTGTTTAGATTTTTTTTTTTTTCTGTACACATATTAATGTAAGGAAAGCATTATAATCATGATAAAAACCCGATTATGGAGATATAGAAATATTTTTTACATTTTGATGTTTCCCGAATCCGTTTTCTCTAATTTTACAATAATTTCATTATGCATGTAAGTCGATATTTGTATACGTTTTGTAATCCCCAGAATCTAGTTTATTTTATTTATTTTGGAGACCGGGGGGGGGGGGGGAGGTGTCGACTATATCAACGTGTATGTGTGTGTGCTTGGTGAATATGTTACAGTCTAAAGTCGCAAGAGCTGTATTCATTTTCGTATAAATCGGCCAACGATTTCGGTTAACCTTTTTCAACGATTTTGTGAGCAACAAAAAAAAATATTTTTCTTTGTTAAATCAATTATGCAATTAAATATTTTTCTCTCTCTCATCTTATTTCGATACAACAATCGTATTTCACTAAAACGAGATTTAATTTAATTTAATTATATAAAACTTTAATTTTCTTAAATAAAAAAAATAGACTAGTTTTATTATTCTGATTTTTTAACCATTTGGAAAAATGGTTAATGTTCTCTGTAAGGGTAGGAAATCAAAAGCATATCTGAAGCTTTTTATTGGTTTAATCCGCATTTTATTCATTTTCTGATTGTTCTATACAGTTATCTGTAGTTTCCTTTTACTTTCAACAGAGATGGATACTTCTGTTGCCACTATGACAAAAGTGATAAAAACTACAAAAAAAATTAATAACTCAGAAACAAATTGAGATACAGCTTTCAAACAAATTGCATTTAAAAGTACATTTTTTTCTCTATACGACGGTGTAAAAAGTAATATTGTGGGATGTTTAAAAGTTTAAGAATGAAATTTCATTTAAAATGGGCCGTCAGATTTCTACAATGGAAATGCCTTTTCCCGAACAGCCAATGAAATGATTAGATAATACGTAAGTTTCAGGTGGATAATACGTAAGTTTCAGGAAATCTTGCAATTTTTACGTGTAATAACACTATTAATGTTTAATCCATGGCGTACGTAATGTAGGATCAACTCCGTGCGGTTTTTTATGTCTTAAATTTTAGTCTTTGGAAAAATCATATTCCAAATGGTCGTTGTAATTTGTTAAATTGCTTTTTTTTTTCCTTTTTTTTTTTTCTTTTTTTTATGTGCAAAATCGGGGTATTGCACTCCCATTAGCATAACTATATAAATTTAATTTCAGTATTTATTTTAATTAGCAGGTCTTAATTATAGCACGGGTGGAACGAAAATTTATTGAAATTTACGTTATAATGTTTAGAAAAAAGAAATTGAGTTTTATAAATGAAAGTGATGCTTTCTTTAGAATATGAGGCCATTTTCACAAGTGGAAACTTTTCAACTTTATAAAATTAGAATCTAAGTTTTTATCTATTTTTATATTACTACTATATGACCCGCCCGGCGTTGCCGGACCCGTGATGAATGACCCTTAAATGAACCTCAAATTTGTATGATTTTATATCTTTAACTCCATTTTGTCTGAATTTATATTTTTAAGTGAAAAAATCGCGAAAAAATATTGAATTGAAAGTATATGCTATTTTGCGTAATTATATTTTTGGAGTCTTTGCATACCGAAAGCAAGCGAAACCGCGACAAAACACTCAGGTGTTTATTGATTTCGTCCACGTTTTATTTTGTAAAAAACATTTCTACCCGACCGAAAGTTGAAAATTTTTGTAGGTAATGCAAATCTGGTTTATTAAGACGCTGTAAAAGGTTTTGTTAAAATAAGAACGTTTAATTACTTTTAGCGTAGAAAAATATCGTCTCCGTGAAGCGCGAAGTGACCTGCGTTCGCCGGTGTATTTGAAAGAGTTGAAGTTCATATTTTTAAACAACAATTGCACCATCGATTAGAAGAAGGTTTTAGCTTTAAGAGCATATTTTGGTTTATCGGTACCTCTAAAATTGCGTCCTTTAGAAGCGTTACAATAAGGGGGAAAAGCGACCCTTTTTAAAAAAACATTTTCAAAGGGTTAACCGCGACATTTTTTCAATTTGATTGCGGTATTTGAAACGTAAGAGTACGATCTTTCGGAATGTGCCTTTCAATTTTAACTGTACTTAACTGTATTTTGGTCGACTTGGATTAAAACAAAACAATCAAAAGACAGAAATAAAGTCGAAAAACGTTTCTTCACTAGCTCCTGGTGCGTAAATGGGTTTGTGTGCATGTGCATTGCGCAAGTGCTTTTTTTGATCCGGGGGATCAAATAGATGACTCTTTGATGAGAGTGTGCTATAGTGTTGAATTAATAACTCAAATAATTATTAGAAATTTAAAATTCTGAGTCTCAGATGCACAAGGAGACACTTTGTGCTAGCCTCACAAAAATTTTCAGTCTGGTACGTCCCATAGATTTTGCTAACCATTGTACACACACACACACAAATAGAGCGAAACTTTCTTTTATTGGTATAGATTTATATGAACACATAGTATTCTGTAAAGTGTTAGAAAAGTCGAGTAGAGTCATTCCACTTTTTTTTTTTTTTTTTTTTTTATGATGATTTTTTTCGACATAAAATCTTTAAGTATTTAACTGTGAAAATAATACTGACATTGATGGTGTTGATAATGATGATATAATAATAATATGTCTATTAAACTTGGAAAATATACGTATTTTTTAACAAATCATTCGTTACTGTAAGGAAATTTTGGAGTTGGGATGGAGAATTAATTATTAAACACTAAAAAATTTATTTTAGGCATTTGATCAATTACTTAATCAAATCTATCTTATTCATTATATACTTACTTTGATTACTTAATCAAATATACTCAATTATCAATCATTATCAGTATATAAAATAAATAATCCGCCAGTAAATCAGAACAGACCACTAGCATATAGCGGTACACAAACACAGTATAACCTCAAAAATCCATCATCGTCGGAACCGAGACTAAGCCAGATTTTTGAAAATTCTAAGAAACAGCGAAGTTATTTCTTCTGGTGTAATTTCCGAAACACCGATGTTAATTTTATTTGCTTCATTTTTTTTTTCGGCGTTCTTTAACAAGTTTTTCTTGTTTCATACAAGGGAAGTCTATCATTTTTTCCACCCTTTCTTCTGCGGGCTCTTCGTCCTCGTTCCACTGAGTTGCTACTACAATTATCAGAAGTTCTATTTAGCGCAGCGTTAAGCGATCTCACTGTCCGCTAATCCATCGCTTTCGATCTCAAAACTTTTAATTCGTAAACAATTGCTATTTTTTTTTTTCTCCCGTAACTTGGAGGTGTAAAAAAAGGAGAGGATATGACTTTGATGCCGGATTTTTGAGGTCACACTGCATTAATTTTACACGTTGAATCAATTAATTAACCAAAAATATATTAGATATTTTAATTTTTCAAAATTTACTATTCAAAAGTTAAGATATCAAGTAAAGTTAATGCTATTTTAATTCCTTAAAGATCAAAATTATTAGGCATATTAATATTCGCATAAATCAAGAATTTAG
Organism: Maratus speciosus; assembly: GCA_963932465.1. Lineage (NCBI taxonomy): Eukaryota > Metazoa > Arthropoda > Arachnida > Araneae > Salticidae > Maratus > Maratus speciosus. Next base: position 231,858,953 of record OZ010792.1, on the reverse strand, counting down.
TAAATAACATATAAAATTGCGGAAGCAGGACGTTTCGGTCCCGACACTTCGGTCCCGCCGTTTCGGTCCCGAGACATTTCGGTCCCTGGCCATTTCGGTCCCTGGCCATTTCGGTCCCGAGACATTTCGATTCCTGGCCATTTCGGTCCCGAGACATTTCGATTCCTGGCCATTTCGGTCCCGAGACATTTCGTTTCCTGGCCATTTCGGTCCCGAGACATTTCGGTCCCATCTCCAGCAAGCTGAAATTTTGTGCACGTGAAGTATGTGACATAATTTTATAGGGAACATTGGTTTCTAGGGGTTGGTAGGGATTTCTTAACTGAAGGCCTTAAAATTTTAGTATAACGCGAATATAATGGCCCGAAAATCGCAAACACGTATAACTCGGATACAAACAATTACAGCCACACAAATTTCGTATGGTAATCGTAATCATTTAAAAAAAGAGGTGTGTGTGTGTGGGGGGGGGGGGGGTAGGAGTTCTGTTGACTTTCCCTATTTTGTAGTATATCATAAGTATAAGGCCTTGATAAAGAAAAACATTTATAACTCGATCTATAATTATCGCAAAACACTCATATTTTGTATGATAAACGTAATCTTTATAAGAGGAGGGAGATTATCAGATTTCTTAACTGAACCCCTAAATTTTAGTATAACCCGAATATAAAGACTCGAAAACGCAAACAGTTATAACTCGGATCCAAATTATTACAGCCCACACGAATTTCCTATGGTAATCGTAGTCGTTTTAAAAAACAGTGGGTGGGCTAGGAGTTCTGTTGACTTTTCCTATATTTTAGAGTATCATAAGTATAAGGTCCTGATAAATTAAAATATAACTCGAGCTATAATTATCGTAAAGGACTCATATTTTGTATGGTAAACATAATCTTTATAATAGGAGGGACATTATCGGGTTTTTTAACTGAACCCTCTAAATTTTAGTATTACCCGAATATAAGGGCCCGAAAACCGCAAACACTTATAACTCGCAACCAAATTGTAGCACCCCATGCAAATTTCATATGGTAGAAGCAATCGTTTTCAGGAGTGAGGGAAGGGAGAGTTCTGTGGATTCTTTATAGAAACTCCTCATATTTTAGTATATCATAAATATAAAGTCCAGACAAGTTTAAAACATTTATAAGTCGAGCTTTAATTTTCATGTACCCATGCGCTGCACATATTCAATTGTATATAATTTGAACACCATGTGATTAATAATGAAAAAATCTGCAAATATTTTTACAAATCTTTATTTTATCCTATTATTTAACGGCGCATCAATTTTAGATGCATTGCATTTTACATATTTTTTAAAAAGGGAGTTCTTAACATGGAATTGTGATGAAGACACATTATTTTTTTAATTCTGCATCGGAACAGACTAGAACTTTTTATTTTATTTTAATAATTATTTTAATTTACTATTTTTTTAAACTATTTAAAAGTTTGCATTAATCTTTTTACATGTAACAATAATATTAACGCTTTTTCTACTGGTGTCGAATGACAAGTTTAAAAAGATTTGTAATTTTTAAATTGCAACAATTGCAAATCCTTTTTAATACATTTAAGACTTTTATATGCTTATTACATTTAAAAATTACGAGCAAAATAAACATAAATAAAAAATTTAAAAAGGTGTCATTTGACACCGCTAGAAATAGTGTTAAAGAAATGACTTTCCTGTAAAGTTGGATACAAAGGTTCAAATTCCTAATGTCATAAAATATTCTTTTCGTATTTAAAATTAATTCTGTATTTCAAATATTTCTTTGTTATTTATTTGACTTATATACTTAAAATTAAAGCAGCCTACATGTTTTAATATGACAAATAAAAAATGAAAATGAAAATATAAAAAAATAACATAAAATCTCAAAATAGTAATGCATAGTGAATCACTTTTACGTAAAATTTCATTTTAAATTAAGAAATTTTATAATTATATCCCAATGAAGAAATTTGGAAATTTAGAAAACATATTTGGCTTTTCTTGATATCTATATGTTATTCATTCAAAAGAATATATGTCAAGTGTAGATGTCCTGACTTCCCCCATTTGATTATGCGAAATAAAGCTCCAGATAGAAGAATTATTCTCTCTTTGTTCTAGGCAGCCGGCGCTTTTTTGTGGCCACGCGGCATTTTTCATCTTTAATGGTTTAAAGAAAAACCTACGGGACAACATGTAAAAGGACCATCTTTCCTTCAAGTTGAGATCAAATTTTCTTACCTCATAGCATTGTTCTATCTCCCCCAATGGCGGATCCAAGAGGGAGGTGGTCACGGAGGTCACGACCCTCCCTCGCGCCCCGTCTCTTCAACAAAGCAATGCTAAAAATCATTTTTAGAATGAAATATCTATTAAACTCTTTCAATTTTTCTCCCGCTCAACAAAATGAATCTTTCTAACTCTTTAAAGTCTCAAATCGAAATTAGGTAATGTCTAACACATCCGTGAAATTATTTTTAATCTCAAGAAATTTGCAAGTGCACTTATTCAGAAAGCGTTTTCCATTTTTCAATAAAAACAAAGAATCTTTCGAAAAATTCCATAAAACTTGGCATTTTAAACGGAATTTCCGGACGCGGCTGCTAATTGCTTCCCCATGACGACATTTCTGCCGCTATCAAGCCCTAAAAATTGGCTTAAAATGCTAACATTGACAACATTTCTGAATCATTCTTTGCCTTTATACGAAAACGGGAACCGTTTTAATCTCTTGGTATCTGAATGAAATCTGTAATGTATATAATTTTACAAATACTAATGCTTTTTTTTTTTTTTTTTTTTTGTATTTACAAATGGAAATAAATGAATGCGTGATAATATCAGAAAAAGCGTCAATTTTAATTTGGGAATAGCCTTCGATATACAAACAGATCTTGAAGTGATGTAGACCCCCCCCCCCCCCCCACTCCACCCTAACTGGAAGGTTGGATCCTCCCTTATACTCCCAGTCCTATTGTGAATAAACGGTGAAAGGGTTGAAAAGGATGGGTTTCCTTGCCGTTAAGATGAGCGTTGACAATTGATTGGCATGCAGAATTTTCGCTAAGAAGGGGATAATACTATTTAGCTGCTACTTTATTAGTATTTCAAATTACCAACACCAACATCAAAAAAGTTTTTAAAAATCCCGGCCCGGGTTTGGATTTGTTATTTGTTTAATATCATACTGTATTTTATTAATTGATTAATATCATTTTAGAAAAATTGAAAACATTCATAGTTATATTGTTAAATAAAAAAATTCTCAAAATTTAAATTGTTTTTATTAAATGTATTTATTAATATCAATTCAAAATTATTTTAATTATTAATTGTTTATATAACTAATTTATCAATTACTTGTTTAAAAACTATTACATGAACTATATAGTAGTTTTTATAGGGTAAATGCAAATATATTTTTTTTAATTTTCGGTTACTATAACGTTATTAATTTCATTAGGATGTATAAAAATGATAAGGGTTCTGAAGATAAATGTGGTGATTATTTATTTATTAGTTAGTTTATAATATTATTTTTGCTCTTTAATTATAATTAATTAATAACATCTTGCTTTTTGCGAATTGTAAATTATAACTGTACCTAAAAAAATTAAAATCTGCATAATGTCGCTTAACACTGTTAAAAGGTATTTTTACGTATTTGTACAATGTTTCATTATTATTATTATTATTATTATTATGTTTAATTAATTATTACTTAGACTTTATGTTTTTGGCTGATTTTTCAAAATATTCCTATTTTATTTTTTGGAAATAATAAATTAATAATTTTAAATAAAAATTTTAAGTGATGAATAATTTCTATTAATTAATTCTCAAAAAAGTTAGTAATTTTAGTATAAAAATTAAATTAATATTTCATTAAATATATTTTTTATTTAATGTATCCTTAATTTATTAAATTAATAACATTATTAATATACATTAATTTTTTTCCTTTAAAATAAACTCAATACATAATATATTTTATATTCAATTTATCATATAGTGTAGTTATAAACTGAAATTTATCTTTTACCTGTTTATTTATTTTATGTTTAAAGTCACCGAAATTTAAAACTATTAATATAATTAATAATAAAACTAAAATAAAAAATTATTAAATTTTTTTCTGGGAGAGTGGGAGGAAAAGGGTAATACTAAAAATCAATAAATAAACGACAAATACAAAAAAGCTTAGTTATGTCAGTTAAAAATTGAAAATAAAAGTAATTAAAATAATACTTACACTATTACATAGAATTAAAAATAATCATCTTATTACAAAGAAATAGGCCCAGTTTCATTAAAATTAGCTCACAAAAATCGCCTTCAATGGGTGAGAAGACTGTTAAAAAAATGCAACCAATAATTATTTTTTTTTAAATGAAGAGGTGGGTGGAGTTTTCTGACAACAAAATATTTTTCCTAGCACACCTAATTACCAAATCACTATTGTTTTCCCAATGTTTATAATGGTAAAGTAGCTTATGAAAACAAAATTATAATTTTGTATTACAAAAATAATGAGAAAAATTAAATATTTGTGCTTCAATAAATATAACTCATTTCTGAATTATTAAAGGAGAGGATGTAGAGGGGTGATTTGAGGAAATATTTACCTATAATAGTTTATAAGTGTCTAATTGAATTATTGAAGACATTTATTATTAATCTAACTGGAAGAAGAAGAAGAAATAAGCACAGTTTTTTAAATTATCTAATTAATGATAATTTAAAGGTTCTAAAAAATGTATGAAAACAACCAAAAAATCATCTGTGGCAGTTTATAGTATATATAAAATACCCAATTATTAATAAAAAATAATAAAGCTTTAAAAATCCATTCTGTTAAATAATAATAAAAAACAAGTAGGTAAGTGTGATCACAGATCGCACAGAAGGTTTCGTTTAATATTGCTTTCAAAACACTTTATCCTTTTGAAAAATCTGTTAGTTCCATGTTTCGCAACCAGGGGCGCACTCTATTCTAAACAAACCTCTATCCGAACGAAACTCCGTTTTATATACTATCCGTAGATATATTAGTCGAGGGGATTGGGCCGATAACACCCGAGATAAGTAGGCCTCCCTGGCGGTAAAAAGGGGAACTAAAATATGTAAGGCTGTGGTGCATAATATGAAAGAATAGTCAAGGGGTGTCGGCAAAAGTTGGAAAAGTGCTCCCCGGGCGAAAAAGGCGGAGGTTAGAAAAATTGCTTAAAATACACAAGTTAGAGCCTGGAGGAGTAAATAATATCAGACTTTTTGAAATTTTTATGATTTGCCGTGTGGTCTGAGGTATTCAGCTATACGTATGCAAAAATTCATGTCTCCAACTTAATTAAGGGCTCTCTTAGAAAAAATTGTTTTAAATACATATGTGGTAGCTCAAAGGGTTAAACGTAAGACTTTATGATTTGTCGCCTGCCCTCAGGTGTTCTGCTATAAGTATGCAAAATTTCAAATCTCCAATTTAATAAGCGGCTCAATTAGAAAGAATTGCTTAAAATACACATGTGGGAGCTCAAAGGGTTAAATGTACGGCTTTTTCAAAATTTTATGGTTTGTCATTTGATGCGAGGTATTCAGCTATAAGTATGCAAAGTTTCACGCCTCCAACGTAAATAGGTGCTCACTTAGAAAGAATTGTTTAAAATACACATGTGGAAGCCCAAAGGGTTAAATGTACGATTTTTTCAAAATTTTAGGATTTGTCGTTTGATGTGAGGTGTTCAGCTATAAGTATGCGAAATTTCACGCCTCCAACCTAATTAGGGGCTCACTTAGAAAAAATTGTTTAAAATACACATGTGGAAGCCCAAAGGGTTAAATATACGACTTTTTCAAACTTTTATGGTTTGTCATTTGATGTGAGGTGTCCAGCTATAAGTATGCAAAATTTCATGCCTCCAACCTGATTAGGGCTCACTTAGAAAGAATTGTTTAAAAAACGCATGTGGGAGCCTAAAGGGGTAAATGGGTGACTTTTTCAAAATTATATGATTTGTCGTTTGATGTGAGGTGTTTAGCTATAAGTATGTAAAATTTCTCGCCTCCAACCTAATTAGGAACTCACTTAGAAAGAATTGTTTAAAATACACATGTGGGAGCCCAAAGGATTAAATGTACGACTTTTTGAAAATTTTATGATTTATCGTAGGATGTATGGTGGTCAGCTATAAGTATGCAAAATTTCAAGCCTCCAACATGTATAATTTCTGAAAACGGGCTCTGTGACAGACGGACAGACAGACAGACAGAGGAGCGAGACGAATAGGGTTTCGTCAGATGAACGAAACCCTAAAAAAAGACAATGTCCCCTGTAAAATTATATCACATTGTTCAATCAAGCAAATTTTCAGCTCGCTATGATTTCATTATCACTAGTTATAAAAGTTTAAATTTATCGGACTGTTATATTCAGCTTTTTTTAATTTTTTTTTTTTTTTTGGGGGGGGGGGGTCATAAAAAATTAAAAAAGGGCCCAAATAATGTTGAAATTACAGCGTTTTGCGGTCCACGACAATTAGAATCCGAGTTATAAGGTGGTGGGCACCGAAATGGCTAAGGACCGAAATGGCCAGGGACCGAAATGTCTCGGGACCGAAACGGCGGGACCGAAATGGCGGAACCGAAATGTCGTGTACCCTAAAATTGCACAGGAATAGAAAGAATAAAAGTTTCACTCAACAGCAAGGTCCTGTAAGTGTAATGTGTTTGTGTGTTGTAAAACGTCAACACCCAAAGCTTCAGCATTATTTTCTTTATTTCTTTAAACACAAATAATATAAATTAAGTAATACGAAATGAACTGCAGGTCAAAATGTTTTGGTATTAAATATGAATAATGATAAAAATAAAGTTATAGTTTTACTTATTTTGTTTAAATCCTTTCACATCTAGTTTATGATGGTATGTTAAATTTTTATAAATTAAAATAATTTATTCAACAGGGAAACTTTTCACTTGCTGTGTATTTTGAATAAGATCATATTATCGGACTTAATTCTTAAATTAACTTATCATAATTAATTGAGATCGTTAAAATTAGAATTTAAATTATTCAGAAAAATACTGGAAATTTTGAGCCGGAATAGTAAAAATGTTACGTTTTGTAACATTGACTATGAAAAGAGTCACCCCCCCCCCCCCCACACACACACACACCCATACACACACAAGTTCTGCAAAGCAATGATTAAACAGGCTGAAGATACTGAAGTGCATGTAGCTATTGGGAGCATCAAACATACATAAAAGAATGTACACTATTAGAAATAGGCAGATTTTTTTATATATAGGAAATATAATATAAAACAAGAATCAAAATATATAATAACCTCTTCCGAGTTACCCACGGTCCCGAAAAACCTTTTTATCCTAAGAAACTTCATAAACCAATATATTTTAAATATTTAAAGAAGAATTTTTTTTTTATTTTTTTTTCTGTACTAATTTTCAAAAATGTTTCCGGATAGTTTGTATAGCGTATTAGCACCTTAACGGTTACATTAAATTACGATTTAAAAATTTAGATTCCTTATTGGCACCACTTTTTTGAAAAAGATATATTCACCTTATTTAATGACAGGAAAAATGATACCATAATAAAGCCAATTACACTATTTTATAATTTTATTTTATAATATTATACTTGTGGGTATATCTTAATAAAAGACACAGCCCGTGAATAGCACGGGAGCGAGAATTAAGGCTGCCAGTCACTCAGCTTCCGAATCCCCCTCGTCTATGGGCATTTTATGCGTTCGTATATTTAAAATATCTTTTCAGTAAATTAATATTTTTAACTTCTTTTTTCTGTGTACTCTTCTTAACCCCTTGAGGAGCGGTGGGATATATTTTATCCCACCTAAGATTAATAAAGATTTACACCAGAAAAATTTTATGAAATTTTACTTTTCTAACTTTGGTAGAAAAAAAGTCGTAAAATTGCTTTTCCTTATTTTGAAATAAAATTTTTCTACATTTCCGGTGAGAATTCAGCATTACTCAAACGCAATTGCTTGCCCCTCAAGGGGTTAAAGGATGTCTCTTCTTTTCTTAGTTTTTAAAATATTTCTAAAATATATTGCTTAATTTTATATGAAATGTTAAAATTTCACTTCCCGTTCGCCAGTTTTTAAAACATAAAATATTAAATGAAGTATAGATTTTAGAAACATTCTGATAACTAAGAACAAAAGTGACATCTTTTAAGAAGAAAACACTAAAAAAGACAAGTTTAAAATATTAATTTCGCGAGGGGATATTTTAAATATAAGAATGCATCAAATGCCCATAGTCTTAACATTACCGATGGAAATTCGGAAGCTGAGTGACTAGCAGCCTTAAGGGATTAATCAGCTTTCTCAACCCGGAATATAGATTTTTCGGATGCTATAAACTTTTAAGAAAATATTTTTATGTTCAACAAGCATTTTTTACAGACAAGCATGATAAATTAACAGCATTAAACATTTCAGGGGCAAAGCACTTCCATTCCTAAAATGTTGAAATGAATGAATGACACCGGAATTAACAAACAAATTTATTTGAAAATAAGAAAAAAACTATCATATACATAATCATATAACTTTCACATTCAAAATAAACCGATTTTTTTTTTTTTTTTTTTTTTTTTTTTTTTTTTTTTTACCAAAATTCTGTTGCCAATGTGTCATTTGGAAATTAAAATTAAGTGGTTTCATAAACGTACCACCGCACCTGAAAGGGTTAACATTAAAATTAATATTACTGTTATTTTGGTATTCTTGAATGTATAGATTCAATTGCGCAGTATGCTTCTTTAAACATGTAAATATATAATAAAATATATTGGTTTCTGAGGTGGTAAGATGGTGGAGAGATGATGGAGAGATGGTGGAGAGACGATGGGTAACTGGAAGAGGTTATTGTACATTATCATTCGTGGTTATATCATGTTTTCGTATATTAAGAAACATTTACCTACATATACCCAACATAACCTTTTTTACAGTATAGTAAAAACATATAATCAACAAATACTTACCGACAAGTTAAAAATCACGAGAAAATGACCTACAACCAAAGCCGCAGTGTGTAAAATAATGTACGCTTTCAACCAGTTCGGTAATTTTGGATCATATTTTGGTTCATCTTTTGGCTGCAAAATAAAGGGATGAATTATAGACAATAAACTGAAGAAATTTCAAATGTAAAATAAATCTGGAATATTTTTTATTAATTCAGATATGTGATATTCAAATATTAATTAGTAATTGCTTGTATACATATCTAAACATAAATCGTTAATCCGATACGATTTATAGCCATGCTTTTTTTATATTAAAAATTCCATAACCGTAGAATATAAATATAAAACCATAGAAGGTTTCAAAAAATTGAGTGATGAAATACATGAATTACAAAAACAATATCTTAAGGTTTGTTTTAAGAGGAAGGAATTACTTTTTTTAATCTTATGTAGTATCGTTAGCTATTCCAAGTAGAAATGTTTACAGAAATGAATGACGAATACATGCTATCAAAGAATCGGTTTAATTCAATATTACGAAGCTGATGGCATGAAAATATAGGATATATTAAAAATATTGCACACGCACTTTTTTCTTCTTTTACAAATTCCAAAAAATATATATTAATAAACGGTCGAGGGCGAGTATTCCTCGCACATAGGGTTCCGTAGAATAAATATCTGAATTTGTAATTGTATTATTTAAAAAAAAAACATTGCTAAAAGAATACTAAGACTTTGTAAAAAAAACTATACAACGTAGGGTTGGGTATAACTGTGTATACTAGAAAAGCGTAAATGGATATACCATGAAACTTCAAAGATATATGGAACCTAATAATATCAAATATAGCTATTCTGTATAACTCATTTTTAGCTCACAGGCTATCAAAGCCTGAGAGCTAATGTGCCCGCCCGTTCTGTATGTATGTACGTACGTACGTACGTATGTATGTATGTATGTATGTATGTACGTAACGCGATAACTCTTGATAGAAACATCCGATTTGCTTCAAAAAAATTTTCTAGGTTCATTGTGATAAGCCGCTTCCCTGATTAGTTTTGGGAGTTCATTGGTTAAGGATAAAGGGGGAAAAACGGGGTTAGTCCAACCCCTTAATTCAGATAAATGGGTTTTTCATGCAGAATCATTCGATTTGCTCCGAATTTGGTATACCGGTTTATTATGTTAAGGAACTTCCCTGATTAGTTTTTGGTGTTCATTGGTTAAGGATAAAGGGGGAAAAGGGGGGTTAGTCCACCCCCTTAATTCAGATAAATGGGTTTTTCTTGCAGAATCATTCTATTTGCTCCGAATTTGGTATACCGGTTTATTATGTTAAGGAACTTCCCTGATTAGTTTTGGGGGTTCATTGGTTAAGGATAAAGGGGGAAAAGGGGGGTTAGTCCACCCCCTTAATTCAGATAAATGGGTTTTTCATTAAGAATCATTCGATTTGCTCCGAATTTGGTATACCGGTTTATTATGTTAAGGAACTTCCCTGATTAGTTTTGGGGGTTCATTGATTAAGGATAAAGGGGGAAAAGGGGGGTTAGTCCACCCCCTTAATTCAGATAAATAGGTTTTTCATGCAGAATCATTCGATTTGCTCCGAATTTGGTATACCGGTTTATTATGTTAAGGAACTTCCCTGATTAGTTTTGGGGGTTCATTGATTAAGGATAAAGGGGGAAAAGGGGGGTTAGTCCACCCCCTTAATTCAGATAAATAGGTTTTTCATGAAGAATCATTCGATTTGCTCCGAATTTCGTATACCGGTTTATTATGTTAAGGAACTTCCCTGATTAGTTTTGGGAGTTCATTGGTTAAGGATAAAGGGGAAAAACGGGGTTAGTCCACCCCCTTAATTCAGATAAATGGGTTTTTCATGCAGAATCATTCGATTTGCTCCGAATTTGGTATACCGGTTTATTATGTTAAGGAACTTCCCTGATTAGTTTTGGGGGTTCATTGGTTAAGGATAAAGGGGGAAAAGGATGGTTAGTCCACCCCTTTTAATTCAGATAAATGGGTTTTTCATGCAGAGTCATTCGATTTGCTCCGAATTTGGTATACCGGTTTATTATGTTAAGGAACTTCCCTGATTAGTTTTCGGGGGTTCACTGGTTAAGGATAAAGGGGGAAAAGGGAGGTTAGCCCGCCCCTCTTAATTTAGATAAATGCGTTTTTCATGCAGAATGATTCGATTTGCTCCGAAGTTGGTATACCGGTTTATTGTGTTAAGGAACTTCCCTGATTAGTTTTGGGGGTTCATTGGTTAAGGATAAAGGGGGAAGGGGGGCTTGTCCACCCCCCTTAATTTATATAAACGGGTTTTTCATGCAGAATTATTCGCTTTGCTCCAAATTTGGTATACCGGTTTGTTATGTTAAGGAGCTTCCCTGATTCGTTTTAGGGATTCATTGGTTAAGGATAAAGGGGGGCTAGTCCACCCCTTAATTTAGATAAATGGTTTTTTTGCAGGATTATTCGATTTGCTCCAAATTTGGTATACCGGTTTATTATGATAAAGAGCTTCCCTGATTAGATTTGGAGGTTCACTGGTTAAGTATAAAGGGGGAAACGGGGGCTAATTCCCCTTCACTTATATTTTTGAGGGGCATTATTCTTTAAAATAAGAGTATAATATACAATTAGTGTGAATAGCCTGTGAGCTCAATGCCATCAGTTTAGCTGGGCACTTTTCTTTTTTATTTAATATTGTCCTAATCTGTTTATGATGAACTTAATTCAGTACTGACAATAAAAGCAGTGCATATTTAAATTTCATTTGGCATTTCATAAAACTAAATTCAGCGCAGTAATAATCTTTCTTTCTACAGTATAGCTAAAAAAACCTTTATTCAAAGTTTAAATTTGACACTGTGCTAACCGCGCTTCGGAAGGAGGTCGCAAAGTTGCAACCCCGCCTTGGTCCATGCCGCGTTTTTCCAGATAGATTTTTAATTAACTTTCAAAGTCAATCGAGGCGTATTGAGAGATCTACTCAATCCAAACTAGCCGCGAATCCCATAGTATTTATGTGATTCATTCTAATTAAGTGGTCGCAGAACTCTTAAGGCAATATGAGTAATTTTGATATAATTGTTTCCTTTGACTTCCCATTAGAACAGAAGTTATGGCTTTTAGAATTATAGCCGCTCAATAGTTGAAGCGGCGTTTCCGAAACTTTGAAGTCATTTTTCTCCAAATAACGTTTTTGGGCATAACGCGCAGGATACCTCAAAAACTTCTGAATATTTTTTTCATGAATGCTTCAAAACATATATTTCAAGTTAGTATGTGTAAACTGAACCTAAAACTTCCTTTTTATTGTTAAAAAAAATTTTTTTAGGTGATTATACTGTTGAAATTTTCAAAATTTTGTATTAGCTAAATACATCTTTGCATTAAAAATATAAATGCTTTAAATACAAATTTATTTAAGTTAGTATAAGTAAGCATCAGAATTTTCATTCTAGTTTCAATATTTATTTTGTAATCCTGCTAATAAGCTGTTATGCCAGTTTTCTGCTCGACAAATGTCTAACAGTTTCGAGCCCCTATAAAAAACTAATTCTGAATCATGCAATTTTTTGAATACATGAAATGAAAGAACATACTTACATCTTTCATCCCAATAAAAATTGTCTTTTAAATTCATATGCATTTTAAGACATTAAATGTTGAATATTGTCTTTTTTTATTTTTTCCAATTTTAAGAGTCCTGAAACTCCTTAACCATTTCGGGACGAGCGTCTTATACAGAATTTTTAATCTTTTATCACCGGTTTTTTAAAACAGAAATTTTTGCCTAATTGGATCGGGGAAATGCTCAGATTAAATAAGTGAAAATTCACAATAAAAATTTACTAGTGGCAATAATCATGGATTCTGATCACCTTACGCGACACGTATATTGGTCTCTCGTCCCCAAGGGGTTAAATTAGTCTGTTTTTCAAATTTGACGTTTATTGCTTTTATACTGCTACTGGGTATTACATTACACATATATATATATATCATTAAATGTTGTTAACTAGGCATAGAGTACACCGCCCCTGTCATTATGTATGTCCAAACTGCCGTATCTTTAAGGATCAATATCTCCGCTAATTACTGACGATGTTTTTTTCGAAAATCATTACCAACAATGCTTTTATACTTCTGCTACGATAGATACCTCCAGCGCTCCTCAATACTTTTGTTTAAATCGAAATTTGTGTGTAACAGAAAAATGCGATTTTCTCAAAAACTGTGTGACCTAAGGTAATCGCTATAACTTTCCTTCAGGGTTTAAACTAACGTCTACTACCTCCAATTTTTTCATAATTTTAGTTTCAGTAGATTCGGAATTAGATGAGAGGGGGTGGGACATATTTTTGTGCTACATTTTCGGCGATATCTTTGAAAATATAATACCTAAAATTAAAAGGAATGTATTTTTGAGTTCAGCATTACGAAAGCTTTCACACGATATACAAAGAAAATAGTTTTTTTTTTTTTTTTAAGCAGCTTAATTAGCCCTTTTACATGTTTACTAAATATATTTGTGAATGTTTAATAATCTGTAAATATGTGGGTCAATAGTCTATATTACTTCCCCCAATTTGAACTTTCCACGTTCCATAGTTTACGAGTAAAATGGCTCGGACAGACAGACACAGGAGTGATCTTATAATGGTTCCGTTTTTACTTTTTCTGTACGGAACCGGAAAAAGTGATTCATTATTACGAAATTTAGATGTGTGTAAATGATTGTGTTTAGATGTGTGTTTAGATGTGTGTGTCATTTGCAAGATACTGTTCTGCCCAGTACGGTAGGTACCCTTTTAAAATTTGCATTGTGAAGCTTCCCGTACCCTTTTCGCACTCAGAGCCTGGTTATTATTATTGTTTTTAAAAACTAAGCATTTATTTTTGTTATTTAGAAGAATATGGCACAGCTGTTGCAACAGATTTTCAAAGCTATTTTTCTCCCTGAAGCTACCGCGATAAAAGAGCACAATTTAAGTGCTTTGTGATAATGAGATTCTAGTTCTTATTGTTTTTAAATTATTTTATTATATTATTTAGGGAAATCTTGCACAGCTGTTTCCAATTTTTATGTAGCTACTAAAACAGAAATTTGCTATTTGAATTTGTTCCATTTTATATTAATTTTAATAAGTAACACGTTCATCCGTTTTTTACCAAAGAGAAATTCATAAGAGCAGTGCAACATACTTTGAACACTTTATTAGAATGTGTTACGAGAAGATGTAGGAGCAAAGGAAGCACAAATGGAACAGATCCATTTCACCTACTTAATATGGGATAAACATCTTTTAAAAATTGTCAATAATCTTATAAGCCATTGACATTTTTTCATATATTTTTGTCTGATAAAAAATTACCCGATTACGGAAGATTGAATTACATTATTACGACTAATGGCGATCTTCTGTAGTCGAGTTTCCATTCATTTCCCTTTGATGGGGGGGGGGAGAGAATTTTAGGATCTCAAGACCGCATCTATCGCTGTCGCGACAGCTGACGGTTGTTTTCCTGATTCCTTATGATTAAGTAAGATGAATTACAAATTTGAAAATCAAACTGTATAAAACGGTTAAGCAAGAAAAGTAACTGCTTCTCAGACTTCTATAACGTCTAATAATCCATTCAAAATTGACAGAAAAAGCAAGTAAATTAGCAACTTTTGTATTGTTTTAGCTACAGTCAGTGCCAGCCAAACACTGATGGTTGCCAGAGCAACGGTTTTTGCTTTGCATAAAATAAAAATATCGAAACAAATGTCCAGTTTGTATGATTACTGTATGAATTAAATGTATTTGTTGTTTTGCTTAGTTATAAAATTTAAACATTAATATTTGTCAAAAAAAATACATTTTTCTAAATTAAATATTTATTCATTTATTTTTATAAAATCATTAATTAAGCGTAAAAAGCACACAACTAGAACACCCTACCGTATTTGTAATCTGCATGTTTATTTAAATCCTCTCTTAATTTTAAATTAACTGTAGAAGAAAAGTTTCTTTTATATGCCATAAGAAAATTGCTTTAAAAATGACGTAATTTTCAACATTAAATGCTTTTCGCACATAATAATTTAATTATTTTAAAGTTTTCTTTCTTTTTCAATATTCGCATGTAAATATATTTTTCAATTTAAAAGTGTTTAGAAATATTATTTGGGCTTTTCAAAATCTAGCAACGGTATATAAAAACGGCTATTTAAAAACACGAATTAAATGTCCATCCAGAAAATGAAATTTTCAATAAAAAACTGGTTAAAAATACTTTTTTAAAAAGGGAAAATTTAAACATTGTTGAAACACAATATAGTCAAGTATAAGCTTACAAAAGCTGGTTAAATTTCAAAATAAAACTTGTGTCAATGAACTATCTTGATCAATTTTAATATTAAATAGCGGTTAACACTAAACGTACCGACATTGTTTTATACCTATTGCTATCGGAAGGGGTCAAATGATCACTATATGAAAAGTTATATATTTTACGATGTTTTACGAAAAATATACCAGTTGATACACTTTGGTGTATGAATAAAACTTTTTTTTCAAATAATTGTTACATATTGTTTATTTATTAACCCCTTGAGGGGCGGTGGGATATATTTTATCCCACCGTCGATAATGAAGGTTCGCACCAGAAAAAAATTATTAAATTTTACTTTTCTAACTTTGGTGGGAAAAAATCGGGAAATGGCTTTTGCTTATTTTGCAGTAAATCATTTTCAGATTCGGATGTGAATTCGACATTACAGAAACACAATTATTTGCCCCTCAAAGGGTTAAAGTAAAAAAAAAAATCTAATTACGCAAAAGACTTGAGAAAAAAAATAATTATTTCAAGAAATTCGAAAATTTAATAAACAAATATTGTGAAAATTTGTTTATGTTCACCACATATTTTTAAGATTATTTCGTTCTCGATATAACCTGAAATGTTCAAACTAGAATCTCACTCAAAGTAAAGTCAGTTTCTAATTATACCATCACACATTAACAAATATGATGTAATACAGTAGAATAAATGATGCAATAGCGAAAATATGCAATTTACTAATGTTCTTACAAAATAAAACATTTATATCTTTATGATTTAACATAAATTTATTCAGGGGTCAAATGACCTCTTGCGGTAGTTAAGCCTAAAATATTTTTTTCTAGGCAAAAAATTTAGTTCGGAAATGAGGCATTTTTAAGAAATAATATGACGATACATTTTAATAAAAGTCGTGAAATATAAATAAATTTCGTAATGTTTTAGTTTAAGAAATTAAAAAAAAATAAACAAAAAAGGGTCATTTGACCTCTCGCGGTAGTTTTAGTGTTAAAGTAATTATTTGATTTAAAAACTGTTTACTTTAGCGTATTTATCATTCATTTCTTTATAAAACTACCATTTATCATATTTTATATGCAATAGTTTTTACAGTATAATCCGAGAAAATGGACTAGTCACAATAAAATCAACTGCGACAGCAGCAGCTACTTTTTTTTTCTTTTTTTAAATACTTGAGAGATACTTACTTCAGGTATATCCTTAATATCGCCAAGCCATGCTTTTCCTGGAATCCACCCAGGACCTTTTACAACACACGAAATTTTGTTGGAAAAACCTGGTACCATTTTCAAGCGCTGCCATATCGTCCGTAAATGATTAAACTGTAAATATGTCAATGAAAACTATTATTTCATACAAAAAATACACAAAGATCAGGAAAAATATATTTAAAAAAATAACCAGCAATAATTACTTTTCTAAAATTTTTCATAAACGGAATTTGTCTATAAAAAAAATATATTTAACGAGATAATCGCTTCTTTGAACGCTGAAATATAATAATAAGGAAAAAGTGAAATATCTAAAAAATATCTTAAATATGCAGATAGATAAGTGACTATATATATATATAGGGTATTAGTTCAAGGGATAGTGTGCTTTCTAAACAATTTCGTCATAGTGATACGTTTCTAAATAAAGTCATACACATAAAAATATGCATAAACTGTACTTGTACTTGTTAAAACTGGTGTAATCTGAAAGCAGTAAAATAAATTAGTAAGTTGTTAATATCCAACAGTTTTGGCCAACTTCTATAGGCATCATCAAGGATGTACGAACATCTCCGAAGTTGGCGGCCGAAACTGGTGGATTTAAATAAGCTTAACTGTGGGTTTGTTTATCTTTTTTATCGTTGATAAATACACGTTTTGATAAAGTATTAACTCTCTTTTTTAACAATATTACATGTGATTTGTAAATATTGCTATGCATTTGTAATTTTTGTTTTGTGTTACCGATAAATACGTAATTTACAATAAGTCTAAATGCAGTAAATGGTATGCGGAGTAATGGGGCATTTTTAAGATTGGAGGACCTCAAAGTGATTATATATAAAACATTTTCATGTTATTTTATCTAATATTTATGTTAAATGGTGCATTTTGTATATAAAAAACTTAGTGGGTATTATTCTTTTATATCTGTTAAAAATAATACCATTTTACCAAATTAATTTTCAATAAAAGCATAAGGTATTAAAGAATCGATTTTCCTTTAATAAGTTTTGAAAGATTAGAGAGAAAATTATTTTTTTTTTAAGTAAGATTTTGTCATTGAGTTTATAATACGAATAGTACTGATATAACTCTTGAATTCGCTTTTAGGAGATATTTATCGGAAATCATTCACGGTTTCATTTCACAAACTAAGGATAATTCCTCTTTCAGTAATTAGCTATGATTAACATTTTTTTTATTCATTAATAGAAAACTGTTTAAGATAATTTTTTGTTTTAACAAAATCCATAAGTTTTAACACTTTATGTACTGAATTATTAATTCATGAAATTTTGTCTTCTAAAGTATTTTTCGTGAATTTTCGAAATTAAATTAGAAGATTTACATAATCATTTAATGAATTTTAGAAGAATTGAAGGATTTAGAAGGATTAATTAAATTTGAATTTACAGGGATTTTGTGCAATATTTATAACCCCACTCAAATCTTTTACTTTAAATATTTTTCTTAGTATTTTGTAGGATTAGGAAATGTACAAATATAATGTTCTTACAATAGGAATATAGAAATATTTCCAAATTGAAAAATTCCACCACCCCTCCTCCTCTAACGCCAAGAAAGATGAAAAGATGAAAAGGTAAAAGAAATCGTCCTTTTGAAAATATTTTTGTTTTGTGTAACCAATAATGCTTTTGGAACAAGATAAAGTGGTGTATCTATAACTCATTCTAAACTGTAGTACAACTAATAGATGCATTAAATGAATTTTATAACAAGTTATTTTAATGGTACTTATATATACGGTCAGCAGATAAAGAGTTAAACTTACACGTTTGCATTATAGATTGTAAAACATTTCTTATTATCCCCAGTCTCCCCCTATAATAGGTTTTATTGTAATCTGTAGATATTTTTTAAGAAGCGTTTGTATTTATTTTAAACTAGTATATAACCCCCGTCAAAAAAGACGGAATGTTGATCTGCGTTTCATTTTCATAAGTCTTCATACAAAAAATCAAAATGAAGATTTTATTATTGAAGGGTTTATATTATAGAAGAGAGTATGAATAAAATATGATTTCTACAAATACAAATGGTGGGGATAATTTTTTATAGTCAATATACAATTTCTGAAATAATTCAGATTCCGCTTCTAATCTTTAGAATTAAGAAATAAAATCTCACTGGAATTACGTCATGTTGACAGTCATATCAATTCTTCTCCTCAGTTTTATTAATGCAAAAATACATTTCAAGCCAAACATAACATCACCGGTGGAAACTTTTCAAAAATATTTTATGTACGTACTTTTTTGCATAACCACAGTATATTCAAATAAAAATATGTTTTCCATTCAGTTAAAAAGAAAAACAATAACAAGGTCATAATGCATAATGATTAAATAAACCTAATAGACAATATTCTCAAGTATGTAACAATAAATAAGAATTTCTATTCGCTTATAAAAATAAAATACGCATGCACATTTTTTTTTTACCGAAAATAACTTGCAAATGAAAAGAAAAAGTCCAAAAAGCCTCATGTATGAATATTTTTCGATATTAACCACTTAACTGATTTGATCGTATGCCCGTACGGGCAAGAAGAGTTTGCTTGATCCATCACTTAAAGCTTTTCGATACCACTAATTTTTTTCATTACAATTTTATACTATTTAATGACAGAAATTTTTAGACTAAATATTACGAATATTTTAGCTTTAAAAAAGTGGTGTTTATCCCATATTTTCAATTTATTGTATAAAAAAAAGAATCACTTAAGTTTATAATCTTTTATCTGCAACAAAAGTATTCGATTGCCTCCATTTTGAAAAAAAAAATTAAAATAAACTTTTGAAATTAAAATTAAAATATAAAAATGAGAATGAGGATGTTTTTTAAAACAACTAGTGTAGACGCATCTACAAATGAGCAGCTTTCATTGAAAAAAATAATTAGCAAAATCGGTTCAGTAGAAAGCGCAAGGCAGATGACTAACAAAAACAGCCTTGTATTTTAAATATATAGGTGGATGGGTTCGCCCCGGAATGGTTACCTACATTTTGCTACACTTGGATTTTATATAAATAGATAGGCGACTAAAAAATAATTATTTTCACAAAAAAAAAAATTCTAAATAAGGTATGGAATCCGCGTCTCTTGTGCATGTTGTCTATGCTTATTGATAATTTTTAACTACTCAAATGACTATCACAAAAGGGGATGCAATTTTCCTCTCATTTGCAATAATCGAGGCTATACAAGATTCAGTTCACTGCTAATGTTGCTAATCAGCTTTGAGTTTCAACTTGTAACTTCGGTATGCTGGTATGCAAACAAATTAGGAATTAGAAAGTTTACAATAAATAAAGTACATTATTTTTACCTGAACGGTCACTGGTCCAAATGATTGTAGAGGTTTAGTAACTCCATATGTAATCAATTCTTTGCCTTCTGGTTCAAAAGTTCCAAAAAGTTTATCCCACAAAATGAATATGCTTCCAAAATTTTTATCAATGCATCTGCGATTGCGACCTACACAAAATAAGACATAAAATACATTTAAGATTTATAAATAAAGCAGAGTTCTTTTACTAACCGACTTTCAACAAAGGAAGTTGTACAATTCGTTTTGTGCATGTGCGCTCACGCATAACTTTTGAACGAATGCTCTAAATTTTACAATCCTTTTTTCCTGGAAAGGGCTCTTCCTAATGTTGGTCATTATAGTTAGCATTTTATTGCTCCCTGATTATATTTTTTAGAAATCAAAATACAGATATTGTTACAAAATAACAATTGTTAAAAAAATTAAACAAAAACATAATTTGAAGAACAAATTAAAAAAACAAAATTTATTTCCTACATTGTTTAAGCCCGAGAAGGGACAGATATTAAGTTATTTCATTCAATTAGTTCTACATTTAATGCTAAATTTTTGTAACAAATTAGTTAAGCCAATTGAAGATTAAAAAATAAAAATAAAATTCATACAATATGATACTTAAAACATCCTAAAAAATTAGATTCCGTTCAAATGAAATCGAAATAAATCTTAGACTTCTTCCATTTTTAATTGAAAATATTTGTATTGCAGATTTTTGTATTATGTTTATGACAATTGTGCATAAAATGATAAGATGCATGCAAAATACAAAACTTAAAAAAAAGTCTAATATTTATTTCGATTTCATTTGAACGGAATCTAATTTTTTAGGGTGTTTTAAGTATCAATTTGTATGAATTTTATTTTTATTTTTTAATCTTCAATTGGCTTAACTAATTTGTTACAAAAATTTAACATTAAATGTAGAACTAATTGAATGAAATAACTTAATGTCTGTCCCTTCTCGGGCTTAAACAATGTAGGAAATAAATTTTGTTTTTTTAATTTGTTCTTCAAATTATGTTTTTGTTTAATATGTCAAGTTTTTTAATAACTACTGCACTCAGACGAGCATTTCAAAATTAATAGAGAGTATCATCATCAGGCTTTGATGTATGCGGTATTGCATCACAATGTGGGATGCAATTTACCAATGTGTAATTCAAAATGTTTCACCGCTGTAGTAATGTAGGTTGCGGTAGTTTGGACAAAAACTTCTAATCTCAACGTAAAAAATCTATAATCAAAACATAAAAAATTAACTTCACTTAAATTTAGATACCCTATTCCCCACTCAGGAACGCTATGAATGTAAATGTAAATTGAGTTGAATCCTTACTGCTAATATTTAACAATATTATAGCTGTGATACAGTAAAGAATAAAAAATAAAAGTTTTACTTAAATTTTCAAACCTTATTCTCTCCCAAGGGGTGATGTAAACGCGTCAGAAAATTATTACCTAAGTTTAACTTGGGGTATAAATAGGAAAAATCATCTCGGAAAAAAAAAATAGATTTTAAAATTTAAGTTGTGTAATTCCCCACTAAGTTCACTACCTGCGTAAAAATAGCTATCCATTAGAAATTTTTACTAAAATATAAACTTGACCAAATCAAAAACCTATTCTGAAAATATCCTTTTTATTTCCACTATGACGCCATATTCACCTTTTTAATTCTTGAAAAAAATTCTAGCTCAATTTAATATTTCACGTGAAAATCTTTCAACTAAAAAGAAATAAATTATTATTACGGCTTTTGAAATTTTTGCAACAATGAAGTAAAAATGTTACATTTTCTATGAAAAATGTCCGTCGATTTTCAATGAAAAAAGCGAAAATTGGAATTATTAAGTAAAATATTTGAATAATGTAAAAATAAATTGGCCCATGTTTCTCTCTGGGTTATAATTCACTCATATGCAAAGGCATTTTACCGTTCGTTTTGACCCTGATGTCAGGCAAACGTTTTTACACTTTAAATATATAATATCATTAGAATTAGTAAAGGATAAAAAATGAGTGGCATCAGGGACAAAAAGGTGGGAAGAAAAAATGAAAAAGTTATGATCTCCATAGGCTTTTCCATGTTAAATTAACATTGAGAAGTGACACTGGAAATAAATAAGTATTGCGCTGCCGCGCAATACTTAAATATACTTCTCCATGTTGGCCTGATTATCGCTGATAATTAATTTTACAGCAATAAAATTCAATTATGCACTGTCTATATATGGCTGAAATATCTATTCGACAGTGTAGATAGTTAATCTCTATCGATTGGGACATTGATAAGTTTTTTGAACCGATCGATAATGTTCGGTAGTATGACTTAGTAATTCTTTTAAATTATTCGGGTGATACTCACAGCGTTAATTTTAGGGGTTCCCCCGTGTGATCGGTTCAAAAAATCGATTTTTTATTTTTATTTTTTTTTTTTTTTTTGCATAAATTTATCCCTTAACATGTCTAGAATACGATGGTAAAATAATTTTCTTGAATTCGAATTCGTTATAAAGATATAGCATTTAGAAGAAGGAGGTGTTTCGAGTGCCGAGTTAAGTGGTTTACACAAGTAATAGAAGGAAATATCTAGAGTCACTTACTTTGTCAAATAGGTTAGCTTATTTTAGTCTCGATTTAACCTCGAAGAGCATAACAGCTGCGACAAATTAGTTCGAAATCAGTGATCAGTTATAAGTTATTTATTTTCGCAATGAGTGGTAGAAAAGGAAGCACGTCTTGTGCCAAAATCGTTGAGATTGCAACGTACAGTCGTGGAAAAAAAAAAGTAAACACCCCCTACTAACTCCTCAACAAATTATCGTAGAAGGAAGTTACTGGTACCGAACGATTGGAAATAAAGTCTACTTTTAAATGATGTATATAAAATTTGCTTAGGGAACCATCTACATATTAAAACGAGCCATAACTTTTTTTTTTCAATAGCAGTACCCAATTCTGACAGCATAAATGAACTCTACACCCTTCAATTAGCCTAAAAACGAATTTTTATGCAATTCGTACCGCAAGTTTCCGAGAAATTAATTATTTTAAAATGAGCTTATTTTAAGGGCTGTATCCAAATTGAAGTTCCGTACTGGATTGTTCACCGAGAGAGCCCCTTCCTTGATCAAGGCACCTTAAGCGCCACTCAAGGAGTCAATGAAGAGTGTTAGATTACAGTACAGCAGAATAAATTTCAAAATGTCTACTCACTTCCATCATAGACGACCCCTTAAACCATCATTTTGCCGTTTTTTAAGCATAATTTGAAAACTACTTGGAATAAAAATTTTTAATTTTGGAATTTCCATAAAGCAGGACTTAATAAATCTAAATCCATCAAAAAAATTGTAGGTTGCAATTCATAATTTTTTCGAATATTAATTTCATAATTCATATCATAAAATTATAAAAATTGCAAATTCAGCTTATTTATGTTTGGGTATATTAGTATTATTACTACAAAAAAAATTAGCACATTAGGAGCATAATTTCGGGAGATATAAATAAAAATATGGAAATGTAATTTAACATTAGAAGCGCTAAATTTTGAATGTTTATAATTCAAAAACTTATTATTCAAATGACTTGAAATTTGATGTCTAGGCATAGTTTGAACGGAAGATTTGAAATATCTCGTTAAAATTGGGCATTGCCATTGAAAAAAATGAAGTTTGGATTCGTTTTAATATGTAGATGACCCCCTAAGAAAATTTTATATACATCATTTAAAAGTAGACTTTATTTCCAATCGTTCGGTACCAGTAACTTTCTTCTACGATGATTTGCTGAGGAGTTAGTAGGGGGTGTTTACTTTTTTTTTCCCACGACTGTACATTGCTGTTATTATATTCTACGAAGGTGTCCAAGGAGTATTAAAAATAACGGCAATCATGGGATGCCCAATATCCGCAAAGCGCATACTTATGTACAAAACCGTGATGAAACGCGCGTCGTGCGCTCCAAAGGGCGCACGAGTGGCGTTGCGAAAAATGCTACAATGGAAGCAAGAGCAGAGCAATCCGCATTGAAAGACCTCCAAGAGGAAGGGTAAGGAATGCTCATGGACCAGGCATCGCAAATTGAGATTTTCAGCGTTTTAAACGTACTTGAAACTTTAAACGCGTTTTTATCAAAACGTTGTTTTTCAAACTTTCCTCCATCATATCTCGAGAACGGTTTGACTGATTCACTTGAAATTTATGGAGTAGACTCAGCACATGTAGACGCACGGAGTGAACTAGGATCATCCGAAAATGGCGAATATTTCTTTTTTTTTTTTTTTTTTTTTTTTTTTTCGTAACGAAAAAATAAAAAAAATCATGAAATTTGATTTTTTTTTTTTTTTTTTTTTTTTTTTTTACAGAAGTCTGCCAAAAACCCAATTTTCAATATTTTCAAATGATTCTAGTTCATTCGATGCATTTAGGCTTACAGATTAAAACGCCGTTTATTTTTTTTTTTTCTTTTCTTTCAGATAAGACAATCAGCCGAAATCGTGGAGGAAGTGAGCGTCCTTTTTTGGGGGGCAGTTGGCTTCAGAGTGATGTAACTTACGTTCTAATAAAGATTTTTTTCTTGAAATTTGTTTTACATGTTCTTGAAATAGTAATTAATGCATAATAAAAAACTCAAAGTTCTATTTTTTCATTTGTCGTCAAAAAAAAATCTCCAAATATGCTTAAAATACAGGCCGTCACATGAGGAAACCCCCTTAAGAGTCAATGACAGAAATAATTCCTTTATTAAAGTATGGACAGATTTTTTTTTTTCTATTCTCTATTTTTTTTAAATTTACAATTTTGATTAAAGAAGTCATACTTTTAATAAGTGGGTCGGTAATTCTGGTTTATGTACTAAGATACTAATCTGGTTTCTATACTTTATCTCTTCTGATATCTTATCCGTTTTAAATACAGGGCTACACAGGGCGTAAGCTGTTTTTACAAAATAGGATGTGTGATGGTCCGCATTAAAATGAACAATTTTTGTGGAGGAAATCGGGGTTGCAAACCAATTCTGCCACAGATGCCTTGCTTCAAGCAGAACCAGAATTTCCATTCATAATTTTAACAATATTAAAGATATGCTAAGGAAATTTTTATCAGACCAGCTTTCTTTAGTGGGAATGATGATAATGACATCCCAGGAAGTGCATTGTGATTCAGAGAGTGGCACCGTATGTATTAGTAGTTGCATTGTGAAATATGGAATGTCTATTTCAATAATTGAAGAGCTAAGTGGAAGAACATGTGAAGTAACCAAAATTACATTTGAAGAAATTTGATGTGAAAGTTTTTGTTGTCAATTTTAATGATTTATTTTCTGTTTGATACCACGTGTTTAAAATATTAACAGGTGTGGTACTGATATCTATCAAAAAAACTTATTCATGTTTAATTTTTAAATATTAAAAAATATTAATATTATTTACATTATTAAATAACAAAATATTAAATATTAATGAATAATGTCGTAAATCTTCAAGGATAAATAGAATTTTGGTATTTTAGCTTTACCATGTGATAGAATACCTGATAACGTCTTCGTACAAAAGATAAAATAATTTTTAAGAAAAAGTAGCATAACATGTTCTTCCACTCAGCTCTTCAATTGCTTGGGAGAGAATGGCGCTATTTCTATCACGTCATAGGATGTCATCGCGTTTCACAAAAGTCAAAACTATTCTGTCGAAAATATCGTTACAAAATCTGTATTTTTTGTTAAAGTTATCAACGAAAGTACGAGTTCGACTTGGAGTGAGAAACCTGATATGCTGACTGAAAGAATGATATGCTGACTGAAGTGTATTGCGACCTTAATTATCTAAAAACAAGAAAAAAAAACCATGCGTCAAGCATGGATTATAAAACACTTGCCAACACGATCAGAATAATATAGCAAAACTGCACCGTTTAAAAAATTAAAATATTACGTCTAATACAACCATATGGAAACGCATAACACATTTCAAAACCCAATTTTAACTGTTCCCATCTGCAATCGAAAAATTATCCGAATTTTTTCAGAAGCCCTGTATAGGATATACAGATTTGTATCTATTAACTACATGCATGTCAAAAATTAGTTTAAATAAGAAATACATGTACTTCAGTTGAAAATTTCCCTTCAGCAATTTCCTCTGATAAGGGCGTCCTGCTACGTGAATACTTTTGTGCAACCCTGTATATGAAATATGGAATTTATATGTAACGTGTAACATGCAAAAAATTAATTAAATTTAAAAGCGCATACCGAATTTTAAACCGTACACTTCAGCAATTATTACTCAAAGACAGTACTGTAACCGATTTATTTTGTGTGTCCCTGTAAATGAATAAAAAATCTAACGTAATCGTAGTGAAATTCAGTGATTTATATCAGTTTCAATACATTTGAAATAACGTAGTCATTAAAATATTCTGCAAACGATTTTTTCCCATATACCATAATGTAATGGAATACTTTTGAGTGCCCCTGTAAATGAACTATTAATCCTAGATACTTCATATACAATACCAAACATGCTTTGGTGATCCTAAATAATCTTTATCAATTGCATGAAACTCCGAATATATTTAAGGGAGTTAGAGCGTAGACAGACGGACAGACAAACTGAATGCATAAATACTTTTCAACTTTGATGGAAACTTTGATGGCGCTGTAATAGCAATTTTTGCGCGATTTTGAATATTTTACCATCGAAAAGTGTATGAAGTTATGTATAGAATTAAACCAAATTTTTTGTGTATGTTTTTGGCCATGGCAGGAAGGTACTCCCTGAATTTGGAAAAAATTCCGCAGGAAGGGAGCGCTGTAATAGCGATTTTTGTGTAATCTTCTTAATTTTTCGTAGTACTATTGTACACCAGCGTCTCGTGAATTGACTGGAACTACTTATCCTGATAAGCCGACTATTCGTGATTTTAATAAATATCCAGATCAAGATAAACTCGTTTTTACTCCGATTAATTGACTGAAGCAGAAATTTAAGATGAATGTCAAAGTTGATTTAGTATTGAACTAATAAAAATGAAAGATTGACATCTGTAACAACATTTTGAAATATTAAAATATATGAGACTGAAGAAAGTTTTGGGACTGGCACATCCAACTAGTTTAAAAACAGTTCACAAACACCTATATATTATCCAAAGAATCATAAATTATCGGAAGATTAATAGGTAAAAGCTTACTGCAGTTGTAATAATATTTAAAATGGTTAATTTTTTGTTACAATATTCAAATGTCTTACATGAAGATAGAGCACCTGCAAATATACAGGGTGTCCATAAAAGGATGTCCCAGTTGTGAATTTTAATACAGTCGAACCCGGTTAAGACGCTCACGGTTAATACGCGATCCCGCTTAATACGCGGAATTTTTCCGATCCCTTGAACATCGCCATAAGGCTAATGTAAAAATATCACGTTTAATACGCGAACGGTTATGACGCGATCCCGCTTAATACGCGATACATTTTCGGTCCTTTGAGGAAAAAATCACGCTTAAGACGCGAATTCACTGATCAAGATGCGAATTCCTTCTCTCTTCTTAAGTGTTGCCAATTTAGCGAACATTTTTTATACAGATAAAAAACACTTTCCGAATAGTATTATTTATTTTTTTAATAACATATTAATTAAGGCGAAAATTACTAACCGGAAATAGTGGTAGATATTTGAATAAAACAAAAACCTGATAAATTAGCAAAACTGCAATCATTCTTTGATCCCGCCTCCTAACATTCTTTGCCTTGCGCTTCGTGTATATTTTTACTTTAGTACAGAAATGTAGACGAATTTAGGTTTCTCAGATACATCCTGAAAAGGATTATGATTAAAGATGATCATACCTGTTGTTTGTGAGGTTTTAAGTGTACGTTATATCACTACTATGTTTTATAATGCATATTATAGGCAACAAAACATGCAAATCGTAAAGATTAAACAAATACGATTGCGGTTGGATAATTACAATTCTTTTATGTTTTCTATGTTTCCTTTACTTTTTGCTATAGAGACAATATTGTTTACACAAAGATAAATAAGGATAGTTTTTTATTACATTAAAAAGGAGGATAGATTATAATGGTACTCATTACTGCAAGTACTAAATATGATTTTAAAAACTGGGTTGAGATTCAAAGATTTGATTTTTTTCTCTGTTACAAAAATCAGTCTAGTCGGAAAATTATTTTTGTTGTTTTATTTTTGGTTGCAGCGTATTACTCAACAATAAATCCATGTTCGAATTCATATTTAATTTTCATTATTATTCCAGTTGGTTCTATAAAAAGAAACAATGAGTTGGAAATACAATTAAATTTTAATCTAAATACACGTAAAAGACACAATTTTCGACGCTAAGCATATAAATGAAAGCTCTAAAGTTCATTTAGAGGATTAAATATATAAATATGGTCAGTTCCTGAAACATTATACAAATCACGTTTAATACGCGACTTTTGTCCACTCCCTTGAAACGTGTCTTAACCGGGTTCGATTGTAGTATCAACTGTAAGCGCTGTAGAGTGTTGGTTCGAGGTCAGAAATAAAGAGTGACTCAAACAGTTTTAGATAGTACTGCTTGCAGTGCCATCACATACCCAAAATGGCGACTCCTGAGCATAAAGCATTTTGTGTTCTGCAATTGCTTAGAGTGAATCTGTAATTTCAGTTCAACGTGCGTTTAGTTTAAAGTTTAATTGCGATCTCCCATGTGGCAAAAACATCCGGCAATGGTATAGGCAATTGGAAACGACCGGATGTGTTTGTAAAGAAAAAAAGCACGGGACGGCCAAAAGTGCCTGTACAGGATGTTGACTGTGTCAGAGCATCTTACCTGTGTAGTCCTAAGAAATCTGTTTGGAAAGCAAGTCTTGAACTTCAGTTGCCAAAGACGACACTGTGTAAGGTTTTAAGAATATATTTACACATACGTCCATACCGGTTACAGTTGGTACATGCTTTAGAATAATTTAACTTTTTGTTGGATGTGTGCCGTATAACTAAATGTGCACATATTGAGTATTTGTAAGAAAACCCACGTTAGTTTACCTCCTGTTTGATATATGATTTGTTGTAAACAGTCTAAATTAAACTGCTATAACATACCATTGAAACTATAATATTCTT
Organism: Maratus speciosus; assembly: GCA_963932465.1. NCBI lineage: Eukaryota > Metazoa > Arthropoda > Arachnida > Araneae > Salticidae > Maratus > Maratus speciosus. The sequence goes on along the minus strand of OZ010792.1, from coordinate 231,829,845 downwards.
CATGGACCCCTGTACTATGAGCGACAATTGATTCGAAGGTCGGAATTTGAAAAATATTATTATGCCTTACACCGGCGAAAGTATATTACGCTTCCAAATTAACTAATACAGCTTTATAAATTAACAGAAAAAATTTAATAGAATGGTTCATAAATAGACAAATTCTCTGCTCTTCTCAAACAAATGCACCATCTTTGGATGATTTTCTTTGCTACTGTAATAAATTAAAAGTACCAGTTTCACAAGTATAAAATTTTCCTTAATTTATAAGTTAAATTAAACTGTTTTGTAATAAACCACTACCGTAATACTTGATTATTTATTAAATAGAATTCCATGTAATTTTCAAAATGTTTTTTGTAATTTAAAAATAATTTTAAAAAAAACTAATGCTTTACCATGATGAACTCTGTGGTGACTAGGGGTAACAAAAATGTATTCCAGAACTCCAACAGATTTTACCACCTGTAAAAAGAAGAGTTCTTGAAAGTTTGAAGAAAGAACAGAAAGTTTATCTTGAAAAATAGCTTATCTTGTACTCTACTACAATAAAAATTGCCAGTTACATCAATTTTATCCGAAAAATATATACAGTACTGCGCGAATTAATGTGAACACAAAATAATTTTTACACTTTTACATGTTTTCGCAGTTAGCAACACCATTATGTCAAAAATAGCGTCCATTTTGTTTTACTGTTGCGACATTTAGTGAGCAACAACGTATTGCAAGCTACAGACGTGTCGTTTTTTTTTATATTATTAAGAATTAAGAATTTTTTTTATGATTGTTTTTCTATAAAGCTGCATCCGGACTGTTTAAATCTTCGTTTCCTTCTTATTTTAGAAGATTGATTTTAGATGATTGATATTTTTCCCAAGAAGTCCACAGAGATCGTTATTTTAAGTGAACAGACTTCAATGACTCAAAGAGATATTGCCAAAGAGTGTGGTGTGGATTTAGGAGCTGTAAACAAGATTTTAAAACAAAAGAAGGACACTGTAACAATTGAGATAAATAAAAAAGGTAAATGTGGAAGAAGAAAGAATACAACAAGAAGAGGTGAAGCTTTTTTAATAAGGGAAATTAAATTCAATCCTTGAAAAACAAGCCAAGAACCGTAGCAAGGCTTAGCACAAACTGGAGTTATTATTCACGATTCCACTTTTCGAAAAAGACTTATGGAAGGTTGAAGAAAAACAAAAAACCACAGAAAAAATAATTATTGACTGCTCGAATAAAGGAAAAAGGATATATTTGGGCAAAAAAATATGTTGAGCTGAACTGTTGAAGATTGGAGAAACGTTTTGTTCTCTAATGAAAACCATTTTTTGTACAAGGACAGAGATCTCGTTTTGTTAGAAAAAGTGACAACGAAATATTTACGGCAATTCATGTTGATCAAACAGTTAAACACCCGTTAAAGCAGATGTTTTGGGGCTGCCTGATCTCTTGTGCCGGTAGAAGGCAGGATGACCTCTCAAAAATATAGAGATTTGCTAGAACAAAAACTGGAAGCTGAACCAAGAAAAGTTTATGTCAATGGTCGAGCAATTTTCCAACAAGATTCGGCTCCTTGTCACGTGTCGAAGGTCATGAAGAAATGTTTCAAGGGCAAAAAGATTTCATGCTTTGATTGTCCAGGGAATCTATGGAAAATTTGTGATCTACTGTAAAAGCTAGATTCGTAAAATGAATTATAACAAAAGCAAAACTATTTGACGATATGTTTTCGAGTCAAGCAAATATCAGAAAGCTTTAAAAAACTTATAAACATTAAAACATACATATAATTTCTTTAAAAAATGTTAAAACATATCATATTAGTTAATATCTTTATATATATGTTTTAACAGTTATATGTTTTTGTTCATGTGTTAACAGTTAATAACAAGGTAAAAATTCCTTCACGACACTAGTTTCAGTGCAGTGTTTTGACTCTATTGTAAAAATCTTATTGACTCAATGCCAAAATGTGTTGAAAGCGTTTTAAAAGCCAAGGGAGGGCATATTTCCCATTTAAAAACATGTAAATATAATTATTTTCTCCTTTTTTGTTATTGTTTGTAACCAATAAATGATTTATTTAAATTATCACTTGTGTTCACATTAATTCACACAATACTGTATTTTTTTTTTAAATATTCTAATTGCTTATAGTTTCAGAAAGTATCATGTGTTTAAATTTAGTGAAATGGAACGGTATAACTCCTGAAACCTACTAATTTACAAACACTATTAAATTAATAAGGTCTCTTCTTTTTTATAGAACAATGCTCAGTTGAAATGAATTTTTCTCAGTTTTAAAAAATTGAAGTTAGCTGACCATCTAGTGAGCTTATCCTAATTTCAGATAATATATCTTAACTTCAATCAATGTATCCTAAATTCAATTTTTCAAAACTGAGTAAAATGAATTAAAATTAAGTACTGTTCTCTAAAAAAGAGAGGGCATTTGGTCACTTTACTGTTAAAACAAGCTACTAAAGCTTTGCATATTGACGATACTTATAGTTCGACATTTTTTTAAAAGTTCATCGATGGAAGTAAACAAGTAAAGAAAAAACACTTACTTCCGTATGTAGCCAGAATTGAAAAATCACATTCAGCTGAAAATGAACCAAGTAAATGGATGGCGGAATCGCAAAAGCTAGAGGTATATAAGTAAACTAAAAATATGAAGGAAGAAAAAATTAATTTTTTTATTTTTGCAAAGTAGTTTGGCAATAGAAAGATAACAAATAAATTGTGCAGATGTTGTCTTAATTTCATACAGATCTTAAAAATAGAAATGTATTTGTCTAGATATTTGAAGTTGTGATAACTCTGTGGTAAAAGTGAAAGTTTTAAAGAAATAGTTATCCAGTGAAAGACATCAAACTAGAAGTGTGGGTTGGGACAAATTAGTGTCGCAGGAACTGCCCGCTTTGCGCCCACTCGTTGTCTACAAGGAAGGTCTCCATACGGGCATACTCAGAAAAATCTGAAAAAATTACAGAATGTTCTTCTCATGTGGATGTATATGTTTATAAAATAAATTTCGGCGGAATCTCGATAGAGCGTTCTTAAAAATATAATGTACATTTCGTTTATTTGGCGATTTATCACCGGTTGGCGATGAAATAAAATTTCAAAAAATACACTTCTATATCGAATACCCTTTAAGGAAAAAACTTTTTATGTTGGATTTGAAAAATAAGTTTAATTTAAATAACCTTAGTTTTGTCATTTTTAGTTTGTTTTAACTATAGTTTTGTCATATATATTTAGATGTATTTATAATGAAATTTAGCTATCATATTTTACGATTTAAAACAAAATTTTAATTCATTTAAATTCCTTCAAGCTCAAAAATAACTCCGATTGAGCACTGTCGATTTGCTTTTGTTACTATGGAAACAACGAGTGCTTCGATATGGAAATGTATAACGGCAGAATTCTTCATGTGGATTTTATTTTTGAACAGCCGTTTAAATTTAAATAATCTTAGATTGGAGAATAAATCAATGGCAAAATTTCATTCAAATCGGTAACCAAAAGAAAAAAAATGAAGAATTATTTATTACTTTATTGAACATTCTAAATTAATATTGCTGCAAATGTTATAATATTCATAAGTAAACCGTATTTGTAATTTGAAATATATAAAAGAAACAAATAATTAAAAATCAAATGTAGCTGACCATAACTTAAAATAGATATTTGCATATTGCAAAACATAGAAAATACTTTTCCAGTGATAAAATTAAATAACTAAAGCAACAAGTATGTGTAATAATATATATATATAATAAACTCTTTCACTGATTAAGTTTAAAATCATTAAATACTGCGCATTCTAAAAAACAATTAACAAGCAATTTTCAGATTCATTAAAATCGTTTGCTTTTGACGAGGAAAATTTCTGTTCGCCAAATTGCATGTCGCTTTATTTTTGCGCCAAATATCCGAAAGTATTTTATTTTTTTACAGACTTTCTAATGGAATTTCGCCGCTAAATTTAACTGATAATTTATTACATGCATGAGTAGTTTCACTACCATTTTTTTTTTTTCAATATATTCTGAGTATGCGAAGTAAGGAGACCTTCCTTGTTAATATATTCTTAGTAGGTAACGTTATTCTTACTAAAACATCTTTTACTGAAAGTTGAAACTTTTATTTGGAATGCAGTCGAACCTCGTTAAAGTGAATTACTTTTAACGTCAATTGCTCTCATAATCCTTGTCAATGTATAAAAAGATTTTGTTACAGATAACAGGAGCTAGTGTTACTATGATCAAAATTCTAATTTCCTGTGATATCCACGTTAACGAAGTTCAACTGTATTTGTTATCTCATCCAATGTCACATGTCATAAATAATAAGCTTAACCGTAAAAAAAATATCTATTTATTATAGACTACAATATATATTTCCAAATCACACCAGTTTAATAAAATAATATTTTATTATTATTATTTACAACGTCGCTGTGCACACATGCCGTTCTTAAGTAAGTTCTCTCATGTGAATCACTGTTCTTCCGTAAGAGTGATTAGTATTAATAATACATGCAATTGCAATTTCCGCCCCATAATCTGCATGGTTTCCATTTTTTATATCTTGAATTGTGAGTTCCTGTACAGGGTATTAATGCAGTTCTTCATCGGTTATATCAGACTTGCAAGCAATTTTTATATGAAATACATAATATGACGCAATAACAGTAATTCAGAATTACCATAAAACAAAAATATCACAATCATAACTACCTTTGGCTTTTATACAGGGTGTCCCAAAACGACCGCATAAACTCTGCACAGCAAGATTCCTCGTTGGTAGTACATAAAAACTGCCCAAAGAAGCGTTCTTGTACGATCCATCGTTTACGAGAAAAATACGAAAAACAAAGTATGACGTCACTGCCGGTGCAAGAAAAAACACTTTATTGGACATATCAACAACAGTATTTGCATATCTTTCCAGACGATAATGTTTAAATCGTGCGCCGCGCATATCGCGTCATGCATGCGCGCGCGCCATGGAATGACGTTAAGCTCGACGTTAACTCGTATTTTTAAAAGGCTGCATCTTGCAGCTACAGGTAGTCTTCGTGTGGTGGCCATGTATTCCGTTTGTGACTACTGCGACATGTACCTGATGTACGGCCGATGTAATGGAAATGCCTTACGAACTGCTAGGGAGTATGCCCGTCGATATCCGTCCCGCGTTGTTGACATGTCCAATAAAGTGTTTTAGGTAGCTTTCATTACAAAAAGCTACCTATTGCAGCCGTTAAGGAGGAAAGCGATTTCAAAAAATTTTGGTATATTTTCATCGATCATGACCCCCAGACCCCGAAACCACCCTCCGTTCAAAATTGACATATATATATATATATATATATATATATCAGTGGCGTGGCGTGAAAATTTTCGGTGGTCATCGCAATTATTTAAGTTTGTGGTGAAAAATTATTAACTCTAAAATTCAATGGTTGAATGTTCAAAAAAGAAACTTTAAATCTTACCTTCACTTATACATGAACTCCAAATGTTCTGCTAAAACTAGATCGTAGAGTTTTAAAAGCTTATTAAGAGTTTTAAAATATTGCTTGGTCATCGCCGCATCCAGCGATGACCGGACGCCACGCCACTGATATATATATATATATATTTGACCTTTGTCACACTGTAACTCTCGTATTTATGAGCCGATTTTGATGTAATTCGGTGTGTACATAGTACATACCAATGTCTCGACCGAGTTCGTTGGCCAGCTTCATCGGCCGTTTTGTTTCAAAATGGCGGCCATTTAAATTTTTTTTAATTAAAAATTTGAAATGTGGTACCAAAAAGTTGAAAATGGAAAAATATTTTTTTCTTATGTATTTGACCTTTATATAAAGATACCGGAGCAGTTTTTGTTTCGTCTTTATCTTAAAAAATGGCTGAGTTGTAGCATTTTGAATTTCTAGCGTGGCTGACATTTTAAAACGTCCTGGTTTTTGTCACGTGATAACGGGCGTATTTATGAACCGATTTGGATGTACCTTGGTGTGTACATAGTACATACAAATATCTCGACCGAGTTCGTTGTCCAGCTTCATCCGCCATCTTGTTTCAAAATGGCGGCTATTTAAAAAAATTTAAAAAAATTTAAATTTAAAATGAGATACCAAAAAATTGGAAAATGAAAAAGTTTTTTTTCGTATGTGTTTGACCTTAATACAAAGATTCCGGAACAGTTTTTGTTTCGTCTATATCTAAAAAAATGGCTGAGTGAATTTCTATTCTTTCTATTTCATTTTGAATTTCTATTGTGGCTGACATTTTAAAACGACCTGATTTTTGCCACGCGATATCAGGCATATTTATGAACCGATTTGGATGTAACTCGGTCTGTACATAGTACATACCAATGTCTCGACGAGTTCGTTGGCCAATTTCATTCGCCATCTTGTTTCAAAAGGGTTGCCATTTAAAAAAAATTAAATTTAAAATTTAAAATGAGTTATTAAAAAATTGGAAAAAGAAAAAGATTTTTTTTATGTGTTTGGCCTTGATACAAAGATTCCGGGGCAGTTTTTGTTTCTGAAAATTTATTCTTTTGTTTATATCTTAAAAAATGGTTGAATTATAGCACTTTGAATTTCTCTAGCATGGCTAACATTTTGAAACGATCTTGTATTTGTCACGCGATAACACACGTATTCGCCTATTTCGATGTAAGAAGGCATGTGGATAGTATACATCAAGATCTCGACCAAGTTCGCTGGCCAGCTTCATCAGCCATCTTGTTTCAAAATGGCGGCCATTAAATTAAAAAAAATTATATTTAAAGTGAGGTGCAAAAAAATTAGAAATTGAAAAATATTTTTTTCTTAAGTATTTGACCTTGATATAAGGATTCAGGAGCATTTTTTGTTTGTCATTATCTTAAAAAATGGCTCAGATATAGCAATTTTAATATCTAATGTGGGTGACATTTTGAGAAATCTGATTTCTGCCTGCGAAAGCACTCGTATATATCAATCGATTCCGATGTAAGTGAGCATGTGCACAGCAATTACTAAGGTCTCGACCAAGTTCACTGGTTAGCCTCATATACCATGTTGTCTTAAAATGGCAGGCACTTTAAGAAATCGCCGAATTTGGCAACCAAATATAAGTTACTTTAAATAAAAGCAGCTTGGATAAAGCTGACTAATTTCGCGAAATTTTCATTCATAATGATTTAGTATTGATAAAAATTAGTATTGAATCTCCTATATTCGGTTTCCACTAAATTGAGCTTCGTGCGTTTGAATAATATAAGTTGGCTTTTTTAAAATAAGGAATATGAAAGCTACCTCTTCCTCCCGGCACTGGCCGGAAGGACTTTTTTCTGGCACCGGCAGTGACGTCATACTTTGTTTTTCGTATTTTTATCGTAAACTATGGATCGTACAGGAACGCTTCTTTGGGAAGTTTTTATGTACTCCCGACGAGGAATCTAGCTGTGCAGAGTTTATGCGGTCGTTTTGGGACACCCTGTATAAGTTTTTATATTATTTCATAAAAAAATGAGCAATTTTTACTCAGAACTCTAGAATTTTTTAATACTACTTATTATTATTTAGAATATAATACCTAGTTATAGTCCGGGAGCCGGTAACATCGAAAGTCTCGTCATCACGAAATTGAAAAAATTTTATGTAAATCGACAGGAAAAAGTCATACGAACAAAATGAGCTAAGTATGACTAGGTTTCACAAGCCAAAAATAAGTTTAATTAAATTAATTATTATTTAAAAGCTGTAATGATTTACCGTTTTCATGGAAAGCTGACACTTGGCGATCGTTCAGACGCGAAATAAAGAGTCTACCAGTAAAAATTCAAAATAAAATAAATGTTAATTTTAATCACCGTCCTATTCTTTAAAATAAGTATGACAGGCTTTTCCGGCAGAATAAAGTTTGTCATATTTGTCAAAGCGGAAAATCTAATATATAAAAATGGAAAGTTGTCTGTCTGTCTGTAATTCTATACAAATCCACAGTTTGGAAGACAGAATTGTGAAATGTGTACTAAAACACTGCCGAGGCAACTAAAATAATCCGGAATCGAAATAATTTATATATAATTTTTAATTAATAAAAAAACCACCAATTTAACAGCAATTTCCTATCAAAGTTAAACATTTTTCGTTATAGCAGTTGCCAAAAATTAAAAATCCGTAATAAAATTCTTACCACAATTACTTTTCTCTTGCAAGATTTCCACTCGAAAAATGAAAATAAGATAAATAGTTTGACAAACTTTAAATAAAAGTGTATATTACCTCATATCTTTTCTATTGCAAGATTTCTATGCGAAAAAATGAAAATGAAATAAACAGTTTGACGAATTTTTAAAAAAGTGAATATTACGTGATATTGGAAATATAATGGACGTCAACAGGTGAATGCATAACGTCATATGAGTTTGAAAAGATGTATTGAAACATGATAAAAACCCGATTATGGAAATATTGGCATGATTTAATATTTTGAAGTTCTCCGAATTTGTTTTCGCCATTTTTAAATCTATTCCATCTATATACATACGTGTGTGTATGCGTGTATATTACAATTTCCGCAAAGGTTTAGGGCACTAGAGTTCATTCTTAGTGAAGAACTGAAATAAAGATGGCTTTACTGTTTGTTTGTTTTTTTTATCATTATTATTGTTTGTTTTATATTGAATGTTTAATTTTGAAATGGATTTTTCAAAATAAACATTCTTAAAATTCCGGGCTACGCCGGGTACTTTAGCTTGTTTTCTATAAAATGCTCTAAGAGTGGTCAATATCCGCGATGATGGTAAAACATCATAGCTTTTTAATAATAATTAACTTAATTAAACATATTTTCGTCTTGTCAAACCTAGTCATACCTAGCTCATTTTGTTCGTATGACATTTTACAATCGATTTACGTAAAAAGTTTTCAATTCCCCGATGACGGGGCTTTCGATGTCACCAGATCCCCAACTATCTATATATATATTACGCCATCATACGTGGCAAAGAAATCGCGATTATTTGTTAATTTTTTAATGGCAACGCCCGAATGAAACGCATCCTATTGGTTATTGAAGAGCATTTAATGCATATCCATACCTAAGGGGGGGGGGGGGGAGTTACCATACGAGGGGGCTTGTTCTGTTGCCAACTTGGCGATATATCGCCAAATTTCCATAGACTTCCATTGTAAACCAATAGGGTTTACTTGCTTACAGAAAATCAACAAATTGAGGTATTTTAATGCAACAAAAACTATAATATTAGCTTAAGGGATTATATTAATTATATTTAAGGGAGCCCAAGTAAATTAAATTAGGAATAAAAGTAACAATGCTTAGCATGCTTTCCCAAACATAAATTTTAAGGGAGACCAAACTGGTCTCCAGTGGCGGCTAGTTATATTATAAAGCAAAAGCATGTGCGTGAGTGACGCTGGCGTCATATCGACGGTATAACGGTTTAAGCAATCCATCTCCCTTTTTTCGCAAATTTAAATTTTTATCCCTACGAATGGGCAAAAAAAAAATGTACTTTACAATGCAATTTGTTTGAAAACTGTATCTCAATTAACTGATTTTTAACATTTTCTAACATAGTTGAAAAGTGTTTATGACTTCGGTTTGTCGGTTTATCTGACCACCTGGTCGTGCTCTAAATCTCGTTACTTCAATTTATCAAATCATCATCCTTCAAACTCTTACCATATGTATTAGGTCTATCTTCATTTTTGTAATAGTTAAGGTTTTAAAAATCGTAATATAAAAAATATTTTTTTTTTGTTTTTGTTTTTGTTTTGTTTTTTTGTGTTCGCTTTTTTAACAAATCTGTAAACCATCAACTTTTCGGTCTTGTACTGTCATTTGTTGTCAAAAATTAGTATAAATTCGAAGCCACAGATGAAATTTAAAAGTTTAAAGGGGGGTTCTACTTATTTGCATGAAAATTTGCGATTGTCTTCTTTTTTTTTTTTTACCACTTTTTGCATTCTTCAAACGTGTAGATCTTTGCCGTAAGGCGGTTTTGCGATGTCCCAATTCCTTGCAATCTTTTTTAATCGTTGAATGTAGCGCAGCTCCCTGAACTTGACGGTATAGTAAAATGTTAAACTTGTTTTTCTCGAAACCATGTATTTCAAACTGGGCAACCATTTTTCGCGAGAACTATTCGACCAATATCCTTTTTTTTTCTTTTTAAGAAAGGTAATTCTTTTTTCTCGACCGAAAAGTATAATTTTTATGCATTAATTATTTTTTTTTATCTTGTAAAAGGTAGAAAAAAGACGAAAAAAAAATTACCTTTTTAACACTTTCCAGCATAGTTGAGAAGTGTTTATGAATTCGGTTTGTCTGTTTATCTAAAGTTTGCCCGTGCTTTAACTCGCGTAAATATAGACCTATTGCCATGAAATCGACATATGCTATTGAGGTTTACTATGGCATGTTCGGTATTGAAAATGAAGTGTGTAGCATTTACGGTTCGTTTACAGGGACACTCAAAAGAATTCCGTTACATTACTGTCTATGGTGAAAAATCATTTTCTGTGTATTTTTATTATATTACATTATTTTAAACATACTGAAATTAATATATACCACTGAGGTCTACTACAAGGCGCTTACTGTAGAATCTAGTGCGCATATAATTTATCGTTCTTTTACAGGGAAACACAAAAGAATTTGGCTACAGTACTCCTTATGAACAATAATTTCTGGGAATATGTTTTCAGTTGTTGTACGCGTCTTAAAATTTAAAGGGTGTTTTTTTTTTCACATTATTTGGTGTGCATAAATTCTACAGATCATACACAGGGCTGCACGAAAGATCTCGAGTATATTTCCGTTTATTCACGGGAATTTCTTAATGGGAATTTTCAGTTGTGCTATGCATTTAATTGAGCTACCTTGAACTACTATGTAGTTTACATACAAATCTAATATACAGCGCGGCACAAAAAAAAATTCTCATATTTTCCGACTATTTTAACTGCAAAAATAGGTTTTCAAATGCGATATGTGTTTTCTAAATTTTTATAAACTGTACAATTTTGTTACAGTATTCTGAATGTGTTGTTGTACGTTGTTCGGAGTGTTTCATAATTTATGTTGGACGCATGATTTTTTGTTCTTGTCTGTACATATGGTTGGATACGAGATTAAAAATTTCCGTCTGCTTGGAAATAAATACCATTCAGAACCACGGTATTGAAAAGCACAGTATTTTGAAATTTTACTCTTATATTTTATGTTTCGATCGAGTTATAGAGTTTTAAATATTTTCAGGAACAGAAATAGCTTATGCATGAATTCTTTTCTCTATTTTAATGCACCATCATGCATATTTTTATGTTATTTTTTAAATATAAATTATTTATTTTTATTAATCAGTACATACAATATTTCTAATATTATTTTTTGAACAGTAATTCGTACAAAATAAATCGAAAGTATTTTGCACATGCATTTACCTATTTTTATGCTCCAGCAAGTAATGAAATATATAAACAAATTTGCTAGCTGCGTTATTTTTACACCATATGATTCCCAATATGGCGTCACATGAATATTGTGCATAAGAAAATTGTTTTCAATGTATTTGTTTAATATATGACGTAATTTTCACTATTAAATGTGTTTCGCGTAAATAATAATTATATTAAAGCTGTTTTTCCTCTTTTAAGACTCGTGTGTAGATATATTATTCAATTTAAAAGTGTTTGAGAAAACTATTATTTGAGCTTTTTAAATACAGTAAAACCTTCATAAAGCGACCACGTTCCGTTCCAACAAACCGTATCAGAAGAAAAGTTAATTACATAAGTTAATTAATGCAGAGTTTAAAAAATGAACACATTGACGTTTGCTTTGATTTTACAGTTTTATATTTTATAACTTTTATTTCCAAATCCTTTCGAAGTTCAGTAAATAAATGCAAATTTTTTGGACGGGAACAAATGCGATTTCATTAATTTATTTCTTTGAGAGTTTCCTGACAGAATAGGGCAGGGGAGTTTATTGATATTGGTATTATTGAGTCCTTAATTTGTCATCAGAATTTAATTTTTTTGCCTAAAAAGGCACAAAGGGGTTTAAACACTCAAAAGTTACCGGAATAAATAAAAATTCCAAACTTAGTTTAGAAGTTTGGTGAATAATGTGCTCTCCGGAATTATTTTTATAATAAAACCTTCTTCAAGCGATCAAAATAAAACGGAATTTGTTTCATTTTCTTCAAAGAAATTGGTCGCTCATGGAGGGAGTTCAATTGGGATGGTCTGTGAATAGAGGTAAAATCAGTATTGAGCCTATGGCGATAAATTTCGTTCCATGAAAAAAATGGTCGTTCAGGGAGGTAGTCGCTTAATAGAGGTGGTCGCACAGGGAGGTTTCACTGTATTAATTAATTTTCACCATTAAAAGTTTTTCACGCGTAATAATTTAATTATTTTATGCATTTTACATATGACGATATTTAATATTTGGGCATTTTACATATGTCGTAATTGTCACCATAAAATGCGCTTCGTGTGTAATAATTTAATTATCTTAAAATTTTCTTACATTTTTAATATTTACGTGTAAATACAATTTTTGTGACATAATTTTTTCTATGTCCTGCTTTAACACGCAATCGATTAATTATTATTTTAAACCTTCATGTCTGTTTTTATAGTCACATGTAAATACATTTTTTTATTTGAGAAGAAATATAAATTTTGGGCTGTTTTACAAATTGGCATCAATATAGAAAAACGACTTTTTCTAAATAGGAAAAAAATATCTCTTGAAATACTGAAAATTTAAGTACAAAGTTGTAAACAACCTCAAAAAATTACTAAAATTTAAAAAATAAGAGCAGTTTGCACACCACAAGTTTATGAAGTACTCACAACCATAGTAGACCAGGTCCATTTTGAAAAAAAAAAAAAAATGAGGTAGTCCATTTAGAAGGTGCATAAAATCAGTTTTATCCATTTCCACAGTGAAACAAGTTTGTTTTCACCTATTTTATCACATATGCCATCTGTTTACACACTTGGTTTACTATGAGAGTGGATAAAACTGATTTTATGCACCTTCTAAATGGACTACCTCATTTTTTTTTTCAAAATGAACTTGGTCTTATGGTTGTGAGCCCCTCAATCCCTAGGAAAAAAATAATTGAATTCCTGCGTATGGTTTTTGTTCCTATAAAACTTTTTTAACGGAACGATTTTGACCGAAAAAATTAATAGATCTTAAAATAATTCTTCGATTTAAAAACGGTCTGCTTCAGCGTGTTTCGCAAACATTTCTCTAATAATACCGCTAATTTTCATATTTTTGCATGCAATAGTTTTTATATAATTAGCGAAGAAAGACCTCCGGTCACATTAAAAAAAAAATCGTTTACGGCAGCGGTGACAGCGTTAGTTACTTTTTTTAGGGTTCCGCACTTAAAAAGTAACAAGTTGGAAATTGCTCGTCAAACGTGGCAAATGAGGTGCGTTCGTACTATAACTAGTTTTATAATTATTTTTTGCACCCCATATTGTACTGAATGTATAATTTTTTGCGCTTCATAAAGTGCATAGTCCGATACATCATTAAAATGCACTTGCAATAATTTTTCCCATTGGCCGTAATGTAAAGAAAAACTTTTGACTGTCCCTGTAATTAAACTATACATCCGATTTTCATAAAATTTGAAATGGCTCGACAAAATTTTGCAACAATCATATATTTGAAATTTCAGACCATTCGGTTGGGTAGTTTTTGCTCTGTTACATGCGGACAGACGGACAGACGGACGGACTGAACGACGACTATAGGTGCTACGTATTTATATAATTACGAACGCACCTAAAAACGGAACCATTATAAGGTCACTCCTGTGTCTGTCTGTCATAGCCATTTTACTCGTAAACTATTGGACGTGGAAAGTTCAAATTGGAGGAAGTGATAAAGACTATTGACCCACATATTCACAGATAATAAAACATTCACAAATATGAACTATTATTTTAATACAATCAAACTGATTGCTAAAGTTATCATACGAATTGAATATTTCCAACTGAGCGAAAAAATGTCCAGGCCGGGAATCAAACCCAGATCCTTGGCTTACAAGGCCAATGCTTTACCGTTTTACTAACTGGGCTTACAACCAGCCAGCATATTTCACTCAGATATTCTTATTGGTTGTAACATCTGGTCTGTCCTGTAGACAGCTCAACAGAATAAACCGCAGGTAAAGGAACTATAATATTTCATCTTACGTATCCATCGTTTACAAGGAGTTCCTTTACCTGCGGTTTATTCTGTTGAGCTGTCTACATGACAGACCAGATGCTACAACCAATAAGGTTATCTGAGCGAAATATGATGACTGGTTGTCGGCCCAGTTAGCTTAAACGGTAAAGCATTGGCCTTGTAAGCCAAGAATCTGGGTTCGATTCCCGGCCTGGACATTCAGTTGGAAATATTCAATTCGTATTCACAAATATATTTAAGAAAATGTAGAGGGGCTAATTAAGTTACTTGAAAAATAAAATCTTTCCGTCGTATATCATGTGAAAGCTTTTGTACCGCTGAACTCAAAAATACATTTCTTTTAATTTTAGGTATTGTATTTGAAGAGATATCGTCAAAAATGTAGTTCAAAAATATGTCCCCCCCTACCCCATTTATTTCCGAATCTACTGAAATCAAAAATACAAAAAAATTAGAGGTAGTAGACGTTAATTTAAACCTTGCAGGAAAATTATAGCGATTACCCTAAGTCACATAGTTTTTGGGAAAAGCGCATTTTTTCGTTACACACAAATTTCGATTTGCAGGCAATCAGCAAAGGTGTTGAAGAGACCAAAAGGTACCTATTGTAGCAGAAGTATAAAAGCATTGTTGATAATGATTTTTGAAAAAAATCATCTGTAATTAGCCGAGATATTAACAACCCTTAAAGACGCGGAAAGTTTGGACATGCATAATGACAGGGCTGCGTACTCTATGTACCATCGGCTTTTAAAGCCTAGATAACAACTTTTAATGATATATTTGTTTAATGTAATGTTCAGTAGCAGTATAAAGGCAAATTGTTAAAAACAGACTAATTTAATTATAATTAATCACATAAATACCATGGGATTCGCGACCAGTTTTCATTGAGTGGATCCTTCAATATGCCTCCCGTGTCTTTAAAAGTTAATTAAAAACCTATCTGGGAAAACGCGCCACTGACCAAGGCGGCGTTGCAACTTTGCGACCTCCTTTCAAAGCGCTCTTAGCAAAATACCAAGTTTAAACTTTGAACAAGTGTTTTGTTTTAGCTACACCGTAAAAAGAAAATATTATTTCTACGCTACATTTAGTTTTATGAAATGCCAAAGAAAATTTAAATATGCACTACTTTTATTGTCAGTACCGAATTAAGTTTATCATAAACAGATTAGGATAAGATTAAAAAAAGAGTTATACAGAATAGCAATATTTGAAATTATTTAGGCATTCATATCATTGAACTTTTATTGCATACCCATTCATACTTTTCTAGTATATACTGTTATACCGAACCCTACGTTTCATAGTTTTTTACAAAGTCTCATTATTCTTTTATCAAGGATTTTTTTTTATGATACAGTTAATAATTCATATATTTATTGTACAGAACCCTCTGAGTGCTAGTAATATTCGCATGTAACCTTTTATTTAGAATAGAGATATGCTTTTGGAAAACAATGGCTTTATTGGAAGTTCACGACACTTCACCGGGGGATACTTCAAATCACACAAGGCGTGTTATTTTTTTTTTCTTTTAAGCATAAAAATTTAAATATAAAAATGAAATGTCAATAAAGATAATGTAAAAAGTACAAAGGCAACATCTCTTTTCTTTGACCCCATAACAATCATAAAATTCACGTAAATTTTAGGCAAAGAAGTAAATTATCTCCTTAAGAGATGTTACTCAAAGTAAGAGTTAGTCGGAACAAGTTTTCAAGAAACATTTTTTATATGACTTAAATTAGGAAGATCCAAAGTTTTAAGCGAGGTGGTTAAACTCAAAATATGCAGAATGGAAAGGTCTACGTAAATTATGTCAATCTCATACAGACATAATAAAACATTTTAGTTGTACAAATAAAAATGTACTGTATAGTTTTATACGGTCTCTGTCATCGGTTTGTTTAACGAAAACATGTCGCATACACATATTTGGGTCAATCAACTGTTTTCTAGACGAAAGGAGAATTATAGGTCTTTTTTTTTCATTTAATGCATAAATAATTAATTTTAAAAAATTTTGCCATGTTAAATAGCTTAATAAATGAGGTTTCAGATACAATAACTAGCAGTGTACTTTTTTGTTTCTATGACTTTTTTTAGCTTTATATTTGTCTCCTATGTTTCCGAGATCAGAAATGTTTGTTATTTCACCTAAGTTACAATTAAAAAGCAAAGATATTAAAACTCATTTCGAAATGTTGCACTGCTAAAGAATAAATTAATCATGTAGCTATTCTTTGAATAAATAAAACCAACAATTATAAGGGTCGCCCAAATGAAAGTGACATTGCTGTAATAACTCCACCATTTGAAGGGAAAGATGACTGCGCATGCTCCTATAGAGGGCTCAGAGTGTTGGGAATGCATGCGATATCGTCAAATCCCGCCAGATGCGTCTGTGATAGCGTGGGAGAACGTTAAAAGGCATCGTTCGCATCATGGATGCCTCCAAACGGTGTCAACGCGCGGTCGTACAATTCTTAACAACGGAAAAAGTGAGTGCTAGTGAGATCTATCGTCGAATGCAAAATGTGTATGGTACGAAGTGTATGTCACGCAGATCAATATTCCGATGGTGTAAGGATTTTCGTAGAGGAAGAAGACCACATACGCTTGACCAGGTCGTGACCTGTCGTCAGTGCTGCTTCTTCCACTACAAAAATCCCTACACCGTCGGAATACCGATCTGCGTGACATACACCCCGTGCCATACAAATTTTACATTTGACGATATATTTTACTAGCACTCACATTTTCTATCTTAAAAAATTGCACGGCCGCGCGTTGTCACCATCTGAGGCATTCATGATGCGAATGATGCCTTTTAACGTGACCTCACGCTATCATACACGCATCTGACGATATCGCATGCATTCCCAGCACATCTTTCTCTTCAGATGGTGGAATTATTACTGCCACTTTCATTTGGGCGACCCATATAATAAATTTAAAATAGATTTATTCAATTTTTGGTGAAGGACAGAATAGGTATAAAGAATAGTTGATTCATCCATTTAGATTGAATGGAACGGGGTGGGGGGTAGGGGTATTTTTTCAAAACATACAGGGTGCAATATGTTATAGATCGCCAACCTTAAATTTCTCAACCGTTGGTCGTAGAGATATAGTTGCAGTTACAAAAACGTTTCAAATGAGGTAAATATTCATGTTGTGGCATTATTAAAAGTAAAAAATCAATTTTACAAAAATTGCGAAATCTAACTTTTTATACGGTCCCCCAGTCCCTATAGTTATATTTAGTAAAAGTTTACACATATCATAACATATAACACAAAAAGTTTGACATCTGTGCTACAAAAATTGACAGAGTTATTAAATTTCAAAGTTTGAGAATTTTTCGCATGGTTTTGTCTTTTAATGAGGGATTAGTTAAAAGATTAATTAAAGTAATTCGAGATCAAAATCAGGGTGCAATGTCCTTTTTACGGCGAAACCACCTTTAGCCGGTATCGCCAAATTGGGGTATCACCAAAGAGTATCAACCATTACATTAAAAAAATTTAGCTGACTTTTAGGGGTCGTATACAAAGCGAAGAATGAAATATTGAAATTAAACTGAAAAATAAATATCAATTTATTATAATATCAGAAAACGGTCTACTATAAAAAATGAATATGTCAAATGACGGAATCTACTATAGATACTGCTCAAAGTGTTGTTTAACTCTTTTATGAGTCGAACAACCTTCAAACGTCAAAGTAGGTAGAATCGAAAACCGGAAAATAAGACATACTCACTAAGGGCTAGATAATTGGCAGCGGAATAAAAACGACCAGCCGAGCTATAGCGAGCATGAAAATTGGGATTATGCAAATTACAATAGTACAGCAGCGCCACACGTTCGGGATAAAAAAACACGAGCCATCTAGCAGTGGACATGCTAGCCAGCGCTGAGATCGTGATGGCAAGCTACGCATGCATGCAATATGCCGAAATGATGCTTATTTATGGTAAATGTCAAAGGAATGCCAGAGAGGCTGCGAGTGTTTATTCAGAACGTTTCCCTAAGAATCTACATCCAACGCATGAAACTATAACTAATGCATTGCACCATATTAGAGAGACAGGCTCTGTTTCACCACGACACAGAACAAGTAGACAGGCAAGGTGTAATGTTCGAGTGACACCGGAGGAGGTGCTGGGATTCGCCCTTTTAATTCCACAATTGAGCTCGGCGGAAATAAGCGAGGCATGCGGTCAGCATGTCTGGCATTTGTTACATGCACTTGATGAGCATCCATACCATATTCGACGCTGGTGCAAGCATTGATGCTGGGTGACCACACACGATGATTTTTTTATTGTTATTTCATGCTCAACACCTTAGAGGAAAATCCGTCATTCCTTTGTGAAATTCTGTGTGACAGATTAGTCATTGTTTATACGAGGTGGCATTGTGAACGTGCACAATGTAGATTACTGGTCTCTGGAAAACCTCCACATCGCCCGCGCAGTACGACACGTGTGGTGCGGTATATGAAGAACTCAGATTGTTGGACCCATCTTCTACGATGGGACCTTAACGGGCGATCGTCACCTGCATCTGTTACAAACACGGTACGTGATTGGTATGAAGATCTGCCTCTCCGACATGCATGCCGAGTGTGGTTTCAACATGATGGAGCCCTCTCCACACAAAACATCAAACGTTCGGGCGTATCTGGCCACCGAATTCCGTCAACAGATCCTTGGATATGGTGGTCCGGTAGAGTGGCCACCGCTTTCACCAGACTTGACACCCATGGATTTCTACCTCTAGGGTTACATCAAGGGATGGGTGGATGTGACTGAGACCACTTCTCTGGTTTATCTGAAGCAGCGCATCATCCTTGATTGTCGCACAGTTTACACACATGCTGAGCTGTAACGTGTCCAGGACTCAGTACTGTCACGCATTCAATTGTGCATTGCGACCAATGGAGAACACTATGAGCAGTAGGGTGTAGAGATGGGCAATATCGTTCCTTTTAAGGAATCGTTCCAGCCGGAATCGTTCATCGAAAGGAACGAGTTCTTTGGAGTCGTTCCTTTCGGAATCGTTCCGAGAAAAAGGAACGATTTCGAGAAAAAAGGAACGATTCCGAGAAAAAAAGAACGATTTTGAAAAATAAAGGATTCCAAGGGGGAAAAAACACTTCCGAGATAAAGATAACCACATGCAATCCATAATATTTTTTACTTTCTTCTATCTTCAATAGAAGAAAGTATTGTAATCGAAATTTTTTTCGACTTCCGGTTTTTGACGGATTTGCACGTTTTAGGGGTCAGAGATCCCAAAAAACATGTTTATAGAAAATTTCTGTCTGTCCGTGTGTCCGTGCGTCCGTCTGTCCGTCTGTCTGTCGTCATTGTACCATCAAAAAGTGTATGAAGTTATGCATGGAATTGAACCAAATTTCTATTTTAAGTTTTTGGCTATGGCAAGCAGATCCTCCTTGAATTTGGAAAAAATTCGCCGGTAGGGGGCGCTGTAATAGCGATTTTTGTGCGATTTTAAATATTGTACCATCCAAAAGTGTATGAAGTTAAGCATAGAATTGAACCAAATTTTTATTTTAAGTTTTTGGATATGGCAAGTAAGTCCTCTCTGAATTTGGAAATAATTCGCCGGTAGGGGGCGCTGTAATAGCGATTTTTGTGCGATTTTGAATATTGTACCATCTAAAAGTGTATGAAGTTATGTATAGAATTGAACCAAATTTTTATTTTAAGTTTTTGGATATGACAAGTAAGTCCTCTCTGAATTCGAAAAAAATTCGCCGGTAGGGGGCGCTGTAACAGTGATTTTTGTGCGATTTTGAATATTGTACCATCTAAAAGTGTATGAAGTTATGCATAGAATTGAACCAAATTTTTATTTTAAGTTTTCGGATACGATAAGTAAGTCCTCTCTGAATTTGGAAAAAATTCGCCGGTAGAGGGCGCTGTAATAGCTATTTTTGTGCCATTTTGAATATTGTACCATCGAAAAGTGTATAAATTTATGCATAGAATTGAACCAAATTTTTTGTGTACGTTTCTGGCTATGGCAAACAAGTCCTCCCTGAATTTGAAAAAAATCTACCGGAAAAGGGGCACTGTAATAGAGATATTTGTGACATTTTTTTATTGTACAGTCAAAAAGTGTATAAAATTATGCATACAATTGAACCAATTTTTTTGTGCATATTTTTGGCTTTGGCCAACAGGTCCTTCTCGAATTTGGAAATATCGCGCGGTAAAGGGGCTCTGTGATAGCGATTTTTGTATACTTTTCTTGATTTTTCGTAGTTCTGTTGTCCATTGGCGGCTCGTGCAAACGCGGGAACTCGCTTCCTGCTAAGCTGGCTATTGGCAAACATCTGATAACAACAGAATAAGGAAAAACTATTAATTTGAAGAAATATCATGATATAGATTAACTCGTTTTTAGTTCATTTAATTGACTGAAGCAGGAATTTAAGATGAAAATCAAAGTTGGTATAATATTGAACTAATAATATTGAAGTATTAACATGTGTAACTAGTTTTTGAAATATTAAGATGTATAAGATAGAAGAAAGTTTTGGGATTGGCACATCCAACTAGTTACTAATTTATTTTCTTATGTACCCATCCATTTTCTTACGCATCCAGTCGCCTTAATTTTGTAATGTTTTGGACAGATGCTTTTGTTTTTAAAGGTTCATTTCATTGATCAGTGTGTGCAATTAATTTGCAATTATTTCTAACTTTATGATTTATGGTATAAAGCATAATTCCTCTTGGAAATTTAAGAGTGGCGCAAGGTCTATTCGATTTCCAGTGTAATCATTGGTTTCTCTTGAAAATATGTCGTTAAATGACCGTCCATTTATATTATTATTTTATACAGTGTGTCTTTACTCTCAACGATGTTCAATGGCTAATTCCTAAACCGTTAGTCATAGACCTATAGTTCCAGTTACAAAAATGTTTTAAATAAGGTAAAAAATTATTCTGAAAGTCGTTTGGATTAATAAAAATATTTCTAAAAAAGTTAAAGAAATTTAATTTTTTATACGGTCCCCCGGCCCTATAAGTGATATTTAGTAAAAATTTCCTGTTCTCTTAAAAGAAAGACAAAAAAAGTCCCATTCATCTAACACTAAAATTCATGAAGTTATACGAAACTTTGAAATGCAAGACTTATGCCACTTTTCTGCATCCGAATACACATGATTTTAGCCGTGCTTCTAGGGGTCGTAAAGAAAGTGCTTAAAGTATTTGAAGGATTTATTTCATGTGTAGCTGCGCTTTGAAAGAAATATTATTACGACAGATTTTTGTAAGGATTTGAAGCTGTTTCTTTTCATGATTTTTTTAACAAAAATATGCTATTTTTATAAGCTTTTATTTAACCTATTATCCGCCAAAACTATAAAGTAGGAAATTTCAAATTTCTTGTTGAAAGTCGCTTGTCACCACAAATTCAGAAATGTAATTTTCGCTTTATTAAAATATCAAAATTTCTGCCAATAAATAAGGCAATTTTTTAATTGTAAAATAGTGGTGACAAAGTAATTAATTTAAGCATGAGCAATTATTTTGACCGTTGCGTGAACGCAACACTAGCGGGTAATGTGTTAACTTGAAATAATCATATGTATGTCTTTCCAGTTCAAAATTTGTACTCGAAATTCAACTCACTTTAAAATATGCGATCGAGGTTAAATTTTACATATTGACGTAAATCACATGACAATGTAATATTATTATGATTTTCAGTGCTTACCATATGTACTTATTTTACAGGATAGCACAAAAAATTTCGGATAGATTACTGCCAACAAGTTTACTAAAAAGTTTTAGATTAGATAACACAAGACTGCGATGGTTGTGTTTTTTTATTTTTAAAATTATGTATTTTTTAAATTATGATTTTTATATATTTTTTAACGCTGAATCAGAAAATTATCTTAATTTTTAACCATCATGTCAGGATTTTTCGCAAATAGTAAATTCCAAAATTGAAAAAATAGCTAATACTATAAAATAGAGTCGATGGTTGTATTTTTTAGCTTTTACGATTGTTTGCATGTGCTTTTTAGCAATGAATGTAAAAATTACCTTCATATTTAATCATCATGTTAGACTTTTTTGAAAAAGGTAAATTTCGAAGTTAAAAAATAGTGAAAATCTGATACTATAAAATGGATGTAAAACTTCTTTTATTCAATTTTATTTTATTTAATTCAAGAATTTATTCAATTTTTGACTTATACTGGGATTCTTACAGCTAAACAGCTCGGGGATCCGATGATGTGGGAGGTTCAATTAAAACTTTGAACTTTTAAACTTTGAAATTTACAATTTGCAAAAAATCCTGACGTGAAGGTTAAAAATGAAGGTCATTTCGGATTCAATAGTAAAAAATACATAAAAATCAATTATCAAAAGTTAAAGAAATAACAATCACGTCTATTTTATACTAACAGATTTCCGTAAATTTTTCACTTTTTAGCTTTCAAATTTACGATTTGCAAAAAATCTGTACTTTGTGATAAAAATGAAGGCCATTTTTGGATTCAGTGCTACAAAATACACAAGAACTAATTATCAAAAGCTAAAACACATGACACAAAACAAATTTGCATCCTAGTATAATCTAATAACATTTCAAAATATGTGTCATTTTGTAAAGAATCGAGGCTGTTGCTTTTCAACATTTTATTTAACGAAAATTCTATTTTTTTTCCTGTTATATGTTTAGTACAAGCTGTATATTTTGCATTAATATTTCAGAATGATTATAGATTTCAAATGTTGCAATGTTAATTTTACTATCAACTATATTTTTTATGTATCTGAAGATTATTTATATTTCTAGTAAATTTGTAAATGACCCCTATTTCGCAGCAAAAAATATGCTCTAACTTTAAAAAGCCATTACTTCGGTCAGTTTTAATCGTAGAATAATAGGACTTTTATTTGTCTTACTTGTAAGTGTAATAGGAAAGTTTTACTAACTATAACTTGAAAGACCGGGGGACCGTATAAAAAATTAAATTTCGCAATTTTTCAGGAAATGATTCTATTGACCCAAATCACTTTTTAAATACTTCTTTGCCCCCATTTAAAACATTTTTGTAATTGGAACTATATGGCTATGACTAACGGTTTAGGAATTAGCCATTGGACATCGTTGAGAGTGGAAAGGGTTAAAAAGTAAAGCACTTTTTTGTACACTGTCTTTCCTGAGTGACTGATGTATGTCTTGTGTTATACCCTAACATCGCTATTTGTGAACTGCTGTTAACTACGTAGAATTTCAATAAACTTACAACTCTTTTTGAATCTCCAATTTCACGAGAACCTACAGGAATTTCTCTAATTTCACACCCTCATCCGCCGTCACCCTCTCTACTTATACTGAACTTCAGTTCGGTGTAAGTGAATTGCGATGCTAATATGTTTGCTTGGATAGGGATCTTTGGAGCTTCATAACTCATGAAGTCATGGAACACTTGTGTTACACGAAAGGGTAAAAGTTCCTTCAGATGATTTGTAAACAGATTCATTAGCAGCATGGCTATGGCTAGTGATATTTATAAGATAATATTATATATATATTAATTAAACAAAAACATAATTTGAAGAACAAATTAAAAAAACAAAATTTATTTCCTACATTGTTTAAGCCCGAGAAGGGGCAGATATTAAGTTATTTCATTCAATTAGTTCTACATTTAATGTTAAATTTTTGTAACAAATTAGTTAAGCCAATTGAAGATTAAAAAATAAAAATAAAATTCATACAATATGATACTTAAAACACCCTAAAAAATTAGATTCCATTCAAACGAAATCGAAATAAATCTTAGACTTCTTCCATTTTTAATTGAAAATATTTGTATTGCAGATTTTATATTATGTTTATGACAATTGTGCATAAAACGATAAGATGCATGTAAAATACAAAACTTAAAAAAAGTCTAAGATTTATTTCGATTTCATTTGAACGGAATCTAATTTTTTAGGGTGTTTTAAGTATCATATTTTATGAATTTTATTTTATTTTTTAATCTTCAATTGGCTTAACTAATTTGTTACAAAAATTTAACATTAAATGTAGAACTAATTGAATGAAATAACTTAATATCTGTCCCTTCTCGGGCTTAAACAATGTAGGAAATAAATTTTGTTTTTTTAATTTGTTCTTCAAATTATGTTTTTGTTTTATATGTCAAGTTTTTTAAATAACTACTGCACTCACAAGGAAGGTCTCCATACGGGCACACTCAGAAAAATCTGAAAAAATTACAAAATGTTCTTCTCATATGGATATATATATTTATAAAAAAAATTTTGGCGGAACCCCGATACAGCGTCCGTAAAAAAATAATGAAATTTTCGTTTATTTGGCGATTTATCACCGGTTGGCGATGAAAAAAAAATACGGTTTTATGTAGGAAAAACTTTTTATGTTGAATTTGTTTATACAAGTTTAATTTAAATAACTTTAGTTTTGTCATTTTTAATTTGTTTTAACAATAGTTTTGTCATTTTTAATTTGTTTTAACAATAGTTTTGTCATTTTTAGTTTGTTTTAAGTATTGTTTGTGATATATATTTATAATAAAATTTAAATATCATATTTTACGATTTAAAACAAAATTTAAATTGATTTAAATTATTTCAAGCTCAAAAATAAGGCAGATAGAACACTGTCGACTTGATTTTGTTGCTATGGAAACGACTTCGTCTTCGATATGGAAATGTTAAATCAAATGTCAGCTGACTATAACTTAAAATAGATATTTTCAACTTGCAAAGCATAGAAAATATTTTTACAGTGATGAAATTAAATAACTACAGCAATAAGCAACATATATGTGTAATATAAAAAAAAATATAATAACCTCTTTAATTGATTAAGTTTGAATTCATTAAAAACCATGCATTCTAAAAAACAATTAATAAATTTTCAGATGCATTAAAATCGTTTGCGTTTGGCTAGGAAAAATTCTGCTCGCCAAATCGCGTGTCACTTTCGTATTTTCGCGCCAAATATTCGAAAGTATTTTATTTTTTTACAGACTTTCTACTGAAATTTCGCCGTTAAATTTGACTGATCCCTTATTACATACATGAGTAGTTTCACTAGCATTTTTTTCAACATATTCTGAGTATGCCTTGTATGGAGACCTTCCTTGTCAGACGAACGCATTTCAAAATTAATAGAGAGTATCATCATCAGGCTTTGATGTATGCGGCATTGCATCACTATGTGGGATGCAGTTTACCAATGTGTAATTCAAAATGTTTCACCACTGTTCTAATGTAGGTTGTGGTAGTTTGGACAAAAACTTCTAATCTGAACGTAAAAAATCTATAATCAAAACATAAAAAATTAACTTCACTTAAATTTCGATACCCTATTTCTTACTCAGAAACGCTTTGAATGTAAATGTAAATTGTGTTGAATCCTTACTGCTAATATTTAACAATATTATAGCTGTGATACAGTAAAAAATAAAAGTTTTACTTAAATTTTTAAACCTCATTCTCTCCCAAGGGGAGATGTAAACACATCAAAAAATTATTACCTAAGTTTAACTTGGGTATAAATAGTTCTCATCTCGAAAAAAAAAAAAATTTTAAATTTAAGTTATGTAATTCCCCACTAAGTTCGCTACCTGCGTAAAAATAACTATCCATTAGAAACTTTTTACTAAAATATAAACTTGACCAAAGCGAAAACTTATTCGTAAAATATCCTTTTTATTTCCACTATGACGCCATATTCACCTTTTCAATTTTTGAAAAAAAAATCTAGCTCAATTTAATATTTCACGCTAAAATCTTTCAACTAAAAAGAAATAAATTATTATTACGGTTTTTGAAATTTTTGCAACAATGAAGTAAAAATGTTACACTTTCTTTGAAAAATGTCCGTTGATTTTCAATGAAAAAAGCGAAAATTGGAATTATTAAGAAAAGTATTTGAATAATGTAAAAAAAAAAAAAAAAAAAAAAAAAAAAAAAAAAATGGCCCATGTTTCTCTCGGGGTTATAATTCACCCATATGCAAAGGCATTTTAGGATTCGTTTTGACCCTGACGTCAGGCAAACGTGTTTACACTTTAAATTTATAATATCATTAGAATTAGTACAGAATAAAAAATGAGTGGCATCAGGGACAAAAAGGTGGGAAGAAAAAATGAAAAAGTTATGATCTGTATAGGCTTTTCCATGTTAAATTAACATTGAGAAGTGACACTGGAAATAAATAAGTATTGCGCTGCCGCGCAATACTTAAATACTATAATATATATGTATATAGTAATATATATGAATTTATACATATATAGTACATATTACCTCCGCCAAAAGATATAGTGATTCACTAAACTTCAAAGTTCTATTTCTTTAAATTTGAAATTTGCTAACATTTTAACTGAAAAACGGTTTATTGGTTTAATTAAATTAAACAAATTAAAAGTATGTCCATTATTATTACAGAGTGTAGTACTATATAAAGAACTATCCTTTTGACGATGTTTCAGCCGTTGAATGAAAGACATCTGTTGTAAACGTGTTATAGATAATACCAACCTTATTTTTTTGAGAATTTGACTATTTTTTATTAGGAGTTAAACTTTTTACTGTCAAAACTATTTAAAATAGATAAAACATTTTGTTAAATTCGAACTTTTCAGAAAACTTTATGTAATTTAAAAAAAATGAAAATAAATAAATAAATCTTCTAAGTGAAAAAAATAACAATAAGAAAGGAAAATACATAAAATTTAGTATCGTATTTGCAGTAAGTTTTACCTCAATAAAAACGGAAGTTTGGTATTAGGCTTGAAACATTAAATTTAGTTTGGCATGAAGGGAGCCTTGCTTTGATCGAAATTAAACTTATTCGTAAAATATCCTTTTTATTTCCACTATGACGCCATATTCACCTTTTCAATTTTTGAAAAAAAAAAAAACTAGCTCAATTTAATATTTCACGCGAAAATCTTTCAACTAAAAAGAAATAAATTATTATTACGGTTTTTGAAATTTTTGCAACAATGAAGTAAAAATGTTACACTTTCTTTGAAAAATGTCCGTTGATTTTCAATGAAAAAAGCGAAAATTGGAATTATTAAGAAAAGTATTTGAATAATGTAAAAAAAAAAAAAAAAAAAAAAAAATGGCCCATGTTTCTCTCGGGGTTATAATTCATAATGGTATAATGGTATTATCCATCACCACAGTAACAGGCATTAATCGTGGCATTGATTTCGGGATTTGTGAGTATCGATAACGATCAAGAAACTGAATTATTATTACGATAAACGATTTTTTTTTTTTTGCTTTTATTTTACGTTGAATTAAAACAAAGTCACAGTTATTTAAATTCTAATTATTTAGCAAGAAATAGAAATAAAATAACAAATGAAAAAACTGTACAAAATCACAACGTGCATTCTTTGGAAACCAATAATTAAATTCGTATATTGTAAAACTTTTTAAATGCAATATTAACCTTCCGCATACCAGACCGGTGCAACAGACCCGATAGGTACATTCAAATTGATTTTTCACATTTAAAAAAATGAAAATTTTGTAAATTTGTGACTTTTTCTAGAATGTTCTACTCAAAAGGATAGAACATCCCAGAAAAAACCCCATATTTACAGAAATTTCAGTTTTTAAAATAAATTAGAAATATCATTATAAATGTACCTATCGGGGCCATTGAACCCCTCTGGTAGGCGGGGGGTTAACATAAATCTATTAAACCGAAACAAGCATAAAATATGCAGCTTTCGCAGTGTTGGAGAAAGTCCGATAATCTATATGTAGCACGTGATTTTTCTTTCCCGTTTTTATACTCAAAACGGCCATTAAGAGAGCGAACCGCGGTTAAATTATTTGAATCCCAGCCACCGCTGTTACTGTTATTTTATTATTATTATTAGACATTATGCTTTTTGAAATATTCATTATCTTAAGAAAGAAAGAAACGTTTTACAAAAATTCCTTGTTCTAACAGATTTTACTCTATGTAATAAACCTCAATGTAAGTTGATTATAACAACAATCTTCGAGAGTTTCGAGATTTTTTTAATCTTCTTCTTCAGGAGAGAAAAACAAGACGCCAAACTGTGGAAATAGATTTGGTACTCGAGCGCTCGTAGCTGGTCATATATTTCTTTTGACAAAGAGGATTCTCAAATTGAAATTATGTTTGAGGAAAAAACATGAAATAGTGAAATATGCATGAAAGTGCGTAACTCTACAATTATTAAAATAATTGAAAATCAGTTATTATTATCCTATTAAAATGCAATTTTTATGGCCTAGTGACATATATTTCTTATATTATTCAAAACTTTTCTAATCAGATTTAAAAAAATATTTTTCACTATTAATTAAACCAGCATTTTCTTTGTTTTTCTTAAGGCTGTTCTTAAGTGATCTGCTCAACAAGCGTAAAACGTTTTGACACATTTACAAATTCATTTTTTAACGGAAAGATATAAAATTGGAAAGTTTGACCATGGAAGCGATTTGGAATCGAACTGTGTTTTCAATCTTTTGATCAGTAAGTTACCTATTGAGTTATAATCGATTTTGATCACGTGACAAACATGTTTTTCACCCATTTTTGAGCGATTATGCCTCTTTCGCGCGGAAATTCGTTCAAAACGTCCACTTTGACACTATTTTCTGAAAGATCTATTGCGTTTGCAAAAAAAAAAAAAAAAAAAAAAACGGAAAAAACAGCTCGATTACATAGTTTCTGAACAACACCTGCTCGTTTCATGCATTTCCGAATAAAAATAAATTAAAACTTTTGTCACAAAGTTATCCTTTTGGATTTGAGAACAGCTTTAAGAATTCATTTAGAAAAAATTCATTTCGTATGATACATTTACCAATTAGAAAAAGTATTAGAGTATTAAAGTACACATGGTGCTCCATTACCTGTTTCTGGGTGGGTTCGAATCGCATCTCGGGCACTTTTTCACTCAGGTGGAAAAAATCCAATTCGTATAAAATATTTTTTTAAATTATTTCTTTCAGATTAATTTAGCACAAGAAGATCAAATAGTAATGTTTGTTAAACGCCCTACTCCGCCTCGCACTTCAATTTCTTTTTTTGGGGGGGGGAGGGGGGGGCGGCACATACATTAGAATTATATTTTGGAAATAAAGTCAGCTTTAATAGAATCAAAATCTGTTATTTTGAAATAAAATAGCGTATTTTAATTTATTAAAACTGGCCAGTCTACAAGAAAAGAACAGATTCCCAAGGAATCGTTCCTTTTCGGAGTCGGTACATTTCGGACCGACTCCGAGGAATCGGTCCTTTTCGGAGTCGGTACATTTCGGAACGACTCCGAGGAATCGGCCCTTTTCGGAGTCGGTACATTTCGGAACGACTCCGAGGATTCGGTCCTTTTCGGAGTCGGTACATTTTGGACCGATTCCGAGGAATCGTTCCGAAAAGGACCGATTCCAAGGAACCGTTCCAAAAAGGACCGAATCCAAGGAACCGTTCCGAAAAGGACCGAATCCGAGGAACCGTTCCGAAAAGGACCGAATCCTTTTTACAGAATGGAATCGTTCCTTCAGTTTCACTGCCGGAATCGTTCCTTTGGAATCGTTCCTCAACAAATGACGCATCTCTAGTAGGGTGGAGCGAAAAAAATGAATTTTTAAAAATCAAAAACGGGTAGATGCCAAAAGGTGCCTTTATACAAGTACATCATCTGCGTGCAATATTACCGCTGAAAATAAATGGCTTGAGTCTGCACTTTTGGTCCAAAAGTCAAAATTTTGGGTAAAATTTGACATTTTTTTAAAAAAATAAAAAAAATTCCTATAGAGCTGGCTATTATTTAAAAGTGTTATTTAAACCTTTATTATTAATGACTTAACATATTTAAACGATAAAACGATATCTTTGTTCTGTACAACGGGGGCAAAACTGACAACTTTTGGTAAAAAAGGCGTTTCCACTCTATTGTGTCATATAACTAACTGTTATTTGGAATACGTAGTTGCTTTGAAATCTACCCACGAGGTATCACGTGGAGGTGGCTGCATTTCATAACACAACAGTGCATAGCTCGCCCACCCTTCCATCTGAGCCCAATGTTTTATTTATATATAGAATTGTGATTTTTTTTATTAAAGACTGGGATAAGTTTTCTATGTATCAACTTAGTCCATCTCTTCTCTGTATCCACAGACGTTGGGTGATGCTGCTGTGACACTCCTTCACGTATATTTCTACTGCTTCTGTATGATAAGATAAGCAGAATAATGCAGTGTAATTAATGGAATCTATTCAGCTCTCTAGTATCTTCACCCAAATTGCATCCAGTTACTGCATAGTGATTGGGACTTCTGCTCCGACAACATTTTACAGCATTAAGGTATTTCATCTTTGAGTATGCCATCATTTACTCTACCTCTTGTATTTTTTATATGCTGATAAGCTTGTTGTTTAATGTGATGGCGATCCTCATCAAAATTGCAATAAGAATTTGCTCTCGATGTGAAAAGCTACCATCGTCCTAAATAATTTTTTTTAGTATTTGTTTTTTGCTGTTTTCTGTGATGTTTAGTAGATGAGTAATTTCCCATAAGTTTTTAGATCAATTTTTTAGATGTGGATTATATTTGGTGTAAACCATCCTGCGGCATGAACGTGGATTACATACTTTGTGAGTGAACCAGACTCTGATGATCAATCAGTGCTTATATGACGGTGAATAATTTTATGCGCCTTTGTGGCGTAGGACAAGTTTCTTGGGCTCCTATTCGCTAGTTCTTCCGAGCAATATCTTGATGAAATAGCTTTGCAATTGTCTAGCAGGTATTTCTGGTATGTGATGAGTACCCTTTTCTCGAATTCAGGAAATAATGTTTTAAAATTACTGTCTATGGCCTCAAAAATTGAAATAAGAAGGGAATAAGCACGTGGACAAAGATTTTTCTATTGGTCCGGCGAATCCCTGTGGGTTAGAATCTAATTTTTGCCAACGATCTTCTCTAATAAATGATGCAGAGGGAATTCACTGGACTTGGAGGTGACATATGACCAATTGTAATGGTTCATTTTAAACATGTCCCTCGCAAAATCGATGACAACGACTAACAGATTTATCCACCTTCGATGGGCACTCACCGCCCGTCAGAGTTTCTACGTTTATTCAAAAAGTACTATGTTATCCAAGTTTGGCCCCAGGATAGTTTACAATCAAATGTAATCCACAGCTAAAGAAGGGATCTAAAAATTCATGGGAAATTACTCGGCTACTAAACAACACACAAAGCGGAATAAAACAAATACTAAAAAAGGTTATTTAGGACAATGGTCGCTTTGTATACGCAGAGGAAATTCTTATTTTAATGCTCTCTGACGATTGCCATCATATTAAACAGCTAGCTGTTCAGCACATAATAGTTGAAAAATGAGAGTCAATGATTGCATACGCAAATCTGAAATATCGACAATCAACTTTGAAGCGGATAATTATATAAATCTAATTCATTGGAAAAGTGTTGCGGTAACAGAACCTCTAATCAATATACATTTATCGGGTGCAATCATTGTGAAGATAATAACGGCTGAATAGATTACATTAATATCATCCGCACTGCATTATACTATTTGTCTTCTCTTACACAAACAGTAAAAAAATACGTAAAGGAGATAACAGCAGCAGCATCCAAAGTCTGTGGATCCAAAGAAGAGATGTACTAGGTTAATACATCGAAAACTCATGCTAGTCTTTGATAAAAAATCACAATTCAATGTATAAATAAAACATTGTGATCAGATGGTAGGATGATCGAGCTATGCACTGTTGTGACATGAAATGCAGTCACCTCCACGTGGTACCTCCTGGGTAGTTTTGAAAGCAACTAGGTAAGAGCTGTATTCTAAACAACAATTTGTTGTATGACATAACAGAGTGGCAACACCTTTTTTCACCAAAAGTTGTCAGTTTTGTTCCAGTTATAAAGAAAAAGATATCGTTTTATCGTTTAGATATGTTAAGTCATTAATAATAAAGGTTTAAATTACACTTTTAACTAATAATCATCTCTATAGAATATTTTTTAATTTTTTGAAAAAATGTCAAATTTTACCCAAAATTTCGACATTTGGACCAAAAGCGCAGACTCAAGCCATTTTTTTCAGCGGTGATATTGCACGCAGATGATGTACTAGTATAAAGGCAACTTTTGGCACCTACCCGTTTTTGATTATACAAAATTAATTTTTTTCGCTCCACCCTAATGAGCAGTATCTCTAGAAGATTCCGTCATTTGACATATTCATTTCTTATGGTAGACCGTTTTCTAATATTATAATAAATTGATATTTATTTTCCAATTTTTTTCAATATTTCATTCTTCGCTTTGTATACGACCCCTAAATGCCAGTTAAAAATTTTTAATGAAATAACCCTCTTTGGTGATACCCTAATTTGGCGATACCGGCTAAAGGTGGTTTCGCCGTAAAAAGAACATTGCACCCTGATTTTGATCCCGAATTACTTTAATTAATCTTTTAACTGATCTCTCATTGAAAGACAAAATCATGCGAAAAAATCTCAAACTTTGAAATTTAATAACTCTGTCAATTTTTGTAGTACAGATGTCAAACTTTTTGTGTTATATCTGTTATGATATGTGTAAACTTTTACTAAATATAACTATAGGGACTGGGGGACCGTATAAAAAGTTAGATTTTGTAATTTTTGTAAAATTGATTTTTTTAGTTTAAATAATGCCACAACATGAATATTTACCTCATTTGAAACGTTTTTGTAATTGGAACTATATGTCTACGACCAACGGTTGAGATATTAAAGGTCGGCGATAGACAACATATTGCACCCTGTATAAAGGCGATATACTTACCCATAATGAAAAATTATGAAATATGCTCAAACGGAGGGGTATTGTCAGGTTAAAATCTTCAGAGCTGTGATGCGTCTCGTGAAACAACCAGAGTATACTTATCTCTGAAATAAAAATCAATTAACTTTATGGCCTTTAATAACAAATCACGTATTGGAAATACTAGTACAGTGTGTCCCAAAAGCTTATAGATAACCATTTTGGGGGGAATTTAAGATCTAACTAAATTCGTAAGAAAGACGAAATAAATAATGCAAATATATAATAATGAAATAAAAATAATAAAACATTCAAACAGCTTTTAACAGTCATAGATTTAATATAAAAAAATAAAAACAAAAAAATACTGTCCCAAAAATATATAGACAACCGATGTTAAAAACTGGTACAGATATACAAAATTTCCATATTCCAATGTCATGTATTTGCGACGCAAAAAGTTGTGGACATTGCAAGAAACGTTGGAAGCAGCAGGGTTGGTATTTAACGAATTTTATCAAAAAATGACAATTTTCAAACAAAATCTCGTTCTGGACGACCAAAGAAAACAACTAAACGGCAAGTCAGAGCGATTTTGAGATTAGTTTCAACCCAAGACTGTACAGTCAGTTTCTATAGAAATAAGCGTTCCAATATCAAAAATCCACGGTCCATCGACGGCTGCAGGCAAGTACATTTCTTGATTATCGCAAAATGTGCCGTTCTCCAAAGTTTACAAAACAGCATAAAGACGCCCGTGTTCAGTGGGCCCGAAAAAACAGGAATTGGGCAGATGAATGGTTGAGTGTTCGTTTCAGTGATGAAAAGAAATTTAATTTAGATGGCCCCAATGGTTGGGTGGTCACAAGAAATCAATTTTCGATTTTTTTCCGGGGGACCCCCCAAAATGTAGCCAATAGACTAGAAAATGAGATTGGCAAAGTTTTAGCTCATTTGGATAATATTAACCCGTGCCTCATTGAGGTTAAAGTTTGAAAAAAAACGTGATTTTTCGCAAAAAATGCTGGTTTTCCTTCATGAAATAAATACAATTGAACCCAGAAACATAATTCAGGTCTCATTTTATATAAAAAAGCTTCGTTTTGAAGAACCACACACCATTTTTTTCTAAAAATGTATAGATTTAAAAATATGCGCATTTTTCAGGACCAGACTTCACCCGAATCCTAAAAATTTACTTTTTGGGAAAATGCGAAGAAAAATTGTAACATTCTATTTCATCTGCTTTCCACCTTTTGTTTTTGTTTTTTTTTTTTTTTTTGTTGTTTGTTTTTTTTTTTTTCATTTTGTATATAATAAAGGGTTTAATTTAAAAAAAAAATTCAAAGAAAATGAAAAAAATCTTATTTAAAACTGAAATAATTTTAAAAAAGGGGGCAAAGAAAGTATAAAAATGAGATCAAATAATGCTCAAATGCATTTTATTATTAAAATTGTGTTACAAGAAAGGAAGCATAATAAATTATTATCCCTTACAATTATCTAATTAACCTTTTCCAGTACAGAAAAATTCTGTTCGTAAAATAATGAAATGATTGTCTACACTTAAATTTACAAACATGTAAGTTTGGAATTAAAATTAGGTAGTTTCGACATGGGACCACTGCGCCAGAAAGGATTAAGGTGGTAAATGGCTAAGATAAGGTAGCTTTTGAAGAATCTTGAAAAGTTTTTCTACATTCACATACAACTTTTAGCATATACTGTTTTTATTTTTCATCTTTTGTTAAACAGGAATTGAAATCTCTGGTTAATTTTCTTCCCTTTTCAGCTGCGTCCATTGACAACTTTAAAACCATTCACTGTTTTCTTGCTTTCAAATAAGGTTTATTTTCACACCATACATTGGGATCAGTATTTAAAAACGATTATTAATATAAAATCTCTTAAAAAATTTTTATAGTTTGAGATGAAACAAAAACATTGACTTCTTTGTTCAATAAATCCACTTCCTTGAACAATTTTGTTGCTTTTAAATTCTTATCGTCATCATCATTTCTTCTTCAAATGACATTAATTTTACAGCCATTCTTATGTTGACTTTTTTTTCCAAAGTATCTTCTAAAAATGAAAATGCAACTTGATTCCGAGTTAAGGTACCAAAGACGGTTTATCATTTTAATGAGTGCTTTGCCTGCAACCTATTTATCAATTTTCTGTAGTGAACAAGTGATTTTATTATTTACAGGTCTTGGATTGAGGTTCAAAGTGGGAGTGGGAATATTGAAGCATGATTTTACATAAATATTGATTAGAAATAAGCAAAGGTCTCTAATACCTTCTTTTTCTAAATTTGTTATTGAGAGATTATCTATGACAATATATTTTGAGAGAATAAATTGCCTGTGCTATCCATCTGACATGATTAAACTCTGAAAAAAGTCTTTTGTAAGAAGGAGTCCTATAAAAATTAAACAAAGTTGGATAAACTCTTTATAACTTTGCAATTGAAAAATTTGCAATTTTTTGCCAAAAATTGCAAATTTTCAAGACTTCAACCTCGATGAGGCACGGGTTAATGTTATTCATTTCTGTTGAAACTTTGCCAATCTCATTTTCTAACTAATTGGCAACTTTTAGGAGGGTTCCCCCGAAGAAAACGTTACAAAAAAATTTTCCCATGTTGCTTGTGACCACCCTAGGGGCATATTACTGGCACAATATTCGAAAGAAACTACGAAGTTTTTCATTTGTAAAATAAAGAAAACGTAATCGATAAACATTTGGGACGCACTGTATTAATATTATGAGCTAGGGCATGTAATCCCCGCATGTTAAAATGCAGTTTGCTGGTAAATTACCAGTAAATAAATTTAAAAATACATATAATATTGCATTGTGAACCCTGAATTGCGTAATATATAGTTATGAGATGAAAAAAAAAAGTAAACACCCCCTTCTAACTCCTCAACAAATTATCGTAGAAGAAAGTAACTGGTACTGAACGATTGGAAATAAAGTCTACTTTTAACTGATGTATATAAAATTTGCTTAGGGGGCCATCTGCATATTAAAACGAATCCAAACTTCATTTTTTTTCAATGACAATACCCAATTTTAACAAGATATTTCAAATCTTCGGTTCAAACTATGCCTAGACACCAAATTTCATTTGAATGATAAGTTTTTGAATTATAAACATTCAAAATTTAGTGCTTCTAATGTTAAATTACATTTTCATATTTTTATTTATATCTCCAGAAATTATGCTCCTAATGTTCTAATTTTTTGTGTAGCAATAATAATAATATACCCAAACATAAATATGCTGAATTTGCAATTTTTATAATTTTATGATATGAATTATGAAATTAATATTCAAAAGAATTATGAATTGCAACCTACAATTTTTTTGATGGATTTAGATTTATTAAGTCCTGTATTATGGAAATCCAAAATTTCACATTTTTCTTCGAAGTAATTTTCAAATTATGCTTAAAAAACGGCAAAATGATGGTTTAAGGTGCCGTTTATAATACAAGTGACTAGATATTTTGAAATTTCTTCTGCTGTCTTGTAATCTAACAGGATTCATTGGCTTCTTAAGGTGCCTTGATCAAGATGGGGGCTCTCTCGGTTAACCATCGAGTTCCAAACTTCAATTTGGATACAGCCCTTAAAATACTCTCGTTTTAAAATAATTAATTTCTCAGAAACTTATGGTATGAATTGCATAAAAATTTGTTTTTAGGCTAATTAAAGGGTGTAGAGCTCATTTATGCTGTCAGAATTTTGTACTGCTATTGGAAAAAACAAAGTTATGGTTCGTTTTAATATGTAGATGGTCCCCTAAGCAAATTTTATCTATATCATTTAAAAGTAGACTTTATTTCCAATCGTTCGGTACGAGTAACTTTTTTCTACAATAATTTGTTGAGGAGTTAGTAGGGGGTGTTTACTTTTTTTTTCCACGACTGTACATTTCTACCAGCGAAACTTACTTTTTAAAAAATCATCAATACTTCTAATATGTAAAAAATCAATAATTTATAATAATTTTGTTTAAATTTTCTGTTTTCGTATTATAAATCACGTCATAATGTGTAAAAAAGAAAGTGTCCGAGTTTTACTTCGAGCCAGTATACGCACTGTATGTGTATTCTATTGTAAATCCATATTATAAATTTATTGTAACTGCTCAAGATTAAGGATTATTTTGACAAATTCATCTTACGATGCATAGCTCTGTGAACCAAATAGAAGCACAAATCAGACAAAACCAAGCACAGAAACCATGTCCATACAGAATCCCATGGCAAAGAGCAGATTCTCCAATTGTTATAAACCCAGGTATACACGATGAGCTCGACGCGATGCATGGGAATCCTAGAAATAAAAAAGTATCACAGTACAATATTACTCAGTTGTTAAAATAAATACAATATCAACTGAATATACTTATTAAACAAGAACGAAAAATCATGCGTACAGCATAGATTATGAAACACTTTCCAATGCTTCAGAATACTATAGCAAAACTTCACTGCTATCACCATGAATAGTCTAAAAAATATAACATTTTTTTGTGCATCCCTGTATATGATCTAACAGATATGTATGCTAAAAGTTAGTACAGTTAAACGCATACCACAATTGAAAATTTCCACTCAGCAATTTCCGCCAATAAACGATGATGTTGAAAAGTTTTGTGCAGCCCTGCAAATGATATATAGCATTTATACAAAGCAAGTAGTATTTAAAAAATAATTAACTTTAAAAACGCATACCATAATTGGAAACGCACTTTCAGAGATTATTATTCGTAGGCTTCAATAGTTCAATTATTGTTCATTTTCTTCTCAAGCCAAATTCTTTTGGGTGTCCCTGTAAATGAACGATAAATTCTATGCTCACAACGCTGTATAATAAGAACCCTGCAGTACACAGTGATAAATATCAATTTCAATACGTTCAAAATAGTGTAATATCATTAAAATACACCGCAGACGATTTTTCCCTCATAGACCGTAATGTAATGGAATTCTTTAGAGGTTCCCTGTAAATGAACTATAAATTCTATGCGCACTACACTGTATAATAAAAGCCTTGTAGTACACTTCAATGATAAATATCAATTTCTATGGGTTCAAAATAGTGTAATATCATTAAAATACACCGCAAACGATTTTTCCCCATAGACCGTAATGTAATGGAATTCTTTTGATTAGCCCTGTAAAACAATAATAACTATTCTTTGCACCGCATATTCTACAGAATGCATATTTTAGTGCACTTCATAAATGTATATTAATTTTATTATGTTTGAAAGTGTGTAACATATAAAAAAACATTTGAAACTATTTTTTCCCATTGGCCGTAATGTAACGGAATACTTTTGACTATCACTGTAAATGAACTAAACGTGCTACAAACTTCATTTGAAATAGGGAACGTGTTGCGATAAACGTCAATAACATCCGAAAATTTCAGGGCAATCCGAGTATATTTACGAGAGTTAGAGCGCGGACAGACTGACAGACAAACCGAAGTCATAAACACTTTTCAACTTTGTTGAAAGTGTTAAAAAGATGGATAAATAAGTATTGTCCACAGACATACACACCTTACTAAGCACCGCACAACACTAAAAAGTAAATTTTATTAAGCAAATTTCGCTGTAATTCAATTCAATCAATTTATTTACTAGCTGACCCGCCCGACGTTGCCCGGGCTCGTGATAAAAACATTAAATAAACCTTAAATTTGTATGATTTTATATGTTTAATCCGATTTTGTTTGAATTTATATTTTTCAATGAAAAATTCGCGAAAAAATATTGATATTTAGTGGTAGAAGAGCTCGTAAGAAGACCTTTTCATGCAGGGTCGTTTCATAGGGTTTTTTTTTTTTTTTTTTTTTTTTTTTTAAGTTCTTGTTCTCCGAACTATTTGAAATATTTATCGGTTATAATTATAACGGTTTTGTAGGCCATGTAAAAAATTTCGTTAAAACATATTGATATCTAGTTGTAAAAGTAATATTTTTTTCTTCTCGGCTTGTGTTTTGTTGTTGTTTTCGCGTCGGTTTCTTTAACATAAAAAAAAATAGTACATATCGTCGAATTCTCTGAAATTATGATCGGTTATAAATATAACTGTATCCAATCCCTCTTTATTATTTCGTGAAAAAATATGCATATTTAGTAATGAAAACATGAGCCGAAGCCGATCAAAGCCTCGCAAAAACCCTTTTTCTTTTAGCGTTTTCATCGAAAATTTCTCAGATTTCCCTTTTTTTAATACAACTAGGCCTCCGAACGTTTCGAAAATTTTTGTAGGTATTGTAAATCCGGCCTGCTGAGATGCTCTTAAAAGATTGTGTCGAAATACGGATGTTTAGTTATTTTTAGCCTAAAGTGACCTGCGGTCGCGAATTTTTTGTAGGGATTAAAATTCGTATTTTTCAAAATCGATTACACCGTTGGAAAAAGAAGATGTCATATTTAAATGTATACGTATATTCTTTTAATTGATACCCCCGAAATTGAGCCCCAGGGAAGCGTTGCAGAAAATGAGAAAAGATCAAACTAGAAAATGACCTTTTTTGAAAATTCTTTTTAAAAGGGTTAACTTCAATAGTCCTTCGAGCTGATTGCGGCGTTTAAGTCGTAAATGTACGAAATTTAAGAGTAGGTATTTCTTTTTTCTGTATCCCGAAAGGTTCGACCGTAGTGAGTTAAGACAAACGGTCAAAAAAATTATAGTATTAGGTTTTTCCCTTTCACGTGCTCGGGAAAGAAGTGGCTGTGTATGCACGAGCGCGCCTACGCAACGCCCTCTAGATACATGAGAAAGCTAGCCTTGACACGCGTCACGAAAACGTCACACAAAGCAGGCGAAACAAGGGAAAAAAATTGAACAACTTGCATGTTTCGTTTTCATTGGCTTGTGAAATCATTAATTATTATTAGAAAAAAAGAATTAATAATTCCATGAACCAACGAAATCGAAATGTGCAAGTTGTTCTGATTTTTTTCTTTGTTTTGCCTTCTTTGTGTGACGTTTTTGTGACGCGAGTCAAGCTTTTCTCAGATATCTAGGAAACGTTGGCCTCTGCCTATTTAAAAAAAAAAGGTCTTTTTGATGAGTTTTTAATTAATACCTTGCCTAATTATCCAAAAATTACCTGTCTGGGACTATCCTCATCCAAATTTTCAGATTTCTACGTGCGCTAGATTTCGCTAGCCATCGCCAACACACAGGCAGAACGATCTTTTCTTTCATTAGTACTAATTGCGGGGCAACCCGATGTGTTGCTTTTAAATTGCATGAGATCGTTCGACTCTTTTGGGGAAAATAAAATCTAACTGTCATGTAAATTTAGAAGGCAATTATAGTGAGCAGTGAGTGGCGGATTGGCGCCGATGGGATTTGAACCAGGGATCTCGTGATCAGGAGGCGAGAAAGTTATCATCGAGCAAAAGGCCAATCCTGTTACTCTAAGCTAGTAACTCGCTTTATCCTGATCAAGTAAGATGAGATGGTTACACATTCCACCCCCAGTGAGGAAGACATCTTGTTGACGTCTGACGAGCGACATGCACTCATGAGTAATGCTGTCGTACACATGTGTGATGCGCAGTATGACAGGCTTTGTGCTGTGAGCGTTTCACAGGCTTTGCTTGATGGAGATGATTTATTTGGTGCTGCCATCTATTGATTACGAGAGGAGATGATTGTTGCTGAAGGTTGTTGTTGCGTGTTTGTCCGGATCACCAATGAGGAAGGAGTGAGTGGTGAATTGGCGCCGATGGGATACGAACCACGGATTTCAATGATCAGGAGGCGAGAACGTTAGCGTCGAGCAAAAGGCCAAGCCAGTTTCTCTAAGCTAGTAACTCGCTTTATACTAATCATGTAAGATGAGATCACTGCAATAGTATTAATTTTATTAAATACAATATTTCAAATAATAAATTATATTTACAATTTCAGTCAAATTCTTTCCCAATAAAAATGCACATATTCTATAACTTTATTTGCAAAAGCTTTTCGTTCTTTCAAGAACTGGCTTCTAATTTCGGAGCTTATAAAAATGACATCCTTTGGGTGGACTTATACAAAAATGACTTTGTTTTGGCGAATTTATTCAAAAGCATTTTATATTTATGAATTAGAATAAATTAATGTTTGTGAATTAAAATGGTGAGAATTAAAATAAATAATGTTTTAATTTATTTTTCGCATATTAAAACAGGTAAAATATACGATGGCATTTATGAGCGCTACATTTCGAAAAAAAATAAAATTGGTATGACTGAAATACATAGAAAGTTTAAAAAAAAAACTATGTTTTTGATTTTGTATAAGACATTTAAACAATCCTCGAACAAAAATCAGTTAGAGAGGTATTAACCCTTTAAGACCGGGCTGCTTTTTGAGTTATCTTTTTAACAATGATGTAACTGAAATTTGTAACTGATAATTCACTATCTGTTGACAAAATTCGTATAATACTAGCCGCGCTTGGCGACCAGTTTGGTCTCCTTTAAATCTATGCTAACCATTGTATCATGTTACTTTTATTCATAATTTAATTTACTTGCTCAATTCTTCGCCAAATCGGAAGATTCTGATACAGAAATCATGAACTCGGTATTTTTATGTTAGCCGAGTGCAGGTGATATATCGCCAAACATTGTACCCGTCGCATTTTATCTTATTTCATTAATTTCATTACTTTCACTCATTTTATTTAAAATACATAACTTTAA
Source organism: Maratus speciosus (assembly GCA_963932465.1). Classification (NCBI taxonomy): domain Eukaryota; kingdom Metazoa; phylum Arthropoda; class Arachnida; order Araneae; family Salticidae; genus Maratus; species Maratus speciosus. The sequence continues at coordinate 231,787,940 of OZ010792.1, read as the reverse complement.
TTTAAAACTGAAATGATTAAAGTTTATGACTCTCAATTTTCTCTTATTTCTTAAAAAAAAAAGAAAAGAATGAAAAGAAAAGAAAAAAAGTAATAAATAATACTATAAACTATGACATTTAATTTCAAAATCAAAGCTTTGTTTTAATTTACCTCTTGAAAATTTGTTTATGGCAGTCGCATGCGATGGACTATTATAATACTGATGAAATGATGGCGATGGAACAACATTTGGCGATTTATCACCTGCGTCCGGCTGACATTAAATTACCAAATTGGCTGTTTGGCATATAAAAAGTGAAGCGGTCAACCCGGAACTATTGATGACAGTCACATGACTTAGGCTATTATTATAGAGATAGTGTCTGTTAACCAGTACAATCACTCGATTCCGGCATTTATGGAATAGATAACCCAGGAAGGTAGAATTTTAGTTAATGCCTAACCCGCACGATCTTGCGGGTCCGGTCTTAAAGGGTGAAATATAGATACAAATCTATATCATAAAACAAAAATATTTCCGTGAGTAATGCTGCCGTAATGTCGACGATGGTGACGACCTAGGCAATCAATTTCGTATCGCAAAATGATTAACTTCTAATCATCGCACAGCTAACAATTTCTAAAAATATCACCATCTTTTGCACAGGGGGGCTAAACGGACCAGGACCGTCGTTTAAAGTGGAATTCGACCCGCTACACACATCCATGCCTGATTGGGATTAAAACCACCTATCTCTTGGCCAATAGCCAACGACCAAATTACTAGGTAAGTAGACGGATTTCAAATTAAAAAAAAAAAAAAAAAAAAAAAAAAAAAAAAAAAAATCAATGCTCATTTAGCATTTCCATTAGAAAACAACTATACCTTTACTCGTGAATACCTGATAAGTGATTTAGTAAAATAATTAAAGGAATTCGAAAAACATTTAAAGTTGCTTAACAAGTAAATAAATATTTAATTTTATAAGATCGCTGACGATGTGGTATCCTTCATATCTATATTATAAAGGACAAACATATCTGTGCGTAACGCATACGTCATTTTGCGAATGGCAACACTTTGAAATTTGAAATAAAATTTTGGTTTTGCAATTTTCTCTACTGGAAATTTTTAAACTTCTAAACATCGCACATTTTAAATTTTTACACCGTCGTTTAAGGAAAAAAATGCTCTTTTAAATGCAATTTGTTTGAAAGCTGTATCTCGATTTATTTTTGAGATATTAATTTTTTTGTAATTTTTAATACCATTTCTCTTTTCGTGGCAACAAAAGTCCCTCATTTCTATTGAAAGTCATTGAAAGTAAACGGAAAATAGTCAAAAATAGGAGATACTGTATATTTTTGTTGCCATTTTCTAATAAAATCTGACAAAAAGTTGAAATTAAAGTATGGACTACGTCAAGAATATTGTCTGTTATTCCGTGATAATGACGTCATATGCACACTTTTCTGTAGACAAAGTTTATGACTGGATTGTAAAAGTGGATTTCTTTAGCGGATAGAAATTACGTCATTTTATAGAAAAGGGTGTATTTTAATTCTTATACCTCAATTATGTTTTGTAGAAGTGCGTCATTTTCGCAACCCAGCTGCTTTGAAATTCTTCACAGGTGAAAATGCTCCTATTTTGAAAATAATGTAATCGAAATCACACACTAATAAAACGTAATGTTTTACAAAAATTTAGAGTGTCTTTATAAAATAGAGGTGACATGCAAATAATAGCGATTTGTATTACAGAAATTGATGATTCTCACCTGGATGGATTTGCTTCGCCGAGTTAGAAAAGCAAACAAATAATTCGTGGTTTAAAGTAATATCGTGTTCCTGAAGTTTTTGTCGAAAATTCTCTCGAATAATAAAATTTTAATGCTATTCTTTAGGACATTCTACTATAATTTTATTAAAATAACATAATTTATTTTATTTAATTTTTCCTAATTTTATATAATCTATATATTTAAAACACAGGTGTGTTTATTAGTCATCTGCCCTGATATTTCTGCTGAACCAATTTTACTAATATATTTTTTAAACTGAAAGCTCTTCTTTTGTAGATGTGATCGCACTATCTGTTTTTTTCTTTCTTTTAATATCCCCACTTTTATATTTTAATTTTAAAAGCACTTTATGAAATTTCTTCAAAATGATGAAAATTAGATAGCTTTCACTATTACAGACAAGAGAGAAATAATGATGTATTACTAACTTTATTCATACTATTTTCTGATAAAAATACAAAATTGTTGATAAAAATGGTTGTATAGGGTTTAGTGGCTCATAATCCCAGTAGGAGCAGAATATTATATTAAAGGCATAATAAAGGAAAATGACATACTGCTTTTGAAAACGCGCATTTTTCCTCATAAATTTTCCATATTGTTTTTCCTTCTGCATGTGTACTGATACTAAGTTTCAGGCACTAGGCGAAATGCTTATTTAAGTGAAAATGGAGATATTTCAAAGAAATCGATCATTTTCTTAGATAAAACTAAACAAGTGCGTCTAAAAAACATAAATTACGGAAATTTTTACTCTCCGGAATTGAGATTAGAATCTCAAGTAAAGAGTGCGTCTGTTCACATAAAAGATGTTGCTGACAAACGTGACTTTAAGTTTTGATTTAAAATGATTTTTAAATGATCAAACGAAATACAAATTTTCTAAAAATGATGAATATGGATATGAGAGGTGCATATTCAAATTTTGAGAAGGTGAAAATTGCTGTTTTCATTCCGGAAATCCAAGCATAAGAGCCTCAGTTGATAACCACATCCTAATAACTGACCTTTATTATATTTTACTGATTAAGTATCTACCTATATTATAAAGAACAAACGTATATGTGCGTAACTCTGACGTCATTTTGCGAATAGCAACACTTCACATTCAAATTTCGGTTTTGAAATTTTCGCTACTGTAATTTTTTAATCTTCTGACGATGGTCGTTTTCAATTTTCGTCGCATAGGGAAAACATTTACTTTCAAATGCAATTTATTTAAAAACTGTATTCATTGACTGATGTATTTTATTTTCTGAAATAATTTTTAAGCATGATTTTCTTTATCTTATCACGTGCCGGTTTCAATACGTAATAACAATAAACATTTTGCACATAAAGCAACAAAGACTTTTCAGCATTTGTTTCTGACTATTTGTGCATAACGAAATTAATACTGCCTTTAAAAACAAATAGAAGAATACTATTAAAAAAAACACCAATCTAACATATTTGTGAAAGACAAATTAACGAAATTAATACTTCTTTTATAAACAAATAAAAGAATAATATTGAAAAAACACAAATCGAACATATTTGTAAAAGTATACAATATAAATTTTTAGATCACCAAATAGGATTTTTTTTTCAAATGGAATTTGTTTGCAAAGTTCATCTCAGTTTACTGATTGTCTATGGCTTTAAAAACAATTTTAAAGCGTGAAATATTTTTTAATTTATCGATTTTAATTTATCGTTCGGAGTTCGATTACGAAAGATTAATCCGTTTGCTCTTAAAACAAAATAAAGTGTTCATCATTTTCTTACGGCTAATATCCATTAAAAAAACTTCCCTATGAATAAATAAATAAAATAATATAAATAAAAACAAATTTATCAGACATGTATAAGCTCTGAAATTATCAGAATATAAAAGGATGCCATAAGTAGCAAAATCTTGGCAAATAACTCTTAGCATCCAGCTAACAAGAAAATATCGCTTTTGAGAAATTTCAAAAATTTATTTGATTGTATAATTTGCATTTTTCATATGAAAAATGCTTTTTTAATGTAAGTGGTCAATCTAAAAAATTAATTGCATATAAAAAAAATTATTAGTTTTCAATTAAAAAAAAAATGTTTTCACCTATATTCTTTAACCCGGGAAGCCCGGGTACGATCCTCTAGTTAGTATTAAAAAATTTAACTGCAACAAATTAAATCTATCCTACACAGGGTATTTAACAAAAATTTGGAACACATTATAAAACATGGTAGAGCACACTACAAATGAGGGGTTCACAACAACAGTAGACCAAGTCCATTTTTTAAAAAAATGAGATAATCCATTTAGAAGGTGCATAAAATCAGAAGGTGCCATTATAAATGAACTATTAGGTGAAGATGAAATAGCAGTCGTAAACAGTTAGAACTCTGATTTTCTGGCCAGAATAGGGGGGGGGGATGGCCATATATATTTTTTAAACCATTTCTTCTCTCATTCTGGCCAGAAAATCAGAGTTCTAACTTTTATGTCTGCTCTTTCATCTTCGCCTAACACTTCATTTATAATGACTGTTTCATAATAATGGAAGCCATCAATCCATCAGAAGAAAATGATCCATTCCAAAGGTATAAATTCGATTGAAAAAAACTATTTTAATACTTTGAGCAGAAAGAAAAGGTACACCTGCAATTTTCATGACTCTAATAGAATCACATAGCTGCCAATGTGTACGGTTTTGTTACCTCTAAATTTAATACAAATTTTTGACATATTTAATCGTTGACAACTGTTAGATTTCGGCGATTGAATTAGGCAAAATTTACTGGTAAGTTTTAGTGGTAAGGAAAAATCTCAGAAATTGATAGCTATGCAATAGCGTAATACTGCAGCAAAATTGACATTCAACAAACAAAAAACTATCAAGGCCATTTTTCAAATAAACAATTTCATTCCCCGTTTTTCTTAAAAGTTACAGAAATGTACATCAAAGAAATGTTGCTATAGTACCATAAAAATTAATGAATTAAGTGAAAATTTATATTTCATCTCCTTAGTTGGTGACTATTTGTGTAAATCCGGTTTATCCGAGTTTTTTGCTTATCCGAGGTGAGCTTGGTCCATATTAACTCGGATAATAGCGACTCTACTGTACATTCTCATATATGGCATCTGTTTACAGATTTGGTTCACTGTGGGAGTGAATAAAACAGATTTTATGCGCCTTCTAAATGCACTATCTCATTTTTTTTTTCAAAATGGACTTGGTCTACTATGGTTGTGACCCCCCCCCCCCCCCTCCCAAATAACAAACAATTTTTGTATAGGAAACCAGCGTTGCAATTCAGTTATTCAGTCAAAAGTTTAAAGGGTTTTCCCTCCAATCTGAACCCGGATATTTCTCTCTACTCTAAAAAAAAAGTAAGTAACGCTGTCACCGCCGCCGCTGTAAATGATTTTTTTTGCGACCTGAGGTCTTTCTTAGCTAATATTATGAAACCTACTGCATAAAAAAATATGAAAGTTGGTAGTTTTATACAGAAATGTTTGATAAACACGCTGATGCAGACTGTTTTTTAAATCGAAGAATTAGTTTTAAAAGTTATTAATTGTTAAAGTCGGTCATCGGTTAAAGTCGTTCTATTAAAAAGTTTTAAAGGAACAAAAACTATACATAGGAATTTGATTATTTTTTTTCTAGGGATATTCTTCATAAACTTGTGGTGCGCACACTGCGCTTATTTTTTTAATTTGACTAGTTTTTTGAGGAGTACTTTTCAAATTTTAATTCAAAATTACGTATATTTGCCTCATACTCTCAAAAAAACTTGGGATGTTGAAAGTTTGAAATTTTGTAAAGTTAACTACATCCCAAGGTTTTTTTAGAGTATAAGGCATTCCCTCTTTATGTTTGGTATTACATTAATCGCAGCCTCTCCCTCAAAGTTAAAAGTTTTGTTAAATACGAAAATTGACTCAATCCAAGCCATCAATAGTTCAGGGGTATATAGTATACCCTTCAAGAAAGAGAATAAAGATTTTATGTACATAGGCATGACACTGAGAAAATTTCGAGACAGAATATATGAAGATGAAGCAGATCTGAGATTAAATATACCTCACACTGAGTTAGCAAGATTGGCATAAACTCAACCTATAAAAGTAGATTTCAATAGATCCAAAATTATCTTTTGTACAAGTAATCACCAAGGAGCCTATCATAAGAGAATCTCTAGAAATAATATGTAATAAAGAAATAGACTTTAACGATACATTATATCATATGATATCCACGCAGTCTGGAAAGAATTAATGCATGATTGATAAACCTGTACTTGTTTTTTGAAATTTTTAAACATTTCCCATTCCATCTAACATTCCATACCCCCCTTGAAGTAGAATGGTCTGTTACGGACAAAGCTAGAAGACACAAGGAGACAACTGATATTAGCTTTTCACTGATGAAGGCCGAGTAAGTTTCGGTTGAAAACGTTTTAGTTTTTAAAATGACTTTAATGTGTTTTAAAGGATTTTATTATATTTGACGCACCTTTAAGTAATGTATATTTATTTGTATCTTATGAATGAATTTTAATTAGAAGATTCATATTTCGGAATATAGTTAACATTACCTGGAGTGTCACTGACTGAATTACTATGCGCTTCCAGCACTTTTCGTGAAGTATGAATATCGCGGTTCCTATTTCCGAGTACCTTTATTTCTGAATAGTAATTTTCACTTTGTTTAATTGCAGAAATTTTGCGATGGAAATCAGGCGAAGATTACTACTAGGAAATAGTTGTACTCAAACATAGGAACCGTGATATCGTCACATTTCACACAAAGTAAGAGGCAGAGTCCCATAATAAATAAATAAAGTCGGTTATAAATATGAGATATGAAGTGTTATCTGACAAAGAGAGGTCCCGAGGTTGGGGACGCAGAAGGCGGCGATCCTTTGTGCAATGATAGAGTATAGTCAACAGATAAACATATGACAAAGATAAAGTGCAATATGCAGGGGGAGTCTTAAAAAACAAGACCCAAAGTCACCTAATTTTGACGCTTTAGCACATAATCGGGTAAATTACACGCATTTCTGAGCGGCTGGATGGTACAGTTGGTAGAGCGCCAGGCCTCTAACTTTTTTCTCTCGGAACTTTGTAGACTCGATACCTGACAAGACTTTTTTCTCGCTATGAATTGAGCCTTCTGAAATTCATTCTTCAGTATTTGTAAATTTAGAAACTTCTTCACTAGACATGCTTTTTCAAATTAATTACGACGCTACACTAAAGAACTACGTCTAATCGCCGCAAGACTTTAAAAACAAAATGCGATACTCACTTGGTCTACAGCAAATGGCTGTTAAAACGTTAGCACAAACAAGAGTAACCATTCTAAATCCCCTTGTTTATTTTCAATAGTGAACATGTTTTGCTAAAAACCACCTGCAGATCTACGTAATTAATAAATATTAATGATTATGAAAAGATATTTTTTGTCGAAAACAGTTACTCTAATTCCAAACATAAGATCCCAAGATTTAAAAAAAAATTGTTCTCAAAATTTAAAAATAAGTCGAAAAATTATAAAACTTTTAAATTGTTAGGTATTAGAAAAGATAATTAAAAAATATGACATTATGTACCATATTTTAATTTTATGAAGCACATTTTAATTGATTTCGCTGAGAAGAATAGAGGTTTATTCGTATCAAAAACTATAAATAAACGTGAATAAAATTTTCCCGACTCGAACCCGGGCCATCAGTATAACGCACTGACGTTCTACCGACTAAACCACTTGGAACGATACCCAGCACGGAAAATTTCTCACTATTATGTGTTGGCAAGGCTACAAACGCAGCACAAGATGGAATATTCAACGTGAGCCAGCGAACTGGGGCAAACACGGAATATAATTAAATCCAGCATCGATAGAAACTATTTTAATACATGGAAATTATTCCGGAGGGAAACATTCGCCTTGCATACAATATTTCAAATGAAAATCAAATTTCAAAGTACAAAGTAATTGCTTAAAAGTAATTGCGGCTTGGAATCTTTTTCACTATGTTGGTCTTTGCGCCTTTTAAGCAATTACTTTGTACTTTGAAATTTGATTTTCATTTGAAATATTGTATGCGAGGCGAATGTTTCCCTCCGGAATAATTTCCATGTATTAAAATAGTTTCTATCGATGCTGGATTTAATTATATTCCGTGTTTGCACCAGTTCGCTGGCTCACGTTGAATATTCCATCTTGTGCTGCGTTTGTAGCCTTGCCAACACATAATAGTGAGAAATTTTCCGTGCTGGGTATCGTTCCAAGTGGTTTAGTCGGTAGAACGTCAGTGCGCTATACTGATGGCCCGGGTTCGAGTCCCGGCTTGGAATCTTTTTCACTATGTTGGCCTTTGCGCCTTTTAAGCAATTACTTTGTACTTTGAAATTTGATTTTCATTTGAAACCCTGTATATATATATATATATATATATTTGTGGTTCGAAAATAATTAATCATTATTTTGTCTGTGGGGAGGGGGGGGGGAGACTTCTCAGGGTATCGAATCCACAGAGTTCTGAGAGAAAAAAATTAGAAGTCTGGCACTCTACCAACTGAACCATCCGGCCGCTCAGAAGAGCATGTAATTTATCAGATTATGTACTAAAGCGTCAAAATTGAGTGACTTTCGGGCTTGATTTTTAAGACTCCCTGCATATTGCACTTTATCATTGTCATGTGTTTATCTATTGACTATAGTCTATCAAGCACAAAGGGTCGCCACTTTATGTGTCCTCAACATCCGGGACCTCTCCTTGTGAGACAAGCAGGTTTTTTACAACCATGTTAAAAGTTTCGTATAAACTTGTATGAAGTAAAAGTAAATTCAAGTTTGAATAATGATCCCTGAATAAACAGTAAAATTGTTATTTCAATCGTGAACAAAATATTTCCATGTAATTTTTAAAAACTTTTTTTCACATTTTCACAGTTTGAAAAAAATAACGTATATACGCATATGTATTACTTGGTCAGTTCCATGAGAATCCCTTGCGAAATGTTTGTTACAGTATCGTTGAGTCTCATTATCTCCTTTCCTTGAACCAAACGTATAGCTTGTTCTAGAAGAATCAGAAATATATAAGCCGGAGTTATCTGTAAAAAAATATCATCAAAAATGTACTATATTAACACTAAGCAATAATAAAAAGAACGAAAAATCATGCATCAAATAATATCATGACAAAACGCAATTTTTCACGTTGATTCAACATAAAATATATAATGTGAACATTAAAAAGGTCCACAATCTTACTTAAAATGCGACTAATGTAATGCAAAAGATGTTATAAGTTTAAAATATGCATTTTATTTAAAACTTCTTAGTACTTTCAAGCCTTCCAGGCTCATCTTCAGAGAATATCTTAATAACTAAATGTTGTTTATTTATACAAATACGTCGCTTTCTTTTGAAAATGAGAGAGCCAATAATTACTAGAGTTGAAAGTAGAAGTAGCAGTAGCAATTTCTTGGATTGAATTTAATTAGAGGAAATATATATTATTATTATTAATTGCAGTTCCATTTATTTTATGACATAACTTTGTTTGTTTTGAAAACGAGAGAGCCAATAATTACTAGAGTTGAAAGTAGGAGTAGAAGTAGCAATTTCTTGGATTGAATTTAATTAGAGGAAACATATATTATTATTATTAATTGCAGCTCCATTTATTTTATGAACAAAGTGATGTCATAAAATAAATGGAACTGCAATTAATAATAATAATATATATTTCCTCTAATTAAATTCAATCCAAGAAATTGCTACTGCTACTTCTACTTTCAACTCTAGTAATTATTGGCTCTCTTATTTTCAAAACAAAGTGACGTATTTGTATAAATAAACAACACTTAGTTATTACGATATTCTCTGAAGATGAGCCTGGAAGGCTTGAAACTACTAAGAAGTTTTAAATAAAATGTATATTTTACTTATAACATCTTTTTCATTACATTAGTCGCCTTTTAGGTAAGATTGTGAACCTTTTTAATGTTCATATTATATATTTTATCATGCATCAAGTATAGATTTTGAAAAACTTACTAACACTAATTAATATCTCAGCTAATTTCCAACATTTTTTTTTTCGAAAATCATTATGAACAATCCTTGGATGATTCCGCATCAATAGGTACAGTCGTGGAAAAAAAAAGTAAACACCCCCTACTACCTTCTCACCAAATTATCGTAGAAGAAGGTTACTGGTACCGTACGATTGGAAATAAAGTCTACTTTTAATTGATGTATGTAAAATTTGTTTAAGGGGCCATCTACATATTAAAACGAACCATAACTTTGTTTTTTTGAATAGCAGTACACAATTCTGACAGCATAAATGAACTCTACACCTTCCAATTAGCCTATAAACAAATTTTTATGCAATTCCTGCCATAAGTTTCCGAGAAATTAATTATTTTAAAACGAGCGTATTTTAAGGGCTGTATCCAAATTGAAGTTCCGAACTCGATTCTTAACCGAGAGAGACGCCTTCTTGATCAAGGCACGTTTAAGCGTCAATGAAACCTGTTTGATTACGGGATAGCAGAATAAATTTCAAAAATTTACTTACTTATATCATAGACGGCCCCTTAAACCATCATTTTGCCGTTTTTTAAGCATAATTTGAAAACTACTTGGAAGAAAAATGTGAAGTTTTGGATTTCCATAAAGCAGGACTTAATAAATCTAAATCCATCAAAAAAATTGTAGGTTGCAATTCATAATTTTTTCGAATATTAATTTCATAATTCATAATTCATATCATAAAATTATAAAAATTGCAAATTCAACGTATTTATGTTTGGGTATATTAGTATTATTGCTACACAAAAAATTAGCTCATTAGGAGAATAATTTCAGGAGATATAAATAAAAATATGAAAATATAATTTAACATTAGAAGTACTAAATTTTGAATGTCTATAATTCAAAAACTTATCATTCGAATGACTTGAAATTTGGTTTGTAGGCATATTTTGAACCGAAGATTTGAAATATCGCGTTAAATTTGGGTACTGCCATTGAAAAAAATGAAGTTTGAATTCGTTTTAATATGTATATAGCCCCCTAAGTAAATTTTATACACACCATTTAAAAGTAGACTTTATTTCCAATCGCCCGGTACCAGTAACTTTCATCTACGATAATTTGTTGAGGAGTTAGTAGGGGGTGTTTACTTTTTTTTTCCGCGACTGTACCTCGAACGCCCCTCAGCTCCCTCGCTGAGCGCCCGCAAAGTAAAACTTGCGTGTAAGGGGAAAATGCAAGTTTCTCTAAAACTATGTGACCTAGGATAATCGCTATAGTTTTACTGCAAGGTTTAAATAAACTTCTACTACGCCTAATTTTTCCTCAATTTTCTTTTCAGTAAATTCGAAATAAGGGGAGGGGTTGCATATTTTTGCAGTAAATTTTCGACGATATCTCTGAAAATATAATACCTAAAATTAAAAAAATATATTTTTGAGTTCAGTGTTGCGAATGCTTTCGAACGATACCCCACACGATATCCATATTGTTAAGAAATTTAAATTTTTTCATACAATAAAATGAGATATCTAAATAAATAATTTTAAAAACGCATAGCTCAGTTTAAATCCATTTTCAGCAATTGTTGTTCACATAGACAACAATGAGTGCGAATTTTTGTCCTATATACGAACTACAAAAGTTATATACAGTGTGTCCACGTATAACCTGACCGACCTTTATTTTCTCAACCGTTGGTCCTTGATGCATACTTCCAATTACAAAAGGGGTCAAAATTAGGTGCAGAGTTAAGATAAAAAAAGTTTGAAGCGAAAAAACAATTTAGCGAAGAATTACAGAATTTAAATTTTTATACGGTCCTATAAGTTATATTTAGTAAAATTTTCCTGTTACACTGACAAGTAAGGCCAAAAAAAGTTCCGTTATTCTACGATTAAAATTGACCGAGTAATAGCTGTTTAAAGTTGGAGCATATTTTTTGCTTCAAATTAGGGGTCATTCACAAATTTAGTAGAAATATAATTATCGTCAGATATATTAAAGAAATGGTTGGGAGTAAAATTAGCATTGCAATATCACTTTGAAATCTTTAATCATTCTGACATATTACTGTAAAATATACAATTTGTACTGAACATATAAGAGGATAAAAATAACAGAATTTTTGTTAAATAAAAGGATTAAAAACAACAACCTCAATTCTTTACAAAAATGATGCATATTTTAAAATGCTGTTAGATTACACTGTCTTTCAAATTTTGGGTTGTGCCACGTTTTTTAGCTTTTGAAAATTGATTCACGTGTATCTTTTAGCGCTGAATCCGAAAATGACTTTCAATTTAAACCATCATGTCAGGATTTTTCTCATACCGCAAATTTCAAAGTTAAAACTGATCCCCCCTCTCCTCCTAACCTCATCGGACCCCTGAGCTGTTTAGCTGTAAGAAACCCAGTATAAGTCACAAAATTGAATAAATTATTAAATTAAATAAAAATAAACTGAATAAAAAAGTCTTACATTTTCTTTTAGTAACAGATTTTTCGCTATTATTTTAACCTTAAAATTTACGATTTGCGAAAAATCCTAACATGATGGTTAAAACTGAAGGTAACTTTTTTATTTAGCGTTAAAAAATACATAAAACTTATTTATAAAAGTTAAAAAACACAACCATCGCAGGTTTATGTTATCTAATCTCTAAAACCATTTCTTAAACTTGTTGACGGTAATCTATTCGATTTTTTTTATGTTATCCTCTAATATAAGTATGTATAAGATGGTAAGCGTCGAAAATCATAATAATATTACATTATAATCGGATTTAAGTCAGTATGTAAAATTTTAACTTCGATCGGACATTTGAAAGTCAGTTAAAGTTCGAGTACAAATTTTAAATTGGAAAGACAATCGTTGCAAGTTAAATAAAAACTTATGAAAATAACAATTTTTTTGATAAAAGAAGTCATAGCCTCAAATCCTTACAAAATACAACATATGTTAAAATACAATTATTTTAACTAATCTGAAATTTAACTAATAAAGTTAACTCAATCGTAATAGTTGTACGATTTCTTTCAAACTGCAGATACCTTGAAATAAGTTTAAGTACATTATATACGACCCCTGAAAGCATGGTCGAAATCATCTGTTTTGATATGCAAAAAAGTGATATACGTCATGCATTTCAAAGTTTTATAACTCGGTCAATTTTAATGTTAGATGAATGGGACTTTTTCTGTCTTACTTGTTAGCGTCACAGTAAATTTTTACTAAATATCACTTATAGGACCGGGGCGTATAAAAATTTAAATTTCGTAATTTTTTAATAAATATTTTTCTTGACCCAAATCGCTTTAAAAATAATTCTTTATTTTATTTAAACCATTTTTGTAATTGGAAGTATGCATCTAGGACCAACGGTTGCGAAAATAAAGGTCGGTCAGGTTATACGTGGACACACTGTATACGCCGTAATACAGTAAACATTATTTAAATTTTAAAATGCATACCACAGCTGAAAACGTACTTTCAGCAATTAGCACTCATAGTTACTCCTGTAACCGGATTATTTCGTGTATCTCTGACAGTGACCGATAAATACGCGCTCTATATTCTATTTAAAAAAAAAAAAAACCATATTGTAATGCATCTCAGTAATGCATATCAATTTTTTAAATAGTGCTACATCGTTGAAAACTCTGCAAACAATTCTTCCCCACCTATCACAATGTAATGGAATTATTTTATGTACCCTTGCAAACAAACGCTAAGTGCTACTTGGAAAGCATTACTCTACATTTAGGCATGTTCTTATGACGGTTAAAATGCTTAACGAAATTGAGAATTTCATATTGAAAGAACTTCCTTGTAAGATTTTTTTTTAATGGCTATTCTGTAAATAAGAAATGTAGTAAAAATCACCTTGAAGAAGTTCAGCCTGTAACAGATTGTTTGGAGAGTAAATGTTTAATGAATCGAAGGACGAAATATTTCAAATTAAAGTACTCTTGTCAAAGGTTATGTGCAATCCTGAAACAAGAAACAATTTCTTCACCCCACCCTCATTCAATCTGCTGCAAATGACCGCACAAAATTGATAGCAATAAGAATAAAACGAAAATAATGTTTACTATTAAATGGTGTGCATGGATTAAGATTTAAAGGCTATCTACATATTAAAATTCGAATTGATTTTTTAAACTTTTATGAAATACACGTTCATATTAGACATGATTTTTTATCTCAGTTATTTTAAATATAGTCTACATATATATTCCACTATCGTACGTGGCACAGAAATCGCGATTATATGTTAATTGTTTAATGGCAACGCTCGAATGAAACGCATCTCATTGGTTATTGAACAGCATTTAATGCATCTCCATACCTATAAGGGGGGGTTACCATAGGGGGGCCCTGTTCTGTCGCCAAATGCCGCCAAGTTTGTCGCCAACATGGCGATATCTCTAATATTTCACCAAATTCTCATAGACTTCCATTGTAAACCAATAGGGTTTACTTGCTTACAGAAAATCAACAAATTGAGATATTTTAATGCAACAAAAACTAATATTAGCTTAAGGGAGTATATTAATTATATTTAAGGGAGTCTAAGTAAATTAAATTATGAATAAAAGTAGCATAATACAATGTTTAGCATGCTTTCCCAAACATAAATTTTAAGGGAGACCAAACTGGTCGCCAAGGACGGCTAGTTATCTTTATCTCAGTTATTTTAAATATAGGACCTGAATTCATTGCTCCCGGCATTTTCACCGTGAAGTTTTTTATGGCATTATATGTAATCATACTTAAAATTTATAAATTATTTAGTAATAGTGTTACTCATTGAGATAACAGAATATCTAAAAGAATAGGGATGGGGTATAATTATAAGATGTAAAAATTCCGATTACATTTTTAAAAATATTTTCAAAAAGTGTATGTCGTGAGCATATCAAACAGCACGATAGTGCTTTTAGTAAATCTCAGACGCATCTTTAAAGTTAAAGCCCAAAGTTCGCCCCTTAATAACTTTGGCCACAGTGATCGGATCGCGATGAAATTTAAAACTGCGAAGTGTCCTACTCTAAACCTCAAAGTACAGGGTCTCTCATTTAAGTAATGATTCCATAAGATTTGTTTATTTGAAGATAATTTTACAGACACTCAATATTCTTTAGCCCCACCAGTAGCCGAGGGGTTCTGCTCTCGAAGCTGGTAGACGGGAGGTGCTGACTTCGATCCCAATCGCGCCCGTCGTCCTAATCGTTCGGAGTTTTCTTCGAACCTTGGTTTACCAAGCGTAAATGCGGGTTGGGCTCCGTTAGAAAGACCCCCACGAAGAGCCTATATCCCTCGTGATGATAATGGGTCGTCATAAACACAACCAACCTCAATATTCTTCAAAATAGCCTCTTCCTGCATTAATGCACCATTGCCAACGACTTTGCTACCCATTTATGCCTGCCTGGAAGTCTTCAACAGAAATGCTGTTCAACTGAAATGCGCGCGTTATGTTTTTCTTCAAGTTCTCCTGATTGTCAAAACGATGACCCTTTAAGCTGGATTTTAACTGAGGGAATAGAAAAAAGTCCGGCGGTGACAGCTAGGTACTGTACGGTGGTTGGGGCAGCGTTGTGACTCTGTGTTTTGTTAGGAACTGGGTCACTTTGAACCCATTGTAGGAAGCAGTTAAGCACAAATTTTCCTTATTTGAATTTCTTCCATGGCGATTTGATGCACAATCGATTTTGTAAATCCCAACAACTCCGCAATCATTTGGACACTTATCCAACGATCACAGTTCAAAAGCGCTTTAATTTTAGCCGCATTGTCTGAAGTTCGAGAACTTGATGGACGCCCAGCGCATTGTTCGTCATCAATGTCCTCTCTTCCGTCTTTGAAGACTTTGTGCCACCTAAACACCTGAGCCTTGGACAAAGAATCCTTCCCATAGGCTTCCTGCAACATGGCAAGCGGCTCAGTTGCCGATTTATTTAGTTTTACACAATACTTTATGATGAATCGCTGCTTGACACTCCTCTGCATTCTGAAAACTTAACGCCACTTTCCAACGTATGTCTGCCTCCCGAGCGATCCGTGCGCTGCGAAGGCTCAAGGAGAACTGGCTTCCACCAGGCTCTGTAGCTGACAGTTCACCCTCGGTACTTCCTGGACAGACCCTGTATGCCAGATTTAATCCAGATCCACCAATTAGTTGAAAGGCTTTTAATTTAGGAAAGCGCCTTTCGAAGGTCGGATTAAAAAATATCCGATATTAAGAGAATGACACCCATTTAAACTTTACATAGTGCTATTCCTTCCTTAATTTAACATTATAGAAATCTCTTTTTTTTTAATTTTCTAATTCAATCATTTTTTCCGTGTTGCCACACCCTAAAAAATAGCACAATAATTTAAAAAAAAGATAACACGTGTTCTTTGTTTTTATAAGTCAATAAAAATTCAGATTCTTCTGCTATATTTTTGCATTTTTGCAATCGACATTCTTTCTAAACAGAAAATGTACATTTTGCATTAATATAAATGAACTGTAACTAAATATGTGTTAAAATAACGTAGTACCTTCATATATAAATATTCGATAAAATAAAAATAAACTTTAAATGCAGTATAGCTTGTATTACAGTCTTTAATTTAAAGTAATTTTTAACCCATTTTTTTTTCATAATGAACTCATATTTACTCGAAACAGAAATTAGTACAGTGAAAACATATTATATGAATATTTACTATTTAATTATAAAATAAACTTCAGAACAAAAATTAGACAAACAGTCTAGAAATAGTAAAAAGGTTTGTTTACCCATTATTTTACGAAGAAAAAAAAATATATTCGAAAGTATTACTTTTCACTCAAACAGTCAAAATTATAACATTCAATCTGCAATATTTCATGGAGTTATCTTATACCATTAAACGAACAAGTCTTATTTACACTAGATTAATATTAACACACTTATTCTAATTGGTAAACAAATCATATTAGATGTAAATTTCCAACTGGGCGAAAAAGGTCCGGACCAGGATTCGAACCCGGGACCTCCTGGCTGAAGCCGTCAGTGCTCTGCCATCTGAGCTATCCCGGACGATTCTGGTCGAACTTTTTCACCCAGCTAACCTTGATGATTATAGCATCTGGTCTGAAACCTGGTTCAGCTCAACAGAATAAATCTCAGGTAATGGAACTCCAGAAATCGCTGGATACGAAATTACACTAGATTAATGTTAACACAATTATTCTAATTGGTAAACAAATCATATTAGATGTCAATTTCCAACTGGGCGAAAAATGTCCGGACCAGGATTTGAACCCGGGACCTCCTGGCTGAAGCCGCCAGTGCTCTGCCATCTGAGCTATCCTGGACGATTCTGGTCGAACTTTTTCACCCAGCTAACCTTGATGATTACAGCATCTAGTCTGAAACCTGGTTCAGCTCAACAGAATAAATCTCAGGTAATGGAACTTCAGAAATCGCTGCATACGAAATTACACTAGATTAATATTAACACAATTATTCTAATTGGTAAACAATCACAAGTCTTATTTTTAGGTAGCTTTCATTACAAAAAGCTACCTATTGCAGCCGTTCGGAGGAAAGCGATTTCAAAAAATTTTGGTATATTTTCATCGATCATGACCCCCAAACCCCGAAAACACCCTCCCTTCAAAATTGATATATATATATATATATATATCTGACCTTTGTCACACTGTAACTCTCGTATTTATGAACCGATTTCGATGAAATTCGGTGTGTACATAGTACATACCAATGTCTCGACCGAGTTCGTTGGACAGCTTCATCCGCCGTTTTGTTTCAAAATGGCGGCCATTTAAAATTTTTAAAAAAAAATAAATCTTGAAATGTGGTACCAAAAAATTGAAAATGGAAAAATATTTTTTCTTATGTATTTTACCTTTATACAAAGATTCTGGAGCAGTTTTTGTTTCGTCTATATCTTAAAAAATGGCTGAGTTATAGCATTTTGAATTTCTAGCGTGGCTGACATTTTGAAACGTCCTGAATTTTGTCACGCGATAAAAGCCGTATTTATGAACCGATTTGGATGTAACTTCATTTATACATAGAACATACCAATGTCTCGACCGAGTTCGTTGGCCAGCTTCATCCACCATCTTGTTTAAAAATGGCGGCCATTTAAATTTTTAAGAAAAAATTAAATTTGAAATGTGGTACCAAAAAATTGAAAATTGAAAAAATATTTTTTTCTTATGTGTTTGACCTTGATAAAAAGATTCGGGAGCAGTTTTTGTTTCGTCTATATCTTAAAAAATGGCTGAGTTATAGCATTTTGAATTTCTAGCGTGGCTGACATTGTGAAACGTCCTGATTTTTGTCACGTGATAACAGGCGTATTTATGAACCGATTTGGATGTACCTTTGTGTATACATAGTACATACAAATATCTCGACCGAGTTCGTTGTCCAGCTTCATCCGCCGTCTTGTTTCAAAATGGCGGCCATTTAAAAAAATTTTAAAAATTTACAATTTAAAATAAGATGCCAAAAAATGGGAAAATGAAAAAGATTTTTTTCGCATGTGTTTGACCTTAATATAAAGATTCCGGAACAGTTTTTGTTTCGTCTATATCTAAAACAATGGCTGAGTTATAGCATTTTGAATTTCTATTGTGGCTGACATTTTAAAAGGAACTGATTTTTGTCACGCGATAACAGGCGTATTTATGAACCGATTTTGATGTAACTTGGTCTGTACATAGTACATACAAATATCTCGAGCGAGTTCGTTGGCCAGCTTCATTCGCCATCTTGTTTTAAAAGGGTTGCCATTTAAAAAAAAAAAAAATATTTAAAATTTAAAATGAGGTATTAAAAAATTGGAAAATGAAAAAGATTTTTTTTCTGTGTTTGGCCTTGATACAAAGATTCCGGAGCAGTTTTTGTTTCTGAAAATTTGTTCTTTTGTATATATCTTAAAAAATGGTTGAATTATAGCACTGTGAATTTCTAGCATGGCTAACATTTTGAAAGATCTTGTATTTGTCACGCGATAACACACGTATGTTCGACACCTATTTCGATGTAAGAATGCATGTGGATAGTATACATCAATATCTCGACCAAGTTCACTGGCTAGATTCATCAGCCATCTTGTTTCAAAATGGCAGCCATTAAATTAAAAATATATATATATTTAAAGTAAGTTGCAAAAAAATTAGAAATTGAAAAAGGTTTCTTTCTTAAGTATTTGACCTTGATATAAGTATTCAGGAGCATTTTTTGTTTGTCTTTATCTTAAAAAATGGCTCAGATATAGCAGTTTCAATTTCTAATGTGGGTGACATTTTGAAAAATCTGATTTTTTGCCTGCGACAGCACTCGTATATATCAACCGATTTCCGATGTGAGTGAGCATGTGCACAGCAATTACTAAGGTCTCGACCAAGTTCACTGCTTAGCCTCATCCACCATGTTGTCTTAAAATGACAGGCTTTTTAAGAAATCGCCGAATTTGGCAGCCAAATATAAGTTACTTTAAAGAAAAGCAGCTTGGATAAAGCTGACTAATTTTGCGAAATTCTCATTCATTATATTGATAAAAATTAGTATTCAATCTCCTATATTCGGTTTCCATTAAATTGAGCTTCGTGTGTTTGAATAATATAAGTGGGCTTTTTTAAAATAAGGAATATGAAAGCTACCTCTTCCTCCCGGCACTGGCCGGAAGGACTTTTTCATGTACTTTTGAGTTCTCGAAAACAGCTCCAACATTTTTCATGAAAGCGACGGATTATGTGTTTTTAAGGCCTAGAAATCAATCTGTCAAGGTGGCATCGCTGATAAAAATCGTTGCAAGGAATACACAGGTAATACACAAATGGAATACACCTCTTCACACAGGTCGAAAACATCGCAGATAAATATATATAGATATGTGCGGTAGTTTTTTTTTTTAGCCATCGCACACAGACACACGCACACACACAAGCTCTTTTCTTTTATTATTATACAGGATGACTCTGAACGCATGGGCCAAACTGTAAGGGAAGGTAGAATACACATAAAGTAGAACTTTTGGTGTAACAATGTGGAGTCGGAAATGAAAACTATGGGCGAAAAAAAAAGAAGTGCGGAGGAAATGAAAACAAGCGTTTTATTGACATTACAATTACAGTATGCGCTCAAATGTGCCAGTGCCAATATCGATACCGGCCTGGCAGCGTGATCTAGCAAATGATTGGCGTATCCTTTCGAAGATTCCAGGTGTTTCACGAATAGTTGCAACAGCGACTGAAAGTCTCGCAATGAGGTCCTCACCGGAGTCAATCGGCGTCTTGTAGATGAGACACGTGGAATCTCCGAAATGGTACTCTAATCACTTACTAGACACTATCAGGCCTGTATCGGTGTTAGTGGTGGGACATTTGAATATTTACTGTAATTGTTATGAAAATAAAACGCTTGTTTTCATTTAATCTACATTTCTTGTTTCTCATTACCGACCGCACACTGCGATGCCGAAATTGCTTCTTCTTGTGTATTTTACCTTCCCTTACAGCCCATGAGTTTAGGGACACCTTGAAGATAAGCAATTCTTATATATATATATATATATATATCTACTATCTATCTATATTATAAAGGACAAACATATCTGTGCGTAACGCATACGTCATTTTTCGAATGGCAACACTTTGAAATTTGAAATGAAATTTTGGTTTTGTAATTTTCTCTACTGCAAATTTTTAAACTTCTAAACATCGCACAATTTAAATTTTTACACCGTCGTATAAAGAAAAAAATGTTCTTTTAAATGCAATTTGTTTGAAAGCTGTATCTCAATTTGCTTTTGAGATATTAGTTTTTTTTTGTAGCTTTTAATACCATTTTTCTTATCGTGGCAACAAAAGTACCCCATTTCTATTGAAAGTCATTGAAAGTAAATGGAAAATAGTCAAAAATAGGAGATCTGTATCTGTTTGTTGCCATTTTCTCATTAAACCTGAAAAAAAAGTTTAAATTAAAATATGTGCTATGTCAAGAATATTGTCTGTTATTCCGTGACAATGACGTCATATGCATACTTTTCTATAGACGAAGTTTAAGACCGGGTTGTAAAAGTCTATTGCTTTAGCGGATGCAAACAACGACTTAATATCGAAATTTTTAATGATAGCAATCTTAATCAAAATACACTTAAAACTTATCCAGCAGAGAACACAGTATAAAATTAAATAACTACATCAACACGCAATTTGTATAGATTATATAAGCTTACAGAAAAAATAAACTAGTTCATCTTTTAAGTTTAAATTCGTTGAGTATTAGGCATTTAAATACTTATTTAAAAAGTAATTTATAAATGCATTTCAATCTCTTGCATTTGGCCACGAAATGTTTTGGTTCGCCAAATAGCGTGCAGAGTTCGTCTTTTCGTGCCAAATACTCGAAAATATTATATAATTTTTACACATTTTCTACTTGGATTCTGCCACTACATTTGACTGATCTTTTTTATATACTTGAGTAATTTTATTAGTATTTCCTTTTTCAAAATATTTTGAGTATGGCCTTTAAGGAGACCTTCCAAATGAGTAACAATTTTGTTTTTGATTTGTTATTTTTTTTTTATTGGCCTTTTTTTATTATCTAACCCTTACAGAAAAAACTAGCAGTTTTTACTTTTGTAGACAAACAATTTGATTTTAATCCAAAAAGGCGTAAACCTGGACCAGCCCCAGAGATGGTAACATTATAGGTGATTTTTAAAGCGTAAGACAGCATTTTTGAGCAATTTTTTATATTCAAATTTAAACTATATAAATAGCAGTTAAAATTATAAAAGTGGAGTTAATACTTACATTTTAGTTCAAAAGTCTCCACCCCCTCCGCTCCACACACACGCACACACATATTGTAAAATATTTTAATTTCAGACATTTAAAATAATTATCACATAATTTACTACGGAAACATGCTGGTTTGTTTTTTTCCAAACTTGCGACTTTTATAACATCGAACGTAGATCAGCGAATATAATCCACTCTTTTTTTCTTTTTTTTAACACATACGGCCAGTTTTCCTTTTATAAATGTCTACTGTTTCAAATGTTAAGTACTAAATATAAGTCTTAAGAAAATTTATGCAATTATGCGTTTTTAATACCACAAAAAAAACATTTTACAATAAAAATTGCTTACTGAAATAAATTTTCGATAATCTTTTTAATTCGTCATTCTCTTTTCAGTTTTTTTTTTTTTTTTTTTTTTTTGCATATCTTTTCTTCTTTTTTGAAGGTTTTTTTTTAAGATATTGGATTAATTTTCCGTAATCAGGTTACCCGCTAATTAGCGTATTTACTGTACCGTTGGATGTTTCTTTTTATATTTGAAAGAGACTCAGGACAGTGAACCCTATTGCAGAAGATTACATGAAATTTGTACTTAGCGATTAGTAAATTCATGATTTTTCATTATTACTGAAATTATTGTGTTTCATCATGAAGCAAACGAACAAAAGAGGTTTTGATATTATTTATTCTTTATCTCAAATTATTTTACTTCATAAAAAACAATACTTTCAATGGAGGGGGAAAACTTTATTATTCCAATGGTGGCAAATGTAATAATATCTGTTGACTTAACATTTTAGCCTACATAGGATAAAACTACCTCAAATTTTGATCATCATAAAGCATATTGAGCATAAAGTATATTAAAGCATGTCCTGACGCACACCCTAGCAGCTAATCGTAGCAATAAATTAAGAGTTATTTTCATAATCTGGGTTATTTACACAATAGACGGAAGAATAAGTTACACTTGATAATGTAAATATCAAACCTATTTATTTCTCCGTGTTAATAGGCTCTTTAGAATAATGCAAAATAAATCTTCAATCCGTATTGACGAAAATGCATATTGTTAAAAATTTTGTATAACTAACTTTATTTATCGTTGTCAGTCCTATTTAAGGTATGAAGATTTGTTGGTAAAATATCTATAATTGAGTCAATAAAAAATGCATTATTTATTGGAACGTAATTTGTCGGATAATTTTGTTTTGCAATTACCTCTGGTGTATGTGTAACAATATTGATGCATCACTTTTAATTTTTGTCCCAACCCTGACAATGAGGTCAATCATGGATGATTAGAAATATTTTATTAAATGCATGACGTTTTTAAGTCGTAGAGTTTCTTCCCGGGTTAACGGTTGCATGATTTCAACTGGTTTACAAAATGAAAAGGCAATGAAAATGACATTATTTTAATTTTATTCAAACGATTCAGATTTAAAAACACACATTTTTATGCGTCACTTTTTTGTTAAAAATGAAAGTTAAACACTCCTTTTTGTCTGCAAATCATTTAATAAAGTACATGCAATAATCTTAATACATTTTTGACGGTATTTACTCTACTGGAATTTCAAAGAGGGAAAAAGTAGTATTAGAACTGTCAAGAGAGGACATTTATTACGAAGTATAACGTATAATTCAGTGAGATTGTATTTAAACTACCAAAACCACATATGTTCAAGCTGAGAGACCAGGAGTTCAAGAACAAGCACCCAAAAGTTAACTATTCTAACATTATTCGTCTGTAATGGTCAATCTATGTAACCATTGTGATGCTATCTAATTTAATAGTGTCAAATTAGAGAATTTTTTAATTCCTGTTGTCATAATAGCCTCATTTCTATACTAAAATGCACTGTAAATGATCAACTGAAAGAATTGCTTCTTAATAGCTCAAAATTTCTGCAATTCAGCGGTAATATAATATCGCAATGACGTTCGCATCGTTTTCAGCATTGTGGAAGGATATCCCAGGTGAAGGTCCACATTCTTTTAAAATAAAAGGCCAAATTCACATTTTGTTTGATTCAAGGTTCGTTTGGAAAAACTGACCAGAGTAGCGGGCGTAGCCTGCTAGTATATATATATTTACTGAGTTTCTAAAAAAAAGCTCTAATAATTTTAGTGAAAACGACGGATTAGACATTTTTAAATTTAGAAATCAATATCTCAGGTGTCATTTGCAAGAAAAATCAAGTTTATGCAATACCCGTTTTTCGCAGAAGGTAGGATCATTGCTGAAGATACAAAAAGTGTAAAAGAACTGTCAAAAATTTAAATGAAATATAAAAATATTGCAAATAGTGTGTGGTAATAGTATGCGAAATGAAACAATATATTAAGTAATACCTGCTCAGAGAAAATTAGTTAATATTCCGTAATCGGATCCACAGGCAAAGTTGGTATCAAACAAAATTAAAGCTACTAGTAACATTGTTTTAACTGTATAAGCGTTATAGTAATAATATTAAATGTCCCTATTGGTTTTAGACTAGATTACGGAAGTTTGCGGAAAACAACTGCATGGAGTAGTTTTTCTCATTTGTCTAGAGTGAAGCTCCATCAACACAAAGTACTAGGTGTACTATTTGACCATTATAGATATTTTATTCGTATAGAAAACGTGTTAATATAAATGGCAAATGACTCTCAAGTTAAAAACGTAAACCAAAGGCCTATATATACTAAAGATGTTTACCTATTACTTTTCAAAAACATTTAATAGACTCATTCGCATGATGTGCAAATAATATTGATACAACTCTTAGCTAATATAAATTCCCCAATAAGACGAACTTTCTCGGATTCAGGATCTAGATAGATCGTTTGACAGTTATCGTGAAACATTTTTCGATATCTAGCAAGTAGAATCTTCGGTGCTGAGTTTGTTTTAACCTGTAAAAACGAATTTTCTTGAATTCGGGGACTAGCTAGATCATCTCTTGTGCCCGATTAGGTATAGGAAGTAAGTTTTATTAAAATTGTTCCAATGGTTTTCGAGATCGTCCGGACACTCAAAAAAAATTGTGTAATATAAGTAACAAACAAATTTAACAGTTGCGTGGAACTATGCGCTTAATCCCTTCGTAACGAGTGCCCTTTTTAATCGTCTATCGTCGCTTTTTTCAACTAGAATTTTTTATCTAATGCAATCGCAGAAATGCCTTGAATGGTTAGCAAAATTTTCTAGTCAAAATTACTGGTAGGAATGATCACTGATTCTGAGCACTTTACATGTACTCGAATACATGACGTCTGTCGCGAGCTATAAGTTACTTTAAAGCAGGCTGTGAAAAAAATCATGATTTAAAAAAATCCGTTTTTTTTATCAGATTTTTATTTATTATTTAAATCAGAGTTTTTTATTTTAATCGTGATTTTTAATTTTAATTTTGTGCGATATAAACAACTATGTATACCTTAGATTTAAAGTTATATTCTATACTATTGTTACTAATGGCATGCATTGGAAATAAACATTGCTCACCATTGCCAATAAAATAATTTTTAATAATTTAAAAGCAAAAAAGGAAATAAAAGATAACAAAGTGATTCCAAACTATAAAATAATACATATATACATATATATATTTCTTTTATCTACAATATGTGGTAACTATCTGCAATGTCAAAATATTCAAATATTCATTTAATTAGTTTTTTTTTTAAGATTTAAACATAAAGACTAATTTAGCTGCCTTTTCTACACCTAATTGGTTTCGCAATTTACTGTGTACGAGTCCAAACGTGGAAACATCCTCTCTATCCCTGCAGTTGTTCCATTTGGAGTACATAACAACTGTATTATATCAAGCTCTTTCTGATCTACACAGTTCTTTATAAGTGCTATTGATCTCCACCGCTCCAAGGTATCTAAAGATTCTAAAGATTTTTTCTTAATCAAAATTCCACTAAACGGAGGAGTGTGTGGTGGTGTTGTTTGTTATTTGGATATTCCATGCTGCCTATCATGGCTGAAGTCATATGTAAATTAGTCAAACTATTAAGTTTTAAATAAACTAGTAAACTAGAAATAGGATTATTTTGTGAATCAATAATAGTTTACATGTAAGTATACTATCACAGTGGCAAGATTCTTCAGTAGAGTAATACACACAATAAAGTTTTTCAAGGCAAAAACAAATGAGTCGTATAGGAAGTAGAAATGTTGAATTATGTGAGATCAAAGATACAATAGAACACGCTCCTTACTTTCCTGCTCATATTTGAATTTAATAACCTTAGAAAAATATGCAAAAAATGTTCAAAATAATACACAAAATTGATTTTTTTTTAATTAAAATCAATGACATTTTTAAAAAAATCATTTGGTTTAAATCATGATTTTAATCACTGATTTTAAAATCATTTACACCCTGCTTTAAAGCTTGAAATAACAGCTCAAAAATATTGACATCATTTTTAGAAGTAAAATCCAAATGATAAAATTGATTTTTAAGTGGTAATTTTTTAAATAAGATTTTTTTAACAAAAAAGGCATGAACTGTGTCTTGAATACAAATCAGTTTACGTGCGTTAACTGTAATGAATTTTTGGCGTGATCGAAATTGTTAAAAAGAAGTGTGTGTTGTGATTCAGCTTTATAATAAGAATAATTAAATTTATAAATAATACCTGTGTTATAGAAAACTAACTTATAAAAATATAAATGAAAGATCGAAATATTTTTAGAAAGGAAAATTTTATACAGACTTAAATTTTTAGATTAAAATAATTTTAAATTGCATAGTACTTTCAAATATTGATGAAGTTTAGGCTATCAATTAGATTTTTTAATTAAAAATAATGAGTTTTGAATAAAGGAAGTGGTTTTTGGAATATTTGAATAAAGAAAGTGAAAATTTGAGAAAGAATAATGTTTTGATAAGGATTAATAATTTAATTTAAGGAATAATGAAAATGTCATAATTCATTATGACAGAAATGTTTGGTGATGCCTTCGACTGCCATGATCCCTGCCATGAGGCTAATACGAAAATATAACTTTTACTGAATTTCAAATCTTTAAATGAGTAATTGTTGGTTTTCATATGCGTATGCTTTTTGGAGCTCTTAGTAAGCAACTAAAAAAATGCATTAAATGCAAAAAACCTATTACATTTTTCAATTATAAAAGGTTTTTACCTATGTTCAATACAACGGGGAGTATGTTATGTAACCCGGCCAGCCCGGATTAGTTCTTTTGGTATAAATAACAAACCAAGAATAATAGAGAATTTTCCCATTATTCGTACAGGCTATATTAGACAAAGTGTGTAGTCACGAAAATTTTCGAATAAGAACATTATATTTCCTCTTCTTCACTTCCGAAATCTGGTTACTGAAATAATTTTCCCAAAATAAAAAAATCCTAAATAACAACTTATATTTTATAATAATCTGGAACATATTCCACTTTAGTATAGAAACTAGCTTACTCGCCCTGCGTTGCCCGGGTTCATGATAATAACCTTAAATATACCTAAAATCCAAAATACGAGTATGCTAGTTTCACTTTTCACCGCCAGGAGGCGCATTCTGTTCTAAACAAACCTCTGTCGTACGGAAACCTAGAACTCCTATATTCAACCTATCTGGCGATATGTTAGTTGAGGGAGTGGGGACTCAAATAAGAGAAATGGAAAGGGGGGCGGGAATAGATGCGAGGGCTTTTTGACAAATGATTAATTAAGAGTGCTGCAGTCTTTGGCAAGATATTAGGACTGATACCAGAGCCAGGAACTTAATTTAAGATAAGAATTTGTTGAAATTACTATTTGAAAATAGTGGTAACCACTACTCATAAATTAAATTTAAGACTGTGTGAGGTAATAATTAGGTTGTTAATGTAATTTGGAATTAATTTCGAAGAGATATGAGTAATAGGAGTTGAGTTATTAAGATAGGACTCAGTTAAGCAAAAATCTATGAAAGGGGTTAAAGGGGAGATGCAATGACTAATGAAGACTATTGAAGTCCTTGGTCAAAAAATATGGAGACCTGGACTGGTACCTGAGCCAGGAACCTAATTTAAGAAATTCGCTGAAATTACTATCCGGAAATAGTGGTAACCGCTACTCATAAATTAACTTTAAGACTGTGACAGGTGATAATTAAGATATTAATGTCATTTGGAATCAGTTTCGAAGAGGTATGAGTAATAAGAGCTGAGGTATGAATATAGTGCTCAATTAGGCGAAAATCGATCGAAAACCAAGCTGAATGAAGCAAATTTTGTTCAAATCGGGCCCATATAACCAGAGATAAGAATGCGTCCCCTGGCGGTAGAAGGTGGCACTAAAAACAGATAGAGAATTGCAAGCTAAGTTGAATGAATCAATTCCAGTTAAAATCGGACCCATAGAACCCGAGAAAAGAATGCGCCATTAATGTTTGAAAATGGAGGTAACTATATTTATGAAAACAAATTTATAATTTAAATAAAAGAGTCCATTTAGACAAACTTTTAACTCATATCTAGGGGCTCTTGCTACAGAACACACTAATAATCTTCGATTAAGTTGATAAAATCCTTTTAAATTGTGTGCTTAGCATTTGGCAACGTTTAACAATTAATATCCTTTCATATCCCAAATTAGATTGGGAGTCGGCTTATCTGCTGAAACGGATCTCTTTTTTTTTAGTTCACTTTTTAATGAATGCTTGTGTCCCTGTCTGGTTGTTTCTCGGAATTTTTGTACCTTCGCCGTCAGTTTTTTGCAAAAATTAAGAAAAATTACAGACCGATTTTTTAATGGATATTCGGATGTAAAAACATTTTCTAGCTTTGAGATTTTTAAATCGATATGTTTATTAGTTTTCTTAATTTTAGTCAATTAATGAAAATTGTCTTTATCTTTCATTTCCACTTGTAAATCAAGTTTAGCATATGTGTAATTCTCTTGCCGTTTCGGGAAAAAATGCTTTTATTGCGAGTCTTTCAATCAGTTTTTAATTAATATCTCGATTAATTACAGGATGATTTTTACGAAATAAACATTATTGAAAAAGGACAAAATTTACTATATTGGGCTAAAAGAATGAAACCTGATTATTTTTATAAATATGGAAAATCGCCTCAAAACGTAATAAAAACCGCTAAAATTTTCATAAAAATTTAAATTTAAAAAAAATTAATCAAAAAACCTAAAACCGGACTTCGAGATGCAAAACTACATACAAAGAGGTAACTTCCTGGCAAATTTTGTTGCTCTACGTGCAGCGGTCTCTTGAAAACACAGCCGACAGAGAAACTCACACAAAAGTCTTTCCTTATTACTAGGGGATCGACCCGGCTTACCCGGGTTATAGAATATAGATGAAACCCATTTTTAGGTGCGTTCGTAATTATATAAGTACGTAGCACTTATAGTCGACGTTCGGTCCGTCTGTCTGTCCGCATATTCCGTTAAGACTGGAAGATTTTTTTGGTAGAAATTTAAAGTTTGGGTGGTTTCCCCTTACCGATAGGACCGTATTTGATTGAAAAAAAAATATTTAAAAGAATACCCCATGTCAGGTTATGCCAAGGGAGGACCCACACAATTGTGTGGGTTCGGGCTTAATGCAGCCGTTTTGGGGCTGTATCTACGCAATTGTGTAGTTTGGGATTACGTGTGCAAATATCTAAAAATAAAAGTTTAAGCAAGAAAAGTTGTTGTTTATTGAGATAATTTTCATCAGCCACAATGAAAATGTTTGAAACAATTTTTGTTTTTGGACAGACCACTACAATTTCATTTTCTGAGATGTGCTCAATGCTCGCACCCCTCTTAAAAGCCGTTGACAAATGGTATGCCCTTCACTCCGTTTGGATTGTGCCTGATCCTTCAAATTCCTTTTTTTAGTTTTTCCAGCAGCGGTATTTTGTTGAAATACCGATCGAAGTACATAAAACTAGGTCTGAACCAGACTAAGGACTACAGTAGGTCCTAAGCCCAGATCCTTGTGAACTAGGTCTGTACTTTCTCACTGGTAAACTACAAAATTTAAAACTATCCCAGGTGATACTGTTACAACAGAGTGTGGTTTGTTTTTTATATACTGCTTTACTGAAGCACGTCCTAAAAAAAGGGAATCGTCTGCTCATCTATGAAAAATTTTCCCTGACACTACGGAATCTGTCGAGAATTTGCTGAACTTTCCACAATTTATTATTTATTCCTTGTGGCTTACTTGCTGTGTCGATAAAATGGAATGAATTTATCAAACTTAAAAATCTATCTCGTGATATGCATATAACTCATATAAAACTTATAAATCACATATGACATCTATAACTCAGAGCAGAAACATACCGTTCGTTACATGTGCATATTATATATCTAATACTATCCATTTTAAATAGAAATCATGAATATTTTAAATAGAAATCATGAATAGTACAAACCTATTTAAAATTAATCCGGTTTAAAAATGTAACTAGTATCCGTCAGGCCGAAATGTCGGAGCATGGAGTCGCATAAACTTAACACATAACATTTTAAAATTTAAAAAAAAAGTTTAATTTTCATGATTACTGTTTAATAGTACAAGATTAAATTTGAAATAACACCCGTTGAATTCTTATTTTCTAGTGTTTAATTCAGTCATCAGTTGCCTCAGGTAATGCTCTAATGCAAATTTGTGGTATGATAATCAACAAAATGAACCATTATAACCTGTAGCAAGCCTGGGGGATGAAATTTTGGGTCATAGACAGTATCTTTTACTGTACTCAGTACACCGCTTATCAATCCCCACTCCATCCAGATATTGGTATGTAACATAACTCTGCATCCAACTGCTGAAAAAAGTCCATCCAGATATTGGTATGTAACATAACTCTGCATCCAACTGCTGAAAAAAGTCCAGCCTGAAGTCTAAACACGTGATCATCTTCACTACATCTTACTTTTAATTATTATGGTCTGCTAACATTCTTATCATTAACCACTTTGATTTAAGAAGTACTTCTTGATTATGTTCTTTCGCTTGCTTGTTTTTAGAAAAAAGACATGTAGCATCTTGAAATCATTCAAGTTGAGCCGGAAGCAGTGTAGCTTTCCACCGTTGCATAAGGGATGAGAGTAGTCCGAAACTTGACCCACGCAAAGCGAATATAGAGTCTTTCGATACTGTCTTTGCTGATCGTCATTTTGTCTGAATGAGTTTGTTAATGTGAAGTAATTTTCAAAAGCTCTAAGCATTTTTTGTCTGCGAAGAGCCAAAATGTCTTTTATAGAATGTCTCTTACATAGAGGGTTGTCTTTTACGCGATGTAACTACCTAATACCTCCAAGGATTTAAGCAAAGTACCTTTGCGACATCTTTGTTCAAGTTCAGCCATAAGACGACAATTGAAAATTCGTCAATAAAGATAAATAATACTGTATCCATGCTGAGCTGTAGATTTCTTTCTGCCTGGCTTTTTAAATCAGCGAACTATTTAAAACACGGTGGTTTTTTAAGCACTGAGTGCATTAACTTTCCTTCGACATTAAGCGCAGCAGTATCTGTTAGTGCCAAAAGAATGACAGCTTCTGATCCTAACTGCTCTATGATTGTTTTACTAATTTCTTTGATTATCCTACTTTTTCCAGCTCTTGCTTTTCCAATAATAAAAGTTGACTTAGGGAAAATTGTAACTTTTGTTTGCAATGACGAAAGCTGTTCTGTGCATAACTAAAGTATTTTCTGCTGCTCATCTGTAAATCTGATGTCAAAATTATCAAAATTTTCATGCAGCGTGATTTGTTGTTCTTTAAAATAATTCAGAAATGTTAAAGGTGAAGAGAATTCATTGAATAAGAGAGCCTACGGTAAATAGAAAGAATAACCACCGGGGATGTGTTGAGCGATTTTGATTTGTTTAATGTAGCTCCGATCTGTGATATAATCAAAAATTGGAACTGGATACATCGAGCTAACAGCAGAAAACTTCAAAGTCCCTTCAAATACTTGCATGTCTGACATAGCTCAGGCTTATTTAATATGGTATAAGGGAAAGGTTTGTAACACGTATATAACACTCACACATGGGTAATCTGCTATACGGTAATCTGCTATACTCCTCTATCAAACTTGATACTTTTGTTTATCTCAGTTATTGTTATATTGTTATTCGCGCAATTACTCGTAGGCATCTGGGTTATTTTTATGTGACTTTTCCACATAGAATTACACTGAATAACTCTTTTCATCTCAATTGCTTTTTTTTAACCGGCATTTTCGAAAATTTTGTGTATAATGTTACACATATAAAAATATGTACATTTCTTAAAATGTACACTACATCTAGGCAACAGGTTAAAAAAAAAATCACGGAATGATTTATGACTTTTAGTGAAGTTGATTTCTCACGAATTATCTTTCATTGTTGTATCCATTTTCCGATTATAAGCATAAAACTATATAGTCATATACATGAACGTCAAAAGTTTCGCCAAGCTTGGAGACATTTCACGAAATTTCCCGAAATTTGGCGAACAAAAATATGTTGAAATAAATGCAGTGAATTTGGCTGTAGCTGCCAAATTTGGCGAAATTTCCACTGAAATTCAGCACTGATGATTCTTCTCTAATCGGGTTCTTTACAGTTTAGCTTAGTGTTTTACTATAAAATTGGCTACAATCTTAAAATCAAGAAATAAGTAAACTACCTTTTCTTTACGCTTTTAGGACTTTTTTATTCTGTTATCTACATATTTCTGCTTTCAAGTGTACATCTTGGCCAAAAATGCTTATCTCATTCACTTCAGAATGTTCACTCGCATTTCAGTTGCAACAAATTCACTTACGGTGAATTAAAAAAAAAATGAGTAACCTTCTGTAATTGGGACCACTACCAAATGGTTATATTTGCGCATAAAACAGCGCTCACTAAATTATGAAATTTTCTACCATCCCGATTACGGACATTTCCTAATACAAACATACATACCTCTGAATACAAACATACATAAGAATACATACATATAAGTAATACATACATAACATTATATTTTTCTCGACTTCTTTTATTATCATTCGTTGCCATGCGGTTAATACTGAATCTGTTATCATGCAACTAACATCCAAAATCGTATTCTCCGTATTCGATTTCTTTTTATTTCTCTTAATTTAAAATTCAAAGTAAATCGCATCGATTTGGTAGGTTATGGAAAATGTTCACTTGCATTTCAGTTGCAGCACATTCACTTACGGTGAATTAAAAAGAAAGATTAATAAACTTCTGAAATTGGGACCGCTACCAAATAGTTAAATTTGCACATCAAACAACGCTCACTAAATTATGAAATCGTCAACAAACCCGATTACGGAAATTTCCCAATACAAACATATATACGTTTTAATACAACCATACATACATAAGAATGTATATTTATAAGTAATACATACATGACATTATATTTTTCTCGATTTCTTTGATTATCATTCGTAGCCATACGGCTAATACTGAAATCGTTACCATGCGGCTAATAAACGAAATCGTATTCTCCGTATTCGATTTCTTTTCATTTCTCTTAATTTAAAATTCAAAATGAATTGCACCGATTTGGAAGGTTACGGGTAATGTCCATGTGCATTTCAGTTGCAGCACATTCACTTACAGTGAATTAAAAAAAATGAGTAACCTTCTGTAATTGGGAACGCCACCAAATGGTTAAATCTGCGCATCAAACAACGCTCGCTAAATTATGAAATTGTCTACAAACCCGATTGCGGAAATTCCCCAGTACAAACATGCATACCTTTGAATATAAACATACATACATATAAGTAATACATACATGACATTATATCAGGGTTCGTACGACTCCTGAAATTTTACGACCAGGAAATTCTTCTGCACCGCTATTTTCTTACAGAAAATCTCTCCTTATAAGAATGCGAAATTTCACCAGTTTAGCCTAGATTTCTTTTTCTGTAAAAAAAATACTGGAAACTCTCCTGGAAAATACCCTGATCCGTACAAAACCCTGTTATATTTTTCTCGATTTCTTTGATTTATCACTCGTCCATGCGGCTAATACGAAATCCGTTACCATGCGGCTACGACCCAAAATCGTATTCTTCGTATTCGATATCTTTTCATTTCTCTTAATTTAAAATTCAAAATGAATTGCCTCGATTTGGTAGGCTATGGAGAATAAAAGGTTCGAACTGAAAAAAAGGAAAAAGTGCTCGTTACGGACGTAGAAAGTAAAACTTCTGAAAGTCAATCTATATCTCAGGTCACAAATATTGACGACGCCATAACGTTTCGGATGAGGTTAAAATGCATAATTTACAACAATGGAGCTAATGTTTTGTTTAATAAAGAGATGAAACCCGTAGTATTTACACGAAAGTAATTGTTTAAAAAGTAACTCATACATTAGTTGATACTTACTCACAACAAATATTATTTTTAATTTAAAGTTACCGAAATACTAATTCCATAAACTTCGACTGTTCAACGTATTAAATTAAAATGTATTAGTATACCTAACCAAGATAAGTAAATATGATGAAATTACCCATTGGGGCTCTTATGTTTGAAATTACCGATTGAAAATCAGGAAAAATGATTTCACCATGAGCCAATCATAGAATTATTTTTCCATTTTCATCGTCCCAAAATTTACTTACGCATCTCTCAAATTTACATTCATCATTTCAAAAATATCGCAGTACGCAATAAGTCATTAATACATATATTTCCAAACTTGAAATCAAGTTTGCTAACTACGACTTTGCATCTGAACATTCGCACTCTTGACTTGTGATTCTAATCTGGGTATCGGCGAATAAAATTCGAGAAATTTATATATTTTAGAGGCATTCGTAGTGAAACATTTCTTTTTATCAGATAAAATGATTGTTTTCATTTAAATATGATGCCATTTTGCCTCATTGAAGCACTTCACATAGCGTCTCAAACTCAGTGGAGTGAAAAAGTATTGAATTGTAAGAACTTTTTGAGGAAAAATTTAGTGCTTTTTTTAAAGCGTGACGTCATTTTCTGTTCCGTTTTTTTACAAAGTTAATTTTGAATTTTATTAGAAATTGGCATCAATAAAGATAAACATACTTTATTGATTTTCTTTTCTTTACAACAATGGAAGTAATCCAATTGCTACCATTATGAAAAAAAAATCATAGAAAATTTTTAAATTTTAAATTTAAATATAAAAATAGGAATATTTAAAAAAAAATAGTTAGTGCCGCAAATCTACAAAGAAACAGCTTTCATTTAAAAAAAGAATTTTTAAAATTGGTTGAGAATAAAGCTCAAGGTAGATGTCTAAAAAAAAAGCCTGAATATTTATTATTTTCAATACGCACTGAGATTTTGGCACTACCAACGTCCATTTAATTTTTTGTATCGATACGACATATATTTTAGACGCTATCGTGTTAACAATAAGTGTAATTTTTGCAGGGAAGCCGGAGCTGTGCTCCGAGAATTAATAAAAAATAAATTGCTAAAAACATGTTTTAAAAAAATCACTTAAAAATAAAAATTTTATATATTAGGAATTGTACCCATTTTGGAAACGGTATAAAACCCGTACCCGCACAATTGTGTGGGACATTTGTTTTTCAACATTTGTAAAGCCTAATTAAATTCATCAAAGAAAAAATCAATTAAAATCATGAATAAAGTATATGAAAAGAAAAATTAAATCTAAGCAAACATTAAAAATCATATTTAAAAGAAATTACGACAGTACATACTTTTTGTCTATTGCTGTCAGATGATATAGTCTTTTTAAAAGCAGAAAATCTAACCCTGTATTTTAGTTAGTGCCCCCTAGTGGTGTCTTATCAAAACATCTGAAGCCAATTAACCCATATAAATGTGCAGATTTGGTTTTAAATCTCACAAAAACAGGAAATAGTCATTCTCTTTTACTTTAGTATCACCCCCACAATTGTGTAGGTCAGGACTTAAAGGGATATAACAGAGCAAAAACTATCCAACTGAATGGTCAGAAATTTTAAATATCTAATTGTTGCAAAATTTTGTCGAGTCATTTCAAATTTTATGAAAATAGGATGTATAGTTTAATTACAGGGACAGTCAAAAGTTTTCCGTTACATTACGACCAATGGGGAAAATTATTTCAAGTGCATTTTAATGATTTACAGCCTTTCGAACAGAATGAAATTGATATGCACTTATGAAGTGTACTAAAATATACATTCAGTACAATATGCGGTGCAAAAAATATTTATAAAACTAGTTATAGTACGAACGCACCCCATTTGCCACGTTTGACGTGCAATTTCCAACTTGTTTTATTATTGAAAACTTTAATAGATTTTTTACTTTTTTTTGCGCGCTAACAACTAAAAAAAAAAAATTATATGAAAAATATCTATAACAGAGTGGCGAGCGGTCAGGGAAAATCACAGTCAGCAAAAGAGGAAACTGCCAGTATTTTATTATGGAAAATACTTGGAATAATATAAAGGGATTAAATGATGCGAATTTCTCTTTAACAAAATATTGGTGTTTAACACCTTTTTTTACTGTGTTTTTCTCTGACCACTCGCCACCCTGTATAAGGTATCCAAATAAAGTATTGAAATTTATTAAAAGCGATACATTCGTATTGGCCTCGTGCCAGTAGTATAGACACAGAAATCACAAAAGTTCGCTATTAACAGCACCAATTTTTATTCTGATAATTTTAGTGGTTTAAGCGCATAGTTCCATTACATGTCTTAAATTTGTGTTTTATTTATTATTATTTCATTCATTTATAGATGAAATTTTAAATTCGTTACGGAATGTAAGCCGGAAAGAAATGCCGAACTATTTATATTACTATTTTAAGTGCAAACAGGTTTATATTTCACAATCGTCTACAGATGATAGAAATAGATTAAAAAAATAAATATATGCTTGAAAATTATTTTAACGAGAAAGAAAATCATGCGTAAAGCATAGATTATGAAACACTTCCTGGAATGTTTTAACAAAACTTCGTTATTTAGGAAAATAAGGTAAATAAAATAACTAAGTAAACATTGTAGAAAACGCATAAAACATTTGAAAAACTGACTTCAGCAGTTACCGTCCATAGCCAAATATGTAATCCAATTCTTTTGAACACCCCTGTATTTGATCTTTAGATTGATATATATACTATATGATGGGAAAATTTAGTTTAGCAAGAAAGCGCATAACAGGTTGAAATTTCTCTTTCAGCAGTTTGTACTAATTCAGTGGAAACATACTTGAATACTTTTGTACAGCCCTGTAGTCTACCTAGTACCTTTATTACACGCCACTATTTAGCTAAAATTTAGTTCAAACTAAAACACTCTTAAAACTACTGAAATCACATTTCCAGAAATTATCTTCCATAGGCGGCCATGTATCCAATTCTTTGCGTGGGCCTGCATATCCTTTTATCTATATTTTACAAACATTTCTTAGTAAACTAAATGCAGTTCATCGTAAAAATGCATAATTTATTTAAAAGCCAACTTTAAGCAATTTATGCTCATACTCAGTAACCCTTACGAATTCTTTTCTGTAGCCCTGTATATGAACTATACCATTTATGCACACCATATAGTATGTATAAATATAGTGAAAGTTAAAAGCGCATATCATAATTAAAAATGCATTTCCAGCAATCATCGCTAATATACAGTAGTTCGGATACAATATAGTATCTGAAATTAGTGATGGGCGATTCTCGAGATTTTACCAATCGAGAAAAATCGTCATCGTAAAAAAAATACAATCGATACAGCCATCGATTATTTCCCTGAATCTACAATCGAGATGCTTTACAAACGATTATTAAAATCATTGCTTTTACATGCTTATACAGCAATTTTTAAGTTTTTAGTAAATACGTGGCAACTAAAGATAGATGGAGTAAAAAAACATACCAAGAAATCGATGTAAATTTAACACTGAGATGCTAGATAACTTTGTAAAAAGATCCTCATCTACAATCTTCATTTGAAGCTAAATGAAAGGTTGTGAAAAAACAGAAGCAGTAAGGTAGTTTGCTGCTATCGTTTTCATTATCTCTTTCATTCAACTTTAATTGATTGAGGGGCACCTGATATGAAGCCTTTAAAAAGCTGTATTCTAATATTTGTTAATAATCTTAATACAACTTGTTATGTAATACATGTTATCAGTTTTTAAGCCTTCTGAAAGAAATGTTAATCCCTATACCTACCCCTTTTCTGTACTAATGGTTTATGACAATTAACAAATTGTTGGAAATGCGTTTAAAAAATTAACTTTAATGTTACAACATCTCCGCTATAGTATTTATCTTTCGAATATTATGTGCCATTCTATATTTTAATACAAGCCAATAAACTCTAAATGATTAATATCTTTAAGATATGTTCCGTATGAGTTTCTTTAATGAAGTGTGCATACTAATGTTTCTGTAAAACACTGTAAAATATTTTAAGTTTGTAATGTTTGACCATATTAATAACTAGCAGGCCCGCCCGGCGTTGCCCGGGGTTTGTAAATAATAACCTTAAATAAAACTTAAGTTTATATCAATTGATATTCAAAAATGGTGATAGTTGAAGTCAGAAATATTTTTTTGTCGTTCACGTAACAGCTGGAGAACCTAAGATGTTGTTAGAAAAATAAAGCTAGTGAATCGGACTATTTTTAAGGGATCATTAGAATATAATTTAAAAGAAATGTGCAAAAAATTGAGGAAATGCTTCAAAATGGGCCCTTGAGCCCCAGTAAAAATATGTGAGTGTTAGTCTAAGGAGAAAAGTTCAGACTCAACTTTAAAATTACGCACTGCGAAGGTGAGAAAAAATAGGGTGTGAAAAACGCATGGCACACAAAAAATTTAATGGGCCCTGGACCGGGCCCTACGAGACCCTAGACTGGCCCATGGTCTTAACAGGAATGTAGGAACGGGAGAATAACTAAATGGAGAATGTATCCAAAAATCAAGATCAGATAAAAAGAAAGCAATTTATTGTGCACTAAAACTTCAAGGGGCCGTGTACCGGCCCCTTGCAAGGGTGACAGGGTCTTAACTGAAATGTAGAAATGGGGTAGAAACTGATATGAGAAATCACCCCCAAAACGAAGAAGATCGGCTAGAAAAGAGGCATGCTATTAAAAATTTAGTGCACTAAATCTTCAAGGGGCCCTGTACCGGGCCCCTTGGAAGTTTGTCAGGGTCTTAACTGAAATGTAGAAATGGGGTAGAAACCGAAAGGAGAATTCACCCCAAAAACGAAGAAGATCGCATAGAAAAGCGGCGTGTTATTAACAATTTAGTGCAATACAGCTTCAAGGGGCCCGGTGCCGAGCCCCTTGGAAGTTTGTCAGGGTCTTAACTGAAATGTAGAAATGGGGTAGAAACTGAAAGGATAATTCACCCCAAAAATGAAGACGATCGCATAGAAAAGAGGCATGTTATTAGCAATTTAGTGCAATACAACTTCAAGGGGCCCTGTACTGGGCCCCTTGACAGGATTCCAGGGTCTTAACTGAAAATTTAGTATGGGGTAGACACTGAAAGGAAAATTCACCCCAAAAACGAAGAAAATCGGCTAGAAAAAGAGTTATGTTATTAATAATTTAGTGCCCTAAAACTTCAAGGGGCCCTGTACTGGGCCCATTGCAAGGGTTCCAGAATCTTAACTGAAATGTAGAAATGGGGCAGAAACTGAAAGAGAATTCACCCCAAAAACGAAGAAGACCGGATAGAAAAGAGGCATGTTATTAAAATTTAGTGCACTAAAACATCAAGGGGCCCTGGACCGGGCCCCTTGAAAGGGTACCAGGGTCTTAAGTGAAATGTTGGAATGGAGTAGAAATTGAAAGGAGAATTCACCCCGAAAACGAAGAAGATCGGATGGAAAAGGGACATGTTATTAACAATTTAGTGCACTAAAACTTCAAGGGGCCCTGTACTGGGCCTCTTGACAGGATTCCAGGGTCTTAACTGAAAATTTAGTATGGGGTAGACACTGAAAGGAGAATTCACCCCAAAAACGACGAAGATTGGATAGAAAAGAGGCATGTTATTAACTATTTATTGCACTAAAATTTCAAGGGGCCCAGTACTGGGTCCCTTGCAAGAGTGCCAGGGTCTTAATTAAAATGTAGAAATGGGGTAAAAACTGAAAGGAGAATTCAACCCCAAAACGAAGAAGATCGGATAGAAAAGAGGTATGTTATTAGCAATTTAGTGCACTAAAATTTCAATGGCCCTGTAATGGGCCCCTTCATAGGGTGCCAGGGTCTTAACTAAAAGGTAGAAATGGGACAGAAACTGAAAGGAGAATTCACCCCCAAAACGAAGAAGATTGGATCGAAAAGAGGCATGTTATTAACAATTTAGTGATTCAAAAATGGTGGTAGTTGAAGTCAGAAATATTCTTTGTCGTTCACGTAACAGCTGGAGAACCTAAGATGTTGTTAGAAAAATAAAGCTAGTGAATCGGACTATTTTTAAAGGATCGTTAGAATATAACTTAAAAGAAATGTGCAAAAAATTGAAGAAATGCTTCAAAAAGGACCCTTGGGCCCCAGTAAAGTATGTGAGTGTTAGTCTAAGGAGAAGAGTTCAGACTCAACTTTAAAATTACGCACAGCGAAGGTGAGAAAAAATAGGGTGAAAAACGCATGACACACAAAAAATTTAATGGGTCCTGGACCGGGCCATACGGGACCCTAGACGGGCCCAAGGTCTTAAATGGAATGTAGGAACGGGAGAATAGATAAATGGAGAATGTATCCCAAAATCAAGATCAGATAAAAAGGAAGCAATTTATTAAAAATTTAGTGCACTAAAACTTCAAGGGGCCGTTTACCGGCCCCTTGCAAGGGTGACAGGGTCTTAACTGAAATGTAGAAATGGGGTAGAAGCTGAAATGAGAAACCACCCCAAAAACGAAGATCGGATAGAAAAGAGGCATGCTATTAAAAATTTAGTGCACTAAAACATCAAGGGGCCCTGGACCGGGCCCCTTGAAAGGGTACCAGGGTCTTAAGTGAAATGTTGGAATGGAGTAGAAATTGAAAGGAGAATTCACCCCGAAAACGAAGAAGATCGGATGGAAAAGGGACATGTTATTAACAATTTAGTGCACTAAAACTTCAAGGGGCCCTGTACTGGGCCTCTTGACAGGATTCCAGGGTCTTAACTGAAAATTTAGTATGGGGTAGACACTGAAAGGAGAATTCACCCCAAAAACGAAGAAAATCGGCTAGAAAAAGAGTTATGTTATTAATAATTTAGTGCCCTAAAACTTCAAGGTGCCCTGTACTGGGCCCCTTGACAGGGTTTCATGCTCTTCACTGAAAATGTAGAAATGGGGCAGAAACTGAAAGGAGAATTCACCTCAAAAACGACGAAGATCGGCTAGAAAAGAGGCATGTTATTAACAATTTAGTGCACTAAAACTTCAAGGCGCCCTGTACTGGGCCCATTGCAAGGGTTCCAGGGTCTTAACTGAAATGTAGAAATGGGGCAGAAACTGAAAGAGAATTCACCCCAAAAACGAAGAAGACCGGATAGAAAAGAGGCATGTTATTAAAATTTAGTGCACTAAAACATCAAGGGGCCCTGGACCGGGCCCCTTGAAAGGGTACCAGGGTCTTAAGTGAAATGTTGGAATGGAGTAGAAATTGAAAGGAGAATTCACCCCGAAAACGAAGAAGATCGGATGGAAAAGGGACATGTTATTAACAATTTAGTGCACTAAAACTTCAAGGGGCCCTGTACTGGGCCTCTTGACAGGATTCCAGGGTCTTAACTGAAAATTTAGTATGGGGTAGACACTGAAAGGAGAATTCACCCCAAAAACGAAGAAAATCGGCTAGAAAAAGAGTTATGTTATTAATAATTTAGTGCCCTAAAACTTCAAAGTGCCCTGTACTGGGCCCCTTGACAGGGTTTCATGGTCTTAACTGAAAATGTAGAAATGGGGCAGAAACTGAAAGGAGAATTCACCTCAAAAACGACGAAGATCGGATAGAAAAGAGGCATGTTATTAACAATTTAGTGCACTAAAACTTCAAGGCGCCCTGTACTGGGCCCATTGCAAGGGTTCCAGGGTCTTAACTGAAATGTAGAAATGGGGCAGAAACTGAAAGAGAATTCACCCCAAAAACGAAGAAGACCGGATAGAAAAGAGGCATGTTATTAAAATTTAGTGCACTAAAACATCAAGGGCCCTGCACCGGGCCCCTTGAAAGGGTGCCAGGGTCTTAAATGAAATGTAGAAATAGGGTAGAAACTGAAAGGAGAGTTTACCCCGAAAACGAAGAAGATCGGATAGAAAAGAGGCGTGTTATTAACAATTTAGTGTACTAAAACTTTAAGGGGACCTGTACTGGGCCCCTTGACAGTGTTTCAGGGTCTTAACTGAAAATGTAGAAATGGGGCAGAAACTGAAAGAAGAGTTCACCCCAAAAACGACGAAGATTGGATAGAAAAGAGGCATGTTATTAACTATTTATTGCACTAAAATTTCAAGGGGCCCAGTACTGGGTCCCTTGCAAGAGTGCCAGGGTCTTAATTAAAATGTAGAAATGGGGTAAAAACTGAAAGGAGAATTCAACCCCAAAACGAAGAAGATCGGATAGAAAAGAGGTATGTTATTAGCAATTTAGTGCACTAAAATTTCAATGGCCCTGTAATGGGCCCCTTCATAGGGTGCCAGGGTCTTAACTAAAAGGTAGAAATGGGACAGAAACTGAAAGGAGAATTCACCCCCAAAACGAAGAAGATTGGATCGAAAAGAGGCATGTTATTAACAATTTAGTGATTCAAAAATGGTGGTAGTTGAAGTCAGAAATATTCTTTGTCGTTCACGTAACAGCTGGAGAACCTAAGATGTTGTTAGAAAAATAAAGCTAGTGAATCGGACTATTTTTAAAGGATCGTTAGAATATAATTTAAAAGAAATGTGCAAAAAATTGAAGAAATGCTTCAAAAAGGACCCTTGGGCCCCAGTAAAGTATGTGAGTGTTAGTCTAAGGAGAAGAGTTCAGACTCAACTTTAAAATTACGCACAGCGAAGGTGAGAAAAAATAGGGTGAAAAACGCATGACACACAAAAAATTTAATGGGTCCTGGACCGGGCCATACGGGACCCTAGACGGGCCCATGGTCTTAAATGGAATGTAAGAACGGGAGAATAGATAAATGGAGAATGTATCCCAAAATCAAGATCAGATAAAAAGGAAGCAATTTATTAAAAATTTAGTGCACTAAAACTTCAAGGGGCCGTTTACCGGCCCCTTGCAAGGGTGACAGGGTCTTAACTGAAATGTAGAAATGGGGTAGAAGCTGAAATGAGAAACCACCCCAAAAACGAAGATCGGATAGAAAAGAGGCATGCTATTAAAAATTTAGTGCACTAAATCTTCAAGGGGCCCTGTGCCGGGCCCCTTGGAAGTTTGACAGGGTCTTAACTGAAATGTAGAAATGGGGTAGAAACTGAAAGGATAATTCACCCCAAAAATGAAGAAGATCGCATAGAAAAGAGGCATGTTATTAACAATTTAGTGCAATACAACTTCAAGGAGCCCTGTACCGGGCCCCTTGAAAGGGTACCAGGGTCTTAACTGAAATGTTGGAATGGAGTAGAAATTGAAAGGAGAATTCACCCCGAAAACGAAGAAGATCGGATGGAAAAGAGGCATGTTATTAACAATTTAGTGCACTAAAACTTCAAGGGGCCCTGTACTGGGCCTCTTGAAAGGATACCAGGGTCTTAACTGAAATGTTGGAATGGAGTAGAAATTGAAAGGAGAATTCACCCCGAAAACGAAGAAGATCGGATGGAAAAGAGGCATGTTATTAACAATTTAGTGCACTAAAACTTCAATGGGCCCTGTACTGGGCCTCTTGACAGGATTCCAGCGTCTTAACTGAAAATTTAGGAATGTAGTAGACACTGAAAGGGGAATTCACCCCGAAAACGAAGAAAATCGGCTAGAAAAGAGTCATGTTATTAACAATTTAGAGCACTAAAACTTCAAGGGGCCTGTACTGGCCCCCTTGACAGTGTTTCATGGTCTTAACTGACATGTAGAAATGGGGCAGAAACTGAAAGGAGTATTCACTCCAAAAACGACGAAGACCGGATAGAAAAGAGGGATGTTATTAAAATTTAGTGCACTAAAACATCAAGGGGCCCTGTACTGGGCCCCTTGCAAGGGTGCCAGGGTCTTAACTGAAATGTAGAAATGGGGTAGAAACTGAAAGGAGTGTTTACCCCGAAAACGAAGAGGATCGGATAGAAAAGAGGCGTTTTATTAACAATTTAGTGCACTAAAACTTTAAGGGGCCCTGTACTGGGCCCCTTGACAGAGTTCCACAGTCTTAACAGAAAATGTAGAAATGGGCAGAAACATAAAATAGAATTCACCCCAAAAACGACGAAGTTTGGATAGAAAAGAGGCCGGATAGAAAAGAGGCATGTTATTAACTATTTAGTGCACTAAAACTTCAAGGGGCCCAGTACTGGGCCCCTTGCAAGAGTGCCAGGGTCTTAATTGAAATGTAGAAATGGGATAGAAACTGAAAGGAGAATTCAACCCCAAAACGAAGAAGATCGGATAGAAAAGAGGTATGTTATTAGCAATTTAGTGCACTAAAATTTCAATGGGCCCTGTAATGGGCCCCTTGACAGGGTTCCAGTGTCTTAACTAAAATGTAGAAATCGGACAGAAACTGAAAGGAGAATTCACCCCCAAAACGAAGAAGATCGGATCGAAAAGAGGCATGTTATTAATAATTTAGTGCATAAAAACTTAAAGGGGCCCAAGTGCCCGGCCCTTAAAAAATAAAAATCTGAGCCTCAGGTGCACCAGGACCTGCCTTGGACTAATCACTCCTGAATTTTCAGACTTCTACGTGCGGTAGATTTCGCCAGCCATCGCCAAAAGACATACACACACACAGAGCGATTTGTTATTTTATTAATATAGATAAGTATCATGGATTTTCATATGAAATTTTATTTTATGTATGGCAATGTGTATTATGTATGCAAGTCCAATAAATTGAGAGTACTACAGATGAACCAGATGCCAGCAAAATGAGTTGAACACGGTAACCCCCACCCCTCAGAATTTTTCAAAACGCTCTTTTCAAACAAGTTTTTTCAAATATAAGATCAATATCTTATCAAAAAATAGGTTCAAAGTAATGATAAGAACAACGCTGTTTTGGAAAGCTAAATAACTTAAGGCTGTGCTCAAATCCAAAAGGGTAACTTTATGACATAAGTTTGAATTTATTTTTGTTTGGTAAATGTATGAAATTAGCAGGTGTTGTTGTTCAGAAGCTACGTAATCGA
Organism: Maratus speciosus; assembly: GCA_963932465.1. Taxonomy (NCBI): domain Eukaryota; kingdom Metazoa; phylum Arthropoda; class Arachnida; order Araneae; family Salticidae; genus Maratus; species Maratus speciosus. The sequence goes on along the minus strand of OZ010792.1, from coordinate 231,742,978 downwards.
GCCGTTTTTTCCGTTGCTTTTTTTTTTTTTTTTTTTTTTTTTTTGCAAACGCAATAAATCTTTCAGAAAATAGTGTCAAAGTGGCCGTTTTGTACCGAATTTCCGTGCGAAAGAAGAATATCCACTCAAGAAAGGGTGAAAACGTGTTTGTCACGTGATCAAAATCGCTTATAACTCAATAGATAATTTATTTTACAAAAAATGGAAAACACAGTTCGATTCCAAATCGCTTCCATGGTCAGGCCTTCCAATTTTATATCTTTCCGTTAAAAAATGAATTTGTAAATGTGTCAAAACGTTTTGCATTTGTTGAGCAGAGCAGTTGAGAAAATACTTTCAGTTCATTTATCTAATTTTAAAAACATTATTTAAGTTTTTCCAAGGATTATAATATCTTTTTGCTAATTTTGTTTTGTAATAAGTTCCCCTTTCTTTTTTATGAAACTGCGATGCCTAAATCGCGTAACTATGGCACATTTGATAGAATTGAACAGCTTTTTCACATTTTCGATAAAGGCAAAAATTTGATACAAGTTAAAGTTCCCCTACATATCTAATGCTGTGAGATTTCCCGTTGATCGTAAAAAAAAAAAGAGCTTTATCGAAAAAGGGGAAGGAAAACCAGACAAATATACTTGCTAAAAAGGTAACCTGTCTAAACCGGAAACTGCTTACCATTCCCTATCGATGCCAAAATGATTCTTTAAATTTGAATTCCAATTAAAAATAGTTACTTTCTGACACATTAACGAACTTATTTTTATTTTCAAGCGTATTAGCAAGAATCGAATATAATTTTTCCTTTTTCGCTAAAGGCAAATGTTTGATAATTTTCGTAATTTCGTTCAAATTTTCGTAAAATGCGTGCCTAATATTGGGGAATTTCACCATTAATTGAAAACAAAAGAACTTTGCTGAAAAACAGAAGGATAACCGGACCCATATACTAGCTAAGTGGGAACCTATCTAAAACGGAACCGGTTTCCACTCCCTAATGATTCCAAAATGATTTTTTATGTTTGTACTCAAATCTAAAGTAGTTACTTTTTAATTCATTTAAAAACTCAATTTTATTCTCAGGTGCATTGTACCAAAAATGGAAGGATAACCGCATAAACATACTAGCTAAGAGAAAAAATGTCTAAAACGGAATTGGTCTTTGGTCCCTAGCGATTGAAACATGACTATTCGTTGTTTGTACCCAAATCTAAAGTAGCGCCTTTCTAACTCATTTTTATTCTTAGGTGCATTAGCTAGAATCGATTTGCATTTTCACATTTTCGATAAAAGTAAAATGTTTGATAGCGGAAAAGTTCCTAAATGTTGAATGCGTGTCTAATTCTGTGGAATTTTCTGGTTGGTCGAAAGAAAAAGAGCTTTATCAAAAAATGGGAGAATAACTAGACAAACCAGCTAAGACGGAATCTGTCTAAAACGGAATTGATTTCCAGTCACTAAATGGGCCCTAACATGACTGTTGCCCATCTGTACATAAATACAAAGTAGCTACTTTGTGAGACATTCACGAACTCATTAGAATCGAACAGCATTTTTCCTTTTTTCTGTAAAGGCAAACGATTTAATACAGATCAAAGTTCCCCTAAATGTCTAATGCTGTAGAATTTCAAAGTAAATCGAAAACAATAGAGCTTCATCGAGAAAGGGAACCAGACAACTATATTTGCTAAGAGTGAACCTGTTTAACAAGGAATTGGTTCCGATCTCTAGCAATAGCTTATGAAGTTTGATTAAATTCCGTGCATTAGTTTTTGAAATATAGCAGCGTTACCTGTTGGGCTATTTGCACAACAAACAAATCAACACCAATTTATATCTAGGTCTAACTGAATATGAAGTATTATTAAATATCGTGCATTACTTCTTGAGATAGAGCGTTATCAAAATTTTTGCCACTTAAAAGACAGATATTTTCTAAAAACTGACAAATTTATCATGAATCCAATACTTTCTTCTTGTAAAGATAGATGAAAGTAAAATTGGAAAAATGCCCCATACAAACTGAATTAAACCCTTTCAACTTAAGTATATGTAACGAAATTAGTGATGGGCGATAACGAGATGTTTTTCTCGATTTTCTCGATTATATGGACATCTCGATATTTTTCGATTGTGTAAATTTTTTCTCGGTGACTACAGTTTGCAAATTTCTTTTATAAATCATATATTATGTATTATATACGTCATACATTTATCAAGAATCGTCTGCGGGTGAACTGGAATGAGTCGATGTTAATAAACACTAGGTGACTTCGACCGCTAGCGGGCCCCTCCTTTAATCGGGGCCCCTAATTTATACGTAATCTTGTAATATGAAATCACGAACAGGTTACCCGCTATATACGGCACTGATATATGATAGCAGGCGGGTGTGGTGTGCACGCACTACAAAATCTTGTAAAAAATATAATATCGAAACGAATGAACCTCGGACCAGATCCCTTGGGGAAGGGGTCAAAACGAGCGGAGGGGCACAGCAGCTGCATAATATGATTAAGTCGTCACAGGTCTTTAGGCCTTTCCAACCATATGTCACATGAGAAGTCTGCATCTGAATTTACAAAAAGGCCCTTCCCGTGGGGGAAAAGGGGGAGAGGGGTGCGGGATGTGGATAACATGAGTAAGTGGTCATAAGCCTTTCCAACAATATGTCACATGAGGGGTCTCGGCTAAATTTAGAAAAATACCCCCATGGGGAAAAGTAGGGGGGGGCGGCCACCGGAGGTGCATTACATCAATAAGTAGTCACAGACCTTTCCAAAAATATCTCACACGTGGGGTCTAGGTTAAATTTGGAAAAGTGTCCCCCCGGGGGGTGCGAAATGGGGGGATGGACACCGGAGGAGCATAACATCAATAAGTAGTCACAGACCTTTCCAACGATATCTCACATGAGGGGTCTTGGCTAAATTTGAAAAAGTGTCCCCCGGGAGGGGCAAATTGGGGGACACTGTCACCGGAGGTGCATAACATCAATAAATAGTCACAGACCTTTCCAACGATACCTCACATGAGGGGTCTTGGCTAAATTTCGAAAAGGGCCCCCGGGGGGGGGGCAAAGTGATGGTGGGGACACCGTAGGTACATAACATCAATAAGTAGTCACAGACTTTTCCAACGATACCTCACACGAGGGGTCTTGACTAAATTTGAAAAAGTGTCCCCCCGGTGGGGGGGTAAAGAGTGGGGGGACTGTCACCGGAAGTGCATAACATCAGTAAGTAGTCACAGACCTTTTCAACAATATCTCGCAAGAGGGGTATTGACTAAATTTGGAAAAGTGTCCTCCGGGGGGGGGGGGGGGCGGGCACCGGAAGTGCATAGCATCAATAAGTAGTCACAAACCTCTCCAACGATATATCACATGAGGGGTCTTGGCTAAATTTGGAAAAGTGTCCTGAAATTTCATAGATTATAAATAATATTTAGCGGAAGGCTCCATAAAAAAATCCGATCTAAAATGATAAAAACGGAAAAAACTACCCTCGCAGTGGGGGCCAAATTGGGGAGGGGAGGAAGAAAGTCTCATAATATGAAAGAGTCATCCGAGAGCTTACCGATGACATATCACATGACTGGTCCAAAAAAAGTTTGAAAATTGCTCCCCCTCCCTCCCCCCCGTGGGCCCACTCTTTCGCCCCGGAATTCACACAGCCGCCACTTTAAAATTTTTATGTTCAATAAATAATATTTACCGGAAGACTGCATAAAAAACCCACATCTAAAGTGATATTTAAATTTATTATAGAAATCGGCTACGGTTTTAAAAATTTGTTCGCCCCTTCTCCATCCCCCTTTGGGCGAAGAAAGGTTCATAGTATGAAAGAGTGGTCAAAGGGCTTTTCGATTATATGCCACAGGAAGGGTTCGGTAAAATTTTTAAAATTGCACCCCGCATGAGTCCACTTACACGTCCTCCTCCCTCGAAATCACCCGACCCACCTTCCTCTTTGAAATTTTTATATTTAATAAATAATTTTTATCGGAGGGCTCTCCAGGTATGTGACATCTTGGTAGGGCTAAAATAAGAGAAACTTTGAAAATTAGGGCTTCATTTCACAGCTCATTGTCATGCCTCTTTCTCTATCTCGTCCCTTGATACTCTCGATAAATTTTCTTACTTTTCTTCTCTGCCGCGGACGAGAGAAATCCTCGAAAAGCTTCTCATAGCGAAATGTTGAAAAGCGCGAGAGAAATCCTCGAAAGGCTTTTCATTGGGAGATTTCGAAAAGGGCGAGAGAAACCAGCGAGAGGCTTCCCATCGGGAAAGGTTGAAAAGGGCGAGAGAAACTCTCTAGAGACTTCCCATCCCGAAAGGTTTAAAACCGCGAGAGAACCAACCATCGAGCAGCTTCCCATCTGGAAGCGTCGAAATGCTGGAAAAATCATCGAGATGAGATTTGCCGAAATGCGAGATGGAAATGAAGCTTTCAGAGTCAAACTTACCGCATTTTTGGTTTAAGTCATAATTTCTCAAAGGAGTCCATCTGCTTATCCAATCTCTTTTTAGCTCACTGGCTATCTAAGCCTGAGAGCTAATGTACCCGTCGGTTCTATGAGTATGCATGTACGTGCGTACGTACGTATGTATGTATGTACGTAACGCGATAACTCTTGATTAAAATGTACGATATGCTTCAATTTTTTTTATGTTCATTCTGATAAGGCGTTTCGCTGATTAGTTTTGACGGTTCATTGGTTAAGGATAAAGGGAGAGAAGGGGGTGCTGGTCCCCCCCCCCTCCTTAATTTACATAAATAGGTTTTTCATGCAGAATTATTCGATTTGCTCCAAATTTGGTATACCGGTTTATTATGTTAAGGAGCTTCCCTGATTAAACTTGGAAGTTCATTAGTTAAGTATAAAGGAGGGAAAGGGGGGTAGACCCCCTCCTTAATTTAGATAAATGGGTTTTTCATGCAGAATTATTCGATTTGCTCCAAATTTGGTATACGGTTTATTATGTTAAGAAGTTGCCTTGATTAGATTTGGAGGTTTACGGGTTAAGTATAAAGGGGGAGAAGGGGGCTGGTCCCCCCCTTAATTTAGGTAAATGGGCTTTTCATGCAGAATTATTCGATTTGCTCCAAATTTGGTATACCGGTTTATTATGTTAAGGAGCTTCCCTGATTAAACTTGGAAATTCATTGGTTAAAAATAAAGGGGGAGAAGGGGGCTGGTCCCCCACTTAATTTAGATAGTTGGGTTTTTCCTGCAGAATTACTCGATTTGTTCCAAATTTGGTATACTGGTTTATTATGTTAAGGAGCTTCCCTGATTAAACTTGGAGGTTCATTAGTTAAGTATAAAGGAGGGAGAGGGGGGTAGACCCCCCTCCTTAATTTAGATAAATGGGTTTTTCATGCAGAATTATTCGATTTGCTCCACATTTGGGATACCGATTTATTATGTTAAGAAGCTGCCTTGACTAGATTTGGAGGTTTATGGGTTAAGTATAAAGGGGAGGGGCTAGTAACCCCTTAATTTAGATAAAAGGGTTTTTCATGCAGAATTATTCGATTTGCTTCAAATTTAATATACCGATTTATTCCGATATGGCGCTTCCTTCATTAGATTTGGAGGTTCATTGGTTAAGTATACAAGGGCGAAAAGGGGGCAAGTCCCCTCCCCTTAATTTAGATAAATGGATTTTCATGGAGAATTATTCAATTTACTTTAATATTTTTTTCTATGTTCGTTCTGATAAGGAGCTTTCCTGATTAGATTTGGAGGTTCATTGGTTAAGTATAAAAGGGGCAAACGGGGGATATTTCCCTTCATTTATTTTTTGAGGGACATTATTCTTTGAAATAAGAGTATAATATACAATTAGTGTGAATAACCTGTGAGCTCAATGCCATCAGTTTAACTGGCACTAATCTTTTATTGCTATTAACCGATGTGGGTTATGAAGCATAGTAGTTTATGTATTCAGTTCTCTATAGTCCTAGTTTCAAACTTTACTGTTAAATTTAGTGTCATTTTGCCCCGAATTTTCAATGTTTCTCTTATTTTAGCTCTGCCAAGCTGCCCCATACCTGGAGACTCAGATAAATACTATTTATTAAATATAAAAAGTTCAAAGAGGAAGGTGGGTGAATTCTGGGGGGCGCGAGAGTGGACAAAGGGGGGGCGGGTAATTTTCAAACTTTTACCAAACCTCTCCTTGACATATCATCGGAAAGTCCTTTCACTACTCTTTCACATTATGAACCTTTCTCCTCCCAAAGTTGAATGCCGGAAGGGGGCGGGAGGGGAGCGGTGCGGGGGTGATTTTTTTTTTATTGTAGAGATTTCTACAATAAATATCATTAAATGAGGTTTTTTAATGGAGCTCTCCGATAAATATTATTTTTTGAATATAAAATTTTAAAAGTGGGGCTGCGTGATTTCCGGGTATATTATTGGATAAAAGAGGGAACCCACGTGGGAGGGGTAGATTTCAAACTATTTTTGGACCAGTCATTTCATATATCATCGGAAAGTTTTCGGTTATCATCGGAAAATTACTCTTTCATATTATGAACCTTTCTTCTTCCCTCCCTAGTTTGGCGCCCCGAGAGAGGCACTTTTCGAACTTTTTTGAAATCGTGACGTTTTTAAACATTTTAGATCGGATTTTTTTATGGAGCCCTCCGATAAATAATTTTTAATATATGAAAATTTCAAAGAGAAGGGTGGGCAGGGTATATTTCGGGGGGCACGATAATTGGAATCCTGGGAGTTGGGACTCTTTTCTATCTTTTGCTGACACCCCTCATGTGATATATCATTGGAAAGCTCTGTGACTACTATTTCATTTTATATATCGCCCGCGCCCCTCCCCTTACTTTGCCCCCGCGCGGTTGCACTTTTCTAAATTTAGCCGACACCCCTCATGTGACATATCGTTGGAAAGTCCTGTGACCACTTATTCATATTATGCACTTTCCTTGCCCCTCCCCCCTACTTTGCTCCCCGCGGGGGTTCGTTTAATGTATTCCAGTCGAAGACTTTCTAAAAATGGGGAAATTAAAGATTCAATCTCAAATGACGTAGAAAAATCAATAAAAAATTTTGATCCCTTTTATCATCCTTTAGTTCATGTTTTTGCCACTAGGGAGTGCTTTTGATTCTTATTTCTTTGGCCAAATTCGTGCTAATTGCCGAAAAATTCTAATTTTTGATACTTAAACTCCCCTTACCGCTTCATAGCTACTCGCGTTTTTTCAGCTTTTTCCTACCAGGGGGCACCCTTACAAGACTTTTCCAGTCTTATGGCTCCTTTATAGCCTCCCTTTGGTTAGTTGTTTTTTTATTCCATCTGTTTTCAGTTACCCTATATTTAATAAAATCTGCCTTATATATATGTAAAAACAATGATTTCAATAATCGATTCTAGAACATCTCCTTTGTAGATTCTCGAAAGTAATCGATGACTGTATCGATTGTGTATTTTACGATAACGATTTTTTTCGATTGGTAAATTTTCGAGAATCGCCCATCACTAAGCCCTATCACTACTATGAAATTGTAGGCCAGAATAATAGCTAAGTTTTCCAATAACTATTTTTAGCTTTTCTTGTTATAATCGATTGTAAAACATCTCGATTGTAAATTCTAGGAATTAATCGATGGCTGTATCGATTGTGTTTTTTTACGATGACGATTTTTCTCGATTGTCGAATTCTCGAGAATCGCCCATCACTAAACGAAATCACACGCCTCCTAATCTATTATCCTTCTTTGAGAAACTATACCTCAAACCAAAAACGCACCAAGTGTCAATCTGACTGTGAAAGCTAAATAAATACCCAAAGAACTTCTAACTCATAAGAAAAAGCTCTATTACTGTTTTTCTAGCGGGGATTTACATCACATTCATTTCAGTGACTTCCCTGCTTTACGCTAGAAGTTCCTAACCAACCCAGACTACGTAATCATGACGTAGATGGAATATGCTCGTTCATTCCTCTCTGTCTCTCTCTCTCGCACTTCGACATATGTCTTCTCGATGCAAACTTTTAGCTTAACTCGAGATACCTCTCCTCGATGAAAACTTCTCGCGTACCTCGAGATATCTCTTCTCGATGTAACCTTCTCGCTTTCCTCGAGATAAAGGCCGAGAGTGAGAAATCAATTTTCTTCCATTCTCGACATATTACTCTCGATGACTGTCAAGAAAACTGATTTCTCGTTTTCGGACAAGAAGGGCCGAGAAGAGATATCGAGAGGAGAGCTGGAAAGAGAGATAGGTATGACAATGAGCAGTGAAATGATGGAGCCTTCCGATAAATATTATGTATTAAATAAAAAAAATTCAAAGACAGAGATTGGTGAGTTTCGGGGGGCGCAAGCGTGGACCCACGGGGGGGAGGGGTGATTTTCAAATTTTTACCGAACACGTCATGTGATACATCATCGGAATTCTCTTTGACAACCCTTTCATATTATGAACATTTCTCCCACCCGCAGTTGAATTTCAGGATGCGGGGGGTGTGCGCGGACAAATTTTTAAAACTGTAGCGATATCTAGAATAATTATAATTTAAATGGGTTTTTGGTCGGAGCCCCCAGAAAAATAATATTTATTAAATATAAAAATATTAAAATAAGAGTTGTGGAATTCCGGGTGTATTCAAGGGGCGTGAGAGTGGACCCACAGGGGTGTAATTTTCAAACTTTTATGAAACCTCTCACGTGATATATCTTCGGAAATCTCTCTGACCACTCTTTCATATTATGAACATTTCTTCCCCCCAAAATTGAATTTAGGGGGTGGGGATGGGGGAACAAATTTTTAAAACCCTAGCGATTTTAAAATAACAAATCTCATTTTAGATATGGATTTTTTTATGGAGCCTTCCGGTAATTATTATTTATTAAACATAAAATTTTTTAAAGTGGCGGATGCGTGAATTCCAGGGCGAAAGAGTGGACCCACTGGGGAGAGGGATCGGGGATGCAATTAAAAAATATATTTTGAACCCGTCATGTGATATATAATCGGAAAGCACTCGGATAACTCTTTCATATTATGAGACTTTCGTCCCCCTCCCCAATTTTGCTACCGCTGTGGAGGTGGGGGGTAGTTTTCAAACTTTTTTGCATTTTCATCATTTTAGATTGATTTCTTTTACGGAGCCATCCGGTATTATTTATAATATATTAAGTTTCAAAAAGTTGGGTTGTATTCCGGGGAGTGCGGTAGTTGGCCCCTTGGGGGGGGAGCGCTTTCCTAACTTTTACCGGCACTCCTCATGTGATATAGCATTAGAAAATCCACTTATTCATATTAAGCACCTACCTGCCCCTTTCCCCACTTTGCTACAGGGGCATTTTTCTAAATTTTGCTGACACTCCTCATGTTACATATTGGAAAGGCCTGTAACCACTTATTAATGTTATGCACGCTCCCCACTTTGCCCCCACGGTGGTACTTTTCTAAATTTAGCCAAGACACCTCATGTGGCGTATCGTAGGAAAGGTATGTGACTACTTATTGATATTATTCACCTCCGGTGTCCGCCCCCCCCCCACTTTGCCCCCACGGGGGTACTTTTCTATATTTAGCCAAGACCCCTCATGTGACATATCGTTGGAAAGCTCTGTGACTACTTATTGATGTTATGCACCTCCGGTGTCCGCCCCCCCCCCACATTACCCCCACGGGGGTACTTTTCTAAATTTAGCCGAGACCCCTCATGTGACATATTGTTGGAAAGGCCTGTGACCACTTACTCATGTTATGCAACTCCCGCCCCCCCCCCAACTTTGTCCCACGGGGGCCATTTTTATAAATTTAGCCGGGATCTTTCATGTGAATTTTCTAAATTTACCCGAGACCCCCTTGTGATATATTGTCGAAAAGGCCTGCGACCACTTACCCACGTTATGCACCTCCCGCCTCCCCACCCACTTTGCCCCCACGGGGAGGGCATTTTTATAAATTCAGATCGAGATCCCTCACGTGACATGTGACATATAGTTGGAAAGACCTAATGCCTCATGACGACTTATTCATATTATGCAGCTGCTGTGCTCCTCCCCTCACTTTGACCTTGTTATGCATAGAATTGAGCCAAATTTTTTATGCATGATCCATGGTAAGAAGGTTCTCCCTGAATTTGGAAGTATTCCGCCGAAAGGGGCACTATAATAGCGATTTTTGTGTAATTTTCTTGATTTTTCGTAGCCTTATTGTACACCGGCGGCTGTATCAAGCGACAGGAACTTCCCATCCTGATAAGCCTACTATTTGCGAACAGATGATATACAACAGAATAACGGAAAACTATTAATTTTTAATGAATATCATGATCGAGATTAACTCGTTTTTACTCCGATTAATTAACTGAAGCAGAAATTTAAGATTAAAGTCAAAATTGATGTAGTACTGAACTAATAAAAATGAAATATTGACAGTTTTAACATTTTGAAATATTAAAAAATATGTGGCAGAAGAAGGTTTTGGGATTGGCACATCCAACTAATTTATCTTTCAAAACAACTCGGTTTAAAGTATATTGTTTACAATTTGAAATAGTAAAAAATATCTCCAAACTAAGAACATAGGTATTTGAAGAATATTCGGCCGGTACCGGCCTTTTTGCCGAATATTTGGTTGGCCGAATACTGAAGGCTAGTTGACCGAATGCTTTGGCCAAATATTACGAGATATCTTGCCGAATAAATTCAGAATATTTTTGAAATTTTCCTCTAACATAATACGGCTAGTTTCTGGCACATTCATAAAGTACTTTTCATTCTTAATTGCACAAAATATACAGTTTTCGGATACTACCATTATTATAAATATTATATATTTTTTTTATTTACATCTCCTTCATTCATATTGTTATTATCAATTTCTGTGTATACTTGTAACGCACGTTGAGGAAGTTGTAGAACTTTATGTTGTTGTATCTGCTGGCTCAATGGTCAAAAATTTTATTATTATTTTGTTATATATTCTACTTTAGCCATACATCTTGCTTTAATTTAATTTGTAATTCAGAACAAAGACACATTCTTACAAATTTGTTGATCACTATGGACACAACTCTTCCGAATAAAATTTACTGGACTGAAGGTTATTTCAGGATATATCTCACTATGAATTATGAGAGAGAGTACCATCATTGATTTTGAATATTAAAAAAAAGCTAAAAGTATCGTTGGATATTAAAAGTGAAGTACGTTGTTTATATTTTAATGAAAATAACTTAATTTACTATCCTGACTTACAGAAAATATATCTTAAGAACAAAAGGACAGTATGCAATTCTTAAATCTTTGTGCTAAAACAAAATTTATAAGTTAAAAAATAAATTTAATTAGTACATTTAACAGTAGTAATGACTAATGAGCTCCTATTTCAGATAAAATGTTTATGAATTACTTTACTGTAGATAAAATTATTCTATTCAAATTTCAGATGTAGTAAAAGTTGTTTTAGCATCAAGGTGTTTAAAATATTAGAAGACGGGCGTACATTAAGCTATTAAAATGTTTAAACACATATTAGTAATATAACATCAATCTGTGTTTCTTTTCCATTTTAAAATTTAAAATTATGTATTACTAGCTAAAATAACCCGGCGTTTTCCCGGAATTTTAAGAATGTTTTGAAAAAACAATTTCAAAATTTAACATACAGCATAAAAAATAAATAAATAAATAAAATAAAAAAACAGTCGAAGTGTTGTACACATGAATAAAATGAAAACCCAATATAAAAATGTATACATTTATATAACAGACGCAAAATAATACAGCTCTAAATGAACTTAATTCCATTCTTCACTGGAGCAATAATGTTAAAATACGCCAATATTTCCATAATCGAGTTTTTATCATGCTTCAGTACATTTTTTCACACTTATATCACGTTATATTCACCACGTTTTTTATATTTACGATATAACGTAATATTCAATTTTTTTAAATTCATCAAATTAATTAAATAATCATAATTTTCCACATGGATATCATAAAACAGAAAAATTATAACGTAACATTCACTTTTGTTTTTAATTCGTCAAACTATTTTCTTTTCATTTTTTCACGTGGAAATCTTGCAGTAGGAAAGTTATGATGTAATATTCCCTTTTTTTAAATTCGTCAAACCATTAATTTCATTTTTTTCACGTGGAAATCTTGCAATAGAAAAGTAATTGTTGTAGTAAGAATTTTATTGTGGATTTTTAATTTTTGGCAACAGCTATAACGAAAAATGTTTAAATTTAATTGGAAACTGCTGTTAAATTTGTGGTTTTTTTATTAATTAAAAATTAACTATAAGTTATTCCGATTCCGAATAACTTTAGCTGCCTCAGCCGTGTTTTAATACACATGTACGTAGCATTTCATAATTCTGGCTTCCAAACTGTGGATTTGTATAGCATTACAGACAGGTTGACAAATTTTCATTTTTATATATTAGATAATCAAAAGTTATTTTCTTTTTTGCAAAAAAAAAAAAAAAAAAAAAAAAAAAAAAATCCGCTTCCGAAATTTTCAAAAAATATATTTCACGTTATCGGTACTTGCCAAAAAGAAAAACAACAAAAACATTTAGCGTATCAAATAATAATGAATCAAACTTAGTTAATTTTTTCTTTTAAATAGCAACTTACCTCCTTATAATAATCTGGAACATCTTCTACTTTATCATATAAATGATCTCGGGGATCCATTATGTACCACAAATAGCCCAGCTTTTTCAAAAAATCATACACTAACTTCATCTTTTTTTTTTTTTTTTTTTTTTTTTTTTAAGGAAGATTCGATTTTTTATTTTTCGATTACAATTTAAAATGGTAAAAATGTATTTCTATACTCTCAGGCGTTGTAACAATTTCGATTAAAGAAAGACACGGGAAACAAACTGTATGCAAAACTTTTCACTGAATTTCTCTTACGACTGAAAGTGAAGGCTATAAAACTTAATGTTTGATAACTTAATGTTTAATAATAAAACTTAATACCACTTTGTATTGTTTATTTTATCTGAAAAATGACTTACTCTAACTTTTTACCTTTTGAAAATTTCTTTTCTAAGGAATTGTTATTCTTCTTTTATATTACTTGTTTGCACATCTTAATTTTAAATACTATAAGCGATTCATGCAGAAACTCTTTAATTGTCATAGTGGCCTTCGCAGTTTCAGCTATAACGTAAAGTCAATAGCTATTAAAACGCCGTTTTCCAGAACTGTTTCTATTTCATTTGCATTTCAGATAATGCATTTTAAGTTTTGGACGAAATAAAGACTCACTTTGTAATTGAACAATATGAGGAATAATTTCATAACAGCTGTTTTTAAAAGAAAAAAAAACATCATAGTTTAAACGCGTTTATTACTTTAACTTGCCTATATTGCTGTCTATATGTCTTTTCTCAGTCTAACTTTTTTCAATTCCTACTATTAGTTCACACTCTCCCTATATTTATTTATTTATATATCTTGTTCAAATTTTCAATCGTTAATAAAATACTTATTATTCATCTTATCAAGTTGAAATAATTTTTTTTAACTTGTACTGGATGACAATTGATGCTAATAGAGATTTTTCAAATATTAATTCATTAATTAAATTTTAATTAATTAATTTTAATTTCATATGGGAGACAAAATGGCGGTCATTTGTTATTGAACAGTATTTAATGCATCTTCATATCTATAAAGGGGGTTACCATAGGGGGGACCCTGTTCTATCGCCAAATATCGCCAAGTTTGTCGCCAACTTGGCGATATATCACCAAATTTGGCGACCAAAATGAGTCGCCAAAAGTGACACCAACTTGTCGATATCTCTAATATTTCGCCAAATTCCCATAGACTTCCATTCTAAACTTACTTGCTTATAGAAAATCAACAAATTGAGATATTTTAATGCAACAAAAACTAATATTAGCTTAAGGGATTATATTAAATTTTTCTTTGATGACCTAAGTAGGAATTGACTTTATAACAAATTTTTTATATTACTTGTTTGTTTTTTTAAGTCTTTGAAGATATGCATTTATAATAGTACTAACTGCATTTGCATTTGCATTGCATGATATTCTTCGATTTTTTTCTGGAAAAAAATAAATTTTATTTTCTGATACATAGAAAAAAAATAATTATAATATTAGTTTTATTAAATTTCTTATTATAAATAAGAAATTATGTTTAAAATGCGGTTTAAATGAAATTTGCGAAACTGTCGATGAAATTACGAATTTTTCAAATTATGTGATTTTGATGTAATTATAGAAGAGTCCCTTTATAAGAGAATGGCAACATAAGGGTAAATAAAAAAAAAAAAAATCTTTTTGATTAGTCGAGAGGCTTTGGGATAAAACTTGGACAGCTTGCCATTGTATCTTCCAATCTGAGTGTGCTTCATATACCAACACTCTTATAATATTACTCTAAGCTGAACTAAAGTAAAACGTTTTTCAGATGTGCGATTTCAATGAAGTTATTTTCAAATGTGACAACACTCGCCAAAATATTTCGTTCTATGAAAATTTACGAAACTGGTGATCTGAAAATGGCATCATCTTTACGCATACAAAACTATTTCAGTTTTAAGAGTTAAAATACTGATTCATAATAATAAGATGTCATTTTCGGTCTATGAATATGGTGTAATAAAGCAGTCCACTTTTAGGATTCTTGAGGACAATCTTAACAAGTTGGAAATAGCACATCAAACGTGGCAAATAAGGTACATTCGTACTATAACTAGTTTTATAATTTTTTTCACCGCATATTGTACTGAATCTATATTTTAGTGCACTTCATAAGTGTATATCAATTTCATTCTGTTCGAAAGGCTGTAACATCATTAAAATGCACTTGGAATAACTTTTTCCCATTGGACGTAATGTAACGGAAAACTTTTGACTGTCTCTGTAATTAAACTATCATCCGATTTTCATAAAATTTGAAATGACTCGACAACATTTTGCAACAATTATATATTTAAAATTTCAGACCATTCGGTTGACCTTCTGATTGGTCAATCTCATTTCGCTAAACAACGAAAAATCTATCTGGATCTCGACCTAAATCCAGCAGTCCGCTCAGGAATACAATGGACAAAGAATTTTCGAGGCAAAACATACATTTATCTCATAAAATAATATGGAGTAAATATTTTCAAATTGGATTTTCTTTAACAAATATAACGAAGTTGCTAAAATCTTCACTGATAGGAATATTTTTTATTGGAAAAACTATGAATTTTATTTAAATTTATCGCAAAGTTTTAATTTGATAGTAGTTTAAAATGAAATTTTGGATAAGTTAAACAACAGCAAACAAAGAAATGCAAAATTTGGTAAGTATTGCTCAAAAAGTATCAAAAAAGTGCAGAAATTTGAAAAAGTATGCGGAAAGATTTGAAAAAAATGCTTCAAATATTAAGAAAAGTGCAGGATTCATTACTTGCGCACACCGAAAGCTTAATGCGGTCGCGGCAAAAAGTCAACGGGTGGGTTAGCTCCCCTGTGAGAATTCGACAATATCTCACATTGGAACTCTCAATATACAAGGCAGGAGCCAGTATAGGGAATCTAATGTAAATTCACCTAGACTCAGAATTTCTTCAGAGTCCAAGAAAAAGTCGCAAAAGATAAAACAAATAGATCAATATCTATCGATCTTTTCAGTTGACACTAGCGTGAAGGGTATTCCTTTATTTAGTGAGAGAAAATATTCTTTTGATGTTCACGCGGTCACCTTAGCCCGAGGGAACTAGAAAGTGAAACTACATCTTACTTTGACGTCATGGTTCTCACTGCATCCTATAGAGAACGATCTTGTTTATGAGCTCACGAGTGACAGATTGTGAGTGGCTAAAAGAGGGGGATTTTATTCTAGACGTAGAACGGGGCTGATAAAGAGGGATGCAAGAGCATTCTCGAGAGTTTTTTAAGTTGAGACTTCAAGTAGATTTTGGCCGTGCAGAGTAGAAATCTCTCACGGGTTAGTAGCTTCGGAACATTTTCCGGAGCACAGTAAGGGCGAAAGCCAGGTGCGGCTGTAAAGTTTCTCCACTACGGAGGAAACCCCGGAGGTTCCAAACCTCGTTTGTGATTCAACTGAAGAGGCGACACTTCTGTCGAGCATCTAAGACTCTTACATTCTCCCGAATACAAGTCATTCAAAGAAAATCTCACGTATTCGTCGACCTGACGAAAAACTTCGGACTCTGAATCAATAGAGACTGTTTCACTGAAAACGATCTGCCACTCGGTGACTGGACTTAAATTAAAGGACTACTAAACTTTATGTACAGGACTGTTATAATTAAAATTCACCTATTCAAAAGTATCTGGTTGTAGTACTAAAGTTCCAAATGGATCAAAATTTCGGTAGTGTTTGTAGTTGAACTGAAAATTGCAAGTTAAACTATAAAAATTGAAAAAAGCCGCGGTCTGAGAGACCGGTAACATCAGTTAAAGTTTAATTTAAATAGGTGCTGATTAGTTTTTGGTGTAAATACGTCTACAGGTAGCTCTGTTATGCTGCATTTTTCGCGATTTCTACAATAGCTCTATCTCAGAAATTAATACACGGGTTTTCATCAAAATTCAGATTCAGTTATACCTTGATATAATTTGGCGGTGATTAGTTTTTGCTGTAAATCGTACAACAGGTGGCGTTGCTATGCTGCATTTTTCACGATTTCCGCAATAGCTGTATCTCAAGACCTAATGCACGGAATTTTATCAAATTTCAGATTCACTTAGATGTTGATATACGTTGTTGCTGATTTGGTGTTCATGTAAATCATATAACAAGTGCCGCTGCTATGTGGCATTTTTTACGCTATATCTCAAAACCTAATGAACGGATTTTAATCAAACTTCATATTCTGCTGTTACACTTTCACATAAATAATTGGGTGTATACTTCCCAACAGGTGTTGTTTTTATGTTTTTCGGGTTGTGAATTTTGGTCGCAGTCATCTAAGAGGGTGGGTGCCGAAATTCAATGACTTGTTAGAAAGATGCGATGCTTATATCACCTTTTTAAATACACACAATTCAGCGAACATATAACTTTTAGAATCATCATGTGGGCCTAGATTGTCATTTAATTTTGGCACTGTGATAGCGAATTTTGAAGTATTAACATGTGTGAGATAGAAGAAAGTTTTGGGATTGCCACATCCGACTAGTTTATTTTATTTAAATATTTTGAACTTTAAATCGCATTTTATTCCATTACATTCTAATGATAAAATATTTGCTTATACGATACAAATAAATTCTTAATTTCATTTATGCGTTTTTTCGAAGGATACTTCAAAATAGATTGACTATAGTATAGAGCATCAAAAAATAATATAAAATTTTTGTTTTCTTCTTATATATTTTTTTTTTAATATTATTACTTTGTAAATATAAAGTTCACAAAAGTTCCCCAAAGAATATTAAAATTTTATTTATAATAACGTAAAATTATGATTGAAAAAATATGACGGGAGGGTGGGTGTGTGGGGGGGTGACCCCATTTACATCCGCCCCGGGTGTCACCCATCCTTGCTACGCCTCTGTTGACCTTGGAGGGAACTACTATGAACACTCCTAAGAGTTGGTAAGTTTAACTTATACCATTTAGCCGTACCTCAAAAGTTTCATTGAAAGTCTCGTATATAAGAACCAAAGAAAAAAGTATTAAATCATATCATTCAATATTAAATCATATCATATAGTAAAATAAATATATGATATCATAGCTAATGATCTAAATATTGCAGGATAAAGCTGTTTGCAACAAAATGCCTTGTTTACAATTCTTTATATTAGTGTTCTAGTTAAATTGTTTTAAGAGACTGAATGCATATTTATTTTTATATGAACTTTGAAAAAATCCATACGAATTTCCTACCAATTATAAAAACACTTTTCTGTTTGTTTCACTTGTATCAATTAAAAATGAATCTATGCACGCGATTGAATTTCCATATATATATATATATGTGTGTGTGTGTATATATATATGTGTGTGTGTGTGTGAGTTGTGGTTTTAGAGTTCCCATAACACTCTCCGTCTAGCAACAGGATACGGTCAGCACTTTCCATGAGAAATTTGTAACCTCAAAACCGCAGATGGTATTGAATATGCTGATGTGCAGTTTTGCATTCTCTTTGCTTGGGAACAATAACAGCCAAAGGCAGATTTTCATTTGGAAGTGGCTGAGATCGGACGTATTTTTCTAGCTCTAGATGAGAGCAGAAGTCGCTACGAAACCGGACAAAAGTCTGATATGAGGTGTCAGATGCTGCGAAAAGATCCGCAAAAACCCCCCTACCCTCCCGTAACTTTGTAAATATAGTATTAACTTGATGTGTAACTTATAATCCAGAACCATTAAACTCCTTTTATTCATTAATTATGGTCTTATTCTTATATCACATGGAGGCATCGGCCTCTCCTAGAACCGAATTAAAATTCCCCTAGACCCCAGAGACGGCCACTGGATTTTATGCAACTGACTTCTAGAGCAACTAACTTAACGACATTTTTTTTTCTCTTCAACTTTGAAGACAGTGGAGCCATTTCATTTCCATCGAAGATACCGATTTTTATTTTTCTCTCTGTTTCCTCTTTTCAAAATTCAAGCTGTACTGGAGAAAAACCATATCAAGAAGAAAGTAGGTTGATTCGACAGCTGTGAAATTCATCGAACGCAACGATTTTATTTTTCTTCTGTTAGTACGGATGATTCAAGATTCTTTTTTCTTCTCCCGTGCGGTGCACGTGCAGCGTGGAAGCGGAGATACTTCAATTATCTAGTGTGCTTATCAGTTCACGTCAATCCAGGCATTGATTATTTATTTTTTCCCTTCATAACGGATTAACATATATGAAGTAAGTGGCACATTTTATATTACTTTGGAAAATTATGTTAAGAGATATTTGTGTGGAGAATTATATGTTTTGACGCCAAATGGGCGATAAAGGGATGGCAATGTCTCTATTGCTTACTTAGGGTTACTCGTCCTGGGCTCATCGCTCGCGCTCACTGTGTTTGAGGTGGTGTTGTTGAAAGAATGTTTTTAAGAACAGTTTCGCTTTTATTGTAAATAAATGTATTATAGCTGTAAATATGTGGTCTTCCAATAAAAAGGAAGAGAAAAATGATATCCCGTCGAATAATTGAGTAAGTGCCAATTGATTTACTTTTAGATAGTGTTAGTTAATTTAAGAAATCCACTGAACTAGAACCGGTCGCCACACTGGTGCAAAGGCCGCGAATATACATTGATAACTACGCTACTGGCATTTCATTAAACGGGTAAATTATTTAAAATTTCTCTTAAAATCTAAGATATATTGGAAGACATAATTCTTTGAATGAGTGAAATAAAGATGAATCAAAGTGAAGTTTTAAAACGAAACATAGCAAAACGCGGATCAATTAGAACCACAGTAACAAAATGGATAAAAAAAATTGATAGTGAAATTAAAAAAGAAAGTTATTCCAAATCGGAAATAGTTGAGGACTCTTTAGCGGCATTACTTGAACATAAATTATCATTAGAAAAATTGGATGAGTCAATTGAATCGGAAATTGAAACCGATAATTTAGAAACAGAAATAGAAACTTCGATAGAATATAAGGAAGCTTTTGTAACTTGCAAATCTAAAGCCAGTAGATATTTGAAAAATTTAAACATAAATTCAACTATCGCGAGTGAACCAAAAGTAACTACGCCCTCCATATCAGACAGTCAATCAAAGTCGAATACGAAATTGCCGCGAATTTCTTTAAATAAATTTACAGGCGACATTTGCGAATTTCAAGAATTTTGGCCTCGGTTTAAAGTTGCTATTCACGAAAATGAAGCTCTTCAGCAAATTGAAAAGTTTACTTACTTAAAATCTTTAATTTCTGATTCAGAAGCTGCCGCTATTAATGGGCTTCCATTAACAAGTGAAAATTATGTAACGGCAATAAATATATTAAAGTATCGTTTTGGGAAAATAGATGTTTTAATTTCCGAGCACACTAACAAACTATTAAACTTAGAAGCAGTACGAAGATCAAATGACATACATTCTTTGAGAAAATTACACGACCAGATAGCCATAGAAATACGAAGTCTGGAATCGCTTGATGTGAAGTCAGACCAATATGGTTGCTTATTATTACCCATTATTTATAAATGCATACCGAATGATCTCGTATTACAGTTTCACAGAGAACAATACGATAAAAAGGATGTTAGTGTAAATGATTTATTGTTGTTTCTGAAACGTGAAACAGAAGCGCGAGAAAAGGATATTAATGTTACTTCTATCAGTTTTGAGAATACTAAATCCCATGAAAATAAATTTAAGCAAAATTCTCCCAAACACTTTCACCAAGGAAAAATAAAAAATCCTTCGGCATTCACATTAAATACAATTACTGAAAACTTTTGCCCCTTTTGCTCTCAAAAACACGACGCAAATTCGTGTAAGTTAAATTTGGAACAACGAAAAGAATCTTTATTAAAACAAGCTAAATGTTTCAGATGTTACAAACGGTTCCACCGAAAACAGAATTGCAGAAATACTGAAATTCGTTGCACAATTTGTTTTTCGAGAACGCATCAAAATTCTCTTTGTAACAAAAAACAAAAAGAAAAATCATCGAATGAAAATAAAATTGACTTTTTTTCGACTGAGCGTGAACCGGGGGGAAAGAAAAATAAGAAATATGAAAAAATAACAGTTTCGTCACTTTGTTGTAATCCAGATGAATATATTTATTTTCAAACGTTGAAAGGAATTATGATTGGAAAGAATCAAAATATTAATGTTCGAATATTATTAGATAGCGCCTCGCAGCGAACATTTATCGGAAAGAATTTATCTAATCGGTTAAATTTAGAGGTGACAGGGCAGGAATCATTAAAAATTCACACCTTTGCTGGAACAAAACCTATTGTTGATAATCATAATAGAGTAAAGAATTTCCTAAAAGACAATAATTTGGACAATATAATATGTCTGGAAGCGTTAGAAACGAAGAGAATCTGTTCCGATATAATACGAGCGCCAAGTTCCGAGTTATATAAAAAAAAATTAAAAATATGGGTATAGAGTTATCTAGACGTTTCTAATGAATTAGATGATGGTGATAATGAAATAGATTTATTGATTGGTAGCGATTACTATTGGTCAATTATGACAGGAAAATATAAACGTATTTCACCAACTCTTGTTCTGAATGAAACTAAATTAGGTTGGACACTTCACGGCAAATTCTCAGAGGAAGTTAATAGAAATAATTTAGTAAGCGCTATGTACATATCTATTTGGGATAATAACACAGATGATAAAATTTCAGTTCACTTGAAAAATTCTGGGCTATAGAAGGGTTGGGAATTCAAGAAGATAATACGAACAAAGATTTGTGTGATAAACAAATACTACTAGAACAATTTGAAAATTCGATTGAATTTAAGAACAACAGATATGAAATTAAACTACCTATGAGATATGATAATCTTGATCTTCCTAATAATTATGAAATTGCCAAAAAGAGAATTGAAAGTTTAATTAAACGATTTATGAATAATCCTGCATTGTTTAAAGAATATAAAGATATAATTAATGAATATAAGGCTTTGGGTTGAGAAGTTTAGAAGTTGTTGAACCCCAGGAAATAAATTCGACCAATGGTAATTTGACATATTATTTACCCCACCACCCTGTGATTCGAACGGACAAACAAACAACCAAACTGCGCATCGTTTTCGATGCATCATCTCGCGCTCCTTCTGAACCTTCCGTAAATGATATACTTTTTCCAGGTCCGAATTTGAAGTCTGATTTATTTGATTTAATTTTACAATTTCGAAGCAATAACACAGCTGTAGTGGCAGACATTGAAAAGGCATTCTTGCAGATAAGCCTTGCTGAAATTGACAGAGATATGACGCGATTTTTGTGGATCGAAGAACTCCTTCAAGATAAAAATTCTCCATTGAACTTTATAATTATGAAAATGTGCCGCGTATTATTTGGCGTTACTTCGAGTCCATTCCTGTTAGGAGCAGTAATTAAACATCATGTGAAAAAGTATGCAACTTCGTATCCGGAAACTTGTTCCAAAATTAAATCTTCCATGTATGTTGATGACCTATTGTTAGGAGCAGATACTGTTAATGAAGCTTTAAAATTTTCAAAAGAATCGTTAGATATTTTTCAACAAGCAAATATGTCCTTGCGGAAGTGGCAAAGTAATTCTACTATTTTAAAGGAACATTTAAAATCATTAGATATGAACGTTTGCCCTGATACATCAGCTGATACAATTCCATTTAAAATCTTAGGCTTAATATGGGACACGGAAGAAGACATTTTCAGATTTGATAATCATAGTCTTTTAGAATTTGTTCACTGTCAGGAAAAGTCTAAAAGAACTGTAATTCGAGCGGCTGGAAGAATTTTTGACCCCATTGGGTTTTTATCTCCATTCACAAGTTTAATAAAAATAATTTTTCAATCATCGTGGGAACACGGTATCGATTGGGACCAAAAATTGCCAGAACATTTAGAGAAAAAAATGGGATAATTGGTGCTCACAGATTCCATATCTTAGTAAAATAAAAATCCCAAGGTATTATTTTCAAGACATCGAATGTTTTGATAATGTAGAAGTCCACTGTTTTAGTGATGCAAGTATTAAAGCCTATGGAAGTGTTATTTATCTTAGATATAACAACAATAATAGCATAAAGACAAGTTTTGTTACATCAAAAAGCAGATTAGCTCCCATAAAAAAGTTAACTTTACCACGTTTGGAGTTAATGGGTGCTATGATTGGAGCTAGACTTGGAAAACGGGTAATGTCCATTCTCAAGATAAGTGAAAATAAAGTACACTATTGGACTGACTCAAACATCGTACTTCACTGGATCAAGAGTTCATCTAGTACTTGGAAGCCATTCGTCAGCAATAGAGTATCGGAAATACAAACTTTGACAAATCCGATGAACTGGCGACGTTGTCCCGGTAGCTCAAATCCTGCTTACCGACTTACGAGAGGACTCTCACTTCTCGACATCGAGAGCGATGATGCATGGTGGTCAGGGCCTCCACGGTTAATTAAAGATTCAAATTTATGACCCAAGGAAGATAGAGAAGTAGATGAAGATATGAAGCAACTAGAAGCTAAAAGAAAAGTAATTTCCCAAAACCTTTGTTCATCACAACAACAGAAACCACTTATAGAGATTGAGCGTTTTAGTTCCTTATTGAAGGCAATTAGAACAGTGGCAAGAATTAAAAGATTTGTCTTCAATCTAAGAAGTCCAATTAAACGTAAAGGTATATTATCTGCTGAAGAATTGACAGAAGCTGAAGAATTATTAATTAAAGAAGTACAAATGAAAAATTATAAGGAAGAAATTGAGTCATTAAAAGGAGGAAATCCCGTTAAGAAGACATCAAGAATTTATTCGTTATGTCCCTATTTGGATAAAAATAAAATTTTACGAATCAGAAGCAGACTTAATAAAGGCTCATTTAGTTCAGATGAAACCAATCCAGTCATATTGCCAAAGAATGAAAAAATTACCGAGTTGATGATTACGCAAGAACACAGAAAATTGTTGCATAGTGGAGTTTCTTTGACACTTGCACAAATCCGAAAAAAATTTTGGATTCCTCAAGGAAGACAAGTAATTAGGGAAAGTGTCAGAAAATGTTTAATTTGTAAAAAATACAATTCAAAAGCGGCTGACCAACTAACTGGTCAACTTCCGAAGGAAAGAATATCAGAATCTCCTGCGTTTACCGTTATAGGATTGGATTTTGCAGGACCGATAATCGTAAGAACAGAGAATAAAGAGACGTCAAAGTCATATATTGTACTGTTCACCTGTGCCACAACAAGAGCAATACATTTGAAAGCAGCCAGGGATATGACTACAAAATCTTTCATTTTGTGTTTTCGTCGATTTATTTCAAGACGCGGAAACTGTAAAATAATTTTTTCGGATAATGCAAAGAGTTTTAAGGCTGCTGATAAAGAACTACAACAATTTGAAAAAATCATTAAAGATCAAGAACTCCAGGATTTTATATCGAATGAAGATATGACATGGAAATTTATCGTCGAGCGTGCCCCATGGTGGGGAGGGTTTTACGAAAAGCTCGTAAAAAGTGTAAAAGAACCCTTAAGAAAAATTTTGGGAAGAGCTCTCATCACATTTGAAGAATTGGCAACAATCTTGACAGAAATAGAAGCCATAATAAATATGAGATCGCTAACCTACACAACAAGTGATTTCGGCGAGCCAGAGCCACTTACCCCGGCCCATTTCCTTCAGCTAGGAAGAGAAAACATCAGTTTTCCTCTACATTTTGCCGAATTAGAAAATAAAATTCTACTAAAGAAACTTTGTTAAGGAGAAAACGATATCAAAGTAAGTTGTTGAAACAGCTCTGGATTAAGTGGAAGGAACAATACTTGTTGAATTTAAGTTCAGTTCATGAATTTAAAACTCCTGGAAGACACAAAAACTTAAAAATTGGCGATGTTGTTTTGGTAGATGGTACTGCTAAATCTAAATTGTTGTGGGACTTAGGAATAGTTAAGGAAGTCATTATTGGCAGAGATAAACTTATTCGTGCTTGCATAATAAAAACTGCTAAAGGACTGCTGAGACACTTTTGTATCCTTTTGAACTAGATATCTGAATGATAAGTGATTTCAGTACTTGATTTGAAATTTATTTTTTGTACAAGTTTTTGAATATCAAAGTGTGTTTGTTTTATAAATTCATAGTGGGAAATATTTTGTGTGTGTGTGTGTTTTGCAATTTGTTGTTTATTTAGTAAAAATGTTTCATTTTATGCATAATTGTACTTTATTTCAAATTGAAAAGATATTTGAATTAATAATGGTATTTAATTTGTTTATATTATGTATATATATATATATATATATATATATATATATATATATTCAGTTAATCTTATTCAGGTAAAATATCTGGCCAGATCTGTTCATGTAGCTACATGTTATAAGAGTGTCATTTTTTTTTTAATTTATATTGATCATGACTTTATTATTTTATGTTTAATTATTTATACTTCAACACCTGTAGATTGAAAATTTTCTATTTTATCATTTGAATTGTGATTTAAGGTCAAGTTTATTATAAGAATTTGTTTATGTTGATTTATCATTATGTACTCTCATGAGTCCAGGTGGGGAGTGTGTGGAGAATTATATGTTTTGACGCCAAATGGACGATAAAGGGATGGCAATGGCTCTATTGTTTACTTAAGGTTACTCCTCCTGGGCTCATCGCTCGCGCTCACTCTGTTTGAGGTGGTGTTGTTGAAAGAATGTTTTTAAGAACAGTTTCGCTTTTATTGTAAATAAATGTATTATAGCTGTAAATATGTGGTCTTCCAATAAAAAGGAAGAGAAAAATGATATCCCGTCGAATAATTGAGTAAGTGCCAATTGATTTACTTTTAGATAGTGTTGGTTAATTTAAGAAATCCACTGAACCAGAACCGGTCACCACAATATTAAAGTGATCGCAAGTCAAATTAATCCTGCGAGGGCCAATCGCGTTAAATTGTTACATAATTTAATTTTTAAAATGGACAATGGAAGGTTGAATAGGAAGGAATTAAGAGAATTTCAGGATTTTGATTTTAAAGAAGGAGATGATCAATTTCAAACTAAATTAACGGAAATTGTGGGCGAATTTTCCTAAATTCAGTTAGTTTGTATAGCCAATTTATTGCATTTAGACGTGCACGGAAGTGACTCGGATATTGCTAAACGTATATTGCAGGCGCTAACTGACTTAGAAACCTTTCAAAATCAGGCCCGTAACCAGATGGGGGGCAGAAGGGGCTGAGCCCCCCCCCCCAGCTTCCTCTTGAGCCCCCTCTAGACATTTCACTTTTTTCCAATAAAATGTACATTTTAACTAGTACTAATCTGAAGGAAAAAAAATATATATGCAAGAAAACCATTTAGATCTTTCAGCTGCCTGAAACGGAACGGAAAATGCCAATTATTTTACAGTCAAAGGCATATTAATTACGATGTATTATTTGGCGGTACAGTTCTCAATATGCAAACGAAATGCGATAGTAGGAACATTTTATTCTCCTGAAAAAAATTAACACCAGATGTACAAACCAGTCATCATATGTTTTGGCACATAGTATATAGTTGAGGACAATTTGTACTCGATTATCTCCGCAGGGTGGAACGGAAATAGACATATGTTATTCATCCTGATAAGTAATTAGTGAGCAATGGCTAAACATCTTCAAGCTAATAAATAAAAGCATGTTTCTAAATTTCAACGGCGAGCCTGCATACAACATGTGTTTAGCTAAGAAAGGAAAAAGCTAAAAAAGATTGTCAATTTATACAAATCAAATAAGAGAAATCTTTGTTTGAATGACATTAATTGTTTCATGTCATGGGTGTCGGATGTTTTTTTTTTAACTTTCATCTGTTTTTTCTCCTCGTGTTTCAAGACTTTGAAAAACAACTTTTTTCAGTTTGTCTTAGGTTAAGTTTATTATTTCGCTATTTTTTAACATTTTTTTTTTTTTATGACAATGGAATAAAATTTGCAGCTATGGTTATTCAGACACTAAGAATTTAACTGCGTTTTACATTTTACCAGGCTGTTTTCATGTCTAAGCCAGCTACTTTCTGACATATTCGCGAAAATTTTTTATTGATAACGGCATAAAATTTGTAGATAATAGCGATGTAAGGAATCGAACAGCGTTTTACGTTTTTGTATTGCAGTAAACAATCGATCTGAAAATGACGGTAAATTCGATGCTTTAGTAGACTGATTTTCATGACATGACAACGACGGAATGGTCGTCAATCTTGTAGCAATTGGCTATAACTCTTGCAAGTATCTTGGATGAGTTTGTTAATTAAGTGTGTACATGTTATTGTTTGTTTACAGAAACACAAAAGGAAACATGCAAAACTTTTCAACACAATAATGCCCGAAATATCTACCAAATTCAAACCTAATTGGAACAGTGTATTGATCTTGCTAGTATCTCGGATGAATTCGTTAATCAAGTATTGTTCTGCCACCCCTAAGTGGTCATCTAATGAAAAAAACTGACCGTGTTCAAAACAAAGAGTACGCTGCTTTCAAATCCAAAAGAGCTATATTCAGACGCATTTCCGGATTTATTTTGGTTCGTAAATGCCTGAAATTAGCAGATATTCTTATTCCTAAACTATGTCATCGAATGGAGATTTCCATTTTTTGATAAAGACAGAAGACCTTTCAGAAAATACTGTCAAAGTGGGCATTTTGAACCGAATTCCCGAAGCGAAAGCGCGAGAAAGGAGAAAACTTGTCACGTGATAAGAATCACTTGTATGATTTGATATTTATTTATCAAAAAATAGAAAACGCTATTTGATTCCATATCACTTCTCTAGCCAGGCCTGCCAATTTTATGCCTTTAAAAAATGAATCAGAAAATGTATCAGAAAGTTTCGAGATGTTGAGTAGGGAATTTGAGAACCGCCTAAATGAATATACCTTTACTTTCAGTTATCCGATACATTTTTATCTTAATTTCATTATTTGTATTTTGAACCGGAAGACGAACCAAATTTTTTGGTTCCCCCTTCTACTCGAGCGTCCAGGGTATATGCCCCCTCGACTCCCTCTAGTTTAAACCTTGAGGTCATGAATCACCCTGTATATTAATTAGGATTATCTGTCATGTAAAGAATCTTAAAATTAAAGAGCTTTTATTTATCTTGCTCACTTTGGTGGGTAAATGAAATTTGCCAATAAGAGATTTTTTTTCTTTTTTAAATCTTGGTTAGATTTCTTTTTATTTTTATTTTAATGGAAATTTAAACGTTTTTTAGAAAACTACTATTTATACTTCAGAAAAATATTGAGTAATCGAAATTGCATTTGCTGCCTGTTTTTACATTATTTCTGAATGGGCTGAATTAAGTGAGATCAATAACAGGCACTAATGTAATAAATTGTAAAGTGCAACCGAAATCAGTATTCAATGCATGATTTCCTTCATTGTACATTTGTTAAAGTAGTCAGTTGTTGTCAGGAAAACTTGTTTTAACGCCAATCAATATTTTTTATTTATTATATCAATTATGAATGTAATCAGAAATTTTTTTAATTATGACATTTTCTAAAATATTTTCAATAAAGTGAAAACAGTAATAGGCTATGAGAATTTGAAAATATCTGCTAACCAGTCTGCAATACATGATTTTCCTTTATTAAAATCTGAATGAAGTTACTTTTTTATGAAGTCGGTTTCAATTACGTTTTACTTTTTAAATACAATAAAACCCTGCTAAGACAAAATCCAACGGAATGAGGAAAATTTCTATTTTAGATAGGTTTTCATCTTAATAGGCACACACCCCTAATTATTTTGTACTTCTTTCCACGAATTACGTTTTTTTTTCAGTTTAAGAATTTCATTATGCAAATATTCCGTTATAAACAGGTTACATTACAAATAAGTTCTTTTAAGGTCAGTGCAAAAGGAAAAAGTGCTCCTTCTCCTACATAAGCAATGACTAGTTGGCTGTATCAATCCCAAAACTTTATTCTATCTCATATATTAGGTAGCTTTCATTACAAAAAGCTACCTATTGCAGCCGTTCGGAGGAAAACGATTTCAAAAAATTTTGGTATATTTTCATCGATCATGACCCCCAGACCACGAAACCACCCTCCGTTCAAAAGTTGATATATATATACAATACATATAAGTATATTTAATATAAATAAAGTTATACTGTATGTATTAAAATGGGGTAATTATTTTTATTATTATTCCTCTATTCTTTTTAATATTGATCTATTTTCACTTTGTGTTACAAAATTTCTTATCTGTTTAATGTGTTTGAATGTCCCACACTCATACTTTTAGGATTTTTATGGCTGTATGAAAATAATCCACGCACTATATTTGAGATTTTTAGGTAATGGGAATTTAAGTATCTGATAATCTTCTATATACCTCCATATGTTTATTTCCTGTTCATTTTATAATTATCTTACATAAAATAGTTTTCATTAACGATTTCTATATTATTTTTAATATATTTTTATTAATTATTATTGAATTTATTTTGTTTTATAGCATAAAGCTATATGCTATAAATTCTCAATGTTATAGCATTATTTAAATTCTCAGTGTAGTTTAAATGAGTAAGATAATAGAATATTTTGTTTCCTTTTTTTTACATTTTATTAACAATAGTTTTTTAAAAAATATATAGTGTGGTTTATATTAGGTTTATAATTATCTATATATAAGGATTTGTTTGGTTTTGCTGTTAATCAAAAATTTTTACATTCTTAGGATTTCAAATGTTATCTTGTGACATTTGAATAATAAAAATACTACTAGATGGCAGCACCAAAATTTGTCTTTTGACAATAAGATATAACTTTTGTCTTTTGCAACTCTTTTTCAGTTATAAATTACTACACCAGGTGGATTTTTAAGCTAAATTTTGACGATATTGTTATATAGTTATTAATTAATTTAATAGTGCATTTTAGTTATTTTAAATAATGTAATTACTTTCTATTTATTTTATTTTATATTATATTAATTTTATTTTTCATGAGTTTTCAAAATGTATTAACTGCATCCTTTGGTCTCAATCACTTTGATTTCTTAACTGTTTTATTCACCTTAATCTTTACGATATTTTGGGAGCCATGTAATATTGAATATATACAAATATATATATGGATATACTGAAAAATACTGAAATATTAATCGGTATGTTGTGTATTATTTCTATTTTATATCCTATAAATATTTAAACAGGTTTTATTGATTTTTCCATTTCATATTATTTGTTTTTATTCTGTTTTCATTTTTAATATATTCACTTGATTATAATGGTTGTTTGGGCACAGGGAAAAATAATATTAGCTTTAGCTTATTTTTCTCACATAAAACAACCATATTGCTTAGATCATTGACTTCTGTGCCCTTGATAACGTAATTCAATATATAAGCTTTTCCATTATTTGTCGGTGTCCACTTTCTTCTTTTTTCTTCCATAATAATTCTTATAATAAATTATTTGGCACTTTTTTTATATATACTTACAGCTTTAATTCACAATATTACGGTTTTTGATGGTGGTAGGTTATGTTTAATTAATGGTTATATATATATATATCCATATATATATATATATAATATATCTGATCTTTGTCACACTGTAACTCTCGTATTTATGAACCGATTTGGATGAAACTCGGTGTGTAGATAGTACATATAAATGTTTCGACCGAGTTCGTTGGCCAGCTTCATCCGCCATCTTGTTTCAAAATGGCGGCCATTTACAAAAAATTTAAAATTTGAAATGTGGCACCAAAAAATTTAAAATTGAAAAATATTTTTTTCTTATGTGATTGACCTTGATACAAAGATTCCGGAGCAATTTTTGTTTCGTCTATATCTTAAATAGTCCCTCCGGCCAGTGCAGGAAGAGGTAGCTTTCATATTCCTTAATTTTTAAAAGCCAGCTTATATTATTCAAACACACGGAGCTCAAATTAGTGGAACCCGATCGTAGAAGATTAAATACTGATTTTTGTCAATACAGAATATGAATGAGAATTTCGCGAAATTAGTCGTGTTTTCAAAGCTGGTTTTATTTAAAGTGATTTATATTTGGTCGCCAAATTCGGCGATATCTTGAAGTGCTCGCCATTTTAAAGCAACATAATGGGTGCAACAAAGCTAACCAATGAACTTGGTCGAGACTTTAGTAATTCTTGTGCACATGCTCACTCACATCTAAATCGGTTGATAAATACGAGTGCTGTTGCAGCCAAAAAATCAGATTTTTCAAAATGTCACCCACATTAGAAATTCAAACCGTTATATCTCAACCATTTTTTAAGATAAAGACAAACAAAAAATGCTCCGGAATCTTTGTATCAAGCTCAAACACATAGGAAAAAAAATTCAATTTCTAATTTTTTTGTACCTCATTTTAAATACAATTTTTTTTTTTAATGGCCGCCATTTTGAAACAAGATGGCGGATGAAGTTGGCAAACGAACTCGGCCGAGAGATTGCTATGTACTATGCATATGCTTTGTCACAACCTAATCGGTTCATAAATACGCTTGTTATCGCGTGACAAAAATCAGATCGTTTCAAAATGTCAGCCATGCTATAAATTCAAAGTGCTATAACTCAGTCATTTTTTAAGATATAGACGAAACGAAAAATGCTCCGAAATCTTTGTATCAAGGTCAAACACATAAAAAAAATATCTTTTTCAATTTCTAATTTTTTTTGTACCTCCTTTTAAATTAAAAAAAAAAATTAAATGGCCGCCATTTCAAACAAGAAGGCGGATGAAGTTGGCCAACGTACTCGGTCGAGACATTGGTATGTACTATGTACACAACAAGTTATATCCAAATTCGTTCATAAATACGCGTGTAATCGCGTGACAAAATTCAGATCGTTTCAAAATGTCAACTACACAAGAATTTCAAACTGCTATAACTCAACCGTTTTTTTTTAAATATAAACGAAACAAAAAAACCTCCGGAATCTTTGTATCAAGCTCAAACACATAAGGAAAAAACCTTTTTTGATTTCTAGTTTTTTTATACCTCATTTTAAAATTTAAATTTTTTTAAAATATTTAAATGACCGCCATTTTGAAACAAGATGGCGTATGAAGCTGGCCCACGAACACGGTCGAGACATTGCTATGTACTATGCACATGTCAGGTCGAAATCGGTTCATAAATACGCGTATTATCGCATAACAAAAATCAGATCGTTCCAAAATGTCAGCCATGCTAGAAATTCAAAGTGCTATAACTCAGCCATTTTTTAAGATATAGACGAAACAAAAAATGCTCCGGGATCTTTGTATCATGTTCAAACACATAAGGAAAAAATCTTTTCCAGTTTCTAATTTTTTTGTACCTCATTTTAAATTTTAAATTTTTCAAAAAATTTTAAATGGCCGCCATTTTGAAACAAGATGGCGGATGAATTTTTCCCACAAACTCGGTCGAGACATTGCTATGTACTATGCAAATGCCTTGTCACATCCTATCCAAATCGGTTCATAAATACGCGTATTATCGCGTTTCAAAAATCAGATCGTTTCAAAATGCCAGTCATGCTAGAAATTCAAAGTGCTATAACTCAGCCATTTTTTTAAGATATAGACGAAACAAAAAATGCTCCGGAATCTTCGCATCAAGCTCAAACACATAAGAAAAATTATTTTTCTATTTCGAATTTTTTTGTGCCTCATTTTTAATTTAAAATTTTTTAAATGGCCGCCATTTTTAAACAAGATGGCGGTTGAAGCTGGCCAACGAACTCGGTCGAGACATTGGTATGTACTATATACACAGGAAATTTTATCCAAATCGGTTCATAAATATGAGAGTGACAGTATGACAAAGATCAGATATATATATATATATATATAACCATTAATTAAACATTACCGACCATCATCAAAAACTGCAATATTGTGAATGATTGACTACACGCCATACACCAGCAATATAGAACTGTATGTGTAAAATAAAGTACCGTATACTTATATATATATACTAGCAGGCTATGCCCGCTGCGCTGGTCAATATTTCCAAATGAGCCTTGGATTAAACGAAATAAATTTGAACTTGTATTTTAAACAAATTGGACCTTCAGCTGGTCTTTGCTCATTGCTGAAAACGATGCGAACGCCATTGCAATATTATATTATCTTAATCGTTGGACAAAATTTAACTATTAACCAGCAATTCCTTTAGTTGATTATTAACAGTGCACTTTTGGTAGGGCAATGTGGCCCTTATGACAACAGGAATTAAAACGGTCTCTGATCTGACATTGCTAAATTAGTATCCATTAGAATGATTGCACAGATTGACCATTGAACAGGAATAATGTTCAGGTGGTTCATTTTCGTTTGATAGTTCTTGAACTCTTGGAATCTCAGTTCGCGCAATATGTAATTCTGGTAGCTTAAATATAATCTGAGTGAAATTTTACGTTATATTTCTTAATAAACGTTGTCTTGTGACAGATCTACTACCACTGTTTTCTCTCTTAGGATTCCAGCAGAGTAAATACCGTAAAAAATGTATTGAGCAATTTGCAGTCAAAAAAGAATGTTTAACTTTCATATTTCAAAGAAAAGTGAAATATAAAAAAGTGTGTTTTTGAAGCTGAATTGTTTGAATAAAATTAAAATGACGTCATTTTCACTGCCTTTTCATTTTGTAGAGCATTTACAATCATGTAACAGTTTACACGTTACAAAACTCGATGACTAAATCTTGTAAAAAAAAAATAAACCTCTTGCATCGAATAAAATCTTTATAATCATCTGTAATCGACTCCATTGTGATGGTTGACGTCAAACATTAAGGCTGATGCAAAAATATTGTTACGCATTTACCAGAGTTAATGACAAAACAAACTTAATTACTCGCCAAGTTACCATACAATAAATAGTGTCAAAATATTGTCGAGTCAATTATAGATTTTTTATAAATAAATATTCATGTCTTAAACAGACCTGACAACGATAAATAAAGTTAGTTATACAAAAATTTTTAGCAGTAAGCATTTTTGGGAATACTTGAACCGAAGATTTATTTTGCATTTTTTGAAAGAGCATAATAACACGGACAAACAAATAGGCTTGCTAATTCCTTTATAGTCAAGAGTAAATTAATCTACTGTCTATTGTTTAAATAACTTAGATTATAAAAATAACTCTTAATTTGTTGCTAAGTTCAGCTGAAGCGACGAATTAGATAAAAATATCTGAAATTAAATTCAGCAAGCAATTTTTATTGCAAAATTTTTGCTTTTTTGTACTATAATATTAACGCATAATTGCAGAAATCTTCTTATGAATCTTCTTATATCCTAACTTTTAAAGCATTAAATATTTCTATAGGTGAAATAGGCAGTAGATCCGACATCTTAAAAAGAAAAGTTACATAATACGCAATTTTCCATTAATAAGTAATAATCTGAGTTCCATGGTATAAAAATCACATGATTGAAGAAAACAAAACGGCATGTTTCTATAGTAATGGTATTCCATATTATAATAAAAAATATTTTAAATCTCTAAAATTAAATTATTCTAGCATATGTGTGTATTTGGCAGACATTTACACTAAAATTTAAATGCTTGCTACATAATTACAATTTTAACTGCTTTTTATATGATTTACATTTGAATGTAAAAATTTACTCCAAAATCTTCTCCTACACTTAAAAAAAAAAAAAAAAAATATTGCGACCTTCGTCTGGCTTATTTCACACTTCTGCCTTTGGGGCTTAAAATTGCATTGTTTGGCGACAAAAGTAATAATTAAATAGCATATAACTGACTAATACAGCCATTTTTACAATTACTTCTTCTAGTTTTTCCTCTAAGACATACGATGGGAGAATTATATAAAAATGCTAATTAAATTGAAAAACAAAACAACAACAACAACAAAAAAGACTAAAAGAATGTTACTTAAATTTTATTTCTTCAAGTTTTTTCTGGCACATTTTTAATAACCTGACTGAAGCGAAAAATCGCCTAATAAGGTATCAATTGCTTCTTTCATATTAATTTATTTTATAAGTTTTAGTTTTATAAACTTTCCTTTCGTGATTAAATTAAATATTTTCGTTTTTTCAAGTGATTGTGACATTTACGATCAACCATTATTGGCATTAAATCTTATAGTTTGGCGATAGATTTTGGGTCGATAGGATAACCAAGTATAGTACTGAATTTTCCTATACGTGAAATTGGCGTTATCGCCAAAGAAATAAACAATAATATTTTCTAAAAAAGAAAAAAAAAGAAAAGGGATAATAATCCTTCATCTAAGTTGGAGTGTATAAAAATCATATGATTCCGTAATTACGGCGAAAAGCTTTTTAAAAAGTATTAACTTATTTTATAATATGTATGTCAGGCAGAATTTCAAACTAAAATTTAGATATTTGATTCCATTTTTAAAATATTAACTGATATCTATATAACTTATAATTGAATGTGTAAATGTACTCCAAAATTGATCTCGGTCACTTGAAAAAACACCATTATTGCGAAAATCCTCAAGCTAATGTCACGTTTATGCATTTTTGGCTTTAAAAAAAATTGACTAAACACTGTTTGGCGACAAACATAAATTAGAAATCGTAAAGAAAGAAATATTATGTAATTCGCAATTACAATAACTTTTACTATTACATCTGTTTATTTTTCCTGTAAATCACATGATGTGGCAGTTAAAATAAAAAGAAATAAAAAGTAAAAATAAAAAGAAGAGTAAAAATAAAAAGAAAAGAACTAAAAATAAAAAAATTGTAATTCAAAATTAGTCTAATCAAATCTTCAGATTCATTTTTAGGTAGCTTTCTTTACAAAAAGCTACCTATTGCAGCCGTTCGGAGGAAAGCGATTTCAAAAAATTTTGGTATATTTTCAACGATCATGACCCCCAGACCCCCCGAAACCACCCTCTGTTCAAAATTGATATATATATATATATATATATATATATATATATATATATCTGACCTATGTCACACTGTAACTCTCGTGTTTATGAACCGATCTGGATGTAATTTGGTGTGTACATAGTACATACCAATGCCTCGACCGAGTTCGTTGGCCAGCTTCATCCGCCGTTTTGTTTCAAAATGGCGGCCATTTAAAATTTTTAAAAAAAATTTAAAATTTGAAATGTGGTACCAAAAAATTGAAAAGAGAAAAATATTTTTTTCTTATGTATTTGACCTTTATACAAAGACTCCGTAGCAGTTTTTGTTTCGTCTATATCTTAAAAAATGACTGAGTTATTGCATTTTGAATTTCTAGCGAAGCTGACATTTTGAAACGTCCTGAATTTTGTCACGCGATAAAAGGCGTATTTATGAACCGATTTGGATGTAACTTCGTTTATACATAGTACAGACCAATGTCTCGACCGAGTTCGTTGGCCAGCTTCATCCGCCATTTTGTTTAAAAATGGTGGCCATTTAAATTTTTAAGAAAAATTTAAATTTGAAATGTGGTACCAAAAAATTGAAAATTGAAAAAATATTTTTTTCTTATGTGTTTGACCTCGATAAAAAGATTCGGGAGCAGTTTTTGTTTCGTCTATACCTTAAAAAATGGCTGAGTTATAGCATTTTGAATTTCTAGTGTGGCTGACATTTTGAAACGCCCTGATTTTTGCCACGTGGTAACAGACGTATTTATGAACCGATTTGGATGTACCTTGATGTGTACAGAGTACATACAAATAACTCAACCGAGTTCGTTGGCCAGCTTCATCCGCCATCTTGTTTCAAATTGGCGGCCATTTAAAATTTTTTTTTTTTAAATTAAATTTAAAATGAGATACCAAAAAATTGGAAAATGAAAAAGAGTTTTTTCGTATGTATTTGACCTTAATACAAAGATTCCGGAACAGGTTTTGTTTCGTCTATATATAAAAAAATGGCTGAGTTATAACATTTTGAATTTCTATTTGGCTGACATTTTAAAACGACCTGATTTTTGTCACGCGATAACAGGCGTATTTATGAACCGATTTGCATTTAACTTGGTCTGTACATAGTACATACCAATGTCTCGACCGAGTTCGTTGGCCAGCTTCATTCGCCATCTTGTTTCAAAAGGGTTGCCATTTTTAAAAAAATGTAATTTAAAATTTAAAATGAGGTATTAAAAAATTGGAAAATGAAAAAGATTTTTTTTTATGTGTTTGGCCTTGATACAAAGATTCTGGAGCAGTTTTTGTTCCTGAAAATTTGTTCTTTTGTTTATATCTTAAAAAATGGTTGAATTATAGCACTTTGAATTTCTATCATGGCTAACACTTTGAAACGATCTTGTATTTGTCTCGCGATACCACACGTATTCACCTATTTCGATGGAAGAAGGCATGTGGATAGTCAATATCTCGACCAAGTTCGCTGGCCAGCTTCATCAGCCATCTTGTTTCAAAATGGCGGCCATTAAATTAAAAAATATATATATTTAAAGTGAGGTGCAAAAAAATTAGAAATTAAAAAAGGTTTCTTTGTTAAGTACTAGCCCGGTTGTAGTAGTTACCCGGGCTAGAGTAGGTTAAGTAGTTGCCCGGGCCCGTAATAATATTCTTAAATGAATCTGAAATTTTTATCGCAGGTCCGTACAGAAGGGGGCGGGTGAAGATGGTGCAAATTACCAGGGCCCGACTCTTATTCAGTTCCAAAGTTGTGTCAAGTCAAAGGTTAAGTTTTTTAATTCTTTTATATGTCTCATACTTTAAACTTTTTTATTCACAATTAACTGATGAATTTAATGAAAATGTAATTATATTTTCAATAATTTAATTTTTTATTTAAAATCTTTATATGAAAAAGCAATTACAAATACAACATAAAGTGTAATACTGAAAAAGAAATAATAAAATTGTAAGCAAATATTACTATATAGATTTTTAAAAAAAGTACCATCCAGCAAATTTATTTTCTAATAGAGTAAAGCCTGTTTATAATGGAATCCTGCAATAAACGAAAAAAAAAAAAAGAGGTTCCAGCTCTTCCGCCCTCCACCCCCCCCCCCCCCCAAAAAAAAATGCCATTTTGCTTTGTTCAATTTAAATAACCTGCATAAAACGGAATTTATCACTGGTCGTTTTCGTCTCTGTCTAAGCAGATTTCATTGTATCTTACTTCTGGGGGGCCCGTAATAATATTCTTAAATAAACCTGAAATTCATATCGCAGGTCCGTACAAAATTACTTTTTACATTTTGTAAACTTCTTGTTGCTGTTTAATTCACATTTCCAATACAGTGCTTTGCAGAAATTGCACGTTGCACCCACAGTAATGCATGCCCCGGAACGTTTAAATCAGTAATTTGGATTTCAGAAGCAATGTGTGCATGCTACCGTTATTAAGCCTATTTTGCCGATCGCTTAACGCCGTTATCGGTCAATTCTATTAGGATGTCGAATCGACTTGAATTCGGCTTCTTCTTCACTTTCAAGCATTCACCGAGATTTTTTACCGGCATTTCAAATGATATTTTGAAGCTAGATAATTGCAGCGAAATATATTGCATCGAAAATGTGAAACGTAAACAAACCCGATCCCCCTAAATCCTGCCAAGGATTCTTACAAAATAACCAATCAGATGCGTTTCTCGGGCGATGCCATTAAACAATAATAAATAATCGAGATTTCTGTGCCACGTACGTTAGCGTAATATATATATAGATTTGACCTTGATATAAGGATTCAGGAGCATTTTGTTTGTCTTTATCTTAAAAAATGGCTCAGATATAGCAGTTTCAATTTCTAAAGTGGTTGGCATTTTGAAAAATCTGATTTTTTGCCTGCGACAGCACTCGTATATATCAACCGATTCCGATGTGAGTGAGCACGTGCACAGCAATGACTAAGGTCTCAACCAAGTTCACTGGTTAGCCTCATCCACCATGTTGTCTTAAAATGGCAGGCACTTTAAGAAATCACCGAATTTGGCAGCCAAATATAAGTTACTTTAAATAAAAGCAGCTTGGATAAAGCTGACTAATTTCGCGAAATTCTCATTCATAATGATTTAGTATTGATAAAAATTAGTATTGAATCTCCTACATTCGGTTTCCACTTAATTGAGCTTCGTGTGTTTGAATAATATAAGTTGGCTTTTTTAAAATAAGGAATATGAAAGCTACCTCTTCCTCCCGGCACTGGCCGAAAGGACTTTTTCAACGTAACGCAGGCGATAATTCGCCAAATATTGTATAAATTGTGAAATTTCACAATAAATTATATTTTTAAGCATTAAAAATATTTATTTCATGTTTAAATTAAATATTTTCATTTTATAATATTGTGTCTCATTAAAACTTTTTTTGTTGTCTTTTTTAATTAAATATCAATATTTTTTTTCACTTATTTGCGAGGTATTTGTATTATTTTCTAACGGACGGATAACTATTTCAATTCTTTAAACAACAAACCTTTCGCCAAAAAATGACTGCTGGCAACCCTTTCGTTCAAAATAACAGTAAAATACGAAATTTATTATCAAAACTCATAGCTATCCCTGTATATTTTCTCATAAACCACCCCAGGAATATTTCCTATCGAATGATACAATTTGGAAAAAAAATCCACCGGGTAGTTTTTGAAAACACTCGAGCGGAACTTTTAGAGCTCACTGCTTTATAATATGATATGATTTTATCACTGATATATACATATCAACTTTTGAACGGAGGGTCGTTTCGGGGTCTGGGGGTCATGATCGATGAAAATATACCAAAATTTTTTGAAATAGCTTTCCTACGAACGGCTGCAATAGGTAGCTTTTTGTAATGAAAGCTACCTAAAAATGGCTGAGTTATAGCACTTTGAATTTCTAGCTTGGCTGACATTTTGAAACGACCTGATTTTTGTCACACGATAACAGGCGTATTTATGAATCGATTTGGATGTACCTTGGTGTATGCATAATACGTACCAATGTCTCGACCGAGTTCGTTGACCAGCTTCATCCGCCATCTTGTTTCAAAATGGCGGCCATTTAAATTTTTTTTTTAATTTTAAATTTGAAATGTGGTACCAAAAAATTGAAAATTATTTTTTTTCTTATGTGTTTGACCTTGATACAAAGATTCCGGAGCAGTTTTTGTTTCGTCTATATCTTAAAAAATGGCTGAGTTATAGCACTTTGAATTTCTAGCGGGGCTGACATTTTGAAACGACCTGACTTTTGTCATGCGATAACAGGCGTATTTATGAACCGATTTGGATGTACTTTGGTGTATACATAATACGTACCAATTTCTCGACCGAGTTCGTTCGCCAGCTTCATCCGCCATCTTGTTTCAAAATGGCGGCCATTTAAAAAAAATTTAAAAATTTAAAATGAGGTACCAAAAAATTGGAAAATAAAAAAGATTTTTTTGTATGTGTTTGACCTTAATACAAAGATTCCGGAACAGTTTTTGTTTCTTCTATGTCTAAAAAAATGGCTGAGTTATAGCAGTTTGAATTTCTATTGTGGCTGACATTTTGAAAGAACCTGATTTTTGTCACGCGATAACAGGCGTATTTATGAACCGATTTGGATGTAACTTGGTGTGTACATAGTACATACCAATGTCTCGACCGAGTTCGTTGGTCAGCTTCATTCGCCATCTTCTTTCAAAAGGGCTGCCATTTAAAAAAAAATTTTTAATTTAAAATGAGTTATCAAAAAATTGAAAAATGAAAAAGATTTTTTTTTATGTGATTGACCTTGATACAAAGATTCCGGAGCAGTTTTTGTTTCGTATATATCTTAAAAAATGGTTGATTTATAGCACTTTGAATTTATAGCATGGCTGACATTTTGAAACAATTTGATATTTGTCACGTGATAACACGCGTATTTATTAACCTATTTCGATGCAAGAAGGCATGTGGATAGTATATCGTAATGTCTCGACCAAGTCGCTGGCAAGCTTCATCAGCCATCTTGTTTCAAAATGGAGGCCATTAAATTAAATAAAAAATTATATTTAAAGTGAGGTGCAAAAAAATTAGAAATTGGAAAAGGTTTCTTTCTTAAGTATTTGACCATGATATAAGGATTCCGGGGCATTTTTTATTTTGTCTTTATCTTAGAAAATGGCTCAGATATAGCAGTTTGAATTTCTAATGTGGGTGACATTTTGAAAAATCTGATTTTTTGCCTGCGACAGAACTTGTATATATCAACCGATTCCGATGTGAGTGAGCATGTGCACAGGAATTACTAAGGTCTCGACCAAGTTCACTCGTTAGCCTCATCCACCATGTTGTCTTAAAATGGCAGGAACTTCAAGATATCGCCGAATTTGGCAACCAAATATAAGATACTTTAAATAAAAGCAGCTTGGATAAAGCTGACTAATTTCGCGAAATTCTCATTCATAATGATTTAGTATTGATAAAGATTAGGATTGAATCTCCTATAATCGGTTTCCACTAAATTGAGCTTCGTGTGTTTGAATAATATAAGCTTGCTTTTTAAAAATAAGGAATATGAAAGCTACCTCTTCCTCCCGGCACTGGCCGGAAGGACTTTTTTAATACTTCAAAGTGTTGTTACAAATGTTAATATTTCATTTTTATTTGTTCAATACTATATCAACTTTGACTTTCATCTTAAATTTCTGCTTCAGTCAATTAAGGGGTCTCAGGGTCTTACTTTTTACCTGGCGGTGCAATTTAGCAACATGTCACATTTAATTTTTTTTTTTCTTAGTCTCTATAAAACATAAATGCATACAATTTTTACTATCGACAGCCTAATATCTCCTTTTTAAAATATTTTTTTTATTATTATTCTATATTGAAATTTTATTTTATTTTTTATGTTTAATTTTGATAAATAATTTTAAAATGTTTTTTGACTTCCATGCACTGCGCGCAAGACTGTGGCAAAACTATTGGTTCAAGAGCCCCCCCAAAATATTGATAATGATGTAAAACAAATGTATTTTGAACGTATACTTAATTTTTAAGCAATTTATTTATTTATTTTACTAGCAGAACCGCCCGGCGTTTGTAAATAATAACCTTAAACAAAACTTTAGTTTGCATGATTTTATATCTTTGGAAATTCTTTT
The DNA here is from genome assembly GCA_963932465.1 of Maratus speciosus. Classification (NCBI taxonomy): domain Eukaryota; kingdom Metazoa; phylum Arthropoda; class Arachnida; order Araneae; family Salticidae; genus Maratus; species Maratus speciosus. The sequence goes on along the minus strand of OZ010792.1, from coordinate 231,701,268 downwards.
AAATGAACCTAAATTCGGAGGCCCCATTTCCTTCCGCAGCGTCTAGTGTGTTCCCATCAAACTTCTTTTCGAAGGAACCTGTAATCTAGTTCCCCGCTATCTATGGCAGCATTTACCGGAAGTGCCCGCACGTGCTGGAGACAATCGAAAACCAAGTTGAGTGAGACAAACCTCGTAGGATTCAAGCCCATAGAATAATAATAAAAAAAGAATGCACCATTAATGTTAGAAAATGTTGGTAACTAAAGTCCAAGATAAAATTTCATAATACAGAAAGTAGCTGAATTGTAATCTAAGTTGAAGGAAGCAAATCCTGTTGAAATTGGACCCTTAAACCCGAGGAAATATTGCGCCCTTAAGTGGTGGAAGATGCCCTTCCCCTTGTAAATTTCATGAATTACAGTTAGCATTAAAACATATTTAATAAATGGATGAAATCTCTTATCTAAAGATACCTTTAAAGTAACGCGATTTTTAATTTACGTCTGTAGTGAGTAGACGTAAGTTGATGCTGGAAAAGGAGATTAATGATCGAAAAAGGTGGTAGCTGAGGTATAAAGAAGACCGGGCCCTGGGGGCCAGAGTGTTATCTAGAAAGTAGTTGGGTATACGAAAATTTAGTAGTGGTTTTAAAGTAGCTTGAAGACGCAAAAACTAAGTTAAAGAAAATTGCAATAGAATAGGATAGTTTTTAAAGAAGCTGCAACAAATGCCCCAAGAAGAAGACGATTAATATTCAAAATTGGTGGTAGCTGAAGTCTGCAAGTTTTTTTTTTGTTTGTTTTGTTTTTGTTTTTGTTTTTTTTGTTCATGTAGTAGCTGGAGAACCTAAGAAGTTGTTAGGAAAAAAAGTTCGTGAATCGGACCATTTTTAAAGGAGCTATAACAGGGGGCCCAAAAGGGTCCAACTGATTGTTGAGAGTAGGACCCTAAAATGAAAACATGTTTAAATGTTGTAGTAATTAGCGTTTAAATTTTCAATTAGTCAAAATTAATCATAGGGTATGAAATAATCATTAGAATAATATTTTAAAAGAAATGCGCAAAAATGGCGTAAATGCTTATAAAGGGGCCCTAGAGCCCCAATAAAAATATGAGGGTGTTTGTCTAGGGAGAAGAGTCCAAGACTCAATTTTAAAATTATGCAATCAGAAGGTGAGAAAATTAGGGGGTGAAAATGCATGGCACATCTGTAGGACCCCAGATCGGGCCCTACAGGACCGTAAGGTGCCCCAGGATTTTAACTGCAATAGTAACAGGAGAATGACTAAATGCAAAAATGGTAAAAATGAAGATCGGATTAAGAGGGGCAATCTATTAACAATTTATGGTGCAAAAGCTTCAAGGGGCCCTGTACCGGATCCCAGAGGGTCAGGAACTTAAGTGTCATGTAATTTAGTATAAATATACTTTTTAGTAGTTTTTAAAGTAATCAGATGATGCTAGAAAAATGGTAAAGAAAATTGCAAGGCATTCGGATCATTTTTAAAGAAGCTTCACCAAGGGCCCAAGAAGGCGATTAATATTCAAAATTGGTGGTAGCTGAAGTCTGCAAATTTTTTTTTCGTTCGTGTAATAGCTGGAGATTCTAAGATGTTGTTAGAAAAAAAAAGCTAGTGAATCTGACTATTTTTAAGGGAGTTATAATAGGGGGCCCAAAAGGGACCAACTGATAGTTGAGAACAGGGCCCTAACATGAAAACATGTTAAACCGTTTTAGTACTTAGCGTTTTAGATCTTCAATTTGTCAAAATTAATCATAGGATATGAAATAATCATTAGAATATTATTTATTAAAAATGCGCAATAGTGGTGTAAATGCTTAAAAAGGGGCCCTAGATATAGGGGCCTAGCACTGCGATACTGGTGTAGTAATATTAAAAAACTCCGTGATAGAGCTTCAAAGCAAAAGCAATCGAAACTGCGACAAACAAAACATTTTTTTAAACCCTTGTGATATATGTAAAAGGTACTTAATTTCAAAATTAAAATTCGGGTAATTTTTCTTGTTTCTATTTTGCTATTGCTTTACTTTTCTGAAACACTTGTTACCATAATAAGAAATTTTGCATATATTTCTCCTTAATCTTAAAATTGAAGCATTCTCGATTATCCGAAAATTACTATTTTCCGAAAGATGATCGGTCCCAATTATTTCGGATAATCGAGGTTCTACTGTATGTACAGATATTTTTAGTTAAAATATTGTACATCTGTTACATTTTATTTTTATAATATTTTCCATGTTGATTTTAACACCGTAAAATATGATTTGCATCCCAGTCTTGACAAAAATTCACTCTTAAAGTACTCAAAAAAAAAGAAAAAAAAAAGGGGGGGGGGGGAAACACATCAAGAAATTATCCTAAGCGCAATACTTATTTTTCCATTTGCTTAATATCACTTTGAATATTAAAAGGCGTTCAAATGTAAAACTTTCACTGCGAAATACCTCATTTTCTGGTATTTAAATAAGTATTTTATTATCATAATAGAAATATATATGCTTCTGTATTATAAATATAAAAATTTATCTTTATCAAAAATATCTTATTTATTATGAAAAATATAAAGCAACTAAAAAAAAAACTTATAAAACAATTTGGGGCGCGAAGGATTCGAACCCATAGCCCCGATTCTCGAGTTCAAAGTGCTATCCATTCAGCCATCTAGCTCGCCTTCCATTTCAACAAATTATCTTTATAATTAGTACCGTAATTAATCAAACTGTGATTTGTTCGTGAACGCGCGGAACGTTTATTGCATCCACGATAAAGACCCACTCCACGTTGCTGTCTCCCTAAGCTCGCGCCCAATGCATTTTCGCCGATCCCAATCGTTATAGCAAAAATGAGAAACAGCGCATGCGTGGGGACTTTGATTAAAATTCACTTACTAGAAAACAAATATGTACAAGGTTACCAGCTTGGCGCTTTTATCATATCAGGCGTGACATTTTTATCCCATCAACATTTTTTCAGTTGATTAGCAAAACTTTCTGTAAATGTTGTAGCAAGTCAATGGCTTATAATAAATAAAAATACCTCTACTATCATAGATATTTTTACTCTTATTGTTTAGTTATTTTAAATCACCCGCAAAATATATTTTTAAATAATTAAAGGTAATTTGGTGAAAGTCCATGTAAAGTTTTATTAATTTCAACAGAAAGAACCGCATATTATTTAATAATTCATTTATTAAATACACAACTTTATTTAATATTCTATTTTCATTTGTTTTGCAATTTCCTGATTTTCTTAAAATATTTAATACTAACGCAATTAGGAAATTATTTATTACTCAACAAATAAAGTGTAAAATTTTGCAAATGACTTATTAATGAGTAATTTAAACGGATTACTAATAAAAATGTAGCTGCAAATATATATTATTCTTTCCACACTTAATATTAAGAAGAATAATTATCTTTTTTTTTTTTTACTTTATATATTTATTTTTTTAACATTAAGTTAAAAATATATTCTTTTAAATCTTGTATGTCCTGCTGCCAAAATAGTATATTTTTAAAGAAACATTGTCAATTTATTTTAAGCAGTACATATAAATTTAAATGTAATAGTTTATGATTTTTACAAATTTAATAATGCATTATTTTTTTACAATTCTATTCTACTTTATATAATTTTACTAAATATTAAAAATACATTTTTTATTGAATATTATTACTATGGCCTTCCTTTTTAAATACAACTTCTTGTAACTGTTTTTTTTTTTTAATTTAGTTATAAGCAATTAAAAGCTGTCTACTCAGATAATTATAAAATTTTTACCGACTTCAAAAAAAGGAGGAGGTTATCAATTCGACGCGTATGTATGTTTTTTTTTTTATGTATGTTCACCGATTGCTCCGGAACTTTTTGTCCGACTTATGTGATTTTTATTTTAATTGAAAGAGGATACTCTCAAATTGGTACCACTTCCGTTTCATCGAAATTGGTTCAGTAGTTTTTTAATAATTCAACAAAAACCAATAAAAAGAAGGATTTCACCCATATTATCTTTCATTGTTGCAACCAGTTTCTCAATCATAAGCATAAAACTATGTATTCATATACGTTAGCGCCAAGTTGTCGCCAAACATGGCACAGTTAGGTGAATTATCGCCAAATTTGGTGGTCAAAATAAGTCGCCATAAATGAAGCCAACTTGGCTGTAATTGACTAATTTGACGATATTCCCATTCAAATTCAGTAATGGATCTTCCCCAATCTGTTTCTTCGCATTTTCTAATCGACAGTCCTATTTAAAATTCTCAATTGGCAACTTCCACTAGATAACATTAATGATAACTTTCCTGTATAGGGGCTTTGGGGAGAAAATGAAAATTTCACGCATATTTTCTAACAACCTATTAACTGTCTCGGTACTACTTAGTTATCCCGTCAACAAATTTCGCCAAATTATACAAATTGACATAATTTTTATTTTAAATAACGAAAGAACAAATAAATGAGTATAACATTAATAAAAATACAAATAAAACGTCGAAATAAAAATCACTTGATGACCTAAACACGTGTAACTTGCTTGAAGCCAAATGAATGTGACATTTAGATCAACCATTATTGGCATTTAGTCTTATAGTTTGGCGATAGATTTTTGGTCGACGCGATAACTAAGTAGTACCACTGTCTCATATACACAAGCAAGTTTTTCAATATTTATAAATTTATTTATTCTAAACAACCATTTGTCTACTTTTATATGCAAACAAGTTGAGCCAAGATACCTTATGCTGTTAAAGTACAGGATTATCAACAAAGTAAAAAAAAGGAGTTACTCTAATTAGTATTATAGGCGGCATTGTTATGGTGCGGTGCATTTACATGGCACAGAACTTAAACATCAGTAGGCATAAGCATAATTGCGAATGCAAGTCAGTGAGTTACGCAGTCATGAAAACATTTAAATTGGATGAAGAAATGAGAGCAAGTAAATTTGAATCAGATTGCCCGATAAAAGCAAAAGGTGCGCGATACTAACAGCAAACATGGTGTAAAGGAAATGCGAATATCATAAGTTGCTTCCGAAAGTTCTATATATTTTGCAGTACTATATACACTAAAATACGTCAGTTACTATGCAGACCGATGACACTTTAACCAAGACTATTAAATGAGCATGACGATGAATTTCTAATCTTCCGTAATCGAGCCCACAGTTAAGGCTAGCGTGAAACAAAAAAAAAATATCAGCAGCAATGTGGTTTAATGTAAATGTGGGTATCATAAAATATTTAATTCGCAAAACGCTTCAATGCACCAAATCCTATTAGCTCAGAAACAACAATTGGCAGTGGACTCAATAACAATAGATTACTTAATAGTTTTAAAATCTCCACTGCCCAACGTATTGCAAATGATGATGCAATAAGAAGCATAAATGCCTAAGTGAGTTAAGCTGATTTTGTGAAGAAAGATTAAATACATAACAACCAAAAATAAACAAAATGCCGTCATGATGCAATGAGTTCTCAATTTCTCTATCAGAATCTTTATATTTGGCGAAAGATTAAGCAAATAATTTAAATTATGAATAAAAGTACCATGCTGAAATGCTTAGCATACATTCATTTAAGCACATTGGGATTGCGTATACATTATACATTACATATTGGCATTTGCATAATATCTCGATATAAGAAAATATTAATGCCACCAAAAAATAATTTGTTTTTTAATTCTTGAAGTTACAAATGAATTATATATAAATTCTCTTTTGATACTATAAAAATTTCATCAATGACCAGCCATTTCAGAGAACACCATTTAAGACTGTCCCGCTGTAGTCTTTTCACGATCATTTTTTGATAAGTTATTCGGTTTTCATGTACACTAATGGCTCATGGTGCATGTAAACTCCGTCGCGGGTGCGAAGACCTCAAAGTTACCTATGAATTATACCTCTGAGGTGCCTTGCCAGGTAAAGGTCTCGTCATCTGATTAAGTTTCTAAATTACGAGATTAATATGAGTAGCAATGCACAGGTGCTAAACAACAAGATATAAATGTTAAGTAACTGGCATAAAAAAGTTCATAATTAAGAAATTAGGCACTGCCGATAGAAAAACGAACTAGGCGCTCATCAGGTTTATTGCCGCTACGTGGCGATTAGGTGGTCTCACAGACTTCTAATATAAGTAGACTCCCAATCGGCAACCTTTTCTTGTCTCCTACATCCCTGCCCTCCATCACGTGATGGAAGGCAGATTTAGCGCGCCAAACCGGTTTTTCTTCTCGGAATCTCCCTCCAGGTTCCCGCCGAAACATCGTCTGTCATGAGTTGACCGCACTTTTGCTTTGCCAATAAAGGGATTACCGCCAAAATACGGCACCCTTTTGGCGATGAAAGCAAAACATGTTGGAGACAAAACCTTCCCAAGAGAACAATGGGATTGGGAGTCTACTTATATTAGAAGTCTGTGGGTGGTCTCCTACGCCGATGACAGGTGTCAAAAACCCGTTCATCTAGGGCAACCCGGAAGATAAAGGCCTGGCCATTGGTTAGAAACTATGAAAAATAAGTCATTGGGTCTCTGTTCTCTATTTCATAGAGCATTTTTAGTAAGCCGAGGAACTTTTTATTGTCAGTTTCCAAAGTTCGATATTTTTTCATGCAAGCAGCATCTCTTGTCGTTCTACCCATGTCCAAATAGAGAAACAAAAATATTCAATTTAAAAATAAAGCTATTAAATCTGAAGAAGAATAAATGTAACATATATATATAAAGAATTTTCACAGAAAACCTGTGTTATTAATGTACACACAAATCTGGACAAAAGTATTTACTTATCAAAATAACATTTTTAAAAGTCCTTAATTTCCCCCAAAAGAATCATGCAAAAATTGTAACGCGAAAAAACTAAAAAGTGAAAAATAAACTTTTTTACCAAAAATAAAACCGACTTCAAAAACTACTACAAAGTAAAAAATAATTTTTTTACATAATAGTTAATAAGAAATTAAATTAAGAGCATTGTATTTATCATGCGTATTATTATATTTATGTACATTAATTTGATTTTTTGGAGTCGGTGCCAGCCAAGCCAAGTTCAAAATTAAAAAAGTTCATCCAATACACATCGTAACAAGATTCAGCAAAGCCGTTTAGGGAAAAAAATCCATTCTCAATCCACCTTGACACCATCCTGCATTTGAAAATCTGTCTTTGCTATGATTTTTTTACATAATAGTCTGTATAAACGCACTAATTTTATAATAACCCTTAATTTAGCACACATAATTACAGCTAATCTCACTTGAAAATACACGTTTATGAAATCAGATGAAATGTTTCAAAAATGGTAAAATTAAATTTTTTTAACTAAATAACAAATCGTAAAAAATCTCGTGGGTGCTTGGATGTGTGTCTGCTGGATAATTATACTTAACTTCGTTTGGCTGGCACCGACTCCAAAAAATCAAATTAATGTACATAAATATAATAATACGCATGATAAATACAATGCTCTTAATTTAATTTCTTATTAACTATTATGTAAAAAAATTATTTTTTACTTTGTAGTAGTTTTTGAAGTCGGTTTTATTTTTGGTAAAAAAGTTTATTTAATAACCAATTTCGTTTAAATCACTGGACATAGATGGCAGCACAGTAGTTTTTTTTCACTTTTTGTGTAGAGGGGGTCAGGGTGATATTATTTGATTCAACATCAATATCATTTATACTTCTATTATAATTAATTATGGTGTATGAAAATTAATAAAGAATTTATATGAAGCTGTTTTTTGGGATACATTCAAATAAATAGTAGTCTTCTCTTATATCGGTGATCTTTTTCTTTTATTTCACTCCATATACAAATTGCACCTTAATATTATGTAACATCATATATTTATCAAAAAATAAAAATTACTTTGCAAAGATATAAATTATTATTAAGAGTTTTTTAAATTTAAAATAGAGTTCATTTTAGTTATACTATTATCAAATTAAGTTATAATACACATTAATTAGATAATTAACTATTTATAATTAATAAATAAAAACAATGTTTAGATATTCCAAATAGCTAATTAGATTTAATATTTTGTTTTCAAATTATTTAATAATAGCATATTATTATGTAATTTTCATACAATTTATAAATAATTAAAGCATATTTGAATATGAAATAATAGAATATTGAATATAGAACATTTGATAAAGATAAATTATTATATTATGTAATTTATAATTATCAAATTAATGTTGTTATTATATTATAAAATTAAATATGTCACTGTAATTTATAGATAATTGGTTTGATAATAACAAATTATTAAAAATATAATTATACAGTAATATTAATACTTAGATTATTATCAAATTATTATTATTATTATTATATTAGTAATGTAATACTATCCATATACTTCAATAAATAAAATTTTACATATCAATATTTCATTGAAATTTAATGATAATTTATGATATTTATTTATAAAATATCTTCTTTAGACAATAAAGAAGATAATATTTATTATGAATTACACCTGTTTTACTTATAATGAAAATATTTAATGTTGATAATAAGTAAATACTATAACATTATAAAAATATCAATAATGATCAAATATTTCAGTAAACCATTTAATGATTAAAATAAATATATATATATAGATTTAAATACTACATAACAGCTATTTTTTTTTTTTTAACAAAATATTTTAAAATTAAGTTTATAAAAATAATAGTTAATAAAAAATTATAATAATTATATAATTAAAGTAGTATTTTAATATGTTATAGTATGTATTATAAAATATCTCTCTATAACATATCTTGTAATATTATAAATTTATTTATCTAATATAGATAATATTTATTGTAAATAGTATCTCTTTTTATTTGTATTGATACAACAATAATATTAGTATCTGGTACTATTTAATTACAATACATTAATAATGATAAAAAATAAATATTATAAAATATAACATGCTATCAGTAATGCTAAAATATTTCAATAAATTATTTAAGTATGTTTACGTGAATAAAGGAGGAAACAAATTTAAAATATACTATAAATTAATATTGGAGATTTAAGTGGCTAGTTTCACAAAAAAGTAAAATATCATAAAAAAATAATCTCAAGTCCTTTAAACACCACTCTCAATCTAATAATAATAATGTTTTTCTTGTTGTGGCTGTTAATTACCAATTTAGATTACCTGTAAATTATATCTAGAAGTAGTTGCGACATTGAGAAAAATGTTAAATAAAATTATCAAACATAACAATTTATTATCTAATATAGGTAATATTGTTATTTATTTATAAATCACATTAAAGTTAGAAGAAAAGGAGTCAAAACTGTTTAAGAAAATATTTTTATCATTTTTCACTGGAATATACGTATATTGTTCAGGTAAATTCATTATAAATATCAAATCAAATAAGTTTACGTAAGTTCTACACTATCACCGTTTCACAATAACAAGACATCGAAATATTTTCGAACGCCAAAAAGTAATCGCCAATTGACACAGCAACCTTGGTAACCCTGTACAAGTTTTCTACCAAGAGAATTTCAATCTAAGTCTCCACACATGCGCAGTTTCTAATTTTTGCTATAACGGTTGGGATCGGCGAAAATGCGCGCCGCATGTCATTGCTATCCTGGTTTATTTAATTTCTTCTGAGAAAATTTTATACAACCAACCGAAAGCAATTGGATTAAAAAAGCCAAGAAAAAAGCGTATTTTTGATGAAAGTGAGTTGCGTTTGTAAATTAATTACTCAGCTATTAATTAGAATATTAAAATTCTGAAAGTCAGGTGCATTAGGAGAGGCCTTGGACTCTCTTCAGAAAAATTTTGAACCTCGTACGTGCCGTAAACTTTGCTAGCAATCGCACACACACACACACACACACACACACACACACAGAGCGATCTGTTCTTTTATTATTATAGATTTAAAATTTAAATTTTAATTATAAAATTTCGAAAAAATTCATTCTTTTATTGAAAAAATGTCAATTTTAAATAATGCAATTACAGTACTAAACTTGAAGTATAATTTATTCTTTACCTTAAAATGAAGATATTTACCAAGTTTCATGCAAATTGCTTTATTAGTTTGTGAAAAATGTTCCGCGCAGTATGTGCAAGTCAAAAAACAATTTTAATTGTTTTTATCAAAATTAAACATAAAAAAAAATAAAATTTCAATATAAAATATTAAAAAAATTATTTTAAATAGGAGAGGTATTAGGTTGTCTATATTAAAAATTTTATGCCTTTATGTTTTGTAGAGACTGAGTACAAAAATTAAATGTGACATGTTGCTAAATGCACCGCCAGGTTAAAAGTAAGACTCCTGAGACCTCTTAATCGGATTAAAACGAGTTAATCTCGATAAAATTAAAATCAATAGTTTTCAATTATTCTATTGTATATCAGCTGTTCGCGAATAGTTGGCTTATCAGGATGGGAAGTTCCTGTCACTTCATCAGCCGGCGATGTACAGCAGAACTACGAAAAATCAAGCAAATTACACAAAAGTCGCTATTATAATGCACCCTTTCGGCGAAATATTTCCAAATTCAAGGGGGAACTTTTTGCTATGGTCAAAAACATACACAAAAAATTTGGTTCAATTATATACATAATTTTATACACTTTTAAATGATAGAATATTGAATATGGCACAAAAATCGCTATTACAGTGCCCCCCTTCCGGCGAGTTTTTTCCAAATTAATGAAGGGAAAGCCAAAAACTTAAAAAGATTCAATTCTATGCATAACTTCATACACTTTTCAATGGTACAATATTGAAAAATCACTATTACAGCGCCCCCTTCTGGCGGTCCAAATTCAGGGAGAACCTTCTTGCCATGACCAAAAACATACATAAAAAATTTTGTTTAATTCTGTGTATAACTTCATACACTTTTCAATAGCACAATATTGAAAATTGCGCAAAAATCGCTATTACAGCACCCCCTTCTGGCGGGTTTTTTCCAAATTAATGAAGAACCTGCTTCCCATAGCCAAAAACTTAAAAAAAAAAAAAAAAATAAATAAAAAAATTGGTTCAATTCTATGCATAAATTCATACGCTTTTCAATGGTACAGTATTGAAAATTGCACAAAAATCGCTATTACAGCACCTCTTCCGGCGGAACTTTTCCAAATTAATGAAGGACCTGCTTGCCACAGCCAAAAACTTAAAAAAAAATGATTTAATTCTATGCATACTTTATATACTTTTCAATGGTACAACATTGAAAATTGCACAAAAAATCGCTATTACAGCGCCCCTTTCGGCGGAATTTTTCCAAATTCAGAGAGGACCTTTTCGCCATGACCAAAATCCTACACAAAAAAATTGGTTCAATTCTATGTATAATTTCATACACTTTTTAATGGTAAAACGGCGACAGACAGATACATTTTCTATAAACATGTTGTTTGGGACCCCTAAAACGTGTAAATCCATCGAAAACCGGAAGTCGAAAAAAATTTCGATTACAATACTTTCTTCTATTGAAGGTAGAAGAAGGTAAAAATGTCAACTGGCCTTTCTTTTCCAACCATTCTGTGGTCATCACCAAAAAAAGGAGTCTCAGCAATGGAAAGAGGCAGAGACGCATTCGTCGGAAAGATTTCGGATCCGATTCAGATCCTACAAAGGTAATAAAATAAAATATAACACATCGCCATTTGTAGACAGCGTTCGTTAGCAGCGAAAGCTTTTCATGTTTCATTACTTTCGTAATATGTTGTACGATCCGGAAATCAGTCCGACAAAATCCATCTCCACCTCTTTCCATTGTTGAGACTCCACTTTCTTTTGTTGACCGCAGAACAGTTGGAAAAGAAAGGTCAGTTGACATTTTTATGGCTTTCGTATGGTTTAAAAAAAAAGCAAATAAACACTGCCTATAGAGAAATCCGTTTTAACAGGTTTAGTTGTATTTAGATTGCATAAGACATATGGATTGTTAAAAGATGTTATCCCAGCCGCACAAAAGTTTTTCACAGCCTCCCCTGGCATTACTAGCTGGTTACATCCCTGCAATTCCCTTACTTCACATACAGATTCTGAAACCGAAATTGAAAACAGTTCGCGAAACACATTAAATGACACCCTAAACTCTGACCGCACACAAGCCCTTGCAGATAATACGCCAACTGGCACTCAGTTTGCACCACGCCACACGATTGCATTTTCCGACATTGAGAATTTGTTACAACCGTTTTCGGATAAATCTTCCGACAAAATCAATCTCCACCTCTTTCCATTGTTGAGACTCCGCTTTCTTTTGTTGACCGCAGAACAGTTGGGAAAGAAAGGTCAGTTGACATTTTTATGGCTTTCGTATGGTTAAAAAAAAAAGAAGCAAATAATCACTGCCTATAGAGAGATCCGTTTTAACAGGTTTAGTTGTATTTAGATTGCATAAGACATATGGATTGTTAAAAGATGTTATCCCAGCCCCACAAAAGTTTTTCAGAGCCTTCCCTGGCATTACTAGCTGGTTACGGCCCTGCAATTCCCTTACTTCACATGCAGATTCTGAAACCGAAATTGAAAATGAAAACAGTTCGCGAAACGCATTAAATGACACCCTAAACTCTGACCGCACACAAGCCCTTGCAGATAATACGCCAACTGGCACTCAGTTTGCACAACGCCACACGATTGCATTTTCCGACAATAAGAATTTGTTACAACCATTTTCGGGTAAATCTTCCGACAATATTCTAAAATGGTTTAAGCGATTTGAAGGCTTAGCGGATAGCTTTGCGTTAACCGAGATTCAAAAATTCATCTTCGTTGAGCGAGCGCTTACATGGACAGCTTTATTATTCGCGTGTAGTGAGTCAAATATTACCTCGTATAGCATGCTGAAATACGCCTTGATCACTGAACTCAAACACATCTCATCGCCGGCACAAATCCATGAGTTGTTGGTAGCACGCAGCTGTAAGCCCAACGAAAAATTCACTGAATATTTCCTCATCATGAAGGAAATAGCCCAAAGGGGTAATGTTGACGACGCGTCCCTCATGCACTATATTATTAACGGTATACAGAACACTCCTAGCAATATAAAGTGATATTATTCGGGTGTGCCACGCTTGCCGAATTTAAAAACAAGCTCCAAATTTTCGAACGAATTTGTGAGCAGAGCCCTAAATTTTACCAAACAAAGTCACCGGCTACACCCAACATTTCTAACATTAACCAAACGGAGAAAACTGCAAAATTAACGTGCTATAACTGTTTGGCCCCAGGTCGCCGTTCTAGCAAATGTGTGCATTTAAATAAAGGAAAAAAGTGCATGAAATGTGCACGTTTTGGTCATGTTTCCAATCAATGTAAGGTACAAACTCCAGAACGCAAGCGTTCGACTCAGGGCACCTCCCCTTCACACAAGACGTCGCCAAGCCAAGGCGAACAAATTCATGTAGTAGAAATGTGTCATTTTCATCCGCGCATGCAGAAATCTGTAAAAATTTCCAACTTACAGATAAATTCAATTTTGGACACAGGAAGCCCACTAACAATACTGAGAGAAGATATTTATCAACAAATTGCCCCCCCCCCCCCTCACCGGAGCACCTGTCTAGTTATCTGGTATCGGCAACGGTACTATTCAACCTCAAGGATCGTTTTTTACGGACATAGAAATTGACGGCAATACGTTTTCTACTACTGTTTATATAGTTAAGTCTTCTCAGATGTCCATGCAACTTCTTGTAGGGACAGATGTCATATTTCAGGGCACTCTCACGTGCGACAAAAACGGCATTACTTTAACTAAATCCCTACCACCAGAAGTTTTCATAAATTGCATTACTGTGTCTGATAACGCATCTGCAACTAAATCTCAAGATAAATCCGATGTACTTCCATTTCCTGATGCAAGATGCACTACAAAAACATTTCTTTCAAATTCTTTCCACCAAGATCTGAAACCGCTGAGTGTAAATAAAGATTTTTCGAATGAAAATATTCCTAGTGTCGTCGAAATAGTCCAGGGGAAATGTACATTTTACCTTGCAAAAAATCGGGTAGAAGATTTTTTTTTCTGACTTGTTTATAATGATGCCAACATGGAAAAACCAAGTTTTCCAACAAAATTTCTTAAGACTAAATTTTCTGTGGCCAAAAAACAACAAAATTTTGGGACTTTTTTTTATATTTTTTAAATATCTCGATACCTGTTGCCGTAGCATGATTTTTGTCAATTACAATATTAAAGAGGACAAAATTCTCTACAACTTTCATATTTACAACTTTTTTATACACTCAACAGCAAGCGCAATACGCCGTTTCAAAAATAAGACAATTTTTTCAATTTTCTTAAAAACCGTGAAAACGTAGTTCTCCCCCGGTTATTCATATGTTTCCCACGGATTTAATCACCTATGTCAACTTCTAAAAATTGGTAGCAGTAAATTATGTGTTTGAGGGCCAAAACTAGCCTTTCGGGGGGGGGGGGGGGCAAAATTCATGCATATTTTGCCACACCCCTCGTTAATTATTTTAATAAATCTCTAATAGCCAGATTTTGAAATTTTTAAGTGTGTAATCATTAAATACGTAATCAGATTTTTCAAATATGGATTGATTAAAACCTTGAAAACCGAACCGAAATATATTCCGCTTTAAACAGGTTTCCATCTTAGGAGGTATAATTGGTCATATTCTTTCTCTTAAAAATATATAACTTTTTCTTTAAGGACCGGATTCCGTATATGAAGATTTTATTTTCAAAAATTTTATGATAGTTGTAGTATTGAGGCGTTTAATGTCATAGTTATATGAATTCTGAGACTAAATTAGTCATACAAAGACATCGTTAGATATCGACCTCGGTATCATATGAAAAAATAAATAAATATTAAAATTCAAGCAAGAATTCTGAAAAGAAAACTTTTGTAGGTTTAACATGAGCGTGCAAAAAAAGAATACTTTAGTATTTAATAACTTATTGGTACTATAGTTTCAATTAAGAAAGAATTTTTGTTTAATTTTAATAATTTTGTAATTGTAATAGTTTTTATAATGCATGCATATTTTTCCAGGAAACAATGGGATAGATATGAAAATTTGCGAAAAACATACTTTATTCCACATATTACACACTTAACATACAATGGTATATTTTATTTACCAATTATTGATAACATATATTTTAATGCTTTATTTTTTAAAGATAGTAAACATTGGATTATACTTCCATATAAAATGGGGGAGGGGAGGCACTCAGAAAATAAATATATTTTATGTAAGAAATGCTTTTACCTTATAAAATAGCTATAATAAAAATGACAACAGGTTATTTCACTAACTGATGTTATATATTTATCTCCTGTAAAATTTAAAAATTTTGTCAATAACATATTTGAGATCACTATAAAAATATTTAAAAGATTAGTTTTAATAAATACTGTCAGTTTTTTCCTACTTATATCAATAAATAGAACAAGAGATTATATCACTTTAGCATGCAAAAATATATAAAACTTTAAGATTATCTATTAATTGCTTTAAAGCTTAAACAGAAAAACTTACTTCTATTGTTGAAAAATACACTTTGTGGAATATTCTAATTTTCTGTATTACGCACTGGTTTGAAACTATGTCTGTTTAATGATCTCAGTGATAGCATTTATCAAATGAAATACCAATTTACAAATGATTGCAGACCATATAAACATTTTTATTTTTGCATTGATCCACTGTCGCATTCAACTCCACTTTTCCTACACAATAATAAAGTAAGGTATGCAATATGACTTAATAAGCTAAATTAAAAAATATATTTTAATAATAATAATTTTTTACAGGCTATTTAACAATATTTTTTTCTCTTTGATGACACTGTTGTAGGATCATTAGCGTCCCGTTTCAAAAGAATATCATTATCCTGAATAAACGAAATTTACAAAAGAAATGAAAGAAAAATTTGCAAAAGAAATTTACAAAAAGAATTTTACTAATTTCTAATAGCCGAATTATTTTTAAATTTAAATGTAATCATGAAATACGTAATGCTGAACTGCGTAACCAGCTTTGTCTAATATTGATTCATTAAAACCTTTAAAAGAAAACCCAAAATATTCCGCTTTATACAGGTTTCCCTCTCAGCAGTTGCAATTGCTAGTATTCTTTCTGTACTTTTTTCATTTAAGATAGGATTCCGTTATCCTATTTTAATGCATTTGTTTCAAATTCTCTTTTGGATTAACATGTAATTTTTTCATTTAAAACAGGATTCTGTTATCCAGTTTTAATGCATTTGGTTCAATTTGCATTTTGGATTTTCCGGCTGTGAGACAATTTTATAGCCAAATTTCATACTATATATTTTTTGGTATCAAACGACAAAAAAATCTTTATTTGGCGCCCCTTCGCCTTCCACTCTGGCGCCCGGGGCACATGCTCCCTCTGTCCCCTCTAGTTTCGGCCCTGATATATATATATATATATATATATGAAATTTGGATAAAAAAGTCTCGCAGCCGGAAAACTGACCAAAAGTAAAAAATAATAAAAACTGTAATCAAAATAGAAAAAGTAAACACTAATACGGTTGGAATTCAACGTCAGCAATTCTAAGCCCATTAAAAAAAATAAAAAATCATTTAAAACTATTAAATTGCAAACGAGAAATTGTTAAAGGAACGCTTCCATAGGTTTAACCTTAGCATTCCAGTTTCTTCGCGTGAGTAGTGAAGTCTCACGCGAAAACATTTGCACGCTCATGTTAAACCTACAAAAGTGTTCTTTTCAGAATTCTTGCTTGAATTTTAATATTTATTTATTTTTTCATATGATACCGAGGTCGATATCTAACGATGTCTTTGTATGACTAATTTAGCCTCATAATTCATATAACTATGGCATTAAACGCCTCAATACTACAACTGTCATAAAATTTTTGAAAATAAAATCTTCATATACGGGATCCGGTCCTTAAAGAAAAAAATATATATTTTTAAGAGAAAGAATATGACCTTAAAATTTTCAAAATCTGGCTATTAGAGATTTATTAAAATAATTAACGAGGGGTGGGGCAAAATATGCATGAATTTTGCCTCCCCCCCCCCCCCCGAAAGGCTAGTTTTGGCCCTCAAACACATAATTTACTACTACCAATATATAGAAGTTGACATACATGATTAAATCCGTGGGAAACATATGAATAATCGGGGGAGAACTACGTTTTTCACGGTTTTTAAGAAAATTGAAAAAATTGTCTTACTTTTGAAATGGCGTACTGCGTTTGCTATTGGGTGTATAAAAAAATTGTAAATATGAAAGTTGTAGAGAATTTTGTTCTCTTTAATATTGTAATTGACAAAAATTATGCTACTGCAACGGATATTGAGATATTTAAAAAAAATCAAAAAAAGTCCCAAAATTTTGTTGTTTTTCGGCCACAGAAAATTTAGCCTTAAGAAATTTTGTTGGAAAACTTGGTTTTTCCATGTTGGCATCATTATAAACAATTCAGGAAAAAAAAAATCTTCTACCCGATTTTTTGTAAGGTAACCCCCCTTTTTTTGTACATTTCCCCTGGACTATAACTGATCCCGTTAATGATTTAACACATCTGGAGCATCTTGCAACATTATTGCCAGACTGTTTTTTCTTCAATTTAACTTTCCTTTCGTACAAACTGTTTACAACCGCGCTCATCTTATTTATCAGCTGTTTATCACTGTTTAATTATACCAACGGACTCGATCATTCTACACTACATAAGTACCAACTATCTCAAGATTTGAGTGAGGTTACTAATTGTAATTGGAACAAAATCCTGCATTCTCTTATCGTTCCTTGTTTATTTTTTATCCACCGAAACTCAGTGAAATCAACGAAAAGAAAGAAAAAGCGCAGAATTAAATCTCCAAAAAGAAATATGCTTAACTTACTTGAGGTCACTACTGTGACTGCCGTAGTGATAAACTGAGCGTTTTCTTCTTATTATTAAGTGTTTTATATCTCCTGTGTTTTACATCCGTACATGTGATTATTTATGAGAACATTTACACCTTATAGAACTATAGACTACTACTCTCTGTGTGACTTTCGTTTTAACTTCATTTAATTCTTCGATTTTTTTTTTTTTTTTTTTTTTTTTTTTTACGATTACAGCAAGCATGAACGAATTTTTTTCCGGACGAAATATTAAAACAATGTGTTTACAACTTCTACTAAGCATCTCACAGCTAAGAGTCCAATTATCTTCAAGTGTTTATTTTTTTAAGAAGGTATAGTGTGCCAAGCATTTTTTTTTTATCAACAGTGTTTTTTATTATTCTTATTTGTTTGTGGAATATGCAATAGATTTATTATTTTTTCAGCTTGTATTAACAGAATTTCAGTGTTTTTTTTTTTTTTTTTTTTTTTTTGTAGAAGTTCTGTTCAGCATTCTTTTTTAAATCTCTGAGCGATATAATATATGCTCAAAACTTTTTTATTGAACCCATGCTGTAATTTTTTTTTCGCATGACAATTTATTTTTCTCTCGGATTGCAAATGGTGCTTTATTTTTTTTCATTTTGCCTATTACGCAGCACGTGCTTTTTTTATGTTGCGTAAATAACAACTTTATTTAACATTACTATATTACACAGGACTTTATTTATTTATTTTTTTTTTATTTATTTATTTTTTTTTTTTTTGGACATTCACTTTTAACAAGAAAAAGAAAATTGTTGTATTTATATTGTTTAAACTGTATTTTATGTGTAAACTTTTTATTGAAGTGCTATAGATATGTATGTGTTTTACCCCCCCCCCCCCCGGACTTTTTTTTTTTACAAAAATAATAGCTGGCTGTCGAAAGGGAAAAAAAAAGCCCTTTTGGTGGGAAATCTTTTTTGCTTAGACGAGGCAATTTTTTTCTCTCTCTCTCTTCCAGGGATAACAATGTTTTTTTTTTTACAAAATTCTACCTAAGATGAGGCAGATTTCAGTATGTTTTCTCGATGATAATATAATGGGCAGACGGCCTTATCACATTATATTTTTCATCCCTGATGATGGCGCATGAGGAAGACGGTCTCATGACGCAAATTGATGATATCCAGAGATTTTTTATTCTTTTACTTTCTTTTGTTGGAGATATCCCACGGCAGCTCAGCATGAATATACATAAAATTTCGATTTATTTTTTCTTATTTTTTGTTTTAGCTCGATTTCCTTAATTATTTCATGACAGTTTTTTCCTTTGGATTTTAATTATTTTTAGATAGTTTTTTTATATAACTTGTTGCTTATTTAATACGCTGACGAGACCGTCAAGCGGTCAAAATGGCCGAGTGTGAGTTGTGGTTTTAGAGTTCCCATAACACTCTCTGCCTAGCAACAGGATACGGTCAGCACTTTCCATGAGAAACTTGTAACCTCAAAACCGCAGATGGTATTGAATATGCTGATGTGCAGTTTTGCATTCTCTTTGCTTGGGAACAATAACAGCCAAAGACAGATTTTCATTTCGAAGTGTGAGGAAAAATATTCCCAAGCATTTTTTTTCTATTTTCTATCTTTTTTAATTCAATTTGTAAAGTATACCTGAACTCGACACCACCATATTTTCTTTTCGTTGCCGCCTTTCGGCGTTTGTTTACGTTTTTATCGCCACGGTTGAGTGGTTGCGTATCGCGTTTCGGTCGTGGACCGTATACGGCAATTTCACTTGCGATCGCATTCGCTCGTATTCCCTTTTTTTTATAAAGATAAATATTTGAATTTAATTAACATGTAAAAGCATTTTTTAAGTCATTTTTATATTAAAGTAATTTTTCTAAAGTCATCGTAATATTTATTAAATGTTATTCAAATTAAAAGTAAATGTTAAGTATCTTCCGACTTATGCAAATTGCGTAGTCGATTCTGATTGGCCGATAGGTTTTCGTCCTGATTTAAAGGGACAGCGATTTCATGTTTCTGTGTGCGATGTCCGATGGCTGACTTATGGTATCCGGTGTGGGGTTTTTTTTAAGGAATTTCAGCTAGTATTTTAAAGTATATGGCTAAGTGCCGATGTAATTGTAAGAATTCAAAAGGTTTAATAAGCGTAATTGTTTAACAGTATGAAGCAGAGCATAAAATAACATATAAAGTAGGCGACACTAGTGTCGCCTAGTACCGCGATATTGTCGCCCAGTGACAGGGTATGGTGCCGGCAACTTATTTTTAAACTGGCGAATAACATAAGCTGACTCTTTGACTCAGAAGATGATAACGATGGCCACAGATGTCATAGCAGTAAAATAAAGCACCTTATCACAGTTACAAAATGCTGTTTGTTTTACTATCCGAGTAGATGGTTCTGTTGAGAAATATGGAGTTGTTAAGAAATTTGTTAGAGCACGATTTTTTTTTCAAAAGAACAGGACATACAATGAGTTTTTCTAGGACAATGTAAATTCAGTAAGCAAGGAGCAGCAGACCTCGTGGATTTTGTCAAGGTTGTATTAGATAACTCTTGCACTGGGGATATCGCAAAAAAATAAGTTGACAGGCTTAACTATAAGTGGGTAAAGGAAAATACAGCGGTCTCTGTGTTCTTATGAAACGGTACTTGGGTAAAGACTAACTTTGCGTTCGATGCTTTGCTCAGGTCCGACTTAACTGTGTCGGAGTTGGAATCATTTTATCGAGTTTCTGCTCTACGTTTTAAAGCGCTTGAATCATCAAGCAACATTTTTTCGAGTTTCTGCTCTACGCGTTAAAGCGCTTGAAGAAATATCTGGAACAGAAAATCAAAGTGCTTGTTGTTTCTCTGCATATTTTGAAGTAGAGTTTTTGAAACACTTAAAAAACTTAGCAAAAGCAGTACGGCACAATTTCCCTCTCACGCAAAAACATTGTGAACCATCAACCCTACCCATCAAAAACTGAATAAACTTCTACTCGCGGGTTCATTCGATTATAAATAGATTTTTAAAAAAGTGAACAACATCTGCCTTTCCTAATGTTAGATGTTCTGATACACTTTAAAAAAATGGAGACAGACAGTCAAAGGTCTTTCATTACACTGCCTGATAAAGAATTGATATAGAATTTGTAAAAGAAAATTTTTTACAAATTCTTTGACGCTTATCAAAGATGGGTATTACGCTTATCAAGGATGGGTATTACGCTTATCAAATATGGGTAAGTCCTGAGGGATACAAAGAAAAGTTGATGGAAATAAATGAAGGCACTTAGGAATCTAAAAGTGATTAGTAAATTGAAGAAAATCCTCTCAGATGTAAAAACAACTCGTTAGTTTCTACCAAGAAATGCGGGTCTGCAGTAAGAAAAGAAACTATATTGAGTTGTAAGTAATTTGTTTCTCAAAGATTGGGAGAGGATGAAGTGAGCATCTCCTATAGGATAGATGCTTTGTTAAATTCACGAAGACCAACAGAGGTTGCTGGTGCAGCCCACCTTGATATTGAGAACTTTTTTGGTAAAGACGAAGTCGCCTATTTTAATGATGATGTGATGGCTTTGTGCGCAGCTGAAAATCTGCGTCCTTCTCATCGACAGCAAGACTATTTCTACTTTAAGGCATCTCAACCTCACTCTGTTTTAAACAAATTGGTGCTGTCATATGTTTCTTTGACACCACACACTGTTGGCACATGGAGTTGTGTCCATACACAGGGGCCTCGCTAAGGGGGGACGGGGGGAACCTCCCCCCTCCCAAACATTCGCGAATGTTATTACACTTGGCAAATTTACAAACTTAGTTGGCATTTTTTTTTTAACTTTAATAAAAACTATAATGTATTTTCTATTTCTGATAGACTTGGTAAAAATTACAAAACTAATTGGGAATATTATTAAACTTTTAACAAATAAGAACTATATTACATTTTCTAACTGTAAGTTGGCAAAATTATAAAATGAGTTGGCAAATACTGAAATTTGACTTGGCAATTTAAGGTTCTCTCCTCCACAAATAAAAAGTCTTAGCGATGGCACTGTCCATACATACAACGCTTAAATCCAAAAAACAGTCGGAACTAGTATAAAGAGAAGTCTTAAACTCAAGGATGTTCATTTCTCTTAATGGAATTGGAACAACTTTTTATGATCCAAGACCTGTTATTGCAAGGTTCCTAGAGAGCAAAGTAAAAGTAGAACACTTCCAGATAAAGAAACCTATGAGAAACACGAGTTTGTCAAAAAATGCTTTGCTAAAGGCAGTTACTTGTAAAATAACTTAACGAATATAATTATTATTGTAGGATTTTGAAAACATTATAAATAATTAATAAAATTTTAAAATTTTAATACATGAACAAAATCGTTTTCTCTTGCTTAATTCTACTATTTGCATAAGACAGTCTCAGACTTGTATAAAGCCAAAAACTTTCTGTGCTAATAAATATTGGGTCAAAAACTTTCTGCAAATTAATTTAACATTTAATAAAATAACGTGTTTTATTATTTTGACGATATTAATTAAAAACAGCAGTTTTAAAATAATTACCATTTAAATTAAAAATTAATTAATATTAATTAAAGAATAATTATTTTGGTTAAAAAATAATAAACCTAAAAATCCATGGTAAGAAGGGTGAATTCTTATCAATTATTTTGTCAATGCTTTTAGAAACAGCCCAATCCTTAATATTGTGACCTCTTCGTACAAAATGCTAGTTACTCTGTTCACAGAAATAATGTGACATTGCTTCTGAAACAACTGAATCACATTTTGTAGGGAGAGGTCCACGGTCCACTCATAGATATCATCATTAAAGAGACCGATGAGTTTTTACCACGACCCTTTGACGAAATCCGTTTCTTTTTCCCGCACGAAATTCGCGCTTTTTCCGCTATGCTTTTACGAAATTCGTTTTTTTCCTCCGCTCCTTTGACGAAATTTGCGCTTTTCCGCGGCCTTTTGATGAAATTCGTGTTGTTTTTTGCGATCCTTTGTCGGAATTAGTTTTTTTCCGCGGTTCTTTTACGAAATTTGCGTTTTTTCGCGATCCTTTGACAGAATTCGGCCTTTTTCCACTACGTTTTTGCGAAATTTGTTTTATTTTCCTGCGCTCCTCTCACGAAATTTGCGTTTTTTTCTGAGCTTCTTTGACGAAATTATCTTTTTTTTTACGATTCTTTAAAGAAATACGCTTTTTTCCGCGGTCCTTTGACGAAATTCGCGTTTTTTTCTCGATGCTTAATGACGAAACTGGTGATTTTTCCTGCGAACGATTGACAAAAATGTTTTTTTTTTCGACGACTATTTGTTGAAATTCGCAATATTTTTCAGTGATATTTTTTTATGTTTGAATTTTCGGACTGATGGCTGATTTTTTTTTTTTTTTTTTTAATTTTCGGAGCCGAATGCCTTAAATTTTCGGAACAGAGTCACCCCTGGCAAACAGTAAATAAATTATACATAAAATTTTGCTATTCTTTGACGAAATTATCCTTTTTTTACGATCCTTTAGACGAAACTCGCGTTTTTCCGCGGTCCTTTGACGAAATTCGCTTTTTTTTCGATGTTTTGACGAAATTGGTGATTTTTTCTGAGTACGATTGATGAAGTTGTTTTTTCGTTCGACAACCATTTGTTGAAATTCGCAATATTTTTCAGTGATATTTTTGTATGTCTGAATTTTCGGACTGATGGCTGATTTTTTTTAATTTTCGGGACCGCATGCCTGATCACCCCTGCCAAACAATAAATAAATCGTACAAAAAATTGGGGAATATTTTTAATTTTTCTATATTTAAAAAAAAAAAAAGTTACAAGAACAAAAATTACGTTTTCCTTTTTAAAAATTTCAGCAAAGTTCCGAATTTGGCGGAAATTTTTCCGCGCACGGCGTGCGTCTATATTATACAACTCTGGACAGTCCTTTGTATTAAAATTTTAAACCATTGTAACTGTTATTGTAGCATTTTGGAAATATTTTATTAGTACAGTTTGATTTTTTAAAACATAAAAAATAAAATCTGATTCCTTGTTCAGTTCCAGTCTTTGCAAAATATAGTAATTTGTAAAAGTCAAAATATGTTTAACCACTACAATTATTATTCAGTTTACATTTTGGAAACATGTTATAAAACTTAACATAATAATTTTATATTATTTTTAAATTTGATGATTTTCATCCATCAAGAGGAAAGTATGTTTTCTTGATTAGTTCAACATTGGGTCTAAAACTATAGTTAAGGTACTATTTCACGAACTATTTAATGATTCAAGTCAAATTTGTTTTTGAATTTCAGAATTTATTCTTTGCTCCAATTACCTAATTAGTCTGATATATTATGGTTATGAACAAAAGCAAAGTGTACAAACTAATAAAAGGTAAGCAATATTTTAACGTGAATTTAAATGATAATTTTTTTACATAAAGTTTTAATTAGGCATACGAATTTGGTAGGTTAGATGTTATGTTTGGTCCATTAATAACATAACAATTAAAAACTTGTATGAAACGAAAATGTAGCCTCTTTAATTTTACCTAACTATAAATAAGGTGGTTTACATGTTTCAATGACGATTTTGTAGTTTACTAACCAGCAGCAGGAGAAGTACAATAGACATAACTAATAAGATGTAAAATTTTGTCAGCCAGTCAATATTCTTATTATTTGGTTTGCTTTTATCAGGGGTAAAGTTTGACTTATGAACATTTATTTGGTACAACAGACTAAACCGTTTGTCGCCCAGTGAAAATTCCTTAAAATATGCTCTGGTATGAAGAAGTTTCAGCGTAAAATTATTAATATAAATCGGCGATAAAGTTGTTTATAGTATACTGCAAGTTGCTGTTCTCCAAAAATTATTTATGTTGTTTAATAATGAGGTATCCCTCGAGTTCAGGTAAACTATCGTCTCAAGTGTTCATCAGTTTTGGAACGGAGTAAAAAGTTCCTGTATGTTAGCCTCAATAAAGAAATCTTCAGTTTGATCATTCTGACACATTACTGTAAGTACATTTTACACTTACCTTTTCACTGAAAACAAATTGATACATATATAGGAATCATGAAATTGCATATATTACAACATATTTTTATTCCAAGTTATAATTTCAACAATATTTTCAAAGTTTTCATGCTTAACTTAATTTATTTTGTCAAGTCGCTCTGCTGAATTTTTATATGGGTTTAACCCTTCTTGTGAGAAATAAAGATAGAGGGGCAAACAACCAAACCCACCCCCACAAAGGTTGTGGTACCCAGAAGCACTTCAACTGTGCAAAGCTAGAGAAAAGTATTTTAAAATGAAAATGTTGAAGCTAATTAATGAAGTGTTATTTTCAAGTATCTAGTGTATGAAATATCTTAATGTTTATATATATGTGCATGAAAGTTTTATTACCATTACTATTTATATTTTATATGTATTTATTGTTTTAAGTAAAAGTATGTAAATGGCTACTGCACCAGATATAGTAGTATTAAGTAGGGATAACTATCAGAGCTGGACTCGTTTTATAAAATGTACATTGCAAACCGAAGGTTTGTATACCTGGGTGAATAAGACTAAATGGCCGGATTATACAGATTTGAAGCCCCTCGATACGTTTAAGTTAAATCAGTTAAAGCAAAGAGCAGCCGGAATTATCAAAACGTATGTCAGTCCTGAAATTGGGTTAACGATAGGTCATTTGGATGATCTGTCAGAGATTTGGGAAATGCTAAAATTAAATCTGGAAATCCCAGGAAGAGCATTAAAATCGTTTCATGTAAATGAATTTAGGAATTTAGAAATTAATGTAGATGAAGATATCTCAATTTATATTGCTACGTTTGAAGAGGCTTATCGTCACGTAGTTGGCTCCGGGGAGGAAGTTGCAGAAAAGCATCGTTGTTACCAATTAATAGAAAGCCTACCAGAAAATTATGATTACTTAATTAGGAAATTAGACCGTCTGCCAGAAAAATATTTTAAATTTAAGGATGTTAAAGAGGAGATTCTAAAGGAATGTTCGAGAAGGGATTTGAGAGAAAGATTACGAAATGAAACCCTCATGACTGATAGAACCACTCAAATGTCTGAAAAAGTTTCCCTTAAGTCTCATTCTCGAAATAAAATAAATGTAAAGTGTGAAGTTTGTGGTAAATATGGCCATTGGGATAAAAATTGTAGGAAACAGAAAAATGGTAATAAAAGGGACGAAGTGAATTTAGATTCATATGTCGCAGAATTAAAATGTAAAAGTAATGATATGTGCAATGTTTCCCCCCCCTGCTGGGAATGGACATTGGATTCAGCGTCCACATCTCATGTCTGCCAAAATAAGCATTTCTTTACTTATCTAAGTGAGCCACCAGAAGGTGCAGTTGTTAGGATGGGAACAAGACCTCATAAAATTAGAGGAATAGGAAAAGTGAGTTTCAAATTACAAGAAAAAGATAAAGTATCTATTGTAAATTTACATATAATGTATTGTATGTTCCTACCATACATAAAAATCTAATTTCCATGTCAAAGATGGATAAAGCTGGTCTCCATGCCACAATAGACAATGGGTTTAAAGTTTTTGATAAGCATTGGAAGTATTTATATACTGCCACTCTAAAAGATAATTTTTATGTTCTTAAAGCCATTAAAAGTTATAATGACGAAGCTAAACCTAATGTTAAGAATCAATACTTAGAGCTTGCTGATCAACCATCGCTTTCAAATCAGAGTAAATTAAAAGTTTCTACTTGTACTAAATCCTTAAATCAAACATGTAACATTGATTCAAGAAGTGCTCATGTGATACAAGATAATATCAGGGAAGTAACTAATGCACAAGAGTCAAATCAAAATTATAATGTTACATTTGCCAGTGAGCGTAACAACATCATGCTCTGGCAGGAAAGGCTAGGACATAGTAATGTTAACATAATTAAGAAAATGTTTCATGAAAATTTAGTTCAAAATTGTGGACAGTTACAGGGAAAGGAGATTCCGTGTGAACCATGTATTCTAGCTAAAAATACTAGGTCAACATATCCTAGATTAAAGAAAGTTCGGTCAAAAGAAATGTTAGAATTGATACATAGCGATGTATGGGGCCCGGCTCCATTTACATCAAGGAATGGGCAACGGTACATACTTACTTTCATTGACGATTTTAGTCAAAGCGCCTTTTGCTACCCGCTACGCTCTAAAGATGAAGTTTTCCTGAAATTAAAACACTTCATCACGTTTGTGGAACGCCAAACTAACAGGAAAGTCAAAGTCATGAGAACTGATAACTTTATAACTAATATTGTAATAAACAAATAACAGATACGTTAGAAAAGATGGGAATTAAGCATGAGAGGACCACAATATATAGCCCCCAGATGAATGGCGTTGCCGAGCGATATAACAGAGTGTTATTTGAAGGGACGAGAACGTTTATGCAAGCAGCTAATCTGCCGCCTAATCTATGGGTTGAGGCAGTTATGGCAATAAATTACATTCGCAACCGAATATTTCACACAGGGATAGAAGCAATACCGTTTCAATGATGGTACAGAGCTAAAGCATCTATTCGTCATTTGAAACATTATGGATGTATTGCATATGTACATCAACCTAAAGAAAAACAAAATAAATTTTAATCAAAAGCAAAAAGAGGAGTTTTTGTACGATATGGTATAGGATCATGTAGATATCGCATTTCCCTAAAGAAAATAAAATAATCGAGTCAAAGCACGTAACATTTGATGAAGCGCAACTGAACAGTTCTCCTGAACGGAAAATAATGCAGTGATGATGGTAATGAATTCTTTACAGGTCCTAACAATTCACCGACAATGGAAGATGACTTGACTGTCCATCAACCAAGTAGCTCTAGAACTCCGACAGAAGATGAGAAGGTAATGCAGCAAGATGAATCTGGATCCGAAGAGAAAATGGAAGATGATGTATCAACATCTGAAGATGAATTGGCAGAGAATATTCTGAAGGAACAGGAAGAAGTGGAAGCAACATTTTACCGATTTATGAAGAAAAGAAAGAAAGGAAGAACTAAAAGTAAAATTGACATTTATATCTCCTACTGGTTCCAGGTTAAGATCACAACAAGATTTACGTGAATATTGTAAAATGCATAAAATCATATTGAATGATACTGTGGCAAAATTTTCATTAGGAAATACAAATGAAGGCCCAATTAAACTAGATAAGGAACTTGAAAGTGAATTAGCTGAAGAAGCGCTCCTAACTGAAATAATTGTACCACAAAATGCAACACAAGCAAAACAACTTCCAGAGGCACAAAAATGGAAGGAGGCAATGGATCAAGAGATCCAAACCATGTTAGATAGACACGTTTGGACACCTGTCCCAAAAATTGATCAGAAAATTACAGGAACCAAATGGGTTTATACCGTAAAAGAAAATAGTGAAGGGAAGAATTGCATATTTAAAGCACGTTTAGTTGCACTAGGTAACAATCAGAGAGAAGGTTTAGATTACAATGACAGATTTAGTCCAGTAATAAATTTTACACTCATTCGTCTTTTCATAGCTTTTTTCATTAGAATATTGAATTGGGTGCATTGTCTTCCTGATGTTAAATGTGCATACTTATATGGGGATATTGATAAAGAAATTTGCATCAAACAACCCGAAGATTATACAATTCCAGGGAAAGAACACTGTGTTTTAAAGTTAAAGAAAGCCATCTATGGGCTTCACCAAGCTGGAAGGTGTTGGTACCATGACTTGCATAATAAGTTAATTGCAAATGGATTCAGTGAAGTACAAGGGTAAACTTGTGTATACTCTTATAAAAGTGAAGCAATAGTTATAGTGTATGTGGATGATTTGCCTATTTTTGCGAAGAATGATGAAGTTTTAAAAGAAGTAGTACAGTTAATTGAATCCATTTATGAAGTTAAAAATTTAGGTCCTATTTCAATGTTACTAGGTATCAATTTTAAAAGAGAAGAGGATGCAATAGTTAATATTAACTGTGAACATTATATTGAAAAGTGTTTAAAGAAGTTTGATGTCCTGATTTTATTAATATATCTCTTCCTTCTCCTCCTGGATATAATCCTGTTCCAGTTGCTGAAGATGACGAATTTCCCGAGAACCTGCCGTACCGAAACTTGCTGGGATGTCTACAATACATTGCTCATCGATGCCGTCCAGACATTGCTTGGCCTGTTGCTGCACTTTCACAATTTACTGAGAGCCACAACCTGTTGCACTACAACGCACTCCTGAGAATCCTGATGTATCTCTTTTCGACAAAATCTTTGGGATTGAAGTTGGCACAATCTGACCCTTCAATCCAGCTAGCTGTCTACGTCGACGCTTCTTGGGCAAGTGACACAACTGACAGAAAATCATGGAGTGGCTAGATTGCTTTCTTAAATCATATTCCAGTAACCTGGAGAGTAACTAAACAAAATTGCGTAGCCTTGAGTCCAATGGAGGCAGAAATAATTGCCGCTACAGAAGATGTAAAAGATCTAAAGTTCTTAAACATGTCTCTAATTGAAATTCAGAAAAGTCTTAACTTGGACATTATTACTATTCAATGTCCAATGCTGTTTTATGATAATACTGCAGCTATCTCCTTCACCAAACATAAAGCTGACACCATAAATCGTTACATTGATCTTAAGTATAAGTTTATAAGAGACTGGTATAACAATGGCCTCTTCGATATTAAGCATGTCATGTCGAAAGAGAACTATGCTGATATCTTGATGAAATCACTCGTCAAGGACTCCTTTCTTAGATTCAGAGAAGTTTTTTTATGGTGATGAACTTTGTATGAAAAAAAAAAAAAAAAATTTGATCCTGCCATTATTACATGAACTTTTGTAATGAACTTTATTGCAGAAAATCAAAAATGAATGGGAAAGAGGGGCATTCTGTGGAAAAATATTCCCAATCATTTTTTTTTTCTAATTTCTATCTTTTTTTTAAATTCAATTTATAAAGTATACCTGAACTCGACACCACCATATTTTCTTTTCGTTGTTCCCTTTCGGCATTTCTTTACGTTTTTATCGCCACGGTTGAGTGGTTGCGTATCGCGTTTCGGCCGTGGACCGTATGCGGCAATTTCACTTGCGATCGCATTCGCTCGTATTCATTTTTTTTATAAAGATAAGTATTTGAATTTAATTAACATGTAAAAGCATTTTTTTAAGTCATTTTTATATTAAAGTAATTTTTCTAAAGTCATCGTAATATTTACTAAATGTTATTCAAATTAAAAGTAAATGTTAAGTATCTTCTGACTTATGTAAATTGTGTAGTCGATTCTGATTGGCCGATAGGTTTTCGTCCTGATTTAAAGGGACAGCGATTTCATGTTTCTGTGTGCGATGGCTGACTTATGTTATCTGGTGTGTTTTTTTTAAGGAATTTCAGCTAGTATTTTAAAGTATATGGCTAAGTGCCGATGTAATTGTAAGAATTCAAAAGGTTTAATAAGCGTAATTGTTTAACTGTATGAAGAAGTTTCAGCGTAAAATTATTAATATAAATCGGCGATAAAATTGTTTATAGTATACTGCAAGTTGCTGTTCTCCAAAAATTATTTATATATTGTTTAATAATGAGGTGTCCCTCGAGTTCAGGTAAACTATCGTCTCAAGTGTTCATCAGTTTTGGAACGGAGTAAAAAGTTCCTGTATGTTAGCCTCAATAAAGAAATCTTCTGTTTGATCATTCTGGCACATTTCTGTAAGTACATTTTACACTTACCTTTTCACTGAAAACAAATTGATACATATATATATAGGAATCATGAAATTGCATATATTACAACATATTTTTATTCCAAGTTATAATTTCAACAATATTTTCAAAGTTTTCATGCATAACTTAATTTATTTTGTCAAGTCACTCTGCTGAATTTTTATATGGGTTTAACCCTTCTTGTGAGAAATAAAGATAGAGGGGCAAACAACCAAACCCACCCCCACAAAGTGGCTGAGATCGGACGTATTTTTCTAGCTCTAGACGAGAGCAGAAGTCGCTACGAAACCGGAGAAAAGTCCGATATGAGGTCTCAGATGCTGCAGAGAGATTCGCAACCCCCCACTGCCCCACCCTCTCGTAACTTTGTAAATATAGTATTAACTTGATGTGTAACTTATAATCCAGAACCATTAAACTCCTTTCATTCATTAATTATGGCCTTATTCTTATATCACACATATATATGTATAGTATGTATATATATATATATAAATATACTATACATCATACATGACTTTTTTTCTGTGTTAGGGAGAAAAAACATCTACAGTGCAGGAAAAATGTTTAAGACCACATGCTAATTTTGTTGCTTAGAATAAAATTCTGGAAAAAGCCTTATCTTGATTTTAGACACATATGTATGATATAAAATGTGAAGTTAACTGAATTGTAAATGTAGAAAAGTATTTTAATCTACAAATGTGTTAAAATCATGTAATATTAATAAATGGAAATAAGTATAGGAACAGTAACTTCTTTCAAATCTAGCATAATGATATGACATCCTGACTGTGGTATTTTAGGCGAGACTCATCTGTGCTGATGCTTATAGGTCAGAAGTCTCTAGATTTGAAGTTTTCGGATATGAAACTGCTGCTTTGAGTATGAGTTGTGGGAAATCATTGACTGAAGAAGAAAAGGGTAAAATCGTGGGTTTTTTTTCAGACTGTGTTCTAAGTGAATACAAAATTGCCCTAAAAATAAATAAATCTAAAACTGTTGTGCACAATTTTCTTTCTGATCCAATGAACTATAGCAGGAATAAAGAAGCGGACGGCTATTAAAACTCTCAGCTCGGTATAAACAGACCATTATTACAATGATGGTTCAAGATTGTGCCTATTCTTCTACTATAAAATCTGTTTCAGAAATCTCAGATACGTCCAGAACAGTTAGAAATGTGTTAAAAACTGTTGAATGCTTGAAATATGCTAAATTCAAAACCAAACCAAAAGTACAAAAGTACCACACTGATGCACATCGTAGAATGACTTAAAATGCAATCTATTGAAAAAATTGGTTTTTATCAATGACAAAAAAGTTCAATCTTTATGGACAAGATGGTTTAAGATATTACTGGCATGATTTACAAAGCGAGCCATATCTGCTTTGAAGACATGTACAAGGTAGTGGCTGAGACTTTGGATCTTCCAGTTAAAAGACCTGATCTAAATTCCATAGAAAAATTGTGAGGAATCTTGTTTATCAAGTTTATACCAACGAAAAACAGTTTGATTTAATTGTTCAATTGGAAGCAGCCATTTTGGAAACATGAAACAAAATATCCATTTTTACATGCAAAAACCTGACCAAATCCTTCTCAAAGTGTCTTCTGGAAGTTATACGTGTTAAACCTCAGAGCGTTTTGAGACTTTCCTGCTTTTTCATAAAAATGCTTTTAAAAATAATCTTAATGTACATTTTCCTTCCCTGTTTGTTTCTAAAATACACTTCATGCCCCTTTATTTGATATTACATTTTAAAATAGAATTCTGTTTAAAATATTTTTTCTACAACAGATTTAAGTTGTTTTGGGGAAACGGAAAAATATGTCCAAACCGCTCAGAGGGTTAAAGAGAAGCAAAAAAGGTACTGAAAGTTAATGTAAAAATCTTTTACATGTGTAATTTAAATACACTGCTCAAAACAATTAAAGGATATTTGAAGTTTTATATAAAATAAAGATATAAACGAAATTTTTTTTGCCGAAAATAGAAGAAGAGAATCACAAATGCAAATTTTTCTGGTTTTCAAACTGTGGAGTATGCAAATTTTGAGTTCGACGTCAAAAACGTCGCTTCAGCGGCAGCGAATGAAATTTGACTTTCAACTGGATAAAAGAGAATGAAGACAAGGATGATCGGCATTCAGTGATTGCTTTGTTTCGATGAGTACAATGTCTCAGTGAAGTCATTTGACAGATTCAGAAGCTTTGAGAATTGTTGGTAGGTTAGAAGGGGGCCAAACTCAAGCCGAAGTAGTGCAAGCCATTGGAGTGTCACAAAGTGTCATTTCCAGGATCTGGAACCGTTTTTTGGAGAGTGGATGTGCAGGCCGAAGACCAGGGCAAGGTCGTAGACGGGCAACAACGCCCAATGAAGATCGGTATTTAGCGTTAACAGCTCGGAGACACCGAACCATGAACGCTACTCTTCTCCAACAACACCTTCGCTCGGCTACAGGCACCACGATTTCAACTCAGACTGTCCGAAACCGGCTCCATGCTGTAGGTCTGTATGCTCGCCGACCGATGGTATGTGTTAGATTAACATCAAGGCATCGTCGCGACTGCAGGGAGTGGGCAATCAAGCATGTCAACTGGAAGAGAAATGAATGGAGCAATATTCTGTTTTCTGACGAGTCCCGTTTTTCTGTGCATCCGGATAATAGGCGTATTTTCATCTGGAGGGACCGTGGCAGTAGGAATAATCCTGCGTTCGTGCACGAAAGTGTCAGATTTGGCGGTGGAGGAGTGTTGGTGTATGGTGGCATCTCCATTGACGGGCGCACTGACCTCTACATCATTCGAGATGGAGCTCTGACTGGTCGCCGATATAGGGATGAGATCCTCAGACCTATTGTAGTCCCTTACGCTGCAGCAATCGGAGATAACTTCATTTTAATGGATGATAACTGCAGGCCACATCGTGCAAACCTGGTGGAGGATTTCCTTTTCGAGGAAGGAATCGTTCGAATGGAATGGCCAGCGTGTTCTCCAGACATGAATCCAATCGAGCACGTTTGGGACGCTCTAGGAAGACGAGTTTCTGGCCGCCAACAACCCCCACGAACTCTCCAAGAACTGGAAAGAGCTCTTCTGGAAGAGTGGGGCAGAATACCCCAACTCGTCATTAATAGCCTCATTGAGTCCATGCCTCAAAGGTGTTCAGTATTGCTGGCCGCCCGTGGAAACCATACCCCCTACTGAAAATGATTTTCTTTGAAGAAAACACCTTTTCTTATTCTTTTTTTTCTCATATTCACAAATTATGTTTTTTTCCTTTAGTACACAAATGCGCAATAAAATGCATTTTTTTCTGCCAAACATGTGTAATTTATTCTCATATAACCTACTATGTCTGTCGACCATGTATCAATCAGCTAAACAGTTTACCAGATACAAAATCCACCTAAAACTGCAATATCCTTTAATTGTTTTGAGCAGTGTATTAAATATACTAGTCATAAACTTTTTTCCACTGAGTTGTGTTATGTAGAATTTAATTTTAGCTATATTTTTTAAAAATGTTATTGTAATTTAAAATAAATAACAAAATTTGCATAACTTTATGCGTATAATTTTGTAATGATATTAGTTTTTCATTAAAGTAAGAGCTCTACTGTTTTTGTTGGTGGTCCTAAACTTTTTTCCAGCACAGTACAATAGTACAATAAAATACAACAAAATTGCAATAAATCTGTTTTATATGAATCTGGATCTTGGACTTACAAAAACATTTTTATACAGCTAGAACTTTTCTCCACAAGCAGTTTCTCTATAATAGAAATTTTTCATAAGTATATTCAAAAGAAAACATTATGGAACTTAAAATAGAAACGAATATATGCAAATTATGAAACTTAAAATAGAAACAACTATATAAAATTTAAATGAAATATTTTTCTTATTTTTATGTTATTTATGAAAATTATTGAGTGTAAATCAATATAAATTATATGCACATATTTATTTAAAGGGAGAGGGAGGTTTTTTTATTATAAGATTAGCTC
Organism: Maratus speciosus; assembly: GCA_963932465.1. NCBI lineage: Eukaryota > Metazoa > Arthropoda > Arachnida > Araneae > Salticidae > Maratus > Maratus speciosus. Next base: position 231,666,592 of record OZ010792.1, on the reverse strand, counting down.
ATTATCTCTAACCCCTGAATGCTAAAATATTTGTATAAATAAATATATATATGAAGACCCCAGAAGCCAAATGACAAAATTTAGATTTGGAGTAAATTGAGTTCAAAGTTGGAACCTGAATAGTAATTGACTGAATTAAAACATGAAACTGTTGCTTATTTCACAGTGGTCTTTGAACTCTTATTTCAATAACTGTTTAAGAAAAGTGGAGTAACAATATTTTTTAAAAAGTACAGATTAAAGAGTTAAGTACTTTAAAGAGCTTAAATAGTTGACCTCTAGAATGCAGCACATAATTAGAAAATCACTTATTTTTCTTTCCCTCCAAACAAATAGCCTATTTTCAGTTAGCCTGTGCACTTAGCTCAGTTTTTTTACTTTTGTCACTTGTATCCCTTGGCTTCTGGGGTCCTCATATATATATATATATATATATATATATATATATATAGGCAACATACATATAAAGTAAATATACAATCATTATTTCTTATTTTTTTTATTATTTTTAAATAACTCAATAAAAATACCATTTTTTATACATATATATTTATTTCATTTAATAAACAAAATCATCAAATATATGATTTCTAATAACAAACAACTTTTTAAAAATTGCACACAAATAAATGCATTAAAATAAAAATGCTCGACAAAAAGTCTCTTTAATCAGCAGTTGCCAAACTTTTATAACCACAAAATTCTGATGAAATAGATAATTTGCTGCAGAATTCCCATCTTATACCAGTTACAAAAATTTCAATAATTACTATCTTACATCAATTGTAAAATTTTCAATTACTGTTAATTGATTCTCTCAAATCCAAAATTGTAAAATCTGCAAACCAATTCAGATGAGATATAAACAATGAAACTTAAAGTTAAGTTAGAGAAAATTCTAGATTTTTCCTTCTTACCTTTGCATGATAATCAATGAATGATGTAACAAATGATTTACAAAATAGTATGATTCTGAATAATGATATTCATGCGTAGAAAAGGTGGCTGATGATGAAATGTCTGTAATTATAATTTCTGTGTGTTATGTTATTATATTCATATTACAGCTTTAAAAATATAAACAAAGCAATGGCCTAAAATCTGCAACAATTTCTAATGTAGAGTTATACAGATTTCAAGTCAGTGATATATAATTTTTAAAAACCATATTATGTCTGCATTAAATCTCAAACAACTGCATCAGAAATTGAAATCAAGAAGTAGTTAAAGTGAGCCTTAAGTGGCTACTTCTCTCACATAAAAACTCCGGCTCGCTAATGTTAATCCTATGTGAGAATTTTTTTTTAATATCTCGTTTGTATTTCAATATTTTTTTTTTGCATTGGATAGCTGTGGTCAAGCTCTATATTTGCCGTTTTTTATTTTATCGATTTTGCTTGGAGGTTTTTCTATGAGGACACCTTCATTTTCGAAACTGGTTCCGGTAGTAAAAGTATCCTCATAAAGAAAAAAAACCTGTAAACAAAACCGAAAAAATTAAAAAGGGTCTTTGCAGAGATTGACCTCAGATATCCAATGCAAAAGAAAATCATTTAAAAATATTGAAATGAATTGCAAACAAGATATTTTTCAAAATATGTCCCATACGATTAACATTAACAAGTGGATGTTTTGCGTGAGTAAAGTAGCCCCTTAAACAAGACTTAATTCTTAGAGAGAGAATAAATATCCAAATTTATTATAGTTGCAGACTTTTAATTTTGAGCAATAGATAATAATTGCTCATGAGCTCCTACATAAACACAAGAAAATAATTATTTTCTTTATGCTTAAGAAACATAATAAACAGCATTATACATTGTAAATAAATAAAATACAGTAATATCTCATTTATATGTTGCCTCTTTTATGCATCTCAATCAGTTAGATGTTGATTTTTGATAGTCCCGTATAAACATATAGCAACACAATGTTATTATTTTTCGTTTATGTGTCGCAACATTAAATGCATCTCTCACTTATGAGTCAGATAATTTTCAAGTTTCCATTAAAATTTCTCCTTATTCTACATGTGTCCTTTCAAAAAAAAAAAAAAAAAAATGTCAGATCAGCCTGTAAAAGGGAAATCAATTGTTTGTCTTTTGCTTTTGTTTTTTGAACAAGAATTGGAAGCTTCATTCCCTGGCCACACCCCTTCGCACTTGCTACTTCTAGAGTAGTGGGAAGAGTGGCAGGGGCTTTTTTTTTTTTTTTTCAGAACAATCAGAACAATTCAAAATTCCTGTTACAACTTTAACCCTTAAATGCCGGGTGTTGCTTTTCGGCAACATACCCAGTTTAGGCTCTAAAATACTATTACAATGGTATTGAAGTTATAATGCCTGATGTTGCCAATAAAATACATTTTGAAAATAATATTAAGTCGATTTTCAACATCTAGATGGCAACACTTGTGCTGTTTAAGAATAAAGATAGATTTATTTTTTCAATTGTTACTACTTGTTCTTTTGTTTAGAAGCTTGCGAAATACTCTATTTTGTTCTGCAGTGAGCAAGTAAAATTTATTTCTTATTATAGTTCCTAAAATTCTTGTGGGTTTAATATTATAGAATTTTATCAAGGAAAATTATTTTTTCAATTAAAGACCAGTATTGCCGATTAGTAACAAACTGTTTTTTAGCCGTAAACCATACTTAAAACAAAATATGATTTTTTTAAGTATTTTTCCCATGATTTATTTAAAAAATGAAAGCCGAAAAACATTATTACAATGATTTTTGAAAAATCAGGCATTTAAGGGTTAAAAGGAATTTTGAAAAACAAAAATGCAATTAAAACAGCCAACAAAGAACGTGAAATTCCTTCCAAGAAACGGAGTAGAATACAGAGAGGAAAATTTGATCAATTGGATAAAACTTTAGTGCAGTGGCTTAGAAAAGCTCGTGCCTCCAATATACCAGTCAGAGTACAGACTTTTGGAATAGAAAAATTCTCTGCGTCCCAAGGATGGATAGAGAAACTTAAAAATAAGCATGGATTACGTATGCACATTATAAGTTGTGAAAGTGCAAGCGTTAATGAAGATAATGTTAAGCAGTGGTAAAGTGATCTATCAACTTTATTGAAAGTTTGCAAGCTTGTGACATCTTTAATTGCGATAAAATGGGTCTCTTTTTTACAATGATGCCCGATAAAACTTTATCAAGGGTGAAGCGTGTCATGGCGGTAAAAAAGAAAAGAGAGACTCACAATTCTACTTTGCTGTAAGGCAGATGGTTCTGAGAAAATTTCCCCTTTGGTTACTGGAAGATCGAGTAATCCTCGCTGTTACAAAAATGTAAAAAAATTGCCATGTGAATACAATAATAGCAGTAAAGTATGGATGTATGCTAATTTTTTTTTTTTTTTTCCTTCAACGATTTGATGCAAAGATGGAAAACAAAAAACAAAAAGTTATTTTATTCATTGACCAGGCCTTGCTCACCTTTTGGGCTACTCAAAGCTCAGCGCTACAAAAGTTGTTTTCTTCCCTACAAACTGCACAAGTAAACTTCAGCCGTTGGATTTGGGAATTATTCATTATATGAAAGTAAATTACAGAAAATTTTTGATTTGAAGAATTCTTGCTTCACTTGAATTAAAAAGTGCAGTAAATAATCTAATAATAAACAATTAAATTTAAAAAATCAAAAAACCTGACTGCGTAAAAGGCGAACTAATTAATTATTTCTCATCAATGAGAAACTATTTTTTTTCCCAATTCCCACTATTAGCTCACACTCTCGCTATATATATCTTGTTCAAATTTTCAATCGTTAATAAAATACTTATTATTCATCCAATCAAGCTCAAATAATTTTTTTTTAACTTGTAGTGGATGGCACTTGATGTTAATCCAGTTTTTTTCAAATATTAATTCATTAATTAAATTAAATTAATTAATTTTCAATAATCAAGAGAGCCCTCTTCTTCATCAAGACATTTTAAGCACCACTCAAGAGGAAAGAAGAATGGAAGAAAAAAAAATTCTCTTATTGACCTAAGTAGGAATTGACTTAAAATATTTTTTTTATATTACTTGTTTATATTACTTGCCTATATTTTTATTTACTTGTATTGATGACTTTTAAGTTGTGTTTAATTGTTAGTTCCTATCTATAAACACTGTTTTTATAAGGTCTATAGGTGTCTATGATGGTTAGAGTTGCAGTAAAGCTAGAGATCCTACATACACAACTTCCAGGTTGTACAATATTTTAACGAAGCTTCTGACTGTAAAATAGTCAATGAAACATCATCTTCATTTTGAAAGTCCTATCCAATGATATGCCACTCAATAGGGTGTGTAATTTTTGTTGTTGTTTCTACCACCATTTTGTATTTTACGGCCGTCATTTTGCATTTATAAAAACGAAAACTAGCCTATAACCACCGGGCCGTTAAGACGAATTGATACAGACTTCATTCATTAAAATCCATCCAGCCACTGGGATGTTTCGAGGGTATAAAGAAATCCACATACACAGATACACGTGAAACACATAACCCTTCTTTTCAGCCGGGTAAAAAATAAACATACTTGATGCAAAAAATATGTTCTGTTCAATATGGGAGAGTGTCAATGAAACATGCATGCAAAATTGTTTAAAAAAAGCAGGATTTATTCTGAAGGATGCTGAAAATGATTCATATTCTTCCAAAGATCAGCCACTATTAGATGAAGAATGAAATGCTGTATGTGGGGGAATAATTAATTTTAATAATTTCATAGATATCGATGGACATGTAACAATAGCAGAAATGAGAGACATACAAAAAATAGCTGCAGAAATTCAAGACGACGCTAATACAAATGAGTAAGATAATGAAGAAAATGTAGAAACACATCCACCGACTCTTGCAAAGGTAATAGATGCCCTGGAAATGCTTCGTTACTACATTCAACGAACTGATGTATCTGGTTCTACATACTCTTGTCTCAAGGATCTTGAAAAAGCTATTTTTAGGGACAGACATCAAGCTCATAAACAAACTTCGATTTTAGACTATTTAAAAAAATAAGGTATGAAATTAAAATTTTGAGATGTACATTAGATTTGAATTAGTAAATCATTAACAATCCAAGTTAATCATATTTTTTTATTATTATTCTGCATGTTATTTAACCATTTAAAGATTAATATTGCCTTAACATTTACTTCAAATTTAATTTTTACTTGAATTTCATTAATGCGTCGTTTTTCATCAGTCCCTTGCACCGACGTATAAGTGAGAGATTACTGTAGTTGTAAAGAAGTTGCATTAAAAATGTTGTAGTCTGCATTATGGTGGGAGTTTAAATTGAATAATTTAGGAATCAATAACATCCTTAAAATTTACAGCTGCAACTATAATGCTTATTTACATATTCATACAATTTCAATACATATTATTCATACAATTTTCTGTGTATTATGTTATTACATTCAAATTATTGCTTTAAAAATGCAAACAAAACAATGATCTAAAATGTGCATAAATTCTGATGCCAGACTACACAGATATGAAGAAGTCTGATATATATATATATATATATATATATATATATATATTTTATCATAGCACGTTTTGTAGTTCACAAAACTCTAATGATTCTTTTACAGAACATAGTTTGGGAAAACTGCTGCTTTAGATTTCTATTCTCATATATGTGGTAATACGATAAAATCTGGAGAAAAAAAATGTATCTAAATGTCTGTAATTCATACTTCCAAACATCGTTATAAGATATCTTAAACAATGAGTCCTTTAAGCATGTTAATATTCACCGGGACAAAGTATAAGCATAGCAGATATCAAAAAGAAATGCCTTTAAACATTTGTACATTAATATTTCCAAACACCAGTTTAAGACAGCTTAAACAGAATTTTTTCATTAAAAATACGTCTTTCAGTACACCAGGACAAAAGAAAAGCATAAAAGTTTTATATATAAAAGAATTGATTAAAAGGAGCTTCTACTTGGCATTTTTGCTACAGCTACAAACCAAAGCATTAAATTCTTGGTTTTCTTTTCACTTTTAGAATGCCATAAATGCTTAAAACGTTACTTAGAGACTGATGTCTTGTCATAAAAGAAGCCTACAAGATAAAAATAAAATAATACAAATTGTAAGCTGAAAAAATTATATATGCAAATAAAGATACCTATAAAATATAAAGTACTTCAAACAGGAGAAAATGAACCATTGAAAATATAACCAAAAATAAATAAAGGCAATATGTCAAGTCAGTTACAAAAATATAAAATTTAACTTTAAAGATTATTTCATATTACTAAAAGCTTTCTTTCAACGTTTTTATACCTGGGTATCCTTTTTAAAGGATATAGATGGACTTTTTACAATTTTGTTTAATTTCTAGTAATTTAACTGATTTATTCAACTTTTATTTCTTGCCAATAGTTAGTAAATTTTAAATAATTACATGAACTTAAAAGCTAAGAAAAAGTGCATCTATTGGAAATAAAATGTCATAAATAATACTAAAATGAAGCATTTTTTAAAAACTTCTTAATTTTAACTGGGCTTGTAACTAATACAATGATGTTTTAAAATTAAAGGATATTGTATTTTCTCTTAATTTATACATATTAAATTCATATTTATAAATGTATCATTTATGAGCAGTAACTTCATGAATATTATATTTATACTTAAGAAGATATAAGATTCTAAAAAAGACTCATGATAATAAATACAGGTAAAATACACAGACACTTAAATAAATCGTTTTTTGCCAAATTCAGCAGCATTCAGTAAAGTGTTGTGGAAGCTTATGAAAAAATAGAAGAAGGGAATTAATTTAAACACAAATTCACTATCTGAAAAATGAATTAAGACTGCACTCAAATTTAAAATTTATAAAATGAATCTGCCTAATTTAAACTCATTTTTTAAAAAGAGCAAAAGTCACTAAGAATTTCTTTTTAAAAAATAATGAAAAAAATCATTAGAAAAAAATTCTTAAAATTTCTGTAATCCATTTAGTACTGGAACAAGATTTAAAATAGCCTGGTGTGTCTGAAATATTGTAATTTATGCAATTAACTAACAGAACAGCCCAACTCTGCACAAACATGCAGTCTTTTTGGGTAAAATAAATTAAAATGCAATATTATGGTGATCAGAATAATGGAGTTCTGTGCATTCTTACCCATAAAACATTAAGCAAGTTGGAAATTGCACGTCAAATGTCGAAAAAGAAGTGTGTTCGTACTATAACTAGTTTTATAAGTATTTTTTGCACCGCATATTGTACTGAATGTATATTTTTGTGCACTTCATAAGTGCATATTACTTTCATTCTGTTTGAAAGGCTGTAACATCATTAAAATGACTTGAAATAATTTTTTTCCATTGGCCATAATTAAACGGAAAACTTTTTATTGTCCCCGTAATTAAACCATACATCCAATTTCCATAAAATTTGAAATGACTCGACAAAATTTTGCAACAATTATATATTTAAAATTTCAGACCATTCAGTTGGGTAGTTTTTGCTCTGTTATATGCGGTCGGACGGACAGACAGACAGACTGAATGATGACTATAGATGCTACATTTTTATATAATTACGAACGCACCAAAAAAAAAAAAAAAACAATCAGAAACAAATGATGTTATTTTAACGCAATCATAGTAAAATCTCCAGCTTTATAAATGAGAATACATGTTTTCATTGCTGCATGTAACAGAAAAATATAGAATTTTCTGGACAATACAAAAAAAAAAAATCAATCAAATGGCATATTATTTAGTGAAATTCTTTTTTGTATGGCATCTATTTATATTATAAAGCAAAAACATGTCACACTTAAAGTGATGTCATACTTAGTAAATTATTTGTTTTTTTCTGATTCTCCTCCCCCCTCTTCAAATTGAAATGTCAGTATTTTAGTAAATGTTTATACTCCAAGTACATTTAAATGAAGATACTACATCATTTTAATGCATTTATAGTGAAGATTAATTTTACATATGACAAACTTATATTATCTGCTCAGAATGACTTCAGTTTTGCATGTGAAACCGTACCAAGTGAATCTGAACTTTTACTGACTTTTAAAAATATTCCCTTATGCAGTTTCTCTTTGTGGCAACAAGAAAGAAATAACTGCATTAGAAAATGGAAAAAAAAAAAAAAAGATTTCTATAATGGAAAAACTATGGCAAATGGTTGAAAAAAGGTCTGGGAATTTTTTTGTAAGTTGACATTAATTTTATCCATGTTCTAAAACATATCTGTATCAAGTTTCATTCAAATCAGCAAAAAACTGTAGATCTGTATAACGAATATACAAATAAACAATGATTTATGTATTATAGATTTCTATGAACCTTAAATTATTTGAGTGTTTTTGTAGTGTTAAATTTGCAGAGTAAATTTTCTCTGCAAAATGTGATTTATCATTAATAATATTAAAGAAGTATACAACTTTATTTTATTTTTTTTTTTTTAAGAGCTATCAAGTCTTTCTTATTTCAAGACTAAGGCAATTGCAAACAGGGGCGCCATTTCAGAACTTTCTTGGGGGGGGCAAACATTTTTTGAGGGATGCTAGATAGCTAAGGATATGATTCAGGGGCGTCTACCACCCCCCACCTCCCGTATGAGAAACGTTTACTGACTTATGCTTACATAAACAGTAAAAACTTCGAATACAGAAACTCAGAACCGATGAAATATTTTGCTTTAGACAGGTTTCCGTCTTAGAAGGTGAAATTTTAATACATTGGACATGATTTTTTTTTTCTATTTAGACAGGATGCTATTATAGACAGGTTTCATTTTTACAGGTATCTTCACTGACTGTTAAACCATCCTCTATGTAGTATAGCTCTGAAAAGAGATGTATTAGAGTAAAACTTGTGAAAACGAAACCTGTCTATAACAGATTTCTTTCTAGAAGGGGAAAAAATCAAATTTCATTGAAAAAACATCATACAATTATACTTGCTAGACAGAAACCTGTTTAAATGGAGCTTTGTTCTAGTCCCTTTCGAAGTTTTACTTACAAGGGCGGCATTTCATGAGTTTCCAGACGAAGGACAAGGAAAATTTTTCAGTGAGGAACAGAGAACGTGGAAAATTGCACAACTTGCAGAACTGCACAAATCACACAGAAAAAAAATCCCGCACAATAAAACATGCTCTATGTGATTTTGTCTCCATAACTTCTTTCACAAGCATGTGATTATTCCACAATTTTTTTTTTAATTTTCGTGAAAGTCCGAGATTTTTCTTTCTTTCAAAATCTGCAAAATCAATTCGTCAATGGGTCGCAGAACAACATTGTGAGTCCTGGAAATTTTCAAAAAAAAAAAAAGTCTCAAAATGGTCGCTTAAAAAATCGCTAATTTCTTTAAACGACCGTGGAAAATATCGCTAACTTTATCAGAGATCGCGAAAAGAAATACAGATTTCGTCAAATGAGTGCACAAACAGAAATCTTGAATTTCGTAAAAGGATTGCGAAAAAAAATCGCGAATTTCGTAAAAGGATTGCGGAAAAATCGCGAATTTCGTCAAAAGTTTGCGCAAAAAATCACGAAAATTTGATAAGAGTAAATACCTTATTTCCTGTCTTGACACTGTCCAGATATATATCTCCTCTGCATTCCTTTATATTTATTTAACACTGCATATTTCCTTTATATTTATTTAACACTTAAAGTATTTCCTTTATTAAAATATATTTCCTTTATTAAATTATTTCTTTTATTAACGATATATAAAGTCATTTCAATTACCTTTTTATTCATTCCTGTTATTCTATCTTTAATTCCTTTTTATGATGTTTATCTTTCCTTGCCGTTCGTATTTACGTTTTTCAGTTATCTGCTTCCATGCAAACATGAGCACACATTTCGTTTGAATGATGATCATAGATTAGTTTTTCGATCGCCGCCAGATGGCGTCGCTCGTTTGAGTCTACGACACATCGGCTCTGCGTTCTTTCGTCATGATGATCTCATTCTGGAACTGTCTGCAGTTGCTCCTTGCATTGCGTAATGAGGCGTTATTCGAACGCCCGGCTGATATAAATTGAAATACGTTTCCTTCCTTCTTCGCCTGCACTCGTTGCCTTCTTTCTGTGTTTTGTCTCGTCCTTTTACTAACAGTGTTGGTTTTCCACGACGTTTCAATAGTGCTATATTATGGCTGGAGATGTCTTCTTAAAGTGCTGCGTGCTTTTAATTAGTTGATGTATCTACTTAACTTCTGCTTCATCGTTCGTCGGCCATTTTATAAGTTGGTTGTTATGAGTTCGATAATTTATGACTTCGTCTCGACTCTTTAAAGGTGGACTCTGCGTACATCGTGTTTAAATGGATACACTGATGTGTGAGTCAAGATGGCTATTGTTATGATGAAGTACAGAGATGTTTTACTCGCTATTTATTACCGGCATTTATCTTTTGACGTTTCCTAATGATATCTACAACGTAACTTCATCTATAGAGAAATATTTTTCCTGGAGTTGTTTCGGCACGGATATATGATTCACTGTATTTCAGTTTAATTCATCGGCATATTAGATGTTTATGAACAACATGGAACTTTGAGGAGGACCAGTCATTCTGTGATCATTTTCATTTCTTTATTGCTATGAGTTCAGTTTTCTTTTATTGTCACATGGTTTTCTGGATATATATTTATATTTAATTTGACAGCTTAAATGTGTTTATTGAATTTAAAGATTTGGTTTATTGTTTAAACTATATTTAAACTTATTTTATATTTTAGTTAATAAACGTTAGTTTGTTTTTAAACTTACTTTGTTTTTATTTCGCCACCATACGTTTCTTTTCTTTTCATAAACTATTTAATACTTTATTGGGACTATTAGTGTTAGCTTTCATCGTGCTTTTAATTAAACTCTGCTAATTTAATCCTTGTCATTAATTTAATGACATCAAAATTTAATTGAAAAATCGCACAATAAAATCAAGGAGAAATTCGTCAAACAATCACGTAATAGATTCCAAAATTTTGTCTAACTCTCGCATAAAAAAATGACAAATATTTCTAGTCGGTGGCAGAAACAAAATCATGAATTTCAATAAATGATAGTGATAAGGAATCGTGAATTTTGTCAAAAAAATCACGAAAATAAATATCGAATTTCGTCAGTTGGTCGCGCAAAAATATTGTAAATTTTAATGTGCTTTAATCATAACACTTTAAAATATATGATGATTATGCACGTTAAAAATGTAATTAAATAAAGCAGATAGCGCGCGTGGAAACTTTTGGCTGGGAAAAGGATTATCCTGGAAGTGAATATGTAGAAATTGTATTGTGATCTTCATGAAGGCAAAGTAAAACGTATGCAGATTAAACAAAATAAAGACAGTTTATTTTTCCTTGATTCCAAACACAGACTTGACATCAATAGTAAAAAGCAGCATTCATTTTAAACAGACATTTTTGTAGGCCTTGATGACAATGTTTCACATATCAGAACCGACATTGTTATTTGTAAATATCACAGACTTTGAACTTTAAGATAAAACATAATTAAACAGATAAAAGCTAATATATAACATCCAGAACGTGGTCCAGCCACGTTCAGTAACTTGAAATATTTCTTCCATTAGAGGAAGATAAAAGTGCCCTTTATTAAGATTGGAATCGCGTATTTATATAAAAATGGTCGGATTGAAAACGTCGTTTCAGATGAACGAACCAATCAGAGAACGGCATCGAATCGATGCAAAGCAAGATTCGATGAAAAGATTCGATTTGAAAACGATATTCTAAGTCGCCATCTGGCGGGAGAAATATCGTCACGGAAGTTGAAACGTAGTCAAAAGAAAGTTTTTGCCGGTGAAGTACGATAATGAAATGAAATTAAAAACGGCAAAATGGTATGAATTACTATGAATGTTAAAAGAGTCAGGAAACTTTTATTACAGCTGGATATTGTCTAGAATCAATAGAGAGGGTAAGTAAAAGTTTAAGAAATATTTATTACTGTCTTTATTTAAGAAATAAATAAATGTAAATAAAGTAAATAAATGACAATGAACTTAAAAATAAAATGAAGTTTGTGAAATGAGGTTTTATGACAGGAGATGATAAGAGGCAATGAGAAATACAGTGTTTGTATCTCTATCAAATGCCCCCCCCTCTCATTGTCTCTTAAAAGAGATAACTTGTGAAAACAAGTAAACTCAAAGACGAAGGATTTTAAAAAAATCCTAAGACTATCACCAAACAGCATCTTCACAAAATTTTAAGTTTAACAACATAAAACTATAAAAAAACTAGATAATAATAAAGGACAATAAACTGGAAGGGTTTTTTAAACTTGAAAATTTATAACTTTAAAGTGCAAACCTGAAACACTACACCTAAAAAAAAATTTAACTACCCCCCAATATGAGGACTTGAAAAATGGTTCAATTTTGAACCTCAAAAATTGAAACAACCTAAATGGTTGAAAAAGTGAAGTTTGAACTTCATTAACAAGTTTAAAGAGAAGTTTTAAATACTTCAAAAAGATTAACTAGGAAAAATTTAACAATTTTTAACAATTTAACTATAAAGGTTTAACAATTAATGATCTCAACAATTTAAAATGAAGTAGTAATGCATGGAGAACTTGCTGGATAAAAGAAAATGATCCAATTTAATGAAAGCTTGTTGGCTATAAGGTACACCTTCTAAGTCCAAGACCAGAGGTCGACATAATCCAGACAGAAGGTTTAAAAAGGTCCAACAATGTTAAATGCAAAATTCTCACACAGTTACTTAAGGAAAAAGATGAATACGTACCAATTGAAAAATCTAACAATTTCCAATTTGGAAATGTCAGCATCAGCTCATTATGACAACTTGATCACTATGTTACATTAAATATAATTAAATATAATTCCTTATTACAATTATATAAAAAAAAATTATGTAGATAATTAAACAGTTATTGATGATTCATATTCCAGACATCTAGGCTCGAGAGACAGGAACTAACGGCTCTTACAAACCAACTAGCTTACGTATTCATAAATGAATAAAGGGCTCATTCATACAACTCGCAGTCTTCTGGTGCACCAGAATCAATTAAACCACATAAAATAGGATGGCGCTCTAGATGCCTAGGATGAACAAAGCAAGAATTAATGATATGCATAAGATAAATTTCAATGTATAAGCACAGTTAATCACAATAATGGAGGTCTTTCAAATATTAAAAACTGCTATGTAAAATAAACCTCTTTAAAAAGAAATCTTTAAAACTTATGGAATGATCAAGTGACGCTGATGATATAAAAAAAAATGCATACAGGCAAATTAACAAAGTTAAGTAGCAAGCGTCTACACTAATCCCTTAACACTTGTGAATAACAATTTCAGAAGGTACAGTGTAGCGACAGAAAGCTTAAAAAAAACAATTTTACAATTTAATTCACCATAATAGCATTTAATGAGGTACGATTTATGAAAAATTTATATATGAATGAGATACTTTAAACTTAAAACATATTTAGCTTAAAATTAATATTACATCAGAAAAATTAACTTTAAGAAGCTCATCTCACCAATATTCCAAACTCAGAAACCGAATTAACATTTAATAACAAGGAAACCCCCGGCAAAGTGGTTTAAACAAAATGCATCTGGACTCCAAATCCCTGCCCCCCACCCTCGTAAGCGGGGAATCTTGAGAATTGTTGGAAGGACCTGAGATAACCTCAGGTGCAACTTCTACAACATAATCTCGATTACCCTCAGCATTAGAAGAGAGGGACAGAATCATTGGGGCCCAGTGCAGCTCCACTGTGCCAAAAGTCCCCCCGAGACAACGAAAAATATTACATGATCTCACTCCGGTTTCTAGATCCTCTGGGAGCAACAGGTGATATGTCAGGAGAGTCATCACAAGAATCAGCAAAGGAGTCGGTAAAGGAATCAGCAGATGGGTCAGACGAATCAGTGCAACGTCTTTCTGATGAGCAATACCGGTGACGATGACGATGGCGAGAACCCGATCTTTCTGTAGAACTGCGACGTCTATAAGGCACAGGAGAAACATTTCTTGAACGCTGAGGGCTACCTGGGACTCTGGCATAACAATTTATTTGTAGATGCCCTGGTTTGCCGCACCTCCAGCATCTTCTACGTTGAATCTTACGAAAAGTAGATTTTTGTTTCACGGAAGATTGCTTTTCAGCCGTCTTATAAGTATTGGAAATGTTGACATATGTTGCACCATCTTTGTCACGCAATTTTTGACGGGTCTCTTCAGCAACTAATTCGTCGACAATGAGGTCAAATTTAAAACTATCATCTGGCCTAGCCAAAACTTGCTGTACTAATGTGTCATATTTTGATGGAAGGAAACGTAGAAACTGATAGCTGAGATAATTCTCGGAAAAATTTTTATCAATTTGTTTAATTTCCATGAATATTTTCTTCAGCCTTGTTGCAAATAAATTCATTGTTTCCCCGTGTCGTATCCTTTCCTCCATCAAACTATTGAAGACTGTCATATGGTGGGTGCGGGAGTCGGGATGAAAATTTTTGTGAAGGCGTTCCCATGCATCTACTGGTTCAGAACAATCTGCTATTAATCGCTTGAACTCAGGTTCAATGTTAAGGTAAATCAACGATAGAACCTTATTTGCACGGGTTTTAAATTTTTCGACGTCTTCAGCAGTGACTGTGGTACTTACTTCAGGGATACTCTGTTTTTTCTCAACAATTTCCCATAGGCCCTTTTCAAGTAGTAGATATTTCATATCACAGCTCCATGTGGAATAATTTCTGGAGCTCAGCTTATCAATTACGTTAGTGGCCATTTTTGGGAAAAGAGGAAAAATTTACAAAATTTAATGAGAAAAAAAAACTTTTAGTAACCACAGTATGACTGCCCCCCCCCCCCCCCCCCCACTTAATGATCAGCTCTTCTTCCTCTGTCAAGCACTTGTTTGAAAAAAAAAAATTACTAATTTTAACATAAAAGTTTCATAATGTCAAATCATAAAAATAACAGTCTATTGTCATAATAAATTATAACGAAAAACGGAAAAAAAAGTTCGGAAATCAACAAAACTATTTGATAAATAATACAGAGTTCAGCAATCAAAAATTAAAGTTCAGCTGTAACAGGTGAAAGGTCAGCAGAATTAACTCAAAATTTCAGTAAACTAAAATAAATCTTCTTGGTATCTTCTATAAAAACTGCAAATTAAAGTTATTTCAAAACAAACTGAATCACAAATCGGCAAAATCAAAACGGCAAAGTTCGTAAATCAGGAAGGTAAAAGTTCGTAAAAATAAACCAATTATTCATTAAACTAAATTAAATCTTCATAAAACTGCATAATTTTTCTTGATTATTGCAAATAATAACTGAAAAGCAACATATTTCGTAATTAAACTGCAACTTAAAAATGTAAACAAAACGTAAAGATCGCTCACTTGACTGAAAACTTCCACTTTTTCAAACTTCTTCAGGCTTTCCTTTTCTTTCCACCATAACCCTTTAATGTGCTTTAATCATAACACTTTAAAATATATGATGATTATGCACGTTAAAAATGTAATTAAATAAAGCAGATAGCGCGCGTGGAAACTTTTGGCTGGGAAAAGGATTATCCTGGAAGTGAATATGTAGAAATTGTATTGTGATCTTCATGAAGGCAAAGTAAAACGTATGCAGATTAAACAAAATAAAGACAGTTTATTTTTCCTTGATTCCAAACACAGACTTGACATCAATAGTAAAAAGCAGCATTCATTTTAAACAGACATTTTTGTAGGCCTTGATGACAATGTTTCACATATCAGAACCGACATTGTTATTTGTAAATATCACAGACTTTGAACTTTAAGATAAAACATAATTAAACAGATAAAAGCTAATATATAACATCCAGAACGTGGTCCAGCCACGTTCAGTAACTTGAAATATTTCTTCCATTAGAGGAAGATAAAAGTGCCCTTTATTAAGATTGGAATCGCGTATTTATATAAAAATGGTCGGATTGAAAACGTCGTTTCAGATGAACGAACCAATCAGAGAACGGCATCGAATCGATGCAAAGCAAGATTCGACGAAAAGATTCGATTTGAAAACGATATTCTAAGTCGCCATCTGGCGGGAGAAATATCGTCACGGAAGTTGAAACGTAGTCGAAAGAAAGTTTTTGCCGGTGAAGTACGATAATGAAATGAAATTAAAAATGGCAAAATGGTATGAATTACTATGAATGTTAAAAGAGTCAGGAAACTTTTATTACAGCTGGATATTGTCTAGAATCAATAGAGAGAGTAAGTAAAAGTTTAAGAAATATTTATTACTGTCTTTATTTAAGAAATAAATAAATGTAAATAAAGTAAATAAATGACAATGAACTTAAAAATAAAATGAAGTTTGTGAAATGAGGTTTTATGACAGGAGATGATAAGAGGCAATGAGAAATACAGTGTTTGTATCTCTATCAAATTTCAGTAAGTGCTCGCGCGAAAAAAATCCATTTTGTATAATGCTTTCAGAAAAAAAATCGTGAATTCCGTGAATCAATCGTGGAAAAAATCGCAAATTTCGTCAGATGATTGCGAAAAAAAAAATTATGAAATTCAATCAGTCATGAGATAATCAGCCAACGAACGTCATGAATAGGTCACGAAATTTGCAAATTTTATGATCTGTAAGTATAAGAAAATTTTCGTTAGTGATTTTCTGCAAGTGAAGGTAAAGCGTTAATTTTTTCGGATTGTGTTTTCACTATTATGAGATGGTTTCATGTTAATCCGATTTTTCAAAGAAATTCTGAATATTTTTCAGATAAAAAAAACTACATATTTGGACATTAATGAATACTATGAATATATCTTCATTTATCTACAGAAAAAGTAAAATTTATAATTAATATTCATATAAAAAGCATAAATAAATGCACAAGAATTACTTTCATGTGTATACATATAATTTAAAATTATTTAAAATACATTAGAAAAATCCAGAACGTTTTCAGTCATCACAAGACCATCATCAGTGGGATTTAAATGTTATTATTGTCTTTGTGCTTATTCGAGAATTGGCTAGAAGAAAATCATGGTGATTGTTGTGTGAATGATTTTGACAATTTTTCTAATGATCAATTTGCACACAGCTGAGAAGCAACTGATAAAAAAAAATTCTCATGTATTTTTAAAATTAACCAAAGTACTCATTAAAGATATATGTCTCACCTTGAGAGAGTTCGAATAGTAAGGCTTTATGAAATTTTTTTTATAATTATTAATTTCTATGCATAAGCATTTATTTAATGCATATGTTTTTATTGCAATAAAATCTGATAAGTTATTTTAGAGTTTGAGCAATTTTCTAATATTTGTTTGAGTCTGACATTTGATTAGGGATGCACCGAATATTCGGTATCTATTCGATATTCGGCCATACTACTGAATATTCGGTTAGGCCAAAAATCAAACTATTCGGTATGCCGAATACTTAAAAAACCTCTTTAAAATATTTTTTAAAACGTTACACAACTTCTACTTTTAACTGTCAATTAATAAAGATATTCAGAATAATTAGAATCTTTAAATAAAACAGAATGATTTTATATTATTTATTTGTTGTTTTAAAAATGTCACTTAAAAAAATTAACCATTAATGACATGTCATTTGTTCATGGGAATTAATAAATGTGGAAATGCAAGTTACTGAGCATCGTCTGGTAAATTATCCCTTTCTTGCTTTTACGCAAACAGGGTGTTTCTAAACAAAATGGAAGAAAATCTCAGGTGTAATAATACGCATCAAAACAGGCAATTTTTTGTGCAGTAAATCAGAATCGCAATTCACTTATTCAGTCAGAAATACAGTGTATCGACAAGTCAAACTTTTATTTTATTTTGTTACTTTAACAATAATGAAGATATTATAACTATATTGTCAATGGAGTTACTTTAATTTCTGTGAAATATGGTAACATGACAAGAAGTGCTGGAAATAGCAACCATTCATATCTAAACAGCGCTGAGCTAGGCATTATTTTATTAAGAATGCAGCTAACAATACTTATACTGTACCACTGGCCAAAATCCAGTCTCTTCTAAGGATATCATCACATTCTATACAAGCAAATTAATGTGATGCAAATTTCGCTAAAATATCTTCATTTTTATACAGTTATAAATGAAAATTCTGCTACGGCTTCTACACCTTTCATTTTTGATGAAAGAAGTGGAATGATATGTTGCTTCTTGTTCAATATGAGATAATTCTTTTCATTTGTTTGAATTATTGAAGTCATGGAATTTAAATTTTGTTAATTAAAAATTTTTTAAACAATCCTCTTCTTAAATAATAACTCAAAACATACTTTTTTTAGTACAAAATTTACTTATAAAAATAGTCCTGTTTGTCAAAATGGAAACATCTGTGCTAAATATTATAAAAAATTGTTTAGAATTTAACTTTTAACACTGAGACATAAAAGTATTTGGCCAGCCGAATATTCGGTATTCGACCGAATAGATACTATTTGTCTGGCCTAATATTCGGTATTCGGCCTAACAGTTACTATTCGGCTGGCCGAATATTCGGTAGGCCGAATATTCGGTATTCGGTTTACCTGCAGGCCAAATATTCGGCATTCGGTATTCAGCCAAACTCACTATTCGGTGCATCCCTACATTTGATAGTTGATAAATTTTTTGAAATATCAAATTCCTTGCCCCCCTCAAATGGCACCCCTGATTGCAAATCATCCACAATAAAGAAGCTTGTTAAATAGTTTTAAGATATTATTAAAAAAAAAAAAAATGTTTATAAGAAAAGTACAAATGCCCAGGATTTTTTCTTTTCTTTATGTTTTTTTAACTCTGTTTTATTCGCACAGCCTACTTTCAATGTAGCGGCTCTGCAGGCAAGTACTGTCGGGTAAAAGAAAAAGACAACACCCAATACATTTTAATCATCAAATTACCGCAGGAAAAAAAACTAATATAGCCATTCGACTGGAAATAATGCCTTCTTTCAATTAATGTTTGAGAAATAACATAGGAGACTGTTTTTGTACAGAAATTGAACCAAACTCTAAAACTTTCAACACAAACACCCAATAGATCTTGACTTCATACTTGGATTTTTCAGAAAATTTTATTACAAGATACCAAACGAGAAGTCATTCAGTAAAGTAGCTTAGGAATTATGCAGATTTAAAGTTTTGAACTCTTAATGCTAAATTCATTTTTAATAGTTGTAAAACAAACTTCAATGTCTATAGTTTTTCAAGCATAATTAAAAAATGACTGGCTGGAATGAGCAGTAATTTTGCAATCACATATTTTGATTTAAAATTTCTAGATATGGATTTCTGTTAAAATGTTAATGTGTTGCAACAGATTTGTTTTTTAATATTAATTAAAATATATATAAATTTTGAAATAATTTTTCGAAAAAAATATGTATTGCAAGCTATAAAAATTTTAACAGAAATCGATTATATTCTTAAAAACTTTAAATATGTTAATGTAAAATACTGCCACATCCCGCCAAGCAGTTTTGAGTTATAAAAACTACATGCAATTCAGAGCATTTTGTAGCTATAATAATGAATTTAACATTTGGAGTTCAAAACTTTAAATGTGCATAATTCCTAAATTTTTCCATCAAATGATTTCTTGTTTTGTACCCTAGGGTAAAATTTTCTGAAAAATCCAAATATAACTTCACAATTGGGTATTCTTATTGAAAATTCCAGTGTTTAGTACAATTTTTCTATGAAAACAGCAGCTTTTTTTTTTTTTAACATAAACTGAAAGAAGACATAATTACCAATCTAAAGACTATTTTCATTTACTTTTGCAACAATTTGTTGATAAAAATGTATGGTGTGTTTTTTTATTTTACATATACATAAAACAATTATAAACCAATACAAATGATTATTCATATATATATATATATATATACAGTCGGCTCTTGTTAATTTGAAATCGGATAAATCGAATCTTTGCTTAATTAGAACTAAACATGAAGTCCTGAAATTTTCAATGGCAGAATAACGTTAAAAATTTTCATTTATTCGAATTCATTTTCTCTTGGCTTCGTTTAATTCGAACTAACAATAATTCCATTTTTTTATTTTTCCTTACTTTCTTACGGACTTCAGATCCTTGAAATAACTTTCTTTCTTTTATTTTTGTCAGAATTGTTCTGACCTCCCTTCTTCCATTGTTTTTGTTCCTATCCCTTCTCTAGCATTTGACCCAGTGACATTCCGAGAAATCCACAGGGAGAACATCTGCTAAAGATAGGGGAAACCTGTTTTATCACTATTCTATCTGCAGTGTAGGGATTGAATTTTTCAGTCAATGGTTTTATTTACTGTTAAAATGTGTTTTGAGAAAGTAAAAGATCTTGTTTATTTGAAATATGGCACCACGTGGAAGTTATAAATCGTTAATTCTAGAAGCTAAAGTGGAAATTATTAAAATGGTAGGATGTGGCTGATCTAAGATAGAAGTTGCTGCAGAATATGGAATAAAAAAGAATACACTCTCTACTTACATGAAAATAAAGAATTCATACTGAAATCATGGGAAAAGGAAAGATTTGCTAAAGGACGAAAATGTATGAGAACAGTAGCTCATGAGGATTTAGAGGAAGCTTTACTGTTATGGACAAAGGATGCATTGGCAAGAAATGTACCTTTGAGTGAACCTATAATGGCAACTAAAGCGAAAGAACTTGCACTACTCATGGGTATTGAAAATTTCAATTGCAGCGAAGGATGGCTGACATGTTTTAAGCACCGAAATAGCATTGTACACAAAACTGCATGTGGTGAAAGTGGTGCTGTAGACCTTGCTGCTTGCAATGAATTCTGCAAAAAGCTACCCGAACTCATTTCTACTTATGCAATGAAAGACGTGTTTAATGCCAATGAAACAGGGTTGTTTTATAAACTTCTTCCTAATAAGACTTTAACATTTAAAGGTGAAGCGTGCACAAGAAACAAACTTAGAAAAGACAGGATAACTGTGATGGTAGGTCTCAATATGTATGGAAGTGAGAAGTTAAAATTGTTAGTTATTAGTAAATCAACTAAGCCACGTTGCTTCAAAGGAGTTAAAACACTGGCTGTTGATTATGTGCCAAATGCCAAAATCTGGATGATACGTGAAATCTGCATCAGTTGGTTAAAGAACTGGATAAAAAAAAAATTCATGAAAACAGAAAAATTCTGTTGTTGCTAGATAACGTGCAAAGTCATTGTAAGCTACCAACACTGAGCTCTATAAAGATTGAATATTTACCCCCTAATACTACAGCACAACTGCAACCCATGGACCAAGGTATAATCCAAAATTTAAAAACTCATTATCATAAAGGGGTTCTAGAACAAATTTTATTTTTGATTGATCATAAAGAAAGCTACGACATAACATTACTCACGGCCATCAACGGTTTATATGCATCGTGGGACGCCGTACAACCTGAAACAATAGAAAAATGCTTTTGACATGCCGGATTTATCCATCCATCTAAAAAGACTTGTTGTAATGCAAATAACGAAAACAACAAACCTTTCGAAGAAATAGAATTTCCAAACTTTTCTGAAAAGTTCCAGTGTGATATTACGTTCGCAGAGTATGTAGCAGCCGACAATAGTTTAGAAGTACAGTTTATTTATACTGTTATAATATTATTAATTAGTTTATGTATTTATATCTTTTAATTTAATATTAAGTCCTATTCTAATGATAACAGCCGGAAAAAATTTAAAAAAATAGTATAAATTAATTCCTTTGTAATAGCACTACTTTAAATATGTTTTCTTCTCATACTTTCCATAACTCTGGATAATTTGAACATTTCTTGTGGTCCCGACGAGTTTGAATTAATGAGAGCTGACTGTATCTATATAATAATAATAAACAGAAACATAATTTGCAGAACAAATTTAAAAAAATTATTTCTTACATTTAGTTAGTTCTAACATTTAATGTTAAATTTTTGTAACAAATAAGGTAAACAAATTGAACATTAAAAAATAAAAATAAAATTCAAGCAATATGATACTCAAAACACCCTAAAAACTTATGAAACCAAAATAAATCTTAAGACTTTTTTAAAGGTTTATATATTGCATGTACCTTATCATTTTGCACACACCCATCATAAACATAATATAAAATCTGCAATACAAATATTTGCAACTTAAAAATGGAAAAAAGTCTAAGATTTATTTCGATTTCATTTGAACAGAATTTAAGTTTTGGGGAGTTTTTAATATCATGTTGTTTAAATTTTATTTTTATTTTTTAATGTTCAATTCGTTTAACTTATCTGTTACAAAAATTTAAAGTTAATTGTAGAACTAACTGAATGAAATATATTAAGATATGTCCCTTCTTGGGCTTAAACAATGTAAGAAATATTTTTTTTTATTATTAATATTTGTTCTGCAAATTATGTTTTCGTTTAATGTATCAAGTTTTTTAATAAATACTGCATTCTGATGAACTTATTTCAAAATTAACGAATCGTCAAAATTTGATTTATGTGGTTGTGCTATCACAACACAATTTGTGATGTAAATTATCATTGATTAATCCAAAATATTTCACCAAAGCAGTAATGCAATTTCAGTCATGCAAGTTGTCACAGTTTGGACAAAAACTTCCAATCTCAGCATAAAAAAAATTTATAATAAGAACATAAAAAATCAATTTTAGTGAAATTTAGTTACTTTATTTACCACTTGGGAATGCTATGAATGGAAAAATAAATTGTGTTGAATCTTTACTGCTAATATGTAACAACAATATAGCTATTATAAAGTAAAACATAAAAAAAAAAAAAGAGTTTTACTTAAATTTTGTAATCCTATTTCCACTCACGGTCTGGTATAAATGCAAAAGAAAATTATTAATTGTTCCCATCTAAGGAAAAAAAATCCATTTTAATGTTTTAGGTAGATTTCACAAGAAATACTACCTATTACATTCTCCCCTATGTTGGAATTTATGAAAAAAAATTTTCAGATCCACACCGATCATGATCCTTAGAACCCAAAACCAGCCCCAGTTCAAAACTTTACATATTTATCTATCTAACCCATCCTATATAATATATATATCACTCTTTTATGGACACGATAACTTCCATAATTCTGCACAAATCTCTTCCAAACTGATACATAAAATCAAGGGGTAGAAAATCTCAGTCAAGTTCGTTAATGGGCAAAATCGAACCAAGGGGGTGGAAATAGGGAGGGGGGTTGCGAGGGAGGGGGAAAACCAAATATCCCCATAACTTCTTAATTATAATATATATCAAATCAGTTTAAAGTTATTAGGTACTTCTAGGAAAAGGGCCAAAAATTTATGTATCACAAATTTTTTATAAACTTAAAAATAGGCTCAAGGGACGAAAAAAAAAAGGGTTTTAGGGAGGAAAAAATTCATAACTTCATCAATTTTCAAGATTTCAAATTCACTTAAACTATTATAACTCTTCTTAATACTATGTACAACTTTTATATTGACAAGTTTTTGATGGTACCTCTTACTGCAAAAAAATAATTAAAAAGGACAAAAAAAAAGGGGGGGGGGAGGAGTGAAGAAAAAAAAAATCATAACTTTGTCAATTTACAAGATATCAAATCCACTTAAATTTATTTTAAATCTTCTTAATATTATCTACAACTTTTATATTGACAAGTTTCTGATAAGACCAACTCTTATAGCAAAACAAATTAAACAAAAATAGGGGTAGAAGAAAAAATTATCGTATTAACATGATTCTGATAAAACCAGCTCTTATAGAAAAATGAAATTAAAAACTCGTCAAAAGCAGCCAGATAAAATTGTCAAACTGGGTTTATCTATAATCTTGATTTAGTTTTTGTTGGTGAAATTAGTACTTAACTTCAAAATCTACCTCTGCCTGTAGGATGAGCCAGTAGGGATTTTTTTTAGTTATGCAATTCCTTACCAGGAGTACTATCAGCATAAAAATATATATCATGTGAAAAGTTTTATCAAAATAAAAATTTGATCGAAAAAAAAAGTAAAAAGAATTTAAAAAAAAATTACCATATTTTCCACCAGAAAGAAACACAAAAGAAAATTGATTTGAATCTGTGCAACAGTTTTTAACTTCAGTGTAGCTGTTATACCATGAAACACAAAAAAAAATCCCTTTTTGTTAAAGTTGGTTATTCTATTTTTCCATAGGTGGCACTACAAACACAAAACATTGTATTGAATCAGTAGTATACATTTTTATCTTAAGTATGGACGTCATACAGTGAAACATTAAAAAAAAACTTTTATTTAAATTGGGTTAATTATATTTCTCACTAGATGTTGTTATCGAAGTTAAAGAAAATTGAGTCATGGCATACACTATAAAGAAGGCATATTCATTGAAATCCCAGCATAAATGAAATCAATGCCGGATTTCCCTTTTGTTTCGTGTTTACCCCAGTAACTGATTGCTCACAAACATTACTACATCTTGTGCTGCAGTTGCAGCCTTGCCAACAGAACAGAGTGAGAAGTGCTAGGCTTGGCATCATCCAGGTTGCTTAGTGGTAAAACATTGCCATGTATAGTCAATGACCCTTGTTCCAGGCTTGGACGCTTTTTCATTCTGTTGGCTCTACGCCTTTTAAGCAATTAAAATTTTAAAATTACTAAATTCAAGACGTGTGAAATTTTCTATGAGAATTTCCAAAATTATATATATAGATTTATTCACCTCTATTTATTTAATTATTTTTGGGTCCTTTTCATATTCATAAAAAAAAATAATTGGACAGACTTACTTTAAAAAGTTCTCAATGCCCCAACTTTATTCAAGCATACAAAAGTAATTTACTTCATGTAAAGAATTCTTAATATTATAATAACAATAAATAAAGATGTGGAGTCAAGTTCTTATTACCAGAAACAAACAAAAAGGTGTTAAGTATCAGAGAATACAAATCATACAAAACAATAATGAATAATCTAAATAAATAAAACATTTTAAACTATTTTAACACTGAGTTGAATGAAATAATGTTTTCAAAATTTTAAAGTATATTTTGTATTTTTAACTTATTAAAATTAGTTACATATACAAGCTATGTTTTTACCTGCAAAATCACAAACAGTAATTAAGTGAGAAGATATTCAGAATCATTTATATCTGTAGCGTCAGCATCAATTTGACCATTACTCGCATCATCGAAAGAACTACAAAGAAAAATCCATGTTTACAATTTTATCAACTTGTATTTAAAATCAAATAACAAAGAGCTTCAAATAAAGACAATATAATAAGCAAGGAAATAAAATAATCAGAAGTATACAAAGAAAACATTTATACAGATTACATAAAGAGGGAACTAACCAAAAGTCATCCCTCGAAATGCAATATATATATATATCCAAAAGATTATGCAACAACTACTTATAATTTTTTTAAATAATGAAAACAATAGCATACTTGCTACATAAAAAAAGAGCTTGATCAAAAATAAATAACAGCACATATATTTAATCTTTGCTTACAGAAGCAAGGATTCAAGTAACTTCTGGGTTTATTGGAGGATCGGTGATGCCGTAGACATGCTAGAATACAAAAATGATGTAAAAAATTTTTAAAAATTTAAATTTTTGTAT
Source organism: Maratus speciosus (assembly GCA_963932465.1). NCBI lineage: Eukaryota > Metazoa > Arthropoda > Arachnida > Araneae > Salticidae > Maratus > Maratus speciosus. The sequence continues at coordinate 231,640,949 of OZ010792.1, read as the reverse complement.
AATGCATTTTTAAGAATACGTAAATTTTTAGAAATAATTGAATTTCAATGAATAATCTTACAGGAGCTATGTTTTTATGAAATTCATGCTCTTCACTCACTTGAAATCACCCGCTCCTTAATGTTAAACCTATGGGCAGATTGTTTTCGAATTTCTTGTTTAAATTTGAATATTTTTAAACGATTTATTTGCATAAGATAGCTGAGGTCAATCTCTAGTACGGCCATTTTGTACTTTTTTGATTTTGGTTGCAGATTTTTTTAATAAAGGTACTTTCCCTTTCGAAACCGGTTCTGAAAGTGAAGGTACCATTACTAGGAAAATCTGACACTGAAATCAAAAAAGTAAAACCATATTAGAGATCAACTTCGACTATCCTATGAAAAAAAAAGAAATCGTTTAAAAATATTTACATGTAAAAGAGAAATTTGAAAACAACCTGCCCATAGGTTTAACATTACATAGATAGGTTTAACATTACATAGCAGATGTTTTCAAGTGAGTGGAGTCGCCTTAGGGGGATCTTTGCTTTTTTTATTCATGTATGTTGAGGTTGTTCTCAAATTCAAACTGGATATTTATTGACACATTCTTGATTTCATTTTAATTCATAAACGCATAAAAGTCGCAGGTGCTCTTTATTAAAAAACTATGAAGTGGAATAGTATTTTTCAATAAAGGCAAAATAATTTAAATAACTTGATGTTTAGTTGATTAAGTTGATGCTTTTAACCAACTTTTTAGCCGAGAAAGGTCATCTTGAAATAGTCCTTACTTATAACTACATAAATATTTAACGTATTATTAAAAAAAGGAAAAACGCTATTCGTTTCTAAATCACCCCAACGATTTATGCTTGTCAAATGCCTGCTTTTACATGTTAAACCCTTCTTTAATTTTTTTTTGTACTATGTGGGGGGGGGGGGGGTAAAATGCAGCTTCAGCCCTAATTCATATTTGTGTTATTAATTATTCTAATTATTAGTATGTTTTCAATAAAGTTATAAACATAGTTCCATACTTTTATTTCTTTACAATTTATAAGCAATTATTTGTTAACTATTTGTGATGACAATATAAACCTAGTGATTGCAATAAATCAACTTTTAAAGAAATTACCTAAAAGTCTTAAGATTAATATACTTTCTAACAATTATTTCATATTTAAAATAAAAACAATAGATTGAAAATTTAAGTTTTCGATAAAATAGTGATAATTATTAGAATTTTGGAAAGGACGTAGGGGGGGGGCAGTAAAACATAGTTTTTTAACTGACTTCGAAAAGAAGGAGGTTATCAATTCAATCTGTATGTATATTTTGGTCCTGTTTACGCATAACTTCCGCAAATATGAGCCAATTTTGATAATTCTTTTTTTGTTTGAAGTGATTATATCAATTTTTTTAATAAAAACATTAAATTGAAATCCTTTTTGAAGCAGTTGCCTAATTATAAGCATTCATCTTTCATGCTGTTACTCTTACAGAGGTAGGAGATCTTTTCAAAGTGCGAAAACTTAGCTGGACAAAGGCCGAGATACAGATAGATTTTCGCTGTGAGCAAAACGAGATTAACCAATCAAAAGCCTGCATTTTTGCGAACTTTTTGCTGTTTGTAAAAATGCAGACTTCTGATTGGTCGATCTTGTTTCACTATGAGCGAAAAATCTATCTGGATCTCAGCCCAAGTTCTGTCATCCACCAAACCGGAAGGCCCACATAGATACTAACCAATATCGGAAGTAGGTGTCAAAAAGTTAAAAATCAACAAGTTTCCTCGTGTATTAGAGCACAAGTGCCTGACAAGGGAACCACTTTTGGTGTTGCTCGCACCTAGCATCGAGACCTGGTGCGTTTTGCAGCCCTATACATAAAAGTTAGGGAACCGAAAAAATTTCTCTGTTAAAATAATATTTTATATACTTTTTTATACTTTTAATTTTTTATTATTACATATTTATTTGTTTATTTCATGCCAAAAGTGAGTTAAGTCGCCAAATATGGCACTACAATTTTTCCGCCCACTTTATTCAAAGAAAAAATGTACAGAACATATTACTAGAATTATATCAGATTGCTATTTTTTTTTTTTATAATTGATAGCATAAGAAACAAATATTAGGTTTTTATTTTTTTTTCTATGCAGATGATAAATATATAAGTAATAAATATAATTCTATAAAAGCTTTGAAGATCATTGAAATCTATTTTTTAGTGAAATACAAAATAAGCAAACTATTTTCTTTTGAAATCGAATGAAATAAAGTTTCGAATGTTTAAAATGAAATGTTGCTGTATTAAATGGTCCTTCGGTAAAAGTAATCATAAAGTAAATTAATATTTTTACACAATTTAGAAAAATTACTGTGGCGAAATAGGTCGGACATTGCAATTTTTAGCTATTACAAATTCTGCTATGGCATTTGGCTAGGGTTGCCGGAAAGCTCTACTTTTGAAAATAAACGCCAACTGTTTCCCCGCCAAAAATATGAATATAAAGTTGCAATTTTTCAAAATAAAATTCGTGGATTTTTGAAGGAATTTTCAAACTTTTTTCAATATTTTATACTTATTATTAACTCATTTTTATTTTTAAATGCTTTTCTTTAAAAAAATTCAATGTTAATAGTCTAATAAGTGGTCTCAAAAATTGCATTTCAGAAAGTTATGCTGCTGTATAATCAAGAAATATTATTTTAACAGAAAAATTTTATCGATTCTCAAACTTCATAATATAGGGCTTTAAAATGCACCAGGTCTCAATGCTAGGTGCGAGCAACACCAAAAGTGGTTCCCTTGTGAGTATGGGTGCGTCTGTTATGTTGAAGTCCCAAAGTGTCTTCATATGTCAATACACTGCTATGTGTAGAGACACTGTCTTTAGATTCAGATTTGGTTATCAAATTAGATATCAGAAAAATTTCAGATTTTCTTCCTGTAGAATTCCTCGATAGGAAAATGGCATCATACGGACATATATGATTGGTTGAGATGAATCTAGACAAACGCGATTTTCAATTTTTGGTTTTTCCCTCATCATGAAGCATTTTTCATTTCATTTTTCTTAATCAAAATCCTTTTTTTTTTTTGTCACCACAAAGCATCTTAGTGAACCTGCCATTACCATCAAGCTTGTTAAATTTCCTCATTCGTATGACCGAACTCATTCAGGCAACCATCGTCATGTTCTGGAATAGAAAATGGCCAGGATTGCTATAGTTTGGATCATCATGAAGCATTTTTCATTTCATTTACCATTACCATCAAGCTTGTTAAATTTCCTCAATCGTATGACCGAACTCGTTCAGGCAACCATCGTCATGTTCTGGAATAGAGAATGTCCAGGATTGCTATGGTTTCCCTCATCATGAAGCATTTTTCATTTCATTTTTTCTTAATCAAAATCCTTTTTTTTTTTTTTTGTCACCACAAAGCATCTTAGTGAACCTGCCATTACCATCAAGCTTGTTAAATTTCTTCATTCGTATGACCGAACTCGTTCAGGCAACCATCGTCATGTTCTGGAATAGAAAATGTCCAGGATTGCTATAGTTTGGACAAAAGCATCTGTCAAAGCACAATCTGAGCATCAAATGTTATACCACTCTCACATAAAGGCTATTACCATGCCTTTATAATTACCATGCATTTTTATTCTCATAGAAAGCAATCAAGCAGTGTTTACTTTTTTTCTATAACAGCCTCGAATCTTTCCTATAATGGCGTCAAATTTTTAATTTAATCTGATTTTCAGGGACTCACCACAAAAGATTGTTATGTGGAAGGAATCGATTATAGTTTAAGATATGCACCTTTTATAGGAAATTGAAAAACATTGCTCTTCACCACATAAATATTAATTTCTGTAAATTTCATTCATTTTTTCATAAAAAATGCATAGCTGCGAACTATCCCTTTTTTGCGTTGATTCTATTTCCGAATCATAATCCTTATCTTTTATCGCAGAATTCTGCAATTAATTAACATTAAAATTAGGCAAAGATTAGATGTAAATTTCCAACTGGGCGAAAAATGTCCGGACCAGGATTCGAACCCGGGACCTCCTGGCTGAAGCCGCCAGTGCTCTGCCATCTGAGCTATCCCGTACGATTCTGGTCGAACTTTTTCACCCAGCTAACCTTGAAGATTACAGCATCTGGTCTGAAACATGGTTCAGCTCAACAGAATAAATCTCAGGCAATGGAACTCCAGAAATCGCTGGATACGAAATTACACTAGATTAATTTTAACACAATTATTCTAATTGGTAAACAAATCATATTAGATGTAAATTTCCAACTGGGCGAAAAATGTCCGGACCAGGATTCGAACCCGGGACCTCCTGGCTGAAGCCGCCAGTGCTCTGCCATCTGAGCTATCCCGTACGATTCTGGTCGAACTTTTTCACCCAGCTAACCTTGAAGATTACAGCATCTGGTCTGAAACATGGTTCATGGTTTGAAAAAAGTTCGACCAGAATCGTACGGGATAGCTCAGATGGCAGAGCACTGGCGGCTTCAGCCAGGAGGTCCCGGGTTCGAATCCTGGTCCGGACATTTTTCGCCCAGTTGGAAATTTACATCTAATATGATTTGTTTACCAATTAGAATAATTGTGTTAAAATTAATCTAGTGTAATTTCGTATCCAGCGATTTCTGGAGTTCCATTGCCTGAGATTTATTCTGTTGAGCTGAACCATGTTTCAGACCAGATGCTGTAATCTTCAAGGTTAGCTGGGTGAAAAAGTTCGACCAGAATCGTACGGGATAGCTCAGATGGCAGAGCACTGGCGGCTTCAGCCAGGAGGTCCCGGGTTCGAATCCTGGTCCGGACATTTTTCGCCCAGTTGGAAATTTACATCTAATATGATTTGTTTACCAATTAGAATAATTGTGTTAAAATTAATCTAGTGTAATTTCGTATCCAGCGATTTCTGGAGTTCCATTGCCTGAGATTTATTCTGTTGAGCTGAACCATGTTTCAGACCAGATGCTGTAATCTTCAAGGTTAGCTGGGTGAAAAAGTTCGACCAGAATCGTACGGGATAGCTCAGATGGCAGAGCACTGGCGGCTTCAGCCAGGAGGTCCCGGGTTCGAATCCTGGTCCGGACATTTTTCGCCCAGTTGGAAATTTACATCTAATATGATTTGTTTACCAATTAGAATAATTGTGTTAAAATTAATCTAGTGTAATTTCGTATCCAGCGATTTCTGGAGTTCCATTGCCTGAGATTTATTCTGTTGAGCTGAACCATGTTTCAGACCAGATGCTGTAATCTTCAAGGTTAGCTGGGTGAAAAAGTTCGACCAGAATCGTACGGGATAGCTCAGATGGCAGAGCACTGGCGGCTTCAGCCAGGAGGTCCCGGGTTCGAATCCTGGTCCGGACATTTTTCGCCCAGTTGGAAATTTACATCTAATATGATTTGTTTACCAATTAGAATAATTGTGTTAAAATTAATCTAGTGTAATTTCGTATCCAGCGATTTCTGGAGTTCCATTGCCTGAGATTTATTCTGTTGAGCTGAACCATGTTTCAGACCAGATGCTGTAATCTTCAAGGTTAGCTGGGTGAAAAAGTTCGACCAGAATCGTACGGGATAGCTCAGATGGCAGAGCACTGGCGGCTTCAGCCAGGAGGTCCCGGGTTCGAATCCTGGTCCGGACATTTTTCGCCCAGTTGGAAATTTACATCTAATATGATTTGTTTACCAATTAGAATAATTGTGTTAAAATTAATCTAGTGTAGGCAAAGATTACTGTTCGGAAAGAGCAATAACTAAAAAGTGGAATACTTGACAGCTAAGGGCTGCTGATAAATATATTTAAAATTTTTATTTTGCTAAAGAAAAAGAAATACTTTAAATTTTGCAAATAATGTATGAAATATAAATATGCAGATTGGAGAGCCAGAAAAGAGAGAGGAGGGGGACCGGTACAGTTGTTAGTACCAGCAGTACCGCAGAATATTAGGGCTCCGGTACTTTTTTGTTAGAAATTAAGCCCTGATGTGAGGGGATAATTTAGATGGTTACTTAAATATTGTTACAAGAAAATCACAAATAGAGCTGAAAAAAATATTAAATTTTTAAAGATTTTAAACTGCATGAGATACAGGAAAGGGGGGGGGGGGTGCTGATTTTCATTATGAGATGAGGATGGGGAGGACAGGGGGAGAGAAGCAAAAATTTTGGGAGGAGCGGATAATTTAGACGATATATATTTATATTTTGTAACTATAGAGTAGTAAATAAGTCAGAAAATAAAATTAGAGAGTTATAAGGTTAAATTATGCACATTTGAGTACCAGAGGGGGAAAAAAAGGTAAGCAGTAATTTTAAGGGGAGGGTGATGATTGATTATTTATTGTTACAATAAAATAACAAATAAACAAGACAAATTAAAAAAAAAAACAATAAATTTTGTTTAGGTGTTTTTGGTTGGATGGATTTTAGGGAGATGAGTTTAGATTAGTGGAAATCTGCCGAAATACGAAAAATTCTCACATTTTTTTACTTCTAAATAATGATAAAAATGGGTTTTTAACAACATTTTTTTTTAATCTTGATTATTAGAAGAACCCCTACATAATTTAACTGAATTTGCTTTTGAAAAAGAAGGTGTTTTCAATCAGGATTTTATGGTACTAATTCATTGATAATAAATTAATATGAAAAATTTGATTCCAAACAGTATTTCCCAACTCGTGATCTCATTCTGTCAATGAAATAAAATGCAGTAAGTAGTCCGTTATTATGTTGCACATGGTTGGGGATAAGAGAAAAATGCAATATATCCAAGAGTGGGTGCAACACAACCAAGGGCAATAAATTTGAATTTATTTGAAAAAAATTTTAAATGATAACCTACAATTAAATGCTTTATATTTATCTCAGCTAAGTTAGTTTATTGCATATTACAATTTTCTCAATAAAATTTACAAAACATTGTCTATTGTAATTGATGCAGATATAAAATTACTTAAAAAATGTACTTGAGATAAAATTTGTTTTTTTAGGAGACATGGAAAAGAGCGATATATCCAAATGCGTTACATAATAAAGTTCGATATAATGGAGAACTACTGTATAACTTATAAGAACATGGCAAAATATACCTCAAATGAGCCAGATGAATTATGTGTCTTTCTTCATCTGTGTGTTCTGTGCATTCACATGAATTTACACACCTTTCATTTGTGCTGGTGAAAGCATCACATTTCTAAAAAAAAAAAAAAAAAAAATGGAATATTGAAAAATTATTTCAAGAAATTTTTTTAATTAAATAAAAATTATCAAGCATTAATACCTCACTGGGGAATGCTTCTTTTTCTTCTAAAAATGAAAAAAAAAAAATAAATATATAAACTCAATTAACGATGAGCTCATATTATTATATTATACTAATATAAATAACTCTTAATGAAAGAAAGATAAATATTTAGAAAATCAAACTTGCATATGAAATACATACCATAAGTCATACTCTGAAAATCATCATTGCTTTCTGAAGGTGATTGTGGTTTTGAAGAAATCCCTATTGAAAAACAAATAGAAAGACATTTTATAAAAGATTTAGACACTTGAAAAACTTGATGTTAGCAGTAATGTAAACTTTACTTAACTATAAATATGTATATGATATAGGTTGTATAAATTTGAACGTTTTCATATTGGATATATTCTAAAAACATATAATATTTAAAATATATCTAAACTTCCAATTTACACACTTAAAAAATATATAATATATACATATATATATATATATATATATATATATATATATATATATATATATATATAGAAATTATACAATTTATAATTTGAAGTCAATAACTCAAATTGAATATATTTTTTTTTTATTTGTATGTATTTGTAGAAACAAAATTAAATGTTCCTTCCAAAAGTAAATTATATAGTATACATATTTTTTTAAATAAAAGATCATCATTTCTGCAAAATTGTACACATAATCTAATTTATAAGGAAAAGCATAGAAAATATTTTTACTCTATTTCATCTTCATTTATTACTACAAAATAATTTTACTTGCAGGGATCCAAACTCGGGGAATTATGACAATAAATGCTTTATTAAAATCTCTGATACCTTTTTCTTTTTTTTTTTTTTTTACTGAACTCCTTAATTTCCAAATAAGAAATCAGAAAATTATAAAACTTCCTAGTATCTTAATGCAAAATGTATTTTTTTAAAAATCATAAATATGTCTATTTGCCCTTCTGGGGAGATTCATTTTAAATATAATATATGTCAAGAAGCTAGTACACGTACTTAAGCACACTTGTTTAATAAGATAAAGTATTTACAGAGTATATACAAGTTGGTTGATGAGATTACAGACGCGGTCGGCAAAATGCACGACCGTATGCATTGGCAAAAAACAGGCGTCTGTGTCCACAAAGGATTTTGGGCAGTATTTAACAGGAAATATCTGCTGACCAAGCCACTTTCTAACAAGGGAATCGTGCAACGTGGCTAGTCATGCGACGTTATGAAAAGTGCTTGATATAACTTTAGCTGAGTTTGCGCCATTAACTGCAGAATCAGCTTGTCGTTAGGCGTGAGCTGTTTATATGACTTCTAACGCATCACATCCATCGGTCAGTGACACACACCGTTTCCTGACTTGACACTCGGCCATTTTGATTGCGGTTAGCCCTCTGACCGCTAGAAGTAACGCAGAACAGCGACGCATAACAACACTAACACTATATAAGAATTGCAAAACACTACACACAATATAAAACAATATATGAAACAGTAACTACTAAGAATTCAAAATATACTACGAAAATAAAAAAGTAAAATGATACCGCTTAATTCTTCATATTTCTGAGTTGTCTAACTTTAAAAAAAAAATTTCATCAAAACCTTAAGTTAAAAAAATTAAGTGTATTAGAACATCATTAAGCTTTATTATATTCACCTGTGCTTCTTCAAAAAATTCAAAATTTAAACAAGAAAAAATTTACTTCCTGATGTTGTGTTTCTTTTTTTTTTTTTTCACATCTTTGAAGACTGTGTCCTCTGAAAAAAAAATTCGTCTTTCTCAAATTTAAGTGAACTTAAATTTCTGCTTTTACGTCTTTAAAAGATTCAACTTTAAAATAGTCATCTTAAAATATTCATCTACAGTCATTAAGGCATCTTTCTTCATCATCTTTAAAACACAACAAAAGAAACTATAACATCGTTTAACTATCTTACTAGAGCTAAAATACTTCTTAAGAGTCTTATTTAACAATTAAAAAAAACTAGTTACATCTTAATAAGGGAAAAAAAAACTAATTTTCCTATCTGTCTTTAAAAAGGAATGATGCGAATGTTAAATTCTTTACATCAATAAAATCTGTCAGTCTTTTCTCTTAAAAAAAAAATATTTCTTTACCGCATAAAAGAAAAGGCTAATTAAATGAAAATAAGAATACAACTTTCATACAGTAAGTACACAAGGAAAAAAAATAATCTGTTTCTTCTATCGGAAACATTTAAAAATAGTTATCAGGAAAAAAAAAAAAGGAAACTTACCGCTGATACACTGATACAAAAAATAATCATGTAAATAAAAATGTACACTTAAATCTTGAACTGTCTGAAAATGTCGATCACTACTGGAATGAAATATAGTCTACAGGAAAAAAAATAGTCTTTTTTTTTTCTTCTTTCTTATCACATTGCATCGTAAAATGTCTTATCATGGACTTAAAGTTAGTCACAACCTCATGAGTGAAAGGTCTTGAGTCATGCCATTAGACATGATGAAGCTGAGAAGAACACTTGAAAATAACATCAGTGAGCGACAAAAAAAAATAAATCACTCGCTTCACTATCAGTTTTGGGTTGAGAAAACACCGTCGTTGTTTGAAGAAGGGAAAAAAATAACCCGTAAGGTTTTTCACTGTAAAATCCAGATATTTCGGATTGGTAAAAGAAAAAAAAAAAAAGTTTTCGTTTCATCCGAAAAATACTTTGGAAGATGCGACGTAAAATGTATACACAAAACAATTTCTGAATATCAAAGGTGCACGTGAAGAGGAAAAGAAAATCGACATATAATATCAAAAAAAAAAATTGTTGAATCACTGGAGAGGTTTGTCACTATAAATTCAAGCTGTACACTGCTCTCTTCTTCGAACACTTTAAAAAAAAACACTGGTACACGGTAACACTTTTAAATTCTTGAAAAACAACGGATATGAAAAAGAGAAAAAAAAATGTCCAATTGGGCTATATACATCTTATGATTCAACATCTTGTTTACAGATACAAATTTTCTGTCTACGTCTTTTTTTCTTTTTCTTGACGCTGGCTATGTGCGATCGCTTAAAAGCAGGCATTATCATATAGAGGGCAAGAAATATTGCGTCTATGGTAAGCTGTAGAAGTAGGTCAGTCAGTCGATCGATGGGGTTCATCTTGTGCTTGAGATATGCGTACGAGAGAGTGCATCAATATACAGATAGTAATAATCACTAGTACTGTTATAGATCTTAAAAATTCAGAGAAAAATGCTCTATCGGTGGGGATAATTCTTTTCACTCCTGCAGGAAAAGTATCATTTAAGGGGGAAGATTTTAAATCGGGTGCTTTCACTTTTTCGGTCACTTCGACAGGAGCCTCTGATAACGAAATATCAGTTTCTTTATTTAAGCAGATTTCGAGGGGGGAAGAATTTTGTAACTTAGATTCGTGTTCGGCTAAGGATTTAGTGACTACGGGAAGCTTTTCAGTATGCTTAGGGACATTCATATTATTCTTTTTGGTTAACATTAAATTAATGGTATTCGTCTTAGAGGAATTTTGTTTGTGGCTCACGCCAATGTAATTTATGGTTGCTTGTGCGGTTTTTTTCAAGGGAAATTTCGTGTTCATTACAGATTAAGGTACCTTGTGCCAGGACATCTCGACCAATAATGACGGGAATAGACATGTGGGACGAATCCATAACGAAAATTTTGGTCGAAAATGGGGTGTTATCTATGTGTATATTCGTTTGATAAGATCCTAGTGGTTTTATACTAGATTTTCCAAAACCTTCTACATGTGTACTGTCTTCGCTTAGGGGAGGGGAACCAATTAGTCGGTAAAAATCGTGTCTCATCGCCGAAATCTCACTACCGGTATCGATCAGGGCTTCTACTGCAATGTTTGCGATTTTTACAAATTTTTTCATATTTTTGTGCGGTTGACCACGCTCGACTGTGTGAATTTTGGGAGGAGGGATGCCTTGAGTGGACGTCTTGCGTTCTGCGGTTCGCTCTCCGCAATTATGACTTACGTGTCCGAACAAATTACATTTAAAGCACTTAGGACCTTTATTTTTATTGGGACAATTCACGGCTAGGTGATTAGCTCCGCAATTATGACAGTTAATTTTGTTTTGGGGTCTGGGCGGCGGTGCGCGTGGTGTACTGGCTGTAAAATTCTGAGTACGGGAGCGTGACTCGCGGCTGGATTGGCAAATTTCATCGTATATCAAAAGTTTTTCCTTAAATTGCGCTAAATCAGTACATCCGAACAATATGGCTTTATTTTGGGGTGTGTCATCTATTCCCTGTATCACATAATGCATTAGTGAGTTGTCGTCAATATTGCCGTTAGTCGCAATCTCTCGCATGTGCAAAAAATATTGTATTGAATTTTCTCTGTGATTACGCGTACGAAATGACAGTAATTTATGGATGTGGGCGGGCGTTGAGTAACATGAAAACTCTGCAATTAATGCTTTTTTAAGCTTATCGTACGAGGTAATGTACGGTTCACTCTGTACAAATAAAAGTGCTAAATCTTTCAAAGCACGTTCAACAAAGATAAATTTCTGAATTTCCGACAGGGCGAACGATTGCGCTAAATTTTCAAAACGTGTAAACCAATTAAGGATATTTTCTGTGCGTGAACCGCGAAAGGGGGGGATTAAATTCTCAAAATCAGTAAATGAAATTATTGGCTTCGAGGGGATCGGGTCAGTAGTTCTTGCAGCCATTGAATTTATATTTGTAGCTGAAATGGTTGCCGGGGGGGGATCGGGTGCAACATCCTCTAATTCTGAATCTGTCGCTATCTTAATGGAATTCGCGAATGTTTCTAAATCTGTTAATGCAGTTAAAATACGACTTGCGAGCTCATCTTCAGTCCCACCAATTTCAATGGCCATCAAATTTGCTACAGCTATTAATTCTAACTTCGAAAATTTAGTAGTTATGTCCTGTAACTTAGCCGTAAATTCACTGCTTTTTGCATCATATGAAAAACCCTCAAATTTACGTAAATTTTTTCGATTGGACCTTGCTTCATCTTTGTCGAAAATTAATTGATGCAATAATTTAATTTTGTCTGCTTTAACGAATTTAAGCGCCGACTTCAACTGGGGAATATCCTCTAAAAACATGATTAATTTAACTAATAAGACTGGGGAAAATAAAATAAAATTTATAGAGAGTCTTGGTACTCACTCGTTTGCAGCCGGACCTGGGATTTTGAGCGAAAGTGGAAACAAAATCGCACTTAGTAGTTAAGCTTAGGAAAAATACGTAGTCCTTCCTTTTTCATCTCTCTTTCTTCAATCTTCCTGTGGTAAGTAGGTCAAATTATATCTTCTTGTTTTGGAGAAAATCGTTTCTTCTTAGTGCAGAGAAAAGGACGTGAAAATTATCCGTGCGGGCTGCGATGTTGAGGGGAAAAAAAAGATCTCTTGTATGCGCGGGTCTCGCGTCTCAGTCTTGTAGTAGTGGAGCAGGTCGGGACGGGTTTGCATTGTTAGGCCGTCTGGGACGTGTGCTGAGGACATTTGTAAGGCAGGAAATATCGTCGAGGGCTGTGTACCGGAGCTGTGGTCATCGGGCGTAGGGCGACATTATCAGGGCTGAAGGCTTGAAATTCGGGCAATCGTCAGTCGGGGCTGCTGGCTGGAACCGGGGAATTCAGGCATCTGGAACCGGAGAATTCGGCATCTGGAACCGGGCTTGCATCGGGCAGGGCAGCAACCCATCGGTTAGGGCTTAGGCATTCAGTCAGCTGGGCTTTATCCATCTAGGGGTGTCTGGACGTTCAGTAGGCCGAGCCCCCATGTCAAGAAGCTAGTACACGTACTTAAGCACACTTGTTTAATAAGATAAAGTATTTACAGAGTATATACAAGTTGGTTGATGAGATTACAGACGCGGTCGGCAAAACGCACGACCGTATGCATTGGCAAAAAACAGGCGTCTGTGTCCACAAAGGATTTTGGGCAGTATTTAACAGGAAATATCTGCTGACCAAGCCACTTTCTAACAAGGGAATCGTGCAACGTGGCTAGTCATGCGACGTTATGAAAAGTGCTTGATATAACTTTAGCTGAGTTTGCGCCATTAACTGCAGAATCAGCTTGTCGTTAGGCGTGAGCTGTTTATATGACTTCTAACGCATCACATCCATCGGTCAGTGACACACACCGTTTCCTGACTTGACATATATATCCAGTGGTGAGATTCAGCCAGTTTGGTAGAACCAGTTGTTAATTTGTATTGAGTTTGGTGAACCGGTTGTTAAATGAAACTCTCTCATTTACATTAATTTACTTTCTTTAAATGTTCATATGCACAACAGCATTTCTAAACATAGCACTGTAACATGTTCTGATTTGTTTCATTTAATAAAATGCTTGCTTGCAAAATCTATTGGAGAAATAATACTTCCATGGAAAGCAGCTGAAGAACATAATTATTTATATTTAATGACACTTATATTCAGAGTTGGGCAAATTTGTAATCTCAATTATCCGCAATGAAATTACAAGTTAATTGCATGTAATTGATTGTAGTTGTACACATTCAAACACAGAAATTTCATCAAATAATGGGATGGAGGTGGTTCTGGCTACAGTGTTGCAAGAATTTTTTACGGCATGTAATTTTAACTATAATTACATGCAATTAAAATGTAATTACTTTGGCAATAATTGCAATTACGAATATATGCCCAACTCTGCTTACATTTATATTAATATAACTGATTGTCGAGAATATTCTTACTATATTTTAAATAGTTTATGAGTTTATGAATATGAATTTTTGAAAATATTCAAAAGGCTAAAAATTTGCCAGAACAATCACTGTAAGTTCAGCAGAAATGGAAAAAAGGGTTTTCAAAGATAAACATAATTATGGTCAGAAAAGAGAAGTCGGTTATTTCTAATGTATCAAACATAATGACAATTAGTTTAATTGGCCTACCTCTAAAAGAATGAGCTCCTACTTTTATAGTAAAGATAAAGCACACATCAGATAATGTTTGAGTAAAGACAAAAAAAATTGAATGTGCGGGTGCTTATCAAGAAGCTACATGTAAATATGTCAAATAACACAAGGTACTTAATATTTTAAAACTATTTTATGTACCGTAATGCAGTTTTTTCTACATTCTTTATTGTTTTATTTAAGTATTAACTATATGAAATAATATACTACTTTTTAGGTTACCTCCTTAATACTTTTCAACATCATAAAGTTAGTTTCAGTACATGATATATAAAATAATTCGAATTTATTTTTGCTGGTTTCAGTCTGAAAATATATAATGTGTTGATGCATTTCGATGCAATTGTTATCCATGGACAGTTATTATATGAAAGATTTTGAAATTATATTGCATGTTTCTAAATTTATCTAAATTTTATTATTGATAAAAAATTTCCATAATATATCTTCTCCGCGTACGCATTAATGTTATTACAAAAATAACTTTAGAGTCATTAGGGATTAATTATAGAAAACAACACTTGAAGAATATCTCGGTGAAATATGCGACTTTGGGGACAAAACGTTTGCATAAAACACGCATTCAAAAAAATCCAGAAATCAAGCTCTTACCACTCACAACAGCTGATTTATTGAGATTATCTTTGAAGAAGTTACAATCATTTATCATCAAAGCAAGGATGTAAATAGGAAAGTTTGATATTCATTGAGTTAGTATTCTCGTGAGATTCGAGACTTGAGCTGTATTTCGAGCTCTTCCTACAGTTAGCATTTTTAATAGCTAACTATTTGCAACTTTAGATCATAAACATAAGTTAATTCTTAAACAATTTCTCTTATTTTTGTTTTATCATTATTCTATTATACAGTTTTGATGCATTTTCTGATAGAAATCTTGATCAGGGTTTCATGTTTGCTGCTTATTTATTAAACAAATCACGTCCTTTTATAGGCAAACATGTTTCAGAATTTGTTTTTTCAATACACCAAAAGATCGAAATTTTTTAACAATTTTCTTATAATATTGGAAAGTGTTTCATAATCTATGCATGATGTTTCATTTCCCTTTCATGTTTATACATCAAAATTCATTCGGGCAGCGAACCGGTTATTAAATTATTTGAATCCCATCACTGTATATATCTTATTTTAATGACTGTTCTTCTTCTTTAATTTTTTCTGCTTTTGACTTTACGCTTTGCAAATAACTGCTTTATTTTAATGACTGTTCTTCTTCTTTAATTTTTTCTGCTTTTGACTTTCTTTCTATTAAAACAGTCTTCAGAAATGATCAATCTTTTAATACTCATTTCGTGAAATATTTATATATATATTTATATATATTAAAATGTGACTCTATGTGTGCATTTCACAAGCATTCTTTGAGAATATGAATAATTACGAGCTGAAATCAGCATTAATTATTCATAACGATCCAAGGGTGTCATAAAAGCTCATGAAATTTCAATGTTTATAATAATCTGAAGCATTTTTCTTTTAATTTTTTAATGAAACTTCTTTAATACATCTAAATGGTGGCTATCGGGTTACTTCATTATTGTAACAAAAAAGATTTTTAAAAAATGAGGATTATTTTATCTTTATCGATGTTATTTTCTTGTTAAAATTTTAAAGAAAATACTTTAATTTGTAAATAAGAAAGAGGTATCACTGGAAAAGTATATTTTCATTGACAAAATTGCAAACTTTTTATATAATTGCATCACCACCATGTAGTTTTCGAAAATGTATTTTTTGTTATTTCCATTTAAACTGTAATGTAAATATGATTTCAAATTTATTCTAAGAAATTTGTTATAAATCTTCTCTAAATTTTGTATAAATTCAGATTGTTTTTGTTTGTTTATTTGTATGCTTTTTTTCTTTTTTACTAATATGCATAATTAGACAGACCCAAAATCAAAAGGTCTCAATGAAATACAATACATTAAGTTGCCATTTAGCTAATATACATGTTTCTTGAATTTGTTGGACTGTACTACACTGAAATGAAAGTGCTAATTGCAATTTCTGTATTTCTTAAACCTTGTTGTTATACTAAAATTGTGCAATTTGAATAAAATATAGATTGAATACTAAGAGTAAGTAGCATCATAAATAAAATAATCATAATAATAATAGCATAGAATCAATCTACTGTCTTGAATAACTCAAAATGCATAGTAATGTCTGTAGTCACTACCATCCTTATGGAATGGAACATTCTTATGGAATTCCCTTTTTAAGACTCTTAGTTAACATATTTCATTTTATTTTTATTTATTTATTTGAACTTAAAAATAAAAAAAGAAATGTATTTACAATTCAGGTGAACCCTCATAAACATCAATAACAAAAACTTCTTTTATTATTAAAAGTTTATCATTACTAGTAATACTAAGAATTTACTCTCAGAATTGTGTTTTGTATTTCCCTATCGCATATTAATAATAAATTATACATGTAGTGAAATTTTTCTATAGGTCAATAAAAAACAGTATAAGAACATCAACATTCCATTTTAAAATCGTAACGCAGTTATAACTTTCCACAAAAGAAAACTTTTAGAAAAAGGAATATGTGAATATAAGTTCATTTGTAAGGGGCTCACAAAAATCCACCAGTCCTAGGGCATCTGAATTTATATTGCATGTATTGCATCAAAATGACCCTGAGTGCAGTCTGATGTGACAGGATACAATTTTTAGCTTGCCATAAAATTGATTTGCTACAAAAAAAAAAAAAAAAAAAAAAAAGTAACATTTCAGAAATTTTTTTTAATTATTTGCCATCAATTAAAATGTGCAAATTTGTTTGTAAAATAATTTTAAAACTGTTCTTCCACCCATTAGAATTATTACAGTACAGGCCCTATTATCCAGAATCCTCGGGACCAAAGGCTTTTTGGATTTCGGATCCTCCCGAAATTCGGAATTTGTCAAAAACATAAATATAACAAAATTTAAACAATCCCATGTAGAATATGAATAAAACTTATCTTTTGTATTTTTTTTAATCATTTAAACAAAAATTCCAGCACTATTCAAGGATAACAATGAATAGATAAAAAAAATAAAACTGGTAACTAATATTATTTTATCTACAAGCTGTTACCTTTTTCCTTTACAGCTACAAAATTTACATAAAAATTCTGATCGGTATTTTTAATAAATCTTATTTTTTAAACAAATTCAGTCAATGTACAAAATTTAGTCAAAAATGTTAGAGCTGCTTTTAAGATAAGGGTCATTCCCACAGACTTCTAATATAAGTAGACTCCCAATTCCATTGTTCTTTCGGGAAGGTTTTGACTCCAACATCCTTTGCTTTCAACGCCAAAAAGGTGTCGTATTTTGGCAGTAATCCCTTTATTGGCAAAGCAAAAGTGCGGTCAACTCAAGACAAACGCTGACAGACGATGTTTCGGCAGGAATCTGGAGAGAGATTCCGAGGAGAAAAACAGGTTTGGCACGCTAAATCTGCCTTCCATCACGTGATGGAGAGCAGAGATGTAGGAGTCAAGAAAAGGTTGCCGATTTGGAGTCTACTTATATTATAAGTCTGTGGTCATTCCATGTCAAATCACCCAGAATTTTTTAAAAATGACACCCACCACTTTTAATTTTACTAAAATTTGTTGAATTTGTAGACTTTTTAATGCTGATTCCAAAAATATCAATCATATTAAAATTGATCAAACGGTTTGTGAGTTATGGGCTATTAAATATCTTCCAAGATGGCCGATTTGCCGCCATTTTGAATAGCACATATGACAACATAAAAGTCTATAACTCCTTTCAGGTTTAAGCTAGAACTTTCAAAATTTTTTTGCTTTGCTCAGAATAAAGTAAACTTTCATTTAAACAGATTTTTGTGCAGCTGATTCCATTAAAATGATGTCAGAAAATGACTTTTTGTCATTTTTTTTTAATTAAAAAAGGGTGTAACTTCAATGGCTGATTTCCCGCATTATTCCCCTTCAATTTTCATCTAATTGCATAAATAGGCAGCTTAAAGAGTGTTTTGATGCCTGATAAAAGAATTTTAATGGGCATTTCACAGGCATTTTGTTTAAAGAAGAATTTCAATTTTACTAACCTTCCAAAAGTAACGGAAAACACAAGATAATGTTGATATTTCTTTTATTGCCAAAAATATCATACATCTTTACACCCAAAAGTTTGACAAGGTTTTATCTTACTTAAAGATATATATTTTTTTAATATAGCTGAAAACATGGGGAATCCTACAGGAATAAATAAAAATGCTAATAAAGAATTCCTGCAAGACATAGAAGTATTTTCATGACAAATTGGAATCTATTGCAAAGTTTCAGTAAATTATAAGTAAAAAAGAAATGATAGAAAAAAATTTTATAGCGAAATCATACTTGTATATTATACAAAATATGATAAAATTATAACTCTTAAATTAAAAAAAAATCCCTGCCGGCTCGGGCCTACAGGCGGAGGTAGATTTCGAAGTTAAGTACTAAATTCACCAACAAAACTTAAATCAAGATTAGAGATAAACCCAGTTCCTTCACTAAGAATGAGCTCTAGGGAGCTAAACATTTTGTGAAAATTCTAATATACACGAATACACACACCCATGTATATGGAATATGTTTAAAAAATAGCTAAAGCAAATTCATAGAACCTCAAAGTGTTAAAATAAAATAATATTTCCATAGTCGGGTTTTTATCATGTTTTAATATGTTTCTTCAAACTTACATGAGATTACATATTCACCTGCTGAGGTCCATTTTATTTCCAATATGACGCAATATATTTTTTTTTAATTCGTCAAATTATTTATTTCATTTTGAGTTTTCATGCGGAAATCTTGTTATAGAAAACTTATGACGTAATATTCAATTTGTTTTCAATTCGTAACACTATTTATTTAATTTAATTTTTCAGGTGAAATTCTTGCAATAGAAAGCAATTGTTGTGGTGAGAATTTTATTGCTTTTTTTTAATTGTTGGCAACTGCTATAACGAAAAATATTTATTTTTTCCTGCCATTGTTGTGTAAGAGCTAGTTTTATCAGAATCATGTTAAGACGGTATTAAAATTTTTGAAACCTCCCCATTTCCATTCCCTTGGGACGATTTTGCCCATTTTCAATCCCCGCCGAGATATTTGCCATCTTAAAGATGTTTGCGAGTTTGAAGACGATCCGTGCATAATTGCGACTTTTATCATGCGGACAAAATTTAGTACATACATACATACATATATATAAATATATATAAACTTTTTAGTTGGGGGAGGTTTTGGGTTCCTGGGGTCCTATAATGAAAAGTTATGAAGGAATTTTTCAAAATTCGCACCATGGTAACGACTGCAATAGGTAGTATTTCTTACAAAATCTACCTAATACAGTAAGTAAACATTATCGTACTTTAAAATTATACAAAATAGCATTTAGTACATACACAGTAAAAATACTATTAAAAATATATCTACATCAATAACAATTTAAAGTAACAATTAATAAAAAAAATTAACTCTATTGTAATATTGATTAAAAATTATAAAATTTTTTTATTTAAAATTTGTTTGTTCCCTTTATCTTTCAATCTTATTTCCTTCTCATTTCATATTTTGCTCACTTGGTGCTTATTAAAGCACTGGATGGATCACTAAGTTTATCTGTTGGACCAGTTGTAGTATTGATGTCACATGCACAAAGGATAGGTATAATTGAAAGGCACAACACAACTGTCATTTTCTGGCCAATAGTACAAAGGTGATGGGCCATGTGGATGTAAGAATTTAACAGTTATATCCCCTTCTTCTTTGTGGACTTTTGAAACTAAGTCTATATACCAACTCGATTCATATGTGCATACTACATAACTGTTAAGAGATGGAATATCCGGACTCTTTAATATTTCTATCAAAAGATAAAAAAACAGAAAATGTTTCATCTTATTCTTTTTCCACTTATTAATAAGTTTCCTGTAGATTCAAAATAATGCATACTAGGGCTGGGCAATATCAGAATTTTAATATTGTAATATATTGCTAACCAAATATCGATATATTTTAATTCATATGTCACTCCATTATAGGGTCGTAAATGTAACTGTTTTCTGTACACAGTTAAAAATATGCAGCAATTGCTGCATACTCACTCCATCACTTTTATAGAATGTTTCTGTTCTGACCAATGAGAATGCCCCATAATATAGTCAAGTTACAGTTTCCTATAAAAGCGATGGAGTGACGATGCAGCAAATGCCCCAGATTTTTAACAGTGTATTTTCATGAAATAGCTATAAATTGTACCTGCTTCTTGAAAATCTATCAATCAATTCTGTCAGCAATAACTGTACACGTACTTTCAATTTCAACTCACAAAAAAACAAGTCACAATAGTCAGCCACTGGTGTGGAGTCCACAAGTGATTGTATCAGAAATGCCCGATCCTCGAAAGAGTCTTTCAATTTCGATTCCCAACAAACTTCGATGAACAAAGCAATACATCAGAGCAGTAGACTGTTTGCCCATATTCTGGTATGTGCGTGACAACTGCACAAAACCGCAAATATCACGGAAGGATTGAAATCTCAATATCATTACCGTGGTCTTAAAGAAATATCGGTATTATGGTATATTATCCAGCCCTAATGCTGGACGCTATGTGTTCCAGGAATTGTTGAAGCAAGTTGCAACCGCTGAGACATGTGCAGTTTTAATTGAATTTATTACTCCGCAATTATGACAGTTAATTTTGTTTTGGGGTCTGGGCGGCGGTGCGCGTGGTGTACTGGCTGTAAAATTCTGAGTACGGGAGCGTGACTCGCGGCTGGATTGGCAAATTTCATCGTATATCAAAAGTTTTTCCTTAAATTGCGCTAAATCAGTACATCCGAACAATATGGCTTTATTTTGGGGTGTGTCATCTATTCCCTGTATCACATAATGCATTAGTGAGTTGTCGTCAATATTGCCGTTAGTCGCAATCTCTCGCATGTGCAAAAAATATTGTATTGAATTTTCTCTGTGATTACGCGTACGAAATGACAGTAATTTATGGATGTGGGCGGGCGTTGAGTAACATGAAAACTCTGCAATTAATGCTTTTTTAAGCTTATCGTACGAGGTAATGTACGGTTCACTCTGTACAAATAAAAGTGCTAAATCTTTCAAAGCACGTTCAACAAAGATAAATTTCTGAATTTCCGACAGGGCGAACGATTGCGCTAAATTTTCAAAACGTGTAAACCAATTAAGGATATTTTCTGTGCGTGAACCGCGAAAGGGGGGGATTAAATTCTCAAAATCAGTAAATGAAATTATTGGCTTCGAGGGGATCGGGTCAGTAGTTCTTGCAGCCATTGAATTTATATTTGTAGCTGAAATGGTTGCCGGGGGGGGATCGGGTGCAACATCCTCTAATTCTGAATCTGTCGCTATCTTAATGGAATTCGCGAATGTTTCTAAATCTGTTAATGCAGTTAAAATACGACTTGCGAGCTCATCTTCAGTCCCACCAATTTCAATGGCCATCAAATTTGCTACAGCTATTAATTCTAACTTCGAAAATTTAGTAGTTATGTCCTGTAACTTAGCCGTAAATTCACTGCTTTTTGCATCATATGAAAAACCCTCAAATTTACGTAAATTTTTTCGATTGGACCTTGCTTCATCTTTGTCGAAAATTAATTGATGCAATAATTTAATTTTGTCTGCTTTAACGAATTTAAGCGCCGACTTCAACTGGGGAATATCCTCTAAAAACATGATTAATTTAACTAATAAGACTGGGGAAAATAAAATAAAATTTATAGAGAGTCTTGGTACTCACTCGTTTGCAGCCGGACCTGGGATTTTGAGCGAAAGTGGAAACAAAATCGCACTTAGTAGTTAAGCTTAGGAAAAATACGTAGTCCTTCCTTTTTCATCTCTCTTTCTTCAATCTTCCTGTGGTAAGTAGGTCAAATTATATCTTCTTGTTTTGGAGAAAATCGTTTCTTCTTAGTGCAGAGAAAAGGACGTGAAAATTATCCGTGCGGGCTGCGATGTTGAGGGGAAAAAAAAGATCTCTTGTATGCGCGGGTCTCGCGTCTCAGTCTTGTAGTAGTGGAGCAGGTCGGGACGGGTTTGCATTGTTAGGCCGTCTGGGACGTGTGCTGAGGACATTTGTAAGGCAGGAAATATCGTCGAGGGCTGTGTACCGGAGCTGTGGTCATCGGGCGTAGGGCGACATTATCAGGGCTGAAGGCTTGAAATTCGGGCAATCGTCAGTCGGGGCTGCTGGCTGGAACCGGGGAATTCAGGCATCTGGAACCGGAGAATTCGGCATCTGGAACCGGGCTTGCATCGGGCAGGGCAGCAACCCATCGGTTAGGGCTTAGGCATTCAGTCAGCTGGGCTTTATCCATCTAGGGGTGTCTGGACGTTCAGTAGGCCGAGCCCCCATGTCAAGAAGCTAGTACACGTACTTAAGCACACTTGTTTAATAAGATAAAGTATTTACAGAGTATATACAAGTTGGTTGATGAGATTACAGACGCGGTCGGCAAAACGCACGACCGTATGCATTGGCAAAAAACAGGCGTCTGTGTCCACAAAGGATTTTGGGCAGTATTTAACAGGAAATATCTGCTGACCAAGCCACTTTCTAACAAGGGAATCGTGCAACGTGGCTAGTCATGCGACGTTATGAAAAGTGCTTGATATAACTTTAGCTGAGTTTGCGCCATTAACTGCAGAATCAGCTTGTCGTTAGGCGTGAGCTGTTTATATGACTTCTAACGCATCACATCCATCGGTCAGTGACACACACCGTTTCCTGACTTGACATATATATCCAGTGGTGAGATTCAGCCAGTTTGGTAGAACCAGTTGTTAATTTGTATTGAGTTTGGTGAACCGGTTGTTAAATGAAACTCTCTCATTTACATTAATTTACTTTCTTTAAATGTTCATATGCACAACAGCATTTCTAAACATAGCACTGTAACATGTTCTGATTTGTTTCATTTAATAAAATGCTTGCTTGCAAAATCTATTGGAGAAATAATACTTCCATGGAAAGCAGCTGAAGAACATAATTATTTATATTTAATGACACTTATATTCAGAGTTGGGCAAATTTGTAATCTCAATTATCCGCAATGAAATTACAAGTTAATTGCATGTAATTGATTGTAGTTGTACACATTCAAACACAGAAATTTCATCAAATAATGGGATGGAGGTGGTTCTGGCTACAGTGTTGCAAGAATTTTTTACGGCATGTAATTTTAACTATAATTACATGCAATTAAAATGTAATTACTTTGGCAATAATTGCAATTACGAATATATGCCCAACTCTGCTTACATTTATATTAATATAACTGATTGTCGAGAATATTCTTACTATATTTTAAATAGTTTATGAGTTTATGAATATGAATTTTTGAAAATATTCAAAAGGCTAAAAATTTGCCAGAACAATCACTGTAAGTTCAGCAGAAATGGAAAAAAGGGTTTTCAAAGATAAACATAATTATGGTCAGAAAAGAGAAGTCGGTTATTTCTAATGTATCAAACATAATGACAATTAGTTTAATTGGCCTACCTCTAAAAGAATGAGCTCCTACTTTTATAGTAAAGATAAAGCACACATCAGATAATGTTTGAGTAAAGACAAAAAAAATTGAATGTGCGGGTGCTTATCAAGAAGCTACATGTAAATATGTCAAATAACACAAGGTACTTAATATTTTAAAACTATTTTATGTACCGTAATGCAGTTTTTTCTACATTCTTTATTGTTTTATTTAAGTATTAACTATATGAAATAATATACTACTTTTTAGGTTACCTCCTTAATACTTTTCAACATCATAAAGTTAGTTTCAGTACATGATATATAAAATAATTCGAATTTATTTTTGCTGGTTTCAGTCTGAAAATATATAATGTGTTGATGCATTTCGATGCAATTGTTATCCATGGACAGTTATTATATGAAAGATTTTGAAATTATATTGCATGTTTCTAAATTTATCTAAATTTTATTATTGATAAAAAATTTCCATAATATATCTTCTCCGCGTACGCATTAATGTTATTACAAAAATAACTTTAGAGTCATTAGGGATTAATTATAGAAAACAACACTTGAAGAATATCTCGGTGAAATATGCGACTTTGGGGACAAAACGTTTGCATAAAACACGCATTCAAAAAAATCCAGAAATCAAGCTCTTACCACTCACAACAGCTGATTTATTGAGATTATCTTTGAAGAAGTTACAATCATTTATCATCAAAGCAAGGATGTAAATAGGAAAGTTTGATATTCATTGAGTTAGTATTCTCGTGAGATTCGAGACTTGAGCTGTATTTCGAGCTCTTCCTACAGTTAGCATTTTTAATAGCTAACTATTTGCAACTTTAGATCATAAACATAAGTTAATTCTTAAACAATTT
This sequence comes from Maratus speciosus, assembly GCA_963932465.1. Lineage (NCBI taxonomy): Eukaryota > Metazoa > Arthropoda > Arachnida > Araneae > Salticidae > Maratus > Maratus speciosus. The sequence continues at coordinate 231,616,252 of OZ010792.1, read as the reverse complement.
CTCTTATTTTTGTTTTATCATTATTCTATTATACAGTTTTGATGCATTTTCTGATAGAAATCTTGATCAGGGTTTCATGTTTGCTGCTTATTTATTAAACAAATCACGTCCTTTTATAGGCAAACATGTTTCAGAATTTGTTTTTTCAATACGCCAAAAGATCGAAATTTTTTAACAATTTTCTTATAATATTGGAAAGTGTTTCATAATCTATGCATGATGTTTCATTTCCCTTTCATGTTTATACATCAAAATTCATTCGGGCAGCGAACCGGTTATTAAATTATTTGAATCCCATCACTGTATATATCTTATTTTAATGACTGTTCTTCTTCTTTAATTTTTTCTGCTTTTGACTTTACGCTTTGCAAATAACTGCTTTATTTTAATGACTGTTCTTCTTCTTTAATTTTTTCTGCTTTTGACTTTCTTTCTATTAAAACAGTCTTCAGAAATGATCAATCTTTTAATACTCATTTCGTGAAATATTTATATATATATTTATATATATTAAAATGTGACTCTATGTGTGCATTTCACAAGCATTCTTTGAGAATATGAATAATTACGAGCTGAAATCAGCATTAATTATTCATAACGATCCAAGGGTGTCATAAAAGCTCATGAAATTTCAATGTTTATAATAATCTGAAGCATTTTTCTTTTAATTTTTTAATGAAACTTCTTTAATACATCTAAATGGTGGCTATCGGGTTACTTCATTATTGTAACAAAAAAGATTTTTAAAAAATGAGGATTATTTTATCTTTATCGATGTTATTTTCTTGTTAAAATTTTAAAGAAAATACTTTAATTTGTAAATAAGAAAGAGGTATCACTGGAAAAGTATATTTTCATTGACAAAATTGCAAACTTTTTATATAATTGCATCACCACCATGTAGTTTTCGAAAATGTATTTTTTGTTATTTCCATTTAAACTGTAATGTAAATATGATTTCAAATTTATTCTAAGAAATTTGTTATAAATCTTCTCTAAATTTTGTATAAATTCAGATTGTTTTTGTTTGTTTATTTGTATGCTTTTTTTCTTTTTTACTAATATGCATAATTAGACAGACCCAAAATCAAAAGGTCTCAATGAAATACAATACATTAAGTTGCCATTTAGCTAATATACATGTTTCTTGAATTTGTTGGACTGTACTACACTGAAATGAAAGTGCTAATTGCAATTTCTGTATTTCTTAAACCTTGTTGTTATACTAAAATTGTGCAATTTGAATAAAATATAGATTGAATACTAAGAGTAAGTAGCATCATAAATAAAATAATCATAATAATAATAGCATAGAATCAATCTACTGTCTTGAATAACTCAAAATGCATAGTAATGTCTGTAGTCACTACCATCCTTATGGAATGGAACATTCTTATGGAATTCCCTTTTTAAGACTCTTAGTTAACATATTTCATTTTATTTTTATTTATTTATTTGAACTTAAAAATAAAAAAAGAAATGTATTTACAATTCAGGTGAACCCTCATAAACATCAATAACAAAAACTTCTTTTATTATTAAAAGTTTATCATTACTAGTAATACTAAGAATTTACTCTCAGAATTGTGTTTTGTATTTCCCTATCGCATATTAATAATAAATTATACATGTAGTGAAATTTTTCTATAGGTCAATAAAAAACAGTATAAGAACATCAACATTCCATTTTAAAATCGTAACGCAGTTATAACTTTCCACAAAAGAAAACTTTTAGAAAAAGGAATATGTGAATATAAGTTCATTTGTAAGGGGCTCACAAAAATCCACCAGTCCTAGGGCATCTGAATTTATATTGCATGTATTGCATCAAAATGACCCTGAGTGCAGTCTGATGTGACAGGATACAATTTTTAGCTTGCCATAAAATTGATTTGCTACAAAAAAAAAAAAAAAAAAAAAAAAAGTAACATTTCAGAAATTTTTTTTAATTATTTGCCATCAATTAAAATGTGCAAATTTGTTTGTAAAATAATTTTAAAACTGTTCTTCCACCCATTAGAATTATTACAGTACAGGCCCTATTATCCAGAATCCTCGGGACCAAAGGCTTTTTGGATTTCGGATCCTCCCGAAATTCGGAATTTGTCAAAAACATAAATATAACAAAATTTAAACAATCCCATGTAGAATATGAATAAAACTTATCTTTTGTATTTTTTTTAATCATTTAAACAAAAATTCCAGCACTATTCAAGGATAACAATGAATAGATAAAAAAAATAAAACTGGTAACTAATATTATTTTATCTACAAGCTGTTACCTTTTTCCTTTACAGCTACAAAATTTACATAAAAATTCTGATCGGTATTTTTAATAAATCTTATTTTTTAAACAAATTCAGTCAATGTACAAAATTTAGTCAAAAATGTTAGAGCTGCTTTTAAGATAAGGGTCATTCCCACAGACTTCTAATATAAGTAGACTCCCAATTCCATTGTTCTTTCGGGAAGGTTTTGACTCCAACATCCTTTGCTTTCAACGCCAAAAAGGTGTCGTATTTTGGCAGTAATCCCTTTATTGGCAAAGCAAAAGTGCGGTCAACTCAAGACAAACGCTGACAGACGATGTTTCGGCAGGAATCTGGAGAGAGATTCCGAGGAGAAAAACAGGTTTGGCACGCTAAATCTGCCTTCCATCACGTGATGGAGAGCAGAGATGTAGGAGTCAAGAAAAGGTTGCCGATTTGGAGTCTACTTATATTAGAAGTCTGTGGTCATTCCATGTCAAATCACCCAGAATTTTTTAAAAATGACACCCACCACTTTTAATTTTACTAAAATTTGTTGAATTTGTAGACTTTTTAATGCTGATTCCAAAAATATCAATCATATTAAAATTGATCAAACGGTTTGTGAGTTATGGGCTATTAAATATCTTCCAAGATGGCCGATTTGCCGCCATTTTGAATAGCACATATGACAACATAAAAGTCTATAACTCCTTTCAGGTTTAAGCTAGAACTTTCAAAATTTTTTTGCTTTGCTCAGAATAAAGTAAACTTTCATTTAAACAGATTTTTGTGCAGCTGATTCCATTAAAATGATGTCAGAAAATGACTTTTTGTCATTTTTTTTTAATTAAAAAAGGGTGTAACTTCAATGGCTGATTTCCCGCATTATTCCCCTTCAATTTTCATCTAATTGCATAAATAGGCAGCTTAAAGAGTGTTTTGATGCCTGATAAAAGAATTTTAATGGGCATTTCACAGGCATTTTGTTTAAAGAAGAATTTCAATTTTACTAACCTTCCAAAAGTAACGGAAAACACAAGATAATGTTGATATTTCTTTTATTGCCAAAAATATCATACATCTTTACACCCAAAAGTTTGACAAGGTTTTATCTTACTTAAAGATATATATTTTTTTAATATAGCTGAAAACATGGGGAATCCTACAGGAATAAATAAAAATGCTAATAAAGAATTCCTGCAAGACATAGAAGTATTTTCATGACAAATTGGAATCTATTGCAAAGTTTCAGTAAATTATAAGTAAAAAAGAAATGATAGAAAAAAATTTTATAGCGAAATCATACTTGTATATTATACAAAATATGATAAAATTATAACTCTTAAATTAAAAAAAAATCCCTGCCGGCTCGGGCCTACAGGCGGAGGTAGATTTCGAAGTTAAGTACTAAATTCACCAACAAAACTTAAATCAAGATTAGAGATAAACCCAGTTCCTTCACTAAGAATGAGCTCTAGGGAGCTAAACATTTTGTGAAAATTCTAATATACACGAATACACACACCCATGTATATGGAATATGTTTAAAAAATAGCTAAAGCAAATTCATAGAACCTCAAAGTGTTAAAATAAAATAATATTTCCATAGTCGGGTTTTTATCATGTTTTAATATGTTTCTTCAAACTTACATGAGATTACATATTCACCTGCTGAGGTCCATTTTATTTCCAATATGACGCAATATATTTTTTTTTAATTCGTCAAATTATTTATTTCATTTTGAGTTTTCATGCGGAAATCTTGTTATAGAAAACTTATGACGTAATATTCAATTTGTTTTCAATTCGTAACACTATTTATTTAATTTAATTTTTCAGGTGAAATTCTTGCAATAGAAAGCAATTGTTGTGGTGAGAATTTTATTGCTTTTTTTTAATTGTTGGCAACTGCTATAACGAAAAATATTTATTTTTTCCTGCCATTGTTGTGTAAGAGCTAGTTTTATCAGAATCATGTTAAGACGGTATTAAAATTTTTGAAACCTCCCCATTTCCATTCCCTTGGGACGATTTTGCCCATTTTCAATCCCCGCCGAGATATTTGCCATCTTAAAGATGTTTGCGAGTTTGAAGACGATCCGTGCATAATTGCGACTTTTATCATGCGGACAAAATTTAGTACATACATACATACATATATATAAATATATATAAACTTTTTAGTTGGGGGAGGTTTTGGGTTCCTGGGGTCCTATAATGAAAAGTTATGAAGGAATTTTTCAAAATTCGCACCATGGTAACGACTGCAATAGGTAGTATTTCTTACAAAATCTACCTAATACAGTAAGTAAACATTATCGTACTTTAAAATTATACAAAATAGCATTTAGTACATACACAGTAAAAATACTATTAAAAATATATCTACATCAATAACAATTTAAAGTAACAATTAATAAAAAAAATTAACTCTATTGTAATATTGATTAAAAATTATAAAATTTTTTTATTTAAAATTTGTTTGTTCCCTTTATCTTTCAATCTTATTTCCTTCTCATTTCATATTTTGCTCACTTGGTGCTTATTAAAGCACTGGATGGATCACTAAGTTTATCTGTTGGACCAGTTGTAGTATTGATGTCACATGCACAAAGGATAGGTATAATTGAAAGGCACAACACAACTGTCATTTTCTGGCCAATAGTACAAAGGTGATGGGCCATGTGGATGTAAGAATTTAACAGTTATATCCCCTTCTTCTTTGTGGACTTTTGAAACTAAGTCTATATACCAACTCGATTCATATGTGCATACTACATAACTGTTAAGAGATGGAATATCCGGACTCTTTAATATTTCTATCAAAAGATAAAAAAACAGAAAATGTTTCATCTTATTCTTTTTCCACTTATTAATAAGTTTCCTGTAGATTCAAAATAATGCATACTAGGGCTGGGCAATATCAGAATTTTAATATTGTAATATATTGCTAACCAAATATCGATATATTTTAATTCATATGTCACTCCATTATAGGGTCGTAAATGTAACTGTTTTCTGTACACAGTTAAAAATATGCAGCAATTGCTGCATACTCACTCCATCACTTTTATAGAATGTTTCTGTTCTGACCAATGAGAATGCCCCATAATATAGTCAAGTTACAGTTTCCTATAAAAGCAATGGAGTGACGATGCAGCAAATGCCCCAGATTTTTAACAGTGTATTTTCATGAAATAGCTATAAATTGTACCTGCTTCTTGAAAATCTATCAATCAATTCTGTCAGCAATAACTGTACACGTACTTTCAATTTCAACTCACAAAAAAACAAGTCACAATAGTCAGCCACTGGTGTGGAGTCCACAAGTGATTGTATCAGAAATGCCCGATCCTCGAAAGAGTCTTTCAATTTCGATTCCCAACAAACTTCGATGAACAAAGCAATACATCAGAGCAGTAGACTGTTTGCCCATATTCTGGTATGTGCGTGACAACTGCACAAAACCGCAAATATCACGGAAGGATTGAAATCTCAATATCATTACCGTGGTCTTAAAGAAATATCGGTATTATGGTATATTATCCAGCCCTAATGCTGGACGCTATGTGTTCCAGGAATTGTTGAAGCAAGTTGCAACCGCTGAGACATGTGCAGTTTTAACGTGTCACTTTTGTGATGATAAAAATGTTATACCTTCAATGTTTTGTCTGCAATATTCATACGTCATAGTCACATTTGTAATTTGCCTATTCAGCGGCCTTTGCAGACTTGCTTTTGTCACAAGTCTTTTAACAGTTCCTCCCATCCCATCACAAACAGGTTTTCCATGACTTGTAGCAAAAAAGATCCATTTTGCTTTTCCACCAAAATCATGTTCATGGTAACTTAGAGGTTCAAAAATGTTTTGCAATTTTTATATTGGGCAGCACAGCCATGAGTAAACTATTCTACATTTGTAACTAAGGGATGCTTATTATTTAAATACTGTATTATTAATTTTTGAGTCTGATAAACCATTACTATATCATGGTCCATATCATCTGAAAGCATGCAAAAGCTTTTACTTTTTAAGTTGCTTCCATTTTCCTTTACATATAATACAACTGTATATAAAGTACAGCATCCATGTGTCCAACATTAGCCTTGTGCTTCATCCTGCAATACAAAAGAAAAATTCTTACTATATCCATTTGTATGAGAACCTCATGACTAGTAAGTTCTTCTTTTCTTTTTTCCAAAATAAACACTTTTTTGGACTTGGATATGTATCTATGGGATATAAGTTTTTCAATCTTTTTAAGAATAAGATGGAGGAAATCATCCCGAGTAGAATTATGTACTGTTAAATCTACTCTGCCAGTTGATACCCACTGTTTATATTCAATTGCATCTTCAGGATCAAAGTCTGGAAATTTTAATTTTGAAAACTCTTCAAGAGTTTCTTGGGGCATTTGCTGCATATACGTAACATGCAATCCCTATTATTAGAATTGCAAACCAATTTCTGAATTATATCTAGATATCTTTCATCAATCCCTGCTGCTGCAATAAGTAACTGAACATTCTGATGTATTGTGCACACGCAAACAGAGTGGGTGCCAGAACTTCCAATTAAGACACAATGCTTAAGTCGCAGGCAAATTTTGAAAACCCAATTTTAATTATTGTAGGAAATTTCGATCGAAATTGGACATACAGTTCATTCAGATTGCAAAGAAGAAGCCTTTTTTGAACATGGACATTTTTCTTTATGCTGACCTTATCTTTCTGACCAGTCACAAGACGTGAAAATTCATCATCTTCATAAAATTCTTTTACAGATTTTATAGTGTCTTGAGATAACCTCTTCCCAATCGCCCAACAGGTGATGCTGCTATACAGCATTTTGCACGATTTCGGCAATGGCTCTATCTCAAGAATTAATGCATGGATTTTCATCAAACTTCAGATTCAGTTAGTCCTTGATACAAGTTGGCACTGACTACCTTTTGGTGTAAATCTCCTAACAGGTGGCACTGTTATACTTCATTTTTCCTGATTCCCGCAATAATTTTATCTCAAGAAGTAATGCACGGATTTTAATCAAACTTCAAGTTCAGTTACCAAGCTGACTTAAGTTCTTGCTTATTAGGTTTTGGTATATATAGGCCAACAGGTGGCGTTGTTGTGCAGCATTTTTCACGAGTTCTGCCATAGCTCTACTCAAAAACTAATGCACGGATTTTCACGAAACTTCAAATTCAGTTAGAAGTTGACATAAATTGTTGCTGATTAGATTTTGGTGTAAATCATCTAACCGATGGTGATGCTATGCTGCATTTTTCAGGAAGTATTAGCATGAAAGAGATAGAAGAAAGTTTTGGCGTTGCCACATCCGACTAGTTTACTTATAATTTACTGAAACTTTATAGGATTTAAATTTGTCATGAAAATACTTCTATGTTTTGCAAGAATTCATTATAAGCATTCCTATTTATTCCTGTGAGATTCTCCTTTTTAGCCACATTAAAATATATATATATACATATATATATATAACTTTATGGAAGATAAAACCTTATCAAACTTTTAGATGTAAAGATGTATGATATTTCTGGCAATAAAAGAAATATCAACATTATCTTGTGTTTTCCGTTACTTTTGGAAGGTTAGTAAAATTGAAATTCTTCTTTAAACAAAATACCTGTGAACTGCCCATTAAATTTTTTTTATCAGGCATTAAAACACACTTTGAGCTGCCTATTTATGCAATTAGATGAAAATTGAAGGGGAACAGTGGAGGAAATCAGCCATTGAAGTTACACCTTTTTTTAATTAAAAAAATGACAAAAAGTCATTTTCTGACAGCATTTTAATGAAATCAGCAGTACAAAAATCTGTTTAAATGAAAGTTTACTTTATTTTGAACAAAACAAAAAAAAAATTGAAAGTTCTAGCTTAAACCTGAAAGGAGTTATAGACTTTTATGTTGTCATGTGTGCTATTCAAAATGGCGGCAAATCGGCCATCTTGGAAGATATTTAAAAGCACATAACTCACAAACCGTTTGATCAATTTCAATATGATTGATATATTTGGAATCAGCATTAAAAAGGTCTACAAATTCACTGATTTTTATCAAAATTGGTGATGGTGGGTGCCATGCTCTGGGTGATTTGACATGGAATGACCCATAAAATTAGCTTGACCCTGACCCATAGTAACTCTAATGACCCATTAATCGAATTTTTTCGAACATGTGACTTAGCCCAATGATCTTCTTGTAATACAAAACGACAGAATACAAAAGTCAGTCAAAATCATTAGAGAAATTTTTTAGATAATATCAACTTGACCCGCAGTGACCCAGAAATGACCCACTAATCGAATTTTCTCGAACAGGTGACCTAGTCTAACGGTCTTCTCGTAATCGAAACGGTGGAATACAAAATTTAGTCAAAATCGTTAGAGCCATTTTTTAGATAAAATTAGCTTGATCCGTAGTGAGCCAAAAATTACTCACTAATTGAAATTTCTCGAACATGTGACCTAGACCAATAGTCTCCTCGTGCTTGAAAACAGTTGGTTACAAAATTTAGTCAAAAAGATTTCAGCCGGTTTTTATATATAATTAGCTTGACCCTGACCCATAATGACCCGCTAATCGAATTTTCTCGAACACGTGACCTAGCCTAATGGTCTTCTTCTTACATCCGAAAATGGTAAAATACAAAACGATGGGATGCAAAATTTAGTCAAAATCATTAAAGCCGTTTTCTAGATAAAGTTAGCTTGACCTACAGTGACCCAAAAATGGCCCCCTAATCAAATTTTCTCAAACATGTGACTTAGCCCAATGGTCTTCTCGTAATCCAAAACAATAGAATACAAAAGTTAGTCAAAATCATTCGAACAGTTTTTTAGATAATATCAACTTGACCTGCAACGACCCAGAAATGACCCACTACTCGAATTTTCTCGAACATGTGACCTAGTCCAATAGTCTTCTTGTGCTTGAAAATGGTTGGTTACAAAATTTAGTCAAAATGATTTCAGCCAGTTTTTATATATAATTAGCTTGATCCTGACCCATAATGACCCGCTAATCGAATTTTCTCGAACACATGACCTAGCCCAATGGTCTTATTCTTATACCTGAAAATGGTAGAATACAAAACGATGGAATGCAAAATTTAGTCAAAATCATTAAAGCCTTTTTTTAGATAAAGTTAGCTTGACCTACAGTGACCCAAAAATGACCCACTAGCCGAATTTTCTCAAACACAGGCATGAAAGCGGGAAATAGGAAAAAAGGTGGAACATCTTTTCTATCTATAGAATGCCGCTAATTTTTATAATTTAAACAAATTTTAACAGTTATTTATAGAATAAAATGAAATATAACAGTATGGTTTTTATTTTATTCTCGTAACTTAGAAAATATTAAAAACAAATTTAAACAATAAAATCAAAAGTATTTACATAAATAGGACAAAATATTTATTCCAGAAAGAACCTTATGAGAACTTCCTAAAGGTAAAAAATTTTTCACTTAAGAAAGACACTTTAAACTTTATTTACATGACTTTTATACGCTCATAATATAAGCTTCTCTTTGATTTGATAGCTCTTTTGTACAGCAAAATAAAAAAAAATAAAATAAAACTCCAAGGATTTGAGTAGACAAAATGTCTGATTATTAAATTTTTGAGATCCTCCTCCCCACCTTATATGCTTCCAATATTTTCTTTGCCAGAGAATGACCAGAGAATGACCAAAAATTTATCCAGAGAATGACCAAAATTGTTTTAAAAAAGGTGGAATTCCTCCTTTAGGAGGAACTCTTTCATGCCTGCAAACATGCGACTTAGCCCAATGGTCTTCTCATAATCCAAAACGATAAAATACAAAAGTTAGACAAAATCGTTAGAGCCGATTTTAAGATAAAATTGACTTGACCCATAGTGACCTGAAAATGACCCACTAATCGAAATTTCTGGAACATGTGACCCAGCCCGATAGTCTTCTCGTGCTTGAAATTGGTTACAAAATTTAGTCAAAATCATTTCAGCCGTTTTTTTATACATAATTAGCTTTACCCTGACCCATAATGGCCAAAAGACCCACTAATTGAATTTTCTCGAACATGGGACCTAGTCCAATCGTCTTCTTGCACTCGAAAATGGTAAATACAAAATTTCGTCAAAATTGTTAGAGTGTTTTTTAGGATAAAATTTACATACACACACACAATTTTTGCTCGTATTATTACAGTATCAGATAATTAAGTAAAATATTGAATATGTTATATATTAAAGAACTAAAAAGGAAACTTCTCTTACCACGAGCTTTTGCCTTCTGCGATTGTCTTTTGCCTTGAGATTTCTTAAACTCTAAAAATAAATAAATAAAAGACATTTCACATAGTTATTGATGAAGTTTTTAAGCTTACAGTTTGTATAAAAAAAACTTAAGAATAAAATATGTTGTATTGTGCTTACAATTCACACAGTTAACTAGCAAAGACATAATGGTTAGAGTTTTAATTTGAATCAAGCAAAGGAAAATATATCACCAAAAAAATAAAAAACATGACATTATCGTAAGACAGTTATGAAATTTCAAAAGTGTTATTCTGAGCTTCAATTATTTAAAAAACTTTGCATATATATTTCACCCATTGCAAGTTAATTTTAAACATATATATATATATATATATATATATATATATTTCTTTTTTTTTTTTCACTGACATTAATTAACTCTTGAAAAATTGTAGTTTATGCACATAAAACTGTAAAAACATGATAACGAATTATAATTAAAGACAAAATCAAACGTAACTGAAATATACTCAATTAAGTATGTAGAATGTTAAATGAATTTTTTTTAATTTTTATGAATGCATGGATGAAAATTATTTTGCTATTACAGTTTAATGTACATATTGAATTCATTGCTGCTACAAAAGTGATCTTAAAATGGCCATTAATGATTAAACATCCAAGATATATCCTGGATTATTATAGCTTATTAAATAGATAATATTACTATTTTAATTCATGGACAAAATTTTTAAATATTCTTAGTAAAATATTTAAGGTGTCTTAAAAAGAAGTTGTTGCTACTAATGAACTGAACGTATTAAAAAAATTATAGTATTATTTATGGCTAAAGTTTGAGCATCTGTCCATAAACAAAGTAGATAAAGCTGCAAAGCCAGAACTACACATTGTGAAAATAAAGTTTTCAACAAGGGCATACCACATAAAAAATTATTGGACTACTTTCGCTCCTTACTCCTGGCATCACAGTATTACAATATTTTACCAATGAATAGGACAGAAAATAGTCAAGACGAACATCACCTGACACTAAGCATAAATGTTTGTTGCTAACAAAGACACCATTGGCAAATATTAAAAAAAGTATATGCAGAAGCTAACTTTAAAAGGAATGATAATCCTAGTAACAAATACAGTAAACTCCCAACTAACCAGCTCCCGACTATCCAGCCCTAAGTACTATCCGGCATTGTAAAAAGTTGAAAATATTACTAGCAGTTGCAAGCGGACGAAACAGGCAGGTTCCCGTCCGTGGGAAAGTGCTGACTCACGACAGGAAGGAGCAAAAAGGGATTGCAAAATGCAATAACAGAGAATTTGAAACACAGTAATTGCAAGGTCTTAGAACGTTCTTTTGCTCCATAAAGGTGGACGTAGGGTGCAAAAAAACAATGATTTTTTTTTTTAAATAAAAAAAATCAGATTTTTTTTATTTAAATCAGATTTTTTTGATTTAAATCGGATTTTTATGATTTTTTTCCCAGCGTTCAAATACTGAATAGCTACCACGAGTTTTAGGTTTCCAAAACAATCAAACCACTAATTGTTAATAGGGATGCACCGAATAGTGATTTTGGCCGAATACCGAATATTCGGCCAACAGGTGAACCGAATACCGAATATTCGGCCAACAGGTGAACCGAATACCGAATATTCGGCTAGCCGAATAGTAACTGCTAGGCCGAATACCGAATATTCGACCTGCCGAATAGTAACTATTCGGCCAAATACCGAATATTTGGCTTGTCGAATACTTTTATATTTCAAAGTTTAAAGGCATTAAAATGTTAAATTTTAAAACAATTTTACATAATATTTAAAACAGAAACTTTTATTCTAATAAACAAGAGCTTTTTTCAAGCAAACTTTATGCTGAAAAAAATCTGCTTTGAGTTATTTAAGAACAGGATAGTTGTAAAAAAATTTTTAATTAATAAAATTTTAAATTTCATGGCTTCTTCAGAGAATTAAAACAAATGAATAAAATTTTCTTAAATTCTAAAACAAACATTTTAAAATCAAAGAGAAATTGTGAAAAAATTGGAAGAAAAATTGTACAGGTACATATATTTGCTTATCAGGAAGAGACTAAAGTAAAAGTTAATAAATAATACAATCGATTCAAATTTTATATGGTGACAACTTAGCAAGAATAACTGTTCTACCCCCTTTGATCAAGCAAGTAAGTTTTTAAATGCATCCTAAATCAGTCTCTGTTGTGGGCAATCATTTTCAGAGGTTGTAAATGTTGTTCTTAAAATCTTAGCAAGAAACAGATTATTTACTGGACAATGTTGAGGAACTTGCATTTGTACATAATTAATTCCTATGAAAATCCTCATGATTGGTTAATTATCTTAAATAATACTTAACAAACAGCAAATAAATAATGTAAAAACATTCTCTTTTATTTAAATATGATTCTGTTTTTAATTATTCTGAATATCTTTATAAGTTGACTGTTAAACGTAGAAGTTTTTAAAAGTTTTTTTTTAAATATTCGGTTTGGCCGAATATCAAAATATTCGGCATACCGAATAGTTTGATATTCAGCCAAACCGAATATTCAGCAACATGGCCAAATAGGCCGAATACCGAATATTCAGCAACATGGCCAAATAGGCCGAATACTGAATAGATACCGAATATTCGGTGCATCCCTAATTGTTAACATAATCTAAGTTTTTACATTTTAATTAATAAAATTATAATTATTAGTTAATAATTACAGCAATTATAAAAACTGCAAACTAGTAGTTTTATTAGGTAGTATCATACAATAATGTTATATACATTAATATTGTAATTATTATGTAAAACTTTATAAATACTAGTGACATTTAACATTTATTAAAATTATTAACTGCATTTTACATTAAATAGTTAAGGCCAGGTCCGGACTGGCCAGATCGGCTAGTCGGCGATCGCCGAGGGCCCCCGGCAAAAGAGGGCCTCGGAGGGGCCTCCAAGTATAGATATACTAGTTCATAACTAGTTACATCAGAATAGTTCTTTTTCCCCGTAAGTTCCAGTAATCTTATGCATTTACAATCAATTTTAAGCAGTTGCCAGTTGGTTTTTGTGTATGGTAGCCTATGTAAGGGGACCCCGGAGAGGCCTCCAAAAATGGATATACTTCTTCATAACTAGCTAGTAGTTACATCAGAATAATTTTACTGTTTCCCAGTAATTTCCTCCTTAATCTTATGCATTTACAATCAATTTTAAGCTGTTGCCAGTTATTTTTTGTGTATGATAGCCCAAGTAAAGGGGCCCTAGAGGGGCCTCCAAAAATGGATATAGTAGTTCATAACGACTTACATCAGAATAATTATTTTTCCTTGTAAGTTTCCTGTAATCTTATGCATTTACAATCAATTTTAAGCAGTTACGAGTTAGTTTTTGTTTAGGGTAGCCTATGTAAGAGGGCCCCGGAGGGGCCTCCAAAAATGGATATACTACTACATAACTAGTTACATCAGAATAATTTTACTGTTTTCCCGTAATCTTACGCATTTACAATCAGTTTTAAGCAATTTGCAATTGGTTTTTGTTTATGGTAACCTATGTAGTAGCGTCGGTGGTGGCATCGTACCGTTGGCGAAACGGAAGAGGTGTACTGATTTACTCATCGCGCTCTGTGCAGTGCTCATAGGCTCAGGTTTAGAGCACATCCCGACACTGGCTGATTGCAACAGCAAAGCCTCCCCCTACGGAGATTTACTGCTCATGCTCAATTTCTGCTGAAAATAGTAACCAGGATTGGCAAGACAGCTGAAAAAAATCGCCAAAAGTTTTTTGTAATTCCTTCAATTCGCATATACTCTGCTGCATTTCGTAGGAGTCTGGCTTTTTAAAATTGCTTTTATTCTGCAAATGAAAAAGTAATTTGTCCTATTTTGAGTTGTACAAACTATGATTGAGACTGTTTGAATTTAACTGCAACCTCCTTAATATTTCGTATGATCCCCGTTGTTGTTATTTTCGTGCTTACGAAGCGAGATGTAGTTCATGCTAATATTCCTAACTTAATATCTAACCTTTGCTTATTAAACTAACATTTAACTTCAAATTGTGTCACATTCTACTCTACATGCAGCTGTAAGACTTTTAGAAATGACAGTAGTCGACGATTCATGTGGATTGACTTTGTACGAACTTATAAAATCAGAATTAACCATGTGTGATATTGCAACATCAATTATTATTTTGTGTTCATTTGAAAGAGCAACAAATATGAAAGGCTGCTATAATGGATCTACAAGTTTAGTTCAAAAAGGAAAAAAATGATTTATTTACACTCACTGTACTTAACTTGGTAGTAGCTGATTCAACAGTAACGTTGCTCCTAGCAGAAAACTTGTTTAGTTGGTGTAAGAATCTGCCGTTTTTCTAAGTTTATTTAAAAACATAATGGCCGTATGAGAGAGGGAAACAAAAAGAAAACCTATTGCACATGGAAAACTGCGCAGGTTGCAGAAAAATAGGAGCCACAAGATAGAGGAGCTAATATAAAACTCTTTCTTCGATTATCGATAAGGGAATTTTAAGATGTGAGGAAAGTGTAAACACAGGGAAACTATTTCATTTTATTACCGTTTTAAAAGAAATGTCAAATGGAAGTTTTGAATGCATGTCTAAATTCATGGCAAGAAATTTGATTAGTAAATAGTCTAAATTTGAAAACCTATTTATGTATATTGTTTTACCAGATTAATTCCTTCTTACATCTCTTACTTCAAATTATTTACAAAGTAAAACTATAAAGTAAGGAGTATAAAGCGATCGATAAAATACTATAAAGTAAAACTATTCTACAACCTGGAACTTGGTACAGAATCTGCTTCAACAAGTAAGGGATAAAAGGGGTGATAAATAAATACTTTCATGTTCTGTATTCAAAAACAAAATATTATACAAGCACAGGTAATAGCAAATTAGAAGATAACAATATATGTAGAAGTCGGGTAATGCCTGTTGAAAAATTAATGACGAAGTTCCTTGAATCCCAACTGCTCAAAACTATAAGTTGGTCTTTTTCACTGTTTTAGATTGTGCCAATACAAATATCGAAGGAAGATTTAGTCGATTGATTCGTAGTTAGAACAAAAGAAAATTAATGAAATCGTAATACTTTATATAGTTTTCCAACGGAAGTCCCTTGTAGTATTTCTAAACTTTGTAAAGTTGAAAGAAATCAATTATTTATAGAGCTGAAATAGTTTGTAGATCAGTATGAAAGTTTTACAATGGTTGAAAAAAAAAAATAACATTGAAAGAAAACAAGACAGTCTTTGAATGGAGATGAAGAAATCTGTGAATATGACGATGTGGAATCTGAATTTGAAGAAGACAAAAAAGTTATGGTTACTTCTCTGACAAGAAACAATGTTTTCTGTGCTTTTCTGTTATTTTTGAACTCTCACACAATCTTGAATGTTTACCAACCTGTATGCAGCTTACAAGTTTGTACTAACCATACCTTGTGGAAAAGTCATCTGTGAAAGGGTTTTTCTAAACTTAAAATAGTTAAGAATCGACTTAGATCTACTATAACCCCTTAACGGTCGCATTAAATTACGGTTTAAAAATTCAAATTGCTTATTGGCACCACTTTTTTGAAAAAGAAATATTCACCTTATTTAATGACAGGTAAAATGATACCATAATAAAGCCAATCACGCTATTTTATAAAACTGGTGGGAATCAAACAACCTGAATAAAAGACACAGCCCGTGAATATCACGGGAGCGAGAATTAAGGGATTAAGTCAAATCATGTCTAATCTTCTTTTGTAGAAAGAGACGTATTTTATAGTTTGGATAAAGATGTTTTTATAGATGACGTAGACATGATCAGTGAAGAACTGGCCAAAAAGTTGTTTGGTTAGTAAACAGCCATTCACAAATCTCATAACCTTTCTTAGTTCGCTGTATCTGTACCAAGGTATAGTACACCGTGTCCCAAAAGTTTAGACAATCAATAAAATTTGCATTAACATAAAAAAGTAATAAGGTACAGTTAAAATTAGTGATATAGTTATAAATAAAAGCAGTTTTGCTGATATACACATATAAATTATAATCAAAAGTTTGAAATTATAAAATATACATTAAATTATACAAAAATGTGCTGTCCCAAAAGTATAGACAGCTGTAATTTATTTTGGTTTTACATTTATAAAAGTAACTAAAAACTTACTTTTAATATTTAATTAATTGTATTGCCACGGTACTTTATAACATCAAATACACGTTGTTCCATAGAATTAACTAAGCATTGCATTACAGAAGGAGGTATTTCATAACACGCTTTGTCAATTGTAATTTTTAAGTTATTTACACATGTATATTGCTTTCCATTTTCATATATTTTACGAGATAAGATCCCCCATATGTTCTCCATGGGATTCAAATCTTGACTAAGTGCTGGCCAGTCTAATAGTGTGATATTGTTTTGCCTAAACCATGTTTTCGATGATGTGGAGGTATGAATGGATGCCCATATTATAATTTCAAACATTTGATCATAATTTACATGTATATATCAGCAAAACTACTTTTATTTATTACATATCTCACGAATTTTAATTATACCTTGTTGCTTTTTATGTTAATGCAAATTTATTGCTTGTCTAAGCTTTTGGGACGCGGTGTAGAGTCATTTTTCTCTTTGTTATAAAATCTATTTTACAATTTGTAACAATTAAATCAAAATTCAATAGGACATTATTTTTTTTCCATATGACATGTTCGGTATTAAAAATGAAGTGTGCAGCATTTGGTTCATTTACAGGAGCACTCAAAATTATTCCATTACATGACGGTCTATGGGGAAATATCATTTGCATTGCATTTTAATGATATTACACATTTTTAAGGATATTGAAATTTATGTGTAACACTGAGGTGTACTACAAAGCTCTTACTGTGGAATCTAGTGTGCATATAATTTATTGCTTATTTACAGGGACACACAAAAGTGTTTGGTTACGGTACTGAATAAGAATAATGTAAATGTGTTTTCAGTTGTGGTATGCGATTTAAAATGTAACTATTTTTTGCATATTACTTGGCGAATATAAGTTCTATAGATCATATACAGGGCTACACAAAAGATCTAAAGTGCATTTTCCTTTATTGGCGGACATTGCTGGGTAGAAATTTTTAACTGCGCTATGCATCTAACTTAACAGACTTTTAGCATACAACGTAATATACATACAAATCTACAGATCATATAGAGGGCTGCACAAAAAATTCGGATATTTTTGCGATTATTGATGGTAATTTCAGTAATTGCAGAACAGCTGTATTATGCATTTTCTAAATTCTTCGTTTAGACATCTTTCACCTTAATAAATTGTAAAGTTTTATTATAGTTTCTGAATGTATTAGAAAATATTACATAATCTTTGCTGGGCGCGTGATTTTTCGTTCTTGTTAATATTTACTTAGGTATTATAGTAGGATTTAGATTATTATGGCTTCAACAGAGTCATTTGGTTGCCTAAAACTAAAGCCATTTTCCCCTCTCATTTTTAAGTTACGAACAACTCGTAATTAATTAGTATATTTATTTTTAGGGTTCCGTACTTAAAAAGTAAAAACGGAACCATTATAAGATCACTCCTGTGTCTGTCTGTCACAGCCGTTTCACTCGTAAACTATGCAACGTGGAAAGTTCAAATTGGGGGAAGTAATAAAGACTATTGACCCATATATTTACAGATTAATAAATATTCATAAATATATTTAGGAAAAATATACAGGGGCTAATTAAGTTACTTGAAAAAAAAATCTTTTCTTTGTATATCGTGTGGGGTATCGTGTGAAAGCTTTCGTAACGCTGAAATCAAAAATATATTTCATTTAATTTTAGGTATTATATTTTCAAAGTTATGGTGGAAAAGGCAGTGCAAAAATATGTCCCCCCCCCCCCCATCCAATTCCGAATCTATTGAAACTAAAATTATGAAAAAATTAGAGGTAGTAGACATTAATTTAAACCTTGCAGGAAAATTATAGCGATTACCCTAGGTCACATACTTTTTGAGAAAATCGCATTTTTCCGTTACACTCAAATTTCGATTTATGGGCTTCAGCAAAAGTGTTCAGCAGAGCTGGAGGCACCTATCGTAGCAGAAGTATAAAAACATTGTTGATCATGAATTTCGGAAAAAATCGTCTGTAATTAGCAGAGATATTAACCCTTAAAAACACGGACGGTTTGGACATACATAATGACAGGGACGGCGTACTCTATGCTCCATTGGCTTTTAAAGCCTAGATAACAAATTTTAAGGATATATTTATGTAATGCAATGCCCAGTAGCAGTATAAAAGCAATAAACGTCAAATTGTTAAAAACAGACTAATTTAATGAGAATGAATCACATAAATGCTATGGGATTTGCGACTAGTTTCCATTGAGTGGCTTTCTCAATACACCTACTATGTCTTTAAAGGTTAACTAAAAACCTATATGGAATAACAAATATACAGAATAGCTATATTTGCTATTATTTAGGTTCCATATATATTTGAACTTTCATGGTATATCCATTTATACTTTTCTAGTATACAGGGTGCAAAGGAAAGTCCCTTTAACCTGAAAATATTTGTGAACGGAGAGAGCTACAGCTGTGCAAGTGAGATAACGGTATAGTAAAGAGACTACGTCCGATTTAATGAAAACGACAGCAGCGCCCCTAGTGGTGAAATTTTGAAGATAGTCACTGCAAATCGAAAACGAAAAGAGATAGAGCAAAATTTCCAGTTAGAAACTTTTAGAGCATCAATTAATTAATAGAATACGATATTTGGTTTACATAGATAAGAAAAATCTTCGTTTGTTTACCCAAAAATGTCCGAAATCGATGCACTTCTTTTTGTGTAAACATTTGAATGAAATAGTCAGAAGTATGAAGAAATACGCACAATTTATGCTATAAATTCGTACTTATCTCAATACATTTTGATAACATCACACACACACACACAAAAAAAGACAAACTGTCTCACAGTGATAAAAAGTTAATATTCAGCAAGTTCGAAAAGTTCGCCATTGCTCACGATACACGTTTGTATTCGTGAGAGTAATTCTGCATGCACATTTCTCAGCATGGAACGTCTATTGCAAGCCTCTTCAGTACGACGACATGGATTTAACCCTTTCAAGGGCGGTGGCTAGACGGTCTAGCCATCTAATTTTAATTCCAAAACTGGCAAATGGCACCAAGAATATTTTAATAAAATTTTGCTTTTGTAATGAAAGTGCAAATTAGCGGGTTTTTGTTTTCTGAGAAATTCGTTTGAATATTCTGGTGCCAGTCAATTATTTCATCAGATTACGAACAGAATTCTTCTGGCCCTGAAAGGGTTATTCTAAAATTTTAAATGCATTGGAAATTAAATCTTTACAGGCATTACAGCACAGTACAGATTGCTCATCGATTTCGGACATATGTGAGTATGCAGGGGACGATTTATCTTATCCGTGTTAGTCCAAGAGCTGTTAAACATTTTAGGGAAGTTATTTGAGGCACCCTGAAAATTTGTGCAACAGTTCTTTTGTAATGCCTGAATACAAAATCGAATGTCTGGCTGAAGGAACGTGGCCCAAAAACTGTGCCAGACACGTGTCAAGTGCCATTTTTCCAAAAATGGCACTTGACACGTGTCTGGCACAGTTTTTGTGCCGACTAAAGTGTCTGTCATTTTCAAAATATTTTTTTCTAAGCATAAATATTATTCTGCCTCAATCTCAGCGTGCCTCAAATACCTTTTTTGGGTAGTCAAAAAATGGCACTTGACACGTGTCTGGCACAGTTTTTGGGCCGACTAAAGTGTCTGTCGTTTTCAAAATATTTTTTTCTAAGTATAAATATTATTCTGTCTCAATCTCAGCGTGCCTCAAATACCTTTTTTGGGTAGTCAAAAAATGGCACTTGACACGTGTCTGGCACAGTTTTTGGGCCACGATCCTTCAGCCAGACATTCGATTTTGTATTCAGGCATTACAAAAGAAGTGTTGCACAAATTTTCAGGGTGCCTCAAATAACTACTCAAAAATGTTCAACAGCTCTCCTACTATGTGCACCAAATGTCGTTTCGTTCTAATTAATTGATGCTCTAAAACTTTCTAATTGGAAAATTTGCTCTACCTGTTTTCGTTTTCGATTTGCAATGGCTATCTTCCAAATTTCGCCACTAGGGGTGCTGCTGTCGTTTGCATTAGGTCGGGCGTAGTCTCTTTGCTGTACCGTTACCTCGCTTGTATAGCTGTAGCTCTCTCCGTTCGCAAGTATTTTCAGGTTAAAGGGACTTTCCTTTGCACCCTGTATACTATACAGCTATACCCAACCCTACGTTGTATAGTTTTTACAAAGTCTTAGTATTCTTTTTAATAATGCACTTACTAATTCATATATTATTGTACGGAACCCTCTGCGCGCGAGTAATACTCGCACTTGACTGTTTATTTCAAATATGGAACTAGTTTAGGTACTGTATATAAGGAAAGGGCAGCTGACGTCACTGTTGGTCGAATTACTGTGGATCATCAAGACAAACCTGTCTATTCTTTATTACTCCTACTGTACACATGAGCTAGGGATATTTGATTGGTCTACGTTTAACAGGTCTCTGATATGATTGGCCTACGTCGCCAAGACTATCTATATTATAAAGGACAAACATATCTGTGCGTAATGCATACGTCATTCTGCAAATGGCAACAATTTGAAATGAAATTTCGGTTTTGCAATTTTCGCAACTGCAAATTTTTAAATTTTTAAACTTCTAAACATCGCACAGTTTCAATTTTTACACCGTCGTATAGGGAAAAAAATGTACTTTTAAATGCAATTTGTTTGAAAGCTCTATCTCAATTTATTTTTGAGATATTAATTTTTTTATAGTTTTTAGTACCAATTTTGTAATTGTGGCAACAGAAGTACTCCATTTCTATTAAAAGCAAAGGGAAAATAGTCATGGTTTATTTATTTTTATTGATTATATCCTTACTGATGATATTTTCACATTACAAATAAAAGTAACTTTTTCTAATTTTTGAACAGAAAATGATGTCAGCCATTAAAAAAACAAAAACACGCATTCTTCTTCATAAATCAAAAGATTGAAGAAAGTATTTCAATATTTTTCAGTGAGTAAAAATGATGTCATATTTAAAACAAAAAGATCATTCCCTTTGATAAAACTAAATATTTGACCAGTACTAAATGGCCAATACTATGGCAACTAAAGGCAAATTTCTGAATGGTAAATTTTCGCGGGTACTGAGATTAAAACTTAAATTTTATGCGAATGTTCATATGAAAAGTTGTAGCGGACAAACGTGACTTTAAGTTTAGAAAGACATTCACTAATAATGTATTGCGCGTTAAAATACTTTTAAATTGTGAATTTGAGTAGTGCGTTTGTACATTTTGAGAATGTGAAAATAACATAGTTTAGGTTTTATGGGGGAACATTTTATGATGTGACAAAGCGAAATCCTTTTTACTGATTTTTCATTCCGTAAAAACAAACGTAAGAGCCTCAATCGATAACTTCAACATAATTACTCTTCTTGAATACGTATTCTAATACAGTTTAATTTTTCAATAATTTAAGCAGTTGAAGTTTGTGGAAATAATATTTTGGTAATTTTAGGTTAAAAACATTATTTGTATTAAGAGTTAGATAACGAATGTAAGATGAAATTTTTATTGCAATTATTTTTGTAGGTTTATCATAAATTCGATTTAACAGTTCCATTCTAAACATTTTAATTCGTCGAATTTCGACGGGTTCCAACTCGTTCCTGTAATGATCGGTATGACAAAAATGTAGTTGGTAGATTGGTTGACGGAAGTGTTTATTTGTAAACATGCCCTTTCCTTATAAAATAATATAAATATTTATTATGAAAGTAAGTAAACTACAACAGAAGAAGATTATTTTTTTTACTCAAGTGGGGCTATTAAAAGTATTTTCGTGTTTAGGATACCTCTATATCTATATGAAGAGCTATAGATGGCACTATTTTATAATTAACGATCTGTTCAAAATGATATATTAAAGAGCATATATTCATCCATATTATATTACGCTAATATCTAATCTTTTATCTATTTCTAGGTTATATAATGGCTGATACAAATATTGAAATATTATCCATCTTAAGACATTATTTTAAAATTGGTCATAAAGTTGCTGAAGCATCTCGTAAAATTCGAGAAGTGAAAGTGGATGATAGGATCCGTAAATGTACGGTCCAAAACTGGTTCAAACTTTTTAAGGGAGATGACTTGTCACTCAAAATGAAACCCAGAAGTGAGAGGCAATCACTAGTTAATCTGGAAGACCACATACGTCTCGCAATAAAGTAGAAGAGTTTGACGGATTTTGACGGATTAGAACTTTTACAACATCTCCCACATAGACCGGACCTTGCTCCTTCGGTCTGTCACATGTTCCATCCTATGGCATCATTTTTGGGAGAAGACGCTTGTCTTGTGTAATGTTAACGATCTGGAACGGGTTTTCTAGACTGTTTTGCTTAAAAATACAAAGATTGGTATCAAAATGGTATTATTCAAGTTTCAAGAAGATGGAAAGAAACCATAGAATTTCATGGTTTATATATTGATTTGTGATACGTTTATTTTATGTTGAGATATTGCAATAAAAATTTCAATGTGAAAACGGAATTACATTTATACAACATAATATTTTCCAAGTGACTACCTAAATGTGGTTTTTAGGCACGTAAGCCTATTTTTCAATAAAAATAAATATTCTAATATTCATAGGCGTAGAGTTTTAAAAATTATTGGAGGGGCTCAGCCAGTGGCGGAGACAAGGGGGGGGGGGGGTGTCTGCACCCCTTGGAACCGGAAATTAATTTACTAAATAATGAATACAAAAATAGTAAAACCTGCTAAGACAAAATTACAAATAATCGCTGAAAGTTTCCGTTTTATACAAGTTTTCGTCTGTCTTAGCAGGTAAAAATTTAAAGTGTTCCTTTCGACGAGATTATGAAATGTTTGCCATTAGACAAGATTTCGTTATAGACAGGTTCCGTTTACACAAGCTAACCTTATATCCATATAACCTTGTATCCATACAGTAAAACCTTTGTAAAAGCAACCGTAATCGACCGAAACAATATTCCGTTTAATACAGGTTTCTGACCAATTAAGTAAAATTTACTGCAATCTTTCCTTTTTGAGCAAGAAAAGTTTTCATTTAAAGCAGGATTATGCCATAGACAGATTCCGTTTTAGCAGGTTTTACTCTACATATATCATAACTATCTATATATCTAGACACACGGCAGTGTGTCAGCCAAGTTCGCCTGACATAGCCGTGTGTTATTTACACGAACCATTTCGAGCTGTTTTCATCAAATTTCAATGCTCTACAACTGAAAATCTATGAGACCTACATACTTGTTATACGAAATGTGTAGTATGGCCACCCTAATTACCTAAAATCCAAAATTTTATAAATAACGCATAATTAGTTTCCGAGATAATGGCATTTGAAAATGTCTGATAACCGATAATTTTACCACTGACTGACTGACTGACTGACTCACTCATCAAAAAGATCTCGTATATCTACTGCAGCTACAGACTTCAAATTTGGTGCGAAGTTCGTTTACACTATAAAACTGAGGAAAAAAGTGAAAAAATTGTGAAAATCGATGAATTACCCACCTGGGGGAGCCCATTTTTACTTTACCATTGCGTCTATTAGGCGAAATTTTAATTTGCCGTAGGAGGGGACGCTGTTCTGTCGCCAAATACCGCCAAGTTTCTCGACCAAAATTAGTCGCCAAAAGTGACGCCACCTTGGCGATATCTCTAATATTTCGCCAAATTCCCATAGACTTCCATTGTAAACCAATCTACTTACTGGGGGTTTATCTAAGTTTACTTGCTTACAGAAAATCAAGAAATTGAGACATACTGTCCGTCACAGAGCCCGTTCTCAGAAACTATACATGTTGGAGGCGTGAAATTTTGCATATTTACAGCTGAACACCTCACATCAAATGACAAATCATAAAATTTTGAAAAAGTTGTAAATTTAACCCTTTGGGGTCTCACATGTGTATTTTAAACAATTCTTTCTAAGTGAGCCCCTATTTAGGTTGGAGGCGTGAAATTTTGCATACTTATAGCTGAACACCTCACATTAAATGACAAACCATAAAATTTTGAAAAAGTCGTAAATTTAACCCTTTGGGCTCTCACATGTGTATTTTAAAAAATATTTTCTAAGTGAGCCCCTATTTAGGTTGGAGGCTTGAAAATTTGAATACTTATAGCTGAACACGCATCAAATGACAAACCATAAAATTTTGAAAAAGTCGTACATTTAACCCTTTGGGCTCCCACATGTGTATTTTAAGCAATTCTTTCTAAATGAGCCCCTAATTAGGTTGTAGGCGTGAAATTGTACATACTTATAGCTGAACACCTCACATCAGACGACAATCTATAAAATTTTGAAAAAGTCGTACATTTAACCCTTTGGGCTCCCACATGTGTATTTTAAACAATTCTTTCTAAGTGAGCCCTAATTAAGTTGGAGGCGTGAAATTTTGCATACTTATAGCTGAAAACCTCATATCAAACAAGAAATCATAAAATTTTGAAAAAGTCGTACATTTAACCCTTTGGTCTCCCACATGTGTATTTTAAACAATTTTTTCAAAGTGAGCCTCTAATTAGGTTGGAGGCGTGAAATTTTGCATACTTATAGCTGAACACTTCGCATCAAACGACAAATCATAAAATTTTCAAAAAGACGTACATTTAACCCTTTGGGCTCCCACATGTGTATTTTAAACAATTCTTTCTAAGTGAGGCCCTATTTAGGTTGGAGGTGTGAAAATTTACATACTTATAGCTGAACACACATCAAATGACAAACCATAAAATTTTGAAAAAGTCGTACATTTAACCCTTTGGGCTCCCACATGTGTATTTTAAACAATTCTTTCTAATTGAGACCCTATTTAGGTTGGAGGCGTGAAATTTTGCATACTTATAGCTGAACACCATCATGCGACAAATCATAAAATTTTGAAAAAGCTCGTACATTTAACCCTTTGGCTTCCACATGCGTATTTTATACAATTCTTTCTGACTGAGCTCCTTATTAAATTGCAGATTTGAAAACACCTGAGGCCAGGCGACAAATCATAAAATCTTGAAAAAAATCTTACGCTTAACCCTTTGAGCTACCACATATGTATTTTAAGCAATTCTTTCTAAGGGAGCCCCTAATTAAGTTGGAGACATGACTTTTTGCATACGTATAGCTGAATACCTCAGACCACACGACAAATCATAAAATTTTCAAAAAGTCTTATATTATTTACTCCGCCGGGCTCTAACTTGTGTATTTTAAGCGATTTTTCTAACCTCCGCCCTTTTCCCCCGGGGAGCACTTTTCCAACTTTTGCCGACACCCCTTTGACCGTTCTTTCATATTATGCACCATAGTCTTACACATTTTTGTTCCATTTTTTACCGCCAGGTGTGCCTACTTATCTCGGGTGCTATGGGCTCAATCCCCTCGACTAATATATCTACGGATAGTATGTAAAACGGAGTTTCGTTCGGATAGAGGTTTGTTTAGAATAGAGTGCGCCCCTGGTTGCGAAATGTGGAACTAACAGATTTTTCAAAAGGATAAAGTGTTTTGAAAGGAATATTAAAGGAAACCCTCTGTGCGATCTGTGATCACACTTACCCATTTGTTATTTTCAAAATCATCAGAGAAAAGGATATTTAGTTAATTAAATTTGAAAATCCAGGGAGAGGCAATGTCCTTTCTCTGCACTACCTCTTTGCCGGCACCCATGGATGAATGATACATAGTATGGCATAAGCACATAACTTTATTTTTCACTTTCAGTACAAAAAAGCAGGCCCAGCTATAGGATATTTAATTGGAAAATTTAATATAGGAATTTGATAGGAATTGTTGTTTCAAAAACAATAAAAATTTCGAATCATTTCGTTTCAAAACATGCATTCAATGTAGCAGTATTAAAATATAGATTTCTGCCGCAAATGGACAGCCAAATAGTTTGTTGTAGGAAATTAAAATTAAAATTGAATGTTGCTTGGTGAATAAAATAGTCACACGGAAACACATCAAAAAGCATTAAGTAAAGAGTCTAAATATGTTGTAACTTTACAAAAAGTAATGATATCTAACAAAAACATAGCTGTGAAAAAAAGGGAGCCAAGTTCTGTAAAGACAATGGCAAGAAAAGAAGTGATATCTAAGTGGGTGCCAAGTTCAAATAAAATTCACTCAAACTTACCTACTGAAGTATTATAGCATTTTTAAATTGTTTAGAAATAAAAATTATTGATAGCATATGAATAATAAATCTAGAACTTGGCAAGTTTTTGATAAATGTTATGCCTATCAATTTCATGTCTTAAAAAAATGGTGATGTCGATATTAATTTCAATGACATTACAAAAAAAAATTAATATAGTTATTATTATAAACAAATGACTCATGTTAAAGATTTGATAAACAAATAAATACACAGATACACTCCCGCTCGTCTTTTGTTATCACTCTCGAACCCACCCTCCAGATACCTCAATGCAAACAGACTAAGATGCCTGACAAAAAGACAGATATACTTACGCTTGTTCTTGGTCATCACTCTAGAAACTGCACGCCTTTAACCTTTTCAGGGGCAAATAACTTTTATTCGTGAAATGAGGAAATGATTGAATCACACCAGAATTTAAAAACAAATTTATTTCAAAATGGGTAAAAGCTTCTTTTCACGTATTTAATAAAATTAAACTTTTTACTCCTGAATTCTGGTGTCAATGTGGCATTTTGCAGTTAAATTGGGTGAAATATATTTTATCCCACCGCCCTTCAAGGGGAAGGAGCTCACTCAAATTAAGGCTTCCAATCATGAAATAACAAGATTTGATATAATAATGTCATTATTAAAAATAAATGACTCGTAGGTGAAAACTTGCGAAGTTCTAGATTTATTATTAATATGCTATCAATAATTTTTATTTCTAAACAATTTAAAAAATGCTATAATACTTCAGTAGGTAAGTTTTAGTGAATTTTATTTGAACTTGGCACCCACTTAGATATCACTTCTTTTCTTGCCATTGTCTTTACAGAACTTGGCTCCCTTTTTTTCACAGCTATGTTTTTGTTAGATTTAATAATAAAAGACAAGATAGCTTTTTGTGTGTGTTTATTGTGGATGGCTAGGAAAATCTACTACCCGCAGACGTCTGAAAATCAATGCAGGTATGCATGCCCCTGAGGATCACATTTTAAATTTTTTGATAATTAGCCGAGATATTAATTAAAAACTCATCAAAAAAGAGATCTTTTTATGAAAAATGGTGGAGGCGCGCTTGTACTAGAACAGAACCTGCTTTTCGAGTGGAAAGGAAGGGAGAACTAAATACTTTTTTTTTACCGTTTTGTTTTAATGCCCATCAGCCGTGCCGTTTAAAACACGGAAAAACGGACGACATATTCTTATAGTTCCTACTTTTACGTCTCCAATGACGCAATCACTTAAAAATATATGGTGCTTAACTCTTTGAATTTTTTTTTGAAAAAAGGGATTTCTCAATTGACTTTTTATCCCTTTCACCAACGCTTTCTCAGGGCTCAATTTTAGAGATAACGATTCACAAGAAATACGTATTTAAAGCTAAGATCTTCTTCTCGTCGCCGGGGTAATCGGTTTTCTAAAAGACTAATTTTAATTCTTTAAACAAATTCGCGACCGCAGGTCACTTCGCGCCTCACCGTGACGAGACTATCTTTTTTCCACAATCTTTTTAGAGCATTTCGACAGACTGGATTTTACATTTATTACAAAAATTTCGTAATGTTCGAACGCGAGTAGAAGTATTTAAAAAAATAAATAAATAAAATCTTAGAAAATTTCGACGGAAAAGCCCGAAATCGGTTTCAACGCGGTTTCACTTGGCTTCGACCCACGTTTTCACTATTAAATATGCATATTTTTCATGAAATATTATAGAGTATTCGGGTACAGTTATATTTATAACATATTAAAATTTCGAACACTTTGGGCGATGAAAACTATTTTTTATTTTTGTTATGTTACAGAACCCGACGTGAACACAAGAAAAACTAGTCGGATGTGACAATCCCAAAACTTTCTTCTATCTCATACATGTTAATACTTCAAAATTCATTATCACAGTGCCAAAATTAAATGACAATCTATAGATTGTCGTGAGCAGCATATATGCTCATCTCCATCATAAGGATTCTAAAGATACAGGTTCATTAAATTTTGTTCATTTTAAAAGGAGATATAAGCATCGCATCTTTGAAACAAACAATAGAATTTTGGCATCCACCTTCTTAGATGTCTGCAAGAAAAATTCTCAGCTCAAAGAGCATAAAAGCGACACCTGTCGTGCTGTATGTGCCCAAGTCTTAAAAAAGATCGATTTATCTGAATGTGGTAACAGAATATGAAGTCTGGTTAAATTACGTGTATTAGTTTTTGAGACAGAACAATTGCGGAAATCGTGAAAAACGGAGCATAGCAGTGCCACCTATTGCGCGATTTACACCAAAACGTAATAAAGAACAACATAGATCAACGTCTAACTGAATTTGACGTTTGATGAAAATTTGTGCATTAGTTTTTAAGATAGAGCTATTACGAAAATCATGAAAAATTCTGTATCGCAGCGAAATCTGTTGGCCAATTTACACCAAAAAGTAGTGTCACGGACTAACTTAATCTGAAGTTTGATGAAAATACGTGCATTAGTTTTTGAGAAAGAGCTATTGCGGAAATCGTGAAAAATGTAGCATAGCAGAGATACCTGTTGGACAATTTACACGAAAACGTAATCAGCACGAAATAATATCAAAATATAACTGAATCTGAAGTTCGATGAAAATCTGATCATTAGTTCTTGAGATATAGCTATTGCGGAAATAGTGAATAATGCATCATAGCAGCGTCACCTATTGAACAAATTACACAAAAATTAATCAGCACCAAACAATATCAAGGACTAACAGAATCTGATGTTTTATGAAAATCAGTTCATTAGTTCTTGAGATATAGGGCGATTTTCACCAACAACCATTCAGCACCAATGTATATCAGGGACTAATTGAACGTAAAGTTTATTAAATTCTGTGCATTAGTTCTTGAGATAGAGCGCCCACAAAATTTGTGTCACTTACAAACTCACAGACAGATTTGCAGATAGACATTTTGTAAAAACACGTTTTTTGGGATCTGCGACCGCTAAAACGTGTAAATCCGTTGAAAACCAGAATTCGGAAATTTTCTTGAATCCAATTCTTCCAAAGACAGAAGAAAATAAAAAGGGAGAAGAAAACATATTTCTTTTACAAGTAGATATCAATATTTTTTCACGAAATTTTTACCCGGACTGAGAAACGGTTATATTTATAACGATAAAAAATTTAAAGAGTTCAGACCAAAAGAAACTATTAAAAAAAATTATGAAACGATCGTACGTGAAAAACAGAAAATGACTTCTTACGAGCACTTTTACCATTAAAGGTCAAAATTTTTTTGAGATTTTTTCATTTAAAAATATAAAGTCGGCCAACATCGGATTAAAGGTATAAAATCATTCAAATTTGTTCTTTATTAAAGGTTATTATCACGGTCCCGGGCAACGCGGACGGGTCAGCTAGTCTATAAGAAAGAAGTTTGTCTGCCTGTCGGCTATGTTCTGAAAAAACCGCTGCACGAAGGGCTACAAAATTTGGTATGAAGGTACCCCTGTGTATTTACTTATGCACTCCAAAGCCCGATTTCAGACTTTTTGATTAGACTTTTTCAATAAATTTTTAATGCAATTTTTAACGTTTTTTTTTTTTTTACGGTTCGAGCGATTTTTTAAAAAATATTAAAATAAATCCGATTTCAATCTTTTAGCGTATAATATAGTACATTTTGTCCTCTTTTAAAAAAAAGTTTATTCGGAATTCGTACAGCATTTTTTGAATTTCTCGCAAATATTCGCATGCGATTTTTAGCGTTATTTCGTGTTTCGCAGCGATTTTTTTATAGTGCTAAAATGAATTTGGTTTCAATTTTTTAGCCTTATACAGTAAATTTTGTCCTCCGAAATTTTTGAATTTTTAATTGGATTTTTAATGCGAGTTTCTGCGATTTTTCGCAACGAGTTTTGACACTCGTGAAAGAATTCCGGTTAAAATGTTTTAGAGCACTTATAGAAATTTTTGGCCTTTGCGACTTATGGAATTTTTAACGCTTTTTGATGGAAATTTCAGCGTTTTTTCGCGTTCCGCAGTGACTTTCTTACATTGGTAAAAGGAATTCGGTTTTAAACTTTTAGCCTAATATAGTAAACTTTGTTCACTTTGAGCGATTTTTAATACGATTTTTTGCATTCCGTTGAGTTTTTTTTTTTACATTCGTGAAAGAATTCCGGTTTACACTTTTTATTCCACCATAGTAAATTGTGTTCTCAGCGATTTTTGAATTTTTAATGCTCTTTTTTGCATTTGTTTGCGTTTTTGGCATTCATAATATTTTTTCGGTTTCAAACTTTCAGCTTAATATAGCAAATTTTCTCCTCCGCAAATTCTGAAAAAAAAAAAAAAAAAAAAAAAACCGCATTTGAACACGATTTTTAGCGTTTTTACGCGTTTTGTGCCTTTTTTTTTTTTACGTTTATAAAAGAAATTCTTTTCAAACTTGTAACACGCTGTAGTAATTTTTTCCTCTGCGATTTTTGATTTTTATCGATTTTTAATGCAATATTTAGCGTTCTGCTGCTATCTTTTGACATCTGTGGGTGTCAAACATTTAGCCCAATATAATAAATTTTGTTACATTTTCAATAAAGTTTATTCGAAATATTACAGCGTTTTTAAAATTTTTTACGAATGTTTATGCATTATTTACAGATTTTTCGCATTCCGTGGCGATTATTCTACATTCGTAAAAGGAATCCTGTTTTAATCTTTTAGCCCATAATAACAGAATTTTGTCATCTGCGATTTTTGAATTTTTAGCGATTTTTAGTGTTTTTTCGCGATTTGCTACAATTTTTCCAAATTAGTAAAAGGAATCCGGTTATCTTCTAGCCGAAAATATTAAATTTTGTTTTCTTTTCATTTAAATTTATTTGGAATTCATGCAGCTTTTTTTTTTTTTAATTTTTCGCGATTTTTTATTACGATCTTTTTTAGTTTTTTCGTGTTTCGTACTATTTTTCGACAGAACGGACGACGCCAGGCATGTCAGCTTGTTAGTGTATAAATGTATAATTTAAATGCTACATGTTTGCACACGAAAAAGCGGCACTACTGTGTTTACCATGAATGCGCATGTACAGATAGATATTTTCATATGAACATCGAAAAGTTAAAAAATGTTACGAAACTCGAACCAAATGTCAGTCCGAAACAGCACGGGAAAAAATGAAGTTTAGACCTGACCCGGGTTTACAGAAAAAAAAAAATATATATATATTAGACCCGATTCCGGCTCAGCCTGATATTAATAAAAGAAAATGGGCCTGAGAAAGGGTTTCTTGCTCGGACCGAATAAGAACAACTGAATATGTACTGTTTATTATTAATAGATCCTGGTGAATCGTCATTTACTATAGAGAGGCCGCTTGATATTTTTTTACTATTTTAATAAATATGAGCTTTATGCATGATTTAGAGACAAAGAATTTCTCCCTTTATATTGTATGCTATGGAGACCCTGGTGATTCTTCCTGGCTTCTAGTTTCATCATTTGTAACAAAACTTAACTCCTCTGCCCCCTCCCTCCCGAGTTCTTTAAAGCTCGAAAATTGGAGCCACTTTCTTTGTAGGTTCGGGAAATGGCGAACCATCTTATCTGTGCTCTAATCAGATCATATCGGACACCATTTGTTGTCCATTAAAAACGTGAATTTATTGCTCTATGTCTATGACGCCGAATCAGACAATGAAATTCTTCCCAGAAAGATGTGCCCAGTGTCCAAAGAAGGAAGAAAAATCCGCCATGGAGAGTATTCCCATATGCCACGCTAAAATTTTCCAGTTGTTTTGCTTGTTTATTAATAATAAAAGTAAATAGCGAATTTAGAGAAAGAACAATTAACCATCGAAAACATTATACGCTAAAAACTTTTGTAAATTATATGAAATTACAAAATCTGAGTTTTTTTCTATGTCAGTTGGCGTAAAAAATATAGCCTATCTGAAAAAATTATTGGAGGGGCCCGAGCCCCATGGGCCCATATAACTCTACGCCTATGCTAATATTGTATTCCCTCTAAATTTCCCGGTAAGGGGCCCCATTTCAATCTCTAGCCGAGGGCCCCCAAAGGCGCCAGTCCGGACCTGGTTAAGGCTACTTCAAATTAATAATTATTAAACAATAAACTCTCTAATTAGAACAGATTATACATTTTTAAGCCTTAATTATTAAAATAATAATGTAGTATTCATTTTAGAAAGAAAAAGGGACAGGATGCTAGTTCCAAAAAAGGGCACTATTTCATGAGGAAATATCTTAGTTATATGTTTAGTAATATATACGGGAAAAAAAAGAATAATTTTTAGTATGATAAATAAAGTGTCCTTAATTTTTAATACTTTTATGAATAACAAATTGAAAGTTACAATTAAATAACGTATTTTCATAATATCCTGTTTTTTGTAAAGAAATAAAGTTCTATTATTTTTGCAAGATCTTGGCCACATGAATTTAGAAATACTGTTGAATGGGGAAGTTTTTTACAAAAAATCCCTGGCTACAACTACAGGTGAATTTCAACTATTTTTTTTTAAGGCAGGGTGCATTTTGCCAATTTCAAAAGGGGCATGGTGTATCACCATTAAAAAAATGGACTAGGAAGAAACAGTATAAGTAATTGCAGAATTAATAAAAACTACAAATAAGTAATTTCATTAGTTAGTAGCACAAATAACAAAACTAAAAAACATTATTTGCAGCTCGTTTTGCATTTGTATTTAATTACTGTAAACTACCAAAATCTAAAATTACACACAGGTATGTGTATGCTAACCAAAAAAAATATGAGAATGAGTTATATTTATTCCATATGAATGGGTTTAAGTTAGCCACTTCTATCTGAAATCCTCAAAATGTTTAAGTAACAGCATTATTACCTCTCAGTATGGATTATTAGCTTTCAGTGGTTCAATTTTTTTTCTTTTTAAGAGAAGTTTTGCTGCCTTTTCAATCCCCAATTAATTTTTTTTATTTAGTATATATAAGTTACAAAGTTTAAAAAAAAAAAAAAAAGCATTTATTCAGCCTATACCGAAGAAGCTCTTGCTGTGCTTAGCATTTTTATACCAATTATTTCTTTTTCTCGTATGCATTCATTTACAATTTAGCTGTTGAGCAGATGTCATTCTTTCATTCTTCTTTAACTAGAGATTGCCATTAATTACTATTTATTCTTTTACTTGTAGAAATGCTTAGATTTACTTGTAGAATGTATGACACTTACTATGTGTATTTTATATAAAATAATGCATAAATTGATTACCTAAAGGAAATTATGACATTGCAAATTATATTAGATTTAAATATCATTTTTAAATGAAACTGTTTTAATTTGGATAAAAACTTAAAAACAATTATTTAAAGCTCTTTTTTTGTTTATTCATAAGTCAAAATACCTGTAGAAACTTTCAAATTATGTTCATGTTAGATTTTAATACTTTTTTTGATATTTTAAACATTTAGAAAATTTTTGATTTAAATCAATGATTTTTTTTTTTTAAATCAGTTGATTAAAATCATGATTTAAATTGCTGATTTAAATCAACTGATTAAAATCGTTGACACCCTAGGTGGACATACAACCCGTTTGGGAAACTGGAGTGGTAGATGAGAACGACAATCTTCTTTCGTAGCTGAAAAATATACCGTGCTCTAACAATGTCAATGCAGAGGATATTACAGAATGGATGGCAAACGACGAAGTTAATGAATAAACTGACAACGATATTGTAGAAATGGTGACAAGGGAAGAAGTAACAGCAAAAAAAAAGGAAAAAAAGGGGGAGGTTTGCAGGAAAAATCTCATCCCACATTCGGAAGGGTTCAAGACGATTGAGGCAGCACTGCAGTACACTAGTCAGCAAGAGGAAGCAACGCTAGCTGCTATCATCTACTTGCGTGAATGGAGGGACATTGCTTCGCGGAAGAGGGATAACAGGAAGCAGCAAAAAATCTAAAACTAAGCTTTTTCAAAAACTAAAAACTGTAAGTTTTAACTCTTTAATCTTATGCATACTTTTCATATTTGTGTTACTATTTATTAATAAATAGTAAATAAGATTTACTCATTTATTACGAATTAGGCTTATGTTTCACATTAATGTTTTGCTTATTCTGAAACTGCATATATGAAATTTATTTTAATATGTGTAACATGTGTTTATAATATCATGGAGGTGGGAGGGCAGGAAAGGGCTAAACATTTATAGAACTCTAGCCTACCCGGCTTTTTTGTTATTCGGCCTACCCTTCTGCCACATTAGGCTGGATAGCCGGGAGTACAGTTTCATAAAAAGTAGAACTCTTTTATTGAATACAAAATATAGTGGAAATTAGTGGTGGGCAATTCTAAAGAATTCAACGATGAAAATTGCCATAGTAAAAAATAACTGTCGATAAAGATAACAATCGATTTACAGATTCTACTATTGAGATGTTCTACATTTGATTGTCACATCGATAACAGTAATTGCAAAACTTAGTGATCAATAAGTTGACTAGTTTTGCATGAACTGTTTCACATTACCTCTTGAAACATTGGAAATCTTGTTTAAGGTTCCAAGAAGAAAATGCACAACCGAAGCATCCTTAACCAAAAACATGTCGAAATTGAGAGTTGAAGGCAATATAGAAGCCAATACAGGAAGTTACAGTGCCCCCTGCCAGAGAGAACAGAACTAAAATGGCATGGAAGGGGGGCAAACCAAGACGAATAGTCCAAATTGTGTGAGGATCAGACCCATAGAAACTGAGATATCGAATAAAGAAGAAATGTAAATTATATATATACAGTCGAACCTCTATTTAACGAAGTCGCTAAATCCCGAAAAAAAGTTTGTTATATGGAAAATTCGTTAAATAGAGATTCACCTTTTAAAACACTTTAAACTTCATAAAACAGATTTTAAATTCATGAACACTAAATATTTTTACTAAAAGTAATTAATCACATTTTTCTGATAAATTATATCAATTGTTTTATTTATTTTACCCACTAATATTCATCATCAATTCATTTTTTCTGTTTAAATCTTTGAAATCTGCAAGGAAAACAAAACATTGTCCGGGAATGCACTGTACTTTCTATTAGTAAATAGTTTTACATTAAATTAATGAATTTTAATGACCTTATCATATTTATTATTATCATAACAAATAATTTTAACCATACACTAACATATGCATCCTTAAATTTAGTTTCTGAAAACCTCTGTTAATTTTGTCTGAGTTTTTTCTTTTAAAAAGTACTTTCTCTCAAAATACGTCTCGCATCTTTGCAATGCACCAAAACCCCCTTCATGCGTATTTTCTTCAAACTATAATAAGCGCCGGATTGTTTCAAATGATTTTAGCATTTCATCATACGAACTTTTGTTAATTCCTGCATCATGATCATTTCCATCATCATCATATTCATCTTCATCACAATTCATTGCTGTATTGTTTTTATTTTTCACTTTTTTGTTTTTATTATATTGTTTTTATTATTTTATTTTTTGTTTTTATTATAATATGAATACTGTCGAAAATATCCAATTCGGATAGTGTTTCCGAGGTCTCAATTTCAGAATTAAATGAAATACAGTCAACAATCAGCACATCATGGTTAATTTCTTCTTTTCTTCTCATCTGTATCCACATTTTTTTAAGTTACTCTAGTGATTATCGTCTTCGTCCTCCGTACTTACTGAATTCTCACTGCTGACAAAGAAGGTGCCTGGTAAAACCAGTTCAAGGTCGATGAACATCATAAAATATGTTTAAAGAAAGAATAAGTTTGAAATGTCCAGAAATATTTTGAGAAATGGGGAGAAAAAAAAGTTAGATCACAAGAAAGAGTTCGTTAAATAGAGAATGCACTTCGCTATTTGGAGGTTATTTTACGAAGAAATTCGCAAAATGTTTTTGGTTCCAAGGAAAGGTTCGCAAAATAGAGAAATTCGCAAAATAGAGGTTCGTTAAATAGAGGTCCGACTGTATATATATTAATTTTATTTTATTTACATTTTTTTCCCAGGAGAATGGGTATAAACTTAAGATATAATAATAAAAGAAATAATACATGTTTTTGTTTATAAACTGTGAAACACTGTGACAGGAGTGCCAACTATGAAATTTGATACAAAGATATGAGGAAGAGGAGATACAAAAGCATACTTTAAACTAATATTTTTATCATTTAATATTAAAGTTATTTTTACTTAGGTTTTTGTATGTATCATCACTTCTTATCACACAAAATACAGCACAATTACAACTGTTGCATAATCAGATAAAGAAAGAAACGTGCTATTAAATAAATTTATTCTATATATCATAAAGTTATTTTGAATAAATTTATCTATAATGTAATTTATGTACCTTAATATATATATATATTTTTTAGTTTTTTTTACATCTAATTCAGTCAAAATGATTTTTAAAATTTAGAATGAGAATGCTCAAAAAATCAATTGGGCTTTTTTTTTTTTCCATGAGTATTTATCATCTGATTACTAGGGCTGGGCGATATCAGAAATTTAATATTGCAATATATCAACGAGTTAATATTGATATTTGTGATATATCGCGATAACTACCTTAAATTGTGCAAGAATAGAAATTTTGCTAATTTCGAAACATAAATGGTATAATAGCAGCAATTTAAGTAAAAACAGATGTATGGAACAACTACTCAATGTCTTATACCTATATGTTCACACAGCAACATTAAAATAAGTACATATATTTATAAAAAAAATATTTTAGAAATGAAACCAATGGTTGATATCTGTTTACACGTATACCATTTGTTGCAAAGTATTTTCCTTCAAAAACAGTATGTTTCCTATTCTTCCTACTCTATGCATTATTTATCAGCAACATTTTAAGTATTGAAGTACTTTGCGAATAACTGACAAAATTATAAAATACAAACTAAAATAGAACATTCTTAAATTTAGGGCGTTGACGATTTTATTTTAATTAACACAGGAAAAGAGGAAATTCTAGAAAAAAATAAAATTAATTTAATGCCACATGTGGTGCTAATATACTTGTTATTAAATAGGTTTCAGTGGATGATAGATGCAACAGAAATGTTGCTCTACAATCTTTCTCTAAAGAATCAATTCATTCTTGGCTGTTCTTAAATACAAAAGGTCAACTTTATGACATAAGTTTTAATTTATTTTTGTTCTGAATGCATGAAACTAGCAGGTGTTGTTGTTCAGAAACTATGTAATCAAATTGGTTTTCTTTTCAGTTTTTTCCATTTTTTTTGCAAACGTAATAGATCTTTCAGAAAATAGTGTCAAAGGGCGCGTTTTGACAGGGTTCGTACACATTTCTTTAAATAAAAATCAAGTACTTTTAAGGACTTTCAAGGACCAAAACCAAAAAAATTTAAGGACTTTCAAATTAAATAAACTAAAATAAATTATAACATGCATTTTTTAATAAAAGGTATCTTTAATTTTTGTAAGGTTTTAAATATTCAAATGGACGGGAAGGGGGGGGGGGGGATTTCACCATGTGGCAGTAGAAATTTAGAAAATTTTAAAATAACATACAGCAGAAGAAAAAACTAGTCAGATGTGCCAATCCCAAAACTTTCTTCTATCTCATACACGTTAATACTACAAAATTCATTATCAGAGTGCCAAAATTAAATGGTCTATGCCCCTCATGAGGATTCTAAAGATATGAAATTCCGTGCATTAGTTCTTGAAATACGACTATTGTTAAAATCGTGCAAAATATAGCATAGCAGCGCCACCTGTAGGGTGATTTACACCAAAACCTAATCAGCAACAACTTATGTAAACATCTAACTGAATCTGAAGTTTGATGAAAATCTGTGCATTATTTCTTGCGATATAGCTATTGCAGAAATCGTGAAAAATGCAGCATAGCAGCGCCATCTGTTGGAAGATTAACACCAAACCATAATCAGCACCTATAATTATCAAGGTATACCTGAATCTGAAGTTTGATGAAAATTTGTGCTTTACTTCTTGAGATATAGCTATGGCGTAAATCATGAAAAATGCAGCATAACAGCACCACCTGTTGGGTGATTTACATCAAAAACTAATCAACACTAATTTATATCGAGGATTAACTGAATATAAATTTTTATTAAATTTTGTGCATTAGTTCTTGAGATACACCACCCACAAAATATGTGTCGCATACAGACAAACAGAGTCACAGGCTCATTTTGTAAAAACATGTTTTTCAGGATATCTGACCCCTAAAACGTGTAAATTGTTCGAAAATTTTCACGAATCCAATACTTTCTTATTGTAAAGATAAACAAAGAGGAGAAACATAATTTTTTCTTATTATTGAGGGGGGGGGGCGTAATTTAACAGACTTATAATTAACTTACAATTTAAAAGACTTTAAATTTTGTATGCTTGGTAAGGAGGGAGGAGGGCGGGGAAACATCAATTTCGGTAGAGGGGGAGAGTAAAATTGTATGATGGATTATTTATTGCTAGAATAAATTAACTAATGGAACAGAAAAAGTTTTAAAAAAAAGCAATGATTTTTAATATTTTAAACTTTATAAGTTGAGGGGGCAAAGGGACAAGCACATTTTTTAAAATTTTTTAGGGAGGGAGAGAGTTTATTAAATGACTTATTTATTTACCTTACTAAAAATTTACAAGAAAAAAAAAACTAAGAGGAGTTTTAAAGACTTTAAATTCCATGTGTTCTTTAAGTGTGTGTGGGGGGGGGAGGGGGTAAGGGGGGTGCAAAAGGAAAATTCCAATTTTGATGTGGGAAGAGAAATCTTGATTGATTATTTATTGTGGCAATAAAATGACAAAGCAGAAAAAAAGTTTAATTAAACAGTTTCGAAAAGTTTTTAAACTTTGAGTACTGTGGGGGAGCAAAGAAAAACGAAGGAAGAAAAATTTTGAGGGTAAAATTCAGATGAAATTTTAATGAAATGTGATGGAATGAATTGTTACTAAAATTTAGGACAGATTATTTATTCAGTATAAAGTAAGAAATAGAGTACAGGGATAAAAGTGCACTAAAGCCATTTTGTAGCAGTAAAAATCGAATTTTGGAGCAGTAAAATCTATTTTTGTAGCAGCAAAAATCTGATTTTGTAGCAGTAAAATCCATTTTTGTAGCAGCAAAAATTAATTTTGTAGAAATAAAAACTGTTTTTGGAGCAAATTGAAATTCTAATGCTAATAAAAAAGAAATTTGCGTATTTTCGCGATCTTTTGATGAAATTTGCATATTTCTTGCGATCTTTTGGCGAAATTTGCGTATTTCTCGCGATCTTTTGGTGATATTCGCGTATTTTTCGCGATTTTTTTGACAAAATTTGCGTATTTTTCGCGATCTTTTGACAAAATTCTCGTATTTTTCGCGATCTTATGTCAAAATTAGCGTATTTTTGCTATTCTTTGTTGAAATCAGTGTGCTGTTCGCTATTTTTTGACGAAATTAGCGTGTTTGTTTTTTAATCTTTTGACAAAATTTGCGGTTTTTTGTGACCTTTTGATGAAATTTGTGGGTCTTTTCGAGATCTTTTAATGAAATTTGTGTTTTTTCACAATCTTTTAACCCCATTTTGTTCGTTTTTAGAAGTAATTGGTAATCCTTTGACAAAACAAACAGGGTGTTTTTTCGCTATGTTAAAATTCGCATGCTTTTCGCGATCTTTTGACGAAATTCGCGTATTTTTGGCAATTTTTTGACGAAATTTGCGAATTTTTGGCAATCTTTTGACGAAATTTGCGTATTTTTGGCAATCTTTTGACAAAATTCGCGTATTTTTCGCGATCTTTTCACGAAATTCGCGTTTTTTCACAATCTTTTGACCTCGTTTTGTTTGTTTTTTGACGAAGTCAGCTATCCTTTGACAAAATGCACGTTTTTTTCGCGATATTTTGACGAAATTCGTGTGTGTTTTTTGCGACCTTTTGGTGACATTTGCGGGGTTTTTTCGCCATCTTTTAATACAATTAGCGTTTTTACGATATTTTGATCGTGTTTTGTTCGTTTTTTGACGAAATTAGCGA
Source organism: Maratus speciosus (assembly GCA_963932465.1). Lineage (NCBI taxonomy): Eukaryota > Metazoa > Arthropoda > Arachnida > Araneae > Salticidae > Maratus > Maratus speciosus. The sequence continues at coordinate 231,575,332 of OZ010792.1, read as the reverse complement.
TCCTTTGGCAAATTCCGCGATCTTTCGACAAAATTTGCGCGTTTTTCGCGATACTTTGACGAATTTTTCATGTTTTTCGCGATCTTTTGACGAAATCGTGCGTTTTCCGCGATCTTTCGCCAAAATTTGCGCGTTTTCCGCGATCTTTTGGCGAAATTTGCGTGTTTTTCGGACGAAATCGCGTTTTTCGCGATCTTTAGGCGAAATTTATGGGGTTTTTTGCGACCTTTTGATGAAATTTGAGGGGGGGGGTTCGCCATTTTTTAACAAAATTATCGTTTTTACGATCTTTTGACCGCGTTTTGTTCGTTTTTGACGAAATTCACGTTTTTTCGTGATCATTTGACAAACATCGCGTGTTTTTCGAGATCTTTCGACCACAGTTTTTTGCTTTTTTCTGACGCAATTAGCAGCCTAGAAAAAAGTTAAAAATAGATTTTTTTTTTTTTTTTGCTTCTCGGATCGACGAAATCGTGCTAAATTTCATCTTGGCACTAAGTACGTTTTGGCGCAGGTTTGGCGCAAAATGGAAAAAAATAGCTGTTTTGTAGAAGCTTGCCGCAGTAAAGCGATTTTGGCTTCGTCTTCTCATGCGATATATAATTTAATTAATTATATACGTTAAAATGGTACATTAACATAAGCAGAAATACGCTGTGCAAGCAAAGGCTGGATATGAAATTTCACGGAAGAATGGACGTGTCTTGAATGTAACTTAATGTAGCTTGAGGAGAACTTTAATAACACAAAATCAAATTCACTTAAAAACAGAATGCAGTTTATTTAATAAACATCTTGAAGAGTTGACAGCATGATAATCCACATTATAACTTCTCTAATAAACAACAGTCGTGAAGAATGAAGACTTTGATACATGAATAAGCACAATTAATTTGCATATGAAAAACTATTTAAAAGCATTTAAAATTCTAGAAAACATAAATATAATAAGTACTCTAAACGTACGTTCCAGGATAGAGTCCCAGCCTCTATCCAGTTCGTGAAATATTGCTTCCATTAGGAAGACTAAAAAGTGCCACATTATTACATCGCGTATTTATCTAAAATGGCTCGGATTGAAAACATCATTTGGGAGCGACGCCCGCCAAACGGACCAATCAGAAAGCGGCATCGAATCGATGCAAGCAGAGATTCGATGCAAAGATCGATTAACGAAGCGATATGCAATGTCGCCATCTAGCGGAGAAAATATAACTACGGAAAATTAAACTTAGTTTGAAAACGGATTTTGCCGGTGTAGGATGACAAGATATGAGTGTAATGAAACGGAAAATGGCGGAAGTTAATACGACCACCAAGAGATTAAAGAGAAACTTAAATCAACTGGATATTAACAGAAAACAATATGGAAAGGTAAGTTTAAGTTAATTCATGTCTATTGTTGATATTATAATGAAATAAATAAAAGTAAATAAGAAGCTTTATGGAATGCGAACTTAGAAAGAAAATGATGTAAGTGGAATGAAATGATGATATAAATAGATAAGGGAGGCAATGAGAACCACAAAGTTTGATGATTTCCATCAAATGCCCCCCCTCTCATTGCCTCATCTAACAAAAAGAGTCAAACTACTCAATCGGGACAATCTGATCTGCCCAAGAATGAGTGACTCAAAGGATAAGGACTTAAAGAGGTCCAAAGAATCAACATCAAAAACATTTCTACAATTTAATTTAACCAAGAATGATTAACAAAAATAAAGTTAAATATTTAAACTACAAAACAGTAACCCTCTTTTATTCACTTTCCTCTATTTAAACTCAACAGAACAGCTAGAAAAACAATTCACGATTCAACTGAACCGAAAATGAACCAACTCAATGATTCAAAAAGAAGTTAACACTTCATAAACTTTAAACAATGAAGCCTAAGCACTTCAAAGGTAAGAAAAATTTTAACTATTAAACATTTAACGCTTTTAAATAAGCAACTAGAAAAATTTTAAAGAACATTTTTAAAGTTAAAAATAGCATTGTATTGAGAATCCATCAAAAGAGGGAAACGTAGATCTTCACAAGATATTGGCTATCAAAAGAAATCCCCCAGGTCAATAGACAGTGACCAGTATATCCTAGACCAAAAAGGGTAACAAGCCTAACAAAAGAATCAGTTCCCAATAAATATAGATAATACAATACAATTTACAAAAATACATGAATAAATACGTACCAAATAAAGTAACGTTTTCCAATTTGGAAAAGTTACAACCAGCAGATGATGACATCTTGATCATCTCCAAAAAAAACAACATTTTAACATAATATAATGCAAGAAAAATATTTTTATTACAATTCAAAAAAATGTATGAAGCAAAACTTTTAAAGTCCAAAGCTGAAAAATAAAAATTCAAAAACATCATGAAAAATACTAATCCAGGCATGTAGAATCATGAGACAATACAACGGCTCTGACATAAAACTGTTTAACGTATCCATCACAAGGATGGATATAGGGCTCATACATGCATCTTTCAATCTTCTCACAAACATTCACAACAAATGGGTGGCGATCTAAATGCCTAGAAGTAGAGAGAACAAATAAAAAATAAGCAAACATTTTACATTACAGTTCAATAATAAAATCAATTTAGAAAATATATTTAGATAAACCAAATAAAACTTTCTTTAAATAACTTCAAATTAATTCTTAATTTAAATAGGTACAATTTAAGTTTTTAAAACTAATAGGAAATGATCAAGAAAGCTGGTGATGATGAAAAATTGGTACTAGTATGCTTTAGGTAAAATAACAATTTAAAACAATGTGCTTTAGGTAAATTAACAATTTAAAATTACAAATGACTACACTTTTCATTAAAAATACTTAATACAACAGTTAGAAAAAGTGCAAGTACAATATGTATTAAAGGAATTTACCAGCATAACATTTAATAAAGATACAATATGAAAGATTTATATATATTTGACTAAAGTACAATATGACAAATTTAAATACAAAAGAAATATTACACCTTAAACAGCAGTTTAATGAAGTTCAAAACCTCATTTCTGGTCAACGGCTTGGTAAAAATATCTGCCAAGTTGGATCTGCTACGCACGTGAGACAATAAAAATTCATCCTTATAATAAAGATCTCTAATAAAGAACAACTTAACATCAATATGTTTTGACTTATAATTCTCCACTGGAGACTTAATAAAATCAATCGCTGCCTGATTGTCAGCCTTCATTACAGCTTTCCCCCCAAGTACAGAAATAATTCCTTCCTGCACACATTCGCGGCGTATCCGGTCAAACCAGACCAGGTTCTTGACGGCCTCAGTCATTGCGACGAATTCAGACTCCATAGTCAATAAGCTGACGCACTTTTCCTTAAAAGTGCGCCAGTCGACAGGTGCTTCGTCTAGCATGACTATTTGGCCGCCGATCGAGGTCCAGTCATCGCGGTTAGCCGCGAAGTCGGCATCGGAATAAACCACTAAATTATTGGAATAGCACGAGAGTCTAAGCTTGTAATTCTTTGTAGACCTAACATATCCCAGCAGCCTCAAGAGACCATCCCAGTGAACAATACCAGGGTTAGACTGAAATTGACTCAATACATTTACGGCATAGCAAATATCAGGACGGGTGCGATTTGCAATAAATGAAAGACATCCCAGAACACTATGGTATGGAAAATGTGACATCTGTTCAACATCGTGATTGGAAACCGAACAATTTGACCTTGAAAAGACAACCCCTTTGCTGATAGGCAAGGTAGAAAAAGGTATTTTGAACTTATCAAATCTGTTGCATACTTCTTCAATGTAATTTGACTGATGTATGACAACTCCGGATGGAGTATCCTCGAACTCAACACCCAATAACTTCCTAGTTCTACCAAGCTCTTTAACATCAAATTTAGATTTAATGCGGGTCAAAATACAGTCAATCAGCTTCTGAGTTCTACCAAAAATCACGATGTCATCAACATATAATGAAAGTACAATTCCAGATTTAAAAATATAAACACAGTTACATGATTCCAATTTTCTAAAACCTATTTCAATTAATGCTTTATGGATTTCGAAAAACCATTCTCTTCCACTCTGATGTAATCCATACAATGCCCGGTCTAGTTTGCAATAAAGGTGCTCTTTCCCGGGCTCAACGAAACCGGGAGGTTGTAGCATGTACACGTCCTCACTCAGTGGTGCGTACAGGTAGGCGCAGGTCACGTCACACTGAGTGTGCGACCACCCGCTACACGAAACGAGAAGGGAGAAAAAGAATCGGATTATGCCGAAATTAACAACTGGGCTAAAAGTCTCATCGTAAGACTCGCCCTTAATTTGTTTGAAACCTTGGGCAACAAGGCGAGCCTTGTGCCTGGCGATCCGTCCTAATTCATCCCGTTTCGTCGTGTAAACCCACCGGCAACCAACTGGTGTGACATGTACCGGCAATTCCGCTAAGTGCCAAACCCCTCGTTCTCGCATTACCCGTATTTCGAGCTCCATTGCTTTCCACCAGACCGAACATTGTGCTGAATCACATGCCTGCTTAAAAGTTCTGGGAGTGTCGTTTTGATGTACTAGTCATGCTCTTGAATAAACTAAATTTGAATCTATAGAATCAGCATCCTCGTCGTCAGATGTCGAAGAACTATTAGGAACAGGTACGATGCCAGAATAAAGATTAGCTCCAGCAAAATCAAAAAGTTCAGGCTGAAACTTAATATGTTTTTCCTCACAATATTTCTTCACATCATTTAAGGATCTCAGGCAACGGGTCTTACCTGACTCATAATAATAGATGTCAGCTCGATTACCTTTCTTACGAATAGAAGGCTTTCTAACCCAACTAACATCCCTTAAAGGGGAAATAGTAGGTTGAGTGGTGCATCTGGACCCCGAGTCTTCACCCTTCCCACTCCCATGCGGGGAATCTAGAGACTCGTTGGAAGGACCTGGGATATCCTCAGGTACAACTTCAACAACTTTGTCCTGATTTTCCTCAGCATGAGGAGAGAAGAGAGTATAATCCTCGGAGCCCAGTGCAGCTCCACTGCGCTCAAGACCACAACATGATTCGTTAAAAGAAACATTGGAAGATTCAATAATTTCGTCAGATTCTGGAATCCAAACTCTGTAACCCCTAGTCCTAAAAGCATATCCAACTAGGAAACCCTTCTTCGCTCTAGCCTCTAATTTCCAAGTCCTTTGCTTAGGAATACGGACATATGTAACGATACCAAAGGGCTTTAAATGGCGAACTGAAGGTTTCTTTCCTCCATAAAGCTCGAAAGAAGTCTTCCCCCAACAACTTAGGACACACTCTATTCCAAGAGTAGACAAAATACTTAAGGACCTCGGGCCAAAAACTAGGGTCAAGATTACTATCTATCAAGAGTGTTCGCATACCATCTGCTGCGGTTAACATAAACCTCTCCGCAACTCCATTTTGTTGTGGAGTATATACGTTCATAAATTCATGACGTATACCCCTGTCATCGAAGAAATTTTTAAAGGAAATATTGTCAAATTCCCCGCCGTTGTCTGTTCTAAAACTTTTGACCTTTCGGTTCAAATATGTTTCTGCTCTTATGATATGTCTCTTAACAACATCAAATGTGTCAGATTTCATTTTTAGAGGATAAACAGACACACGACGGGAAAAATCATCAATAATAGACAAAAAGTATCTTTCTCCATTCCTACCTTCGACACGACAAGGGCCCCACAAATCCGCATACAGCAGCTCTAAAGGATGGTTAGAACGTATATTTTTATTATACTTATGCGACACACTTTTCAGTTTACCCAATTTGCAAGATTCACAAAATAAATCAGTTTCCTTTAAGCTCGGTAACCCCCGTACACCTTGTCTACGACTAGTATGTGCTATCAGAGACTGACTAATATGACCAAATCTTTTATGCCAGTGTAACATTATGTCATCTTTCTTAGTAGAAAGAGATTCAAACTTGACTGATTTAGAAGAAGAAACAGGAATTTTTGGATATAAACGATAAATCCTATTCTTAAGATAGGCACTAAAAAGGTACTCGTCCCCCCGGCAGAATTTCACCTCACCATTGTAACCAGAAAAGCTTAAACCATTTAGGTCCAATTGAGGCCCCGAGACTAAATTCCTACGTAATTGATCAGAGTACATAACATTACATAAAGTAAAAACCCTCTGACCAAAACGTAATTTGACATCACCCCTTCCTTTAATGGGAAACAAAACATTTTTAACGGCAACAGACATCTCATCATTTAAAACTTCAAAATTTGAAAATAAATTTATATTACCGCAGAAATGATGGCTCGCACCGGAATCAAACACCCAATCACCGTCCTTCACTACATTACTTAAGCTAGAGTGAGAAACAAATAAATTGGACTTACGTGATGAGTTTGATAAGTCATGGCGAGAACCACCATCCCTCCGATTAGAAACACTGGAAGATGGACGTCTGGCATGGCAAGGAGTCTGTCTTCGATGTCTAGAGTCTCTTGGAGCAGGGGAAGAGGACTCATAGGAATCTGAACCATCAGCTAGCTGATTAGAATCTGAAGAGCCACCGCAGTATCTATCAGGAGACCGATGACGAAGAGAACTGGATCTATCCGATGAGTAATCACGTCGATAAGATGGAGCCGGAGAAACATTTCTTTGATGGTAGGGACTGGTTGGTCTTCTTGAAAAACAATTTTTCTGAAGATGGCCTAATTTACCACATTTCCAGCACTTCTTTCCCTTGGGTTTACGAAAGCGAAACCTCTTTTTAGAAAAATTAGAAGACTGGTGTAGATTCGAAATGTTTACTTGTTTAGCACCATCTTTATCACGTAAACGTTGACGAGTTTCTTCGGATATCAATTCATCAACAACCAAATCAAATTTAAAAGTGTCATCAGGCCTACTTAATAACTGCTGTACTATAACGTCATAGCTTGAGGATAAGAAACGTAAAAACTGATAACATAAATAATTTTCTGAAAAATTTTTATCAATCTGCTTAATTTCCATGTAAATCTTCCTTAATCGAGTAGCAAATAAATATACTGACTCACCATGTCTGATTCTTCCTTCCATCAATTCGTTAAAGAGGGTCATATGATGGGCGCGTGTGTCGGGGTGAAAATTTTTTCTCAACTTTTCCCATGCTTCTACAGGATCTAAGCAATCATCTATAATTCTCTTGAATTCAGCTTCAACATTCAAATAAATTAATGACTGAGCCTTGTTAGCACAGGCAATAAAAGAATTCCTAGCATCGGCAGTAACAGTAACACTTATTTCTGGTGCTCTCTGTTTCAAGCTAATAATCTCCCACAATTCCTTTTCCATTAAAAGATATTTCATGTCGGAACTCCATGTGGCATAGTTCCTGGAATTTAACTTATCAATTACATTAGATGCCATCCTGGGAGATTAAAAAAAAAAATAGCCAAAAGAAATTTCAAGCAAAAATACTGCTACCGCCCCCCCCCCCGACATTTTCATCCCTTTCTTCATTTTCTGTCATACTCAATCAAGATAAACTGTAATAATCTTCAAATAAAAATATTTTTCTTCTACAAAATCAGCAAAATAAAAGTCTATTTTAAATAAAATATGGTAAATATGCAAAATAATGTTAATAAAAATGTAAAAAGTCAACAAAAATCTGTAAATAAACGTATAAGTTCGTAAAAACGGCGAAAAAGATCAAAGGAAGTTCGTCAAAAACAATAGTTCACCAGGAAAAATAAAAGTTCAGGTAAAGTTCATCAGAAAAATAAAGTTCAATGGATAATTCAGTGCTTCTTTAAATAAATATAACAGTCCAGGCTATTGTAAAACAAAAATAAATAACTAAAGTTCACCTTTGAAATAAACTTGAAGTCTCCAAATTAACTTGAAAGAACGTTTTTCGGCAATCCAAACTTCCGGACATTCGTTGCCCATAACCACATCTCATGCGATATATAATTTAATTAATTATATACGTTAAAATGGTACATTAACATAAGCAGAAATACGCTGTGCAAGCAAAGGCTGGATATGAAATTTCACAGAAGAATGGACGTGTCTTGAATGTAACTTAATGTAGCTTGAGGAGAACTTTAATAACACAAAATCAAATTCACTTAAAAACAGAATGCAGTTTATTTAATAAACATCTTGAAGAGTTGACAGCATGATAATCCACATTATAACTTCTCTAATAAACAACAGTCGTGAAGAATGAAGACTTTGATACATGAATAAGCACAATTAATTTGCATATGAAAAACTATTTAAAAGCATTTAAAATTCTAGAAAACATAAATATAATAAGTACTCTAAACGTACGTTCCAGGATAGAGTCCCAGCCTCTATCCAGTTCGTGAAATATTGCTTCCATTAGGAAGACTAAAAAGTGCCACATTACAGTGTTTGCATCGCGTATTTATCTAAAATGGCTCGGATTGAAAACATCATTTGGGAGCGACGCCCGCCAAACGGACCAATCAGAAAGCGGCATCGAATCGATGCAAGCAGAGATTCGATGCAAAGATCGATTAACGAAGCGATATGCAATGTCGCCATCTAGCGGAGAAAATATAACTACGGAAAATTAAACTTAGTTTGAAAACGGATTTTGCCAGTGTAGGATGACAAGATATGAGTGTAATGAAACGGAAAATGGCGGAAATTAATACGACCACCAAGAGATTAAAGAGAAACTTAAATCAACTGGATATTAACAGAAAACAATATGGAAAGGTAAGTTTAAGTTAATTCATGTCTATTGTTGATATTATAATGAAATAAATAAAAGTAAATAAGAAACTTTATGGAATGCGAACTTAGAAAGAAAATGATGTAAGTGGAATGAAATGATGATATAAATAGATAAGGGAGGCGATGAGAACCACAAAGTTTGATGATTTCCATCACGTCTGGCGCAATTGGCGCAGGTCTTACATCCCTGAGAGTAGAAAAAGGTTTAAAAAAATGAAGTTTTTAACTTTTATATTACGAAGGGGGAAGTGAAATTTCAGAAGAAGGGGAGGCAAGGCGGGATTAAGATTTTTTTTTAAATCAGAAATTAAAAGAAATGCAGAAGAGTGTCACCTTTGATTAAGAATTAATATGAGAGTAAAATTAAGCACTTTTAAGGACTTTTTTCAGATTTTACATGAAAATAAGTACTTTTAAGCACCAAAAATTTCCTTTGAAAAATGTAAGCACTTTTAAGGACTTTCAAGGACCGTACAAACCCTGTTTGAACGGAATTTCCACGCGAAAGAAGAATAACCACTCAAGAAAGTGTCAAAAATGTCTTTTTCACGTGATCAAAATCGCTTAACTTGATAGGTAATTTATTTATCAAAAAATGGAAAACACAGTTCGTTTCTAAATCGCTTCCAAAATCCAGGCCTTCCAATTTTGTGCCTTTATGTTTAAAAATGAATTTGTAAATGTGTCACAACGTTTTGCGTTTGTTGAGCAGAGCAGTTCCCTGTATTTATATCTTTCTACCTATTTACTACATGAAAACAACATTGAAACCTTTTTATACTAATTTACTTTTTTTTTTTTTTTGATAAATATTCATAGCTAAAAAATATCAATACAGAATATATTAAATTCACTCTAGAAAACTTCGCTCTAACAAAAATACAACAAAGAAGAAGTTAATATGAATAAACATTACTGACTGGGAAGCTCTTTTTAAAAACAACCAATCACCACTGTGAAAGACTGCTTTGACCTTGGGCTTTTCGCCAACTTTCATTGCAACTTTGCTATAAGCAAAAGGGGAAACTTTAGCGGACTCTCATTGGTTGCTTGCAAGCCGAGAATTCTACCTTCTGAGGTATAGACTCGATGATCACCCGTTATCTTCGTATCAAGCGCAACAATGAATAACCAATGCTCATGCGTTATTATTCATAATGTATCAATTATCTGGAGTTATTGGAATAGGTGTGGAGACTAACCACAGTTGAGATGAGAAAGGATGATAAGTGTTATTCAGTATTACACAGAGAGTCGAACGAACTTTGGGTTTATTGAGAAGGGATAGGTGTATTGCAATGATTGGGATAGTTTCTATTGCAGATAATCAACGGAAATGAAGATTATCGATGTAGATTTTCTGTTTTGGATGAGAAAGGAGGTTGAAGACAATGGAATAGAATTTTTTTTTTTCTGGTTCTCTGGTTTTGAGCGCAAAATATTATTATTTTATTGAGTTCCAAGTTATTTGGCGATATTTTTTTCGGTGCTCGTGTTCGTAATTGCAGTGTTTGTTAACACTGTTATATTATTGGGATATATCAACAGAGTCAAAGTTTAGATATTGTTACTGCGATAGTTAAGAAATTTCAATATCTGTCGATATATTGATATATTGAATCCAGCCCTACTGATTACAATAAGTAAATACAGAATAAAACACCATCTACAGTCAATTCTGGTTTTAAACATGGGATAGAAAAGGAATTTTTCAAAACAATAAGTACAGAATTAATTGGTAAATATAAAACACTACTAAAATTTTCTGTTCTATGTTTGAAAAAACTTACTTCTTTTGCCTGAACTGGAACTGGAATTATTGTCATCATCAATTTCATCGGTGCTAGCTGTTATCCTTTAATATTAAATATTAAAAAAATTTTAACCAAAGAATAAATACATAAACAAAACCTTATTCTTGTCAAAAACAATAAAATAGAATGCAAACCATTTTTTTAAAATTCTCTAACTACATGCAAAGTAATAAAAAAAATGTACATATCTTAGTTTTCATTTATACATTGTTTCAAAATGATAGATTGTTAAATATACAGAAAGATCTATATGTAAAATCTATATCATGCCATATTCCACGCATTTGGTTTGGTCTGCTCGATGTTAATAGTGTATTTCGTTTAGGATGATCTACTTCAATCCATGGACTCATCCACTTCACCCCTCCCCCACCTTTTTTTTCAATTTTAGTTTTGCACTGCAATATTTAAACCAGTGCGCATTCTGAAAGTTTGCTGATTTCTTCTCACTTCACCCCTTGATGATGACCAGGATTTGGTCGAAAGCACTCAGGACTCCAGCGAATCTATATATATAAAAGCCATTCTCTGAATTTATGTCCTTTATACAAATCTTCAATTTTTTACCGTTTTGCACGAAACTTGATGCTTTAGGACATAGAATAGGTAGCTGTCTACTTTAAAAAATCATCAGACCACTAATTATCCCTTTTTTTCTACTACCTTCCATAATTTAACATTATAGAAATATTTCTTTTTATACTTTTCTAATTCAATCGTTTCTTTCTTGTTACTACACCCTAAAAAGCAGCACGATAATTTTAAAAAAGTGATAACATGTGTATTTTGTTTTTACGAGCCAATAAAAATTCAGATTTTCTCGCTATATTTTTGCATTTTTGAAATCTACTCATTCTAATCAGAAAATGAAAAATTTTCATACATATATATGTAAAAACTTTAACTAAACACGTGTTAAAAGGATGTAGTATCTTCATTTGAATGTTTTTAAAGTTAAAAAATCGATTTTAATACAGGAGTTTTAATTTCAAGAAAATAGTTTAGGAAAAGATAATAATAAAAAAAATCATTTGCTAGATATGACGTCAATTTCTGTTTAACTGACATAACTTTGTAATGATGTTTTATTCTGAAGAGAGATTCCTGATATTCTGAAATTAATCCTTATTATTATCATGCATAAAGTGAAAGATTTATTTTTAAGAGACGGGAATGTAAAATTTCAGTAAATGCTAGGTCATTTGAATATATTTATTACTTTGTTCCGTATATTGTCAGGGAAATCGTATACTTCAATTACATTTGCTGAAGAAAACAAGCATTCTGGTTTAAAAGTTGAAACACCTTACTATAATTACGTCAAAATGATGTGTTTTTTCTGAAATGTAATTTCGTGAGTTTTAAAATTAAGTTTTAAAAAACTGAGGCTTTTCATAAACGTCAGGTTAAGCATTATTGCATGTTAATATTCTGTAATTGAGTTACATGTTAAGAATTCGCTAAAAACATGAATGATGTTATACTTTTGTACGCAATAGGTTCCATAAAAGGTATAAGACACATTTGTTAAAGTACGCCAAATAGTGTACAGCCTGATTGTCGAAGATTAACCCATTTGCACTTACAAAGATAAGTAGTTCAGCTTTTTTTTTTTTATTATTATTATTATTTAATAGTGAAATTAGAAGTTTACGAAAATACAAAAAAAAAAAAACCCTCAAGATTAATAGGTATGTAATTGAACTACTGAATTTTTCATATTTAAAATAAAACTTTAACGATAAGTGCTTTGAATATTTTTCACTCTCGAATGGGGAAAAGATAACTAAATTTATGGACAAAATGGAGTTTTTTTTGCTTTTTTGAAAGACTTGAAACATCTCCAACCTTTTCATACACACAATCTCAAACAATTATGGTTAAAAAAAAAAAAAGACTTGTTTGGAATATTTCATATAATTGGTTGTTGTAAAAGCAATGCTGCTTGATTGGCTACATATATAGGACTTTTTTCGATCGATCATTAGATTAGAATGAGAGAGACTATTATTGATTGCCCTTATATTTAACATCTACTGTATATACACTGTTGTGTTATTCTTTGTTCAACAGGATCATAAATCCATCATTACGAGGAAATTCCAAGTTTGTTATACAGCCTCCTCCTGGAAGGCCCTATTGATCTGTCCTTCCCTAGATACATTCAGATGAGTTAGTTTAAACTATCCAACAAAGTTAATTGTAATGCCATAGACCACAACTACAAACTTAGAATTAGTTCAAATATAAGCTTTTAAAATTCTAATAAACCTTAACATTATTTTTTTTTTCAGATGAATGCATACAATTTACTTTCAACAAGGTTTTTGTTCAGATAATTGGAATTTTACTGTATTAATATTAATATTATTATATTTCATTTTTTAACTGTGACACAATGAAAAAAAAATGTTCCAAAAAATAGAAAATACTCCATAAATATACTTTCTACTAGCATCTCTTGAACTTGTTCTTCCACTAATTCCCAAACATCCAAGCAAATGTTTCCCAACTGCAGCTGTATTAAATGTCTTCTTACAGTTTGGGCAAAGTAGATTATAAGTCTCGGTTTTTGGCTTCACTTTTTGGCCAAATGCATCATATTCGGCTTCTTCACCTATAAATTAACATATATAAAACTATTACAGATATTATTAAAAAGTTTCTTTAATCCGTTATTTTATAAATAAAGTTATAATGTAGTATTAAAGTCATAAAAAGTACATATTATTATACTACCAGTGAAACTTGGATAATTCAAACTTGTTTAATTCAAAATTCTGGACAATTCAAATTTTTTGTTCTGTCCCTAGAATTTTGTATTAAAATAATGTAAAAAATTCATGGATATTTCGAATTTTATTTTGGATAATTCAAATTTTTCGCATGATTACCCTTAAAAGTTTGTGGTAAAAATTGTTCCCGAGACTTTTTTCAGCTCTGGTTCAAAATATTTTGGCAGTTTATTTTAATGGTCTTTCTAAGGAATAAATAGAAAGGCGATGGTTTGGAATGTCACTATATGGGGATTTCCAAGGAATTTTCTGACACATGTCAAATTCTGTTTGGCAAAATCCAAAGACTTGGCTGCACCCCTACCCCCCTCCCAAGATATAAAATATGATCCATCAATCTTATATGAGGACTATGTCAATGTGGACCAAAATGTGGCTGTGTGTGGCGAGGCAACTGATGCAGATATTATTGGTCAACTGGCGAAGAACAACCAAGCTGAGGACGGGCTATCTGGGGATGAAGAGAACAGGGAAATACAAGAGAAGCCCCTACATAGTTCATCATAAGCTATGGTGGTGCATATACATGAACTTCAATGCTTTTTTGATAGTCAGTCTGATGTAGAAGATTCTATTTTTGTATCAATTTATAGGTTGGGATCATAATGCTATGACTGAAAGAATGCATTCACAGAAGTAATAAAAAATATCAGATATATTTCTTAAAAGTGATGAATAATTGAGCTAGTAAAAAATGTTTGATTTAATGAAAAAAATGTAGAAGCATTTTTAGACAAAGTTTATGTTTTAAATCTTTTAACGTGGAATTAATATTCTTTATTTATCTCTTCTTTTTGAGAGAATATATGTAATTCAAATTTTTGGATATTTCGAACTTTTCTCTGGTCCCTTCAACTTTGAATTATCAAAGTTTAACTGTACAGTGCAACCTCGATTATCTGAGCTAATTGGGACCACTAGTACCTCAGATATCAGAAATCTCAGTTAATAGAAATTGTGTAAAAAAACTCGCCATGCTAGCGAATTTAGCATCTCTTACAATAAAAAAAAAGAATGTTTTTCAAATGATAAAAATAAACATATATAAAGTTATGTTTCACAGCTCAACAAATTTTAAAAGGAAATCAACTGCTAGTAGTAAATTTTAAAAGCAAATTGAATTTTTTTTACTATACTAAGTTAAATATTGAAAGCATTTCATATTAAATGCATTTTCAAAAATAAAACAAATCTCAAGGAATTTTTTTTTTAATTTAATTATATTAATTTGTTAAATTTACATTAACAGGGGATTCACGAAAGAAAGGGCAAACAGAAGAATGTTGTGAAACCCAAATGAGAAGAACCTCATGAAACCCATATGTCTATTGTGAGAGTCACCAATCACCCCCCCCCCCCCTACTGTCGCCAGTCAAGTGTGGGGTGGGTGGGGAATGTAATTGTCCGATAACACATTTCACCTGGTGTTCAATAGGCCCACATGGCCACTGGAAACAAAGTGTTGTTCGCTGTTGACATCTCAGGGTGCAATGTTTCTTGGAAGTTGAGTGCTTTTGAGGGCAGAAGAGCCAGTAGCACAGGCAGTGACCTAAAAAGTGTGGTCTTTTCCAATTTTCAATGCTCATTCACAAAAAAAAAAAAAAAAAGACTTTGTTATTGGCTTGTTTAACAGAAACCTCGATTAATCGAGGTTCTACTGTGTTAGAAAAACAAAATTAATGTATTAAAAAATAAAAATCTTTTCTTTACGAGCAACAACTTATATAGTGAAATCTGTGAAAATGAAATCGCATTTATCGTTCATTTACAGACATAAACAAAAGAATTCAGTTACAGGACAGACTACGAACAATAATGCTGTAAGTGGGTTTTTTGCTGTGGTATGCATTTTTAAACTTACCACATTTTTAGGGTATTACATGGTTTTACAGATCCTATACAGGGATGTATGAAAGAATTTGCACACTATACCGGATTTGGATATGAATTGCTGAAAATGAATTGTTACTGAGTCGTGTGTTTTTTTAATTGTATTTTTAGATATCTCATTTCCACTGCATGAAAAAATGAAATTTCTTAATTATAGTATTCTGTTAGTGTTGGAAAGGGTTTCATAATCTATGCTTGATGCAAGATTTTTCGTTCTTGTTTTTTAATGTGTTAACAACTGCTCCTCTCAGCCTAACGCATTTTTCAGTGACATTCCTTAATAGCAGGCATTGGATCTAAACAAGGAAGTTTCCACATTCACAGGCTATCCCAATCGTGCAGTGAGCATCAGCAATTATTAACAACCTGAAACTACATTATAGAGAAGTAAAAAAAAAGTAATGTAGTGAGAGGACAGCATTTTCCTCAGTTGAGATTATTCACATTGAGAAACGTTGGCCGAAGTGACATTAAAAATTATTTTTGAGACTCTTCCAACATATAAATTCTTCAAATTAGTTTGAGATGATTCTACGATGAAGCTGAGTCAGTCCTCTATTGTCGTTAATGTCAACCTAGTATGCACATATTCGTCATCGGTGCTGTACAGGGCTGCCACTGCCGAATGGCATCAAGAATAGTATCTTTAGTAGCCTACAATGAAAAAAGTAGTAGCCAAAATAGTAGCATTTGTACAAAAATAGTAGCCAAAATAGTTCCATGCTTACTTAAAAAAAGGTGGGAAGGGAAGGGGGGGGGGGAGAAGAATCCTTATTTGTTATCAAAATAATAACCAAAACTGTTTCATCAAAATTCACATCCTATTTTACACTTTATGTTTCCAACCTAAATTGCCATTTTTTGTACTTTTAATATAAAATCACACAATTATTAATTTTTAAAGAATGCAGTTCAGTTTCTACAAATTAAACTGAATATTTGCTGGAAACAAAAAAAAAACTTTTGTTATTTATTATAATCAGTACAGGATGAAAAACTTATTAAAAATATACACATTTTCAAAAAAAGCACCCTAAATTTGGCGTTCCCATAAGTCAAGAGACACAAGCCCATTGACTTCTGCTTTAATCAGGTCTTAATTCTAAAAGAAAATCTTACTATAAGCTACAACTTTAAATGCGTTAGCAACAATTTTAATTATTTAAAGCAGGAAATCTGTCTATAGAAAATAGCTTTATCATAAGAAGATGCATTTGATAAGGAGCAGGCATGTGCAACTTGTGTGTGCAAAACTGATCTAACCTTTGCAAGAAATTTATGTAAAATACAAAACTGGCATAAAGTCAGATTTATAGCCACCAATGGGTTAAACAAGAAATAAACTAGTATGTTGTGGCCATCACAAAACTTTCTTCTATATAAATCACGTCAATTAAATCATTTAAATAGTAAAATAAATTACATCAATTTATTCATATAAAAGTATACCTGAATTTGAAATTTGATGAAAATTCGTGCATTAGTTATTGAAATAGAGCTGTAGGAGAAATTTTGAAAAATGTAGCATAGCAGTGCCACCTGTTGAGCGATTTGCACCAAAACACAAACAGTACTAATTCATATACCGGAATCGTAAACCGGAATCGCCAAAACACAAACAGTACTAATTCGTATACCGGAATCTGAAGTTGGATGAAAACCCGTGTATTAGTTCTGGAGCTAAAGCTACTGTGGAAATCACAAAAAATGCAGCACAGCAGCGCCACCTGTTGAGCGATTTACACCAAAAGGTACAAAACATCAATTCATGTCAAGAACTAACTGAATCTGAAATTTGAGGAAAATCCGTGCATTAGTTCTGGACATTGAGCTATTGTGGAAGTCGAGAAAAACGTTGCATAGCAGCGCCACCTGTTGAGCGATTTACAGCAAAACATAAACAGCACTAATTCATATCCAGGTATACCTGAATCTGAAGTTTGTTGAAAACCCGAGCATAAGTTCTTGAGATAGAGCTATTGCGGAAATCACAAAAAATGCAGCATAGCAGCGCTACCTGTTGAGCGATTTACACCACAAGGTGCAAAACTTCAACTCATGTCAAGCACTAACAGAATCTGAAGTTTGATGAAAATCCGTGCATTATTTCTTGAGATAGAGCTATTACGAAAATCGTGTAAATGCTGCAAAATGCAGCATAGCAGCGCCATCTGTTGGGCGATTTGCATCAAAACGTTACCAGCACCAATTCATATCAAGGATTAACTAAATCTGAAGTTTGATTAAAATCCGTGCATTAGTTTTTGAAATAGAGCTAGTGCAGAAATCGCGGGAAATGCAGCATAGCAGCGCCACCTGTTGAGCGATTTACACCAAAAACTAATCAGCATCAATTTGTATTAGGGACTAACTTAATATAAATTTTTATTAAATTCCGTGCATTAGTTCTTGAGATAGAGTGCCCACAAAATTTGTGTCACATACAGACAGACAGACTCACAGAGTCACAGACAGACATTTTGTAAAAACATGTTTTTTGGAATCTCTGACCCCTAAAACGTGTAAATCCGTCGAAAACCGAAAGTCGAAAATTTTCATGAATCCAATACTTTCTTCTTGTAAAGATAGAAGAAAGTAACAACATTCATATTATCGACATTTTAAATCTATTATTAAATTTAAAAACTGCGTTAAAAAACAATTTTCTTTTATTATCAAAGCCTGATTAATAAAACACAAGCCAAAATAGGTCAAAGATTATGTGTCCATTGATTTCTGGGAATACCAATTTAATGTTTTTTTTTTCTAATGGATGTTTTAATCCGTTTTTGATCCTGTAATGATCAATATTTTGGACTTTTAGAATGGGAAGAGGTTAAAAACAAAAAGAGATGTATATACCGGGTGTCCCAAAAAGGACTGACTGATTTTAAAATTCAATAACTTGCAAATGGTGACAGATATTAAAAAAATTCTTGCAGGAGGGTTATGCATAAGGTCAAAAGTTTTATTACAGTGATTTTCAATTTTAGTTCGATTTACAAACAATAGATGGCGCTGTAAGCAATAGTCGCTAAATTCGGGCTCGATTTTTGGTACTTCGTGGCCCGGATAATACATTTCCATCTCCTTTTTCTGCATGGAACAAGATAAAGGACCAAAAATCGAGCCTGTATTTAGCGACTATTGCTTACAGCGCCATCTATTGTTTGTAAATCGAACTAAAATTGAAAATCACTGTAATAAAACTTTTGACCTTATGCATAACCTTCCTGCAAGAATTTTTTTAATATCTGTCACCGTTTGCAAGTTATTGAATTTTAAAATCAGTCAGTCCTTTTTGGGACACCCGGTGTATATATATATATATATATATTTATCTAGCTATGCATCTATATGTATGTTCATACTTTTTTTCCCTTTAAAGTATAAGAAGAATGCCCTGAAGAATACTAGACTGCCATTTTGTCTTAATCAGCCTTCTATGGATGTTGACATTTGATTTTTGTTGTGATCAGAGAAACATTAAACACAGCAAATTATGCCATGCCAATCAGTATGGCTGTAGATCATTGGCAAAGATTAAAATGCTGACCACCATAATGTTTAAAATTTTTACATCCCTGAGCCTTGCTAAGTTACATTTTGTTATCAATTCAGTACCACTTTTTGATATTTTTAAATCCTCCATCCCATATGCCAATTTTAACTAGAAATTTTATTTAATAAATTTTCAAATTTAGATAGGAAAAGAAAAGCAACAAATTCAATAAATCTAACATCTTTTTTACCTTTTCAGTAATAAATTTAAAAGAAAAACATTTGCTGCGTAAAAATCACTGTAAAAATTATATGTTCAAAGTATTGTGTGATTTTATTTATTTTTGGTCTTAAGATTTTATTGAAGTAACTATCACATGGATGTTGACATTTATGTTGTGATCGGATAAAGATTGAACACAGCAAATTACGCCATGTTGATCAACACAGTGGTAGATCACTGGCAAAGATTAACATGCTGATCACCAGATTTTTGAGCACAAAATTTGAGATCCCTGAGTTTTGTTAAATTACATTTTGTTATGAATTCAGTATCAATTTTTGATAATTTGCAAGTCTTCCATTTCATATGCCAATTTTAACTAGTAATTTTATTTAATAAAATGTATCTTATTCTTAAGTGGCATTTTATTTCAGATTGGTTACTAAATTTCAGGTATGAAATATATTTATGCTATGAGTGAAGAGACTAGGAACAAATCAAATGCACACAGCACAGTGAACAAATCTAGAATGAATTGCATAAAATTCATATGACAGTTTAAAATTTAAATATCTAAGCAACAAAAATTTGGGAGAGATACACTGTAAAATGTATGAGTGGGAGTCAACCAGAAAATCAATAGTTTCCCACCGATGATTGGCATCTTTGAGCTACATTGATGGATTGAAAAGCGTAATTTATCTATTTCAAATTGAAGTTTTTGTAGATAAAAAAAAATGTATACTGAAATGATAACAAATTGTAAATCTATACTAATAAAAGAAAGTTTCATTCTGTGTGTTTGTCTGTCTGTCTGCAATAGCTAGCAAAATCTACCGCACATACAAAGCTGAAAATTTTGTGAGGGTAGTCAAAGGCCTCTCTCCTGGTGCACCTGAGACTCAGAATTTTAAATTTCTTATAATTAGCCGAGTTATTAATTAAAATAATGGAAAAGTATTCATAATTCAACTAAAGCATGGATTTTAATCAGACTGCAAAAAAAATTCTTTTTCAAACTCCACAAGAAGGGAAAGGGTTGCTAAGGTGATAAAAACCACAGATGATTTTTATACTAGGAATGTTTCACAGAGTATAAAATTTTTACAAATACTGCATTCATAGATTTGAAATTTATGCATCTATGTGTATTTTGTTATGCTGATTCCAAGTATGTAATTTTCTTGAAAATTGATTAATTAGAAAATTAATTATTTTAAAAAATCAATTTTTAAAAATGAAAAATAAATGCTTTCAATTTCTTATCAGCAGAAAACGAAAGATAGTCTCTCTGTGCTTAAAGAAAAAAAAAAAAAAATGATAATTTTCATAGTGGAATTGTTTTGTGGTATATAATATTTTTACAAATATTGCATTTATAGATTTGAAATTTATGTATCTTTGTTTATTTTTTATCACTGAATCCAAACATGTAATTTTTGCAGAATCTATGAAGAACTTTTTGAGTGCAGCGTGTAATAGCGTTTTCTACAATAAATATCATTTCAGATCTGATTTTACGGAGCCCTCCGATAAATATTATTTATAAAATATAAAAATTTCAAAATGGGAGGAGGGGTGTATTCTGGGAGTGTAACATTAGTCTCTTGAGCGGTCAATTTTCTAACTTTTTACGAACCCTTCATGTGATATAATAGTGGAAAGCCCTTTATCCACTCTTTCACATTATGAACCTCCATTATCCCTTTCCCTAATTTGTTATATTTGTAAGGCTGGGGAGGGGAGTGAACGACTTGATTGTGTATATTTTGTTTCCAATCTTATATTTAAAAATTACAAAAAATTTGCAACTGACGCAGCAATGATGATCTGCAATAATAATGTCTTTTACCATGTATTGGTGCAGGAAACTTTAAGTGATATGTATATCTGAATTGAAAAAAGAAATTAGACACTGATTTCTTCATTTACATGTAATGTAAAGGCAGTGTATATCGTGGTGTTAAATAATGAGTTTATTTAATAAGGATCTTCTTTCCAGATCTGACGAAGAGATTGGTGTGTGTGAATTTTCAAGTTCTTTTGAACGAAATTTTCAAGGAGAGTCTTTAAAAAAAAAGTCCTTTTGCCATGGAATTAGTTGCTTCCTTGACTATAAGCTTAAAAAAAAGTCACTGTAAGAACACTGGGATAAAAATAGTTTCAAATAAGCTCTCTTTAGCTACATCCGACAACCCTGTACTAATAAAAAAAAAAAAACAGATAATGTTTTGAAACCATGAGTTTTAGTCACACATTAAATTTACAAACCACAAATTGTTTCAATTCAATTTTTATTTATTTATTTATTTTCACAGTTATATTAAGGACAAAAATCAGACTAATTTATCATATCATATGCAAAATAAATCTTCATTTTGAAAAAGGAAGTAAAATTTGAAGCTAGAACTTTTTAATGCATTAGACTTGATTCATTAGACATTTTAATGCTCGACTACAGAGACTGTTTGCATATTTTTTTGATGAGCTTGTTTTGGTGAAAAAAAAAAAAAAAAAAAAAAAAAAAAAAGAGCCATCTGCATACAGAAATAATTTTTCACAGCTAATGTATTTTTGAAAGTATAAATTCTTGTCTGGCAACTGAAATTTTGTTTTCATGCAAAATGGCGATTTTAAAGAACCAATGGATGGAAGGCTATATTTCTGCACGTTCCAAAGAGAATTATTCATATTAAGTTGTTAAAAAACACTATGAAATGCATGATTTTTCTATATCTAAAGCCACAATAGGTAATATTGTCAATAAGACATGAGAAAAAATGTGAACGTCTAGCTTCGAGTGAAAAAATTGTCCCAAATATGTACCCAAGAACAAAAAGGAATTCTTCAAATATTGCAAAGGTAAGATCTTTTACGCTAATAGAAAATCCTACAAGTCAAAGAACTGTTACTAAAGCGTTAAAATGATCACCGTCTCTTTACCCTCAGTGCCATCAAATATTGCAAAAGTAAGATCATTTATGCTAATAGAAAATCCTACAGGTCAAAGAACTGTTACTAAATCCTTAAAATGATCACCACCTTTTTACCCCCAGTGCCATCAATCTATTAAACTGCATCAAGATGAAGCTAGCAGCCACAAAACACAATCCACTATTAATTTCCTGGAAAAAAATGGAATGAGAATGTGTATCAGGGCTATACACTTCACTGATATACTTGCTAAACCTCCTGATGTATCTATCACCCATGGTTTTTTGTGCTTTTGGACTTTTTAAAAATGCATTATCAAATATTGACCTACAACCCTTCATGAGCTTTGGAAAGCTATTCCAAGTGGAACGAACCAAAATACCCCTTCCAAAACTACAAAGCGTATTATTAATTATCCTATAAATTATGATATAGAAAGGTAGTTCAGGATAAGGGTTATCAAACGGAACATTTAAAAACACAAATATTTTATGTAAAATAGTTCTGTAATTGCCCCATAGCAGAAATTGTTCAGCACAGCAGCAGCGCTGCAGATTATTTTAGACCTTGCAGATTAATCTACCAGCATAAAAATAAGTAATGAGCTTAAAAATTTCACTAAAAATATACTTTTTTTTTAAGAGTTGTTGTGTTTCTTATTACATTTTCTTTGTAAAATGCAGCTTTTGTTCATTTTATGGGTTTTTATAAGTATTTATGACAGTAGCTTGGTTTTGCATTGTTGAGTCGCAGATAAATTTTGGTTTGCTGTAGATGGACGATGAAAATTCTGCTACTCTGTAAGAATCATGAAAATCATCTGAAAAATCTGCGAACACCCTCTGTAGTAATATTTAATTTGAAAAATCATAAGCATAAAATTATTTTTTGTTGCCCATGTCTACAATAAATTTCACTACTTGCATCTGCAAAGCAATACTGAATATCAAATAAAATAGTAAAAAATTAAACTTACTCTGCTCTAAATCCTTTTCCCTGTGGAAATTGAACATCAGGTGAAAATGAAAAGGAAAATAAAAGTACATTAATAAAGTTTAATTTTCCAATATGCATTTAGAAATCTACATATAAAATTTTTAGTTAAAACTCATTTACGAAGAGGGGGGGTGGGGGTGACATAAAAACCATAGAAAATTCTGAGTAAGAAAAATATATCAAATTAAGGTACTTCGCCATTATCATGTTGATCACTTTCCAGAAAAAAAAACTATTGTCATACTATAATGCCAAATAAAGAAATGGAAGAATTTTACTATTCTAAATTTTTAAACACTTACAGATAGGAAAATTAATGAATTTAGAGGTAAAAATGCCGCTGAAGAATATCATACTTTTATATGAGAGTAATGACATACTGGATATAAAAGATAATTTGTTTAGACGATTTTGGACAAATAATTATTTCTTAAAAACAGAACATACTCTGTTTTTAAGAAATAATTGTAAGAATAGATGTAAATAATTATAAGAATTAATTCATTTAATTATAAAAAAGAATTTAAATGCAGAATTGTTTAAAAAAACCATAAACAAACAGATGATTTTTTTTTAGATATCGCATTTAGGAATAAAATGTCATATATATTAAACAAGCAAGCGATTTTTCCAATTATGAATCATATCATTAACAGCTGGGAAAATTTTCATAAAATGTACCTCCTATACTAAATCTGGCACAAGAAAATGATCTACCTATGTCCCGAATTTAAGAAACTTAGTTTTGACAGGTTAAAACAAACTCAGCACTGATAATTCTTTTTGACAGGTTAAAACAAACTCAGTGCTGAAAATTCTGCTTCCTATCTATCAAAAAATAATCATGCGATTTACATGAAATATGCCTTCTATACTAATTTGAGCAAGAGAAAACAAACTACCGAGGTCTTGAGTTAGGAAAAGTTTGTTCTGACAGGTTTCTAATTTGGTAAAATTCATTTTATATAGTTAACACAAGCTCATTACTCAAAATGATGACATGAATTAAAAATAATTCCAATGATTTGTATGAAATAAGCCTTATTCAAATTCAGCAAATCCATCCAACTAAGTCTCGACTTCGGAAAAATTTGTTTTGATAGGTTTAAGCAATTTTTTTATATTTAATCTTCCACAATCAGAATTCTTGCCAATGCTATTGGTCATTGATCATCAGCACGATAAAGGATTATCTCAAAGGCAGCGCTAATGGTTTGCCTTCTACACTAAATCGAGCATGAAATAATGGCCTATCAAGGTAGAGAATACGGTAAAATTTGTTTTAACTGGCTAGAAAAAATACAATTTGTTTTGGTGAATTTAAATATTTTCATAACAATTTTGTAAATATGCTAACACATCTTGATAGATAACTTGTGCTTATACTTTTGCTATGTTTCAAACCACTACCATATTTTCATAAACACTGCTGTAGTTCGGTGATAGCGATGTTAACATGGTGATACACCCTGGTGCAAAATTAGCAGCAATTTTAAAAGCAAGATCATTTCTCTGCCAAAATTACCACATTGTTGCTGAAATAGCGCATGTTTGCCGCTGTCTACTGACTTGGACAATGACTGTTGAAGAAGAACCATTTTAATTTTTATAAAACAGAGAATATAGCACTCAGGATATGCCTAAAACATAACCGTATTCATATAAAAAATTGTTCATTTTTATAAATGACAAATTTAAATTTCTGCTACATACAAAGTCTTTTTTTTTCTTTTCTTTACTTTAAAATATGTTTTTTTCATTATCGAATAAATGTAATTCAATATCTAAATTCTACATGTACACACACTCCTCCCCAAAAAATGACATTATATTTAAAAGAAAACATGTATTTTTATATTTAAAAACTGAAACATGTCATCACTTTTACACAATTATAACAACCTTTTCACTGACTTTTCACTTTTGACCATGCTAAGACTATGAGTCATAGATATATATTTTCTATGACTTATTGATGTTTTGCATATAGTAACTTGCTCTTTACCGTTTATTGAAAAAGAAAAAATGTTGAAAAACCACCGAGTGAGGCATGGTCTACCAGTTACTAAATATTTTATTTCACAAGATTAATAAGATACATATAGAAAAGTTAGAATATGAGCAGTAAGAAACATTTTAATTCACATTTCATCAATATTGCAAAGTTGAAATAAAGGAAACACATGTAATATGTCAATGCCACAATCCCTATACTGCATGTATCAGTGCTTTGTGTACATGAATACATAAAGAAAAAAATCACTGGATGCAGTGACCTTGTTGTATGAGAATAAAAAAAAATACATAAGAAATTCAGAAAAGCCTCAACCACTAAAGCGTAAACTATCAGTAACTTTCAACAATAAAATTTACAATATGAAAACAGAAAAATAATCTTGGATATTTATTTATTTACATTATTTTTCTTAATTATCTCTCTTGGCGTCAGTTGAAACTGAACTATTGTGCGAAACTATATATTGCAACATTTTTTCAGTGAATTTTCTCTTTTAATATCATGATTTCACCATTTAATGATGTAATTGTTATTTTTATTAATGAAATAACTAATAAATCAGTAACACATGATTAAAAATACAGATAAATGTCATATTAAAAGTCACTTGATGTAACATGATTCTAGGTAATTTTTTTTTTTTTTTTTTTGCATGTGTGGAAAGTGGTTGATGGGATAATTGTTGAAAATTACTAATGCAGGGTTACCACAGTAGCATCAAATGTTGACCAACTTGGCGAAATATTGCCAAATTTGAAGAAATGTTGCCAAATTTAGCGACAAAAAGAAGTTCTCATACATGAAGCCAACTCAGCGATAGCTAGCTAATTTGGCAAAATTCCCATTTAAAAGCATTAATATTTCTTAATCAAGGTCACCGCAATTTAATTTAAATTCCATACTTTTAAGTGGTTTTTCAAAATATATGGGTGAGAATTTAAAGTGTAATATACAAAAATGCACGTCTTTACATCTTCATCCCGATGCTACTAACAACATAACAGCCAATAGACAGCGCTGTACTGTCTGAGCTCCAAACTGCTCGATATTAATGTGATTTAGGTACTTTTCAGTATAGGAGCCTTGGTGAGATAGAGAAAATGAAATTTAGAAACATATTTTCTAGCAACTTATTCACTATTTCATATACACAAGTAATTTTTCAATATTTATACAATTTATTTAACATAAAGAAGCCATTTAACTATTTTTGTATACAAACTGAAGTAAATTATATATAAAAAACAACAATAATATAGATATAAATAAAATGGGTACTTTTTGGTTAGCCGCGCGCCAGTGTTATACACAGGGTTGCAAAAAAGCTGGCTAAAATTAAAAAAAGCCAGGCCGGTGGCTTTTATTGGTTTTAACCGGCTTTTTTTGGCTAAAATTGGCTTTTTTTGGCCATAATTGGCCTTTATACAATAAAGCATTGTAATTATAAACTACACATTTTAAAGTGTTTTTAATTAGTTTTAATCACATTTAATTGATTTACAGTTTAATAAGTAACCCAATTTCTCAATAATGAGGACATTAATACTGGGATAAAACTTAGATGATTTTGCCAGTGATTTGTATTCAGAATTGCAAATATGTCAGCTAAATTTTGAAAGGGCCATACCAACTGCCAATTTTTTCATTTTTACTGCTTTATAAAATTAAAGAGGACAATGGTTACTTAGTTATATGTTTTATTACTTAATTTTAAGAGCTATTAATATACAAGTCTTATTTTATTTCTAGCAAACATTTAAAATTATACATAGTCATATTAATAAAAACACCACCATTTCTCACTATTAAAAACATTATGAATAGCATATGCATGAATATGCATAGCAACAAGCTTTTCAAAATTTTATTTTGAGAATTTTTTTTTTCTTGTTTAAATGCTCTATTTTTTATACACTTATGTACCATTCTCCTCAAATAAAACATCTTTTCTAATTCCTCGTTTCCATTTTGATGTGTTACATTTTGTCATTAAGGCTGTTAAATCCAAAAGGGCAACTTTCTGACATAAGTTTTAATTTATTTTTGTCCAGAAATGCATGAAACTAGCAGATGTTGTTGTTCAGAAACTATGTAATTGCACTGTTTTTTCTGGGTTTTTTTTGCAAATGCAATAGATTTTTCAGAAAATAGTTTCAAAGTGAGCATTTTGAACCGAATTTCCGCACAAAAGAAACCACCACTCAGAAAAGGGTGAAAAAACATGTTTGTCATGTGATCAAAATCTCTTCATAACTCAATAGGTAATTGATGGATCAAAAAATGGAAAACACAGGTTCAATTCCAAATCGCTTCCATGGTCAGGCTTTCGAATTTTACATCTTTCCATTAAAAAATGAATTTGTAAATGTGTCAAAACATTTTGCACTTGTTGAGCAGAGCAGTTAAGAACAGTTTTAATTAAATATAATCTTTAAAATGTTTAGTATATGTGGAGCTATATAATATAGAATTTCAAAACACCAGTTCGGAGCCTAACTTATATCCTTTTCAATGTTTATATATATATTTTTTTTCAGACATAATGCGTTCACAGTTGTCTTCTAGAAGTTAAAAGACTTATTTATTTGATAAAATTTAATAGAAATCTATTACTTTTTTTAGTAGAAAATATTTATAAGTGTATTAAAAATTAATTGATCCAAATTTAAAACAAATTTACTGTAAACCAACTTTAAAAAATAAAAACTGGCTTTTTTCAATAAAAGCCGGCTTTTTTTAAGTGGTTAAAACCAAAAAAAACCGGCCGGCTTTTTTTGGCCTGGCTAAAAGCCAGCAACCCTGGTTATACATACATACATACATGTTTATATATATGTAGGGAATTTTGCAAGCAACACTTGAATCAGACTGAGTGTCCCGACTCTGTATTTTCCGCTTCGAGATTAAAAGGTAACGAAGCAAGCTGTGTGAAGTGGAAATGTAGGAAAAGTAAATAGAACGAAAAAAGTTTGACGACGCTGGTTTTGTGGAAGAATCAGAATAATTTTGACGCTACAAAATGGAAGATTTAACCGATGTATGGAAATGCTAGATATATTCAACGACGTTAATAAAAGAAGCCTAAGTAGTTGCTTTAAAGCTAAATATAGATTTAAAAGAGTGTTTTTAACTGTATTTTTGTTTTGTCTTCGCTTCATTAAATGTCAGTGTTCGTCTTAGAAGTGCGTTGTGATTCATGAATAGAGTCTCATCCCATAAAGTGGTGTCAGGCGTGACAGTTAACCCACCAATATTATTAATTAGAATTATTCATCATACAGATTCAAGCCAGATATTATTCTAACGGTGAGTTCATTGTTATTATTTTATTATGAAGTTAGTTGAAATACCAGAACTGGAACTTGCATTTAAAAACAAACGAACAAATAAAATTAAATTACTACATAAATTCCTATTTGATGCTGACGGTGATCGATCTAATAGAAAGAGAATACGTGAGTTTACTGGTTTCGGTTTTCAAACCGACAGCACTGAGTTCAAAAATAAAATAACTAAAGTTCAAATTGATTTTTCATTAAATGATCTGATTACAGTGTGCAATCTACTTTGTATTGCTAACGAAGGATCTCTAAACGATCTCGCAACCCGATTAGTTACATACCTTTCAGACTTGACTTTACTACAAAATAATATTATACAAAATGAAAGTGACACTGACTCGGAAGCCGAATTTCCTTCAAATAATATGACTTCAAGTAATAACACTGAATTATCAAATTTTGACAAACAGAAACAATTTCCAGTTCAAAGTTTTGTGCCATCATCTATTAGTTTTACCGATATTGAAAGTGTTGTTCCTCCTTTTGATGGAAGTTCTTTTAGTGATATAAATGTATGGCTCAATAATTTTGACGATGTCACTAATATGTTTAACTTATCTGACTTTCATAAATTCATATTTTGTAAAAGATCATTATGAGGGAAAGCCCAGTTATTAGTACAGACAGAATTTCATATCAATTCATATGACAAACTTAAACAACTCTTAATTTCAGAATTTAGTACCACTTATAATTCTGCCGAGTTACATGATATATTAAATAAACGAAAATTGCAAGAAAATGAATCGATAGAAGAATATTTTCTTATCATGAAACAAATATGCTTGTGTGGTAACATCAAGGATTCCACATTATTGCAATATATCATAAACGGTATACCCAACCATGTTTTCAGAAAATCAATGTTATATGGATGCCAATCCATTGTAGAATTCAAGCAAAAGCTCAAAATTTATGACAAAATTCGACATGACTTTGAGAACAGTAAATTTCGTAAAGTCAAACCTGAAATGCCAGCGAAAGACATATCCTTTCAACCAAAATCTGATCATTTTTGCTTTAATTGTGGTTTGTCAAATCATAAAAGTAGTCAATGCAGACATAAAAATAAAGGCCCTCGTTGTTTTAATTGCTCGAATTTTGGCCATAAATCGGCTCAATGTGATCAACCAAGGAGGCCTATAGTTAAGTCAGAACCCTCCAATGTTTCCACAGTTATGTCGAACACTTCCATGACCAAACAAGTCATTATTTCGTCTGTAAATGTTACATCATTGGTAGACACAGGTAGTGAAAGAAGTTTGTTAAAGGAAAGTATTTATCGCAAACTCCCTACAATCTCGAACCTGGAACATTCAACTATCACATTAACTGGATTAGGAAATACTATAATCAAACCCCTGGGTTTTTTCTCTACGGACATTATGATAGATGATTTTAATTATACAACTGATGTTTATGTAGTCCCAGATTATTCCATATCTTTTGATCTTATTATTGGTACAGATGTTATTCAACAGAGTATTTTAACAATTTCTGGAAATAATATTTCGATGCAAAAAATCGAGAAAAATGACGATACATCCAATATTTTTTTGATTAATGTTGCTCATGTGTTAGACGATCTTAATTTTGATTTATCTCATATTACCGATGAAACAATACGTTCAAAAATTTCAGAACTTATTCAAAATTATTCTCCTAGAAAAATAAAGACAACTGATGTTAAATTATCAATTCATCTGGAAAACGAAGAACCTGTCCCTTGTCCTCCCAGACGCTTGGCGCAAATAGAGAAAAACTTCGTCGAAAAACTAATTTCTGAGTGGCTCGAAAAAGGAATTATTCATAAAAGCACTAGTAATTTTTCATCACCTATTGTCCTAGTAAAAAAGAAAGATGGTTCATATAGATTGTGTGTTGACTATAGGAAGTTAAATTCTAAAACACATAAACAATGTTTTCCCCTCCCAGTAATTGATGACATTATTGATCAGTTGCATTCTGCAAAAGTATTTACTACTCTTGACCTTAAAATGCATTTTTTCATGTCGAAGTAGAAGAAAATAGTAGAAAATATACTTCTTTCGTAACACATTCTGGTCAATTTGAATTCTTATATATGAATTATGGCCTTAGTGATGCACCCTTATTGTTTCAAAGATATATTTATAACGTTTTTCGAGACCTCATTAATGAAAAAGTACTTATTGTCTATATGGATGACTTCATAATACCAGCTGAAAACGAAGTCGAAGGACTCCAGAAATTACAACGCGTCCTTACAACTGCATCCGAATATGGTTTAGAGTTGAATCTCAAAAAATGCCACTTTTTACAGAGAGAAATTGATTTTTTGGGTTACCACATTAAAAATGGTCAACTGTATCCATCTCCCTTAAAAACTAAAGCTGTCCTTAATTTCCCAGAACCTAAAAGTATAAAAGATGTACATTCATTTGTCGGGCTAACTTCATATTTTCGTAAATTCATTCAAGATTACTCTTTAATAGCTAAGCCTCTAACAGATCTCCTTAGAAAGGACACTAAATTTCACTTTGGTGACCAGCAACGAAATGCATTTAATCAGCTGAAACACATCCTTTCTTCAGGTCCTGTTTTAAGCATTTATAACCCTAGTAACGAAACAGAAGTTCACTGTGATGCATCTATTGACGGTTACGGAGCAGCCCTCCTTCAAAAGTCTTCTATTGACAATCAATTTCACCCTGTCTACTTTATGAGCAAAAAAAACCACAGATGCCGAACGTAAATATTCGAGTTATGAATTAGAAGTTTTAGCCGTCATAGAAGCCCTTAAAAAATTTCGGGTTTACATTCTAGGTATTTCTTTCAAGATAGTCACAGATTGCAATGCATTCGCCCTTACTATGAATAAAAAAGATCTTTGCACCAAGATTGCTCGATGGGCTTTAATGTTAGCTGACTATAACTATGCAATCAAACACAGACAAGGTACACGCATGCGCCATGTCGACGCTTTAAGTTGAAATCCAATATGTATGATCATTCAAGATAGTTTTACTTCCAAAATCATACAATCACAGAACACTGACGAACATATACAGGACATCAAAGAAATTTTGAAAACAAAGCCATATGACAACTATTTCCTTAAAAATAACGTTCTCTATAAAACTCATAAAGGTATCGATCTGATAGTTGTGCCGGATGAAATGCAGCTAAATGTCATTAAACACGTTCATGACAAAGGACATTTTGGTCGTAAACGCTGTGAAGAACTCCTTAACGAAGAATTTCTCATCCCTAATATGTCAAATAAAATTGATAAAATTATAGCAAATTGTGTAACATGCCTTTTGTATAATCGCAAACGAGGAAAACAAGAAGGTGAATTACATCCCTTACCTAAAGAAGAGACTCCTCTCCAAACTTACCACATTGATCATTTAGGCCCTCTTGAAACAACCAACAAAAATTATAAACATATTTTGTCTTTAATAGATGCATTTACTAAATTCATCTGGTTGTATCCCTGTAAAACCACTTCTGCTACCGAAGTTATATCAAAACTACGACAACAAAATCATACTTTTGACAATCCTTCCACTATCATTAGCGATAAAGGTCCTGCATTCACAAGCAAAGAATTTGCTGATTATTGTCAAGATGAAAATATAAAGCATGGGACAGTTACAACTGGTCTTCCCCGAGCCAATGGTCAAGTAGAGCGACCTAATTCCACCATAATTTCTGTAATCTCTAAAATGTCCAAAGACGAACTGACCAAATGGTTTAAACATGTTCCTAAAGTTCAACAAGTCATTAATTCAACTTACCAATGAAGCATTAAGAAAACACCGTTTGAAATATTATTTGGTACAAAAATGAAACAGAAAGAAGATGTACAAATTATTGACCTCTTAAACAGTGCAATCGAAGAACAAATCATGAAAGACAGAGAAGAGCTCCATAAAGAAGACAAAAAGAATATCCTGGAAATTCAACAAGAAAATCGCAAGCATTATAATTTACGACGTAAAAAACCCCGGAAGTACAAGCTTGGTGACCTTGTAGCAATTAAGAGAACCCAGCAAGGACCAGGTTTAAAGTTGAATTCTTAGG
The DNA here is from genome assembly GCA_963932465.1 of Maratus speciosus. Classification (NCBI taxonomy): domain Eukaryota; kingdom Metazoa; phylum Arthropoda; class Arachnida; order Araneae; family Salticidae; genus Maratus; species Maratus speciosus. The sequence continues at coordinate 231,543,011 of OZ010792.1, read as the reverse complement.
TCCGTATAAAGTAATCAAAGTGAAGTTTAACGACATCTACGACGTAGCAAAAATCTCATCAACCGAAGGACCGATAAATACTAGCTCCTGTGCTGAATACACGAAACTTTGGCCTGACAAAAACTGAAACTTAAAAAACATTTTTTTTTTAAATCTTTTCTTCCTGAGTGTTATGAACATTTTATAAGTCAATACTTTTAAAGAAATTTTCATATGATGTTACGCCACTTCAACTAGACTGCTGATCTTTCTGATGTGCAGATTAATTTTTTTTTTCTTCTTTTCCCCTAAGAACAGTTCTGTTTTTTGTTTTTGTTTCTTTTTCAGATTCTATTTTAGCACATGTCACTGCGGCAGCTCCAGATGTCAGGAAGGCCGCACATAGGGAATTTCGCAAGCAACACTTGAATCAGACTGAGTGTCCCCGACTCTGTATTTTCCGCTTCGAGATTAAAAGGTAACGAAGCAAGCTGCGTGAAGTGGAAATGTAGAAAAAGGAAATAGAATGAAAAAAGTTCGACGACGCTGGTTTTGTAGAAGAATCAGAATAATTTCGACGCTACAAAATGGAAGATTTAAACGACGTATGGAAATGCTAGATATATTCAACGACGTTAATAAAAGAAGCCTAAATAGTTGCTTTAAAGCTAAATATAGATTTAAAAGAGTGTTTTTAACTATATTTTTGTTTTGTCTTCGCCTCAATAAATGTCAGTGTTCTTCTTAGAAGTGTGTTGTGATTCATGAATAGAGTCTCATCCCATATATATATACATATATATGCATTTATATATATATATGTATGTATGTATATATAACACTGGTGCCCAGCTAACCGAAAAATACCATAAAATGTTTACAAATTATATAAATAAACTTAAAAGTTCATTAATTTTGGTTTTCATAGCTGTTTACATCATTTGGCAAAAAATCTCACTTCTGAAGCCCAAATTATGACAAACTTTTAAAAAGCAAGCCAAGGCCCTATACTGGAAAAGTACCATGTTTTATATAGTCAGATACAAAAGTTAAATTTCGGTACTTTTCCACTTTAGGGACTTACTTTTTTTGTCGAAGAAGGAAAATTGGCAACATATTTTCTGGCAACCTATTCGCTGTTACATTTTATATACACATGCATTTTTTTCAATATTTATACAAGTTATTTCACATAAAGAAGCCATATATCTAATTTTATAATATAGACATGACCTGTAATCCGCAAAACACTACTAAGGAACATGGCTACATTGGAACTAAGCTGTGTGGATTAGTAGTTTTCTACTGTATTATAGTTTTTCATAAATGAGTTTCGTTTTTAAAATCTGTTATTTTCATCTATCACTGCAGAACAAATGAGAAAAACTCATATTCTTGCACATGTGTTGGTTGTATATATCTTTATATCTCATATTCCATCATTTTTGACGGGCTATCTTTCCAGTCTATATATATATATTATGCTATGGTATGTGGCACAGAAATCGCGATTATTTGTTAATTGTTTAATAGCAATGCCCAAATGAAACACATCTCATTGGTTATTGAACAGCATTTAATGTATCTCCATACCTATAAGGGGTTACCTTGGGAGGGACCCTGTTCTGTTGCCAAATACTGCCAAGTTTGTCACCAACTTGGCAATATATCGGCAAATTTGGCGACCAAAATTAGTCACCAAAAAAGATGCCAACTTGGCAATATCTCTAATATTTCACCAAATTCCCTCAGACTTTCATTGCAAACCAATAGGGTTTACTTGCTTACAGAAAATCAATAAATTGATTGAAATATTTTAAGTAACAAAAACCAATATTAGCTTAAGGGATTACATTAATTATATTTAAGGGAGTCCAAGTAAATTAAATTATGAATAAAAGTAACATGATATGATGCTTAGCATGCTTTCCCAAACATAAATTTTAAGGAAGACTAAACTGGTCACCAAGGGCGGCTAGTAATATAATAATACATAAAATAGCTTATTTATTTTTTATAGTTTGCAGTTTTTTCTATTTATTATATTTTATTTATTAATTTATTAATTTATTTGATATTGTTTACCATTTTTAACAATGTTATGCAGGGGCCGCACTAGCCATTCGCCAACTCGCGAAATGCGAATACATCATGAAATTGGCGAGAAAAAAATTATTATGGCAAAAAAGCTGGAGAATGATTTTTTTAGGCTCTTTTGTTGTTGTAATCATGTTTTGGAACGCAAGTGAATTTCCGTTTTTAGCGCGAGTTCGCATACGGCCATATTTCCAGTCTATATTTCTCCTCTTCTTCTTGGCCGGCAAAATTCACTGTTCTGTTCTGAATTTTCTGAAAATTTAAGACACTAATTTCCAAAAATTTTTTTAAATCAGTTATCCAGTCCGAAAATTCGGACATAAAAATATCACGGAAAAATTTTGAATAAAAAATAACCAATTTTGTCAAAGAATCACAAAAAAAACATAAATTTCGTCAAAAGATCACTGAAAAAACGCAAATTTCGTCAAAAGATCCCGGAAAAACGCGAATTTTGTCCAAAGATCACGAAAAAAAAAAGAAAATTTTTGTCAAAGAATCGCAGGAAAAATGCAATTTTCGTCAAAGAATACAGGGAAAACGTAAATTCCGTCCAAAAGTTTGCGGAAAAAAATCCACATATTTCGTCAAAAGATGGCGAAAAAACACAAAATTCATAAAAAAAATCACAAAAAAATGCAAATTTTGTCAAAAGATGACGAAAAAATGCAATTTTCGTCAAAAAGACGCTAAAAACCCACAAATTTCGTCAAAAAATCGCGAAAAAAATGAAAATTTCAGCAAAAAAACACAAATTTAATCATAAGATCATGAAAAAAAAAAAAAAAAAAAATTTGGTAAAAGATTTTCCCAAATTTGGTAAAAATTTGGGAAAACACAAATTTCGTCTAAAGATCATGAAAAAAACATAAATTTCGTCAAAAAATCGTAAAAAAAAAAGCAAATTTCGTTACAGGATCGTGGAAAAAAGCAAATTTCTTCAAAGGACTGCGGAAAAAATGCATAGTTAGGGCCCGGAGGGTATACCCCCCCCCCCCCCCCCCCCTTCTGGTGCTTTGCTGTAACCTTTCAGAAAATTTGCTGTGAATTTCAGTAAAAAAAAATTCTACTCAGAATCACCCTTGGCGTGAAACTACATGAAGATCCGAGAGAAATGTATGAGAAATAAAAATATGAATAAAATCTTTTATTATTCTTAATATAATAAAAACTATATTAGGAGAAATTTTTTTAAAAAATAATTAGATAATTAATTTTTTTAGAAAACTTCTTTTATAATAATCTTATAATAATTAGTAATAATCTTATAACCTTATAATAATTAATATTATACACATGATATATAGCTACAGTAGAACCTCTTTTATCCGAAACTCTTGGTTAACCGAAATCCATTTTTAAAGTATTTTTGGTATGACATTCCTTGCGTGCAAAATCCATTTTGAACGTTTTTTTTTTTTTTTTTTTAACTATTATATTCCTTGTGTGCAAGCGCTCCTTTTCGAACTACGAGTACATATAACTATTTTCAATCCCCTTTCTTGGAGTTCTTTTGAATTTAACTTCAGCTCCCATAAGCTGCGGAGTGGAACGAAGAAAATGAACAAATTAACAATTCTGAAGCTTTTGCAAAAGGTTTGGCATGCCTGGAGAAGCAGAAAGACTGTAGTACTGGTGAACTAATAATATTAAAAAACTCTGTGATAGATCTTTCAAAGCAAAGGGAATCGAAACTACGAAAAACAAAACATTTTTCAAACCCTTGTGATATATGTAAAACGTACTTAATTTCAAAATTAAAATTCAGGTAATTTCTTCTTGTTTCTGTTTTGCTATCGCTTTATTTTTATTAAGCACTTGTTACCATAATAAGAAATATTGCACATATTTCTCCTTAATCTTAAATTTGAGGCATTCTCGATTATACGAAAATTTCGATTTTCTGAAAGAGGGTCGGTCCCAATTACTTCGGATAATCGAGGTTCTACTGTATATGTAATATATATATATATATATATATCATACTAGCGGGCTCTGCCCCCAGCAAGCTACGCTCGCCAACCCCCGTTCAGACACCGCAGAATCTAAAAACACGCTAATCTGATGGGTTTTTAAAATATTAGAGAAGATTGAATTATACTGAAAAAAGCTGTGCAGATCTCCCTGTAAACGGGTTTCCATTCAATTCCCTTTGATTGCAAAAATTTAAGGGCGAATCAGTTGCTGTTAAGACATCCAATGGTTGTTTTCGTTTTTGATTAAAGAGGATCAGTTAAACATTTGAAAAGAAGCTAAAATAAAATAAATTAAGTATAAGAGTCTTTGTCTCCCGGTATTTTAAAACAATCTCTATAACAAAACATTTTTCACACCCTTGTGATATATGTAAAACGTACTTAATTTCAAAATTAAAATTCAGGTAATTTCTTCTTGTTTCTGTTTTGCTATCGCTTTATTTTTATTAAGCACTTGTTACCATAATAAGAAATATTGCACATATTTCTCCTTAATCTTAAATTTGAGGCACTCGCGATTACCCGAAAATTTCAATTTTCCGAAAGAGGGTAGGTCCCAATTACTTCGGATAACCGAGGTTCTACTGTATATGTAATATATATATATGTGACTATCATCAACAGTTTCAGGTGGACCACTTCGCTTTTTATACTCTAGGTGCCATTTTATTTTGGTACTTTAATGTTAGCCAGGCACAGGTGATAAGTCGCCAAATACCAAATATTATTCTATCGCCATCATTTCATCTATATTATATTAGTTCAAGTCATCAACTGCCATAAACAAATATGGTCTGATCCCTTCGCCGTTCATATGAAAGTTAATTATTAAGCAAAGATGTCATACACGTCCCATATTGGCGTGATTTTTTGACGATGGCAATTTGGGGAACGCATCAACAGCATAAACAGCAACATCCGGCTTACCATATGAAGCAAAATAACGATACTTTGGCGCCAGTTATGTGCCCGTTCCGTATATGACATTGGCGTCAGAAAAAAATCGCGCCAATATGGGACCGTAAGTTTTCCATTTTGATTAAAAAATCAAAATTTTTTTTTCGAATAAAACTACATAAAAGTTGCCATGGGTGCAAAGAATTCAAGGTACTGTTACACTAGCAGGATGCAAATCTCGCCAATAGCTTTTTTTCAACTTGCGAGTTAGCATTTTTTTTTTTTTTCGAGTGGTAATATTTGGCCAGATATGGTTATACAGGCTACAGATATACACGGTTCCAGATATACAGGTTTGGCATGATTTTTATTTTTTTACGAAAATTTGACGAAAACCTCATTTTCAAATACCAGTTACATATGCATTTTTGGTATTCCTTAGATATTCCGACGACCAAAAATCTATCGCCAAACTTTAGATAAAGATTAAATGCCAATAATGGTTAATCGTAAATGTCACATTCACTTGACTTTAAGCAAGTTACACGTGTTTACGTCATCAAGTGATTTTTATTTCGACGTTTTATTCGTATATTTATTAATGTTATACTAATTTATTTGTTCTTTCGTTATTTAAAATAAAAATTATGTCAATTTGTATAATTTGGCGAGTGTTTTGGCGATTTATATAATTTGGTGAAATTGGTCGACGGAATAACTAAGTAGTGCTGTATTTCTTAATTATTTTCTAAAGGAAATATCAAAAAAAATAATTAATAATCATAGAACAAAATAATTTATATAATTTGCAAAAAGAAATAAAAGTAAATAAACATTTATTATCAAATAAACAACAATAGCCGGGTTACCATGTCAATCTTTTCTGAAATATTTAAAAATATATATATCTGTTTGATTAAAATTTGAGTTGCCATCATTAGAAAAATGTATATAAAATTGGAAAAAAATTAATATTTTGAAAACTAATTTGAAATTAAAAATTCTAATACCGGGTTTTGAAATCTGCGGATCAATATTAATTTTTGATGTTAATTTCATCGCAAAGTATTCCATATTTTAGGAGAAATCACCGTGAAACATAATCAGTTGTTTAATCAGTCGATTCATACTTCCGTTTCATACTTTCATTTCATTAGGATTTTATATATATATAGGGTAGATATATATGTATGTATAATAAAATATATGCATATATACACTTTTGGCTAATAATAGATAAATTTGGCTAATGATTTTCAAATTTGGCTAATATGTTGGCTATTAGTCTTAATTTCTAAGCGTGGTCCCTGGTTATGTATTAAATAATGTTAAATTACTGTTTTGAACATGATTGACAATGATAAACAAGTTAGCAACTGACAACCATTTTTAGCAATCTATCTCATGGCCAGATAATACGTAAATATTGCAAATGGACATGAAACATAAATGACTAAGTGAATCAAGATGTTATTTTCAAGAAAGATGAAATACATAACAACAAGCAAGATAAAAAATGCTTCCATGATCATAAAGAATTCTTGCTTTCTCTGTCAGAACCTTCAGATTTGTCGAAGGTTTAAGGTTTATTCAATTGTAAATAAAAGTAACATGTTGCAAGACTTAGCATGTATTTCAATGCGACCAAACTGGTCGTCAGAGGCCACTAGTTTACAATATATATACATATTACAATAACTTCTTAAGTACTTCTGCTAAAATTTTCCTTTCTGGTGAACTTGTTTTGTATGCAAATTACATATTTTAAAGTCTAATAAAACAAAAATAATTAATGAAGAGTATATTTTCTTGAATTGGAAGTTTGTGAATGGCCCTGTTTTATTAAGAGGGATTTTGTAAAGAGGCTTGTTTTAATAAGGGGAATTTTGTGATGGGGCCTATTTTATTAAGAATTTTGTGAAGGGGCCCAAAATAGGCCCTAAATTTTGCCTGGATCGACCCCTGATACAATTTCTCTATAGCTTATTTGGCATAGATGTCATATAAGCACTGGGATACCTAATTGGTGTTATTTTGCCTGACATGGTAACCCAGCTATTGTTGCTTATTTATTAATATATTGTTTATTCACTTTCATTTTCTTTTTAAATATTATATAAATTGTTTTGTTTTATAGTTATTAATTATTTTTTTTTAATTTAGTGTTATTACCATTTTAAAATAATAGAAAATAATTTTAAAATATATATTAACTGGTATTTGATAGCGAGATTTTCACCAAATTGGCATTTTTTAAAAAAAGCATGCCAAACCATGTGCATATATGACATCTGTGTCATTTATTTATAATCTATATCGAATATTTAAAAAAAAAAAATTGTAAAAAAAAAAAAAAATCACTCACATATGAAGATTATTTTATATTGCTTATTTTAATACATATAGCTAGAGTCCAATAGTTCAGTATCAAAGTAAGAATTTTTCAGTGGCAGATTAACAATGATGTAAAATAGATGATTATCAACTCAATATCCAATTCTAGCACATATGGTAAGTTTGTTTGCTATTTTTCAAATATTTCAATTGAAATAATGTTATGTTTTGAAATAGTTTTAAACTTTTTTTTTTTTTTTACTGTTTTTAGATGTGCCATATATTTTCTTAAAAATTTATCAATTTAGAAAAATATAAATGTCTCTCCATCCCCACCTATCAATCCCCCTGGGACAACATATATACAGTGAATTCTCGATAAGTCGAATATTCGTTTAAGTCGAAGTTTATACGAAGTCCTGACCCCTTTATTACAAATCAATGTTAAATTTTCTCGTTTTGTCGAAGTCTACATCTTTTAAGTCGATTTTTTTTTCAAAAAGAAAAATAACAGTAATTGGACTAATTTCTTAATTTTTAAGCCACGGCTCAAAAATACTGACGCATTTTGTTAGATAAAACTTTTCTGCACTTCTTCGCGGCCTTTGAAGGACGCTATTTTTATTTCCCACCTTGACCAATGAGAAGAATCTGTCGTTCCCCCTACCTCATTCATTTCTCCTTTACGTATTCCCTTTTCTCAACTCTCAGGTGGCTTAGTGTATTCTTATTTGCCAAATTTCTCATGCTTTTATGGAAGGATTTTTTTTTATCTTTCGATTCCATTATTGAGCTTTCATTCGGGTTCTTTTTTTCAATGTTGAGTCTTGTCATTTTAGTGTTTATTGCTTTCACATCGTGATACGTTTTTAGTTTGGTCTTTTAAAATGCTGAAGCGGAAATTAGAAATTCTTACTTTAGAACAAAAATAAATTCGATAAAAGATATTGAAAACAATCCTAATTTAATGGAAAAGATCTAACCCTGAAATATGGTATCAATCCCAACACTCTATCTACCATACGGAAAGATAAAGAACGCATTTTCAAAAGACGTAAGTCAAGTGTCAACCCAAAGTGCAAACGGATAAATACGCGTGCCTTCCCAGATATCGAAACAGACCTCGTAAAATAGTTTACATCTTACAGTACACAGAAGAGTGTAATTCCTTTAAGTGGTATGATGTTACATGAGAATACTTTGGATTTCACAAAATTATTGAATGTGGAAGGATTAAATGTGCTTGTCAGAGCAAATGTTTCTGGAACGAAAAATTACCTTTACTGGTCATCGCTAAATACAAAAATCCTCGCTGTTTCAAACATAAAAAGTCACTTCCGGTAGAATAGAGATCCAATAACAAGGCTTGGATGACACTAATATTGTTGAGGAGTGCATCAGAAATTTGGATGTAGTGTTTCATGCAAAAAAGCTGAAAATGTTTATCTTCGTTGATCCGTGTACAGCTCACGATTAACTTTTGAACTTGAAATCTATCAAGTTAGAATTTCTCACTTCTAACACAACTTCTAAATTACAGCCAGCAGACCAGGGAATAATTAAATGTTTAAAACATTCTTACAGAAAAGAGTGGAAGGCAATCCAGGATGAAGAAAATGGAATAAATCAAAAGTGTGATGTGTTAGAAGCAATTAGTCTGATTTCAAGTCCCTGGAACAACGATGTGAAGCAAATCACTATCAAAAATTGCTTCAGTAGATGTGACTTCTTTTGCAAGCAATGCGCACTCATGTGTTCTGAATGAAAATCTACACGGTCAAGTTATTTCTGAAGATGACGATAATGAGTTTTTTAATATTGACGAAAATGTTGCAGTTTGCGAAGAAATTAGTGCTTCAGATGTAGTTGAAGCAATGAAAAAGGTGGAGAATGATCCTGAGTCTGAGGATGATGAGGAAGTAAATTGCGTTTCACTTCCAAACAATCAAGAAGCACATGCGGCAATGACGACACTACAGCAATATATCGAAAGTAGAGACGGTGCGGACGATTCTCTTTTCCTTTGTTTACATACTTTCTGACATGTGAAAAGCAAAAAAGTTTCTTCAAACAGTCATAATCAACAAGTTTTTTCAGAAAACTTGAGTTTGTAAGTACCTTATATGTAGCATTAAATTATATATAGCTTTAGCGCTCATTTTGCAGACTCCATTATTACAGTATAATTGCATTTCCTATGTATATGATCGAATTATTTTTCATATATTTTCTGTATGTATTTAAGGATTTTTGATAAGTTGAACTTACGATAACTCGAATAAATTTGCCGGTCCCTTCGAATTCGACTTATCGAGAATTCACTGTATATAAGCATGCATATTATTTTTGAAATAAAAAATTAGGACAACATACATATATAAGCATGCATATTATAAGTTTTTGAAATGAAAAATTAACTTGAATTAGATTCATCAGACAAATGTTGCTTGTGCTTCTAATACTGCTATTTTACATTTGACTTTGATTTTGTTTTAAGAAGCACTCTGTCCCTTTCTGGATGTACAGCCGGTGTTCTTTTTTCAAATATATGATAAATCAGGGTCACAGTACACTTACATATAATGGGATTTACATATGCAATACATATCTCTGTAAACAACTTGCATGAGTTCCACTATACCTCTAAAAAAAATCTATCTTAGAACATTTATTTATTTATTTAAATTTAAAATAAAGTACTTCTCTAGATCCACATTTGGATCTAAGGCAGGATCCAAGAATAAATAGTTTAGCTTTATAGCTCTGTGTACATCAAAACAAAATTCCCATATTGCACCCTGTAACAGTTCTTCCCAGATCTCTTCTTCAACAAACACCTTATCATCAACTACATCAGTCTCACTTTCAGAAGCCTAAAAATAAAGAATTAGAGAGAAACTATATACCAATTTAAAAAGAAATTAAAAAAAAAAACCTCATAATTAACACAAACAAATAGGCTTTAACAAAGAACATTTGTATAAATCCCTATAAAAATATACAGGACGTGTTTCAAGCTGGAAATTTTAAAGAATGTGATAGGTGGCACTAGCTGAAAAATAAACACCAATCACAGAGGAGCACATGCAGAAGAGGAAAGTGTTGCCAAAATGACAGGAAGAAAAAAATGGAACAGATGCCGTATTCAGCCGGAGTCTGCCATCTTGTTTCTTTGTTGGTCATTTATAACCACTTTTTTGACAACTTTAAATTTCTTCATTTGGATTTATTTATTTATTTTTGTTGCTGTTTTTTAAAATGTTCAACCTCAGGTTCTTTTTTGGCTGTAATTTCGGAATATATATTTTTTGAAATGAATATTTGCTTTACTCTACTGATTTAAAATTTCTATGGTTACCGTTTGCTAATTACGAATTTCCCCTCCCCCCCCCCCCCCCTCTATTTTTTTCCTTTTTTACAAATAATGATTGGGTGCTGATTTTCTGTTTAAAATTTTGTTGTTGTTGTTGTTTATGTTTACTCTCTAAATTTTCAAAAAGTAAGCATAAAGTGGTTATAAATGACCAACAAAGAAACAAGATTGCGGACACCAGGTGAATATGGCAGCTGTTCCCAAAAAATAAATAAATAAAATAAAATAAAATAAAAAATAAAAGTATATATATATTTTTTTTTTTAAGAACCTTTTTTTTTTACCAAAATAAAAGATTTATTGTAAAATTTAGTTTGTAGAAATGCTAAAAGCAGACAGAATGTGTTATTACTGTACAATTTCAAATTGTGATTTCTGTTAGACTTGGGCCAGATGACAGATTTTGCCACTGATTTGGGCACAGGTTGGAGTCAGACTGAAAAAAATGCTGAAAAGCAAAAGAGTCCAGTGCAATCTGACGTTTCTACCCCACAGCTTGTCAGACACATTGACCATAGATGTCATCATTTAAAGACATGCTGTTTTTAACTCTAAAATGTTCAGTTCCTAAGATGTGTTTGGTGAGAAACAGCAAACTGATTCAAAATGTGGATGATGAAATTATTATTACCCATTTGGCTCCTGATATAAAGCATTTAGGGTACTTTTATGTTAGCAGTTGATAAATCGCCAAATATTGTTCCCATTGCCATCATTTCTATTGCATTCATTTCATTTAATATATATTAGGGTGTCCCAGGAGAGGCCAAAAAAATAAAAAGTTTGAAAATGCCAAGTCTCACCTTTTAAAAATATTCTTTCTCTCATAATAGGATATTACAAAAAAATTCAAGTCATTTCACAAAGGTTTAGAGGTCCCCCAAGCTAATAGAAAATAGGGAATTTATGGAAAATTTTAATTTCTATTTAATATACAGGATTGCAGAATTCTACCACACTTCTCTTACAATTTTTTTTTTATTCTAAAACTTGTTTAAGAAACACTTTATCATGTTTAACAATGATTTCATTTGATGTTAAATTTTTATTAAATTTTTTTTTATCAAAATTTATGAAATTACTATCTGAGGACCATATTTCGTTTTTCTGATCATTACTTTTCTAATGCTCTTCAATCTTTATTAATCTACTGGATTTCATTAAATTAATATCATGAAGTACAATGTTTCAAATATTAATATGAGATGGCAGCTCCAGCAGGTGTTATGGAAAGTTTCATTGATTATTTATCAGTCTTCGGTTTTGGATATCGATGAAGCCAATAAATCTTCTGAAGAAATCTGTGAGGAAGAAGTTGTAGTAAAAATACATTTAGATGATAATACAAAGCCCAAAGGAAATAAATCTAAGCTCTGCAGTCGCAGATCCATTATTACTCCAAGATTTGCTGATGTTTTAGATTGAACTGAGACCAGCATGAAAGATCCGCAATGATAATAGCATCTGTAATAAACCAAGAAGTTTGCTCTTCCTCTACCATGATGTCTGACCCACTTGTAAAAATCCATAGTGCTTTAAAAAATGTAGTGTTCATCGGGAACGCCAATATTTTCGCCAAAAAACCGTTCAGCAATTAAAAACACAGTTTGAAACATCAAAGGCAGTTGCTCATTGAAGAGGAAATTGTTAGCCAATTTGTCATCGAAAAGCATAGGAAATATTAATCATTTAATGTTAGTAATTTTTTCTTTGCAAGATAAACGAAAACGTATTAAGCTTCTTGGAGTTTCTAAGTTATTGTTTGGAACTGACAAAGAAGCAACTGATCCTGTTTTCGAGCTCTTAAAATTGTGGAAATGTGAATCTCAAGTAATTGGCATGTGTTTTGATACAACCCATACAAATAATGGAAGTTTCAAAGGAGCATGTACAATTCTTGTGCAAAAAATAGGCAGAAACCTTTTGTGGATAGCATGTAGGCATTACATGTTTGAGGTTCTACTTTCTGATGCATTTAGTGTGTGTTCTGGACAATATACTGGGCCGGAAATCTTTTTATTTAAGAGATTCTGAAAACACTTGTCTAAGCTCAACCACCATGAATCAAAAAAAATAATCAGTACCCATCATAACAGCATCAGACAGTTTAAGAACTTTTATTTCTAATCAGGTAAAAACTGCTACAAAACTACTTTGCGATGATTACAAAGAAATTTTAAATCTTGCATCATTAATGATTGGATTAGACATTCAATTTAGAATTCGAAAACAAGGTGCTCGTCACCGAGCTCACTGAATGCCAATTTATTCCTTGGAAAGCAATTGCAAAGCAATTTATTCCTTGAAAATGAAGTTATTGTTTAATGGGAATGAAAGCACAATGGTATTAACTGCTAAAGAGTTTCTAGGTATACAGCAGTTTAAATGGTTAGTTGTATGTGTATATTTGCAGTCTTGGTTTACTTGTCGATCTGCTATTGATGCTCCTCCTAATGAGGTTTCAATGATTCAAAGGTTGAAAGAATATGATGCCAAACACATAAGCAATATTGGATTAAAAACAATGTTATGTCATTCATAGTATATGACTGGGGAACTATAACACTTAGCTTGTTTTCAGATCTTCTTTCTGATAATCAAAAATCAAAGATAGTTTTGAACACTAAAAAAGAAGGGAGTTCTAATTCACATCTGCTAGAAATACTTTCTCTCAAATTGGATGATTTATGTATTTCTAATAGTTTCTTTGAAACGGTTAAAATTGAAGATTGTTTCGTCCGTGTATCAGTCAAAGATTGGTCTAAAACACCATCCTATAAAAAAGCTGCAATATTTTCTAAAAATTTGCCTTGTGTAAATAATGTTGTTGAACAAGCTGTTGTATTCATACATGACTTTAGTTGGTCAACAAGAAACGAAGAGCAGAAACAGTTTTTGTTATAAGCCGTAGAGATAGGGATGCACAGAAAGAAATTTTGTAAAGAGCAATCGCCAAAATCGTTTTGAAATGTAGTTGATAAAAAATGTGTGAATGTAAAAAAATTTGTAAATAAGTATGTGATAACTTTAAAACATTCTTCTTCAATGGGTTTATTTACCAATTGTAAGACAATTGTTTACCTAAGTTCACTTTTGGTGCATAATAATATAGAAGGCAGAAATGTCTGCAAAATCACATTCTTCTTGATTTCAGTAATATATTATGTCTCTTCCTACCAGAGCAAAAACATAATTTATACAAAATTTGTTTGAAACAATATATAAGAAGCTTTCATAAATGAAAAAAAATGTCATTTGAACATTAATGGTTTTTAATGTAGCTAATAAAAAATGCGGCATTTAACCCCTTCACGGTTGCTTAATATTTGAAAAAACCATCAAAAGTGTACCTATTTTTTTTATTACAGAAATTGAATAATTATAAGGTTTCTAAATAAAATATGCAATTAGTTTATTTTTAAGACGAAAAAACAATATTTTATAGCCATATTCATATTTGTATAAAAGCCATCATGCGAGAATTATGTGTCTTAACCTCTTAAGCTCCGCCTCCGATAAATGTAGGTTACTTTTTTTTATTATTCAGATTGTTTGATTCCCACCACCGTAGTTTACGGCAGATAAAATGATGCGAAAATAAAGACATTTAGACTATTTAAAAAAAAACTGGTGGAAGTCAAACAATCTGAATTAAAAGATAGTAGCCTACATTTATCGGGGGCGGAGCTTAAGAGGTTAAGACACATAATTCTCGCATGATGGCTTTTATACAAATATGAATATGGCTATAAAATATTGTTTTTTCGCCTTAAAAATAAACTAATTGCATATTTTATTTAGAAACCTTATAATTATTCAATTTCTGTAATAAAAAAAAATAGGTACACTTTTGATGGTTTTTTCAAATATTAAGCGACCGTGAAGGGGCTAATATTCCAGTTATCATCTGAAAGGCTTGATTCATCAGAATCCATATCAAAATGACAAAAATATTACAAATCTATGACAAATCTATGGCAAATTATAGATCGTACAAATCAAACCAGAGTGCTAATATTCAAAGACTTCAAATGGAAATTCCAGTTCAATTTTTCTGGTTTCAGAAGTTTTTTCCAGCAATTAAATCTCCAGCCCGAGAATATGACGGGCACGAGAAATAACGAACGACACCTCAGCCCGAGATATTGACGGGAGCGAGAATTAAGGAGTTAACATTATTATGGCCATTTTCATGCAAGTTCAATGACCTTGGGGGACCTCTAAATATTTTTTTTTAATTCTGAAACAATGTAAGGGGTTTTATATTCACAGGAAGAACATTTTTAGCAGGTGAGAGTTTACAATTTTAAAAGTTGATTTTTTTGGGACACCCTAATATATATACAGTCGGACCTCTATTTAACGAACCTCTATTTTGCGAATTTTTCCTTGGAACCAAGAACATTTTGCGATTTTTTTCGTAAAATAACCTCTAAATAGCTAAGTGCATTCTCTATTTAACGAACTTTTTCTTGTGATCTAATTTTTTTTTGCTCTCCATTTTCAAAATATTTCTGGACATTTCAAATTTATTCTTTCTTTAAACACATTTTATGATGTTCAATGGCCTTGAACTGGTTTTAAAAGGCGCCTTCTTTGTCAGCAGTGAGAATTCGGTAAGTACGGAGGACGAAGACGATAATCCCTTAGAATAACTTAAAAAAATGTGGATACAAATGAGAAAAACAGAAGAAATTAACCATGATGTGCTGATTGATGATTGTATTTCACTTAATCCTGAAACTGAGACCTCGGAAACACTATCCGAATCGGATATTTTCGACAGTGTGAAAAATAAAAACAACACAACAATGAATTATGATGATCATGGAAATGATCATGATGCAGGAATTAACAAAACTTCAAATGATGAAATGCTAAAATCATTTGAAACAATCGGACGTGGATTATAATTAAGAAGAAAATACGCATGAAGGGGTTTTTGGTGCATTGCAATGATGCGAGACGTATTATGAGAGAAAACACTTTTTAAAAGAAAAAACTTAGGCAAAATTAACAGAGTTTTTTAGAAATTAAATTTAAGGACGCATATGTTAATGTATGGTTAAAATTATTTGTTATAATAATAATAAATACGATAATGTCATTAAAATTTGTTAATTTTAATGTAAAACTATTTACTTTAAACAGGAAATACAGTGTATTCCCGGACAATGTTTTGTTTTCCTTGCAGATTTCAAAGATTTAAACACATAGAAAAAATAAATTGATGATGGATATTGGTGGGTAAAATAAATAAAACAAATCGATATAATTTATTAAAAAAATGTGATTAATTACTTTTAGTAAAAACATTTAGTGTTTATGAATTTAAAATCTGTTTTATGTAGTTTAAAGTATTTTAAAAGGTGAATCTCTATTTAACGAATTTTCAATATAACGAACTTTTTCTCCGGATTTAGCGACTTCGTTAAATAGAGGTTCGACTGTATATATAATATGTTTAACACCGCATTCATTTGAAATAGATGACATTAATTTAAAATGCATATGTTACATACATTTAAAATATACACATTTCATTTTAAATACAAAATAATAATAATAAACAATACTATAGACTAAAACATTTTATTTCAACATCAAAGCCCTGTGACTAATTTACACATTGAAAAAAATAAAAGCTGCTGTTGATGAGAAAAAACCAATATTGGTGAGATTTGCATGTCGGGGATTGTTTATGTCGGGTTTAAACGGTTTAAACCATCATCTCAAAAACCTCAAATACTACTGTAAAATTTCACACACAACAACATTACATGTAATATTTACAGTATATCAATAATTAGTACATAGTAGGGTATTACTGTGAAGTGCAACTTTTTAACAGGGTAATTTTTTTTATTTTTTGTAAAATTGTGTCATGGCAAAAACCTCAAATACTAATTTGATCTGTAAAATTTCACACTGCATGTCACATACAACAACATTGCATGTAATATTTAAAATTCACTATTACTGAATATCAATAATTAGGACATAGAAGAGTATTATTGTTAAGTGCAACTTTTTAACAGGGTATTTTTTTTTTTTTTTTTTTTTTTTAATTGTGCCTTTTTAAAAAGTAGACATTAAGCTGTACTTTTTTCTCTTACTTAAAATCGTTTTAATTTCTCTATTACTTTTGAGAGCTTAAAGCATTACTTAGCTTTTTTTTTTTTTTTTTAAGAAAAAAAAACTTAGAAAAGTGCAGATTTTTTTGTACATAACAAGATAATGTGCATCAATTTTATTCTAGTCTAGGCAGGGTTCGTTGATATATATATATCAATGGATATATATCATGATATATATCTTGATATATATCCGATATTTATTTTTAAAATATCAAGATCTTTGATATCTTCGATATTTTCAAATTCTTGATATTTATTTTCAAAATATCAAGATGTTTGATATTTTGTATATTTGATATTTATTTTCAAAATATTACCGTGCAAGCTAATTTTGATATTTTCTACAGTCAAAGCAAGTGTAAATGAAATTTCCACCAGTTTATTGACCACATATTGTCACTCTGTAGATAATTAATTTTTGCCTCTGGCAGTAACTTTAAGAAAATAAGAAAACAAATCTTTTCCAAGCTTTATGTTTGAAACTTTTATTTTTTAAAAAATAGAACTAATAATTATAACAGACAGTTAATTCAGAACAACTTTTGAAAGATAAAATGTAATTTAGATAATCATTTATATACAGCCAAGGTTCGTTGATATATATCAATGGATATACACTCATGTCCAAAATTAAGGTCACAAATATAAAATCTGTGAAAACTGATGAACTATTCACTGTTTTGCCATGAAATTTGGCACGGAGGTATATTGCAATGGGAGAAAGAATATAGCAACATAACAATATGGAAAAGATTTTAATTGTGAATTAAGATGCAGGGTATATGAAAAAGTTAAATCATGAATCGGAGATAAAGCATTTATCTCGGAAAAATTCTGTCTAATATAAAATGTGACCACCGTGTACTGCTATACAAGCCTCACAACAAGCTCTCATATTGTTTATGAGGGTGTCAATAAGTCTTTGTGGCAAGAAAGGCCATTCTTCCAAAAGCGCGGCTTTTAACTCCTGGCGGGTCCTGGGAAGGGTGTTACGCTGTGCAATGGCTCTTCCTAGACCATTCCAAACATGTTCAATTAGATTGAGGTCCAGAGGCTTCGAGAGCCAATTCATACGGCGAATATCCTCTTCGTCAAGAAAATCCTCAACAATGTTAACTCTGTGTGGCTTCGCATTATCGTCCATAAACATGAAGTCTGGGCCTACGGAAACCCAGAACAACCTCACATAGGCTTCGAGGACCTCATCCCTAACACCAGGTGTCCAGTCGTGTGTGTTGCTTTCACTGCATCCAACAGAAGAGCAAGGTTGTTGTGGAGCCGAATACATCAGTCTTGGACACAGCAAGAATGGGGCAATGTTATTTCCAGTGATGAGTCGAGATTCACCTCGAAGGGTGATTCTCGCCAAATCTTCATCTGGAAAGAACGTGTAGTTCGCTATCTATCGTCCCTCCTTCGTAAAAGAAATCGACAGATTTGGTGGCAAAGGAATCCTTGTATGGGGCAGCATAATGTTGGGTAGTCATACACCACTGCAAGTCTTTGATGCGGGTACTGTCAACCCACATTTCTATAGGGATGAGGTCCTTGAAGCCTATGTGAGGTTGTTCTGGGTTTCCGTAGGCCCAGACTTCATGTTTATGGGCGATAATGCGAAGCCACACAGAGTTCACATTGTTGAGGATTTTCTTGACGAAGAGGATATTCGCCGTATGAATTGGCTCTCGAGGCCTCTGGACCTCAATCTAATTGAACATGTTTGGGATGGTCTAGGAAGAGCCATTGCACAGCGTAACACCCTTCCCAGGACCCGCCAGGAGTTAAAAGCCGCGCTTTTGGAAGAATGGCCTTTCTTGCCACAAAGACTTATTGACACCCTCATAAACAATATGAGAGCTTGTTGTGAGGCTTGTATAGCAGTACATGGTGGTCACATTCCATATTAGACAGAATTTTTCCGAGATAAATGCTTTATCTCCGATTCATGATTTAACTTTTTCATATACCCTGCATCTTAATTCACAATTAAAATCTTTTCCATATTGTTATGAGGGTTCATACAGAGTTGGTAAGAAAAAATCCAAGGAGTACCCAAAAAATCCAAGGAGTCCAAAAAATTTTAAGGATTTGCCTTTTTTTTTTTTTTTTTTTTTTTTTCTTTTTGTCGATGTTTTTATGTGCTGCATTGTTATGTGGTATGCACACTCCAATTTTTAATGCCCAATTTGGAGAGAAAAACATTACAAAAACAAATTTTACTCTATTAGAATCTAATTGTGAGTGCTAAAATCGCACAGTATTCACAATATATTGCTTATTGATTTCGTAAGTTTAAATACAAAATTGACAATCTACTTTTTTATACAGTGACCAATGGTCATGTCACAGGGGTGATTCTGAGTAAAAAAAAAAAAAAATCTAAAATTCACAGCAAATCTTCTGAAAAGTTACACCAAAGAGGGGGGGGGAGGGGGGCTTCTACTCCCGACACTAGCTATGTGTTTTCTCCGTGGCTCTTTGACGAAATTCGCGATCTTTTGAAGAAATTTCAGGGTTTTTTCGCGATCTTTTGATGAAATTTGTGTTTTTTCCGCGATCTTTTGACGAAATTTGCCGATATTTCGCGATCTTTTGACGAAATTTGTCGATTTTTCGCGATCTTTTGACGAAATTTGTCGATTTTTCGCGATCTTTTGACGAAATAGCCAATTTTTCGCGATCTTTTGACGAAATTTGCCGATTTTTCGCGATCTTCTTACGAAATTTGCCATTTTTCCGCGATCTTTCGACGAAATTTTTGGGTTTTCGCGATCTTTCGACGAAATTTGTGGAGTTTTTCGCGATATTTCGACGAAATTTATGGGGGTTTTGCGATCTTTTGACGAACTTTGCGGGGTTTTTCGGGATTCTTTGACGAAATTTGCGTTTTTTCGCGATTCTTTGACGAAATTGGCGATTTTTCTGCAAACGATTGACAAATTTTATTTTTTTTCGGCGACCATATGTCCGAATTTTCGGATTGGTGACCGATTTTTTTAAATTTTCGGAAATGAATGCCTTACATTTTCGGAAAATGCGGACTAGAATCACTCCTAGGTCATATAAATAGAGATTAGTCAAACCTCAAACACTTATTATGTATATCACATACATGATACATCTTAAAGAAAATTTTTAAACGACAAAAAAAAAAAAAAAAAAAAAAAGAATGCTAAATGCAACATACAAGAAAAAATATAACAAGTTTTGAATTTATTCTTTTAGAACAGCGGTAATCGCTTTTTTTAAGGGGAAATTTTGACAATTTCGCATTTTTTTCGCGATCTTATGATGAAATTCGCGTTTTTTTTCGCGACCTTCCGGGAACGATTTTTTCGCGATCTTTTAATGGAATTCGCGTTTTATTTCGATTGTTTAACGAATCTGACTTTTTTTTCACGATCTTTTGATGGAAACCGCGTGTTTTTCGTGATCTTTTGACGAAATTTGCGTGTTTTTCGCGATCCTTTGACAAAATTCGCGTGTTTTTTCGCTATCTTCTGGGGAAATTCGCGTTTTATTTCGATCGTTTGACGAAACTAACGTTTTTTTCGCGATCTTTTGATGGAAACCATGTGTTTTTCGCGATCCTTTGAGGAAATTCGTGTGTTTTCGAGATCTGTTGAGGAAATTCGCATTTTTTTGCGATTTTTTGAGGAAATTCGTGTTTTATGCGATCTTTTGAGGAAATCTGCTTTTTTTCTCGATCTTTAACGAAATTCGCGTTTTTTCGTGATCCTTTGAGTAAATTCGCGTTTTTTCGCTGTCTTAAGAAATTCGCGTCTTTTTAAGAAATCCGAGTTTTCCCGCGATCTGTTGGAGAAATTCGTGTTTTTCAAGATCCTTTGACAAAATTTACGAATTTTTTCCGCGATCGATTGACGAAATTTGACGGTATTTTTTTGGAACATATTTGCGAAAAATGCGATTTTTTCGAGATTCGTGGCTAAATGCCAAACATTGATAAAATTTAAAATAAAGGTCGGCTAACAGTGTCGAAAAACGGACTTTACGGACCTAATAATTGAAAAACGGACCTAGTGGGAGCCCTGCTATTAAGATTACCCTACCCAATCAATGTTGTGCTTCAGATGAATGACGTGCATAAAGGATTTACCGTGCGTTTTTCAATCACGATTTTTTTTTTTCCCTCGGCAGCAATATAGCTTGCGTCCGAGGTCGCAATAGAATATAAGGAGTTTCTAAGTAGTGGTTTGCTTATCTAAGTAGTTCTAAGTACTACTTGGGAATGTTTTCACTTCTAAGGAGTTTCCAAGGAGTCTAAGGAGTCTGTGCGAACCCTGTATGTTGCTATATTCTTTCTCCTATTGTAATATGCCTCTGTACCAAATTTCGTGGCAACACAGTGAATAAATAGTTCATCAGTTTTCACAGATTTTATGTTTGTGACCTTAATTTTGGACATGAGTGTATATCCGATATTTATTTTCAAAATATCAAGATTTTTAATATTTTCATATACTTGATATTTATTTTCAAAATATGAATGTGCCCAAGATATTTTTGATATTTTCAGTCATAATTCGTAATATTTCAGTGTAAATTAAATAAATTTTCAACTGTTATTGACTATATGAATCTGTAGATAAAGAACTTTTGTCTCTTCTTTATGTGACTTTTTAGCTAAAAAGGAAAACAAATATATTTTTCAAGCTTTAGATTTGAAGCTTTTATTTTTAAATGTTGAACAAATAATTAAGGAAAAAAAAAAAGAAAAATGCATTTTTAGAATATTGTTTAAGTTTTCATGTTAAGTACAATATATTTTAGTTCCTAATCTAATTATGCTCAAAAACATTTATTATCAGCAGTAAGTTGACTGCTTTGAAAATATCAGATATATATCGAAAATATCGGATATATATCAAAATATCGGATATTTTTGATATTTTCGAAAATATCATGATATTTACGAACCCTGGGTCTAGGCAATAACCATTCTATTCAAAATTGCATTATGAATCTTAAACATTTACAAAATAAGAGAAGTAATTTTTGAGAAGAATCGTTTTTCCCGTCTTCTTATTTCAGTGCTATAGGGAGGACCCCATTACTTAGTGGAAAGGTATTGGTATCATTAAATGCAATAGCTTTTCGGCTGAGCCTGCTTCAAAATTTGCTCATCTAGCAATGCTTTTGCTATCAAGCCCTACTAGCTCAGCATCAATTAAGACACAGACTATTTTCGGTACTTCTTAGTTAACCAAATTACTGTCACCAAATTGTAAGATTAATTGCTAATAATGGTTGCCATTAATTAATTAATTGTAAGATTAAATGCCAATAAAACCATTAATTCGGCATTTTATTTGTATTTTTATTAATGTTTTACTAATTTATTTGTTCTTTCATTATTTAAAATAAAAAATTATGTCAATGTGTATAATTTCGCGAGTGGTTTGGCGATTTATATAATTTGGCGAAATTGGTCGACGGGATAACTAAGAAGTACCCTATTTTCTAACGCTTCATACACTCTAAACTCAAAAATCATTTGGGTGTAAATAAATCAATGTGCTAAACAGGCTGTGTGCTGCAGCATGCTGCGGGGTAAAATTGATCCGGATTATTTAATTGTACAAAATGATTTTCTTCTGATTGAAAATTCCAAAAAGTAAAAATATTTTATTACAATTATAATTTAAAAAATTTTTAAATTATTAAATTACAATAATTTTAAATAAAAGATTTCATAAATCATTGACTTATTTAATGCTATTGTTGTTAAAATATGTTTTAAGCTTGTTACATATTTTTGACAGTTTAAACCAAACCAGTTTTTGATGTCAAAAACCCAACCCTGCTTAAAAGGATTCGGAACAGATGTCATACATTCCTGGGGCTATCATCTTGGAATTTTTCTTGGCGTGAAAACCCCTTTTCTGCCAAGTAGTAAATGTCGCCAAGCACTGGTTTATATGCATGTTAGGCTTAATGAAAATAAAATGTAAATAATAAACAAAACTCGTTAAAGCAGCAATCACTAAACATTGTATGAGCGCTACACGCTCATTAACAGAAAAAAAAAACATCACTGGATTCAGCAAACTCCTTCTGCCATGACCACAGAAATGCACGAAACTCATTAAAGTGGCAATCAGTAATCGTCGTATGAGCGCTACGTGCTCATTAACCGAAAAAAAAAAACATCACTGGATTCAGCAAATTCCTTCTGTAGGAATCACAAAAATGCACAAAACTCGTTAAAGCAGCAGTTAGTAAATGCACGTATCTTGCTGTTCCCCAATCTCAAAAATGCACGAAATGCAGGAGAAATATACAATAAACGACTAATAGAAAACATTACTATAAAACACAGCAACAAAATATACATAAAATTATGAACATAACAGACATCTGATTTCTTGAAAGCTTAAGCACGAAATACCTGCTAGCACCACCGTCATTTTCCAAAATAGGTTTATGAATACGCACTGTAAACAAACCTCCTTTATTCGTCAAAATTTCCTCATATTTCTTAATTACTTCAGCAAGAGCGTTTAAACAGACTACAGAACCCATATTCAATCAAATGCATCCAATAAATTTAACATAAAAATAATTGACAGAAATATACAACACGATATCACAAGCAAAAACAGCCTTCTCACGTACTCGCAACACAATCTCGATGAAAAACGGAGTTGCCAGAACATGTCACGCCAGAACACACATGTCACACGGATTTCATACAAATAAAGATCGCCAAGAAATCTCAAACTATCCAAGATGGCGGCCAAGGTAATATACGGCATCTAAGCCAAGGATTCTTATATTTGTTCTCCCTCAACAAGCAAATCTGGTGGACACATTAACGATGTCAGTCTTATAAAGAAAAAAAAAATGAATTTTACAGAAATTAATATTCATATGATGAAGAATCGAAAGTTTTCCAATTTCCTATAAAAAGTGCATATCTTAAACTATAATCAACTCTTTCTGCATAACAATCTTTAGAGATGAGTCACTGAAAATCAGATTAAATTAAAAATTTGACACCATTATCAGAAAGATTCACTGATTTTATAGAAAAAGAGGAAAACTGTTCAATTGATTTCCATTAGAATAACTAACAATACATGGCAATTATATCTACTTATAAATGAAAGTGACTTTGCAAATGTGCAGAGCAGAGCAGAGCCTTAACATGGGCAATGTTCACAATGAAAAATAAATAGAAAAATCAGCAACGTTATTTTCATACTCGTATACAATAAAAGACTAATATCAAACAAACAAAACCTCAAGCTGATGCTCGTTGACTAAAAACAGAAGAAAATATTCTTTTCAGGCTAGATATCGAAATGAAAAAAAATAAAATAATGATCCAATTAAAAAATATCCTACTATCACAAAAAAATCTAACTGAAAGCAAATTCATTGTTTGTTCTCTTGAGTGAAGCCATAAAACATCGCCGCCATCAATACCAGACATAAATCTGCAAAAATCGCTATAGGTCAAAATTAACATTTCTACCCACTGGCCAGTACACTGATTTTTTTCACTGGCCAGTTTTTTTTTAACCACTGGCCAGTAACAAAGTTATGTATGCTCCATACAAAATTGTGTTTTTTCTAACTATCAACATTGTAATTTACTAATATACAGGGCTTGAATTTCAGGGCGGGATGGCAGGATTCGCGCCCGAAACTTTGAAATCCCGCCCAAAAGAATATCGTGGGCTGGAGGCTCCCGCCCAAAAAAATTCACCCTTTTCTGAAAATTTTTGCATTTTGAATTTACCATTAACACCCGCGAATGCCTTGCAAATTTTGTGATTTTTTTCGTGCGACCGATTAACACATTTTGGGTGGTTTTTATTTTGCGATTAATAGAGAAATTTCACGATTTTTTTTACCGAGGTCGATTGTCAAGTTTCGCGTTATTTTCGGGGTGATTCTGTTCCAAATGTTCCGAAAATTTATCAAAAATCGGTCATAAAAAATATAATTGAAAAAATCATGAATTTCGACTTATGGTCGCCGAAAAAATCAATTTTGCCGCAAATAGACGCGAAAAAAAAAACGCTAATTTCGTCAAAGGTTCGCAAATAAAATGCAAATTCCGTCAATTATCGCGGAAATAACGTGACTTTCGGCAAAGGATCGCGGTAAAAAACGCGTGTTTCGTCAAAAGATCGCAGAGAAAACGCGAATTTCCCCCAAAGGATAGCAAAAAAACGCAAATTTCTTCAAAAAATCGTGGGAAAACTGAATTTTTGTCAAATAATCGCAGAAAAAACGCAAATTTCGTCAAAGGGTAGCAAAAAAAACACAAGTTTCGTGAAAAGATCGCGGGAAAAACGCAAATTTTCCGCGATCTTTTCACGAAATTTGCGTTTTCCGCAATACTTTGAAGAATTTTGCAATTCTTTGATGAAATTTGCGTTTTTCCACGATCTTGTCACGAAAGTTGCATTTTTTGTGTGATCTTTTCACGAATTTTGCATTTTTTCCGCGATCTTTTCACGAAATTTGCATTTTTCGCAATACTTTGAAGAATTTTGCGATTCTTTGACGAAATTTGTGTTTTTCCACGATCTTGTCATGAAAGTTGCATTTTTTGCGTGATCTTTTCACGAATTTTGCATTTTTTGCAATACTTTGAAGAATTTTGCGATTCTTTGACGAAATTTGTTTTTCCATGATCTTGTCACGAAAGTTGCATTTTTTGCGCGATCTTTTCATGAATTTTGGGTTTATCCGCGATCGTTTCACGAAATTTGCATTTTTCCGCAATCTTTTCACGAAATTTGTGTTTTCTGCGATACTTTGAAGAATTTTGCGATTCTTTTACAAAATTTGCGTTTTTCCCCGATCTTGTCACGAAAGTTGCGTTTTTCCCCGATCTTGTCACGAAAGTTGCGTTTTCTCCGTGATCTTTTCACGAAATTTGCATTTTTTCCACGATGTTTTGACGTAATTCATGTTTTTTATGTGGTCCTTGGGCAAAAATCACGTTTTTTCACGATTCTTTGACGGAATTGGTGATTTTTTTCTACTAACGATTGCGAAATTGATTTTTTTCGGTGACAATATCGAAATTAGTGATATTTTTATGTCCGAATTTTATGGCTGATGACCCTTTTTTTTTTTCGACGAATGCCTTAAATTTTCGGAAAATTCGAGGCAGAATCACTCCCGCTACTTTCTTTTCTTACATTTGGGAGAATCGCCGATTTGGACGCCGTAAATTCCGAACGAATTTCACCCCTTTCCTCCCTGGCATCGATCTTTCAACCGTCGCGTTTGGCGAGTGGTGCCCATTGAGTTTGGCGAGAGAGGACAATAAAGTTAATCGCCACGTTTTAAGTGTTACTCGACACTTGGCGAGTGCTAATTCTGAGCTATAAAAATCGCTAGAACAGAAAACACGATTTCTGTTCTATATCTGAATAAATATAAGATTTTGAATGTAATTGACAGGTTGAGCTTGAACCTGCGCAAGCCTGATATAAAAATTGAGCTTGTTTCAACTCCATCACCTATGTGTGAGACAATTTACATCCCATATATGTGTTTTGATAGAAAGAATGCAAAAGGTTGGAGATGGGAGGAAAAGGAAAGTGGGTAATTTAGGCTTTGGTTTTTCAGAAACGCTATTGCACTGAACTCCAAAGCACTGTATTTATGAGCTCTGGTGAATTCCAACCAATATTTAAATATTTACTAAAAACAGAGAAGTATATACTGGAGCTGAGCTCAGGCGCAAATTAAGCCCTGACCAATCACTTTCAAAACATATTCAGTTTTAATAACGTTAATGCGTCCACGTTGAATTAACAGCTGGAAAAATCTATGGCCATGGCCAGCTATGCTGTTTATTGATAGCTAAAATAATTATTTTGAATTTGCTGGATTTAGATTAGAAATTATAATTTTAAAGCTATAGAAAGAAAAAAAGTAGGTTTTTACAAATATTTCTCAGTAATTTATTAAACGAAATAAATTTTTTAAAGATTCTGTAAAAACAATATGTACAACACAACATTATTATTTTTACAAAAATAAATAAATAAAATGCCAGCCCAACATGGGCTTAGGATGCAGGGGAGGAGAATGAAATTCAGGCAGGTTAGGACATAAAAAGTATTAGTTTGCAGGAAAAAGTAATGGCCAGGCCCAACCAGAGTCTGTAGAAAAAAGTAAGGTTCAGAATCGGCCTGGTTTGCAGAAAAAAAGTAAGTCCAGGCTCATACAAACCTCTATTGCCAACAATAGATGAAAAATGAGACGTTATTAAATTACTTTATTAATAATTCAGATGATGGAGGCATAAAAGTGGCTCAAGAAAAAAAAAGTGGAAAATTTTTCACGTTAGTGACATGTGAACACATGCATAAATAAGAAAAAAAAATAATTTTTTGTGAATAAAAACTGTGATTAAAAACTAATTAGATGTCCTTTTTCTAGCTGTGTGAATAAATCAATAAATGTTTCAACATAGATACAAGGAATCAGGGGTGCAGAAAATGGTTCTACTCCCAACATTTCCCCCAATCCACATGAAAATTTCCCAAAAATTTTACAGTATGTTATAGTTAAATTACCATAAGTATAGAAAATTTATTTTTCCAATACTCTTAACTTATGCACGAATATATATGACAGGGGTGATTCTGAGTGAAAAATTTTTTTCTGAAAGGTTACAGCAGCGTGAGTGGTGGGGGGGGGGGGGGATGTACTCCCAGCACTATGTTTTTTTCGCGTTTCTTTGATGAAATTCCCGATTTTTTGATGCAATTTGCAGTTATTTCTCACTCTTTTGAAGAAATTCATTGCTGTTTTGCCATCTTTTGATGAACCTCGCTGTTCTTTTGACGAAATCTGCAGGGGGGTTTTTCGCGTTCCTGTGACGAAATTCGCGATCTTTTGACGAAATTTGCGGTTCTTTCACGATCTGTTGACGAAATTTGCAGTTCTTTTGTGACCTTTTGACGAAGTTTGTGGGTTTTTTCGCAATTCTTTGATGAAATGTGCGTTTATTTCCCGATCTTTTGATGAAATGTGTGTTTATTTCGCGATCTTTTGACGAAACATGTGGTCCTTTCGCGATCTTTTGACGAAATTTGCTGTTCTTTTGCGATCTTTTGACGAAACTTGCGGTTATTTCGCGATCTTTTGACAAAACTTACAGGGTTTTTCCGATCCTCTGATGAAATTTGCGATAGTTTGAGATCTTGTGACGAAATTCGCATTTTTTCCGTAATTCTTGGACAACATTCACAGTATTTTTGTGTCTGAATTTTCAGATTGATGACCAATTTTTTTTTAATTTTCAGAACCGAATGCCTTAAATTTTTGAAAAATTTGGAGCAGAATCACCCCTGATATATGGTACATATTATTCTGAGATCGATTTTGTGAAAGTTGCCATACGGACCTTTTTATTTGTAGTGAAATTTTTCTGTCTCAGGAAATTATGAAATTCGTTGTTAAAATCGAAATCAATTGTATATATTTCTGCAAAATTTCCCCAGGTGGTTAAAATTTCAACGACCCTAGATCGCCGGATCGGACATATTCTGCACTCCTGCAAGAAATTATTCGTAAAATTGTACACTAATATGCCTACTCCTTTTGAGTCACTTTTAATTGTTATCTAACTTCCAGCTTCCAGTAAATTAAAATTGTGAAGCAATCCTAAAAACAATGAATATGTAGCTCGATGTTTGACAAGGGTGATGAAATTTTAAACTAAAAAAAAAAACATAATGCATTCACAGACTTAAAAAATACACTTGTGAACTGTTCACATCTGCCCCCATAGGGGCCGTTCAAATATTACGTAAGCACCTAAGGGGGGGGAGGGGGTTAGCGATTTGCTTATTTTTGCTGACAAGGGGGGAGGGGGAGTTTGAATGATGCTTACGTAAGACATTTTCAAAATCTCTTAACTTGTAAAAAAAAAAAAAAAAAAAAAAAAAAAAAAAAAAAAAAAAAAAAACCTATTAAAAATTTCAAATAGAAAAAAAGAAATAGCAAAAGAATATTTAACTTGAAGTTCTGATGTCAGCTATTTTGACCGCACAAGGAAAACATAAACAATCTCTTTTATCTAGAGGTGACTGTTCATGTTTGATGCATGAGCAGGGCTTAATTTCTAACAAAAAAGTTCCGGTACTAAAAGCCATACCGCCCTCCTCCCCTCCTGCCACTGCAATCTGCATATTTATATTTCATACATTATTTGCCAAAATATAAAGTAGTTTTTTCTATAGAAAAATAAAAAAAATAAATGTATCTATCAGCATATACTTAGTTGTGAACTATTCCACTTTTTAGCTATCACTCCTTCCGAATAGAATTCTTTGCCTAATTTTAATGTTGTTAATTGCAGAATTCTGCGATTAAATGTGGTAAGGATTATGATTCGGAAATAGTGTTAACACCAAAAAGGAATAGTTCGCAGCTATGCATTTTTATGAAAAACTGAATCAAATTTACAGAGATTTATATTTATATGCTGAAGAATGGAACAATGTTTTTCAATTTCCTATAAAAGGAGCATATCTTAAACTACAATCGATTCCTTCCGTATAACGATCTTTTGTGGTGAGCCCCTGAAAATCAGATTAAATTAAAAATGTAACCCCGTTATTGGAAAGATTCGATGCTTTTATAGAAAAAGGGGAAACCCTGCTCGACTGCTTTCTAGCCAAGACCACAAACTGATATAAAAATTGAATCCATTTCATCTCCATCTCCTACATGTGCGACACATTACGTCACATATAATTGTTTTGATAAAAAAGAATGCAAAACTTGGATATGGGAAGGGATGAAAGGATAATTTAGGCTTCGTTTTTTCGGAAGCGTTGCTGCACTGGGCTCCGGAGCCCTGTATTTATGAGCTCCGCTGAATTCCGACCAATATTTAAATATTTACTAAGAATGGAGGAGTACCGGAGCTGAGCTCCGATCGGCTCCGATGCAAATTAAGCCCTGTGCATGAGGGCTTATTATCTCTGAGAACTTACTACTATTTCCAATTGTGAGAATAGAATAGAATAGAGTTGAATAGACGGATGCGACATGTTGTATTGTGACAATATGAGTCTTCCGTAAAAGCTTCCAAAACGTAAGTAAAATTCCATCTTTTTTGTTTCCACCCCTCCTCTGTCAAGTGGTTGAACCCCATAACCAAAATGACCGACTGCTCTACTGTCTGGTGTCTCTTAAGTTTTGAAAAACTCTCAGTACTGTAGTGTAGTGGTGTTTAAAATAAATAAAATCAGAAATATGTCTTCATTTCGAAAAATCTTGTGTAAAAAACTTTTTGAAAGTTTCAAAAAGTCTGCATCAGATAAACCTTTGAAGGATATCCAATGTAAAACTAATGATGTGTGGCGGCAGTACAAAAAGTCTTCTAAAACTGACAAAGAGTTAGAGGTATTGGTGCTAAAAATAATTGAGGACGAACTGCGTAAGGCAACCAAAAAGAAATCAGTCTTTCTTGATTATTTTATAAAGGTAATTATAATCAATTTATTCTTAAAATTTTAAATATATTTTATCATAACTTTTAGTTTACAAGATTACTTGTAAAAATTGGAAAAAGGACAGATAAGATAAAATGACCATGTAGTCTTGGCGAAACATGGTCAGAATGGGAATAAATAAAGACCAAAGAAATGTCAAAAAATGAGTTATTACTTTTTAAATATGGCGTAGCCAAGCTAAACCTTATTTTTTCTTTTCAAATAACTCGAAAATTAATGTATCCATGGGGGAAAAAATTAAAAAATATGTAAGTTTTGTAGCAGATAATCCTCTAACTGTTTTCAAATTTTGTACCTTACTAAAAATGAAATGTAATCCAATTGAATTGAAACCAGTGTATCTCAAATTCAAAAACAGATAAATAAGGTTTCCAGTGATCTAAAAAAAGAAAAACAATCCTTAAAAAGGAAACGACAAACTGATGAATACCAAAGAAAACATCGAACCACCAAACGAACAAAGCTTGAAGAAATATGCCATGATAATCCAGACATGAAAAAAAAATAGCTTTGAGGAAATCAGTAGAAAGACCAAGTTTAAATGCAGATCAACCATTATTGCTTAAGGCAATAGCAGACATGGCTATTATTGGAAGCGCTGCAGATGCAAAAAGAAGAAGCGAGTCAATACGAAGTGTCAAAACTCTCGATAACTTGACTGTAGAACTGAAAAAGGTTGGTTTTGCAATAAGCATGAGTGGAACATATCTTCGTTTGCTTCAAAAAAATTCCTCAACTATCGAGGGTCGAAGACATGTCACCACAGTGCCGATAAAACTTTCTTGTGTTCAGACTGGTTATTACCGATCTCACATTGATACCCAATTTGCAGTAACATCCATCCGCTATTTAGAAACTTTAGATTCAATTCTTGGACCCATGCAACTGTTTCTTCCTTCACAGGATGACATAGTGCGCGTACCTTTGGGAATTACAGCAGCCAATAAACAGCCCCCGATACTGATGCATATGGAGTATCGTGTATCCTTACCCGATCACGTGTGGGTCATCGCTGAACGCCACAAACTTATCCCATCTATTTACGCTGGTATTGTGATTGCTCCTGGCATGGCAGGTCAAAGTAAAGCCATAGGTTATTCTGGTCCAACGTTTATTGTTATAAGAAGTGGGAAACACAGTTCTTTCACAGCAAATGCTCATGCTCAGGATTTTGAAACTCTATTAATACTCAAAGACTTTGAAAAATTAGTGAAAACAGAAGAGGATTTTATCAAACCTGTAATCATAGTTACGGTTGATAGAGCTCCAGACTAGAATCTCCGCTACCAGAAAGTTATATCGTTTGCTATTAACCATTTCAAAAAGCATGATTTAGATGGAAATTTCACTGCGTGCAATGCTCCTGGAAAAAGTGCATATAACTGAGTAGAAAGGCGAATGGCACCACTCAGTCGAGAACTGTCTGGTCTTATACACCCTTATGACCATTATGGTTCCCATCTCGATGAGAACGGTAGCACTATTGATGAAGAAATAGAGCAAAATCACTTTGCATATGCTGGTAAAACTCTCGCAGATATCTGGAACTCATTAAACATTGACGATTATCCTGTTACTGCCACATATGTTGATTCAGGCGAACCAGACTCTCTTGGTTTGACTTGGATTGGAATTCGAAGCACTTACAAGAAAATCACTACTTGCTGCAAATTATAAAATGCGAAGAAAAGAATTGTTGCTCTCCTGCACGTAGTGGATTATTTCGTATATTAAAAGGACGTTTCATTCCTCCTCCAATTAAAATGATACAATCGTAAAATGACATCATTATAAGTGAGGAAGGGGAATTTATAGATTTAAGTCTCCGTCTGGCCTTAAATCTCAATATTACAGCAAAGGGATTTTTAAAGACGCTGTATGATTATTTTTGCCCTTCCATAAAATTGCAATTATTCCCAAGAACTTGTGGAAGTTGTGGCCAATATCATGCATCTCGGAAGTCAGCAAACAGACACAAAAAAATTCAGCACAGTGGAAAAAGCGAGAAGGCCTGCCTTATACTACCATTGAAAATTGCTGCTCGTCGAGCAAATGAACTTATGTGCTTCGTAAAATTCGTGAAAGATACAGAAGATGTTGAGTGTATCAAGGAAGATGAAGTTGATCAAGATTGCATCCGAAAAGAAAGCGATGAAGATAATCAAGTAAAACTGGAAACCAACATCATAACAGATATGGAAAAATGACTTGAGCAGCCGTGGTCAGCATCGGAATAGATATGGGCATGTTCAAATTTAAATTTTTCAAATGGCTAAGTTCTTCTAAAATTGTTATCTGAGAAATTTTCTTAAATAGAATTGTAAGGAAATAAAACAAGCATTTATTATTATTTTTTTTAAGTCGAGTAGAGTTTTTTTTTTTTATTTGTATAGTGTACTAATTTTTTTTTAAGTGGAGGGGGGGGGGGGTTGCAATTTTCTTACGTAATTACTAAGGGGGGGTTTGCGATTTGCTTATTTTTGCTGACAAGGGCGGAGGGGGGTCAAAAAATGCCAAAAACATGCTTACGTAATATTTGAACAGTCCCATATGTTCTGTTCACAAGTGCCCCATCTACCAACTTCAGCCTAACTTATAAAAAAAAGATATTTTTAATTGAAATAAGAAAACAAAACTTTTTGTAGACTTACCTAATTAATACCACTATAGAATGCAATGCTGATATTCTTCTTTAAAAAATGTCTTGAATGAATTTTTACTTCAATAACTTAGAAGACTTTTTTACTTTACACCTTCTAAAACAAACAAATTACAACTACCAGAAATCAAAATGACCTATTGTTTTGAAAATTCAGTCAAAAGATGGTACCAGTACTACCATCAATTGGTAATTTTTTTATTTCAAATTAACTGAGTGAAATAGGTACTGTTCACATCTGCCCCATGTTCACATGTGCCCTCCTCTCCCCTACTCACTAACTAGCTAATAATGTTCATAACTTTTATTAAATTTTGAGACTATAAATTTTTATCAGAACAGATGTGTTATTATCCCGGGGTCCGCCATCTTGGATTTTTTTTCTTGGCTTGAATAAAAAATTATTTTTTTATTAATAGTTATAATTATTATAAACCATTTTTTTCAATATTATATTAACCTATCAACAATATTTAACCATTTGTGACATTACAACTTGGCGAAAAAGGAGTTTTCATGCATGAAAAAAATCCAAGATGGCCGACCCCGGGATAATAAAACATCTAAGCCTTTTTATCTTCCTCTATAAGGTTTTTTTTTTTTTTTTTCTTATGCTAAAATAATTCTGTGTCAATGACACCTCTGTCCCATCATCTTTACCACCGTACTGAAACTATGCAAAGGTGTTACAGTTAATAGTAGTTACGGATAGGCCATAACATTCTATTTCAAAAGGAACTTTATGCAAATTCTTTTTCTATTAAAAGTACATAATTACTTTTATCTTTGATTAATCTTCACATTCTCCAGAATTTGATGTCAACAAATTTCAAAATTAAACTTCAACATTGTTTCTCTTTTTAGTCATATTTTATCACTACAAAGTTATTTAAATTTCGCCTAATATAAAAAAATTGTTCATAATTTTATTCTTAATAATCTGCAAAACACTCTTCATGTCAATGGCTTTAAATCTATTAAAAATTTTAATTAAAGTGGATCGAGACATAGTCTAATATTTCTAGTCATCTTCGTAGATTTTGCGTCTGATTTAGTTAAATATTGCATGTTCTTTTCGTAATCTACGTAATTAAAATGCTTTAAATCATATTTTACAAATTTTCATACATCTTAATTTAGAAAGAAAACAAAACCTCATTGTTTAACTTATAAATGCATCATGAACTATTTTCTTTTCATAAATATAATCATACAATTTTGTTTTTTGGGGTTTTTTTATATAAAAAAACTTTTTAAATTGAATAAAACAAACACAGTTTCCAATGTTTACTTACAATGTTTACATTCTCGTTCTCCATTTTATCGGATTTCAAAAACACACTTGAGTTGTACAACAGTTAATACTATGCAACCAATCAACCAATGAAAATTAAAGGGCCTGTGCCGTTCATTGGTTATCATAACGCTTTTTTTGGTCGTGAAAGGAGGACGCCGCAAGGTGGCGCGCTTGTTAACACCGACTGGGCATTTTGAAAGCTTTTAGCGCCGTGACAGTGAAGCATATTGTAAACAAACGCGAGTTTTTCCCATAAAGTTTTAATTATGTCTGTTTAAGAAACAAAATATGAGTGAAAAACTAACAAAAAATATCAGAAAAGGTATTTTTTTCCGCCTGGTTGTCGTAATTTGTTTTTTAAACAAGTGTATAAAGCAAAATGTATCTGTTTTCAATTAGTTGATCTCCAATTTTGTTCTAAAGAAAAAAAAAATGCATTTTTAGAATATTGTTTGGTTAAGTTTTCATGATAAGTGCAATATGTTTTAGTTTCTAATTTATATTATGCTTAAAAATATTTATTGTCAGCAGTAAGTTGACTATTTTGAAAATATCGGATATTTTTTATATTTTCGAAAATATCATGATATTTACGAACCCTGGGC
The DNA here is from genome assembly GCA_963932465.1 of Maratus speciosus. Classification (NCBI taxonomy): domain Eukaryota; kingdom Metazoa; phylum Arthropoda; class Arachnida; order Araneae; family Salticidae; genus Maratus; species Maratus speciosus. The sequence goes on along the minus strand of OZ010792.1, from coordinate 231,508,134 downwards.
CCGGGGGAAGGAGATTAATCCACAGAGCAATGAGATGTCCCTCCGGAAGATTTGATATTTTGTTTTCAATGGTCAAAAAGTGTAATTCCCCCACCCCACCCCACCGCCTCCCCCGGAGCTACAAAAATCCCTCCCGGAGAAAAGTGTCTCAATTCAACACTGGTTTGCACAGTTTTGGAAGTAGGGAACAGTTGTTGGTATTTGTAAATAAAACTAATGCCAATATACCCTTTGAAATTATTTACTTTTCATATATAAGACTACTTTTCATAAAGAATTTTTTTTTTTATAATTTTCTTAAGACTTTTAATATGTGATTTACAGTGTGAGAAACATTTATTTAACAACTGTTCCTTTGCTTTGAAAATAACACTAAATTTTGCTATTGGGAATTTATTTTTATATATTCATTGCATGTTTGTACCAGTGTTGAATTCAGGGGAGACATTCCTCCCCTGAACAATGAGATGCCACACCCTCCGGAAGATTTGAGATTTTGTGTTTTCAATGGTCAAAAGGTGCAATCCCCCCCGCCCCAGAGCCACTGAAATCCCTCCCGGAGAAAAGTGTGTGAATTCAACGCTGGTTTGCACAATTTTGGAAGTAGCGAACAGTTGTTGGTTTTTGTAAATAAAGCTAAAGCGAATTTAACCTTCGGATATTTTTTTTTAAATTATTTACTTTTTATACATAATTCATAAAGTAATTTCTTTTTAATAATTTTTCTTAAGAATTTTAATATGTGATTTCAAGTGCAAGAAAGATTTATTTAACCAATGATGCTTTGTTTTGAAAGTAACACAAAATAAATATTGCCATTGGGAGTTTATTTTTAAATATTCATTGTATGTTTGCACAGTTTTAGAAGTAGTGAACAGTTGTTGGTATTTGTAAATAAAACTAAAGCGAATTTAACATTTGAATTTATTTGCTTTTCACACATATAATTTTTATTTAAAAAATATGTCTCTGTTCTAAAAGTTTGTAAATAATATATTTATTATTGAAATAATTCAGACTTGTTTTCATCTAAATATCAATATTTAAATTTAAATGTCTTCTTATATAATATTAAAATAAGTATCTAAAAAGCATTAATTTATCCGATCTGCTTTCGGAAATTTCCAGTCTATACTGCAGTCAGCGCCATCTATTGGAGGATTACTTTCCCGGTCATTTTTTTTGCGTCGAACGGCACACTATATATTCTAGGCACTGTAGTGCAAACTACCCAAAAAAAGTTATGTGGGCGATTTGATCACGTGATTGTGCATTTGTGCCTTAGAGGAGGAATTGAATAGAGAGCGAATCCCATTGTTCTGATCTGTCGAACCTTGATACACTCATGTCGGAGATTTCATCGCCAAAAGGCTGTCATTTTTTGGCGGTGATCCCTTTCTTGGCAATTTTCCGCTTTCATTCTCGTGATAAAAGAAACGCTCCAAAACAAACGCAGACGAAATAGGTCTTGGTGGGATGCGGGAAAAACCGGTTTGGCGCGCATTTTCAGCATGATGGTGTGTTCAAGTTGCACGCGCGCGAGCTCAGGAGACAGGATCATGGAGTGGATCAATCAATATCATGGATGGAATAACACGTAGACTGTTCAGGAACAGATCATGGATTTGATTAATTATGGTGCTAATTAAAAAGATATTTTGTTGCAAAAGGAACGTGTGTTAGATGGCTGAATGGATAAGGTAGTGAACTCGAGACTAGGGATTCTGGGTTCGAATCCTTCCAGTCCCACATTGTATCATAACTTTTTATTGGTTGTTTTATATTTTTCATAATGAATAAGATATTTTTTATGAAGATATATTTTTTATTTTTATTATACAGAGGCACGTGTATGTTTATTAAAATAATAAAATACTTATTTAAATGTGAGAAAATGAGGTATTTCGAGATGAAAGTTTTACATCTGAACGCCTTTTAAATATTCAAAGCTTCGTTTCTAAGTGATTATATATATAGTATGTATATGTATAATGATATAAACATTAAGCAAATCCAAATGAAAAAATAATATATATTGTGCGAAAATATCCTTTTGCGCGTAGGATAATTCCTTGATTTTTTATTTTATTTTTTTTTTTTTTTGAGTACTTATTAGGAGTGAATTTTTATCGAGACTAGGCTGGTAATCATATTTTACTTTGAACATTATAAAAATAAAATGTAATAGTTGTAGATTATTTTAACTAAAAATATCTGTACATATATTTTTAGTTTTGTAGTGAATAAAGCATGATTAGAATGTTTATAAATTTTCTACTGAAAGTATAAGTAAGTATTTTGCTTATACTAACAGAATTTTGAATGCCATTTATTTCTCATGTTTTATGATGTATTTTGGTCTCTTATCCACACGGTATTAAAATATGCAATTATAAAATAAGAAATATATATATATTAAAACCTTCTCTGAAAAATTGTCTAACTAACAGTGCAAATTCCATTGAAATCCATCCAGTATAGTAGATTACAAACAAATCTCATATGTTGATATCACAATCTTGGTTTACTAACAGCATTCTATTTATCACGGAAAATATAAATCAACTGATAAATTATTTTTAAATAAATAAAAAGAAAATTGTTAAAATTTTTAGATCACCAGTTGAATTCTTAAATTGTATCAATCAACCTACCAAACGACGCACACTCACGTGATCAAATCGCCCGCACAATTTTTTTGAGCAGCTTGGGCGGATTTTGTGTGCGGTTGGTTAACTAATTTTAAATTCTAAATGGGCTAAAGTAGATAAAGAAGGTCACGTGATGTTTTTCCCGACTATTTTAGATTTTATCTGAGTGTACATAGGCATGTATTTCTGTTACGGAAACCATGTTTTGGAAGGATAAAGAAATATAGTCGTTGGTTTACCTTTTTTGAACCATTAAAAATAATTGAATTATTTTAAAATTCCTTTCTTCGATAAGACCTACTCCATGGCATGAATTTCTGAGCGCGCGCGCGGCGCGAAATGCACTTCTGAACACACTCGATATGTGCCTCAAGAAAAGGTTGCCATTTCTGCGTCCCGAGGGGTCTCTCAATGGGAGAAATCGTGTACGAGATTACGGAATCACCTTGATTACAGCTGATTCAGCTGATTACTATGATTACATGTGATTATACCTGATTACACCTAGATTACATGTGATTATACCTGATTACACCTAGATTACATGTGATTATACCTGATTACACCTAGATTACAGCTGTTTACACTTGATTACAGTTGATTTCACTTGGAAATACGTGATTAAATTGCTAAAATTTATGATTTAACAGTTTTACTCGATTTTATTGCCTTCCAAAAATCTATTTTTTTTTTTTTTTTTTTTTTTTTTTAAAAAGATTTGTCCAAAATAAGAAATAAGTATCAAGCAGGACGGTGATTTGCCTATCACTGTTCTGCTGACAGTGGCGTAGCTAAGGGGGTGGGGTCTGAATCTCACCCCAAATGATGGGCTCGTACACTAAATCATGAATAATAAAAGTAGTAACTTCTGCTAAAACGGCAATTTTTTTTTTCTTTTTTTTACATGTTAACTTTTTAGATTTGTCAAAAATAAGAAAATAGTATCAAGCAGGACGGTGATTTGCCTATCACCGTCTGCCGACAGTGGCTTAGCCAAGGGGGGGTCGGAAGGTCCCCTCTAACGATAGGTCCGTACACTAAATCATGAATAACAAAAGTAGTAACTTCTGCTAAAACGGCAATTTTTTTTCTTTTTTTTTACATGTTAACTTTTTAGATTTGTCCAAAATAAGAAAATAGTATCAAGCAGGACGGTCATTTGCCTATCACCGTTCTGCCGACAGTGGCGTAGCCAAGGGGGTCGGGGTGGGGTCGGAATGTCCCCCCACCCCCCCCTAACGATGGGTTCGTACACTAAATCATGAATAAAAAAGTCCTTCCGGCCAGTGCCGGGAGGAACAGGTAGCTTTCAAATACCTTATTTTAAAAAAGCCAACTTATATTATTCAAACACACGAAGCTCAATTTAGTGGAAACCGAATATAGGAAATTCAATACTAATTTTTATCAATACTAAATCATTATGAATGAGAATTTCACGAAATTAGTCAGCTTTATCCAAGCTGCTTTTATTTAAAGTAACTTATATTTGGCTGAGATGTTGATGTATACTATCCACATGCTTTTTCACATGGAAATAGGCGAATACGTGTGTTATCGCGTGACAAATACAAGATCGTTTCAAAATGTTAGCCATACTAGAAATTCAAAGTGCTATAATTCAACCATTTTTTAAGATATAAACAAAAGAACAAATTTTCAGAAACAAAATCTGCTCCGAAATCATTGTATCAAGGTCAAACACATAAAAAAATCTTTTTCATTTTCCTATTTTTTAATACCTCATTTTAAATTTTAAATTTAATTTTTTTTAATGGCAACCCTTTTGAAACAAGATGGCGAATGAAGCTGGCCAACGAACTCGGTTGAGACATTGGTATGTACTATGTACAGACCAATTAACATCCAAATCGGTTCATAAATACGCTTGTTATCTTGTGACAAAAATCAGGTCGTTTTAAAATGTCAGCCACAATAGAAATTCAAAACGCTATAACTCAGCCATTTTTTTAGATATAGACGAAACAAAAACTGTTCCGGGATCTTTGTATTAAGGTCAAACACATACAAAAAAAATCTTTTTCATTTTCCAATATTTTGGTATCTCATTTTAAATTTTAAATTTTTTTAAATGGCCGCCATTTTGAAACAAGATGGCGGATGAAGCTAGCCAACGAACTCGGTCGAGATATTTGTATGTACTATGTACACACCAAAGTACATCCAAATCGGTTCATAAATACGCCTGTTATCACGTGACAAATATCAGGACGTTTCAAAATGTCAGCCACGCTAGAAATTCAAAATGCTATAACTCAGCCATTTTTTGAGATATAGACGAAACAAAAACTGCTCCCGAATCTTTGTATTAAGGTCAAATACATAAGAAAAAATATTTTTTCAATTTTCAATTTTTTTTGTACCACATTTCAAATTTAAATTTTTCTTAAAAATTTAAATGGCTGCCATTCTTAAACAAGGTGGCGGATGAAGCTGGCCAACGAACTCGGTCGAGGCATTGGTATGTACTATGTACAAACGAAGTTACATCCAAATCGGTTCATAAATACGACTTTTATCGCGTGACAAAATTCAGGACGTTTCAAAATGTCAGCCACGCTAGAAATTCAAAATGCTATAACTCAGCCATTTTTTAAGATATAGACGAAACAAAAACTGCTCCGGAATCTTTGTATAAAGGTCAAATACATAAGAAAAAAATATTTTCCCATTTTCAATTCTTTGGTACCACATTTCAAATTAAAATTTTAAGAAAATTTTAAATGGCCGCCATTTTGAAACAAAATGGCGGATGAAGCTGGCCAACGAACTCGGTTGAGACATTGGTATGTACTATGTACATACCGAATTACATCCAAATCGGTTCATAAATTCGAGAGTTACAGTATGACAAAGGTCAGATATATATATATATATATATATATATATGGATATATATATATATATATATATATATATATATCAACTTTTGAACGGAGGGTGGTTTCGGGGTCTGGGGGTCATGATCGATGAAAATATACCAAAATTTTTTGAAATCGCTTTCCTCCGAACGGCTGCAATAGGTAGCTTTTTGTAATGAAAGCTACCTAAAAGTAGTAACATCTGCTAAAACAGCAAAAATTCCGAAATTTTTCATTTTAGTAGGTATAATTTTAAAGTGTTTCTTTCGCCGGAACCATTATTTTTTTCCGTTTAAAACAGGATTCCATTATAGACGTTTTCACATGTATTCTCTAAAATTTATCCACTCTATAATAACCAAAGGTGGATCCAGCACTCAATTTAGAGGGGGTCATGGCTCTTTTTTTTGGGGGGGGGGGAGGGGTTACACCACTTCATGATCAATTTTTATATTGAAGGCTATTCTCAAATTAAAACTGACGATTTTTCTGATACTTTCGCGAAATCATTTTCATTCCTAAATACAAAATATTTGCAGTAGTATTCGTTAATATATATATATAGATTTCATTGAGATACCAAGAAATCGTAGCATTTCCCATTTTCTTATAAATGCAAAGAATGATTCAGAAATGTTGTCAAGTTAGCATTTTAAGCCAATTTTTAGGACTTGAGAGCCACAGAAATGTCATCATGAGAGAGCAATTTGCATTCGCGTCCGGAAATTTAGTTTAAAATGCCAAATTTTATGGAATTTTTGGTAAGGTTCTTCGCTTTTATTGAAAAATGGAAAACAGTTTCGATCACATAGTTTCCGAATAAGTGCACTTTCAAATTTCTTGAGATTAGAAATATTTTCACAGATGTATCAGAAATTACCTAATTTTGATTTGAGTAGAGGTTTAAGGAGTCAGAGAGATTCGCATTGTTGAACAAACTTCGGAGGAGGGGGATTGAAAGAATTTAAGATGTATTTCATTTTTTAATAACTTTTAGCATTTTTCTGTTGTTTACGAGGTGGGGGGGGGGTCATGACCCCGTCTCCTTCCCCTTGGATCCGACACTGATAATAACCGCTTGAGAGCATAAATGTACTATAGTTAAATCTACGACATTAGAACATGTCTGTAACGAAGCGTGCCATAAATGGAAAAAAATTAAAGTTTGACGAAATTAACACTGTACAATTTATACCCGCTAATATAAAAATCTATGTAAAATGGAACATTTATCCAGACCTTTGCGATTCCTTCTTTGTAGCAGTAAAGCCTGTGGAAAATTAAAAACAGAAACATTTCATGATCCCGATTACGAAAGGATGGATAATCATAGAAATACTCTGGCTAAAGCGGATACCTGTTTAAAACGGTATTTTTCCGATCTCTAGTAATTCCGTTTTGAGAGATGTTATTGTAACTAGATAAAGTGTAAAACTTCATCAACGGAGAATTTGGTGTGACCAATGTTGCTAAAACTTACAGTAAAAAACAGGGCCGAAACTAGGGGAATGCAGAGGGGTCATGTGCCCCAAGCGTCAGAACGAAAGGCGAGGAAAGGGGTGGGGGCGCCAAATGAAGATTTTATTTTTCATTTCATACAAAAATGTATGTATATTATTTATATATATATATATATATATATATATATATATATATATATATATATATATATATATATATACCGGGTGTCCCAAAAAGGACTGACTGATTTTAAAATTCAATAACTTGCAAACGGTGACAGATATTAAAAAAATTCTTGCAGGAGGGTTGTGCATAAGGTCAAAAGTTTTATTACAGTGATTTTCAATTTTAGTTCGATTTACAAACAATAGATGGCGCTGTAAGCAATAGTCGCTAAATTCAGGTTCGATTTTTGGTACTTCGTGGCCCGGATAATACATTTCCATCTCCTTTTTCTGCATGGAACAAGATAAAGGACCAAAAATGGAGCCTGTATTTAGCGACTATTGCTTACAGCGCCATCTATTGTTTGTAAATCGAACTAAAATTAAAAATCACTGTAATAAAACTTTTGACCTTATGCATAACCCTCCTGCAAGAATTTTTTTAATATCTGTCACCGTTTGCAAGTTATTGAATTTTAAAATCAGTCAGTCCTTTTTGGGACACCCGGTATATATATATATATATATATATACATACATTAAAGACAAAGTAACTCGCAAGCTAATGTTAAACCTATGGGAGCGTTCTTTTCAAATTTGTGAAACTGAAAGTAACTTTATAAAAAAAAAAATCTGCAACCAAAATCGAAAAATTAAACACTAACCCGGTTAGAATTCAATCATTGGTTTTCAAACATTACATCTTCGGCAAATGTCCTTTAATGCTTTTTTGTTTTAATTTTGTCCGCAATAGAACATTGAACTGGAATCTTCAGAACGTTTTGTTATCCAAATCAAATTATAAAAAAACTCTGCATCCTATACAACGAATTTAATAAACTCTACTCTTTCATCAAATATCGCTTTTAAAGAATCTTTTTTTTCTGCGGTGTTTCTGCCTGTTTATCTTCGTGAACTTTTATTGAACTTTATTATTTTCCTCATTCCTAAGCCTTTCGTATTTGTAAATAACTTTAAACACTGTTTTCATTTTGTTTTTATTTTAATTTTTGTGTTTACATAGAAGTCATGTGTTATTTTTGTATACAGGGCCGAAACTAGGCTTTTTGTCGCCCGGGGCAAACATAGATTTTGGCGCCCCCCACCCCCTCCACCACAAAGTAAATTTACAAAAAAGAATTTTACTAAATATCTAACAGACAACTCATTTTTAAATTTAAAATATATAAAACTGAACTACGTAATCAGCTTTGTCAAACATTGATCCATTAAAATCTTTGAAAAGTTATTGAAAATAATTGCATTTTAATCTTTTTAAACTTTTTTTTTTTTGCATAGTCTAAATGAGGTCGATATCTAAAAAAGAAAGGTTTTACTAAGAATTTTACTCTGTGCATTCCCCTTCCCGTTGTCCTGGGCAGTCAGCGCCCATGGCAAGACGGAAAAAAAAAAAGAAAGAAAGAAAGGAAGGAAGCTCAACACTGTTCAGCGGAAAAAAAACATACAGCTTTCATGAATTTTTTTTTTATCTACAAGAAAAATCAGGCTGAGGGGTCACTTCTCCTTTGGTAGTTATCCGTAGTGGACAGTAGGGTGTCCCACAATAGAGACTGACCTTGAAAAACGGTAATGATTCTCCCTCGGATTCTCCTCACAGGAAGTGATTTAAAAGATCGAAAGCAAACGCATAGGCATGATACTTTGAAATTTTGTATTGCAATGAATCTTTTTATCTATATGTAAAGTTTAATGCATTTGGTTCTTTTCCTTTTAAATTTTCCAGCTGCGAGACATTTTTATACAAATTTCATAATATATATATACCATATATTCTTGTGTCAAACGTCAAACAAAATCTTCATTTTGGCACCCCTTCACCTCCTGTTAAAGCGGCGCCCGGGGCACGTGCCCCCATGTCTACACTTTGTTTTTATTCCGTTTTCTTTATGATTTTGTGTTTACTTATAAGTCATATGCTTGTAAATGACTATAATTGCTGTTTCTTATACTTTTATCTATGGTGCTTGGATGCCATAGTTTTGTAATACAGTCGGCCCCACTTAATCGGGTAACGGATAATTGCATACCCCGCTTATATGCATAGAATGCCGTGGAACAAAAACGCTCCCAATAAGGTTAATGTTAAATATACTCGTTTTATCGCATAACAATCCCCGGTTAATTGCATAAATATCTCCAATCTAGTAATCCGCATTTTATAAATTCCTGTTATAGTGATGAATGGGAAGAACATTTTGTTGTTGTAACAATGGTTTGTTATATCTACGATCGAAGAACAGAAACCGTCGTGAAAGAAGACTTTATTATCTAAATTCTAGGAAACTCATAGGAGTGTTGAATTTGGACAATTATGTTTTTCTTGTCTTTTAAAGCTTGTCGTACATACAGTGACTCAATATGTTGGGGGTACTTTTTGGAAAATCCTGGAATCGGGGGAAAATACAATCGGGATGGTCAAGAGAATAAAGGAACGATATTTAGCGCCGGAAATTGAGAAATACAGTATCCGAGGTAGGAAAAAACAAATTTCCCTAAAAGATTTTTTGTGTAGGCAACAACAACAAGAAAAAAAAAAGTGATAAATTGACAAATAATTGAAAAATAAAATTAATATATGCAGAATTTATTTATTTTCAAAGGTATGATTTAAAACAAATTTTTTTTATTTTACTTTCATTTTAATTTTACATACATTATAATGAAAAATTAAACCATGTAACGTAAATAGTGTAATAATACATTATACCTTATTCCATATATTGTTATATAGAGAGTAATAATAAATTATTTAAAATTAATAATTAAAATCTAAATTATTAAAAGAATATTTTTTAAAGTATTAGGTAAATGATGTTCATTAATATTTATCATATCTGTGGTATATAATCAATTGATAACGTATACTGCTAACATTAATTGCTGTCCTCGCTTAAACGCTTAACCCGCTTAAATGCATACAATTCAGTGGAACCAACTGTATGCAATTAAGCGGGGCCGACTGTACTTTGTTTCAATATATGTGTCGCTGTTTTCTGGGTCAGTTTTCTTGGCTGATTGGCGGAAGGGTTTCTTCTGCCAGGGGTTCATGCATTTGCCATTTTTTGGTTGGCTCCCTGGTAGAGTGATTGTAGCGCTTGTAGAATTCATTCTCAGCTATTTACAGAAGAAAATAAAATCATTTGAAACTATTAATATGCAAGTGAGAAATTTTTAAAAGAACGCTGTCATAGGTTTAACATTAGCGGTCCAGTTTCTTCGCGTGAATAGTGTAAGCTCTTAACTCTCAAGCTAATGTTAATCCTATGGGAGCGTTGTTTACATATTTCCTTGTAGCATTTTAATTATTATTAAATGATTTTTATTTTTAAAGAATTTTTTTTTCTTTTGCATAGGGTATCTGCGGTCGATATCTTTTATTGTGCGTGAGGAGAGGGGGGGGGGGCGTCAAAAAAGGCTAGTTTCGGCCCTGGTAAAAAAAAAATGTTTACATGAATACAAAAGCGGCACACTTAACATAATTTGGTGAATCTTAATTTATTTTATAATTCTATATCGAGAATTATCACCAATAGATTTAAATCTCCTACTTGAAATAGAAAAAAGTAATGTCATTGTTGGACTAGTTATTGTGAAGTTTTATTGAACTTGTTAGTTACTGCGATGTTTTGTTCGAAGTTGCGAATTTCAAAATACCTGTAAAAACTCGAATGTGATTATTCTGTTCTAAAACATGCTGATACGCTCTTTGTTGCAACAACGTCATAATTCAAAAATCGCAATTTTTTAGTTCTGATGTTGAAGTAAATGATCGATATATTATTTCAACTCTGTGAAATTTTTGTCAATCACCAAACAAGAAAGAAGAGGCGAATTTTCTGAAGTTTTATGATCTGTTTAAAATCGTAGAATCTTTGTCAAAAGATGACTTTGATAAAATTTTCTTTTGTTACACACACAGAGCTTTAGGCAAGGAAGTGTGTGTGTGTGTGTGGGGGGGGGGGGGGTCTGGATGCCCTTCCCGAATGAGGTAAGAGTTTACTGAATAAATCATATGCATACAGTCAAATCCGGTCAAATCTGTTGACTACCGTAAAGATTGGTAAAAAATTTAGTTTTTGTCAGGTTTTCGACTTAGCTTTCATAATAGTATCGTATTTATTTAATTTTCATTTAAGGCAAGATTCCGTTATAGACAGGTTCATTTTTCACAGGGCTAGAGTATAGAGTGTATATGTATAGGGGAATGAAGTTTTAAGTTAAATAAAAGCTTATAATATATAAATAGTTTCTCTTTTGCAATATCTTCTAAAACAGTTGTCGTTTTCTACTTTAAAGTATACACATTTGGGGAGCATACTTGTATATGCTGTACATTCTAGCAAATATCGCAAAGCTCAAACATATTTACACACAGAAATGTTATTTAATAAATAACTGAAATAGTTATGCCACAATAATAAGTAACATTTGCATTAACAAATATTCTGGATTTATGTTTGAGCTGTGTGTTAAATGCTGAAATACATGGTATGTTACTACTAAGAAACAATCTAGGTTATTTAACACTTATTTACATTTTATTTCCGTAGAAAACTTTTTTTTTTTTTTTTTTTTTTTTTAATTAAGAGGTGGGGTTTAGTTGAGGTTCGAGTATTTTGGGTTCCGGTCAAAATGTGGAGGATGAAATTTTTTGTCGTGCTCAGATCTCATTTCGGGTTCGAATCTACCCTGTATCGAGTTGGGCAAACAAAACTAAACCCGACTGATAGTTTAAATCGATTCCGGCTAAACTGAAAATTTTTTCAGAGAGGTTCGAATTGACTTATATTTTACGAGTTGAGTTAACTTAAATTGCTTTTGGTGGGTGGGTTCGATTCTACCCGATTTCTCAAAATATTCTCCAAAATATACTTAAAAATGAAACATTATATTACTTGGGTATCAAGGAGCACATATACAGAAATATTGTTTTTTCTTCATAAAAAAATATAATTGATACTAGAAATACAATTGTAGGCTACTTTTCCATTATTCTATTGTGGATTTTTATGTTTATTTTTTCAGTTTTGGGGTGGGATTGGGTTCGGATTGAAACCTGTCCGTTCTAGGTCGAAGTTTGTCAGATTAGGATCAATTAATCCAACTCATTTTTTAAAACTGGTTCAGGCTGAGTGGATATATAATTTACAGGTTCGGGTCGGGTATGACCCAAAACACGCAGGATTCTATGCTCTCAAAATAATCCGTGAGTTAAACTAATTTTTCCCCTGATTATCTTTTATTAAAACACGAAAATTTGCGGTTTTTTACCCATTCCCCTCCCCACACACATATATATATATATATATTATATGCCCGACCCGCGCAGGACTCTAATCCGGCCACCCTGTCGGGATACTATGCCCTCCCCCCCACTCCGTAGGGCAAGTTTTGGCGAAGCACCTGACTGCAACCTTAATGTTAAACCTATGGGAGCGTTCTTTAAAAAACATTCTCGCTTGCATTTTAATAGTTTTAAATGATTTTTTTTCTATTTTCGTTGCATATTTTTTAAATTTTACTTTTGGTTATTTTTACGCGTTTGGATTTTTTAACTGCAAGACAATTTTATCAAAATTCCATATATATATACATTTTTGTATCAAACGACAAACAAAATTTCCATTTGGCGCCCTCTTCGCCTAGAGCCGAAACTAACCTTTTTACACCCGGGGCAAGCATGGATTTTGGCGCCCCCCCCCCTCTTCCGCAAAGTATATTTACAAAGAGAATTTTACTAATTTTCTAATAGCCGACTTATTTAAAAATTTAAAACATGTAATCTTAAAATATGTAATACTGAACTACGTAATCTACAATGGCGGATCCAAGGGGGAGGTCACGGGTGTCATGACTCCCCTCTAAACACCAACAAAAATATTCTAAAGATCATTTAAAAAATAAAATATACAGTTAGAGTCCCGATTATCCGAGACTGCTTAACCGAGTTTCCACTTTCACCGAGTTATTTTTTTCTGATGGACTGATGGCTTCTATTATTGTGAAACAGCCATTATAAAAGAAGTGTTAGGTGAAGATGAAACAGCAGTCGTAAAAAGTTAGAACTCTGATTTTCTGGTCAGAATGGAAAAAAAAATGGCCATAATTTTTTTTGGCAAAAAAAAAAAAAAAAAAAAAAAAAAAAATATGGCCATTTTTTTTTTCCATTCTGACCAGAAAATCAGAGTTCTAACTTTTTACGACTGCTCTTTCATCTTCACCTAACACTTCATTTATAATGGCTGTTTCGTAATAATAGAAGCCATCAGTCCACCAGAAGAAAATGATCCATTCCAAAGGTATAAGCCTTCATTTGGCGCCCCTTCGTTCTGGCGCCCGGGGCACATGCCCCCTCTGCCACACCTTTGTTTCGGCCCTGGCCTTTCGTTCTTACGCCCGAGCAAGTGCCGCCCCCTCTGCCCTAAACTAGAAAAACTATTACCTAAACTACTTCCCTGAAAAAGTTAGAAAATTGCCCCCCCCCCCCCGGGTGACAATTATCACTCCCTCCTATCTTTAATTTTTTTATATGTTATAAATAATATATATCAGATTTAAAAAATTTGCTTGCGGTCCCTCTCATCTCCCGCGTATTTTAAATACACTTAGTCGACATTAACTTGTAATATATTAGAATGTAATCTAAGTTATATTTAAAATACATATAATTGGAATTGACCTACAATCCATTACGGATTAACTGGATTATACAATTAAAAACGTAATTTAAATCATCTTTTAATCCATTGCAGGTTAATTAGATTATATAATTAAAAGAGTAATCGAAATCCGCACGTAATCGATTAAAATTAATCTAATTAAATCTTAAAATGTTAAATAAGAATTGATTTGTGATCCTTTACACAATTATCGGGTTATACAATTCAAAAGCTTAAATTGAAATTACTTTTCAGTGCTCTGCGTGTTAATCAATTGCATTATGAGGTGATTATAATGTATTTTAATTTAATCAATAATTTCATTACTCTGTAATCAGATTCTGCCCCAACACTGGTCATATCCATTGAAAATTATTCATATTTTATCTGTTTCGTTTAAATTTTTAAATCGGGTTCGACAGCCCATGGATTTTTTTTTTCTTTGTTGTTGTTGCCCCAGCTCGCCCGTTAAAAATATGTCCTAATGCTGCCGGGCTGACCAGTTTGAAAGTTTCCCTCCATTACGATGGCCCCATGCCGACCACTAAACGTTCTTTGAATAAAATCAAACACAAATTCTTGAGAAAGCCCCTCCCCCTCCCCCCCCCCCCCCCCAACACACAGACTACTTTCTTATCTAGCTTATATCTTTCCTCATCTGTGAGCTCGCTTTTCTGCCATTTCCGAGGGCATTTCTCATTTCTGCTTTTGCCTTCCCCCCTTCCCCAACTTCCGTCAAAACTGAAGACAGCGAGAGGAAGAAGACAGAATGGCGACAAAATAGATTTTTCTCGAGATTTTTAATTCGAGATTACCTCGGAGATTACACTTGATTATACATGATTATACTGATTACATGTGATTACGTTAAGATTTCATTGATTACCACCGATTACATGTGATGACATGATTACGCATGATTAAGACTTGATTACAGTATGATTTCACTGATTACAGGAACGGTTGTACGAGATTACACCCCATTGAGAGACCCCTCGCTGCGTCCAGTTTAGAAGCATAGCCGACGTTACTATGGCCCGGAAGCGAAATCGAAACTAGAAGGTCACGTGACCCAGATAGACGAAGAAGTCGATGGTCGAAGCATTGCTTGCGTTGAAAATTAGCTCGGCGCCGGATGCGATATTTATTACAATACAAATACTTTCATAAACATAATTAAACTTCCACGGGGGGGGGGGGGGGGTGCAGCCACTTCTTTTCGACGAAAACTTCTTAATTATATTTTCTGTTAATGTTTAACAGTTTTAAATCACTCAGAAATAATAAGTTTTAATTTTTCTTTTTAAATCGCCAGAGGAAAAAAAAAAAGTTCATTATTATTTTTTTTAATTTAGGGAGAGGCAATTTACTCCCCCCCCCCCCCCCCAAAAAAAAGTTCCATTTGGGAGAAGTTACAGTTGGGGAGGGGGGCAGTTTCTCCTCTAAGGAATCTGGTATTTCAAAAAACATGTCATCACAAATCAGCCACAAAGGAAAGAAAAGAAAAAACTTTTCAGAACTTGGTTGCACAAAAGCAAAAATGTCTATCCAGGGTTGTTTTATTTAAACCAAATAGATTTTTCAGTGGAGAGTTACTTCTCCTAAAGAATTCAGAAGTTTGTTTTATGTTTTGTTGCTTAGACCTGCAAATTACAGTTCCCATATGTTTATTGACAGAGGTATTGATTCAATAATATGATCAATAGAGTATTTTTAACAAAATAAATATTTGTACTATTTACCTAACATAGAATTGCTGTTTCTTCTAACATGAAGTCAGGTATCATTGAAATCATGGAAGAAGTGTTTTCACTGTCTTAGATATGAAATTGATAAAATATAGCATGGAAATTTAATTTGTTGATACTTGTATTGTATAGTGTATTTTTCTTTTTATGCCCCCCCCCCTTTCGTGTCTGAATTTACTATTTGCTATCCACTAATATATTTTCATTCCTTATGCCGCTGTAACTTGGGTAATCATATTTATACATTTATTTACAGATAATTTACATATTATTATCTACATTTTAAGATTTACAAAATTTCCACTTATATTTTAGCAAGATATAAAATACCTTAATTTTAAAAGCAAACCCTCCTACCAAAAAAAAAATGGTTTGTGATACAGTAGTTTCGTTACTATATTTTTATTTACCAGAATGAAATCTAATAAGAATCAACTATTATTTTTACAGAGGATTTTGTTGCCGACCAGTGTTATCAGTATGATTTCCCATCCACAATTAGCATGTTTCTTCGCAAACTAGGCTCTTTGCAAAAGTTGAATTTCTCAATCAGCCTATGACATATATAATAAATATTATTTTGAAATATATCTTTCAGAAAATAGTAATACACCTTATACATTTTGAAATTACAATATGTTTTCAATATTTGAACAATAGCAAATTTTGAGTATTCATAAAACATTATTTAAATGATCTGAATTATTTAAATAATTTAATTATCTAAAATTCTCTTAATTTCAATTTTATATCATAATACTCAATATAAAAAAAATGTTTAAACAGCCTTAGATAGGGTTGGACATTTTGTCTCATTTGCAACATCCACTCTTGTCCCTACAAACTTTGGAAATGAGGTGAGGGGGTGGTGGCAAGGAAGAAAAATAAGAATACTTTCTCGCAGTGAAAATCCATAAATATTTTTTTTTTCTTATAAATATATAAACAACTTGTAACTATCAATTATGTCGTGAAAAGTAATTCATTATGAAAATACATTTCATTTCAAAACATGAAAAGCAATAAAGAATTACTTAAATATTTTTTAACATGAAAATTAGCAGATAAAAACAAACAAGTCTTTTTTTTATTTAAAATTATTAAAAAGAGTTCTGACTATTTTTAGCTATAGTTGTTTGAAGAAGGGGGTTAATAAAATGTGGACTCTTGAATCTTGATAATGATTGTAAAAATAAACTAAATATGTGCTAAACTGGGAGCTATTAATCTATGAATTGAAACAGTTTATAGAAAAAAATTAATTTCTTTTACATGAAAATATTAACTGAAAGTTGGTATTTCAGCTAATATGTTTTTAAGTATATATTTAGAAGTAAAAAATTAAAACTTTGTCAATATTTAAATGAATTTTCCATGCTTTATAAATTTACTTTGATTTTAAAAATATTTATAAAATTCAATAAATCTTCCAATTAAAAATAACAAACGTGAAATATCATATGGAAAAATATTGAACATATTTCAATATATTTTTATATGCACATAAAAAAAATGGATTAGAATTGTGTTATCAATAAATATTGAAGTATTTAATTATTAACCGGTAATGTTTAAGTGGAAAATATTTCATTTAGATATTGTGTTATTGAGTAAAACTTGCCAAAGAAGCAATTCTTTTTCTAAAGCATACCTAGATTAAAAAAAAAAAAAAGTAGGATACCTAATAATAACAATACATAACTTAACCCTTTCAGGGGCAAGGTATTTGTATTCATAAAATGTTGAAATAGTTGAATGACACCAGTATTTACAAGAAAATTTATTTGTAAACAAGAATATTTTCGCATACTTCATAAAAGTGAAATTTTCGTTGGCTTATGGTATTCACAACATGTGCTTTGTTTCTTTATTAAACATTGAAAATATTTAACTCATATGAATCACTTCATTTTAATTTAGTTGCTACAAATTTTAGAATTCTTATTGCATTTGTAATAAAAATAGGGGAAGATAGAGATACTTGAGCCACTTTTTTAAATTTTTTATACTTAGAACAAAATAAAATATTGTAGTTGAAAATTTGATAATTTTTCTTTTCCATTTTCAGTTAATTTTGAACTATTTTTCTTTGTTTAATAAATTTTTACGTTTTCTTTTACATTGTGGCTCAAGTATCCCCATGAGGGGGATACGCGAGCCATTGTGAAGGGATACTTGAGCCAATACTAAAAAATACCTACAAAAATAATATTTTTCTTTTTATTATTTTATAAATGTTTTACATAGTAATAAATCAAGATGCACCAAGTCCTTCGAAACCAGTTGTGAAAACAAAACGAGTAACACGATCATTTGTTGTGGTGATAATTGGTGGTCGAAGGATCATTTCAACTTGGGTTTCATTGATGATAGCAACATCGTCAGTTGGTGGTTAAGTTTTTAAAAAAGTTACAGTAATAGTGGTTACAATTTCAGTATACAATATTTAATCTTAAAATATTACATTAACAAAATAGATATTTTAATATTTTGGGCCTAACTAGTTAAAATATTAGAGATTATGACCAGTAAAATCAGTTTTAAAAAGTGATTTTAATATTAGTCAAAAAGTTAAATTGAAAACTATGCCTACATTTATCTAGACAGACTATTTTGTTAGTCAAAATGAAAAAAAAAAGGATATTTTCATTAACAAAATATGCATTTTTAAACGTATGTTTTCAAATTAATTCCTTAATGAAAAAAAAAAAATAAAAAGAGTTCTTCCTCATTTTACCCAGAAAAAAAATTAAAATTAAAATCTATCTGTGAACATGAAAAAGACATTTTTTTGTTTCATCCATATCTCTAATTTCCTAGTAGGGATGGTTGAGCATGGCTCATGTATCCTCAATCTCAGTATCCCCATTACTACCATTTTTGTTTATCAGACTTTTACTAAGTAATGAATGCATCTATTTGAATTATTTTAGATTCAAAATACAACTGAAATTATACTTATTAAATCTATCTATATTGTTGCAGCTTAAAACAAAACTTTGATTACAAAAAAATATAAAAAACACTCACCTAAATATTTACTTCAGATAGGGAAAAAGCGGCTATTAATCACTATATACTTTCAAAATGGTTCCAAGATATGTGATTTTTTTTTTTTTTTAATGTGCAGAACTATAAGAATATTATCATGTTGCTAATTTTAGAAAGAAAAATTAACCTACAGTAGAGAAAATAGGGATGGCTCAAGTATCCCCACTCTCCCCTACACTAAATAAAAATAAAGAATCTTTTAATACAACTGTTATCCAAAAGTGCATAGGTAAAATAACTTTCAAACCCCAAATGAACTTAATATTAACAAACTGTAATTGAAACCAGATCATCAGCCAGCGTGGTGTGGACATTGTGTTGGTAAACAAGTACTTTGACAAGTTTGAAGTGGGAACATCCAGTATAAAGGAACTAGCAAGGTACACTCACAGACAGAAAATTAAATAAAGATCCTGCCTCGCAAGTGCACCCAGCTGTCATAAAAATCCAAAAATATCCTTCTTGACTCAATCCCTTGACCGCAGAAAGATGACATCTTCAATAACTGCATTACATATTAAGTTAATATTTGAAATTCATTTGGGATTTGGAAAGTTATTTTAATTGTACATTTTTGGATAATAACAGTATTAAAATGTTGTTTTTCAATAAATATTTTCATTTATACCAGTATCTGAAAAGTGTTATATACAAGAAATTATAAAAGTAATCAGAGCAATCTATAATTGCTAAATTAAAATGAAGTTAATCAAATGTGTACTACAATTAAATAACCAGTACTGAGTACTATCATTTTCATTGTTTTAAACAAATGTACATACATTAAACTGAATAATTTTGCTGTTTAAAAATAAATACTTTTGTTTATATAAAAATTGAGCGCTACTCTCACAGAAAGACCACTTCACAACCTAGAGCTGGAAAGAGAGAGTATTTTCAAAAAATGAGATACTTGAAAAAGAGTACTTAAATTTTTAAAGAGGGGGGGGGGGGTTGGGAGGGTAAGATATTAATCTTTGATTCACTGTTATTATATCTTAGAAAATGAGTACTATTCTCCACAATATATAAAGAAGGGTTACACTTACTGATTATACACTGAGAACAATACTAAACTTTTTTTTTGAACACCTTTTTCTAGATACCACAGTACTGTATTAATGAAATATATGTATACATCACACTTCAATTATAAGTGCTTATAAAATCACATTTTAAACATACATATAAAATAAAAAGAGAAATATAATTATATATGAACTCACATTACTTCCTCCGATAATGCAATAACAGTTAGGCTTAAACTGATGAGCTCTTTTTGGCAGTAAAATAACCAGTTACTGCGCTAAAAATTTCTCCGTACACGATGTAATCCATGATCAACGGTTTAAGAGCACATATCAATAGCATTTAAAATAAATATTTTCAAATTTTATCACATCTAACTAAACACTGATGTACAAACAGAGACAGCCAGCTACAGCACACAGCATAGCGAGATAGTAGCAACTACAGTCGGATTGCGCGCGCTCAACCGTCTATCTGGATCACGTGACTTTTTCGCTTCCAAGCCATTGTAAAGTCAGCTTTGGTTTAGAAGTCTATGATGATTTGAGGAGAGCCTAAAATGAGCGTGGCTCCACCTAATGCGCATGCGTCGGAAGTTACCTTTTCTTGGAATTCAGTGTAGGATACAGTGAGGGATTACCTTTGTTGGCGATAACTCGCTCTCAATTTAGGAAATACTTGTGGTTCGAAAGAAAAGATGAGGATTGCAGTATTTGGCAGTTAATCGCTTTCAGTTCCAATTTTGCTTTTTACGTATATTGTTTTTATTTTGAAATGAATGTTAATGTTTACTTTCGCAGAGTTCAAAATATTTTAATAAAATTAAGTTAGTGTTTGAGTGTATTTAGCAAATATTTTTCTTTTTTTCAAAGCATCTAGCGTATATTTGAAAAGTGATCAGAAAAGCACTAAAATCTGTTTAAAAGATAATTGAATTGCTATGTTTATATCTATAAATTGTTTCATTAAGACTGAGCGATACAATGTATACTATTGTATTCATGTATACTTAGCACTATATTCATAAAACTTTTCCGTAAATATTCAGTCCTGTTTACAAAACGGGTATGAATTCACAGAATATTCCGATTTAAATTTAAGCAAACAATATGACATAAAATGCAAGCTTTTCGGTTATACATTTAAAATTATTTGCTTGCAATTCTGAAGAAATTTTATATTTAATGATTAAATTCCCATAGTATTTATTGAGTTTTGTGTTGTTTATTGTGAATTCTGTATTTGCAATAGGTTTTGTTTTCATAGTAATTAATTTTTTTATATATGTTACTAGATTTTATTTTTACATACTTGGCATTTATTAATTCTTATTTATTGATTTAAGGTAATAATGGTGAATTTTAAAAAAAAAGCTACAATTTTTAAAATCAATGTAACACCAAGATAACGCTTTTATTTTTAATGCTTTCTATTCTCATTTTATGCATAGTAAAAATGAGCATGCAAATCATTTATATAGCATTCCAATTCCTTTTTAGAAAATGGAGATAATTTTAATAACAGAAGATGATTGATAAAGTCTGATAATCAAGTTATGAATAGGCAGCTCATCTGTTGAGGCATAAAAACTGTTTTCATTTAAAACAAACAAACAAATAACTGTTGATGTGATGTTTAAAAACATCAAATTTAGAGCAAAATTAAAAGAGAATTTAGAGCAAAATTTAGATATTTTTTTTTTAAATTTTCATGTTTCAATTTATAGGGTAAATGCCCCAGTTTTGGCCACATTTAGAGAAAAATTGAAATAGAAATTTTATAGTTATTGGCTGATTGAAGCATATTAAATCATAATAACATCATTCTTTAGTAAATTTAATTGTATTTCTGTTGATAATAGTAACTTTCTACAGAAGATTTTAGATTATGAGTAATTATTCATTAAGTAATTTATTTCAATTTGTACCAGTTTTGCCCCCCCCCCCCTACACCAGTTTTGGCCACTCCAATATCATGAGATTTAACAAATATTTTAATTGATAATAAGTCAAAATAAAGCATTTTCATGCCATATTTATTTTATCACATATAGGGTAGATGTGCCAGTAATGGACACCCTTCAGGAATTTCTTTAAAGATTATTTTTTTATTAATAGTTATAATTATTATATTCCAGTTTTTTCAATGTTATATTAACCTATCAACAATATTTAACCATTCTTATAGTCTCATTTCCCAATATGAATGGAAATTTAATTTTAAATAACAGAAATATATCAAAACACCCAAAAGCCTAGTAATGGACACCCCATAAAAAGTAATAAATATAATTGTTTTTATGACTGTATTTAGAGCCAGAATTTAATGAATACATACTAATGAAACAAAATAGTTATATTCAAATAAATTTAACAATTAGGATACCAGTAATTAATAAAATATTTGTCATAATCATTTACTGTTTGCATCAATTATTGTAATTATCAGAAGATCGATGTTTTAATTATTTTAGATGGATAGTTTAAAATACTAAATATCAGGCAATTACAGCTATCAAAGTATTGAAATGGTGGGTGATTTAAAAGATAATTAAAGAAAAAAAAAGTTTTGGAATATTAGTGTTTAGTTTTGTCTCACTATTTTTAACAATTAATCTTCCAGAGACTACTTGATATATTATTTATAATAATTAATGTTACAAATATGAAAGAAATGATATTGTAAGTTAAATATTTTAAATCCTAAATAAAATAATTTCAAAATAAAACTGTAGAACTGATGCTTGAGGCCACTGATCTGCAGATTTACTAGTTTCATGAATATTACCTATAGCTTTCATTAATATTACATTTTTATTTTTTGGTCAGAGGTGAATAATGAAACATTTAAGACAGAAAGTAGATTTTTAATAGCTTCTGTATCTGAATTGTTTTTATTTAAACGGAGAGGGATTAACCCCTATGAGCCCCTCTTTGACTATGCTCTTAAACAATATTTTCTGCTTCCTGGCTGGTTTGATTGCCAGATTATAAAATATGCAAGGTACATATACTAAATTATAAATAAATAAAATAAAATATTGAAATTTTATTAATCACATAAAATAACTTAAAAGCAGCTATTTATAAAAGTTTATAGTGTTATTACATTTTGGTAAGTATAATTTAAAAATTAAATTTGATTATTTAGGTTTGCAGTTAAGTCAAATTATTTTATGCACTATAAACATTACTGAAATTGCATTTTTAGTACTATCTACATGTGGTCCATTACTGGAAAACGACTAATTAATCATCCCAGTAATGGACACTCCCTCTTAGAACCTTAAAAATAAATGAAATTTTGTAAATGGCCGTTAGTATATAAAATTCTAAGATTTCTATTGCTACTCAAACAAAAACATTCAAATTTTGCAAGAAAATAAATAATATAAATTAATTAAACGAAGCCAGCTCTTAGCCTCTTCATTAAGATTTCACAGGGAAACTTTGAAACATTATTTTCTGCTTCCTGACTGGCTTGATTAAAAGTGTTAGTAATAACCCAGTTTTATAAAACATACGAGGGGTTATTATAAAAAAATAATTAAAGCTAAATATTTATTAGTTATTTTTTTATGAATCAAATATCAAGGGGCGTCCATTACTGGCACATCTGTTTGCTGTATTAAGATAATTTTGCAAATTTCTTTATGAATTGATAAAAACATCAAATAAAATATACTTAGGCTGATTTTAACGGAAAATTTCAATTAAAAAACAAAAAATATATTTAATTTGATTCATAAAAGGGACAACAGTGCCTATAGGACATAAAGATTAAATATTTAATCAGTTTGATAATTATCTATGGATTGTGGATTCTTTAAAACACTTGAATCTTCACCAAAGACTTATGTTTCTTGAAACCATTTTCTGATTTTGTTTTGATTTATATTACCTTGTGCCTTATTTATGTATTCTGCTTCTTTGCAAGTTATTTTAGGGATTTCCCAATTTTCTGGACAGAATCTTACAGTTGTTCCATTTTTATAGGAAATAGTGGTATTCTGACAATATCTAAAATCTATTTGTCTAATTGATTTTTAATTTCAATTCCTAGTACCTAGATCTACTACTTGAGATTCACCATTATTAGTAGAGAAACATTGTCCCCAAAATCTTGCAAAAATTATGGAACTTCTTCATTTCTTTAGGAAAAATACAAGAAATCATGCTGTAATTTTATTGAACTTTTTAATTTATAATTTATAAAATCTTTCAAAATTTGTTTTAGTTTATTTATCACATATCACCCTCCCCCCCCCCCCCCGCCTTTGGTTTTATCAATACTAAACACAATACTATATTTTCTGTAGCAATATCATTCTTTAGTAACTAGCACAGTGTCCTTCTTTCTAAAGTGAATTATCTATTGAGCAGAGAAAAGAAAACCTCTTTGATAGAACTGCCATTAGCCTTGCTTTTTTTTAATTATTATTGAAGCCATACTATATAAAACAAAACTAAATTGATTGTTTTATCCAGATGTTCATAAATTTATTTAATGGCTAAAATTCCCACTTTAATGAAATATGTGACCAAAAGTGGAACATATGTTGTACCCTTTATGGCCACTTCCATGTCCATAACTGGTACATATAGCAAATTTAAAGCACCAGTTTTGGCCACTCCCTATTTAAAGTGTTAAAATAATTAATTTAAATGTGAAATTGCAATAGAGAGAAAGCTTACCTCTTAAAACCTAATATGTAGTAATTTGTTTCAGAACAAATAGAACCCAATAAGTGCCTAGTATTGAACGATTCTGAAAACTTGTCAGCTAAGCAAAAAATCTTAATACATGTGAGTAGGGGAGAGTGGGGAGGAATGGGACACTTTTTACAAAAATAAGAAAATCAACTTTGACACAAAAACAAAAATTTCAATACATAGAATACAAAATGAAATACTTTCTAATGTCCTTGAACAATATAGAAACATAATTTGCAGGGACAATTTCATAAATAAAGAAATTAATATTTCAAAATGTGTCCCATACCTCCCCACTAACAGGGAGGTATGGGACAGCTATAAAATAATGTATGATAAGGCACAAATAGTCCAGTGTTGGCTATATATACAGTCTAACAAAGATTGTAGGTTGATAATGTCTGTTCTACAATATCAAATTCCATTACCTTCATCACTGGAAGGAAAATTCAGGATTGTCAGTCAGAGATGACATTAAAAAGTCACCAGTTTTTTTTATTTACATTTTGAAGTAAATGAATATATTTATAATGTTATAATTAATATGCTACCCTCGAAAAATATTTGCATATTAGCAATTTACATTCATCTTATAAAAAGAAGAAATTAGACAGGTCCCATTCCTCCCTCTACCTTCTTTTATGTTAAACTTCTTGTATAAACAAAAATGCTGCTTTTAAGCATAGTTTAAATTAGGGATAATATACAGTATAATGTTCCATAAATGGGGAAACTATTACATCTACGCATAAGCAAGTCATTAATATACAAAAAAACATAAAAAGTATATGAAGCAAATTTACTTTTGATTCTTGAAATAATCTTTTTCTTTATACAATCGAAAGCTTATGCAGATCAGCTACTTTTCTCATCTGAAGCTTAGGGTACCATTGCTTCATCTAATGTGTGATTGATGAAATGATTAAGATGATACATAAAGAGAAAAACATACTGTCCCATTCCACCCCACTCTCCCCTACACACTACAGTTTCACACACTTATTTATTTATTTTTTTTTTTTTTGCAAGTCACATTTTATCAAAAAATAAAAAAATGATATTGTAAATGATAAAAGAGTGTTTGCATAAGGTTTAAGAATGCATATTACTTGTTAGCATCAATTCACAGCCTAAATATTGGACAAATTGATCCAATGCGGCCAAAACTGGAGCATCTATCCTATTTTAATTATGTAATGTATAGCATTGACAATTCAGGCATTTGTCCAGCCTTTCCTTCCTGTTTTTCTGAAATTGTAAACAGCTTTTTACATTTGTGAATTTAAAATTATCGTTATATTCAGATTCTTGATTATATATCTTTAAGAAGACATGTACATAAAATACATACATTTTCTTTATATATGTAAAAGTAGCAGGTCAGATTTTACCTTTAAATGATTAAATTTGAGAAAGGTTCAGTTTGGAGATGGAAAAGTTTTGCGAAAGGCCTATTTTAACACAAATAATTTTATGAAGGGTCTTATTTTAAGTAAAAAGTTTTGTGAAGGGTGCTGTAATGTGAAATGTCCTTTAAAAGACACAATTTCTTCCTAAACAGGGATATCCCTGTAATTTAAAGTTATTCAATTTTTTTTTTTTTTTTTGAAAAATTAGAAAAATATATTAAACTGTTAAAAAAAGTTTCAAAATGCTTGGAAACAAACATAATTTAATCATCATATTTTAATGTAATTAGAAAGATTCAGTTTTTTTTTTTTGTTTGTTTTTTGTTTTTTTTTTTGTAGCTAAAATATGTAGTAACATTAACAGTGAAAAAAAGTAATAATCATTTTGTCTTGTTTAAACTAAATTGAGAAGCAAAATGAGATTAGACAAATCAATAAAATTAATGTTTTGCTTTAAAATTTTTAATTATCAGCTTGGAGCTATGTAATTTTTAGCTGAAGTACTTTTATTTCTTTAAAAAAAAAAAATTAATACTGTTTAAATACAAGTGAGTTTCTTTTTTTTTTTGTTTCTTATATTTTTAAGTAATGAAAACATGCTTTTGCAAAAGAATCTAAATAAAATACATTATTCTGTTTAAAAAAATATATATATATCTTGTTACCAATAGTAACACTGTACAACAATGGTTTTGTCCTAGAACTAAAATTAGTTGATTCTAGATCAGTTTTTGGCGCTGATTCCGAATATGCTTTCCGTTTATCTCTAGGTGGTCTAGGTTTTGAGAAATTTGCATATTTAAGCTTTTTTGTGCTATTTTATGCAAATTTTAGATACAATATATCTCACATCTAATTACATTTTCTAGATAAAGACTACTTGACTATTTGCTTCAGATAAATGTCACGATTTGCATATTCTTAACATTTATTTATCAGTTATTAAGCCTAATTTGCATATTTTTCAATAGTGTAATGTTTGTTGTTTGGTGTTAATGTTTGTTGCACTATCAACTTTAAAATAGTTGCCACAGATTTGACATAATGTTTTTCTAGATTAGATTTTTATGCTGATTTCAAATCTGCAGTCTGTTTTCTTATGTCATGTCTAGTTTTTGAGTAAGATGAATTTCTGCTTTTGCACGGCATTAACACAGGTTTGATATAAGATGCTTTTTAGGGGTGTGCAATTCATTAAAAAGAAGGTGAACAGGGTCAGTTCATATCAAAGACATAAAAATTTATATAATCGAAAAAAAATATAAGTAGCAGAATCTATCCTGATTAGTTGAAGTTTATCATACAAAGTATCATAAAAAGCTATTTCTGGCTTTTTTGACCAAAAACTAAAATTTCACTTTTTTCAAAAACTAGACGTGATATAAGAAAACAGACACAAGATTTGAAATCAGCTCAAAAAACTGGTTTAGAAACATACTAGCGTACTCGTGCGGCAGAAATATTTGAACGTCAAGAAACATTATTAGAAAAATATGCAAATTAGGTACAATATTTCACAATCACATGTCAGTATAATCTCAGAAACAACGTTTTTGCGAAGTAAATTAGGTAGTAATCATAACATAAAACAAAATACCCTGTCTGATATTGCTTTATACCTTAAATTTGCAAATAATTGTATAAAATTTACTAAATTTGCATAAATTGAAATATGCAAAAATCTCTCAAACTTGATGTGCTGGAGTAAATATAAAACTAGATCCAGAATCAGCACAAAAAAACGCATAAAAAACAACTAATTTCTGTTATAGGACAGAGCATAAGTTCAAATTTGTTGACCAGTGTAATTAATGTCAGTGATTTATATTTTAATTCATCTTATTTTTTAAAAATGAAATTGTTTTTACTAGTTTAGGGACTAAAAAAACAATTTAAGTTCAAATCTGATTTTCATTTTATTAGAAATAAGGATATTTCAACATCAAAGTAAGTATTGTTTCTAATTTACACACACAATTCACAAAAACTGCTATTGAAAAGGGAGGGGAGGGGGGGGATATGATATTGGCGACATTTTCTTTTCAATATTTGCTTCCAGTTAACAAAGAAGTTCTGAAAAAAAAATTTTTTTTTGGGGTTCTGTCTTAAAGCGAAGGTAAAACACAATGAAAAATTAACTTTGTTTATAAAAAATTAAATTTTTAAGAAGACAATAGTGAGTACCGATTTTTTTATTTATTTATTATTTTTTTTTTAATAAAGAGTTTTAAAGATCTTAATGGGTTTCGAAGGTTAAGAAAAAGCATATTTTCTCTGATTTTTTCTATATATAATAAATAATTTTATTCAAAATTTTAAGCATATAAAAGAGCAACATTTGAACAATATTTTCTAAAATTTTCATTAAAAAATTTGGAAAATTCAGCTGGTGGGACCTGGTTTCCAGAGACCCCTAAAAAAATGTCCTTGTGGTGGTCAGGATAACTCATGATAGCTTTATCTGAAATTAAAAATACAAATTTTTTCTGTTAGTAGATAAGTATAGCTCATGATTGAACGAAGAATTTAAATAAAAATTGAAATTTGAATTTTTGGCAGTGTTGTATGCAAAACAGTGCAATTTACACTATGTATAGCCTTGTAAAATTGGTTCTAATTTGAAAAAAAAAGAGAAACACCTTCATTCAATCACTAGCCAATCCTATTTTGAAGAAGTGCGCAAAATTTCAATAAGATTGGTGCATTACTTTTTGAGAAATCGTGTCCACCAATTTCAAAAGTACAGTAGAACCTCTTTTATCCGAAACACTTTTAACCAAAACTCTCGGTTAACCGAAATCCATTTTTAAAGCTTTTTGTTTTTAACTATTGCATTCCTTGTATGCAAAATCCATTTTTAAAGCTTTGCAAGCAGTCCTTTCTGAACTACGAGTAGGGGAGAGTGGGGAGGAATGGGTACTTTTTTGAAAAATAAGAAAATCAACTTATAGAATACAAAATGAAACACTTTCTAATGTCCTTGAATAATATGGAAACATAATTTGCAGAAAAATTTTATAAATAAAGAAAATGTAAATTTCAAAATGTGTCCCATACCTCCCCACTAACAGGGAGGTACGGGACAACTATAAAACAATGTAAGGCACAAATAGTCTAGTGTCTATGTATACAGTCTAACAAAGATTGTAGGTTGATAATGTCTGTGCTACAATATCAAATTACAGTACCTTCATCACTGGAAGGAAAATTCAGGATTGTCAGTGAGAGATGACATTAAAAAATCATCCGTTCGTAATTTATTAAGTAAATTAATATATTTATAATGTTGTAATTAACATACTACCCTTTAAAAATATTTGCATACTAGCAATTTACATTCATCTTATTAAAAAGAAGGAATTTGACATGTCCCATTCCTACCTTTGCTGGCATATCCCATTCCTCCTTCTACCTTCTTTTATGTTACACTTCTTGTATAAACAAAAATGGTGCTTTTAGGCATAGTTTAAATCATAGATAATATACAGTATAATGTTTTATAAATAGGGAAACTGTTACATTGACGCATAAATAAGTCATTAATATACAGAAAGTATATGAAGCAAATTTACTTTTAGTTCTTGAAATAATATTTTTCCTTATGCAATCGCAAGCTTATGCAGATCAGCTGCTTTTTTCAACTGAAGATTGGTGTACCATTTCTTCACCTAATGTGTGATTTGTGAAATGTTTATAATGATACATAAAGAGAAAAACCTGCTGTCCTATTCCTCCCACTGTCCCATTCCACCCCACTCTCCCCTACATATAAATATTTTCGATCCCCTTTCCTAGAATTCCTTTGAATTTAACTTGAGCTCCCGTAAGCTGTGGATTGGGATGAAGAAAATGAACGAATTAGCAATTCTGAAACTTTTGAATGTTTTGCAAACTGTTTGGGATGGCTGGAGCAGCAGAAAGACTGTGATATTGATGAACTAATAATATTAAAAACTCCGTGATAGAGCTTCAAAGCAAAGGCAATCGAAACTGCGACAAACAAAACATTTTTTTCATACCCTTGTGATATATGTAAAAGGTACTTAATTTCAAAGTTAAAATTCAGGTAATTAATTCTTGTTTCTATTTTGGTATTGCTTTATTTTTAATATGAAATATTGCATATATTTCTCCTTAATCTTAAAACTGAAGCATTCTTGATTATCAGAAAATTTCGATTTTCTGAAAGATGGTCAATCCCAATTACTTCGGATAATCGTGGTTCTACAGTAGTGTTTTTAGATAAATACACCTGCATCGCTTCCAGCCGGTCTTTCCTAATGAGGGGAATTTCCAAAAGCTCTCTGTCCTAGAGTTTTACTTCAATTGAATTGAAACTTTGGAAATATATTCTAGACGTATTGTACTATTAGATAAAAGAAAATAAAAAATAAATGGATTTTTTTAAATTTTCAAACTCATGTAACCCTCTAAGCTGGGGGGGGGGGGGTATAAAATTTCACTGGGTAGGGCTATCTATCAAGCTAGTAGGCTTATATATGACAGATTTATTTATTTTTTCCTATTGAGGCACAAATAGGGGAGAAGATTTTTTTTAATGAAAATTTTAAACTTTCTGTACTGGAAGAGTGGGGCATAAATTTGAGGAGAGAGACATGACTAAGTCAATGCTAACTGCACCGCCACCCCCTTTCTATTTTTAGTATCAAAATTTGAAGTATGTCAATACTTAGCTCTAATTTGCTCCCTAATATTATAATTTGATCCTGTTGCAATGTCAAGATATCTCACTTAAAAGTCTAGGGGTGACGGGAAGGGGGGGGGGGGGCTGCTGAGATTTTGAATATTGAAATTTCAAATATAGAAATATCACTCATTTTGCTCTATCTGTTATTTCAATTCTGATATCCAGAATTTCAATTAGAATGGTGAAAGGAATATGAAGTGGAAAAAGGGGGGGGGGGGGGGACTTTTGGAATGACAAACATTCACCACTCTTTTCCAATAGTAATTTTTACCTTCTTTATGGCAGAAAATCTGCATTTAAATTAAGCAACAATTTTTATTCAGAAGCAGGGCCGAAATTAGGGTGTGCAGAGGGAGCATATGCCCCGGGTGCCAGAACGAAAGCCAAAGGGGCTTCATGAAGTTAAATAAAAGCCAAATGAAGTTTTTGTTTGTCGTTTCATACAAAAATGTATATGAAATACAAAGAAACTCGCAAGCTAATGTTAAACCTATGGGAGCATACTTTTCAAATTTGTGAAAGTGAAAGTAACTGTATATATATATATATATATATATATATAAAATATAAATATCTGCAACCAAAATCGAAAAAGTAAACACTAACCTGGTTAGAATTCAATCTCTGCTATTCTAAGCAAGAAAAAAAAAAATCATTTAAAACTATCAATACAATATGCAAGGAAGAGATTTTAAAAAGAACTCTGCCATAGGATTAACATTAGCGATCCAGTTTCTTCACGTGATAAGTGTAGGCTCTTAACACTCATGCTAATGTTAATCCTATGGGAGTGTTGTTTACATATTTCTTGCTAGCATTTTAATTACTATTAAAGGATTTTTTTAAGGGTATTTTCTTTTTTTGCATAGGGTACCTGCCGTCGATAACTTTTATTGTGCGTGAGGAGGTGGGGGGCGCCAAAATTCATGTTATTACGAGGTATTAATTAATAACTCCTCAAACGGCTCAATAAAAAAGAGCAATTTTTCTGAAAACCGTAAACTGTTTTTGATTTGGACCCTTGCAGCGAGGCTAGATTTGAAGAATAGCAATACAAATAACACAGACTTTAATTTCAAATTGCAGACAACTGATTTTTCTATTTTCCACTAATCACCAAATATCAAAATAACTATTTGAGATATTGATTTGAAATTCATAATATGTGTGTTGAAAAATTTTGTGCATCCGAAAATCTAACTTTTTTTTATAATCGGCTGGTATTTTTTCTTAATTTTTGCAGAAAACTTAATCAGGCATGAAAGGAATTATGCAGACGAGGGATCATCTTTCAATTTCAATAAAATTTGTTTTGCTGGCTCATCCATTCATTTACTTTCTGAAGGGAAGCAAATTGACAATGGGTGAAATTAATAATAAAAGGAAATACATTTTTGGGGGGTAATGACCGATAATTAAGAGAACTGATTAAGATTCAGATTTGAATTTAAAGTTCAGAAGAAAAAACATCTGTCAGCCATTATTGTGTTGTGCTTTTAATAACTTCTAATTATCAGAAAACTATAGTTCTTTATTAATAATTGCATTAATGTAAAGGAGGTTCAATTTCAGTCATAAATTAAAAATTGCATTAATGATAAACTATCAACATTTTTGAACAATTTCGACGCATTCTTTTACACTCTAATTAAGATATAGAATTGGTAAGCATCAGTAGAAAAATATCTTACATAGGTGAAATATATTTAAAAGTATGCTTTCCTAAATATACACTTCAGTTACTGTTTTCAAACAGTAACGACACATTTTTTTCTCGGGTTTTATGGGCCTGAATTCAATGAAAATTGTTTCATTCGACCTTTAGTTACATTTAAAAGTGTTTTCCTAAATTTAGAATTCAGTTACCACCATTTTCGAACAGTAATATCATCTTCTTTTCTGGAGTTCTATGGGACAGATTTCAACTGGAATTGATTCATTCAATTTAGAATACATTCACTTATAGTTTTTAGTTCCACCTTCCACCACCAAGGGATACATTCTGATCTCGGGTTCTATAGGCCCGATTTCAATGAGATATGGCTCATTAAACTTGGTTTTCATTTGATTCATTTCATTTCAGTTTTTAGTTCCATTGCCAAGGGGTGCATTCTTACCTCAGGTTTTGTGGCCGCGATTTCAACATTGTTTGACTCATAATTTGAAAAAAATGCTCCCATAGGTTTAACATTAGCTTGCAAGTTTCTTTGTATTTCATATAGATATATATATGTATGAAACGACCAACAAAATCTTCATTTGACACCTCTTTCGTCATTTGTTCTGGCAATTGTTTTGATTGTCCTACAATTTTTAGTTCCCCATTTCACCACCAGAGGAACACATTCTTATTTTGGGTACTATGGGCCCATGGTCGAAACTAGGAAGGGGCAAAGGTGACATGTTGCCTGGGCGCCAGAGCAAAAGGCACCAAATGAATATTTTGTTTGTAGTTTCATACAAAAATGCATATACAGTGAAACTTCCATTTAACGAAGTCTCGTCGTTACACTTAAATACTTCGTTATGAGGAAAATTCATTAAATAGAAATCAACTCAAATTCATGAAATTTGTATAATAAAATACATATGCATTACATGAAAAATACACATAAAATGGAAATATTGGGAAAATGTATTTTAATTCAAGCAGTATTTGTTTTTCTTTTTTTTATGCAATGTAGATACATGAGAAAAATTTTATTAAAATAATATCTAAAAAATCACATAATAAAGAGAAGTAAATAAAAACTGAAGCGTAGCGTAACTTTTCTCTTTTTCTCAGTATTTCAAATCCTTAACTTTTAAAATGTCTTTAATATTTCTTTGTTACAGGTTTCTTATATAAAATACACTTTTCCTAAAAATGTTCCCGCTTTTTTAAGTATCCGAACAATTTATCTGTAACATTTTCGTAAAACTGGAATCCCCTTCTTCTTGTATCGAAGACTTTTTAAATTTCTTCTTTTGAATGGGAATGATTAAATAAATAATTTCATTTTCATACAATCCACTGAAATAAATTCATACATCCGTCGCAACAACAACCTCCCCGTTTGATTGCTGTACACGCACAAAAGTAGAATAAACTTCGTTATATAGAATATATTTTTTGTAATATAGAGATTGATTTACATGTTAATTGTGTTTAAAGTCAAGATTCAGCAGAGAATTTCGTTAAGTAGAATACTTCGTTAAATAGGGACTTCGGTAAAGTTCGACTGTATATGAAATACAAAGAAACTTGCAAGCTAATGTTAAACCTATGGGAGCTAAGTTGGAGACTTGAAATTTTGCATACTTATAGTTGAACACCTGAGATCACAAGACAAATCATAAAATGTTGAAAAGTATTATATTATTAGGGCATTTTAGGAATTCGACCATTTCTGCAACATTACATAATATTAATTTCAGCTTTTCATTCGTAGAAGTTACAGCGCAGTTGGTTAGAGTTTCGTACACAGAAGGTTGTAAGTTCAAATAACGCCGGTTAAAGTTGAACATTTTCAAAACTTAAATTTGTAAAATTTTTTTGTGAAATTCCTATTTTAAAATAAATTTGTGAAGTATTGCGTGTTCCACCTCCTCCCTCACCCTAAAAAAAAAAAAAAAAAAAAAGAATAAATATTTTAAAAAATGGAATTTCATTGAATTTTTTTAAAACTAAAATATGTAATTATTTTAGGAGAATTTCTTTTTAAACATAAGTTTGTGAAGTATCGTGACTCCCCACCCCCCACCCCGAAAGAAATTAAATAAGAAGCAAAAACCTTAAAAAAGAATTAACCTTCTAAATACTAACATTCTGACATATGCTATAAATCTTTTTAATTTTTTTGTTTGATGCTGCCATCTACATGCATTTTTATGAATTAACAAAATTCAAATGATTTGTAATGTCACATTATTTAATTTTAATCATTTCACCCAGTAATTATCATTATTTTATATCTGATTTTTTTTTATCAATTTTTAAATTTCAGATTATTTGATAACACCTAAAATTTTTAAAAAAGGAATTCCAGAAATTTTCCAGATTTTGAATTCCAGAGGGAGTGGTGACAGCATTTTTTTTAAATTGTAGCAATAAATTAAGTTGTAGACTTGAAATTTTGCATACTTATAGCTGAACACTTGCGATCACATGACAAATCATTAAATTTTCATAAAGTTTTATATTATTAACCTTTCTGGGCTCTAACTTGTATATTATTTTAAGCATTAACCTATTACTATTATTAAACCTATTTTAAGCAAGTTTTCTTATTCAGCCCCTAATTAAGTAGGAGCCTTGAAATTTTGCATACTTATAGCTGAACATTTGCGATCCCACGACAACTCATAAAAATTTTCAATCATATTATTGACCTTTCCATGCTCTAAGATGTATATTTTAACCAGTTTTTTTTTTAGTTCAACCCCTAATTAAGTTGGAGACTTGAAATTTTGCATACTTATAGCTGAATACTTGCAGTCACTTGACAAATCATAAAATTTTCAAAAAGTCTTATATCATTGACTCCTCTGGACTCTAACTTGTGTATTTTGAAGCGATTTTTCTCACTCAGCCCCTTATTAAGCTACAGCAAGATTCGTCCTCATTTGAAGTCTTGACCAAAGAGTCATCTCATCAAGGCCTTTCGATTGGTGTAGTGTATGTTAACACCAGGCAATTAAGGCTGTTCTTAACTGCTCTGCTCAACAAGCAAAAAACGTTTTAACATATTTACAAATTCATTTCCTAACAGAAAGATATAAAATTGGAAAGCCCTGCCATAGAAGCGATTTGGAATCGAACTGTTTTTTCCATTTTTTGATCATTGAGTTATAAGCAAATTCGATCACGTGACAAACCCGTTTTTCGTCCGCTCTTGAGTGCTCTTTCTCCCTTCGCGCGGAAATTCTGTTCAAAACGCCTACTTTGACATTATTTTCTGAAAGATCTATTGCGTTTGCAAAAAAAAAAAAAAAAAAAAATGGAAAAAACAGCTCAATTACATAGTTTCTGAACAACAACACCAGCAAGTTTCATGCATTTTCGGACAAAAATAAATTAAAACTTATGTCAGAAAGTTGCCCTTTTTGATTTGAGAACACCCTTAAGGGAAATAATCCCCATTGGAGGGGGGGGGGGTGTCAGGAAATGTATTTTTTCATGAAACATATCGTTTTAAGGCTCTTGGCCTATACATTACTAAGCACCCACCTCCTTAACTCATTTTTTTTTACCGCTAGTACCTTTGTTTGTCATGATATGAGTCCGGTTTTTTGGGCCATGGAGAAGGGGGGGGGGGAGGGCACAAACAAAGTTTTAAAATTGTAGCATTTTCTACACTAAATATCATTTTAGATTTTTTTTTTTTACGAAGCCCTGTGATAAATATTATTTATAAAATATAAAAATTTCAAAGACAGGTGGTGTATTCCGGGGACGGGATAGTAAGGCTCGAAGTGGGGGAGGGTATTTTAAACTTTTTCCGAACCTCTCATGTGATTGTATATCAGTGGAAAGCCCTCTGACCACTCTTCCATACTATGCATCTTCCGGTTCCTCTCCAATACCCCCCCCCCCCCGAAGGAGCGACTTTTCTAACTTTTACCGACACCCCTCATGTGATTATGTGTGTACATTACTAAGCACACTATATATCATTGGACAGCCATTTGACCACTCTCATATTATGCAGCATAGCCTTATACAGGGTTTCAAGTGCTGCGCAGAAATAGCGTTTTCCCTTAAATTTGCGCCAAAACGTACTTAGTACCAAAATGAAATTTAGCTCAGAGATCGTATTTAGCAGATCGTTTTAGCAAAACGATCCGAGAAACAAAGAAAAATTCCATTTTTAACTTTTCTCAGACCGCCAATTTCGTCAAAAAAGGAAAAAATCGCTATCAAAAGATTGCGAATTTCGTCAAAAAATCGCGAAAAGCACGTGAATTTTGTCAAAAAACTGCGAAAAACGTGCGAATTTTATCAAAAGATCGCGAAAAACGCGCCATATTAGTCAAAGGATCGCGAAAAATGGGAATTTTGTCAAAAAACAGACAAAACGCGGTCAAAAGATCGCGATAAAACGCGAATTTCGTCAAAAGATCGCGAAACAAATAGCAAATTTCGTCGAAAGATCAGAAAAAGTACACGAATTCCGTCAAAAGATCGCAAAAAAACGTGAATTTTGTCAAAGGATCGCTAGTTTTTAGAAAAAAAGAACAAAACGCGGTCAAAAGATAGAAAAAAATCCTGTAAATTTCTTCAAAAGATCTCAAAAAAGCGCAAGTTTTTCCAGAAGTTCGCAGAATAGCGCGAAAAATGCAAATTTCGTCAAAAGATCGCGAAAAATAAGCGAATTTCGCCCTAAGGTCGCGAAAAACTTGCGAATTTCGCCAAAAGATCCCGAAAAATATGCAAATTTAGTCAAAAGATCGTGAAAAACACGTGAATTTTGTCAAAAAATCGCGAAAAAGTGCTAATTTTATCTAAAGATCGCGAAAAACGCGCCATAATAGTCAAAGGATCACGAAAAATGGGAATTTTGTCAAAAAAACAGAAAAAACATGGTCAAAAAATCGCGAATTTCGTCAAAAAATCGCGAATTTCGTCAAAAAATCGCGAAACAAATAGCAAATTTCGTCAAAATACCGGGAGAAACACGCAAATTTCGTCGAAAGACCACAAAAAATACAGGAATTCCGTCAAAAGATCGCAAAAAAACGTGAATTTTTTCAAAGGATTGATAGTTTCGTGAAAAAAGGAACAAAACGCGAAGTTTTGTCAAAAGTTCGCAAAAAAGCGCAAGTTTTGTCTATAGATCGCAAAAAAGCGCAAGTTTTCGCAGAATATCACGAAAAATGCAAATTTCGTCGAAGGATTGCGAAAAATAAGAGAAATCGTACAAAGGTCGCGAAAAACTTGCGATTTTCGCCAAAAGATCCCGAAAAATATGCAAATTTAGTCAAAGGATCGCCAAAAAATGCTAATTTCGTCAAAAAATCGCAAAAATATGCGAATTTCTTCTAAAGATCTCAAAAAAGCACTCAAATTTTGGTAAGGGATCGTGAATTTCGTCAAAGGATCGCGAAAAACGCGCTAATTTCGTGAAATGGTTGCGGAGATTTTGTGTTTATTTTATTTTGTGATTTGCTGAATTTAGGTACCTAAAGGTTCCTTTTTATGCGAAATATATGGTCTTTTTTGGTCCCTTTTTTTGAAAAAAATAGTCCCCTTTTACCATTTTTTACTACAAAAGTTGAGTGGGAGTCCTGTTTGTTGTATTCATGGGCTTTTTATCGATTAGTTAAATTTACTGCTCTAAAATAATACTTTTTTAAAGCCAAATAAACTGATTTTTTTTCTTCCTGCTGCTAATTTTTAGGGTTTCGTTCATCTGACGAAACCCTATTCGTCTCGCTCCTCTGTCTGTTCGTCACAGAGCCCTTTCTCAGAAACTATAGATGTTGGAGGCTTGAAATTTTGCATACTTATAGATGAACACCACACATCATATGACAAATCATAAAATTTTGAAAAAATCGTACATTTAACCCTTTGGTCTCCCACATGTGTATTTTAAACAATTCTTTCTAAGTGAGTCCCTAATTAGGTTGCAGGCGTGAAATTTCGCGTACTTATAGACGGACACCTCAGATCAAACGACAAATCATAAAATTTTGATAAAGTCGTACATTTAACCCTTCGGGCTCCACATGTGTATTTTAAACAATTCTTTCTATATGAGCCTCTAATTAGGTTGGAGGCGTGAAATTGTACATACTTATAGCTGAACACCTCACATCAAACGACAAACTACAAAATTTTGAAAAAGTCGTACATTTAACCCTTTGGGCTCCCAAATGTGCATTTTAAACAATTCTTTATAAGCGAGCCCCTAATTAGGTTGGAGGCGTGAAATTTTGCATACTTATAGCTGACTACCTCACATCAAACGACAAATCATAAAATTTTGAAAAAGTCGTACATTTAACCCTTTGGGTTCCCGCATGTGTATTTTAAACAATTCTTTCTAAGTGAACCCTAATTAGGTTGGAGGCGTGAAATTTTGCATACTTATAGCTGAACACCTCACATCAAATGACAAACCATAAAATTTTGAAAAAAGTCGTACATTTAACCCTTTGGGATCCCACATGCGTATTTTAAGCAATTCTTTCTAACTGAGCTATTCTAATTGAACTATTAATATGGAGATTTGAAATTTTGCATACTTATAGCAGAACACCTGAGGTCAGGCGATAAATCATAAAATATTGAAAAAGTCTTACGTTTAACCCTTTGGGCTACCACATATATATTTTAAGCAATTATTTCTAAGAGAGCCCCTAATTAAGTTGGAGACATGAATTTTTGCATACGTATAGCTGAATACCTCAGACCACACGACAAATCATAAATTTTTCAAAAAGTCTTATATTATTTACTCCTCCGTGCTTTAACTTGTATATTTTAAGCAATTTTTCTAACCTCCGGCCTTTTCACCCGGGGAGCACTTTTCCAACTTCTGCCGACACCCCTTTGACCATTCTTTTATATTATGCACCATAGCCTTACATATTTTAGTTCCACTTTTTACCGCCAGGGGCGCCTACTTATCTCGGGTGCTATGGGCCCAATCCCTTCGACTAATATGTATACGGATAGTATGTAAAACGGAGTTTCGTTCTGATAGAGGTTTGTTTAGAATAGAGTGCGCCCCTGGTTGCGAAATTTAGAACTAACAGATTTTCAAAAGGATAAAGTGTTTTGAAAGGAATATTGAACGAAACCGTCTGTGCGATCTGTGATCACACATACTCACTTGTTCATTATTGCAAACTGTACCCAATTGTCATTTAGAATGGCCATAGTTAGCAAAATGTGGGGAGAACTTTTATCTAATTATTCTTTCAAATGTCAAAATATTTTCGAGATAGCAATAATTTTAATTTTTACTTTCTTCTACCTTTACAAGAAGAAAGTATTGGATTCGTGAAAATGTT
This sequence comes from Maratus speciosus, assembly GCA_963932465.1. Lineage (NCBI taxonomy): Eukaryota > Metazoa > Arthropoda > Arachnida > Araneae > Salticidae > Maratus > Maratus speciosus. The sequence continues at coordinate 231,468,639 of OZ010792.1, read as the reverse complement.
CGGTTTTCGACGGATTTACACGTTTTAGGGGTGAGAGATTCCGAAAAACATGTTTTTACAAAATGTCTGTCTGTCTGTATGTGTGTATGTATGTGACACAAATTTTGTGGGCGCTCTATCTCAAGAACTAATGCACGGAATTTAATAAAAATTTATATTGTTAGTCCCTGATATAAATTGGTGCTTATTTGTTTTTGGTGTAAATCGCTCAACAGGTGGCGCTGCTATGCAGCATTTTTTACGATTTCCGCAATACCCCAATCTCCAGAACTAATGCACGGATTTTCATCAAACTGCAGATTCAGGTATACCTTGATATGAATTAGAGCTGTTTATGTTTTGGTTCAAAACGCTCAACAGCTGGCGCTGCTATGCTGCTTTCTTCAGAATTTCCACTATAGCTCTCAAGAACTAATGCACGAATTTTCATCAAACTTCAGATTCAGGTATACCTTGATATAAATTAGTGCTGTTTATGTGATTTATATAGAAGAAAGTTTTGTGATGGCCATAACATACTAGTTAGGAGTTTATTAGCATTAGAATTTCAGTCTGCACCAAAAACAGAATTTTAATTTTATTGCTACAAAATTAGATTTTTGCTGCTCCAAAAATGGATTTTTTTCTACTCCAAAGGTGCTCCAAAATGGCTTTAGTGTACTTTCATCCCTGCTTATATGTTTACATTAATAGTAGTGAAGTTCCTCTTTTTACCACCAGGGGTGCTTTCTAATCTCTGGTTCTATAGGCCTGATCTCCTCGACTAATACATCTACGCATGGATTATAAAACGGAGTTTTGTTCGAATAGAGGTTTTTTTAGAATAGAATGCGTCCCCTATTGGTGAATGTGGAACTAGCAGATTTTGCAACAGGATTAAGTGTTAAAAGAAATATTAAACGAAACCCTATGTGTGATCTGTGATCTCACTTGCCCAAATTTCGTGGGGTATTTTCTTAGTTCGCAGATGATTTTGAGTCAGTCGTACAAACAATCTGTAGAAAATCTTTTAGCCCTATATAATACATTTTGATCTTCTTTTCAATGAAATTTATTCTAAATTCGTATAGCGATTTTTCCATTTTGCACAATTTCTTTTTAATCACTTTAGAGTAAATTGAAGTTTCTGCTTTTATTAAAGAATCTGGTATCTAATCTTTGCCACCCAAAGTTAAATATCACAACCTTGTATGGAAAAAAATTTTTGTTTGGAAATTATATTAATATTAATATCAAAATTTTAAGTTTCTCTACCTACCTGCGGTCGTTGTAAAAGGCCTGGTGGAAAAAATATTTGTTTTGAAAGTACTCTTTTTATTTTCACGTATTTTTGACGACTACATATTGTTGATTTTATTTTCGAATAGGTAATTTTTAAAAGGAAAAGGGTGACTGCAGTTCAGCGCTCTTAGTTTGTGGTATGATTACAATTCTTCAGAAACATTCATGTTATTGATAATGCCTTTTTCTTAATTTATTTATTGCATGCCACTTGGCGTACTTTTCAAGTGGAATATTGCATAGCACAGTTTATGACAATTATATGCACATTCAATATAATCTACGTTGCTGCCAAAGGACTGCCTTTATAAATAAAAACATAAAGACGTATCACATGCTGAGATTGAAACTTTGTTCAAACTATGACAATCAAGTTTCTAGCGATGCTAACAAAAAAAATCCACCAGTGCAGGTGCACGAAAAGAGCATCATATGACTCTAGCGGTCTAAGGCGTCAGGTACCGCGGCAGCCTATCCTTTTTTTCTAGCCTCGGTTTCTAGAACATAACAAAACTTACCTAATTTCTCGTTTCTCGCCCACAGATCTTTTAAATTAAATATTTTTGCCTATGCCAGCAAAAGGGCTTGAATTTGAAATGATAACGTTTAGAAACGGAATTTCAAGACGGAGACATTATGAGAGTGGCGACACACGCACAGCGCAGAAGTACGGTACGGCGCACCACACACCAGAGAGACATGCGACAATAGTTGTGAGACAGGAGACAAATTCTGCTGTTCAAACAGGTTTTTTCTTTGTAAACGGAGTGAAATTGTCGCATGCCTCACGCTTTTTTGTTGCATGTCTCCCTGGTGTGTGGCGCGCCTAACCTGCATTCCAAAATTTGGCGATACGTACCTGAATGAATAAGACGTGGGTACCTCTATAAAGAGAGGTGCGACGTATGGACACAAAATGGACTTTACCCATGTGACGTCACCCGCGGGTAAACAGAAGAAAAACACCAATAGGCGTGAAGAACATTTTAACAGTGCTTCCTCTTCGTCCAATAAACAGTCTTTTCCGGAGGGAAAATTCCCGCAAAGGCCATTCGTGGGTAAAGTCCATTGGATTGGTTTGGACAATCTTAATTAAAGATGAATCGTCAAATTAATTTTGTCAGGTTGTCCCACTTTTCTAGAGAACTCATCCAGTGGATTTTACCCATGTCACATCAGCTGCGGATACACAGAAGAAAAGACCAATAGGCGTGAAAAACATTTTATCACTGTTCCCCGTTCGCCCAATAAGCAATCCTTTTCTGAGAGTATATACCCGCAAGAGCATGGCTGTTGCCAGACGTGGGTGAAATATAGTTTTGTTTTACGATAATTTAGACAAAACATCTGTCTAGGTATGTTTCTTCTGCTTATGTCGGAAATCTCATACAGGGTAATTTCAGATGACGTCACAAATTGACCATTGGAGATCAAACAACGATTGGAGGGAAGTTGTGATTGGTAGATAAGAGCATTGTGGGCGCGGTTGAACGTCAACCAAGCTGTTGTGATTGGCGGATAAAAATCTCAACAGCTGATTGCAACTTCCTTATAGGAGCATCCTAGTAAGACATGTTCACAAGCATTAGTTTGGCGATAATGGCAGACTCGCGAAGATGTTTGGCGAGAAAATCGTCTCAATCGATCAAATTTCATTTTAGCAAGGAAATCGTCTCAATCGATCAAATTTCATTTTAGCAAGGAAATCGTCTCAATCGATCAAATTTCATTTTAGCAAGGAAATCGTCTCAATCAATCACATTTTATATCCAATGGACTTTACCCATGAATGGCAACAGTCACGCCTCTGCGGGAAAAAACCCTCCGAAAAAGACTGTTTATTGGACAAATGGAGAGCAGTGTTAAAATGCCCTTCACGCCTGTTGATGTTTTTCTTCTGTTTACCCACGGCTGGCGTCCCATGAGTAAAGTCTATTTTATTTTATGTCGCCAGTTTCATATGGTGCCATCGTACTTTCACTCGAATTCGCACAGAAGTTTATTATTATGTTCTGATTTATTGGTTACCATAATTGGAATAAAACTTATTCTGAGCACGCGCTCAGTCAACGGGCCCTACAGACAATGCCGATGAGCTCGATTACCACGTCACGGCAAATCGGCCATTAGCTGATCATTCATTGGACCCTATTCTTGTGACATAAAAGTCGAAATCGAGATCGTAGTCATTGTCTATAAGGAAAGGGCATGTTTACAAACAAACACTTCCGTCAACCAATCTACTACTACATTTTTATCTTAACGATCATTGCAGGAATCGCACTTGGCGACGTAGGCCAGTCATATCATAGATCTGTTAAAGACCAATCAAATTCCCGGAGTTTATGTGTATAGTAGGAGTAATAATGAATGAACAGGTTTTTCTTGCTGGCCAACAGTAATTCGACCAACAGTGACGCCAGCTGCCCTTTCCTTATAGGTGCTAAGGCTCCTATAATACGGGCTGACTCACGCCGCCATTTAATTGCCGGTAGGAGAAGAACGATTGGCCACGCCGCGTGGGCAACAATCGCTCATTGGTCAAAGTGGGAAACAAACTGTTTGACGATTCAGCCTGTATTATAGGAGCCCTAATAGGTGCTGTAGGCTCAGTGCGTATGTCACCACTCTCTAATAGAAGCACCCTAGAGTAGAGCAATGAGATTGGCGACATATGCGTGTACAGGGCACATGCTCAGTCTGTGCTTAGAACACTATGTTTTATAATTATGAAGTTGCTTGCCGATTCATTTTTACTCAAAATCATCTCAATCAGTCAAATTTTATATTTCGTATGTAGCCATTCTCATTTCGAGGCACCCTAGACTCATTGGACATTACCAACGAATAGTAACAGCCTTGAAAAAGCCCTTTACTGTACTTAAGGCTCCTGTAATCTGGGCTGACCCACGCCACCATTTAATTGCCGGTAGGAAAAGAACGATTGGCCACGCCACGTGTACAGCAATCGCTCATTGGTCTAAGTGGGAAACAAAATGCTTGACGATTCAGCCTGTATTATAGGAGCCCTAGCTGTACCCGTCCACACACGGCTAAAAGATAAGTGTCGCCGACCGGTGTTTAACCTCTTCAGTTCCGAAGCTAAAATAATAACACAAATGCTTATTCATTGGTTTTTTTCCAAACAAAATGACAGAAAAAATATCTTTTCTGAAATGGGTCCTTTAAGGGCTTGGTTAAAAAATATGGATCTAAAACTACAAAATCCCTTAAAAACGTCAATTTAATAACCATTAACCTAAATTAACGCAATCACAAATTTAAGAGCTTTAAACAAGTAAATAATCTACAAATCCTCAAAATTTTGTATTGAAAAAGATTTAAGTTCCTTAAACACTTATGAAAATTTCTCACTTTCTTGGTCATACTGTCTTTTGGGAATTTTTAGGCATTTTGCAAACTCAGATGAAAATAACATTTATTTTATGTGGTAATCAGCTTAGATGCTGCCATTTATTCGTTTGCTTTGAACGCAAAAAACATTCAGCTATTAAGAAGTGATGTGAAAATGTAAAAAAATCCGACATTTTAGTTTTTAATAGGTAAAAAACAGAGGTCCCCGTATGGGGACCCAGAGACCGAAGAGGTTAAAATGGTAGATTAAATGAAATCCTAAAAATGCTGAGAGATCTAAATTATGTCTCCGGCCATTACCGGCAGCGTTCCGTCTACTGTGGTTTCCTCTAGCGAGCAGAGAGGTGACATACCAGGGTTGTAGTTGTAGATATAACCAGTGTTGTAGTTGTAGTCATAAAAAGACCAGAGGGTACACTATAGACGTGTACGGTAAAAAGGTATATACACTATAGCTTTACTTGAGAAACAGAATGTATACGCCATACACTCTCCATTACGCCCTTGGGTATACTGTTTAATGGACTGTACCCACGTGACGTCAGCCGCGGGTAAACAGAAGAAAAACACCAATAGGCGTGAAGAACATTTTAACACTCCTTCGCCTTCATTCAATAAACAGTCATTTTCGGAGGGTATCTGCCCTCAGAAGATTGGTCGTTGCCATTCGTGGGTAAAGTTCATTGGTTAGAACAACTGTGGACAAAAGCGAATCGTCAACCATATCGGCAAGCCCGCCATTATCGCCAAACTAATGCTTGTTAACTTGTCTTACTAACATAATCGAATTCGTCCGAGTATTGTCAAGTTATGGAATAAAAATTACTTAGAGAGCTCAACAATAGAACGGAGGGCTAACTCCCTATTCTGATAAATTGAATCCAGAGGTCCGCCCATGATATACCGAGGAAAATTTTTGGCAATACATAGATTCCTCCCATAGAGTTAGTAAGGGGTGCATATTTTCAAATTGGATTTTCTTTTAAAAAATTGACGAAGTTACTACAATTTTCACTGATATATATTTTTTATTGAAAAAACTATAGATTTTATTTAAATTAAACGCAATTTTTTAGTTTGATATTAGTTAAAAATAAAATTTTATGTAAGCTCAAAGAGAAAAAAATGAAAAATTTGTTAAGCATTACTCATAAAAATATCAAAAAGATATAGAAAGCACCAAAATGGATAAAAAGTATGCGGAAAAGTTTGAAAAAATTCTTGTAAGAAAAGTGCAGGACTCATTACTTGCACGCATTGAAAGTGTGATGCAGTCGCGGCAGAAAGTGGATCTGTGAGTTAGCTCTCCGTATTATTGTAGAGCGCAGTGGGTTTGCCATAGTTAGGTCAAACGCGTCTGTCAAAGTACAGTTTGAACACAATATGTTTCTACTTTCATATTTAGACTGAGCATCGCATGTCGCCACTTTCATATAGACGGCTTGCACATGACGTCACATTTCAGAAGAATCTGGCATCGCTTCATATGGCTCCCAAATATAAGGCGAATGTGGTGTCTCCATTTGACTTATTTGCACTATAATAATAAAAATCTAAATTAAACAGAAAGGCAACACGTGCTTTTAACGGCAAACGGGGAGTTCTGACGTTCCGTGTGGGCTCCAGATGCAATTGTACCAGTCGTTGCTAATAGAAACAGGACGTCAATGCAAGCCGTCTATAAAGGCGTACTAGTTTCACCTGGTAAGCTCGGAACGCACTGCTCTAACAACGACCAGCGACATATTACACTGTTAAAAATATCGTGAAAAATTACTTCTGTTTATAAAGACTATATACCGGGTGTCCCAAAAAGGACTGACTGATTTTAAAATTCAATAACTTGCAAACGGTGACAGATATTAAAAAAATTCTTGCAGGAGGGTTATGCATAAGGTCAAAAGTTTTATTACAGTGATTTTCAATTTTAGTTCGATTTACAAACAATAGATGGCGCTGTAAGCAATAGTCGCTAAATACAGGCTCGATTTTTGGTCCTTTATCTTGTTCCATGCAGAAAAAGGAGATGGAAATGTATTATCCGGGCCACGAAGTACCAAAAATCGAGCCTGAATTTAGCGACTATTGCTTACAGCGCCATCTATTGTTTGTAAATCGAACTAAAATTGAAAATCACTGTAATAAAACTTTTGACCTTATGCATAACCCTCCTGCAAGAATTTTTTTAATATCTGTCACCGTTTGCAAGTTATTGAATTTTAAAATCAGTCAGTCCTTTTTGGGACACCCGGTATGATCTTTTGTCAGAAAATAGATAGTATTTAAAAACAGAGGCATCTTTCACGATATTTTTAACAGTGTAGGTACAGCGTCTAGCGTAGGGCCACTGCCTCCTACACTAGATGTCACTAGATAGACACCTAACGTATGGACGGTCCCCTAAATTTCCACACCAGTAGATTTCTTTGATTTCTTAAATCTCAGAAAATTAAGGCGGAAAGCACTTTCAAAAAATATTAGTACCAAAATTCAAAAGACCGTACACCTGCTGAAAAAAATCCGCATTCAGCAGCTGCCATTTTTGTGTCAGCGCTCAAGCCTAATATTCAGGAGGCGGCGCAAGGCCAGCTCATGAATTTTAAAATGTCATATGGAGTGGATCATCTTTACACAGTGATTGGTACAAAGCGGCGCGCCCATAGTTTTTCGCCAATCGCCGTTTAAAGATGATCCACTACGTGTGACATTTTAAATGTAATAGACTGGCCTTGTACTGCTCCGTATATCCTTTGTTTTCTCAAATAAATCTATAGCGTATATTCTAGGCGTGACGTTCATGAATTTAGCGTATACCCTCTTCCTATAGCGTATACCTTCTGTTTTTTTACGACTATAACACTGGTCTTGTATGTCGTTGGTCGCGCTCTAACAAACCCCATTTACAAGTTGTTCGAATTTATTTCTTTGTTTTGCCTGCTTTGTGTGATATTTCGTGACGCCACAGCAAGCGTCTCCAACGGCTATCTCCAATCATGGGGGCGTTGGATCCACACACGATAGACGAGCTAAAAAAGCTGAAAACAGGCCTTAAATAGATTTTTCTATGAATTCCGTGCGCAAGTTTCCACAGCCAATGAAATTTTGAAAAAGGCAGAACCCGACCAACGTAGAAAGCCTACGAGGCTAATGAAAAAGACAGGCTACCGCGGTGGGTCCGATCTGTCTTTTTTTTACAGACCGCTGGAGTCACGTGATGCTCGAATGCACCAATGAAGATGTGCGAAAAGAGCATCACGTCACTCTAGTGGTCTGTAAAAAAAGACAGATCGGTCCCACCGCAATAGCCTGTCTTTCTCGTTAGCCTCGGGAGTTTAGAGAATACTTTGTGTTGATGTCTATGCTTGTTAAGCATGGGCAATGTCGTCGCAAAAATTTCTAAATAGATGTTAAGCTTTTTAGGGAAATTGTGTTAAAGCTTATAAGGAAAGGGCAGCTGACGTCACTGTTGGTCGTATTACTGTTGGTTAAGCAAGAAAATCTGTCTCCTACCTTTACGCATGAGCTAGGGAAATTTAATTGGTCTACGTTTAACACGTCTCTGATATGATTGGCCTACGTCACCAAGACTATTCCTGCAATGATCTTTATGGCAAAAATATAGTTGGTAGATTGGTTGACGGAAGTGTTTGTTTGTAAACATGCCCTTTCCTTATGGACTGACTTTACCCACGTCACGTCAGCTGCGGGTATATAGTAGAAAACACCAATAGACGTGAAGAACATTTTAAAACTGCTTCCCCTTCGTCCAATAAACAGTCTTTGTCTGAGGGTATATACCCACAGAGGCGTGACTGTTGCCGTTCGTGGGTAAAGTCCATTGAAGTTCCAACAAATTTTTGGTGAATTCGGTGGCGTAAAAAGAATACTGAACTGGGACCGAATTATTGCAATTTTAAGAGCAAAGAGGGGGAGTTGGGGCTAGAACTTTACGTCCGCTTATATGTCTAGGATGGGCCAATCTTTCTAGGGGAGAGTGTCCAGTTAGAATTCATATTGATTATTCCTTTAGAGTTATTACCCTTAATTTTAGGATTTCTGTCTTTAGTAGGTAGGGGATTTGTTTTGTGGAAACTTTGAGCAAAGAAATAGTTCGCCGGTTGATCACTTTCTCGCTCCAGGCACCGACAGGGTCTTTACTTGACATCATCACAAAGTCTTTTACATATCTGTTGGTCTTGAGTTCACTTTACACATCTGGTGTGTAAATTGCAAGTCATGTCAGAATGAACAAAAGCCTAATTAAGGTAATCAGTGTTGAATTCAGGGGGTGGCCTGGAGAAGACATCCCCCCCCCCCCCGAAAGATTTGAGGTTTTGTGTTTTCAATGGTAAAAAAATGCAATTTTCCCCACTGGAACTACAGAAATCTCTCCCGGCGAAAAATGTCTGAATTCAACACTGAAGGTAATACTGCGAGGCGCCCTTTTTATCCCGGTAATCTTCAAAACTGACCTCAGTTTCCATAATTTCTGTAAGTTAGAAGCTGCTGTCAAATTCTGGTTGTTTTGGTATCGAAACAAAGAAAAAGGGGATGCATTTTTAGTTTGACATGGGCCTCTTATACATTTGGAAAACACGCCAAAGAAAGCTGATTCAATTTCTATTGCATCCTTCATGTCTTGGTCGCCAGTGTTGAGAGGAAGTTCCCTAAAAATCAATTGCATCTTCCAACACGTATGATTGAAATTGGACATTCTCCCGAAGCAAAATTTTCTGAACTTAACGATAATCTCCAACAGTATCAAATTTTATGTTAAATTACCCGCCCTTCTCTGGGAAATGGCAATTCTAGCATTTTTCTTGATTGCGATATTAAGGAATTGCCATTTGTCTTCCGGAATAATTTTGAATGACTGAATTCTGCTTTTTTTTAGTTTATTAGCAGTACTAACTTTATCATTTTCAGTTAGCGAATGCGATTCCATCAAAATTAATGGCAACTTTGCTTTTTTGTAAAAAAATTAACAAAAATTGCCATATCAATAGGGGGTGAATTTATGCAGTCGAAGTCCTCCTAAAGTCTTTTTATACTCTAGAAATTTGGTTGACATCTGTGACGAGAGATGGCATCACTTCCGTCCCTGAGTCTCGACCCGGCTTTCGGTTCTCCCGACTAGTAATTATCCGAAACGGGGAGGATTTTTGCTTGTTAAATGGCAGACGGACGGCTGTAACAAAAAGTCTAGTCTTACAAACCTCGCTCACAATAGAGCTGTATGCTGTATCGCAAGGCATTCGAATCACCCACGCAGGGTTTCTTCAATTTCTCTAATTTGCAGAGTCTATTCTTAAGCACTGAAGAAGTCAGCCAAAAACTTGTCGCTCAGTCTCCAACTGCCGAGTCGTCCATTTTTTTCAATACGAGTGCAAGATTTAAGTTCATAATCACCAGTCCTCCAGAACAATCTGAGATTTACTTCCAGGGTCATGGCATAAAACGCCGTAAGTCCGCATTTGGATCGCTAAAAGCAGCAACATTCGCAATGTCCGGAAAGAAAAACGGCTGGAGATTAATACAAGAGGTCGGGTTTAACACGACCTTGTATTTCCGTCCTTCCAATGTACGACCTGGAACCAGCTAGTGTTCGAGCTTGTTTTATTCGATCAGTTGAGTATCAGCAAGTTCTGGAATGTACACTGAGCTCCACATGTAACAGAAGTTCTGAGTCGGCGGTCAAAAACTTGCAAGGCAAAGGTAAAACATACTTCACGTTAAAAATAGCAAATAAAGCTGGCTTGGCTCAATATAATTCAATAAAATAATCAATATAATTTTTGGCTCAAGCAAATATAATTGGCTCAGCCTTGCTTTTTCTAGCATGCTGTTCCTTATTCCCTATCTTGCACTGAAGAAGAATCTCGCTAGTAGATTCGAAATAGCCGTTTGCTGCTTTTCATATATTATTTGTGCATTTTAAACGTTGTTTTTTCTGCTTTTTCATACTTCACGTTGTCAATGTTAGATATTAGTGTTCGCATTTGCTATTATCCTAATATCGGATTCTCCAATCATGTAGAGGGAATGCGATAAACAACGTTTTATGCAATGAATACGAACTAAAATTATCGTGACTGTATTCTTCCACGTTGGCCACTGGAAATCATGTTAGGAAATTAAAAAAAAAAGATTTCCTGTTATATATGGAGCTTAGTGGGAATGCAGGTTTCTCATAGTTTGGACAAAAACGCCTGCCTAAGCACAGTCTGAGCATGTGTCCTGTGAGTAAGTAAATCGCCGTTCTCATGAAGACATCCTAATAAAGAAAAACCTTTTAGAATGAAACGATGTTTTGTGGACCTGGTACTTGTTTCCAATATGAACGTTTTTCCCCAACCACAGCCGGGATGTCTCTATAAAAAAGAGGTTCTGCTCTTAAAACTGATAGACATGAGGTACTGGGTTCGCTCGCTAATCACTCTCAGTTTTCCGTGATTTTCTTCGAACCTTGCGTAAATGTGGTTAGATTCCCTTAGAAAGACTCCACGGAAGGCACTCTTCCTTTGGGTCTATATACATTGTATAGATAATCGTAAACAACATCAACACCTATAATAAAGCAGCGGCGATATAAGTACAAGGCGGATGCTCACGCTAAATGTTTTGTCCAAACTATGGTAAACAGTATTTCAGAACTTGGTGAAACTCGCCAGTACGAGTTTGACAAGCCAATAAACATTAGCTTGGCGATATTGGCACGCGCACTAAGAAATGGACCTTATGCACGCGACCTGAGGTTGAGGCTAAAATTCGTCTGCTGGCGGTATTTACTGGCGGTGTTTAGCATAGCAGTCTATGGAGTGTGAGTTATTAATGCTTGTTTGTTAAAAATACCGCAAAAGAATTCTTTGATGCAGCAGCATATACTTAATATATTGTCATCTAAATTCAAAATTTTGTTCTGTATGCGAGAAAATTCCCTAAGTTTGCAAATTTTCAGTTAAAACGTATGCATTCAACCTGGGTCAAGGCTAAAGTCGTCTGCTAGCGATGTTTGCGCCTGCGCATACTGGTATTCTGCCGGTGCAGTAACTAGAATAACAGATCATCATACCGCCAGCTCTGGCGTCTGACGTCACTTGAATAGAGTCCATTGGGAATTTGTTTTTGTCCAAAATCTTGACGCATCAAATTTTATTTTTTTAATGACCATCATGTTGCAGAGGCACCCTAACTACAATTGGCTAAAAGTTGCGAGTGGTGAAGATAAAATGCCTCTACAAAATAGTGGTGCCCTGATCACATGATCAGACTGAATATTTTGTCCAAATTATGGCAGCCAACAATCCAGAACTTGGAGGTGGAGATAATCTTTGTACGAGTTCGAGTAGGAGTACGAGTTCGATAGACAAGCGAGTTATCAACAAAAATATGCTTGGCAATTTGTTTTGTCCAAAATCGTCTAGACCAATCACGTTTTAATTCTCGAATGTCACCAGTCCATAAAGAACCCTAGTGGAGGGGATCTTATCAATTTTGTCTTTCCTTATTGCAGTTAGACCATAGGTCTAATCAAGTTGCACTTGTATTCACTATCGACCTCAACCTCAAGTACCGGTTAGCGCGAACATATCGATCAAACAGTCACATGTTATTCACCATTAATCTCATTAGACATAACCACGGCTGAAATCCAATAAAATTAATCGTGAATAATTGAATTTTATATTTCATATATTACATACTCTTTTAGAAGTATCCTAGGCTCATTGTACAACACCCATGAATAAATAGTCAGAGGAACTTGGTCATCAGGAAAACAGAATTCAAATGCCCTTCACTCCTATTGATATTTATTTCTACATACTCTCAGCTGTCTTGGCATGGTAAAGTCTCTTGTTTAATCATACTTGTCCAGGCAAGTACTATGAAATTCTGGAATTTGTCGTATTTTTAAGAAAAAACATCCATTCTGGGTATAAGGAAAGGGCATGTTTACAAACAAACACTTTCGTCAACCAATCTACCAACTACATTTTTGTCATAACGATCATTGCAGGAATAGACTTGGCGCATCATATCAGAGATCTGTTAAACGTAGACCAATCAAATTTCGATAGCTCATGTGTACAGTAGGAGTTATAAAGAACGGCCAGGTTTTTCTCGCTAATCCACAGTAATTCGACCAACAATGACGTCAGTTGCCCTTTCCTCGAGGCTAACGAAAAAGATAGGCTACCGCGGTGGGTCCGATCTGTCTTTTTTACAGACTGCTGGAGTCATGTGATGTCGAATGCACCAATGAAGGTGTGCGAAAAGAGCATCACGTCACCCTAGCGGTCTGTAAAAAAAGTCAGATCGGTCCCACCACGGTAGCCTGTCTTTCTCGTTAGCCTCGCCCTTTCCTTATACGCTCTGTGCGTATGTCGCCAGTACTTATTCATTAAGGCACTCTATTACCGAGAACGTAAAATATAAAGTATATGAATAACAATAAAATTTGTCACAAAAGAGCACTCTTTTGTGCCTATCCACCCTTACTAAAATACACCAATTGACGCTCTCTGACATAGTTATAAAATATTTTTATCCGTACCTACATTTCAATTAAAGTAACTTAATACCATGGAGCTATGAAAGAGAGGAGTAGACATAAATGTCGTTATTTCAAGCTGTTTCTAACCCCCCCCCTGCATCCGCCACATTTAGCTGAGTCTTGCCGGCCAAAGTCTAATATGGCAGACGTAGTAGAGGTAGAAAGAACTCGTTTTTCGGCATCAGCGGGTCGCCCGGTGGCGTGGTCAGTAAGCGGAGGCTGCTGTCACGCTGGAATTTTTCATTTGTATTTTCAAGAGTACCCCCACATGTTCTACTGGCTCACTCGCCTACCAAAAGGTCATCACAAGAGATTATCTTTTGTTCACAACTCTCCTTTTCACCTATAAATACCTGGCTATTGTACTATTTTTGTTCTACTGGACAATAATAGCCCCTCTTTTGGAATAATCTTCTTTTATATACTTTACTCATTTTAATCCCATAAGAGAATGTGTCCATAACTCAAATACGTAGATAATGATGCACAGATAAATAGAATACATAAAGAAAATAAAATTAATTTAATAATAATTTACATTAAGCTTATATCTCATTAACGTCAGAGACCTGCGGCTGCTATGTTGGTGGTTGCATATTCCAATTTCACACCTAATTTAAAAGAATAGAGTTACGTCACAGAATGTGCTAGTGTAAATTACCATCCGAGGATGATGGGTAGAAATCATGGTTTTCACTTACAATTTGAAATAACTGATATGGCACATTTTTCGAGTAAGACGGTTACACACGCTACGCTACACAACGGAGTGGCACAAAGGATGAGACAAGAGAACTGTTTCAGTCCCAATCCGGGATTGCACTTATACTTTAAAGCAAACGCTAAGTTCCCGAGGCAGTCATCCCCTGCTAACAAATGAGAAACAGATTTGAATTTCAATGTCTCCCCAAAAGAATATATACAAAATAATATTACTTCAAAGGGATGAGAGGTAAAACCATACCTCAGAATCACTCAGGACGTTAGAGGTCGATCTTTTGACCAAAGAATGATTGAGAGTTAACATAAGGGTTTTTCGGAAACCCGGGAATGTCTAGATGAATAAAGCTTGTGTCTACTTTGTGGACCCATATAGTAGATAGGTACCAAACAGTATCTTCGTTCAGAACCACCCAGCGCACAAACACCTGCAAAACAAAATCCAGGTACAGGTACAATTTTGGAACATATGTACCTTCAGCCACTACCAACTTAGCAATTTGATTTATAGTGAAGAATATAAATGTGAAATAAATTTAACTAGAATTGTTTGCCAGAACTCCATGTGCAAAACAATTTTTTAGCATATGATCATAATCAGAAAAGTAAGGCGTGCCACACACCAGCGAACATGCAACAGAAAAAGGAATGTGTCAGAAGACAATTTCACCCTGTTAACAAAGCAGAAACTTGTTCAAATATCAGAATTTGTCTCAGGCTTTTTGTAGCATGTCTCCCTGGTGTGTGGCGCACTTAACAGATAACACATTAAAAATCCAACAAACTTGTACGGCCTTTATTTAAAATGAAGAACTGGAAGAGTTTATTATTTTTTTCATAAGATTAGGGACTCTGAACTTTCATTTAAGATAATTTACAAACACATATAAAGGAAATCAAAACTAATAAGTGGGCAAGTGTGATCGCAGATAGAACGGAGGGTTTCATTTAATATCTCTTTTAAAACACTTTATCCTTAAATTAATAAATTGTTAATTTATAATTATTAAATCCTTACATAAATGGCAGCACCATTGTATTTAATTTTAAAATAATAAGAAAAATATTTTTAAAACAAATTAAAAATATTCAAGAAAAATTATTTAAATAAAACAGTGACGGAACAGTGTAGCAGCAGAGAATCTATTGACACCGCTAAATTTTAACTGTATTCTTTGTCTTATTTCAGGACAGAATTTCTGAATTTTTTTTAACCCAATGAATACTATTAAAATTTAGTGGTGGCAATCGCACAACTGCTGCGCCACTGTTCCATGACTGATAAAATTAAAAAGTCCGAATATTTTTAAATTCAGCAATTTAAAAAATTTAGCACAGGTATAAATAAAATATAAAAATTTTAAAAGCAAAAAATTGTTTAAAACATATTTTAAACGTTCAAATAATTCAGAAAAAATCCATATTAACTGTTTGCCCTTTTCAAACACTCACTAGATGGCACCCAAAAAGATGTAAACGTTTATTAAAATTTGAAATAAAAAAACCTTTCAATTCCTGAATAATTCTTCTAATGGTTTGGTTTGTGTTTACGACGGCCAATTATCAACACGTGGGATATAGGCCCTGGGGGGCGGGTGCCCTTCGTGGGGGTCTTTTTAAGGGAACCTAATCCGTATTTACGCATGGGAATCCACGGTTTCGAAGAAAACCACGAAAACTCCGAAACGGTTAGACCGACGGACGCGATTGGGTTCGAACCCAGCACCTCCCGTGTACCAGCTTCGAGAGCAGAACCTCTCAGCCACTGGCGGGGTAATTCTTCTAATGATAAGATGAAAAAAGTTCCCTATTATTTAAAAAAATGGCCAGCAGATGTCAGCAATAAACAAAAAAATATTGGTTCTATATTGAAATTCCACATTTTCTGTGTCTTAAAAAAATATGCTCTAAAAATTACCACTGCGCCAAAAAATAAAATAAGCCTAAAAATGGCCAAAAAAAAGGGAATTTTCCTTTAATTAAATCCATATGAAAAAAAAAAAGTTTAATAATAAAAATATTAAAGTTCCGCCAGAGAGATTCGAACCCACAATCTTTTGCATAGAAGACGAATCTAAACTATGGACACTCAGCGATATATGCTGATATTAAGATTATATTTTGAAATAAAAAAAGAATGAACTCGTTTAATTAAAAATATATATAAGACTTTTTCAAAATTTTATGAATTTGGGTATGTCAGGGGGTATTCAGCGCTATGTAAAAAAAAAAAAAAAAAAAAAAAAAAAAAAAAAAAAAAATCACGTCATAACTTAGGTATTTTCCGAGTACGAGGCTGTGACGGACGAACAGACAGAGAAGTGAGACTATAAGGGTTTCGTGAGATGCACGAAACACTAAAAATCGTCTTCCACAGGGGATTCAGGAAAAATCCTTAGTTCCTCATTGACTTGGGTTAATTATTTTAAATCCCCCCCCTCCCCCCCAAAAAAAAAGTTTTGTATTTTTTTTTCAAAATCATGAGAGAAAAAGAAAACCTGGGTAATTAAATTTGATAATCCAGGGCAGGGGACTCATGACCCATCTATACTCCGTATAATTTCAATTACATTCTCAAAGGCATCGATACCCTCTCCAAAAGGGCCGGATCCAGAAAATCGTTTTTTTTTGGGGGGGGGGGGGGGGAACCGAGTGACATATAATCAAAGAAAGGATGAATCCGAGTAAAAAAAATACTGAAACTCACAGCATATTTTATGAAAGGTTACAACAGAGGGGTGACCGGGGGATCCTCTACCAGCTCTAATTATGCTGTTTTTCGAGGCCTTTGGCGAATTTTGCGTTTTTAACCAATCCTTTGACGAAATTCTCGTTTTTCTGTGGTCATTTGACAAAATAGTCGTCATTCCGCGATCCTGTGATGCAATTCGCGTTTTTTCACAATCCTTTGACAAAGTTCACGTTTATTTCGTGATCCTTTGACGAAATTAGTGTTTTATCCGCGATCCTGTGGCAAAATTCGAGCTTTTTCCGGGATCCTGTGACAAAATTCGCGTTTTTTCGTAATTATTTGACGAAATTCGCGTTTTTTCGCGATCCTTTGACGAAATTCGCATTTTTTGGTATCCTTTGGCGAAATTCGCATTTTTTCCGCGATACTGTGACAAAATTTGCTTTTTCCGCGATCCTCCGACAAAATTCACGTTTTTTCCACAATCCTGCGACAAAATTCACATTTTTTTTTGCAGTCCTTTGACGAAATTCGGTTTTTTTTAGTGATTCTTTTGGGACATTCGCGTTTTTCCGAGCTTCTTTGACGAAATTTGCGTTTTCCCTGCAATTCTTTGACGAAATTTACGTTTTTTCCGCGATCCTGCGACAAAATTAGTTAGTGTCTTTTCCGCGATCTTGTGACAAAATTCACGTTTTTTTGTCCTTTGACGAGATTCGCGTTTTTCGCGATACTTTGACGAAATTCGCGTTTTTTTCGTGATCCTTTGACAAAATTCGCTTTTTTACGACCCATTAGCGAATTTAGTGTTTTATCCGCGATCCTGTGCGAAAATTCGTACTTTTTCGCAATTATCTGACGAAATTCGCATTTTTTACGAGATCCTTTGACGAAATTTGCATTGTATCTTTAGGCGAAATTCGCGTTTTCCGCAATTATCTGATGAAATTTGCGTTTTCTCCGCAATACTTTAACAAAATTTGGGTTTTTTCGCGATCCTGTGACAAAATTGACCTTTTTCGCGGTCCTTTGACGCAATTCGTTTTTTCCCGAAATCATGTAACGAAATCCGCGTTTTTTCCGCGATCCTGTTACAAAATTCGCGTTTTTCAGCGATCCTGTGATAAAATTCGCGTTTTTCCTTAAACCTGTGACAAAATTCGTGGTTTTTCGCGGTCCTTTGACAAAATTCGCATTTTTTTCGTGATCTTTGGCAAAAGTTCCGCTTTTCCGATCTCCTTTGACGAAATTCGCATTTTCCGAGATTTTTTGACAAAATTCGCGTTTATCCCACGATCATGTGACAAAATTCATGTTTTTTCGCGGTCCTTTGACGAAATTCGCGTTCTTTTCGCGATCCTTTGACAAAATTTGCGTTTATTTCCTAATCATTTGGCGAAATTCGCTTTTTTACGATTTTTAAACGATTAAATTAGTGTTTAATCCGCGATCCCGTTGCAAAATTTGCATTTTTTCCGCGATCCTGTGAAGAAATTCGCGTTTTTTTTTGCGATCCTTTGACGAAATTCGCGTTTTTGGGGTATCCTTTGACGAAATTCGCGTTTTTTCCGCGATCACGTGACAAAATTAGCGGTCTTTTGACGAAATTCGCATTTTTTCGTGATCCTTTGGAGAAATTCACTTATTTACGAGATGTTTTCTTTGGGGGGAGGGGGATGATCCTCCCCCCTCCGTAGGTGACAGGACAAAATCCTTTTTTGTTCATAAATTACCGGAGCATCAGTGAGGCTTTCTGTTGACACCCGAAAACTTTTGGGCTTCCGTAAAAACTGCTATAAAAAAGTTGGAATTACATTTTTTGCCCCCTCCCCCCCTCCCGTGGATCCTTGCCTGCTCTCCACTTCATCCTTTCAATGTCATGACAGCAGTCTGTCAGTCAAATGCATTCTTACCAAAATTATTGATCTAAGCCTCTGTTCAGAAGAAAAAAGTGCTCCCTCTCCTTTAACTCCATGAGGACGAGCGACCCGTAAGGTGCCCAGAATCCATGATTATTCTCACCAGTAAATTTTTATTGTAAATTTTGCCTTGTTTAATCCGAGCATTTTTCAAATTCAATTAGGTAAAAATTTGTTTTGAAAAACCAGTGATAAAAGATTAAAAATTCTGTAAAAGACGCTCGTCCCGAAGGAGTTAAAAGCAATAACTGGCCGTTCTTTTCCAACTGTTCTGTGGTTATGGACAAAAGAAAGGGGAGTCTCAACAATAGAAAGACGCAGAGGTGGGTTTGACGGAAAAATTTCTGACTAGTTCGGATCATTCAAAAGCAAAAAAAAATTGAACAGCACTGCCTAATCGCAGAAAAGACAATGACAGTTGAAGAATATGTCTATTTGGACCTTAAGACAAGGAACAGGAAAATAATCTTGTGAAGGCAATTTAAAATATATATAGTACAATTAGGTAATAAATAAAATCACAGTATTAGTTTTAGGAACAGTTAATTAACAATTCACTTTATGAGACACAACACAGAGTTGTAATTCTAGCAAAGATAAAAGCAGTTCTGCCCACATTGCAGCAACTTTTTAACTTACATGGTGTGAAAAGTTTTGTTTGGTCCATTACTGATTGCTATGCATTTGCCCAACAGTACAATTTTCCATGCAATTTGCAGTAAACAAAAATTATTGGTGATATTAATAATGTCAGCTTAATCTTATTATTATAATAACCTATTATTTAACATTATTTCAACCAGCATCAAATAACACCTTTTAAAATTTTGATTTATGGTTATTTTATAAGTTACTTTTTAAATTAAAATAATCACAAATCCTTTTTAATACTCTGAATGCTTGACTAATGATTGTCTTAGTTTAAGAATTACAAATAATACAACCACAAATCAAAATCTCAGAAGGTGTCATTTGACACTGATATAAATAGTGTTGACATTTTGCATTTATAAAGAAAATACAATATGTACAATAATTTAAAGACAAAGTAAATTATAGCAATTTCTATTTTATGCTGTTAGATTAATCTGCAAGCTTTTGCGTCAATTGATTGTACCCCACCCCACATTATGAACCTTTTTCCAACCACAGAATAGCAGTGCATGCTGTTGAGTGAACGAAGTCAAAACTAAGTTGTCATCAGGGCTTAATTTGCGCCGAAGCCCAGCTCCTGTACTTCTCTGTCTTTATTAAATATTGGTCGGAATTCACCGGAGCTCAAATACAGGGCTCCGGAGCCCAGTGCAAAAGCACTTCCAAAAAAACAAAGCCAAAATTACCCTTTCCTTTCATTCCCATCTCCAAACTTTTGCATTCTTTTTCACCAAAACTCTTATATGTGACGTAACACACGTAGGAAATGGAGATAAAACAGACTCAATTTTTATAACAGTTTTTAGGCTTGAACTCAATCTGTCTTACATTCAAAATTTTATTTATTCATGTATAGGAAAAAAAAAACCTTTTTCTCCTTCAAAACTATGTATTTAAACTACTATTTCAAATAATTTTAATGCTATTTTGATCAAAATAAAGGGAAAACAGAAATAGTGTTTTTCCATTTTAGCGATATTTGCAAATTTATGTTGGTGATGTGTTGATACGGCGCTACTCAAGAGACTAACAATAAATTTCTTTCAGTTCGATTTTCTTTTGTGACAGTAGGATAATTTTTAATTGGTGGCTTTTATTTAGATATGTAACCTGAAAAGAATATTTTCTGTTTTTAGTCAACGAGAATCGGCTTGAGGTTTTGTTTATTTGAGATTTTTGTCTACTATTGCGCACGAGTACAAAAATCACATTAGTGATTTTTCTATTTATTTCGTATCATGAACGCTGCCCATGTTAAGTTAAGGTTTTGCTCCGCACATTTACGAAGTCACTTTCATTTGTACCTAGATATAATTGCCATGTATTGTTATTCTGATAGAAAGTAACCAAGCAGTGTTTCGCCTTTTAAAAAAAAGCATAGAATCTTTCAGATAATGGTGTCAAATTTTTAATTTAATCTGATTTTCGGGGACTTACCACAAAAGACTGTTATGCAGAAGGAATCGATTATAGTTTAAGATATGCAACTTTTATAGGAAATTGAAAAACATTGTTCCATTCTTCAGCATATAGATGTTAATTTCAGTAAATTTCATTAAAATGCATAACTGCGAACTATCTCCCCTTTTTTTGTTAACACTATATCCGAATCATAATCCTTAACATATTTAATTGCAGAATTCTGAAATTAATTACCAATAAAGTTAGGCAAAGATTACTATTCGGAAGGAGTGATAACTAAAAAGTGGAATAGTTGACAGCTAAGTACATGTTGATAGATATATTTAAAATTTTTATTTTGCTAAAAAAATAAAATGCTTTAAATTTTGCAACTAAATTTATGAAATATAAATATGCAGATTGGAGTGACAAGGGGGAGGGACGGTACAGTTGTTAGTACCGGTACCGCAGAATATTAGGGCTCCGGTACTTTTTTTTGTTAGATATTAAGCCCTGGATGTCATCCATTTATACCAAGGTCCAAAAGAATATGCAGTTTTAGGCATTTGATGCCTTCATATATTTGAAATATCTCCAATTGAAATTAATATTTTTAACTTCTTTTTTTTATTGTTCTTAAAGGTTGTCTCTTTTTTTCATAGTTCTCAAAATATTTCTAAAATATATACTTAATTTTATATAAAGTGTTCATAAAATATTAAATTAAGCATAGATTTTAGAAATTTTTTGAAAATTAAGGAAAAAAGAAATATCTTTTAAGAAGAGTACAAAAAAAAAAAGCAATTAAAAAAACATTAATTTCCTGAGGAGATATTTTAAATATACAAATGCATTCCATCCCCATAGACTTAGCATTAGTGAGGGGAATTCAGAAGCTGAGTGACTATCAGCCTTAAGCACAAGTTAACTGAATGCTTAGATGTATCAAGATATGATATTAGGTATGTGTTAATTATCTGAAAAAGTAATCAAATTTAATTGATGCTCTTTTTTTATTTTAAGAAAACTATTTTACATTTTATAGATTATATTAAGGATGGAAGGGATAATATGGCATACTTCCCAACATTCAACTAAACTTCCATAAAATGTGAGTTAAATTGACCCAGGTTCTACGCCAGAAAACTTATTTGATGTATCATTATACATTTAAAATCATATTTCTCTATGAAATCTATTTGAATTAATTTCTTTAGTAAATTTCTGGTACGAAACCAGTTTAACCTGGGTCAATTTAACTCGCATTTTACGGAAGTTTAAGGGAAAGTTGGCAAGTATGATATGGTGAAATGTATCATTATATATTATCATGGAATATTATTAATTACACTCTTTCTGGAAAGAAAAAAAAAATTGCATGCATCAGATTTGAAGTTTTATCTTATCTATAACAGTATTTTATGATTCATTACTAATTTTTGTACTAAACCATAAATTTTATTGTTCACCCATACAAGGTACAACCACACATTGTACAGCTAAACTATACAAGTTGGCAGTTATGCAAACTTAATCAGCACTAATTTATGTCAAGGTCTAATTGAATTTGAAGTTTGATGAAATTCTAAGTCTCGAAATGTAGTTATCGTGGAGAAATGCATCATAGCACTCAAGTGTTGTAATAAGCAACAATTTATGTCAATGTCTAACTGAATCTGAAGTTTAATTAAATTTCGAACATTAGTTATTGAGAAAGAGCTTAGATAAAATTTGTCAGATGCAGCCTATCATTAAAAAAATGTATAGGGTATTGTTGAACAAGTTGGTAGCTATGCAAACCTAATCAGTACCAATTTATGTCAAGATCTAACTGAAGTTGAAGTTTGATGAAATTTTATGTATTAACTCTTGCAGTACTAAGATCAAAACGTTATTTAAATGCATATGATGGGTTCATTTTGACCACATATGTAATTTCAATGTTTAGGCCAGAAAACTGATCAAAAGATAAAATATTGACATAATACTGAACTGGCAATCAAGATTTATTAGAAAGGAGAAAATATAATCTCCACAATACAGTAGACTCTAAAATCCACACATCACCACAGATTCAAATGTAGGGGCAAAATTACAAATTTTTTAGTTTTATATCATTCTGTATGTATTTTAATACCTATGCAATTCTCGATAATACGACTGAATGTGTTTTTCATGGAGGAAGTATAAATTTATTTGTGAAAAAAGTCAAGATATCACTGGTAATCACAATCTCTTTACTGATATATATTATATATATGTATTAATCAAGCTTTTTTGGTTATTAAGACTGGCTAAACTTGAAATAAAACTTCCTTACTTTATGATTTTGATGTGAAATAACAGGTTACCTTTACGAGGAAAGTTTCATCGAATAATTCAAGGAAAATGTATCTCATCTTTATTATGCATATTTAATTATACATTATTTTTTACTTGACCCCTTACTTTTTATCATTTTGATTTATTACTTTACTTAATTATTTTAATATTTTACTATATTGCAAGCATTCATTAAAATTTTGATTGCATTATTACATTCAAAATTACTGTTTAAAAAATGTAAACAAAGCAATGACCAGAATCTGCAAAATTCTAAAATCCACACAACCTCTAGTCCCAAGCTGTGCAGATTTGAGGAAGTCTACTGTATTACAAATATTTAAAGTAGCACAAAAACTCAAGTAAAAAAAGTTTAAAAAACAATAACGTTTTATAAGAAGTTCAAATTGGCACCATCTTAGTACTGTGAAGGTTAAGTCTTAAAATATAGTTATCATGGAAGAATGCATCATAAGCAGTGCCACCTTACACTCAAACCTAATTTATGTTAAATCTAACTGAATTTGAACTGTAATTAAATTTTGTACATTAGTTATTGAGATAGAGATATGGTAAAAATTGTCAGATGCAGGCTAACATTTAAAAATAAATAGTGTATGGTACCTTGTATGGTTGAACAAGACTACAGATTTTGTGCAGAAATTATTAATGAATCATAAATTAATCATATCGTATTCAGACAGACCAAAACATAAAAAAAAAAAAAAAAAACTCATGTCACAAATTTTCACAATTCCAGTACTTTTACTTATTAGTACTTATTTTTTGTATGTATGTATATATATATATATATAAAAAAAAAAAAAAAAATCCTAACCAAATTATTTTGTAAAAATCAAGTTATATATTTTTTTATAAATAATTGGTCATGATATAGGATGTTATTTATATGGAAGTTTTATAAATCATTGACATCACATAAGCAATTACTCATTAAATATGGAGATTTTCCCTCTCTAACAGAAGGGAACATACACAATATGTATAAAAAATTAAAGACATACTAAAAGCAACCAATGAAAAAAAGGGGCAGGATACTTGTTCATGTTCAGCAATTATTTTATGAGGAAATATATTAGTAATAAGTTTAACAATTTAAGGGAGAAAAAAAACATAAAATTTCTTAATATGATAAATAGTCACATTAATTTTTAATGATTTTATGAACTGCCAATCGTAAAAATACAATTAAATGACAACATGATTTAATAATCTTCTGTTTTATATCTAAAGTAATAAAGTTGACTTTTTGCAAGATCTTGGATATTTGATTTGGACGGTGACTGTGGTAAGGAGAAGTTTTTTTTTCAAGAAATCTTCTGGGTACAACTAAATGCAAATGTCTTCTTTTTTTCAAGCAAAGTGCATTTTGCCAATTTAAAAAGACAGGACATTGTGCCTTTAAAAAATGACAAACTGAAAACAAGTAATTTGTTAAACATCTAAATGTAAACTTACACACATGTATGTGCATGCTAATCAAACCTCTTATGAGAATAAATTACACCCATTCATTCATACAGAGTAAATATAATAGCCAGTTAAATCTGAAATCCTCAAAATTTTAAATAGAAGCATTATTATCACTTGGTAGGGATTTTTAGCATTTAAATTTCAACTTAAAAAAAAAAAAAAAAAAAATTGCCGCCTTTTCATTTTTCAATCTTTAAACGATTTCTCTATTTGAAATTTCAAAAGTAAAAGAAACAGTTATTCCACTTCTGCTGCAGAAGTTCTTGCTGAGCTTATTTTAAAACAATAGTTCTTTTTCTCTTACACATTTTTTTTTACAATACCTCTTAAGTAGATGTCATTCTTTCATTGTTCTTTAGCTCGAATTTGATAAATTTATTATTGCAAAAATATAACAAAATAAACAGTATTCTTTTAATTGCAGAAAATTATTATATTTGAATGTTTATTTTATGTAAAAGAATGAATAATTTGATTATTTAAAGGAAATTATGACATTTCAAATTAGACTTAAACTTAATTTTAAAATTAAATGCTCTTTATGCCAGATAAAAACATGCTTTTTAAAAACTTACAATAGTACTTAATTTTTTTTTTTAGTGATCTGATGAAAGTCATTGATACCCTACCTGTGACGTCACATGAATCTTGTACATAAGAAAATAAGTTTTAAAATATGATGTTATTTTTACAATTAAATAAATTTTACACAAAAAAATTTAGTTTTAAGTTTTCTTTTTCAAAATTTACATGTAAACATATTCAATTAAAAATAGTGTTTAAAAACACTAAGAAAATGGTTTTAAATGTGATGTTTATAATTTTCAACATTTATTGCTTTTTGTATGCAATAACTTACTCGTGTAACTGTATTTTTCAATTGAAAATTTTTTGTAAATATTATTTGTGCTTTTAAATAAGTGACAACAGTAGGTGAAAAGATGATTTTTCAAAATATGAAATCTATTGAAATAGTGCAATTTTGAGTAAAAAATTTAAAAACAAAAAAATTAGATAAATTAAAAAATGATCGCACACTGTCCACTGTAAAATAGTCAAGTACAGTGTTGAATTCAGACACTTTTCTCAAGGAGGGATATTTTATAGATCCGGTGGAGAAATTGCACTTTTGCCCATTAAAAAACATAAAATTTGAAACTCACCGGCGAGGGTACATCTCAATGTTCCAGGGAGGAACGTCCTTTTCCCTTTCATTCAACAGTGGTCAAGTATTAAGCTTGTGAAAGATGGTTAAATTTGTTATGCATAGATTTTGATCCTATAAAACTTCTTTAACAGATCAATTTTGATATTAAATAGCGTTCTTTGATTTAAGAACTGTATGTTTATCAACATTTCACTATAAAACTACCAGTTTTCATATTTTTATATGCAATAATTTCTATAATTATGTGGTGAGAAAGTCAAACGCCTACAATAAATCCAACTATGATAATAGTGCTGGGATAATATGCAAGATATTATTATTATAATAATTATAAAGATTATTATGCAAGATATGCTATGATAATAGTGCAAGGATTATTATAATTTTTTTTTAGAATTGAAGATAGCTATTTCATACAACAATACACGAATCTACTTACCTATATACGCATATGAAATGCAAGATTTACCACACCATCCTCTGATACAATCCAATTTTTTAATTTGATTCCCCACTGGAGGAATTTCTGCAACCCAACAATGCTGAACAAAGCTTACTATCCAAAATAAAAGCAAAATTGCATTCTCAAAGAAAATCTAGAGTCAAGAAAGAAAATTTTATCTTCTTTTTAAAGTTGTCATATAAGATTATTCAGTAGGGCTAAATTAATCTCTGCAGTACCCACTGCCATGCTGCACTGTCTTTGACCCTAATCCTATCAGTGATTGCTTTACCATCTATAATAGTTATTCCTACCTTAAGTTATAAAATTTTCATAAAAGGTCAAAAAGATTTAATAAAATAAAGAAAGCTTGAAAACTACATTGAAACAATGCATAAAATCAAGAGAAGAGCATTATTATGTGTAAAAAAAAAAAAGGCAGATAATTATTTTACTTTGAAAAAAAAAATATTTTTTTAAAAGGACACACTGAAAACAAAATACTCAGAATTTTTGAAATGTGTATTTATATTTGAACTATTTAATTATTCACATTCATTCATTAAGAATCAATAATAAATGCATTTTTTGTCTGATGTTACCTTTGTAAAGATTATTAGCAGAGCAACTCATAATTAGCTAAATACGAAGCATTTCATTAATATATTAAATGGTTTAACACAAAAATATTTAATTTACATGTATTATAATGAAATCTCCGAAAAAAAAAAGCTTGTGTTCTACCAGAATTCTGTATTATAACTCTTCAGGTATTTTTATTATTATAAATATTGTTTATAAACAGGACAAAACAAAAAAAAACTTAATGAAGTATTAAAAATGAAATGCTAGGGTGGGTTTTTTTTAAGGAAACATTTCTCTCAGGATTTTTTTTTTTTTTTTTAAGAGAAGAGCAATAGAACATACCATGACAATAGCCTATATACTGAAAACCACAATATCATGAAATAAAATTATACCTTGAGATAATGCTGAAGTAGGATGTTGGATTAGAAATAAAGTCGCCTATTCCAATCTCTGCACGAAATTCCATCTTTTTCCGTTTCACAGCTAACATCTATAGAATCAAGTGTAATCGAGAAAGTATTGTCAATGATATGACGTGAAATATCAAACCATATAGCAAAGACAATACACATTCAATCAATATGCTGCGAGTTACTGGTGCTGATAATGGTAATGGTGGTTGGCAGGAAGTGTCACTGTAAAGAGAAAAGAAAAACATTTAAAAAAAAAAAACATAGATTTCATAAATTACAGTCTATTAAAAATACAGTCCATGAATATTTAAAAAGTGACGTTGCGATAGCATTATATTATATTAATAATACAAATTATTTTCTTATATGTAAGAAAAGTGCTTTAAAAAAAACTTTGCACACTACTAAATGATCAGGGTAACATAATAATTACATTTTTAATAGAAGAAAAAGCAGCATTTATAAATACCGCATTTTCTGTCGTGTTTGCCATTTTTTTTTCTTATGCTACGATCATTTCGACCGATGTATAAGTTTGCGAAAAGCACTTTTCGAACTGCGTTTTATATACTACAATCGTAAATAATAAATATTTTAAAACTTACTTTATTCAAATTACTACAATCTCTAAGCTAATCTGCAGACGCAGAGTGAGATGAAATGCACAGAGGAACGCAACGCTGGCTACATACGGAGGGATAGGAAAATGAGAATGACAAATCGCCAAGAGGTAACGCGTTCAAAGGGTTACTTGTATTGTAGAAAAAGCGATTACGCCAAACCAGATATGCTGCCAAGATGCCAAGAGGTTACTAGATGTCGTCACGTGACCCTCTGTCAGGCGCATGCGTATTAGGTGGAGCCAAGCGCATTTTAGGGTTCCCCGATGATTTGTGCTTATGTTTCATTGAGTGTGTTCAGGCTGCACGCGCGCTACGCGCGCGAGCTCAGGAGACAGGAACATGGAGTGGGTAAATATCATGGATGGATTAACACGTAGTGTGTTCAGGAACAGATCATGGATTTGATTAATTATGGTGCTAATTATAAAGATATTTTGTTGCAAAAGGAACGTGTGCTAGATGGCTGAATGGATAAAGCAGTGAACTCGAGACTAGGGGTTCTGGGTTCGAATCCTTCCAGCCCCACATTGTAATCATAATTTTTTTTTGTTTTGTTTATTGGTTGTTTTATATTTTTCATAATGAATAAGATATTTTTGATGAAGATATATTTTTTGTTTTTATTATACAGAGGCACGTGTATTTTTATTATAATAATAAAATAAAATATCTATTTAAATGTGAGGAAATGAGGTATTTCGAGATGAAAGTTTTACATCTGAACGCCTTTTAAATATTTAAAGTTTCGTTTCTAAGTGATTATATATGTATATGTATAATGATATAAACATTAAGCAAATCCAAATGAAAAAATAATATACTATATTGTGCAAAAATATCCTTTTGCACGTAGGATAATTCATTGATTTTTTTTTAATACTTTACGAGTGAATTTTTATCGAGACTAGGCTGGAAATCATATTTTACTTTGAATATTATAAAAATAAAATGCAATAGTTGTAGATTATTTTAACTAAAAATATCTGTATATATATTTTTTAAAGAGATAAAATATATAGGTCTGCTGTCTAGTTTTGTAGTGAATAAAGTATGATTAGAATGTTTATAAATTTTCTACTGAAAGTATAAGTAAGTATTTTGCTTATACTAACAGAATTTTGAATGCCATTTATTTCTCATGTTTTATGATGTATTTTGGTCTGTTATCCACACGGTATTAAAATATGCAATCATAAAATAAGAAATATATATATTAAAACCTTCTCTGAAAAACTGTCTAACTAACAGTGCAAATTCCATTGAAATCCATCCAGTATAGTAGATTACAAACAAATCTCATATGTTGATATCACAATCTTGGTTTACTAACAGCATTCTATTTATCACAGAAGTTATAAATCAACTGATAAATCATTTTTAAATAACAAAAAAAAAAAAAAAATTGTTAAAAAGTTAAATTTTTTAGATCACCAGTTGAATTCTTAAATTGATCAATCAACCTACCAAACAAAGCACAACCAATAACACATAAGCAGAAAACGCACAATCACGTGATCAAATCGCCCACACAATTTTTTTGAGCAGCTTGCGCGGAGTTTGCGCGCGGTTGGTTAACTAATTTTAAATGCTAAATGGGCTAAAGTAGATAAAGAAGGTCACGTGATGTTTCTCCCGACTATTTTAGATTTTATCTGAGTGAACATAGGCATGTAGTCATGTTACGAAAACCATGTTTTGGAAGGATAAAGAAATATAGTCGTTGGTTTTACCTTTTTTGAACCATTAAAAATAATGAAATAATTGAATTATGTTAAAATTCCTTTCTTCGATAAGACCTACTCCATGACATAAACTTCTGAGCGCGCGCGCGGCGCAAAATGCACATCTGAACACACTCATTGATTATGTTTTGTTTGGTAGGTTGACTGATACAATTTAACAATTCAATTGGAGATCTAAATATTTTAACTTTTTAACAATTTTCTTTATATTTGTTTAAAAATGATTTATCAGTTGCTTTATATTTTTCGTGATAGAATGCTGTTAATAAACCAAAATTGTGATATCAACATATTACAAGATTTGAAATTTGCAATGTTAGTTAGATAATTTTTCAGAGAAGGTTTTAGTATATATATTTCTTATTTTATGATTGCCGTACGGATTAATACCGTGTGAATAACAGACAAAATGCATCATAAAACATGAGAAACAAATGACACTCAAAATCACGTTAGTGTGAGCAAAATACTTAATTATACTTTCAGTAAAAAAATTATAAGCATTCTAATAATATTTTATTCACTACAAAACTAGATGGCAAACCCCATATATTTTATCTCTTTAAAAAAAGAGATAAAATATTGTGCAGATATTTTTAGTTAAAATAATATACATCTAATACATTTTATTTTTATAATATTTTCATATTGATTTTAATACCATAAAATATGATTAGCATCCTAATCTCGATAAAAATTCATTCTTAAAGTACTCAAAAAGAAAAACATCAAGAAATTACCCTACGCTCAAACGGATATTTTCGCACAATACTTATTTTTTCATTTGCTTTATATATATATAAATATATATAAGATACCATAAGG
Organism: Maratus speciosus; assembly: GCA_963932465.1. NCBI lineage: Eukaryota > Metazoa > Arthropoda > Arachnida > Araneae > Salticidae > Maratus > Maratus speciosus. Next base: position 231,438,426 of record OZ010792.1, on the reverse strand, counting down.
AAAAAATACATCAAAATGAATTGTTGACATTCAAAATGAAAAGATATTGACGGTGGAAGGTTATGTTTAATTAATGGTTATATATATATATATATATATATACCCTATATATACATATATATCACTTTGAAACGAAGCTTTAAATATTAAAAGGCGTTCAAATCTAAAACTTTCATCGAGAAATACCTCATTTTCTCGTATTTAAATAAGTATTTTATTATTATAATAGAAATACATGTGCTTCTGTATTATTAATATAAAAATTTATCTTTATCAAAAATATCTTACTTTATATGAAAAATATAAAGCAATAAAAAAAAAAAAATCACGAATACATTTTGGGACGCGAAGGATTCGAACCCATAGCCCCTAGTCTCGAGTTCAAAGCGCTATCCATTCAGCCATCTAGCCCGTCTTTTATTTGCAACAAACCGTTATTTGTTCGTGAACGCGGTAAACTTTTATTGCATCCACGATAAAGAACCACTCCATGTTCCTGTCTCCTGAGCTCGCGCGCGCTTCTTGAATACACTCAAAGATCCTTAAAAATGGCATCAGTAGTAGGTAAAAATAAACTGTCCTTTTCACTGTTTGGGTGGCTAAAACTCGCAAAAACTTCGTTGTTCTTCGCTTGTTCACATTTAAATCGACAGCTATCTTCTTGATAAAACGTCTTTTTTTATGCAAGTACGATTATTTTCAGTAAAACATAGCCTTGTCTGGCTACGTCAAGTTTTTATCTGACGTTTCTCTCCCCTTTTTGCCCTTTCCCAAGTAAGCAAAATAATTTAAAGTCTTTATTTTTTATTATTTCTATCGCATACAAATTCTGTCATATTTGTTGCTTTCTGGTGGTAATAAATCAGTAATCAATCATGTGAATTAACCACCTATCGTCAAAATTTACGATCCCCCCCCCCCTCCCTATCGTACAGAGTTTCATATCTTTAAAACACTTTGTTCTAAAAAAACTGCCGTGATGTTTCTCACCAATAATAATAACTAAAACTAAATAATAATCTAAATTCCCCCGCCCCCATTCTACTAAATTTATGCTTCCGTGCTTTGCCCCCCCCCCCCCCAATCATACAAATAAGTTTTAAATCTTTGCGTTTATATACAAAATAAAAAATTAATCATATAAATTAACCCTCTACCACCAAAAATTTTCTCAATTCCTTGCCCTCCCCCTCCAGCATCCAGAGTTACAAATCTTAAAAACTCTTTTTAACCATTTGGAAAAATGGTTATTGTTCTCGTCAGGGTAGGAAATCAAAAACATATCTGAACATTTTCATTGGTTTAATCCGCAATTTATTCGTTATCTGATTGGTATATACAGTAATCTGTATTTCCCTTTGGTTTCAACCATAGACTTCTCATATAACTGGACTCAGAAATAGCAACCCTTTCTCGACGCCGGGATCACTACCCACCGTCACGTGATGGTGGGCAGAGAAAATGCGCCAAACCGGTTTTTCTCCTCTGGTTCCCGCTGAAACTTTCTTGCGCCGGGCGTTTCTCTCGCATAAATCAAATCCGACAGTTGCCAATAAGGTGATCACCGCCAAAAAAGACAACCTTTTGGCGATGAAAGCGGAAACATGTGTGCCTCAAGTTCTGACCGAAATAACAATGGGATTCGGCCTCTACTTCTTATCTTTACTCTGAGGTTTCAACAACGATGGACAACAGAGGGCCTGTTCATAAGTGCAGAAAAAGCCGCGCGCGCGCTCAGAAGTTTTTGCCATGGAGTAGGTCATATCGAAGAAAGGAATTTTAAAATAATTCAATTATTTCATTAGTTTTATGGTTCAAAACTCTAAAACCAACGACTATATTTCTTTATCCTTCCAAAACATGGTTTTCGTAACAGAAATACATGTCTAGATACATGCTAGTTCACTCAAATAAAATCCAAAATATTCGGGAGAAACATCACGTGACCTACTTCATCTATTTTAGCCCGTTCAGTATTTAAAATCAATTAACCAACCGCACACAAACTTGACGCGGGCAGCTCAAAAAATTTATGTGGGTAATTTGATCACGTGATTGTGCGCTTTGTGCTTATGTTTTATTGGTTGTGCTTTGTTTGGTAGGTTGATTGATACAATTTAACAATTCAATTGGTGCTATAAATTTTTAACAATTTTCTTTTAATCTATTTAAAAATGATTTATCAGTTGCTTTACATTTTTCGTGGTAAATAGAAGGCTGGTAATAAACCAAGATTGTGATATCACCGTATTACGAGATTTATGTGTAATATGGATTAATTGGATAATGGATTTCAATGGAATTTGCACTGTTAGTTAGGCAATTTTTCAGAGAAGTTTTTAGTATATATATATTTCTCATTTTATGATTGCATATTTTAATACCGTGTGGATAATAGACCAAAATACATAATAAAACATGAGAAACAAATGGCACTCAAAATCATGTTAGTATGCAGGGACCGATTAACCTCTGAAGTTATGGTAAGCACAGTTTCATTTCGGGGGCCCCTTTCATTCGAGAAGTGTTTTCTATTCGACATCCCGAAAACTCACCCATGCTACAAATATTATTCACTAGCTCAGCTGAATTCACATTAAAGAAAGTTTTTTTTTATGTTCTACTTACAAAAAAATAGGATACAATCAGTGCAAAAATGATTTTGCATAATATTAGCGTAAAAATGAACTTGGATAAAAAGTTTGAATTTAGAATGCATGCACAACATAAAATATTAATATTATACGTTGTGCAGGCAAGCTAAATTCAATTATATTTAAATTCAATATGTAAAATAAACAATGCATCTAAAATAATGGACAGACTGGAGAATTGCCATCATGTGGTTGAAACTGACCTACTAACGAAAAATTAATTTGTAATGAAAGGTAGTTTTATGAAACACTTAAAAAAAAGAAAAAAAAACATATATATATATGTGTGTGTGTGTGTGTAAATAAGTTAATAATTTGAAAAGAAATTAGATAGAATTTTGGAATGGAATCAATTCGATATAAAATTTGGGGCCTCTGTTTTCTCAATTTCGTGTCCCTTCTAATTTTCTAAGGGAAGCACATTCTTGCCTATTTGATAATCAGGGCCTGTTAGTACGTGCAAAATACTACTTATACTTTTAGTAGAAAGTTTATAAACATTCTAATCATACTTTATTCACCACAAAACTAGATGCAAAACGCCATATATTTTATATATTTAAAAAATATATGTGCAGATATTTTTAGTTAAAATAATGTACATCTATTACATTTATTTTTATAATATTTTCCATGTTGATTTTAACGCCGTAAAATATGATTTGCATCCCAGTCTTGACAAAAATTCACTCCTAAAGTACTAAAAAAAAAAAAAAAAAAAAAAAAAAAAAAGAAAGAAAGAAAGAAAAACATCAAGAAATTATCCTACGTATATTTTCGCAAGGCGCTCCAATGTAAAACTTTCATTGCGAAATACCTCATTTTCTCGTATTTAAATAAGTATTTTATTATTATAATAAAAATGCATATGCTTCTGTATTATTAATATAAAAATTTATCTTTATCAAAAATATCTTATTTATTATGAAAAATATAAAGCAACAAATAAAAAAAAAAATTATAACACAATTTGGGACCCGAAGGATTCGAACCCAAAGCCCCTAGTCTCGAGTTCAAAGCGCTATCCATTCAGCCGTCAAACTTGCCTTTCATTTGCAACAAATTATCTTTATAATTAGCACATAGATGTAGTAAAATATACATATCATTTCTATATCTATGAATTAGCACCATAATTAATCAAACCGTGATTTGTTCGTGAACACGCTGAACGTTTATTGCATCCACGATTAAGACCCACTCCATGTTCCTGTCTCCTGAGCTCCCGCGTGCTCCTTGAACACACCCAGAGTGTTGCTACTATGACAAAAAAGTAATAAAAACTACAAAAAAAATTAATAAATCAGAAACAAATTGAGATACAGCTTTCAAAAAAATTGCATTTTAAAGTACATTTTTTTCTCTATCCGATGGTATAAAAAGTAATATTGTCGGATGTTTAGAAGTTTAAGAATGAAATTTTATTTAAAATTGGTCGTGAGATTTTTTGGAAATCTGATGATAGAAAAGCCTTTTCCCGAACAGCCAATGAAATGCTTGGCTATTACGTAAGTTTCATAGGAAATCTCACGAGTCGCAGGCGATTTTTCTTGCTTGCAATTTTTACGTGTAATAACACTATTAATCTTTAATTCATGGCGTACGTAATGTATGACCAGCTCCGTAGAAGTTTAAAAATTTACAGTACCGAAAATTGTAAAGCTGAAATTTCTTTTAAAATTTGTTCATGGTGGGTCCAGAAATGTTATCGTTTAATCCATGGCGTACGTAATGTAGGATCAACTCCGTGCGATTTTTTATGTCTTAAATTTTAGTCTTTGAAAAAATCATTTTCCAAATGGTCGCTGTAATTTGTTAAATTGCCTTTTTTTTTTTAACTATTTGGAAAAATAGTTATTATTCTCTGTCAGGGTAGGAAATCAAAAGCATATCTGAAGGTTTTTATTGGTTTAATCCGCATTTTATTCGTGTTCTAATTGGTCTATACAGTAATTTGTATTTCTCTTTACATTCAACAACGATGGATGTTTCTGTTGCCACTATGACATAAAAGTAATAAAAACTACAAAAAAATTAATAATTCAGAAACAAATTGAGATACAGCTATCAAACAAATTCCATTTAAAAGTACAATTTTTCTCTATCCGACGGTGTAAAAAGTAATATTGTCGGATGTTTAGAAGTTTAAGAATGAAATTTCATTTAAAATGTGTCGTCAGATTTCTTGGAAATCTGACGATGGAAAAGCCTTTTCCCGAACAGCCAATGAAATGCTTGGATAATTCGTAAGTTTCAGGGGATAATACGTAGTAATAACACTATTAATGTTTAATTCATGGCGTACGTAATGTAGGATCAACTCGGTGCGATTTTTTATGTCTTAAATTTTAGTCTTTGAAAAAGCATTTCCCAAATGGTCGTTGTAATTTGTTAAATTGCTTTTTTTTTCTAATAAAAATTAATAAATAATCTAAATTAACCTACTTAGCATCCAAAGTTACGCTCCCTCTCTTTGTCACCCCCTCCCCCTTCCCAGCATATAAAGGAGTTAAACATATTTTTATATAAAAGACTAGGGGGCTCTGCCCCCTACGAGCTACGCTCGCCAACCCCCGTTCAGGCACACCAAAATTAAAAAAGCACGCTAATTTGATCGGCTTTAAAAATATTGAATTAAAATTAAAAAAAAAAAAAACAATAGCGATCTCTCTGTAAACGAGTTTCCATTCGTTTTCCTTGGATTGGGGATTTTTAAGGCCAAATCTGCTGCTGTTAAAGGATACAATGGCTGTTTTCGTATTTAATTTAAAAAATTAGTTAAACATGTGAAAATAAGCTAATGTAAAATGAATTAAATAAACAGTGTCATTGTCTTCCGGTATTTTTTAACAGCGCTATAAGATAGTTCTTTTAAATAATTCATTTTAAATGTATCGTTTCCAATCTGACGTAATTTACACCAAAGTTTTATTTCTCTTATTAATATTCACGTGAAAATACTTTTGTTGTTAGAAGGAAATATTATTTGCGCTGTCTTCGAATTCACGATAATAGTTGAAAAGATTATCTCAAAATATCTCGCGCAAATATATTTTTCAATTTAAATTGTTTTGCTATATTTTTTGCCATTTTAAATATGACGTAATTTCCTCAAATTACAAGTTTTAACGCATAATAATGATTTTTTTTATTTTAAGATTTCGTTTCTCTTTTAAAATTCAAGTGTAAATATGGTTCGGCACAGATGTCATTGGCGCTGTAAGAACTTTACTAATTACCCCTAAAGACTATTTACTCACGAACTATTATTCGAGAGAAGATTCCTCTGAAAGGATCTTCTAAACTTTCCCACGCTAAATCTCATCGGTCATTTCTGAACAAAGCCATGGCGCCATTAAGGCTAGAAATATCAGTGGAGAAGACAGTACAATTTCGTTCCGGCGGTAGTTGAACATTCCGTGGAATCACAGAGAAAGCAGGAGCTTCAGCCGTCCAGTAAATGAGCGGTGGCAACGGCTAAGGAGGAGAAAAGACCAGTTCTCCTAGAACCGGGAGCTTCAGCCTTCTAGAATTAGGCGGTGGCAACGGCCAGGGAGGGAAAAGACGGTTTTTCCCTAGAACCGAGGGCTTCTGCCTTGGAGAGAAGACGAGGGCCGGCTGGACCTGGCGTTGGATAAGTGAGGAGAGTGGAGACAGATGATCGTCCGATCAGTCCCCACTCAGATGAAATGTCGATAGTTCTATGGAAGAATCCAAATAATAGAACTTATGTTCCTATATAAATTTGACTCGAACCCAAACAAATATTGTTTAACTTGTAAATATTCATAATTAATCGAGAGATTGTTATAAATAAAGGACTTAGAGATCAAAAACGCTTCGCTACCATTTTCTCTTGTACAGTGAGATCTAAGTCCCTACAGCGCACTTTTTCTGTCGCCAATTTCATATACGCAACGGGTACTTAACTGGTGCTAAATTGTCGTTATTTTTCTTGATATGGTAACCCGGATGTTGTTGTTTATGCTATTGATGTTTTCGCCAAATTGGTGCCGGAAAAAAATTGCGCCAATATGGGGCGTATATGACATCTGTGCCTATGGTTCTTATGACGTAATTTTCCTGCTTTTAACATGCAATCATTTAATTCTAATTTTAAAGTTCTTTTTCTGCTTGTAATAGTCACGTGTAAATAATTTTTTAATTTGAAGTAACCATTATTGTTTGAGCTGTTTATACAACTGGCAACAGTTTAAATTAATAACATTTTCTAAAATTTGTAAAAAATATCTCTCGAAATGCTGAAAATTTGAATTTAAAATTGAAATAAAACCTCAAAAAATGAGTCAAATAAGAAAAATAAATGCAATCTGCACACCGGGAACTTCAAACGTATAAAATGATCTAAAAATGATTAAATTCTCATGCATAGTTTTTGCTCCAATAAAAATTTTTTAATGGAACGATTTTGTCCAACTTTAGCATTAAATATCTCTTAAAATAATTCTTCGATTTGAAAACTGTCGGCATCAGCGTGTTTATCAAACATTTCTCTATAATACCACCAATTTTCATATTTTTGTATGCAACAGTTTTTTTAGGTAGATTTCGTAAGAAATACTACCTATTGCAGTCGTTACCATGGTGCGACTTTTGAAAAATTCCTTCATAACTTTTCATTATAGGACCCCAGGAACCCAAAACCACCCCCACCTAAAAAGTTTATATATATATATATATATATATATATATATATATATATATATATATATATATATATATATATATATATATATATATATATGTATGTATGTATGTATGTACTAAATTTTGTCCGCACGATAAAAGTCGCAATTATGCACGAATCATCTTCAAACTCGCCAACAACTTTGAGATGGCTAATATCTCGGCGGGGATTGAAAATGGGCGAAATCGGCCCAAGAGGGTGGAAATGGGGAGGGTTCAAAATTTTGAATACTGTCTTAACATGATTCTGATAAAACCAGCTCTTACACAACAATGGCAGGAAAAAAATAAAAGTTTTTCGTTATAGCAGTTGCCAACAATTAAAAAAAAACAAATAATAAAATTCTCACCACAACAATTACTTTTCTTTTGCAAAATTTTCACGTGTAAAATTAAATAGTTTGACAAATTGAAAACAAATTGAATATTACGTCATAAGTTTCCTAGAGCAAGATTTCAGCATGAAAACTCAAAATAAATAGTTTGACGAATTAAACAAATATGTATATTGCGTCATATTGGAAATATAATGGACCTCAGCAGGTGAATATGTAACGCCATGTAAGTTTGAAGAAACGTATTAAAACATGATAAAAATCCGACTATGGAAATATTAACATATTTTAACACTTTAAGGTTCTCTGAATTTTTTGTAGCCATTTTTTAAACCTATTCCATATATATGTGTGTGTGTATTCGTGTATATTACAATTTTCACAAAAAGTTTAGCTCCCTACAGCTCGCTCTTTGTGAAGAAACTGGGTTTTATCTCTAATCTTGATTTAAGTTTTGTTGGAGAATTTAGTACTTAACATCGAAATCTACCTCCGCCTGTAGGCCCGAGCCGGCAGGGATTTTTATATTAACGAAGAAAGGCCATGCTTAAGCATTCAAATTGGATGCCGATCTACCCGAAATATCTACGCAGATTTTCATTGGTCCATTTCCAAATCAAAACTTTTTTTTATATATAGAAGGAAATCTTCTGTTCTATTTATTACTCTCTCGTGGGAATAACTAAGCAATCTTATAAATTATCTCCCTATCTCTGCTCCCTTTTTTGCCCCTCTCCAGCATAAAGGGTTTCAAATATTTAAAAATCTACAGTTTAAAAAATTGCTGCATTAGTTGCTCACTAATAACAATAAATAAAAAAAATTATCTAAATTACTCCCTGATTTCCCATAATTTACGTCCCCTCCCCCCCCCCCCAAAAAAAAAAAATCTTTGAATTATTTTTATATTTTAAAAAAATGTTCTGCCCTATTTGTTGCATTGTAGCGACAATAAATCAACCACATAAATTATCCTCCCCCCCCCCCCCTAAAATTTTTGTTTCTCTCCTTTCCCCTCTATATAAAATTAAAAATCTTAAAACTATTTAAAAGAAAAAGTTATTCGTGCTGTCTAGGAACACTAAATAACTACCCAAACATTTAAAATATCCCCTTCCTCCTAAACTTTCTGCACCCTCCCCCCACCCCTGTTTGTTCCACTGTTTAAAATCTTTAAAACTCAAATTTAAAAAAAAATCGAAAAAGCACAAAGAAAAAAGTACTACACTAATACATTTTTATTAGAGAAAGCAGAAAAGTACAGGGATGGTTTCTGCCCTTGGAGGAAAGCGATAGATGGAGATGCAGTAAGGTGGCTGGGGGTGTGACGGTAAAAAAGTAACCCTGAAATCCGCTACAGTAGGCCCAAACACAAGCACTTTCTTTCACGAAGAAAAGTTTTAGTAATACAGTTTTTAGTTCATAATACAATAGAATGCTGCTTTAGGATGCTTAAAAATAAGGAGATCACTTTCATTTAGTGAAAAAAATGCACGGGTGATGTCAAAGAATTCGGTCCTGTTCCAGGTGCTTGTATTGTTTGGGCCTAGTGAGAGCATTTAAATTTGAGCGATAATGCGTATCGTACTGCAAACTGATTTTACGGCATACTGCATCTCCATCTATCTCTTTCCTCCATGGTTTCTGCCACCCAGCAGCTGAAGCGTGACATCACATGCCCTTCATCTATAGATCTGTATAATATATCAAAGCAGCATTTCTATATATCATCTATCTGTCATCATTCTATCTGTCATCAATTTCCCGAAGCGATTGTGTTAGAAACAAAAAATATTGTCTTACTGAGAAAATAATTGTTTATATATCAAGTTTTAATTAACTGAACGAAAAAAAACAAAAAAAAAACATGTCGCTTATAAATCTCTTCAAAAATCACGTCAACAAGTTTCATGTTTTCCCTATTAAAAATGAATCTGGAGTTATGCCAGAAAATTTCGAGTTGTTGAGCATGGAAAAGTATTTTTTTGAATACCGCCCTAACATGATTCTGATAAAACCAGTTATTATATAAAAATGAAATAGTTGTCTGGCATTGAATTCCAAGTGGACATAATTTTGCTATCAGCGTTTCTGATGTCTAATAGTCTGTCTTTTTCTATCAGCTCCAAATTCTCTCTCAATTTGAGAAATTTCTGAGCCCATATTGAGCTGGATTGGAGGTTGTTAAGTTCCATTTCAATTTCTGAATTTTCCAACCAATTGAATACAATCAAGTTAAACTTATCAATAGGAGTCACACCTGGATAGATAATGAATTTAAATGTTTCCGAAAGGCTTTCGAATTCACAAAATCTTGATGAGAACTCAGCTAATGCATTTATGACAGAAGTAATCTATTTAGCGATATTTGCTTTTTCTATTATTTCATGTAAATTAAAGTCATGAGCTGTTTTTTTTTTTAAGTTTGGGAAATACTTATACTTTTTGAAAACAATATCTTTTCTAAATATATACAATTTTGCTTCAAAAGATTTAATCATATTTATCATGGTAATCAGTGGCGCACCCAGGATTTTATCTCGGAGGGGGCCGAACATTGGCGGCGAAACAAAATAAATTAAGTGGGGGGGGGGGATTTCTCTGGTTTTGATTACAGTAGGAAATGACAAAGAGACACTAATTAATCATAAAATTACCGTAATTAATTCAGTATCAATTAATTGGTTATTTATTTTAATGAAAATTAAAATTATTATACTTAAAATTTAATTTAATTAATAATTAAAAAAATTACTAATTTTTGTATGTGCAGAAGTTAAACATTTAAAGGGCTCATAAATAAACATTTATAGAATTTCCTTAATTATATCTATTTAACCCCTTGAGGGGCGGTGGAATAAAATATATCCCACCTAATTTAAACAAGATTCTCACCAGAAAGTTTTAACCAAATTTTATATTTTTAACTTTGGAGGATAATCGTTGAAAAATTGCTTTTCTTTATTTAAAAATAAAATTTTTCGATTATTCCGGTGAGAATTCAATATTTAGAGACATTTTTGCTTGCCCCTCAAGGTGTTAATTGTCAGACATATTGTAGTTTAAAAAAAAATATCCAAAATAGCCTTGACGAGATGAATTATTGTATGCAAATTTTTGGGCTAGTTCATTTAAATTTAACTCGTCACTCAGAATTGTATGGGAATTAATAATCTAATAGAGAATTTAATCTCTTGTGGAGCATGACAGTAAATTCTTGTAGATGCATTGTCTCTAGTCGTGGAAAGGGTAGATGCCCCTACTGCCCCCTTGCCTTAGCCGACTATGGGTCTGAGTTAAACGGATAAAAAAATTACTTCAAAAATTAAATAAAATTCAACTAAAAATATTGTTATACAATAAAATGTACTTTTTTTTAACAAAGCTCTGAATTACTTCAGTCGCAGTTACAGTAATCTCTCTGTGTATATATAACAAAAGCATCCCATTTAATCTTGATTCTGTCATTATGGATCTTAACCCGGGAGAACTCGCTGCATGAGATTTTCTCTCACAGTCGTACTTTTTAAAGACTCTTATTTAAATCATTTTTCATTTTAATTAAGATTTCAAAATGTTTTGCAATTATTTTACCTATTTTTTGAATAAAAGTACTAAGTCAACCAAAAAAAGTTGATATTATATAAATGTAAAGTAAAAGAAAAGCAATTGGGCATTCTCACTAGCGAGTTCTCCTGGGTTAAGTAAGTTTTTAAAATGTGTAATGTCAAAAATTACCTTTCGCTGAGACAAGTTGTAACGGGAAGCGTTGCAAATATCTTTAGTTATTTGTAGATGTTGGGGTACATTATTTTGTCCTATTTCGAAACTGCTTCAATGGCATTCTTGCATCGAGTGGTTGAAAGCTATTTCTCAAATTTTCTGTAGTTGAACTCAAATTTGGCTTTAAAATTTATGAATTTGTAGAAAGCAAATCATACACATAAAATTCACAAAATTGACGAAAATCTTTCATTTTACCTGCTGTTGGAGCATTTTTTCCATTATGTAGAAGAAAAAAAAAAAATCAAAGTGTTGCGGTGCCGAGTGAAATGTTCATTAAGTTGAGTGAACGTTTGATCAATGAATGTAATAAAAATATTTTTACTGAAATGCTCTTCAGTAGAATCAGCTGAAACATTGGATCTTTGTATTTGTTTTGATGCAGTTTTTGGCATTTTAATGTCAATATGAAAGTTGTTGGCTTTAATACAAGCTTCGTCATAAATATCCTTAAAATAAATATCTGGGGCTTTACAAATAGTATTTAAGTGAGCCACAAAACTGTCAACGAAATTTCAGACAATTAAAAGGTCACTGGCAGATTTTTGCAATAATTTAGACAATGGTAAAGTGTATGCAAATATATTCTGTAAGCTAAATAAAGAAATTAGGAAACCAAATTCACATAAAGAATTTTTCAAAAGTTGTGCCTTAGAATACGAGTTTCTGTCTTCCCAAGTTGCGATTGTTTCAAAGCTGTCAATCATATAATTCTACCATGGTCATAATGACTTCATGGAGTCCCATCCAACTAGTTGGGCAAACTTTTTGTAGTTTTTGGTTATTAATTTCCGGTGTATGTTTGTCAATATTGTTGAGGAGGACGTCTTGTCTATTAGGAGTATTGAAAATTGTGTGTCATTTCAATTATGCCAATACAGTTTCTTATTTCTGTCACTGATACAACATTTCAAGTGCTGAATTTAAACTATGTGAGGCATAATGAACATATAAAGCTTGCGGATATCATACAGCACGATAGTGCTGTATAGTAGAGCTCAGCCGCATCTTTTACACTTTGAGACATGATGAAAAGACAACAACTCAATTACAATCCAAACCAGAAAACATTCACTGATGAATGATGGCTTGTTGGAAATCTCTTAATTTAGAGATGTGCCTTTCGAAGGTCGGGTCAAGAAATATCCAATATTAAGGGAATGGTACCAATTTAAACTTGACATAGCACTATACTTTCCATAATTTAACATTATAGAAATATCTCCTTTTTAATTTTCTAATTAAATCTTTTCTTTTGTGTTGCCACATCCTAAAAAATAGCACAATATTTTTTTAAAAAAAGAATAATACGCATACTTTGTTTTTATAAGTCATTAAAAATTCAGATTCTCCTGATATATTTTCACATTATAGATTGACGTCATTCTAAAAAGAAAATGAACATTTTTCATAAATATATATATATTGTAGCTAAATGTGTCTTATAATAGTTTTTGAGGTCAAAACAGCTATTATAACATAGGTATTTCAATTACAGAAGGATAATTTAGGAAAAATATAGTAAAAAAATTGTTTGCTAGATATGACGTCATTTTTATTGTCCCTTTCTAACGATGTTTCATTGTGAGTGGAAAATCTTCATTTTCTGAAATTAATCCTTATTACTATCATCCATAAAATGGAAGTTTTATTTTTAAGTCATACGAAAGAAATGTTCGGGAAATGCTAGGTCATTTGGTTTAAATTTCTAAAAATCGCATATTTTCAATTTTTACACAATCGTGTGGGGAAAAAATGTACTTTCAAATGCAATTTGTTTGAAAACTGTTCCCAATTTACTCATTTTTTATGGCTTTTAATTTAATTTTTAAGCACGAATTCTTTTAAATGCATCTTTATTGCATGCAGGCTCTATTATGGAAGAATAATGATCCATTATCACTTAAAGCAATATAAATAGTTTCGATAATAAAAATGTTTCTAACTAATATTCCTTAACAAACTTATAAAAGGAACAATGAAATAAAATAAAGCAAAAATTTAACATGTATGTTATCTCAAAAATTTCAAACTTTACACCGTCGAATACCAGGTAAGATGTACTTCAAAATAAAATTTGTTTGAAAACTGCCTATCATTTTACGTATTAGGAGTCTTAAGCGCTTTTAAAATTAGTGTTAAAATTTCTAAAAAGCTATAAGCAAAATCAAAATAGAAAGAAAAAAGAGAAAGCTAACCATTTTTTTCGTGAAATAAAGAAGAAATAAATAAAAATGGGAATTACAGGAGAAACATAAATAAATGGGGAAAAAATGTTTGGTGTATTTTTAAATTAATTCTCCGTTCTACAATTTTAAATTTTCTACATATTCTATTTGCTTTCGCTCATTTTTACCCTTTGAAATTTTTATGGCATCAGATTGAAAGGAGGCCTAAGAACTAAAAATTGAGGATTAAAACATAATTATACACATTCATCTTCACAAAGCAACTTAATCTAAACTAGAAAAAATCGTCTGCTTACAAATTGTCATCTACAAATATTATATCAAAGATTTTTTTTTATTACTAATATTTAACCAAGGAGTCTGGGCAAAATCAAATTATTATTATTATTATTTTTTTTTTTTTTTTTTTTTGCATGCATCTATAGAATTATTGACTTATATTTAGAGCAAGAAAATTTAAACAAGAAACACCGATTTTCATATAACTTTTTCTTAAAAATGACGCTCTTAAAAATTTTCACAAAGCATAGGCAGAATGAATAAGCAAGAAAAATGTCATTTGATAAACATTTATTTTAATACACAAATCTGAAATATTTCTTCTAGATTTGCCCCAATGAAGTCATTTTTATCCAATTTCGTCAAAAGGATTTCATGTGGTTATCAGCAGTTTATAAATAAAAAGTCAAGGCTTAAAAGAACGCAATGCTTTTTATAAATGAATTTTGGAAATGTGTATTTTAATAAACTTTTAACCTACATATATAATATTGTTTATTACTTGAAATTCAGTATTCAATCAAATTTATGTTATAGTTTTGTCGAAATGCATAATGAAGCTAGATTTACACTTCCAAAAAAAAAAAAAAAAAATCGTAAGATCTCATGCAATTTAAATGCAACGCAGCAGGTTGCCAACTAGTTTTATTAAAAGATGAACACTCGGACAATAAAAAAAATTTCATTACTCCATGTATTCATTTTATTTTTTATTGAAACAGTTATAAAACGATAAGCGTGACATATTTTACGAGGAAATTGATGTATGATGTTTTTAGGTAGATTTCGTAAGAAATACTACCTATTGCAGTCGTTACCATGGTGCGACTTTTGAAAAATTCCTTCATAACTTTTCATTACATGACCCCAGGAACCCAAAACCACCCCCACCTAAAAAGTTTATATATATATATATATATATACATATGTATGTATGTATGTATGTATGTACTAAATTTTGTCCGCACGATAAAAGTCACAATTATGCACGGAACGTTCCAAGGGAATGGGAATGGGGAAGCTTTAAAATTTTGAATACCGTCTTAACATGATTCTGATAAAACCAGCTTTTACACAACAATCTCTCTATTCTAAAAAAAAGTAGGGGAGATGGGGCACATGTGAACAGGGGGCAGATGTGAACATCGCAGTTTTTCAATAGTTATTATAAGTTTTTTTATTTGAAAAAAATTACCAAAGATGGCAGCACCTGTGGACGTATGGTAAAAATTTTTTGAAGCTTTTTGACATTTTGTTTGTCTTTAGTAGCCAAAACACTGTTTGTAGATGTCAAATGTAAAATGTCGGTTTCAACTTTGGTAAGTGATAAAGTTTATTTATTTAATTAGTTATTCGAATTTCAATGTTTTAACATATACTATGACTACTATTGAATATTTTGGATAAAGTTGTTTTGTTCCCTAAAATTGATAAATGTTAATTATTTATCAATTTAACTCTAGCAGCCATGCGGGGCACTTGTGAACAGACTAGTTGGGGCAGATATGAACAGTTCACAAAAATCAAAATCTTTCTCTGTTGTGCGAATAGAAAGAATTGATAATGATAAAATGTATGTTAAATTCCCGAGAAAGAATCTCAGATCCAATTCATATAATTTCCCTGAAATAGTAGACATTTCTGTCATACAAAAAAGTGATATTGTATTGAAACTTCCACTTACACATTTGTCAGGAAGTACACAAAGAGCAAGAAGCTCATTTGAGTTCAATTATAATTTAAATAAATTCAATGTTTCCTAAAATGCAATAAGTGTTATGTACTATTTTAGTAAACGGTTTAAAACAATATTTTTTATGCATTGTTAATGCAAAGAATATTATGACAAACAACTTTGTATTTTTTTTCTTTTCATTTGTCTCAAACTTGCTGTGATGGCTTACTTCCATCTCTCAAACAACAGCTATGAATAGGATAATTTGAATTGGGATGGATATCAGTAACATTCTTAAAATGTAAAATTTTCAAATTGATAACTAATATAATTCTTGGGTATGGTGTCAGAACAGCTTTATATATATTTAGTTTCATTTTAAAATCTTTTGTTTAAACATGTCACTCAGAAACTAGAAAAAAAAATATTTTTTATTTTATTTATGGTGAATTTAACTGATAATATAAATAATGGTTATGATAACAAATTAATAACAGGAGATAAAGCATGTCAAAAGATATTTTTTCCTTGTGTTCACATGTGCCCCACGAGTGTTCACAACTACCCCGCTGATGGGGCACATGTGAACAATTTTTTGAATTTATAAAACTAATAAAAAATGTAAGTAAAACTATACAGGTGATTAAAAAAAAATTTCCATGTGCAAAAGAAAGTTCTGTTTACTATACTGACTACTTTTTATTTATAAGAATTAATCCAATTATGAGAAAAAGATATATTTATGCGAACTGTTCACATGTGCCCCCATCTCCCCTAACTACCGATGTCACCGCCGCCGCCGCCGGTTTTGATTTTTTTGTGACCGGAGGCCTTTCTTCGTTAATATTAACAAAAATAATGCATACAAAAATATGAAAATCGGTGGTTTTATACAGAAATGTTCGATAAACACGCTGATGCAGACAGTTTTCAAATCGAAGAATAATTTTAAGAGTTATTTAATGCTAAAGTTGGACAAAATCGTTCCACTAAAAAAGTTTTATAGCAGCAAAAACTATACATGGCAGTGTAATCATTTTTAGATCATTTTATGCGTTAGAATTTGCCGGAGTGCAGATTGCATTATTTTTTTTTATTTTGACTCATTTTTTCAGGTTTTATTTCTATTTTAAATTCAAATTTTCAGCATTTCTAGAGATATTTTTTACAGATTTCAGAAAATTGTACTAATTTAAACTGTTGCCAACTGTATAAAAAGCGCAAGCAATAATGTTTGCTTTAAATTAAAAATTTATTTACACGTGACTAGTATAAACAGGAAAAAAACTTTCAAATTAGAATTAAATAATTACGTATAAAAAGCAGGAACTTATTAAAAATTACGTCATAAAAAGTATACACGTGAATTTTAAAAGAGAAAGGATATCGTAAAATAATAAATTCATTAACATGCGTTAGAAGTCTTAGGAGAAATTACGTCATATTTACGTCACATTATAGTTATTACATAAAATGAACACAAAATAATATTGCAAAAAAGTTTAAATTTGGAAATTGCGCTAGACTTTTATTTGATATTTTGAGAATTAATTTAAAATGTCTCATTTAAAAGAACTTTCTTTTCGCTTTGTTAAAAAGTACCAGGAGACAAAGACTCTCTTTACTTAATTCCTTTTATATTAGCTTATTTTGAAATGTTGTTACACGTGTATACGTCATCAAGTTATTTTTATTTTGACGTTTTATTTGTGTTTTTATTAATGTTGTACGAATTTATTTGTTCTTTCGTTATTTAAAATAAAAATTATATCAATTTGTATAATTTGGTGAGTGGTTTGGCGATTTATATAATTTGGCGAAATTGGTCGACAGGATAATCAAGTAGTACCGCAGCGGATTTGGCGTTAAAATTCCCCAATCAAAGAGAAATGAATAGAAATTCGTTTATAGGGAGATCACCACTGTTTTTTAAATTATAATTCAACCTTTCGAAATCTTTTTAAAGCCGATCAAATTAGCGTGCATTTAGAGTCTGTGGTGTCTGGACGGGGGTTGGCGAGCGTAGCTCGTAGGGGGTCGAACCGCCTAGTGGCAGGAAAAAATAAATATTTTTCGTTATAGCTGTTGCCAACAATTAAAAAAAGCAATAAAATTCTCACCACAACAATTGTTTTTCTAATGCAATGTTTTCACGTGAAAAATTAAATTAGATAAACAGTTTGACGAATTGAAAATAAATTGAATATTACGTCATAAATTTTCTATAGCAAGATTTCTGCATGAAAATTAAAAATGAAATAAATAGTTTGACGAATTGAAACAAATTGAATATTACGTCATAAGTTTTCTAGAGCAAGATTTCTGCATGAAAATTCAAAATTAAATAAATAGTTTGACGAATTAAAAAAAACAACAAAATATTGCGTCATATTGAAAATGTAATGGACCACAGCAGGTGAATATGTAACGTCATTGACTTTGAAGAAACGTATTAAAATATGATAAAAACCCGAGTATGAAAATATTAACATATTTTAACACTTTGAGGTTCTCTGAATTTGATTTAGCCATTTTTAAACCTATTCCATATACATGCGTGCGTGTATATTAGAATTTTCACAAAATGTTTAGCTCCCTAGAGCTCAGTCTTAGCGAAGGAACTGGGTTTATCTTTAATCTTGATTTAAGTTTTGTTGGTGAATTTAGTACTTAACTTCGAAATCTACCTCCGCCTGTAGGCCCGAGCCGGCAGGGATTTTTTAAATGTTGATTTTCGAGATGACGCTATTTTCTAAATAAATATTTTTTTGTTGTGTATAAAGAAATAGTATTGTGAAATATTATTATGAATTATATTCAAAATTACAGAGTTTTGAGAACTATTTTATGAAATCAATACAAATATACTAAAAATAAAAGCTGAAATAAATATTATACAAAAAAATATTTTTTCAAAATCGCATTTTAAACTACATACATGAAATTGTAAGGGTCTCTTGGCACTGCACTAAACATTGCCATTTTCGAATCAGCGAAAAATGAAGTTAAAACTTAATTTTTTCTTAATAATAATAAAAAAAATTCAACTAAAAAAAACAGTAAATTAAAATTTTTTGCATGATTACGATTAAATAATAAATAAAGACAAAAGAGATTCGCGATTAAAAAATAGCAAGTCACAATGCTTGGCGCGGTTTGTAAAAAAAAAAAAAAAAAAAAAAAAAAAAAAAAAAAAAAAAAAAAAAAAAAAAAAAGGTACTTTACCACTATAGGGGCCTTGCGGTTTTTCTTTTTAAAGCTTGGTACAATTCGGTGCGATTTGTTACCTAATCTCTCTATTCTAAAAAAAAGTAACTACCGCTGTCACCGCCGCCGGTTTTGAATTTTTTGTGACCAGAGGTCTTTCTTCGTTAATATTAAGCAAAATATTGCATACAAAAATATGAAAATCGGTAGAATTATTGAGAAATGTTTGATAAACACGCTGATGCAGACAGTTTTCAAATCGAAGAAATATTTAAAGAGATATTTAATGCTAAAGTTGGACAAAATCGTTCCATTAAAAAAGTTTTATAGGAGCAAAAACTGTACATCGGAACTTAATCATTTTTAGATCATTTTATGTGTCAGAATTTCCGGGTGTGCAGACTGCACTCAGATTATTAATTTGACTCATTTTTTGAGGTTTTATTTCTATTTTTAATTCAAAATTTCAGCATTTCGAGAGATATTTTCTTACACATTTTAGAAATTGGTATTAATTTAAACTGTTGCCTACTGTGTAAACAGCGCAAATAATAATATTTGCTTCAAATTAAAAATTTATTTTACACGTGACTATGATAAACAAGAAAATATAAAAAGCAGGAACTCATTGAAAATTATCATAAAAACCATATTACACGTGAATTTTAAAAGTGAAAGAATGTTGTAAAATAATAAATTCATTAACATGCGTTAGAAGTCTTAAATAGGAGAAATTACGTCACATTTACGTCACATTACACATTACGTAAAATGAACAAAAAATAATATTGCAAAACAGTTTAAATTTAAAAAATGCGCGAGACATTTATGTAATATTTTAAGATGATATTTTCAACTATTTTTATTAGGATAGCGCAAATAATATTTTATTTCTAACAAAATTATTTTCACGTGAACAGTAAAAGGAGAAAGAAAAGTTTAGTGAAAATTACGTCAGATTAAAAAAGATACATTTAAAGTGTCATTAAAAAAAAATTTCTTTTCGCTTTGCTAAAAAATACCGGGAGGCAAAGACTCTGTTTATTTAATTCATTTTATATTAGCTTATTTTGAAATGTCAACTGATTTTATTTAATCAAAGACGGAAACAGCCATTGTATCATTTAACAGCCGCTGACTTGGCTTTAAAATTCTCCAATCAAAGAGAAATGAATAGAAACCCATTTATAGGGAGATCGCCACTGTTTTTAAACTTATAATTCAATCTTCCGAAATATTTTTTAAGCCGATCAAATTAGCGTGGTTTTAGAGTCTGCGGTGTCTAAACGGGGGTTGACGAGCGTAGCTCGTAGGGGGCAGCGCCCCCTAGTGATATAAAAAGTTATGAAAACAAAATGGATGGACTTTTTTGTTTAGTTATATATGCATTTTAAATTAAATATACGTCTGTTATTAATGTTTTTATATACAAATTACTTCTATTTCTATATAAAAGTAGATAAATGGCGTCTTTATGTTAAATAAATTATATAAACCTTGAAAAAAATGCTTGTGTATATGAAATGAAACAGTGAAAATATGTTGCCAAATTTCCTTCTCCACCAGGGCTATTTTCTCTATTTCGTTAAGATCCCTATACTGGAAAACAGGGGCGGACTGGCATAGTTTGGCCCACCCCGCTAGACTTATGCAGTGGCCCACCAATAGACAACCCCATTGTTAAAATGTTTCAATACTGACTATCAACATGACCCTTTGCTCTAACTCTATGAAGATGACTTAACTCAAATTCGAGACATATTAGAATCTTTGTAATAGTTTATTTTCAGTTGGTAGTAATTAACATAGTGAAAAAAAATCTTTTGTGTGTGCGTGGGGGGGGGAGGGGGGGTTAACTTGCTTAATTTTTATTTATATTTTTAATATGTAAACTTTAAACAATTAAAATGTATACACGTAATAAATGAAAACGTTTGAAATTTCTTATGGGAATTCTGTTCAGATAATTTTATTCTTTGTGTTTAAAAAAATTGTCTGGTCCAATAGTGGGTCAATTGCGCTGTCGGCATCGGTCAACGATGTCGTTAAAATAGATGATGATGATGGCTACTTCTGAAGGGGCTCCCAACAGGAATAGGGCATTGCTGACTCTAACCTATGCACATTGGCAACACCTAGGAACATCCATGCCTCATCCGGAATTTGGGCCCAGGCCCCTTTGCGTGGAAGGATAACGTGCTAACCACTATGCCGTCAAAATAAACCTTACACTTGTCGGTACCAGGGATGTAGTGGAGGGTATACGGGGGTATACGCCGTATACCTTCTGGATTTTTTAAGGAACACCGTATACCCTCTGTTTCTCAAGAAAGTTATAGTATATACACTCCAAGGTATACGCTCTGCCTTGAGCGTATACCCTCTGCTTAGACCGTATACCCTCTGTTTTTTTTACGACTACACTACTGGTCGGTACACTACATTATAAAAATTACACTGGAAAGTATTAGAACTGTTAAAAAGAAAATTAGACCGGAAACGTATATTACTATTAAAATTGACACACATACATTAATTTGTTATTTGAAAGATCATTATATTCATTTGTATATTTTATTTTGTTGAAATTATCAAAATTTTTTACATTTTTACATCTTTAATGAATTCTTCTGAATCGCTCGTTTCTTTGCTGTAAGCGGATGAGAGCTCGCTACATCGAGATTGTTGCTGCAACAGCGACTGATTCTAATCAGCATAGTCCGGAAAACTTGCAGCAACTCTTTTCTGACATAGTCTTTCTTGACTTTCACCAAGCCAGTCAGAGTACTAAGAGCTTCTTCAGCAAGTTCATTTAACAATTTCGTCTCACTGAAGCGGCGAGTATCGAACCAGGCAGTGTCTTTCATGAGCAAGTCATTTCCAATAAATCGTGTATTTAACTGCTGAATAGCTGTGTATAATTAGGGAAGGTCCCCAACTGCCAGATGGGGATTTTGTCGAGAGTGGTTTCGTTGGAAAGCTCTTACCATGGGGATCAAGGAGATGTGCGATTTTACAAACCATCACGCGTAAAGCGATTGAGAGCGATATCGAATAATGATTGGTCGGTCGCCTCGCTGTAGGAGGGGCTTAATTCGCTGGAAGAGGATAGCTTTCACTTCGTTGATCTAAAATCGCCAGAGCTCGCATATTCATATTTGCTTTATTTTTAATGATGATTAGAACAAAAAAAAAGTGTACAACACGATTTATTATCTTATTCATTTAAAAGAAAACAATCCATGTATACAAGTATCATTTAATATGAAGCAGATCGAATAAGCAATCAAGTACAATAATTCTTGTATTATTTTATTGTATTTATTAATTTTTTTAAGAAAAAGAAAACTAATATTTTAACTGAAAAGGTGAATAAAAAATAATTAATTTCTACCATCTCATCTTTTGTAATTTTTTAAAGGGGGAGGGGACTATATGTTTTGCATAATTTAGTGATGTATAACAAAACCTTACATAAACTTAAAAAATAAACATTAATATTCTTCTACCAATTTTGTTTATAAATTATTATATTCGTTAATATCTGTAAACGAATATTTCCGATTGTTAAATAAAATTTAAATAATTACTTTTTCAGTAGAAGCAACTCATATTTTGAATAACTAAAGAATGAAACTGAAATCAACATATTAAACTAGTATTTCACAAGAATAATTAAGTAAAGCACACAAAAAAAAAGTGTTTATTGTATTATCATAATTAGAATTGAAGTATCATATTGAAATTGAGATATCTCCTGTAATGTATATTTTCGCATGTAAATATATCTGCACTACTACAAGATGCACATTCAGAATTTCTTTTCTTTTATAAATATTAGAAAAAAATTTGCAATTTTTCATTTTTTAGACATCGAAAGTTATTCCTTAAATCGGGATTATAAATTCTTTAAATTTACCAAGCTGTTTATATCTTTTTGTACTGTTGCATAAATTGACATGCAAATAAATTGCAGTTTTATACTTTTATCTTTGGGGGGGGGGGGGGGGGGGAGAGGGGCTCAAACAAATCTCTTTAAATCAAAAGAGCATAAAATGCAAAATTTGTGATGTGAATTTATTTTTTTAAATATATTTAAATTATTTTTTAGTTTCACAACAACTACAAAAAAAAAACAAAAAAAAAAACAAAAAAAAACTTGCAAACTTCCCATGTATTCACAGAAAAAAATTAAACTAAATAAAACCTGAAATTAAATAATTTAGTTGACTAAATAAATTATTCACCGGTTTTTAAAAACAGAAATTTTTGCCTAATTGAATAGGGAATATGCTCAGAAGCTCAGATTAGATAAGGCAAAATTTACAACAAAATTTTACTGGTGAGAATAATCCCTGATTCTGAGCACCTTACGGGCACGGATACCGGTGGCTCGTCCCCAAGGAGTTAATATTAATTATATATTTAAATAAAAAACATAATTAATATAGTTATGTATATTAAAATATCAATATTAATTATATATTTAAATAAAATTATTTAAAAAAGAAAATCTTTAGTTAATGGTAATTCCCCACTACTTAATAACTACAGATGAATCAGTAATTGTTGAATACTATATAATAAATATAAATGTTAAAGTCTAATGCTTACTTTTAAAAGATTAATTCTTTAAATTTGATATTTATCTGTTATTAAAGTTTCAACATAAAAGTAATTTAATGTAAGTTTTAAAATTATAACATTTTAATAAGTGTTCATTTAATTATTAAAAAAATAGCTTATATGAATTTAAAAAAATAATTATTGAAATTTATTTAAAATTAAATTTTATTGTATGTAATAACAAATTTATTTAACTTAATTGTAATTATAATTTAATTATCTAATTGACAATTAAAAATTACAAAGCAACTGATAATTAATTTTTATTATCATTTAATAAATACTGTTAATTAACTTAACTAGTTCAATAAAGATCTAAATAAAACTCTAAAAAAACAACACTTTAATAAGGACACAACTTAAAACCTTAAGGTTACTACTTTTGATAAAACTAATAAATTGATTCCGTTAATTTCATATCTTTACTAAAGTTCCAACATAAAAGTATTTTTAATGTAAGTTTAGGAGTTACAGTACTTTAATAAACGTTCATTTAATTATTAAAAATAGCTTATAAGAATTTACAAATATATTTAAAATTAAATTTTATTTTATGTAATAAAAAATTAATTAAATTTTATTTAACATAATTGTAATTATAATTTTATTAACTAATTCACAATAAAAAATTACGAAGCAACTGATAATAAGCAATCTTTATTATAAGTTAATAAATACTATTTATTAACTTAACTAATTCAATAAAGATCTAAACAGTTCTTAAAAAAAAAAAAAAAAAAAAAAAAAAACTTTAACAAAAGCACAACTTTAAATCTTTATATTACTAGTTTATATTACTAGTTATAAACTAAGTCCCTCATTGAATTGATACATTTAACTCCTCCCCCAGAAACTCCGTAACCATCTTTCTGCCAATCACCATTCAATATTGTACTCAATCGCACTACGCGTGATGGTTTGTAAAATCGCAGGAAATGTACACACGTACCCGTCCGAATGCAACTGGTGAAGAGTTATAGGCCGATGTATTTCGGTCATTTATTGATTTTTCCAGGTCGCTAGCTATGCAGGAAAGACACTGTGTGTGGTAGAAAAGACAGCTTACAGTACAGTTATGTAACCTGTTGTTGCCAGTGTGAAGTTGGCGAGGTTTTACATTCCTTCTAGTAAGAAATAGAAGTTTGTGACCACATTTTCACAATCATATGTAACTAATTGGACAGCACTGGCTTGGAGTATGCTTTAATGAATATCAGGAACTTAGTTCTCGCCTGATCCTTCGGGATGAAAAGAAGGCATGGGCAGGGCCTATGGGAGCAGTTCCCGAAGCGCTCAACTATGGAGAATTTTAGCAGTACCTGTGGATCGTGTTCGAGGCGCACTGGTTCAGGGGAGGTGGTACTCACCCAGTGACTGTGACATGCGAAGTCGGGCCCTGTTCTGAAGATGTCGTCGGCGAGTCTTCACGCTGTAATGCTATCGCCGACAAAGCGAAGATTGCAAAACCCCTTAGTTTGCAACTGCTAGAGTATTTTGGGGAATCCGAGGAAAAGGAGCCAACGACTGAAGAGAAGGCCATTAGTCAGCGACTGTTCAAGATAGTGAAGGAGATGATCGAAGGCGAATTTTTCCGGTCGCTCAATATTCTGTATGAAAGCAGCATCGACGAAAATGAACTGACAAGTAATTTGGAAATAAATAATAACCCCGCTTTTGAATATGAAGAACCTGCGAAAAAAAAGCGGACAGGAAGTGAAGGAGCATCCGTAGAAGTAATGGCGAAAGCGGTAGAAACGTATAAGAAGACAAAGAAAATTAAACTAAAGGCTGTGCAACATATATGTAGGCAGCTAAAAGATCACAAGATGTTTCAATGGTGGACACAATACGTAGGTAAAGGTGGGAACATGCAGAGCAAAATGAAATTAATTTCCAAACACGTGTGGTCGCAATTTTATCCTCATCGCAGACAGTTAAAAGCACCGTTCATGACAGGGACCTCAAAATGTGGGCTATTGCGAATCATTGGAGCTTGAAATTCCCGGATTCACAGCAAGCTCACACTTCATCAAGAATTTCAGCAGGCACATAAAATAACAAGTCGAAAGGTGACACAAATCGTAGCAAAAAGAGATTTGTTTCCGGAAGTGTCTTTGCAACCTGTGATCGACGAATTCCGGGAAAACGTGAAAAAAAGGATTGAGCAGCGAAAGTGTCCATTATCCAACGTCCTGAACACCGATCAAAGTGGCTTCCAATAGGGCATTTTGATATGACGCAAAAAAGGTAGAACACAAATTCTGCCAACTGCGCACTCGACTGCACATATTCTTGGCATCTTTTCAGTGAATTCAGGCTTACCATATTGGCTTCTTTTTCGCACATTATGCAATTGTCAAGTGCTTCTGCACAACTTTTTTTTAAAGAAAATGCCGAAGTGTGAAGTGTCATTTCTTGCCACTGAGCTCCACATACAACAGGAGGTCGTACTCTCCGGTCAGCCGTCTGCTAGCCGAATTACACCCCGAAGAAGCAAAATAGGCAGAAGAGAAAAAATAGCCCGCGTTTTCAATGTTAGATATAGCAAAAATCTCTTTATTATTATCCTAATTTATTCTTCTCTTATTAGGTAATTTATAAAAACAATGAGAGTGAGTGGTCTATAAGAACAGGAAATATCTAATTAGTATATATTTAACCGGAATATTTTTAATTAAATTGTTTATAAATCCCTTCTTTCATGTCCATTTAAAATCGGCAGATAGCGTTGTTTTGAAATTGTCATTTAATTTTCTAGCTTTTTTAACACCCAAATATGTCTTTTTCTCTTATCTTATCTGAATGAAAGACAAATATTTTAATTGGTTTTATCAATACATTTATAGTTTTAAAGAAAAATTTAGAAATAGAGTGAAAAAAATGGATTTTTTTATTTTTATTTAAATCGAATTTTTATGATTTTTTCCACAACATTCAAATACTGAATAGCACAATAAAAACAATGCTTTTAACAAACTTAACTGTTTTTAATTTTTTACAGCACTCGGGAATTAAGCTTAGAAACAATTATTTAGAGCTCTTTTTTGTTTATTCAAAAGTCAAAATACCTGTAGAAACTTTCAAATTATGTTCATATTAGAATTTAATACTTTTTTTTTTGACATTTTAAACATTTAGAAAATTTTTTATTTTAATGATTTTTTCAAAAAAAAAATCGTTTGATTAAAATCACGATTTAATCGCTGATTTAAATCGTGAAAAACCGAGATTTTCTGCCCGTTGATTTTATGCCGCATTAATCTCAAAATACTTTCCAATAAGTATTTTAGTAATCCTTGTAGTAAACACGAGCAGAAAAATGATACTTGAAATTAAATACGAAAAAATTATCATTTACAAAGCAATATTGTACACGTATGGCTGTTAAACATATGAGAGGGGGGGGGGGGAGGCAATTTACTTGTGAAATTGTAAATTTCCCTCTTTATTCCAACGGTTTTTACAACCATATGCAGAACAACTGCCCACCATGATATATGATTAGTTATCAAAATCATAAGCTTGAAAGAAATTTGAAAAAAATTCAAATACCAGCATAATAGGCAATGGGAGAAAGAGCGTTTTCTGCCTAGTATGCGAACCAAAACCAAGCTAAAACTGCCGTCACTATATTCTTCCGCACCAGCGTTCTCATATCGAGGGGGAAATCCCTAGATCTAGGGAAATTGAAGCCTATCTAGAGATTTAGGGAATTCCTTCTGATTTCTAGGGAATTTTTAGAAGACTGGCTATATTTTCTTAAAATCTAGGGAAAAAAAGGATTTTTGTTAGACTTCTGTGTTTTTCTGGCAATGAACATGAGAAAGTGAAGTAAAGGGATGGGCAGTGGGGAGAAATTGTCCTCAAGCAATTCTTTGGTTAACACTACAGAGGGTGGGGGGAGGAATTTATGGTCGGAACTGGTCTCAGATCTCCCTTTCGTTTCTCGGTACAGGGATCCTAGATGGATAATAAATGATTATCACCTGGATCAACAGTTGTTAATTACTCCAGATGCGAACACTACTTATTTTTTGCAGATTTCAATATCTGGATTTGAATCCCTAAAAGTTTTTTTTTAAATGAAACTGTCTCTGAGGTCGTTCGTTTAGAAGCGGATGGGGAAGTGGGGCGGGGGTTACTGCTGGTTTTTCTTTCTTTTCTTCTATCAAGTAAAACCAAATAAAGAAATCATCAATCTGATTTCCTTTTGTTAAAAAACCGTGTATTATGTGCATATGGAGACTTTGCTATAATTATACCATAATGAAGTAAAGTACTATACATAATGTATTAATACAGAATAATGTTAGATGAAAATATCAGATCCTCTAAAGAAATTGTATTCTACCTCTTTTAAGTATTAGCCATAACAATAGCGAGCATTTCTTCCAAATAACATGAAATACAAGAAAATTAAATGAATATTTTATTTCAGATTTTCTTTATTATTTTTTTTTTTGGGGGGGGGGGGGACTTATTCACGGATTCATTTTTATAGATAAAAGCATACAATTGGCAGGCATGACCATTGAAATGATTTTGGATCTAGCATTTTTCATTTTTCGATACATGTGTTGCATCTTCAGTTGTAAGCGATTGCTGTCTCATGACGGCATTTCTCCTTTATAAATATGGTTCAAAACGCCAACTTTGACGGTACTCTTTTAAAGCACTCTTTATCTTTTATGGAAATGGAAAACGCTATTCAAGGTTTCGCTTTTCATTCGCTTTCCTGGTTTTTTAGAACACTGCCTGTCAATTTTATGCGTTTACGAATGAAATGAATTGAGATAAAAACTTATGCACGATTTTTACTAATTTATTTTGTGTTTTCATGCATTAATTTGGGACATCTAAAGTTATATCTATATCTGAACATACAAAATAATAATGCAATAATATGAACACCTGAAAACTTCAAAAACTATAGAAATAGAACTTGAATATTTGTCAAGAAACTGTTATATTTCCTTTTGTTTGACCACTCACAGGAGATTTTAGAATAGTAATTTGATATAAAATATATGTACATGAATATCAAATAATAAAAATTATAGTAATAATAATCAAAGCTGTAATGTGTGTTATTTCGTGATTGCAACGATTTTCTCAAAAACCAAATGTAAAGAGTATATTTAATCAAAGTTACTTGTTTTTAAATAAATATAAATTTATATTCTAAACAGTAGTTTTGAAGAAAATATACAACAAGATTTTGTCGTCCCAAACAAAATAAGTTTGTTTTTGTTTTTCTATAACATGACTATTCACCGGTGTTTATGAATCTCATATGTGAATGTGATTCAGGCTGTTACAACCAATCAAAATGCAGAATTTCTTCCATGTCACGTGACTTTAGAATCTAGGGAAATCTAGGGAATTTTTACTCCGTAGTCTAGGGAAAAAAGTAAAATCTATCTGAGAACGCTGTTCCCACAGACTATTAATAGGTCCTATTAATAGGTAAGATTATAATCTGTGGCTGTTCCGCACTGACCGCCGGGAATAATGTTGGGGAATAGGAAGACAGATCTCCTGTTATATGTCGAGCTCAGTGTTTTTTGCAAAACGTGTATTGTTGTTATCGTCTAGCGTATGGAAAAATAAATATAAACGGAGAAACATATACTAAGTAAGTGTTTTGTATATTTTTTCTGTTTCATTTTCTTTCAGACTAGTTTTTATTTGGTATCTCGTATAATTTTTTTTTTGGTTACGTCAATATTAAAAAATTTTTCGTGTTAGATATGATCCTGTTACTTCTACTGCTTTTGCTCAGTGTAATTTTACGAATTTAATATTATGATTAAAAAACTTGTAGTCATATGTAGAGTAATATTAACATATATTAGAGGTAGGATATATCTTCTGATCAATGACATATACACAAGATTTTTTTAGGGTGGAGAAGGAATGAAAAGTGCATAACTTTTTCAAAAAAAGTTGGTTCTTTGAAAATAAAAGACTTATCGAATTTTACAGGTATCAAAAGCACATCTGTGAAAATATGTATTCATGTACTTTTATTTAAAAGAAAGTCGTTGTAACTGAAAGCTAACCCCCACACCAAAATATAACTTATGTTCTTGAGTTGAACTCTTTTATTGTTGTTAAATATCAATAACTTACAAAACTGAATGTTTTCAGTGGATATGGTAAGCAGTGTTAGGAAATAAATGGCTAAAAATGAGGTGGATGTAATTGCAATAATTAGTTTAAAATCACAATCATTAACAACCTTTAGTCCATAGACCTGACCAGATCTACTGATACATACACACCGTTAAGGTACATGCATTGTTTTTACCACCATAAATAAGTTGGGGTAATATTTGTACATTTCAATTCAATCCTTTTTTGGTATTTGATAAGTATAGCGTTTAATAAAAGCAGTGTCAAACGAATAAAATTTCTGTGTATCTGCTAATTATCTATTCTCTCAACAGAGGGATTTTTGCTTTCGTCACTTTTGTGAATTAAAGGCTGTCTTGCCATCAGTTTCATAACAAACTACTCATGTAAGTGGGTGATGGTATACCCTGCGGAAGATTTACTGTGAATTTCTCAATTCAAATTTGTCACAACAAGATAATATCAGAAAAAATCTAACTTGCTGCTAATGTTCATGCTATCTGGGTTATCGCCGGTTTTTCAAAGCAGAAAATTTTGCCTAATTGAATTGAGAAAATGCCCTGACAAAATAAAGCAAAATTTACAATAAAAAATAACTGGTGGGAATAATCAAGGATTCTGAGCAATTTATGAGTCACGTATATGTGATGCTCATCCCCAAGGTGTTAAATTGATCATTAATTTATCTCTCTCTCTCTCTCTCTAATAGGATATCATAGTTTTGGAAGATTGTGTTGCAGTTCATCTAAAGCCAAGAAGTAGTTGAAGCTTTCATGGTATTATAGAAAAGATTAAGTTCCCTCTCTGAAGATGAACAGAAGAGGCTGAGAGCTTAAATCTGCTGTTACCTGACGTGATTGAAAAATAATATTCATACGTTAAAAGCAATTAGCCTGGTGAAAATCAGATGAACCACCTCTCTGAAGATGAACAGAAGAGGCTGAGAGCTTAAATCTGCTGTTACCTGACGTGATTGAAAAACAATATTCATACATTAAAAGCAATTAGCCTGGTGAAAATCTCTGGTGGATAGAGCCTTTTTCATTGATTTCATTGGAAAGTGGCCGTTCACTAGGGCGTTTTGCCCGGATCGTTACTCTGAAAAAAATGAGAAGAAACAGTAAGTTGATTTCATTTCTGTCTCTTAAACCATATTTACAATAACTCTCCTCTTTAAGTTCTCAAACTCTTATTTTTAAATGCCACTTTCATAAATTAATTTTTTTTGGAACAGATGTCATAAGTTCCCCCCGTCCGCCATCTTGGAATTTTCTTGGCGTGAAAACCCTTTTTCCGCCAAGTAGTAAATGTCGCCAAGCACCGGTTTATACGCATGTTTGGCTTAACGAAAATAAAATGTAAATAATAAACAAAATTCGCTAAAATGGCAACCAGTAATCCTTGTATGTGCGCTTCGCGCACATTTTCCGAAAAAAAAACCACTGCATTCAACACTTCATGAGGTGTAGCATTCTCAAAATTCAGCAGTTTTTGTTTTCTAGCAATCTCATAATATAAAAACTTTTAAAGCAAAAATACACATAAAAACAAAATTCGCTAAAATGGCAACCAGCAATCGTTGTATGTGCGCTTCGCGCACATTTTCCGAAAAAAAACATCGCCGAATTCAGCATTTCTCGCTATATAGAATTCTCAAAATTCAGCAATTCTCGCTTTCTAGCAATCACAAAATGTAAAAAACTCAAAAGCAGTAAAATACATAAAATTATCAACATACCTTAACAAACATCTGCTTTCTTGAAAGATCCAGCTCGAAATATTATCGCCGACATTTTCCTAAATAGGCTTATCAATACGTATTCACAAACTATAAACAAACCTTCTTTTCTTGTCAAAATTTCCTCATATTTCCTAATTATTTCAACAACAGCGTTTAAACGGACTACAGAAAACATAGTTAATCAAATACATTCAATAAATTTCACATAAAAATAAAAAGGCAGAACTATACAATACGATATCAAAATACATTCACAATATTCCAACATTAACTTCTCGCCTTCTCGGTTGCCAGAACGACACGTCACATGACATTCAACATATTGAGGTTGCCATATCCATAACCACCGTCAACACGCCAACGAAAAATCGCCAAACATTTCAAAACAACAACGGCGTAGGGAACATACGGCATCTAAGACTTTTTTTTTACCAATGAGATAGATTGTAAATACAACTTTGTTTTCAACAAAAGTACGATTCTAATTTTTAAGGCCATGACAGGTTTTGAGATAGGCTTTTGCCCACTCCCTTTCTATGTATGTAGGTTAGAAAGAAATGTCCAAATCAAATATTTTTTTAGATTCAAAGTTCATTCTAAATAGAATTTAAAATATTTAATTGGTGATTAAGTTACATTATTAAGTTAAATTATTGCATTTTTATGTAAATTTAAAATTTACTTGAAAAAGTATAAACAAAAATCAATTTTAATTCTAGAATTCAACATTTTCGCGTTTA
Source organism: Maratus speciosus (assembly GCA_963932465.1). NCBI lineage: Eukaryota > Metazoa > Arthropoda > Arachnida > Araneae > Salticidae > Maratus > Maratus speciosus. Next base: position 231,406,355 of record OZ010792.1, on the reverse strand, counting down.
AGTATATGAAGTCACAAAAAATGTTAAATCTATATTTTGGTGATAAGAACAAAAATTTTTTTTGCTGAATTTCAACCCCATGGCTCGAGATGTTGCATCATCTGTAGTACACCATTGACCTTATTGATAATCAGGATGGCCTGAAATTATTCCAAAATCCTACGGTGCTGAATTTTACAGCGCAACCAGCTTATAGCGTCAGGTCATCGCTAGCAACCGTAACTGTGACGATCATTGATGGAAAAGCCGCATCGCTACCTTGTATATCTACATATGGGAAAAAAATCAATTTAAAATAAAAAAATGAACAGAATATTTGGTAGTTTTCGGTTAGCCGGCGCCAGTGTTATATGTATATACATATTTATATACATACATATATGTAAATATACATATACACATATTGTATATATACTATATATAAATATATATGTATATATACATACATGTATCTATATGTATATATAACACTGGCACCCACCTAACCGAAAAGTACCGAATATTTTTATGCTTCTTTTAAATTTTGACAAATTTCTTTAGCTATATATTTTGTAAAAAAAAAAAAAAATATGATGGCCGGGAAACAAAATATTTGTAAATGTAAATTTACTTTTTTCATATATTTTTTTTTTTCTTGAAATAAAATTCAGAATTTATTTATGTATTACTTTTTAAATGTAAATTCTTTTTAAAATTTTGAAAAATCTTCTGCCTTTACAGAAAAAACAGTTTGATTACATAGATTGATTTAAGACTATATTTTTAGTTAGAGAAATTTACTTTTTTTAGTCTTTCATTTTTGTTGTTGGTAAAAGATTCAACGCACACATTAATTAGCAGAAGATTACAAAAAATAAACCTTTTCATAAAATGAGCTTGCTTTTCATTATCTTTTCTTTTCCGTGCCCTCCTGTTTCTATAATAATTTCACACTTTTTTCTTTTCCGGCATTTTGGTAATATAACTTTTAAATTAATATTTATCAATATAGAAAATGAAGAATAAATAATTTCTATGATTTTCAATAAGACGTTACCCGTCAAAGGGTCTGGTGCCAGCAGCGGTTGCATTGTCATTGGACTACCTAGCCGGCAGAGTTTGGTACAAATTAATCCTAAAACTGCCAAAGTCAAAATTAATTACTAGTAGCCTTTCACGATGGAGACGAGTTGAATAGGGGTTTGGTTTTGTCTTCCACGTCATAAGGACGCCAAGACCTAAGGTCTGTATGTGAAAATTCAGTGTCCTTTAATTGTTGTTTAAACACAAACTAGGCCCCTCTCCCACACCAAGCAGATCACGGCCTGGGCCTGGCTATAAAAAAGGGCAAAGGTTAAAAAAATAATATTTTTTATCGATGCTCTTTTACTCGCTTCTTACATCGGTTGGCATGTTGTGCATGTTTGGCATATTCAGCGTACAGGTGAACCGAATATTCGGCTGGACGAATACTTTTACATTTTAAAGTTTAAAGGCATTAAAATGTTAAATTTTAAAACCATCTATTGAAATGGTGGCAACTCAGCAAGAATAACTTTTCTACTCCCTTTGATTCAGCAAGGAAGTTTTTAAATGCATCCTAGATAAGTAACTGGAGTTTGCAATCATTTGTAGAGATTGTAAACAAACAGACTGTTCTTAAAATCTTTCAACAAACATTTCAATCCATTTATTCCATCAAAATTACAATACAATCAATCAAAAACACTAGGTATATAACTACAAGCTGTAATTAAATTTTCATTCACAGCTTTATCAACAATGTAGGTATTTTAGCGAGATTTGTTTCATATTAATTTTGTTTCTATTAAATGTGATGATTGAAATTGACTGAATTTTGACCAGTGACACAGTATAATTACTGGGAACTGCATTCTGAATAAAAAAATGTCTAGGTCATAGTTGTTTAGATATGAATGGTGGCAATATCCAGAACTTCTTATCATATCATATTTCACAGAAATCCTAAGCAAGTCTGTTGAAAATATAGTTTTGAAATCTTCATTATTGTTAAAGGAACAAACAAAAATCCATGTTTGACCTTGAGTGAGATGAGATACACTGTATTTATAACTGAATAAGTGAATTGTGATTTTGATTTCCTGGACAAAAATTGTGCTTTTTGATGTCTATTATCAAAACTCTGAACGTTTTTCTATTTTGTTTAGAAACACTCTTTTTGTGAAAAAGCAAAAAACAGATTATTTACTAGACAATGCTCAAGAACTTGCATTGGTAGATCGTAAATGCCTATGAAAATCCTCATTAATGGTTAATTTTCTCAAGTGATACTTTACAAATAGTAAATAAATAAAGTAAAAAGATTCTCTTTTATTTAAATATGATTCTGTTTCTGATTATTCTGAATATGTTAAAAGTAAAAGTTGTGTAAGATTTTTGAAAACGTTTAATTTTTTTAAAAATATTCGATTTGTACAAAGATTTTGATATTCGGCATAACTGAATGAATATTCAGTAACATGGATGAATACTGAATAGATACCGAATATTCGGTGCATCCCAAGGCTTGAAATGGAAAAATCCACGAACCGAAACGCTATTTCAAAATTATCGTTGACTAATTTTTTTAAAAGTACAGTACAGTCCCACTTAACCGAGTTTCTGCTTTAACCCAGTTATTGAGAGCTTCCATTATTATGAAACAGCTATTACAAATGAAATGTTAGGTGTAGATGAAAGAGCAGCCGTAAAAAGTTAGAACTCTGATTTTCTGGTCAGAATGGGGAAAAAAATGGCCAGAAGAAAATAATCTATTCCAAAGGTATAAGTTCGATTTTAAAAACTATTTAATACTTTGAGCAGAAAGAAGAGGCTACACCTACAATTTTCATTTCACTAATAGAATCATATAGCTGCCAATTTGTACGGTTTTGTTACCTCTAAAATTGAATACAAATTTTTGCCATATTTAATCGTAGACAATTGTTAGATTTCGGCGACTGAATTAGGCAAAATTTACTGGTAAGTTTTAGAGGGAAGAAAAAAATCTTAGAAATTGGTAGCTATACAGTAGCATAATACTGCAGCAATATTGGCATTCAACAAACAAAAAACTATCAAGGACTTTTTCAAATAAACAATTTCATTCTCCGTTTTTCTTAAAAGTAACGGAAATGTACATCAAAGAAATGTTACTAGTACCATAAAAATGAATGAATTAACACTAGAAAGACGGTGAGTGGTCATTTTGACCGCTACCAAATGAATATATTTTGGTTCGAACCAGAAATTTCTTTATAAAACTAGTTTCGAAGGTAATAAGGAAAAAACTAGTTAAATAAGTTAATAATTTAAAATAAAAATTCTGGTGTGAATTTTTATAAAATTTGAGTAAAATTCCCTGTCTTTCTAGTGTTAAGTGAAAATTTATATTTCCTGAGTTGGTGACGATTTGTGTAAATCTGGTTTATATGAGTTTTTTGTTTATCCGAGGTGAGATTGGTCCATATTAACTCAGATAATCAGGACTTTACTGTATAGCAAATTTATATTTAACCATAGAAAAACTAATTTTTAAAAATGCATTCAAAATTCTAAATAATTAGAAAAAAAGTTACAGTAAGCTATATGTATGAAACTGTAATAATATTTTTTATTAATTCCATGAACCAGAACAATATTTGTTACAATTTCACTAACCGGAACATCATTCCGGTTTGCTCTGGTACATTTTGAGCCCTGGTGCATCCGTACTTCTAAGCAATACTTATTTTATTTTGCACCGAAATGCAACTCCTGTACTTCTTTATTTTGAGTGAATATATTGGAGCTTATAAATACTGTGTACCGAAGCCAGTAGGAACAGTGTTGTATGTTGTAATTTGCTTGCTGGTTGAAAGAAAAGATCCTTGGTGAGTAAGATTTTCCGAAAATTCCCCACCCACATGATTATAAAAATATTTACTAGATTTTCTTACATATGCATATATGGATGGTGGTGCACCCGGAGGGGGGGGGGGGGCAGGCACTCTGGCCCCCTCTATAAAAAGTGAGAAACACTAGAAAAATATTTACGGATCAAAGTTCGTTTGTGTGTGTGTGTGTGGGGGGGGGGGGGCAGCATCTGCCTCCTTCCAAATCTCATTAGCCTAGGTTCGACCTAAGTGTACAATGAGCGGAGAGTTTGGCTGTGTACTGTCTCGTATATCAGCTATATATCTGCAAGCTTTATATGTTCATTGTGACTCACATAGTTTAAATTTAGCAATTGGAAATGCTGCATTTGTGATAGAAATAAGAAACTACATTGTAGGCTGGGAGGCGTCAGCACAGACAATCATCTCATCGAGCTGGAAGCTGAAATTCCAGGATTAGACAGAGCTCAATTAGCATATTAAAATTCAACTTGTCTGCCAAAGCATATCTTGGTGGAAACCACCTTCAGACCTTATTTTAGTGGTTGACTCGTAGGTTTATTATTGTGTTTTCCTGCACCTAAAGGTATAAAAACATGAAGGACTGGGAGCAGGAAAACATAATGGCAAACCCTCGAGTCAGCTGCAAAAATCGGGTTTTCAGGTGTTTTCCATCAAGATATGACTTGGCAGACCAATTGCGTTTTAATATGTGAATCGATTTTTAACTAATATTGGAATTTCAGCCTCCAACTCCATGAGGTGATTGTCTGTGCTGCCAACTCCTGGTCTACTGGCATAATTGAAATGACACACAATTTTTTAAATACTCCTAAGAGACAAGACCTCCTTCTTAACAATATTGACATACTCCGGAAATTAATAAACAAAAACTACGAAAAGTTTGTCCAACTAGGTGGGTAGCACACCATGAAGTCATCATGACCATGATAGAATTATATGAAGAATATATAGAATTATATATATTCATAGCCTTGAAACAATCGCAGCTTGAAAAGACAGAGACTAGTCTTCTACACAGAGCTGTGGAGTCGGTGGGAATTTTAACAGATCAGGCTCCGACAACGCTGACTTGCTTGTAAAATGGATGACTCCGACTCCGGGAATTTTAACAGATCCGACTCCGACTCTTTCGCTCAAAAATGGGTCAGACTCCGCAGCTCTGCTTCTAAGGCAAAACTTTTGAAAAATTCGTTATGTGTATTAGGTTTCATAACTTCTTTATTTACCTTACAGAATATATTTACATACACTTTATGGACCGGAAGGTGGCTGCACAAACCATCACCTCATCGAGTTGATGGATGAAATTCCAGGATTAGTTAAAACGCGATTTGCATATTAAAATGCAACGAGTTTGTCAACTCATATCTTGGTGGTAAACACCTGCAAACCTGATTTTAGTGGATGACTGGTAGGTTTACCATTGTGTTTTCTTGCTCCCAGTCTTCTATGTTTTCATATCTTTGGTTGCAGGAAATTGCAGGCAGACCAGTTGCATTTTAATATGCGAATTGAGTTCTGTCTAATTCTGGAATTTCAGCCCTCAACTGGATAAGGCGATGGTCTGTTCATCTGCCTCCCGGGCTATTATCGTTGTCTAAATTATATCAAAAATGTGACAGTGACCTATTAATTGCCTTAAATTTCGTTAACAATGTTGTGGTTCACTTAAATCGTATTCGTAAAGCCCTTTCAAGGAAATTTTTGATGAAGCTTGTTTGAAAGACAGTAACTTTCATATTGACCTTAAAATGCCAAGAACTGTATCAAAACAAAAACAAAGATCCAATGTTCCAGCCGATTCTATAAAAGAGTATTTCAGGAGAAATATTTTTATTCCATTCGTTGATCAAATGTTGACTCAACTTAATGAACATTTCACTTGGCACCGCAACATTTTGAAAGTTTTTTTATTCTTCTACCTAATGGAAAATATGCTCCAACAGCAAATGAAATGAGAGATTTTCTTTAATTGTGTGAATTTTATGCGCATGATTTGCTTTCTACCAATTCAAAAAATTTTAACGCCGAATTCAAGTTGTGGTACAGAAAATTTTAAAAATCACTTTCATAACTCGATGCAAGAATGCCATTGAAGCAGTTTCGAAAAGTGAGAAAATGTTGTACCTAAACATCTACAAATTACTAAAATATTTGTAACACCTGGGTTGAAGAAAATGTTTTCACTCCGAACATTTCCCCGAATCCATATGAAAATTTCCCCAAAATTTTACAATATGTTACAGGCTTACATAAATTCTGTATTACCGTAGGTATAGAATTTTTTTTTATTTTTCAAAACTTTCTCAACTTACACATGAGTATATATGGTATATATTATCCCGAGTTCGATTTTGTGAAGGTCACCATACGGATCTTTTTATTTGTAGAGGAATTTTTTCTATCTCAGAGAATTATGTACTTCATTGTTAAAATCGAGATCAATTGCATATTTTTTCTGCAGAATTTCCCCAGTTGGCAAAAATTTTCCCCGATCCTAGATCACCGGATCGGACATACCGTATTTACTCGTGTATAATGCACACTTTATTTTAAAAAAATTAGGAAATAAACCCCGGATGTGCATTATATATGGAATAATTTTTTACTTCTGTATTTAATTACACGATTTACATTACAAACTGGAAAAATATTATTTAATAGAAGTATTGCTGCACCTTTATTTCACTCCTTGCACTTTTTTATACTACAGCGCTAGTAACATTTTTTAAAATGCTAATTAGCAATTCTCATTGCCGCTACCGCTGTTATCCTTGTCATCACTGGCACAATCAATGTCCTCATAAATTACATCGTCTTCAGTTCCATCCATCTGAGGGGAATTCCAGTCACTTTGAAGCTCTTTATTATCATCTCGGCTGATATGGATTATTTCCAAGCGTCACATATCCACTCACATACAGTTGAGAAAGACGCTTCATTATTTTACTTGGAGTGAAGTTGTGATCTGCTGTTGTCATCCACCGATTGTAGGCATGCTGAAATGCAACCTTAAATTCATGGTCGATGACAACATCTAAGGGCGGCTGCACTTTCGTCACCCCAGCTAGTATCACAACCAAATCACTTGAGCGACGAATTTTCGCTTTTACTCCAGGTGTCGTGTGTCCACGGAAGCTGTCCAGGACCAGCATTGATGGCGGACGCAAAACACCTAGCTGACGTTTCCGCACAATCTTTAATTCAATCTTTCATGGTGCACGTTATATACGAGATAAAAAAAAATCGCCATTTTTACTTGTAAAGTACGTGGTGCGCGTTATACACGCATGCGCGGTATACACGAGTAAATACGGTATTCTGCACCCCTGTGTAACACTTCCCGTTACAACCTGTGTCAGCGAAAGTCATTTTCAACCTTACACATTTTAAAAATTTACTTAAGATCCACTATGACAGAATAAAGATCAAATGGGCTGCTTTATGATATATACATAAAGAGATTAATGTAACTGAAACTGAAGTAATTTGTAAAATGAAAAATAGATTTTATTGTGTTAACAATGTTTTTAATGAATTTACTGAATTTTTTTATCTGTTCAATTCAACTTGTCTCCATAGTCGGCTGAGCCACGGTAGCAGTAGGGGCAGCTGCCCTTTCCAAGACTAGAGACAATGCCTTTCAAGAATTGACTGATGCCTAAAACAGATTAAATTTTCTATTAGTTTATTAATTCCCAAAAATTCTGACTGACAAATATAAAGTTTAAATGAACTAGCCCAAAAAGTTGCATCCAATAATTCATTTCGTGAAGGCTATTTTGGATATTTCCCTTAAAACTACAATATGTCTCACGGTCAGATAAATATAAATAGGAAATTTGGTACTTTTCGTTTAGCCGAGTGCCAGTGTCATATATACATATTTATATACACATATATGTATGTAAATATACATATATTGTATATATACACATATATACATATGTATATATATATGCATATATAACACTGGCACTCAGCGAACCGAAAAGTACCGGAAATTCTATAAATGTGTGTTTAGGGGCTCTTTAAGTATTTAACTTCTACATATTCAAAAATTAATGTACTTTTAAATTATTAATTTAATTAAATTTTAAATATAATAATTTTCATTTTCATTAAAATAAATTATTATTAAATACTGAATTAATTACAGTAATTTGATGATTAATTAGTGTCTCCTTGTAAATTACCTACTGTAATCATAAGCAGAGAAATTTTGCACTCACTAATTTTATTTTGTTTCGCCACCAATGCTCGGCATCCTCCATAAAAAAAATCCTGGGTGCGCCATTGTATATGGATAGATGTATTTAAAACATTATATTAATTATTTTCTTTTACTAAAGAAAAAAATGCTTAATTTTTGAAAAGAATGTATGAAATACTATATGCTGGTGAAGGGGGGGGGGGGGGGTTACAACTAAAGTTGTTAGTATTCCAAAATATTAGATCTCCAGTTTTTTTTTTTTTTTTTTTTTTTTTTTTTTTTTAAATCAAGCAGCTAAAAATGAAATCTGTTTAAAACGGAACTTTTTCTTGGTTCCTTGCGATACTGTCTCGGCAGATTTTAGTATATTTGTTTTCTATTAATAAAAAAAAAAATTAATGATGAACTTCAAAGTAAAACGCATTACACACAAAAGGGATTCAATTAAACACACTACACATAAAAAAGGGTAAAAAGTTTTAAAACACTTTTCAGCTGTGTGATACTTTAAATAAAATATCTACTACAAAAGGGATTCAGTTTGTTCACATTACTTAATATTTACGAAATGTATAGATATAATAAATATAGTATATACAATAGGTGTTTCAAATGGAACATTTAATAAATATGCAAGTAATCGTACGCAGTATGCAAATTAATAGTGATTTTTTTTGTAACTACAAATTTTCTCTTTCTTCGTAATAAACAATCTTGAGTAAAAAAAAATATTTTATTTATTACATCTTCGTATGGAACCTTTTTCATCCACCATATATTTAATAAACATTTCGGCGATAACCTGTAATTCTGATTTTATTAATATTCTTCAATATATTAAATTATATAGTATTTATTATAAATTGTAATACTGATGTTATTAATCCTTTTGTTTACAAACAGCCGTATTAGAAGGTTGCCAGAAAGTCGCCAAGAAAAACACCAAACATCCCTCTCCCAAGCGGTGATGACGTCAAAAAGGTAGAAAAAGGTGGACGTCACGTGACTCGTTGCCATATGTCGAATTGCTCTATACGAGATTGTATCTAACAGAACTCTCGATATAGGACGCGGGTGCATCAGTACTCAGTAAAAACAAAGCGACTCATTCCTATACCGTGCAAATGTGTATTAACGTCGCACAGTGGTCCCAAATCGTGTTCAAGTGGCCAAAAATCATTTCTGGCTTTCCTAGTGGTTATATATGATTCATTTTTAATTGTATAACATTCTAAATGATATTACATTGTGAATTTAAACTAAATGTAATTGGGATTACGGGGGAGGAAATTTGGGGGGCGCAATAGAGGGGGGGGGGCAAATTTTATTAAATTTTATTTTTCTGTTTTTACAGGATTTCTTTTACAGGAATGAGAATTTTCTACTTTTGATTATGGTGAATATTTTTACTTTTTTAAGGCAAAGCATGTAATCCAGTCTCCCCTGAAATTTTAACCTACCCCCCTCTCTCCCTGAAAATATAAATTAAGTCTTATTTTTTTTATTCCCTGAATAAAAAAAAATATTTTTTTCTCTTTTTAATGTCATTGCAAAGTAACAATAAAGAGTATAAGCAATTAATAAAATACATAAATAATCAATCAGCTAAATTTACACCCCCCCCCTTCCCGAGCACATACACGTGAAATCTCCCCTTTTTTCATTTGTCCCTATAGCAAGGAAAATCTAAAAAATATTATTACTATTTTTTAAGTTTCCGACATCTATTTACTATGAATTAATAATAAAATCATTCAATTCATTAATTAGATTACTTTTAAAAAATCCCCCCCCCCCCCTCTTTCTTGGCTTCTTTTGAAAGGCTGTGCTACACGACCTTACAGAATTTGATTATATTTAGTATACAAAATGAGTAATTTGCACAGAACTTACAAAGATGGGTGGATTACAAAGATTACTAATGGGTGAGGGAAAGGAGAAATTAAAACTAATCCGATCAAAAAAAAAAAAAAAAGCTTCACGGGAAAAAAAAAAAGGAAAAGAATAATTGAGTTTCATAATTATTATTATTTTTAGTTTTATTGAAAAGAAAAAAAACCCTAAAAAATTTTATAATTGTTTTGGCCCACTGCACCCGTTTGGCCCACACCGCTATCGCGGGGTAGCGGGGTGGGCCAGTCCGCCCCTGCTGGAAAAGTACCAAAAAAATCTTTGCACGTTTAGGATTGAAATAAATGGCGCAATGGCATACATTTTAGTATACAGTTGGCATAACGTAAAAGTAGCGAAAGGTCTCCAAAAAACTTTGTCCCAAATTACGCCCATTCTCTGTCAATTAGAATGTTGAATAGGTTCGCTTTAAAAACACAGAATCAGTTTATCCCTTTTTTAACTGGTAAGCACACGCGCTGGGGTAAATCTCACCCCACTCACATATTTTCTTCCAAAAAGAAATAATAAATTTGTCGAGGACGCTTCTGACCTTCCTTGTACCTTTAAAGGTCATGGTTGAGAAAGGTTGTGTGAAGGAATGTCTTTTCTTTGTTGGCTAGAAGGGGAGAAATATGTCTTTTGGGATTAAATAATCCTCCGTGTACAAATATTTCATTTCGATATGTTCATTCGTTACGGGATAGCACACACTAAACTAATTTTACTGAAAACGTGGCATAAAAGCTACCCGTATATGTTGATGAAAGTATATTAAATGTAATTAATGTAAACTTTATAAAATAATTCATGTTTTAAGAGGTAAAACAAATCGTTGCATACGTTCTATACATATATATGTTATAGAACAGATGGAATCTATTACGATAATTGCGGTCGTCTGGAAAACAATATCGTCGAACTCATTGCGAAGTACAGGGGCGTAGCTACAGATATTTTTTCGGGGGGGGGGGGGGAGAATTCGAAAATTTCCCAACTTGAAACAAATTTCTCCAATTTTCAACTAAAGTGATATGCACAACGTGTGTAATAATGATAAGGAAACTTATGCATAAAAAGTTTCTTTCCAAGGAAAAATTTTTAAACTAGAAACATAAAAATTCTAGTTATTGTTTTTTTAATAAGAAAACCAACCACCTTTTTACTTTCTTCAACCTTTACAAGAAGAAAGTATTGAATTCGTGAAAAAAATTCGACTTCCGGCTTTCGACGGATTGATATTATTGGTGCAGATTCACGATCGCCAGTCGCCACGTGGCGACTTAATTTTTTGCTTCGGCGACTAATTTTAGGCATCTAAGTCGCCATCCTTTGGCGAATTTCGCGTTTTTTTCCCAGCGATCCTTTGACAAAAAATACGTTTTTTTTCGCGATCCTTTTTACGTAAATCACGGGTTTTTTCGCGATCGTTTTTACGAAAATCACGGGTTTTTTCGCGATCGTTTTTACGAAAATCACGGGTTTTTTCGCGATGCTTTGACGAAATTCGCGGTTTTTTTTTTTTTTTTTTTTTTTTTTGCACTCCTTTGATAAAATTCGCATTTTTTCTGCAATCTGTTGACGAAATTCGCGTTTTTTCTGCAATCTGTTGACGAAATTCACGTTTTCCTGCAATCTTTTGCCGAAATTCACGTTGTCTGATTTGCGACCATTTGACAAAATTATCGTTTTTTCCAAGATCCTTATAGAATTGGTGTTTTTTTTTTTTTTTTTTTTTGTTATCCTTTGACAAAGTTGATGATTTTTCTGCAAAGAATGGCAAAATTCGCATTTTCTCCGCAATTCTTTGACAAAAAGATGCGTGTTTTTTAGATTCTTTGACGAAATTCGCATTTTTTCCTGATCCTTTGACGGAATTCGCGCTTTTTCTTGCTAACGATTGACAAAATTGATTTTTTTCCGCGTCCACTTGTCGAAATTATTGATATTTTTCTTCACCCATGTAATAAACTGTGATAAGATTGTTTTTTAAGATAATTTTTCTTATGTATTCTTGAAAAACAAAAGCTTGAATTCTGTTTTGACTTTTATAGTGCAAAATAATTTTTCACACTCTTATTTTTTTCTTTTATGAACTCTTGTATGGCAAAATGAAAATAAGAAATATTGTTTTCCTAATATTCCCCACTACCATGATTCCTCAGCTTATTCTTATAGATATATATTTTTTTACCTCTATCTTGCCCAACTTTATCTTCTGACAGTACATAGCTTAAGATTTATATTATACTTAATTTATATCCAAATTAAAAGAATTGGGTGATTAAATAAACTATACAAATTTGATATAATTAGCCTGTTTCTTTTGTATATTTGTAGATTATTTTTCACTTTGATCTCCAGAAATTTTTTCTCATATAATTGCTGTTGCTTGTATGCATTTCTTTCACAATGTAGCCACTGGATAATTTCGGCTTAGGAGCCACTGGCTCCTTAAAAACTTTGGAAATGTGCACCTATAATTGATGCGTTTTAGAACGATTTGACTGTTTTTAGAAAATGTCTGTCTGTGTGTATGTGACACAAATTTTGTGGGCGCTGTATCTCAAGAACTAATGCACGGAATTTAATAAAACTTTAGATTTAGTTATACCTTGATAAAAATTAATGCTGATTAGTTTTTGGTGTAAATCTCCCAAAAGGTGGCGCTGCTATGCTGCATTTTTCACGATTTAGATGATTTTAGCAATAGTTATATCTCAAAAACTGTTGCACGGAATTTGATCAAACTTCATATTCTGTTAAACCTTGACATAATTTGGTGCTTATTAGGCTTTTGTATATATCATATAACAGGTGGCACTGCTGTGAAGCATTTTTCACGATTTTTGCGTTAGCTATATCTGAAAAACTAATGCACGGAATTTGCCAAATTTCATGCTTGGTTGCAATTTCTTATTGGGCTTAGGTGTATACTATCCAAAGGTATCGCTTTTGTGCTCTTTGAGTTTGGAATTTCGGTTGCAGACATCTAACAGGGTGTGCGCCCAAATTCAATGATTTGTTGGGAAAATGCGATGCTTCTATCTCCTTTTTAAATTCACACAATTCCTAAAGGATTCTAAAGGATCTATTCCTTTAGAATTCGTTTTACATTGTGATTGCAAATTTTGAGGTATTAACATGTATTGGATAGAATAAAGTTTTGGGATTGGCACATCCGACTAGTTTTCCTTTAACATTAATTCTTCTGGTCTTCAAAGAAGCCAACCTGATGATAACATCGTCCAGTTTAATAAAATCCACTATTTCACTTTCACATTTTAAAATCATTAGGCTGTCAAGTCTGTCATCCCTTTTTGTAGTTTGCAATATATATTTTTTAAATTTTTATTTGACTAACGATTCTTTCATTAGATGCAATGCCATAAAGATAAACTGCTGTGAATGTTCAGATACGAGTATATAGTTTGACGGCGTGTTCAAATAATCTTTGAATTTCAAGGCATGAGAAAAGGTTTTTTAAGTGAGTTGGGATTTGGTTTATTTCTATTTGACTCTGCAAGTCATGTACATCCGGTTTCTCATATCCAGGTGGAAACATTATTAACTTTCCTAAGTTAGTCATACTCAAATTTTCCTTGCACAATTGTAATTTAAATATGAAATGTATTGGTGCAATATTCTCTTGATATAGGGAACATTATCATTTAAGCCCATTACTAAGTTTTTTTTGTATTTCTTATAATTCTTTCCTGTAAAACTTTTGTGTATCAGTGTTCATTGCTGTACTATTATTTTTATCTATTCCCTTTGGTGAAACCATTTTTCTACGGTGCTTTCGGAAGTCAGCTTATTCAGTCACATTCTAATATTCATAACTGTTTGTGAACTTGTCTATAGGGAAATCTTTATTGATTCAAAATTTTATTCAAGTGCAACGTGTCAGTGTTACAATGCATGTCGATTTTTTCTTCAGTTGATGGACTGCTTTCATGGTCATATTTCTGTTCCAAATTCAAATGGTCCACTTTTTACCTTTTTCATCCTCGAATGGATTTTTAGATGCTCCAAAACCTTGCACGAAATATCTTTTCCTTATTATGAAGGGTATCGTGCTGAGATTTATAGTCATTTTTTAGTACAGTTTTAAAGACACAACACTGGATTTTTGGTTTAAAATTTCATAAACACCTATAAATATAAACGAACTGATATATATTTCTGCACACAAAAAAATGTAAAATGTGACAAATTTATCTAAACTAGCGACTTCTTATATTCATATTTGCTCATATAACGCTTTTTTCTTGACATCGAAGGGTTAACTAATTTTTGCGAAAAAAATCATGAGAATGAATAAAAGACCAAAAATCACGCAATTAGCTCAAAAATTAGTGCAATTTGTGAAATCTCATCAAATCTTCTTGCCCAGCTGTGTTTCAAGTAGGTAACTACATTCCTTTCTGTTGTGACAAGTGATCTCCAGTTCACAGAGTCCAATTTTCAAAAGAAGATGCAATCCCTTTGGATTAAAATAGCTGGATTCTCTTTTGGGACGAGAAGTGGACGTAGGGTGAAATTTTTCAAAAAGGAACAAAGTTTTGGAGGAAATAAAGGAACTGAATAGTCAGCTATTGATGGATAGGAGTAGAAAAATTTAGGTCTGGTAGATGTATAATATTTTTGTAGAACTGAAAAACACAATGATAGATTGAGTGTGGCTGATTTCTTTATGTATTTCTTTTGATAATTTAACATGTTTACTGTTACAGTATTCAGAAACATAATCACCAAAACAAAAACTTCCTAATTTTTTTACTAAAAAAGGAAATGTCTCAAAAATCTAGAATTTCCCAACTCTAAGCTCAAATTTCCCAACTTCACATATATTGGGGGGGGGGGGGGGTTGGCGGCTCCCCCCCTAACCCCCCCATGGCAACACCCCTGGCGAAGTACATGAAGAAGATGAATTTAGCATGGAGTTGGCGCATAGATGTACGAACATGAAGTCAAGGAAACTAGAGTAACAGCTTCGCGTATTTAATTGAACAGCTTACTCTTTATATACGATGATCATTCCTCATTAAAGATGATTGGCAGTCCAGTGGTTTATGATAAAAGGCAATGGGAATGAAAATTGGGATTTCTCCAGGAGACAAGTGACGAAAGCAATAATGTTCACAGGATTTTATTCTATAAGATCGGGCAGCAGTTCTCACAACTCACGAGGCAGTCCCATTAATAACTTCGATGTAGAAACATCTATCGACAATAGTAATCATTTGATGACATCAAAAAAGTAAAATCAAAAGGGTAAAATCTTTAGATCTAGCGGGGTAAAATCTTTAGAACGAACTTCATTTTCTCAGACACACAGCCAGGGGGCAGTTTGCAATTAAAAAAACTCAGCAAATCTGCTGGAGAATCGTGCGTAACAGCTTTTTACTCTCCAAGCGTAGGAATACAATTTTGACGTAGTACGCGCTCTAAACCAATTAAGAAGCAAAGAAATCATGCCATGCAAACAGAGCCATGCTGGCAGAGCGGGTGGAGGGATAATAAAGCAAAAGGGAACCCCGGAATAAAGCGGGAGAAGGAAACTCGGCTGGAATAAAAATAAAAATGGCTACCAAAGAACATTCTAAAATGCGAAAGATTGGAAATGGAACATTTAATTCAAGAATGCCAAAAGCGTAATAATCTATATATATATTACGCTAACGTACGTGGCACAGAAATCGCGATTATTTGTTATTGTCTAATGGCAACGCCCGAGAAACGCATCTCATTGGTTATTGTGAAAAGTCCTTTGGCAGGATTTAGGGCGATCGGGTCTATTTACATTTCGCCGTAGAGGAAAGAGTTCCATGATGTATCCCTCTTTCGCTGCAATTATAGAGCTTCAAAATATCATTTGAAATGCCCGTAAAAGATCTCGGCGAATGCTTGAAAGTGAAGAAGTAGCCGAATTAAGAACAGAAAATCGAAATAGATTGAATCGGGAATAAAGTTAAACACAGAGCATAAGCGATCGCTAAAATAGGCTTAATAACCGCAGAGTGCACGCGTTGCTTCTGAAATCCAAATTATTGATTTAAACGTTCCGGGGGGCATAACTGTGGAACTTTGAGTAAAACGTGCAATTTCTGCAAAGCATTATATTGGAAATGCGAATTAATCAGCAGCAAAAAATTTAAAAATGTTGTCATGACGTTAAGTAATTTTGTTTACCCCCCTTTGTACGAATCTGCTATACGAATTTCAGGTTCATTTAAGAATATTATTACGAGTGCACCAGAAGTAAGATACAATAAAACCTGCTTAGACGGAAACGACCAGTGATAAATTCCGTTTTATGCAGGTTATTTAAATTGGGCAAAGCATAATAATATTTTTAGGGAGAGAGGGAAGCTGGAACTTTATTTTTTTTTTTGTTTATTGCAGGATTCCATTAGAAACAGGTTTTACTCTATTAGAAAATAAATTTGCTGGATGGTACTTTTTAAAATATTCTATATAGTAATATTTGCTTACAATGTTATTATTTCTTTTTCAATTATTACAGTTTATGTTGTATTTGTAATTGCTTTTTCATCCAAAGATTTTAAATATAAAAAGATAAAAATTATTGAAAATATAATTAAATTTTCATTGAATTCATCAATTAATTTGGAATAAAAAGAGTATGAGACATATAAAAATGAAAAAACTTAACCTGTGAATTTACACAACTTTGGAACTGAACAAGAGTCGGGCCCTGGTAATTTGCACTGTCTCCACCCCTACTCCCCTCTGTACGCACCTGCGATAAAAATTTCAGATTCATTTAAGAATATTATTAAGGCCCGGGCAACGCCGGGCGGGTCAGCTAGTTAAGTGAATTAGACAAGTAAGACATTAAATTAAAGAATATTTAACAGAATTAATGATAGAGATTATTTAAGAATAAGAATTTAGTGAATATAGATATGTAATTTAGAATAGTACAGGGAAAATTGCGGAAATAGATATCATATTGTAACATATATCTATATCTATATGTATATATATATATATAAAGAAGAAAAAACGCGATTTTTACAGAAACTGTTGCAAAATCGGAAAATAAATATCAAACACTTGATTTTTACCTAAAAAGAAGTAGTACTGATGCATTTTACAATATAGAGTAGTAGAATGGACTTTACCCATGTGACGTCAGCTGCGGGTAAACAGAAGAAAAACACCAATAAGCGTGAAGAACGTTTTAACACTGTTTCCCCTTCGTCCAATAAACAGTCTTTTTCTGAGGGTATATTCCCGCAGAGGCGTGGCTATTGACATTCGTGGGTAAAGTCCATTGCTTTTAAACCGGATTTAGCCAAAAATATAATGGGAGAGAAAATGAGGTGAGATTTACCCCCCACGCGTGTTGTAACGTTGCAAAAATAGGTGCGTGTGCTTACGGTTAAGTTAATTATGCGCTAAACGACGTCCGGTCGCATGCGCCAATTGTCTGTAAACTCAATTATGTAATTTATCCGTACCAAATACGTCAATTGTCTGTAGACTCGATTACGGAATTTATGTCCTTAATTAATGCATATTTTACAAAGGACACCTACTTTCCAATTTTCCTGATTTTTTTTTTTTATCAATGATTACAGTTAGATGTAAATAGGTTAGTCATTATATCGCTGTATTTTAGTTTGACCTACGAAAATAATGCTATAAATATCCAATATTAGCAATATTTATGATTTTATTTACAGCTGTTTTGTATAGTATTCTCAATCACTTTTGATCATTTTTCTACATTCAGTCGGTTTTAGACTTTTTTTAATTTTAAATTCCCATTTAGTCCCAAAAACAAAATTTTTCCCTTTTTATATTTTTTTTCGCAGTTTTAATTCATTTCTTATAACTGTTTCTTACCCTAGCTTTTTGTGCGTTTGAGGGGTTAACCTAGGATGCTGCATAGTCCCTTAAACCAGATGAGTGTAGGTACGTAGCAGAAAAATTCAAGAGATCACACTATGTATAAAACTTAAAGTTGTATCACACGACAGTCGTCCGCCAAACATTTCCCCCAACAGAACATTTTAGTCAGCAAAAGTTGCTTGACCTTGATGAAGGGGAGAATTTTGGTGGCTATTCTTGCTCGTCGAACTTTTACAGCATTGCACGGGAAAAGTTGGATATTCACTCACCGGTGGATCAACTAAGCCAATAGGAACGAACCTAGGAAGACAGGCTTTATATGAATGGATAGCAGAAAGATATGCAAACATATCAGGTAATCTTTCCAGATCAACACATAATAGACGTTAACGCTGTAACCCTACAAAACGTTTGAAGAAGATGGTTACCGAACATACAACAAGCTGGATGAACATGTTTCGTAAAATGTTGGGGAAATGTTTTTTGTTCATCGTTCTCCGTATAATACGGCTATAGTCTAAGGACTAGTCTGGCGGCCAGTTCTGAGTAAAGTATAGGTCAATATCTTCATATGGGGGTTAGCAATAATTATGGGATCATCAGAGCTTTGGAAATACACTGGTGAACCAATGTTTCTGCTAGTTTTTGATTGGGGAAATTGATTGGGCCAGTTGATTGAAGTCATTGGTTGTATAGTCGGGGCGGTTGTTTGGTAAGTTGAAATTGGTTGATTAAGTTCCTGACAGGATCTGAAAAAGGTGTGAAATGATATAAAAAACTGGTGGAACCAGAGAGAAAAGTAAAGCTCGATCTAAAAAAGTTACAGTAAGAAATTGGAAAATAGTTTCAGTGTAAAAAAGTAAGTAGTGTGTAGAAAAGTAATGGAATCAGATTATCTGTAAAGCTCATGAAATTACCCAAATTTTTGTTGATAGCTGAAAATGTGGACTAAGCTTTACTGGTGTCTGATATTCAGAATCATATTATCCACTCAAAACGAGTACTGGGTATAGTAAAGAGAATGTGTAGTTATGTACTAAAAAAATTCGGTAGGCCCAGAATTGTTGACATGATTACATCAAGTCAAGCTAAACTCCACAAAGCTAAAAGAATGTAAACCATGAAGTAATATTTTAAGTATAACATTAATATAGTCAAATTGTTGAGAAATTGTTGTTATTAACATTTCTGACATAACACATCTAACGTAATAATTTTTATTTCATGTAATTACTGTGAAAAGGGAACCTTATGCCAATGGATTTGAGCGAAACAAATAATTAGTATATGGTTGAATCGTACATACTTAGGGTTTTGGGCTTACTTTGGGCTTTGATCTTCTAGGCTTATCAGTAATCCCTGGAATGGAATTTGGTCCATACTTCGTACTGAACGATCTCTAATGATCTCGCTCATTACCAAATCAACCTCTAATCTATTCTTATGAACCCAAATTTTTAAACTGGTTACGAATGATTGGAATTCAGAATTAGTTGATGTGCCTTTAATTAAATGTCTTTACTTCCCTCATTGATTTTAAGGCACCAGTAAAGCTCAGTCCACATTTTCAGCTATCAACAAAAATTTGGGTAATTTCATGAGCTTTACAGATAATCTGATTCCATTACTTTTCTACGCACTACTTACTTTTTCAGACTGAAACTATTTGCCAATTTTTTACTGTAACTTTTTTAGATCGAGCTCTACTTTCCTCTCTGGTTCCACCAGTTTTTTATATCATATATTTATATGTGAGACATAAATCCGTTAAACGTTCCGCTCATTGATGGGGCACCATCACAACCTTGCTTATATGCTAATAGGAAAAATTGATATCCTATGTTTTTAATCCTTCTAATGTTTTGCCAGGTAAGTTTTTTCCCGCTGTGCTTGCTACAGGAATAAATTGTAAGACTTCCTCACAAATTTTGTTGTCCTTCTCATCTATATACCAGGCACACAAGGAAAGATGTTCAGTAGTAGACATGTCACAAGTTTCATCATTAAGAAATGAGAAACATTTTGCCGAATTAATTTTTTTCTACCAAATGATTCAAGATGACATTGTTACACGCGTTTATACTTTGATTTTGTATGTTCCAGCTATTAAAGGTTTGGCAAAATGTTTAAAATGTTCAGTGAGGTTTTCATCCCCCACATCGACTCTTGTTCTTAGTAAAGTTCGAAAGTTGCATTCATTTGCGATTGCCTCCTGCTCAATCGCATAAAATTGCAGTTTTTATAATCGGTTCTAATCGTTTCCGATTTACTGCAGCTTGTGATGCCTGACCCACATCAATTTGTTGACCCACTGAAATATATTTTCCATCTCGAATATTCTGTAGCTTTTCGTAAGTTGCAATAGCCCTGAAATGATATATATATATATTGTTGGTTATTAAATTTCTCAATAGCTTTCTTCCAATTATTATAACCTTACGTGACCAACTACCCAGCTACTTCTGATTTAGATTTTACAATGTTAGGAGGTGCAAAAAATACGCAATATTTAAAACGTGCACTATTTTCAACTTGGGAATACACAGCCAAGTATATTTTTTAAACCATGTGTATTGAAAACTTTGTGATTTGCAGCTGTATCACAGGTTGCGTGAAAATTAAAATTTGTTTCTGGTTCCTTTAACTTTTTTATAATATTTAAATTATCGTCAGTATTGAATGTTTGTTCTTTCAACAATACGATGTCTTGATAATTGCTATCAGCTAAGGAAATACTATTCTTCTAGGTTATGCAAAGGCTTTGACTGATTTGCGACTAAGGGAACCGAATCCAAATCGATATTTATAGTGTTAATAACGTCATTTCTAATAGCATTTAAATCATCCTTTTTTATATTTTGAAATAATTCAATTTCAATAAACTACTCTGTTTACGTTTTTCAGCCATGATGTGAAGAAAAAATCTACAAAATAAATAAATAAATAAATAAAAATAAAATAAATATTTTACAAACTTAATTTGCAAATGTCACTGAAGAGTTTCCATGCAGATTACTTATAACAGCTGAAAAACTACTTTGGAGATTAATATATCATTGTCAACAAAGTCACTGCAAAATAGCCATGTAAAATTCAAAATAAATTTTTGGGTAACTTTTGTGTACTCGCATATAACTCTGTATAGTATTCCAAGTCCAAGCAAAAGGAATGGATAAGGATGCAACCGAAACAAATGAGGGTTTTGCACTATAATGATCCTGTCGAATACACAATAAAATAATGTGATACAAATCTATAAAGGTAAGTAAAAAATGCTTACCGATCCAAGGTAGGCCGCCTTCTTTAGAATCAGAACGTATTCATTCCAGGATAGATTCGGCAATTTGAATAATTGTATCTCTATGAATAATTCACACGAAACAGTTGGAAATGAAGAAAAGACCTCTTGTCATTTTAGATTATTTATATCTAATCAAAAACAACTCGTTGTAAATGATCCCGCCAAGCCACAAACCTAAAACGTCATTCATAAAAAGAAGTGATATCACATAAAAAGAAGTGATATCACATAAAAAGAAGTGATATCACATAAAAAGAAGCGATATAGAAGTGCCTACTACGAGTGCCGTGTAAAAATCTATCACTACTCTTAATGTTTCCAAAGGACTTTGAGTGAGGTACAGTATGTGAAAACTGCTTGGCGACCTGCAGGCTTTTATAATGTTTGTTCTTCCTGCACTTACATATGACTACTAGTTTAACAATTTTCTTCTTTAATTACTGATCCCATTAAACTGTGAAAAGTTGAAGCTTTTGGTGTTTACCTGCTCATTCTTATTTAACATCATAGGATCGATTTGTTGATTTTATTTACCATCATTTAAACAAGAAAGACCACTTTTACGCGGAGGATTTTCTAAGTAAAAATTTAATAAACATTTTGAGTTTCTGAAATAATAATAAAAAATAATGATCATATGAATATTACTAACAATGCACCTAATAATAGACGTTAACTAAACTAAGATATATTGCAGTAAACCCTGCGTTAACGGAATTGCACATGACAGGGGAAAAATCTATTCTAGTAAGGCTTTGTTACAATAGTATTATATAATATTCCTTATGTCGGAAACATGACATTTTACGTTTAAGAAATAATTCTGTCATAAACAGGATTCATTTTACCAGTTTTCCCTTTAATTTTGAAACAGTGTATTATTAAACATATTTATGTAATTAAACATTATGTTTAAAATATTGAAAAGTATAATTGGAAAAATCGATGATTACCACAATTACATACTATTTTCTGCTTGCCTTACAAATTTTTCTGATTTATTATAGATCTTCATCCTACAAATATTTATAAGACTTATATAATGAGAATTTAAAATTAATATTTTCGACTTTCACAATTTTTCGAAATTGATGTAGGTACTGCATATATTAAATATACGCCTGCAGGTCGCCAAGCAGTTTTCACATACTGCACCTCACTCCGAGTCCTTTGGAAACATTATGAGTAGTGATAGATTTTTACACGGCACTCGTAGTAGGCACTTTTATATAGCTTCTTTTTATGTGATATCACTTCTTTTTATGAATGACGTTTTAGGTTTGTGGCTTGGCGGGATCATTTACAACGAGTTGTTTTTGATTAGATGTCACTTCTTTTTGTAAGGTATTTCTTGCATTATACATATTCCATTTTAATTCAGAAAAGAAAAGATAAACGAAAGATTATAGAAGTAAAAAAATAATTTAATAGTGATGCTATAAACTTTTCAAAAGTGTAATATATCTAGTAAGACATAATGTTGGACTTTTTTAAAAATAATTCAGAACTATTTTATCGATCCTTACAAATCTCAGAAGAAATCATTTATTTTTTAGAAATGATAAAATCTGTCGAACTAATCGGGAAATATTTTTTGCTGTTGTTCAATAAGCTATATGGTGATTCATTAATTAACTCAGCAAGGATTTTATCCCAATAACTTTTCAAAAACTGCCTTTACATTCTCAAAATTCACATCATTTTACACAAAATGTGTAAAGACTTAAAAACAGACTGAATAATGATCATTTGTTTTATCACCGGGTATGCTTGAAGTAATTTTTAAATAAAATTAGTTTTTTTATTTCCGGAAATCCAACGTCCCTCCGAAAAGCGCGACAGAAACTCAGATTATTTGATTAAGCTTTTATTTATTTTTATTTTTAAATATTTTCATAAGCTCTAACACATGTTGGATTTTCTGAATTTTCAATGCATGTACTTTCTAAATTCCTAATTGTTTTTACGTGACTAACAAGACATACTAAGTCGTATGCTTTCCATGTATTTTCTCATGTATTTCGGATAATTCATCCGATAAATTACATTCATTTCAATAAAGGTTCAGGGTTCGATATTTCATCATCATGAAATGACTTTCCCTAATTTCTGTCATATTTGTAAATTTTTAAGTAGCTCTATAATCTGATTAAAAATTAACCAAAAGCTATTGGCATATTGATAGCATTCTTTAATTACCAAGTCCAATATAAGAGTCGATTAGTTTAATACATCCCCTTATTAATCTTTTTAAAAGAAAAGTAAAACGAAAAATTTCAATAAAACTGCCAAAAATTTATTTGATATAAAAGAATTGTTAAAAAAAAAAAAAAAAAAAAAACAATTGTGTAATAAAAAACTCGACTGACTCTATTACCTTTGTAAAATGGTTTAAATTGAATAAATTGCAAAGTTTGGAATGTTGAAAAAAATATTTGAGTATATGTGCGTTTTAGTATAAAAGCAATACAGAAGAGAACATTTACCCGCTTATTTCAACGAGTTGCAACCCGTCGAAATTCGACGTACTAAAATGTTTGAAAGGAACTGTCAGATCGAAATTATAATAAACCTACAAAAATAATTACAACAAAAAAATCATCTTACATTGGTTGTCTAACTCTTAAAACAAATAATATTTTAAACCCAAAATTACCAAAATATTATTTCTACAAACTTCAACTGCTTAAATTATTGAAAAATTAAACTGTATTAGATTACGTAATCAAGATGAGTAATTATGATGAAGTTATCGATGGAGCTCTTATGTTTGTTTTTATGGGATGAAAAATCAGTAAAAAGGATTTCGCTTTGTCACATCATAAAATTTCCCCCCATAAAATCTAAACTGTACGTTATTTTCACATTCTCGTAATTTACATACGCACCACTCAAATTCACAATTTGAAAGTATTTTAACGCGCAAAAGAATAGATTATTAATGAATGCATTTCCAAAGTTAAAGTCACGTTTGTCCGATACAACTTTTCATGTGAACATTCGCACAAACCTTAAGTTCTAATCTTAGTACCCGCGAAAAAAAAATTCAGAAATTTGACTTTAGTTGTCATAGTATTCGCCATTTATAGTATTGGTCAAATATTTAGTTTTATCAAAAAAAAAAATGATCGTTTTGTTTTAAATATATCATTTTTACTCAATGAATCATTTTGCCGAGCGCCTCAAACTCATTTATCAGCGTAATGTAAAAATATTAAAATGTAGCTGATTTATGAAGAAGAATGCGTGTTTTATTTAATGTCTGACATCATTTTCTGTTCAAAAATTACAAAAAAGTTACTTTTATTTGTAATGTGAAAATGGCATCAATAAGGATATAATGAATAAAAATAATAAACCATGAATATTTTCCCGGGTAGCGGTCGTTGCAGCAACTGGGAACCTGAAAATTTGAGCATGCGCATCAGCTGTGGATTTTTGCCTGAGTAAAGAACCAGATCGAAAATAAACACAGTTTTAAAAAAGATATACCTATTTTTTAATTATTGATTTAAGTTAGGTATTTTTTTATTAGTAATAATAATAACGACTAAACAAAGCCATTTGATAAATTTAAGAGTATTCTTATAATTAATAAATAAGTAAAAAATCTTATCAGGTTTGTTTTCATGGCTGTTTACATCAGTTGGCAGAAAATCTCTCTTTCTGATGCCTAAAAAAAGTGACAAGGCTCATATTCTCGAAAAATAACGAATTTTGCTTCGTGTTTTCACTTAATTCTTATGTAAAATAATCATATATCTTTTTGCTGTTGTTTTTAAGAAAAAATAAGGGCACAGATGTCATATACGCACCTCGTTGACGAGATTTTTTTCTGGCGCCAATGTCATATACGCACCGGGGTACTTAACTGGCGCCAAAGTGCCGTTATTTTGCTTGATATGGTAACCAGTTGTTGTTTATTTATTGATAAATTGTTTATTTACTTTTATTTTCTTTTTAAAATTATATAAATTGTTTTGTTCTATAGTTATTAATTAAACATTTTTTTATTTATTGTTATTCCATTTTTAAAAATATATATG
The DNA here is from genome assembly GCA_963932465.1 of Maratus speciosus. Classification (NCBI taxonomy): domain Eukaryota; kingdom Metazoa; phylum Arthropoda; class Arachnida; order Araneae; family Salticidae; genus Maratus; species Maratus speciosus. The sequence continues at coordinate 231,381,122 of OZ010792.1, read as the reverse complement.
TAACTGGTATTCGAAAACGAGGTTTTCGCCAAATTGGATTTAGAAAAAAAATCGCGCCATCGTAGTGCGTATATGGCATCTGTGCCACAATAATATCTACAAATGAGTCTTACTTTTTATTGTTTTTATTTAACAAAAATATAAAATTACATAAGTTATCAGAACTTTAACATAATGGTAAAAGAAGTTATTTTAAGCACTTCATTTTTGTAGTTTATATTTTTGTAATTTTTAATATTTCTCGAATTTTCTTTTTTAAAACGCTGATAAAATCACTTTTGTTTTGAAAGTAACCGCCACACTGGTTTGTTTATGTCGTAGTTTCAGATTGGCAATCATTTACAAAAATGGCATTTTGGCGCGATTTGAAAAAAATTGGCAATTCAATCTGCAGACATATAACGATTTGGCGAGACGATAAATAGATTTTTGTCATTACCAGTTTGTTGTTACCAGATCGTGGCTTTGACGAGGTTTGTCCATTTTAGAGATTGCTTTATAGCGAGTTTCGTGTGTCCAGTGATGTTTTTTTCGGTTTCATGGGCGCGGAGCGCTCATACACGCGTTACTGACCGTGGCATTGACGAGTTTCGAGCATTTTAGAGATTGCTGTACAGCGAGTTCTGTGTGTCCAATGATGCTTTTTTTGGTTTCATCGGCACGGAGCGCTCATACGCGCGTTACTGACCGCGGCATTGACGAGTTTCGTGCATTTTAGAGATTGCTGTACAGCGAGTTTCGTGTGTCCAATGATGTTTTTTTTCGGTTTATGGGCGCGGAGCGCTCATACGCGCGTTACTGACCGCGGCATTGACGAGTTTCGTGCATTTTAGAGATTGCTGTGCAGCGAGTTTCGTGTGTCCAATGATGTTTTTTTCGGTTTATGGGCGCGGAGCGCTCATACGTGCGTTACTGACCGCGGCGTTGACGAGTTTCGTGCATTTTAGAGATTGCTGTACAGCGAGTTTCGTGTGTCCAATGATGTTTTTTTCGGTTTATGGGCGCGAAGCGCTCATACGCGCGTTACTGACCGCGGCATTGACGAGTTTCGTGCATTTTAGAGATTGCTGTACAGCGAGTTTCGTGTGTCCAATGATGTTTTTTCGGTTTATGGGCGCGGAGCGCTCATACGTGCGTTACTGACCGCGGCATTGAAGAGTTTCGTGCATTTTAGTGATAGCTGCACAGCGAGTTTCGAGTGTCCAGTGATGTTTTTTTCGGTTTCATACGCGCGTTACTGACCGTGGCATTGACGATTTTTGATATTGCTGCACAGCGAGTTTCGTGTATCCAGTAATGTTTTTTTTTTGTAAAATAATCAGATCTCTTTCTGTTGTTGTTTTTATGAAGAAAAAAAATCTATGAATGAGTCTAATTTTTTATTGTTTTTGTTTAATATAAATATAAAACTGCATAAGTTGTCACAACTTTAGAATTTAGAAAATGTTTCATTTTCATAGTCTTTAATCTGTTGTTATCCTTCTTCAATGGAGTCAACTACTAAAACATTCATTATTGTATAGCTAGATTTCCTTTTTTTTTTTTAAAAAACTGTGTTTATTTTCGATCTGGTTCTTCACTCAGGCAAAAATCCAGAGCTGATGCGCATGCTCAAATTTTCAGGTTCCCAGTTGCTGCAACGACCGCTACCCTATTTTCCCTTTACTTTCAATATAAATGGAGTACTTCAGTTGCCACAATTACAAAATTTGTATTAAAAACTACAAAAAAATTAATATCTCAAAAACAAATTGAGATACAGCTTTCAAACAAATAGTATTTAAAAGAGAATTTTTTTCCTTATACGACGGTGTAAAAAGTTAAAATGTGTGATGCATAGAAGTTTAAAAATTTGCAGTAGAGAAAATGCAAAACCAAAATTTTATTTCAAATTTCAAAGTGTTGCCATTCGCAAAATGACGTATGCGTTACGCACAGATATGTTTGTCCTTTATAATATAGATATGATAGACACTAGACAGTATTCCTAAAGTTCTGTCGAATTCTTTTCATGACTATAAGTAGTCTGTGATTCACTAAAGTGTTTACATTATCTTTCTGAGCACGTTCTGTGGTTCCTCCGTAGTTGGTGTTTACCTAGAATATTTCCATAATCGAGGTCCACTGGCACATTTCTATAATCTAGTTTCTCCTCAGATATCAGCAGGGCATTCCGCGATGATTATTGTGCGCAGTACCTTCGTCAAAAATCATCCCGATTTCGTGCAAAATAAAATATCATTTAATTGTTATCTAAATTTTGTGTGTAAAAATACCCATAGTATTGGAATTTTAAAAGGGTGTGTGCTAAAATCTAGAAGCATCTTTAATAAAGTGGATAATAGAAACATCTTTAATAAAGTAGAAACCTGGATAGTTGAGCTTTTAGATGAACAAATTGAATTCATATTCAACTTTCAAGTAACATGATAAAATTTTCTAGAGATTGAAATAGTACACATTCATTAAAATACATTCCACTCAGTAAGTATCCATTGGTTGTAATGTAATCAAGATAGTAGAAATTCATTAAAATACACCCCACACAGTAAATATCCATCGTTGTAATGTAATCAAGATCTTTTAAGTGACCATGTAAACGAACCGTAAATGCTTCAAAGCCGCCTTACAATAGAGAGCTTAACTGGGTCGAATGCAATAACATCTACCCTATTAAAATACTTGCGCGTATCTATCAATGTAACCTCAAAAACTGGGAAACCACAGGGCACAGGGCTACGAAATTTGGCACACGGATTGCTTGTGAACTCATGAACGATTGGGGCCAAAAATTAAAAAAAATTAAATCGATTTGTTTTATGTTTTTGATGAATTTTTGCCTTTTTTATGTTCAACACGTAATCGCGCGAGTTCTAACCCGTTTTAAATGTTTACTGCAATGTTAGATATAAGGTCATTGCGCCCTAAATATGATAACCCTAAATGCGATAATGTTCTTTTACTTAAAACCTTAATGCAAGAATCATATCATCATATCATATATATTATAAAGCAGTAAGATCTAAAAGTTCCGCCCGAATGTTTTCAAAAACTACCTGGTGGATTTTTTTGCAAATAGTGTCATTCAATAGAGAATATTCACGTGGTGGTTTATGAGTAAAATATACAGGGATAACTATGATTTTTGGCAATAAATCTCTCATTTTATTGTTATTTTGAACGAAAAGGTTGCCAGAGGTTATTTTTTGGCGACAAATGAATTGAAATCGCTGTATCCGTTAGAAAATAAATGAAAAAATAATTACTGATATTTAATTGTAAAAAAAGAAAGAAAAATCCAATTGAATGAGGGATTATGTTAAAAAATAATATATTTAATTTAAACCTGAAAGAAATATTTGTAATGCTTAAAAATTAATTTAATGAGAAAGATTACAATTGATACGCAATATTTGGTTCATTATCGCTTGCGTTAGATTATAGAAATGAATCTGAAAATTTGATTAGATGAATTTTTAATGACTTTTTTTTTTTATTTTTATTTTTATCTAAACCCCATCACGTAACTTATAGAAGAAACAAGCAGATGTAATTGTGAGTTACATGTGTAATTATTATTTATTTCTTTACGATTTTTTATTTTACTTTTGTCGCCAAACAATGTGATTTTAAATCAAAAATGCATAAGTGTGACACTAGCTTGAGGATATTCTCATAAATGGTGTTTTTTCAAGTGAACGAGATCTTTTTTCGAGTACATTTTTATATTCAATTGTAACTTATATAGATATCAGTTAATATTTTAAAAATGGAATCAAATACTTAAATTTTAGTGTGAATTTCTGCCACACATACATATTGTAAAATAATTTCATATTTTTTAAAATGTTTTTCACCGTAATTTCGAAAGCATGTGATATTTATAAACTCGAACTCAGATCAATGAATATTATCCATTTTTTAAGCAAATATTATCTATTGTTTATTTCATTTTTTCTTAAGTCATATCGTCAATATCATTTATAGGAAAATTCACACCTTCGAAATCTAGGAAATGAAGATAGTTTTTAAGGAAAATTTATACAATCATGCGTTATTATTATCGAAAATTTCAACAATTTGAAAAAAAAAATTGCAAGTTTTTTGTAATTCGTCATTTCTTCTTCGTAATTTCTCTTCTGTTATGTAATATTTCAAATGATATTGGACTAATTTTCGATAATCGAGTCACCGCCAAATGGCATATTATCTGTAGAGTATCGCTAAGAAAGGATTTTCTAAAGTATCACCCCTAACGGCGTTTTTGCAAGGGGAGGGAAAAAAATTCCATAAAAATCGGATATTATAATTATGCGTCAGATGATAGCATAATTTAATGTATTTTTGTATGCTGAATCGATTGGTGCCAAGTAAATTCTTTACCAGCAAAGTCCAACAGTTCATGACATTTTTCATATTTTTCTAATTTGGCGGTGTCTTTGGAGTCTAAACCTCAAAATATCTAACATTACATCCGTTACTCTGGCAACGAAAAAAATTTGGAACAGATGTCATATTCGCCCCATATTGGCGCGATTTTTTTCGGTTGCCAATTTGGCGAAAACATCAGCAGCATAAACAACATAATCCGGGTTTCCACATCAAACAAAATAACGACACTTTGGCGCAAGTTAAGTACCTGTTGCCTATATGATATTGGCGACAGAAAAAAATCGTGCCAATATGGGGCGAATATGACATCTGTACCAAAAATTCAAATTAACTCTTTTGGATAAAGAATAAAAACGGCTCTATGAGTTTGAAAAAAAAAGGTACAGATGTCATATTCGCCCCATATTGGCGAGATTTTTTCTGTCGCCAATATCATATAGGCAGCAGGTACTTAACTTGCGCCAAAGTGTCGTTATTTTGCTTGATGTGGTAATCCGGATTATGTTGTTTATGCTGTTGATGTTTTCGCCAAATGGCAACCGAAAAAAATCGCGCCAATATGGGGCGAATATGACATCTGTGCCAAAAAAAAATACGAACATCTTAATAAAAAAAAATGGTACTACTTAGTTATCCCGTTGACCAATTTCGCCAAATTATATAAATGGCCAAACCACTCGCCAAATTACATTAATTGACATAAGTTGTATTTTAATAATGAAAGAACAAATAAATTAGTATAACATTAATAAAAATACAAATAAAACGTCGAAATAAAAATAACTTGATGACGTAAGCACGTGTAACTTCCTTGAAGTCAAGTGAATGTGACATTTACGATCAACCGTTATTGGCATTTAATCTTATAATTTGGCGATAGATTTTTGGTCGACGTGATAACTAAGTAGTACCAAAAAAAAATAATAATAGTGATTTTATGTAAAATAAAAGGAACAATTTTACTAAGAAATTAGCGCTATAGAACGAAAAGGTAGGGGAAGACGGGGTACAATGAAACAAAATTTACTAATTTTTTTTTCCTATCCACAATTTTGCATGCACAAAAATATAATTAATGCATATTTTTAATCTTGTATTTTCCCCATCTAAATAAATTTTTATTAGGTTCTAAACAATATCTTTATGCTTGAAAAATAACAAAAAATAAATGTCTTACAGTGTTTCATTGTACCCCGTATGCCGGGGTACAATGAAACACATACTGGGGTACAATGAAACACTCCAAATGATAGAAGCAATTTTCACCCAGTATAGTTTATTTTATGAAAAATGAGATAAATACAAAAACAAAACTTGATTAATAAGGAACTTGATAAAAATATTATAGTCTAAGATGAAAAATAAGAAAATTCTATTAGTTTAAGAAATACCTTTCATTTTACATTAAATTGGCGCAAGTCAGTTTCAAAAATTAGCATTTCTGTTTATATTTCAGTTGATCCTGAAGGAATATGAGGTGGTAGTTTCAACAGAATGAGTTTTTTTTTAAATGTAAGTTTCTAAAAAAAAAAAAAAAAAAAAAAAAAAAAACTAGGTTGGAGTCTTTATATCAAGTATTTCACATTTGACTTCATTTAAATGTATGATTTCTCCAACAGTATATATTTCCTTATGTTTTCATTTATATGGATACTGCTTGTGCCATACATGTTGTGTGTGAATATCTCATTCTTAGTACCTTGATGACCAGCTGGGCCTGGAAAAAAATCTGGATCATCATCAGAGTCTGTAGCAGGCAGAGTTTGTTTACAAAACAATCCCTTCTCAGCTTTTTTTCTCTTTCTATTTCTTAATTGCTTAACAAGAGCATTTTTTACTGACCTGGTTAGAACAAAACTCTTTTTTTTTCTGTTTTCCTACTCTTACTTCTAATATATTCTATTTACTACCTTTATTACTATAATAAAACATGTTTCATTGTACCCCGTCTGCAAGTGTTTCATTGTACCCCGCACTGAGGTTACTAAATAAAAATTTATATTTATTTTTTTTAGTTTGGTTTTGGAGGTATGAAGACAACAACCCAAAGATAACAATGTATAGAAAAAATAATTATTACATATAAAAACAAGGAAAAAGAAACAAAATTACTTTTAGTAAAGAAAGTTACTTTCAATGGCGTAAAAGCAATAATCTCCTATTGCTACTGTTGTAGAAGTGTGAATGTATCCAAAAATCACATCAGTAATTGGAACATATAGTTGTATAACATATATATAAACTGCAACTCTCTGTGACAAATTTCACTGATTTTACAAGTAATGTTTCATTGTACCCCGTCTTCCCCTACTACTTAGATATTCCGTCGACCAAAAATCTATCGCGAAACTATAAGATTAAATGCCAATAATGGTTGATCGTAAATGTCAAATTCACCTGACTTTAAGCAAGTTACACGTGTTTACGCCACAAAGGGATTTTTATTTCGGCGTTTTATTTGTATTTTTATTATTGTTATAATAATTTATTTGTTCTTTCGTTATTTAAAATAAAAATTATGTCAATTTGTATAATTTGGCGAAATTGGTCGACGGGATAACTAAGTAGTAACAACGAAAATATTTAAATATGAAAGCAATGTTTGTAACGACTTAAAAATTATTTTCAATGAAAGAAATTGGAATCGGAATAATATTTGGCGATTTATAATTTGCTCCTCGATAAGAAGAAAAAATGGGTACATTTATAACAGCCGTGCGCAGATCTCGCCAATAGCATTTTTTAAATTGCCAGTAGCAGTAGTTACATTTTGCGTATGTAAAATAAAAATAATTCTTTGTTTTTAATTATGGAATTATTTCCTGTTATTGTTTATCTTTTCAGTTTTTTAAATGAAATTAGTGTAAGGCATGCATATTAAATGAAATGAGTGAAAGGTTTGTATCTTAAATGAAAATAATAAATATAAGAATATGGTATGAAAACAATCTTTGATGATTTATTACCTGCGCCCGGCTAACATAAAAGTATCACAAAAGCCACATATTCACTTTTCTTTGGCCTCATAGGAATCCAAGTTAACCTTCCGTAATCGGATACTTCACATATTGGTATATTAGCTATAATGTTGAAAGCATCGTTTATGTTTGAAGAGAAAGTTTCACGATGAATTCTATTACACAAACTCGGATCATCATCATCTACTATATATTTAAAACGGAAATTTGCATTTCATTCCGATTGTTTATAATACTTTGATAGGATATACCACAAATGGTGGTACATATGTCATATATTGGCGCGATTTTTTACCGACGCCAATTTGGCGAAAACATAAACAGCATTAACAACAACTTCCGGGTTACCATATCAAGCAAAATAACGACACTTTGGCGCCAGTTAAGTATTGTTGCGTATTCAATATTTCTGACATTGGCGTCAGAAAAAAATCGCGCCTATATGGGGAGTATGACATCTGTGCCCAAGTAGTTAGGTAATAATTTTGGAAAGGTTTTAGTGTATACATATTGTTCAACGCTACTTAGTCATAGAGCAAAAAAAAAAAAAAAAAAAGTTAAAAAATTAAGTGAACCTGATTATGAAAGTTTAGCCTTTTTTAAAAAAAATCTACAGAAAGTATTTTGATACAAGTGGCACCGTTACATGACGTTTCAGGAATTGTGTTAATATATAACATTTCATTATATGTTGATTAGTTATAGAGCTATTAATTCCTGTTGTCATAACGGTCTCATTACCCTACCAAAAGTGCATTGTTAGTAATCAACTAAAATAATTACTTCTTAATAGATAAATTTTATCCAACGCTTAAGGTAATATTATACCACAATGGCTTTTGCATCGTTTTCAGCAATGAGTAAGGTCCAGCTGAAGGTCCATATTGTTTAAAATGCAAGTTCAAATTCACCAATGTTCATTTGGAAAAATTGACCAGCGCAGCGGGCATAACCTGCTAGTTATAAATAAATACTGTATAATGAGACATCCGACTTTAATGAACAGAACCCATTTTTCTGCATTTAAAACTTTTTTTAAAGAAATCTTCAATCAAATAGACATCATTCATTTTATTGCGCTCCGGTGTTTCGCAAATGCGACAAAAATTCCCGAAATTGGCTCACGGATTTTCTTTTTTAACTTTAAATCTCAAATAACCTTATGAACTTTAAGAACCACTTTGCCGGTTTCGGTTACATGGCTAGTTAAACTTAAGAAAAGACGACCAGTTTTCGGATTACAATTTAAAATAGTCTGCGCATTTTGGAGACTTTGTTCTCTGCAGGTACTTAATAGCGACATACAGATTGCTGTAAATGCGTAGACACATTTAGGAGATTAACGAGGTAAGTTTATATGGTATTTTTCATATATTGTGTTAAAATTATGTTTAAAGCAAATATTATGCATAACCCGTTCCGGACCGGCATCTTTTACATGAATTTTATTCGTTTGGTACCATTTTTTTAATTATTTGACTTAACTTTATAAATCACGAAAATGTCGTAATTAAATAAAATCAATTTTACTTTTATTTTTTACTGGTATCAAACTCAAGCGTTTTAAACACTTTTCGAGGGTGCATATATGCACCCATGGTCGCGAATGTGTTAATTAAGCTGTGTTGAGTCAGCATAATCCTCCATTATTTTTTTTTTTTTTTTTTTTAACCAGGCACTTAAATATATATTTTAAGATGATCGAAATAGAAAAATACGTTTATTTTAAAGTTTTAATTTAAAAAAAAGGTATACAAAACGCGGTGTATGTTCCATTAACGTAATATAGACACATGATTTTGGAATTTGCAATAAGTTTATATGATGGAAATTCTGGAAAAATCTTGTGTAAATTGAAAACTCTTAAATAATGTTTATTTTAATCCGGTTAAGTAAATTAATTTTACCAGCATTATACGATTCGGTAGCTTAAATGCTGTATCTGATTAAAACATGATGCAATTGAGTTATGCCCTGGTTTAGGAGTCCATAATTTTTGTCAGCACTTTCTTTTAAATCTGATATCTTAATTCTGTTTTCACTTTTTATTCATTACAATCGACATTTTCTACTTTTAAATTAGAAAACGATAAAAAAATAAATAAAACTAATTATCTAAATGAGTATTTGTTTCCATATACGTATTTTTAGGTACAGAAAATGTTCATTTTTTTTAAAGTGCAAGAAAAATGAAGAGGAATGTATGTGTGTGTGTGGGGGGGGGGGGGGGCGACAGAATGCCAGGCACATTGCTTCTCTTTGGCTTAATCAGACTTATTAGAAATACTGTTCAATTTTATCTATTTATAAAGCTGATATATTTATCATGTGACATTTTAGAATAAATAAAGTTATATGTAATAAATATTCTGGTTAACAATATTATACATATCTTGGAAATATCCTTTTAACCCGTAAACTCCACACTAATGCGAATTCGCACCGACCGAAATGTCGGTGCTATTTAAAACGAGCTTTAATTAATTCGTATTTTTCATTAACAAAATAAGACTTTTGATAAAATCCAATATCTCATTTCTTTTTTATTAAATTTTGTATATGAATCATGTTATATTTCATTATCACTAGATTGTGAGCAAAATTATGCGGAGTTGAAGTTACCGGAAACTCAAATTGTACTAGTGTAGAAATTATGGGTTAATATTCACGTGCGAATTTTAAACGAAGTTTTTCGCGACAATCATTTAATTGTAGTTATAGCCATAGCTCTGTAGGAAAGAGGGATGTGAATTATTTATATTAGGAACAAAGCATTATATGCAACATTCAAATAACAACACGGAACTTTTGCATATTAGCAGTGTAAAATTGGCAAACAGAACGGTGCTGCACCGGCCGCGATAAACAATCCTGTAACTTGATGGATCTATTACAAAGTATGAATATTGAAATGTGATATGTTTAATTATAATTTATTTAAGATTATGCATCTCAGTTAATGTTTTTTGATTTAAATTAGTATTAAATAAAATTTATTTAGTAGTTCAATAATAAGTTATTTATCTTTCAATTTTATGTATTTCAACTCTTTATTAACTCTTAACTGCTGTTAGCTATCTCGCAGACCACTATATTTTTCAATTTTCACAGTTAAACTTGTAATTTCCAGTTAAGCTATGAATACCGGTGCAATTTTCTTTCATTCTGAGCTCTAGAACTATTGCTAGCCATTCTGAATATTTGAAGTTTAATTATAATAGTTCTGGAAACAGTACTTGTGAGTTAATAGAGCCTTTCATTCATCTTTTACTTAAACGGACTCGGAGAACACATGCAGTAGTTATGCGACAATTCCTGTCACAGCAGTTAATGGTTAAGTAATTCCAAAAAATAATTGCGATTAACCCTCATCTGCTGTTAGTGCTGCTTTTTTTTATTTTTCACAGTGTAACTTCTAATTTCCAGTTTAACTATAAATACAGTAAAATTTTGCTTCATTTGCAGTCCAAGTACAATTTTTTGAAATGTTTGAAAAAGCAAGATTTTATTAGAAATATTACTCTACAAACAGTTTAGTGCAAAAACAGTATTTTATGATTAATTGCGACTTTTATTCATCTTTCAATCGAATGGTTTCGTAAAGCTTTCTGAATTGTTATGTGGCAATTTTCTGCAACAGCAGTTAAGGGTTAAATGAACTTTTTCAGATGAATTCTCATGTGTAAAATGCATTGTTACATTTAGGACTATGAACATCTCACTCAGGTTTTAACTGCCGTAAATGCGACAAAAATTACCTAAATGCGACCGACAATCGTATATCGTGGTGACTACAGATAATTATTAAATTTATACAAAACAAGTTAGTTTTGAACTATAGCTACAGTATTCAGTAATTTGCTGCTTAATAAAATGTATGTTTATATAATGAAATTCCAAATACAGTAAAACCTCCCTAAAGAGATCACGTTCTCTTAATGGAGGTCATGTTTAAATATAGATTTTAACTGTTGAAAAAAGGTAACATCTAATGTTACTAAAATTTATTTTTCACAGTTAGCAGAGCTCCCAAATGGTCCGCCAACTGAATACCAATAAATTTTAACAGAAAATTTTAGGGTAGGTTTGAGCTAGAATTAACTTTCAAATGTGATTTCGGGGCGATTTGTAAGAAAAATCTAAAAAGAAAATTTTTCTAAAAAAAATATTGGTATTCAGTTGGCGGACCATTTGGGAGCCCTGCATTAGGGAAAAATATGCAAATTTAAGTATAAGAACAAATGTTAATTAGATAAATTAACTACTGCAGAGTTTAAAAAATGAATACATTTGCTTTGATTTTACCGTTTTATCTTTTATAACTTTTATTACCAAGTCCTTTCAAAGTTTCGTAAATAAATGTTTTTTTTTTTTTTTTTTTTTTTTTTTTTTTTTTTTTGGACGGGAACAAATAATGACGATTTCATTAATTTAACTATATCTTTGAGAGTTTCCTGACAGAATAGGGCAGGGGAGTTTATTGACCGTCATTCTTAATTTGTTATCAGAGTTAAATTCATTGCCTAAAAAGGCACAAAGTTGTTTAACCACTTAAATGTTATTGTAATAAAAAAAAATTCTAAACTTAGTTTAGAAGTTTGATGAATAATGCGCTCTCCGGAATTATTTTTCTAATAAAACCTTCTTCAAGCGACCAGGAAAAAACGGAATTTGTTTTATTTTCTTCAAAGAAATGGGTCGCACATGGAGGGAGTTCTACTGGGATGGTCTCTGAATGGAGGTAAAATTAGTATTGAGCCTATGGCAATAAATTTCGTTCCATGAAAAAGTGCTCGTTCAGGGAGGTGGTCGCACAGAGAGGTTTCACTGTATACCCTAAATGCGACAAAACTATGGGGAATCGCGTCTCATTTAGGCACAATGACCTTATATATTACGTACGCCACGCTGAGCTCACATGGAAATATAAGCAGTGATGTTATTACGTACGCCACGCTGAAATATACGAATAAATTACTTTAAACTGGTATAAATCAAAAACTAATTAATATTTTTACACGAAACTTTCAAAGGTTTGAGCTACTCATAAAAGCAGTTCAAATGCCGTAAAGCGCGTAAAAATCTGATAATTACACATTGCTGTAGCCCTGTCAACAGATTTGGTCGGAACAAGAATTTAAAAAGTGCAAAAAACAGCACTTTTAAAATCGCATTTACTAAAAACCTATTCGCCGGATTCAACTTTACTTTCGTTTTCTGAGTCACGTGGCACGCCCTATTCCATGGGAACAAGAATTTTGTTTCTATCATAATTAGTTCTCGAGCTATAGATGTGTCAAAATCCCGTTTTGGTCAATCCGAAAAATATAAACTAGACAGAGTACTAAAAAAATTTTACAAAATCGTTTGGCATTAATTGGCGGAAATTCCTTTCATTTACGGTTCATTGCACTGTTGTTTCTTTTGCTTGGCGAGAAACTCTGTCGAGTTTCTATGATGGCTAACTTATACAAAATATATTTACATATGTACATAAGATGAATTAATATCGAATTCGGTTTGATGGGGAAAAAAAACCCACTTCTCCGATCAAATTTTTCGTTCGTTCTAAAAAACAAAAGTTTCTGTTGCCAAACGGCAAAAATAAAAGTCCTCATTCGAAGGGAAAATGTCCATGGAGGTCGGTGTTTTGCGATAGATCCAAACCGAAGTTCACTATATTGTATCTGGACCATTCGTAATCTAGACGCTGGATCTCAATTGTTCAACCGGAAGAAACTTGAAACAAACATTATTCAGGTTTAATCACCAAAAGTATGTCATTTTTGGGCAGTGATAGTTTTCTTGGTAACTTTCTGTTTTCATTCTCGCAATTAAAAAAAGTTTTCTAAAACTGCATGCAATAATGGGGAAAAAAGCTGTTGAAGTCTGTTATTTTAACTACATGGCAACATTGCAGTTTTTTCACAATACTTATAAGAGTGGGTAGCGGTCGTTGCAGCAACTGGGAACCTGAAAATTTGAGCATGCGCATCAGCTCTGGATTTTTGCCTGAGTGAAGAACCAGATTGAAAATAAACACAGTTTTAAAAAAGATATACCTATTTTTTAATTATTGATTTAAGTTAGGTATTTTTTTATTAGTAATAATAATAACTACTAAACAAATTCATTTGATAAATTTAAGAGTATTCTTATAATTAATATATAAGCACAAAATCTTATCAGGTTTGTTTTCATGGTTGTTTGCATCAGTTGGCAGAAAATCTCTCTTTCTGAAGCCTAAAAAAAGTGACAAGGCTCATATTCTCGAAAAATACCGAATTTTGCTTAGTGTTTTCACTTAATTCTTATGTAAAATAATCATATATCTTTTTGCTGTTGTTTTTAAGAAAAAATAACGGCACAGATGTCATATACGCACCTCGTTGGCGAGATTTTTTTCTGACGCCAATGTCATATACGCACCGGGGTACTTAACTGGGGCCAAAGTGCCGTTATTTTGCTTGATATGGTAACCGGTTGTTGTTTATTTATTGATAAATTGTTTATTTTCTTTCATTTTCTTTTTAAAATTATATAAATTGTTTTGTTCTTTAGTTATTAATTAAACATTTTTTTTATTTATTGTTATTCCCTTTTTAAAAATATATATGTAACTGGTATTCGAAAACGAGGTTTTCGCCAAATTGGATTTAGAAAAAAATCGCGCCATCGTAGTGCGTATATGGCACCTGTGCCACAATAATATCTACAAATGAGTCTTACTTTTTATTGTTTTTATTTAACAAAAATATAAAAATATAAAATTACATAAGTTATCAGAACTTTAACATAATGGTAAAAGAAGTTATTTTAATCACTTCATTTTTGTAGTTTATATTTTTGTAATTTTTAATATTTCTTGAATTTTCTTTTTTAAAACGCTGATAAAATCACTTTAGTTTTGAAAGTAACCGCCACACTGGTTTGTTTATCTCGTAGCTTCAGATTGGCAATCATTTACAAAAATGGCATTTTAACGCGTTTTGAAAAAAATTGCCAATTCAATCTGCAGACATATAACGATTTGGCGAGACGATAAATAGATTTTTGTTATTACCAGTTTGTTGTTACCAGATCGTGGCTTTGACGAGGTTTGTCCATTTTAGAGATTGCTTCATAGCGAGTTTCGTGTGTCCAGTGATTTTTTTTCGGTTTCATGGGCGTGGAGCGCTCATACACGCGTTACTGACCGCGGCATTGACGAGTTTCGAGCATTTTAGAGATTGCTGTACAGAGAGTTCTGTGTGTCCAGAGATGTTTTTTTTTTCGGTTTCATGGGCGCGGAGCGCTCATACGCGCGTTACTGACCGCGGCATTGACGAGTTTCGAGCATTTTAGAGATTGCTGTACAGCGAGTTCTGTGTGTCCAGAGATGTTTTTTTTTTCGGTTTCATGGCCGCGGAGCGCTCATACGCGCGTTACTGACCGCGGCATTGACGAGTTTCGTGCATTTTAGAGATTGCTGTACAGCGAGTTTCGTGTGTCCAATGATTTTTTTTTTCGGTTTATGGGCGCGGAGCGCTCATACGCGCGTTACTGACCGCAGCATTGACGAGTTTCGTGCATTTTAGTGATTGCTGCACAGCGAGTTTCGAGTGTCCAGTGATGTTTTTTTTCGGTTTCATACGCGCGTTACTGACCGTGGCACTGACGATTTTTGAGATTGCTGCACAGTGAGTTTCGTGTATCCAGTAATGTTTTTTTGTAAAATAATCATATCTCTTTCTGTTGTTGTTTTTATGAAGAAAAAATTTATGAATGAGTCTAATTTTTTATTGTTTTTATTTAATATAAATATAAAACTGCATAAGTTGTCACAACTTTAGAATTTAGAAAATGTTTCATTTTCATAGTCTTTAATCTGTTGTTATCCTTCTTCAATGGAGTCAACTACTAAAACATTCATTATTGTATAGCTAGATTTCCTTTTTTTTAAAAAACGGTGTTTATTTTCGATCTGGTTCTTCACTCAGGCAAAAATCCAGAGCTGATGCGCATGCTCAAATTTTCAGGTTCCCAGTTGCTACAACGACCGCTACCCTATAAGAGTAGCCAGCTGTGTTATGTGAGTCACCAATGATATATAAAAATATGGTCTCTAGCAAACGCGTTTCTCTGGTTGTGCACTTTTGAAATTGGCTGGGGAGACCCGCGTATTTATGAGGCGCCAATTAACTTTTTACACAAATGCACACCCACAAAAAAATGAACTTTGGTCTCGTAAATATTTTAGATGTTTTTCTAGTATTTTCTCCCTTTCCTTTGGGGGGGGGGGGGGGGCAGGGCCCCCTCCCTGGGTGCCCCACTGATGGTAATAACAGTCTTATTTGTACCTTGGAGCTTTAAATTTAAGTCATTTGAATGCTGGCATAAATCTGTAAAGTATACATTAAGTTTGCAAGTCATCTATCAATTGCGTATATTTCTCAATTTTACTTTCTTTATGTAAAATAAAAAAAGAGCCAGATTTCTTGCAAACAGTCAACAAATCTTTGTAGCACTTTGCCGTGACTTAACCAGTAATCCGCTGTGCACAAGAGTTTACTTTTTCTAACAAATTGCCAAATTTTCGTTTATTTAAAGCCAGTGACGATATGAGATTAACTATTTTTGTGACTACGGCCATCGTTGATGTACGATTCAGCGAAATCCAAGAATAATATATCTAATGTGGGTTTAAAAAAAAAAAAAAAAACATTTAATTTACCCATTATATTGGGTTCAGTTGTAACAGAAACTATTTTAGACAAATTTATTTAATTTTCAGTAAGTGAATTTATAACTGCTGTACAAATATCTGCACCCTTGGTTGCAGTGTCTATGCGAATCACCGGCGCCAGCAGAACGAAATCGAGGAAGTGTATGTGTCGGGGGGACTTGGGGGTAGGGATGTTTCTGAGCGGATAATTCAATGATAAAAATGACAAGTACACTAGTGCTTATTAGTACACCAGTACTTATTACACTAGTACTTATATAACACAAACTATTTTCAGTTGAGCTCATGTATTAATAAAAAAATAATAATGAGGTGCAGAATTTTGGAGAGTTTGACTGCATTTTGATTTAAAATAACGGCGTGCCAAAAATATCCTCTCGCGTGCCAGCTACGGCACGCGTGCCATAGGTTCGCCGTCCCTGTCCTAGATAATGACTAACTAAAATGTAAGTAATTTTATTATTACTCCAATTCATTTGAATAAAAATTACGTACGTTTATGTTAGGCGTTTTCTTTACTATAGCTTCCTCATACCATTAAATTGTTTTCATTCTTGTTACAGGCTTTTTCAGTAAAAAATGACTATAGTATTTCTGTATTTGTATTCAAATTTTAAACTTATTAAAAGTTATTGTTTTAAGTTTTTTTATGTTAACAACAGTGTAGCGAATATTTTACCATGTATTTTTAATGGTGATTTTATAAATTTTTAATAAACATACACTCTTTTTAGAAATTGTACTTTTAAGTATTTTTTGCTTTTGTATTATTCACCTTATTCGTTTTAGAACCATTACGCACTGAATATTTAATTTCCAAAACTTGTATCATAAAAATAATCTATTTAATAATTTGTTAATTGTATAAGCTAGATACTTGAACATTTGGCTTAGTGAACCTTTTATAGCTAGTTTTGTTACTATTGCATGGACCAATAGATAAAAACAAATTTTTGTCGAATTGAAATAAACCCCCATGCATATAAAAAGAAATAAATATTGAGGGTCCTCATTATGAAGTTTTGCCCCGGGGCATCCAAGTTTATAGTTACGGCCCTGGCTCGTTGATAGAACCTGTTTACAAGGGAATTTTTTTTAACAGAAAAATTCAAGGTTCGGCGAAAATAAATTTATTTATTTATATCTGCTAAAATGGAAAGCCATCAGAAATGGAACTTTTTCCCAGTCCCTCGCGATTCGTTCTTGTTAGGTTTACTGTGAGCATGAAATCCTCTCATAAGGGGCTGTTCAAATATTACGTAAGCATGCTTTTGGCAATTTTTGACATCCCCCCTTGTCAGCAAAAATAAGCAAATCACAAACCCCCCTTAATAATTACGTAAGAAAATTGTAACCCCCCCTCCCCACCTTTTTTTAACAGTAATAATTTAATTTTAAAAAATTAGGACTTACCGTATTTTATGGAAGAAACGCCGCACTCCTCAAATTGGCCTGAATAAGCTTAAAAATATCGTAATCGCCGCAACCGTTGTAAACGCCACATCCGTCGGAACACTACTTTTGCCAAGAGCGTCACATTAACCTAACTTTAACACTAGAACGGCGGGAAATTTTACTCAAGTTTTATAAAAATATTTAACATCAGAATTTTTACTAAAAACTATTTAACTTATTTATTTAAGTTATTTTTGTGCAGCGTATATTAATCTTATATTATAAAACAATTTCTGGTTCGAATCGAGATGTATTCATTCGGCAAGGGTCAAAATGACCCCTCGCCGCCGTTCTAGTGTTAATCTAAGTTTTCTGAGCAGTGTAGGATGCCTTGTTTTTAATATATCTTAAGATGTCTGAAGTTTTATTTAAAATATTTAAATTCGATTTTAAATATTTTTATGAATTTTTAAATTAAGGAAACTCAGTTAGTATTTAAAAAAATCGTAAACGCCGCACTTGGAAAAAAAATTAACTTTTAAACTCGTAAACAGCGCGGTGTTTCTTCCATAAAATACGATAATTCAAATTAAAAAAAAAACTACTCGACTTAAAAAAAATAATAAAAAATGCTTGTTTTACTTCCTTACAATTCTATTTAAGAAAATTTCTTGAAGAACTTAGCCGTTTGTAAAATTTAAATTTGAACATGCCCATATCTATTCCGATGCTGACCACAGTTGCTCAAGCCAATTTTCCATATCTGTTATGATTTCGGTTTCCAGTTTTACTTGATTATCTTCATCGCTTTCTTTTCGGATGAAACATTCATCAACTTCATCTTCATTGATCCACTCAATATCTTCCATATCTTCCACGAATTTTACGACGCACATAAGTTCATTTGCTCGACGAGCAGCAATTCTCAATAGTCGTATAAGGCAGGCCTTCTCGCTTTTTTCACTGTGTTGAATTATTTTGTGTCTGTTTGCTGACTTCTGAGATGCATGACATTGGCCAAAACTTCCACAAGCTCTTGCGGATAATTGCGACTTTATGCAAGGGCAAAAATAATACGGCATCTTTAAAAATCCCTTTGCTGTAATATTCAGATTTAAGGCCAGACGGAGACTTAAATCTATAAATTCCCCCTCCTCACTTGTAAATTAATAATGATGTCATTTGACGATTGTATCATTTTAATTGGAGGAGGAATGAATCGTCCTTTTAATATATGAAATAATCCACTACGTGCAGGAGAGCAACAATTCTTTTCTTCGCATTTTACAATTTGCAGCAAGTATTGACTTTCTTGTACGTGCTTCGAATACCAATCCAAGTCATAACCAAGAGAGTCTGGTTCGCCTGAATCAACATATGTGGCAGTAACAGGATAACCGTCAATGTTTAAGATAGTAGTAGCAGTATAAGACATTGTTTTCAATCCAATTGGATTACATTTCATTTTTAGTAAGGTACAAAATTTGAAAACAGTTAGAAGATTATCTGCTACAAAACTATATATTTTTAATTCCCCCCCCCCCCCTCCCATGGATGCATTAATTTTCGAGTTATTTGAAAAGAAAAAATAAGGTTTAGCTTGGATACGCCATATTTATTAAAAAGTAATAACTCATTTTTTGACATTTCCTTGGTCTTTATTTATTGCCATACTGACCATGTTTCGCCAAGGCTACACGGTCATTTTATCTTATCTATCTTTTTCCAATTTTTACAAGTAATTATGTAAACTTAAAGTTATGATAAAATATATTTAAAATTTTAAGAATAAATTGATTATAATTATCTTTATAAAATAATCAAGAAAGACTGATTTCTTTTTGGTTGCCTTACGCAGTTCGTCCTCCATTCTTTTTAGCACCAATACCTCTAACTCTTTGTCAGTTTTAGAACACTTTTTGTACTGCCACCACACATCATTAGTTTTAGACTGGATATCCTTCAAAGGTTTATCTGATGCAGACTTTTTGAAACTTTCAAAAAGTTTTTTATACAAGATTTCTCGAAATGAAGACATATTTCTGATTTCATTTATTTTAAACACCACTACACTAGAGTACTGAGAGGTTTTCAAAACCCACGAGACACCAAACAGTAGAGCAGTGGGTCACTATGACTATGTGGTTCAACCATTTGGCAGAGGATGGGTGGATGCAAAGAAGATGGAATTTTACTTATGTTTTGGAAACTTTCACAGAAAACTTGTATTGTCACAATACAATATATCGCATCGGTCCATTCAATTCTATTTCTATTCTATTCTCACAATTGGAAATAGTAGTAAGTTCTCAGAGATAATAAGCCCTCATGCATCAAACATGAATAGTCACCTCTAGATAAAAGAGATAATTTATGTTTTCCTTGTGAGGTCAAAATAGCTGACATCAGAACTTCAAGTTTAATATTCTTTTGCTATTTCTTTTTTTCAATTTGAAATTTTTAATAGTTTTTTTTTTTTTTTTTTTTTTTTTTTTTTTTTTTACAAGTTAAGAGATTTTGAAAATGTCTTACATAAGCATCATTCAAAACCCTCTCCTCCCCCTTGTCAGCAAAAATAAGCAAATCGCTAACCCCCTCCCCCCCCTCTAGGTGCTTACGTAATATTTGAACGGCCCCTAAATGGAAACATACATTATTGCATACTGCATGGTCCCGTTAATGGACGGATAACCATACAAGGTTACCTGCTACGACGGAAATCCACCTACAACACAATTGGATTCCAGGCCCTGTCGATTCCGTTTTCACAGGTTTTACTGAAACAAGATAAAATGTTGGTTGGTATATAGACCGGGAGGTGGCAGCACAGACAATCACTTCATCGAGTTCACGGCTGAAATTCCAGAATTAATTAAAACTCGATCCGCATATTAAAACGCAATCGGTCTGTCAAGTCATATCTTAGTGGAAAATACCTGAAAACCCGATTTTAGCGGTTGATCCGTAGGTTTACCATTGTGCTTTTTGCACCCAAAAATATGAAAACATGGAGGACGGAGACGATATTTTTTCTACGCTAAAAGTAACTAAACGTCTGTACTTTAACACAATCTTTTTAGAGCATCTCAATAGATCAGATTTACATCACCTACAGGAATTTTGAAACATTCGGACGGGTAGAAATATATTTTACAAAATAAAATGTGTGAAAATTTCGACGAAATCAGAAAAAAAACTGGGTGTTTCGCCAACTTATGGTACGCATAGATTTCAAAAATCAAATTACGCAGAAAATAAAATACCAAATAACACATACTTTCAATTCAATATTTTCTCATTTAAAAATATAAATTCAAATAAAATGGACAGATTTAAAATCTTACAAATTTGAGGTTCATTTAAGAGTTGTTCATCACGGGCCCCGGCAACGCCGGGCGAGCCATCTAGTACCTTATAAGTCTCTACCACGCAAAATTTCAAGTTTCTATCTTTGACAATTGCATAGAATAATTTAGAATGCTTTTCACCCCTTTCAAATTTCGATTTTTTTTTTTTGTTCTTAGAGAGCATTTACTTCTAAGTAAGTAAGAAGCAGGCCAAATTTCAAATTTCTAGCCACTTCGGTATCACACAAATCGCAGTTCAGAAGTTTTTTTGTTCCTGCAACCACCTAATAGTAACGACACAGAAATAAAATATAGCCTATGTTGGAGCAGAGACTCTAATTTGCAACCCTCACTTTTGAAATCGGTTTTGTATTTCCTGCAATTTCATAGAAATCGTAATTTAGAACATTTTTAGAAAGCTTTTCGCTTCACCCCGGTGTTGAATTCAGACACTTTTCTCGGGAGAGATTTCTGTAGTTCGGAGGGGGGGGGGACATTATGGAGTCCCAGGGGGGGGGGGGATTTCCCTCCCTGACTACCCCCCCCCCCTGAATTCAACACTGCTTTACCCTTTTAAATTTGGATTTTTTTTAAAATTATTTTTGAGAGCATTTATATCTTATAAGTATTTACGACGCTAATTTTCAAGTGTTTATCTTTAACAATTGCATAAAAATCATAATTTAGAAAGCTTTTAGCGCATTTCCACCCCTTTTAAATTTCGAATTCCTTTTCGACAGTTCTTAGAGAGCATTTACATCTTATAAGTAACTATCATGCAAAATTTCAAGTTGCCTGGTGGTAGTGGCACGCAAATAAAATGTAGGCTACTTTGGAACAGTGACTGTCATAATCAACTTGCAACCATTAATTTTGAAATCGGTTTGGTAAAAAATTGTAATCACAGAAATTGTAATTTAGAATGTTTTTAGAACGCTTTTCGCACATTTTCAGCTTTTTTAAATTTCGAATTTTTTAGAAACTATTCTTAGATATCATTTATATCGTACAAGTAACAACCATGCCAAATTTTAAGTTTCTAGGCTCTTCAGTAACACAAAAATCGCATTTTTAGACAGTTTTTTGCTATCGTACCCCCATTAGGGGTAATGGCACTGCGTAAAATATAGCCAGTGTGACGTTTTATCCGAGCTCACGCAGAGACCAGATGACCATAACGTAATAAACATGTTTAATTGGGATCTCCAGATGCCTAACTATAAATTTACATGTCAATGCTTCACAAAATCCAGATGTAACGTGTAAACAGATTTAATGATGTAAATATCTTGAGAGTGCTGCGTAGCATTTGTAAGAACTGAAACTTTTTTGACTAAGATGACTCAATATACCACGTGGGTTGGCTATGAGATAGACTGGACTCTCTCGAAAAAGGGCCCCGTTAATGAGATGCTGCTGTGACACGACCGAAGGTGGTCAGTTATCGGTTCTGCTGGAGGAGCGATGCGCTCCTAAAAGGATAAATTTTATTATGTGTTAAGACTGTATGTGTGTTTGCTGATATGTGTGTCCGTGTGTCGTCAATAAAAAAACTGTAGAAAATGAACTCAAAGTTCTTTTTATTTTAGTTAAGATTAATTCCTTAAGTTAGATTCTTATTGGCGTTACACCAGGAATAGGGACTCACCATCAATTTTCATCCATTACTTTTGAAATCGGTTCCGTAGTTCCAGAGATTACCCCTACAAACGTTACATCTTTATAATATTAGTACAGATAAAAGTTTCAGAGTTTTGACAAAAAGAAATATTTTAAAAAACGTTAAATCCATAAAAGAATGCCCAGTTTCAATGGTATATTATAACAATTTAACTTAGACTATTTACAGCAATTCATACATCAAATTGAAGGTAAACCTAGTTTTTCTTATAAATGTTCATTATGTGCACCTTTAGTTACCCGGCACACATCCAACCTAAAGTCCAATTCTTCCCACACTTCGGTTAACAAGTCCGGAGTAATGGAAGCGACAGCCTCTTCAATTCTCTCTCAACTCTGGCAAATCATTAGCCAGCGGCGGAACGTAGACACGATCTTTCATAAAATCCCAAAGGAAAAAATCGCATGGCTCTAACGGCTTTTAAATATTCAGCCCAGCAATAATGCTTTACTCTCAGGAGTTGCCATTTTGCGTGCGGCACTGCAAGTCAGTCAATAACAAAGCAGTTCTCGCGCATGCGCTTATTTAAAACTGTTTGAATTACTGTTTATTTGTGACCTTAAGGGGGTCTGGGACACATTTTAAAATAATTTTTATTGAGTTAAAATTTTGAATTTTTTTTTTATGATGGTTAACCATATCATTTGTAAACAAAATCACATGATAAAACTTCTCATATTTTTTTTTAATTTAAAATTTATTAAAAAAGTCGGGTAATTATCGTTATAACTCGAAATATTTGTAGAATTTCATTTTTTTTCCATTTAAGGTGTCTCAGGACTCTTAAAGCTTCAAAATTTTAATTATTTAAGATGTTAAACTTCTATCTTTTCTGAACATTTTGGTATGATTGTTTCCTTGAAATTCCCATTAGAACAGAAGTTATGGCCGCACAATAGCTAAAGCGGCGTTTCCGAAACTTTGTGGTTATTTTTTTCCAAACTACGTTTTCGGGTATAACGCGCGGGATATCTCAAAAACTTCTGAATATTTTTACATGAAATTTTCAAAACATATATTTCATGCTAGTCTGTATAAATTGAATCTAAAATTTCATTTTTATTGTTCAAAAAAATATTTTTTAACCATTTGGAAAAATGGTTATTGTTCTCGTCAGGGTAGGAAATCAAAAGCATATCTGAACGTTTTCATTGGTTTAATCCGCAATTTATTCGTTATCTGATTGGTATATACAGTAATCTGTATTTCCCTTTGGTTTCAACAACGATGGACAACATAGTGTTGCCACTATGACAGAAAAGTAATAAAAACTACAAAAAAAAATTAGTAAATCAGAAACAAATTGAGATACAGCTTTCAAACAAATTGCATTTAAAAGTACATTTTTTTCTCTATCCGATGGTATAAAAAGTAATATTGTCGGATGCTTAGAAGTTTAAGAATGAAATTTTATTTAAAATTGGTCGTGAAATTTTTTGGAAATCTGATGATAGAAAAGCCTTTTCCCGAACGGCCAATGAAATGCTTGGCTATTACGTAAGTTTTATAGGAAATCTGACGAGTAGCAGGCGATTTTTCTTGCTTGCAATTTTTACGTGTAATAACACTATTAATCTTTAATTCATGGCGTACGTAATGTATGACCAGCTCCGTAGAAGTTTAAAAATTTACAGTACCGAAAAATGTAAAACTGAAATTTCTTTTAAAATTTGTTCATGATGGGTCCAGGAATGTTATCGTTTAATCCATGGCGTGCGTAATGTAGGATCAACTCCGTGCGATTTTTTATGTCTTAAATTTTAGTGTTTGAAAAAATCATTTTCCAAATGGTCGTTATAATTTGTTAAATTGCTTTTTTTTTTTTTTTTAGGTACTGTTGAGAGATTTGGTATAGTTACTGTTGAGATTTTCAAAATTTTGTATTAGCTAAAACTTTGTATTAAACTTTGTATTAAAAATATAATAATGCTTTAAATACAAATTTATTTAGATTCAGGGTAATTATTACAATCTGAAGTATAATTAGGCACAAAAAATTTATTTCTAGTTGCAAAATTTATTTTGTAATTCTGTGCGTAAGCTGTTATACCAATTTTCTACTCGACAAATGTCTGACAGTTTGGAGCGCCCTATAAATTCTAATTCTGTATCTTGCAATTTTTTAAACACATGAAATGGAAGAACATACTTATACGAGATCTCGTATCTTTTAATCCCAATAAAAATTGCGTTTTCACATAATACACATTTTAAGATATTAAATGTTAAAAATTGTCTTTTTTCTTCATTTTTTCCAATTTTAAGAGTCCTGAAACCCCTTAAATAAACAGAAATATATAAGTTTTAATTTTGATTCAGCATTTTTAAAAATATTAATTAAAAAAAAATGAAAAATATTTAAAGTAAAAAAAGATGTAACTAAAAAAAAAAAACTAAGATGTAACTTTAAAAAAAAAAGAAATCATATTTTCAAAAGTAAATATTTTTTTCAAGTTTGCCGAATCAAAATTAAAGTAAAAAAAAAAAATTGAAAAAGACATGTTCCAAGTTGGAACCATTTATCTTTAGTGAACGGTTCTTGACTTATTACAAATCAAAAACGAGAAATGTTGAAAAAACGCATTTTCACAAGAAGTCGTTTCCTTGACAACCATTGCTTGAAAGCTACACTGCTCAAAACAATTAGGGGAGCACATGGTTTTAACAAAATTACGCAAACATTTACACCGATAAGTAACGTAAAATAAAACATCCATAATTTAAAGTGTAGTAGAAAACAGACGAAGAAAACTTCACATGCAAATCAAAGTTTATGACGTCAAAAACTAGAAAAAGAAGATATCAGGATTTGTAGAAATCGGAATTTTGCAGAAACCGGAATTTTGCAGAAACCGGAATTTTGCAGAAACGTCTGTTTCACTGTCTCGTGAAATTCAATTGCTCAACTTGTGTTTTGAGAAAAGATGACTTGATAATGTCTCAGCAATGTGATTTACCGGAATCCATGGCTTGGCGTGTTATCGGGAGAGTTGAATCTGAGGAAACACAACGAAGTGTAGCGGACGCTGTTGGAGTCGCAAAAAGTGTTAATGTAAGACTGTGGAATCGATTCCAAGACACATGGAATGGTAGACATCGACAAGGGCAAGGTCGGTCATGTGCAATGTGCTACCACAGAAGCTGATGACCGATATATTCTGGTAACAACTCGTCAAGACGGAACAGACAATGCTACTCAACTGCAAACACAGTTGTTTTTGGCCACAGGACGAAGGCTGTCTAATCAAAGAGTCTGAAATAAACTTCATCAGGGTGGTCTCTATGCACGCAAGCCAATGGTATGTATTCCGTTGACCTCAAGCAACTGTGCGGCCCAAAGAAGGTGTCCATTAAGAATATAGTACTACAAATGATATTCCTAGTTACTACTTTTGACATTCCTTCAAAAATCCGGCATAGTCTCAGTTCCGATGATGCCGTATTTTTGAAGTTATACTGTAATAATAATAATAATTTCTGGAACTCCTCTAACGCATTCACAAGACTTTTTTCTGCCTCCCCCAGGGGTGTAATGGAGGGTATACGTAGGTAGGCCATATACCTTCTGGATTTTTTTAAAGAAACTCCGTATACCCTCGTTTCTGAAATAAAGCTGTAGAGTAGGGCCTCTACTTAAAGCATACATACACTCTGGTTCTTTTATGACTACAACACTTGTCCGGTCGCAGGCGATTAGCCGAAAACCAAATAGCCGACAAGACATTTAGCAGACAGCATTTAGACGACAGGACGTTTAGCCGACAAGTACATTTAGTCGACACGTACATTTAGCAGACAGGACATGTAGCCGACAAGTACATTTAGCCGACAGGACAAGTAGCCGAAACGTACGTATAGCATACAGGACAATTTGCCGAAACGGACATTTAGCAGACAGACAATTGGACGACAGGCAATTGGCCGAACGTGACAATTAGCCGACAGGACATTTAGCCGAAAGGACAATAAGTCGACAAGACAATTAGCCGACAAGACAATTAGCTGACAGGATATTTAGCCGACAGGACATTTAGCCGACAGGACAATTAGCCGACAGGACGATTAGCCGACAAGAAAAATTAAAAGACAGGATATTTAGCTGAGAGGACGATTAGCCTAGTTAGGTTATGGTTAGGATACTTTTAGGTTACGGATAGATTATAATTAGTTTACGGTTACGTTAAACTTAGGTTACAGTTACGTTACGGTTAGGTTACAGTTAGATTACGGTTACGTCACAGTTATGTTACTTTCAGGTAACAATTAGGTTACGTTTAAGTTACAGTTAGATTACGGTTAAGTTACGGATAGGTTACAGTTAGATTACGGTTAAGTTACGGATAGGTTACAGTTAGATTACGTTTCTGCTACGATTAGGTTACGGATAGGATACAGTTACGTTACAGTTTGGTTACAAATAGGATTACGGATAGGTTACAGTTAGATTACGGTTAGGTTCCGGATAGGTTACAAATAGGTTACGGTTAGGTTACCGCCAAGCTACAGTTAGGTTACGGTTAGGTTACATTTAGGTTACGGTTAGGTTACATTTAGGTTACAGTTAGGTTATAGTTACATCACAGGTAGGATACGGTTGGGTTATAATTAGGTTACGGTTAGCGTACCGTCATGTTACGTTTATTTTACAGATAGATTACTGTTAGGATACAGTTATGTTACAGTTAGGTTATGGTTAGGTTATAAGTAGGTTACGGTTACGTTACGGTTAGGATGAAGTTAGATTACGGTTAAGTTATGGATAGGTTACAGTTAGATTACGTTTCTTCTAAGATTAGGTTACGGATAGGATACAGTTACGTTACAGTTTGGTTACAAATAGGATTACGGATAGGTTGCAGTTAGATTACGGTTAGGTTCCGGATAAGTTACAGTAGGTTACGGATAGATTACAATTAGGTTACGGTTAGGTTACCGCCAGGCTACTGTTAACTTACGGTTAGGTTACATTTAGGTTACAGTTAGGTTATAGTTACATCACAGTTAGGATACGGTTAGTTAATAATTAGGTTACGGTTAGCGCACCGTCATGTTACGTTTATTTTACAGATAGATTACTGTTAGGTTACAGTTATGTTATAGTTAGGTTATGGTTAGGTTATAAGTAGGTTCCGGTTACGTTACGGTTAGGTTACAATTAGATTACGGTTAGGTTACGGTTATGTTCCATTTCCGTTACAGATAGGTTACGGTTAGATTATGGATAAGTTACAGTTAGGTTACGGGGGTCTATGTCATTTAGCCGAAAACCAAATAGCCGACAAGACATTTAGCAGACACCAATTAGCCGACAGGACGTTTAGCCGACAAGTACATTTAGCCGAAACGTACATTTACCCGACAGGACATTTAGCCGACAGGTCAAATAGCCGACAGGAAGTTTAGCCGACAAGACATTTAGCCGACAGGACAATTAGCCGACATGATATTTAGCCGACAAGACATTTAGTCGACATGACAATTAGCCGACAGGTCAAATAGCCGATATGACAATTAGCCGACAGGACAATTAACCGACAATACATTTAGACGACAGGTCAAATAGCCGACCTACAATTAGCCGACAGGACAATTAGGAGACATGAAAATTAGCCGACAGGTCAAATAGCCGACATGATATTTATCCAAAACATACATTTTGCCGAAAGAATTTAGAAGACACATTGATATGGGTCGGTGATATACCAACAATGTCAACCTCAATAACTCGTCACCATCATAATTCAACTTTTTAGCTCACAGGCTATCAAATTCAGAGAGCTGATGTGCCCGCCGTTCTGTATGTATGTAAGTATGTACGGACATATTCACGTAACGAGGTAACTCTTGATAAAAACATCCGATTTGCTTCAATTTTTTTGTCTAGGTTCTTTCTGGAAAGGTGCTTTCCTGATTAGTTTTGGGGGCTCATTGGTTAAAGATAAAGGGGGAAAAGGGGGTTAGTCCCTCCCCTTAATTTAGATAAATGGGTTTTTCATGCAGAATTATTCGATTTGCTCTAAATCTGATATACCGGTTTATTATGTTAAGGAGCTTCCCTGATTAGATTTGGAAGCTCATTAGTTAAGTATAAAGGGGAAAAGAGGGCTACTCCCCTTAATTTAGATAAATGTTTTTTCATTCAAAATTATTGGATTTGCTCCAAATTCGGTATACCGGTTTATTATGTTAAGGAGCTTCCCTGATTAGATTTGGAGGTTCATTAGTTAAGAATAAAGGGGGGGATAAGGGAGCTACCCCCCCCCCTTAATTTATATAAATGGGTTTTTCATGCAGACTTATTCGATTTGCTCCAAATTTGCTATACCGGTTTATCATGTTAAGGAGCTGCCTTGATTAGATTTGGAGGTTCATTAGTTAAGAATAAAGGGGGGAAAGGGGGCTACCCCATTAATTTAGATAAATGGGTTTTTCATGCAGAATTATTCGATTTGCTCCAAATTTGGTATACCGGTTTACTAAGTTAAGGAGCTGCCTTGATTAGATTTGGAGGTTCATTAGTTAAGAATAAAGGGGGATAGGGGAGCTAGTCCCTCCCCCCCACCCCTTTATTTAGATAAATGGGTTTTCCATGCAGAGTTATTCGATTTACTCCAAATTTGCTATATCGGTTTATTATGTTAAGGAGCTGCATTGATTAGATTTGGAGGTTCATTAGTTAAGAATAAAGGGGGAAAAGGGGGCAAATCCACTCCTTAATTTATCGGACACTTGTGGTACGAATATCATAAAAGTTTGTTTTTAGGCTAATTGAAGGGTGTAGAGTTCATTTATGCTGTCAGAATTGTGTACTGCTATTGAAAAAAACAAAGTTATGGTTCGTTTTAAGATTCAGATGCCCCCCTAAGCAAATTTTATATACATCATTTAAAAGTAGACTTTATTACCAATCGTTTGGTACCAGTAACTTTATTCTACGATAATTTTTTCAGAGTTAGTAGGGGTGTTTAATTTTTTTTTCCCACGACTGTACACTTTAGGTTTTTTGGATTGTGCTTTACATCTTTCGGTCGGAGTCGGTGTGATCTGGTTTTTAACAAGGAAGTCCTGAATATTTTTCAAATGAAAAACTATAGATTTGACTATTAATGGTGGCTCATAGTAATACCCATGTGTTCATTTCTGTACTTAAGGGATAAAATTATACAACACTTTATTATAAACGTGTTAAAATTGGAGCAAATTTCTTTTACTTTGAGGTTTGGTGGAAGTCTGTCGGTTTTGTGTTGAAGAAATTGTTTTGTTGGGTGCTCGCAGACTCCATTCCTAGGCGTTGAAAATTATTTAGAGTGTACCATATATAATATAGTTTAATAAAGCAAATAATTAAATAATTTGATAACATTGCAATGATTGCAGTAAATATAATGTGACACTAATAATCCAAAAAAGTAAAAAAGTCGGATACTTAAGAACTTGAATTATACTCGCCCCTCCTCCACCACTAAAAAAACTATCTTAAAAAACTCTACACCTGAATTTCTAGCCATCAGGGGCAAGTTGTACACAGCTGAGAAGTAATTGATAAAAGAAAATTTCTCTCATGTATTTTTAAAATTAGCCAAAGTACGATATATATCTCACCTTAAGAAAGTTCGAATAGGAAATGTTTTGGATAATTATTAATTTCTATGCATAAATCATTTATTTAATGCATATGTTTTTATTGTAATCAAATCTGATAAATTATCATAGCGTTTGAGCAATTTTTTAATTTTTGTTTGTCTGAAAATTGATGAAAATTTTCCGAAAAATCAAATTCCTTGTGGGGTGGGGGGGGTATTGCCCCCCTCAGCCCCCCTCAAATGGCGGCCCTGTTTCCAAAACTTTCTAAAATATTCATGGAGACATTTTTATGCATAAATACATTAAAATAAAATCCTTTATATCTAACTTCCTTTTATCAGTAATTTATTTATTTTTTTATTTATTTTTGACTAGATAATCGTAAATTTAAGAGCTGTTTATTTTTATTCCATCCTAACATTATTTATTCCAGACAGTGTTGCGCCAACATATGCGTATATGGCGGAAGCATGATGCAACAGTTGAAAGGAGAAATCAATCATCATGTTTGGACATTTCTTTATTCATTTCATTTTCTTCGGTTACTAACGAAAAAGAGCTATTATTTGACACCAATTTAGCCGTGCTAATAAATCTGTTTTATACAAATAAAGCATATTATGGCATTAAACTGGATTATTCCTAATTTTCTCTTATTGATCAAGTTGAATTTAGACACATTTTCTTCGTGAGGGATTTCTGTGATCTCCGGGATGGGGGTGGGGTTGGAATTTGCACTTTTTGACCATTGAAAACACAAAATTTCAAATCTTCCATGGGGACATTTATTCTCTGGGGAGAATGTCTCCCCCGGGTCACCCCATGAATTCAAAACTGTTAATGATTTTAAAAAAAATATTAGGACTCTTTCTCTTTCTGATTTAATTAAGAAATTTAAACATTTAAACACGGAATGTAAAGAATTATTTTGGAGAAGCTAATATTTGTATAATGAATGCCATTGTTGGATCATATACACCTACGTTTACAAATGAACTGAAAATTTAATACAATAATATTAAGCTAGAGAACAGGAATTCTGTTTTTTCAGAATTTAGTGTCGCCCCCGGCATTTCCATTACTTCATTTTCTTCTGATGGACTGATGGCTTCTATTATTATGAAACAGCCATTATAAATGAAGTGTTAGGTGAAGATGAAAGAGCAGCCGTAAAAGTTTGAACTCTGATTTTCTGGTCGGAATGGGGGAAAAATATATCATTGATTATATATATATATATATATATATATATATATATTTTTTTTTTTTTTTTTTTTTTTTTTTTGACGACTGCTTTTTCATCTTCCCCTAACACTTCATTTATAATGGCTGTTTCATAATAATAGAAGCCACCAGTCCGCCAGAAGAAAATAACTCAGTTAAGCGGGACTCTACTGCAGTACAAAACATATTTCAATTTTAAGACTTAAAGCACACGTTTTATTTTATGTAAAATGACGTCATTCGCATCCGCTTAAGAATTCCACATTTACGATCTACTCTTAAACATCTGCAGTAAAGCATGCATAGCACATCACTATCGCGAAATAATGCACAAACGCAAAAAAATATTCCGTCTTTCAAGGAAAAAAAAGGCGATCTAATGATTCATAGATACTTACAATTAAATATAGTATATAATAGCTCCATTGTTTTAACAGAAATCATTCGTTTATATATTTTTTTTCAAAATAGCACGTATTTTAATTACATTTTCTTTCGGTTGTTGCGAGAAAATGGCAACAAAAATATATAATTGCTATTTTAAAACTATTCTTCCTTTACTTTCTACAGAAATCGAGTTCTTCCGTTGCCAATATTAAGCAAATGGCTCTAAAAACTACAAAAAAATTAATATTCCAAAAATAAATGGAGATGCAGTTTTCTTACAAAATGCATTTAAAAGAACTTTTTTTCTCCAATACGACGGTATAAAAATTGAAATGTGCGATGCTTAGAAGTTTAAAAAATTTCTAAACAGTATTTAATCGTAATGCTTTGTTTTACGGCTAGCCTCTGTAAGGCAACGTTATTTTTTGGACACAGAATAAGCTGGGAGAAAGAAATAGCATACCGTACCGGAGGCTAATAACATTTTGTTTTAACCGTGATATATAATTTTAATTGTTTCACCAATTTTCAAGTTTATTGAGAACTTTTTACGTTTCATCCCCATTCCTCTGTTTGTATTAACTTAATTTTTCAATAACGGTTTCTTTGTAATCAATAATACTCTAAAGTTAAAAAATATATGTTGAGAAAATTAAAAATATTTTTTTTCAAATAATTCTAATTTAATTTGATATTCAAAATTTAAGAAAAGCATTTATCGAATTAGATATATATGGTAAGCATATAGAATTTTTCTTTAAATTTGAAGCTAGGTCCTTCTTTATATTAATAAAATTGGTTCTTATTTAATATTATTTTTTTCATTCTTGTTAATAAAGTTTGCATTTGTTAAAATAAAGTTGCAACAGTTGAAAGGAGAAATCAATCATCATGTTTGGACATTTCTTTATTCATTTCATTTTCTTCGGTTACTAACGAAAAAGAGCTATTATTTGACACCAATTTAGCCGTGCTAATAAATCTGTTTTATACAAATAAAGCATATTATGGCATTAAACTGGATTATTCCTAATTTTCTCTTATTGATCAAGTTGAATTTAGACACATTTTCTTCGTGAGGGATTTCTGTGATCTCCGGGATGGGGGTGGGGTTGGAATTTGCACTTTTTGACCATTGAAAACACAAAATTTCAAATCTTCCATGGGGACATTTATTCTCTGGGGAGAATGTCTCCCCCGGGTCACCCCATGAATTCAAAACTGTTAATGATTTTAAAAAAAATATTAGGACTCTTTCTCTTTCTGATTTAATTAAGAAATTTAAACATTTAAACACGGAATGTAAAGAATTATTTTGGAGAAGCTAATATTTGTATAATGAATGCCATTGTTGGATCATATACACCTACGTTTACAAATGAACTGAAAATTTAATACAATAATATTAAACTAGAGAACAGGAATTCTGTTTTTTCAGAATTTAGTGTCGCCCCCGGCATTTCCATTACTTCATTTTCTTCTGATGGACTGATGGCTTCTATTATTATGAAACAGCCATTATAAATGAAGTGTTAGGTGAAGATGAAAGAGCAGCCGTAAAAGTTTGAACTCTGATTTTCTGGTCGGAATGGGGGAAAAAATGGCTATATATATATATATATATATATATATATATATATATTTTTTTTTTTTTTTTTTTTTTTTTTTTTTTTTTTTGACGACTGCTTTTTCATCTTCCCCTAACACTTCATTTATAATGGCTGTTTCATAATAATAGAAGCCACCAGTCCGCCAGAAGAAAATAACTCAGTTAAGCGGGACTCTACTGCAGTACAAAACATATTTCAATTTTAAGACTTAAAGCACACGTTTTATTTTATGTAAAATGACGTCATTCGCATCCGCTTAAGAATTCCACATTTACGATCTACTCTTAAACATCTGCAGTAAAGCATGCATAGCACATCACTATCGCGAAATAATGCACAAACGCAAAAAAATATTCCGTCTTTCAAGGAAAAAAAAGGCGATCTAATGATTCATAGATACTTACAATTAAATATAGTATATAATAGCTCCATTGTTTTAACAGAAATCATTCGTTTATATATTTTTTTTCAAAATAGCACGTATTTTAATTACATTTTCTTTCGGTTGTTGCGAGAAAATGGCAACAAAAATATATAATTGCTATTTTAAAACTATTCTTCCTTTACTTTCTACAGAAATCGAGTTCTTCCGTTGCCAATATTAAGCAAATGACTCTAAAAACTACAAAAAAATTAATATTCCAAAAATAAATGGAGATGCAGTTTTCTTACAAAATGCATTTAAAAGAACTTTTTTTCTCCAATACGACGGTATAAAAATTGAAATGTGCGATGCTCAGAAGTTTAAAAAATTTCTAAACAGTATTTAATCGTAATGCTTTGTTTTACGGCTAGCCTCTGTAAGGCAACGTTATTTTTTGGACACAAAATAAGCTGGGAGAAAGAAATAGCATACCGTACCGGAGGCTAATAACATTTTGTTTTAACCGTGATATATAATTTTAATTGTTTCACCAATTTTCAAGTTTATTGAGAACTTTTTACGTTTCATCCTCATTCCTCTGTTTGTATTAACTTAATTTTTCAATAACGGTTTCTTTGTAATCAATAATACTCTAAAGTTAAAAAATATATGTTGAGAAAATTAAAAATATTTTTTTCAAATAATTCTAATTTAATTTGATATTCAAAATTTAAGAAAAGCATTTATCGAATTAGATATATATGGTAAGCATATAGAATTTTTCTTTAAATTTGAAGCTAGGTCCTTCTTTATATTAATAAAATTGGTTCTTATTTAATATTATTTTTTTCATTCTTGTTAATAAAGTTTGCATTTGTAGTCGTAGAATGTATCCAGCCTCAGCTAGGGATCTAACGAATTTCGGACGATATTCAGTATTAAGCAGAATATTGTAGATATTTAGAGGAATAAAATCAGGGTAATACATTTTTAGGTAGATTTCGTAATAAGAAATACTACATATTACATTTTCCCAACATTTTTGCAGATCTACGCCGATCATGAAACCATAGAACACCAAACCATCCCCAGTTCAAAACTTTATCTAACTATCTATCCATATATATCACTTTTTTATGGACACGATAACTTCCATAATTCTGCACAAACCTCTTCCAAACTGGTCAAGGCCATACCATACAATCAAGGGGCAGAAAATCTCGGTAAAGTTCGTTAATGGGCAAAATCGACCAAGGCGATGGAAATAGGGAAGGATTTTGTGAAAACAGAAAAAAAAACTTCTTAATTATAATGCATATCAAATCAGTTTAAAGTTATTATTACTTCTAGGAAGAGGTAAAAAAAAATTATGTATAACAGGTTTTTGATATCATTAAAAATGGGCTCAAGGGGCAATAAAAATAGAGTTTTAAGAAGAAAAAAATTCATAACTTCGTCAATTCACAAGATATAAAATCCACTTAAATTTATTATAAATCTTCTTAATCTTACCTACAACTTTTATATTGACAAGTTTTTGATAGTACCAACTCTTACAGAAAAAAAGGGAGAGGGTTAAAAAGAAAAAAATCATAACTTCGTCAATTCACAATTTATCAAATCCGCTTAAATTTATTATAAATCTTCTTGATATTATCTACAACTTTTATATTGGCAAGATTTTGATAAAACCAACTCTTACACAAAAAAGGAAAAAAATATCGTATTAAGGCTGTTCTCAAATCCATAGGGGCAACTTTATGACATAAGTTTGAATTCCTTTTTGTTCGGAAACGCATGAAATTGGAAGGTGTTGTTATACGAAAACTATGTAATTGAAAGACGTTTTCCGTTTTTTTTGTAAACACAATAGATGTTTCAGAAAATACTGTCACAGTTTGAACCAAATTTCCCAACAAAAGGGAAAAAACACTGAACGAAGGGAGAAAAATCCCTTGTAGTAGGTCTGCCAATTTTATACAATAACGTTAAAAAATCTGTACGTCATTGTGTCAGAAAATATCAACCTTGTTGAACAGTGTAGTTGAGAACACAGCCTTAACATGATTCTGATAAAACCAGTTCAGAAAAATAAAATTAAAAACTCGTCAAAAGCGACCAGAAAAAATTGTCAAACTGTGTTTATCTCTAATCTTGATTTAGCCTTTTTGGTGAAATTAGTACTTAACTTCGAAATCTACCTGTGCCTGCAGGCCGAGCCGGGAGTCATTTTTTTCTCTTTCTTTTCTTTTTTTTTTTAAAATGATTTTCTCAAATCCAAATTGGCTATTTTCTAACGCATTCATATAGAACCATTTTTATTTCTTACAAGCATAATATGTACAGCTATTTTCATTCAGATACTAAACAATCAAATTCAATTTTTTAGTGTCAGACTATTTTAAGAATCCATAATCTGCCTGTTTGTCATACAGTTTTATAATGAGGCTCCTAAAACTTCGCTTATCGGTGAGAATTTTAACTATTTTTTTTTTTCATTTTGCACAAAACTATCATTATTTGATAAATTTTATAGTACAAATAATGTTCCGATACGACAGTTTCTTGAATTTTCATGATTTTTTTGAAAAATAAACGGATATGGGCCATTGCCATTAAAAAAAAAAATATTTTATGAACTGAGATAAGGATTACTACTACAATTTGTTTGTGTAGAAAAATGTAAGTCACATAAACAAGGTTTTTTAAGAAATAATAATCTCTTTGTGATGTTTCAACATATTATATTAACCGTATAAAACAGTTAGACATATGAATAACGAAATCTATATAGAATTAAAAATAAAAAAACAAACTGTGCGGTATGAATTTTTTGCTTGCTTTTTCTAGTTCCCTACGATGCAACCAAATTTTATACAATGCAATTTTATATCACACTAGCTGACCCACCCGGCGTTGCCCTGGCCCATCATAATAACCTTAAATAAAACTCAAGTTTGTATGATTTTATATCCTTTGAAAATCTTTTAAATGAACCTAGTTTCGGTTGTTTCATTGCATTCCACAGCGTCTCGTGTGTTTCCAACAAACGTCTTTCCGAACGAACCTGTAATCTGGGTCCCCGCTACCTAACGCAGCATGTGTCAGAAGTGCTCCGCACGTATCGTAGACAATCGAAAACCAAGTCTAGTGAGCCAAACTTCGTAGTAATCAAGCCCATAGAACCGGAAAAACGAATGCATCATTAATGTTCGAAAATGTCGTTAACTGAAGTCTAAGATAAACTTTCATAATCACAGAAAGTAGTATTTTCACAGAAAGTAACTGAATTGTAATCTAAGTTAAATAAACCAATTCCCGTTGAAATTGGGTCCTTATAACCCGACGAAACAATTTATCCTTACGCGGTGGAAGTTGCCTCCCTCCTCCTCTATAAATTTCACGGTCTACTTTTAAAATTAACACGATATTATTTAATAAACGGATATTTACTGATTTGCAAAATTTTAGCGTAAAACAGCCACATAACAGTAGTTATTATTTCTATTGCAGATGCGCAACAGAAGAAAAGATTGCCGTATTATATGAAAAATGTATCTCTGATTTTTTTTTCATTATTTTTCCTGTGTAATAAACATTTCAGAGAATCATATATAATTTTTTCGAAGCAAAATAAAAAATCGCGCATTTAAGGGTTAACGTAACGCGATATTTATTTTTAATTTACGGATGTAGTGAGTAAACGCAAGTTGTTGCCGAAAAAGGAGATTAATATTCAAAAAAGGTGGTAGCTTGGGTATAAAAAGGACCGGGCCCAGGGGGCAGGATATTAACTGGAATGTAGTTGGGTAAAGGAAAAAAATTTAATGGTTTTAAAGTAGCTGTAGGACGCAAGAACTATGAAGTAGAAAATTGTAATAGAGTAAGATCGTTTTTAAAGAAGCTGCAACAAAGGCCCCAAGAAGGAGAATAATATTCAAAATTGGTGGTAGCTGAAGTGAGAAATTTTTTTGTCGTTCACGGAGTTGGTAGAAGACTTAAGAAGTTGTTAGAAAAAAAAGCTAATGAATCGTGTCATTTTTAAGGGAGCTACAATAAAGGGCCCAAAAAAGTCCAACTGATAGTTAAGAGCAGGGCCCTAACATGAAAATATGTTAAAAGGTCTTAGATCTTCAATTATTCAAAATTAACCATAGAGTTGTGAATTAGTATTTCTTAGAATAATAATTTAAAGAAATGCGCCAAAAATTGGGCAAATGCTGTCCTAGGACTGGATAGCTGATTGTCCTAGGGCCCAAATAAAAAAGTCCTTCCGGCCAGTGCCGGAAGGAAGAGGTAGCTTTCATATTCCTTATTTTAAAAAAGCCAACTTATGTTATTCAAACACACAAAGCTCAATTTAGTGGAAACCGAATATAGGAGATTCAATACTAATTTTTATCAATAGTAAATCATTATGAATGAGAATTTCGCG
Source organism: Maratus speciosus (assembly GCA_963932465.1). NCBI lineage: Eukaryota > Metazoa > Arthropoda > Arachnida > Araneae > Salticidae > Maratus > Maratus speciosus. The sequence continues at coordinate 231,343,000 of OZ010792.1, read as the reverse complement.
AAATTAGTCAGCTTTATCCGAGCTGCTTTTATTTAAAGCAACTTATATTTGGCTGCCAAATTCGGCGATTTCTTAAATTGCCTGCCATTTTAAGACAACATGGTGGATGAGGCTAACCAGTGAACTTGGTCGAGACCTTAGTAATTGCTGTGCACATGTTCACTCACATCGGAATCGATTTATATATACGAGTGCTGTCGCAGGCAAAAAATCAGATTTTTCAAAATGTCACCCACATTAGGTATTGAAATTGCTATATCTGAGACATTTTTGAAGATAAAGAAAAAACAAAAAATGCTCCTGAATCCTTATATCAAGGCCAAATACTTAAGAAAGAAACCTTTTTCAATTTCTAATTTTTTTTGCACCTCACTTTAAATATATATTTTTTTAATTTAATGGCCACCATTTTTAAACAAGATGGTTGATGAAGCTGGCCAGCGAACTTGGTCGAGATATTGATGTATACTATCCACATGCCTTCTTACGTCGAAATAGGCGAATACGTGTGTTATCGCGTGACAAATACAAGATCGTTTCAAAATGTTAGCCATGCTAGAAATTCAAAGTGCTATAATTCAACCATTTTTTAAGATATAAACAAAAGAACAAATTTTCAGAAACAAAAACTGCTCCGGAATCTTTGTATCAAGGCCAAACACATAAAAAAAATCTTTTTCATTTTCCAATTTTTTAATACCTCATTTTAAATTAAATTTTTTTTTAATGGCAACCCTTTTGAAACAAGATGGCGAATGAAGCTGGCCAACGAACTCGGTCGAGACATTGGTATGTACTATGTACAGACCAAGTTACATCCAAATCGGTTCATAAATACGCCTGTTATCGTTTTAAAGTATCAGCCACAATAGAAATTCAAAATGCTATAACTCAGCCATTTTTTTATATATAGACGAAACAAAAACTGTTCCGGAATCTTTGTATTAAGGTCAAACACATACAAAAAAAATCTGTTTCATTTTCCAATTTTTTGGTATCTCATTTAAAATTTGAAATTTTTTTAAATTTTTTAAATGGCCGCCATTTTGAAACAAGATGGCGGATGAAGCTGGACAACGAACTCGGTCGAGACATTGGTATGTACTATTTACAGACCAAGTTACATCCAAATCGATTCATAAATACGCCTGTTATCGCATGACAAAAATCAGGTCGTTTTAAAATATCAGCCACAATAGAAATTCAAAATGCTATAACTCAGCCATTTTTTAAGATATAGACGAAACAAAAACTGCTCCCGAATCTTTTTATTAATGTCAAACACATGAGAAAAAAATATTTTTTCATTTTCAATTTTTTGGTACCACATTTCAAATTTTAAATTTAAAAAAAAATTTTAAATGGCCGCCATTTTGAAACAAAACGGCGGATGAAGCTGGCCAACAAACTCAGTCGAGACATTGGTATGTACTATGTACACAGTGAATTACATCGAAATCGGTTGATAATTACGAGAGTTAGAGTGTGACATAGGTAATATATATATATATATATATATATATATTAGGGTGGTCACAAGCAACATGGGAAATATTTTCTTAAACGTTTTCTTCGGGGTGACCCTCCTAAAAGTTGCCAATTAGTTAGAAAATGAGATTGGCAAAGTTTCAACTGAAATGAATAACATTAACCCGTGCCTCATCGAGGTTAAAGTCTTGAAAATTTGCAGTTTTTGGCAAAAAATTGTCGTTTTTCTTTCTTTACGTGAAAACTATTTGTCGTAGAAACCTGATTCTTGTTTTATTTCATAGAAACAGTTGTTGCCTTAAACTTTTACTCTCATCAAAACTTATATTTAATGAATATTAGTATTTTTCAGGTCAGCTCGTGAACTATACCCTCAAACTCTGCATTTTTGAAACATAAGTGAAAAATGACAAATTAATAATTTTATTACTTTTGATAATTTTTTTTGCATTATTTTCATTAATAGGCAAATATAAATGAGCAATTTTTACAACTTTAAAAATATTTCACGAATTATAATTGATTATTAGTTATCTAGTTCTGTGTCTAGTAAGCAAGAACTTCTCGATTTGTGTTGCAGTTGAACCTCTGAATTTCTCTTTTTATTACAAGGCTGTTTTTGTTACCTGTTATCGTTATCTATTTTTAGAATTGACGAAACATTCTGTAAAGCCCCCCCCCCCCTCCTTTTGATATGATGGCAGAAATGTAAGATTTTTACTTTCTTCTATCTTTACAAGAAGAAAGTATTGGATTCATGAAAATTTTCGAATTCCGGTTTTCGACGGATTTACACGTTTTAGGGGTCAGAGATTCCAAAAAACATGTTTTTACAAAATGTCTGTCTGTGACTCTGTGAGTCTGTCTGTCTGTCTGTCTGTCTGTCTGTCTGTCTGTGTGTATGTGACACAAATTTTGTGGGCGCTCTATCTCAAGAACTAATGCACGGAATTTAACAAAAATTCATATTCAGTTAGTCCCTGATACAAATTGATGCTGATTAGTTTTTGGTGCAAATCGCTCAACAGGTGGCGCTGCTATGCTGCCTTTTTTACGATTTCCGCAATGGCTCTATCTCAAGAACTAATGCACGGATTTTCATGAAACTTCAGATTCAGTTAGTCCTTGACATGAATAGACAATTTGGAGATTTTGGTGCAAATCGCTCAACAGGTGGCGCTGCTATGCTGCCTTTTTTACGATTTTCGAAATGGCTCTATCTCAAGAACTAATGCACGGATTTTCATGAAACTTCAGAGTCAGTTAGCCCTTGATATGACTTGATGCTGATTACGTGTTGGTGTAAATCGCTCAACAGGTGGCGCTGCTGTGCTGGATTTTTTACGATTTCCGCAATAGCTCTATCTCAAGAACTAATGCACGGATTTTCATGAAACTTCAGATTCAGTTAGTCCTTGACATGAATAGACATTTTATATATTTTGGTGCAAATCGCTCAACAGGTGGCGCTGCTATGCTGCCTTTTTTACGATTTCCGAAATGGCTCTATCTCAAGAACTAATGCACGGATATTCATGAAACTTCAGAGTCAGTTAGTCCTTGATATGACTTGATGCTGATTACGTGTTGGTGTAAATCGCTCAACAGGTGGCGCTGCTATGCTGGATTTTTTACGATTTCCGCAATGGCTCTATCTCAAGAACTAATGCACGGATTTTCATGAAACTTCAGATTCAGTTAGTCCTTGACATGAATAGACATTTTATATATTTTGGTGTAAATCGCTCAACAGGTGGCGCTGCTATTGGGCATTTTTTGCAATTTCCGAAATAGCTCTATCTCAAGAACTAATGCTTGGATTTTCAACAAACTTCAGATTCAGGTATACCATGATATGAATTAGTGCTGTTTATGTTTTGGTGTAAATCGCGCAACAGGTGGCGCTGCTATGCTGCATTTTTCAGAATTCCCGCCACAGCTGTATCTCAATAACTAATGCATGAATTTTCATCAAACTTCAGATTCAGGTATACCTTGATATCAATTAGTGCTGTTTATGTTTTGGTGTAAATCGCTCAACAGGTGGCGCTGCTATACTACATTTTTCAGAATTTGCTCTATAGCTCTATACAAGAACTAATGCACGAATTTTCACCAAACTTCAAATTCAGATATATTGTGATATGAATTGGTACTATTTAAACAATTTAATTGACGTGATTTATATAGAAGAAAGTTTTGTGATGGCCACAACATACTAGTTTTAATTGGCCACTTGTCTCATAAAATCATCGACGTAAACTACCAAGTAATCGTCAAGTTTTATGTATTTTATTTTATGATATTCGCAAAATGAAACTGAACGCCAGAGAAGCTGCTAGATTTAGAGTACATCCACCAATTAACCACCGACTTTAATTTTAAGTAGAAGTGCAATTGACTCCCTAAATAACTATTTCGTAAACAAAGAACTGAGATCATCAAAAACAGATTTAAAAATTCCGGTTTAGAGAGAACTGTTATTCACTGGGATGGAAAACTGCTTCACCATTTTTTGAATAAAGAAAATGTAGAGAGGATAGAAGTTTTAATTAGTTGTGGGGATGAAGAACAGTTTCTACGAGTTCCACAGCTTGAAAATAGTATCGGAATAATTCAGGCGAAAGCTGTATTTTCAGCAGTTGAAGAGTGGAGGAAGTTGGTAAAATCCAGGCAATATGTTTTGATACAACTGCAGTAAACAACGGTCACCTCAGAGGAACCTGCATTCTTCTATAGCAATTGTTAAAGCAAAAGCCTTCTGTATTTACCATGTCGCCACCCTAATCTAGAAATTTTCCTAAAAGCTGGTTTTGATTGTAAAGTGGGAATAATCACTTCTCCTCAGCCAGATATTTAAAAAAACAATTCTGATTGGGTGGTTTAAATTAAACCAGAGTAAATGTAAAAATGCTATTGAAGATGAAATAGTAGATCCCAACAAAAAGTTTCCGGTAAAAAAAAAAAAAGCGCCAAGTTCTCCTTAATGTTTCGGCCAGAAAAAGCAGTGATATCTGATGTTCGCACAAGTTAAAAGCCAAACATCCCAAATCTTTCATTGAAAATGGCTTCCTGCGACTTGGCCGTTAATGCCTTCTACAGCATTTCAAAATTAATGATTGGAAATTACGCATTTATGAATTATTTAAATATTAAAAGTAATATTAGAATGCAAAGAGGCAAATTCACATAAAGACATTATAAGTAAAAGATTTCTGATAACTACCATTCAGTTTCAACAAACATTAGATTTGATTACAGATCATTTAGTCCACTTGCGGTTTAATTGCCATTTTGTACGGTCAAAAGCTAAAGTCATTAACGTAAAACCCAAGAAATAAAACAAAATTTACTTACTTCATGTCTCACAATATGTTACATTATATTTTATTGTATAATATTGAAATCTTGTGTATTGACGAAAGAGATTTTTTTCGTTTGAACATTTATTACAGTTTGTTTGCAAACATTAAGAGGTATTCGATTTATAAACTGTTAAAAGTTGATATTAATTATGCTTTAGAAATTAGGGATATTATCTCCTGAATACAAGTATTCTGTTATTTTTAACTTCTAAGCATTTAAATAGACTGAAGTTGTTTAAATGCTTTTTTCAAATGTGTATTTTATTTCTGTATTCTGTGTCACAAAATGCCTAAAGTAATCAAAAAATGTAGTTGGCATGTAGCTCATTTGTACATATTTTAAAATTTGAAAAACTCTCACGGAGGCATTAACGGCCAAGTCGCAGGAAGCCATTTTCAATGAAAGATTTGGGATGTTTGGCTTTTAACTTGTGCGAACATCAGATATCACTGCCTTTTCTGGCCGAAACATTAAGGAGAACTTGGCGCTTTTTTTTTTTACCGGAAACTTTTTGTTGGGATATCACTACTTTTTGTATGTTTTTTCAAGTTTGTTATTTTAAACTATATTAATATGAAAAAAACTTTTTAGAAATTTCGGTACTTTATGTTAGCCGGGAGCAAATCTCCTCATTAGCCTTTTGTTTTTTTGCCAATAGCAGTTTTCATTTTTCACATGTGTAAATTAGAAAAAATGCTTTGATTTTCAAATAAAATAATTTGGTTTATGTTATTATTTCTTATTTATTTATTTATTTATTTCTATGTTAAATATTCTATTAAATAAAATGAAGGAAATGCATCTATTTTAAATTAGATGACTGAAAAGTATATATATTTAAATGAAATGAATGCAATATGAACAATGGAGTTGGGAACTGTATTTGGCGATTTGCCACTTGCGCCCGGCTAACATAAAAATACCTAAATTTATTTTATTGAGCTTTACAAATTTATACTTTATTTCTTTTTATATTAAAGTACTAGCCGTCTCTAGCAAGCAGTATTTACCGTATTACTTCCATGTCAAACGTTGCATCATGTTACTGTGATTCATAATTTAATTTACTTGCCCATTCTTTCGCCAATTCGGAAACTTTTGATAGAGAAATCAAGAACTCTTTACGATCATGGAAGCACATCATATATTTTGTGTTGTTATGCATTTCATCTTTCGTGACAAATATCTCTTAACTCACTTATGCATGCTTCCTTAGCAGTTACGATTCGTTCTCTAATGCGGAAATTTTTACTCCTATTAAGTAATCTTTTCTAATTGTGCTCACTGCCAATTGTTTTATTTTAACTGATACGACTGGGTACAAGTGAAATGGTTCTTATGAAATCCTTTGATAATATCTGTATTTGCATTAAACCATATTGATGCTAATATCTTTTTGTTTCACGTTAATCTTTTCAATAGACTCGATTACGGAAGAATAGAAGGTCTACCGGCTCACTGCCATGATCCATTTGAAAATCTATCATTCTTCTCATCTGAGCGTGTTGAAGAATTAGTCAATGTGCCATAGTTTTAAGATTTTAGCTAATTTTACTCGAAACCCGAAAACTAAAATGCGAGGAACCGGATTATAGAAGATTCATTCTAACGTAGATATTGATTAACAGGTTACATATTATAGAATTATAATAATCATAAGGAGAACTGGCAGTTTCAATGCTTTAATAGTTTCCGTAAATTCTCTTTATATAATACAGAAGTTTTAGCGGTGTAAAGGTTAACAACATAGTCACAGTAAGTATAATAACAGTACAATATAATAACAATAGCAGAAGTTTTGGGCAGTGACGAAACTATTAGCACTTTGGAAATATTAGTACGTTATATCATTTAACTATTCGGATGATATGCGGAAAAATAAAAATAGATGGCTCGCATTAATAATTAACTCATTGAAAAATAGCCACTAGCGTCAAATATTTGCCAAGCTTGGCGACATTTAGCAAAGTTTCGCCAAATTTGGTAATATATCATGTCAATTCTCAAATTTGGTGACAAAATAATGTTTGCTTATTCTGACGTCATAATGATGCATATGTATTATGTATTATACACATACCTATAATATGTATGATGCAGATGTATTACGTATTATATGCATATGTATAATATGTATGATGCATATGCATAAGTTCATTAACATCACTAAAACGCACTTAAAGGAATAGGGTTTCATAAATAGTAGGGATAATTGCCAGATTGACCAGAGTGCTATTGAGATTAGAATACTGACATTTATAATAGACGTCTGTACACACAATCGCCTCATCGAGTTTACAGCTGACATTTTAGGATTAGTTAAAACTAGATTAGCATATTTAAATGCAACTGGTCTGGATCATATCTTGGTAGAGACCACCTGAAGACTTAATTTTAGTGGTTAACTGATAGGTTTACTATTGTATTTTCCTGCATCCAAAAGTTTGGAAACATGGAGGAATGGGTGCAGGAAAACACAATGGAAAATCACCAATTAACCCGTAAAATCGGGTTTGTAGGTGGTTTCCACAAATATATGTCTTACAGACCAGTTACATTTCAATACGCTAATCGATATTTAACTAATCCTAAAATTTCAGCCGTCAACTCGATGAGGTGATGGTCTGTGCAGACGCCTCCCGGTCTTTAATAAAATTTGTTTTAAGGAAGTAAAAGATAGAAAGATGGACAGGTAAACTGAAAGATTTGCCTTATTAAGATTTTTGTAAAAGCATATAAAAATTCATTCAGCTTGAAATCATGTAACACCTTTATAACTCAGGCTAATTTTCTGTAATCGGGTTTTGGCGACCAACATATCTTATCTATAACTATAATCTTTCTTTTACAGATTTAAAATTAACAATAAATCAACAGTAAGTAGGCTAATAATACAATATAATAACAATAGCAGCGGACTTCGGACGGGTGGTTTCGGGTCTTGGGGGTCATGATCGATGAAAATATACCAAAATTTTTTGAAATCGCTTTCCTCCGAACGGCTGCAATAGGTAGCTTTTTGTAATGAAAGCTACCTAATATGAGGGTGTTGGTCCTGGGAGAAGAGTCCAATACTCAGTTTTAAAATTATGCACTGAGAAGGTGAGAAAATTAGAGGGCGAAAAATGCATGGCGCACAAAAAGTTCAAGGGACCTACGGAACCCTAGGGGGGAGAATGGAGCAAGGGTCTTAACTGGGATGTAGAAATGGGAGAATAACTAAATGAAAAAAGGATACCTAAATGAAGATCGGATTAAAAGGAAGCAATTTATTAACAATTTAGGGCGCAAAAACTTCAAGGGGTGCTGTACCGGGTCCCAGGCTGCCAGGGTCTTAACTGGAATGTAGAAATGAGGGAATAACTAAATGGAGAATTGGCCCCAAGAACAAAGAAGATCGGATATAAAGGGTGTAAGTTATTAACAATTTAGAGCATAAAAACTGAAAGAAGCACAGGGGCCCCGACCCTTAAATAAACGGTCAAGTGCGAGCATTACTCGCGCACAGAGGGTTCCATAGAATAAATATATGAATTTGTAATTGTATTATAAAGAGAGGGAAAAAAAAACGTTGCTAAAAGAGTACTAAGACTTTGTAAAAAACAATACAACGTAGGGTTGAGTATAACTGTATATATTAGAAAAGTGTAAATGGGTATACCATGAAAGTTCAAAGAGATATGGAACCTAAATAATATCAAACATAGCTGTTCGTATAACTCTTTCTTTAATATTATTTTAATCTGTTTATGAGGAACTTAATTCGGTACTGACAATAAAAGCAGTGCATAGTTAAACTTCATTTGGCATTTCATGAAACTAAATTCAGCGTAGTAATAATCTTTATTTCTACAGTGTAGCTAAAACAAAACCTTTGTTCAAAGTTTAAATTTGGCATTGTGCTAAGTGCGCTTCGAATTGAGGTCTCAAAGTTGCAACGCCGCCTTGGTCAGTGCCGCGTTTTTCCAGATAAATGTTTAATTAACTTTTAAAGTCACTCGAGGCGCATTGAGAGATACAATCAATGTAAACTATCGCGAATCCCACAGTATTTATGCGATTCATTCTAATTAAATCTTTCGAGGGCGATGCCCTTAAAAACGGACACCTAATTTTTATTCCAAAACAGACAAACGGCACCAAGAATATTTAATTAAAATTTCCCTTTTATCATGTACGTGAAAATAAGCAAGTTCGCATTTTCTAATAAATTCATTTATAAATTCTGGTGTCAGCTCATTATCTCATACGTTTATAAATAGAATTACTCCGTGCCGGAAAGGATTAAGTGGTCGCAGGACTCTTAAAGCTTCAAAATTTAAGAAATTTTAATTTTTTTAGATGTTAAACTCCTACCTTTTCTGAATATTTTGATATAATTGTTTCCTTGAAATTCCCATTAAAACAAAAGTTTCGGCTTTTAGAATTATACCCGCTCAATAGCTGAAGCGGCGTTTCCGAAACTTTAAAGTCATTATTTTCCAAATAGCGTTTTTTGGGCATAACGCTCAGGATACCTCAAAAACTTCTAAATATTTTTTCATGAAATTTTCAAAACATATAATTCATGTTAGTCTATATAAACTGAACCTAAAATTTCCTTTTTATTGTTCAAAAAAATATTTTTTAGGTGATTTTACTGTTGAAATTTTCAAAACTTTGTATTAGCTAAATACAACATTGCATTAAAAATATAAAAAGGCTTTAAATATAAATTTATTTAAGTTCAGGGAAATTATTACAATCTGAAGTATAAGTAAGTATCAAAATTTTCATTCTAGTTGCAATATTTATCTTGTAATCCTGCGCGTAAACTGTTATGCCAATTTTTTGTTCGGCAAATGTCTAACAGTTTCGAGCCCCCTATAAATACTAATTCTGTATCTTGCAATTTTTTAAATGCATGAAACGAAAGAACATACTTATATCTTTCATTCCAATTAAAATTGTGTTTTAAAATCATAGGGTCAGGTGGGGGAAAGTGGTGGTAATCTAAAAAAATGCACCTTTTTTCACAATAAATGTACATATTTTTACTTTTTTTTCAATTAATACATAATTGGAGTTTGTGAAAAATATTTCTATTAAGATTTGTAAATCTGGCAACAAGTTTACTGTTGTTTATCTTCTTGTTTACATACATGTGCCGTTTCTTCTTAACACATGGTATTGATAAACTTTGTTCTTGATCCTTTCTCACTTGAAAAAATTAGTATATTTTGATATATTTCAGTAGAAGAACTTCTTAAAAACAGATTCATGCATCAAGGTAAGAATTATTTTATTATTTCAATTTTTTATGATTTTTTTTCTGAGGTGGGGGAAAGTGGTGGTATAGTTAGGCTTAGCTCAATGTTGTATGATGATTCAATTTTAGACTGTAGATGTGATTAATTTTTAAAAATGGGCTGTAATAAAAGTATTCATCTAAAAAAAAACTAGGCTTTATTTATAAATTTTAATCTTAATATGATAATACAATTAAATTAAAAGTTATTTTTTACATAGTGTCAGGTGGGGGAAAGTGGGCCCATGGGGTAAAGTGGGGGTATATTGAAAAAAACCTATTTTCTCTTTTAAATTAAGATATTTTGTTCATTCTTTTTTAGAGACATACATTGAGATTATGGCAACCATTCTTATTTTAGTTTTAGAAACTGGAAACAAATTTAATGTTTACAAACTATCTTGTTTATGCTCATTGCATACCGTCATAAAGTCGATCAGCTAAAATAATCGCCCAAGTGACAAAAATTAATACATTATATCACATACAGCATTTGAATAAGCCACCATTGGGGAAGTATTAGACTTTTCTTGCTATTTGGTGTGAAGATTATATAGAGTTCAGCAATATATGCTACATACTAAGTGAACCTAATTTTGATAGCCATGGACATTATTTCTTTAATTAAATAATATCTGAAAAATATTTTTTTTGTGCATTTGTACCTTTAAAAATAATTAAGATACATTTATTTTAGTGTATTTTTATTTAAAAAACAATATTTACACATTTTTATTTAAATATACACTAATTTTGGAACTACCCCCACTTTCCTCCACCATGGGGTAAAGTGGTGGTATCAAAACATGTTCTTTTAAATGTATCACTATCAGAAAACAATCGAATAAAATTGAGTGGTTATGCTTCATGTTTAATCTATATGAATCCAATGTATAGAAAATGCATCAAAAGTTTCATTAAAATAAATTTAATAGTTTGATTTTAGGGCCTTTTCTAAAAAAAGCTTGATTTTACCACCACTTTCCCCCACCTGACCCTATACATTTTACGACATTAAATGTTGAAAATGGTCTTTTTTTCCACTTTTTAGAGTCCCGAGACCCCTTAAAATAGTATGGTTTTAACAATTTGACGTTTATTGCTTTTATACTGTTACTGGACATTACATTACACATATATATCATTAAAAGTTGTTAACTAGGCATAGAGTACGCCGCCCTGTCCTTGTGTATGTCTAAACTGACCGTACCTTTAAGGGTTAATATCTCGGCTAATTACCGATGATTTTTTTCGAAAATCATTATAAACAATGCTTTTATTCTTCTGCAACGATAGGTATATTCAGCGATGCTCAAAAATTTTTCTGAATGCCCGTAAATCGAAATTTGTGTATAACAGAAAAACGCTAATTACTCAAAAACTATGTGACCTAGGGTAATCGCTATAATTTTCCGGCAAGGTTTATATTAATGCCTACTACATCTAATTTTTTCATAATTTTAGTTTCAGTAGATTCGGAATTAGATGGGGGGGGGGGGGGTAGGACATATTTTTGCGCTACATTTTCAACAATATCTTTGAAAATATAATACCTAAAATTAAAAGGAATGTATTTTTGAGTTCAGCGCTACAAAAGCTTTCACAGGATACCCCACATGATATACAATGAAAAGATTTTTTTTTCAAGTAGCATAATTAGCCCTTCTACTTTTTTACTAAATATATTCATGAATGTTTATTAATATGAAAATATGTGTGTACTGTAAGTCTGGGCTTAATGAATTGGAGAGTGGAATTCAATCCAAAGTTTGAATTGAACAAAATTAATCCCGATTCATAAGCTCAAAATTACACTACAGCCGATGACGTAAGTGGTAGACATTGCTTAATGTGATTTTTAAGAATTATTTTAAATTATTTAAGATCAAATAAAATTATATTTACTAGTTATCGTAGCTGAAAAAAAATAAAGAAAAGAAAACACTCACCCAAGTACTTGAACACAGAAAGATAATTCACAAATGATGTTTATTTAAACATATATAAAGCTTGCTAATTTGAATGCATTCTTACATTATGAATTATGAAAAGATTATCAAAATGAATGTAAAATTTAATATAACTTTAGATAATTGGAGATATATTGTCATCTGAGAAAAAGCAGAAGTAAATTGTTAAAATATGAGATTTAAGTTAACATAATAGAATGTGAAGTTCTGATATCATGATGTTATAGAGTCTGAATATTTATGAAATATTTCTTTTAGTTTTAAGGCCTCCAAAATGAACAAAGTTCAGGAACATAAAGTCAAACTAGGGAATAAAGTTCAGGAATATAAAGCCAAACTCGGATCGTTGAAGGACTCTTGTATTTGGAGATAAATTTGAAGTCTCATGAAATTAATGGTGATGAAGATCGATGCACTTCCAGAGTAAAAATTCGTGATATGAAATAAACGTCACGAGGATGAAATTCAATTCATAAGACCTCTAAATGACATAAACTATCATGGTTGATCGTGGAATCAGGGCGGCAAGCGAATTATAATATTGCATATTTAGAAGGAAATAGCTGGTGTTCCTACTTAATTCTGGATATCTTCATTCGAATGTCGCGAATAATATTTCACTGTGATGAATTTTTGTAGAATGTCCAAACATATAAGGCGTGACATTCATTTCATCCAGAATGTTACGTGAAATGAATTTCATTAATGCTGTAAGACCTTTGGATCAGGAATCAAAATTTGGCAAATTTCAAGACGTTCATCGCGATTTTCTTGCTGTCACATAGAGAGACTCTTCAGCTGCAACTGCCGGCCAAAAAGCACGGCGTCGCAGCCCCGCACGTTACCACTTGCTTTTACGGCTCCCTGGTGAAGACTGATGACTATTCCAGAATCCAGAGTTTCAAACATCAAAAGCCATTACAAAGCGCGCCAGCCAATCCAAAGCGCCTATCCTCCCCGCGCCTGACGTCACACACAACGTGCGTGTTCCAAAAGGAATGTTAAACGATTTAGCAAACATCCGGTTTTGAACTAAGCGTCTGTTTGGCAAAGGGGAATACCCTTCTTGTTGGAACTTTCAAAATGTCGGAAAGAATGATCTCATGGCGTCGCGCGCCGAAATTAAAAATGAGAAAAGATAGAAAATACATTTTTGCGTATTTCTGCCAAAGTATTTATCACAAGTCACTGAAAATTTTGCAATCGGCTAGAAATAAATATTTCTATCCACATAATATAATTTAAAAGGGAAATATTGATAAATAAAAGATTTCTATTTTTTATATTTTAGACATAGAAAATTCTGATGTGTTTACACATTTCGCGATGTATGTTGAAAGAAATTTGAAAGTTAAATTACTGAAATATAATAAAATACTAATTGCACTTAAATAATCTTAATAAGAGATAATGATTACATTGAAAAATAAGGAAATATTGAATTATTTATCATTAAAATTTACATTATGAGTTTAAAACTTGTGATTAGAAATTAGGTGTTTGAAAATGTTAATTTAAGTTGTAAAATTGAAATAAATTATATTATTTAAATTAATTTGAATGGGAAATGATGCATTATATTTTTTATGATGCAACATTTTATCTCCCGGTAGCAGAAAAAAAAGGATAAAAAAAAATTTTTAGCTGACAGGTTCGAAAAGATGAACCATCTGTTAATTTATGATAATTCTATGCAAATTTAAAGGTAAACTACACAATATTAAACAACAATAAACACAATACAACAAAACAAATATATAAATACAATACCAAACAAGAATACACAGTACAAGTAGAAATAGAATTGTAATACAATATCAAACAATAACAAACATGGTGCAGGTAGAAATAAACCACTAAAATTTATATATAAACAAAACACTGCATGGGTGAGGTTCCAATTGGCCTATAAAAATGTAATCTTTTCATGTGCAAACCCCTAACAGTAGACATATTGCAACTATGATAAAAATAAAACTATATGTTTAATCATATTTTTTTTTTTTTTAAACAAAATGCTGCATAAAGTTTTCAAGTATTGCAAAATCAAACCAATAAAATTAAAACAGGATAATACTGCAATTGTGATGTAGCTGAGACAACTGTATATCATTATTTGTAGTATTTATTTTGTTTACATTGTAAAATACCATCAATTTCTTGAACAAAAAACAAATGTACATTGTTCAGAATGATAGTTGTGCCCATTAAATTAAAAAAAATTTAAGACATTAAGCTGTGAATTTTAAAATAGATCATATGTGATCTTGGACACTGAAATTTACAATATAAAATGTTATTCCCTTTAAATTATGAATAGTTGCACCTTGAAGGATTTATCGGAAGGGTACTAATTTTGTGATTATTTTTTGCCCCAAGCTATGCCGAATTTACCTTCTGTGTGTGCTCGCTATAAATTTGTTGGGAACTGAAAGAAAAAGAGAAATAACTTAGAGCAGTTGCTCCATCGTATTCTCATAAAATATCTCCACTAGTATTCAAAGAGCTGCAGCTAGGAGATTTGAGCATTGATAATTTTTCATATAATTTCTGGAACATATATAAATTTTCATTTGTATTTTTTATTTGTAATTTATTAAAGTTGTCTCAAAAATATATTAATTTTTTATATATATTTTCTCATAATTTTTAATAATAGTTATATAGGATCCTATAATTAAATTTAAAATAAAACATCACATGGATAAGCAGTAAAAGTTTATATGTTGAGATCACCCCTCAATTTCAATATGATATGGATATATATTGTTCAAAAATTAACAAAGATGAACATACAAAAAAAAATCTGTGGCAACATAATATTGCATTCCCATCATTTAAATTAAGGTAGAAAAAAAAATTAGATGAAGGATAGTACCTATTATAAAATATAGAATTGTAAAATAATGAAATCAATAAATCAGTATGCTTAATCAATTGTATGAGTGAACAGTAATGGACAGTACGTAAGCGGTTACATTCCGTGACCACTAGTATTTCGCCAGCAAAATATTGAAAACTCATAGAATTGATACAGATGTTACCACTGTATTGTTTAAAAAAAAAATTGTAATTCAGAGAGATATATATACATATGAAGACACTAAAATGGAAATTAGAAAAAATGGGATTTACATTTGTAGGAAGATTGTAGTGCCTTAAAAAAAATTAAAATGTCCATAACAAAAGAAAATTAAGCGAGTAGAAAACAAATAAAACTAACATCCTGTTGAGATGAGTTTTGATACATTCACCGTCATAATTCTGATTGTTGGATCAGTCATATGTTGAATTTGATAGTTATCGTTATTGCATATCTGGATAATTTTAAAAGGACCTGAATTTTTTGCATGGAAAGTATTAGTATGATTGAAATTCTTTAAATAAACTTTGTCGCCAATTTTCAACTTTGGAGGAGAACGACCTTTAAGAAATTTTGCATTCATTTTAAAATATTTTTGTTCATTAAGTTTAACTAATTCTCTGGTTGTTTTGATATGTTCTTGTTGTTGTTTAAAGTATTGGGAAGGTTCTTCAGCATCTTTAGGTGGTAAGAAAGTATCAATAGGTAAGTTTAAATCTCTGCCAAAAAATAAGTTTGCAGGACTAAAATTAGTTACAGAATGTTTAGAATTATTGTAGTGAAGCACAAAAAATTTCAATCTATCAGACCATTCAATTATTTGATCAGATAGTGAAGCAACTGATTCTTTCAGGGATCGATGGATACGTTCGATAACACCGTTCGACCTCGGGAAGTGAATGGACGAATTTCTACGTTTGATATTGAGAGATTTAAGAAAGGTTAGAAAGACATCAGAGGTAAAGTTTTTGGCGTTATCAGATAATATAATTTTTGGTATACCAAACCTCGAAAAGTAGTCATTTAAAGATTTAATTATAGATGGGGAAGTAGCATCTCTAAGCGGAATAGCTTCCAGAAAGCGTGAATAGTGGTCAACGATGGTGAGAATAAAAAATTTACCGTCATGTGACCTGGGGAGTTTACCCACAATATCTATCGCAAGCATCTCTCCGGGAGCTAATTCACACTTGGAAATGAAGGAAGGTTTTGTGTTGGTTTGTCTACTTTTGTAGGGAAGACATTTTTCACAGTTATTTACAAAATTTTGAACATCCTGAACCATTCCGTGCCAGAAATAATTCCTGGAAATTGTCTCAACCGTTTTTATCATTCCAAAATGAGCTTGGTGAGCAAGGGCAATGCAATTATTGATTAATGTTTTAGGAATAACGATTTTCTTTACTCTATTGACATTACCAGATTTCTTTTTAGCAAACATTAAAAGATCGTTATTAGGATTGATTGAGTAATTAGTGTTAGAACATGTTTTGGCAATTATTTTTTCTCGGATTTCTTTAAGTTTTTCATCATTTTACTGCTCTTTTAGTATATTTTCGGTAGTTAGTGAGTCGTTAGTAGGTATAAAAATATTTAATGCATTTACATATAAATTGGGGTTATTAGGAAGGTCCACGACACGAGAAATAAAATCGGCTGGATTAACAAGCCCAGGAATGTACTCAACCTTAAAATTAAAACTCTGCAAATATAAAAGCCATCTAGTTATAATTTCAGCCTGTTTTTCTAGGTTTAAATGGCAAGTTAAAGCTTTAGCATCTGTTAGAATTTTGAATTGTCTACCGTACAAGAATTCAGAAAAATGTTTAACAGAGGAATAGATAGCATAAAATTCACGTTTGATTGAAGGGTATTTAGATTCTGCCTGATTTAATTGCTTGGAATAAAATTCAATGGGGTAGAATTTGTCATTGTGTTTTTGCATAAGAATTCCGCAAATTGCAACCATAGATGCATCAGTAACCAAATAAACATCCTTACTATCATCAAAATTTTTAACTGTTGGATTAGTAAGCAAAATTTCCTGAATCTTGAGAAAAGCATTTTGACAGTCATTGCTCCAGAAGAATTTTACCTTTTTTCTCGTTAAATTTACAATAGGTTGTACTATTTTTGCAAAATCGAAAATTAAATGACGGAAATAATTTATCATACCTAGATAACTTTGAACTTGTTTCAGGTTTGTAGGAATGGGAAATCTATTGATTTTGTTTACATTATCAGTAGAAGGAGAGTGACCGTTTTTGTGTAATTTAAAACCTAGGTATGTTATTTGTTCTTTACATATTTGAAGCTTTTTAGGGTCTAAAGTGAGGTTAAATTCTCCCAATTTGTCAAAAACTTTCTGCAACCATATTAACATTTCCTCCAACGAATCAGCAGCAACAATTATGTCATCTAGAAAATATTGAACATTTTTACCTCTTAATGAGCTAAGGCAGTTATTTATTAAAGTATGAAAATAAGAAGTTGAGTTCACACATCCAAATGGCAGGCGTTTAGGTTGATAATTCCCATACTCCGTTGCAAATGCCAATTTGGCCCTATCCTTCTGTTGAAGAAGAATTTGAAAAAATGCGGCTTTTAAATCCAAAACAGTATAGAATTTTTTGCCCGATATATTTTGCATAATGTCGTTGATTTTTGGTAAACAAATTTTATAAGGTTCAGTTATTGCATTAAGTAATCGATAGTCGATAACCATACGAAATTTAAGTTTGTTAGGGTCATCAGTAGGTAACGTCTTCTTTTTAACAAAAATGACTGGAAAACAGTAGTTTGAGGTTGAATTTTCTATAATGCCAGCCTTCAGAAGATCAGCGATTTCATTTCTAGCAAACTCCTTGGCAATTCTAGGAATGGGATATGGTTTTGTTTGTAAAGCAAAATCATGCAGTAAGTTAAACTGAGGAACAGCTTTATCTGTACATCCCAGTGTACTGTATGAAGAAGAAAAAACAGCTGAATTATTCATAAGAAGTTTGAGAACTCTCTTCCTATCTGATTCAGGTAAGTGATCAACTTGAAAATTATTAGCTTTTAGTTCATTTTTACGAAGTTCTAAAATATCATCACAAATTAGCGAATTTACCTGGTATGTTTTACTGTTGTCATGCGTAGAAATTTGATCTTTAGAAATTTGTTTTAAGTAACCTAATTTAGTATTTTTGTTGAGGACAATTTTTTGACTATTGTTGTTGAATACATACAGAAGAATAGAATTGTTAACATTTGCTTCATGAAGGCTAAGATCTAAGTTTAGTGGCAATTTGGTAGTTAATGGAACAAATAAATAGTTAAATGAATTGTTAATTTTATGTAATGCTTTAAGTCTTATAATCCTGCCATGATTTGGCCGAATAATGACACGGTTAGCTGGTGTGACAAAGTTTTTGGAATCTTCATGATTAATATCGTTAGAGAGTGAATTAATATTTTCATATGATTCAGCATTGGAATTTGAAATATCATGAATAGTATTATTGTCATTGGAACTTACATTTTCATTGTTAAAATTAGAAGTTTGAGTAGAATCAGGATTTTTATTTTCGAAAGGAAATGTGAGATTTCCCATGATAAGTTGAGAGTTGGCAGAGTCTAACAAAACTTTATTTCGGTTTAAAAAATCATAACCGAGAATAATTTGGTAGTTAGAGTGCCAATTATCATGGGTAACGAAAAACACATTGCTGAACCATTTATTACGAATTTTAAAGTTTAATTGTACAGCAGAAAAATAAGGAACACTGGAATTATTGATGGTCTTGATGTTTACAGATCTAGATAAAAAGTTAAGTTTATTGTTTTGTTTAAGTAAGTTAATAGTTTTAGGTTGTATAAGAGAAAGATTTGCCCCAGAATCCAGAAGACCAATAAAGTTATGTTTTCCAAATGTTAATTTGATTAAAGGAAGTGGAGAATCATCAGAAAAACATGACATAAGTGATTTGGGAATGTTAACAGCAGTATCAGAATAAATCATACCCTCGTGCAAAAATTTATCATCTAGGGCTCTGTGAGATTGAGGGGAAAAATTGTGCAAAATATCCTCAGAACCCTCTAGAAGTTTAAATTATTTCTTCTGCCTCTGCCACGATATGGTCGATAATTATTTCTACCTCTGCCCCTATTGAATCTCTGCACATTGTTATCGCTACCTCTTCTAAAATCTCCAGCAAAGTTTCTGCCCTGATTCTCAAAATATCTATCATTACTTGGAGAATTACTGTTAGGACTTAAAAATTTACTTGCTTGATTAGCAGCACTGTTACCCTGACCAGAAAAATTTTGCTGCGGCGAAAAAAAATCCCCTATTTTGCAAAGACGGAAAAAAACAGCAATCGCGCGTATTATGCTGTTTGTTACAGATATGGCAAACAGTCCGCTCTTCTTTTAATCCTTTTAACTGCTCCGTCATACTCTGCAATAATTTATTTGAATTTTCTTGTTCTTTCAACAAAATTGTAATCAACGAGTCCTGACTGCTGTTATTTGAAACCTGCGTCGCGTTGATGGTGTTGACTGAGAAAGAGCATTGCTGCTCCAAAGCTTTTTCGCAATCCATAGCACTAGAAACCAGATCATCGAAATTTTCCTTTCCAAGTTTAAGTACCTCTGTTTTAATATCCGGTCTAAGAGCTTCGAGCAATTTATTAAACATCAATTTTTGCTTTAGAATAACCATTTGAGGAATATCCTCAGCGTTCGGAACCAATCGATTGACTAATTTTTTTACTACCTCAGCCAACTCCTTCACTGTCTGTTTAGGTTTTTGTCTTGTATTTGAGAACTGATAAGAGGTTTCCTGGAAATTCTCTTCTCTGCTAAATTTTGCTCTAAATAAACGCACAAAATTTTCAAAATTATCAATATTGTTAATTTCTGGATCGCTCGCAACATATTCCTGCGCCTTGTCTCTACAATACAAGCGGAAGAGTAGAATACGATTCTCGTCGTTCCAATTCTGTATGTTACAGACATCACTAATGTTTTTAATGAAAAAATGTACATTTTCCCCTTCTTTTCCATTGAAAGTGGGAATCGCTGCCATAAGCGCGTTTAATTGCAAATCATTTGCCATATCGTAATAATTTGTATACACGTGAAAAATCAAAAGGTGTACTAAAACACTGATGTATGACAAATAAATTATCTTAAAGCAAAGCAAATAAAAAAATAATAATGGAAAAATTTGTTAAAATGATGAAGGAAAGAAAAAAAAATTATAAAAAAAAATGGAAGATTACTTTTTTAAAAATTTTTCTAAAAATGCATATTAATGTGCAATACAGTTAAACTAAATAAATATATGCAAAAATGTACAAATCCCCCAAAATAGAAAAAAAAGGAACACAATAACTACAAATATCAAAACATGCAACAATAAATCATTATAAATTCAAAGCGTAATATATAAAGTTTTCGTTTTTTCAATTTATGAAAAAATATTAGCAAATAAATCTTTGAAAAATCAAATTTCTTTTCTTTACATATATTTATAGAATCAAATCTTAAAAGGAAAATAAATAAAAATATAAATCATGTATATTTTAAAAATATATTGCATCAATATGGGGTCCGCACATGAAATAGAGAGAAAAAAAATATATAAGTTTAGTGAGTAATATTTTTAAAATAAATGGTTAAATAATTAATAAGTTAATTAATAAATATGCTTTATCTATTATCATGAAAAAGTAATGAAACCCGATCTCCGATCTTTAAAGTTATGGCATCAATTAATGCCTATGAGTGAAAAGAAAAAATTAATATTAAAAAGGCTTAAAACAATAACTCCAAGAATGAAATCACTAAGTTAACGGCACCATAAATGTACTGTAAGTCTGGGCTTAATGAATTGGAGAGTGGAATTCAATCCAAAGTTTGAATTGAACAAAATTAATCCCGATTCATAAGCTCAAAATTACACTACAGCCGATGACGTAAGTGGTAGACATTGCTTAATGTGATTTTTAAGAATTATTTTAAATTATTTAAGATCAAATAAAATTATATTTACTAGTTATCGTAGCTGAAAAAAATAAAGAAAAGAAAACACTCACCCAAGTACTTGAACACAGAAAGATAATTCACAAATGATGTTTATTTAAACATATATAAAGCTTGCTAATTTGAATGCATTCTTACATTATGAATTATGAAAAGATTATCAAAATGAATGTAAAATTTAATATAACTTTAGATAATTGGAGATATATTGTCATCTGAGAAAAAGCAGAAGTAAATTGTTAAAATATGAGATTTAAGTTAACATAATAGAATGTGAAGTTCTGATATCGTGATGTTATAGAGTCTGAATATTTATGAAATATTTCTTTTAGTTTTAAGGCCTCCAAAATGAACAAAGTTCAGGAACATAAAGTCAAACTAGGGAATAAAGTTCAGGAATATAAAGCCAAACTCGGATCGTTGAAGGACTCTTGTATTTGGAGATAAATTTGAAGTCTCATGAAATTAATGGTGATGAAGATCGATGCACTTCCAGAGTAAAAATTCGTGATATGAAATAAACGTCACGAGGATGAAATTCAATTCATAAGACCTCTAAATGACATAAACTATCATGGTTGATCGTGGAATCAGGGCGGCAAGCGAATTATAATATTGCATATTTAGAAGGAAATAGCTGGTGTTCCTACTTAATTCTGGATATCTTCATTCGAATGTCGCGAATAATATTTCACTGTGATGAATTTTTGTAGAATGTCCAAACATATAAGGCGTGATATTCATTTCATCCAGAATGTTACGTGAAATGAATTTCATTAATGCTGTAAGACCTTTGGATCAGGAATCAAAATTTGGCAAATTTCAAGACGTTCATCGCGATTTTCTTGCTGTCACATAGAGAGACTCTTCAGCTGCAACTGCCGGCCAAAAAGCACGGCGTCGCAGCCCTGCACGTTACCACTTGCTTTTACGGCTCCCTGGTGAAGACTGATGACTATTCCAGAATCCAGAGTTTCAAACATCAAAAGCCATTACAAAGCGCGCCAGCCAATCCAAAGCGCCTATCCTCCCCGCGCCTGACGTCACACACAACGTGCGTGTTCCAAAAGGAATGTTAAACGATTTAGCAAACATCCGGTTTTGAACTAAGCGTCTGTTTGGCAAAGGGGAATACCCTTCTTGTTGGAACTTTCAAAATGTCGGAAAGAATGATCTCATGGCGTCGCGCGCCGAAATTAAAAATGAGAAAAGATAGAAAATACATTTTTGCGTATTTCTGCCAAAGTATTTATCACAAGTCACTGAAAATTTTGCAATCGGCTAGAAATAAATATTTCTATCCACATAATATAATTTAAAAGGGAAATATTGATAAATAAAAGATTTCTATTTTTTATATTTTAGACATAGAAAATTCTGATGTGTTTACACATTTCGCGATGTATGTTGAAAGAAATTTGAAAGTTAAATTACTGAAATATAATAAAATACTAATTGCACTTAAATAATCTTAATAAGAGATAATGATTACATTGAAAAATAAGGAAATATTGAATTATTTATCATTAAAATTTACATTATGAGTTTAAAACTTGTGATTAGAAATTAGGTGTTTGAAAATGTTAATTTAAGTTGTAAAATTGAAATAAATTATATTATTTAAATTAATTTGAATGGGAAATGATGCATTATATTTTTTATGATGCAACAATGTGGGTCAATGGTCTTTATTATTTCCCCGAATTTGAACTTTCCACGTTCCATAGTTTACGAGTAAAATGGCTGTGACAGACAGACACACACAAGAGTGATCTTATAATGGTTTCCGTTTTTACTTTTTAAGTACGGAACCCTAAAAAAGAAAAATCTGATTGTCAGGTGCATCAGGACATGTCTTGGATTGTTCTCACCTAAATGTTCAGACTTCTACGTGCGGTAGATTTTGCTAGTCATCAAACGCAGACACACAGACACTCAAACACTCACATACACACAGACAGAGCGAAACTTTCTTTTATTGGTATGCGTTTTATTCAATTTTCCTCGCTAAAAACTGGGTTGTCGTTAAATCCGATCTCGCTGAAAACTTATTCTACAGTTAAATACAAACACACTTTTAGTAGCTGACGAGTTATTGAGGTTTTAATGCATATGTATAAAATATTAATGATGATTGAGTAAAAGCACTGATTTATGAAATTGATGAGCTATCGATATTATAGTGCCCCCATATCAGTAACAAATAAATACTACTTCTTTCAGCAAAAACAAAGGTTTATTAAGGCTGGCGAATCACTGATCTTTTAATATATAAATTAAATAAATTCGATGCGCAAAAAGACGAATTTGTGAGAATGTCAAGTTGCCAAGATTGGATATATATAATTCATTAATGACATTCGACTTAATAAAATCACAGATGATTAAGGATGACGACTTTCGAGGTTTTTTGGAAATGATACAAAATTTATATCAAACTGATTAAAATATAAATTTAAAGAGATGGCGAAGTAACTAGGTTTTTGCGTTTAGAGAGATCGTTTGGGGATAACTTGTTATTTTAATTTTATTGCGGATGTAAAGAAAATTAATTATATTCTATTGCATAGAAGCACTGCTTTATGAGGATACAGAGTTATCAAGGTTTTAACCACAATGACCAATGATAATTGTTTAAATAAAAACATAGATTTATAAGCTTGAGGATTAATCAAGGTTTAACCGTATAACTTGTATTCGATAGAAAATAAAACGGATTAATGAATCTTCAAGTTATCCAGTTTTTAGAGCAAAGGTATAAATAATAATATTAACTAAATACACTTATTTATGAGGATGTCGAGTTATCGAGGCTTTAACATATAAGCGTAATAATAATAACATTTTATTAAACTAGCTGGCTTCGCACTCTAGCGCGCTCATAATTACATCGGGCCTCTAATTTATGCTAACATCGAATAAAACGAATGTCGAATTCATATGAAAATTTTCGATAGGTACAGTAGCGTAGCTACGTTGTTTGCCGCCCGGGATTTCATCCGTTTATTAAATAATATTGCGTTAATTATAAAAGTAGTCCGTGAAATTTACAGAGGGGGGGGGGGGCAACCTTCCACCGCTTAGGGGTGTATTATTTCCTCGGGTTCTAGGGGACCGATTTCAACGGGAATTGGTTCATTTAAGTTAGATTACAATTCAGCTACTTTCTGTATTATGAAAGTTTATCTTAGACTTCAGTTACCAACATTTTCGAACATTAATGATGCATTCGTTTTTCGGGTTCTATGGCTTGATTACAACGAAGTTTGGCTCACTCGACTTGGTTTTCGATTATCTGCGGCACGTGCGGAGCACTTCCGGTACATACTGCTTTAGGTAGCGGGGACCCATTTCACAGGTTCGTTCGGAAAGAGATTTGTTGGGAACACACGAGAGGCTGTGGAAGGTAATGGGACTTCCGAAACTAGGTTCATTTAAAAGATTTTCAAAGGATATAAAATCATACAAACTTGAGTTTTATTTAAGGTTATTATGATGGGCCTGGACAACGCCGGGTGGGTCAGCTAGTGTGATATAAAATTACACTGTATAAATACAGGGTTCCGGAGCCCAGTGCAATAGCGCTTCCGAAAAACCGAAGCTTAAATTACCTTTTCCTTTCCTTCCCATCTCCAAGCTTTTGCATTCTTTTTAACAAAACACTTATATGTGACGTAATGTGTCACACACGTAGGAGATGGAGATAAAACGGTCTCAATTTTTATATCAGTTTTTAGGCTTAGACTGACTCGAGCTCAATCTGTATTACATTTAAAATTTTATTTATTCATTTATTGAAAAAAAAAATCCTCTTTTAAAATTACGTATTATATTCCACTTCAAATCATTTTAATGCTATTATGATCAGAATGAAGGGGAAATAGAAATCGTGTTTTACTATTTCAAATTTATATCGGCGACGTGTTGATACGGCACCACTCAAGAGACTAAACAATAAATTTGCTTTCAGTTCGATTTTCTTTTGTGACAGTAGGATAATTTTTTATTGACTGGGTTTTCTTTTTATTATTTCGATATCTAACCTGAAAAGAATATTTTCTGTTTTATCCAACAAGCATCAGCTTGATGTTTGTTTGTTCGAGGTTTTTTGTCTTTTATTGCGTACGAGTATACAAATCACGTTAGTGATTTTTCTATTTATTTTGTATCATGAACGGTACCCACGCTAAGGCTCTCTGCACCTATACAAAGTCACTTTCCTTTGTAAATAGATATAATTACCATGTATTGTTATTCTGATAGAAAGCAATCGAGCAGTGGTTCCCCTTTTTCTATAAAAGCATAGATTCTTTCCGATAACGTTGTCAAATTTTTAATTTTATCTGATTTTCAGGGACTCACCGCAAAAGATTGTTATGCGGAAGGAAATGATTATAGTTTAAGATATGCACATTTTTCAGGAAATTGTAAAACATTGTTCCATTCTTCAGCATATAAATATTCATTTCTGTAAATTTCATTCATTTTTTCTTAAAAATGCATAGCTGCGAACTATCTCTTTTCTGTGTTAAAAAAATTTCCTAATCATAATCGTTACCCTATTTAATCGCAGAATTCTACAATTAATTAACATAAAAAATAGGCGCGGATTTTTACCATTCAGAAGAAGTGATAACTAAAAAGTGGAATAGTTGACAGCTAAGTACATGCAGATAGATATATTTAAAATTTTTATTTTGCTAAAGAAAAAAAAATGCTTTAAATTTTGCAGTTAATGTACCAAATATAAATATGCAGATTACAGGGGCAGGGGGGAGGGGTGGAACGGTACAGTTGTTGTACCGGTAGCGCTGATTAGGGCTCCGGAACATTTTTGTTAGAATTTAAGACCCGGGCGCAGTAATCTAATTGTAACGTAACCTTAATCTAACTGTACCATAAACATTAGCTAACTGTACCCTAGCTGTAACGTGTTACCTAACCGTAACCTAACGGTAACCTAACAGTAACATACCTTCAACCTAACTATAAACAAATTATCACCTAACCGTAACCTAACTGTAACATAACCGTAACCTAACTGTGACGTAACTATAAACTATCGGTAACTTTACCGTAACGTAAACTAATTATAAGCTAAATGTAACGTGACTGTAACCTACCTGTAACCTATCCATAACCCAACCGTAAACTATCTGTAACGGAAATGGAACATAACTGTAACCTAACCGTAACCTAATTATAACCTAACCGTAACGTAACCGTAACCTACTTATAACCTAACCCTAACCTAACTGTAACATAACTGTAACCTAACCGTAATCTATCTGTAAAATAAAATCATCATGGCGGTACGCTAACCGTAAACTAATTATAACCTAACCGTATCCTAACTGTGATGTAACTATAACCTAACTGTAACTTAAATGTAACCTAATTGTAGCCTGGCGGTAACCTAACCGTAACCCAATTGTAACCTATAAGTAACGTACTGTAACCTATCCGTAACCTAACTGTAATCTAACTCTAACCTATCCGTAATCTTAATTGTAACCAAACTGTAACGTAACTGTAGCCTATCTGTAACCTAATCGTAGCATAAACGTAATCTAACTGTAACCTATCCGTAACCTAATTGTAAGCTATCCGTAACTTAACCCTAATCTAACTGTAACCTATCCGTAACCTAACCTTAACCTATTTGTAACTTAAACGTAACCTAATTGTTACCTAAATTTAATCTAATTGTGACGTAACCGTAATCTAACTGTAACCTAACCGTAACCTAACTGTAACCTAAGTTTAACGTAACCGTAAACTAATTATAACCTAACTGTATTCTGACTGTAACCTATCCGAAACCTAACAGTATCCAAACCAAAACCTAACTGGGTTAATCGTCCTCTCGGCTAAATATCCTGTCGGCTAATTGTCCTATCGGCTAAATGTCCTGTCGGCTAATTGACCTGTCGGCTAATTGTCTTGTCGGCTAAATGTCCTGTCGGCTAATTGTCTTGTCGACTAAATGTCCTGTCGGCTAAATGTCTTGTCGGCTAATTGTCTTGTCGGCTAAATGTCTTGTCGGCTAATCATCCTGTCTGCTAAACGTCCTGTCGGCTAATTGCCCATGTCGACTAACTGTCCTATCGGCTAATTGTCCTGTCGGCTAATTGTCTCTGTCGGCTATCTGTCTTGTCGGCTAACTGTCGCTGTCGGCTAATTGTCCTGTCGACTAAATGTACGTGTCGACTAAATGTACTTGTCGGCTAAATGTCCTGTCGTCTAATTGCTGTCTGCTAAATGTCTTGTCGGCTATTTGGTTGTCTGCTAAATGACATAGACCCACACTTGTCCCTCTGTTGTAGAATTTTTACCAAGTGGTAAAGGTTATTATCAGAGCAGGACTGCCATACAATAAATTATTCAAAATAGTTGCTTTAGTAGCCTTCAAAGCTAAAAATAGTAGCAAAAGTAGTTGCATATTAAGCCCAGTTTAGTAGCAAAATAGTTGGACATAAAGTATTATCCGAAATGATCACTGTGTTCAGATAAGGATAGTTAGTGTTTTTCCTTTTACAATTATACACACTTTTTCCTGACCAGTGATACAACACACACAAATTCAATACTGTTTTTACAGCACTATCCAATTATTATCTAACAAAATTATTAAAAGTAACTCCATTCTAGTTTCATGACATTTGAGTTTGCTTCAACTTTTGTATGAAAATATGATACAACTCTTGTGATACAACTCTTGTTAGTCGCAGGTATAATGGGAATATTTCTAGCATTTGATTGATAAACTTTTTAACCGCAATATAACGGGAATTTTTGCTTTCCCTATGTTTCTGAAATGACAATGTTTGTGTCATATTATTCTAAACAGAGTTATAGTTATTAAACCCCGATTTAGATTACCATACCATACCACATCATATGTTGTATGGAAATCAACTCGAAAAAACTTATTTACAAACAGAATTTTAGATAACTGACATTTGTAATTGCTACAAAGTTTCAGGAAATAGTCTAGGTAATAGAGACCGTATAGGGGCTCTACATAGCAAAATTCATGGAAGTTCTGGAAAAAGGTTTACTATATGTCTTTTGTGTCGCTGAATCCGAATTTTTAACTTCCCACCAAAAAGATTATTATTAAAAAAATCAATTTTTTTGTTGTTTTAGGGAAAAAGTATCTAGAAATTGAGAAAGTAGACAAAATTTGCAACAAATAAGATATATGACATTATGACGTAGGATGAACGGGAAGGCGGGGACCTGCCTCGGAACATGCGCCGCGGTGCTGCGTGGACTATGTTATGCAATTCCATTTAACTACTCGCATCGTTTACGTTCGCTTTCCCGTCTCCCCTCCAAACTTTCCCTGTAATGTTTACTTTAAGTTTTTTGGGTCGCTGAATCCGAATTTTCAACTTCCTACCAAAATCCCCCCCCCCCCAAAAAAAAAGAAAATAGTTGTTTTTAAATTAAATTTATAATTTTTTTTAGGGCAGACAAAATTTGCAACAAATAGGATATGACATTATGACGTAGGATGAACGGGGAGGGGGGGTGTGCCTCAGAACATGCATCGCGGCGCTGCGTGCACTAAGTTATGCAATTCCGCTTCCGAATTTGTAACTTCCCACCAAAATTTCTCCTGGCAACCCCCCCCCCCTGGAAAAATAGACTTTTTGAAAAAAATTTGGTTTTTGAGAACAGCACCGCGGTGCATGTTCCGAGGCAGCCCCCCCCCCTCATCCTACGTCATAATGTCATATATCCTATTTGTTACAAATTTTGTCTACTTTCTGAATTTCTAGATACTTTTCGCCTAAAACAATAAAAAATTGAATTCAAAAACACCTATTTGAGGGGAGGGTACCTTTTGGTGGGAAATTAAAAATTCGGATTCAGCGACCCAAAAAACTTAAAGTAAACAAACCTTATAGGGAAAGTTAGGAGGGGAGACGGGAGAACGAACGTAAACGATGTGAGTGGTTGATTGGAATTGCGCAACTTAGTCCACGCAGCACCGCGGCGCATGTTCCGAGGCAGGTCCCACCCCCCCCCTCCCCATTCATCCTACCTCCATAATGTCATGTATCTCATTTGTTGCAAATTTTGCCTACTCTCTGAATTTCTAGATACAGTAAAACCTCTTTAAAACGACCACGCTCCGTTCCAATAAAACATGGTCGCTTCGAGAGGTGGTCTCTTAATGGAGGTCCTCTTTAAATCTAGATTTTAATTGTTGAAAAAAGGTAACAATTAATGTTACAAAAATTTATTTTTCACATTAGGAAAAAATATATAAGTTTAAGTATCAAAACAAAAGTTAATTACATAAGTTAATGACTGCAGAGTTTAAAAAATGAAATGATGATGTTTGCTTTGATTTTACAGTTTTATCTTTCACAACTTTTATTCTCAAGTCCTTTCGAAGTTCGGGGTAATGATGTTATTACACGAGGGGTCAAAGACGCTTCAGATTCCGGGCGTCTCCATGTTATTCCTATGGCTGCAGGGGAGTCGCTTGGAGAGTGAGCGTCTTTTTTCTGTCGGAGCATCTTTGACGCCCGAAACGAGGCGAGTCGCCAGTAACAGCCAATCAAATGCTTGGAAATCTGATAATAGAAAAGCCAATGAAATGCTTGGAAAAGACGGACCGTGAGGCGGCTGTTGTCGCTAGCCGCCTGGGATTCCAAGCGTCTTTGAGTCCTCGTGTAATAACACCATTAGAGGTAAGGAATGAGAAGAGTACATTTTTGGAGGGGTTGGAATAATTTAGATTAATCTTATTCATTTATTGTCATTAGAAACTGTAAGCAACAAATATTTTAGATTTTTAAAAATAAAATTTCAAAAGATTTGTAGCTCTGTTAGTCCAGGCAATAGAGACCGTATAGGGGCTCTACCTAGCAAAATTCATGGTAGTTCTGGAAAAAGGGTTACTATATTTTTTTGGGTCGCTGATCCGAATTTTTAACTTCCCACCAAAATTTCCCCTGGCAACACCCCAAATTTTGGTAAAAAACCCCCCAAAAAGGTTTTTATTAAAAAAGTCATTTTTTTATTGTTTTAGAGAAAAAGTATCTAGAAATTCAGAAAGTAGACAAAATTTGCAACAAATCAGATATATGACATTATGACTTAGGATGAAGGGGAAGGGGGGGGTTTGCATTCGTCCTCCCATCTCCCCTCTGAACTTTCTCTATAAGGTTTACTTTAAGTTTTTTGGGTCGCTGAATCCGAATTTTTAACTTTCCCCAAAATCCCCCCCCCCCCAAATAGTTGTTTTTAACTTAAATTTCTTATTGTTTTAGGGGGAAAGCATCAAAATCTGAAAGCAATCAAAATTTGGGATGGGGGGTTGCCGGGGGAAATTTTGGTGGGAAGTTACAAATTCGGATTCAGCGACCCAAAACACATAAAGTAAGCCGATATCCAGAACTACCATTAATTTTGCTAGGTAAAATTCCCTATTGCCTGGACTATGTATGCTTGGGGGAAAACGAAGGAATAAGCAGAAATTTTAGAGGCAGCGTGTAATTTAGATATTTGTTTTTTTATTTACTGTTACAACAGAGCAACAAATAGGCCAGCAATTTTGTTTAAAGATTCTAAGCTCTGTAATTTGGAGGAGTTGCAAGGGGGAGAGGATTTTCATGAACAGGAAATATGCCAATGCATGGAAGATTCTCATTTCTATATGTTTATTCAGATGAAACATTTTTCTTCACTTTAAAAGAAGAACAAATGTATTTATAAATTGTAAAATCAAATTAACAAACTTTTTTTCCCCTCCTCTCCTTTTCAAATACCCGAGGGCGGCGCCAGAATTTGCCCGACGGGGATACACTGTATCCCCGACAGGGGGGCCAAATTGGTAATGCGTATTAGAGATCTGCACGAGCTGGGCCGGGGCCTAAAAGTCTGCACGGGCCTAAATTTCAGGCCCGGGCCTGACCCGGCTGTTCGGAAATATTTCTATTGTATTAAATGTTAGAAGATTTACACAATTTATTAAATTGTGTTAGAAAAAATTAGAAGATTTACACAATTTATTAAATTGTGTAATCTTCTGATGTAGTTTCAAAAATTCACAAAATATGCTTTAAAAGATGAAATTTTCATAAATTCATAATTTGGGACATAAAAGGTAAACATTCTTTTATATAGACATTCAATGTTTATCTTAAAAATCAAGCCTAGTTTCATGACTGTTGTTCAAGTCCGCTACAATGTGTTAATTTGGCGTGGACTCCGATTATGGAAATTTCCTTCGTTTAACTTACGATTAGAAAAGCATGAACTTGTGCATTTATTTTTAAAATCACAATTTTCTCTCTATTTTTCAAATTTTTTTACATATGCAAAAGGGGAAAAAAAAGCATAGTTTAAACAACCTTTCAAGATTTCTAAATTGTTTTTGAAACATAAAATCATAAATTAATTATAGAAGTGCATTAAAAATATATATTAGTCTTTATATTTTATTTTTTACATTTTAATATTTAAAATATTTCACTGTTGCAGTTTCACAACTAATTGGCATATTTAGCGTGCATGATTTGACACATAATTAATTCCATTTTTCTTGTAACTCTTATGCAATTATAACCATAAACAACAATTAGAAATTTATCACCTGGACCCTCCTTAGGGAAACATATTATTAATTTATAATTAAATTATTAAAATGTTATATTGTCATCAAAAACACGCCTACTTTCATAATTTTTATAACCGTAGCTTATCAGGAAGTGAATGAAAAATGGATTTAAAAATTCCAGATTTAAATACATGAACCAAGAAACAAAATAACTTATTGTACATACTATTACAAAATTGTTCATGTAATATTTTTTGTTCTGTTTATTCTTAATGATTAAAATCGGTTTAAAAACTGACATTTTTTAAAATTATTTTCCATTAGGCAAAAATTTTTGAAAGTTTTTAGTATTCTAAGTTAATTATTAAATTTTTCTATAGAAAAGTGCGAATATTTGTTTTATTTTGGATTTTAAAAGTAACATAAGGAAAAAAAAAGGCAAGTTTCATTTTTAATTTTCATTAAACTAAAAAAGTACTTGCCATATTATTTAAAATATTTTACAGCTTAAAATCGAAATCTTTCATTTACATTTTATAAAAAGTCATCAAAATATCTTGAATGAATTTCGATGGCTTATTTTAAATGAAACAAAAAATTCGCTTCAAAATTGCCGACATGATTTTTTCTCGGAAAAGGGAGTATTCGACGTTTCCTCTAGCGCTAAAGATTGCTCTCTGAAAAGGACGCGACTCAATGACCAATGACGTGCTTGGATTTCACCTGACTGTGATTTTCGCCCTCCATTTTAGAATTTCGCGCACGGGCCAACATTTCCAGTCCCGAGAATGCCGGAATATCCATGTGATTTGAAGAGATTTTTCTATTATTTTAAGAAACTTCTGTCTTCTGGCCGAAGAATTTTAGGAAATTTTGGGTTTAGGTTTATGATTTTGAAGTATTTTTAAATAAAAGGGATTTATAAATTCTGTTTCTAATATGAAAAAAGCACTAAGCAGCACAGCTTCCGGAACACCTGCATAATTTGACGAGCATGCTGCTTTAGGTACGGAAGTGGCTATTCGTCCGACCAATCGGACTTTTAGTTATTTAGGCAGGACGTCCGACCATCGTATACGCATGCGCGCCGGTTAATGATCGGACGAAATCGCTTTTTCATAAATTCGCCTTTTAAAATATAATTGTTTATTTATTTTCAATACACATTAAGTGCATTTATGCAAATTAGGTCATTTTCTTTTTGGAAGAAAGTTACTTATATATATAAATAATAATTTAGTAATATTTGTCTTCTTCTTCTTTTTTTTTTTTTTTTTTTGTTATATTTTGTTAAGCAATTAAGTGTACCAAATATTTGGTTCTATATTTATATTATTAATGTTATTGATTAATTATTTAATATATTATTATTAATTTAATAATTTCTTATATTATAATTAATTTATTTGTTATTGGGAATATAATAATAATTATTTATTAACTAATATAAAAATATTAACAATTATAAATATACAATTAGTTTATTTTATATAAACAATAATAAATGTCTGAATATTTAACATTTCTTAATTGTTAAATTTATATATATATATATATATATATATTTATTTATTTATTTAACATGTTTAAAAACTGTTTAGCATGAATAAGTCTGACAAAAAAAATTGCAGTTTAGGTTATTTCATGTTGATATTTTGCATTTTTAATAAATAGCAGGCTAGGTTGGGTCATAGGCAGACATGTCCAAAATCGTGCCCCTCCTTGGATTTCTTTCTGTCGGCGTCTATATCTCTAAATATTTGAATTTATATATTATTATTTTCCAAGATTTAGAAAATCGGGGTGTTTTTTTTCTTGGGAGATGGCTTCATTTCATATTCCATGAAAATGAGCAGTATTACTTAACTTACATAGTCTTTTTTTTTTTTTTAAATTGTACAAATTAATTTCATCCAATGAGTAATTATTTTTTGTTTTACTTTTAACCCGGGAGAACTCGCTAGTGAGAATGCCCAATTGCTTTTCTTTTACTTTGCATCAGAGCATATTTTAAGGAATTTTCACTGGGCGACAAACGGTTTAGTCTGTTGTTCCGAATAAATGTTCATAAATCAACCCCTACCCCTGATAACAGCAAACCAAATACTAAGAATATCGATTGACCGATAAACTTTTACATCTTATTAGTTATGTCTATTGTACTTCTCCTGTTGCTGGTTAGTAAACTACAAAATTGTCATTGAAACATCTAAACCACCTTATTTACAGTTAGGTAAAATTAAAGAGGCTACATTGTCGTTTCATACAAATTTTTAATTGTTATGTTAGTAGAGGACCAAACATAACACCTAACCTACCAAATTCGTATGCCTAATTAAAACTTTATATAAGAAAATTATCATTTAAATTCACGTTAAAATATTGTTTACCTTTTCCAGAGTTGCCAAGTCTCCGGCTTTTTGCACACCAGTATCATCTTAGAGAAAATGCTGTTCTTTTAAATCCGCAGAATGTTCCAATTAAATAAAACAACATTTTCTGTATTAAAATACCGGTATCCAAAAAGCCGGAGACTTAGCTCTGCCTTTTCTTAGTTTGCACACTTTGCTTTTGTTCATAACCATAATATATCAGACTAATTAGGTAACTGGAGCCTAGAATAAATTCTGAAATTCAAAAATAAATTTGGCTTGCATCATTAACCCTAGATCTACCGGGAATTTTATTCAAGTTTTAATAAAACGTTCTACACCAGAATTTTTATTTAAAACTATTTAACTTATTTATTTACCTTATTTTTGTCTGGTTTATATACTTAGTTTATTTTAAAGAAATTTCTGGTTTGAATGAATATTTTGTATGTACCTGTCGGGTCCAATGGACCCGTCTGGTAGACGGAGGGTTAAATAGTTCGTGAAATAGTACCTTAACTATAGTTTTAGACCCAATGTTGAACTAATCAAGAAAACATACTTCCCTCTTGATGGATGAAAATCATCCAAATTTAAAAATAATATAAAATTACTATGTTAAATTTTATAAAATGTTTCCAAAATGTAAAATGAATAATAATTGTAGTGGTTAAACATATTTTGACTTTTACAAGTATTTTGCAAAGACTGGAACTAAACAAGGAATCAGATTTTACTCTTTATGTTTTAAAAAATCAAACTGTGTCAATAAAATATTTCCAAAATGCTACAATAACAGTTACAGTGGTTTAAAATTTTAATACTAAGGACTGTCCAGAGTTGTATAATATAGACGCACGCCGTGCACGGACGGTTTTCTGCGATTTTTAGAAAGAAAACCGTAATTTTTTTTCTTGTAACTTTTTTTTTAAATATCGAAATATAAAAAATATTTCCCAATTTTTTGTACGATTTATTTATTGTCTGGCAGGAGTGATTCTGTTCCGAAAATTTAAGCCATTCGGTTCCGAAAATTTAAAAAAATCAGACAATAAGTCCGAAAATTCCGACGTAAAAAAATATCACTAGAAAATATTGTGAATTTCAACAAATGGTCGTCGAAAGAAAAACCAATTTCGTCAATCGTTCGCAGAAATATAATCACCAATTTCGTCAAAGCATTGCGAAAAAAAGCGAATTTCGTCAAAGGATTGTAAAAAAAGATAATTTCATCAAAGAATAGCAAAAAAATTTTATGCATGATTTATTTATTGTTTGCAAGGGGAGATTCTGTTCCAAAAATTTAAGGCGTTCGGTTCCGAAAATTAAAAAAAAAAAATTGCCCATCAATACGAAAATTCAGACATAAAAAATATCACTGCGAATTTCAACAAATAACCGTAAAAAAAAAATTTGTCAATTGTTCGCAGAAAAAATCACCGATTTCGTCAAAGCATCGCGAAAAAAACGCGAATTTCGTCAAAGGACCGCGGAAAAACGCAAATTTCTTCAAAGAATCGTAAAAAAAGATAATTTCGTCAAAGGATTGCAGAAAAAAAACGCAAATTTCGTGAAAGTAATGCAGGAAAAAAACAAATTTCGTAAAAGCGTAGCGGTTTCGTCAAAGGGCCGCGGTAAAAGCGAGAATTTCGTCAAAAGACCGCAAAAACGCAAATTTCGTCAAAGGATCATGAAAAAATGCTAATTTCGTCAAATCGCAGAAAAAACGCAAATTTCGTCAATGGAGCGCAGGAAAGAAATGAATTTCGTAAAAGCATAGCGAGGAAAAAACGGGAATTTTGTCAAAAGATCGCGAAAAAAAGGCAAATTTTGCCAAAGAATCGCGGGGAAAAAACGCGAATTTCGCCAAAGAAACGTGAAAAAAATACGCAAGTTTCTTCAAAACGCCGCGGGAAAAGCGTGAATTTCTTTAAAGGATTGCGGGAAAAAACGGATTTCGTCAAAGGATTGCAGAAAAAATGCAAATTTCGTCAAAGGATCGCGGAAAAAACAGGAATTTCGTCAAAGGGTCGCGGTAAAAACTCATCGGTCTCTTTAATGATAATACCTATGAATGAATGTCTCCCTACAAAATGTGATTCAGTTGTTTCAGAAGCAATGTCAGATTATTTCTGTGAACAGAGTGACTGGCATTTTGTGCGAAGAGTTCACAATATTAAGGATTGGACTGTTTCTAAAAGCACTGACAAAATAATTGATAGGAATTCACCCTTCTTACCATGGATTTTTAAGTTTATAATTTTTTATCCAAAATAATTATTCTTTAACTAACATTAATTATTTTTTTTATTTAAATGGTAATTATTTTAAAACTACTGATTTTAATTCATATCGTCAAAATAATAAAACACGTTACTTTATTAAACGTTAAATTAATTTGCAGAAAGTTTTTGACCCAATATTTATGTTCGCAGAAAGTTTTTGATTTTATACAAGTCTGGGACTGTCTTATGAAAATAGTAGAATTAAGCAGGTAGAGAGAACGATTTTCTTCGTGTTTTAAATTTTATAAACTTTATTAATTATTTATAATGTTTGCGAAATCCTACAATAATAATTATATTCGTTAAGTTATTTTACAGGTAACTAACTCGTGTTTCCCATAGGATTCTTTAGCTGGAAATGTTCTACTTTTTACTTTGTTCTCTAGGAACATTGTAATAACAGGTCTTGGATCATAAAAAGTAGTTCCAATTCCATTAAGAGTAATGAACACCCTTGAGTTTAAGGCTTCTCTTTATACTAGTTCCGACTGTTTTTTGGATTTAAGCGTTGTATCTATGGGCACAACTCTATGTGCCAACAACTTTATGTGCCAACATTGTGAGGAGTCAAAGAAACCTATAACAGCACCAATTTGTTTAAAACAGAGTGAGGTTGAGACGCCTTAAAGTAGAAATAGTCTTGCTGTCAATGAGAAGGACGCAAATTTTCAGCTGCGCAACAAAGCCATCACATCATCATTTAAATAGGCGACGTCTTCTTTACCAAAAAAGTTCTCAACATCAAGGTGGCCTGCACTAGCAACCTCTGTTGGTCTTCGTGCATTTAATAAGGAATCTATCCTGCAGGAGATGCTTACTTTATCCTCTTCCAATTTTTGAGAAACAAATTCTTTACAACTCAATATAATTTCTTTTCTCATTGCAGACCAGCATCTCTTGGTAGAAACTAACGAGTTGTTTTTATATTTCTGAGGATTTTCTTCAATTTACTAATCACTTTCAGATTCCTAAGTGCCTTTATTTATTTCCATCAACTGTTCTTCGTATCCCTCAGGACTTACCCATTTTTGATAAGCGTCAAAGAATTTGTAAAAAATTTTCTTTGACAAATTCTATATCAATTCTTTATCAGGCAGTAATGAAAGACCTTTGACTGTCTGTCTCAAGGTTTTCAAAGTGTATCGGAACATCTAGCATTAAGCAAGCCAGATGTTGCTCACTTTTTTAAAATCTATTTATAATCGAATAAACCCGCGAGCAGAAGTTTGTTCAGCTTTTGATGAGTAGGGTTGATGGTTCACAATGTTTTTGCATGAGAGAAAAATTGTGCCGTACTGCTTTTGCTAAGTTTTTTAAGTGTTTCACGAACTGTACACTGTTAAAAATATCGTGAAAAATTACCTCTGTTTTTAAAGGTTATCTATTTTCTGACCAATGAGAACACGCCATAATCGTTTATGAAGCATTCTCATTCGTCAGAAAATAGATAGCCTTTAAAAACAGAGGTAATTTTTCACGATATTTTTAACAGTGTACTTCAAAATACGCAGAGAAACAAAAGGCACTTTGATTTTCTGTTCCAGATATTTCTTCAAGCACTTTAACGCTTAAAGAAGAAACTCGATAAAATGTTGCTTGATGATTCCAACTCCGACACAGTTAAGTCAGACTTGAGCAAATCATCAAACACAAAGTTAGTATTTACCAAATACTGTTTCATAAGAGCACAGAGACCGCTGTTTTTGCCTGTATTTTCCTTTACCCACTTATAGTTAAGCCTGTCAACTTATTTTTTGCGATATTCTCAGTGCACAAATTATCAAATACAACCTTGACAAAATCCACGAAGCCTTCTGCTTCTCGCTTACTGAATTAACATTGTCCTAGAAA
Source organism: Maratus speciosus (assembly GCA_963932465.1). Classification (NCBI taxonomy): domain Eukaryota; kingdom Metazoa; phylum Arthropoda; class Arachnida; order Araneae; family Salticidae; genus Maratus; species Maratus speciosus. The sequence goes on along the minus strand of OZ010792.1, from coordinate 231,304,909 downwards.
AATTCGTTCTATGTCCTGTTCTTTTGAAAAAAAAATCGTGCTCTAACAAATTTGGTATCAACTCCATATTTCTCAACAGAACCATCTACTTGGGCAGCAAAACAAACAGCATTTTGTAACTGTGATACGGTGTTTTCTTTTACTCCTATGATATATGTTGCCATTCTTATCATCTCCTGAGTGAAAGAGTCAGCTTATATTACCCAGCAAAGAGGAAATTGCTGGCCAGCAGCAAGATAGGTGCTGGCAATGATGGAGAAGTGTTGGCTAATGGGTTACCACTGCTGGGCAGCTTCAGTCAACTTTGCTGTTGGAAATCATCAGATAAAATTCTGGTGGGCTTCCGTTTTATCTCATGCGCTAGTCCACCACTACATGGAAGTGCACAAACTTTTGCAGTATTATTGCTGGGAACCCTTACGCTAGGTGGCGTTGCGAATATCGAAGACATTGAGTATTTGAACACAAATCTGAAATGAATATCTTAACACAATTTAAGCTCTGAAGCTAATTTTTTTTTTTTGAAAATGTAAATAATATAGCACCACTGCCACCAACAAAATGAATAAGTAAATGAATAAATAAATAAATTCTTTATTTCAACGCACTTTTTTCTCTCCTTAAATCTGGTTTTACTAAGTTACAAAGGATTTCGGTTTTCATAATTTACACAGTTCAGAATCAATAATAAAAAAAAGCATATAAAATATATAGGGGGGGGGGGGGAGCGGATTTCTATACAATACAATAACTTCTATACCAGTTTAATGATTGGGAACGTAAATCACAAAAGAACAAACTTGAAATAGTGTAATGAGAATTTGGAAACTACGAGCAGTGATAGCATACGCTGAAAGTAGTTGTTCATGTCCGATCACGAAAACTAAACAGCATCGAGCGCGGTTAGTACTTGGGAGGGTGACCACATGGAAACCGCTGCAAGTTCAAATATTTCGATACACACTTCTACAGATATTTCTATAGCTCTTGGTGAAACTAGCTTATAGAAAAAAGAGCCATACTACTTTATATATATATATATAGAATTTTATAAGAAATTTTTGTAAGGGAGAGTGCTGAGCCAGCAAAGGAATAGCAGTGAAATAGGTGCTAGCACTGGAGGAAAAGTGCCGGATTGAAGTAATGTGATGGAATACCATCGCTGGCTTACTGTTGGCCATCACTGATGGGCCAGCTGCATTCCGCACGGACACTTTTCTACAGGTTTAAGTAATGGCACCATTGCACTTTACCGCTGATGGCAGTGCTGGCTGCCATCTTTTTTCCAGCTGATGGCCCACTGTTTCTTTCTTTGCTGGATATTCACCTGTTTTAAAAAAAGTTGCCGGCACCATACCCTATCACTGGGCGACAATATCGTGGTACTAGGCGACACTAGTGTCGCCTACTTTATATGTTATTTTATGCTCTGCTTTGCATTCATATAATATCAACTTTTTTTGGTTGGCTTAGTACTTTTATGCACAAAATAGGTAAAATAATTGAAAAACATTTTGAAATTTTAATTAAAATGAAAAAGGATTTAAATAAGAGTCTTAAAAAAGTACGACTGTGAGAGAAAATCTCATGCAGCAAGTTCTCCCGGGTTAAAAAGGGTACTTTTCGGTTAGTCAGACACCAGTGTTATGTATACATATGTGTGTGTATAGATACATATATATATGTATGAAACGATAAAAGCTAAGCCCCTTTTTAAAATCCCCTTTTTTGTCCTTTTTAAAAATTTAAATTTAGAAATTAAAATTAAAACTTTTAAAATGCCTTTGTAATTGTGTCTCAGTTGAGTGAATGCATCTGCCCCTGTTAAATTAACTTTCCCGCATCACATCTTATAACTTTTAAAGATCGTTTTGGCACATCTCATAACAGTATTTTTGCTGAATAAAAGCAATTCGTAAGTCTTGCTGCATTCGATCGGCCAAACTCAAACCACGGCCTTTATCTCGGACAGTCAATCATTCAGCTAACGACCAATTATAGTTTAAAGACGCCTCCTTTGACTTCAACGGCCCCTAGCAGGAATAATGCGAAATACAGCATATTTATACCAATGCACAGGTCCCCGGAGAGAGCTTTTGACCATCAAAAGAATGCCCTAACTCCACGACACTCGGCTCTCTAAGTATCGCTTAGCGGTACACATAATTCCCAAGCCCGATGTCCATAAAGTAAATTAGGAGCTCTCAAGCCAAAAGGGGCCTGATTTCTCAAAAGGATGTAACAAAGGAAGAATAAATCAGGTCCCCGGAAAAACTGTGTCTTTATTGGAATAACTACTGTCTGAATCTGACTTTGATTTCCCGGATACCACTCGCGGCCTGCGACTACCTAAAGATGATAGAAGTTCCGAGGATTCGCTCAGAAATTGGCACGCACGCGTCCGCGGTTCGCGCCCCTGCCCCCAGCGGTCGGGCCTTGGCTGACGACACGACAGAAGATCCATAACTGGAGTAGCGACGAATTCGTTACATTGAAAAGTCGACAGGACACTGCATTTACGCGGGACAAATCCCAAAAGCCCAGCGAAAAATCCGTAAAGATCCCAGCACAAAGATCCCAGCGCGAGGTGTGCAACAAATTCCTAAAACAGTTGTGAAATATCAGGTTTACGGCGAAATGACATCCCAGAAAATTGTGAAGAAAAGTCCCTAAAAAAGAAAATCATGCAACTTTTAATTATTTTATCTTTTAATTATTTTATCTGACGATCAGTAAGTTCAAACGTAATCTCATTCAGAGAAAAGAACGAAACAGTCGTTCCCTAGCAATTAATTACAAAGAAAAGAATCTGGTCATTAAAAAAGAAAAGAAAAGAAACAGAAAAAACATTTGCTCTAGTGATAAATGAGAAAAATATCTATCTGTGTCCTGAAAGCAAGTCTTTTTCCAACCAAGATACGATTAAAACATTTATAGATACTCTTTTCAAGAAAGAAAAAATAAAAAGAGCATGCTATCAGCTGTGAAAGTGGGTCACCAATGATTCACCCAGGACTGATTGTCTTATCTAGGTCAAGTTCACGAGGATTCCTCGTCAAGGTTTGCTGTTATCTTTCCAGTGAACAGCTGGTTAAAAATGCGTTGAACTTTGTTGAAGAAGAAAAAGAGAAAATGATTTCTTTTTTTAAGGGAGTAAATTTAATTCAGAGTTTGTTGAAATTTTTATGAAGATATATTTTTTTTTTGTTTGTGTATATGTGTGCCTAGCTATGTGTGCTTATGGAATTGTTTGTGAAGGTAAGATCATTTAATCTATTCTTGAATTAAAAAAGAGAAAAAGAAAAGAGAGTTTTAAAAGGTATTTTTTTTAATTGTTTGTCATTTTAATAGCAAAAATTAGAATAAGACAACGTTTATTTTATTTATTTTTGCTATAAGAGAGTAATTTTCTGAAATTTAGACAGTATTTAAATCTTTGGAATTTTAAAATTTTAGTTCAAAGTTCGTTTTTTTTAAAATCTCAATTTGGAAAAAAAAATGATGTATTAAATTTGAATTTTATTTAGATTTAAGCCCATTTTTGTTACAAATATTGTGTTGCAATTTTTTTGAAAAATATTCCATTTTTATTTGTTTTAAATTGTGCCTTATATTTTTGTGTAATCTTGTAATATTTTGTATTTCAACATGAGTGTCACTCCCCCTCCTGAAAAGAATGACTTAGAAAACAACTCAGATAAAGAGAAAAATAGTCAGAAGACCGAGGTTGCCACACAGACACATAATGTAACAACATTAGGTGAACAGACCCTGTCAGCTCAAGCTGGGTCTGGTCACAACTCAGTAACCGCTAGCCCGAAAATGTCCATAGAACCTGATATTATTGTGTTTTCGCCTAATTCAAATATAAATTGGACAGCGTGGCTCGCCTATTTCGAGAGTGTCTGTGTAGAACAGGAAAAAGACGACTTCTGGAAAATTAGGCACATACAGAAATACTTAAAAGACAGTGCACTTACGTTGTACATTAATAATTGTTTAAATGTGCTGCATTGGTCCGAATTTGTCACTTTGTTCAATGAACATTACGAAATTCCCGACACTCTTTCTTTAACTGATTTTTCCCGTATTAGATACAAGATTGGAGAGGACCTGAACGAATACTATCAGAAAAAGACTAAAATAGGGAGAACCTTAGGGTTAGACCAGAAGCTTATCTTGGAAGGATTAACGGAGGGCTTGCCGTTAGAAATGCAAAACCTAGTTATTGCAAGCAACCCCTCAAATACACATTCATGGCGTGAATTAGTATTCAGAATTTGCAAGCTGCAACTAGACAGAAAAGGAAATGAGAGCAAAGTAGATGCAAGCCCGCAAAACCCCAATCAGTATCGACAATGGCGACCGTTTCGCCCCCCATATGAGACAGGACAGAATTATAACCGGCAGTGGAACTACAGAGTTCCCTATCAAAATCACCCGATTCGACCTTTTGCTTCTAATCAAGCACGAAATCCCCAAAATACAGTTAGACCGACGACAAATGGTCAACCGAGACCAAATGTACATCACCAGACCACTTTGCCACCCTCCCCATGCAAAGTTTGTTTTAATATAGGAATACCAAATGCGTATCATTGGGTGGAATATTGCCCTTTTCGACAACAAGTCTTAGCAGTTCCAAACCCTAGTCCCAATATGAACTTTGCGAACCCCAACCCAGATCAGAGAGCTAATGAGTCATCCGAAAATATATCTAGTAATCAATGACGGTTTCTTATGTCCGGACATATACAAAAAGAAAAAGCTAGCTACAAAAAATCAAATAGAAATTGTCAAAAAATTACTGATGTAAAAAGTGAAGGCTCACTACCTTGTTTGATCGATACAGGGAGTTCTATCAGTGTTATTCCTTATCATTTAGTCCACAAACTTAACCTAAAAATATGTAACGTTCAGCAGAGTATATCGGTCACCCAAACACAAGGTGTTCTAGCTTTGAAAGAAAAATGCCTTGTTAGTTTGAAATTAGGACGTATCTCTAAGAATGTTGAACTTTTTATAATTAATAATCACTTACCTTATGCTTTGATTGGGCTACCCCACTGTAAACTGTTTAAATTGAATATTGACATTGTTAAAATGCAAATCACGCAAGAGAAAAAGAAAGTACCTCTCATGGACAATATTTCAACAAATTCATCCCATCATACCTTACATTTATCAGAAACATATACTAACCAGTCAGAAATGGAAAATACAGTTAAAAATGCAGAGATATTCGAAGAAAATTTTGAGCCGGAGTTGTTCGAGACCACTGAACATGTGCCAAATGTTCAGACTGTCAAGGAACAATTACCTGCTCTTCTAGCCAAATATGTCTGTATTTTTGCTAAAGATAAATATGATGTAGGCTGTGTAAACATTGAACCCAACCTAATGACCCCTAATGAACCCATGTTAAATGATGCCGTATAGTAGCGCAACAGCGTCACTGGTGGCCGTGCTGTAAACTAAATTGTTCGGTAGTGGGCGGGGCACTCCATGAGGGATTTGGTTTTGCTTTCACGGACCAATTCATTTATTGCGCGGCAGTACAACGGTAACGACAATTAGAAATTTAACTGCTATGATTAAACTCAGATTAATGAAATATTTAAATTTTTGATAACTAATCTCATTATGTATTTCTTTCAGTTTTTAACCCCTTCGGGACGGGAGCCTTTTACAAAATTTTTAATCTTTTGTCACCGTTTTTTAAAAACAGAAATTTGTGTCTTCTTGAATCGAGAAAATGCGCTGATTAAACAAGGCAAATTTTACAGCAAAATTTTACTGGTGAGGAAAAACAAGGATTCTGAGCGCTTCATGCGGCACGTATACGTGTCGCTCGGCCCCAAGGGGTTAATATTTTCTGTTTACTTCTTATAATTGAGTCGCGTGAGAAGACGCGGCCCGGTGAGTGTGTGTGGTGTTTTTGGCGGTAGCTTTAAGCCCACGTGCGCGTAGAGGGTTGTGCTTATAGTGTGGTGAGAGTAAGTTTTTTGTTTATCGTAATACAATAGTGTTAGTGTTTTCGCGTATTATTGAATTTGTGTGTAGTTAAATTTAAGTGTGTGTTGACAGTCTGAGCACTTTGGACTGGTCATCAGGCACGGTTTGGTATAATGTCGGGAACGGAGGTAAAGATAAAAGAAAGCATAGGTTTCAACAGTGAAGAATACAAGAAATATAATTGGAACGATGGGAGGACAGCCAAGCAGCAAATTAATATGATACCGAATTTAAAAGACTATGTCATCATTACGGAAGGTGAGGAGGGCGGACTCCACAAGTTAAACCCGATCCAGCTAAAGAAAGAAATAAAACAAAGCTTTGAACATTACAAGGAAATTGATACGGCTAGATACACCAGGAACAACAAGATGCTAATCACAACGAAAAATTATGAATGTGCCAATGAGATTGTAAACAGAGAAAAAATATTTAACACTAAAGTGAAGCATATACTAATGAATGAAAATATAACCTCTAGATTTTTAATCTTCAGAATTGATTCAGAATTGTTCCCACGGGAACAGTGCTTATAACCATATATGGACATGTCCTACCAGAATACATCAAAATGTTTTATATGCGACGGAAAATAAGTTTATTTGTAGGCAGGCCAAGAAAATGCAATATTTGCCAAAGCTTCAACCATGGAACTAATAAATGCACAAACGACAAAAGATGCAAAAGATGTGGGAAAAATCATCCTGAGTTGATATGCAAAGAAGCCGAAGTCAAATGCGCAAATTGTGAGCAAAATCATGAAGCAGACGACGAGGAATGCGAAATAAAAAAACGAGAGGTGGAAATTCAAAAATTTAAAAGTGAAAACCATATCACGCTGCCTGAAGCTAGACGACAGTTCAATTTGAAAACAGCTAAAAGTTACGCGGCTAAAACAAAAATAAACATCGAAAAAGTGAACGATGAAAGTAATTATCACAAGTTAGCTGTACTTATGGAAGAGAAGTTCAACAAAATAATGGACATAGTAATGAATATGTGCGAAGTCATGGTGAGATTACAACAAAAATCAGTAAATGAAATCGAAAACGGGGTGGAAGGAAATGAAAAAGAAACGACAGTAAAAAATAAAATTGGAAAAAGAGATATCATGGGGGAGTTCTATTCTCAGTTAAGAGAGAAAAAATTAAAATTATCAAATGAAGCCCAGGAAGGTGAAAGATTGCTGTTACAGGAATGTCTAGCTCCAGAGATTGATAAAATGTTGGTTGATACAGAAAATGGATAAGGGTCATGGACTGTTCTGTGGTACGTCGTGTGGCACTAGTGCTCTGTTCATTGTCAGCTGGTGGATCGGTATCTGGATTTACTGGTACGCTGGTTTTTGGGGTAAGTGTTGATAATTTTTGTGTTTCTTAGCGGTTCTGTGTTCTTTGTGAGTTTTTTTTTGTTATTGTTCATGGACACTTTTCTTTGTCAGTGGAATATTAGAGGTCTCAGGTCTAATTTACCCTGGCTTCGTACCGGGATGTTTCGCAACTGTATTGTTTGGGCGTTTCAGGAAACGCTTAGCAACAATTTTAATTTATCCTTCAGGAATAGGAATTTATTTCGAGCTGATAGGCCTAGTAGTTTATCGAGGGGGGGGGGGGGAGGTGGTTTGCTGCTAGCGGTGTTGAAGCGATTACCTGTGGAAAGACTTCAGCTTCTTAGGATTGGCCGGGATCACGAGGCGCTTGGGATCAAAATATGGTACAAAAAAAGGTGGATCGTAATCATCAACGTCTATGCACCGAAGGGGTTTGCTGATATTAGGTGGTTGGAAAGCATTAAAGATCTGATCGGCCATGATTATATTATTGTTGGGGACTTCAACATTAATTTCCTCAATTGGGAAAATAACCCTAAAGCTCATAAAATGATGAACTTGATGAATTGGATTATACATACGGATGCCATTTTAATGAATTTAGATGTGGTTACGAGATGTAGGGGTGGTGGTACGGGATCATTATTGGATTTGACAATTGTGTCGGACAGTTTAGCTCGGGGCTTCCAGGTGGATGTTCTGTCGGATCCGTTGGGTTCGGACCACTACCCAATCAGAATCCTCGAAAGGTCTAGTGGTGGGGGCGGTAAGAAAATGTACTGGTCCCAGGTCAATTGGCATAGAGTTTGCTCGGCTGTAGATGGTTTGGACGATGAGGTTTATGCGGAGGGGATGGACAGGTGGTCAATGGATATCGCTCAGGCGTTGATTCAGTGCACGGAGAGGTTCCCAGTGAGGGGGGTAATCTTCCGCCTGGGTGGGGGATTGTCACCCGTAGACTGTTGGCTCTTAAAAGATTTTACCACAGGAAGGCAGTCCGTTTAGGTCAGTTGGACTTATGGTGCAAATACAAGTTCTGTAACGCTAAACTGAAGAAGCAGATTAAGAAAGACAATCAGAAGTTTTGGGATTCTGTTACCAGGGACGCTGGAAGAGGCCCTCACATCTACAAGATTATCCGAGGGATTAACAATTTGAAGGAGGAGGAGGCGAATATGGACTTCAATTTTCAAAACTGTCCTCCTGATGCGGTTTCCCAAGCAAATTTGTTTGCGACTATATTCCAAAATTCTCCTATCCTTCATGACATACCTATTGACTTCTCGGGAGATGATGAGCTGGACACAAGACTTACGATGGACCATATGGAGAGGATAATCAGGAAAAGTAAATCTACTTCACCTGGTATAGACGGGATCAAAATGAACTTTTTTAAAAACCTAAAAACCAAGGTGTTATCTCAGGTGCTGGAGTTGTAAAATAGGATTCTCGAGACAAAAAAAAAATCCCTGAAATCTGGAAAGAGGTCATCATGCTGCCCATTAGAAAACCAGGAAAGAAAAGAAACGATATAAGGGGGTATAGGCCAATTGCCTTGACTGTGACCAGTAAAAAAATATTTGAAAAGATGGTATTAGATATTCTGCTCAATTGAAGCATGAACAACAAAATATTTCATAGGAACCACTATGGGTTTATTCCATTCAGGGACTGTGAAGCTGCCGCGTACAGAATTTACAGGGATATTCGGAGAGGACGTCAAGCCAAACAGAGGGGATTTTTAGTGGCTCTGGACATCAAAGGTGCTTATGATAATGTATGGTGGGACGGTCTACTTCTTAAACTAAAAAAATTGGGGCTAGGTGCGGATCTGTGTATTCTGATCCGGAATCTCATGCAGGAGCTGAGGTTTCGGGTTAAGTGGAGGGGCTTGTTCTCGGTGCCATTCATGTATCTGAGGGGCTTATTACAGGGCAGCCCTCTTTCTCCTTTTCTTTTTGCCATTTATCTTGCGGATATCTTTGAGATTTTTGACTCTTGTATTCATTGTGTGATCTATGCCGACGATATTTTTCTGTATGGGTTTCATGACAATGTGGAATGGTTAAGGGACATTTTACAGGAGAATCTGATTAGGACTATCAATTGGTTGCGTGCGTGGAATCTTGAGGTGAATCCAAATAAGTGCCAAATCATGAAGGTAGGGCGGTGGAATGAGGATGTGGAGAAGTTTAAGATTAAAGGTCAGGAGGTTGACTTTTCAGAGAAGTTAAGAGTTTTAGGGGTGTTTTTAAACAGCCAGGGGAATCTTAAGAACCATATTGTCATGCTGAAAGAGAAATCTAGTAAGAGGATGAACATGCTTAAAGTTATTGCTGGCAGGAGTTGGGGTACTGAGACCAAATATCTTTTAAAAATCACAAATAGTATGATGGGATCTCTTCTAGATGGTAACCCGAGGATTCTTGTGCACTCAAACAAAACTGAAAGCCGCCAACTTCAAGTGATTCATAATGTGGCCCTTAGATGGGCGAGTGGCATGCCAAGATGGTGTCCAATCCCGGTGCTGTTACAAGAGAGCGGGGTCTGGAGTAGCCACACAAGAAGAGAATTCTTGGCTGTAAAGAGGAGTATTTCTGAACTTAAACATAAAGAGTATACTGATGTGTTGTCAGAGGATTTGCTTTACAGGGAACAGAATATCCTTAGTCGGCATAACACGAATGTTAACGAAATGATCACGTACAAGTAGGGGACCAAGGTGAATGAAAATTGTAAAATTCATGTAAATGCCTGGCCTTTCCAAAATAAAGATTTCCCAGAAGAGGTTATTAGGAATTCGTTTGGCTGGTTTTATCAGATGCATAGAGACAAGGCGATCATCATTGCAACAGATGCTTCAAAAGAGGAGAACAAGACTGCGATTGGAATGGTCAACCAACATACGGGTAATCGGATGGCGTTGAAAATTCCCAATGTCAATTCGATTTTTACTGCAGAAGCGATTGCATTATTGGTTGCCATTAAATATTATATGGTGGAGGGTGGGAAATATATGTTTTTCACGGATGCCAAAAGTGTCTTGATGGCCCTTGAGAAGATCAATCGAAAGTCTGTGGCGGTTATCACCATGCTAAGGGATGAGATCAACAGGAAGAGGATTGATCAGTTTCAGATGGAGTTTATCTGGGTGCCTGGACATAAAGGAATTGAAATCAACGAGTGTGCAGATGAGCTGGCCAGGAAAGGCCCGTATAGCAATATTAGTATTCCATGGTTTTCTCCAGAGGACTGGATGAAGGTTGTGAGGAATAACAAACAGAGGGAGTCTGTTTGGGATTGGAACCAATACAGGATTGATCATTCAGGTCGTGGTTGGGATTACGCTAGCATTGGGCATCCGCATCAGTGTCTTAGGAGGGAGAGTGGCGTAATTTTTGCTCGGTTTCTGACAAAAACTGTTCTTACTCTGGTTCGTCATAAGAAGTTTCTGGGTAGTGGAGATGCAAAGTGTGATTTGTGTGGTGGCGAGGAGCAAACTGAGGAACACTTGGTTTTGAGATGTAAGAAATTTTGTAGGATTTGGGATAAGATTTTTGGGAAGTTATCGATGTCGAAGAGTATGTCGTACGAAGAGATCTTTGCGGCTATGGGGAGAAAGGGAGTTGAAGAGTTGGTTTTGTTCTCACAGTTATTGCATGAGATTTATCGTCACTGTCGGAGTTGGATCGATGCAGCTGTATAGGAGTTAATCTTGTCAGTGGTGGTTCTTCGTTGTGCCGGTCTATTTAGTTTCTGGCGTATCTGATTATTGTAGTTTACCTTGGTAGTGGATTATGACAGCTATACAGAAATAGAAAGCTGCTCACCGGGCCCGTGAGGGTAAAAAAACAAACAAACAAACAAACTTCTTATAATTTATAATGGCGTGAAGAATACGAATGTTTTAAGAGAGATCCATTTCTGAAATAATGGATATATATATTATTTAATACATTTGACAATTTGTTTCAATGGAATATTTACTATATGGGATTAATATTTACAACAAATATTTTCTTGTAAAAACATTCATATTTTTCACGCCTTATAAATTATAAAAAGTAAACAGAAAATAAATAAGATTAAATATAAAAGAAATACATAATCCGATTACTTTTATCAATAATTAAAATATTTCATCACTCAACGAGTTTGTTTACTGACAGAATTTAAAACTTCTGATTGTCGTTTCGTTACTGTTATACTGTCGAAAAATAAACGAGAAGTTCAACGGTTAGTTTTCATAAAAAAACCCTTACTGCAAGTGTATGAAGTGTTTGTTTTATAAGGGTACATAACTGGTTTTATTATAAGCAGGAAGCATTTAGAAAAAAAAAAATCAGATGTACATTATATTTTAAGTAAATACTAACTTAGGTGTTTTTTCAAAAAAAAAAAAATTGCTTTTTTGAATTTTTGCGCACAACTATTATCAGAATTTTTAAAAAAAAAAAAAAAAAAAAAAGAATTTTGCTCTGAAGAAAATTGACTTTTTTTCAGTAATACATATAACTTTGAAAAAAAAATTAAATTGAATAAATGAAATTTTTTTTGTTACTTAATGTTTAATTATTAATAAATTAAAAAGTTTCAACTATTACTTTATACCGAAAATACATATACAGTTTAAATAAGTTAAAATGTATTCTCTATCCTGTTCATGAACCCATGAAATATTGTTTGTGATGTGTTATTGTTTCTTATCTTTTTTTTAATGTCCTTTATTTTGCTGATAAGTCTAAGTTATGCTCAGTTAATTTAGATTTATTAAATCCATTAAAATCTCAAGCTAAATAATTTTGCATAATTTGATTTCATAAAGATTATTCTCTTCGTAAAGATTTTTTTTTTTTTTCAGAATCATTTGTATCTTACATTATATCAAACTTGAACTTGATGCTCCATAATTTTTATTTAAATCAAGTAACATTATTTGATTTTTCTCTTAAATTTTTCTTTTTCAAAATCTCTCATATCTATTATTATATACATTGAAAATGTCAAATATTTAAATTGATTTAATCAAAATTAATTTACTTTAAATTTCACAGAAATGAAAAGCATTAAATACGTTTAATAAGATTTTCCAATTCAAAGAACTTGTATAACAAAAATTTAATGAATTAAAGATTGCCCATTTAAAACCATCTGTTGTTGAACGGTATTATTTGAAATTTTATACAGCAACAGAGTAATAGGATAAGTGAAAATAAAAAAAGCGCTTAAAATAATTAAAAAATAAATGATTTAACAACTTTGAATAAATTGCATTTCAAATACTATACACAGAATAAATTCAATTCAATCGAAATTATTAAAGATTTTTTAAATACATATATATGGTTATATTTTAAAATTGTGGAGCATCAAATAAATAATTTAAACAAACGATATGCGAATGTCTTTATGTATTTGTTAAAGAAAAATACGTTTAAAGAAGTAGCACTAATTAATACGAACTAAAATTGTGCTGCATATTATGCAAGCGTGCATAATAAAAAAGATAAATGAAAACTGTTGAAAGGTATTTTTCAAATTTCACTCAACTTTAAATCTCTATGATAAAAATATCTACGGTTATTTAATCCAAAAATGAGAATTAATCTTATGGAAATACAAATATATGCAAAAATAACGAACTTAATTACGATTAAATAGGATTTAATAAAAAAAATAACGAGCATAGTATACATGACTTACCAGCTTTCCCACGTGCAACGAACGTATCCGATTACCGCAACGCGAGCTTTCGCATTTCCCCCCTTGAAATGAGGCGAGACTGGATTGATAATCCAAAATTGTGTCGGGGAGAATATGCGCGCGCAGATTCTCCGCTGGCGGAGACGATCGCAGCGCTCCTAGTTAGCGTGCTGTAAACTACAAATGTCCTGTTTTCAAAGTCAAGAACAGCGCGCCCGTCGTCCCATAGAGATGTCGTCGCTTTTCCTGGAACCGCTTTGGGTGTATAAACGTGAAAAGAAGAAAACCCGGTTATGTATTGACTTTCGAAAATTGAATGCCATTACAAAAACAGATGCAGAACCCTTACCTAGAATAGACACCCTGTTAGATAAATTGGCACATGCTAAAGTTTTTTCCACTCTTGATTTGGCCAGTGGATATTGGCACATCCCTATCCACCCTCGAGATACGGAGAAGCTGGCATTTGCCACTACCTTTGGATTATATGAGTGGAATCGTTTACCATTCGGATGGAAAAACGCGCCTGCTTGGTTTAACCGTACCCTCAGAAGAATCCTTAATAAATACAAAATTGACTTTGCCTGTAGTTACTTTGAGGATGTTATTGTATTCTCCCAGAATGAAGAACATTTGTGTCATTTAGAGACCTTATTTAATATCTGTGTCCAAGAAAACCTTAAACTGAAATTGTCAAAGTTTAATTTTGTTAAATCCAAAATTAATTTCCTAGGATATGAAGTCTCGAATGGTTGTATCACACCTGACAACCCTAATATAGAGACAATTAAGAAATTAACCCCACCTACGAATGTAAAGGAATTACAACGTTTTTTGGGATCTATAAATGTTTATCACAAATTTATTACAAAATATGCTAACATTCGATACCCTCTCAACAATTTGTTGAAGAAAAATGTGCCCTATGTATGGGACCAAAATTGTCAAAATTCTTTCGAAAAGTTAAAAAATGCTTTAATTGAAAAACCTATATTAAAGTTGTTTGATCCCAAAACACCTTGTCATTTGTTTGTAGATGCATCAAGTCATGGAGTGGGATGTGTTGTGAAACAAGTTGATGAAAAAGGAACATTACATCCTATAGCATATCACTCTAGAAATCTTCGCGATTATGAAAAAAATTATGCAATTACTGAGTTAGAATGTTTGGCGATTGTGGATGCTTTAGATAAATTTTATCATTATTTACACGGTCAAAAATTTGTCATACATACAGACCATGCGGCACTTACCTGGCTCAAAAGTGTTAAAAATTTAAGAGGACGTCTTTTCCGCTGGTCCCTAAAACTTAGTATGTTTGACTATGAAATTAAATACCAAAAAGGCTCCACTAATGTTGAAGCTGATATGCTATCTAGACAGCCTGTTTCAGAAAATTTACCCCATATTATACATCTCCTTGACTTGAATGAAGTAAGAGACAATCAGAAAAAAGAAAATGTAACAGTTGATGGTAAAAAGTACACTGAGATAAATGATGTTGTTGTAATTAAAAAGAAAAGTTTGTATAAGATTGTGGTCCCCATGTCTTTACGTCTACCCCTCTTAGAAAAAACCCACACACAATTTGGCCATCCTGGAATTTATAAGATGATAAATTTAATCTCTCCGCAGTATTATTGGCCTAACATTAATCAGGACATTGAAAATTTTCTAAAACACTGTCACACTTGTCAGATAAACAAAAAATGTAGGCAAAAAAGATTTGGCTTATTGCAATTAATGCCCCCAACAGATATACCTTTTGAATGTTTAGCAGTAGACTCTGTTGGCGGATTTAATTATTACAATTCTACAAAAAAATATTTGCATTTAGTCGTTGACCATGCAACTCGCTATGTGTGGGGTTTTCCTTCAAAAAGTGTAACTACCGAAACTTATACAAACATTTTGAAGCAATTATTTCAGATACAAGTACCAGATAGATTGTCAACCGACAGAAATGGAGCATTTACAGCTTCCAGGTTTAAAAGATTTCTTCGCACAATGTAAAACACAGATTGACAAGCAGCCATCACCCAGAAACGAACGGGAAAATTGAACGCTGACATGGTAAAATCTGACAAGTGTGAAGTAAAACACTGTCACACTTGTCAGATAAACAAAAAATGTAGGCAAAAAAGATTTGGCTTATTGCAATTAATGCCCCCAACAGATATACCTTTTGAATGTTTAGCAGTAGACTCTGTTGGCGGATTTAATTATTACAATTCTACAAAAAAATATTTTCATTTAGTCGTTGACCATGCAACTCGCTATGTGTGGGGTTTTCCTTCAAAAAGTGTAACTACCGAAACTTATACAAACATTTTGAAGCAATTATTTCAGATACAAGTACCAGATAGATTGTTAACCGACAGAAATGGAGCATTTACAGCTTCCAGGTTTAAAAGATTTCTTCGTACAATGTAAAACACAGATTGACAAGCAGCCATCACCCAGAAACGAACGGGAAAATTGAACGCCTAAATCAGACTATTGTCACTAGATTAAAATGTAAAGTCAATTCCACAACCAAGAAAATACCCTGGACTAAGCTTTTAGATGAAGTCTTATATGAGTATAATAATACTCCTCATTCTGTAACCCAATTCACCCCTAGTTATTTATTGTTAGGAAAATTACCATATGATCCTCCTTTACCAAATAATAGTTATTATCCCCCTGTGGAGGAAGCTAGAAAATTGGCTAAAGAGAGAACAATTGCTTACCATAAAAAGAACAAAGTCCGTTATGATGCTCGGTTCCTTCCTGTAAAACTTAAAGTTGGTGACATTGTAATGTATGAAGAATTTCATTATCCAAATACCCGTAAACTGACTTCGCCATATTCTGGCCCCTACACCATTTTAAAACAACTTTCTGAGGTATCCTTTGAAATTGATAAACCCAGTCCACATTTTAAGAGAAACTCCGAAATTGTCCATTCATCCAAGTTAAGATACTACCACCCACCTCAAAACCTTAAACTCAACCATGAATAAACCCCATCTATCTCTTTTATCTTTCAATTTTTTATTTTTGCTTTCCTGTCGTTCCCCTTGCTCGTAGTATTTGGACGAGGACCCAGCTGGGCGTGTAACCCAACCCCCCAGCGACGTAGAATGATGGTGACAGTTTAAAAGTACTGTTAGAATTTTTGTTTTTTTATAACTATATTATTATGATAATTTTGTGACATATGAAGGGGTCCTCCGCTCCGTGGCCACCCATCTTTAGCCGGACTGTTTTCCCGGATTCTCTTTCCAGGTTGAACGGAGAATCTGGCAAAACTGCTTCGCTTCCCCTCTGTAGGTGAATGTCGATTGCCCACCTTCCTTTTCAGTTGTGCAAGAGGCACATTTTTTGGGATGATATTCACCTCAGAGTATTAAAATCCATGTCACACTGACCCTGGGCATGGTGAAAATTATAACAAACGCATATTTATAATTTTTTAGCTATAGTTTTCCTTTTTTTTTAAAGACAACTTAGTTTGTTTTTCATAAAGATGACCCTTGGCTGCATCAAAGAAGTAGTAAAGTCCATACCGAAACAGAAAGGTAGAATAAGAAGGAATGTGTTTGTTGTTAGTAGTATTATAGTGTATTTTACTTTTATTTTATCTCAGTGTGAAAATTCAGTATCTTTAGAAATGCAAATTTTCCAAAGTGCATTTTGGTAAACCATATATTTGTGTTGATAGCATTAGTGCATATTTTATATTTTTGGACATTTTGTAGTATTGAATATTTTATATTTTTGAATATTGTGTATTATTGAATATTTTATATTTTTGAACATTTTGTATTAATGAATTATTAATAAATAATTTTTAATATTTTGTATTTGTAAATATTTTTTACATTTGAATATGTTATATAGTTTTCAGTATGTTTATCTTTGAGTATTTTAGTACATGTAATATATTCTGTATATGTTAATGTTACAATTTTACACCAAAAAAGGATGTTTCTCAATGGACAATACCCAGAGACATTTACAAAAAACATCCAAAAGACTTGCTTTAGAGACAGTTTGGTGTAATTAAAGGTCCCATGTCTCGAGACTGTCCCCTTATTATTTTGCTGCAGCACCATTTAAAGAATTCCAATGTTTTAGTGTAACCAATATTTTTATGTAACTTGATATGAATGTAAAAATAGGTCCAATTGACTTGAGAGCTGGAGCAAAAAAAAAAAAAAAAAAACACCCTGGGTTAAATTTACGAGATAAGACCCACAGGTCTTGCAGGCGAGCCCTGTGGCTCTTGTTTTAGTGGGGGGGGGGGGGATATGAAACGATAAAAGCTAAGCCCCTTTTTAAAATCCTCTTTTCTGTCCCTTTTTAAAATTTAAATTTAGAAATTAAAATTAAAACTTTTAAAATGCCTTTGTAATTGTGTCTCAGTTGAGTGAATGCATCTGCCCCTGTTAAATTAACTTTCCCGCATCACATCTTATAACTTTTAAAGATCGTTTTGGCACATCTCATAAGAGTATTTTTGCTGAATAAGTGCAATTCGTAAGTCTTGCTGCATTCGATCGGCCAAACTCAAACCACAGCCTTTATCCCGGGCAGTCAATCATTCAGCTAACGACCAATTATAGTTTAAAGACGCCTCCTTTGACTTCAACGGCCCCTAGCAGGAATAATGCGAAATACAGCATATTTATACCGATGCACAGGTCCCCGGAGAGAGCTTTTGACCATCAAAAGAATGCCCTAACTCCACGACACTCGGCTCTCTAAGTATCGCTTAGCGGTACACATAATTCCCAAGCCCGATGTCCATAAAGTAAATTAGCAGCTCTCAAGCCAAAAGGGGCCTGATTTCTCAAAAGGATGTAACAAAGGAACAATAAATCAGGCCCCGGAAAAACTGTGTCTTTATTGGAATAACTACTGTCTGAATCTGACTTTGATTTCCCGGATACCACTCGCGACCTGCGACTACCTAAAGATGATAGAAGTTCCGAGGATTCGCTCAGAAATCGGCACGCACGCGTCCGCGGTTCGCGCCCCTGCCCCCAGCGGTCGGGCCTTGGCCGACGACACGACAGAAGATCCATAGCTGGAGTAGCGACGAATTCGTTACATGTATATATATCGTTGGCCCTCGGCTAACCGAAAAGTACCTTAAAAAATAATAAAATTGATGCTTAAACACAAATTTGCAGTGTCCACTGGTGCACTTTGTATTGTTTCTGGACGTAACATAAAAACTAACATTGATGCTCCCTACAAACTAGTTTTTAAAACAAAATTTCATTACTCGCTAAATAATATGTTCCAAAAAATAGCATATTATACAACAAATGACAAAACTAGGACTTACTATAGTTTCTCATTACCTCTTATGTACTATTTTTACCACTGAATTTATTGAATTCATCATTCGTCTAAAACTTTATTATACACTCAAACATATAGACTCAAATCAACGAATCTTCCACTGAAAGCATTTCATTTTTTGATAATGAATTCCATTTTCAAAAATAGTAAGAACAATAAGTAAATGATTTTTGGAAAAAAAAAGTAAATTTTTAATTTAATAGATAAATGCATTTAAACTGATGACCTATGCAGTAAGATAAATCTATAGCTATACTTGTAAAATAAGTGCACCTAAATAACAATTTAAATAAAATTTTATAAATATATATTTCAAATGGGGAACTTCGTATTATTTTGGAATCAATAATTTTTCAATTAATGAAAATAATCATTCCGTCGCTAACAAGACATGCAGATTTAACTTAAAATACATTGAATAGCTAAAATTAAATAAATTAAAATAAACGTTTGAGATAAACAAACTTTTTTACAAAACAATAAATTTTAATAAAGTAATTTAACAACAGAATAAAGTAATAAATTTTTTTCAATGTTCAAAACTTATTTATTATTATATTAAAGTTATTTAAAAAAAAAACTTTGTTTAAAATTTAAAATAACTGTTTTGTATTAAATTATTCAATAATTTATTCATATTAAAATGAATATAGTAGTTTTTTCATAAACAAAACATTCTAAAAGCCAAATGTTTTAACAAAAGACAACTGGAATGGAAACTTTAAAATACAGTAGACTCCATTAAATCGCCATATCATGGGACCAGAAATTATGCAGATTTTAGAATTTTGAAAATTTCTGGACACTGTTTTGTTTACGTTTTTAAACACTAATTTGAATGTAACACTGCACTCGAATTTATAATGAATGTAAAATAAATTAAAGTCATGTAGAGTAAATTATTAAAATATTAAGTAAAATAATAAAAATTAAGAAAATTAAAAAAGTGTATAGAAAAAACGAAGGTCAAATAAATAATAATGCATAACCTATGCGCATAAAAATAAAGAGAAATTTTTCTTGAACTATTCAATGAAATTTGCCTCATAAAAATACAATAATAATTTATTTAAAAACTTAACATACAAAAGGTTTATTTCATGTTTACTCAGACAAACCAAAAGAGCTTTATTAATACGCAAATACAATTGTTAATTAAGCATGCAATCGCTACTAATATTAGAGCTTCGCTAACTTGTAATATTTTAGCTGGACAAGCTGTAAACAAATATACAACCATGCGCAAATGATGGTCGGACTTTCTGCCTAAATAGCTAGAAGTCCGATTGGTCGGACAAATAGCCACTTCCTTTAGGTATGAGTATTTCGGGTAATTGGTGTGTTTTCTGATTTTTTTTTTTTTGGGGGGGGGGGGGATGACCAAATCGAAGCGCAAATTTTCGTGGTTTAACGAAATATAATCAAGGGCAAAATTAGTTCAATTCACAGATTATTTTGAGAACGTAGGTTCCAACGCCATTTGGGTTATACCCAACCCGAACACGGAAATTCTATATCCATTCAAACTGAACTAGTTTTAAAAAAATTAGATGACTCCGAACACGACAAACTTCGACCTAAAACCGGCAGGCTTCAATCCGAACCCAATCCCACCCCGAAGTAGAGGGGAAAAAATCCATATTGTAATGCAATAATGGAAAAATAGTCCAATTATAGGGTCAGGTGGGGTAAAGTGGTCATAATTCATAAAAAGGGTTAAAATCCTGACTAATATAGAAATTTGAATAATTTTCTTTTAATTTTAGATTTATTAAGTATTGATCAAAGTTTCTCACTCAAAAAAACATTTTCAGCAACATGTTTGAGCCACTGAGCACTCATTTTGTCTGTCTTTGTTACACGTAGTTCTTTTAACTCTTTAATTAACTTTCCTGCTGCATTTTGTTTATCCCAAATTTTGTTAAATTGGAAGTTCAGAAAGCTTTTCACATATCTCAAAAACATATTTTCATTTATAGCTGAGTTATATTTATCACAGATTTTATTTTATAATAGTTTTAGTCACATGGGGTAAAGTGGTCATAGGGTTAGGCTTAACTTATAGATATATGATCCGAATTAAATTATTCATTATATACAATGCCAGTTTATTAAATACTAATAATTATTAAAAACTAACTGCAAATAGTTATTATTTAATAATAATTTATAATATGGGGGTTAAAAAAGGTTAGGTTTAATTTTTAATAGGTTCAGAATAGTGAATGAATTAACTAAGTGTAAACCCGAATTGCTTGCAAAGGTTACATCAACTAATTTAACAACCAACACATTAACTACTTTTTCTAATACCTATACTTGTATTATATAAGAAAATGGTCCACAAGAAAGTCCTGAAAGAATTTTTAATGTTGATGAGGCTGGAATGGATATGGATAGCTAAAATAGTTCAGTTTAAAAAATTTTACGCAATGCAATGCATTATATAAAATTCAGAAACCAAAAGAAAGATAATGTTTAGTGTTCCTTTTGGTATATCAGCTAGTGGTTATTACATTCTTCCACGCAGTTTATGAGAGTATATATGAATTATAAATAAAGGGTGGTCGTGCAGGAGCATTGTATGAAACATGGAATCTGGATAGATGCAGGATTCTGTACTTGAATCTTGGATGCATCATTTTATTAAGTAGATAGTACACCGAAAGCTTACAAAAACCTTCCCTTTTATTTATGATTGTGATGGACATAAATGAATTATGACGCTCTGAAAAATAGCTATCGACAATCACATTATAATACTCTGTCTGCTACCTCATACTAGTCATAGTCTACAACCATTAGATCTTTTCCCCCCATTAAAAAAAAGCCTGGAAAGGAATTTTAAAGAAACAGTATCAAGAAAGCCGACTGCAAAATATGTAAAAAAAATTAAAATAAGCTACATTGGCAACATTATCTACACTCATTTCAGATGTGAATAGAATTGTTAGACATAGTTTTAAAGGAAAAGGAAATGTGTCCAGTCCAAGATCGGGGTAGTATTGACAGAAAAAACACTTGCACTATATCTGCAAAAATAACAAGAGGAATGGGATTCTTAAAAGTTGCTTAAATTTCCAAGAGGAAAAAAACAACAACAAAATGTCCCTAGCCAACATTCTCCTTTGAATCCATTTATAATCGCTAAAGATGACATCTCAAGCCATATCTATAGGACCTTGAGTGTTGCTAAGATATGACATGAAGAAATCAATAAAGCAATTTATTGGTAAAAAACATGATTATTTTTCTTAAAGTATGTTAAAAAAATCCAAATTTGGCAATCATTATATTTTTCCAGAATCAGATGTGATCAAAATCCTTGAAGAACCAAATTTTAACAACAAACAATTTTAACATTACAAATTTACACTTTAATAAAAAAAAAAAAAAAAAAAAAAAAAAATGGCAGATAACTTATTATAAAGGTTGTTTAAAATGTTTGTAAATAATAAAATGTCACTTTTTATTCATTACTTTATTTTTTTATTACACTTTTTCAATGTGACCACTTTACACCACCCCCTGGGGTAAAGTGGTCATAAAAACATGCCTGGAAAAATGTTATAAAAAGGTGTTATTCCCCAAAAATATTTCTGAAATGGATATGGATGTACTCTAGAGTAATGTAATGTAAAATAACACCCAAAATTTTAGAAAACATCACAGAAATTCTGATGTTTATATCCTCTGAAAGTTTGAAAAGCCTGTTTTTATGACCACTTTAACCCACCTGACCCTACTTCTAGTATCAATTATATTTTTTTTATGTATCAAAATATCTGTATAGGAATTCAATATTAAAAAAATAGTTTTTTATTTTAAAATATATTTCAGAGAATCTTTTGAGAAATCGGGTAGAATCGAACCCATCCACTAGAAACAATTAAAGTTAATCCGAAATGTAACCCGAATTTAACCGAAAACAACCTCAACCAAACCCCAACCCTAGCTGATAAACCCTAGTTATGTAGTCGTAAAAAAAACGGAGGGTATACGTTCTAAGCAGAGGGTATACGCTCAAGGCAGAGGGTATACCCTAGTGTATATATACAATAGCTTTCTTGAGAAACAGAGGGTATACCGTGGTCCTTAAAAACATCCAGAGGGTATACGGCGTATACCCTCCACTACATCCCTGCTGATAAATAAATATATATATATATACATACATACTGTAATGCAACTATGTAAAATAGTCTACAATTATACCTCTAGTATATCAATTTTAACTTTTAAGTATAAAAATCAATATACATGTGCTCATTAATATTCAAATATATAGTTTTTCATCTTAAAATAAATTTTATAAATTCTTTTGAGAGATCGATTCATCTCGAATCAAGAACCATAAGTTTCAACAGCCAACCCCAACCTCAAACAATTGAAGTTAACCAGATTCGAATCCAACCCGCAACGACAAAAGATTAGGCCCAACCCGATCCGGCAAAGACCACGAGTCGGGTCAAGTTCAGTTTTCCCAACCCGATACAGCACTCTACTTGCCATCCAAGAAAACCACGACAAAATAATTTTCGTCCTCCGCATGCTTAATCGAACCCGAAATACTTCAAAGGAGCCGGCCGTAAATCCACAATCAGTGAGAATTGATCCACAATTTAATGTAATTATTTCACCTGATCCCAACCTACAAGAATCAAAATTCAATCAGAAACCAACTCATACCCGGAAGAATTAGTTTAGTCAATCAGACTTGGAAAAAGATAAAAAAAGCTCTAACTCGGCCGAACTCGAACGGGCTGAAAGTCAAAATATTTTCCCCGACGACGTTGAATTTTGACCCCGATGGGGGGGGGGGGGGGATATGCCCCCCCCCTGGACCCCACTCTAGTGCCGCCCTTGCAAATACCATTCAGCTGTTCAGCATGTTAAATGGGAGAGAGGTGTGTAATTTAAGGGGAGGAGGTGCTATTTAAACTAAATTATTTGATAATACAATCCCTAAGAATCTTGTCCTACAGCCCATGCAGTTTTCTTAACTATGGGTCCAGAAACACAATACAGAATATATATACCGGGTCAATGCCAACCTAATGTGGAACGCCCAGTGTTTAGTTCCTATACTTAGTACTCATTTTATCAACCCCAAAGGGATGAAAGGTGACTTGACTGAACCTTGCCTGGTCAAAAGTTGAATTCTGGAGTTGTAACGTGGTAGTGCAATGTGCTGACCACTAAGCTACTGAACTTCCGAGGCGGAAATGAGAGAGGGGGGTGGGGGGTTGATAAATTGGTAAAAATTTTATCATATCCTTTACTTTTAGGTCCATAAATTGTAAATATTTTTATCTTTGGCAATGACAGATTCCACAATCTAGTGACAGACTAATTACTAATCGTAAGATTTTGAAAATCGGACAGGATGATTTAAAAAATCTACTTAAAAAAATGTGCTGACTTTCTAGGTGCTGCATTTATCAATGTCGAAAATAAATTTTAAAAAATGTGCCATGACAAATGTAGCAAAATGTTTGATTCTTGCCCTCCTCCACTCCTACACATACATTGGATGGAGAAAGGGGAAAAGAGGTGAAGGAACAGGAAAAGTGTGCGGTTTAGAAATGTCCTCCTATTTCACATCTACATGATGATTTTTAAAGAAATGTTCAAAAGTACTTTTGTGCTAAATCAGATGGTGTATGTACTGTACATTCACAATATCAAAAGACATTTTTTCCCTTCAGGAAACAAAATGGCAACATTAAAATGAAGTTAAGAGGAAAATCAATGAAAATGAGAAAAGTGCAGGTAGTGAACCTCTGGACTTGTTTGTACAGATATGTTTACACAATTTTGTATTCAAATTGTACTGGAATGGTCAAATTCTTTTTATTGATGTTTCATATTTCCTACAGATATTACAATATTTATTGGGAAAAGCTAGCGTAAAATTTTCAAAAAAGTCTCCTCGTTATAAAATAATTGCCTATTTGATAGAAATAGCTGCTTTTGAGCCCTTTATCACTTAAAAAAATCCCTGCCGGCCCGGCCTACAGGCGGAGGTAGATTTCGAAGTTATGTACACTAATTTCACCAATAAAAACTAAATCATGATTAGAGATAAACCCGCTTTAACAATTTTATCTGGTCACTTTTGACGAGTTTTTATTTCATTTTTATATAATAGCTAGTTTTATCAGAATCATGTTAAGGCGGTATTAAAAAAAATCCCTGCCGGCCCGGCCTACAGGCAGAGGTAGATTTCGAAGTTAAGTATACTAATTTCACCCACAAAAACTAAATCATTATTAGATATAAATCCACTTTAACAGTTTTATCTGTCTCTTTTGACGAGTTTTTATTTCCTTTTTATAAAATAGCTGGTTTTATCAGAATCATGTTAAGGAGATATTAAAAAAATATTTTTCCATACTCAACAACTCGAAATTTTCTGGCACATTTTCAGATTCATTTTTAATAATAATAATAAAAAAAAAATATGAAACATGCTGACGTAATTTTTGGAGAGATTTATAAGCGACCTGTGTTTTTATTTTTCTTTCAATTGATTAAAACTTGATTAATAAACAATTATTTTCTCAGTAGGGCAATGTTTTTTCGTTTCCAACACAATCGCTTCGGGAAATTCTGTTCAAAATGCCCACTTTGACACCATTTTTTGAAATATATTCTGCCTCTATCAAAAAATCGATCATTACTGTACATTATATAGTTTCTGAATAAGAGAATCTATCAATTGGATGCGTTTGAGAGCAAAAATGAATTTAAAAATGAGTAAGAAAATAGACAGTTTGGATTTGAATGCACCCTTAATAAGATGATTTTTTTCTTCAACCGCTATGTATTTTTGTTTTTGCTTTAAGAATTGGCCTTATCAAAAACTTGTCTATATAAATGTTGAAGACAATATTAAGAAGATATATGATAAATTCAGGGATATTTTATATCTTGTGAATTGACGGAGTTATGAAAATTTTTCTTCTTCTATCCCCCTTTTTTGTTTTCTTTTTTTTTTTTGTTTTCTTGGGTGGGTGGGCACGAATTGGTCCTATCAAAAACTTGTGAATATAAAAGTTGTAGATAATATTAAGGAGATGTATAATAAAATTATTGGATTTGATATCTTGAGAATTGACGAAGTAAGGAATTTTTTTCTCCCCAAAACCCTATTTTTGCGCCCCTTGAGCCTATTTTAAATTATATCAAAAATCTGTGATGCATGAATTTTTGGCGCTATTTTTAGAAGTAATAAAAACTTTAAACTGATTTGATATGTACAAAAATTAAGAAGTTATGGTTTTTTTTTCGGTTTTCACAAAACCCCTCTCTATTTCCATCCCCTTTGTCCGCTTTTGCCCATTAACGAACTTGACCGAGATTTTATGTCCCTTGATTTTATGTATCAGTTTGGAAGACATTTGTGCAGAATTGCGGAAGTTATCGTGTCCAGAAGAAAGTGATAACACAATTGCTTCGGGAAATTCTGTTCAAAATGCCCACTTTGACATAATTTTTTGAAATATATTCTGCTTCTATCAAAAAATCGATCATTGCGGTACATTATATAGTTTCTGAATAAGCGAATCTACCAATTAAATGCGTTTGAGAGCAAAAATGAATTTAAAAATGAGTCAGAAAACAAGCAGTTTGGATTTGAGTGCATCCTTAATGCAATGATTTTTCCAACACAATCCGCTTCGGGAAATTCGGTTCAAAATGCCCACTTTAACAGCATTTTTTAAAAATATATTCTGCCTCTATCAAAAAATCGACCATTACGGTACATTATATAGTTTCTGAGTAAGAAAACGTACCAATTGGAAGCCTTTGAGAGCAAAAATGAATTGTAAAATGAGTCAGAAAATACGCAGTTTGGATTTGAATACACCCTTACTTAGATGGTTTTTTTCTTCAACCGCTATGTATTTTTAATTTGTTTTTGCTGTAAGAATTGGTCCTATCCAAAACTTGTCTATATAGATGTTGTAGACAATATTAAGAAGATATATGATAAATTCATGGGGATTTTATATCTTTTGAATTGACGGAGTTATGGATTTTTTACTTCTTCAAACCCCCTTTTTGTTTTCATTTTTCATTTTTTTTTTTTTTTTTTTTTTTTTTTTGCGGTACGAATTGGTCCTATCAAAAACTTGTGAATATAAAAGTTGTAGATAATATTAAGGAGATTTATAATAAAATTAATTGGAATTGATATCTTGAGAATTGACGAAGTTATGATTTTTTTTCTCTCAAAAACCTATTTTTTGCGCCCCTTGAGCCCATTTTTAACTTTATCAAAAATCTGTGATACATAAAATTTTGGCCCTGTTTTTAGAAGTAATAAAAACTTTAAACTGATTTGATATGTACAAAAATTAAGAAGTTATGGGGGATTTTCGGTTTTCACAAAACCCCTCCCTATTTCCACCCCCTTGGTCCGATTTTGCCCATTAACGAACTTGACCGAGATTTTATGCCCTTTGATTTTATGTATCAGTTTGGAAGAGATTGGTGCAGAATTACGAAAGTTATCGTGTCCAGAAGAAAGTGATATATATATATATATATATATATATACATAAAGTTTTTTACTGGGAGTGGTTTTGGGTTCTAGGAGTCATGATCGGTGTAGATCTGCAAAATATTTTCAGAAATTCCAACTTAGGAACGATCCCAATAGGTAGTATTTCATACGAAATCTACCTAAGAAACACCTTTCCATGCTCAACAACTCGAAATTTTCTGGCACATTTTCAGATTCATTTTTAATAGAAAAAATAAGTGACCTGTGTTTTTATTTTTCATTCAATTAATTAAAACATGATTTATAAACAATTATTTTTTTCAGTAGGACAATATTTTTCGTTTCTAACACAATCGCTTCGGGAAATTCTGTTCAAAATGCCAACTTTGACATCATTTTTTGAAATATGTTCTGCCTCTATCAAAAAATGATCATTACAGTACATTATATAGTTTCTGAATAAGAGAATCTACCAATTGGATGCGTCTGAGAGCAAAAATGAATTAAAAAAATGAGTAAGAAAATAAGCAGTTTGGATTTGAATACACCCTTAATAAGATTTTTTTCTTCAACCGCTATGTATTTTTAATTTGTTTTTGCAGTAAGAATAGGTCCTATCAAAACTTGTCTATATAAATGTTGTAGACAATATTAAGAAGATATATGATAAATTCATGGATTTTATATCTTGTGAATTGACGAAGTTAAGAATTTTTTTCTTCTTCAACACCCTTTCAGGTAGATTTCGTATGAAATACTACCTATTGGGATCGTTCCTATGTTGGAATTTCTGAAAAATTTTTGCAGATCTACACCGATCATGACTCCTAGAACCCAAAACCACCCTCAGTAAAAAACTTTATATATCTATCTATCTATCTATATATATATATATATCACTTTCTTCTGGACACGATAACTTTCGTAATTCTGCACCAATCTCTTCCAAACTGATACATAAAATCAAAGGGCATAAAATCTCGCTCAAGTTCGTTAACGGGCAAAATCGGACCAAGGGGATGGAAATAGGGAGGGGTTTTGTGAAAACCGAAACCCCCCCATAACTTCTTAATTTTTGTACATATCAAATCAGTTTAAAGATTTTATTACTTCTAAAAATAGGGCCAAAATTTTATGTATCACAGATTTTTGATAAAGTTAAAAATGAGCTCAAGGGGCGCAAAAAATAGGGTTTTTGGGAGAAAAAAATTCATAACTTCGTCAATTCTCAAGATATCAATTCCAATTAATTTAATTATAAATCTCCTTAATATTATCTACAACTTTCATATTCATAAGTTTTTGATAGGACAAATTCGTACCGCAAAAAAAAAAAAATTAAAAACGAAAACAAAAAGGGGGTTTGAAGAAGTAAAAAATCCATAACTCCGTCAATTCAAAAGATATAAAATCCCCATGAATTTATCATATATCTTCTTAATATTGTCTACAACATCTATATAGACAAGTTTTGGATAGGACCAATTCTTACAGCAAAAACAAATTAAAAATACATAGCGGTTGAAGAAAAAAATCATCTAAGTAAGGGTGTATTCAAATCCAAACTGCGTATTTTCTGACTCATTTTACAATTCATTTTTGCTCTCAAAGGCTTCCAATTGGTACGTTTTCTTACTCAGAAACTATATAATGTACCGTAATGGTCGATTTTTTAACAGAGGCAGAATATACTTAAAAAAATGCTGTTAAAGTGGGCATTTTGAACCGAATTTCCCGAAGCGGATTGTGTTGGAAAAATCATTGCATTAAGGATGCACTCAAATCCAAACTGCTTGTTTTCTGACTCATTTTTGCTCTCAAACGCATTTAATTGGTATATTCGCTTATTCAGAAACTATATAATGTACCGCAATGATCGATTTTTTGATAGAGGCAGAATATATTTCAAAAAATTATGTCAAAGTGGGCATTTTGAACGGAATTTCCCGAAGCAATTGTGTTATCACTTTCTTCTGGACACGATAACTTCCGCAATTCTGCACAAATCGCTTCCAAACTGATACATAAAATCAAGGGACATAAAATCTCGGTCAAGTTCGTTAATGGGCAAAAGCAGACAAAGGGGGTGGAAATAGGGAGTGGTTTTGTGAAAACCGAAAAAAACACATAACTTCTTAATTTTTGTACATATCAAATCAGTTTAAAGTTTTTATTACTTCTAAAAATAGGACTAAAAATTTATGTGTCACAGATTTTTGATAAAATTAAAAATGGACTCAAGGGGCGCAAAAAATAGGGTTTTTGTTGAGAAAAAAATTCCTAACTTCGTCAGTTCTCAATATATCAAATCCAATTAATTTTATTATACATCTCCTTAATAATATCTACAACTTTTATATTCACAAGTTTTTGATAGGACCAATTCGTACTGCAAGAAAAAAAAAAAAAAAAAAAAAAAAAAACGAAAACGAAAAAGGGGGGTTGAAGAAGAAAAAATTTCATAACTCCGTCAATTCACAAGATATAAAATCTCCATGAATTTATCATATATCTTCTTAATATTGTCTTCAACATTTATATAGACAAGTTTTTGATAGGGCCAATTCTTAAAGCAAAAACAAATTAAAAATACATAGCGGTTGACGAAAAAAATCATCTTATTAAGGGTGCATTCAAATCCAAACTGTCTATTTTCTTACTCATTTTTAAATTCATTTTTGCTCTCAAACGCATCCAATTGCTAGATTCTCTTATTCAGAAACTATATAATGTACAGTAATGATCGATTTTTTGATAGAGGCAGAATATATTTCAAACAAGTTGGAAATTGCTCGTCAAACGTGGCAAATGAGGTGCGTTCGTACTATAACTAGTTTTATAATTATTTTTTGCACCCCATATTGTACTGAATGTATACTTTTTTGCACTTCATAAAGCGCATAGTCTGATACACCATTAAAATGCACTTCCAATAATTTTTTCCCATTCCCCGTAATGTAACGGAACACTTTTGACTGTCCCTGTAATTAAACTATACATCCGATTTTCCTAAAATTTGAAATAGCTCAACAAAACTTTGCAACAATTATATCTTTAAAATTTCAGACCATTCGGAAGGCTGTAATATCATTAAAATGCACTTGCAATAATTTTCCCCATTGGCCGTAATGTAAAGAAAAACTTTTGACTGTCCCTGTAATTAAACTATGCATCCGATTTTCCTAAAATTTGAAATGGCTCGACAAAATTTTGCAACAGTTATATCTTTAAAATTTCAGATCATTCGGAAGGCTCTAATATCATTAAAATGCACTTGCAATAATTTTTCCCATTGGCCGTAATGTAAAGAAAAACTTTTGACTGTCCCTGTAATTAAACTATGCATCCGATTTTCCTAAAATTTGAAATGGCTCGACAAAATTTTGCAGCAGTTATATCTTTAAAATTTCAGATCATTCGGAAGGCTGTAATATCATTAAAATGCACTTGCAATAATTTTTCCCATTGGCCGTAATGTAAAGAAAAACTTTTGACTGCCCCTGTAATTAAACTATACATCCGATTTTCCTAAAATTTGAAATGGCTCGACAAAATTTTGCAACAGTTATATCTTTAAAATTTCAGATCATTCGGAAGGCTCTAATATCATTAAAATGCACTTTCAATAATTTTTCCCATTCGCCGTAATGTAAAGAAAAACTTTTGACTGTCCCTGTAATTAAACTATACATCCGATTTTCATAAAATTTGAAATGGCTCGACAAAATTTTGCAACAATCATATATTTGAAATTTCAGACCATTCGGTTGGGTAGTTTTTGCTCTGTTACATGCGGACAGACGGACGGACAGACTGAACGACGACTATAGGTGCTACGTATTTATATAATTACGAACGCACCTAAAAATGATGTCAAAGTGGGCATTTTGAACAGAATTTCCCGAAGCGATTGTGTTAGAAACGAAAAATATTGCCCTACTGAGAAAATAATTGTTTATAAATTAAGTTTTAATTAATTGAAAGAAAAATAAAAACACAGGTCGCTTATAAATCTTTTAAAAAATCACGTCAGCATGTTTCATATTTTTTTTTATTAAAAATTAATCTGAAAATGCGCCAGAAAATTTCGAGTTGTTGAGTATGGAAATTTTTTTTTTAATATCGCCTTAACATGATTCTCATAAAACCAGCTATTTTATAAAAAGGAAATAAAAACTCGTCAAAAGCAGACAGATAAAACTGTTAAAGTGGATTTATATCTAATCATGATTTAGTTTTTGTTGGTGAAATTAGTATACTTAACTCCGAAATCTACCTCTGCCTGTAGGCCGGGCCGGCAGGGATTTTTTGTTTTCGTTATTAATTTTTTTTTTTTTTTTTTTTTTTTTTTGCGATACAAATTGGTCCTATCAAAACCTTGTGAATATAAAAGTTGTAGATAATATTAAGGAGATTTGTAATAAAGTTAAGATTTGACATCTGGAGAATTGACGAAGTTATGAATTTTTTTCTCCCAAAAACCGTATTTTTTGCGCCCCTTGAGACCATTTTTCATTTTATCAAAAATCTTTGATACATAAATTCTTGGCCCTATTTTTAGAAGTAATAAAAACTTTAAACTCATTTGATATGTACAAAAATTAAGAAGTTATGGGGTTTTTTCGATTTTCATAAAACCCCTCCGTATTTCCATCCCTTTGGTCCGATTTTGCCCATTAACGAATTTGACTGAGATTTTATGCACCTTGATTTTATGTATCAGTTTGGAAGAGATTCGTGCAGAATTGTGGCGTTTCCAAAAGAAAGTGATACATATACAAATATATATATATACAGTAAACTCCCGATTATCCGCGAGTCTAAATTTCTTTTTTTAGGTGCGTTCGTAATTATATAAATACGTAGCACCTATAGTCGTCGTTCAGTCCGTCTGTCTGTCCGTCCGCATATAACAGAGCAAAAACTACCCGACCGAATGATCTGAAATTTTTAATATATAATTGCTGCAAAATTTTGTCGAGCCATTTCCAATTTTATGAAAATCGGATGTATAGTTTAATTACAGGGACAGTCAAAAGTTTTTCTTTACATTACGGCCAATGGGGAAAATTATTGCAAGTGAATTTTAATGATGTTACAGACTTCCGAATGGTCTGAAATTTTTAATATATAATTGCTGCAAAATTTTGTTGAGCCATTTCCAATTTTATGAAAATCGGATGTATAGTTTAATTACAGGGACACCCAAAAGTTTTCCGTTACATTATGGCCAATGGGAAAAAATTATTGCAAATGCATTTTAATGATTTTACAGCCTTCCGAATGGTCTGAAATTTTAAATATATAATTGCTGCAAAATTTTGTTGAGCCATTTCAAATTTTATGAAAATCGAATGTATAGTTTAATTACAGGAACAGTCAAAAGTTTTCCGTTACATTACGGGGAATGGGGAAAAAATTATTGTAAGTGTATTTTAATGATGTTACAGACTATGCACTTATGAAGCGCAAAAAAATATACATTCAGTACAATATGGGGTGCAAAACATAATTATAAAACTAGTTATAGTACGAACGCACCTCATTTGCCACGTTTGACGAGCAATTTCCAACTTGTTATCTTTGAGAAGAAACTTATTTCTGCGATGTAGGATGAGTTTTCGATCCTTTTTACTAAATATGATTTCATTTGAAAACGTGGAACAATCACGTGCACAAAGCAGGTGCAGCTAATCTTGAGGGTGTCGCATGGTCACACACCTGTTGATAAACAATGTACGGGTACTGAAAGTCACCCCCGCCCCCCCTGTTATGATTTTGTTTCTCCCGTTTTTC
Organism: Maratus speciosus; assembly: GCA_963932465.1. NCBI lineage: Eukaryota > Metazoa > Arthropoda > Arachnida > Araneae > Salticidae > Maratus > Maratus speciosus. The sequence continues at coordinate 231,272,198 of OZ010792.1, read as the reverse complement.
ATAAAGCACACCAGTTTGCTTGTTTTAGCGGAGCCGTGAACATGTGCCTTACAGAGGTTTGCGTTTGTATTTAAATTTTATAGTTTTGCATTTTCAATACGTATTTGAAAAATGTCACAAAAAAGAAAAAGAGTTGTGTTAACAATTCAAGATAAATTAGAACTGATTAAAAAAATTGAAAATAGTGCTACAAGAAAACAAATAAGCTTGCAATATGGAATTGGAGAATGCGCAGTTAGGGAGTGTGTGAATGCACAGTTAGGGAGTGTGTGAATGCACAGTTAGGGAAGAAGTATTTCAGTACAAAAAACAGACACTTTTGACGGATTTTCTAAAGAAATAAACCTACAAGTTTGTAAGTAATGAATAATTTTATTATTCCTGAAGTAATAAGTATCTTTATGTTACCCATTGTACGTAGAAACTGTAAAATGTATGCTTGTGTTACTTATTATGTGTATAAATTGTTCAAGTACATATTTGTGTTGATTTGTTCCCTTTTTTCAAAATTTTGTGGACTATCCGCGAAATCAATTATCCGCGATAGTCGCACCACCCAATTATGCGGATAATCGAGAGTTTACTGTATATATATAAAGTTTTTTACTGAGGGTGGTTTTGGGTTCTAGGGGTGATGATCGGTGTAGATCTGCAAAAAGTTTTCCGAAATTCCAACATAGGAGAGAATGTATTAGGTAGTATTTCATACGAAATCTACCTAAAAATAGCATTTTAGCAGCAAATGATAGCCTTGTCAGAGGTTAATATTTCAGGGTATACAGTATGACTTCAAAAATACGGCATCAAAACCATCTTTTCTTTTCCTTTTTCTTTTGCACTTTCAAGTTATGGGAGAAGAAAATAGCAATTCTTTATGAATTAAAAATTTCAAGATTGAAAGCAAAAATGCAAAAACAAGAATATTTGACATTTTTTTTTCATTTGTCAGAGGTGATTATTTTCTGAACAAATTTTCCGGGAACTGCACCATTGCTTAACAACGTGAACAACTTTGGCGAATGCATGGCACAATATATGGCCAGAACGAATTTTCGGCAATGGCAACATCAATGATGAAGCAGAATTTTCAGGCTTTCACATTTCCTGTGAAAAAGCCGCAATTTTTGAGCTGATTGAACATGCAAAATCTGAAAATGCATTAAGTGTCGAAAAAAGGGATATAGGTGATTGGCTAACCATTGACGAAAATGCATCAGCAACGAACAATTTAATGGACAGCAAGATCCCTGGCGCTGTCCTAAATAGAACCACTGATAATGCTAGTAGCAGCTCAGAAGACGAGGATGAACAACCGGCAGAAGAAAAGCTGTCGCTGGTAAAGTGCATAAATTTGTCTGGAAAATTAATATATGCTTAATAGAAACAAGACTACATTTCCAATGTAGGCATTCTTCATTTGTATAAAATAAAAAACAAACTTGTGAAAGAATGGCGAAAAAAATTGAAACAAACAAAGTTGACATTGACGTTTCCGAAATTACAAGTGATGAAATAATTTCACTCGTTATTAGATTTTTTTTATGAGGATGCTTTCAGTTTAGAAACCGATTCAAAAAATGAAAGTGTATTCATTAAAAATATCTGTAAATAAAATCGAAAAAGTAAAAAATGGCCTTTGTACAGATTGATCTCAGCTACTCAATGCAAAAAAAATCATTTAAAAATATTGAAATGTGACTGAGATATCTTTATAAATTTCTTCCATAGGATTAGTATTAGTGAACGGGTCTTTTCACTTGACTGAAGTAGCCTCTTAAGTTAAAACCCTGTTCTTAAACTAATCTATTTATGTAAAGGTATAAGATCCTAATCCATCTAATAATATTTATTCCAAATTGTGTAAATCTAAAAATGGCGATATCTATTCATATTCCTTTAATAAAACCCTTTTATTATTTAAATCTTTATTAAAATTCACTATTATTTCCCGTTATATCAAACCACTCTAAATTATTTATTTAAATGCTAAAATATCAAAATTCATAATTTATCCTGCCTAAAAAACCCATTTATTTAAAAAATTTATTAAAAAATATTAAGGTGTCTACTAGAATATTTCAATGCTTTAAAACTTATTCCGCGTCAACAAATTAATTTTTCTTTCTGTTAAAATTATCGCCTCACAGGCGAAAAAACTATTTTTAGATGCAATCTTGACAGTAGGGATTAATTTATGTTTACACCTTATGCATCTGGTTTCAGATTAGAGAAAGTTCTGGAACAATGTTTCCACGCCAGGAAGATTATTTACTTCGATATCATTCCGACTGGAAATAGTAAAAAATTCCTCAAAAAGAGATTATGATTGGGAGAGAGGAATCAGCTGATCTTTATTGTAACTTTGAGCTGATGTAGTTTAAATACTGATGTGGCAGCCATATATGGGAAGAAAAAAAGTACAGAGCAGTATGCAGAGATGTTTGCAGAAATGTGTGTAAAAAACAGAGGAATAAGTGCAGAAAGGTGAAATGTAGTGGTGTTGGAAACAGAATGAGTAGAGAGGTAGTAAGAGGAGAATGAGATTATCGTGTGGAAAGCTGCGTAAAGATGGAATGTTTTTTTAAGACTCCGAAGTTTGATGCGAGTGAATTCTATTTTTATCATGAACTAAATTGAGCATTCCTCCTAAGAATTATTTCTGAATGTGTAAATAAAGTTGGATAATGTCTCAGTCGATTGCATCATTTGTGTTTTTCATCTGTTTCCTTCTTTAAAAGAAAACCATCAGGCCAAAAACGCTTGTGCATTTAATCTGGAAACCCAACTAAACCCGATTGTCAAAAACTGATCTTCATCATTTCATCACACGCATATATATATATATATATTGAGGCTATATTTTTAATTTTATTTAATTTTTATATCAGGTTATATATATTTTTAAAGTCATTATCAGGGTTATTATCACAGACCCAGGCAACGTCGGGCGGGTCAGCCAGTAAATAATAATAAAGAACTTTTAAAAGCATAACAGTTAGCATTTTTCATGCAATTCTAAAGCAAGCATTATTAAAGCTCATAATGTAATTTTTTTGTAAGCAAATAGCTTGTTTTATTTAAGAAGAAATTTTAAGACTTATGATCTGCTGTTTTTCTTAACTTTTCCTCTGCCAATTTTATAAATTTCAAGTTTTGAATTTATATTTTTATAGAAGAAAAAAATCAATTTTTTCAAATGGAAACAAACCCTTTCAGAAATCCCTCCCTTGAATTCCCATCTCTAGTGTCGGCAGGTTTTAAAAAGTCCAAATAATAATATTTCCAAACAGCATTTTCAATTGAAATATACATTTGCATGTGAATATAGAAAGAGAAAGAAAACTTTAAAGTAATTAAATTATTATATGCTGAAAAGCATTTGATGGTTAAAATTAAGTCATAATTAAAACGATATTATACTGTCAAGAAGAAAAGTTTTTTCTAGACGCTATAATGATACTTACATTTTCATGCGGTAAAGTATTTTTTTATTGATACATGGAGCATGGATTGATGATTCAAGTGTTCAAATACGCCATCTGTTGGAGAAAAGATATAACTTCTTGCTTCAGGGAAATCATGTGCAAGAACATTTCATTACATGTATTTTTAATTTGTTCATAATGATTATTTTTTTTGCACAATTTCCGATTTCATGTGATATTAGTGTTCTGTGTTATATGTCAAGGTAAAATATATGCAAATTTGAATATCTAAAACTTTCAAACACATTCACAATAAATAATGATTTCAATGGCACTTTAGCAGTAGATAAAGGGATGATTTTCCTGCACCGACAGCTGTGATTAGTGCCCTCTAGAGGCCGTTTTAATTCCCAATACATAATGGAACGTTTTAAGTCAAAAATTACACCATAGTTAATAAGAGATATTTTATCCTTATCTAATTTTGATTTTAAAGATTATTTGAATTTCATGTTGCTGTATTTTTAAAAGAAATCTGAGCAAAAGAGTAAATATGTTTTGATGTCAATACAATATTTTTAAAGATTAATTATAATTAAGGACTGACCAAATCAGGTTTTTAAGACCAAAACTGAATTTAGGTAATCTTTTTATTTTCGGCTGAAAGTGAAATTGTCCAAATTTTTTTAAAGTTATTAATACATACATAAATATACATAGTTATTAATTAATTTTATGTGTGTAGAAACACATTTCTCAAACAAGCATATATATGTATGTGTATAGGTTTCAAACAAAACAAAACATAATAATAATACAACTTTTATACTTTATTACTTTATGTCCATCAATAATCATAGCCATTTATCAATAATTAACAATGTAGTTAAAAATTGGAGAACAAATTCAATAATGTATACATAACTTTTAAATATACACATCTTTTCAGTTATTTAATATTTTGCATTTAAATTAATTGAAATAAATTACTTAAAAGATTGTTTTTAGGAAATTAACAATGAATATGTTTTAATAAAGAAAAAATCCATTTTATAATTTATAATTAGTTTAGTATGATTTAAATATAGATAAGATATATACATAAATATTGGGTTCCTGTTTCCCAAACAATTTTGCCCCCTTCCCAAGAAAGTTTTGAAATAGTGCCCCTGTTTGAAAATTTTATCTCCATGGCCCATGTTGGCTCTCTGTGCCTCAACCTTTTCTTTGTCTATTATATATGTAAGCTTTTTTTTTCATACAAAATAAAATATAGTTAATTGAATGATTTTCTAATTATATGAATTTCATCTAATTAAAAAATGTTTTAAGTATACATACCTCGATTTATCTTTTATAATGATTTTTGTAAATGATCATCTGTTATACTAGAACTTTCTCAAAGAGCATTCGAAACACTTCTGCAGTTTCAAACTAAAAATTTTCTATTACTGTTGAGTCTACAGTTTTTAATGAGCACGTGAAAAGCATCTTCAAAGTTAGTGATATATGTATTGCTTCCTTTATAACTTGCACTCAACGTCTTGAGTCAGTGCAGACTCATGACTGATAATTATAAACAGCGAAGTTTATAGAATAAAGAGTGTCTCATTTAAGCTGATACAGCTGAAATCAATGAGTAATGTTCAAAATTTATGATTTTGGAACACAGATAGTTTCGGCCCAGCCGAATTTCCTCAGATTTTGAGCTGAAAACGAAAACAAATTTTCAGTTTTATATATGAAACTCATGTGCATTTATAGGTCATGAACTCCAATCAACAGGGATTTTGGGGAAACTATGTGTATTTTGGGAAACTATGTGTATACTCGTAGTACCCTTACCTTGATATGAACCCATGCAAAATTTTCTTTTCTAGATCTCATAGTTTTTAAGATGGGAAGTGGTGGCGAATAAAAATTTTGAATTTTTCAACAAATCGCACATTTCTGAGTCTGTGTTGCGTTTCGAAACAAGCTTAGCTAAAAGACAATATGCTAAACTTTTATTTTTTTTTCTTTGCAGGGTGTGTCTACACAATACTAAGTGCTATTGAAATGTAACCACCATCAAAACTCATTCATAAGACAGAAAATAACATTTATTTTAAGCTATAAAAGTATATCCAACGTTACATCAAAAAGAAGCAGGTCACATACATCCGTCCATTTTCTAAAGATAATGATGCATCATCTCATCACTTCCCCATTTTATACATATAACACACAGTGCATTATGACCAGTTTCATTTCAATTCATAACAGTCGGTATTTTTAGATTACAGTTCAATCTTAAATTTTTTCTGGATCTAAAATTTAATGGGCTTTGAAATGTCACTGTAAGTCAGTACAAATAATATGCAGATTTTAATAAAAAATATCAAAAATAATAATTTTCAAAGATAGAAAAATTAAGCAGAAATTTAAAGTTATGGTCATTTTCCTACATTTTTGTAATGTTTTGAAAAAGGCGTGACCAGTTTGACACAAAAAAGCAAATGAAAAGACCAATTTTTAACACTTTCCAACATAGTTAAATAGCGTTTATGAAACAATTTGTATGTCTCTGTCTCCCTGTCCATGCTTTAACTCACGTAAATGTACTCGGATTGATGTGCAATTGGTATACAATATTGAGGTTTGGCATGGCATGTTCGGTATTTAAAATGAAATGCGTAGCATTTTATAGTTCATTTACAGGAGCACTCGAAAGTATTTCATTATTTATAGGCTATGCAGAAAAACCTTTGCAATGTATTTTAATAATGTTACACAATCTTAAACATAATGAAATTTATATACACTACTGAGGTGCACTAGAAGATGGTTATTATAGAAAATGTTATGTTTAACACTTAGAATACATGTACAGAAGAACTCAAAAGTATTCCGTTAAATTAAAGTCTATGAAGAAAAATCGTTTACAGCATATTTTAATGATATACTCTATTACATGATATAAAGAGTTCAAGCATATTTTAATTATGTTACACCATTTCTAACATGATGAATTGATATACTTTACTGAGGTTTACTACCAGATGCTTACAATAGAATATGACGTGCATTCACTAATCATTCATTTACATGGGGCATAAAAGATTTTGGATACAATACTGTATCCAAGGAATTATATGTTGAGGATTATTGCTGAATGTGTGTTTTCAGTTATGGTATGCATTTTAAGCTTAACTAAATTTTTGCATACTATATTGCATGTATAAATTCTATAGAGATCATATACAAGGTTACACAAAAGATTTTGTAAGATTGAATTGAAAATGAGTGTGAACTGCTTAAAGGTGGTGTTTTTTAATCTGAGTAATGTATTTTCAAGATTAACTACATTTAATATATTAAGAGATGTTTGTAGCATATAAATAAAATCATGTACAGGGCTATGCACAAAACTGTATACACGGCCACCTATAGATGGTAATTCCTCGAAGTGTAATTTCAGTAGTTTTAAGCGTGTTTTTGCCTGAATTAAACTTCAGCTTAATATGCTGCATATATAAAAATGTGTAGATTATATACAAGGGTATACAAAAGAATTGAAGCATGTTTCCGTCTATTGGTAGACAGTGCTAAAGGTGAATTTTCAATTGTGTTATGCATTTTCAAACTAAACTAAATTTTAGCATACTATGTAGAATATATACAAATCTACAGATCATATACAGAACTGCACAAAATAAATGGAGTACCTTTACAGCTATGCACAATAATCGTTGAAATCTGGTTATGCAAATGTGTTGCACATTTTCTAAAATCTTTACTTAGGTATCTTCTTTACCTTAACGGGGAAGTTTTGTTAAAGTATTCTGGAAGTGTTGGAAAGTGTTTCATAATCTATGATTGATAAATGCTTTTTTTTTAAAAAAAATAATAGTTTACACTTTAAGCATTATAGCTTTAAAATAAAAATAACGCCTGTCTTCTGTTTATATAAAAATTTTGCTTTATTTCAGGAAATAGCACCAATTAAGAAATATTATTGCAACCAACTTTGCCTGTGGTGACTAAATAATTACTCTGGTCGCTATGAGTTGTTGAATTTATTATTATTAAATGTTTCTTTTTCATTATTTGAAAAGTAAAGTTTATTTTGTACTTTTTTTTAGCAATAAGAAAAAAGCTGGTACTTTTCCATTAAATGAACACCAGTAGTAATTTTAAGTGAAAGTACCAAATCTGGTAAACTGCTTATTTATTTGTCAGCAAGTATATTAACCTACATAGAAATAATTTGTTTGCTTTTTTGATTACTTAATTTTTACAAATTACTTAATAATTACAAATTTCGCTATTTTCATTGAGAATCAATGGACATTTTCACATAAAATTTAACATTATTTCTTATTGTTGCAAAAAATTCAAAAGCCGTGATAAATTTTTGTCTCCAGCAATTAATTTACAGTTGAAAGATTTCCACGTGAAAAAGGGAATTACATTTTTTTTTTTTTTTAAATAAAAAATAAGATGAATATGGCGTTATAGGGGAAATAAAAGTAAGCTCGAAATCCGTTGTTCCCAAAAGGAAGCAAAAAGATGAGGGGTTGTATCCAAATATAGTAGTACGTGCAATATTGTGTATGCTATCTTGGCACTAATCAACAGATATTTGATACAACCCCTCGTCTTTTTGCTTCTTTTTGGGAACAACGGATTTCGAGCTTATTCTATCGACGATCATTTTCAGAATTTTCATTCTATGATTTTGAGACTATCTCAAAACTTGCTCTATATAATTAGCTAATACATTGTGCACATTATATTTTGATTGCATTCGCGCATGCGCAGGGAAACATTTTTTAATAAACCTCCTCATTTTTCATCCAATTTTTATTATTTTTCAATTCTGATTGCAGAGTATTATGTACAATGTTGTTTGTCATATTTTCTGAAAATAACTTTTTTTTATATTAAGAACTCTTCAAATTATAAGCAAAAACCTTGGCGAAATATAGGACTGTTTTATAAAAACCTTAATTTCTCTACAAGTATACATGCTATCCTCATAAAAATGAACACAGTATATTACAATAAGCCATTTATTAATAATCTCGAGTTTGAAGGTTTTTGCTACATTAGTTTTTACAGGGTTATCCAAAGGATATTAGTTCCTTTTCAATTTGTTGATGGTCCCCTATGGGGTTTTGGGAAAAAAAAATCTTCGCAGAAATATATGACCTATACTATATTGTTTACACACCTGCAGTTTCTGGCTAATTCTTCATGCATTTTTCTAGATATTTAACAAAACGTCTAAAATCGCAAGTGACCGGTCACCTTTGGCCATATAGTGTATATCGCACAAACTGCAGTTTTAGAACGTTTTTTGCTCTTGCATCCTTTTAATTTCGAATTTTTGGAAAACTGTTCTTGGTGATCATTTACGTTTCTAGAGTAACAGCCATGCCAAACTTAATGTATCTAGCTCTAACAATTCCTAATAAATCATAATTAAGGCTATATAATGCTGCTAGCATTGTGTAGGGATAATACATAAGTAAAAAAGCATGCAAAAAGACGTCCGTCTGACATTAGCCTGATACTATGTTCACACTGGATACCTTAGGATATCTCAGGCCGCCGAACTCTCTGAGAGAGTTTCACAAACTCTCTCAGTGCATTTCGACTTACTTCGGCTAGATACAGGAACGACCACTCACTCTCGTTGGCTATGAAGCTTCGCTTTTACTGATTTGCTGTTGCGGCCATTTTTATTTTAAGCGCATGCGCTTTCTTCAGATCACAGACACAGTGACGCTACTGAGATATCTTAAGGTAAGTTTTTCGATGTGAACAAGCGTCCAATTTCGGGAGGGTACCACTTCAAAACTGGCAGTCTAAGATATCTTAAGTTTCTAGTGTGAACAGGATATTAGATCGTTTACCGCTCATTTTATCATTTTTAAATTGAATTTTTTTTTTTTTAGGAACTGTTCTTGAGCATTTATACATCCCAAAAGTTACCACCATGCCAGATTCTAACCTTCTATACAAAATGTATCACACAAATCGCAATTTTAGAAAGTTTTTTTTTTTGCTCTTACACCCTTTAAAATTTCGAATTTTTAAAAAACTGTTCAGGGCATGCATTTAAGTCTCTAAATTAACAACCATGAAAAATTCCATGTTTCTAGCCGTTGTTTTACTGATGTAAAATATAGCTTATGTTGAAACAGAGATAGTCACCATCATTTTGCCATTATTATTAAGGTTCCACTCTACGCTTAAAAAGTAAAATTGGAATTATTATAAGATCATTCGTGTGCCTTATTTTTTTGGCAGTCAGTGGGGGAGTGGAGGGCACTCGGTGTATATAAGCGACGTAGAATCTTCCAAGGATTGTCGGTAATGACTTTCGAAAAAATCTGTCTGTAATTTGCCGAGATATTAATTTAAAACCCATGTAGAAAACAATGGTACAGATCAAAACAGTGTTGCTACTTTATGACCTCCTTTCGAAGCGTTCTTGGCACAGTGCCAAGTTTAAACTTTATATAAGATCTTTGTTTGAGCTAAGGTGAAACATAGTGATAAGCACTTTTTATTCCAACTGAATTCAATTATTGAAGGCAAATATTAAAAAGATAATTCATATAATAATTCCAAGACATTAAAAGTCAGTAATTTTGAGACAAAAATTGCTTATAATTCAATAAATAATTCATATATAAGGAAAAAAACTTTTCGATTAGAAATCATTTCAATAATTATGTCTGAATATGCTTTTATTTTTAAAAATGAATAGAGAAGTTTCACGTTATTAAGCGTACTTTTTTTATTCCTTTAAAATTGTCCACTATTACATGAAATATGATTTACAAGTGACTTTTCGCGAGAATCTCTGCGACCACTTTCCGAAGCGTGGTTGGTTCTCTACCAAGTTTAAACTTTGTACAAAGTCTGTGTTTTAGAGGGAGAAATATTCATCGGTTTTTATTCCAGTAGAATTAAATTATGGCATGTGGTATTGTTGTATGTCCGCAAGTAAATATTATCTTTGAAGAGTTCTGATATTTTGTATGGAATCCTTTGTATGCGAGTTAAGTTCTCCCACGACCGATTATCTTTTTAAATCCGTTCGGTAGTTCCAAAAGTAACCCCTACAAAAAAAAGGGTTACTTCTTCATAATATTAGTACAGGTATGACTTCAGTTTGAACCCGGATATTTTTTGAGAACTTTAACAATAATAAAGATGTTTTAACGAAATTTTCAACAGATTTGTGTTAATGGCAAATTCGATGTCATGTAAAGTACTGGAAGCGAACAATAAAAAAAACCCCAATAAAATACCATGTTTAATATCAACTACATTCCAAAATGTGGATTACCTAACTGAGCACTAATTAGATGTAAATGATGATAAATTCCACCAATTTTCGTGATGTTGTTACATTTGACAAAAGCATGGTAAGTGTATTGAAAATTTTGTTAAAATGGCTTCATTATTATTAAAGTTAAAAACAAGAATTCGAGATTGTCTTGAAATGCTTTTTACCTGCAGTTACATTGTTTGTATTTCATTTAAACAGCGTTTACAGTATTAGAGTTAGAAAACATAAAATGCACCAATGAAATAACCCCATGAAATCCTGTGTATTTTTGGTTGAACAAGTGGATTGGAATTCTGTTATTTTCTATACATAAATTATTTGCTGGACACTTACAACTCTTAAAGTTTGCCTCATCATCTTTAAACACTTTTTATAAATCTAACCTAGTTTGGGGTTATTTCATTGGTGCATTTTATGTTTTCTAACTCTAATACTGTAAACGCTGTTTAAATGAAACACAACCAATGTAACTGCGGGTAAAAAGTATTATGATTTGATTCATTAAAAAGACAGATTATATTAACCGGTGTTTCAAATAACCGGCGAACACCTTTATCAAAAAACTCAAAACCCCCCCTAGAAGCGAATTCTGGCTGCGCCACTGGTAGTTATTAAAAAACTTGACATATTAAACAAAAACATAATTTGCAGAACAAATTAACAATTTATTTCCTACATTGTTTAAGCCCTAGAAGGGACAGATATTAAGATGTTTCATTTTTGTAACAAATAAGTTAAACCAATTGAACATTAAAAAATAAAAATAAAATTCAAGCAATTTGATATTTTAAACACCCTAAAAACTTGGATTCCGTTCAAATGAAAGCGAAATAAATCTTAGACTTTTTCCATTTATTAGTTGTAAATATTTGTATTGCAGATTTTGTATTATGTTTATGGTGATTGTACATAAAATCATAAGGCATGTCTAAATTACAAACCTTTAAAAAAAGTCTAAGATTTATTTTGCTTTCATTTGAACGGAATCCAAGTTTTTAGGGTTTTTAAAGTATCATATTGTTTGAATTTTATTTTTATTTTTTAATAATCAATCAGTTTAACGTTTAACTTATCTGTTACAAAAATGTAACATTAAACGTAGAGCTAACTGAATGAAACATCTTAACATCTGTCCCTTCTCAGGCTTAAACAATGTGAAATAAATTGTTTTCTTTTTTAATTTGTTCTGCAAATTATGTTTTTGTTTAATTATATGTATGCGTATGTAAAAATAAGAATTTTAAAGTAATGAGTACCTATATTACTTATGTGTTTTTTTCTCTGGACCTCGAGAAAATTTTTCAAAAGTATTCAGACCCAACTTAAAATTACTTGCCGACCCCTGGTCTATTGTATACTTTTAACATCTATTCTTTGATTTGATTCTATTCTTTTTGTGGCAGATAATTCTCTCAAAATTGATCATTGGAATTTAAGTGTCTTCTTATTAAGGAAATAACATTTTTTTCAAATCTTAAATATGTCCAGCAGAATCTTGTCTTCATATAAAATCGAAACATTCTTTATTCACTTTTACTACAATGTCAGGATTTTTTTTATTGTGAATCCCGGTTTTAGTTCCTAATAGCAGCGACAGATGGTGCTGCAAGCATTAGGTTCTAAATCGACGCCTCACACTTTTTTGTCCTCACACTTCTCACTGCATTAATGCGAAGAACCAGGCAGTGATTTAGCATCTATTGCTTGCAGTGCCATCTATCACTTCTATTTGGAACTAAAACTGGAAATCTCAGTAAAAAAAAAAACACATGACATCTCACATAATCCTCCTGCAAGAATTTTTTAAATAGCAGCCACCATTTGCAAGTTATTGAATTTTAAAATAGTCAGTCCATTTTAGGACACCAGATATATATCTTTTACTGATTTTTAGTTTTTAATTATCATGGAGAAAAGAAGAAAATAATAATTAACACAATAATTAATTGACATGCTTATAAAAGACATATATGCAAATTGAATTTCTAAATGCACCATGCTTCATTAAAATTACAAGAAAATAAATTTTCAGATATTACGTGAAAACCTTTTTTTTCCTCCCTTTATTTTGTATTTCCTACTATTGACAGGGCAAGAAAAATAATGCTTTAGTTTTCTTTCTGACAAGCATTACTTTATTTTGTAAAATTTGAATGAAGTTATTTTTACATACCCAAGTGTTATAATTAAAAGGCAATTCCTGGAAATAATTATAGCTAAAAACTCTGGAAGTGTAGCAAGACACTTAAATTTGTAGATAGACAAGTTGTTTGTTACATTGTTAAGATGTACATAAAAAATAAATAAAATATTAAAAATGGTTTTAATGTGTTTCTGAAAATAATCACTTGTTTTTCTCATCATAAGTAAAAACAAATTTTTTTTGACTTATTTTGACTTTGAATTTTTTTGATAATTGAAAGGATAACCTAAATAAATAACAATAAAATTACACAACATCAAATTCTATTAAACTTTTGATTTTAATTGTGGATAATGTTATATTTATTAGTACTTTATAACTTTTATTAAACACAGTATATATTTTTTAGATGTTCATTTTGTCTTTTTTTATGTACATACAAAGAATAAGGACAAAATGTGATGAAAAATTAAGATATTCAGAAATATAGTATGACTTATAACCGTAGCTGTTATTTCTAAAATTAGAAAAAGTATTTATATATATATATATATATCTTTTCTTTTCCATGCAGTTAGAGTAAACTACAAAAAAATAAAAAAAATTGTTTTTTCAAAATGCAGTGTGACCCCGAAAATCCAGCTTCAAAGTCATCTTCACTCTTCTTTTAACACTACCAAATTGCAGGAAAAAGAAAAATAGCAATCGTTTTCGAATGAAAAACTTTGGGATCGGAAATGATGGATTAGCGGAAAGGATATAGCCGACACTGTTCTAAATAGAACTGCCGATAACACTGGTAGCAGTTCAGAGGAAGTAGCACGAGGAGCCTGCATAAGAAAAGATGACACTGGAAAATGCATAAATTTGACTGGAAAATGAGTATTTGATAATAGAGAAACAATATTGTATTTTTGAAATCGATAATCTTCACTTGTATAAAATCTAAGAAAAATATATTAAAAAATGGCTGAAAAAATTGAAGCAAATAAAGTTGTAGTTGATGATTCAAAAATTACACAAGAAGAAATGAATTCACAGTTTATTAGAAATTTTTTATAACATAGAAAATATCCATTTAAGTAAGTTTTCTTAAAATATTTTTTTCTCTTTTTTTTACATAAATATCACTTGGCTATTAATTAAATTATGAATACAGGTACTATTAAGAAAAGAATATAGGAAATACTTTTCACACTCTTTCAGAAACTCGGAATTTTCAAAAATCGGGCTTAATCGCGGTTACGGCGATGCTGGATTTTTGAGGTTATACTGTACTTATTTCTTCTCTCCTTCTTATGAAAGTAAAAAATTCTTAGGTAGCATATAATTTACATAAATAAATGTAGCATTTGTTATTTCTTGGATTCGGATTTTTTAAATTAGTCAATGAAAGTGCAATTTTTTAGTTATTTTTATTAAATAAACATAATTATTTATTGAACTTTTTTAGTACACGTAAGATTTTGAGGTACAAACATTCACAGCCTTTATCACTCTTACACAATTAACTATCAAAATGTAATTATTTAGATAGAAAAAGAATTATATATACAAAACACATAAAAATAAATATTTAACATCTACTTTGAACTGAATAAAAAATTTCATTGAGCTTTATATTTATGCATATATATATACATATAAGTCAAACATGGTAAAATGTATAATGAAATACAATTTTTGTCTGAAATACAATTTTGTCTTTACATAAAATATTCACAATTCATTCAAACAAAAATTTAAAAAAAAGTGTCTTTAAATTGTTACTGAAATGCAATGAGAAAATACTGTTTCATTTACAAAGAAAATTTTCAGATCTTCATATTCTTAATACTTATTGAAAGAAACTTGCCTAAAAATAATGAACAGAATTTTGTCAGCAAAAATAAAACCTTTCAAGCTCACATAATATTAACAGAGGATGAAAATAAATCAAACGTTTGAAAACATCCACATATCCATTCAAAAGAAATTCTAGCCAGCATTAATAGGATAAACCTAATAATCAGACTACTGAAGATTTTAGATTTGTTTACTTTTGGAAATCAACATAAATAGTTTTGAATACCTCTGGATGCTTCATCTTGTCATAAGTGAAACCTAAAATAATAATAATAATAATAAAAACAGCTACAATAAAAATTGAAAGCTAACAAAAATAAGATATACAAACTATATACTTAAAAGATGGCATTAAAATAGCATAGATGCTAAAAGATGTAAAACTCTAAAATAAACATCTATTTAAATCTCTGAGTACTTTTGGTTACACTTGCAACCTTCATAAACGGAGAAAATTTCCTTTACTCACATAAAAAAAATTTTTTCCTTTACTCACGTAAAAGAAATTTTTTCCTTGATGAAGGTTGCAGGTGCAACCGAAAGAACTCGGAGGTTTAAATAAATGTATATTTTACAGTTTTACATTTTTTAATATCTATGTTATTTTAATGTCACCTTTTAAGACTGTTCTCAAATCCAAAAGCTCAACTTTCTGACAAAAGTTTTAATTCATTTCTGTTCGGAAATGCATGAAACTAGAAGGTGTTGTTATTCAGAAACTATGTCATCGAACTGTTTTTTCCATTTTCTTGTAAACGCAATAGATCTTCCAGAAAATACTGTCAAAGTTGGCATTTTGAACCGAACTTCCGAACAAAAGAAAAAAGTCCAGTCAGTAAGGGGAGAAAAATGCCGTGTCACGTGATCAAAATCGCTTATAGTTCAATAGGTAATTGATTGATCTAAAAATGGAAAAAACAGTTAGATTCCAAATCGCTTCCATGGTCAGACTTTCCAATTTTATATCTTTCCGTTAAAAAATGAATTTGTAAATATGTCAAAATGTTTTGCGCTTGTTAAGCAGAGCAGTTGAGAACAGCCTTAAGTATAACAACTTGCATTTTTCTATTTCTCTGTTTTTAAATTGCATTTTGATAAAAATAAGATTTGTGACCTTTTAACTGTGGAACAGGATGCAGTGATGTGAAGTAGTTTCACGATTATAGAATTCTGCTTTAAACAATTTTAATGAAAAAAAAAAATCGACAAGCTAATCTATTAAATAAAAGAACATGGTTTGACAAATTTAAAATTGTATTTGTAATTGCACTAATATCTAGAACTGGTCAAAAGAATAAACATTGGTTAAATGCAGGAAAAAAAAAACAAATAGTCCACTCCCTCTAATCTGTAAACACCTATAACACCCACTATATTTCAGATGTAAATGAACAGTTTAAATCTTTTTTTTAAGCAAGATAACATACACTTTGACTGTAATAAAAATTGATTGATCTGATCAATTTTAATAAATTTTAAATGCATTAACAATTTTCAATACATTCCTGTATTCATTAGAAGGAAATGTTCTGTGTATCTTGTAAATAACTATTATAGTACTATATCTTGAACGCATTTGTTGATTATATAAAAGGTAAAATTCAGGGCTTGAAATTCAATTTTTCGTGGGAGGGGAATCTCCCTTCCAACATTTGTAAATGGAGGGGATTTCAGCTACTTGGGAGGGAGAAAAAAATCTTTAAAACCCACTGTTATTTTACATGTTATTTAAAGAATTACATTAATATAGACATGACAAAATACCACTGAATCAATAATTCAGAATAATTATGCAAAATGTTCTTTTGTTTAACTCGGGAGAACTCGCTGCATGAGATTTTCTCTCACCGTCGTACTTATTTTAAGACTCTTATTTAAACCATTTTTCATTTTAATTAAAATTTCAAAATGTTTTTTCAGTTATTTTACCTCTTTTGTGAATAAAAATACTAAGCCAAGCAAAAAAAGTTGATTTTAAATAAATGTAAAGTAAAAGAAAAGAGATTGGGCACCGTGAGCGAAAGGAAGAAAGTCAAGTTTTTATACAGTCTATTTTTCAACTTTTAACCAAATGACATGCGTTGACAACAATGGTGGTTGTTAAATAAATTTCTGAATTTAGATTTTTTCGATTTTGGGCGCTGAATTCTCTTTTACAAGGTTAAACTTGTGACAGACAGCACAAGCACAACATTTATAACTTAGGAAATTACCGGAAATGTATGGTTATGCTCTCTTAAAAAAATTAAAAAAAACTTTGCAATATCTGACGTGTTTTTTCATTTTTAACTATTAGCATGAACATATTCGGAGATGTCATCATAAAAACCTATTTCTGAACGAAATTGTTTGATTATATTTTTAATGGAATTATAGTCAAAACCCAACTCCTGATATTTTCTTTGATTGAACAAGCTACAATGCATTCAAGTATTAAACAAAGTCCAAAATTTGAAACGGAAACCGTCGATTCATTTCTTCTATTACAAAAGAAATCTAGGTTAACTTTAAATTGTCAAGTCCTAATTTCTGTGAATTAAAGGGGGTGGGGTGGGGGGTGGGGTGGGGGGGGCAAGGGGAAATCCTCTCCCGGCGCTAATTATTTTTGTTGTACGCTGAGTAAACTTCCTTTTTGGTTTGAATCGATTTCAGGTTGAATGTAGATTAATGCAAGTTGGATTTGGGTTAAACCCAATTTTTCAAAAGTTAGTTGAGTATATTATTTCAGATTAAAAACTATACCTATAATAATAAACATAGATATTTATATTTGTGCTTTTTTCTAAAGACCGCTGCGTTTTTTTCCACGATCCTTTGACGAAATTCACGTTTTTCCTGCAAATCTTTGACGAAATTCGTGTTTTTACGCGATCCTTTAATAAAATTTGCGGTTTTCCGCGATTCTTTGACAAAAATTCGCGTTTTTTCGCGATCCTTTGACGAAATTTGCGTTCTTTTCGCGATCTTTAGTCGAAATTCGCGTTTTTCCCCACGATCATTTGAAGAAATTTGCGTTTTTCACGATCTTTTGACGAAATTCGCGTTTTAATAGTGACCCTTTGATGAAATTCGCGTTTTTCTTGCGATTCTTTGACGAAATTCGCATTTTCCTTGCGATCCTTTGACGGAAATTGCGTTTTTTCTCTACTTTTTGACGAAATATGCATTTTTTACCGCGATTCATTGAGGAAATTTACGTTTTTATCCGCGATTCTTTGCCGAAAGTCGTGTTTTTCCACGATTCTTTGACGAAATTTGCGTTTTTATCCGCGATTCTTTGCCAAAAGTCGCGTTTTATCACGATGCTATGCCGAAAGTCATGTTATTTCCGCGATCTTTTGCCGAAAGTCGCATTATTTCCGCGATAATTTGACGAAATTTGCATTTTATTTGCGGACCTTTGACGAAATGAACGTTTTTTTTCCGCGTTCTTTCGCGACGAAATAGATTTTTTCGGCGACCATTTGTCGAAATTCATGATTTTTTTCAATTATATTTTTTATGTCCAAATTTTCGGACCGATTTTTGATAAATTTCGGAACCGAATGCCTTAAATTTTTGGAACATTTGGAACAGAATCACCCTTGAATTTGCCAATCGGTCTCGGAAAATAACGCGAAACTTGTCAATCGATCTCTGGAAAAAAAATCGTAAAATTTGTCTATTAATCGCGAAAAAATCCCGCCCAAAATGTGTCAATCGTTCGCGCGAAAAAATCACAAAATTTGTAAGGCATTCGCGGGTGTTGATCGTAGTTTCAAAAAGCAAAATTTTTCGGAAGAGGGTGAGTTTTTTTGGGCAAGAGCTTCCCGCCCACGATATTCTTTTGGGCGAGATTTCAAAATTTTGGGCGCAAATCCCGCTATCCCGCCCTGAAATTGCTTTCGAAGACAGGTTAGCTCTTTTGGATAAAACAAACTTTTGTTATTTGTCAAAACATTCTGACTTTTAAAGGGCTTCAAGATTAAATTGCACAGTATATATAAATTAAAAGCTATAAAGCAAACCATTATGACTGTGATGTTCAAGATTTAAAAATAAGTAGAAATGTTTCTATTAATTTTGTATTATTATATCATTTAAATGTATTTCTAATATTGAATATAGTTTTTTATATAAAAAAAACAATTTCTTTCATTTCTGTGTTATTATTTACAATGTGATTACTATATTTGTTGATAAATTCCAAATATTAGAATGTAAGCAAAGAAATGGCCTATAATCCACAAAATCCTATAATCCGCAAAACCCTTGCCCCAACTTGTGCAGATTAAAAGGAGTGAACTCTATGCTATATATGTTACATATAGTTGCTTTACTTTCTGACTAAATAAACAGAAAACTGTTCTTTCAAACTTTCATCATTACTTGAGTTAAATCTAACTGTTTGATGACAGATTTAGTTTAATATTCATACATCTATCTGAAATCCTTAAAAACTGGCTTGTCAAAGATTAATTTGAGTTACATAAAAAAACAAGGAAACATCTTATGAGTATGCTTTGACATCTACCAATCCATTAATGATAAGTCACACCGTTTGGAGACAGATTTTCTTTATTTATTTTATAATGGTCAACAGGAAAGTAAGAAACTAATTTTTTTAAAAGATATAATTATTGAGAATCTGAATTTACTAAAAATGAATTGTGCAAATGACATGAAACATATTGCACACCAATTTGTAAAAATTCATTTCAAGATATTAATATGAGTGAATGACAAAAATACAGATGATGTTCACATATTTTCGTAACAATTTTGAAAAAACCAATATATAAACAAAGGTAAGAAATTTATTTTATAACATGTTCAATCTGATAGCCCTTTTGTCTAACTATCATAATACATCTTGGTTTTCAAGATAAAGGAGCTTTTCTTAAAATATCAAGGTTGATTTTGTTTTAGTTCTCAACCACAATCTTCCATAGTCCAACCAATGTTTTGGGATGCTGCTCTTAAAGAGCTTGTCAAATCCAAATGCACAGTAACCCATAGGACACACATCAGAGGGACTTGGGTGGGATGCATTTAAATAGAATAGCCTCAATTCCAGTTTTATTTCCCATTTTTTTTCTAAAAAATATAGCAGTAGATTTAGAGGAATGGCTGATAGCCTTAACCTAATTGAACTTAACACAATGAAGATTATTAAGGTAAAGAAAGCGATGTAACACCTTCTTTGAAAACAGGTGTTAAAACTGATAGTAATAAGATTTAAGGCATTTCTGATAGTAATAAGAGTTAATTTTGCCTTTTTTTCTACCATCTTTATTTTAATTTTTTTCATTATAAAAGAATCCAGCAATAACCATAAAACCTTTAGCAAAACTTTCTTAGTTTTTTCTCAACCAACATTCTAGGTCTTTTCTCTTCGCTTTCAGTAGTAAATCAATCCTGTCTAGCGCAATCAGATTACTATATAGCCAAGCATCATCATGAAACTTAACACAATGAAGATTGTTTGGGGGCTGTAAATATATAAAATTATCAACTTTTTGGTATTTTTGAACACTCTCCACCCCTTACAATATCATCCCTTGAACACCTACCCCTTCTTAATGATATCATTATTAATGTCTAATCGATACACATAACATTTCCTTCTAATGAATGCAGAAATTCACAAAAAAATTCTTAATAAATTCATTAGGTCAATAAACTTTTATTATGGTCAAAGTGTACATTATTTTGCTTAAAAAAAAAAGATTTTAACTGTTTGTTTACATCTGAAATATAGTGCATATATATGCGCTATATATGCATTTGCAGATATTATAGAGTCACAGGGAGTGGACTGTATAACACTTTTAATATAAAGAGTAAATGGGGTGATTGTGGGATCATAAAAAAATACCTGAAATTTTAGCAAGAATAGTGCCGACTTTAGAACAAAAGGACTCCACAGTGGGAGGGAGGAAGGGGGATTAACAAAAAGGACACTGTTCGAAAAAAGGCAGTACTGTTAAAAAAACAGGTTTTACTCTGCTGTGTTTAGAGTACCCTTTTATCTGTAGTACTCATACACGAATACATACTGGTTTGGTCCTTTATTTAAGTAATAAATGTTTAATCTCAAACCTTTAATCTCTTTTTAAGGTTTGTTATATTGGTAGTGCCACAATGAATTTTTTTTTTTTTTTTTTTTTTTTTTTTAATGAAAATATGTCAAATGAAACTCCATGGATGAAAGCATGGGAACTAAGATAATTGATGTAAAGAAAATCTTCTCCTTAACACTATTGAATAAATCAGGGTTCATACACATTTTTGGAAATAAAAATGTAGGAATTTCACAACAGAAAAATTACATATTATAGGAATATTTTCGAAATTATATTTAAAAAAATAAACCAATATACAACAGCAAGAGTGATTCCAAGTAAAAGAGTTTTTTCAACGATACAGTGACGAAATTTGTGTTTTTTGGCAATCTTTTGACGAAATTTGCGTTTTTTTTTTTTTTTTTTTTTTTTTTTTTTTTTTGTGATCCTTTGATGATGTTCCTTTGACGAATTCATGTTTCTCCGATTCTTTGATGAAATTTCCATTTTTTTCTGCGATCTATTGAGGAAATTTGCATGTTTTTTTTTGCGATTCTTTGATAAAATTCCTATTTTTTCTTCTGACAAAATTCACATTTTTTTTCACAATTATTTGCTGAAATTTGTTCTTTCTGCGATCCTTTGACAAAATTGATGATTTTTTCTGCAAACGATTGACGAAATTGATTTTTTTCTGATGACAGACTTTTTAAAATTTTCGAAACTGAATGCCTTAAATTTTATACAATTGGAAACAGAATCACCCCTGAATTAAAACATGGGAGAAAACTGAAAAACTGATTAATTATGCATATCTTTCTTCAACAGATTTACAAATTTCTCAATTACTTTTTTCCGTGACCGACTAAGATAACTCAGGGGTGGGAGGTGAAATAGAAAAAAATATCAGAAATCTGGTACATGGGGAATACAATCACCCCTGCAAAAAAAAAAAAAAAAAGTAATAATATAAGCCGAAAAACTGATTTTCATATGAGTAACAAAATACTTAATAACTATGTGTGTTCACTTTTTTCTAGTGTTCTCAGTTTCACCAAATACTCTTTCAAATATGAAATCAGGGGGGTGGTGTGGGGACTAAAATTAGTAGAAAAAAGGAATAGTTTAAAAAAAAAAATATTTCTTTAAAATGTATTATTTATTTTATTGTATTTTGTGCTCATATTGCATGCACATGCAAATTTTGTAATATTACCTATCTTTTTTGCTTTAGTGTGTTTTCTTCTAGCAATGCTGTTTGCTTCAAGTTGAGTAGCTATGATAACATAGTGCAGAAATTTAAACATGAGGATGTGTTTGAACTCACAATATAGTGCAAATAAAGGCAAATGGTTGTGAATAAAAATAAAAATGAATTTAATGTAGCTTTTAACTTTACTTGCATATTTATTTTACATGTTATATACCTAAATCAGTTATTTATTTCTGCATGTTCATGTACATTTATACTGCAATAACTTTGTATTACATGCATGAATCAGCTTTTTTGGTAAACTTTTACTTTCATGCCTCATTTTTGACATGCGAAATAATTTTCTACAGTAAATAATTGAGGCACAGATTCATGAATGTTAAGTATTCCTATATTTCATAAAAACTTGACAATTATTAGTTGCAATTATTATTATTTTTGTTTATGATATATGTTGAAGAAAGTCTTTACATACAAGATTTAAAAAAAAATTAATTTTAAATAACCATAATTTTAGAGTATGTTTTTAATCCTGTATGATAGCATAAAAGTTGTATTTATGCAATAATTAGAAGTGACATGTGATTAAAAGGGAGAATGAGCATAAAAAAACAGGAGAAAAAAATGTCAGTATTCTAAAAA
This sequence comes from Maratus speciosus, assembly GCA_963932465.1. Classification (NCBI taxonomy): domain Eukaryota; kingdom Metazoa; phylum Arthropoda; class Arachnida; order Araneae; family Salticidae; genus Maratus; species Maratus speciosus. Next base: position 231,249,538 of record OZ010792.1, on the reverse strand, counting down.
TCTAAATTAAATTTTGTAAAGCTTTTTTGGAGATATTTTTGGCTTCGCCAAGTATATTTATGTCAAATTTGATAATCCAACATTTTTCTCATCTCAGTGCATACATATCATCAAAAAACTTATGATTGAAATATAATCAAAGTTTGTAACACTTTTTTCTTGATTATTCTATGACAATAACAATAGTGAAGAACAGGGACTTGCTCTGTGTGATGCAATTAAATCATTAAAGAAGATTTAAACTTTACAAAAACAAAGCTTTAACATTTTTTTTTTTTAATTTAAAGTAACAAACATACAAATATTATAAAATTTAAAACACTGTATAGTTTTAATATAAGTCATTATAATTTCATGTTTGTAACAAACACAATTGGCTAGATAGATATTAGTGAGCACATTAATTTTGACTGAAATTTGACAAAAAAATTCCAAATATTTTTTGCCTCATGTAAAGAATTAAGATATTGCCAATAACCAAATAAAGATTTTAAATATAGATACAGCAATAACCAACAACAGTTGTAAGAAACTATTTCCAATGACAAAATATGTCACGGAGGAAAATAACAAATAAATAATGATAAAGATTTTTAATACACTAGCGCGCTCTGCCTCTTACGAGCTACACTTGCCAACCCCTTTCCAGACCTTGCAGGCTCTAAAAACATGCCAATTTGCTCTGTTTTAAAAGAAAAGTTTTCTATTAGATGCCATAGAAAAATTGTTTTAAATATATGATGTAATTTTTATCATTAAATGCTTTTTGCACGTAATAATTTGCTTCAAAGATTTCTTTCTTTTTCAATACTAGGGGGCTCTGCCACCTACGAGCTACACTCACCAACCCCTGTTCAGGCACACCAAAATCCAAAAGGCATGCTAATTTGATCAGCTTTAAAAATATTGAATTTAAAAAAAAAAAAAAAAATCAGCGATATTTCTGTAAACGGGTTTCCATTCGTTTTCCTTGGATTGGGGATTTTTAAGACCAAATCTGCTGATGTTAAGAGGTACAATGGCTGCTTTCGTATTTAATTAAAAAAATTAGTTAAACATTTGAAAAGAAGCTAATGTAAAATGAATTAAGTAAACAGTGTCATTGTCTCCCGGTGTTTTTTTTAACAGCGCTATAAGATAGTTCTTTTAAATAATTCATTTTAAATGTATCGTTTTAAATCTGATGTAATTTACACCAAAGTTTTATTTCTCTTATTAATATTCACGAGAAAATACTTTTGTTCTTAGAAGGAAATATTATTTGCGCTGTCTTCGAATTCACGATAATAGTTGGAAAGATCATATCAAAATATCAAATAAATGCCTTGAACAAATATATTTTTTAATTTAAATTGTTTTGCCATATTTTTTGGCCATTTTAAATATGACGTAATTTCCTCCATTTACAAGTTTTAACACATAATAATGATTTTTTTATTTAACATTTTGTTTCTCTTTTAAAATTCAAGTGTAAATATGGTTCTCATGACGTAATTTTCCTGCCTTTAACATGTAATCATTTAATTCTAATTTAAAAGTTTTTTTTTTTTTTCTGTTTATAATAGCCACATGTAAATAAATTTTTAATTTGAAGGAAATATTATTCTTTGCACTGTTTTAAAAATTGGCAACAATTTAAAATAATATCTTTTTCTAAAATTTGTAAAAAATATCTCTGGAAATGTTGAAAATTTGAATTTACAATGGAAATAAATCCTCAAAAAATGAATAAAATAAAAAAGATAAATGCAGTCTGCACACCGAGAATTTCTCATGTATAAAATGATCTAAGAATTATTAAATTCCTATGTATAGTTTTTGCTCCTATAAAACTTTTTTAATGGAACGACTTTGACCAACTTTAACATTAAATATATCTTAAAATAATTATTCAATTTGAAAACTGTCTGCATCAGCGTGTTTATCAAACATTTCTCTATAATACCACCGATTTTCATATTTTTGTATGCAACAGTTTTTTTAATATTAACGAAGGAAGACCATGCTTAAGCATTCAAATTGGATGCCGATCTACTGGGAATATCTACGCAGATTTTCATTGGTCCATTTCCAAATCAAAACTTTTTTTTATATATAGAAGGATTCACATGTAAATGTATATTTCAAATTTCAATTAAAAATACAGTGTTTGGAAATGTCATAAGAAAATGTTTTTAAATAGGATACTTTAAATACAACATAATTTTCATCATTTAACGCTTGTTGCACATAATAGCTCAATCATTTAAAGTTTTCTTTCTTTTTTATAATCCACAAATAAATATATTTTTCATTGAAAAGAGTTTGTAAATATTATTATTTGGGCACTTTTTAAAATCTGGCAACAATCCTGGTAACAGAAAGTTCAAGACAGGAGAAAGGCGTCGCAGATTTTCTTTTCTCTTTTGCAGATTCCTTTTCCATCAAACCTTTATTTCGCTTTATATTATGTTTAGCTCTTTATTACTTAATACAAAAACTCAGGATTATTATTAATAAAAATGAATAAAATGCATAAAGAGGTTACAAGTCAGTGATTTTTTGATTAATTAACGCTTTAATTGTAAAATATTTCACCTGCAGATTATTTTCTGCCCCTGAAGTATCTGAAACAGACACTTGGAGAATTTTCTGCTACTGGGGCAACAATAAGTAAAAACTGGCTATTGCAAACTGAATTAAATCAATTCAGATAAAGAAATTTTAAATAAAAAATTGAGGAAAAAACTAAAAAATTAGACAAATTAAAAAACTGACAGCACGCTGCACACAACAATCCTGTCTAGTATGTGCCTGTGAAAGATAATTAAAGTGCTATGCATAGTTTTTGTTTCTATGAAACTTTTAAAACTGAACTATTTTGACAGATTTTAACAATAAATAGTTCTTAAAATTACTCTTTGATTTAAAAACTGCCTGCTTCAGAATGTTTATTATACACTTCTCTATAAAACTACCGGTTTTCATATTTTTATATGCAATATTTTTTATCATGAGCCGCGAAAGTTCACAATAAATTCAATTATGCCGATGAAGGCAGCAGCAGTATTAGTTACTTTATTTTATTTTTTTATTATTATTTATTTATTTATTATTATTTTTTTTTTTTTGTAGAATAGAGAGATACCTTAAAGAAATGGCTTTTAAATGTACAATGCAAAAGTACACACACACACACACATATATATATATATATATATATAAATTAAATTTATAATAGACATAAATATACAAGATTTCAGATAAAACAAATCATTTACTAACTGTAATAGAATTATTCTTATCTGCTGGTGCAGGAACAGGCATATTAAGAGAAAAAAATCCACAGTTTCTTATATCAACAGTATCCACATCAATTTGCCCATCACTTATAAGCTGCTCACCCATATCCCTGCAAGGAAGATAAAAACAAAAATATATTCATTTCATTATTTAAAATCAGACAAATCAAAAGCACTTCATATAATTGCAATGAAATTAGTCAGAAACTAAACTGAAACATTTAAACAGGCCCAACTATTGCAGGGGTACATACAGCCTGTCCTCTGAGCGCAAAACTTGCATGAGACGAAAATTCTCATAATGTCATTTAATAAATTTATGATATTTATTTACTCTTCAAAATATAATAATGTCAGCGCTATTTTTTGCAAATTAAATATAACAAATCTATCGCTAGATTTCAGAATGCATTTTTTCATGTACTCTTCTTTTATATTCTTTTTAGTCTATTTCCAGCAAGCAATTTTTCATTTTCATTTAGAACCTTGAGGCTGTTGGTCAGTCAACTCCCCCAACTGCCAATTCCCTCTCTAATGTTAAATCTATGGACATGGAATGCATTCGTACATTTAAAATATCTCCTCGGGAAAGTAACATTTTTAATAGGGATGCAACGGATATCCGGCTGATTTTTCAATATCCGAAATATCGTCAGATATCCGAATCATAATCACCGTATATCCGACTTCTCTGCCGGATATCCGGCAGAGTGCAGCAAAGCGAATATATAAGGATAACAGAAATCGTTTGACCCCAAACAATGCCGAACAATTTTGTTTATAACGTAAAATGTGAAAGTAAGTTCACTATTCATGAGTAAAAGGTAATTCTCAAAAGTTTAAAGAATTGCCAGCTTTCCTAACATTGATATTTGAAGTCTTTATAATAAATTTAAGAATTTACGTTTACTTCTTTTAGAAAATTGTACCTTTACTTTCAGAGTGTAAAACAAAATTTGAAGTTGTTTATTAAAGTATGACTTTATTAATTTTCTTTCTTTCTTTTAAGTTTAACAATTTTTTTAAGTTTAACAAGGCCTATTTTTAGAAGAAAGCATTGTAATAGAATTTTTTTCGATTTCTGGTTTTTGACGGATTTAGATGTTTTAGGGGTCAGATATCCCAAAACATGTTTATACAAAATGTCTGTCTGTCCGTGTGTCGCCATCGTACCATCGAAAAATGAATGAAGTTATGCATAGAATTGAACCATTTTTTTTTTGTGAATGTTTTTGGCTATAGCCAGGCGGCCCTCCTTCAATATGGAAAGATTTCACTGGAAGGGGGGGGGGGGGGCACGGTAATCACGATTTTTGTGCCATTTTTGTTATTGTACCATCGAAAAGTGTATGAAGTTATCCATATAATTGAACAAAATTTTTTGTATTTGTTTTTGGCTATGTCCAGCAGGTTCTCCTTAAATTGGAAATATTCTGCCAGGATGGGGATATTTCCAATAATAGCGATTTTTGCCATCGTAATGAAGTTACGCATAGAATTGAACCAATTTTTTTGTGAATGTTTTTGGCTATAGCCAGGTGGCCCTTCTTTAATATGGAAACATTCCACTGGTAGGGTGGGGGGCACTGTAATAGCGGTTTTTGTGCCACTTTCATTCTTGTACCATCGAAAAGTGTATGAAGTTATGTATAGAATTGAACCAATTTTTCGGGGGTACGTTTTTGGCTATGGCCAGCAGGTCCTCCTTCAATTTGAAAATATTTTTGCTGGAAGGGGGTGCTATAATACAGATTTTTGTGTTATTTTCATTATTTTACCATTGAAAAGTGTATGAAGTTAAGCATAGAATTGAACCAATTTTGTGGTGTATATTTTTGACTATGGCCAGCAGTTTCTCCTTGAATTTGGAAATATTCTGCCAGAAAGTGGCACTGTAACAGAGATTTTTGTAAAATTTTCTCGATTTTTCGCAGTTTTTTTTTTTTTTTTTGTACTGTATATTGGCGGCTCATGAAGCAAAGGGAACTTCGCATCCTGCTAAGCTAGCTATTCACAAACAGCTGATGTACAACAGAATAACGAACTTTTTTTTTTATTTTAATAAATATCATGATCGAGATTAACTTATTCTTATTCTGATTAATTGACTGAAGCAGAAATTTTAGACCAAAATCAAAGTTGGCATAATATTGAACTAATAATATTGAAGTATTAACATTTGGAACTACTTTTTGAAATATTAAGATGTATGAGATAGAAGAAAGTTTTGGGATTGGCAAATCCAACTAGTTGTTTTTGTAACTTCATTATAAATATTTAAAATTAAAAGTAATTTTCTTTTTCTTTTTAAATAGAAAAATAATTTAACTTAAAATAAAACTAAACGTGACTTAGAGCAAAAACAATATTAAATAATCGAAACAGAAATAAGGCATCAACTAAACCTATGTTTGGAGAAAATAACTCTTTAATCATGGTTATATTAGTAGATATTTTATGTTTAAATTATAAAAAGAAAGTATGTAGTATTTCTTTGTGAAAATACTCTACAATTATACACATATTAATTGGTTAAAATTTGTTGTACAAATTATCAACATTTCATCGTACAAATTAATTATTAGCAATTATCGATATAGTGAATCCCATATTCAAATCCAGTAGCAATTATCAGCATTTCATTGTACAAATAAACAGAATATTTTAATGTTTAAATTACATTTTTTATGCAATATTATTAATATACATTACAGGGCTTGAATTTCGAAGCGGGATGGCAGGATTCGTGCCCTATTATGAGCGGGCGGCTCCTGTTTCCAAAAAACCATTTTGCGAAAACGTTTCTTTGTAAAACGACAAGCAAGTCTCAGGACCGACTGACAAATTTCGTGATATTTTCTACTATCGATGGGCAGATTTCACAGTTTCTTCTTACGACAGATTGACAAAATTTTGCGCTTTTTCTCCACGACCGACTGATGAATTTCACAATTTTTTTCTAGAGACTGATCGGTGAATTTCATAATTTTTTTTTTTTTTCTCGAGACCAATTGATAAATAAAGCAATTTTATTCTGTGACCGATTGGCAAATTTCCGTGTTTGTTCTTGCGACATACTGATGAAAGTAACGATTGTTTTTCTGCATCCGATTGAAATTTTTCGCGTTTTTTCTCTGCGACCGGCTAAGGAATTTCCCGATATTTGCTTGTGACAGATCGATTGACGAATTTTCTGATATTTTCCTGCTGCCGATTTCCCCTGCACTTCAGTTTTCTTCTTGCAACCGGTCGACATTTTTAAAAATTTATTGTCACCATGGCTGACGAAATTGGCAATATTTTTTTAAATGACCGATTTATGTATTTTGCAATGTTTTCTCCCTATGCCCAAAATAGGAAATAACTAAAAGGGCAGTAATGGCCACCGGAGACTTAGCCCTACCAAATTGGCCAATAGTAAGTGCTCAACAAAATGAGATTACACTTGTGGTGCACATGAAGAAAAAAAAATTTGGTTGAACTTAAAAAAACATGTTTAGAAATAACAAATTAGTTGATTCTTTCAATTCACAGATTAGGACATAGCTTTTTGAAATCAATCTTTTATCGTGTAATGGAAAAAATCAATGACTATTTCCTTTTCAAACTTTGGATATGGATTTAAAATTCCAATGCATAGAACATAGTTCAATTAACGAAAATACCAGGGACTACAGTTTTGACTATAATTCCATTAAGGATATAATAAAACAAGTTTGTTCAGAAGTGACATACAATCACCGTGGGATACTGACAATAGAATCACCGATATGCACTATTCATGCATTTTTAACTTACTGTTAAAAATTAATGCACATCAGATTTTGCAAAGTTTTCTAAAATTTTTTAACAGCGCATAACCATGTGTTTCCGATAATTTCTAAAGTTATAAAAGTTGGTCTGTGATGTTTGTCACAAGTGTAACTTTTGAAAGAGGCTAAATCACGCAAAATGGAATAAAATCTAAATTAAGAAATTCATTTAGGAACCCAATTGTTAATTGCCCATAACATTAGGTGAAAGTTGAAAGATAGACATGGTATATATATAACTTGATTCTGTTCCTTTGTTTTAATAAAAATAAACATTTTGGATAATTATCTTGAGTTGTTGATTTAAATTATTTTAATGGTATTTTGTCATGTCTGTATAAATGTAATTCTTTAAGTGGCACATAAAAAAAAAACGGGGTTAAAAGATTTTTTTTTTCCCTTTCTAACAGTTCAACTTCCCTGCATTTTTAAATGTTGGATGGGAAACTCCCCTCCTGGGGAAAACTTGAATTTCAAGCCCTGATATTCAAAGAGATATAGTTTTTGTAAATTATATTTCAATACATTTAAAATGTTTTAATAATGTGTGAAACATGCTTGTAATTTATTGTTCTGAGATGGCGTTATATAAAGAAATAATTCACCATATAACTAAAAACATATTTAGTGCCGGATATCCAAATCCGGCAGGCAAAGAAGCTTCGGATATCCGGTATCCGATATCCGGCAAAATCAATATCCGGTGCATCCTTGATTTTTAACTTCTTTTACTGTGTATTCTTTTTTCTTAGCTGCCAAAATATTTCTAAAATATATACTTAATTTTAATTGAAGTGTTAAAATCCTTCTTACAGCTCACCGGCTTTTAATAAATAAAATATTAAAATTTAAAAATATTAATTTCCTGAGGAAATATTTTAAATACAGTGTTACCTCTAATAACTTAATTTAAATTCATAAAAACTACAACTGTAGTTATCATAGCAATTAACGGCACTTCTAAGCGACAAAATAACTCAGATTCAAAGATTATGAAAAAGAAGTTACATGATCAAAACTTTAATGCATACTAAATATTATTTCCCGTTTACACTTTCGTCAGAAAGAGTATCTGACGTCATTGGGCACAGCTGCGTAACATAAGATAAACATATAAAGCAATAAACAACACTTAATGATTTACAAAGGATTATGATAGCAATAAATCTTTCTGATTGAATGGAAAAAGCACTTTACTTCATTTTTGATTAATTTATGATATCTAAATTATATTTATCGATAACACTCTCCCCCCTTTTGAGTTGCTGACTAGCTACTCAAAACTACATTCTACTTCCCAAATCTCTGGGGCATTTTGGTCACACGACCGAACCTGGTTCTATAAGTAGTTGGCTCAGACTCTGTCAACAAGTCTGAAGAATCTGTCCCCATCAAAGCACCTTGATTACTGCTTTCTAGCTGAAAAGGAGAAGGATAAAAATTAGTAAGAGGTAATTCTAATGGAAAAACTCGTTGTATGGGTCTGATAACAACACCATGTTCAGTTTTCAATTTGACTGTTCTAATTTTGCCATCCTTTCCAGGAATTAGGTCTACAATCTTAGCTAGCGGCCAATTGAGACGTTTTTGTACATCGTCCCCAATGAGCACAAGTTCACCCAGCTTCAAGTCGGGTAACTGGGCGATTTCACGACGCCTTTGAATAAGTTGACCGAGATATTCAGTTCGAAAGCGCATTCTCAATTGTTCCATGAGTTTAATTCTGTATCGCAGCCTTTTGCGAAACTGTGTTGCGTCAACTTCATCAATGTCCGTGACACCTTTGAAATTGGTGCCATTATCAGAATAGATTATTCTAGGTCTGCCTCTTCTTGCGATGAAACGTCGCAAAGACAGCAAAAATGCATCAGTTGACAAAGAGGAGACAAGCTCTAAATGAACAGCTCGATAGACTGCACAAGAATAGAGCACTATCCAGGCTTTATCTGCATTTTTAATAAATAAAGGTCCAGCTAAATCAACGCCTACAATTTCAAAAACTTTAGAATCTTTAATGCGATCTAAAGGCAGTGGCACTGGATCGGATTCACGTGATTTAACTTTGTAGCGCTGGCAAGGAATGCATTTACTTACAACTTTTCGGACAGTTTTTCTACCTCTTTATATCCAATAGTTTTCTCTCAAAATACTTAGAAGGATGTGAGTTCCAGCATGACAATTCGCTACATGGAAATGTTCTATTAGTCTAACCATGAAAATACAGTCATTAGGTAAAAGAATTGGCGATAAGAAATATGGTGTATCAATGCGTTCTGTAATTCTTGTCTTTACTCTAATTATACCGTCTTCATCTTTAAAACAGACTAGGTTAGGTATCGAATCTACATCTGGAAAAAACTCACTTTGTACCATTGAAATTAAAGTTTTTTCAGCATTTTCTAATTCCTCAACTGATAATTTACCATTTTTCCTTGCACTGTATCTCGATTTCACATTATTTATGAATCTTAATACCCAAGCAACTAGTCTAATAATAGATTCAAATTTTGAAAATTTCCTAGCGTACCAAGGAATATTTTTGACTGTTGTATTTACATTACACAATTTCACTTTTCTCCTTTCACTAGTAACCTCTGGAGTTTCACCATCAAGAGTCTCCGTCCTGGGCCATTTCTCCCTTTCTTCCATGAGCCATTTCGGCCCTTCCCACCACCGGGATTCTAGCAGTTGCTCGGGAGAACACCCACGCGAAATCAAATCCGCAGGATTCATTTTTCCTGGCACATGGCGCCATTCGCTATTGGGGAAAAGACCTTTTATTTCTTTCACCCTGTTCGAAACAAAAACGGACCATTCACCGTATTCACTTATCCAGTACAACGCAACCATGGAGTCACTCCAAAAAATTGTTTTCATGTTCTGGACACAAAGTGCTTGCTGTACTGAATGTGCCAATCTAGCTCCGATGTTACACGCGATTAATTCTAATCTGGGAATTGACGCTTGCTTTATAGGAGCAACTCTAGCTTTTGCTCTAATTAATTGAATTTTTACAGCTTCCGGGGTTATAGTTCGAAAAAAGATGCAAGCTGCATATGCCTCTTTACATGCATCCACGAAAACATGCATTTCGGTAGACTCATTTATTTCAACATATCGCGGAATTTGAACGTCCTCTAATACATTTATTTCGCTGAACCATTTTTTAAAAGGTCTTTGAATTTCCTCTGGTAATGGAGAATCCCAACCTAGACCCAATTTCCAGGTTTGTTGTAATGTAATTTTGGGTGGCAATGTTGCCGGGCACAATATTCCAATCGGATCAAAAATTTTCTGCATAGAGCTCAAAATTATTCTTTTAGTGAAATTTTCATTGTTATTTAATTTATCAAAAGTTAAATTACACTTAAGCATATCCCAATCAAGATCCCACAATATCCCAAGCAATTTTGTTACACCCGAACTCTTTGAAACATTTTGAGATTTAACGTTACTTTCCCAATTTCTCAAATTAAAACACCCTCGAGACATAATGCATTTAGCCTGCTCGATAAATTCGTCTTGTTCTGCAGCATTCGAAACACCTGTAACACAATTATCAACATAAAATGAATATTTCAATTTTTCTGCCATATTCCTATAATTAAGAGATACATTATCTAACAAATGAGATATCGACGCTGCCAACAAAAATGGGCTTGAATTCACTCTGAAAACCACCCTGCAATGTCTATAAGTAATTTCTTCGTTCACAGAAGGATAAAAAAATCGTAAAAAATCTCTATGATTCGGGTTTATGCTAATCTGCAAAAAGGCTTTTTCGATATCCGCAGAAAGACCAATTTTATAAATTCGAAACCTATCGATAATATCCGGTATTTGCTCAATTAAATTCGGGCCTTTATACAAAATATCATTTAAAGAACACTTTCCATATTCTCTAGCGGACGCATCAAAAATGGGCCTAATTTTGGTCGTAGCACTGTCCACTTTCACCACAGGCCGATGCGGCAAAAAATGCTCTTTCTGGACGTCCCCCGTTACTTTTTCAATTATTTCTAAATCTTCCCATTCTCTGAAAACATTTTCATAATCAATAAGAAGACCCCCCCCCTTTTGTGCGCGTTCGCACATCTTTTTATGTCTCTTCCACGTCATTTCTTTATTACTGGGTAATTCAATCGTATCAGATTAAAAAGGTAAACAAACTTCATACCTACCATCTGGATGAATTTTAATATTAGTTTTAAATTCCTCTATTATTTTAGAATGCTCATATTGATTTTTCAAACTTTCTACAGGCTCCCTAATATCGATCATTTCAAGATCCCATAACTCATTAATAGAAGCATTTTTTACATTCAAAGATACAACAGACAAAACAGTATTACTATCATAATTACTACTCAAATTTTGATTGGGTTTTCCAGTTAATACACAACCCAATCGTGATTCTAACATAAATAAACCTGAATTTAATTTCATACATTTATTAGTGAATAATGTGCCAATTAAATCGGCCCCTAAAAGTAAATTAATTTCCGAATCCTCGGATTCAAGATCAGGTAAAATAATTTGTTTTTCTCTAAGCTTAATAAGCGCCTCTACACGAGAAAGTTTGGGTACAAAACCAGTAATTTTATTTTCAGAGAATACCTCAGCTCTACAACTAAAGGAATCATTTAAATCAGAAATAATTAAATCATAAACATCATGTATTTGAACTGAGGTTTCTCTCCCCCCAAAAAGGCAATGGGTCATTTTAATTTTCCTCTTAGGAACCAGATGTAGATTCTCAACCACCTTTTTACTAACATAACTGTTTTGAGAACCAGAATCAATAATAGTGCGAACCTTTAGTTCCACATTCTTATTTTTCACTTTGACCATTAATGTCATGAGATAAACATTTTCACTATTTGAATGATTTGTCATAGTATTAGTTTCATGACTTTCATTTTCTTTCTTATCATTTTCACTATTATAATCTGGGCACATAAGAAAATGATGACATTGTTTACACTTAATACAAGTACTTTTAAATCTACAGTTTTTAGATATGTGGTTAGGCTTAAAACAATTAAAGCAAGCATTTTTCTTTAGTAAAATCTTTTTCTTATTTTCTAAAGTCATATTTCTAGCAGCAAAACAATCTCGCGATAAATGCTTTTTGTCACAAAAAATACAAGTAAATTCTCGCTTACCTGCATTTCCAAAAGAAGTGTTTACTAGCAATGAAGCTGTGGCAGGAGGGGAAGTTTTATTATCCCGGTCATATCTTTTATTAGTAGTATTAGCACCAAAACCACTTCGCGCTAAAGCAACCATCTCTTCGCTTTGCACTTCGTGCTTTAGAAAAGACATTAAATTTTTCAGTGAACGTTCTTCATGCATCGCATCTTCGGCATTTCGTTTTCTTTCCCATGACATCAAGACTTCTTCAGGGAGGATCGATTCTACTAACGGGATCAGGAAATCGCCGTATTTTTCTTGCGTACGTCCTAAACTTTCCAGAGATCACAACTTTCCCTCTAATTCATCGTACAACTTTGGCAAATCTGTTTTTACTCGGCCAGCGATAGCATTTTTCATAACCATTGTTAATAAATCCCGTATATAGACTTGTACGAGCAGATCTTCTCTACCAAATCTTTCTTTGATTTGGTTTATTGCTTGATGATAATTAGCAGCTGTAGCTGGAAAGCTCTCCACCACTCTGGCTGTTTTTGAATTCAGAACGACCGCTTGAATTAAATATTGAAATTTATCAGAGTCCGAAATACTTTTATCTTCATGTATCTTCTGAAATTGGGACCAGAAAGACAAATAGTCCTTAACATCACCATTAAATTTTTTCAATTCAATCTTCGGCAATTTAAAACTTCTCTTCTCGAGAGATTCATTCTGATTTTCAAAAACGGGCGTCTGCAAAGAAATAATTTTTTCTTCTACTCCAGTCTTCAACTCAAGGTATTTATCCTGATATTCTTCGGCTGCTTGAAAATCTTCCTCACACTCCTTCTCGGAATCTTCTTTCAACAGTACGCTACTTATATTTTTCTGACATTCCTCTAACCTTCCAAATTTATCCTCTAATTGTTTCTGTAACACAGACAGACTTTTAAGATCAATCTCTAATTTCAATAATTCTTCTGTAACTTTATTCGTGCACGAAGTAAAACTTATTCGCAGATTTTTTCTTTCTAGTTTCAACGCTTTTATATCCATAATTGCTATGTCGACCCCACGTTTTCGCGCCAAATGTTACCTCTAATAACTTAATTTAAATTCATAAAAACTACAACTGTAGTTATCATAGCAATTAACGGCACTTCTAAGCGACAAAATAACTCAGATTCAAAGATTATGAAAAAGAAGTTACATGATCAAAACTTTAATGCATACTAAACATTATTTCCCGTTTACACTTTCGTCAGAAAGAGTATCTGATGTCATTGGGCACAGCTGCGTAACATAAGATAAACATATAAAGCAATAAACAACACTTAATGATTTACAAAAGGATTATGATAGCAATAAATCTTTCTGATTGAATGGAAAAAGCATTTACTTCATTTTTGATTAATTTATGATATCTAAATTATATTTATCGATAACATACAGTATGGAACCATTTATCTGGAAACCAGTTAACCGGAATGATATTTCTGATAGACTGATTTCAGAATCTTTGCAGAAAAAGGTATCACACACTGCCAGTTTGACATAGGCTTTGCTTAAACAATTGTATAATTTGGTGACAACATCTAGTATTTGAAATGAAAACATATTTAGTTGTATTTTAAATGTTTTAATTTTCATGCAGAGGAAACAGAAGAATTTTTGTTCCTAAGGGATTCCCATAATTTACCTTTTTTAAACTCTGGTCAACTTTTGATCTTTCTTGCATTGATTTTTAATCTAAGTAATCTAATAATTTAATATCAGAAATAATGCCACAACCACATATATTCTACAAAACTTATCAAATGGATGCTGCTTTCATGCACAACCAGTTAACCGGGAAAAACCAGTAATCCGGAATACATCTGACCCCAAGCATTCCGGATAAATGGTTCTGTACTGTATACGAATGCCTTCTATGCCCCCATAGGTTTAGCATCAGCGAAGGGAATTGGGAAGCTAACTGACAAACACATTTAAAGTGAGGCAGAAATTAGCAAAATCACATGATAAAATAAAGAGGATTGCTTCTGAAGTTATTTTTAAATCTATAAGTGATTTCTAAATATCAAATTTTAAGTTTATATGAATTATTTATAGATAATTTCATGAACAATGAGATGAAAAAGTTAAAATCAAAAATTACAAAAGAAATATTTTAATAAAAAAGTATTTTTTTTTAAAAAAGACACTCCTTATTTTTTTATCTATATTTTCTACTGTTAAGTATTTAAAATATTCCATTGTTGTAGTTTCACAATCATTTAGTCTATTTGAACAAGAGCGGTTTGGCACATAATTGACTCTATCGTTTCTGTAACTCATCAGTTATAACTATAAAGATTATTTGAGGATTTATCACCTGCAGTCAGCTAATGGAAAAATGTCTTAAAATTAATTTATCAACTTATAATTAATTTCTAAAAACAGTAAAATGTAGTATTGTTCCTGCATACATTTTTTTTTTTTTTTTTTTTTTTTTTTTTTTTTTTTTTTAATAATTCCAGCATATCAGGGAGTGAGTAAAAAATATATTTCAAAATTCCATCAACACATACAAAAAACAAGTTAATAAAAGAGTGAAAAGGCTAAAAAAAAATTCATAATCAGGTCTTGCGTTGAATAAACTTACAATTCATATGTGTGATGAATTATCATACTTGGTTTTTTAGGGTTCCATACTTAAAAAGTAACTAGTTGGATGTGCCAATCCCAAAACTTTCTTCTATCTTATACATCTTAATATTTCAAAACCTAGTTACACATGTTAATACTTCAGTATTATTAGTTCAATACTATACCAACTTTGATTTTCATCTTAAATTTCTGCTCAAGTCAATTAAACGGACTAAAAACGAGTTAATCTATATCATGATATTTGTTAAAATTATTAATTTTTCCTTATTCTGTCGTTATCAGCTGTTTGCGAATAGCCAGCATAGCAGGAAGCGAGTTCCCGCCGCTGCATGAGCCGCCGATGCACAATAGAACTACGAAAAATCAAGAAAAGTATACAAAAATCGCTAGCACGGAGCCCCTTTACCGCGCAATATTTCCAAATTCAAGGAGAGCCTGTTGGCCAAAGCCAAAAACAAGCACAAACATTTTGGTTCAATTGTATGCATAATTTTATACGCTGTTCGATGGTACAATAATGAAAATGGCACAGAGATCGGAATTATAGCGCCCCCTTCTTTCAGAATTTTTTCAAGTTCAGGGAGGACTTGTTTGCCATAGCCAGAAACATGCACAAAAAATTTGGTTCAATTATATGGATAACTTCATACACTTTTCGATGGTACAATAATGAAAATGGTACAGACATCGCAATTATAGTGCCCCCTTCCGGCAGAATTTTTCCAAATTCAGGGAGGACCTTCGTGACATGACCAAAAATAAACACGTAAAATTTGGTTCAATTCTATGCATAACTTCATGCACTATTCGGCGGTACAATATTCAAAATGGCACAAAAATTATACAAAAATCGCTATTACAGCGCCCTCTACGAGCGATTTTTTTACAAATTAAGGGAGGACCTCCTTGCCATAGCCAAGAACTTAAATTTTTTTTTTGGTTTAATTCTATGCATAACTTCATACACTTTTGGACGGTACAATATTCAAAATCGCACAAAAATTGCTATTACAGCGCCCCCTACCGGCGAATTTTTTCCAAATTCAGGGAGGACCTGCTTGCCATAGCCAAAAACTTAAAATAAAAATTTGGTTTAATTCTATGCATAACTTCATACACTTTGGACGGTACAATATTCAAAATCGCACAAAAATTGCTATTACAGCGCCCCCTACCGGCGATTTTTTTCCAAATTCAGGGAGGACCTGCTTGCCATAGCCAAAAACTTAAAATAAAAATTTGGTTCACTTCTATGCATAACTTCATACACTTTTCGATGGTACAATATTCAAAATCGCACAAAAAACGCATTTACAGCGCCCCCTACCGGCGAATTTTTTCCAAATTCAGGGAGGACCTGCTTGTCATATCCAAAAACTTAAACTAAAAATTTGGTTGAATTCTATGCATAACTCCATACACTTTTGGATGGTACAATATTCAAAATCGAACAAAAATTGTTATATCAGCGCCCCCTACCGGCGAATTTTTTCCAAATTCCGGGAGGACCTGCTTGCCATAGCCAGAAACTTATAATAAAATTTTGGTTTAATTCTATACATAGCTTCATACACTTTTTGACGGTACAATGCGACAGACAGGCAGACGGACGGACAGACGGACACACAGACAGACATTTTTTATAAACATGTTTTTTGGAATCTCTGACCCCTAAAACATGCAAATCCGTCGAAAACCGGAAGTCGAAAAAAATTTCGATTACAATACTTTCTTCTATTGAAGATAGAAGAAAGTAAAAATGGAACCATTATAAGATCACTCCTGTGTCTGTCCGTCGCAGCCATTTTACGTGGAAACACATTACATGGAACGTGGAAAGTTCAAATTTGGGAAAGTAATAAAGACCATTAACCCACATATTTTCAGATTAATAAACATTCATAAATATATTTAGTAAAAAAGTAGAGGGGCTAATTCTGCTACTTGAAAAAGAAAATCTTTTCTTTGCATATCATGTGGGGTATCCTGTGAAAGCTTTTGTAATGCTGAACTCAAAAAAACATTCCTTTTAATTTTAGGTATTATATTTTCAAAGATATTGTTGAAAATGTAGCGCAAAAATACGTTCCCCCCCATCTAATTCCGAATCTACTGAAACTAAAATTATGAAAAAATTAGAGGTAGTAGACGTTAATGTAAACCTTGCCGGAAAATTATAGCGATTACCCTAGGTCACATAGTTTTTGAGTAATTAGCATTTTTCTGTTATACACAAATTTCGATTTACGGGCATTCAGAAAAATTGTTGAGCATCACTGAATATACCTATAGTTGCAGAAGAATAAAAGCATTGTTGATAATGATTTTCGAAAACAATCATCGATAATTAGCCGAGATATTAACCCTTAAAGGTACGGTCAGTTTGGACATACACAAGGACAGGGGCGGCGTACTCTATGCCTAGTTAACAACTTTTAATGATATATATGTGTAATGTAATGTTCAGTAACAGTATAAAAGCAATAAACGTCAAATTGTTAAAAACATACTAATTTAAGGGGTCTCGGGACTCTAAAAAGTGGAAAAAATGAAAAAAGACCATTTTCAACATTTAATGTCTTAAAATGTATATGATTTTAAAACACAATTTTAATTGGGATAAAAAATTGCAAGATACAAAATTAGTATTTATAGGGGGCTCGAAACTGTTAGACATTTGCCGAACAAAAAATTGGCATAACAGTTTACACCCAGGATTACAAAATAAATATTGCAACTAGAATGAAAATTTTGGTGCTTACTTATACTTCAGATTGTAATAATTTCCCTGAACTTAAATAAATTTGTATTTAAATTATTTTTATATTTTTAATGCAATGTTGCATTTAGCTAATACAAAATTTTGAAAATTTTAACAGTAAAATCACATAAAAAAATATTTTTTTGAACAATAAATAGAAATTTTAGGTTCAGTTTATACAGACTAACATGAAATATATGCTTTGAAAATTTCATGAAAAAATATTCAGAAGTTTTTGAGGTATACTGCGCGTTATGACCAAAAAACGCCATTTGGAAAATAATGACTTTAAAGTTTCGGAAACGCCGCTTCAGCTATTGAGCGGGTATAATTCTAAAAGCCAAAACTTCTGTTCTAATGGGAATTTCAAGGAAACAATTATATCAAAATATTCAGAAAAAAAGGAGTTTAACATCTAAAAAAATTAAAATTTCTTAAATTTTGAAGCTTTAAGAGTCCTGCGACTACTTAATCCTTTCCGACACAGAGTAATTCTATTTATAAACTTATGAAATAATGAACTGACACCAGAATTTATAAACGAATTTATTAGAATATGAGAACTTGCTTATTTTCACGTACATGATAAAAGGAAAATTTTAATTAAATATTCTTAGTGCCATTTGTCTGTTTTGGAATAAAAATTAGGTGTCCGTTTTTTAAGGGCATCGCCCTCGAAAGATTTAATTAGAATGAATCGCATAAATACTGTGGGATTCGCGATACTTTGCATTGATTGTATCTCTCAATACGTCTCAAGTGACTTTAAAAGTTAATTAAACACCTATCTGGAAAACACGGCACTGACCAAGGCGGCGTTGCAACTTTGAGACCTCAATTCGAAGCGAGCTTAGCACAATGTCAAATTTAAACTTTGAACAAAGGTTTTGTTTAAGCTACACTGTAGAAATAAAGGTTATTACTACGCTGAATTTAGTTTCATGAAATGCCAAATGAAGTTTAACTATGCACTGCTTTTATTGTCAGTACTGAATTAAGTTCATCATAAACAAATTAGGATAATATTAAAAAAAAGAGTTATATGAATAGCTATATTTGATATTATTTAGGTTCCATATCTCTTTGAACTTTCATGGTATACCCATTTACACTTTTTGAATATATACAGTTATACCCAACCCCCTACGTTGTATAGTTTTTTACAAAGTCTTAGTATTCTTTTAGCAACTTTAGATTTACATTTAAGAATAACTTCAGCCATAATTTAATTTTAGATTATTAATTAACTCTTAACATATTACACTCCATATTTATCTCTGATAAATAAATAAGATCTTGTGTTACAGCATACAAAATACTAAATAGAAAATAAAGGTAGAGAAAACAGAATTTTATATACTAGGTAGATTACATAATCTGAAAACCAGGAACGAGCTAATGGCTTTTTATATTAAAGTGGTTCTCAAATTCCCTGCTCAACAACATGAAACTTTCTGATGCATGATTTTTGTCAGATATTTTTAAAGCAAACCATGAGCCACTGGCTTCTACCTCTGTGCTGAATTATACGGTCATCTACCAAACAGTTTAGGAGGTGTA
Organism: Maratus speciosus; assembly: GCA_963932465.1. Lineage (NCBI taxonomy): Eukaryota > Metazoa > Arthropoda > Arachnida > Araneae > Salticidae > Maratus > Maratus speciosus. The sequence goes on along the minus strand of OZ010792.1, from coordinate 231,230,342 downwards.
GAGTCACGTGGGTACCATTACTAAGGCTGGATTTTTTAATCAATATATTGGTCAAATATTGACAGTTTAAAAATATCATAATAAGGATTACCTAAGCTCTGACTTTGCCGATATATCCCAATAACAAAAATATTATTTTGCGCACACAGGGATTTTGAAACCAAAGAAACAGTGCCTAATATCCCAGACCAACAGCTTCTTCAATTCCTTCTTTCATCTGATCTATGTATTTATTCTGCTTCATACAAACAAGAAAATCTACCCCTAACGATTATCTCTTTTTCTTTAAGAGCTCTAAATAAGGGCTATCCTAATATATCATAATACATTCACTTGCTATTTCTATGTTCATTATCATTGCTATTCCATTGAGCTTGAATATGTATAGGTATATTGTCGATGGTATTGGATATGATGTGCCCACTCGGTTGTATTATCGGTAGTTTGAGGTTTCCCTGAGTAAATTGAATATATCTTCATATGTCAGCTTAAAATGAATGTATGGTATTGAGTAGATTGCCTGAAAGAAACTCATGAAGTGATTTCAAGAAAAAGGAAATTTTGTTTTTCTTTTTGTCATTTGCAGCACTTCTACTTAAAAATAGGTTTAAATAACAAACAAAGTAAGATTTCATGGTAAGTTTTTCTTTATTTCTTTTCAGATTTTTTTTTTTTTTTTTTTTTTTTGTATGTTATTTGTAAAATATTTATCAAAATCTAAATTTTAAATAGCATAAAACTATTTCCTAATATAAATTGAATATAAAAAAAAAGTGTGTAAAAAATATGTAAAACAGTTTTAATGTTGTACTCATATAATAAATAGTTATGAAAGTATAAATTAATGTATTACTTTATAATTAAGTTCTAAAAGTATTAAAATGTTGTACTGTTATCAGAAACACACTTATGAACACATTTTTCTTTTAATTCTAGCATATGAGAAAGTTAGAGAAAAATCAATTACAAAATTTCATCTTTACACACAAAAAATAAGCTGAGTTAAATAAAAGTGTGTAATAAAGTGACATTTCCTTTATTTTTTACTATTACTGTACTGATCCTCTGGGAGAAAGATTTATAAACAAAATTTCAACTGTATCTGCCAACCATTGAAACCTATTTAATTACAAGCATATTGACATGACATGTGCCATTAAATCAATATTGGTTTTTGCTTTTCACTTATCTTAAACATATTAAAATTACCATTCATTAACATCCTAAAATTAAGAATTTTTTTATTTTATCTAGTAAGTTTATTTATGATATATTCAGTTATACTCAAAGAAAATAGTTAAAATGTCATTAAAAAATAATGACATAAAATGTGTAGAATAGGGAGTATACTAATTATAATTTATTTTAAATTTAAAACACCATGAAAGCAGTGGAATATATGCAACTACAACATCGGTTCTTTTTTTCTAAAAGGTATTTTTTTGTGTGTAAAAAAAGTTATATATTTAAATGGTGTTGTGTGAACAAATAAATATAAAATATTGATTCAATACTTTCTATAACTGTTTGTACAATATCATGTCTTTTGAAATTAACATTTTTCTATTCTCCCACATTAAAGATAGTATTGTAATATATCACCAATATCAATATTAAATTGTTGATATATTGCAATATTTCATTTCTGATATCGTCTAGCCCTAACAATTACCTTAAAAGACAGTGTCTTATTTCTCTTTTTTCTTCATCTGTGTGCTGGGTACATTTATGTGAATTCATACACATTTTATTTGCTTTGGTTACAACACAACAGTTCTAGAAATATAAGATAAAAGACAAGTAAGAATCACCATTTGAAAACAAAAACAAAAAAAATAAATAAAAATATTCATTGAAAATGCATACTTGTTTGAAGAATTGCTTTCTTTCTTCTGAAAATGAAAAGAAGTATAACTTAAGAAAAGAATATAACTTAATTAGATTAATACAAAAAAAAAAAAAAAAAAAACACCTTAATTAAAAAAGCAATAAAAATCAAAGGAAAAGAACATACCATAGGTCATGTCCTCAAAATTAATATTTTCTAACGATATCTTAGAAGAGCTGCCTAGTGGAAAACAAGTAATTAAACTATTAATATGAAGCAAAATAATACTAGAGAAAAATTAAAGCATGAATACAGAAATATTATGCCCATTTGTAAGTCTGTGACTGAGTATGAGAAATAAAAGTTAAAATATCAATATTTATATTTAACTACAAAAAACTACGTAGTGAAAATTTTAAAAAATATTGAAAATAATATTGTAAAAGAACCAATTCTTCAAAGAAATACTGTAATATCATGTAAACAACCATGGATCTGTTTAGGAACAAATTGGGTCCGTTAAAGGACCCTTCACAAAAATTTTTATTTCAAAACAGGACCCTTCACAATTTTTTAAAAATCAAAACAGGACCCTTCACAAAACTTTTCACCTTAAAAAAGGACCCTTTACAAAATTCTTTGTCTTATAAATAGGCCTTTTACAAAATTTTTCAGCTGAAAACTAAACCTTTCACAAATTTAATCATTTAAAAGTGAAATCTGGCCTGTCACTTTTACATATATAAAGACAATATATGGATTTTACATACATATATCTTCTTAAAAACATATCAATACAAAAACTCTTAACGGGTTAAAAGTTTGTGACGCAGCACTTTATCTTATGCTCTAAGAATTTTAAATATGGAACTTAAAAATAATTATATCAAATTTTGAGTGACGCTATGCTATTAATTATAATCTCTCTATATATTATTTATTTCATCTTTTTATTTTTTTATAATCGCATGTGCAAAAATTATGTTCAATTTAAAAAAAACGCATGTTTATTCATTGATGCTTTAACATTTACACCTCTCATAAATTCCAAGTATGAGTTTTAAAAGATATGATATCAAAATTTTAGTGACGCTTTGATGTGGCTTTAAACGATTTGTTTTAAAATTAAATTTAAATTATTTTTGTTTTGGCTAAGATATATTCACACATCTAAATAATAGTTTTAATTTTCCAATATACTTTAAATATGTCACTTTCACTGAATTTATATGATGCATTTAAATGTATTTATTTGAATAAATTGATTTATCCTTTGTCCAATGCTATTAAAAATTTAAAATAAGATTTACGTAAATAATTTTTTTGCCTCATAGTATCCATTTGAATACATTTCACTTAGTTTGGATACAATGACGCAAAAAAATTATTTACGTAAATCTTATTTAAAATTTTTAATAGCATTGGACAAAGGATAAATCAATTTATTCAAATAAATGCATTTAAATGCATCATATAAATTCAGTGAAAGTGACATATTTAAAGTATATTGGAAAATTAAAACTATTATTTAGATGTGTGAATATATCTTAGCCAAAACAAAAATAATTTAAATTTAATTTTAAAACAAATGGTTTAAAGCCACATCAAAGCGTCACTAAAATTTTGATATCATATCTTTTAAAACTCATACTTGGAATTTATGAGAGGTGTAAATGTTAAAGCATCAATGAATAAACCTTTATACGTTTTTTAAAATTGAACATAATTTTTGCACATGCGATTATAAAAAAATAAAAAGATGAAATAAATAATATATAGAGAGATTATAATTAATAGCATAGCATCACTCAAAATTTGATATAATTATTTTTAAGTTCCATATTTAAAATTCTTAGAGCATAAGATAAAGTGCTGCGTCACAAACTTTTAACCCGTTAAGGGTTTTTGTATTGATATCATTACTTTTTTGAGGTTATTAAAAAAATAAATAAAACAATAAACACACACAAAAAAATTAAAGACCAATACAAAGAATTCATAGTAAGGATTTCCATTCACTTTCAATCTCTCCCCCCTCCCTCCCCGCAAAAAAGGATGACCATGCTTCAATTTTAAAGAGCACCGTGCAATGAGATTTTTATAAGAACGCTTTGGTAAGATATGGAAGTAATGCACAACATGCATGTTTAGAGGGTATTTCTGTTGGTTTATTTCAGAGATATAAAAAGCTATGTTACATTTTACTATATAAAAAATTTACTTTGTTAAGAAAAATAGCAAGAAATATTACTCTTTAAACCTTTATATATATATATTTAACAATCATCGCTCACTTGTAAAAGTAATTACATACATTTATATTAAATCCAAAACTACAAATTTCTGCTTCTTCCTTTTCTCATTCCTAGTGCAAAAAAATTAAACATTCTTTAATTTTATATAAAATAATCTTTCACCATCCCTATTTAAAATTCTTTATTAACAATAATAATAAATCATACAAAATAATCCCCTGAGCTCCGAAGATTCCACTTCTGCTTTTGCACCCACCTCTCCAGCTTACCTAAATAATAAAATCTTTCAAAAATTAGTTTGAAAAAAAAAAAAATCTGCAACATTTGTTGCTCACTAAAATAAATAAATAAATAAGCACTAACTTCCCTAATGTACAGTCATGGGAAAAAAAAGTAAGCACCCCCTACTAACTCCTCAACAAATTACCGTAGAAGAAAGTTACTGGTACCGAACGATTGGAAATAAAGTCTACTTTTAAATGATGTATATAAAATTTGCTTAAGGGGTCATCTACATATTAAAACGAACCACAACTTTGTTTTTTTCAATAGCAGTACACAATTCTTACAGCATAAATGAATTCTATACCATTTAATTAGCCTAAAAACAAATTTTTATGCAATTCATATTATAAGTTTCCGAGAAAATAGTTATTTTAAAACAAGCTTATTTTAAGGGCTGTATCCAAATTGAAGTTCGGTATTTGATTGTTAACCGAGGGAGCCCCCTTCTTGATCAAGGCACCTTAAGTGTCACTCAAGCAGTCAATGAAGTCTGCTAGATTGCAGGACAGCGTAAGACATTTCAAAATATCTAGTCACTTCTATCATAGACGGCCCCTTAAACCATCATTTTGCCGTTTTTTTAAGCACAATTTGAAAACTATTTGAAAAAAAAATGTGAAATTTTGAATTTCCATAAAACAGGACTTAATAAATCTAAATCCATCAAAAAAATTGTAGGTTACAATTCATAATCTTTTTGAATATTAATTTCATAATTCATATCATAAAATTATAAAAATTGCAAATTCAACGTATTTATGTTTGGGTATATTAGTATTACTGCTACACAAAAAAATAGCACATTAGGAGCATAATTTCAGGAGATATGAATAAAAATGAAAATGTAATTCAACATTAGAAGCACTATATTTTGAATGTTTATAATTCAAAAACTTATTATTCAAATGACTTGAAATTTGGTGCCTAGGCATAGTTTGAACGGAAGATTTGAAATATCTCGTTAAAATTGGGTATTGCCATTGAAAAAAATGAAGTTTGGATTTGTTTTAATATGTAGATGGCCCCTAAGCAAATTTTATATACAACATTTAAAAATAGACTTTATTTCCAATCGTTCGGTACCAATAACTTTCGTCTACGATAATAATTTATTAAGGAGTTAGTAGAGGGTGTTTACTTTTTTCTTTTTCGTGACTGTACATTTCGCCTTTTCTCCCTCCCCCTACTCCCCAGCATTAAAATAATTTAAATCTTTATTTTTATACAGAAAATTCTTCTATATAAATTATCCTCCTATTCCTCAAAATTACCACTTTCCCACTCCAGCCTAGAGATTTTCAAATCATCCTCCTCAACAAAAAGCGGCGTCCTTTTATACTTTTGTTTTTAGGGCGTTACGCATTTGTTCTGACTCTTCTACTCTGAATAATGAAATTAATTATCTCAAATCTCTTGCCCTTGCTCGTGGTTATAATCGCTCTTTGATTGATAAAGCTTTGTATAAATTTAATAAGCCTAATCGTCCTTTTTCTGATTCAAATAATCCTCCTAATTTTAACTCTATAATAGTTCTGCCCTTTTATTCTCTTCTGTTTTAAAATTGCTAAAATCCTTTCTCGTTTTAATTTTAACGTTATCTTCAAACCTATGAATAAAATTAAATTCTCTTCTCTAAAAGATCCTATTCCTATTGAGAACCGGTGGGGTGTTTATTTTATTCCTTGCTCTTGGAATTTAGGTTATATTGGTCAAACAAAGAGAGCTTTAAAATTCAGATTAGGCGAGCATCAGAGGTATATTGCAAATCAAGAAATCTCTAAAACTTCGATTACTTCTCACTGTTGATCTTCCAGTCATTGTTTGAATTTCTCCATGGCCAGAATTATTCCTTCCCCTGCCTCTCCCTCTCACTTTGATTTTCATGAAGCATATTTTATTTCAAAAAATTCTGCTAATATTGTCAATGATCCCCCATCATCTCCTTTTCTATCTCCAGCGTGGAAATTACTTTTGTAATTCTTTTCCCTCTTCTCTTGTTTCTTTTCTTTTTATTTGGTAAAAAAAAAGGGGGATCTTTTGGTTTTTTCTTGTTTTATTCTTTTATATTTCTTTCTTTATTATTATTATTTATATTTTTTAATTTGCTTCTTTTATTTTATTTTAATTTTGTTTATTTCCATTTTTCTCCTATCAATTTCTCTTCTATTTTTTGGCAACACTTTTCTCTTCTGTATGTACCCCTTTCAGCTAGCGCCATCTGTCGCATTTTTTGCAACATTCTCTCTCTTTCAGTTCATTTTTGACCTTGTCCGCTTACGGACACGTGTTTACTGTAGCTGATGACGAGCTGTTATATTTTTAGCTCGAAACGCGTCCTATGTTTTGCTTTTATTTTATGGTGATTTTTTACAAAGTTTTATTATTTTAATTGCTTCATATCGCCAGTTTTCGGTGCTGTTTCGCTGTCAACTTGGTAATTTGTTCTTCCCTTCTTTGCCCTGATCTACCCCCCCCCCCCCCCCCCCGATAGATGCGCGCCTAGGGGAATCTCCTCCCAATGCTAAATGTGCACTAATTTTGGCGACCCTTTAATGAAATTCGCGTTTTTCAGCGATTCTTTCGCGAAATTCGCGCATTTTTTTCACAATCCTTTGAAGAAATTCGCACTTTTTTAGAGATCTGTTGACGAAATTAGCGTTTTTTGCATGATTCTTTCACGAAATTAGTGTTTTTTACGCAATTCTTTGACGAAATTCACGATTTTTCGCAATCCTTTGACGAAATTGGTGTTTTTTGCGTGATCCTTTGACCTGCGAACGATTGACGAAATTGATTTTTTTCGGCGACCATTTGTCGAAATTCGCGACAATCGGTGGATTTCCCGATCACCCCCCCCCCCCCCGTGGGTCCGCGCCTGTGTACAGATAGCTCAATTGGAAGAGTACTGGCAATTAAAGCCAAGGGTTATTAAAGTTCACTGTAATTCAAAATATTTAACCCCTTCGCGACAAGAGCCCTTTGGTTAATTTTTAACCTTTTACTACAGGATTTTAAAAGCAGAAAATTTTCTGTAATTGAATCACAGAAATGCTCCGATTAAAGAAGGTAAACTTTACAATTAAAAATAAGTGGTGAGAATAATGAAGGATTCTGAACACCTTAAGTGGCTAAGTATACCGGTCGCTCATCCCCAAGGGCTTAAAGATGCTTTTTTGCTATTATAACCTTTAGGATTTACAATATAAAAAAATCTTAACCACTTCTGAGGTAAATAAAGACAGTGGAAAAAAATCAAGATGGCAATGTTTGGATTGGTAAATTCTAAGCTGAGCAATTTGAGCTACAAAATGAAAAAATTACAAAGTTGTAATAATGCCCTCTTCAGAGCAGTCACAGATACTAAATCTTTAAGGTTTTTGATGAGTGAACTTGAACTACAGATGAATATAGTAGAAGATCTTTATAAAACACACCTTGGGATGAGTAGTTGTGTGTATTATTGAATTTTGCATTATTTAGATCATATTTCATACATCATTAAATTTACCTCGTATACATGCTTTGAATTGCATTCCTTGGAACCAGAAATTGTGCAAATTATAAAATTTTACATAATAGGTACAGATCACACACTATTAAATTACCTTAAAGCATGATCCAGATATGCCTGGGCAAAATACAGTCGGACTTCGTTTTCCCGACACCCGGTTTTCACGTCACTCCGTTTATCACGTCAGTTTTTCAAAGTCCTGATTTTCTGTATATGATTTTAATGCAAATAAACTCCGGATTTTACGTCGTTGAATAATTTTCAACTCCGGATATCCTGACGGATTTTCTTGTGGCCACACGGCGTTTTTCATCCGACTAAAACGGAAGCATTGCATTGCATTGAAACGTTCAGTAGTTATCTAACATACATTTCTGAAACAACGAATATTGATTACAATTCACTGCATAATATCGAAAAAATAATTGTAGGATCTAGCTAAAGCAAACCTTAATTCATCGATATTTCATGTAACAATAAAAAAATCAGTCATCATAAATCTGATTTTTATCCTTTTCAATTTTCTTTTTTGTGTTTATTTTGTTTAACAGTAATGTTTTATTGCTTAAAACTGCAAGAACAGTTATGAATTTAAAATTGTCTTAAATTAATTAAAAATACAGCTTTTTATAAACCTATTTTTCTCTAACTCCAGCTATCGCGACACACCGCTTATGATGACACTTTTTTCTGGACATTAGAATGTCGGAATAACGAGGTTCGACTGTAATTATAAATAGTGGTAGCTCGTTACTGACAGTTTTGGGGACACTAAATGCACTGTTGGCAAATTTATTCCTTTTTCACTATTTTTAATAATAATGAAATCTTTTCCTTATTTTTGGCAGAACTTTCTTCCATTAAATAAGGCAAAATTTTAGTAAAAAAAAAAAACTTTTGGAAGGCATGCATTTTAGTGCTGCAAGAAAAACCTGTCATGAGTTACTACTGATTATAACACCCATTTACAAAAAAATTTAATATAATAACATTGTTTTCATTACTCCAAAATAATGTGTTAAAGACGATAATGCATCAAATTTAGTGTTCCAAGAAATAGCAATATTTGTGAAATACCTAAGCTTCTTAACTGCAAAATTCATTGCTTACATATGAGAAATACATTACATTTTCTGCATTAAAATGTTTAAGTGGCAGACTTTTGTGATTGAACAAGAACTGCTTGCAGAGTGCTTTTAATGATTTTAGAATATAAAATTATGGCTCTTAAACTGCTATTAATCCAATACAGTAATAGGGATAAAAAAATCATTAAATAGTTCATTTTAAAAAATTATTTGTATTTTGATCAGATATACCGATTATTACTACCATATGTTATATGTAACATTTTATTAGAAAAGTTACAACTATTTTGATGAAGTTTTCGATCCCCCCTCCTCCCTGACATACTGTCAAATTTCGCGAGGTTTTCTTTTCTTGTGATGTTCCTCCCCCGACCGAGAATGGAGCGGGTTTTTTACAATCAACTGATTAATTTTGTTTTTCTTTTATTGCTACTTTTTTATGTTAGGGTGGTGATCTTTCAAATGCTATTGCACAACGAGGCGATAAACGTGCTACTCTGTAAGTGATATGGCAATCCTCCAGTGTACAGGTAGAATTGATAAAAAGAGTTTTTGTAATCGGAATATGCGGAATGTTAAAGAATAGTGGATGGTTTAATAAAAGAAGAATAAAAACTTAATATTTAATTTAAGATGCGAGGCAGATTAATATATTAATTGAAATGGTTACTGGGTAATCACTTTATTAGTTTATACAAAGTCTAATTATCATGACAGCTACAACGCAGCTGCTAATGAAATTTTGTGAAACCAATCTTTTCTAAATAGTAACATGTTCTGAATTGTTCTTATTTACAATAATACTTCATTACCACAAATACCATATAAGGGAGCTGGCTACTTTTATAATTTTTAAAAGTAAATTATTTAAAGCTTTCTTTTAAGCATATTAACTTTAAAATTAAATAAAAACAAGTATCTTACTTTTGCAAAAAAGCTGTTTTATCTTATTTATCTATAAACTTTAATTACTAAATAAGGAAAAGTATCATGATGAAAATTTTTACTTTTAGGAGCTCAAAACAACCAGTCAAGATAAAATGGTTCATTTTGAGCTAATCGTGATAATTTAAGTATATAAAGTAGAATTTACTATCAGTCAAAAATATGTCCAAGACTGAAATCAGTCCTGAGACTGAAGGTCTTGCACCCATGGCTGTAATCAGCCTAAAAGAAATGCTTCAGGGGTTTTTTTTTTTTTTTTGTTTTGTTTTTTTTTTCTTCTGTTTTTCTTTTGTTACAGAGATAAACGGAAATAAGAATTTTTTTTTCCCCTTTAGATTTAATTTTATAAAAATAAAATAATACGATGCTTTAATTTTTGAAGCTGAAAAGAGTTATATATATAAAAAAATAAATAAACGAAAGATACCCATATTTCGAAAAAGATGTCATTTTAAGTCAATTTTCGTTTATAATGTTATTAGAAACGATTCGCAAATGAATCATTTTATAAACATGATTGGAAATCTTAATTTTGATTTCTTCATACCTTTTATTTAAATTGTGCGTTCTTTAAAAATGAAAGATTTTGTTTAATTTCTTTAAAAGAAGACTCAAAACACAAAATTAAATTAGTAATCTATCTGTATTACACTCACATATCACAAGAAATACCTATGCCACACATGAACATTATTTTGTAAGGAAAACAGTTATAAGTATTGTTGAAAATAAAAACAATTCAGAACATTATACTAATTAGAAAGGATCGGTTGCAAAGAATGCTGTTTGGATAATTAGAAATTGTACTCACTTTCTACTCTTGGAATACCATTTCAAGATCTTTGATATTTCTTATTTCTTCAGTCAACTTCGCGTATCGCGTAGTGATACATGGCGAAGTCTTATGGCGAACGCGATGAATTTTCATTTCGATACAAGAATTTGCGATAAATATCGAATTTCGATACGAGAATTTTTTTAAAAATGTGAAATATTTTCTCCTTAAAAAATGTTTACTTACTATGAATAACAATGAAATAAAATACATATAATTACAAAATACTGCTCCATTTAAAAAAATCAGTCTAAGTATTTTAAAGCACATAATAAACTGTTTTTGTAGTTAAAAAAAAGATTTATTGCCAATATTCAGATCTTTAACTGTGACCTAAACCGCGCAAAACCGATGTGCAACGTTCTGTCTGCTAGCCCATAGAATAACATGTAATCCGCGATCCTAAGAAGTCCAATTTTTCATGCAGATTATATAAAAATTGAAGAGTTTTCTTAGATACTAGGTTAGTGTTATCCACTTCATCAAAAACAGATTCATTTTATATATTAATGTTTTTAAAAAAATCTAGATCGTTTCGGAGAAAAAAAAAGACAAACTTACACCATCGAAATTGCTTTCAAAATGGGTTTACAGATCTGAAAATATACTGCACGCAGAATTGTAAAAAATTCAGAATAGGATTAGACTGCAGATATAAGACTGTTTTAAAAAAAATCAGAACAATAGGACGTATATTTGCTGAGTTATTAATAGGTGGCTTTTCGCATTTTCTTTGATGCCGAGTTAGCTGTATATATGAGTTCCGCCATCTACGAATTCTACGATACGATACGATTTTAGGCTTAAGGCTGCGTCACTCGGAATACTACCGTCTTCCATGATAAAAAAAAACTTGAATGTAACAATAATTTTTAATTCACAAAATTAGGACTAGATTTTTCACAAATGTAAAAAAACTGTTCACAATTTTACAAAAACAGACCCCTGACAACTTAAAAATCCTGTATCCAAATTTTTATTGGCCGATTCCGACAGTAATTTGGTAGTAAACAAGAAAATAAAATCGTGAATCAATCATAGATTATGAAATACTTTCCAACACTTCCAGAATACGTATACAAAACTTCACTGTTTAATAGGGTAAAGAAGATACCTAAGTAAACATTTTAGAAAACGCATATTGCATTTCAAAAACAGATTAAAACAATTACTGGACATAGCTGGAAAGGTAATCCAATTCTTTTGTAAAGCTTTGTACATGATCTATATATTTGCATATATTCGACATAGTATGCTAAAATTTAATTTAGTTAGAAAAAGCATAACAGTTTTAAATTCACCTTTAGCAATTTCAGCCAATAGATAGAGATGTACTTAAAATCTTTTGTACAGCCTATATTATTTGTATATTACTTCAGATTTTTATATGTGCCATATATTAAGCTTTAATTCGAGCAAAAACCTGCTTAAAACTACTGAAATCACACTTCCAAGAATTGCTATGCATAGGCGACCATGTATCCAAATTTTTGCATAGTCCTGTATATGATTTTATTTAAATGCTACAAATATCTGAGTGTACTAAATGTAGCTGAGAGTGAAAATGCATAACTCAAATTAAAAAACATCTTTAAGCAAATTGTGCTCATTTTCATAATGCTTACGAATTCTTTTGTGTAGCCCTGTATATGGTCTGCAGAATTTATACACACCACATAATAAGCAAAAATTTAGTTAACCTTAAAATGCATATAATAATCGATAAAGCACTTTCAGCAATCATCCCTAATAGGCAATACTTTGGATAGTGCATTTTATAGGAAATTTTATCTGTCCCTGTAAAGGAACACTAAATGTGAGGCAAATTATATTTAACTGCAAGCATCTTGTAGTAAACATGAGTAATGTATATCAATTTCATCATGTTTGAAATAGTGCAACATAACTGAAATACTCTGCAATCAGTTTTTCCAAGAAGACCTTTATAATAACAAACTCTTTTTGTAGGACACAGTACATGAATGATAAATACTTTGCTCCTAATATTGCTTTGCATTCTATAGAAACCAAGTTTTTGTGCACCTCGAAAATTCCTATGAATTTCATTGTTTGTAACAGAGTAACGGTATTAAAACACACTGCAAACGATTTTTCTTCAAAGACCATAATATAATGGAATACTTTTGAGTTACCATGCACACGAACTGTAAGTGCTACACATAACATATTCTATAGTTACCATGTTCCAGTGCACTTCAATAATGTATATAAATTTCATTATGTTTAAAATTTTGTAACAGTATTAAAAATACTGCAAATGATTTTTTGCCCACAGACTTTAATGTAACAGAATACTTTTGAGTGCCCCTGTAAATGAACTATGAATGCTACACACCCTCATAGCATGCATGGTCACAGTGACGTCACTGTGGTCACGTCACATCTGTGACCAAAATGCCACCACTCAGTGATGTCACATTGTGACTGAGATGTGAACTTCTTAGAAAACTTTAAACAATTACAAAAATTCTTCAAAACATGTTACTTATTGTAAAATTTTATTTTTCTGGCAATTAAAAAAAAATTGTAACGTCACTGTTATGTCATTGCATGTAACGTACGTCACGTCACATATGTGACAAAAAAACCACCATATTGTAAATCACAGTGTGACAAAAATATTAACTTCAAAAATTTTTGAAAATGAAGAGAAATATTTAAAACATGCCCTAGTTACAGTGGTATAAGGAATTAATATACATTAGTGGACAGCAAATAGTAAATTCGGACACGAAAAGAAGGGGGAGGGGAGAAAAAGAAAAATGCACGGTACAAGTATCAACAAACTAGATTTCCATGCTGTATTTTATCAATTTGATATCTAAGACAGTGAAAGTATACTTTTTTCATGATTTCAATTTTATCTAGCATTGCAATTTAATATAATAATACTTCACGGATTGTTATTATTATAAAAGTATTTCTCAGAAAAATGCTACGTGCTGGAGCAATTTGGATAACATATTTAGAATTAGAAATATTAAATCTATACACTTTACATATTTAGATTGCAGGGAGGAAATTTTTTAATTTTTTTGCCGACCACTGGTCGAAACACTTCTGTGGTTTCAAACTAAAAATTTTCTATTAGAGTTAAGGGGTCTCAGGACTCTTAAAATTGGAAAAAATGAAAAAAAAAAAAAGACCATTTTCAACATTTAATATCTTAAAATGTATTTGATTTTAAGACACAATTTTAATTGGAATAAAATATATAAGTATGTTCTTTCATTTTATGTATTTAAAAAATTATAAGATCTAGAATTAGCATTTACGGGGGGCTCCAAACTGTAAGACATTTGACGAGCAAAAAATTGGCATAACACATTACGCGCACGATTACAAAATAAGTATTGCAACTAGAATGAAAATTTTGGTGCCTACTTATACTTCAGATTGTAATAATTACCCTGAACCTAAATAAATTTGTATTTAAAGCTTTTATATATTTTTAATAGAAAGTTGTATTTAGATAATGCAAAATTAAGAAAATTTTAACAGTATAAATCACCTAAAAAGATATTGTTTTGAACAATAAAAAGGAGATTTTAGGTTCAGTTTATACAGACGAACATGAAACATATGTTTTGAAAATTTTATGAAAAAATATTCATAAGTTTTTGAGATATCGTGCGCATTATACCCAAAAACGTCATTTGAAGAAAAATGGCTTCAAAGTTCCCGAAACGACGCTTCAGCTATTGAACGTGTATAAATGTAAAAGACATAACTTCAGTTCTAATAGGAATTTTAAGGAAACAATTATGTCAAAATGTTCAGAAAAAATAGCAGTTTAACATCTAAAAAATTTAAAATTTCGAAAATTTTAAAGCTTTAAGAGTCCTGAGACCCCTTAAGTCTGCAGATTTTAATGAGCACGCAGAAAGAATCTTCAGAGTTTAGTCATATATGCATTTATTGCATTATAATTTGCATTCAAGTCATATTTTTTCCTGTTAATCTATTTTTGCTGTTTTTTAAAAAAAATTTTTACTTCTTTCAGTCTTTTTAAATAAAATTAGCATTTTCTGAAAAAAAAAAAATATATATACAAAATTTATGCAAAACACATGATATTAATTTTTCGCATTTCCAATTTGTGTTTTAGAGATATGACTTTAAAAAAAGTTATTTTACAAATTGTTTTATTCTGCAGAAAATTAACGTGAAAAGATTGACAGATTGACAAAGAAAATTTTTTGTCCTCAAAAACATTTTTCTTATTTATTAAGAAGATATTTTTTATTTATTACGTGTGAAACAAACTTTACTTAAAAAAAGGGGGGGGTGGTATTATTACCATTAAATTTATTTTAACACATTTTAAAAATTTAAGCAATGTTTTATCTAATAAACTTCCATTTTCAAATGATTTTTTTTGAAACTGATAAAAAAGAAATGGTAAAATGCATTGGAAAACTCTTCAAATAGAAATTTTTAATTACAGACTGACTGATAAAACTATTGTGCATGAAAGTTAGGACTGCAAATAAACAGTAAAATCACCTGCTGAAGATCGTCTGCGTCGGATATGACCGCAACCGCAGGGTAAACAGAGATAGAACTTTTTTTAATACACGCGGGAAAAGAACATCTCGAAGTCTACAATGTCAGCTTTTTGTTTATGCTTTTTTAAATGTAAGAGAAAGACGTCTGCCATTTCCGGGAAAAAAAACTCGGATATTATTAATTCATAGCATAAAAGGTAAAACTTATTTAATTTAAATTTTTAATTTCTGTTTTGTATATTATGAATATGAATTAAATAGTTTTATGTTATACATATAGAAAGACACTGATCTGGAATTGTTTTGAAGCGAAATTTTCCTAATCGATTCTATTTCGTAAAGTGTGTTAATCGGCCATCGCTCAAAAAAAAAAAAAAAAAAAAGCTGACGCAGAAATTCATGCCTACATTCATAGTGAGATGAATATAAACATTAACTTGTAGTTACTTGAGATTGAGACAGTAATGTGGAATTTTTTTCGGCTTCTTACTTTTTTTCTGATTACTAACACTCATATAACAGTATTTATCGTCATTATTGTTTTGGAGTTAAATATTGTATTCGAATATTATGATATTACAAAACTGTTTCAGTTCTACCTTTGAAAGATTTTTTTTTCATTGTTAATAATATTTTAAATTATTATTTAAAATCCTAAATCTTCATACCAATGTTTTCAGATTTAACATTTGCCAAAATTATAAAATAATAGGAATTCCTTATAACATATCCAAATATTTTTCAGAAATTGTTAAATCTAATAATACATTTAATTCATCTATTGTAGTTTGTTGTTGTTTAATAGTACAATTAAAAATACTAATTATTATTTTTAGTGTTTTTCAAATTAGTATATTTATTTATTTATTTTTAATTGCATGTAAGCATTTTTTTTCTATTTGTGATTTTAATCAAACATTTAATTATAGACATTCAGAATGAGTTATTAAATTTTCTTCGATTGTAAGCTCATTTTCTACGTTTTCGATACACATAAATATTGGCATTAAGGGTGTATTCGAAAAAATATTTTTCCACCTTCAACAGCTCGATATTTTCTGTGACATTTTCAGGCTCATTTTTAAAAATAAAAACATGAAACTTGCTGAGGTGATTTTTGAAGAGATGTTTAAGAGGCCGTGTGATTTCATTTTCCCGCAATTCATTAGAATTTGAGTTTTAAATAATTATTTTCTCAGTATGACCCTTTTTTTTCATTCCCAGATCTTCCGCTGCGAAAAATTCGGTTCAAAACGCCTACTTTGACAGCATTTTTTTGTAATATTTTCTGCATTTATCAAAAAATTGAAAAGCACGGCACATTAGGTAGTTTCTAAATAAGAGGAATTCCCAGTTTGATGCGTTTGAGAACAAAAATGAATTTAAAAATGAATCAGAAAATAAGCAGTTTGGATTGAAATACACCCTTTAAAAAATAAAATATTATATTTAAGCATTGAAATAAAGTGTTTTTCATGCCTGATAGCAAGTTTATAGATTAAACTGCTTTAGTATATATTTTTAAAGTTGATCTATATATGCATAATATAGGGCTGAATATTTTTTTAAAGAGATTAATAACTACTTTTTACATTAAAATGTTTTTCAAACAATAAAAATAGTTCATATATGCAGTCATTTATTTTACTTTTATATTTCCTTTTTAACACCTTTCAACAAAGTTGAAAAGTGTTTATAACTTTGGTTTGTCTAGCTGTCTGTCCGCGCTCTAACTCTCGTAAATATACTCGGATTGCCCTGAAATTTTTAGATGTTATTGACGTTTACCATAGCACGGTCCCTATGTGTAACGACGTTTGTTGCATGTTTATTTCATTTACAGGGACAGTCAAAAGTATTCCGTTACTGTACGGCCTAATGGGAAAAAATCGTTTCAAAGGATTTTTCATGATTTTACACATTTTCAAACAGAAAAAAATTGATATGCATTTATGAAACGTACTAAAATATGCATTCTGGAGAATACACGATGCAAAGAATAGTTATTGTTCATTTACTGGGCTAAAAAGAAATTCCAATACATAATGATATAGTGGTGGAGGGAATTGTTTGCGGCGTACTTTAATTATGTTAATCTATTTCATATATAATGAAAATGATATGCGTCGCTGAGGTTTACATACTATAAATTTTTCATGTAGAATACGAAGTGTGTACAGCATTTACAGGCACACACAATATAGTTCAGATACTATATTGTATCCGAAGTACTGTTCATTAGTGATGATTGGTGGAAATGCATTTTAAATTATGATATGCGCTTTTATGATTCACTGTATTTATGCATAGTGTATGGTGTATATAAATGCTATAATTCATGTACAGGGCTACGCAAAAGTACTCGCAAGGGTTACTGGGTATGAGCGCAAGTTACTTAAAGGTGGTTTTTAAATGAGTTGTACATTTTTACGCTGAACTGAATTTAATTTACTGTTTGTAGAATATAGATAAAATGATATACAGGGTCATGCAAAGAATTGGATACATGACCGTCTATAAATTATAATTTCTGGAAATGTGATTTCAGCTGTTTTAAGTGTGTTTTACTTTGAATTAAATTTTAACTAAACGGTGGCGTGTAATGAAGGTTCTAGCGCAACTACAGGGTTGTACAAAAGTATTCAAGTATGTTTCCATATATTAGTATAAATTGCTGAAAGAGAGTTTCAACCTGTTATGCGTTTTCTTGCTAAACTAAATTATCCCATTATATAATATATATATCAACCTACAGATAAAATACAGGGCTGTTCAAAAGAATTAGAAAACCTATTTAGCTATGGACAGTAACTGCGGAAATCAGTTTTTCAAATGTTTTATGCGTTTTCTAAAATGTTTACTTAGTTATCTTATTTACCTTATTTCCCTAAATAACGAAGTTTTGTTAAAGCATTCGGGAAGTGTTGGAAAGTGTTTTATAATCTATGCTTAACGCATGATTTTTCTTACTTGTTTTTTCTATTTCCCAGATCAGTCTTTTCCTATAGAACATACCAAATCTGTTTAAGTTCATATTCACAAAATACAATATACACGGAAATAAAAAATTTAAATAAATATGGCTTACGTCGTATTTAATAAAGCAAAGATTAATCACAACCACAACACCTTAAAATCTTACACATTCTTAATATCAAGCTTGAACTCAAGATCAAGCTTAGAACTTAATAAAAAAAGATGTCAGTTGACAAACATTGTTCTTTAAGTGGAAAAATTAAAACTATTTTAGAAGAATAGGACTCCAAAATAGCTATATTTTGCTAAAAAGTACGGTAAAAAGATACGATTTTATATCTCAAACAACACTTTATTTTAAAATTGTGCATTTTAAAATTCATCACAATATTAATACTTGGAAATTTTTCCACAGAGAAATATTCGGTTTGCATACAATATTTCAAATGAAAATCAAATATAAAATTAATTGCTTAAAAGGCGCAAAGGCCAACCTAGTGAAAAGAGCCCATGCCGGGACTCGAACCCGTGCCATCAGTATAGCGCACCGACATTCTACCGACTAAACCACATGGAACGACACTCAGCCTGGAATTCTCGCTATTACATGTTGGCAAGGCTGCAAAAGCAGCATAAGATGGGATATTTATCGTGAGCCACCGACATGGGGCGAACACGAAACTTAATTAAATTCAGCATCGATTGAAACTATATTAAGACTAGGAAATTTTTCCAGAGAGAAACATTCGCCTTGCATACAATATTTCAAATGTAAATCAAGTTTTAAATTAAAATTGCCTTTTAAGCATGTAATTTGAAATTTGATTTTCATTTGAAATATTGTATGCAAGACGAATGGTTCTCTCTGGAAAAATTTCCAAGTATTAATATAGATTCAATCGATGCTGAATTTAATTTAGTTTCCTGTTTGTTCCATGTCGGTGGCTCACGATAAATATCCCATCTTGTGCTGCTTTTGTAGCCTTGCCAAAATGTAATTGTGTGAAATTTTCCAGGCTGGGTATCGTTCCATGTGGTTTGGTCGGTAGAATGTCAGTGCGCTATACTAATGGCCCGGGCCGAGAATCTTTTCACTAGGTTAGCCTTTGTGCCTTTTAAGAAATTAATTTGAAATTGGATTTTCATTTGAAATCATCACAGTGTTTATGACAAGTTCGTCACAAATGACACATATTTCACAAATTGGTCACAATGTGACTTCAAAGCATTGTCGCTTTCGTCACATGTTCGCCACAAAATTAATGACAAAGTAGTTACAAATGTCACACTTTTCACAAATTTGTCACACTGTGACTTCACAGATTGGTCACAATGTGACGTCACAAACGACCTCTAAAACGGCCATAACGACTTCGCATTCTAGTCACTATGACGTCACGTGACATCACATCGACGGTCACAAAGTCACAGTGTGACTTCATAACGACGTCGCCGTGACGTCACCATGCCTTACGGGCACTTCATTTTCAATACCGAACATGCTATGACAAACCTCAGTAACGTATATCAATTATATGTAAATCCGAGTATATTTATGCAAGTTAGAGCTTAGGCAGGCAGCAAACCAAAGTCATAAACACTTTTCAACTATGTTGGAAAGTGTTAAAAGTGAGAGATAGGATGGAAACATATATCCAAATCCAAGAAAGATTTTGATAGGAATTATCAAAGTTAAATAGGTCTCATTGCTCAAAAACCCTTCTTACATATTCTCATACACTTTCATACACTCACGTGCACGTTTATTCACTTTCTTTTATCAAGTTTTTACCATATCTTTTAGTTAAAGTTCGTCATATTAAACATATATATTGCATACAATAGTAAATATACTTTTATCTTTATTAAACACATTTCTTTATTTAAATCAATAATTAACTTACCTTTAAAAGTTTCTTTACTACTTTTTGATATAAGTTCTGTTTTAAAGTTGTTTTATTTAAAAAGTAATTGTTAATTTAAACTTTATTTACTTTTCAAATCTCATGTTCGCGGTCGTAATATTCGAACACATATCGATTCCACTGAAAATGACATAGTTTGCTGTATCAACAATAGATGGCGATGTACATCAAACAGCTGATTCATTGATCCCTGTTAATTATTCATAAAGTTTGTGTTCACATTACTTGCGGAAACATTCTAGCAAATGGGCGTATCTCGACATGTGTGATAGCTGGGTGAGTATTTATACCGCGATCATTTGTCGTTTCGGCAGATGCATACAAAAGCTTGTAATGTATCATAACATCCCAAGTTACAGCACTTGTTCAATGCACTGCCAGAGATATGCTTTGCATCTTTCAATTAGTTTATTTTTCATTTTGAATTATAACTATTGTTTTTACTGACCATGCAGTGAATATCGTCGTAATTTATGGAGTTCAACAGCTTTTCACAGCAGTCCTGGTAAAATCTGTTTGTCATGTTCTATGTTATTTTAACTGTTTTTAAACTAATATATTTATTGTTAAGAAGATTGTTAACCCTAGATCTACCGGGAATTTTATTCAAGTTTTAATAAAACGTTCTACACCAGAATTTTTATTTAAAACTATTTAACTTATTTATTTACCTTATTTTTGTCTGGTTTATATACTTAGTTTATTTTAAAGAAATTTCTGGTTTGAATGAATATTTTGTATGTACCTGTCGGGTCCAATGGACCCGTCTGGTAGACGGAGGGTTAAATTATTCAAAGCATCTGTGTTTTTACAATATGTCAAGAATGTGATACAATCTTCCAAATAAATACAAGCTCAAGTTACTCATCAAATATCTCTGTCGTTATTTTAATTACATTTTTTAACTTTTTGCTCAACTTTACAAAATCTTTTTCAAAATCTCTCCAGCTTCGAGTTAATAGATTTTCAGCCATAGCTTCTACATGCGTTTTGTTAATAGTCTTGTTAGGACTCTGCTTGTTTAAATATAAATGTTAGATAATAGTTTACCTATTATAGTTATCAGATTTTCCACCCAGGCAAAGCATCATTCTCTCTTCTCCCCTGCTCGCTTTGTCAAGTTATTTTAAAAGTAAAGAAGAGTTCCCTAAGTTTTTTGTTAATATTTTCCTAAAAGAGAATAAGTATTTTTGAATAAGCCAAAACAATGACATGTTTAAAAAATAAAATTGAGCTAAGAATAAATACTTTGGGAATTCTGTAAAGCAAATTTTGAAATCATTACCCGAAACATTACAGATCAAAATTAACAACAAGCTCTGTATTTTTTATAATAATGTGTTGAATAATCTTGAAGAAAAAAAAAAAGTAGAACTTCAATAATCATAAATATTGAAAAATAAAAAATATTTTATTGTAGTGTCATGGCTTTTTTTCTAACTTTTCATTGAACAAAATTCATATATGATTCAAAACTTAAGAAATGTTTTTGTAATTAAGTGAGCGTAATTAAAAGGATAATTTTGTTGGTAACAAAACTGATTAAGTGGTTAAGTGATAACAAAAAAGATAAATTTTTGATTAACTTATAAAAAACTTGCTGTTTATTTGGTAAAGAATTTGCTTTGTCCAGAAATGGAACATTGGTATGAAAAGGTTTATTTTTTAACATTATAAAGTTCTTTTAATTACAGTACATAGAAGTATTGATACAAGTTTTTTGAATATGAGAGCTTTTAGTAAAAGTTTGAGAAAAGATGTTATGGCACTACTTTGATCAACTTTCACTTCCCTTGCCTCCTCTCTCTCTTCCACATATGTTCTTTGGTGGATCTGAAATGGATTATTCATTGCTGCAACTGAAAAACATATGTGTTTGTTGATAGCGACATTGCTTATAATTCAATTGGAGAGGCACATACATGGAAAATTTCATGATAAGGAGTTCTTTATCTTTTCCTTTACTCTGAGATTTTCTTCAGTTAATGAGGATACACAGATATGTCACACTCATCAGATGTCTCATTTAAAACTATTTCGGATTGTAGAAGCACAAGCACTTGATTATTTTTACACATTGTCTGATAATTCTGAAGAAGAATATACGATATTTATCTAACTTTCTTAAATCTCAATGCAAAATGTATATATATATATATATAAAACCAGGAATATGTCGATTTTCTACTGGTGGGATTCCTTTTAAATACCATATATATCTTATTTTAATGACTTTTCTTATTGAATTTTTGCATTTAAATTTCTTTCTTATTAAAGCTGTTTTCAGAAATGAAACGATCAATCTTTTTAATACTCATTTGGTGAAATATATCTTTTATATATCAAAACGTGATTCTGTATGTATTTTAAATCCACTCTTTGAGAATATAAAGAATTGAGAGATGAAACCAGCTTTAATTATCTATAAGGATCCAAGAATGTGATAATAGCTCTTGAAATTTCATATATTTAAATTAACTAGCTGACCTGCCCAACATTATCTGGGCACCAGATTTTTTTAAAAAAAAAGAAAAAAAATATATATATAATTTACTAAATTGGGCTAAATTATTAAAACCAGATTCCTTTTACAAATGTCGAAAAATCACCACCAATTTAATTTCTGACAATTTGATATACTAAACTTTCAATTCTGACCAATAGTTCCTGAGGAAACCAAAATTTAAAAATATGCACCCCCCCTCACCCAAGATCTAAATGATTTTAATCAAATGATTAAAATCACAATTTAAATCAAATGATTTTTTTTTTTTTTAAACATCATTGATTTTAATAAAAAAAAAATCAATTGTGTGTATTGTTTAAACATATTTCGTAATTTTCCCAAGGTTATTAAATTCAAATATAAACAGGAAAGTAAGAAGACTGTTCTATATATATATATATCTCAGATCTCACTCACATAATTCAACATTTCTACTTCCTAAATCATTTACTTTTATCTTGGAAAATATTTTATTGCCTATATTACTTTATGTATTAGTCTTATCTCGCCACTGTGATAGTAAAGTTACACTACCTTGTAAACTATTATTGATTCACAATAAATCCTATTTCTAGTTTACTAGTTTATTTAAAACTTCATAGTTTGAACAATTTACATATAACTCAGCGCATGGAACTTTCACATAACAACAACAACAACAACAGCACACACCCCTGCATTACACAGAACTTTGTTTGATAAAAAATCTCTAGAATCTTTAAATACCTTGGAGTATTAAAGATCAACAGCACTTCTAAAGAACTGTCCGTTAGTAGAAACAGTGCAGCATGGCAGCAATGCTGCAGATTTTTTTTATACCTTGCAGATCAATCTAATAGTTTAAAAAAAATTTCTGGGCAAAGAAAAATAGCTAAAATTTAATTTTTATTTTTAAATTTGCTGTACTTTCTGCTTATATTTTTTTATAAATGCAAACTCTGCTTATTTTATGGGCTACTATGATTTCTTTTGATAGTAAGCTAGGTCCAGCATTCTTTGGTCACAGATAAATTTTGATTTGCTGCAGATTAACACAGAAAATTCTGCTACTGGGAAGAACTGCATAGATCAGAAAAAGCTTGATATAATATAGTTGTTATGTATGGCAAAAGGAAACTGCAGAGATATAGAGGATGTTTTCCATTTTCGGACTCATACAGAGTAAATTGAAAAACTAATTAGGTGTAGAAAAGGCAGCTAAATTACTCTTTATGTTTGAATCTTTAAATAAAACTCATTAAATGACTGTTTAAATATTTTGATATTGTAGATAATTATCATATATTGCAGATAAAAATAATTATTTTCTTTTTTGATTTTTAGTTTGAAATCACTTTGTTATTGATTGTTTATCTTTTATTTCACTTCTTACTTTTAAATGGTTTAAAATTATTTTATTGACAATGGTTAGCAATGTTTATTTCCAATGTATGCCATTAGAAACAATACTATAGAATAAACTTTAAATCTAAGGTATACACAATTGTTTATATTGCACAAAATTAAAATTTAAAAAAATCTAAAATAAAAAAAATCTGATTTTTTTTTTTTTTTTTTTTTTTTTTTTTTTTTTATTAAAAACAAAAACAAAATAAACATGATTTTTTTACACCTTGCCCTCACCTCTTCCAAGTGTGCCCTGCCCCACACACATCTTTTTCTATTCAGATATTATAAAATATATACCAATGCTATCAATGTGAAAATGAAAGAAGAAGAAAAAAAAAAAAGAATTCACATTCAATCTCTAGCCCACTTCTAAAATGCCAAAGCCAAAAATAACCAAAATTTCTGGCACATGCACAGAAGCGATCGAATGCATAATATCTTTCTCTGTTACAGATATAGGTTTAAACAGTGCATGCACACAAACAAAAATTCCTCTAAAAATATTCTAGAATGGAGAAAGAAAGAAAGGAAAAAAAAAAAATCTTGCAAATCTTGCAAAGGAGTTCCAGAAGTGACTTCCAGGCATAATTTTTTATTTTTCCATATTCTGTTCATAGAAGTGGACGCAGAGTTTTAAAAATTGCAGAAAAATCACTGAAACAGCTTTCTCATTTTTTTTAAAGAGTTAATACTGATATTTTTTAAATGGATTGCAGCAATAGAATAAAAGTATGTAGATCTAGCCTGGTATTTTTTTTTTTTTTTTTTTTTTTTTTTTTTTTTTTTTTTTTTTAATAGTTAAGCTGATATGCACTGTGGAAGTTGCAGCAAAAAATTGCGATTTCCCATTCTTGGTTTTTCATTTGAGGAATGGGATATTGGTGCTATCATTGTAACTTTTCAAGCCATTTTGTGATGTTCATTATGGTGTTTAATTACTAAAAAAAAGTTGCTTTGAGATGCATAATTACAGACATAAAGGTACCTTCTTGCCAAATCTTGTAGATCTATGCACAGCCGTCTCTTCAGAACACAGCAGACAGACAGATAAACTTCTTTCCTTATTATTATAGATTTCGGAATTCTTTTTTCCATTTTTAATTAACCTTCTTTAATAAATACAAATGGGGACTACTGAGTTATTTTCCTTATGAAGGAAAAAAAGTAGAGAAAAGGGAAATAATGGAGATTATTAAAACTGTATTAATGCCATTTTGTTATTTAAAAAAAAAAAAAAAATCTGAAAGTGATATTACTGGAAATGTACATTTTCATTCACAAAATTTCATTCTTTTACTATAATTGCATCAAAATCATGCAACTTTCCAAAACGTATATATTTGAATTATTTTTTTACTTAACCTACATTGTAAATGTATGATTTCAAATTTATTCAAAGAAATTTATTATAACTCTTTTCTAAATTTTATATAAATTAATTTTATTTTTACTAATATGCATACTTAGATAAACCCAAAATCAAAAAGTTAGTTTGTGGATCACAAAATTGCATCATTCTCAGGGAATCTGAATTTATATTACATTTATTGCATTAGTATGACCCTGACTGCAGTGAGATGACAAGATTGTAATTTTTGGCACACCCCATAAAAAGTTATTTGATACCAAAACAAAATGTAATACTTTAGAATTTTTTAAAAAAATTATCTGCAACGAATTAAAATATCCAAATTTGTTTAAAAATTAATATTAATTTTTTCTTTTTTTTTTTTTTTTGGTCAGACTTTTGTTTATTTAGAACAGTAGATTGAATTTGTATCTTTCAGGATGAGCAACATGTTTTTGTATACATTTTTTAATTTTTACTTTTATATATAAAAAAAAAAAAAAAAAAAAAAAAAAAAAAAAATCACTTAAAATGCAAATATACATATATACTAAAAAAGATAACAATACAGTTAAAAGCCTATAAATACATTTTAATGACACTAGTTTCATGCACACAATTGGCGATATTCTCAAGATCAATATTGATAAAATAAATATTAAAATAGGTTTGATCTGTTTATTAAAAAGGTATTTATAAGCTTTTAAGTATTCTATTATCTCTTTTAGCATATATATTTATATTTTTGACTTTAAGATTTATTCAATTACTTGGATAAGCAGGGCTGTGGAATCAGTAGGTTGTCAGTGGGAAGTCCAACTCTGACTCCAGAAATTTTAACGACTCAAACTCGGGCTGGCTAATATACTAGTGTTGCCTGTTGATTAAAATTATGAGGGAATGCAAGAAAAATAAAGTAAAATTTTCATTATTTCGGCATTAATTCTGTTCTTAGGGCTTCGAAAGAAAACAGGAAAAAGTGAGATTTTCTGTTTTATTCCTTTTGCAATTTTGCTGATCCGAAAAATCCAACTATCAAAATCTAAAGAAGACAATTAGTTGGAAATTTTAGTATTTTGGATCTGCAGACTCTGTAAAGAAAAGACAAAATATTTTTTGTTGAAGCTGTTTTTTTTCTGCATAATGAAACATTTATCAATAGAATGCTTATCTGATTGTAAAGCTCCAGATAGACATATCATTCTACTAGCGGTCTTTTTCTTCTGGTCAGGTGATGCTTTCTTGTGGTTACATAGCATTTTTCATCTTTTATGACTGTAAAAGAAAACTGCTGGACATCCAACATTAGGGGAAAGTTTACTTCAAGTTCAAACTAATCTTCTTATTTCTTTTGCACTGCTGTATTTCTCTTTTTTTATTTGTTAAAAATCACAAGTGTGATTGGAAAAGAAAGGGCAGGAGGGAATATTAATGTTCTCAAAGCTAAATAAACAAACCACCAGTTGTAGTGATCCTTTTTTTTCTAGTGAGTCTAATAGTGGACTTTTTTATGGATGGCCATAATTTTCTTAAAACTTATTATATTTTAATAAAAAGTTGGTACATAGCCTAATTTATTATTATTGCAACTTGCAGAAAATTTGAACACCGGCCAGTTAGCAACAAAAATACCAATTATTTTTTAAAATAGTTAGGAAAACAAGGGTTTTGCTTTAGGTTCTTTTTCTTTTAGTCATTATTTCTGTTTGCTGCTCAACAATTTTTTTTTCAACAACGCAAAACTTTCTGATATATTCATGTAATCTTTTTTACACTTACGGGAATAAAATTTGCTGGCATGACTATACTGAAATGATTTGGAATTGAAAAGGGTGTTCCTTTATCCAATAAATATCTTACAACTTGAATTTAAAACATATTTTCAAATTGCAAAAAAACCTTTAAAAATTCCATTAAAAAAATTCGTAAAAAATTTAAAAATATGCATAAAAATTAAAAAATCGCAGAGGATAAAAATGTTAGGTTAAAAAATCTAAATCGGATTACATTAACAAATATCAAAATATAGCACGAAACACGTAAAAAAAAATTGCACTGAAAACCACTGTATGAATATGAATAAAATTTATTGAAAGAAGGACAAAATTTGCTAGATTGGGATAAGAATTTAATATTAATTATAGTAATATTAATTATAAATAACAATAATAATAATTTTATTATTAACATTAATACATTTTATGAATATCAAAATATCATCGCAAATTGTGAAAAAAATCTTAAAAATTGCATAAATAAATCCCCAAAAATTCAAAAATAGCTGTAGGAATTCCGAATAAAATTTATTGAATAGAAGATAAAATTTATTATATATGGTTAAAAGGTTAAAATACACACACACATAAAAAAAAAAGGTTAAAATTCGCAAAAAAATTCAAAAATCGCAGGGAACAAAAATGATTATACTTGGCTAATAGATTAAAAGCAGGATTTCTGTTACGAATTTCAAAAAATCTCCATAAAATGTGAAAAAACTGTAAAAGTCGCATAAAAAAATTCCTAAATTTTTTTTTTAAATCGCTGTACGAATTCAGATTAAATTTTATTGTAAAAAGGGCAAAATTTATTATATTGAAGTAAAAGTTTGAAATTGGATTCCTTTTAACAATGTAAAAAAAAAAAATAAATAAATAAAAATTGCTGCAAAATGTGAAAAAATGCTCAAATTAGCACAATTAACAATTTTTTGAGGCATTTCCATAAATGTGCCGCTTATGTTAGGTGTGGTGCTTCTGCCCAATTTTTTTTATTTTAATGTATTTTCAGAGGTGTGACACTTACAGTGGGTGCAGCACATATTCCCGAAATTATGGTACTTGAAACTTTGATACAAAATAAAGCATAAAAAACATGAAAACTTATTAAGTACAAAATAATAAAATGAATAGAAGATTATTTAAATAGATATTTATTTATTTATATAAACAAGACATGGGAAATGGATCAAGGGCGATTGAAGAAAGAATAAAACAGAATATGAATTTCAGTTACCACTGTGGCTTGGATAAAGTATCACAGAAAGTTCAGCATGGTCTATCAATTTTCTGTTTCTTAGCAGTATAAAAGTCATAACTTTCATCTCTAAATGGCTCAACTTTCTCTCTCTTCCTATTATCAGTCACTATCATGTTATGGCCATGGTTATAAGGATTATAAATAAATTATAAAACTGCTTGATTATTTTAGTTTAAAAAGGGGGGAAATAAACTAAAACAAAACTCATACATCTATTTATATTATACGCTAAGGTAATGATACTGGGTCGCGTTGATCCGGTGAAAAAAAAAAAAAAAAAAAAAAAAAAAAAACATTGCAGACATGTTAGTATTACAATTCTGTATTATAGGTCGAACAATTACCTTATTTAATCTACGTTGTATCACATCTATTCTTCATTTTCTCTAAAACATTAAAAAGTATAGAATTATAATGTTTTATGTTCTAAACTAAAAATAACCAGCACCCAACAGATTACTGATGTAAACAAATGAACACCATTGCCATTCTGAAGCACAAATTCCAAATCTAGAAACAAATGAACGACTCTTTGACAATTCATTAAAAAAATACGGTTAAATCCGATTCTGCTTTTAATATATTTGTAAAAGCATATTAAAGCCTTTAAATATTTTGAAATGCATTTTTCACTTTTGTTTAAATTTATAAGCAGTAAGTTTATGAAATACATATGAAAATATTATGTAATTTATTGAATACATATTTTTAAAAGTTCTACGTTTTCAATGTCTATAACAATGTTAGCAATTTTAATGATTATCTTCACTCAGTTTTATGATTATTCATTATTATTCATATATTTTGCTGTTCTGTAGTGGCAACAGTTAAACGTTGCTGTTTTAGGAAAACACGATGACAGCGTTATTAATCTGTTTGCAGTCATTTTAGAGTATTTTAAAACTAATTTTTATTTTATGCTGCTTAAGAAATATGAAAGATTTTTCATTTTATTTTTAAATCTTTATAAAATTTAAACAGAATGGCAATTGGGAGGGGGGGGGGGCTGTTATAAGTTGAATTCAGCGTATTTCTGTGAATTATTTTGTACAGAATTTTATTTTGTTGCTAAATATTGTTTTAGCGCCATATATAGACATTTCATATAAACAAATAAACTTTCTGTTGAAATTGTACTTTTTTATGTATTTATCAGCTCTGAAGGCATTGCAAATAAAATATAAAGAATATATATAATACCGTTTTAAAATAGAAAGTTTGTAGAGGGAAAAAAATCATATTAATGCAATTAATAGTTGCAATTTTGCAATAAGCTTTGCATTACTTTTATAATTTACCTTGAGAAATGATGCAGATTAAAATCATTAAAAATTTGCTGTTTAGTGTGTTACAGAATAATTCAAAATTAGTTTCCGAGTAATAAAATAATTTGTAAGTCACAAAATTAATGCCAGGAAAAGAATAATATATAAAAATAGTCTTCTGCTCGATAATATGAATATGTAAATATACTTTAAACAAGTTTTATAGAATTAAACATAATTTTTCCTATATAACATACAGTGAAACCTCTCTGTAAGGGCCACCTGCCGTTCCATTGAAAATTGGCCCTTATGAGGGGTGGCCCTTGAATAGGGGTGACAAAAAAAAAAAAAAAAAAAAAAAAAAAAAAAAACCAACTAAAATAGGGAAATCAAAACTTATATAGGTGAAAAAACTATTTATTAACATTTTCAAACTCTATACATGATTTAAAAGAATTTCTTTTGAATTTTTTTACTTTTCATAATTTTTTCGCAGACAATTTTGGTTTCTAATGATTCTTTTACTTTATGGAACAAATTACTTAAATTTTCATCATTTATTAATGACTTAGAATGAGATATTAGTTTATTTATTTCTGTTAGCGTTTCCTGACAGGTGTAAAAATTGTGCTTCAATATGAATTCACAGTTTTAGTAAATGTTGAATTAGTTTTTCTAGATAACCTGTTATCCTTTGTGTGCCCACAACAAAGGGTCAAGTTTCCCCTCCAACCCAACTTCAACAGGTTGAAAGGTCAAGCAAAGTGTGAGGAACACCTGTTTGTCTCACTTGTGGAAAAGTTTGCGGTCCTAAATTGTGTTACTGAATCCTTCCCCATCTCCCCCTGCCTTCCTTGTTACAAGTGCAGTTGTTCGCTGAACTCTTATCTTTTGGTTCAGGAATTCAACACACCTGTTTAGGATTTAAGGCACACGTGAAAAAATGGCCTTTATGAGGGGTAAGTGCGGCCTCTAATAGGAGTAAATTTAACATTATGTCTATGGGGGAAAATTTCGTTCCTAAAAATATTGGCCCTTACTAGAGGTGGCCCTTGAATAGGTGTGGCCTTTAAAAAAAGTTTCACTGTATATATATATATTTGTTACAAATGCAATGCAATTTTTATGCTGTAATATTTAAAATTTGGGATGTAATTCTAATATTTTCAAAGGAAGCATTTTTCAATTCAAATTTCTGTATTTTAATTATTATTTTAAATTATAATTACCTAATACCTTTTTGTAGTCATAAAAAATCAAAGGATAATATTATTTTTTGATTAACAAAATGCAAAATTTAAATGATTAAATGTTACCAGAAAATGTAAATATTTTGATAGAAGTTTGTTTTTTGCTTTGAACTTAAATTTAAAAAGAAAATATAAGGCCTATACCTTTGTCAACAAGCAGTTTTTCTTATTTTCATTCATATTTATTGATCATGGGGAATTTTTTGAATTAAAGAAAACAATAAATACCCAATGACATTTGATGCTGCCATCTATAATAAAAAATTGAAACTATATCCAAATCACGTGATGTTTAAGTTGGGAGTACTAATGCCACGAACCGAATACTATTTTTGGGTACAAATCCTGTGATAGAAAGCTTATCTTCATTGTTCTCCTCTATATTCTATCTTCATCATCTACATTTCTAAATATTGTTTTAAAGATTTTTCGTTCACATTCCATCATTTTTGACGGTGGTTATATGCTAGTAAAAGTATATTTGTTTAAGGAATTATTGGTTGAATTATACACTGCTTTTTAAAAATATTTTTGAGCACATTTTGTAATGCTTACTAGGGGTCTGCATGGGCCGAAATTTGCAGCTTGGGCCCACTCCATTCTGAACAAAAGCTATCTTGGTCTGGCCTGGTCCAGCCCGTTTATAATTTCAAAGTTCATGACTTGGCCTGACCCATTGAAAAATCAGTGAAAATAGGCAAAAATCAATTAAATCAGGTCCTGCCTGGCCTGACCTGAATCGACTCAATTTCTACAAAGAAATTCCAATTTTTTTAAAAACTTACAATTAAGATTCTTTTAAAGAATACTGCATCATATTTATTGAAAATTGGTTTTTAGTTATTAGTTATTAGATTAGTTACTATATGTTTGGTATATCTTAGATTAGTATTATGTTCTATATATTTTAGAATACTATATGTTCACGAGTCATAGAATACAGAATAGCAACATTAAAGATTACTTAGACTTTTAGACTATTAGATTTATTAAAAAATATTAATGTAATTTAAAATAAAATAAAAAATTGTCAAAAACATCATAATCTTTTGAAGCAGCTTTACAAGAAAAAAAAGTAGATTTTCAAAAATATTTTTTTGTGATTTACTAAAGCATATTTCCAAAGATTCTGCAAACAGAAGTTAATTATCGCGATTACTATTTTAACAAAACAAATTGCTTGCTCCACACATCCTGGGCACAATTAAGTCTAGTTCCAGCCCGGCCTGGCCCAAGTATGTCGTATAAAATGTAAGCTTGATCCCGGCCTGGCACGAATCTGTTGAAAAAATTAGCACCAGGATTATACACGATATAACCGTCCAATGCCAATCTTTTTGCTGGACATGTTATATTTTTGCACTGATGTTGTCCAGTCAGCATTGGCTCATGCTGCATATTTATACATACTCTTACCCCAATCAGTCCAATGAAAATTATTCATGTTTTATCAACTTAGTTTGATCCTTTTGAATTTATTATATCGGGCTGGTTGGCGTGCTTAATTTTTTTTTTTGTTGTTGACCTGACTGGCTTGTAATTTTTATTTATCAGCTGCCCCGTTTATTGTTTTAACCGGCCCAATCCATTTATCGTTTTTTTTTTTGTTTTGGCTCAGCCTGTTTAAAATTTGGTTTCAATTTGACTGTACGGGCCCTCAGGCCTATGAGACATCTAATGTTTAACACTGGTTAGTTTTGAAAAAAAAATGAAAAAGACAGTTTAGTTTAAGTGATCAGAAAAAAAAATTCAATAAAATATTGAATATGTTACACAACAAAGAACTGAAAAAGAAACTTTTCTTACCATGAACTTTTGCCTTCTGTGACTGCCTTTTGCCTTGAGATTTCTTAGTTGCTGAAAAAAAAAAAGACATTTCATATTGGTATTGATAAAGTTAATAAGTTTGTAAAAAAAAATTTTAAGTATGAAAGATATTGTATTGCGCTTACAATCTATATACATACTATGCTAAAGTACGTGGCACAGAAATCGCGATTATTTGTTATTGTTTAATGGCAACGCCTGAGACATGCATCTCATTGGTTATTGTGTGAAAGTCCTTTGGCAGGATTTAGAGCGATCGGGGTTATTTACGTTTCGCTGCATGCTACTGCCTGCCAGCCCCAGCCGGCAGTGTAGACACTTCCTTTAACTGCAATTATGGAGCTTTAAAATATCATTTGAAATGACTGTAGAAGATCTCGGCGAATGCTTGAAAGTGAAGAAGCAGCCAAATTCAAATCAAAATAGATTGGATCGAGAACGTCGTTAAACATAGAGCATAAGCGACCGCCAAAATAGGCTTAATAACCGTAGCATGCATGCATTGCTTCTGAAATCCAAATTACTAATTTAAAAGTTCCGGGGCGTAACTGTGGGATTTTGAGTGAAATGTGCAATTTCTGCAAAGCACTGTATTGGAAATGTGAATTAAACAGCAGCGAGAAGTTTACAAAATGTTGTCATGACATTAAAGTAATTATGTATGGGCAGGTAGTTTTGACTGTACGAACCTGCAATACAAGTTTCAGGTTCATTTAAGAATATTATTACGGGCCCACCAGAAGTAAGATACAATAAAACCTGCTTAGACGGAAATGAAAACGACCAGTGATAAATTCCATTTTATGCAGGTTATTTAAATTGAACAAAGCATAATAGCATTTTATGGGAGAGGGGGAAGCTGGAACTTTTTTTTTTCGTTTATTGCAGAATCCCGTTACAAACAGGCTTTACTCTATTAGAAAATAAATTTGTTGAATGGTACTTTAAAAAAAAATCTATATAGTAATATTTGCTTACAATTTTATTATTTCTTTTTCAGTATTACAGTTTATGTTATATTTGTAATTGCTTTTTCGTCTAAAGATTTTAAATAAAAATTAAATTATTGAAAATATAATTAAATTTTAATTGAATTCATCAATCAATTTGGAATAAAAAAGTTCAATAAAGTATGAGACATATAAAAATTAAAAAACTTAGCCTGTGACTTTATATAACTTTGGAACTGAACAATAGTTGGGCCCTGGTAATTTGCACCGTCTCCACCCACCCCCATCTGAACGGACCTGCGATAAAAATTTCAGATTCATTTGAGAATATTATTACGGGCCCAGGCAACGCCGGGCGGGTCAGCTAGTTCATATAAATAATTGGCAAAAAGAGCATGATCAGAGTTTTAAGTTTAATCAAACAAAGGAAAATATATCACCAAATAAATAAAAAACATGATATCAGCTCCCGGCTGGCTAAGGTTCACTCAACCTTTCATCCCTTCGGGGTCGATAAAATGAGTACCAAGCTTGCTTGGGAACTAAACACCGAGGGTCTCACATTGGGCTGATTATCCTCCCGGGGCACATGCTGCGTGGCACCCCGGAGCCCAGGGTCAAGTAAACAGAGTTGGGCACTGTAGGCCCTGATCTTTCATGGATCATACAGCCACAGGTTTAGTTTTTTTTTTTTGTTTTTTTTTCCGATATCATCTTAAGACAGTTATAAAATTTCAAAAATGCCACTCTGATCTTCAATCATAAAATAACTAGCATTTATATTCCAGACATTTCAAATTAAATTTTGAACAAATTTAATTTTCTTTAGCAATTTTCTAAATAGAATACATTTTTTATTTCATTGACATTAATTAGCTCTTAAAGAATTTTCTTTAATGCACATAAAAGCATGATAATGAATCATAATTAACAGGCCAAATAAGGTGACAAGCCAAATTATAAGATTTTGAAAATCAGTCTTTATGATTTCAACAGACTTCTTTTATTATTATTATTATTATTATTATTATATGTTCTCCCTTCTCGGGTACTGTTACTATTCATGCCCAAAATAAAAAAAATGTGCCTTACCAAATGCATCAAAATGTTTTGGAATGTTTGCCACACCCTCACCTTGCATGGAAACAAGTCGGATGTGGCAATCTTCTATTTCATCTTTCTTCCCAACTTCATCTCTTTTTCTTTCATCATTCCCAACTTTCTTCTATCTCATATGTGTTAACCCAGAAGCAGAATTTTCTGCACCAGTCTGCAGCAAACTAAAATTTATCTGCGACCTTACTAGACCTTATCTGCTAGACTTAGCTTACTATTATAAGAAATAACAGAAATCCATACAATAAGCAAAAGTTGCATTTATAAAAAAATATATAATAAAAGGATACAACAAATGCCATAAATCTAAGAGACTTAAGGTAAATTTACGCTATTTTTTAAGCTGGTGGATCAATCTGCAAGGTTTAAAAGAATCTGCAGCGCCTGCTGTTGTGCTGCACTGTTTCTACTACTGGGCATGTTAATAATCCAAAATTCGCTATCACAGTGCCAAAACTAAATGACAACCTATGCTCATCTCCATCATAAGGATTCTAAAGATATAGTTTCATTGAATTTTGGCATCCACCCTCTTGGGTGTCTACAACAAAAATTCCCAGCTCAAAGAGCATAAAATCGACAACTATCGCACTGTATACCTAATACAGATCTATTTATGTGAAAGTGTAACAGAATATGAAGTTTGATTAAATTCCGTACATTAGTTTTTGAGATATAGCTATCGCGAAAATCGTGAAAGATGCAGCACAGGAACACCACCTATTACATGATTCACACAAAAACGTAATCAGCATCAACTTGTGTCAAGGTCGAACAGAATATGAAGTTTGATGAAATTCTGTGCATTAGTTCTTAAGATATGTATATCATTAAAATCGTGCAAATCCTGAAAAATACAGCATAGCAGGCCACCTGTTGGGCGATTCACACTAAAATCTAATCAGTTAAACATTGACAATTATGTCAATGTTTAACTGAATCTGAAATTTGATGAAAATTCGTCCATTAGTTCTTAAGATAGAACAGCTGAGGAAATCATGAAAAATGTAGCATAGCAGCGCCACCTATAGCGCGATTTAGACCAAAGCATAATAAACAACAACAAATGTCAATGTCTAACTCAGTTTGAAGTTTGATGAAAATCTGTGCATTAGTTCTTGAGATATAGCTATTACAAAAACTAGTTGGATGTGCTAATCCCAAAACTTTCTTCTATCTCATACATCTTAATATTTAAAAAAGTAGTTAGAGATGCTAATACTGCAATATTATTAGTTCAATACTATACCAACTTTGATTTTCATCTTAAATTTCTGCTTCAGTCAATGAAGCGTAGTAAGAATGAGTTTATCTCGATCATAATATAAATTTAAAATCAATAGTTTTTCATTATTCTGTTGTACATGAGCTTTTTGCGAATAGCCAGCTGAGCAGGACCCTAGTTCCTGTCGCTGCACGAGCTGCCGATGGACAACAGAACTACGAAAAACCAAGAAAATTATACAAAAATCATTATCACAGTGCCCCTTTCTAACGGAATATATCCAATTTCAAGGAGGACCTGCTGGCCATAGCCAAATACATACACAAAAAATTGGAGGACCTGCTGGCCATAGCCAAATACATACACAAAAAATTTGGTTCAACTAGCCGACCTTGGTGACCAGTTTGGTCTCCTTTAAAATTTATGTTTGGGAAAGCATGCTAAACATTGCATCATGGTACTTTTATTCATAATTTAATTTACCTGGACTCCCTTAAATATAATTAATATAATCCCTTAAGCTAATATTAATTTTTGTTGCATTAAAATATCTCAATTTGTTGATTTTCTGTAAGCAAGTAAACCCTATTGGTTTACAATGGAAGTTTATGGGAATTTGGCAAAATATTATCGCCAAGTTAGTGACAGAACAGGATATTCCTATGGTAACCCTCCCTTATCGGTATGGAGATGCATTAAAAATGCTGTTCAATAACCAATGAGATGCGTTTCATTTGGGCATTGCCATTAAACAATTAACAAATAATCACGATTTCTGTGCCACGTTTGATAGCGTAATATACATGTAGATTATATTCAGAACTTCATATACTTTCCGATGGTAAAATAAAGAAAATGGCACAAAAATCGCTATTACAGCAACCCCTTCGAGTAAAATATTTTCAAATTCAAGGAGAAACTGTTGGCCACAGCCAAATACATGCACAAAAATTTTGGTTGAATTCTATGCATACCTTCATACACTTTTTGATGGTACAATAATGTAATGGACACAGACATTGCTATTACAGCGCCCCCTTCTGGCAGAATTTTTTCAAATTCAGGGAGGACCTACTGGCCATAGCCAAAAACATACACAAAAAATTTGGTTCAATTCTATGCATAACTTCATACACTTTTCGATGGCACAATAATGAAAATGGCACAAAAATTGCTATTACAGCGCCTCCTTCAGGCAGAATATTTCTAAACTGAAGGAGGACCTGCTTGCCACAACCAAATACATACACAAAAAATTTGGTTCAATTCTATGCATAACTTCATACACTTTTCGATGGTACAATGTCAACACACAGACAGACAGACATTTTGTATAAACATGATTTTTGCAATCTCTGACCCCTAAAACGTGTAAATCCGTCGAAAACCGTAAGTCAAAAATATTTCGATTACAATGCTTTCTTCTATTGAAGATAGAAGAAAGTAATAGTGAAAAATTTTGCATAGCAGCATCTCCAGTTGGGTGATTTATACCAAAAACTAATCAGCAACACATTATATCTAGCCCAGTGGTTAGGGGGTTGAATTCAGAATTAATTAGGGGAAAGCTGGAAATCAATTTAATCCCTTTAGTTTAGGTCTAGGAGGAATATGCTATGTTTTCCCCCTCGAACTAGGTGAGCATTAGGAAATATGTACAGATTTATAGTAAAAAAAGTATGTTTTTTTAAAAATACCATAACAATATCTCAAAACAACTAACTCTATCAAAAACATTGTCAATACAAATGCTGTAAAGCTTAAAATTCTGAGTAAAATGAGTACCTACACTTAATAGTTTTGTTGAACATTAAGGTCACAATTCTACTTCAAAGTTTTAACCCCGTGGTCAGGGAGGTTGAACTCAGAATTAATTAGGGGAAAGCTGGAAATTGATTTAATCTCTTCAATTTAGGTCTAAAATGATCATACTATGTTTTCTTCATTGTACTTGGTGAACGTTAGAAAATATGTATACATTTATTTTCGAAAAACACCTTTTTTTTAATTACCATAACAATATCTCAAAATGGCTAACTCTATAAAAAACATTGTCAAATCTATTTCAAAATTTTGCCTTAATCGCTAATTAAGAGCTTGAGAAGCCAAGAGAGACCAAGATAATTTCAGTCTATCAAAAACATTGTCAATACAAATGCTATAGATCTTGAAAATTTGAATAAAATGAGTACCCACATTAATATTTTTTTTCAACATTAAGGTCACAATTCTATTTCAGAATTTTACCTTAATTCCTAATCAAGAGTTTGAAGACAAGAGATACCAAATTACCTTAAGGAGACCAGGAAAGCCCTATCTCAGCCATGTTAAATTCACCAACTTTATGTACCTTTTTCTCAGAAATGGTGAAAGATAGAGGTCTAGATTTTGTAGAGTAGTTAAAATAACATGATTTACGTATTTTAAGAGACCATTTTCTTTCTAAGTAAAACCCAAAATTAATTATTAATTATTTATTGAAAGTCACTTTTTAATTAGCATTTTTGGTAAGATTTCACTGCCTAAAAATAAATAATTCTCAACAAATCATTAAATCCCTCTGTTAAAGTATACAATATAACATAAGTATTAAATAAAAATCCGAGTTCTTAAGTTTAATAGATATTGAAAAAAGGGAACACAAACATGAAAAATCCAAATTTTGAGAAAAAGTCGATTAAATATTTAAATGGCCACTAAGCTGTGAAATACTCTTAGAAAGAATGAATAATTTCAACACTTATTTTTTATATATAAACATGTGTGACACATAGTTGGAAAGATAAAAGTTTAAACTATTTAATGATAAACAAGTAAGAAAAATCATGCATACAGCATAGATTATGAAACACTTTCCAACACTTCCTGAAAGCTTTAACGAAACTTCGTTACTTAGGGAAATAAGGTAAATAAGATAACTACATAAATACTTAAAAATCTGATTTCAGTAGTTGCCGCCCATAGCCAAATATGTATTCCAATTC
The DNA here is from genome assembly GCA_963932465.1 of Maratus speciosus. Taxonomy (NCBI): domain Eukaryota; kingdom Metazoa; phylum Arthropoda; class Arachnida; order Araneae; family Salticidae; genus Maratus; species Maratus speciosus. The sequence continues at coordinate 231,191,269 of OZ010792.1, read as the reverse complement.
TTTTGAACAGCCCTGTATTCGATCCGTATGTTGATATATATCAAACAGGACGGCCGTTCTGCCAAGCCAAGCTATAAAAAAAATGCTAACCCCGCCAATTAAACAAACGCCAAGAACCAAAAGCCAGAACCACGTAACTGCTTATTATACTGAGAACAACTTCTCCATGTTAAATCGGTCAAACGTGGCATTTTAAAATTTCAGATATTTAAGAAAGTAAGCATCGCAGAGAAATAAAACGAAGACCAGAAGAATCTAAAGAAGAAAAGCTTCAATTTGAAACCAAACTCATCTTTATAAAATAATTATAAACAGAGATACAAGATTTAAAAAAAAAACGTCGAGATACTGAAAATGATCACAAAAATCTTCGTCAAACATATATCAATTCAATTAAGCTAGAGACTTAAATAATGGACAGAAAAAAGTATGGAATGCAATTTCGGACTGGTAATTACTCAATCTACGTGCTTTTATAAAATTTAGTTTTAAAAAAATGAAATTTCTATCCTTAATAAGTTAAAAACTGTTAATAATTATCAAATTATGCCAAACAGTGATAAACCTGCCAACGAGCTCGTACTATCCAAATTATAAAAGCACAAATCCACTTCAACTTCAATCTGGTATTTTCCATCAAGATTATTTTCTCGAATAAAACTGCATGAAAGTTACATTTTTAGAAAGATTTTTGAAATAAAAATAATTTTTTAGAGAAATGGTGCCTTTTAAGAAGTGTGCATTGAAAGTTATCGGCATTTAAGGTTTCGTTCCTAATGTAAACAAAACTTTTGAAAATGAATTGAGCTGAATGTGAAAAGGTTTTCAGGTAAAAAAACAAACAACAACAACAACAACAAAAAAAAAACACGGTAAACGATAGGCATCTTTGACGTCATTTTTGTGTGAGTTAATGAAATAAGGTTTTACCTTGGAATGTTTTAAACAGTTTCGAACATATTATTATTATTATTATTATTATTATTTTTTTTTTTTTTTTTTTTTTTTTTTCTTGTTCTTTTATAGTTCTTTATTTATTATTTTTATTTATATTTTTAATTTACTTCTTTTATTTTTATTTTTTCTTTTATTTCCATTTTTTCCATTTCATTTTCTCTTCTATCTTTTTTCAACACATTTCCCTTTTGCATATCCCTCTATCAGGCAGCGCCATCTGTCGCATTCTTCGCAACATTCTTTATCTTCAGTTCATTTTTTAACTTGTTCGTTTACGGACACGTGTATGCTGTAGCTGATGACGAGCTGTTATGTTTTTAGCTCGAAACGCGTCCTGTGTTTTGTTTTAATTTTATGGTGATTTTTTACAAAGTTTTATTATTTTAATAGTTTCGAACATAGTTCAACAGTGTTTATGACTTCGGTTTGTCTGTCCGTCAGCCCGTTTTCCGCGCTCTTACTCTCGTAAATATACTCGGAAAGCCCTGAAATTTTTGCACGTTACTGAAGAAAAGATGTTTGTAGCAATTACAATTTATTTACAGGGATAGACAAAAGTATTCCGTTATATTACGACCAATGGGAAAAAATCGTTTCAAGTGCATTTCAATGATGTTACACACTTTCACACATACTGGAATTAATATACATTTATGAAGTGCACTAAAATAAGCATTCGGTAGAATATGTGATGCAAAGAATATTTATTATTCATTTACAGGGCTATATACAGGTAATACCTGTGAAAAAATTCCGTTAAATAATGGTATAGGTCGAAAAATTGTTCCCTGCGTATTTTAATTATGTTAAACTATTTCATATATCGTAACATTGATATACATTGCTGAGGTTTACTACAACTTACTTCCTGTATAATATGAAATGCATATCATTAACAGGGACAAACAAAAGGTTTCGGATACTATACTGTATCCGGTAATGTATATTGCTGGATGAGCATTTTTAGTTATGATAGGCTTTTTTAACTTTAACTAAATTTTTGCATACTTTGTGATGTTTATAAATGCTATAGCTCACATACAGGGCTACAAAAAAAGAATTCGTAAGCGCTACTGATTATGAGCGTAAATTGCTTAAAGGTGGTTTTTAAACGAGTTATGTATTTTTATGCTGAATTAAATTTTGCATATTAAAAGATGTTGTAGAATACAGATAAAATGATTTACAGGGTAAGACAAGGAATTAGATATATGGTCGTCAACGGATGATAATTTCTGGAAGTGTGATTTCACTAATTTGATCACCGAAAATTATTGTTGATCGTAATCATACCTACCATTCTCAATTGCCAGTGGCGTTCAAAACAGTAATTTGATATGCTTTTATTACGTGCATATTATGTGCATAACATCAGATTGACGAACATTAGCTAAGATATTAGATTTTCTAATCTTCCTTAGTCGAATCTATTGCAAAGGTTCGGGTGAAAAAAAAATGATATTTCAACTATATAAATGAATGTAACTGTGAATATCGTTAAAGGCTTTCATAGAAACGCTCCATTGTACCAAATTGTATTAGCTAAATAGGCTTATTGGCTATGGACCCAAATACGGAAGATTATTAATTAGGTTTAAAAATATCCGTATTATCGAACGTATTTCAACAGATAAGCAAACGGAGACAAAGATGCCTCAGACGCATTGGGGTATCCTTTTAGTGCCAAAATAGCAATTTTATTCAATAGCAAGCCAGAAATTTTGACGAAATTATCCTTCATATGACAATCCTGTAGAAGAGATTGAGTTTGTTTTACATTAAATTAAACTTTGTGCATTTTATAATAAAATAATTTGTGTGTGTTTCCAATAAAAGTTATTGGCGCGATCTTTTTCTGACGCCAATGTCATGTACGCAATGGGAACTCAATTGGTGGCAAAGTGTCGCTACTTTGCTTGATAATGTAAACTGGATGTTGTTGTTTATGCTGTAGATGTTTTTGCCAAATTGGCGTAGTAAAAAAATCGCCCCAATATGGGGGTTGGCGTATATGTCATCTGTGCCAAAGTTTTGTGTATTTTAAAATAAAATTGTGTTTTCATACCAAATAAAGAGTTTTATAATAATTAAAACTAACTTACTACTTTCGCCATCTAGGTCTAACATGTACCCGGAAACGTGGTTTTCTCGCCAAACTGGCTAAAAAAAAAGTATTGAGCCAATCACGTTGCGTTTGAGACAGCTGTGCTCAAACGAACATGAAGCATAAATGCCTATGTGAGTTAAGTGGTTTTCTCAAGAAAGATTAAATACATAACAACGAAAAAGCTATACAACGCTGACATGATCGGAAGAAGTTCTTGGTACTTTTATGTTAGCCAGTCTCGAAACTCGCCAATGGTATTTTTTACCTCGCCAGTAGCAGTTTTTATTTTTTGCGCGGTAAATTAAAAACAATGCTTTGATAATGAAATTGGCATTTTTTTTCTTTTCTTTTTCTTTTTAAAAAAAAATTAAATAAGTGAAAGGCATGTATCTTAAATGTTTGTATTTTAAATTAAAGTTACACATTTTATATAAAATAAGTGAAAAGATTATAGTTTAAGTAAAATTAAGGCAATACGAATAAGTGAGAAGAGAACAATAATTGGCGATTTATCACCTGCGTCCGCTAACATAAAAATAACGAGTTCATGTTTTCTCTATCAGAATCTTACTATTTGCCGAAGGATTGAGATAGTTAATTAAATTATGAATAAAAGTAACATGATGCAATGCTTAGCATACATTTAGAGATGATCAAACTGCTAGCCAGAGGTGAAAATAATCTAATAAATTCGAAATTAAAAAGAGTACAAAAGAAAAGAATTTTCTAAAATTCAAATTTCTGTGATACTGTTTGCAATAGTAACCGACAATTTGGCACATGGTGATTATTTTAAATACTCGATAAGGATGATTTCTAGAAAAGTAGGAAGTAAAAGTTTGAAATGACAGAAAAGCGTTCTATGAACGTTCTAAATTATAATTTATTTGCAAGTGTTAATACTAGAAATATGAAATTTGACGTGCTTTTTACTTATCAGGCGTAAATGATCTCACTGAAAAGTTCCTAAAAAAATCGAAATTTGAATGGATGTAGGCGTAAAAAACGTTCTAAAATTGCGATTTCTGTAATACCGTTCTGGGTAGAGGTCTGAATTTCGGCATGCCGGTTTGTTTAAAGATTTAAATGCACGTTAAGAACTGTTAGTAAAAAATCGAAATGTTAAGAGGTGAACCGAGCGGAAAACGTTTTAAGAACGGTTTGCATTGGGATTTTAAAGAAATTGTAATGGCTAGGAACATGAAAGTTGACACGGATGTTATTTTCTAAGGCCTAAATGCTTTGAGTTTTCTAATAAATTAGGAATTTATAAGTGTACAAGAGCAAAAAAATTCTTGTATTTTCGAATCTGTGATACTATTCGGGATAGAATCCTTAAATCTGGCATAGTGGTCAGATGTAAATTCTCATTAAAAACTGTTTCTAAATAAATCGAATTTTAAAAGGTTGAAATGAATGGAAAGCTTTTTAAAAACGTTCTAAATTCCGGTTTGAATGGAATTGTTAGATAGTGAACTTGAAATTTAGCATGATTAATGCTTTTAAAACGAAAGTGTTCATCCTGAGCAATTTCTAAAAAATTCGAAATTTAAAAGGTTGCAAGAGCAAAAATCGTTCATAAATTAAGATTTCTGTGAAACTGTTGAGGAGAGATACATAAAAATTGATATGGTGGTTACTTTTAAGATGTAAGTGCTGCAAAAACCTATTTCTAAAACAATCGAAATTTGAAAAGGTAAAACGAGTAAAAAAGCTTTCTGAAAATGTTCTAAATTATGATGTTTTTGTAATTCTTAGTCCTAAGGAAATCGAAATTTGACATAGTTGTAACATTTAAGACGTAAATATTCACCGTGAACAGTTCTTTAAAAAAATCGAAATTTTTAACGGCGCAGGAGCAAAAAAGCTCTAAAAATGGGTTTATTGTGATATCGTTAAAGATTGAAATCTGAATTTTGGCAAGCTGTTACTTTTAAGATCTAAGCGCTCGTTAAGAACTGTTGAAAAAGAAGTCTCCCTTTAAAGAGATTAAACGAGCAGAAAACGCTCTACATACGTTCTAAATTACGATTTAAATAGAATTGTCAAAGCACGACCTTGAAAGTTAACATGGTTGTAACTTTTGAAACGTAAATGCTCTCAGAAATCATTTCCTAATATGTTCGAAGTTTAAAAGGGTTTAAAAAAAAAAATAAATATCTAAAATTCCAGTTTTTTGTGATACCGTTCGGGGTAGAAGCCTACATTTGGCGTACTAACTATCTAAAATATGTAAAGTTTCATTAAGAACCGTTTCTAAAAATATCTGCACTGTTTTGTATATCGTGTTTCATTCTCGGATTAGCCGTAGATATTTGCAAAGATGAAACAATTGGGCAAAAAATAAAATAAAAAGTTATCTTTAAACAAATATCTGACTAAATATCTAGCAATAAACAAATATCTAACTAAAAGATCAACTATAGGTCTATATGTTATTTTGACTCTATCATTTTATTTTACAAAATTTTCATTCTTCATAAATTTAAAATACCATATAAATTGAAGAAGACTGATACTTGAGAAAAGAAGTTGGCTTTCATTGCTTTTAAATCCTTAATTACTCTAAGAAATGAATGATATGTAAACAAAATGTACACATATCGGGTTTCCTTTCTACTAACAACGGTTCTAATAAAACTCATTTTAATTTAAGTGAGTAGATTATTTAAATTATATATAATTTCTTTAAAAAAAAAAAAAGAAATGATATCTACTAAAAAACAACATTTCAAAAGTAAAAAAAAAGCCAAGCTTAAAAAAAAAAGAAAAAGATCAAAGTTGTGGCTAAAAAATGGTGTGATATCAAATTTCCAAGCTTATATTATGGTACTTTAACATTTTCCACAGAAAAATTTACCATTTTTAAGTCGAGTGACTTCATATATGCTGATAGAAATCCTTTTCTCCTGTACTAAATACATCATAACGTGTTTCTGAAAATACAAATGTTTTAAAATTATGCATCATGGGCTTGGCGGCCATCTTTCCATATTTTACACAAATTTCTATGCACCCAAGTTTGTAAAGTGTAATAACTTTGCATTAATAACAATTTAGAACTTCTGATTTTAACTACGGACAAATAAGATTTTTATTTCAAGGAAAAAAATTCATTGTTACTGCTTTTAAATGATTAATTACTCTAAAAAAGTAATCATAAGAGGAATAGCGAAGATATGTCACCATTGCCTTAACGCACAAATTTCTAAGCACACAATACCGTGCAGGAACGGCATAAAATGTGTGCTTTGGTAACAATGTCGAACTTTGGTTTTCAACTGCAAACAGCTGATAAATTGAAAGAGACTAATATTTTGAGAAAAGAAATATATTTTTATTGCCTTTAAATGATTAATTACTTTATGAAATAAATCACAAGATGAATCCTTTAGATAAGTCATTATTATTTTAAGACACAAAGTTCTCCGAATATAAGTCCGTAACGGAAAAGCTTAAAATGTCTGCTTAAGAAACAATTTTGAATTTCTGATTATAACTATGGATTGGGGTGCATAGAAATTTGTGTAAAATATGGAAAGATGGCCGCCAAGCCCATGATGCATAATTTTAAAACATTTGAATTTTCAGAAACACGTTATGATGTATTTAGTACAGGAGAAAAGGCTTTCTATTAGCATATACGAAGTCACTCGACTTAAAAATGGTAAATTTTTCTGTGGAAAATGTTAAAAAAGTACCATAATATAAGCTTGGAAATTTGATATCACACCATTTTTTAGCCACAACTTTGATCTTTTTCTTTTTCTTTTTCTTTAAGCTTGGCTTTTTTTTACTTTTGAAATGTTGTTTTTTAGTAGATACTATATAATGGGAAAATTTAGTTTAGCAAGAAAATGCATAACAGGATGAAATTCATCTTTCAGCAATTTATACTAATAGATGGAAACATACTTGAATACTTTTGTACAGCCCTGTAGTTTACCTAGTACCTTTATTACATGCCACTATTTAGCTAAAATTTAATTCAAACTAAAAATCACTTAAAACTACTGAAATTACATTTCCAGAAATTATCACCCATAGACGGCCATGTATCCAACACTTTGTGTGGCCCTGTATATCATTTTATCTATATTCTACAAATATTTCTTAGTACACTAAATTCAGTTCAGCATAAAAATGCATAACTCCTTTAAAAGCCACTTTTAAGTAATTTATGCTCATACTCAGTAACCTTTATGAATTCATTTCTGTAGCTCTGTATATGAACTATAGCATTTATACGCACTTTATAGTATGCATAAATATAGTGAACAAGTAGGTAAGTGTGATCGCAGATCGCACAGAGGGTTTCGTTTAATATTCCTTTCAAAACACTTTATCCTTTTGAAAAATCTGTTAGTTCCACATTTCGCAACGAGGGGCACACTCTATTTTAAACAAACCTCTATCCGGCCGAAACTCTGTTTTATATACTATCCGTAGATATATTAGTCGAGGGGATTGGGCCGATAGCACACGAGATAAGTAGGCGCCCCTGGCGGCAAAAAGTGGAACTAAAATATGTAAGGCTATGGTGCATAATATGAAAGAATGGTCAAAGGGGTGTCGGCAAAAGTTGGAACAGTGCCAACTGGGTGAAAAGGGTGGAGGTTAGAAAAATCGCTTAAAATTGACAAGTTAGAGCCTGGAGGAGTAAATAATATAAGACTTTTTGAAAATTTTATGATTTGCTGTGTGGTCTGAGGTATTCAGCTATACGTATGCAAAAATTCATGCCTCCAACTTAATTATGGTCTCTCTTAGAAAGATTTGCTTAAAATACATATGTGGTAGCTCAAAGGGCTAAACATAAGACTTTTTCAAGATTTTAAGATTTGTTGCCTGGCCTCAGGTGTTCTGCTTAGTATGCAAAATTTCAAATCTCCAACTTAATAAGGGGCTCAGTTAAAATGAATTGCTTAAAATACGCATGTGGGAGCCCAAAGGGTTAAATGTACGGCTTTTTCAAAATTTTATGATTTGTTGTATGATATGTGGTATTCAGCTATAAGTATGCAAAATTTCAAGTCTCCAACATGTATAGTTTCTGAGAACAGGCTCTGTGACAGACGGACAGACGGAGGAGCAAGACGAATATGGTTTCGTCAGATGAACAAAACCCTATAAAAGCGCATATCATAATTAACGAGTAGTTAAGTGTGATCACAGATTGCACAGAGGGTTTCGTTTAATATTCCTTTCAAAACACTTTATCCTTTTGAAAAATCTGTTAGTTCCACATTTTGCAACCAAGGGCGCACTCTATTTTAAACAAACCTCTATCCGAACGAAACTCTGTTTTACATACTATCTGTAGATATATTAGTCGAGGGGATTGGGCCGATAGCACCCGAGATAAGTAGGCGCCCCTGGCGGTAAAAAGTGGAACTAAAATATGTAAGGCTATGGTGCATAATATGAAAGAATCGTCAAAGGGGTGTCGGCAAAAGTTGGAACAGTGCCAACTAGGTGAAAAGGGTGGAGGTTAGAAAAATCGCTTAAAATACACAAGTTAGAGCCCGGCGGAGTAAATAATATAAGACTTTTTGAAAATTTTATGATTTGCCGTGTGGTCTGAGGTATTCAGCTATACGTATGCAAAAATTCATGCCTCCAACTTAATTATGGTCTCTCTTAGAAAGATTTGCTTAAAATACATATGTGGTAGCTCAAAGGGCTAAACATAAGACTTTTTCAAGATTTTAAGATTTGTTGCCTGGCCTCAGGTGTTCTGCTATAAGTATGCAAAATTTCAAATCTCCAATTTAATAAGGGGCTCACTTAGAAAGAATTGTTTAAAATACACATGTGGGAGCCCAAAGGGTTAAATGTACGATTTTTTCTAAATTTTATGATTTGTCGTTTGATGTGAGGCGTTCAGCTATAAGTATGCCAAATTTCATGCCTCCAACCTAATTAGGGACTCACTTAGAAAGAATTGTTTAAAATACACATGTGGGAGCCCAAAGGGTTAAATGTACTACTTTTTCAAAATTTTACGATTTTTCGTATGATGTGTGGTGTTCAGCTATAAGTATGCAAAATTTCAAGTCTCCAACATGTATAATTTCTGAGAACGGGCTCTGTGATAGACGGACAGACAGACAGAGGAGCGAGACGAATAGGGTTTCGCCAGATGAACGAAACCCTAAAAATGGTCTTAAGCAAGAATTTAAAATATTTTGCTGAAATTACTATTCGGAAATAGTGGTATCAACACTTATGAAATATTTTATATTGAACAATTAGCATTTATCTCAGGACTCCGTCAAAAAACCACACATAAAACGGTAAAAAATGCTAAGGTTTAAAAAAAAATTTTTAATGTCCCTCCCCCTCCCAAAATTTCTCGCGCCATTGCTTTTAAATCTTTTTATGATGTGTTATAAACTATCTTAAAGTTTCAAACAGATCGCCTTGTTATATTTCATAATATAAATAAAATCGATGTCTATTAGTTCCACATTTCACCACCAGGGTACGCACTCTATTCTTAACAAAAGTGTATCTGAACGAAACTCTTTTCTACAGCTTATCCGTAGATACATTAGTCGAGGGGATGGCGATCTTAAACACCAATTTAAGATGTTTGTTAAATTACTATTCTAAAATAGTGGTATCAACAATTATTAAATTTTTTATAGAGTAATAAGTAATATTTATTTACATTGAACAAGTAGCATTTATCTCAGGACTCCTTCAAAAAACCACACATAAAACGGTAAAGAACGCTACGGTTAAAAAAAAAATTTTAACGACCCCCCCCCCGAAATTTCTTGCACCGTTGTTTTTAAAACTTTTTATTATGTGTTATAAACTATCTTAAAGTTTCAAACAGATCGCCTTGTTATATTTCATAATATAAATAAAATCGATGTCTATTAGTTCCACATTTCACCACCAGGGAGCACACTCTATTCTTAACAAAAGTGTAGTTGAACGAAACTTCTTTCTACAACTTATCCGTAGATACATTAGTCGAGGGGGTGGCGGTCTTAAACACCAATTTAAGATATTTGCTAAATTACTATTCTAAAATAGTTCTATCAACACGTATTAATTTTTTATATTGAATACTAGAGGGCTCTGCCCCCAGCAAGCTACGCTCACCAACCCCCGTTCAGACACTGCAGAATCTAAAAGCACGCTAATCTGATCGGTTTAAAAAAGATTAGAGAAGATTGAATTATACTGAAAAAACCTGTAGCGATCTCCCTGTAAACGGGTTTCCATTCAATTCCCTTTGATTGCAAAAATTTAAGGTAGAATCAATTGCTGTTAAGACAGCCAATGGTTGTTTTCGTGTTTGGTTAAAGAAGACCAGTTAAACATTTGAAAAGAAGCTAAAATAAAATGAATTAAGTAAACAGAGTCTTTGTCTCTCGGTATTTTTTAACAGCATTATAAAACGATTGACATAATACAATTTACTACAATTACTAAAATTTGCTGCTTTAACCCCTTCAAGAGTGGTGGTTCATTTTTGGACCACTTAATTTTAATTCTTAAATGCCACATTAGCACCAGAATATTGGGATGAAAATTTCCCTTTTATTAAGTAAGTGAACAAGAGCATTTTTGTATTTCGAAATTTGTTTGTAAATTCTGATACCATTCACTGATTTCAAGATTTTACGAATAGAAATGCCTCTCCGTGAAAGAGTTAAACACATATTAATGTACTTATTATTTTAAAGTTTCCTTTCCCTTTTAATATTCACGTGTAAATACAATTTTCAATATTTTCCTGCTTTTAACACGTACTCATTTAATAGTAATTTTAAAGTTTTTTTTTCTGTTTTTAATAGTCACGTGAAAATAAATTTTTAATCATTAGGAAATCTTATTCTTTGCGCTGTTTTTAGAATTGAAAACAATCTCTTTAATAATAGCCTAAGCCATGTGACTATCATCAACAGCTCCAGGCGGATCCCTTCGCTTTTTATATTCCAAGCGGCCATTTTGGTACTTTAATGTTAGCCAGCCACAGGTGTGATAAGTCGCCGAATATTATTCTATCGCCATTATTTCGTTTATATTATAATAGTCCAAATCATGAAACTGTCATAAACAACGGGCAGATTCCTTCGCTTTTCATAAGAAAGGTTTCCATTTTGATTAAAGAATCAAAATTATTTTTTCAAATAAAATTATATAAAAGTTGCCATGATCGCAAAGAATTCCTGGTACTTTTATATTAGCCGAGTGAAAATCTCGACAATAGCTTTTTTTTAACTCGCCAGTTAGCATTTTTTTATTTCTCGAGTGGTAAATTAAAACGCTGCTACTTGGTTATCCCATCGACCAAAAATCTGTCGCCAAACTATAAGATTAAATGCCAATAATGGTTGATCGTAAATGTCATATTCACTTGACTTTAAGGAAGTTACACATGTTCACGCCATCAAGTGATTTTTATTTCGACGTTTTATTTGTATTTTAATTAATGTTATACTAATTTATTTGTTCTTTTGTTATTTAAAATAAAAAAATATGTCAATTTGTATAATTTGGCGAAATTGGTCGACTGGAGAAGTAATAACATTAAAACATTTCTTTGAAGTGGAAATTAAATCTCATGATTTGTTGCATTGTCACATATGCACCGGGTTTGGCGTGATTTTTTTTTTTACAACAATTTGGCAAAAACCTCGTTTTCAAATGCCTGTTACATATGTATTTTTAAATTATTTTCTGTTATTTTTAAAATGAAATAACAACAACAACAAAAAAAAATAATAACTATAGAACAAAACAATTTATAACATTTTGTGTAAATAAAAATAAAATAAATTCAAATAAACATTTTTTAATAAATAAGCAACAATAGCCGGGTTACCATGTCAGGCAAAATAACGCCATTTTGGCGCCAATTAGGTACCGCATTACGTAAATAAAGAATGAAGTAAAAAGCCATTTATTTTAAAGGTTTCAATTTTAAATGAAAGTTTTGTATTAAATAAAATGATAATGAAATACAAATTGAATTATGAATAAAAGTAACATGATGCATTTCTTAGCATACATTTAAGGGAGGCCAAACTCGTCGCCAAATTAATTTAAAATAACCTTTTCTAAAATATGAAAAAAAATATCTGTTTGATTAAAATTTGAGTTGCCATCATTAGAAAAATGTATATAAAATTAGAAAAAAATTAATATTTTGAAAACTAATTTGAAATTAAAAATTCTAATACCAGTTTTGAAATCTGCGGATCAATATTGATTTTTGGTGTTAATTTCATCGCAAAGTACTCCATATTTTAGGAGAAATTGCCGTGAAACATAATCAGTTGTTTAATCAGTCGATTCATACTTCCGTTTCATAAATTCGTTTCATTAGAATTTTCATTAGGATTTTATATATATAGGGTAGAAGTAATATTTATCTCATCACGCTGTCAAAAAATTGCAAGCAAAACAGTAGAGGACGCTACAGTTTAAAAATGGTCTTAAATAAGAATTTAAGATATTTGCTGAAATTACTATTTGAAAACAGTGGTATCAACACTTATGAAATTTTGAAATTTTTATATTGAATAAGTAAAATTTATGCTGTATTTTTAAAAATGTGACACCATTCTGAACAATGATTTAAAAGCGATCGGTTCTTTAGTTTTCCTAACTTTAACAAATTCCTGTCAATTGTCTGTGCAAAAAATCATCTCTTTTATAAGTTTAAACATTGATTTTTTCATAAATTGGAAAATTGCAGTCCGATTTTTTTTTACATTTATATTTTATGAATCAGCGTATAAAATACTATCCAGATGCAAAGAACCAAATTTGTAAAATCAGTAGTTAAAAAATTTTGTACTTCCATTATCAAACCCTAGTATAAAAATCTCTCTTTTTCTGTCCCTGTCATGTGGCCTGCTGTGCAAAAAATGCAATTCTGGGATTAATTACCAAAAAATAATTCAAGGTGATCAGACATCTGCCGCCTTCCAAATGAAGGAAAATAAAAGATTTTCTTGACGAAGATTTTCTTGAAAAGATCTTTTGACGAAATTCCAGTTTCTTTCGCGATCTTTTCACAAAATTCCCGTTGTTTCTGCGATCTTTTTTGAGAATAGGCGTTTATTCCGAAATCTTTTGACGGAATTCGCTTTTTTTGCGGTCCCTTGACAGAATTCGCGATTGTTTGACGAAATTTGAGTTTTCCCACGATCCGTCATTATCAGAATTAGAGTTTTTTACGCGATTCTTTAACATAGAATTCACTTTTTTTTTGCCGATCTTTTGACGAAATTAGTGTTTTTTAAGCGATCTTTTGGCAAAATTCGTGTTTTTTCGCGATGTTTCAACGAAATCAGTGTTTTTCTGCGATCCTTTGACGAAAGTTACCCTTTGACGAAATTGCGTTTTTTCTGCGATAGTTTTCGAAATTGTATATTTTTTTCTGCGAACGATTGACGAAATTGTTTTTTCGCGATCACATGTCGAAATTTGTGATATTTTGTGCCCGAATTTTCGAACTGATGACCGATTTTTTTTAAATTTCGAAACAAATCATCAATGCGAGAAACGGCAAAAAATCGGAAAAAACGGAAAACGACAAAAAGCGGAAAATCGCGGAAGAATCTAATGCCTATGTAACTCCGGAATTTCCGGGGCACGTTTTATCAAATCCCCGGAATTCCGGGGATTCCCCGGAACACAAACAGGCATGAATTAAGGTCTCAATTCTACTTCAAAAATTTGCCTTAATAGACCAGTAAAAATAGGATTTTTCTAACCGAAATTTCGCGGAAAGCTGGAAATTGTTTTAATCACTTTGTTTTACATCCAAATGAAGGGATTTGAAGTTTGTACCATTTTTCCTGTTGAGCTTTAGGCACCACAAAAACCTCAAAATTTTTGGACTTTTTAAAATATTTCGCAAATAACTCAAAAACCGTTCACTCTAGAGAAACAGTTCTAATATATAAATTGTAGACCATAAAATTCTGCGTCGATTAAGTACCACAGACTAAAAATTCCGCCAAAAATAAGCGAGATATGATAGATCAAAAAAGTATTTTTTTCCCAATTTTTTCTAAAAAATCTCATAAAATTGTTTTTTTTAAAGTTCTCATGTAGAAAATGTTAGAGAACAATATAATAATAACAAAAAATCAAGAAAATTTATTTATTTAAAAAAATTAATATGTAAGCAGTAGTGATAAAATCAACTCAAGTTACTTGAGGGAAATACAGGGAAATCGAGCTTGGAGCGTTTTTTTTTTTTTTTTTTTTGCTGGACCTTGATCTGCCCATTCTTCTTCCTACTGCATATGGAAAGCATCCTCGTCCATATCTACGTTTTCAAAGTATCCAGTTTGTGAGTCTTCTTTTTCTGCGGTATTTGTGCACGACGCTCCTTTACAGTGGTAACATACAACTGAGCGTTTAACACTATTCTTCCTACTGGAACATAAACCGCCTTTGCATCCCCTTGCACATTTGCATGACAGAGTGTTTAGAAGCTCTGGTGGTGCAGCTATATCGTTTGTGGTGATTGGAAGTATACCATGTTTGAATGACTTCCAACCCCAATCAGTGGGATTCATCACCCTTCCATTCCAGATGTTGATCTGAAGAAAAACTCTGTATGAATGTTATTTGGCTACATCTTCAGTTGGCGGTAGAGAAGCGAGGTTAAATTGGATCCTCATAAGATGTTTTGGAAATGTGTTGTATCGCAATTTGTGTAGTATTTTGATTCGTCATACTGGGGATTGTATAAGGTGGCAATAAATTTCTTCCCTGCATCACTCACTTCTTCAGGCATAGCATATTGGTTATTAAAGATAGTTGGACCATCCTGTAGGTATGCATGATTTTCAAAAAGCTTGACGAATTTCAGTTTGCCCTGCCTGAAGAAGGCCGATGTAGAATCACAGCCACTAAAAGCATGTAAGAATAGGATGTTTTTCTTCACAATCGGCGAGTACTTGAAACTTAATGGTGAATATAAAACATTGCCCGACAGTTCTTTCCCAGGTTTCAAGAAGTATATCGTGGATGAGTTAAGAGCAATGTAGTCAAAAGCACAAGCAGATCAATATCTTTCCAACTATGATGACACGTTCTGACTGCTGATCAAGTTGGATGGCTTCCATCACGATGCTAGTATCTGCATCCTCGACAGTTTGTTTTACCGTAAAATTGTGTTGCTCCAATTTTTCAATGAGAATTTTTATTAAACGGCGTTTGTTCTCTTCATTTGCAAGGAAATGCTCTTTTTGCATTGTGAACATCATATTTTCGTTAAAGTCAACACTTGCTGCAATGTATTTAGTTTTTCGACGGAAGCGCGCAGCAGACTTGGTACCATGTTCTGACGATTCTTCTGGGTAACCATCAAAATCAATTGTTGCAGTTTTACCATAGTTGTTTTTCAAATATCCAATGTACTTGGGAATAATTGAAGAGAACTTTTCTCTTAGCTCCCAACTCACTCGACAAAGGTGGAAGCCACCATCAATCACATGGACAGTTTTTATGGTTTGTTCTAAATTATTAAAGGGGGGGGGGGGGGGTGAACAAATTGTAGAATAATACCGATTTTTGTGTTTTCCTCATCCCAAAGTTATCAAACATAGAAGTCGGAAATGGAGCCAATTCATACTCAAAGAACTTTCTAAGTTCTTCCTCTGATTTCTTGTGGAAAGAAATTTGGCGAAAAATAGTCTTTGGATCGATGGATACCTCCTCATCATGGATTTTAACAGCACACGTGAAGCTTTTCATTGCAGTTACTCGATTGGATATCTTGAATTTCACATGGCCAAAATCACCACCAATGACACTTTTTATACTTGCAACTCCAATCTCTTTGGCTAGATGACAATTTATTTTATCGCCACCAATCACTCTTGTACCCAGACACTATTAGTGTTTGTTTAATGTAACACTAGGATTGGGTTAAGGTTTCAAAATTGTAATCATAAGCACAAATATACATGTGAGTACATCTTGTTTGGTTACATGAGATATTGTATTTGAAATATGGGTAGTATTCAATATGACGTATAAAGAGTGATAACAGTGGCTATGCATTCAAATTGAAAATAAAGTGAGATGATTGGAGGAGGGGGATGGGTGAAGGAATGAGCCTTATATCGCTAGAGGAATTCAAGGTCAACCAATAGCACAATTTTAAACTTCGATATTTTGCAAAAAAGACTAAGATGGTTTGAATAAAAATGTTTTTCAAATAGTTATACGAGCATCTTAGGTTAAATTCATAAAAGTTTAAAACCTTCGGAATATTGAAAAAAATATTATAATCTTTACGTAAAAATTTTTTTTCTTTTAAAACTTTGGATTGAGGTTGTCGGTATCAGTATTGATATGACATGTAAAACAGCTGTCATTCATGTAAAAATTAAATTGATTTAAAAGTTTTTTAATGCAAATAATTTGCTTCAGATATCATGTTAAATAATAAAGCCTTGTAATAATAATAAATGTTGTTACTTGTAATGATAAATGGTTTGTTTTCAATCTCCTCTAAAATATCGATGAAGCTTTCGCGTAATGTTTTCTGGTTTAATTATAATCCTCAAAATATACAAAATAAAGCCCTAAAATAATTACAAAAAAGCACAGTGGAGGAATAACTGGGTCTCTCCTGACTTCAATCTGTTGATTAGCGATTAAGGCAAAATTTTGAAATAGAATTGCGGCCTTAATATTGAACAAAAATATTAATGTAAATATTCATTTTATTCAGAATTTTAGGCTCTACAACATTTGCATTGACAATGTTTTTGATAGAGTTAGCTGTTTTGAGATATTGTTCAGTTAATTTGGTCTCACCTGGCTTCAAGCTCTTGATTAGCAGTTATAGTCCAGTAAAATTAGCAAAAAAAAGGGCTGTTTTATGCAAAAATTCGCGGAAAGCTGGAAATCGTTTTAATCACTTTGTTTTCATCCAAATGAAGGGATTTGAAGTTTGTCCCATTTTTCCTAGTGAGCTTCAGACGTGGCACCACAAAAATCTAAAAAATTCCGGACTTTTTTCAGTATTTTGAAAATAACTCAAAAACCGGTGGACTTGGTACCATGTTCTGATGATTCTTCTGGGTAACCATCAAAATCAATTGTTGCAGTTTTACCATAGTTGTTTTTCAAATATCCAATGTACTTGGAAATAATTGAAGAGAACTTTTCTCTTAGCTCCCAACTCACTCGACGAAGGTGGAAGCTACCATCAATCACATGGACAGTTTTTATGGTTTGTTCTAAATTATTAAGGGGGGGGGGGGGGTGAACAAATTGTAGAATACCGACTTTTGTGTTTTCCTCATCCCAAAGTTATCAAACATAGAAGTCAGAAATGGAGCCAATTCATACTCAAAGAACTTTCTAAGTTCTTCCTCTGATTTCTTGTGGAAAGAAATTTGGCGAAAAATAGTCTTTGGATCGATGGATACCTCCTCATCATGGATTTTAACAGCACACGTGAAGCTTTTCATTGCAGTTACTCGATTGGATATCTTGAATTTCACATGACCAAAATCACCACCAATGACACTTTTTATACTTGCAACTCCAATCTCTTTGGCTAGACAACAATTTATTTTATCGCCACCAATCACTCTTGTACCCAGACACTATTAGTGTTTGTTTAATGTAACACTAGCATTGGGTTAAGGTTTCAAAATTGTAATCATAAGCGCAAATATACATGTGAGTACATCTTGTTTGGTTACATGAGATCTTCAAAAAACCAATTTTCTGAGATTTTTTAGAAAAAAATTGGAAAAATGCACTTTTTTGATCTATCATATCTCGCTTATTTTTGATGGAATTTTTAGACTATGGTACTCAATCGACGCAGAATTTTATGGTCTACAATTTATAAACTAGAACTGTTTCTGTAGAGTGGACGGTTTTTGAGTTATTTTCAAAATACTGAAAAAAGTCCGGAATTTTTTAGGTTTTTGTGGTGCCACGTCTGAAGCTCACTAGGAAAAATGGGACAAACTTCAAATCCCTTCATTTGGATGAAAACAAAGTGATTAAAACGATTTCCAGCTTTCCGCGAATTTTTGCATAAAACAGCCTTTTTTTTTGCTAATTTTACTGGACTATAACTGCTAATCAAGAGCTTGAAGCCAGGTGAGACCAAATTAACTGAACAATATCTCAAAACAGCTAACTCTATCAAAAACATTGTCAATGCAAATGTTGTAGAGCCTAAAATTCTGAATAAAATGAATATTTACATTAATATTTTTGTTCAATATTAAGGCCGCAATTCTATTTCAAAATTTTGCCTTAATCGCTAATCAACAGATTGAAGTCAGGAGAGACCCAGTTATTCCTCCACTGTGCTTTTTGTAATTATTTTAGGGCTTTATTTTGTATATTTTGAGGATTATAATTAAACCAGAAAACATTACGCGAAAGCTTCATCGATATTTTAGAGGAGATTGAAAACAAACCATTTATCATTACAAGTAACAACATTTATTATTATTACAAGGCTTTATTATTTAACATGATATCTGAAGCAAATTATTTGCATTAAAAAACTTTTAAATCAATTTAATTTTTACATGAATGACAGCTGTTTTACATGTCATATCAATACTGATACCGATAACCTCAATCCAAAGTTTTAAAAGAAAAAAAATTTTTACGTAAAGATTATAATATTTTTTTCAATATTCCGAAGGTTTTAAACTTTTATGAATTTAACCTAAGATGCTCATATAACTATTTGAAAAACATTTTTATTCAAACCATCTTAGTCTTTTTTGCAAAATATCGAAGTTTAAAATTGTGCTATTGGTTGACCTTGAATTCCTCTAGCGATATAAGGCTCATTCCTTCACCCATCCCCCTCCTCCAATCATCTCACTTTATTTTCAATTTGAATACATAGCCACTGTTATCACTCTTTATACGTCATATTGAATACTACCCATATTTCAAATACTATATCGAAAGTAATAAACAATATTTCCCATCATGTACAAATCATTTTTAAATTATTAATTTGTCCGTAGCACCAAAAGCTTCTGTAGCAGGAGGGAGAAACTTAGTAAGTTAATTTTCTCACTGAATTCGGCCTTTTTATAAATCCCCTACCACTGGTCCCATAACCAATATGTTAAGCTGTAATTCTCAAAATATCAAAAATAATGACCTAAAATAATTACAAAAACATCATAAATGCCTCAATAAATAAAAAAATAGATGTATATAAAAATTAGAAGCACGGTGGACTGATAACCGAATCTGTTCTGGTTTCAAGATCTTGATTAACAATTTAGGATAAATTTTAAAGTAGAATTGTGAGCTTAATGTTCAACAAAAATATTAAGTGTGGGTACTCATTTTACTCAGAATTTTAAGCTTTACAACATTTGTATTGACGATGTTTTTGATAGAGTTAGTTTTGTTTTAGATATTGTTATGGTAATTATAAACCTGTTTTTTGACTATAAATCTGTACATATTTTCTAATGCTCATCTATTATGAAGGGAAAAACTTAGTACATTCATTCTAGACCTAAACTAAATGGATTAAAACAATTTTCAGCTTTCCCCTAATTAATTCTGATTCAGCCTTTTTTTCCCTCTTCTACCACTGGGCTAATCAGAAACTAACTGAATTTGAAGTTTGATGAAAATTCGTGCATTAGTTCTTGAGATAGAGATACTGCAGAAATCGTGAAAAATGCAGCATAGCAGTGTCACCTGTTGGGCAATTTATACCAAAACACAATCAGAAATCTTTGCAATAGGTCTTAAGATATAGCAATTGAAGGAATCATGAATAATGCATCATAGCAGTGCCACTTATTAGGCGATTTACACCAAAGAGTAATTAGAACCAAATTATATCAAGGACTAATAGAATCTGAAGTTTTATAAAAATCCATGCATTAGTTCTTAAGATATAGCAGAAATTGTGAAAAATGCAGCATAGCAGAACCACCTGATGGGCAATTTACATCAAAAACTAATCAGCACCAATTTATATCAGGGACTAACTGAATCTAAAGTTTGATTAAATTCTGTGTGTTAGTTCTTGAGATACAGCACCCACAAAATTTGTGCTACAAACGGACATTTTGTAAAAACATATTTTTGGGGATCTCTGACCTCTAAAACATTTAATCCATTGA
The DNA here is from genome assembly GCA_963932465.1 of Maratus speciosus. Classification (NCBI taxonomy): domain Eukaryota; kingdom Metazoa; phylum Arthropoda; class Arachnida; order Araneae; family Salticidae; genus Maratus; species Maratus speciosus. The sequence continues at coordinate 231,171,070 of OZ010792.1, read as the reverse complement.
AGAAAATAAAAAAAGAGAGAGGATGGGAAGAAACAGGAAAAGTGTGCATTTCAAAACTTTCCTCCTATTTCACATTTATATGCTGTTATTAGTCATCCTGTAAAATGTATTGTTTCCATAGATTCCAAGAAGAAATCCCTCCATAACCCCTCCCTTCCTCTTGGAGAAAGAGGTAGAATTTTTTTTTCAAAAAAGCTTACTTAATCTTTTGCCAACACCTAATATTCTATAAAACTTCTAATCTTCAGTTTCTATAAATTCCAAAGGTCTGATAGTTGGTCATTGAGTGACAAGATAAAAGTAAATACATAAAAGAGCTAACAAATTAGAAAATTAGGCTTTCAAAGCTTTAAAAGTGACATTCAGAAACACATTTTCTCAGATGTTGTATTGCAGAAACACAACATCAAAAGTTATTATGTTTACTCATGTTTTTTCACCAGGAAACACAATGGAAACATTTCAAAGAAGTTAAAGGGAAAATCAATGAAATTCACCGTATTAATCAAGAAAAATGGTGTCTTGTATAGGTCCTGAACATCTGGAAAAATGTACTGGAACGGTAAATTTTTTATTGTTGTTTCACATTTCATAAAGATTTTGCAACATTTATTTGAAAAAATCTAGAATTTTTTTTCAAAAAAAGTCTATTTCATAAAATAGTTGCCTATTTGACAGAAATAGTCGCTTTTCAGACCATTTTCATTTAAAAAAATTGCCTTAGTCTCCTGGAGCTGAAGATAGTAGCAAATACTAACACTTTAATAGCAGACCTGTTATTTGAGTGCTTGTGAAAAATTTCCTTTTCTTGTCAAGTTTGTTTTCTTTATTTTGTTATTATTACTCATTGTATATATTAAATAAGTTAACCCTCTGACAGTCTTGCAGAAGGGCAAAATTGTAATTTTGTTTTCTCTGTATTTTGTTAAATGCTTAAAAAATATGATTCTTTCAACATTATATAAAACAACTTAATTAAAAATAGGAATGTAATCCTTGAGAGTATTAATCATTGTTCAATGTATTAAAAATCCATTAAATGAACAGAATTATATTATTTTAAATATTGCTGATATTGACGTGAAACCTGGAGCTTAGTGAACGTATTAACACGGGCTTGTCAGTGAGGGGGTTAATACTGTATGTAGGGGGGGGGGGGTGATTGTGTTAATCATGTTAAAATCAAAATTGCATATAAAAAATAGTGTAAAAACGAAATTGAATGTCATTCCCCCCACCCCCCTCTTGATCATTGTTTTATCATAGAATCAGGGATGTAGTGGAGTGTATACATTCTGGGTTTTTTTAAGAAGATCCGTATAACCTCTGTTTCTCAAATAAATCTGTAGCGTATACTCCAAGGCATGACGTTCATTAATTTTAGGGTATACCCTCTGGTTTTTTTACAACTACATCACTGCATACAATTATGACAACTTGTTGAAATAGCCATTTATATATATATCCCCCCCCCCCATTTTATTTTATTCAAAAAATTTATAAGATTTAAGATATTATAATATTAAACTATTTAGGTTTTTCAATATTTTGAATTTTCATTGTGGGTTCTGTATGCCGATTAGCTTTACTGTAATATTTTTTATGATGATTAATGTATTATATTTTTACATGCCATCTTCATTTTAGAATTTTGTTTAACATCATTATATGAACTTGTAAGATAAATTTTGATTCAAAGGTAATTTACATACACATATATATATATAAGATTTTAAGTGATTTTTTTTATCATTTAATATTAAAATAATTTTTAATTAGATATAATAAAAGACTAAGTCATGTGACAGTCATCAACAGTTCTGGGCTGACCACTTCAGTTTTTATATGCCGTTTTTCTACTTTTATGTTAGCTTGGCGCAGGTGATTCAATCGCCAAATAGGGTTCCATCGCCATCATTTCATTTAAAGAAAATAAATTTAAAATGCATATATCAGATACATTTAAAAATACATGCCTTTCTTCATCTCATTTAAAATACAATAAATAAATAAATAAAGGTACTTTTCCAGTATAGGTGCTTGACAAAAGGTGCTTGGCGAGAAAAGAAATTTGGCAATGTATTTTCTGGCAACCTATTTATTGTTTCATATACACAAGCATTCTTTTTTCAGTTGAATACAATTTATTTAATATAAAGAAGCCATTTATCCTTTTTTATATAGAAACAGAAGTAATTTGTATATATAAAAATATGTATAAATAAAATGTTTATAAATATATATAATTACATATATAAACAAAAATAAAACTTCATCAGGTTTGTTTTCAGAGTTGTTTAAATATTTTGGCAACATATCTCCCTTTTTGAAGCCAGAATTGCACCAAACTTTTTTAAAAATGCCAATGAGCCTATAGGGGAAAAATATCTAAATAAATAATTTATAGTAATAAAAATAACATATACGAAAATATTTTATTTCTACATCAAAGCACTGTTCCTAATTTACACACCCGAAAAATAAAAGCTAACCAGGGGGAAAATGCTGTTGGCGAGATTTGCGTCCAGCCAACGTAAAAATTGAGCGATTTTTACTCAATTTTTTTTAAAAAATAAAACTGCTTAGAGTTTGATTTTTTAGAAAAATATTTAAAACAATTAAAGTTTGAGAGATGAGTTATATTAAAAAATATGTATATGTTTTGAGATAACTTCAGTTAAAATTAAATTGACAGTCCATATCTCTTTTGACCGAAATAAACATAAAATATTTGTTCTTCAGTGAACAAAAATGTAACACAGTGCGCCTTAAATATTACTAAATAACCACAGCAGGTTTTACTTTTAAACATGAAAGTTTAATCTGAAGAACACATAAGACGACACGGAACACAAAACAACAAATACAGAATCCAAACTACAACTAAAACTGTTCTACAGTTTCGGGACAGGATGAGACAGGATGCGCACGTATCTCAAAACGATTACGATTACATATCGACTGACACATTTCGATTGTACTTCCAACATCCTCCCTCAATCTAAATATGTCCAACATAAAAATCATAACACTTAACATTCAATACAATATATATATATATATATATATATAATTATCATGGAAGACGGTAGTATTCCGAGTGACGCAGCCTTAAGCCTAAAATCGTATAGTATCATAGAATTCGTAGATGGCGGAACTCATATATACAGCTATCTCGACATCAAAGAAAACGCGAAAAGCCGCCTTTTAATAACTCAGCAGATATAGGTCTTATTGTTCTGAATTTTCTAGAACAGTCTTATATCTGCAGTCTAATCGTATACTGAAATTTTTACATTTCTACGTGCAGTATATTTTGAGATCTAAATAGCCATTTTTAAAGTGAAAACGTTGGTATGATATCGAGGAAGTTCCTAATTTGAAAATCTTGAAAACGGTTCTAACGATTATTTTTAAATTGATACATAATATAAATGTGATTAAGGCGAGGTGAATAACACTTTTCTTTTTTCTGGGAAACTCTCGTTCGTTAAATAATTTGATTTTTTTTTCTCTCGAAAATGACACGGGCAATTTTTTAAAAATCAAATAAATATGTTTCAGATGAACCAAATAACAATTTACTTGTTTCCAGCAAGACTCTTATTCGTTTTATAATGCGCATGAAAAATCGGACTATATTTCTTGGCCATTCTATGGAAATTTCACCGAAAATGCATGACACTGTATTCATACACATGCTTTCTTTTTAACCACTTTTTGGGAGAAAAATTTTGTCTTCCCACTGGCTGAGTGGTTAAGGGCCATCGTCTACTGATCTTAAGATAGGCAGTTCGATACTCTCTGGTACGTGTTTTCACATGTAAATGTGTTTTTTTTTTTTTTTTAAAGTCTGCTAGTTGACCATTATTCTCAGTTCCTTTGTAATTTTTTAATTGCTATTAAGTTAAATAAAATTACAATTATAATGACGCCAATTTGATGATGATTATTTCTTGGCAATTTTTTCAACAGTAAAAATATTACCATAAATTTTATAAATATATTTAATTTCAATCACTTTACAAAAAATATACATTAATAATTATTATTTGAATATAAATCATACGATCAGAAACGTAAAAAAATAATTCATTTCAGCTCTTCTTTTTATAATATCATTTTTATTATTATGACGGTCAATCAATATATAATCACTGACATCCATAATATTATTATTATTATAATTATTATTTTCCTTGCATAAAAACTATTGTGATGTAATAATTCTTTTATAATAAATAATTTAGTTGAAATGTTTTATTTATAAATATCAATGAAGTTTGATAACCCCGAGACAATTGTTTTTATTTAACTTTGCAATATTTACAGTTTACATAATAAGCATATCAGAATTCTGGTGTCGCCATCTTTTGATGCAATTGCGTACTACATTTTGTCTCTTATTCGGAAAAAAAAAACTAACGCTTTTCGCCACTTTGAAAGAATCTCTTGTGACTAGAGGTCTATTTCGCAAATATTAAGAAAATTACTGCATACAAAAATATTAAAATGGGAAGTATTATAGAGAAATGTTTGATAAAAACGTTGAAGTAGACAGTTTTTAAATCAAAGAATTATTTTAAGAGATATTTAATGTTAAATCTGGATAAAATTGTCTCATTAAAAAAGTCTCATAGGGAAAAAAATGTACATGGGAATTTAATCATTTTCATTCAATTTAATCATTCAATAGAAACTCGAAGTTTGCAGAGCGCATTTACTATTTTTAACTTGCCTAATTTTTTGACGGTTTATTTCAATTTTAAATTAAAATTTTCAGAATTTCCAGAGATATTTTTTACATATTTTAGAAAAGGTTATTTTAAATTGTTGCCAATTGTTAAAACAGCGCAAAGAATAATATATCCTTTAAATTAAAAATTTATTCACACATGACTATTATAAACAGAAAAAAATCCTTTTAAATTAGAATTAAATGATAACGTGTTAAAAGCAGGAAAATATTAAACATTACGTCATAAAAATTGTTTTTACACATGCTTACTTAAAATGAAAGAAAATTATAAAATAATCAATTATTTTCAAATTAGAATTAAATGATTACGCATTAAAAGCAGGAAAACATTGAAAATTACGTCATAAAAATTATATTTACACGTGAATATTAAAAGAAAAAGAAAATTTTTAAATAATAAATTCATTGATATGTGTTAAAAGTCGTAAATGGAGGAAATTACGTCATATTGGCCAAAGTGGCCAAATAATAATATTGCAAAACAGTTTAAATTAAAAAATATATTTATATGAGAGATTTATTTCAAATTTCGAGATGATATTTTTAACTATAGTTGCCAATTTTAAAGTAGCGCAAATAATAATATTATCTTTCTAATAATAAAAATATTTTCAGTTGAATGTTACAAAGAGAAAGGAAAGTTTGGTGAAAATTATGTCAGATTTAAAACGTTACATTTAAAATCTCTTATTTAAAATCATTTTCTTATAGCGTTGTTAAAAAATACCATAAAGCAAAGACTCTGTTGACTTAGTTCCTTTTATATTTGGTAATTTTCAAATGTTTAACTAATCTTATTTAATCAAGCACAGAAACAGCAAGTAACATCAGCTGATTCGGTCTTGAAATCCCTCAGTAAAAGGGAAACCCGTTTACAGTAAGATCGCCATTGATTTTTTAATTATACAGAGCAGCCTCGATTATCCGAGCTAATTGGGACTGTTAGTAAATCGGAATTGGAAATCTCGGTTAATAGAAACTGTGTGTAAAAACTCGCCATGCTTGCGAATTTAACATCTCTTTAAAAAATATATATAGAACGTTTTTTAAATAATAAAAATAAATATATGTAAAGTTCTGTTTCACAGCTTAACAAATTTAAAAAGAAAATCAACTACCAGTAGTAAATTTTAAAATGCAAATTGAAAAATTTACGAAAGTTCACACAGCCACTGGAAACAAAGCATTGTTCGCTATTGACTTCTCAGGGTCCAATGTTTCTTTGGAGTTGAGTGCTTTTGGGGGCAGAAGGGCCTGTATAGCACAGACAGTAATCTAAAGAGTGTGATTATTTTTAAGGCTCATTCAAAAGGGGAAAAAAAATCAGACTTTGTTATTGACTCGGTTAACAGAAAGCTCGATTAATTGAAGCTCGGTTAATCCAGGTTCTACTATAATTCAATCTTCCGTAATCTTTTTAAAGCAGATCAAATTAATGGACTTTAGCACAAAGTCACATAGTTGATAACTGCCATGCTTGTTGGCCACCTTTTTTTCAAAAAGTTTGCTTCACCTTATTCAATTAATGAGATATCTCCGATAAAATAAGTCACATTTTCCCATTCTAAAATACTGGTATCCAAAAATCGTAGCATGTAACTGACACTACAAGTACTCATGGAACTAGACTATTTTAAGTCTGATTTTTATTATAGACTATATAAAATTATTAAAAATATATATTATGATAGGAACTAGCGGGCTTCGTCCGCTATTTACGTTACGGATATAAAAATAATGTTTTTTTTTTTAGGGAAAAAGAAATACAAACCTATTTGACGATAGTTTTATAAAGACACATTTTGTATTTGTTATATTTCCAGGGATGAGGAGGGGGGGGGGGGACTATTTTGATTAAATATCATAATTAGTCCACATGGCAGATATAATTATGATAGACAGTAGCGGGCTTCGCCCCTCAATGGCGCCTTATGGGTCCAGCTTCCATAACTCAGAAACTACCTTTCGGACATCAATGCAACAGATTGCAAACGTTATAATTAACTTAATAATCACCCTATATAGCATAAAAGTAAATTTATGAGTACTGCATACTATTTTTTTATCGTAATTTCTGAAGAGAAAAAATTATTTCGGTTCCATTCTTAGGTACTGGTCTGAAAATTTTTGAAAAAGGGGGGAAGGAGGGGACATGAGACTGCTGTTTGTCAAACAACACAACGGGGTCTGGCTTATTCAACTTGGTTTTTGATGACTTCAATTGGAAGGTGGTTTGTTTAAAAGAGTGCGTTCCCTGCCCCATGAAAATTGGAACTATTGGTGCACCATCTATGTAAGGATTTAATAATTATAAATTAACATTTTGGATTTATTAATTTAAGGATAAAGTGTTTTTAAAGGAATATCAAATGAAACCCTCTGTGCGATCTGCGATTATACTCACCCACTTGTTTTTATATACAAACTGCTATAAGGAAAATTGTAATAAAATAGTAAAAATTAAATCTGCATTAAATTCCATAAGTATCTTTTTTTTAATCATTTTATCACTACGAATTGAATATTTCCAACTGAGCGAAAAAATGCCCAGGCCGGGAATCGAACCCAGATCCTTGGCTTACAAGGCCAATGCTTTTCCGTTTAAGCTAACTGGGCCGACAACCAGCCAGCATATTTCGCTCAGTTGGAAATATTCAATTCGTATGATAGCTTTACCAATCAGTTTGATTGTGTTAAAATAATATTTTATCACTAACCTAAAAAAAGTAATGATATCAATGCAAAAACCCTTGACGGGTTAAAAGTTTCTGACGCAGCACTTTATCTTATGCTCTAAGAATTTTAAATATGGAACTTAAAAAAATACTGATATCAAATTTTGAGTGACGTTATGCTATTTCTTAAAAAATATATTTGTATTTATTTCATCATTTTATTTTTGTTTTATTTATAATCTCATGTGCAAAAGTTATGTTCAACATGAAAAGCTGCATAAAATTTTATTCGCTGTTGCTTTATCATTTACATCTCTCATAAATTAAAAATATGAGTTTTAAAAGATATGATATAAAATTTAAGTGACGCCTTGATGTGACTTTAAAAGGTTTGTTTTAAAATTCAATTTAAATTATTTTTGACTTGGTTAAAATATTTTTTTACATCTACACAATACTTTTAATTTTCCAATTCACTGTTAAATATATCACTTTCATTGAATCTATACTATGCATTGAAATGTATTTATTTCAATAAATTGATTTATCTTTTGTGTCACGCTATTCAAAATTGTGAGTAAGATTTATGTAAATGGTTTCTTTGCGTCATTGTGTCCAAACTACATGAAATGTATGAAAAAGGATAGTTTGACGCAAATAAACCTTAGAGCATAAGATAAAGTGCTGCGTCAGAAACTTTTAACCCGTCAAGGGTTTTTGCATTGATATATTATACATACAACAACAAAAAAAAAAAATTAACCGAACATTATTTTTCTGAATTTTTCAAACAATACTTTACTTAAAGGCATAGTTAATAAATCAGCAACCTGTTCTGTAGATGGAATGTAATTAATTGAAACAGTTCTATCTCTTACTTTTTCTTGCACAAAATGATACTTAACATTTATGTGCTTTAATCTTTTAGGTTGTTCACGTGACTTGCTGATACGAATAGCTGACTGATTATCCTCAATGACTGATTATCAATAAATTTCGAACCCAGCAAGCTTCACTTACACATAGGCTCAAGGCAATGTACTCCGCCTCTGTAGACGATAAAGCTACACAAGTTTGTTGTTTAGAACACCATGAAATTGTACAATTATAAATTTGAAAACAATACCATGTTGTAGATTTCCTGTTAATAGTATCACCCCCCCCCCCCTCCCCAATCTGCGTCAACAAAACCTTTAACTAATTCAGCATTTACATTTTTTCTATACACTGACTTCAAGTCAACTGTACCTTTAATATAATGTAACACTCTTTTTAAGAACAACAATAACTTTTCACTTGCATAGTTTTGATATACTTTGATTTGATTAGTACTCAAAATACTGATAGAATTACATAAATCAGGTCTGCTTCCTAGCATTGCATACATGATACAACCAATTAATTTTCTATATTTATTTTCCACATTTACATTTTCTGATTTTTCATTAATTAAACATTCATAATTAAAGTTAGTGTCCATAGGAGTAGAGATACTTTTACATTCAAAATATCAAATCTTTTCAACACATTTTCTAAATAGTTACTCTGATCTAATGTTAAAATACCTTCATTTACATTCTGAGAAATAGATATACCCAAATAATAAGAAATAGGACCAAAATCTTTCATTTTAAAATTTCTTTTCATTTCACATTTAAAATCATTTATTTGTTTGGTATCAGAACCCGTGATAATCAAATCATCAACATATATCAATACATAAAGTTTACAATCATTCGAAAATTTGAAACACAAACATTGATCATTTTCAGATTTTGCAAAATTTTGAGAAGACATAAATTTCTGAAATTTTTCATACCAATATTTTGGTGCTCTTTTTAACCCATATATAGCCTTTTTAAGCTTACATACTTTTCCATCAGGTAAATTACAATTATCAGGTAAATACATAAAAACATCCTCTTTGATTTCCCCATGTAAGAAAGCACTGCATACATCCATTTGATATACAACCCAATCAAAATTTACACTAATTGCTAACAACATTCTTAAAGAATTTAACTTAGCTACAGGAGAATATATATCTTCAAATATTAACCCTTTTTGTTGATAACCCCTAGCAACCAATCTGCATTTCAATAATGAAATCTTACTTTTATTGTCCCACTTAATTTTAAAAACCCACTTACTGTCTATTATATTACAGTCATTTGGTTCGTCAACAATGTCCCAAGTGTCATTTTCAGAGAGGGCTTTCAGTTCAGCATTTATGGCCTCTTGCCACTTTTTCGATGAACTTGAGTTCATAGCTTCTTTATAAGTGATAGGTTCTTCCACATCGGTTGTACTTATATAGCTTGTTTCAAAGTCCTCAAATCTCGATGGTTTCCTCAGGTTATCTTTTGCTCGAAGGTGCATTTTGGTATTACTTAACTGGGGAGCAGGTGAATCTGTACTGCAGTTGTCATCATCATCTTGTTGTTGATTATTGGCCAAGTTATCCGAATCCATGTCAGTATCCTTATCTTCATCAAATTCTGAACTTTGATGTTGCACAGGATCAATTAAATCCAAAACAAAATTTTCATTCTCTACTGTATAGGAAGGTTTCTCATTTGGATTAATTATTATATCTCTATGTAATGTCACTGTGTTTGTTTTTGAGAAGTAGACTCTGAATCCTTTAGTATTTTCACCATATCCAACAAAAATTCCCTTTTCACTCTTAACATCTAACTTTCTACGTTTTTCTTTTGGGATGTGAACCCATACTTCAGATCCAAATGTAAACTTTAAATTTCTAAAGTCAAAAGTCTTGTTTTTCCACAATTCATAAGGTGTTTTTCCTTTCACTGTGCTAGTACCTGTTCTGTTAATTATGTATACAGCTGTATTCGCAACTTCTGCCCAGAACTTCTTATCTAAATTTTTGCTACCAACATAGTTCTTGCAGCTTCCATGATGGTTCTCATTTCTCGTTCAGCTCGGCCATTTTGCTGTGGATTGTATGAGACAGAAGTTTCATGCTCCATGCCATGATGAATCAAAAGTTCTTTAATTTTATCATTCCGGAATTCTTTGCCATTGTCAGATCTTATTACTCGGATATTTTTATTCATCTGGTTTTTGCACATCAATATGAACTCTAACAATTTATCATACACTTGATACTTATTTTCGAGAAAATAAAGTTTCCTAAAGTGAGAGTAATCATCTTTTAACACTAACATGTAACGAGACTTTCCAATTGATGCTACTTCTATTGGACCACAGAAATCTGCATGAATTATATTACAAATTTCAGTAGATTTCGATTTACTTTCTTGAAAGGGACTATGTTGTTGCTTTCCTTGAATACATGCCTCACAGAATGTAATATCAGAAGAATTTTCCCAGGTAATTTCATTTTTTGTCAGCAGCTTTTTGACATGATCAAAATGTTGATGAGCTAACTTTTCATGCCACCATAAGAGACTTTTCTTTTTACTTTTAACACTACTGTCAGCAACACAACATTTATTTAGATTTTCAAACTCTCTCATATTTTCGTCTATGGTCACTCTGCTTTTATCTAAGCGAAATATCATTTTGAAAAGTTTATCTTCACGTTTAGCTATAGCAACTATTTCTTTAGATTTTTGATGAATAAATTTAGCACATTCTGAGTTGGATGACATATATAAACCTTTATCTAGAGCTTTACCTTGAGAAAATAAGTTTACTTTTAATTGAGGGACATGCAATACATTTTGAAGTTCAGTTTTAATATATTTTTCACCATTATATGACTGAACATAAATAGTTCCTATTCCAATAGCTGTTATAGAGGTTCCATCACCTATTTTTATCTGTTTAGCCTCTTTCAACTTCAAATAATTTCCAAATAGACTTACATCATTACACATATGTTCTGAAGCGCCACTGTCTAAATAGAATTCTACATCTGATTCAGAATTTATAATTCCCATAAGTGCAAAACTTTTGCCATTTTCACCTTTAGACTTCATATTTTTATTTTTACGAAAATAATAATCTTTAAATACGTGCCCTTTTTTATTACAAAAATTACAAACAATATTTCTGTTCTTAGGAACATTATTACCATACCTACATTGAAATTTCTTGTGACCTAATTTTCCGCAAGAAAAACACTTGATATTACTTTGATTTTTAGCTGTAAGAGCAACAGTTTCTTCTTTCGTTTTTAATCTTTCTTCCTCAACTAACAAACGAGCAGTTAAGTTACTTAAAATTCGCTGTTCATCTGCTATGGATTCCCAGGCTAAAGAGAAGTGCTTATATTGTTCGGGCAAAGCCATAATTATTTTTGTAATGATCATTTTTTCAGGAATTACTTCGTTATGTTGCTTAATTTCGGCAACCATATTCTGAACTTTAGATAAAAAATTCATCACATTGTCATCAAACTTCAAATTGAAAAACTGTTGTTGTAACAAATGAATACTTATATTTGATTTTCTTTCATAAATAGTGTGTAACTTGTCCCACATTTCTTTTGCTGTAACACATGAAATTATATGCGATATTGGTCCAGCTTCCATACGTGAAACCAAAATTTCTTGCGCTTTTGCATCTTTGACAATGAAATCAGAATATCCAGCATCAGTTGCTTCCTGTTCAGGGGCGTAGCCACAGATTTTTTTTCGGGGGTGGGGGGGGGGGGGGGGATTCGAAAATTTCCCAACTTGAAACAAATTGCTCCAATTTTCAACTAAAATGATATGCACAACGTGTGTAATAATTATAATGATACTTTTGCATAAAAAATTCCTTTCCAAAGAAAAATTCTGAAACTGAAAACATAAAAATTCTAATTATGGGTTTGTTTACTAAAAAAATAAATACGCTTTTTACTTTCTTCTATCTTTACAAGAAGAAAGTATTGGATTCATGAAAAAATTCGACTTTCGGTTGTAGACTGATTTATACGTTTTAGTAAGTCCTGAACACGATTCGACTGTTTTAGAAAATATCTGTCTGTCTATATGTGATACAAATTTTGTGGGCGCTCTAACACAAGAACTAATGCACGAAATTTAATAAAACTTTAGAGATTCACTTATACAGTCGAACCTCGTTTATGCGAACACTCAAGGGGAAACCTTTTTTGTTCGTATTAAAAGTAGTTTGTGTTATCGGAACTTAACTACATTACATACAACTGGATGAGGCAATCGGAAACAGTTCGTGTTAACGAGGTTTGACTGTACCTTGATAAAAATTGGTGCTGATTTGTTTTTGGTGTAAATCGTCCAACAGGTGGCACTGCTATGCGGCATTTTTCACGATTTACATGATTTTAGCGATAACTATATCTCAAAAACTATTGCACGGAATTTGATCAAACGTCATACTCTGTTAAACCTTGACAAAAATTGATGCAGATTAGCTTTTTATGTAGTATATCATATAGCAGGTGGCGCTGCTATGCAACATTTTTCACGATTTTGCAATAGCTGTATCTCAAAAACAAATGCACGGAATTTAGTCAAATTTCATATTCCATATAAGTGAATAGATCCTTATTAGGCTTGAGTCTATACTGTCCAAAGCTATTGCTTTTGTGCACTTTGAGTAAGGAATTTTGGTTGCAGACATCTAAGAGGCTGGGTGCCAAAATTCAATGATTTGTTTGAAAAATGCTATGCTTATATCCAGTGGTGTAGTCGTAAAAAACACAGAGGGTATACGCTCAAAGCAGAGGGTATACGCTCAAGTCAAAGCGTATACCCTAGAGTGTATATACTGTAGCTTTCTTGAGAAACAGAGGGTATACGGTGTTCCTTAAAAAAATCCAGAAGGTATACGGCGTATACCCCCGTATACCCTCCACTACACCCCTGCTTATATCTCATTTTTAAATGTGCACACAATTCAACAAATCTATACCTTTAGAGTTTGTTATTATAGGCAAAGAATTGTCATTTAATTTTGGCACTGTGATTGCAAATTTTGAGGCATTAACATGTATGGAGTAGAAGAAAATTTTGGGATTGGCACATCCGACTAGTTTTCACTTAATATTAATTCTTGTGGACTTCAAAGAAGCCCACCTGTTAATATCATCGCTTAGTTTAATAAAATTCCCTATTTCACTTTCATATTTTAAAAGCATTAGGCTGTTAAATCTGTCATCCCTCATTGTAACTTGCAATATATATTTTTTAAATTTTTATTTGACTAAAGATTCTTTCATTAGATGCAACACCATAAAGATAAGCTGCTGTGACTGTTAAGGTATGAGTATATAATTTGACGGCGTGACCCAAATTGTCTTTGAATTTCATGGCATGATTAAAAGGTTTGTTAAGTGAGTTGGGATTTGGTTTATTTCTATTTGACTCTGCAAGTCATGTACATCCGATTCTCATATCCAGGTGGAAACATTATTAACTTTCTTGCACAGTTGTAATTTAAATATGGAATGCATTGCTGCAATATTCTCTTGATATAGGGAACATTGTCATTTAAGCCCATACTAAATTCCCGAAATTTTCTTGTATTTCTTATAATTCTTTACTGTAAATCTTATGTGTATCAATGTTCATTTCTGTGCTATTATTTTTATTTATTGCCTTTGGTGAAACCGTTTTCCTACGGTGCTTTCGGAACTCAGCTTATTCAGTCACATTCTAATATTCATAATTGTTTGTGAACTTGTCTATAGGGAAATCTTTATTGATTCAAAATTTTATTCAAGTGCAACGTGTCAGTGTTACAGTGCATGTCGATTTTTTCTTCAGTTGATGGACTGCTTTGATGGTCATATTTCTGTTTCAAATTAAAGTCGTCCATTTTTTACTTTTTTCATCCTCGAATGGATTTTTGGATGCTTCAAAATCTTGCACGAAAACTCTTTTCCTATTATGAAGGGTTTCTTCGTGCTGAGATTTATAGTAACTTTTTAGAACAGCTTTAAACACAGAACACTGGACTTTTGGTTTAAAATTTTATAAACACATATGAATATAAACGAACAGGACTGATATATATTTCCGCACACAAATAAGAGTAAAATGTGACAAATTTATCTAAACTAACGACTTCTTATATCCGCATTTGCTCATATAACGCTTTTTAATTGACAGCGAAGGGTTAACTAATTTTTGCGGCAAAAAAATCACGAAAATGAGTAAAATATTGTCCAAAAATCGCAAAATTAGTCAAAAAAGTTGTGAAAACTTATCAAATCTTCATGCCCATAGTTGTGTTTCAAGCAGTTGACTACATTCCTTTCTGTTGTGCTACAAGTGATCTCCAATTTTCAAAAGAAGATGCAATCCCTTTGGATTAAAATAGCTGGATTCTCTTTTGGGAGGAGAATGGGAGGTAGGGTGAAATTTTTGAGAAAGGAACAAAGTTTTGGAGGAAATAAAGGAACTGGTTAGTCAGATATTGAGGGACAGGAGTAGAGAAATTTAGGTCTGGTAGATGTACAATATTTTTGTAGAACTGCAAAATACAATGATAGATTGAGTGTGGCTGATTTCTTTTTGTATTTCTTTTGATAATTTAACTTGTTTACTGTTGCGGTACTTAAAATAATCACCAAAACAATACAAATTTCGTAATTTTTTTACTATTACTTTTAAAAAAGAAAATGTTTCAAAAACCTAGAATTTCCCAACTCTAAGCTCAAATTTCCCAACTTCACATATATTGGGGGGGAGGCGCCCCCCCCCCCCCAATACCCCCCAAGGCGACGACCCTGTTCCTGTTTTACTTTTAATCCTGTTACTATATCATATAGTTCCTTAGCTATAAGCGTGACCTTAACTTGGAATTTCCATACATTCCAATTACTTTCATTCAGTTTAATAAACTGTCCCTGCTGTGTTTCGGTTCCGGCCATTTCAAAACAACATTCGGAAAACTAACTTTACAAAAATTTCAATTACTATTTACTTCGCAATATTTCTAATAATAGGTTTGGGTCTGGGCCCATAACCTGTAACACAGTGCGCCTTAAATATTACTAAATAACCACAGCAGGTTTTACTTTTAAACATGAAAGTTTATTCTGAAGAACACAAAAGACGACACGGAACACAAAACAACAAATACAGAATCCGAACTACAACTAAAACTGTTCTACAGTTTCGGGACAGGATGAGACAGGATGCGCACGCATCTCAAAACGATTACATATCGACTGACACATTTCGATTGTACTTCCAACAAAAAAAAATATTAATTTATGGAGGTAATCATTCACACAGCAAGAATGGATGATCTGGACGTCACATTCGTTACATCTGTTTGTTACTTTATGAAGCAATTTTTAATTTAACATTTACCCGTATTCATATAGATGTTTTATTAGTTTATCAATTAATTAAAATAAGAACTATGTCATTAAAGGCTGACGTCATGATGTTAAAAGATAACAAGCGCTGAAAAAATAGAATGATCCATTTGTAGAACAGATCAGTTTCAATTGACGTCCATTATTTATTAGGTGTTACTTTGGAGAATAATTTGGAGATAGTTTTTTTTTAATGAAAAATGGTCGACAGGGATAATGGAGAAGTACCCCGAAAAAGATATTAGCAACAATATTTTGGTTTAACATAAGTGTGGATATCACTAAATGCTTTTTAAAGAAAAAGTCACTGACCAAATCCTATTAGCTAAGATACACCTTTTGGCAGTGGGCCCATTTACATAAAATAACTTAATAGATTTTTAAATCTCCATCAAATTCCTGAATGTATTGCTGCTGATAAGCAAACAGACATGAAGAATAAATGTCTAAGTGAGCTGGGTGGTTTTTCTCAAGAAAGATGAAATACATGACAAATATATATGTATATATATAAATGAAATGCTGCCCTAATCGCATAGATTTGTTTATTTCTCTATCTGAATCTTTACATTTAGTGAAGTGAAAGTATGCAACTAAATAATAATTATGAATAAAAGTAACATTTTGCAAGCTTAGATACATTTAAGGGAGACAAAATTGGTCACCAGAGGCAGCTAATTTTTAATTACATTGTTGTATGCATTATCATTTATTGCACATGTCATCACTTCAAAATACAGCACAATTACAACTGTTGCATTAACAGATAAGACAAAACTATTAAAAAACTTTATTATATATATATCATAGTTTTATTTCAAATAAATTCGCATAATATAACCTTTGATGACTTCTCGAGCATAAAAGTTTTGCTTATCATATCTATGAAAAGAAAGTATCAATTAGATTGATTTAACTTGGATAGTTTTAACATATAGCATTAAGAATTGGTTTTAAATTTAACAAAATATAGTCCTTTTTTTTTTTTTTTTTTTTAAGAACAAGAACAGTAAGAAAAACAATTAGGCAACAATTATAAAGATTGATTAGTATCTTATCGCAGTAAGTAAAAATGGAATATGGAATGAAACACTGATATGTAAATACACTTTCAGACATGAGATAGAAAAGGATTTTTTCAGAACAATTGTGACAGATTTTCTGTCACATATTTCTCGTTTTTTGCAAAATTAATGTAAAACATAACTTTATTTCTTTTAAAACATGTTATCCCCCCCCCCCCTTTCTTTCCATACTGAAATATGTAATTAAATTCATTTCTTAAAACCATACTGATTTTTATTAAAGTGTTTTTCTCCTTCCTAAAACATCTTTAATTCAGTGCGCTTAAATATTCAGTTACTTTTTCTTTTTCTAATTGAATCATTTATCTGTCCATTACTACTTCCAGTGCAAAAAGTAAATAAAAAAATTATAAAGGCAGCTGCTGGAAATAGTATGTCTTCATTTAATTGCATCGACTTTTGCCCACAGATAAGCAATTCTTAATTTCTGCTAATATTTGACTGTTGAAAATGTATTAACAACAAAAGTAAAAGAAAATATTTCATGGGAATCATGTACTTTATCGTGAATAATGGTCGAGCTATAAACCAGATGTTCTTTCCTCTCTGCATTTTCCCATGCAGCAGTCTGCATTGTGCAATTTTAAGTAATAGTCATTTAAGCGAATGCCAGTCTGTAATATAAACATCTCCAGATTTTCTGTCACCTTTCTCATAGTAATTAGAGGTAGTTATTGCAACCTAGGCGTCACCCATATGGTAGGGACACCAGATAATTTGCTGTAATGTATATCGCCAAAAAAAACCTTTGTCTACCTAAGTACAGTCACCAAAAGTTTGTAAATTGGCAATACTGTGCAACGCCAAGACTTCTAGCGAAAACTCTCTTTTCTCCTCTGGCCTTCGAGATGTAAAGTTGCTAAAAGAAGGGCGCTTTGGCGCCCCATTTGTCATCGGGGTCTCTCTCCCATTTTACTAGCTGAACCAACTCCTCTAAAATGCTTTAAATAAAATCATTGTTCCAGTAAATTAATAGTTGGAGTTTTTTTTTTTTTTTTTTTTTTTTTCTGCGCATTCAAAAACCCGGTCTTCAAACTTCATTACAACAATCAGTGAAGAATTAACTGGCAAATACAAAACACTATTAAAATGTTTGATTCCATTAAAAGACTTACTTCTTCTACCCAAACTGGAAATGGATTTATTGCCATCGTCAATTTCATCTTTGCTAGCTGATATCCTTAAACATTAAGTGATAAAAAATGTTAAATCAAAGAATAAGTAAATAAATACATAAAATAAAACTTGATTATGGAAAACAATAAAACAGAATGCAAACCATTTTTTTTTTTTTTTTTTTTTTTTTTTTTTTAATTCTTTAACAATATACAAACTGATTTTAAAAAGTACATATATTAATCTTCATTTATATTGTTTCAAAATGATAAATTGTACAAGTAAGAAAGATTTCACGCCATTGAAGCACCACAAAGATAGCAGTGTAACTTATAGAATGGTTAAAGTGGAAAACTCCACCGGTTCTGAAACTCAAGTAGCCCCTGAAAATTACATTAGGAAAGTAAAAAATTAAAATTTTATAAACGCAAAGATTAAAATATGATCTGAAACCAAACTATAGTAACCACTATTATGGAGAAGGTAAATAAAAGAATCTAAAACAAAACTGAATCACATGTAGCTTATGCATATCTACCCTACATATATAAAATCCTAATGAAACAAATTTAGGAAACTATTTTAAATGAAACGACTGATTCTGTTTCACAGCTATTTCTCCTAAAATATGGGACTTTTGGCGGTTAAATTAACACCAATTATCCATATTGATCTGTGAATATCAAAAGTGGCAATAGAATTTTAAAATTTGAATTAGTTTTCGAGATATTAATTTTTTTTTCTAATTTTAAATACATTTCTGTAATGATGGCAATAAAATTCTCCATTTTTGTGGAGAAAAGGGAAAACTATAGGGATTATAAGATTTCTTTCTTTTTTTGTTCATCATTTTCAAATTGAAATTATCTTTTATTTCAATCAATACTGAAAACAATATTGGGATTAAATTATGTTTTTCAAGGATATTTGAAAAAATAAAAACTTATTTTCTTATATTCGATCTTCAGGAATAACTTTATTTTAGAAAACCAAAAATTGTCTGTCTTTTTCATCATTGACATAAACTGCATTGACTTAATAATAATAATTTCATCTTAGTTTTTTCAGTTCACAAAGGCTTAAAGCCGAAATAGTTTAGAGAGAAAAAGCATTTATTTTAATTCATAAACTGGAAATATTTTGAACAAATTTGCCAAATGATGTCATTTATGTAAACGCTTAAGAAAAGGGGATAATAAATTAATAGGGATTGTTATTTATTGATATCATTTTGTCATTTTTTACAAAATCTTAATGAAACGAATTTATAAAAACACTAATTCAATTCAGATATGTGAAAAGAATATATGACATAATAATTGTTCAACTGAATGCAAGGAGGATAAAACTCCCTACTTAGTTTTGTATTTAATTAAGAGAAAATGAACCAATAATACGAAAATGACATCATTTACCCTTTTCTCTGTCTCTCATCTACAGCAATAAAAAAATTCTGTTACTGCATTACCGGTATTACAGAAATGCCATTAAAATTTAAAACAAATTAGTATTTCAATAATAATACTTTTTTAATATTTTACATTTAGAAATTTTAAGAGTTATTATGAGACCTTTGGAACCATCCAGATATCTGTAACGATTACATGAAATAACTTCCGAACTGAATGCAAAAAAAATTAAAATTTCCTTACTTGGTTTTCTTTTCAATTTTAAAGAGGAAATGACATCAATAATGTGAAAATGATATCATTTACTCTTTTCTCTATTTCATTAACAGCAAGAACAAAAAATGTTGCTCGCTATTAGAGATATGCTATTAAAATTTAAAATTAAATTAATATTTCAATAACATTATTATTGAATTATTTATTTACACATAGGCATAGCGTCAGGGTGGTGGGACGTGCCCCCCAAAATTCTACACCTTGGGCACCAGATCAGGAGGCATAGGGACCGTCAAATGATGATTTTTTTTTTTTTTTGTGTAAGATACGAAAATTTATATCTATCTATCTATCTATCTATATATATATATATATATATATATGGAATTTGCATAAAAATGTCTCGCAGCCAGAAAATCCAAAATGAAAACTGAACCAAAGGCATTAAAATTTACAAATATATATAAAGATTCATCTACAAAAGAAGATTGCAAATGAATTAGAAAAAAAGAGCTGTTCTCTTAGGCTATTTTCATTATGACATTCCAAATGTACCATATCTATACCTTCTATCATTTAAATCATTTCCTGTGTAGGAGAATCACTAACATTTTTCAAGGTCAGTCTCTACTACACTCTGTGTTACACCTCAGTGTGACACACGGCTTACTTCAGGAATGGCCAACAAGGTGCAGCATACCACGTGATCTGGCGTCATCAAGCCCGTCTCGTTTTGGAGGGAGAATTAAATTTCTTTCCGATGCACTTCTGTGATAACCAATGCTCGCTGTTGTCATTTTGTTCATTATGTTTAGATATGCTATTGCTCGTATTATTTCTATTGAATAGTCAGGGATGTAGTGGAGGGTATATGGGAAGGGGGTATACGCCGTGTACCCTCTGGATTTTTTAAAGGAACTCCGTGTACCCTCTGTTTCTTAAATAAAACATTAGCATATACCTTATCTATGAACGCTCATGACGTCAGCGTATATCCTCTGCCTATACCATAAACTCTCTGCTTTTTTTTTTTTTTTTACGACGACAACACTGTGAATAGTGTTTATTATTTACTGAACTACAACCAGACCTAACAGGTATGTAAATATTAAGCTATGTTTTAAAATGAAATAATTCTTATATCCATTTATTATTATTGTTATAAAAATATTTTTGGGTGACTCATTAAAATCAAAACAAAAATTTTAAAAGTGTGCATATCATCTCTTTATATGCAGATATCAGGATTTTTTTTTTTTTTTTTTATTTAAGCAAGTTGTTTTGAATGAAATATAACTCTGTAAATATTTAAAAGTGAAATATTTTTTGAACTAGTGACTGAAATAATCCTTGTATCACTAATAATCAAATATAAGTTTGTAAGATGTCGACAGATTTATCATTATTATTATTGTTATTATAAAAATACCATACCGATGTCCATTTGCATAATACAACTATTTTAACGGTGAAATAAATTCTTGTGAGTGAAATATTAGTTTTTATGGTAATAGGCTTTTTTAAATCAGAACAGAATATTTAATTGTGTGCATATTATCTCTATATATACAGATAATAGGATTTTTTTTAAATTGTAGCAAGTTGTTTTGCATGAAATATAACAATGTAAATATTTAAAAGTGTAATATTTATTGAACTAGTGTATTAAAATAATCTTTGTATCAATAATAAAATACGTTATTATTATTATTATTATTATTATTATTATAAAAGTATTTTTCGATATCCATTTGCATAAGGCAACTATTATAACAATGAAATAAATTCTTGTGGGTGAAATTCCAGTTTTTTATGACAACAGGCTCATTGAAAAAAAAAAAAATATTCAAATGTGTGTGGTATTATCTTTATACTACGGAGCTCTGCCCCCTGCAAGCTACGCTCGCCAACCCCCGTTCAGACACTGCAGAATCTAAAAGCACGCTAATCTGATCGCTTTTAAAAAGATTAGAGAAGATTGAATTATACTGAAAAAACCTGTAGCGATCTCCCTGTAAACGGGTTTCCATTCAATTAATTCCCTTTGAATGCAAAAATTTAAGGCAGAATCAGTTGCTGTTAAGATATCCAATGGTTGTTTTCATGTTTGATTCACAATCTGTTGCCTGTTATATCTAAAATCTGTCGCCAAAATATAAGATTAAATGCCAATAATGGTTGATTATAAATGTCACATTCATTTGACTTTAATGAAGTTACACGTGTTTACGCCATCAAGTGATTTTTATTTCGATGCTTTATTTGTATTTTTATTAATGTTATACTAATTTATTTGTTCTTTCGTTATTTAAAATAAAAAATTATGTCGATTTGTGTAATTTGGCAAGTGGTATGATGATTTATATAATTTGGCGAAAGAAGTAGTAACATTAAAACATTGCTTTGAAGTTGAAATTAAGTGTCATGATTTGTTGTATTGTTATAAACGCATCGAATTTGGCGTGCATTTTTTTTTTTTTTAAAGACAATTTGGCGAAGGCCTTGTTTTCGAATACCATTTACATATGTATTTTTAAATTATTTTCTGTTATTTTTAAAAGGAAATAACAATTAAAAAAAAAAAGTTTAATTAATAACTATAGAACAAAACAATTTATAACATTTTTTATAAATAAAAAGAAAAGAAATTAATAAACAAATAAACATTTATTAATAAATAATCAACAATAGCCGGGTCACCATGTCAGGCAAAATAACGCCATTTTGGCACCAATTAGGTACAGCGTTGTGTATATGACATCTGTGGCTAATATTTTTCTTTTTGTTTTGTTTAAAAAAAAAAAGAAGGAAGTGAAAGCCATTTATTTTAAATGTTTCAGTTTTAAATGAAAGTTTTATATTAAATAAAATGATAATGAAATACAAATTGAATTATGAATAAAAGTAACATGATACATTTCTTAGCATACATTTAAGGGAGGCCAAGCTGGTCGCCGAATTAGTTTAAAATAATAACCTTTTCTAAAATAAAAATAAAAAATATCTGTTATGATTAAAATTTGAGTTGCCATCATTAGAGAAAAGTATATAAAATTAGAAAAAAATTAATATTTCGAAAACTAATTTGAATTTAAAAATTCGAATACCAGTTTTGAGATCTGCAGATCAATACGGATTTTTGGTGTTAATTTCATCGCAAAGTATTCCGTATTTTAGAAGAAATCGCCGTGAAACATAATCAGTCATTTCATAGAATCGTTTCATTTCAGCCGTTTCATAAATTCGTTTCATTAGGATTTTATATATATAGGGTAGATATACTGATACTAGTAATTCTTATTTAAAGTATAGCAAGCTGTTGTGCATAATATATGTTTTGTAAATACTGACGTGTTTTTTCGAGTAAAGTACTACATTGAGTTTTTATATATATTTACTTATGACAGCCAAATATGTACAACAAATTTCATATTTGGTTTTTAATTTTAATTATATTTGAGTGTACACATATTTAATCTCGTATGCTTAATTAAGTTGCATTTATGAATTTAAAATGTAGAAGCGAAGCTTTAAAATTATTATTATTATTTTAACTGCAGATACAGTAGTTTGTAATTTAGGGAATGTTTTGGTTAAATAACTAAAGTTATTCATGTATATTTATTATCGTTTTTGTACTTATTATACCTATAGTTTCATAGATGTTAATGAACAATCGATTTTATTTTTGGAGTGCTGAGCTTTTAACTGCAATAAAAAATAATTAATATGCTAAATTTTATACATACACTTTTTATGTTTCAGAAAACGTAAATTACTTTTATTCTGTTTAGAAGTACCATATAACTCTGTAAATATTTATTATAGATTTTTTTTTTATATAATTTAAGAAGCTATATTTTCGTTATTTCGAAACAATTAATAAAATTACTTTATAAATACCAAATTGTAGCAATTATAATTAAAGCCAATTTGTTCATACTTATGAAAAAAAGATACAAAGTTTAGTCAATATTGTGCCAATTTTTTTATGAGTCCTGGGTTATAAAGGAAATCATTATCTTAAATCATTTTTTTAATCTACCTAAAATATTTTAAAATATTTTGGAATCGGAAATTGGCTATCTAACGTTTTGTTAAAGTTTTGAAACCAGTCCAAAATAAAAATTAATGTTTTTAAACACTTTCTTCAAGATTGGGGAACACATCGCTTGTGAAAGTTAGGACGGAAGAAGCTATTCACAGGAGAGCTTTCTTGGCCGTATCTGAAGGAGGCTGTGTGTGACACTGTCCAGCATGGATAATTGCCAAGAGCCAAATGATTCCCATCACTCTGATTTTACAGATGAAAAGATCAAATGAAGGCTGCTCTATTTTTTTCTCTATCTCCCTGAGCAGCGTCGAGCTTTCTTTCTTTTCTTCCGTCTTGCCATGGGCGAGGTCGGGTGGTTGTTCGGGGCAATAATAATAATTTAAAAAAAAACGGGAAGAAGAATGCAAAGTACAATTCTTAATAAAAACCCTTAAAAAAAAAAGAGTATAGCATTTGTAGTGGTAGAGTAAAAAATCTTGGCTAGTAAAGACTCCCTCTCTTTATCCCCCAAAATGATTTTTCTCGTCTTTTTGCCATTTCTAGGCGTTTTGCCACCCTAGGCAGAAATTGAAAAATGTCGCCCTGTTCCTTTTGCTGCAATTATTTTTTGCAACCAATAGGGTGTCAATGATTTTAATCAGTTGACTTAAATCAATGATTAAATCGTAATTTTAATCAACTGATTTTTTTTAAAAAATCATTGATTAAAATCATAAATTTTCTAAATTTTAAAATGACATACAAAAGTATTAAAATCTAACATGAACATAACTTGGAAAGTTTCGATAGATATTTTGATTTATGAATAAACAACAACAAAAAAAAAAGCTTTAAATAATTGTTTCTAAGTGCTGGGCAGATATTTACATTTCTTGAATTAACTGGTATTATTTATTTATAATTATCTGTCTGATCCACACTGCCAAACATCATGACCAAGACAGTAAGATGATATAAATTAACATACCTTAATCAATAAAAGAAAGTGATCGTAATTAAAGAAAATTCTAGTAAAAGGGCAACGCATGATTTTATAATACATAGATAAAACACGTGCTAATCAAAATTTATTAATTGGATTAATTAATAAAGAAGTATGCGTTGTGAATTATTTACGTGATCCTTTTCACTTATGAATTTTTGAATAAAGACTAATAAATATTTATTTTTAAATAACAGTCTGATAATTTTAATATTCAGATTAAATGTGAATAAATTGCTCCTGGAAAATAATAAAATAAATCTAAAAGAGAATTGAATTGAAAATAAATGACACTCATTGGACAATGTTATAATAAAGAAGAGACTATTATCTCTTGACTAATTATTTTTTATTTACATGAATTTATACAACAATTATTTACAAAATTACTTAATGTTAAAAAATATTATAAACAGATTTTTAGGAACTGTTACTCAAAATTTTCTTAACACTAGAAATTATCCTTTTAACTTAATACCCATTTTTATTATATTTTTCTTATAATTTGTATTTTATCTATTATAACTTCACTACAGATATTTTACTAGTAAATTCAGGATATTGTTACAATTCAAAGAATAACATTTTTTCTTGAATTAGAATCTTTAATGCGCTGGTTTGGATCCCATCAGTCATTTTTTTTGTTTACCGATTATTGCATATGTTCTCAAACGAATCAAAGCATAAGAATTTTGTGGTAAAACGAGAAATTTGTACCTTTGGTTAAGAAGAGTCATAACCGTTCAGGGACTTGATTTTTGTGGTCTAGAGTCATAGGGGATGAATCACTGGTTTCAACCAGGTTGTCATTTCATCGCAGCGGCATGATGAGGAGTCGCGCTCGGGCAGTCTAAGAGGCCTCCATCGATGCACTCATCCCTTGGTTAGGAGCTGCTAATTTTCCTGGTCCAGATCACGGTGTCCATCAGAATTGGCATCTTCTCATCATAGTATCTTGTACACGTTCCTTTTTAGGATATTCCATCTCGGAACCTTTTTTTATTCTGTCTTCCTACACTAAAATCTTCTCAAAACTCCTACCCTTGTGTGGACCTGTTTAAAATTTTAGATGCATTCTTATAGTCCAGGGAAAATGTACCGAAAAAAGGGGGTTACCTTGCAAAAGGTTGGGTAGAAGATTTTTTTTTCTGAATTGTTTATAATGATGCCAACATGGAAAAACCAAGTTTTCTAACAAAATTTCTTAAGGCTAAATTTTCTGTGGCCAAAAAACAACGAAATTTTGGGACTTTTTTGAATTTTTGGAAATATCTAGTCAGCCGTTGCCATAGCATATTATTTGTCAATTACAGTACTAAAGAGGATCAAATTCTCTACAACTTTCATATTTACAACTTTTTTATACACTCAATAGCAAATGCAGTACGCCATTTCAAAAATTGGACATTTTTTCAATTTTCTTAAAAACCGTGAGAAAAGTAGTTCTGCCCTGATTATTCAAATGTTAACCACGGAATTAATCGTATATGTCAACGTCTATGTATTGGTAGTAGTAAATTATTTGTTTCAGGACTAAAACTGGCCTTTTTTGCACCTGTGACAAACATGGATTTTGGTGCCCCTCCCCCCCCCCCCCCCCCTTAAAAAGAAAATTTACCTAGAGAATTTTAATAAATCTTTTAGTAACTGGATTTTGAAAATTATAAATGTGTAATCATTAAATACGTAATGCTGAACTACGTAATCAGCTTTGTCAAATACTGATTCATTAAAACCTTGAAAACCGAACCGAAAGTAACCAAAATATATCCCGCTTTAAACAGGTTTCCATCTTAGCAGGTATAATTGCTTGTATTCTTTCTCTTGAAAATATATAATTTTTTCTTTAAAGGCCGCATTCCATATATACAGATTTCATTTTCAAAGATTTTAGTATCGAGGCGTTTAAAGTCACAGTTATATGAATTATGAGATTAAATTAGTCACAAGTAGGGCTGGGCGATGTCTGGAATTATATATCAGGATAAATCGGCATCTTTATACCGTGATATTTCGATATATTGATATTATGACATATGAACAAAGTAATAAAGTATCAAGTAACATATAAAACTGAACAAAATAATAAAATATAGTCAGAAATAGTCAGTATATTAATATAGTCGGGAAAAAAGAATTGCGTGCTCAAGAAATCAGGGACAGAGCAATAAAAAGGAGCGGGCGCGCTTGCTGATTTTCAGAAAATAATTCAGAAAATTCAAAAATATTTGTAATTCGTTTAATTGTAAAATTCCTACCTTGGACTATCCTCATCTAAATTTTCCGACTTCTACGTGTGGTAGATTTCGTAAGCCATCGCCGACACACACAAACACACACACAGGTAGAGCAAAAGTTTCTTTTATTAGTATAAATTACAACATTTAATAAATAAATGCACTTATTCCAATGAAATTATACATAAGGTATTTAAAATTACTGTTAAAGTAAAATTTATTATTTCCCGGGATACACGTAAAAAGAACGATATATCCAAATGCGCAATCTAAAGAGGCGAGAAATGTGTGGCTGCTGTATTAATGTAATATATGCTGCCACGGGCACTGGCGAAGAGGTGTACGCGAGGGCTACTGCATTGCAGTGCATTCTGAAATTTAGTAAATCTTCTTTATATTTGAAAAAGTAAAATTTAATCTTCTTAGCAGAAAATGTAGAAAATTAAGGGTTAAAAGAAAAAAAGTACTAAAATTTCGTTGAAAGAGAGAGAAAAAAATGTATTAACCCGACTGATCTGTAGCATTTTGAGCTTTACACCGTCAATACTGTAAAAACAACAAAAATATCCGCTGACAACAATTGCATGCGAAAACCAGATGTATGATATTTATCACCCATCAACTATAGGTCAAAACTGGGAAATTTCATTAGCGGCCACTGGCCGGTAGAACTAGTTTTTTAAGTGGCCACTTTTTTTAAACTAGTGGCCACTTTTTTACTTAAAAATACTAAACACTAAAATTTCTATAAGTATTCGTCTAAAAAAGAATAGCCCAAATACATATATAAATATAAATATATTGGAACCAAAAAAAGTAGAATCCTCGATGAAATGCAAGAAAATTTTATTCTCCCCTTGTAAAAAAGTGGCCGGAAGGTGGCCGCTGATAGACAATTTTTCACTAGCCACTTTTCTCCTTTACTGGCCCTGTGGCCGGTGGCTAGTGCTAATTTTGACCTTTACCATCAACCATCATATAAACATCGAAACGATCACTTTTTCCCCTTTTCAAAAACCGTTTAGGCTGTGGGAAATCATACCGTTAATATCATGATAATATCGACAACCTAGAATTCGGTATTTAACAAAACGATTGAAGCTGGGAGAATCTTGAGGAGTCATCATGGTTTAGGCTGTGGGAAATCATACCGTTAATACCATGATAATATCAGCAACCGAGGATTCGGTATTTAATAAAACGATTGAAGCTAGGAGAATATTGAGGAGTCATCATGGTTTGGGGTGAGAGAAATCACACCGTCCGTATCATGATGATTGAAGCCGATTAATCGGTATTTAATATCACTGTTGAGGCTGGGAGAGTCTTGAGAAATCGTCATGGTTTAGGCAGGGATAAATTACTCCATTAGTATCATGATCATAGAAATGCCCTACAGTTTAGAATGGTAGAATCTTGAGTACTCGAAGTTAAAGAAGCGCAGATTGCAATTTAATGAAAAAGTATGATAATCGCGGTTTACAGCACGATTATGATAATCTCGGTTTACATCATGATAATGATAATCGCGGTATGCATCACGATTATGATATTCGTGATGTATCGTTATATAGGATTTTTTGATATTGTTATCACGATTGATATATTATATCGATTTTATCGGTTTTATCGATATATCGCCCAGCCCTAGTCACAAGAAGACATTTGCAAGGTGACATTGCATTAATTAAACCTGTGGTAGCATTCTTGACAAATATCTCGCTTGCATTTTATTACTTTTAAATATATTTTTTTTTTTTTCTTGGGAAACCCGAGATCAATATCTAATGTTGTGCTTTTGTACTTTTTTGGGTTTGGTTGCATTTTTTTTTTTTAATATTCCGACATTTTCATTTTTTGAAAACTGTTTGGAACCCGTTCTGAAATTTAAAGTACCCTCATTAAAAAAATGCAACCAAATTCGAAAAATTAAAAACCCACAACGTTAGATAATCGACCTCAGGTATCATATGAAAAATAAATTAAATATTGAAATTCAAACCAGAGTAAGATTTTCTGTTTGAGCTTTAAAACAATTAATAGATAATCTTAAAGTTTTATATATTTTTTCATCCTAAAAAGATATAATCCCTTGTTTTATTTATTAATATAAGTGGGGAAAAAATTGACAATTTTTTTAAAAACTAACCTTTTAAACATTTTTATGAAACTAGTGTTCTCAAATATTTTATAGACAGAATTTTTAAATCTTACAAAAGATAAATGCATAACATTAGTTAGTGAGATAATCTGTTATAATTTTTATTGTAGCTATTTTATAAGGTAAAAGTATTTTTTACATAAAAGATATTTAATTTTTGAATCCTCCCCTTTTATATGAAACTACAATCCAATGTCTGCTATTTTTAAAACAGTAAAAGATTAAAACATATGTTATCAATAATTGGTAAATAAAATAGACCTTTGTAGTGTGGAATAAAATATGTTTTTCACAAATTTTCTTACCTATCCCATTGATGCTTGGAAAAATATGTATGCATTATAAAAATTATTAAATTATTAAAATTGAACAAGAATTCTTTCTTAATTGAAACTATCGTGCAATAAGTTACTAAACATTGAAATATTCTTTTAAACAATCCTTTGAAATTAACATTGTATACACTTAAAGTTACTGTCTAAATATGAAAATTGTCTCATTCATCTACACTCTGCCCTACTTTTAAAATTATGTAAATTTATTGAATATAAAATGTCTGTTCACATGAAAATAAAGACGTGAGTGTGCAAATAATAGATAATTTACTGCTACCAATTTTTAGACGTTGACATACACGATTAAATCCGCAGGGAATATTTGAATAATTGGGGCAAAATTATGTTTTTCACGGTTTAATATTATTTTGCGAATATCTTCGTGTAACTAATTTAGTCTCATAATTCATATAATTGTGACTTTAGACGTCTCAATACAACTACCGTAAAATCTTTGAAAATGAAATCTGTATATGCGGAATCCGGTCTTTAAAGAAAAAATTATATATTTTTTTAAGAGAAAAAATATGAAGAATTATACCTGCTATGATGGAAACCTGTTTATAGCGGAATATATTTCGGTTCGGTTTTCAAGATTTTAATGAATCAATATTTGACAAACCTGATTACGTAGTTCAGCATTGCTATTTAATGATTACACATTTAAAATTTTCAAAATCCGGCTATTAGAGATTTATTAAAATTTTCGTAGTAAATTTTCTTTTCAAAGGGAGGGGGCAAAATCCAGTTTTCAAAGAGTGCAAAAAAGGCTAGTTTTGGTCCTGAAACACATAATTTACTACTACCAATATATAGAAGTTGACATACACGTTAAATCTGTGGGAAACATTTGAATAATCGGGGCAGAACTACGTTTTTCACGGTTTTAAAGAAAATTGAAAAAATGTCCTATTTTTGAAACGGTACACTGCGCTTGCTATTGAGTATATAAAAAAGTTGTAAATATGAAAGTTGTAGAGAATTTTATCTTCTTTAATATTGTAATTGACAAATAATATGCTACGGTAAAGGGTGTCGCGATATTTTTAAAAAATCAAAAAAAGTCCCAAAATTTTATTGTTTTTTGGTCACAGAAAATTTAGCCTTAAGAAATTTTGTTAGAAAACTTGATTTTTCCATATTGGCATCATTATAAACAATTCAGGGAAAAAAAATCTTCTACCCGACCTCTTGCAAGGTAAAATGTACATTTCCCCTGGACTATTATTGGATGAAGTATTCTTAAGGAGGGTCACTTGCTGTCCAGTAATTTGTGTCAGCAACATTCACACACATAAAATTATGCAAATTATGCCTACTTTTCAGATCAGAAATGAAGAGTCAAACTAGTGTTCCCGTTATATGTTTTTCAAAGGCGCCACACCCTGCCCCATTTTGCATAAGTAACGACGCGCCCTGCCCTTTTTATAAGTGAAAAATGCGCCCTGCCCATTTCTCAGAACATGTACTTTGCACCCTGTAATTTCTTGGAAAAAAAATGCCTTAGTTTTCTTCCTTTTATGGAAATAAACATGTGATGCTTCAAAAACAAGCGATTTACTTGTCAAGTCACGACAGGTGACGATAATCGGACAATCGGACCCTCCCCACGCATAGTTAGAACAGGTGCAGGAACCCCAATTCATTGTGTATTCAAGATTTCAACATTCCGCACTGAGTTCTCTTCTGTATCCCCACATTCCAACTCTCCTGCATTTGCAGTTTAAAAATCGCTCCTCTAGTGCATGTGGTTGTTAAATACAATTCATCTAGATATGCCTTCATTGAATCGTAAGAAGAAATTACTGGAAGATGCAAGAAAAAAAGAGGGAAAATCATGCAAAAAATTAGCGGATATGTTCATAGTAAAAGTATTATTTTTGTTCAGTTTTATGTAATTTAAATATTTGTATTGAAATTTATTTACAACAAAATTGAATTTTATTGCATTATATTTACAAATCATGATTTCAATATAGACTAAAAAATAATAATAATAAATTCTTTAAACATAAAGAAGTACATTATCAGATGCAAGCTGATAACGGCCGCATTTCTGTTATCTGAACAACTAAACTGCAAATGTCATCTTTTTATTGGTGTAACCTTAACAGTGGGTTTTTTTCAGAGGGTTTTAATTTTCTGAAAACTTATTATATTTTAATAGAAATTTGGCAAACAGCCTAATTTATTATTATTTGAACTCTCTGAAAATTTGAACGCAATCGGATAATTAACAAAAGATATATATATTAATAGTATGGAAAAGAAAAGGTTAGCTTTCCGTTCTTTATGAATTATTATTTCTGCTTGCAGATGACATTGTTTTTTCTCAGAAAAATATTTTTCTCGACTCAACAATGTGGAAATTTGATACATTCACAGTCAATGTATCTCAGAAAAAAAATTGTCAATTTCATCAATCGGTAATTAAAAATAGTGGGATACATCAATTGGTCATTGAAAAGAATTGCAAGAAAAAATGTTAATTTTGCCAATCAGTAATTAAAAATAGTGGGATTCATCAATTAGTCATTGAAAAAAATTGCAAATTTTGTTAATCGGTTGCTGATAAAAATCACGAGTATAGTCAATCAAGTGTGCCCCCCCCCCCCCCCCCAAAAAAAATGCGAATTTCATCAGTTTGTTGTTTAAAAGATTCGACATTTAGTTCTTCATTAATCGGTTGCGAAAAAGTAAAAAGTCGCAAATATCGTCAATGTATCTCTGAAAAACGCCAATCGGTCGATGGCAAAAAAAAAAAAAAAAAAAAAAAAAACCTGCAGATTTTTCCAACTTGTTGTTGAAAAACATATATATGTGTAAATTTTGTTAAACACTTGGAGCAAAAAATTATGATTTTCTTTACTCAGTCGCGACAAAAAATTACAAAAATTGTCGTTCGGTCATTGAAAAAAAATCTCAAATTTTGTCAAAAAGATAAAAAAATGTCATAATTAATTGATCGCATAATTTCATACAATTATATAGATCATGATTTTTTTTTTTTTTTTGCCCTATGCGGATTAAAAAAAAAAAAAAAATCATTTTATTTAAATTTATTACAAAAAATATGTAAGTGCTATAAAGGATGATGATGATTCAGAAAATAATTGTAAAAATTATGTTGGACCCTTCGGATAGCATGTCAAACCTTCAGATGCTGGATCACAAGATGTTTACTGCACTACTGACTACTTATAACTTGCATTTTGTTCAGCACACATCTTTTTCTTTTCTAATTTTATCGGAATTTCGGTTAATCCGAATTTTTTGTATTCCGAACAGACACCGGTCCCAATTAGTTCGGATTAGCGGGGTTCTACTGTATTACATATAGTGTGATAAGCTATTGCCGTCTAATAATAACCATCCCCAAGCTTTCGCATCCGGAAATTATGGCGTCCAATTAATGTTGTCTGAAAGACTTTTTCTCTTTATCAAAAAATAAAAGTGCTATTCGATTTCATAGCTTCTGACTAAGAGAACTTGCTAATTCCACGCATCTAAGATTAAAATGATTTCGTGAATGTATCGGAAAGTATTTGCTTTCGATTTTGAAAAGTATAGCGTTGGTGGCAAGTTTTAAAAATTCACCATAACACCATGCTAAAATTTATAGAACCAGTAATTTGCAGGATTAAATACAAATTTCTTAAGCATTAGAAAATATTTTAAGATTCTTTTTTTCTACTTTTATTCCCCCTGACCCTTTTCTTTTCTGTAATTTTCTTTCAAAATTAATTTCTAATGAAAATAAAAACTTCTTGCTCCCGTCGTCTATCGGTAAGAAACCTCATTACCTATTTTTTTTTTTTTTTCCCCTCTCTCTCTCGCTTTCTCTGGACCGTGGTGCGATAAAGGCCATGTAAACTAAGCCAGAGGATTCATGTGCGGGGTCATAGGTTGTTTTCATTTTTTCTTTTATTGCTTTAGGTTGTTGCAATCTCAAATGAATAAAATAATTAGAGTTAGAAAAAAATTCTTTTAAAATACGTTTGCAATGGGCAGATTGATTTAAAATGTACTTACAAGTTCTATTTGATTAAAGTACTTCAGACGACTTTTTTAATTTTCAAGCCGAGGGGAGGGGGGGGGGGGGGGGGGGGGGCAGTAAAATTTTTTGGGGTCGGGACCAGATTTTTTCTGAACCTGACCCGGGACAGGCAGACGCTAATTTTTTTTCGTTGCAGATCAGGTTTACTTTAAATGCTTTGGGTTTGGTTTGAACTGTTTCCGGAGAGGATTTTTCAGAAAGTCTTGAATTGAATCTCGGAAAAATACAATTTTCTTCAAAAAGCCACGGAAAAGACCCAATTGTTGTCAAAAGCCCGTGGGAAAGACGCGATTTTCGTAAAAGCACTGCTGAAAAAAAAAACTAAAAATTCGCCAAAGAGCCGTGGAAAAGATGCGAAATCTAAAAATTTCATGACCAAACGGGCATAAAAGGAATTCGCTGTTTATTTCCGCAATCCTTTGACAAAATTAGTGACTTACTGTAATCGCTCTTTGAATTTTTTGGATTTTTTTTTTTTTTAATCATTTGATAGATTTTGCGATTTTGATGAATTTTGCGTCATTTTTTACCCCAGATGTTTCCATGATTTTTTAGAAAAAATGTAAATTCCCTAACTTTTCCTATATGTTTAAAAAATCCCCTGACTTTCCATGACTACTTCTAAATTTCCCACTTTCCAGATTTTCCATGATGCTGAAAACCTTGTAAATATAGTACAATTCCAGTTCACCTTAATACTGCACTGAAAATAATCCAGCTGAAGGCACGAAATGTCCCTTTCTTAAATTCTCCTTTCAAAACGTGCCCCTTTTCTTGACAAAAAGTGCCCTTTTTCTTGACAAAAAAGTGCCCTTTTCAGTAAATGCGCCCTGCCCCTTTTCAAAAGAAATGTGAACACTACGGTGGTCCCTCCTTTATGACATCCTGCAATAAATATTACATTGTCCCTGTTGTCATTTAAAGATGTCAGTCAGTCTACTTAGAACTTAGCTGTTGCTATACTCTGAGAACTTACTTATGCGTAATATATATATATTTGAACATAAAATCATTAAAATAAAATACATATATAATATTTATAATTGAATAATAAATATTCCTAGTAAGCTCCATTCTTATTTTTACTAAAAATTGAACTGTTACAATCATGAGTTTATTACTAAATTTTATATAAATATAATTGTAACTTCATATACTAAAATTACGCTAAATGTTCCTTTGCATTTATTACAAGATGTAGGGGTCGAATAGCACCCCAGCATCCCACTGGTGTGTCAGAAAAAAAAATTAACACTTGTTTACTAGTTTTTATTTATTTTTTATATTGTACCGATGTTCAATTGTGTTGTAGCTCAGTAGCCTTGGTATATAGAGATCGGTGCAATTCAATAAGTGTCCAGTTGTTCTTGACGTGTGAAGAAAAGAAAGTCCCTCCAATAATCAACACCAACATTTGCTGATTGTTCTTAAGAGGCTGTGGTCACACATTATCTTTAAATCCTTTGTCCAATGTAATCTCTTGAACACTGAAATTATGCATGCTGCTTCCAAGAATTCATTTTACCACAATTGTATTTACAATTTTGTAAATTTACATTTAATGTGCCAAATAATAAACAAAGCGATTCTTTTTGTATAAAAGTTATATGCCGAAAACTACTTTAAATACTAAAAAGAGAATAATTAGCATTCACATTTACAAAATTTTCATTACTCATAATCTGTGACACATATTTTGATCAACAGAATGTTTTACAATCAATAAATATACATAAATACAATAATATCAATGTGAGACATATTATATCATAATTTATAACACTGAAATATGTAACATTACAACATATATTTTTTTAATTAATGTACTGATCTTGAAACACTCTATACATATTGGTGCGATTTTTGATCATATTATACATTTACATAATGGAAAAATATTCTCATTTATCGAATTATGACATAATTCTTACTTTATCATGTTTAACTGCTGTATAAAAGCACTCATTCATTTTGGATGTATAGTGAAGAGAACAAAATGAAACAACATCCTATCATTTTATCTTTCTGCATCCCTTATTGATGCTCAACAACTGTTATCGTTTGAATGAGAGCTCGTAATGACATACTGAGAGCTCTTTTGAAATCAGGAGAGAAGAGAGAAAAAACAAAACAACTGATAGCCGGGCGAAACCTGTTCAGCTGTCCCCTCAAAGATCGTTCCCCCCTTGCTATGTGGGGAAAATTTGCTTCCTTCCCAAGTACCTGTGAAAAAGTCGTAATGAGAAAGAGAAGTTATTTACGACTCTCTACAGTAAGTGTATTTTTTAATCATTTTAATGCATGATTTAGCTAATTAATGAGTAAAATGTATAACCCACCTAAAACTAATCCTTAATGCATGCTTTCTATGTAAATTTTATAAGAAATTGTCCATAAAAAGTGTATATTTATGTGTATCGAGTACTAAAGGTGACCATTACTCCCTTACAGATAAAAAAAATGGTTAGTCTACCGTTGAAGTGACCTGTTGTTGAAAGCTCTGGACGCATCGCTGTGATGGCGTGAATTTAACGACAGGCTCTTATGCTAATGAAATTTCCTTTTCAGGTTAAAATTTTATGCCCAATGTTATATTCAATAAGTAAGAAACCATCATAATTATGTAGTAAATTCCTTAAGCGGCTTGTTTACAAATTATCATTTAGGTAAACTTAAACAAAAGGAAAATTTTAACTAGTTTGACTTTCGAAAGGTTACAAAAAAAAAAAAAAATTCTCCGCTGGCCTTATGCCTTTGAATTTTTGAAACCGTATCAAATTGTGTTGTCAGAAAATGAACTCGGAGAAATACATATTACCAATTGCTGTTTTTCCCTTGAAATGAACAGAATGTATGTTTTACCTCTAATATTTCATATAATCCAAATTTACTATATATATATATACATATATATCCATTGAAAATTTAAAACCTTCATAATTTTATCTAAAATATATGATGCAATAAACTGGCACAATGTTGTGCTGTAGGAAACAAAACTGTGTACCCCATTGTGTTTATAAATTGAGCTAGGCTTCTGAAAATTTTCTAAGACCACCCAAGAAAGTAGGGGGTGGGGGGTTGAAATGAATTGTTTGCTACTACAAAATAAAATTTGACAACCATATGATTATTTTTATATTATTTATTCCATGTATTTCTATCCAATTTTAGGGGGAAAAGTGAATTTTCCAAAAAAATATATCTTTTAAAGGATTGGTAGATTTTATATTATAATCAACCAAATGATGTATAAAATTTCTTTATGCAAAATTTTATTTATTATTAAAATGCTGTGCGTGAATTCTACTGTCTACATACTAATTATATATCTTAAGTTAAATGTAACAAATTATTATTATTTACCAGACACTAATAACTAGTACTTAATTTTAAAATTATGTTATTAATACACCTGTAAAATTTTAAAAGCACTAATTTATTATTAAAAAAATATGTATATAATGTGTAAATTACTTTAACATCTATTTATGGATAGGCACTAAATAATATAATATAATCCATAAGAACTGTATGCAGTAATTCACGAGTATTCAGCGCTGAACCAAAGAATTTCTGCCAACAGAAAAAAGTCTTTGTATACTCATAAATATCTGCACCCAAATTGTTATATGATTAATTTTAATGAAAAAAAAAATCTAATATTAAAAAAAAAATTCCAAGGAAATTATTTTTATTATGCCATATAAAACTAACATATTCTACTAAAATAAAACCAATGTATATACATATAAATATATATATATATTTAATTGGCAATATTACAAAACTATTTCATGAATTAACGACTTAAACTCTTATTACTTTGTTTATTTATTTATGTTAAATTTAGAATTGAATTAAATTCTTAAAAAAACAGCTTAAATTCTGAAATACGTTAAATTTATAAAATATCTAATTTAATAGTAATAAATAATTGATATTTCTAGCTGATTTCAGAAAGATGTCATTTAATATTTTACATTAATTAATTTTTCTAATACACAGATTAATTACCAAAGTTGTATATTTTTATGCAATAATAAAAAAAAATATTCTTGTATAATTTTTACACTAAAGTAATTAATTAATCTAACTTGGTTGTTATTAGCCAACATTAATTCTAATTGAATACAATTAATAAAAGCAAATTAGCTTAATAAGTTATATTTAATACAATATATTTTTGTCGTATATTAAATTTTTAAAACTCCATAAATTTCAATAGTAAATGGTAATTGCTACACTTTTTTTAAACCACTTAAGATTAAATCTATAAAATTTTCACACTGAGCTAGACACTCTATAAATGTGTAAAACCTTAAATCCCCCAAAAAAATTTTAAATAAAACTAAATATGCTGAGTTTGTTATACAATATGATTAATTTTATTGTCTAAGAGCACAGCATCTTGTAATTATACCATACTTAATTTTTTTTTCGACTCCTTTTCAGCCAAGAAATGTGCTGGAAAAATTCCCCTGATGTCATGATAAAATTTTGACTTATAAAATGAGAGTCCTCAACAAATTGCTGGTATTGGTGCCATACCCACACTTTGGCAAAATTGCACCCAAAACAGAAAGCACTTGGTGAGAAAAATTTTATTTACTTATGCATTATTTATTTATGCATGTATGTAGTAAATTTTATGTGTTTATAAATTTTGTAATAACTTGCCTTACCCTTGTTATATATATATTTATATGTTTAATATGTGCTACACCAAATTTCTTTATTTTTTTTTTCTTTCTTTTTTTAAAAAAAAAAAATTCTGTGCCTTTCATGATATTTCCATTTTAATTCTGCAAATGCCATCTATGCAGATTTAGGAAATTATATGTTATAAAATTTTGTCAATTTATTGACACGTTATATTATCACAAAATAACACTTGTATTATATGTATATATACACATATATATACACATGTACAATACAATACAATATACACATGTATATTGTATTTATTTATAAAAAAAAAAAAAAAAGGGGTATAATTCTAAAAAAAAATATTACTTTACAGTATAAAATATATATTTACACTGATAGGACATGTTTATCCCTGCCATTACTTGTTCATCGCATTTTGTAATATTATAGTCCCTTTTCTTATGCGCTAATTGAACTTATGGCCCTTTTTAATACCAACTTCTATCTTTTCTACCACTGTCTAAAAATGCGCATTATGAAAAATTTCACTTATAGAATTTTGTTCTTCGAAATTTCTAATTTTACGATATGACTTCGTATTTATGTTTATATACCCGCACTTATCCAGTGAATGCAATTGCTTTTTAGAATATTCACACCACCTGTTTGTGCTAAAGGTACTGATTTTTATTTCTATTTTTAAACTATACCAACACGTCTCCAGTGAATGCGATTTCTTTTTAGCATATATATACCACCTGTTTGTGCAATTAATTATTTCAATATTCATTTTTATCACTTTTTCAAATTCGATGATGAAAAAGAATAGAGTGAGAATTCTATTTAAAACAAGGTTTTTGTAATTTTTTTTTTTTTTTTGTTATGTAGCGCATATATTGTGATAAATATTTTTACAATACATAAGAATCCCTAAGATATATAAATGCACAAATGGAAAATAAACAGTAATAATACGCAAAGAGAAATGTTTCTGTGCATATAAAATATTTCTTACAGGTAATTATTTTACCTTAACTTTATAGTAAGTCTCCTAAGTTTTGTTGTATAACCTTGACACAATATGCAATAGCGAAAAAAAAATTACATTGATTTTTTAACCAATTTTCAATAATTTGACATAATATGTCATACTCTCAGTGACTTAAAATGGTATTACTTATTATTTAGTTTACACGATATATAATTTTGTTTACGAGATTCAACGCTTTCGCTCCACATTCATAGAAAAACATATATATATATATTTACATATATATATATATATACTTATGTGTCATAGTTTATGTGCATGCCAAATTTTCCCTATGACTTCTGGGATCCAAAAAAAAAAAAAAAAAATATAAATAAATTGTACACTTTACCAATTTACTTATTAGTAATATTGAAAAAAAAAATCCATTCTAAGATATATTATGTTAATCTTAAGTATTTAAATTTATCTATGTATGTTATCACCTTAATATTAGAAGAAGAAAAAAAAATTATTAGAATTTTAATCAATTAATATATACTAATATTATAAAGAAGTAAAACTTGTCTGTTTGTTAGAGGTAATCGCTGGGGCTACCGTACCGATTTAAAAAATAATGGTATCAAAATGATGGTGTAGTCCAACTTAGAACATAGGCTTTATTTTATGTCGGTGCCATTACCCCAAAGGGGATGCAGGAGCAAAAAACGTTCTAAAAATGCGATTTTTGCATTACTGAAGGGCCTAGAAATATGAAATTTGGAATATTAGTTATAAGATATAAATAATGTCTAAGAACAGTTCTTAAACAATTCGAAATTTAAAAGGGGTGAAAATGCACGAAAAGCGTTCTAAAAAACGTTCTAAATGGTGGTTTCTACATAATCTCAGGAAATACCAAAACGATTTAAAAAATATTGGTGTCAAAATGATAGTGACAACGCTTGCTCCAAGATAGGCTATAATTTATGTCGGTGCCACTATACCAAAGGGGATGCAGGAGCAAAAAACGTTCTAAATTACGGTTTTTGCATTACTGAAGGGCCTAGAAATATGAAACTTGAAATATTAGCTACTTATTAGATATAAAGGATTTCTAAGAACATTTTCTAAACAATTCGAAATTTAAAAAGGATGAAAATGCACGAAAAGCGTTCTAAAAAACATTCTACATGGTGGTTTTCACACAATCTCAGGAAATACCAAACCGATTTAAATAATAAAGGCGTCAAAATGATGGTGACAACCCTTGCTCCAACATAGGCTATGTTTTATGTCGGTGCCACTACCCGAAAGGGGGTGCAGGAGCAAAAAACGTTCTAAATTGCGGTTTTTGCGTTACGGAAGAGCCTAGAATCGTGAAATTTAGAATGGTAGTTAGTTATAAGATATCAATGATCCCTAAGGACATTTCCTAAAAAAATCTAAATTTAAAAGGGGGTCAAAATGCACAAAAAGTGTTGTAAAAAACATTGTAAATTGCGATTTCTATGCAATCTCAGGATGTACTGAACCGATTTCAAATATAATGATGTAAAAATGATGGTGACAGATCTTGCTCCAAGATAGACTATATTTTATATCTGTTTCCA
This sequence comes from Maratus speciosus, assembly GCA_963932465.1. NCBI lineage: Eukaryota > Metazoa > Arthropoda > Arachnida > Araneae > Salticidae > Maratus > Maratus speciosus. Next base: position 231,130,461 of record OZ010792.1, on the reverse strand, counting down.
CTACCCCAGAAGATATTCAGGAGCAAAATGCGTGAAAAGCGTTCTAAATGCCGATTTGTCAGCAATATCTCAGGAAGAATCAAACTGATTTCAAAAGTAATGGTAGGAAATTGATGCTGACAACCTCTACTCTAACATAGACGCTATTTTATGTCGGTATCACTATCACCTAGACGTTGCAGGAGCAAAAAAGCATTTTAAATTTAGATTTTTGTGATCGGTAGGGGCTAGCAACTTAAAATTAGGCAAGGTACATATTTGTTAGACATAAATGATCTTTAAGAACAGTTTCGAAAAAATTAGAAATTTAAAAAGGGGTGAAAATGCACGAAAAGCATTCTAAAAACGTTCTAAATTGAGATTTCTACTCAATATCAGGAAATACCAAAGCTATTTCAAAAGTAATGGTTGCAAATCAATGGTGATAGTCCTTGCTATAACATAGGTTATATTTTATGTTGCTGTCACTACCATCTGAGGGTTGCAAAAGTAAAACATGTTCTAATTTGCGCTTTTTGCACAACTGAGGGGTCTAACACTTTGAAGTTTGGCAGGGTATTTACTTACAAGATGCAACTGCTTTCTAAGAACAGGCGAAAGAAAATTCCAAATTTAAAAAGATGAAGTGAGCGAAAAGCGTTATAAATTACAATTTTTATGCAATCTTATCTAATACCAAACAGATTAAAAAAAATAATGATGGCAAATTGTTGGTGATAGAACCTGCTCAAACATAAGCTATATTTTATGCCTGTGCCACTACCACTAGAGGGCTGTAGGAGCTAAAAACTTTCTAAATTGCGATTTTCGTGATACTGAAAAGGCTAGAAACTTTAAATATGGCATGGTAGTTACTTATAAAATATAAATGTCTTCGAAGGACTCTCGAAAATAAATTCGAATTAAAAAGGGGTGAAGCGAATAGGAGGTGCAAAAAGCTTTCTACAAAAGTCCTAAATAACGATTTCTATGCAATTTCAGGTTTTATAAGCCGATTATAAAAGTAATAGTTGCGAATCAATGGTAACAGTCTCTGATCCTACACAGGCTATATTTTATGCCGATGATTCTCCCACCTGGGGTTCACAGGAACAACAAACGTTCTAAAAAAGGCTTTAATAGTTTTCTAAATTACGTTTCTGTGGAATATTAGGAAGTAACAAACTGATTTCAAAATTAATGTTGGCAAATTAATGGTGACAGTTCCTATTTCAACATAGCTCTTTTGTTGAGAGAGGTGGTAGGACTTGGAATTTGACATGGTAGTTAATTTTAAGTGTAAGAAGATGGTTTCTAAAAAATTCCAAACTTCAAATGAATACTGAAATGAGCGTATTAATTGAGCATAAAAGTTTCAAAATAAACATTTTATTTTCTAAATTTTAATTTATTTAGTTTTATTTCGTTTTATTAATTTAAGTCTCATTTCTGCCTAATGCAGTGTAATAACGATGTTTAATCAAACTGTGTTTGAAATAGTAATTTTTGAATTATTCCTAAACGTAATAAGTACCTTTGAATAAAAAAGACCTTTTAATAAAATATTACCTTTTAATAAAATAAAAATTTAGTTAGTACCTTTTAATAAAAATTAGGCATATAAATATCACTTGGCATATTTCAAATATTACGCGAGCAAAGCCGCGGGGTTTGCTAGTATATTTATACATCTTTAAAATTTAACCAATACATTTTTTTTTTTTTAATACTAATGACACCAGGTTAATTTGTGTTAAACTGCCTGTGTCACGGCATCATATTTACTGGCTCCTCAGGGGATGCTGGGCAGATATTTACATTTCTTGAATTAACTGGTATTATTTTTTTATAATTATCTGTCTGATCCACACTGCCAAACATCATGACCAAGACAGTAAGATGGTATAAATTAACATACCTTAATCAATAAAAGAAAGTGATTGTAATTAAAAAAAATTCTGGTAAAAGAGCAACACGTGATTTTATAATACATAGATAAAACGCGCGCTAATCAAAATTTATTAATTGGATTAATTAATAAAGAAGTATGCGTTGTAAATTATTTATGTGATCCCTTTCACTAATGAATTTTTTAATAAAGACTAATATTTAAATATTTATTTTTAAATAATAGTCTGATAATTTTAATATTAATTTTCTGATTAAATGGGAATAAATTGCTCCTGGAAAATAATAGAATAGACCTAAAAGAGAATTGAATTGAAAATAAATGACACTCATTGGACAATGTTAAAATAAAGAAGAGATTATTATCTCTTGACTAATTATTTTTTATTTACATGAATTTATACAACAATTATTTACAAAATTACTTAACATTAAAAAATATTATAAACAGATTTTTAAGAACTGTTACTCATAATTTTCTTAACACTAGAAATAATCCTTTTAACTTAATACCCATTTTTATTACATTTTTCTTATTATTTGTATTTTATCTATTATAACTTCACTATAGATATTTTACTAGTAAATTCAGAATATTGTTATAATTCATAGAATAACATTTTTCCTTGAATTAGAATCTTTAATGCGCTAGTTTGGATCCCATCGGTCATTTTTTTTACCGATTAATGCATATGTTCTCAAACGAATCAAAGCATAAGAATTTTGTGGTAAAACGATAAATTTGTGCCTTTGGTTAAGAAGAGTCATAACCATTCAGGGACTTATTTCCATGGTCTAGAGTCATAGGGGATGGATCGCTGGTTTCAACCGGGTTGTCATTTCATCACAGCGGCATGATGAGGAATCGCGCTCGGGCAGTCTAAGAGGCCTCCGTCGATGCACTCATCCTTGGTTAGGAGCTACTAATTTTCCTGGCCCAGATCGCAGTGTCCATCAGAATTGGAATCTTCTCATCATAGTATCTTGTACACGTTCCTTTTTAGGTTATTCCATCTTGGAAATTTTTTTTATTCTGTCTTCCTACACTAAAATCCTCTCAAAACTCCTACCCTTGTCTGGGCCTGTTTAAAATTTTAGATGCATTCTTATTGGATGACGTATTCTTAAGGAGGGCCACTTGCTGTCCAGTAATTTGTGTCAGCAACATTCACACACATAAAATTATGCAAATTCTGTCTACTCTTCAGATCAGAGGTGAAGAGTCATAAACGCACGGTGGTCCCTACTTTATGACTTAACGACATCCTGTAATAAATATTACATTGTCCCTGTTGTCATTTTAAAATGTCAGCCAGTCTACCTAGAACTTAGCTGTTGCTATACTCCGGGATCCAAACTTACTTATGTGTAAAATATATATATTTGAACATAAAATCATTAAAATAAAATACACATATAATATTTATAATTGAATAATAAATATTCCTAGTTAGCTCCATTCTTATTTTTATTGAAATCTGAACTGTTATAATGATGAGTTCATTACTAAATTTCATATAAATATAATTGTAACTTCATATACTAAAATTACGCTAAATGTTCCTTTGCATTTATTACAAGATGTAGGGGTCGAATAGCGCCCCAGCACTAAGCTTAATTCCTGAGTATTGTAAAAAATTAAGTACAATAAGTGTGTAAATAGCACAGTTTTTATCTGACATAAAAAGCATTTCATTTAAAAATATTTAAATCTAATATAATTTGTAATGTCGTAATTTTCTTTAAATAATCAAATTATTTATCCTTCTATATATAAAAAAATGTTTTGATTTGGAAACGAACCAATGAAAATCTCCGTAGATATTCCCGGTAGATCAGCATCCAATTTGAATGCTTAAGTACCTTTTGAATGCTTAAGGCCTTTCTTCGTTAATATTAAAAAAACTGTTGCATACAAAAATATGAAAATCGGTAGTATTATAGAGAAATGTTTGATAAACACGCTGATGCAGACAGTTTTCAAATCGAAGAATCATTTTAAGAGATATTTAATGCTAAAGATGGACAAAATCGTTCCATTAAAAAAGTTTTATTGGAGCAAAAACTATACATGAGAATTTAATCATTTTTAGATCATTTTATACGTTATAAGTTCCCAGTGTGCAGATTGCATTTATTTTTTTTATTTGACTCATTTTTTGAGGTTTTATTTCTATTTTGAATTCAAATTTTCAGCATTTTGAGAAATATTTTTTAAATATTTTAGAAAATATTATTAATTTAAACTGTTGCCAATTGTATAAGCAGCAGATTTGGTCTTAAAAATCCCCAATCCAAAGTAAACGAATTGAAACCCTTTTACAGAGAGATCGCTACTTTTTTTTTTTTAATTTTAATTCAATATTTTTTAAAGCCGATCAAATTAGAGTGCTTTTTTGGATTTTGGTGTGCCTAAATGGGGATTGGCAAACATAGCTCGTAGGGGGCAGAGCCCCCTAGTTCTTTTATATATGAAAAACATAGCAAGTATAGTAAATTCCCGCAGTAATCTCTCTATTCTAAAAAAAAGTAACTACCGCTGTCACCGCCGCCGCCGGTTTTGATTTTTTTGTGACCGGAGGTCTTTCTTCATTAATATTAAGAAAAATAATGCATACAAAAATATGAAAATCGGTAGTATTATACAGAAATGTTTGATAAATACGCTGATGCAGACAGTTTTCAGATCGAAGAATTATTTTAAGAGATATTTAATGCTAAAGTTGGACAAAATCGTTCCACTAAAAAAGCTTTATAGGAGCAAAAACTATTCATAGGAATTTAATCATTTTTAGATCATTTTATGCGTTAGAATTTGCCGGAGTGCAGATTGCATTAATTTTTTTATTTTGACTAATTTTCTGAGGTTTTATTTCTATTTTAAATTCAAATTTTCAGCATTTCTAGAGATATTTTTAACAGATTTTAGAAAGTGATATTAATTTAAACTGTTGCCAACTGTATAAACAGCGGAAACAATAATGTTTGCTTCAAAAAAAAAAAAAAAAATATTTATACGTGTAAATAAATTAAAAATTTATTTACACGTGACTATTATAAACAGAAAAAAACATTTGGAATTAGAATTAAATAATTATGTACAAAAAGCAGGAACTTATTAAAAATTACGTCATAAAAACTATAATTGCACGTGAATTTTAAGAGAGAAAGGAATTTGTAAAATAATAAATTTATTAACATGCGTTAGAAGTCTTAAATAGGAGAAATTACGTCATATTTACGTCACATTACAGTTATTACATAAAATGAACACAAAATAATATTGCAAAACAGTTTCAATTTAGAAATTGCACTAGACATTTATTTGATATTTTGAGAGGCTACTTTTCAACTATTTTTGTTAGGAAAGCGCAAATAATATTTCATTTCTAACACAAGTATTTTCACGTGAATATTAAAAAGAGAAAGAATAGTTTGGTCAAAATTACGTCAGATTAAAAACGATTAATTTAAAATGTCTCATTTAAAAAAATTTTCTTTTCACTTTGTTAAAAAATACCAGGAGACAAAGACTCTGTTTACTTAATTCCTTTTATATTAGCTTATTTTGAAATGTTGTTACACGTGTCTACGTCATCAAGTTATTTTTATTTTGACGTTTTATTTGTATTTTTATTAATGTTGTACTAATTTATTTGTTTTTTCGTTATTTAAAATAAAAATTATGTCAGTTTGTATAATTTGGCGAGTGGTTTGGCGATTTATATAATTTGGCGAAATTGGTCGACGGGATAATCAAGTAGTACCACATCGGATTTGGCATTAAAATTCCCCAATCAAAGAGAAATGAATAGAAATCCGTTTATAGGGAGATCGCCACTGTTTTTTAAATTATAATTCAATCTTTCGAAATCTTTTTAAAGCCGATCAAATTAGCGTGCATTTAGAGTCTACGGTGTCTGGACGGGGGTTGGCGAGCGTACCTCGTAGGGGGCCGAGCCCCCTAGTATAGTAAAAGAATAAAATAGTGAAAATTTTATTTTCTCATTCTACTTTTGCAATAATAAATTTATAGCAAATATTGGAGTTAAGAATGAAAGAATAACATCTGCTCAACAGTTATTGTAAAAGAATATATAAGAGAAAAAGAATTGGTATAAACATGTTAAGAACAGCAAGCAGTGGCACCAACTTACATGGGCCCGTGGAGCCCGAGCCCACCCAATAATTTGTTCTTCCAACCCACCCATTTTTCAATTGTTTTGCTCATTTATTTTTCAATTGGTGAAAAGAAACTATTTTCTCGACATTCACAAAATTATTTTCTCTCTATTCTAAAAAAAAGTAACTACCGCTGTCACCGCCGCCGCCGCCGCCGCCGCCGGTTTTGAATTTTTTGTGACCGGAGGTCTTTCTTCGCTAATATTAAGAAAAATAATGCATACAAAAATATGAAAATGGGTGGTTTTATACAGAAATGTTTGATAAACATGCTGATGCAGACAGTTTTCAAATCGAAGAATTATTTTAAGAGATATTTAATGCTAAATTTGGACAAAATCGTTCCACTAAAAAAGTTTTATAGCAGCAAAAACTATACATGGCAGTGTAATCATTTTTAGATCATTTTATGCGTTGGAATTTGCCGGAGTGCAGATTGCATTGATTCTTTTATTTTGACTCATTTTTTCAGGTTTTATTTCTATTTTAAATTCAAATTTTCAGCATTTCTAGAGATATTTTTTACAGATTTCAGAAAATTGTACTAATTTAAACTGTTGCCAACTGTATAAAAAGAGCAAGCAATAATATTTGCTTCAAATTAAAAATTTATTTACACGTGACTATTATAAACAGGAAAAAAACTTTCAAATTAAAATTAAATAATTACGTATAAAAAGCAGGAATTTATTAAAAATTATGTCATAAAAAGTACACACGTGAATTTTAAAAGAGAAAGGATTGTAAAATAATAAGTTCATTAACATGCGTTAGAAGTCGTAGGAGAAATTACGTCATATTTACGTCACATTATAGTTATTACATAAAATAACACAAAATTTGCAAAAAAGTTTAAATTTAGAAATTGCGCTAGACATTTATTTAATATTTTGAGAGGATCTTTTCAACTATTTTTGTGAGGAAAGCGCAAATAATATCTCATTTCTAACAAAAGTATCTTCACGTGAATATTTAAAAGAGAAAAAAATAGCTTGGTAAAAATTACGTTAGATTAAAAACGATTAATTTAAAATGTCTCATTTAAAAGAACTTTCTTTTCGCTTTGTTAAAAAATACCAGGAGACAAAGACTCTGTTTACTTAATTCCTTTTATATTAGCTTATTTTGAAATGTTGTTACACGTATCTACGTCATCAAGTTATTTTTATTCGACGTTTTATTTGTATTTTTATTAATGTTGTACGAATTTATTTGTTCTGTTGTTATTTAAAATAAAAAATTATGTCAATTTGTATAATTTGGCGAGTGGTTTGGCGATTTATATAATTTGGCGAAATTGGTCGACGAGATAATCAAGCAGTACCGCAGCGGATTTGGCGTTAAAATTCCCCAATCAAAGACAAATGAATAGAAATTCGTTTATAACGAGATTGCCACTGCTTTTTACATTATAATTCAATCTTTCGAAATCTTTTTAAAGCCGATCAAATTAGCGTGCATTTAGAGTCTGCGGTGTCTGGGCGGGGGTTGGCGAGCGTAGCTCGTAGGGGGCCGAGCCCCCTAGTGTTTGAAAAAACAGTAAAGCTATAGCCAATAACAGACACACCGGGGCCTAAAACGCAACTTGTCCCCTCTTTTTTTCATCCTAAAAGACATACAATCAATTTTCTCTCAAAAAAAATTTCTTCATATTCGGGATTTATACATTCATTTTTCTTCCTAAATGCACTAAATTTGCAGTCGTTATTATTCAGCACTTCCATTTTTTGATATGAAGGATTTTACAAAAATACAGCCAAGGCATATATTTAAGACAATTTTCAACATGCATCAGCTCAGGCACCTTTTTAACATCAGAAAACACTGAAAATTTATAAAATTTAAAAACTCAGTATGTTTTGTCCTTAAAAGACTATATTTTTATTATCCTTCTTGGTATTTTTCTCTAATGTCATTCTTTTTCTAAATATACGTTATAGGAAAAGGAGTCCATATTAAAATTAAATTTCATATTTTAATGTGCATGCAGCCCCTTTTTAACTTAATGCCATACCTGAAAGATGTACTTGATTTGTATATTTTTTGTAATTGGAGCTATCTTTCTATTATCAGTTGTTCAAGAAATTGTATCTTTGTTTATTCACCTGGTATAGTTTAAGTAAATAATTAATACAAGCATTTCAGGGTACCTGTAGCTGTAGCCAGAGATTTCTTTAGAAAAAACTTCCCCATTCAACAGTATTTCTAAATCCATGTGCCCAAAGCCTTGCAAAAAGGATAGAACTTTGTTTCTTTAGAAAAAATGGAATATTAATAAAATATGTTATTTAATTGTACTTTTCAATCTGTAATTCATAAAATTATTAAAAATTAATGACTATTTATTGTACTAAAAAACTATATATGTATATATTTTCTTATATTGTTACTAAACACATTACTAATATATTTCCTCATGAAATAGTGCCCCTTTTTTGATCTAGCACCCTGCCCTTTTTTTCTTTCTAGAATGAACACTAAATTATTATCATTTTAGCAATTAAAGCATAAAAATGTATATTATGTTCCTAAGTTGAAAGTTAATTGTTTGATATTTATTAATTTTAAGTAGTGTTAACAATTAAATATTAAATGCAATTATTAATAATTGTAATAAATGTAAATATCACTAGTATTTAATATAGTCTTACATAATTATTACAAAATGTTAATGTAGTATATAATGTTATTTTATGCTACTAACTAATGAAACTACTAATTTACAATTTTTATAATATCTGTAATTACTAACTATTAATTATAATTTTATTTATCAAAGTGTAAAAAACATAGATTATGTTAGCAATTAGATGTTTAATTGGTTTGGAAACCTAAAACTCTTGGTAGCTATTCAGTATTTGAACACTGGGGAAAAAAATCATAAAAATCCGATTTAAATCAAAAGAATCTGATTTAAATAAAAAAAATCCGATTTTTTTTATTAAAAAAAAAATCATGATTTTTTTTTTTTTTTTTTTTACACCCTAGCAACCAACCAGATCCAGTTTTAGAATGGGCAAGCGTGGGCGGCTGCCTGTGATTAAAACAACAAAAAACACCAGAGTGCCATGGCTAGTAAAGCCGCAGCTGTACCTGTGTACCCTCCCAAATTCATTTTCTTGTCCTTTTGTCATTTCTAAGTAGGCAACAACAGAAAAATGCCACCCATGCTTTTTACTACAATTACTTTTTTCACATCCAGATCCGGCCTCAAAGGGCACAAGGTCCGGCAACTGCCGACACTAAAAACTAAGGGGTGAAATATATGCAAGATAAAATAATATCATGCCTTTTTTCTTTTTTAAGAATATAGCATTTGTAAAGGTGCAGAAAAGAATCTTGCACAGGGCGCCATGGCTAGTAAAGTCGCCCCTGCCTTCTATTAGACCTATTTGGTCCTTGATACTTATACACAAAGTGGTACTTGCCTTATTTCCTTTTATTTCTTCATTATTTCATTTCAACAGTTCATCCTTATTTCTGTTTTGGTTATAAGTTTCACTTATTCAAATATAATTTTGGCATTTTCTTTTTCCATTTTGTTGTTATATCGCCACAGACACATTTCAACTATTCGTTTCCGGTTCGATTCTCATCCTCGGCTTTTCCATTTCCGGTTACTACTTTCGTTCCGTACGCTCACTAGCAATGTCACAAGTTGATCGCTTTTCGCAAGCTCAGTTCACCAGCATCAAAGTTTTTAATTATTTTGCCATGAGGCAGTATGTGTGTTACTCAACTCTGCGGATCATGTTTACAGAAATGGGATGTTTCTCCGTAAGCGTTTGTTGGAGCTATTTGTAGCTGTTGGAGCTATTTAAAGGGACAAAAGCTTGGAAGCTGGGGAACTCAAAGCTTAGACGATAAGATGGTATAGTAGGAGGAAGTAGATAAAAAAGAGATTTATGTTTTTCATCGATATAGCGATGGTTGTTTCTTTTAAACTGGTTTTACATATATGTTATCCAGGGGCGTAGCCACAGATAAATTCGAAAATTTCCCAACTTGAAACAAATTGCTCCAATTTTCGACTAAAATGATATACACAACATGTGTAATAATTATAATGATACTTCTGCATAAAAAAAATTCCTTTCCAAAGAAAAATTCTGAAACTGGAAACATAAAAATTCTAATTATGGGTTTGTTTACTAAAAAAATAAATACGCTTTTTACTTTCTTCTATCTTTACAAGAAGAAAGTATTGGATTCGTGAAAAAATTCGACTTATTAAGTCCTGAACACGATTCAACTGTTTTTAGAAAATATCTGTGTGTCTATATGTGATACAATTATTGTGGGCGCTCTAACACAAGAACTAATACACGAAATTTAATAAAACTTTAGAGATTCACTTATACAGTCGAAACTCGTTAACGCGAACACTCAAGGGGAAACTTTTTTTGTTCGTATTAAAAGTAGTTCATGTTATCGGAACTTAACTACATTACATCATAGGCGTAGAGTTTTCAAAATTATTGGAGGGGCTCAGCCAGTGGCGGAAACAAGGGGGGCGGGGGGTTCTACATTCCCTGGAACAGAGAATTAATTTACTAAGTAATGAATACAAAAATAGTAAAACCTGCTAAGATAAAATTACAAATAACAGCTGAAAATTTCCGCTTTATACAGGTTTTCGTCTACTTTAGTAGGTAAAAATACAAAGTGTTCCTTTCGATGGGATTATGAAATGTTTGTCATTAGACAAAATTTCGTTATAGACAGGTTCCTTTTATACAGGCTAACCTTATATCCATATAACCTTATATCCATACAGTAAAACCTTTGTAAAAGCAATCGTAAGCGACCGAAACAATATTCCGTTAAATACAGGTTTCTGGCTAATTAAGTAAAATTGTACGGCAATCTTTCTTTCTGGAGCATGAAAAGTATCCATTTAAGACAGGATTATGCCATAGAAAGGTTCCGTTTTGACAGGTTTTACTCTACATATATCATAAATATCTATATATCTAATAATAAAGACAAGACCGCTCTTTGTGTGTGTTTATTGCCGATGGCTAGGAAAATCTACTGCCCACAGAGGTCTGAAAATTTATATGAGAATAGTTCAATGCAGGTATGGATGCCCCTGAGGCTCACATTTTTTTATTTTTTTGATAATTGGCCGAGATATTAATTAAAAACTCATCAAAAAAGTTTTTAAAAAAATGGCGGAGGCGCGCTCGTGCATGACCAGAACTTGCTTTACGAGCGGAAAAGAAGGAAGAACTAAATACATTATTATTTTTTTTTCCGTTTTGTTTTAATGCCCATCAGTCGTGCCGCTTAAAATACGGAAAAATTGACGAAATATTCTTATAGTTCGTACTTTTACGTCTCGAACGCCGCAATCAGTTAAAAAAATATGGTTCTTAACTCTTTGAAAAAAAAATTCAAAAAGGGATTTCTAAAATAAATAAAATCTTAGAAAATAAATCTTAGAAAAATAAATAAAATCTTAGAAAATTTCGACGAAAAAGCTAGAAAACGGTTTCGCTTGGCTTCGGCACTCGTTTTCACTGTTAAATACGTTCATACATATTTTTCATGAAATTTTATAGAGTACTCGGGTACAGTTATATTTATAACATATTAAAATTTTGGACAGTTCGGAGGACGAAAACTATTTTTAGGGTTCCGTACTTAAAGAGTAGAAACAGAACCATTATAAGATCACTGCTGTGTCTGTGTGCCTTTCTGTCACAGCCACTTTACTCTTAAACTTTATGGAACATGGGAAGTTCAAATTGGGGGAAGCAATAAAGACTATTGACCCACATATTTACATATTATTAAACATTCATAAATATATTTAGGGAAATGTAAAGGGGCTAATTAAGTTACTTGGAGAAAAAATCTTTTCTTTGTATATCGTGTGGGGTATCCTGTTAAAGCTTTTGTAACGCTGAACTCAAAATTACATTTCTTTTAAGTTTAGGTATTTACGTTTTCAGAGATGTCGTCGAAAATGTAGGGCAAAAATGTGTCCCCCCCCCCACCCCCCATCTATTTCCAAATCTACTTAAACTAAAATTATGAAAAAATTAGAGGTAGTAGACGTTAATTTAAAACTTGCAGGAAAATTATAGCGATTACCCTAGGTCACTTAGTTTTTGAGAAAAGCGCATTTTTCCGTTACCCACAAATTTCGATTTGCAGGCATTCAGCAAAGGTGTTAAGGAGCGCTTTAGGTACCTATCGTAGCAGAAGTACAAAAGCATAAGGTGGCGTTGCAACTTTGCGACCTCCTTTCGAAGTGCGCAAAACACAATGACAAGTTTAAACTTTTAACAAGGATTTTGTTTTAGCTACACTGTAAAAAGAAAAGATTATTACTACGCTGAATTTAGTTTTATGATTTGCTAAATGAAATTTAAATATGCACTATTTTTATTGTTTGTACCGGATTAAGTTCATCATAAACAGTTTAGGATAACATTAAAAAAAGAGTTATACAAAAAATCGATATTTAAAATTATTTAGGCTTCATATCTCTTTGAACTTTTATGGCATACCCATTTATACTTTTCTAGTATATACAGCTATACCCAACCCTATGTTATATTGTTTTTTACAAAGTCTTATTATTCTTTTAGCTACGATTTTTTTTTAATAATACAGTTAATAATTCATATATTTATAGTACGAAACCCTCTGAGCGCGAATAAATCTCGCACTTGACCGTTTATTTATTTTTTTTTTATGTTAAAGAACCCGATGCGAAAACAAGAAAAACTTGTCAGATGTGATAATCCCAAAACTTTCTTCTATCTCATACATGTTAATACTTCAAAATTCGTTATCACAGTGCCCAAAATTATCCAAAATTGAATGACAATTTATGCTCATCTCCATCATAAGGATTCTAAAGATATATGTTCATTAAATTGTGTGCATTTTAAAAGGAGATATAAGCATCGCCTCTTTGAAACAAACAATTGAATTTTGGCATTCACCCTCTTAGATGTCTGCAAGAAAAATTCTCAGCTCAAAGAGCATAAAAGCGACACCTATCGCGCTGTATACACCCAAGCCTAAAAAAAAGATCTATTTATGTGTAAGTGTAACAGGATATGAAGTCTGATTAAATTCCATGTATTAGTTTTCGAGACAGAACAATTGTGGAAATCGTGAAAAACGGAGCATAGCAGCGCCACCTATTGCGCGATTTACACCAAAACGTAATAAAGAACAACATATATCTACGTCTAACTGAATTTGAAGTTTGAGGAAAATTTGTGCACTAGTTTTTAAGATAGATCTATTACGAAAATCACGAAAAATTCTGTATGGCAGCGTCACCTGTTGGCCAATTTACACCAAAAAGTAATCACCACCATTTTATATCACGGATTAACCTAATCTGAAGTTTGTTGAAAATACGTGCATTAGTTCTTGTGAAAGAGCTATTGCGGAAATCAGGAAAAATGCAGCATAGCAGCGATACCTGTTGGACGATTTACACGAAAATGTAATCAGCACGAAATAATATCAAGATATAACTGAATCTGATGTTTGATGAAAATTTGATCATTAGTTTTTGAGATTGCGGAAATCGTGAATAATGCATCATAGCAACGCTACCTATTGAGCAATTTACACCAAAAATTAATCAGCACCAAACAATATCAAGGACTAACAGAATCTGATGTTTTATGAAAATCTGCGCATAGTTCTTGAGATGGGGCGATTTGCACCAACAAATATTCAGCACCAATTTATATCAGGGACTAATTGAACCTAAAGTTTTATTAAATTCCGTGCATTAGTTCTTGAGATAGAGCGTCCGAAAAAATTGTGTCACATACAGGCAAACTCACAGACAGATTCACAGATAGACATTTTGTAAAAACATGTTTTCGGGATCTGTGACAGCTAAAAAGTAAAATCCTTCTAAAATCGGAATTCGAAAATTTTCTTTAATCCAATACTTTTTTCTTGCAAAGATAAAAGCAAGTAAAAAGGGAGAAGAAAACATATTTCTTTTAGAAGTAGATATCAATATTTTTTTTCACGAAATTGTTACACGGGCTGGGAAATGGTTATCTTTATAACAATAAAATTTTTATAGAGTTCGGACCAAAAGAAACTATTTACAAAAATATATATATATGAAACGATCGTACGTGAAAAACAGAAAATTACTTCTTACGAGCGCTTTTACCATTAAAAGTCAGTATTTTTTGGAGATTTTTTCATTTAAAAATATAAATTCGGACAAAATCGGATTAAAGGTATAAAATAATACAAATTTGTGCTTTATTAAGGTTATTATCACGGGCCCGGGCAACGCCGGGAGGGTCAGCTAGTCTATAATAATAAGGAATGAAGTTTGTCTGTCTGTCGGCTATGTTCTGAAAAATCCGTTACAGGCAGAGCTGCAAAATTTGATATGAAGGTACCTCTATGTATTTAGATATGTACCTAAAAGTCCGATTTCGGACTTTCTGATTAAACATTTTCAATATAATTTTTAATGCAATTTTTAACGTTTTTTCACGGTTCGAGGCAATTTTTTTTAAAATTATTAAAATAAATCAGATTTTAATCTTTTAACGTATAATATAGTAAATTTTGTCCTCTATTCAAAAAAGTTTATTCGGAATTCGTACAGCGATTTTTGAATTTTTCGCAAATATTTGCATGCCATTTTTACCTTTATTTCGCGTTTTGCAGCAATTTTTTTATATTGATAAAAGGAATTCGGTTTCAAATTTTTAGCATTATACAAAAAATTTTGTCCTCCGAAATTTTTGAATTTTTAATTCGATTTTTAATGCGAGTTTTCGCAACGAGTTTTGACACTCGTGAAAGAATTCCGGTAAAAATGTTTTAGAGCACTTTAGTAATTTTTTACCTTTGCGACTTTTGAAATTTTTAGCGCTTTTTAATGCAATTTTCAGCGGTTTTTCGCGTACCGCAGTGACTTTTTTACATTGGTGAAAGGAATTCGGTTTTAAACTTTTAGCCTAATGTAGTAAATTTTGTTCACTTTGAGCGATTTTTATTGCGATTTTTTGCATTCCATGGAGATTTTTTGACATTCGTGAAATGATTCCGGTTAATGTTTTTAGCCCACTATAGTGAATAATGTTCTCAGCGAATTTTGAATTTTTAATGTTCTTTTTTGCATTTTTTTAGTATTCCGTAGCTATTTTTTGACATTCATAATATTTTTTCGGTTTCAAACTTTCAGCGTACTATAGCAAATTTTCTCCACCGCAATTTCTAAAAAAAAAAAAAATATCCGCATTTCAACACGATTTTTAGCGTTTTTACGCGTTTCGTGCTTTTTTTTAAACACTTATAAAAGAAATTCGTTTTAAACTCGTAACACGCTGTAGTAATTTTTTTCCTCTGCGATTTTTTATTTTTATTGATTTTTAATGCGATGTTTAGCGTTCCGCTGCTATCTTTTGACATTCGTAAAAGGAATTGGGTGTCAAACTTTTAGCCCAATATAAGAAATTTGTTATATTTTCAATAAAGTTTATTCGAAATTCGTACAGCGATTTTTGAATTTTTTGGGAATTTTTATGCATCGTTTAGAGATTTTTTGCATTCCGCGCCGTTTTTTCTATATTCGTAAAAGGAATCCTGTTTTAATCTTTTAGCCCATAATAACAAAATTTTGTCATCTGCGATTTTTGAATTTTTAGCGATTTTTAGAGTTTTTTCGCGATTCGCGACAATTTTTGCAAATTAGTAAAAGGAATCCAGTTATCTTCTAGCCCAAAATAGAAATTTTGTTTTCTTTTCATTTAAATTTATTTGGAATTCGTGCAGCTTTTTTAAATTTTTTATTACGATTTTTTGAGTTTTTTTCTTGTTTTGCACTAGTTTTCGACGGACCGAACGACGCCGGGAATGTCAGCTAGTTAGAGTAAAAATGCATAATACAAATACTACAGGGTTGCGCACGAAAAAGCGCCCCTGCTGTGTTTGCCATGAATGCGCATATACAGATAAATACACTGCTCAAAACAATTAAAGGATATTGCAGTTTTAGGTGGATTTTGTATCTGGTAAACTGTTTAGCTGATTGATACATGGTCGACAGACATAGTAGGTTATATGAGAATAAATTACACATGTTTGGCAGAAAAAAATGCATTTTATTGCGCATTTGTGTACTAAAGGAAAAAAACACAATTTGTGCATATGAGAAAAAAAGAATAAGAAAAGGTGTTTTCTTCAAAGAAAATCATTTTCAGTAGGGGGTATGGTTTCCACGGGCGGTCAGCAACGTTGAACACCTTTGAGGCATGGACTCAATGAGGCTACTAATGACGAGTTGGGGTATTCTGCCCCACTCTTCCAGAAGAGCTCTTTCCAGTTCTTGGAGAGTTTGTGGGGGTTGTTGGCGGCCAGAAACTCGTCTTCCTAGAGCGTCCCAAACGTGCTCGATTGGATTCATGTCTGGAGAACACGCTGGCCATTCCATTCGAACGATTCCTTCCTCGAAAAGGAAATCCTCCACCAGGTTTGCACGATGTGGCCTGCAGTTATCGTCCATTAAAATGAAGTTATCTCCGACTGCTGCAGCGTAATGGACTACAATAGGTCTGAGGATCTCATCCCTATATCGGCGACCAGTCAGAGCTCCATCTCGAATGATGTAGAGGTCAGTGCGCCTGTCAATGGAGATGCCACCATACACCAACACTCCTCCACCGCCAAATCTGACACTTTCGTGCACGAACGCAGGATTATTCCTACTGCCACGGTCCCTCCAGATGAAAATATGCCTATTATCCGGATGCACAGAAAAACGGGACTCGTCAGAAAACAGAATATTGCTCCATTCATTTCTCCTCCAGTTGACATGCTCGGTTGTCCACTCCCTGCGGTCGCGACGATGCCTTGATGTTAATCTAACACATACCATCGGTCGGCGAGCATACAGACCTACAGCATGGAGCCGGTTTCGGACAGTCTGAGTTGAAATCGTGGTGCCTGTAGCCGAGCGAAGGTGTTGTTGGAGAAGAGTAGCGTTAATGGTTCGGTGTCTCCGAGCTGTTAACGCTAAATACCGATCTTCATTGGGCGTTGTTGCCCGTCTACGACCTTGCCCTGGTCTTCGGCCTGCACATCCACTCTCCAAAAAACGGTTCCAGATCCTGGAAATGACACTTTGTGACACTCCAATGGCTTGCGCTACTTCGGCTTGAGTTTGGCCCCCTTCTAACCTACCAACAATTCTCAAAGCTTCTGAATCTGTCAAATGACTTCGCTGAGACATTGTACTCATCGAAACAAAGCAATCACTGAATGCCGATCATCCTTGTCTTCATTCGCTTTTATCCAGTTGAAAGTCAAATTTCATTCGCTGCCGCTGAAGCGACGTTTTTGACGTCGAACTCAAAATTTGCATACTCCACAGTTTGAAAACCAGAAAAATTTGCATTTGTGATTCTCTTCTTCTATTTTCGGCAAAAAAAAATTCGTTTATATCATTATTTTATATAAAACTTCAAATATCCTTTAATTGTTCTGAGCAGTGTACTATCTTATGACCAGAGCCCGATTAACTCTATGTTGGACCCGGGGTACACAGGCCATGTCGGGGCCCCCTTTCTCTATAAATTCATGCATTATAATCTTGACAGACTTTTAGGTGCAGTTTACAATTTAAACCACAGCTTTATGAAAAAACAATATATTATAGACACATGTCAAAATGCATTAAAATGTATGGGAAAGTAAAATTTTCTGTGCTACATGGTCCGTAGATTGAGTAAAACTCTAAACCTGCAAGTTTGAATGAAACATGTTAACTGTACTATCCGTTCTTCTAGGAATTTCGAAGATTATGTTACAATTCGTTGACGTTAGTGGAAAAACAGAGATAGTTTAGTTCACATGAATGGGAAAAATACATTTTTTTTCTATGATCTATAAATGGAAATTTATATTAATTTGTATTTTCGGAGAGTGTACAAAATGCATTTTGCGGCCCCTGAAAATATGCGCTCGAGGCCCCGTGTGCCCCTTTGATAATCAGGCTCTGCGTATGACAAATCGAAATATTTGAAAATATCACGAAAATCGAATCAAATGTCAGTCCGAAACGACACGGAAAAAAATTATGTTTAGGAATGGCCCGGGTTTACAGAAAAAAATTTAGACCCGGTCCCTAGTCAGCCTGATATTAATGAAAGAAAATGGCCCTGAGAAAGGGTTTCTTGCTCGGCCCGAATAAGAACAACTGAATATGTACTGTTTATTGTTACCAGATCCTGGTGAATCGTCATTTTCTACAGAGAGACCGCTTGGTAAATTTGGACTATTTTAATAAATATGAGCTTTATGCACGATTTAGAGAGGCGAACCATCTTATCTGTGCTTTAATCAAATCATATCGGACACTATTTGTTGTCCGTTAAAAACGTGAATTTATTGCCCTATGTCTATGACGCCGAATCAGAAAAAGAAATTCTGCCCAGAAAGTGTGTCCACTGTCCAAAGAAGGAAGAAAAACCCACCTTTGTTTTTCCCCGCCTTAGTTTTTTCCCATACGCCATGCTAAAATTTGCCAGTTGTTTTACTTGTTTACAAATAATAATAGTAAACAGCGAATTTAGAGAAAGAACAATTATCCATCGAAAACATTATACGCTAAAAACTTTTGTAAATTATATGAAATTCCAAAATCTGAGTTTTTTCTATGTCAGTTGGCGTAAAAAATATAGCCCATCTGAAAAAATTATTGGAGGGGCCCGAGCCCCACGGGCCCATATAACTCTACGCCTATGCATTACATACAACTAGATGAGGCAATCGGAAACAGTTCGTGTTAATGAGGTTTGACTGTACCTCGATAAAAATTGGTGCTGATTTGTTTTTGGTGTAAATCGTCCAACAGGTGGCACTGCTATGCGGCATTTTTATGATTTACATGATTTTAGTGATAATTATATTTCAAAAACTATTGCACGGAATTTGATCAAACATCATATTTTGTTAAACTTTGACATAATTTGATACAGATTAGCTTTTTATGTATATCATATAGCAGGTGGCACTGCTATGCAGCATTTTTCACGATTTTGCGATAGCTGTATCTCAAAAACTAATGCACGGAATTTAGTCAAACTTCATATTCCACATAAGTATCACTTCCACATAAATAGATCCTTATTAGGCTTGGGTCTATACTGTCCAAAGCTATCGCTTTTGTGCACTTTTGAGTAAAGAATTTTGGTTGCAGACATCTAAGAGGCTGGGTGCCAAAATTCATTCTTTGAAAAATACTTTGCTTATATCTCCTTTTTAAATGCACACAATTCAACAAATCTATATCTTCAGAGTTTGTTATTATAGGCAAAGAATTGTCATTTAATTTTGGCACGGTGATTGTAAATTTTGAGGCATTAACATGTATGGAGTAGAAGAAAATTTTGGGATTGGCACATCCGACTAGTTTTCATTAATTTTTGTGGTCTTCAAAGAAGCCCACCTGTTAATAACATCACTTAGTTTAATAAAAATCCCTATTTCACTTTCATATCTTAAAAGCATTAGGCTGTCAAGTCTGTCATCCCTCACTGTAGCTTGCAATATATATTTTTAAAATTTTTATTTGTCTAAAGATTCTTTCATTAGATACAACGCCAATACAGATAAGCTGCTGTGAATGTTAAGATACGAGTATATAGTTTGACGGCATGACCCAAATAGTCTTTGAATTTCATGGCATGAGTATGTGGCGACGCCATCTTGCGCGGTCGGTAAAACGAGTTTCTCGCAGGAAGCGATTGAGCTAGCCTTTTGCTCGGCACGTAAGATCTTGCTTTCTGACCGTGGGTTCTCCGGTTCGATCCCTATCGGCGCCCAAAGCCTGCATTGGTGACCTTGGACAAATGAACACGTACCTTCACAAACATCATCATCTCCTTTCGAGTCCAACAGATGGCAGCACTGAAAACGCAACCAGCAATCAAAGCCTGTGAAACTATCACAGCACACAAGCAAAGCCTGTGAAACGCTCACAGTACGCAAAGTCTATGACAACTCTCATAGCACAAAGCCTATCATGCCGCGCATCTTCGGGGGCACACACATGCGCACGGCAGCATCACCTGGCAACCGCCAACGCAACACGAGTGCACATCGCTCGTACAGCATCAACGGGATACTCTTCTCACTGGGGGTGGAGTACTGTGGCGACGCTATCTTGCGCGGTCGGTAAAACGAGTTTCTCGCAGGAAGCGACTGAGCTAGCCTTTTGCTCGGCACGTAAGATCTCGCTTTCTGACCGTGGGTTCTCCGGTTCGATCCTTATCGACGCACATCTCCTGCAAGTAAAAGGTTTGTTAAGTGAGTTGGGATTTGGTTTATTTCTATTTGACTCTGCAAGTCATGTACATCCGGTTTCTCATATCCAGGTGGAAACATTATTAACTTTTCTCTTGCACAATTGTAATTTAAATATGGAATGCATTGCTGCAATATTCTCTTGATATAGGGAACATTGTCATATAAGCCCATTACTAAATTCCCGAAATTTTCTTGTATTTCTTATAATTCTTTACTGTAAAACTTATGTGTATCAATATCCATTGCTGTGCTATTATTTTTATCTATTGCCTTTGGTGAAACCATTTTTCTACGGTGCTTTCGGAACTCAGCTTCTCCAGTCACATCCTAATCAGTGGTGTAGTTGTAAAAAAACCAGAAGGTAAACGCTCTAAGCAGAGGGTATACGCTCAAGGCAGAGCGTATACCCTAGAGTGTATATACTATAGCTTTCTTGAGAAACAGAGGGTATACAGTATTCCTTAAAAAAATCCAGAAGGTATACGGCATATACCCCCGTATACCCTCCACTACATCCCTAATCCTAATATTCATAATTGTTTGTGATCTTGTCTGTAAGGAAATCTTTATTTCTTCAAAATTTTATTCCAGTGCAACATGTCAGTGTTACAGTGCATGTCGATTTTTCTTCAGTTGATGGACTGCTTTCATGGTCATATTTCTGTTCCAAATTAAAATCATCCATTTTTTACCTTTTACATCCTCGAATGGATTTTTAGATGCTCCAAAATCTTGCACGAAAACCCTTTTCCTATTATGAAGGGTTTCTTCGTGCTGAGATTTA
Source organism: Maratus speciosus (assembly GCA_963932465.1). Classification (NCBI taxonomy): domain Eukaryota; kingdom Metazoa; phylum Arthropoda; class Arachnida; order Araneae; family Salticidae; genus Maratus; species Maratus speciosus. The sequence continues at coordinate 231,109,286 of OZ010792.1, read as the reverse complement.
TAGTAACTTTTTAGAACAGCTTTAAGCACAGAACACTGGACTTTTGGTTTAAAATTTTATAAACACATATGAATATAAACGAACAGGACTGATATATATTTCCGCACACAAATAAAAGTAAAATGTGACAAATTTATCTAAATTAAGGACTTCTTATATCCGCATTTGCTCATATAACGCTTTTTACTTGGCAGAAAAGGGTTAACTAATTTTTGCGGCAAAAAAATCATGAGAATGAGTAAAATATTGTCCAAAAATCGCAAAATTAGTCAAAAAAGTTGTGAAAACTCATCAAATCTTCTTGCCCATAGCTGTGTTTCAAGTAGGTTACTATATTCCTTTCTGTTGCGCTACAAGTGATCTCCAGTTTTCAAAAGAAGCTGCAATCCATTTGGATTAAAACAGCTGGATTCTCTTTTGGGAGGAGAAGGGGAGGAAGGGTGAAATTTTTGAGAAAGGAACAAAGTTTTGGAGGAAATAAAGGAACTGGTTAGTCAGTTATTGATGGACAGGAGTAAGGTCTGGTAGATGTACAATATTTTTGTAGAACTGAAAAATACAATGATAGATTGAGTGTGGCTGATTTCGTTTTGTATTTCTTTTGTTAATTTAACTTGTTTGCTGTTGCAGTACTCAAAATAATCACCAAAACAATAAAAAATTCGTAATTTTTTTACTATTACTTTTAAAAAAGAAAATGCCTCAAAAATCTAGAATTTCCCAACTCTAAGCTCAAATTTCCCAACTTCACATATATTGGGGGGGGGAGGCTCCCCCCCCATGGCGACGCCCCTGATGTTATCCTAAAATCTTCTATACATCGTTACATTGGAATGTTCATCATCATTTACATATTGAAGTTCTTCTTTCTTTCATCATCTAATGTGCATTGTGGAACATAGTATCCTAGTGAAAATATGATGTTTGTTATAGCTTGTGTCAACTCTGAATCAACATGCATGTGAGCCATCTTTTATATTTTTATTTCAATTTGCAAGTTCAAATGGAACTATTATCACTTAATGCTGACCATATGTTTATGTCTCAATGCCACTGAATGACATTCTCAATCCATTATGATTACATTTCATTTAATTAAATCTTTATTTTTATAAATGTATTTATTTATTTTAAGTTTATTTCCTTTAATAAACATTAGTTAATTTCAAACTTAAACTTGTTTCTTCTTTTGAGTCAATCTACATTACACACTTTTGCCACTACCTTGCCTGAGTTACATGATATGATTTCACAGCTCTGGTACAATTTAAATGTTTTAGACCGGCTCACGGACCGGGGAACACCTTCATCTCTCCAAATTATTTTTTTTCCACCTGTTTGCCATTTCTATGTGTTTTGCCACCCTAAGCGACAACTGAAAAATGTCGCCCCAAATATTTTGCTGCAATTATTTCTTTGCACCTGAATCCAGCCTGTCGACTGGTGGGACACTAAAAACAAAGGGAAGGAAAATACACAAAATAAAATACTTAGTAAAAACTTATATATCATTTGTAGAGGCACAGAAAAAAATCTTGCACAGTGCGCCATGGTTCGTAAAACTACCCCTGTTTTTATCCTCCCAAATTATTTTTTCGTCCTTTTGCCATTGTTGAGAATGCCAACTTGGCGATGCTTGCCATTTTCTGTTAGTCGGCACTGTGGCAACCCCCTTTTATTGTTTTCCGATTTTCTTTTCAGTGTAGATGTAACTTTTGATTTGAACCGTGTGACGGTAAAAAAAAATGGAACTCTCAAATGAGAGTAATAGTAATAATAATATTTAATATTGTTTTGTAAATAAATGTATATAAGTTTTTTTTTTAAGAAGAAGTTGTTTAATTTGAGCTGTAGAATGTGTTTACTTATTGAAGTTACGAATTTGATATATATTAGAACTAATTTATGAAGACGTTTTTATTCTTCGACGCACTATGGAATAATTTGAATTTACCGAACCTGCAGTCTGAACGACAACGTATCATTTTTCTGGTGTCAAAGCTTCCAGGATGTCTGGATTTCATCATCGAATGAGGTAAGTACCCCAAATTAAATTATATTGAATAAATTGAATTATGAATACATTTATTAACTGAACTGTCTCGAATAAATTGAATTCTTTATTTTATGATAGATTTCGAAATGCTGAAGAAAAAAAGAGCTACGATTCGTAGTCAAACTATGAAAATATTTGATAAAATAAGGGATTTATTAGATAATACACAAGAATTAGAGCTTGAGAATAGAAAATCACAGCTGGATCTTTTTAAACAGCAACTAAATGATAAAATGAAAACTTTAAAATCATTAAATTCTGAAATTGAACCACTGGTTCCAAGTACTGAATTTGAAAAAGAAATCGAGAAATCGGAATCTTATAATGAGAATATTATTGAATGGAAATATAAAATTTCAAAATTTTTAATCGATAACACAGTTACTCCTGAAACTAAACAAGATTCTTCAGACATTGAAAGTGATAGTAGTAGCAACAATAGTTCTCTACTAAAAAGTCAGAAAATTCTGAATCAAAATTTGATTAAACTTCCTAAACTTAATATATCTAAATATTATGGTGATTCGTGTTTATGGCTCGAATTTTGGAGCCAATTTTCGAATGCGATTGACAATAATGAACATTTAACTCCGATTGATAAATTTTCCTACTTAAAGTCACTTTTGGGCGGAAGTGCTGCAAATACTATAGCAGGCTTTTCGCTGACTAAGGAAAATTATGCTCATGCTATAGAATTATTGAAAAATAGTTTTGGTCGTAATGACCTGGTAATAAATAGTCACATGACTAAACTGCTACATTTGAAACCAGTACGAAATTCTAGTAACATTAAAGCTCTTAGAGATTTATATGATGAATGCGAAATTCAAATAAGAAATCTTAATTCTTTAGGTGTTGCCTCAGGTTCATATGGGCACTTGTTATGTCCGATTCTTCTGAAACTTATTCCATCAGATATTGCACTAGAATTTAATAGAAAACGAATTAAAAACACTGACTGGGATGTTAATGAGCTGATAAATTTCATTAAAGATGAAATTGAATCTCGCGAGGCCACTGTCCAATTAAACCATTTTGAAAAAATCCCTGAGAAGCAGGAAAATTATAAGAAAAATTATAAAAAATTCGTTCCATCAGCTTCTGCCTTAACCACAAATATTAAAAATAACTGCATATTTTGTAACCAGACTGATCACAATACTGAAAAGTGTAAGTCTTTCACCATTCCGGAAATGCGAGAAAAATTGAAAAGGGAAGGAAGGTGCTACAAATGCTTCCGTAAATTTCACATCGCGAATTTTTGTAAAATTTCGAACGAAAACTGTAAGGTTTGTGGTAAAACATATCATAATACTATACTTTGTAATTCTAATAAAAAAAAACAGAAGTATCAAAAAATTCAGATAGTATTATTTCCTCCATATCTCATTGTAAAAGCAATATAAATAATATCAGTAGAGAAGTAATATTGCAAACAATTCATGTAAAAGTGGAAGCGGGTGAAAATTCAGAAACTGTTCTTTGTTTATTTGACTCTGCTAGTCATCGAACTTTTATTACAGAAAATTTAGTTTCAAAATTAAAACCTGAGGTCATTAGAAAGGAAAAATTAATTGTCTATACTTTTGGTTCGAGAAAATCTGAAGAACGATGTTATGATGTCGTTAAGCTAAAGCTAATTCACTTGACGGACAGAAAACGTAGTTTAATAATTGAAGCATTAGTCACACTGCTAATAACCAATTCTTTGATACAAATTCCTCCTCTCCCAATCAAAATTAAGAGAAAACTTTCCAAATTTCGTCTTGACAGATGGGAACATTTGGAAAATAGTGATGTTGATATATTAATAGGAGCTGACTATTTATATCAAATTAATGAAAGAACATATCCCATAAATAAATCATTGTTCGTCTGTGAAAATTTATTTGGGCATTCCCTCTGCGGGACAATTGACATAAATAAAAATAGTGAGAGTAAGCAAGCTGGGGTTTTATCAACCCAGGTTATGAAACCTATTCAAAATGATTTGAAAACATTGTGGGAGTTAGAAACTTTAGGGATGAACACAGAAGAAAATATTTCTGAATTAGATAAAGAGAAATTCGAAAACAATTTGCATTTTCTTGAGCACCGTTACAAAGTTAAATTATTATGGAAAGATGATAAAAGAGATTTAGGAAGTAATTATAGCAATGCTAGAAACCGATTTATTAACTTAAATCGAAAATTGCTTAAAGATAAGGAAAGTTTGAAGAAATATAAATAAATTGTGATTGAACAGGAATTAAATAACATAGTGGAAGAATGTTCTAATAAAACTGTAAATAGTGGTTATTTTATGCCCCACCGACCTGTCTTACGAGATGATAAACCCACAACTAAAGTTAGAATGGTATTTGATGCTTCCTCAAAAGAAAGCAGCAAATCATTAAATGATTGTTTGTACGGTGGCCCAAATTTGAACCCAGATTTATTAGAAATTATTATTAATTTCAGAAAATTCAATACTGCGTTTTGTGCAGATATTGAAAAGGCCTTTCTTCAAATTTCTGTAACTGAAGAAGACCGAGATTACCTTAAATTTCTTTGGTTCGATAATGACGCAAACAACCTTTTCAAAATTTTAAGATTTAGACGTGTACCATTTGGCGTTACATGCTCACCATTCATTTTGGCTGCCACAATTAAACATCATATAAAGAAATATCGAGATCAACATCCAAATGTTGTAGATGTGTTAGATAATTCCCTATATGTCGATGATTTAATTTCCGGATCAGATTTAGATAATGAAGCTTATTATTTATCGGCTACAGCTTCTGAAATTCTTAAAGAAGCTGGGATGAATTTAAGAAAGTTTAAAACAAATTCTATTAAACTTAGGGAACTGTGGGAATCTGGTAACTTAGGTATAAGTGAGGAAAACACTGGTAGTATCTTAAAAGTGCTTGGACTGATATGGAATACTGAATCTGATGTTGTGATGTTAGATACGCATCCCTTTGAAGAGTGTTATATCGATGATCCCACGAAGCGAACAGTTCTTAAAATGTTACTGAAAATTTATGATCATCCATTAGGATTTGTGAATCCATTTGTAATACGTATTAAAGTCTTGTTGCAAGAAACATGGCAAATAGGTTTAGAGTGGGACAATAAATTACACGAATATTTGAAATGCGAGTGGAACACTTGGTGTTCAGAAGTTGTACATTTACGCAGTGCGTAATTTTGAAATACCCCGAAAATATTTTCCTAATATGATAAACATTTCTGAAAATTCACAAATTCACATATTCTGTGATGCTAGTCCCAAAGGGTATGGAGCAGTTGCTTATTTGCGCTCCATTTCATTAACTGGCGAAATTCAAACAAGTTTTGTTTGGAGTAAATGTAGAATAGCCCCCTCAAGAGGTTAACCATTCCACGGCTGGAATTGATCAGTGCAGTAGTTGCCGCTAGAATGTGGAAATATTTAAAACAAAAATTACATATTTCAAACTTAAATATAAAGTTATGGTCGGACTCAGAAATAACTCTTTGTTGGATTAGGAGTTCTACTACAAATTGGAAACCCTTTATTTCCAATCGTGTAACCAAAATTCAGTCATTGACAGATCCAAAGGACTGGAATTATTGTCCCGGAAAGGAAAACCCTGCAGATCTGCTTACGCGAGGGGAAAACTTATCGAAGTTAATGGGTAATAAAGTATGGTGGTGCGGCCCACCTTAGTTATCACTACCAGAAGATATGTGGCCTTCAAAAAGGGCTAAAGAAATGCATCCCAAAGCTTTTAATGAAATGAAAGCAAAACCAAATTTAACATTATTGTGTAACGAATCAAACTCTACTCCTAAGCCCGTATTTGATATGGAAAAGTTTAGTAGTTTAAATCGGGTATATAATATTACTACTTGGATAATGCGTTTTATTCATAATGCCAATTCGAAAAACCCTAAAATTTTAGGACCTTTAACTACCTCAGAAATAGAAATAGCAGAAAAATACTGGATTAAACAAACTCAGGAAACTTCATTTAAAGTTGAAATAGAAGCACTTAAACAAAAAAAAACCACTTAATAAAGATTCTTCTTTATACAACCTTAATCCACAATTCGATGAAAACAATTTACTTGTTTTATCCGGACGACTTCAGTTTTCTGAAGTTACAGAGCTGGAAAAACATCCGTGGATACTTCCTAATAAATCTTATTTTGTAAAATTACTCATTAAGGATGCTCATAAAAGAATGTACCACTTTGATGTAGCTGTAACTTTAGCTCACCTTCGTGAAAGGTATTTTATATTAAAGGGAAGAAGATTTGTAAAATCCATCTTAAGATCATGTATGATATGTCGAAAACTTAATGCTATTCCTGGAAAGGTGGAAATAGCACCTTTACCAAAAGATAGAATCGTCAAAACACCAGTTTTTGAAACCTCTGGTGTTGATTTTGCCAGTCCGATTTATTATAAAACTTCTGAAGGTACTGGGAAGGCTTATATTGTCGTATTCACACGTGCTGTAACGAGAGCGATACATCTAGAGTTAGTCACCAATCTAAGTATTAAAACCTTTATCTTAGCACTACGAAGATTTTTCTCTAGAAGAGGTTTCTGCAAAATAATGTACAGTGACAATGCCAAAACGTTTTCTAAGGCTGATTTGGTATTAAAAGATGCTTGGAAAAGAATTTCTAAGCAAGAAATTTTTGATTATTTGAGAAAGAATAAGATAACATGGAAGTTTATAATTAACAGGGCTTCCTGGTGGGGCGGCTTCGGAAAAAGAATGGTCAGATCAGTTAAAACACCTTTAAAAAAGGTTCTAGGAAAAACTTGTCTCCGTTATGAAGAGCTAGAAACAATACTTACAGAAATTGAAGCTGTGATTAATTCACGTCCTTTATGTTATCTCTACGGAGAAAATGCTGAACCATCACCTTTAACGCCATCTCATTTTTTAGTTGGTAAACGATTAATGTCCTTACCTTCTTATGGATTACCAGTTTGTACTCAAGAGAAATCCAATAACATTTTGTTGACGAGTAAATATAAATATAAGCAACAAATTACTGACCACTTTTGGAAAAGGTGGAGAAATGAATATTTGTTAGAACTTAGATCTGCTTTTCAAGTGAAAAACATAAATTCATCGCCTCAGTTCAAAGTTAACGATATAGTGATAATTCATGATGAAAAGCTCCCAAAACATATGTGGAAGTGTGGTCGTGTTAAAGAACTCATATTTGGTCGTGACTCGAAAATAAGATCATGTGTATTACAGACTGCAAAAAGCGATCTTAAACGACCTGTGCAGCTATTATACAATCTCGAATTGGACTTAGTGGACTAAAAGACTCTAAAACTCTTACACTAAAAATAAGAACTATTATCGAACATTTAATTTCATTTGTTACTCATATTTAGCCTTATTATTGTTTAATTTTCATACAGTTCATGTATTTTATTTTATTTTGTAGATTGCAGCATTCTTATAATTTTTTCTTTTACATCTGTAGCTGTATGTAAGTATGTTATCTGAAAATTTGTTATGTATGTAAGTATATTCTTATGTTTATTAAATTGTTTAATATAGATGCTGAACTAAGTGTTCATCCGGGGGCAGGATGTTAAGAATGCCAACTTGGCGATGCTTGCCATTTTCTGTTAGTCGGCACTGTGGCAACCCCCTTTTATTGTTTTCCGATTTTCTTTTCAGTGTAGATGTAACTTTTGATTTGAACTGTGTGACGGTTAAAAAAAATGGAACTCTCAAATAAGAGTAATAGTAATAATAATATTTAATATTGTTTTGTAAATAAATGTATATAAGTTTTTTTTTTTTAAGAAGAAGTTGTTTAATTTGAGCTGTAGAGTGTGTTTACTTATTGAAGTTACGAATTTGATATATATAAGAACTAATTTATGAAGACGTTTTTATTCTTCGACGCACTATGGAATAATTTGAATTTATCGAACCTGCAGTCTGAACGACGACGTATTAGCCATTTCTAGGTAGGCGAGAAATGAAAAATGTTGCCCATTCCTTTTACTACAATTATTTTTCACATGAGTTATGATACTATGAATTTTATGAAATTTTGGAGCTTTCCGACACTAAAGGATCCTCTGTGTTTTTATTAATATTTTTCAAGGGTATATGCATGAAAATGCGTGCTAAAAATGCTTTAAAACTTATTTCTTCAAAGAATATATTCAGCAATTTAAACAAAGTGATACGTGAGAATTTCATACTATTATTTTATTTCTATATATGTATACAGGAAAAAATATATATTTGAGAATGTTGCAATTAAGTATCACGCTTGTATGTAGGAACATAAAAAAACTAAATAAATATAAAAGTCTTTACAGAATCAGTAATTTGAAATGGATTAGAAGAGAATATTAAACGGAAAACATCCGGCGAATATTGGATAAATATATATCTTGGATATATCTTATATCTGCAGTGAATTATAATACAAGAAAGTTATTGGTACCAATCGATTGGAAATAAAGTCTACTTTTAAATGATGTATATAAAATTTGTTTAGGGGGGAGGGGGGATCTACAAATCAAATTTTGCTTTTTTCAATGGCAACACCCAATTTTGACAATATATTTTAAATCTTCGGTTCAAACTATGCCTAGCAGCGTAATTTCTAGTCATTAGAATAATATGTTTTTGAGTTACAAACATTCAAAATTCAGAGCTTTTAATGTTAAATCACATTTTCATATTTTTATTAATATCTCCAGAAATTATAATCCTAATGTGATAATTTTGAGTGTGGTTATAAAACTAAAAACCCCCAACATAAATACATTGAATTTGTAATTTTAATAATTTCACGATATGAATTATGAAATTAATATTCGAAAAAAATATGAATTGCAACCTACAACTTTTTTCATAGATTTATATTTATTATTTATTATGTCCTGCTTTATGTAAATTCTCAATTTCAAATTTTTCTTTCCAGTAGTTTTCGAATTATCATTAAAAAATGTCAAAATGATGGTTTAAGGTGTCGTCCATGATGTTCAGAAAAGCATAATTTGAAAAAAATAACCCGAGAGTAGTTGAGTCTTTTTTCATAACATTATTAGTCGTGCTCAGTCTTTTTGCTGCCGGCCCCCCGCATAAAGAAAATGTAAAACAAGAAAGAATTTTCACTTAAAATTTGATTATTACGTTTCAATGAAGGTATAAATTTGTAATTTACTTAAATTATACATTTTATTCCTGAGATTTGGAATAATGGGGAAAAGTAAAAATGAATTGACATCAGTGAACATTGCGCGGATTTTTCCACCAATTTCAACTTTGCTTGTAAAAATGTACCTGAGGTGTTAGTGTGTTGGTGTTATTTATGACGGTCAATTATCAACATGAGGGATATGGGCCCGGAGGAGGAGGGGGCACCTAAGTGGGGGTCTTTCTAAGGGAGCCTAACCTGCATTTATGCAAGGAAATCCAAGGTTCAAAGAAAACCATGAAAACTCTGAATGATTAGGCCGACAGGCATGATTGGGTTCGAACCCAGCACTTCTCGATGTACCTGAAGGAGAAACAGAGATGTCTTGTTCCTTCACTATGGCAGTGGAGAAACATTTAAAGTCAGCTACATGGAAGTACTCCATTGTATTTGTAAGGGGATATGAGTTAGGAGAAGATAATTTATATGGGCGGCAAAAAGACTGACACGCGACTACTGCCGGGATATTTTACTCATTTTATCGAAACATTTGGGCTGGCAATAGTCGAACGGTATTAAGAAATGAAATAGTCATATTGGCAAGAAATAATACAATTATAGAAGTAACATAGTCATTCTGTAGCATTTCAACAACCAAGTACTGAATTTAATTTGGATGCAGCCCCTAAAATATGCTCATTTTTAAATAATTAATTTCTCGGAAACTAATCGCATGAATTTCATGAAAAATTAGATTTAGGCTAATTGAAGGGTGTATAATTTATTTATAGGATCAAATTTGGGTATTGTTGTTGAAAAAAACTAATTTTGGGTTTATTTTGATATGTAGATGGTCCCCTAAGCAAATTTTGCATACATCATTTAAAAGTATACTTTATTTCTAATCATTTGGCATCTGTAACTTTCTTCTACAATAATTTGTTGCAGAGTTAGGAGGGGGTGTTTACTTTTTTTTCCCACGACTGTACAGCCATATATATATAACACTAGTGTAAATGCCCATTGCCCGTCCTAGGACAGTGGGTAAAAATTGTGTTTTTCACTTAAAATTTCAAAACTGATAAAAATAATTGACTATATGGAAGCATTTAGATGAGCAAAGTTCGGCTAGTTTATGTTCTAATAAACACATTATTAGCATTCACAATACTTCTGGGTAAACCACGCTTTCCGGCTAATATGCTATAACAAAATTAAGATATCTTGATAAAACAAAAATTTAACGAATATGCAAGAAAACTGCGAAATTAAACAAGTCTGCAGCAACTATTGAAATAATACTATTTAATACTAATTTTTTTTATAACACTTTGAAATTGTATTTTTATAGTTAAGCCCCCCCCCCCCCCCAAAAAAAAAAAACCAAGCAAAATATATATTTATATTGATTAATAAATAGAATACATTTTAAAACCCAGCATGTTTTTTCCTCTGTACGATCTTTGCATACCATGAAACAAATCTACGGTAGTGTCTCGGCGAAAAAAAACTCCTTCCGAAAAGGAGAAGCATTGTTAAAATGTTCTTCAAGCCTATTGGAGTTTTTCTTCTGTTGACCCATGGCTGACGTTACATAAGTAAGCAGAGAGGACAGCTTCAAATGACGTCATGTATGTCGTCTCCTTTAATCTTCATAGCTCCATGGTTTATTATTTTTGCAATGAATCAAAAAGAGAATGACTCGCTACAGCTCTTCTTATTTACGCGGCTTTATGCTGTTCGAAATTTATTTATCGCCTGCCAAGGCTCAGTGCGAGCATTTTTTGTGTAAGTTTAATTTCTAAAAAAATGGCAACGTTCTTTTTTGTTGACATGTAATTTATTCTATTCTAAGAGTGTGAAACCAAGAGGGTTTATAATTAAATGTGTGATACAGTTCACTTTATTATTTATTAAGTGTTGCGAGTTATTGACGAGTTTGCGTTTATTTAAATTCAACCAGCGCGCTACATATGCTATGTTTGTTTTCAACTCTATTTCTGAAATGGTTTTTCAACAGCGCAAATCATTGAAATTTTGAATCTTTTATAGAAAATTATGTTGAACAGAAGGGCTTTCAGGTTGCCAAGATTTTTATTTAGGCAGATAAGTTTTCTCATACACATATCAGATCGAAATTAAGCCTAACGTGGCTCCATCTTATCGGAGACTGGTAAGACTGATGGGTTCGCCCCAGATTCGTTACACTGTATTTTATTATAAAGAGATAAAACTTAAGTCAATAATTGGAACTAAGATATAAAAAATTAAAGTTCAGTTATGGAATAATTCCATATTTATATTACATATATTTTTATTAGTAACTTTGTGTTAATAAATAAGAGTTCATTATACTTTTTCACGCCTCACAACAATATTTTTTTTAAATAAAAGAACTCCGGTAAATTTTGCTAGTTACATGATTAAACTCAAATTGTAACAATACTAAATCGGTTCCTATAATAACGTGAATAATGTTCCTGAAAACTTTGTTCCATTCTTATAGTAGCCTCCCATGGCATTAAATAAATAAATATATATATATATATATATGTCTTAGAATAAAAAATTTTGGGCCTAAAATTTTTAACCTTTTTCCCACGCCTATAGGGAGCCCTTAAAAGACTTAATTTAGAGCCTTGAAAATTTTGTCCATCTGGACATTTTAAAAAAGAATGACATTTATAGGAAGTAAGTCCCAATCTGTTTGGTTGAAGGAAGTAAAAATACGAAGT